>BSBM01001334.1:26130438-28991908 GCA_027924585.1 Larix kaempferi
CACTGAATAACTACCACTCAATTATGAGGTATCTAGCTCATTTTGGCTGAATGTAATCTCAATATGCCAAAGCAAAAACGGCTGCTCATGTGCAAGAAAAACTGGAGGCAAATAAAGGGCAGGGTAGAGGGAAAGGGAAAAGCAAGGGCAAATAATAGACTAGCTCTACAAAGCACGAGGATGATGGAATTCATTAATTTCTACTCAGTAATCATTTGAACTTATGATTCTCTAAGTAATGTGACATATTGTCAAAATGGCAATGGTTCTCACAAGGCATCCATTCTCCAAGAGTCCAAGACCATAAAATTTTAGGAAGAATCTACATTTTCCTTCCATTTCATTATTAGATATAAAATTGGGTATGTTAAATGTCTCAGCCCTGTCTACTCTCCAGTGGATTTATCAGGGTCTGTATTGGTTCTACTCCCTCTACTTCTACCCCTATAACTAATGCTGAGTAGTGCTTCTCTCTTTTCTAGGGTTTATTCTCTTGGGTCACCCTTTCTCTTATGGTCATCTTTTTTGTTTTCACTTGTATCCTATAGCTTGTAGCTTGTCTATCACTTAGCTTATAGCTTCTAGGAATTTCTTGTAGCTTCTCTGTCACTTATTGGGTTTTTTAGTCACATTGACCTATTTTCCTTCTTACGAATTGTGCTTTATGTCTGTGCTTTATCTATTTTTTTTGTATTTGGTGAAATTACAGTGTGAGTGTTCTTAATGTGTCCATATTCACACACATGCACCTAACTCTACACATGTGCCATTGGTAATTGTCAATATGGATCTTGTTATGTCAATCATAAACTATTCAAACTATTCTATTGGATACCATTTAGTAGTATGTGCATTGTGGACTGTAGAGACATGCTGTGGATCTAGTCAACTCTTCTGACAAGGGTATAAAAATGCAAATGAACATTTGTGTCTCTGGTGAATTCTTTGTTCCCTAGAGGTAAGATGTGCATATATTACAAACATTCATATTGAATTTGGTTTCTTTTGCATGCATGCTCTATATAAGCATTCACCCAATGAAGCCCAAATTGAAAAGTAAAGTGGCTATTTCAAAATATACTACTTTAAATGAAGGCCCAAAAAATACCCTTGTTACCTCTCCTACCCCACTTGTACCATGCACAACAAATAAAGATAATAATATTCAAGATCCAATAAGCTTAAGGAGTTGGTGCATCAACAATTAATAAGAAGGATATAGCTTTTTCCAAAGTACATGTTGATAAGAAGAAGCTCGATGCAAGGAAGAAAAGTCTTAAAAGATTGTAGAACTTTAGGCCTTTTTATCAGTTATTGAGTCTTTTTAACTAATCATGTTACAAAGGTGAGCTAATTTATTTTGTGAAAATTGCATTGATCCTTTGAGGCCAGATTGGAAAATGATGTATTTAGAAGCTGGAAAGGCTTCATCTCAGAATATTTGGGAGCCAAAAATTTGATACTTGAGATCATAGTTAATGAAAACCGCTACAAGTTTGTCTGTTGGTATCTATAATTATTATTTTTGGTGCCTTTAGCTTGTTATATCAAATGATCACTACTGAAGCCTGTTGTACTTTCCATTAGCATTCACCTACAATTAAATTGGCGTATTGTGAATGTTTCTGTTTCTTCTTTACTTTTGGCATATTTTTGTTTCTTTTGCAGTGCAAGAATGTCCCTTTTCCTTTCATCTCAATACTTAAAGTTACAGAGTTCATATTAGTCTACAATTTTACAAAATGTAAAACCCCAACACCTGGACAACTGCTTTTAAATGTGGTGCAACTGCATATTGCATGTAGGTTGTTCTTTCTTGAGATTCTCATAATCAGTTAATATGCTTGCTGTCAAGCATATATTTTTGTGATGCTTTGCATTTTGAAGTAAATCTTCATAGGTATATACGTATTTTATGTGTGACAGGCTGAAAACGAGAACCTCCCACCCAGGGTGATAAAAGAATTTGTAGAGGAGCTGAAGAGTCTCGATGAATCACCTCCTCGAGGCATTAAAGTGGTGGTGAATGATGACAAATTTTCAACTACATTTGTAGACATTGAAGGATTAGGTACATAACAAAAAAATAATCCAGAACAATGCAACATATTTTGGATGTTCCATGCTTCAGAAAGAGATCATTTGTTCATATCACATTTACTGAAGGATTTGAATTCATTATTATTTACATAGTTATTACTATATTTTTGCAGCATGATCTATATATGCATTTGTTGATGCTTTTTCCTACAGCTGGCACTCCATATGAATGTGGTTCTTTTCGAATGAAACTGGTCTTAACCCCTGATTTTCCAAAATCTCCTCCGAAAGGTAATTGTTGATCCTTATAATGATGCTTTATCCAACTTTTCTATATTACATTCTCTTAAATGTATATTTTCTTTAGATGTTTTGTTACCTGAAGACATTCTTTTTTTATTTTATTCTTACTGCTTGTCTAAATTGTCAAGTATACAAAGAGGATGCATGACTTGTGAAAACTAAGAAATAAACTTGTGTATTGGACTGCAGGGTATTTTGTGACAAAATTCTTCCACCCTAATATTGCAAATAATGGAGAGATTTATGTCAATACGCTGAAGAGGGGTTGGAATCCAACCCTTGGATTGCGACACCTTCTTCTTGTATGTGTTCATTCCCTTGATAGTGCTTGCTTTTTTGGTTCTAAGTTTTGACCAAACTACTCATTGGATTGATGGATGATAAGTTGTGTGAGACCCGAGTTGTAAATGTTATCTTAATGTCGTTTGAATTAATATCTTGGAAAGTGAAACCACTTGTTAAATTGTGCTTATTTATCATATTGTTTTCTCAGCATTGTAGTGTGTTTACATATGGCTGTACATAACATGAGTTATAGGAATTGTGCTTGTTGCATATTTCTTAAAAGATAATTGAAAATTGAATATGCACATAACCTATTTAAATAGCATTGTAGCATGCTACATTTGGATGGACACAACATTAGTTATAGGAATTGTGCTTACCGCATATGGCTTAAAATATATTTGCACCTAGTGCCATACAATAATACTATTAAGCTCGTGCTTCTTCACAAGATATTTCTTGACAAATGAGACTGGTATATTTCTATCTCTTTTCCTGTAGTGGCTGGTCTAGTTGAAAAAGACCTCAATAGTAGTGTGGAAGCGTTGATGACTTCCTGAAACTACTATTAGAAAATACTGCCTGAGAAAATGTATTGAAAAGGGCCTGAAATGACCCCAGAACTACCCTTTGCAGTGCTTGTAACTATGGAAATATGGCAGATTTATAACACTGAAATAGTCCTCAAAAGACACCATCCATGTCAACACTCCAGTAAGCTAGAATAATATTATAGAACACCATGTCATCAAGGGCGCTCTTAAAAACATCCATCATATGTATTCAATATGCCATATCAAACCAGCGATGTATATTCATGTGTGACATGCATTATCATCATATAACCATCAATAATCACCATATGAAAGTACATAAACAACCAAGTCATCATGCAAAACCACATCCCATAGCCACTAGCAAGCACATCATGAAGATCAAATTGTCTTAAGGCATCATAACACTAGGCAAACTATATGCTAGGGCATAATCAACATGAAGCAACAATCTAACACCAAAGAACCTAGGCCATCTAAATCTCTTTCAACATGTGACACCCTGCTGTAAATGTCACAAAAATCACATGTGGACACCCATGCAAAATGGGAGATAACAGGTCACAAAGGTATTCTCCCTTGACAAACCAAATGGTTCTCAAAGATAGCTTCTGTGGAGAAGTTTCCTCATCTACGACAGAATTTGTGAACTTCCTCTTAGCAATAAGGGAATGATGAGTATCTCATAGTGATCTTCATATTGCTAATATCTCCAGTTCTCTTCTCCACATTATAGTTTGCATGTACAGTTTACTAACTGAATGTAAGGTAGACTGTATTAGGTGTCTTTGCATGCTCAGTTCAGGTGCAGACTGCATGTGCTTGGCCTTATTCAGTCAGCACTCATCCTCAACATTTTATTTATATTTATACCTACTAATCAAGAGTGTACAGTATCACTTTTGGTGGCATATTCTTGTGTTTGTTTCTATTATCTGCTCTGCTTGTACGAGGGTAGGGATGGATATTTTTTGCTTGTCTCCACTACTTTCCCTCCTCGTGGGTTGATATTTTCCTGGTCTTCTAATACATGTCTCGTTGGGAATCAGGCGGGATGGGGAATTTTAATTTTTGAGAGGTCAATTTCAAGTTTCAACATTTTGGATCACTGTATTTTCCTTGATTGGAGAGTCTTTTGTGAATGGAATTGCTCTATTCTCATTTGTTTCAGACATATATTTGAAACTTTCGAGTTTACTGCTGCGTGAAAACGCGAAGCTGGAAAACAATTCCGTGACAACGGAGTGAAAGAAAAAGAGGGCACGCGGATGAACAAAGAAAAAAAATTCAACCTCAAACTCTCGGCCGAGAGTTTAAAAATTTCTAGGTCGAGAGTTTTGAGAGTTCAAACTCTAGGCCGAGAGTTTTAAAAAACTCTAGGCCGAGAGTTTGAACCAATCGCTGCGATGTATTTTCAAAAAAACTCTCGGATGAGAGTTTGAACTAAACTCTCAGCCAAGAGTTTGGAAGGTGTTTTTCGGCCGAGAGTTTATTGTCAACAAAACCTGTGAAAATATCAGGCATCTTTCTGGAACCTGCAACTTCAGCAACCCCAAACCCTTGCAAATTTTAAGTATTATTTGTCGAACTGGGTAGAAATGGATTCATCTCTGAATCTAGTTTCCAATGATATAATAAGTGTTTCATTTCGGTTTGAATTACTATTTATTAATAATTTTTTTCTAAACCTTAGCCCTTCAGAACTTTATTACTCTGAAAATCACCCGAAATGAAAATTCAATATCATAACAAAGACAACACCAAAAAATTTGAAATTTCACAGAGATCATAATTGGCTCATCCTCTTCAAAAGGGTACTTTTAGTTTTTCCAATAAGAGTCACATTTGAAAGAAAATGTGAAGACAAAAACATGTGTCGACAATGCACAATTTTATGAATGTACATTGTTTCGATAAATAATAAAAAATATTTCCCAAGTCTTAAAAAACTCAAAATATAGTCCAGGATCAAGTGTAGTGTGTGTAGATTATGAGCCTACAATTTATTTCCCTAAAATGAATAACCATCTATCAAAAAACCAACGTCAACACAGGTCACTCATATCCATACCTAAAAGTTTCAAGTATATGCCGTTGGTTGACAACAAATTTGTCCCACGATATGTCCATAAAAAAAATAAAAAAAATACGATTAGAAAGCTAATTCAATTCTCTAAAACCTTTGTGTTTACTTCAAGTTGAAATTCCTAAGGGAGATATGGGTTTGAAGAGGTCGAAGTTGAAAAACATAAAATTTAGTAGTTTTGTTTGTCAAAAACAAGCCAAAATTGTTCCCAACTTCATGTTTTCACCCTGCTACAAATTGTCAAGAAGATTGATCTACTTCTCCTACGCTTATGCTTAGGGATCTACTGAGGATCATGGGACTTATCAAATACTTCTTCACTTTTGGCTACAAATGTTGTGAAAAGAGGTTTTTCATCTTTCCTATTTTTAATATGATCACTTGTCTTCATGTCATCAGGTTTCATTGTGACAATTTAATCATTCCTTGTATCACAAGTCTAGGCTTCGAAACTGCTTCAACAATTCAATTCTGCCTTTTTGTCGATGGTTTTGTGCCAGGGTTCTAAACACGACTTGCACCATAAATTCTTCTGAAGTTCTGTTCTAAAATCTGCATAGGATAGCTCTTGAAATCTTCACAAGTTTAGTTGTAAATACTTCACATGAACCTTTAATGGATATGCATTGAAGACTGTACCAAATTATTCATAATTTCTACACCCACATCTTTAAATGTGCATTAAAAGGGAAAAAAGAGTTTCAAGGATGTCGGAGAAGGTAGCTGTGGGTATTTTGTCTGGAGTGGTCAAACTAGCAGGGTTTATAACATGGTCAGTAGTGATTTCGAAAGCAGGCAAGAAAATTTTCAGCCTTATGCCGGGAGAAGTACTTCTTGCTTCACTTGATGCTTTTGGTAAGTCTGAGTTATACTTTTTTAGAATTTCAGCTTATTTCATGTTAGTTGGTCAGCCTAGGGAATCTTGTGGGTTACATTATTTGATCCCTTCTTGTCAAGTGTGGGAGGTGGAAACAATCTTCTTTGACCTTTCCAATTTCACTAATGTAAGCAGTTCACATCATTTTATAGGTTTATTTAATCCTTCGTACATGTAGACTATGTAGCAGTTCCATTTGGCATTCTAAGGGTTCAGTTGTATAGGGAGCTTGAACTATAAGGGGATGGTGTTGCACTTGAAAATGGAAATGGAATGACATGCTTTTAGTGCAACCAGGAACACCAACCAAGAACTTTTAAAATTTTGACCCAGGAACACCACCCAAAACTAGTTGAACCTTTAGTTTATTTTTATTAAAAATAATCCGAGTTAAGTTAGAGTTAAAATAAACCTAGTGCCACACTGAGAGCGTTCTATCCATTTGCAGATGCAATGGAAGTATCCAATAGATGGTAAAACAAATATGGAGCAACTATAAGAGCTAACAATTTCTTCAATTTCACAGCCATGAACAATTAAAGGACAATGACTTATGAAACCATAAATGAAGTAGACCAAGTAGGATAGCCTTCTTATAGAATGAACAGGCAACAATACAACAATTTTTCGATATGATTTCACCACAAGATTAAGAGAGCCATACTTAATCTTCTTCCTTAGCTAAAATAGTCCTCAAACATAGAGTGAACATCCCTAACCAGAAAATTTCAGCAGCAAATATCCTTCAATAATCCAATGTTACATCAAGAGTTAGGGAGGGTTTCACATCAACCCTAGCATCCTCTTATTGGAGAAAGACTACCCATACAATGGAAATCCTTGCAAAAACACTAGTCATCCATGAAAGAGATGGAAAACCTCACATCAACTTGTCCTTAACTTCTTTCTCCCCATAAGATCTGCAACGAAGCTTGGAGGGGAACATCCACAACTCCAACATTTAGCAAATGAATCTTTGCTCCATTATACCTTTCTAGCAAATGAATCTTTCCTCCATTTATACCTTTCTACACCCCAAATTAAAGGTCTTCTTCCATCTAGGGTTTAAAGAGGTGAAAACAATATTTTAATCCATAGAAAGTATCCTTCTATGTAGGGTGCAACTCCCTAGGCCTTTTTCATGGGTGATTAATGATCCATAAAGTGTAGGCCTATGGCATTGGTCAACACAGATGTTCTGCAAAATAAAAAATGCCAAAGTCTCTACAACTCCGTCAATGTTGAGTTTAAAAGCCTCTCTGCCGCTATTCACCCACAGGCATGGATGGATATCTCTATTTTCAGATTGGGTCACTACTCGATTTACTTGCGATGGAAAACCAAGACCATTTACAACTATAGATTCTAGTGCATTTTGGTTTAATTGCTAGTTGTAAAACAAACAATTAATGAACAAATGCACCCAACTTTGTGCAATGCTAAATATGTATGTTTATATACCCATAAATAAGTGGTTGTTATCTATGTTTATGTACCCATACATAAGTGGTTGAAGTGAAGTCCCTCAAACATAGGTTGAGACAAATATATGGCTATAGGTATGAAGAAATATATATAGTCCCATGGGATAACTCAATCATTTGAACCATCTACCCAAGGCATGTTGCCAACAAGAAGGCTATAGGTTACAAGTTTAATTTCTGTTTGAGTTCTTTGGGGTTACCAGTTGCTATTATGGCTAGTGGTTGAGACACCCTCCATCCATATATTCTAAGAAAATAGGGGATCCATGAGGTTTTCCTTGGTGTGTGTGTATAGTAATTCCTTCATACCATTAACATGCCACCAAAGTCCATTCAACTAAAAGCAAAAATGCTATGTGAGTGGAATACACCAATAACATATATGATGACTAAATCCTTTTACCTGAAACATAATTCTAGGAAGCTTGAGCTTGAACAGTGTGCAACTTTAATTTTCTTCACATACATCAAAGTTGCAAGAGCCGTGTGATCATTTAAGTAGTGAATAGACTGCTATTATGAGGGCTTCACCAGTTTAATTAAATTGGTAATGCAAATAGAATTCCAAATTAACTGCCATTGATTTGGAGAGCATATTTCTGAACAAAAATTGGTTAATCAAAAGCTGGTTCCAGTCAAACCAATAGTGTGGGTAGCCTACACTGGCTCTTGATGCAGTACCTGTTGTGTGCAATCCTGATTGAACTAGGCATGGATTAAGCATGGCAAAGTCCTCCAGAGAATTTCTAAGGAGATGTCTCCGAAATTAGATCATGCACATGCCATATTGCTTATGCTAAGTAGTACCCATCCCAACATGGTATCGTACTTAGAGGGCTATTCCAAGATCTAGGTAGTTGATTCTCATCTTCCACAGAATCAGGAGTGGGTGCAAATACTTAAGGAGAACTTTCAACTGGATCAAAATAAGATGAAGCAATATTTGTTGGGTCAACATTGGAGTGATGGCAATTCCTATTTGGTGATTGAGTCTCTCTACAACTTCCAAGTTTCCAACCTTATAAACAACCCACCCTCAAACATAAGAAGAATAAAAAATTGGCTCCAAAATGTTATGGGCTTTGTGACAGAAAATTGTTTTGCGTTATGCAGGGATTCAACCAAACATTTACATGCAAGGCCACTTGGTGGATTTGATCCCAAGACCCCATAGACTAAGGGTTTGAAAGCATTAGTCTCTTGTCTAATTCTTAAACCAAAAAACACCAAATTTATCATTTCCCTTGTATTTCTAAGGTATAATTTATTTCAGAAAAATCAGAAAAAATATTTGCTTGTATTTCTAGGCTAGTTTTGGGTAATTTTAGAGTAGAACTAACCCCCCAAAACCTACAAATATATTTCCTGAAATTTTCAGATTAGTTTAAAAAACTTTCTTTGAGTTGGATTAGCTTAGTTCTATTTTTTGCCCCTAGGTGTAATTTCTGCATTTGATCTCAGGAAAATTAGCCCTAAAAATTCATCATTTGCATAGCTTTCTAGGGTTTTATGCTAGATTAAGACTGCTGGAAATTTTGGGGCATTAGTTTCATTCATTTCCGGTGTTATATGGGGATGCATCCCCCCAGGGTTTGGGGCACGCGCCCCTCGCTTGTTGTGCCCCCAAGATGTGGGGGCGCATGGAGAAATTTTTTCACACATCCCCAATTTGGCGAAACATGGGGAAATGCATGGCGAGACGTTTCACAAAAAGAGGGACGTCTGGGCACCCCCTCTTGAAAAACTAAACACCTAGACACCCCCCTCGTGATTTTTGTAATTTTTTTCGTAAAAAACAACAACTTATATATAGAACATGATTTCTGATTTAGTATGTCTGATTTCAGACTCTGGTGTTTGGTGAGTTATCTAACATTAACTAGTAATATTAAATTCTTAAAGTAAAAGGATAGAAAATAAAATATAAGGAGAATGTCACTTTCATTTTCTATTCTTTTACTTAAATTTTTAACATTACCATTAATTGTTTCAGAATGTTTGAGAGCGGTTCCAACCTTATCAAACTTCATATGCAAAAAGTAGAATTTTAGATCCCATTAACAGTATTCACGTTTTTCAGGATTGCAATGTTTCCACTGGATTCTATCATGTATAAGGATATGGGATTGACATTTAATCAAGCACATCAACCCCTCTATGTACCTTGATGTTGGTGGTTATTATTGTTGAGAAAGTGCATAGACATCTACTGGAACAAATCAATGACCTATCACAGGCCCTCCTCGGAATCACACCCACTGAAAATAAATCCATGCCATCCATAAATGAAGTAGAACACACTAGTATCAACTGGAACAAATCAAACACCCATTATAGATCCTCTTGGGCATCTCACCCATTCAAAATATTTAATAAATCCAAGCCAACCAACAATCAAGTACATTATCACCAATCACGAGTGAAAATTTACTGACATCATAAGAGCAACTAGGGTTTCAACCCCTCAAACCCTTCACTAGTGCAAAAGCTCATCCCAAGCACATTGAGGGTTCACCACCTGACAACCACTCCCAGTAACAACCTGTTACCCCCTATTTGCATGGGGTAAATTTTGAAGACTTGTCAGGCCTTGAAAGAATTTATGGACACCTAGCTGATCTTATTTGTTGATCTACAAATCCTGGGCAGCCTCTAATTGAATTTGGACAAGTATGGATCATCCATGCAAAGGTCTTGTGAGCATAGAATAATATTCAATCCCAATTTAGATATGGAAGATGCTTGAAGGTTTGTGCACTCATGGGTTATTTCGGTGTTTTCCTGGGAGTAGATCTGAAGCTCTCATGACAGCAAAAAACCAACAACATTTAGGGTTACATGTGGATGGATGAAGATAGGTTCTTGATCTTGGTTCATAATTCATATTTCAGTGATGCCCTAGGAGCGATTATGTTAGCTTATGGATGTTCATGTAATATGTTGGTTAGCAAATGTGATTGATGTTGATGAACTCTCTTATGGTTCATTGTTATTGTGCATTCTACTCCCACCATGTCTCCTTAAAGCAATTTTGCTTTTATTTTACACTTGCCATCAGTTGTAACCTGTAGCTTTGAAAATCATAACTACTTTATGAGACAGAGCTGTCTATTTCCCAAAATTAATGAATTAATCAGAACTACAGTAAACAGAGAAAGTAATGGTGGAGCAGAGTCATCAGAGGTGGTTATATATGGGGAAACAAGAGGCTTGAAGGAAAACAAACGTGAGGATCAATATTTGGAGCCACATGATGAAGAGCTAATGTATTGAAAGATGTAGAAAGCATCTCCCTTGTGGCTAGGATTATGTTACTATGAAGAGAGAGTGTTGTTTTGAGAAGATGTGTCAAAATGTGGTGTGCTCTTTTGATGCCCTGACACAATACTTACACCAGGAGTTTGGGTGCGCCTGTGATTAGTAGCACAATCCAATATTATCTTGAGTACACTCCAAACTAAGAAAACAACAGCTCCTTTTTTATTACTTAAACAGTATGCTTTACTCACAAAAGTCATGGAAGTTTATGAAATTAGCGAGATTTTGTTCCTTGAACAAAAGCCCCCTTTTCTGGTTATGAAAGCTAGCTTTATTAAAAGGAAATGGTGCCCCTCTCCTCTACCTCGGATATCGGCATATAATCCAAGGAAAAGCAACTACACTCTTTCCATAATCAGTAATATTGTCCCATAGCAGCACATGCTAAAAAGCAGTGCTTCCCTTCTCCATGTGGATGGCACAGCCTCCAAGAAACAAAAGATGGACACCTCCATGCCCTAGAATAGCACTCTTTCCAAGCATAGAATAACTGCTCGCTTTGTCTTATCTTCAAGCTGATTTTAGCACAAAGCACAAACAACACTCCTTTTTTATTTAAGAAATGCTCCAAACAAGGAAAAAGCAGGACTTATCTTTGGCTCAATCTATATGCTAAATTTGGCACAAAGCAGTGACTCTTCTCCACTTGTTTTCATATTAAATTTAGCATAAAAGCTATGCTATTATCAATACAAAGTTAGTGCCTCATCTCATCTTGATGCTGATTCAAATTTTAGGCACAAAGCAGCACTAGACCTGGTGCTAAAATTATCATTTGTTTTCAATGAACATTAGTGCACTCTTTATGTAGATGAATTGGAAATTTTTAAGGCACTGACTTCTCTAGGTTAAGCATTGTCATTATCCTCCTACAGTATGCTAGAATTAATTCTTCTTAGGATGTTGATCTGACTGTCATAGACGTGATGAGTGTCATGCACATCTTAGGTAACAAATTGGCATCCACAATGCTAAGTCTGAATACTTTAGGTCAAATTAATCCTTCTTAGGATGTTGATCTGACTGTCATAGACATGCTAAGTGTCATGCACATCTCAGGTAACAAATTGGCATCCACAATGCTGAGTCTGAATATGTTAGGTCTTCAATAGAAACTGATAACTTGTCATCCAGGAAAAGCATGGCATACACAGGTTTCTTGCTGACAAATGACCAACACTTAGCCTTCTTATGATAACTAAACTCCCACAATAAGTATGCTGCTACAATTCTGAGAATAAAGGTTCCATGATTCTGGAAACACCGGAATCTCCTCTAATATGCACTTTAGCAACTTTAGATGTCATCAATAATAACAATTAATGGTTCAGAAGTGTTGATTCAACTAAAAACTAACACTACAAATTCTGCCACATTGGTAGAAAAGATATGCAGTGGAAGAATAATATCATTTAACCCAATTCATGATGCTTTTTATCAGGTATTCATTACAGAGCTCTAACTATAACAATCTAATATTTAAGAAAACCAAGGCTGATGACTATCAAGGTGCTTAATGATCTTGTCATTCTTGCTTTGGTTGTGCTTGAAATGCTTGTTTTTTGTAGAAGTTTTCCTATGATGCTAATACCCCTGTAGGTGTCAGTTTGGCATACATACAATATTGGAGCTCCTGGGATTTTCCATGGTGACACATTTTTCTATTACTCTAATGTTCAAAGAGAGCCGAATGGTCTTTTATATATAGTCTCTTGGTCAAGTAATTTTATATTACAGCTTCCAAATAGCTAATGACTACATTCATTGTTTTATCAAGACCTTTTCCTTCCTTCGGCAGTCCCTTTGGCACTGATGTCTCGAGCCAGGTAAATTCTATCACCTCAACTACTTCCCATCTTCTTTTGGTCTAGTCTGTGTATGATTTAATATAGAATTCACACTAATGGACGAGAATAACAAATATTGTCCATTCTGCCAAATATTCCAGTGAATTTCAAGACAGAAAACAAGAGGTAAAAGATGCAATGCCATTAGAGCAGATGGTACCAATGGGAAAACTTGTTTTTTCAATTGGTATTGGGACCCTGCTCTTTGAACCTGCCTTTAGGCAGTAATGGGATTGCCTCCATATCTGGGCATGCTTTTAGGCCTTGGAGTTTTGTGGGTCCTGACAGATGCAATTCACAATGGAGACTCTGAGAGTGAGAAGTTAAAAGTACCACAAGCTCTCTCTCGAATTGATACCCAAAGTACCCTCTTTTTCCTTGGAGTTATTCTTTCAGTTGGAAGGTAAGCATGCAGACCTGTTGAATTGCACAGTGGAAGAATAATATCATTTAACCCAATTCATGAGTATAATAATGAACACGTGCCTGAAGTTGCTACTGCAATGAGGGATCTGCACCTTTATTAGAGGAGTGGGGTGATTGAATGAGTGAAAATGGGATGGCTGAGTAGGTTTAAGTACTTGTCCATATGCTCTATCACTAAAGTTAGAATAGTATGCAAGAGGATGGCCTACATTAATAATAGGCAAGTCAACCTATTAGGCTCCTCATAGAGTAAATTGCGAATGTAAATAAGGAATCCTATTATCTATAGGTTCCATGAACATAGATGCACATCTAATTGTTCGTGAAGGAATTATGATCACCTTTGGTTTCATGATATAATTGAATACTTCTCTCTTTATAGGAAGGTTGGTTTATTTACTGTCTTATGCTTTTTATCAGGTATTCATTGCAGGGTTCTAACTATAACAATCTAATATTTAAGAAAACCAAGGCTAATGATTGTCAAGGTGCTTAATGATCTTGTCTTTCTTGCTTTGGTTGTGCTTTAAATGCTTGTTTTTTGTAGAAGTTTTCCTGTGATGCTAATACCCATGTAGGTGTCAGTTTGGCATACATACAATATTGGAGCTCCTGGGATTTTCCATGGTGACACATTTTTCTATTACTCTAATGTTCAAAGAGAGCCGGATGGTATTTTATATATAGTCTCTTGGTCAAGTAATTTTATATTACAGCTTCCAAATATCTAATGACTACATTCATTGTTTTATCAGGACCTTTTCCTTCAGCAGTTTCCTTGGCAGTCCCTTTGGTACTGATGTCTCGAACCAGGTAATTGTTATCACCTCAACTACTTCCCATCTTCTTTTGGTCTAGTCTGTGTATGATTTAATACAGAATGCACAGTAATTGACAAGAATAACAAATATTGTCCATTCTGCCAAATTTTCTAGTGAATTTCAAGACAAAAAACAAGAGGTAAAAGATGCAATGCCATCAGAGTAGATGGTACCAATGGGAAAACTTGTTTTTCAGTTGGTGTTGGGACCCTGCTCTTTGATCCCGCCTTTAAGGCAGTAACGGGATTGCCTCCATATTTGAGCATGCTTTTAAGCCGTGGAGTTCTGTGTGTCCTGACAGATGCAATTCACAATGGAGACTCTGAGAGTGAGAAGTCAAAAGTACCACAAGCTCTCTCTCGAATTGATACCCAAAGTACCCTCTTTTTCCTTGGAATTCTTCTTTCAGTTGGAAGGTAAGCATGAAGACCTGTTGAATTGCATCTTATTTGATAGTTTTGAAATAGTTGCTTAAACAGATTTTGATTTGCTATTCCATCTCTAGATATATTTCTTTAGGAATATTATTGGTATTTTTTGAAATGAGTATACATTTATTTTTGTATTTCTAGATACATTATTTAGAAATGTTATTGATCTTTTTTTAAAATAATTATACACTTTTTTTTCAAGCAGGTAGGATTATATTTACCTTTCTATGACATTTTTTGAGATTGTCTTGAGAGATTTTCAAGTAAGAATGCACCCCAATTTACTCCATATGCTCCTTTAGTAGCAGGATCAATTGCACGGTCATTGGCATGTATTACTTATTCTCCTATTGAATTAGCAAGAAAACAGATGCAGGTTAGGTTAGGCTATTCCAAGGGTACCAAAGATCAAAGACAAATACAACCCAACCACATGGATGTTAGAAGTTAGCTCTACTATTGCTGAACATGGTTTGGGGATAGACTTTGCAGAGCATTACAAGAAATCTTCCTTCTACAAGTAAGCATTAAACTTATCAATATTTTCTCACCAAAATCCTTATGCTTATAATAGCTAGCTATTATGTAAGTGTTTCACCTGGCTGTGTATTATCAGCAAGGCTCTATAACTGGTTAAATTTAGCTTAGCCAATTCGACTGACTCGGAATTCATCATGAGCCAAGTTGTAATGAACTCAAAATATGGATGGTTGTTGCGGACATAAAAATTGATTTGCTTGACTTGCCCTTTGCAACACATTTGGTCATTGGGCCTGTTTGTAGAAGAATATAGTAAGATGCTAAATTTTAAAGAAGCATGCCATGTTGTCTTGTTAAATTTGACATATTTCCAACCATGATTGGATCTTGCAGATACAAGTAGTAGTTTGATATCATGGACCTATTTGTTATTAGATTTCACTGTGATAAAGATCTCATTTCTGTAGCAAGGGAGGTGGCTTGGCCCACATTGGAGGAAGATGAGTTTGGGACACCATTTGCTCATCCTTTGCTTCTATATAAACTAAAATTCTCCTTTCCATGGCATCATCCACCATTATATTCAAGTTACTTATGAACTTTTAGTCAGATTCATATATCTTGGCATGACTCTAGATGACTCGGTAGATAGTTTAACAATGGATGCATGCTTGTCATTCCTATAAATTTCTGGGATTTTTTCATTTTGCATCATTCAAGCATACAAATAATGATTACCAAGTTACTATAGATCGATAATGGATTACCTTGTACTAGTCCTTCAAGTTCTTGCACTTAATAAAAGCAGTTGAAGAACTTGAAGGACTAGTACAAGGTAATCTATTATGGATCTATAGTAACTTGGTAATCATTATTTTGTATGCTTGAATAATGCAAAATTTGTTTGAATATCATCATTGTCAAGCAATAACAACTTCTTAAAGCGTGCTAGCTCAATGGTTGAGCACCTGCCTAATTATAGGCAGGAGATTGGTGGTTCAATTCCTCCATACCCTATCATAAATTAGTGACTAAGAAAACTACTAAATTCACATATATACGACTATTAGTAGCTAATTTTCAGTATCTTATAGCGCGACTAACATTTACTCGTATTTAGCTTAGTCATTAATATGTTATCATCTAGTAGTTTATTTAGTCGTATATTTGGTCATTAATTGTGACAATCAATGACTAAATCAATGTCTAAATCATTGACTATCAATGACTAAATCAATGACTAAATCAGTGAGTATCAATGACTAAATCAATGACTTAATCAGTGACTATAAATGACTAAATCAGTGAGTATCAATGACTAAATCAATGACTTAATCAGTGACTATCAATGACTAAATCACAACCAATTAATGACTAGTGAAATACGACTAGAGATAAGATAGTGGAAATTGGATACTATTAGTCACCGACTCAAAAATAATCGTTTATAGTCGAATTTTAGTCATTTTTTTAGTCATTAATTTCTCATTTTGTACTAGTGATACAGGTTTAAGATGGATCTATGCTTGATCCCTCTCAACATATATCTTGGTTTAACTCGAGTTTCATGTTTGCTCGATATTATCTAATTTCGTTTTCCAAATATAATTTGCAGCATCAAGATCTTTCATATCAAACTTAGAATACAACTAAGCATTGGAATCCTTAATGGTTTCCTTGTTGTAACCAATCAAAAACATAACATTAACATAACAAACCGCATAAATAAAATGGTTCTTGGTGACTACTTTAATCTTGTGAAATTCACAGCAAATCATAGATCCTCAGAGACCTCATAGTGAAAGAATTAGTAAAAATGATGAATTACAGTGAAAATTGCAGGGGAATGAGCAGTAAAATTAATCATGCATTGAAAATCAGATGTGCATAGAAATGTGTGTCAAAATCCCTTAATCAATATTATATTCCAAGAATAAATTACAATGGAGAGAATTCAATTATCCAAGGATAATTCAAATCCATGTCAGTCTACCTAGTATAGCATAAGAAATATCACCACTAGAGTGCTCCGGAGCTACCAAACTCAATTGAGACTCAATGAACTGAATCTACTATCAATTAACTCACCAAGAAGGGTGCATCAGTGATTTTGGCATGCAAAATATGATAGATAGGTCCTAGTAGATCACAATCAGTTGCAATTGTATCTCAAACACCCCACTAGAGTCAGGAACTCAGGTGGAACTCAGTTGGACTAAACTAGATCACTGTGTTAGCTCCCAAAATGTACGGAACTGACTCTAGTGTTCCTAAAATAATGCATGCAGGGTGCATCAAGTGGATAATGGGTCCTAGATGACATATGCACACACCAGGGGCCTAACAACATCATCAACTACTAGGAAAAGGTAAATAATGCTAAGGTGGACAAGGTTGGAGTATTAATTCTCCTAACAACCCCCCTTAATCCAAACTTAGACAATCCTGGGCCCTGGTTACTAATACCAAAGGTAACCCATACAATAAAAATAATAATATGTTCATGAAACTAAGGAAATGAGGAAACACCTCATGGGAAAAATACCCCCCCTAAAAAATGAACAGCAGGAAACTCAAACAGCCTTCACACCAAGCAGAGAAGGAAAATATATTTTGAGTGAAGACTTTGTAAAAATGTTGGCAACCTGCTCCTATGTAGGATAGTAATGAAGGTGTTGGATCTGGATCTGGATCTGTATATGGATATGGATATGGATCTGGATCTAGATCTACTCCTCTGATATACCTCCCACTGTTGGGAAGCTGCATTTTCCAAAACAAGTCTTTCATAATAATTTCTTGCTACTGGGGCGAATGCCTCATTGTAGTCCAAACCATGAATCTTTGAGTACCCATTGTCAACCAGCCTAGCTTTTTACTTGGTTGTAGATCCATCATGGCAAGTCTCTTTGAAGGATTGCGGATCAGATCCCATCATCATGTAGAACCTTTCTGAGAGAAGTGGATATGTATTACATAGTGCAAGGTTTGCATCTCGATATTGATATTTGGCTCTTCTATGGTCATATGGATCCCTAGCTATGTTCTCATCAGCTTCAAGGACTTTGTGAGCCCATATTGGCCTTGGCCATGGATTGGGACCAGTGATTGGATCAGGATCTAGATCTTCTTGAAATTCATACTCAACATTAAGATCTTGGTCCTCATCTTCAGAATTTGAAACTGGATCATTAGAAGATAAACAATTATGATTTTCATCAGATGCAAATGGAGTAGGTACAGGGTATGGAAAAAAGTGAGATAATTCATCTTCCTTGGATGAATGGTTTGCAACACCTTTCGCTATTATCTTCATAGATGATATCTCTGCAATTTCAACTATGTCAAGTCCAAAAATAACTTTCTTCGGTGAACCTGTGTGAGTCATGTGATAAATAGATAACAAGTTTTCTATCAAGGAAGGCACATACAAAACACTTCTTAACTTTCCATGCTCTATTTGTATTGTTCCCTTCCCTTCAGTAGAGAGTGATGAATCATCTCCCATGTGAATACTAGGACCATCAATGAGATCTAAAGAAGACAAAGACTCTCTGGAGGAAACCATGTGGTTGGAGGATCCAGAATCTATGAGGAAGGCTTGTTGTTAGTCCTAAAGTCTACTAACTGACTACGGGATAGCAGTGTTCAGGCACCTCAGAAATTCAAGAATTGTTTTTGTGTTTTTTGTTTGGATAAGAGAATAAAGGTCAAGGGATATAGAAACAAGTACAGAGAAGCTATGATCTGAAAACATCAGATAACAAATGCATAAGAATAAGATTTTTATAGAAAGAATGATTTGTTCAACTTTGGAATGCAGGAGACAAGTTTAAATCATATAAACACATGGAAAAACAAACAGTTCATACATATGTATAATATGTAAAAGCCCAGGTATCTGAAAATACATTTCAAATATCATTCATGCTACAATATTTATTTGCTAACATCAACATTCATACAGAAAACATCTATACAAATGAACATGAAAACAAAGGTTCAAATAGAACCATAAAACATTGAACAAAATATAGTTTAAAACTAAGCTCCAATTAGATAACAAAGCCATCCATTCAGTAAAAGAAACTCTTACACAGACATAGAATCACAGGATTGTTCACAGGTTTCCAGCAAGTATCCACCCTCATGTCTGTCCCCCCCTTTTTTTAACAATTTTTACAATTTATAAAAGTAGATAATCCTAGAAAGCTACCCTAGATCCACTTTCCTAGGATCTTATCATACCAAAAATAGAATTTTAAAGACTGGAATGACAAGTACTCTATATTACTCCTAATTCAAATTGACTTGCAAGATTATATTCGCCTAGTTGCCTCATCTAGTGTTGAGAGGTCATCTTGATCATGACTTCTGGCTGCGCTTTGGCGGTGGACACCTTCAATTACCCTGTCATCAATTGATTTTTGCAGTTGGCTAGAAAAAGGTCTATATGCTTTTGACTCTAAGTCTTTTTGAAAATATATAGTTGAGATATCTTCAAAACTCAAGCAATAGGATACAGTAGGCGAATGATCAATTTCAATGATTGTGCTAAATTTATCTTTCCATGAACTGTAAAATCCATCATACCTTCCATTAATTTACTTGTTGTATATTGCCCATAATTATTTGGATGTTCCATGCAATATTGTATGTGATCTCTCAGTATTGGCCTGAATTCCCTATCAAAGCTGTGTGTCATGCTTGTCTCAGCTCGCCTTCGATAACACTGCTTAGAATCTTCTTTTACTATCTCCAAGAAAAGAAAAGGCACCTGTCTTCCTACAGCTTCATTTAAAATTTCCAGAGAATGATATATGCTGCGCAAGTATAATATTTTCCCTAGCAACAAAACTGTATATTAATGATTGCCGCGCCATGACTTTTGACTTTTGTAGTTACACTTAGTGTTCGATCCAGATGGAGTTGGATAACTAGGATCTCGGAATTCGACCACGATATTGATTTCAAAAGATAGACAGTGGTGGGCATAAAACAAAATTCTAGTAGAACCGTCAACAATGTGACAACCATATTTGGACTTTTCCCTTTCTGGAACTTTCTGCAACCAATCTTAGACAGAGCTCGATAATAAAGGTAGTGGTGGTGTTGGTTCTTATTCTTGTACATAAAGCTATGAAACATTTACACTCTCAAACTGGAGTTAAAAGACCAATCTAATGATTTCATGACATCGCACACCTCATAGGGCATATAATGTGAAATTCTGTAACATAATCCCACCAAATACATGGTCCAGAACCTCGTCTTGTGTTGTCTCCAATGCTCTGCATTCAATGGCCGAAACTAGGGCTGGCCAAGGGTATTTCATTATGCTCTGTAGAATGGCGTTCGAGAGGTGGAGAATATTGTGGTAATAAAATACCTGCAAATGCACAACGAGAAGGAGAGGAGGAAAACAACAACGATGCCATCCTAATCGAGGTTCTGGGCTCTATTTGGAATTTCTTTGCCATTAGAATTTCTAGCTCTATGTTTCCTTTCTGTAATCATTATTGTATTTGAGGCTGTGAACACAACACTAGAAACAAAAATCTGAGAAGAACATATGAAAAACCTTCTTTGAAGATCAATAACCATTTCATATAACTAACAGGGTACATAGTATTAGATTCAAAATGATCTTTGAATGTGGAGAAGTACGAGTGTTCTTCCAGGTGTAACTTCAAAACCAACTGTCGGCTTGTAAGCTGGAATAAACCACAAAGACTGGATAGCTGCATTATTATTTGATAACCCTGCACATAATTCTAACTTTGGCAAGCTGGCAGCGTGCTTGCATATGAATAATGAGATGCTCTACCAGCTTGCGTTAAAACATAGGATATAAAAAGACATTGCATTCATGTGTACTACATTCATTTTCATATATGAAAAGACATTTATTAATCTAAAGGAGCTTAAGTCTTAAATTAATATATTTGTAAATGCACAAAGATAATGAAATGAAATCAACACAATCCAAGCTTTTAGGGAGAAATGAGAAAATAAACAAAGGATAAAAGGTATAATGTAGAAAAATAGGTCTTGGAAAAATAGCTGACAGACCTAGGACAAACACTTATGATTGTGAGAATCTATCCTTTAGTGCATAGCATCTCTCATGATCCTCACTCTCGCTTTCGGAATCAGACTCTTGCACCTTATAGGAGGTAAATGTTGTGTTCTTCAAGAATTTTGGTCAATTGATCTATCTTCATCTTCATACATGAACTCTCTAGATGGTTTCCTTTCTTGAAATAAGTACACTTGGTCTTCTCAAACCTCTATTGCTTATCCTTCTTGGAGTTGAAGGATCCTTCCGATGGATTAGGATTCTCCTTTGGATTGGATTCAAATTGCTTATTTTTTTACCTTTCTGCTTCCCTTTAGCATTCGCACTTTTTGACTCCCTGGCCATAAGAGCTTGATTTTTGGAGGCTTTCAAGGCGCCCATCTGAATCAGTTTGTCTTATTCTTGGATGAGATATTTGGTGAATGCATCTAAAGAAGGCATTTTCCAGTTGGTGATTGATAATCTCCCAAAATGGAAGGTAGAAACAAATATTGAAAATTCAGGACCAAGCTTTCTTAGGATGGATAGCACCAGCTGCTCATCCTTCTTCTTAATGCCACATTGGTTTCACTGCATAACCAGGGATTTGAATTTAGAAAAGAACTGTTGTCTAGTTTCGAAACTGTTGGGTTTAAGAGCAGTGAATTCATTCTCCATAATGTGGCCTCTCATCTCATATTGATTTCCAAAGAGAGATTCAATATTCAACCAAACCTCTCTTGGTGTCTTCAATCCATCAAGGTGGACGATAAAATCTCTGGAGATGTGAATGCAAGTGAAACTAAACACCTCCTCTAATCTGTTTAGGTACTTGGATTTCTCAACAACTTCCTGAGGTTAAACATCCTTGCACATTGTGACCCTATATAGACTCTTGTTTCACAATACCATCTGCATAACATACCTCCAATCGATATAATTGACGGGTGTCAGGATTCTTGGAGACAAGGGAGCATTCTAATTCGCCATGTGAAACTGCTGGAGCAAATATAAATTGAAACTGTTGCTACTGTTGCACTGAAAAACTTTCAAAATCATGCAAAAAACTATCAATTTGGAGGTAAACCGGTTACTAAATCTACTGAGCACTACTTTAGGAAAACATACACTTTTATCTGGATCTTTCGCACCTAGCTCGACTCCAAAGGATTTCTTTAATGGCTTCAATGCAATGGCACCAAGATTTGCTGTGGAAATCCAGAGGCTTCTGGTGCACTAATGAAAGCAGTTAATCAACCTATGGTCTCCTAATCTATGATAGCATGTTGAATTCGCATCAGATCATAGATCCTAATAATACCTTATAGTGAAAGAATTAGGAAAAATGACGAAGTACAGTGAAAATTGTAATGGAATGAGCAGTAAAATTAATCATGCATCGAAAATCAGATGTGCACATAAATGTGTGTCATAATCCCTTAATCAGTATATTCCAAGAATAAATTACAATGAAGAGAATTCAATTATCGAAGGAGAATTCGAATCCATGTCATTCTACCTATTCTAGCATGGATAATATCACCACTAGAGTTCTCTCAAGCTACCAAACTCAACTAAGACTTAGTGAACTAAAGCTATTGTAAGTTAATTAACTAAGAATGGCGCATGAGTGAGTTTGGAATGCAAAATAGGCTAGAGAGGGAACATTAGATCACAATCATTTGCAATCGGAGCTCAAACCCCCTACTAGAGTCAAGAACTCAGGTGGAGCTCAGTTGGAATGAACCAGATCACTGAATTAGCTCCTTAATTGCACGGAAATAAATTTGGTGGTCCTAAAATCATGCATGTAGGGTGCATCAAGTGGCTAATGGGTCCAAGATGACATCGGCATACCACAAGGGGGATAACAACATCATCAACTACTAGGAAAAGGTAAATAATGCTAAGGTGGACAAGGTTGGAGTTGTTCGGGTACACAGGGTACTCCCAAAAGACTGAACACCTAGAGCAACCACTTCACATAAATAGATCACAGATCAATACACTGATGTTTTGACGTGGTTTAAACCCTCGTGAGGGAAACACTCTGTGGCCTTGTCCAAATAGCTTCTACGGGACAATTTATTATGCAAAGAAAGAAAGTTACAAATAAGCTTCTCATAATCAGTCAACTTTCCAATGACCCTCCATGCTCTTTAAATAGAGATCATGGACCAATCGGGTGTTAAGCCATAGATCAAGGGTAGGTATGATCTAAGATAAGTTGAGCCGTCGGATCACTCTATGTCGGAAACATATTGTGACCGTTGGATTAAGTATTTACAAATGCATACTAATGCATACTAAAGAAACACACTTTTCCTAACGGATATATTACACAAGTTGATCTTAACTAACTCCTAAGTGTCTAAATATCCTAACATCCCCCCTTAAGAACAACTTGGGATAGGATTGAAGGATTTACAAAAGTGACACTATTAGGAGAAGGAAGGAGGCATTAGAGCTTATCCCCCCTTAATAACAAAAGTTCCTGAACTCCTAACATAGATCGAAGTTTAAAAAACTTCGCTTCTGTAAGAGACTTGGTGAAGATGTCTGCAACTTGAGCATCTATAGGACAAAAGAGTACTTCAAGAATACGATCATGAACAATATTTCTGATGAATTGCGTATGAAGCTCAATGTGTTTGCTGCGTTGATGTAGGACTGGATATTTGGCAAGCTTGATGGCACTTTGATTGTCGCACCAAAGTGGAGTGGGCTGCTGTTGTTCGAATCCAAACTCTGAAAGGATCTGTAGAAGCCATAAAGCTTCTTGACTGGCATTAACTGCGGCTTGATATTCTGCCTCTGCTGAAGAAAGAGCAAGAGCTTGTTGTTTCTTACAAGCCCAAGTAATAGGTCCAGATCCCAGACTAAAAACATGACCTGCAGTAGACTTTCGATCATCAGGATCACCGGCCTGATCTGAATCAGTGAAACCAACCAACAAAGGTTCCCCCCCTATACTGTAATGAAACCCGAGCTAAATTGTACCTCGAATATATCGAAGTATTCTTTTAACTGCTTTCCAGTGACTTTCATGAGGTGTTTGCATATAATGGGCAACACGACCAATGACAAAGGAAAGGTCAGGACGGGAATGAGTCAAGTATAAGAGACTACCAACAAGCTGACGATACAAGGTGGCATCTACTTCAGGTGAAGGACAAGTGGCAGAAAGTTTGACTCCGGACTGGAAGGGAGAAGGGGCTAGTGTACAATCTTCCATGTGAAAGCGACGAAGAAGGTCACAACCATAATTAGATTGGGAAAGAAAGATTCCTTCTTTGGTTTGCAGGACTTGGAAACCAAGAAAATAATGCAAATGTCCTAAGTCTGACATTTCAAAATTTTGCTTAAGGCTGGATTTCACATGGGTTATAAGCTTAGGGTTACTACCAGTAAGAATAAGGTCATCAACACATAGAAAAAGTATGATGAGATGGTTTCCTACTTTCTTGGTATAGACATTGGGGTCAGAATGGCATCTAGAAAAACCAGTGTCAAGGAGAAAGCTATCCATTTTGTCATACCAAGCTCTAAGAGCTTGCTTAAGGCCATATAAGGATTTCTTAAAGCGACAGACAAGGCTAGAGTTATTCTGAACATATCCAGGAGGTTGTTCCATGTAAATTTCCTCCTGTAGATCACCATGTAAGAAGGCAGAATTGACATCCATTTGATGGACTTCCCAGTTATGTAAGGCTGCAAGGGAAAGAATAAGGTGGATGGAGTTCATTTTTGCGACAGGAGCAAAAGTTTCATTGTAGTCGATCCCTTCAACTTGGGAAAAACCTTTGGCAACTAACATTGCCTTAAGTCTTTCAACACTTCCATCTGATGCATACTTAGTTCTATAGACCCATTTACATCTGACAAGTTTTCTTCCTTTTGGAAGAGGTACAAGATCCCAAGTATCATTCGCCATTAAGGAACGATATTCTTCATCCATTGCTGCATCCCAATCTGGATTTCTTGAAGCTTTTGCAAAAGTTTCTGGATCATGATTCTCAAAAACTTGAGCCAAAAGAGAAGAGGCTTTCTGAAACTGAGAATGTATTCGATGTTGATCTCTAGGATCACCGGCAAGATCACCAGCTTCTTCACATGTTGAACGGACCCATCGTGGAAGCACTTGTGCTGGTGCAACTGGAGGAACATGAGCAGGCGGAGGTGGATTTTTATCCTCATTGTCATCATCAGAAACTAGAGTTGGAAACCTGTCAAGGAAGTTGGAAGAAGAAGAAGAAGGCACAATCGCTAAATCAGGCTTGTAGGCCAAAGATGGCACAATCGCCGAGTTAGGATCGCAGGCCAAGAGATTTTCATCAAATTTAACATCTCTTCTAATGATTACATCATGAGGATGTGGTTGAAGAAGTCTATAACCTTTTACATATTCAGAATATCCAACAAATATGCACTTTTCACTTTTAGGCTGCAATGCTTTTCATTTTTCATCCGGAATGTGAGCCCATGCTTCACTACCAAACACACGGAAGTGACTTACATCTAGTTTAATTTTACTCCATGCTTCTTCCGGTGTGATACCTTGTAATTCTTTAGTGGGGGTGTGATTAACTATGTAATTTGCACAATTAATGGCTTCATCCCAAAATTGAAGACTTAGTCCCTTAGATTGGATCATACAATTTGTCATTTCTTTTAAAGTGCGGTTCTTCCTTTCAGCTACACCATTTTGTTGTGGTGTATATGGAACAGTGTGTTGTTGTTGGATGCCTTGTTCAGTGCAGAAAGTAGTGAACTTTTTGTTAACATATTTTCCTCCATTGTCAAATCTTAACTTAATAATTTGATGACCAGATTGTTTTTCAACAAGGGCCTTGTAGGCCAAGAACATGTTAAATACTTTGCTCTTAAGTTTTAGGAAATAAACCCAAGTGCGTCTGGTGTAATCATCAATGAAACTTAAGAAATATTTGAAACCATAAAAGGAAGCAGATGGAAGAGGACCACACAAGTCACTATGCACAAGCTCCAAGGGAACTGAGGCGTGCCAAGAGGCACGTTTGTCAAAACTGTCTCGATGATGTTTTTCGAGTACACAACCGGAACAAACACCATCCCTGCAAGATACCATCAGAAGACCAGTCACCATATTGTCTTTACATAGTTGTTGCAATGAGTGATAATTTAAGTGACCAAATTGTTCATGTCAAAGTTTGCTCAAGTTATCACTATGAGCAACAAAAACTGAAGGAAAAAGTGATTACCCAAAGTTGTTAAACTTGTACAACCTGGTAATATCATCAAAAATTCCAGTAGCTAGGACTTGTTGAAGATCTTTAAAATCCTTGATTACAACTTGGTGAGGTGTAAACGTCACAGTTTTACCTTCACCAGAAGGAGTGATCTGATAGACTGATAACAAATTGCAAGAAATTCTTGGAACACATAGTACATCACTGAAATGACCATTATCTACTGGAACTGTTCTAGCTCCTACAACACTTAGAGATCTATTATCACCAACAAATATTTGTTTGGTGTTACATTCATGCATAGTAGAAAAGATGGCTTGATCCTTAGCCATATGATAAGATGCTATAGAATCAATGAGCCATTCATTTGAAGTAGAAGAAGAAGATGCATTATAAGAATAACAAGAAACACAAAGTGCATGTCCATGAGAGGTAGATTCTGAAGGCGAATCTATGCTGATGTGGTGCTTCTTCATTGTTGCTTCCAAGACTACCATCTTCTTGAAACACTTAGATTCATCACGATTATCTTTCCCGCAATAGTTGCAATGATGCTCAGTCTTCTTTCCTTTTGGCTTGGATCCTTTGTCATTTTTTAAAGAAGGAGCCGACTGAGAGGGTTTGGGACCCTTGTCTGACTTATTATTGCAAAAATTTTGTTTCTTGGGAGGCTTGGACTTTTCTTTCTGTTGGGACAATAAGGCTTTCCCATATGTATCTTCATTGTTGATTATTCCAAGATGGATGAGTTTATCTTGCTCTATAATCAAGGAATCACAAAATGATTCAAGACTAGGCTCTTGATAGCTAGATGCATTCAAGGATTCTTTCATGGAGTAAAATGTAGATACAAAAACAGAATATGTAGGTCCAAGTTTGGAAAGAATATGATAAATTCATTGTTTTTTTTCCCTCTTAATATTACATTCTGCACATAAGAGTTTAAGAGTTTTGTACTTAGATAAATAATCTTGAATGCATGAAAAATCACTTGGATTCAAAGAAATCAACTAATTTTCGAGTTGGTGACCTCGAATTTCATTGTGTTTACCAAACACAGAGTCCAACTTGTCCCAAGCAACATCAGGTTCATCAATTCTAGATATGTGGAATCGCAAATAAGTAGAGATTGACATCCCAATCAATCCCTCGAATTTCATTGTGTTTACCAAACACAGAGTCCAACTTGTCCCAAGCAACGTCAGGTTCATCAATTCTAGATATGTGGAATCGCAAATCAGTAGAGATTGACATTCCAATCAATCCACGAGCTCTGTAACATCTATTTGTCCATTTGATTTTCTTATCATCATCAGTAGGTTCTGTTTCTTTCCCTAAGGTAATTTTGAAAAGTCCTCTACTTCATAGAACATCCTCCATACGAGATTTCGATGAGAAATAGTTGGAACTGGAAAGTAAAATATCACAAGGGGCGGCCATATTTATAAATTAATGGCTGTAAAAGTAGAAACCAATTGTTTGGATGTGAAGAGCTCGAAAAAATAGGTGGTTTTAAAAAAAATGGCACTGAAAATTGACCCCATATGATGAAGTTATGCTTGAACAAAGAAACTGTTGAAGATGTCCCCAATAATGACGTGACAGATAGAAAATGACCAGATAAAAAAATGACCCCCCTCTTCCCAAGATGAACCTTTGACAATCACTTTACAATAAAGTTGCTTTAAGTGAATCACTTTTGTAAAATAAGTGATTTCACTTTTACAATGATTTACTTTAAATAGTGCAGCAATAAAAATGAACTTAAGTGACTCAATTTCTATTTTTATTTTTTATTATTTAAGTGAGATGCACTTTTACAATAAAGTAACTTAAAAATAGAAATTGCATGCACTTTTTCTTTTAAAAGTAACTTCCTAAGACTTGAACTCAAGACCTATTAAGGAATAAAGCAACTTTGAACCAAGTGAGCTAGATTAAAAGGTATGTAAAATATGGGAATGAGGAAAGGTTTTTTTTTTTTCTCTTCTTGCTCGGTTTCCGTGCTTTCCTTTTTTCCTGCAAAAAACACCAAAAACCGAAACAAAAAAAAATTCCACACGTTTGGGGTTAGATCTTATTAACTTTCCCAGAAAGTCTATGTTCTCTGTTTCTAATTTGTCGAGATCGTTCAAGGTGCACGGCAAAGAGCATACGCAGCCGAGAAAAACCCTTTCCCTTTCTGTTTCTGATTCGCCGAGATCACACAAGGTGCATGGAAAAGAACATACGCAAACAGGGAAAACAACAATCCAAAACTTAAAAAAATCTAATAATAAAAACTGATAAAATATGAGATATTTTTTAAAAAATAAAAATAAAAATGCGTCATTGTAACATTATACATTCAGATCTGATGAAATACGCGTTTCTGAAGCAACCGGGAACCGTTTTCGATCAAACGAAAACTATTTCCCAATGGAAACGACGCTCCGGATGCAATGGAACACCTTCCATAACCCAGAAACACACAGAAATACCAGAACCAGAAACCATTTCAGTATGGGGGAGATCTTGTTAGTCGAGTGTTTTTCGAAACCGGAACAAGATCTCCCCCATACTGAAACACTCGACTAACAAGATCTCCACATAGGTTTTCAATTTCCCTTGAAAATACTAGTTCAAGATCTAGATCATAACCGAAAGCGGCTCTTCATAAAAGCTCTGATATGATGTTCGGGTACATAGGGTACTCCTAAAAGACCGAACACCTAGAGCAACCACTTCACACAAACAGATTACAGATCGATACACTGATATTTTGACATTAAACCCTCGTGAGGGAAACACTCCACGCCCCGACCAAATAGCTTCTACGGGACAATTTATTATGCAAAGAAAGAAAGTTACAAATGAGCTTCTCATAATCGATCAACTTTCCAATGACCCTCCATGCTCTTTAAATAGAGATCATGGACCAATCGAGTGTTAAGCCACAGATCAAGGGTAGGTATGATCTAAGAGAAGTTGAGTCGTCGGATCACTCTATGTCAGAATCATATCGTGACCGTCGGATTAAGTATTTACAAATGCATACTAAAGAAACACACTTTTCCTAACAGATATATTACACAAGTTGATCTTAATTAAATCCTAAGTGTCTAAATATCCTAACAGGAGTTTTAATTATCCTATATATATATATATATATATATATAGAGAGAGAGAGAGAGAGAGAGACTTCTTCATGTTGCAAACCAATTCCTTCCTTCCCTTCATTATAAAACCTTCGTGTTGAACTTCATGGATATTTCTTCTGCAAAACACCATATAAGAATGTGATTGCGCCGAGAGGCCCTCTACAGCCCAGTATGGGGGAGATCTTGTTAGTTGAGTGTTTTTCAAGTAACAAAATAATACAAAGTAAACAAAAAAAGAATAATACAAAGTAAAAAGTAATAAATATTATGTTGGCCATAAACAAAAAAAAATACAAAGTAAAAAGTAAATATGAGACTTAAACTAGAGACTTTAGAGCTTAGGATTAGGTGGTAAATATTATGTCGGCCATAAATAAAAAAGAATAATACAAAGTAAAAAGTAAATATGAGACTTAAACTAGAGAATTTACTTTTTACTTTTAATACAATGTAAAAAGTAAATATGAGACTTTAGAGTGTTTGTCCAGTAACAAAATAATACAAAGTAAACAAAAAATAATAATACAAAGTAAAAAATAATAAATATTATGTCAACCATAAACAAAAAAGAATAATACAAAGTAAAAAGTAAATATGAGACTTAAACTAGAGACTTTACTTTTTACTTTTAATACAAAGTAAAAAGTAAATATGAGACTTTAGAGTGTTTTTCCAGTAACAAAAATATACAAAGTAAACCAAAAATAATAATACAAAGTAAAAAGTAATAAATATTATGTCGGCCATAAACAAAAAAGAATAATACAAAGTAAAAAGTAAATATGAGACTTAAACTAGAGACTTTAGAGCTTAAGATTAGGTGGCTTAGGTATTGCACTCAAGTAGCTATTCAAGGAGAGGTTTGCACCTCGGGAGATTTGATCCTTCTCGGCACTTGATAGAACCTAAGATTTGGATCTAGGCTGGTTTTTAATCCATCTACGCTACCTTAAGATCAGATGTAATAAAAATAGACAAGAGTAATATAATAGAATTTAATTTAGCAGCAAAAAAAAAATATCACAAAAATCAATTCGCTCCACTTGGGAATATATGTTTTCTACTATATGAGATTTGTACTTCTCTACCTTTTCTTCTACATACAAATTCTTCGTAAACACTCATTTTCTACTAATAGGTTTTCATCCAGTCAACAACTCAATTAGATCCCAAGTTTCCTTTTTATCCAAGTCATCCATTTCTTCAACTGAGGCCTTCTTCCAAAGTCTAGTATTCTTTGAATCCACTTCCTCCCTAAATCTTTTTGTAGCACCATTGGTAATAAATACAACAAAAATAGAACAAAAAATAGGTAGAGTATACCATGTTGTGGTTTCTTTATTTAGCAAACCAATCTCCTCAAGAATAAAGTATGAATTTCTTCATCTTTCATTACATATTCCTCCTTTTCACCCTCCAACTCAAACATTATTGTATTGGTTTCTTCTTCCTTTGAGAGAAAATTTAACCTCTCTAAATACAACATCTTGACTATAAATAGTGATACCTTTGAGATATTTGTGTGGCACTATGTTCTGAATATATGTGGAACAATTTATTAACTCATCCCATAGCTTTGGATACAATGACTTTGCCTCAAGCATACATGTGGCCATCTCTTTAAGAGACATGTTTTTCCTCTCAGCAACCCCATTCTGCTAAGGTGTATATAGAACTGTCTGTTGCATCTAAATGCTTGAAGAGGCACAAAATAACTGAAACTATGATTTCACATATTCACCACCATTATCAGATCTGATAATTTTTATATGCCTACCAGAATGGTTCTCAACTGAGGCTTTGAATAGCTTGAACAGACCAAAAACTTCAGATTTTAGCTTGATGAAATAAATCCAACAGTACCTACTAAAGTCATCTATGAATGTGAGGATGTACTTGGCATGTTTCAAAGACTCATGAGGGAATGGACCTGATATGTCAGTTTGAATAAGCTCCAATGGTGCAAAGGTTCTCTCAGTGGTGGATCTCCCATACTTATGCTCAGGGTGTTTTCCTAAGATGCAAGATTGACAAACACCTTTGGAAAATCTGATATTGGGAAGCCCTATAACCATTTATTTCTCATGAAGTTGGGAAAGATATTTATAATTCAGATGGCCAAATCTCTCATGCCATAATTTACTTAACTCATTGGCATGGGTTAAAAGAGAAGAAGGTGAGGGATATAGCACAAAGTGAGAAAACTTGTAAATTCTGGAGCTATGATCAGCAGTGCCTAATGCAACAATTTTGCTTGTTGAAATTTCTGATATCTCAACATCATTTGGGGTAAAGGTTACTCTCTTGCGAAGCCTTGTATGGGTCATCTGATAGACTGAAAATAAGTTTGCAACAAGTCCGGGAACATACAAGACATTATTGAATGTACCAAACTCGAGATCTATGCTACCTTTGCCTTTGCTAGATGTTTCAGAATTATCACCCAATACAATATTTGGACCACTCGAAGAGTCAAGTGAGGTAAAAAACTTACTTGTAGACACCATGTGTCTTGAAGCTCCGAAATCAATAATAAATAAGGTAGGCTTGGATGTGATTTCCATTAGTGCATGTACTCTCTCTTTGTCATCAGAATTTTGTCCTCCATCCTTCCTCCTTGCGCTCTCTGGAAGAGGAATATTGGATTTCTTCAGGAGTTGAGCCATTTGGTCAATGGTCTTCTTCATGCAAGAGATTTCAGGATGAAAGAACTTGCTACAATAATTGCATTTTGTCCTCTCATTTTTCTTATTTGGATTCCTCTTGAAATTCGAAGAGTCTTCATTAACTTTCTGCTTGTCTTTCCTCTCAACGGTGGGCTTCTTTAAATTTCCCTTCTTCTTCCATTTCGAACCCTTTGAATCTCGAACATTCAAATAGTGGTATTTGGATGGATTTTTAATGGCTCCCATCAAGACTAATTTGTCTTGTTCTTATGTCAAAGACTCCACGAATTCTGAAAGTGTGGGGCTCTTCCAATTTTTAATTTCCTTCCTTGTGGAATGGAAGGTCGAGACAAAGATTAAGTAGTCGAGGCCAAGTTTGGAGAGAATGGAAAAAACTAATTGCTCATCTTTTTTGTCAATACCACATTTCTTCAGTTGCAACACAAGTGATTTGAATTTGGAGAATAAATCTTGTAGATTATCGAAATTATGTGGACTCAATGAAACTAGTTCATTATCCAATTGGTGGCCTCTTAATTCATAGGTCTTTCCGAACAATTCTTGAAGTTTCAACCAAACTTCACTGGGAGAGGTAAGACCATCAAGATGGAATATAAGTTCCCTGGATGTAGTGAGACACAACATCCCATAAGCTTCATCTCTTCGATTATGCCACTTTGATTTCTCAACTGCTGAGGTTGGCTTAGCTTCAGTTGCCATAGTCACCCTGTAGAGCCCTTTGCTCCTCGGTATGATCTCCATCTACGCCTTCCAGTCAAAATAATTGAATGGAGTGAGGATGATTTGATGGGAATGATCCATGGCAGCTTTGAAATGAATAATGGAATGATTTGGGTGTTCCAAAAGCTTGCTTGCTGCACCTTCTTGATGATATAATGCGCCCTAGAGATGAGTTACTGCACCCTCCTTGAGACTAGTTGGATCCTGCAACACAAAAGAAGGAGAAAGGAATAGCTTGAAAGCTTTGATACCATGTGAAATTTAGTTCACACCAAGATCTGATTAAGAAATTGCACACTCTCACAAAAGATCTCACACAAGTAGTCAAAGACACAGAAAAAACTCATAGTAGATACAAACTGTATTTAAATCTCATGAATAAAATACATCAGCCAACCTTTTGGAAAATAATAGGCTATTTTTATATAACATTACAACATATATTAGAATGGCTAAAGATGCCATTTGGATCCTCATATCATCAGACTTACTAAAACTATGCAAATCTTCCCTAGGTGGCAAGTGTGTTCTCCAAGTCACTCGAAAGGCTCATGAATTTATGAATTAGTGACATGTAGCTGATGTGTGATGAAAAAAAATTCCAAATACCAAAAATGGAAAGAATAAATATCATAGAGGATGTGTGGTCCCAAAAAACAAGTTTCCCTAGTTGACTAGTTTTTCCCTCATAGGTAAAAAGTAGTAAAAAGTAGTAAAACTCAGCAAGGCACCTTTTCCACCAGAATATTTTAGAAATGCACCCAAGTGGTATAGGAATCTTGTGGTCCACACTTGGAAGTCTTGTGGTCCCCCCAATGTTTCCTTGTCGTCCACATAATGGATCAAATGGCAATTATCTAGTCTATTACATAGGAATTAATCATCAATGATTAATTAATGCTACCATTATATTTAAATGACATAGATAGGAGGATTTAATATTCCAACGCATATCCCATATTATACAGAAGAAGAGTATCTTGCAGCTAGTACTGCATGCCGAGAAGTTGTGTTACTTAGGAAGCTACTTACTAGGTTGTTCAGTGAGAATCTTCGGACTATTGTCATTTTCTCTGAGAATCATAGCTGCATTAAGCTCTTATAAAACCCTATGTTTCGTGATATATTGAAACACATTGAGATGAAGTATCAATACATCAAAGAAACAATCTAGAGAGGTGCCATAAGACTTCAGTACATTGCTATTGGTGAGCATATTGCAGATATGTTAACTAAGTCTATGTTCGTGACAAAGTATAGGTAATTTCAATACAATCTTGGCATGGCAGAGAATTCCTTCCTTGCTTAGAGGGAATGTTAAAATTACAACATCTTGAGTCATTTTCCAGGTCAATATTGTGTGTCAATATTGAGTGTCATGTGTCGAGGTAGTTCCTTATAGGAGCTTCAGTTGGACTCAGGAAACTTGGAGAAGAATCTTGATTTGGACTCAAGAATGGTTAAGCTTCATGTGTTGAGGCAAGTGTTTTGTATGTCAAAGTGATGATGTTGTATAGTCTTTCTATTCAAGGCTAAGGTCTTGTGTGTCAAGACAAATCCTCATGTGTTGAGGTGGTGCCTCACATGTTGAGGTGATGCTTTTCATGTCAAAGCATGTATGGTGTGTGATGTACTGCTAACCATGGTTGAGCTATTAAGTCTCCTTTAGAGACTGGCCACCTCTAGAGTGAATTACTTTATCATATAACAACTTGGAACGATAGTAGAATAATATGATCACATCATTGGGAAAATATCCTAAGTATATTTGATATGATAAATAATATGGCACATGTGGACCATGCGGATAAGACAAGAGATAAAGATAATATGTGATAAGATATGAGAGAATTGGAATTTCACATAAAAGAATTAATTAAGAGAGAATTCAAATTGTTAAACTTCAGTGAAGACTTCAGTAAATCAAAGGAGAACTTGAATTGATCACTATAGTGAGGTTAACAAGAAAGAATCAGTTAAGAGAGTTAACTAATTGATAACAAAGAAGATCTAGTTAACTATGTGTTATTGCATGATGACACTTATGTTAAACTAAAAGACGACACCTGAGTTGCGACACTTGCATGATGAAACTTATGTTAGCCACCTAATTAAGTGGGAAAGCTTTCAGTTAAGGGGATATTTCATCTTAAGAGTCAGTTGAGTAAGTTAATGCATTGCATGACAAGTGGGGCGCAGTTTTTCATGAAATATTGATGCATCTAGATGGAGGGCGAGTCATCCTGAAGTCATAAGATCAAAATAGAATCTGATGCATGAGAAGAATATATAAATATGTTATTCAGGATTGATGAATTCAATGTGAATCGAATTCTCTTCTCTCTTGAAGGAAATGTTCTTTTCTTTGTGCAGGATATTATTCCGAGTCTCTCTTCTTTATCTTTCTCTTGCTTTGTAATTGCACCTGGGGTGATTGATGTAAAAAACATTCTCTTTTATCTATCAATATACTAAGGAAGGTTTTGTTGGGGTTTTCTCCCTCAAGTATAGAGGTTTCCCCAAGGTAAATTCATGCATCAAATGTGATTGCTTATGTGTGTGTTTGTTATTTGATTTCAAGTATTATTGGAGCTCTGAGTTAAAGATAAAAAATTAACACTCAACACTCATGTGGCAGGTGGGATCCCCCTATTTTGTAGGCCCTTTTGGTCCTTTTTATTCTTTTGACCATTGTTGAGTCATACGATGTTCGTTCTTTGCACCATTTGCATCACCGGAATCGACATTTTGTGCTCTTACCAATTATGAAAACCATTTTTCATGATTGTCGAACTTCTATTTGGTATTTTTTTTGGTCCACCTCGATCTATGTGCCATCACATATAGGTTATGGTGGTGCTTCTCCTCTCTGGTGAAGTCCTCACTTGTGGGTATCACCTCTTAACTTACATATAGATCATATTCTCCCCCATAGTATCTGATGCATTGATCTAGTTTTCACCTTTACGCCCGTAGGAACCCCCCTATCTGAGTAAGTAGCCCAACTCATCCACCATTGCATTCTCCCTTGCTCGATAGTAGATCCTACCTTATATGGGTGACCATTTTAGTACCCCTGCATTTGGCATCCATGTCATTCGCATCCCCATAGTATCAGAAGTCTGCAAAGTTTGACATCCAGAAATGAAGCCTCATGAATTAATCCTTCACATTTTCACTCATTGGCCATTCCCTGTAAACGGACTGTCAGTATGGAGTTTCCTTTAAGCCATTTTTCTAACTCCTTAAAGAATGAAAATATTGTCGAGCAAACTTGCTTGCTTTCATGCTCCTTAAATTATTTGAAAGCACATCCATCCTTTATACTTTTTACCCCTTTTTTAGATTGAGTGGACTACCTATGGAAAATAAATACTCTATTCCCCTTTCTCTAGAAGAGTTCTCCCCTATATACTTTAATGCTTTTTTGGGCATCAGAGACTAACATTACGAAAAAGACCACTCATGGATTTTTCTTTATGTTTTCAAACTCCTTAAAATTGAAGACACCAACGAGCATTAACTGTCCCAAGCTCGATCAAAATCCACATGATCATACCATCAAGAACACTTCTATCCCTTCTTTGATCTCATAAAATAATGAAGAAGGACAAAATGGTGCTTTTTGGTTCCCTTTAATATCTCATATGGTCCCTCATTATGGAAGCATCCCTAGTCTGGTCTCCTTTGTTTATATTATTCTCCAATGAGTCACCATTGAAGTATCCCTAATGTCCAGTATCAATCCCCCTATCCGAGTATTCTCCATTGCAGTAATCCCCACCAAGTCACCCCAACTATGACCCCTTCCCCCAAGATCATTTTCATTTTCATATGTGTTAAATGCACAACACCAGGATAAATTATCCAACCAATCTTGTGCAGTCAAGATTGATCCTCCTGTATAGAGGTGAGCACTTTGATTGCCTTCTGTGTAAAGGTTATTCCTCTAGTATAGAGGTAATTGATCAAATTAATGATGTTGTAAAATCTTGTTGGACAAGGCTCCAGACTTGTGTGTCAAGTCATGATTCTCTTGTGAACCTTCTGTATAAAGATATCCATGGGATGGACCTCCCGCATAGAGGTTGAAATTCCGTATAAAAGTCATGCTTTGCTCGTTAAAAGCATTTAATGTTGTGTGATGTATTATTAACCATGATCACCTGACTGCTATTAAGTCTCCTTTAGATATTGATCGCCTCTAAAGTGAATTAAGTTTGCATATGATCATTTGGTCTGGATTAATATACTCTGATGGAAACATCCGATAATTCTTCTTAGTATAATATAATGTGATGGATAATTAAAGTTAGCACATATTGACCATGCAATAAAAGATGAAGAGATAAAGATAAATGCATAGAGAAAAAGAGAATTCGAATTGATCAGGAGATGACAAAGTGAACTCAAATTGTCAAGCTTCAGTTAAATCCACAATGCATGCCTCATTTAACTAAAGAACTCATAGTGGCCACTACGAGTAAATCAATCACCATGATATCAGTTAACAATAGTTAATTAAGTGTTAAATAAAGACTAGTTAACTAAAGTGTTTTTACTTTAGTTAAACTAAAAGACGACACTTCAGTAAATCAAGGAAAACTCGAATTGATCACTAGAGTGATGTTATCAAGAAAGAATCAGTTAAAGAGAGTTAACTAAGTGACAAAAAATAATATCTAGTTAACTAAGTGTTATTGCATGACAACACTTACGTTAAACTAATAGAGGACACTTGATTTGTGACACTTGCATGACGACACTTAAGTTATCCACCTAACTAAGTGGGAAATATTTTAGTTAAGAGGCGAGTTCATCCTACGAGACAGTTCAGTGAGATAAATCATTGCATGAGAAGTGGGGTGCACTTCTTCATGCATTATTGATACATCCAATGTGAGGGCAAGTTCATCCTGAAGTTAGAAGAAGTTGATGCATGAAAAGAATGTATAAATATGTTATACATGATTGATGAATTCAATGTGAAGCAAATTCTCTTTTCCATTGAAGGAAAGGCACTTCTCTTTATGCAGGTTATTGTTCTTGATTTTTATTGATGTGTTGGGCACATTGGAAAACACATCTCATTGATATCTTTTCTCTATTCCTTTCATATCTTCACCAAGAGTGCTTTGGTGATCTCTTATCTTCCAAAAGAAATCTGCTATGTTGTAAAAGAAAGCATTCTTTGATATCCATCATATTATACTGAGAAGAATTTCTTGGGTTTTTGTTCTCATAGTTGTGAGTATTTTCCGCAAGGTAGATCTTGTGTTATGGATGTATGAATTTCTTGTTATTTAATTGTCTCATTGTTTTCAAGTTTTTGCATCTAAAATATGTGAATATCAAAGCTCAACCAAATATTAACAATATGATGTCAAGTCATCCTTGTTGTCGTAATATGAACAAAGGAACTTTGAGTCCCATTATTCATGTACCCTTGTTTCCCACAATAGGGTCTCAGTCCCAATTCTAGTTCTATCACTCCTTAGTTGTATCCCTCATGCTCTTGTCAAGGAACCATCATTTCCTTAATAGTCCCATGTCTCCCTTTGTCAACATCAACACATATGTTCCAAAGGATAGACCCATAGGTCCTTGTACCTTGGGCTCATACCCATTATCCATGATCCCATTGGAACACCTAAGGGGAGCCCTTAGTTCCCCTTAGAACGATTGTTTCTCACATGCTCAACATCATCTACATCATCACACTAATGAAATTTGTATAATGTATTGGTTCTTTCCTTATTTGGTCAAAGACCGCAGATGTCCCTTGACTATAACACATTGGTGAGTCTATTTGAAACCTTTCCAGTATTATGTTCCTTGTGATATCTAGGATTCGTTGATGACAGTGTTCATAATCGCTCCAATTCCATGCTTCCTAGTGTATCCAGTTCAGATGCAATCTTTTGTATCTTTGAGATTCAGACTCTCAGTTGTTTGAGTCCTTGCAGTTGTTGGACCCCTTCAAATCTAGTAGAGCACCAGTTATTGTGATACTACATTCTTGGTAAATGCCATTGTTTCCAGCCTCATTTCTTTAGATCAACCATGGTTGAACCCTGATTACACTCCATCTTTGAGTCCCTCTTAGACATTTATGATGTACAAAATAGTTATCCATGTATTGATGGTCCCCTTTGGGCCTAGATCCATTTTGTATATTTAGACATTGATACGAGCATGGGTATTCCCACCTTGTCCATATATTTGAGATTATATGTACATCATCCATTTTTTTAGTATGGTATTTGCAGGTTCAACATTTATAGTCCTAATGAAGAGTATGTTCCACCCTCTAACACAATATCTCTTCTCCATACTATCGTCACACATTTATCTTGGAAATAAATATCCTATGATGCGTGTCGGCCATATAATGAGATCCTACCCTCAAAAGTCAGGGGGCAATATGTTAACACCAAAAATTTGTTCACCTAGCCCATCCCATAGCCACACCACATTCATACATTATTACCACTTTCATTCCCACCATTTTAACCTTCACATATCTAAAAATCCCAAAGTTGCAAGTTAATGTGACCTATAATTAATGTATTTTGGATAATCCTCCATTCTTAAAAAAAAAGAGGGAAGTTAATAAATCCCCCAAAAAGAAAAATTTCCCAAAAAAGTCAAAAAAGAGGAAAAATTTTGAAATCCCCAAAAAGAGAGAAAAACCCAATACTTATCCAAATACCAGTGATCAATAAAAACCATGATCACCAAAAACCATCAATTGTTTTGCCACCCAAATACCAAGGGAAAAACCATTGATATTGTTTCTATAAATGGAATTTGAAGGTCCCCATTTGACATAACTTCTCCATACATATTCCTTACCGTCACTCTACCAAAATTTCTCCCGTAACCTGAACCCCATTGAGTGTTCTAGTTTCACCTTTTACTGGAGGATTTTACACCTTGTGACAAGTCCATTGGAGAACACCAAGTTTCCAAGAGACCCATAACATTTTACTTCAAACAACTACAAAGGCTAATTTCCATCACCATTTTGAGGTACCTTTTTCTCTATGTACAACCCATTTATGGAAATATAACAAAACCATCATTTAATTGTATGTGTTTGTTGCAAAGGTTAACTTAGTTTTACTCTATGCATGTACTTAGTGTAGCTTTAATTTCTCTAATTTATTTTACCTATTTCTCTCCATTTTGAACTCTACTCGGATTCGTCTCAATCTTAGTAGGTGCTTTTTGGCACATGTTGGTGTGAAAGCACCAATAATATAAGCATCACAACCAAAAAAATTGAGATGATCAAGAGTCAATGGTATTTTACCAATCCATGTCTCAAGTGGAGTTTCTCAATAACATGTAGTATACACTACCTCTACCAATAATGCATGTGACAACCCTACACCAGTGAGTGTACTTCTTTCCTTTTCCATTAGCATTGCGTTTTCTCTTTTTGTAATTCCATTGTGTTGAGGTGTGGAAGTAGTCTTTTTCCTTTCCATTTTTCACTTCTTACATAATTCCTTGAATTCATTTCCACATAACTCTCCACCATTATCTATCCTTAACACCTTTTATTTTCTTCTCTATTTGGTTTCTACAATAGCCTTAAACTTTGTAATTTTATCAAAAACCCAAAATTCATTATGAAGGAAATAGACCCATGTGTTTCTCAAGAAATTATCATTGAATAAAAAATAATACACATATTTAGTAGTGATGGAAGAGGAATATGTCCAAACACATCATTGTGTATCAACCCCAAGATTTCTTATTCTTTTGTAGCAGATGGAAATCTCACTAGATTATATTTACCATATTTACAATGTTTAGAGAAATCAATTCTAATTATCAATCATACATATATTCAACCATACATTTACCATGTAATGTTGAAAGGCCCTTATTTCCAATATGTCATAGTTTTTAAAAATAACATTACCTTCACTCTATGGTTAGTAGGGGTTCTATATTCTTCATTGTTATCCTTGGGAACAACAAAATTGTTACACCCATCATTAAAACTTATTCCTAATAACTTCTACAAATTTATAATCTAAACTCTCCTCATTGACACCATTTATCCTCAAACCATCTTCATCAATATAGTATGTAGAGCCACATCACCCCCGAACCCGCAAGTTGTTTTGCAGCTTGTGCAACTGATTAGTACTTCCAATCACCCATCTCTTGGTATACCCAAATCCACATCATCAAGTTCCCCCTCCTCCTGAGAAGGCTAGCGAAAATACCACAAAGACCCCAACGATGGAAGCTCCAAACAAATTCGCGATCCCACCTCCTAAGGCCTCAACTCGAGCACCTCCTCCATGCACCCTGTGCGATGGTATGGGTCACACTACCTACAATTGTCATATGATTCCTATTTTTATGCACTCATCTCAAGACGTTAGATGATATTCCCAACGAGAATGTTGTAGTGGTCCAATTTCCTTACACTCCCTAAGTGCGCAACAAGTCCCTGTGCACAAACCATCCTTGTGTATTCTATGGCCTTTATGGCCATTACTCCCATCACCATCCAAATATGCTTGAATGTTGATCTGTGTTGGTTGACCAATGTAGAATTTCCTCGGAGTCTCAAGTCACCCTCATCAAAGAATATTCAAACATCTTTGGTGATTAAAGTTTTGAGAACAATAGATTTTTTAGAAGGATGGTGATGAGATTGGGTGTGAAGATATCTATAAGTGTGGGTCTTTTTCCGATATACTTAATAAGAGAGGGATCCATCTTGTTGCCAGGTGAAAAGGACATCAAGAAAAGGAAGAGAGTTAGATTGTTGTATTTCCATGGTGAACTTGATGTGAGGAGAAATACCATTTAAATGATTGTGAAAGTTGTCGAGGGAAGAATGATCATGCGGCCAAATGTCAAAGGTATCATCCACAAACCTAAACCAACTGTTTTGTTTGAGGGGAAATGGATTGGTCTATCTAAATTTCTACAAAGTCACATTCCATAATTATCAACACAATTATTCAATCATAATTTGAAACCCTTCATCGACCATGGTTAGCAATGGTCTAACCATGGTCAAACATTGTAAACCATGGACTAATAATGGCTAGCCATGTTCTCTTGGTTATGTCAACCATGGTCAATTATGGTTAACCAAAGTCAAACAAGGTCAATGATGAGATGTGGTCAACCATTTTAAAACATAGTCAAGCATGGTTAGCTACAGTCAACCATTATCAACCATGTTTAATCAAATTTAACTACAGTTAACCATGATTTAGTAAGCCAAACCATGCCCAAAAAATTGTCAACTATGGTTTAATATGGTAAAACTCGGTCAACCATCATATGACACCCTTCGTCGACCATGGTCAACGATGGTATAACCATAGTCAAACGTTATAACCCATGGTCTAATAATGATTGGTCATGGGTCTCCTGGTTATCCCAATGATGGTTTAACATTGTCGTCCATATCTAACCAAGTCAACCATTGTTCACTAAATTCAATCTTAGTTAACCAACAATAACCATAATCATCCATGGTTAACCAAAGTCAATCATGGTCAATGATGAGATGTCATCAACCATGGCTAGACATAGTCAACCATGGTTAACCAAAGGCATCCATATTTAACTATGATGCAACAATAGTCAACCATGATGCACTAAAGCCAACCATAGTTAACCGAAGTTAACCATGGCTAACCAAAGTCAACCATGGCTAACCAAAGTCAACTACATTCAACCATGGGATATGGTCATTGATGGTTAAAAATAGAAGCATGTTTAACTATATTCAACCATAGTCAACCATGATGCAACCACAGTCAACCAAATTCAACCATGAAGCAATCATAGTCAACCATGGTTAACCAAAGTCAATCATAGTTAACCATAGTCAAGCGTGATGCACTATTTTCAACCATTCCCATAGTCAACCATGGTACACTAAAGTCAAGCATGATGCACTAAAGTCAACCATAGGAAACTATGCTCAAACTTGGCTCAACTATACTAAAAAATGTTTAACCATGGTCAAACATTTGTGAATGATGATTGACCATGCTTGGCTATGTTTGACCTTGGTTTGAACTAAACTCTACCTTTTAGTCAATTATCCTTCTTAAAACATAGCTACCAATAATCAAACATTCTCAATCATAACCTTCCATGTTCAACCATGGTCAACTAATGTAAAAAATGGTAAATCATTATTTACCATTCAAACCATGCTAAACATGGTTAACCATTACCAATCATTATCAACTATGGTCAACAATGAACTCTTCATCTATATGATGTTATTTAATATAAAGCATTTAACTCATACTTTTATTTTTATTATGATAATATGATAATAAAATATTATTAATATTAACAATAATAAAAATAAAAATAATTAGGTTAATAACAATATTTTTTATTTCATTTTATAATAATATATATACTCATAATTTTATTTTTATTTTTATAATATGAAAATAAAATACTATTAATATTAATAATAATAAAAATAAAAATGTTAATATCAATATTTTTAATTTCATTTTGTAATCATTCATATATATATATTCTTTATTTTTTAACTGTTATTTATCTAAATGAATTAAATATAAATTTATTTATTCTTCTTACTTTAGTGCATTCTTCCAATGTCAAGCTCATTGCCAAATTGGAAAAGTTATGAATTCCTTGGAGGTAGAGTTGTATCTGAACAATTTAAATAGGGATAGGGATGAGTGGAGATGGTTGGTGGAGGTTTTGAAAAATCATTGAATTATTATTTATTCCACAAAGTATGGATAAATTATTAAATTATTATTGCCCCTAATCTTTGTATTCTACAACCCAATATTGGTAATTGGGTTTAAGATGAATCTATGCTAGTTTATTTTCACTTGAGTAGCATACAAGGTTTTTAGGGTTTTGAGGGACTATTTATTTGATCTTTCTCCATACCAATTTTTAGGATGTTGAAAGACTATTTATTATATCGTTCACTTTTAATGCACTCTACTTTGTTTTAAATCTATTAAATATTGATTTTATTTATTTATTTATTCTCTCTCTATATTACTATTATTATTATTATTATTATTATTATCAATGGAATTCACCATGCACTTTTTCTCATTTTGAAGATGGTACCCAAGAAAATTTGTTTGGTTGATGACCAATTTGACCCGATTGTTTACATCACTCATCCACTTGAATTAACCCATAAGTTTTATAATAAATTATTTTGTTTTTTAATAATAATGATAATTCACCGATCTTTCTCCATAGGTTGATCGTCAATTAGCATAGCCATATTTATTACAGCCATAAGTGTTTATATATTAGAATTTGGGCTGGACTAGTATCTATGTTTTTTCCTAGATTATAGGAGGGTGAGACAAGTGTATTGTCCACATTAATTTTATTGATAAACTATTATACAATAAAAGAGAAGAGATTAGCGTTCACCGACCACAAATTAAGTAAATGTGCTAGTTAATAATACGGTTAATATACTCTAATCACGGCATTATTATTCATTTTCTCATCTTAAATAATGTTGCTATCTACATATATTAACCATATTATTAATAATTATAATCATGTCAGTTTTAATTTTCAATTAAAAAATGGAAAGTGGGTTCACTCATTCATAAAGTGTATTGTCCACATTAGTTTAGAGCACTCATACACTTGAATTAACCCATAAGTTTTATAATAAATTATTTTGTTTTTGTGCCTATAGCCCAGTATGAGGGAGATCTTGTGAGTCGAGTGTTTATCGATATTGTCGGACATAAATAAAATGTAATAATTAAAAGTAAAAAGTAATAATATGAGGGAGATCTTGTGAGTCGAGTGTTTGTCGATATTGTCGGCCATAAATAAAATGTAATAATAAAAAGTAAAAAGTAATAATATGAGGGAGAACTTGTGAGTCGAGTGTTTGTTGATATTGCCGGCCATAAATAAAATGCAATAATAAAAAGTAAAAAGTAATAATATGAGGGAGATTTTGCTAGTCAAGTGTTTGTCGATATTGTCGGCCATAAATAAAATGTAATAATAAAAAGTAAAAAGTAATCATACGAGGGAGATCTTGTAAAACCTCCTTGAGTGCAATACCTGAGAAAAGGTTTGCACCTTAGGAGATTTGATCCCTCTCGGCGCTTGATAGAGCATAGGATTTGGATCTAGGATGGTTTAATAATAATGATAATTTACGGATCTTTCTCCATAGGTTGATGGTCAATTAGCATAACCATATTTATTACACTGATAGGTGTTTATATATTAGAATTTGGGGTGGACTAGTATCTATGTTTTTTCCTAGATTGCAGGAGGACGAGACAAGTGTATTGTCCACATTAATTTTATTGATAAACAATTATACAATAAAAGAGAAGAGATTAGCTTTCACGGACCATAAATTAAGTAAATGTGCTAGTTAATAATATGGTTAATATACTCTAATCACTGCATTATTATTCATTTTCTCATCTTAAATAATGCGGCTATCTACATATATTAACCATATTATTAATAATTATGATAATGTCACTTTTAATTTTCAATAAAAAAACGGAAAGTGGGTTCACTCATTCATAAAGTGTATTGTCCACATTGGTTTGGTTGATGACCAATTTGACCCGATTGTTTACAACACTCATCCACTTGAATTAAAACCCATAAGTTTTATAATAAATTATTTTGTTTTTTTAATAATAATGATAATTCACGGATTGATAGTCAATTAGCATAACCATATTTATTACACCGATAGGTGTTTATATATTAGAATTTCAGGTGGACTAGTATCTATGGTTTTTCCTACATTGCAGGAGGACAAGACAAGTGTATTGTCGAGATTAATTTTATTGATAAACTATTATACAATAAAATAGAAAAGATTAGCGTTCACTACCACAAATTAAGTGTGCTAGTTAATAATACGGTTAATATACTCTAATCACGGCATTATTATTCATTTTCTCATCTTAAATAATGCCACTATCTACATATATTAACCATATTATTAATAATTATGATCATGTCAGTTTTAATATTCAATAATAAAAAAACTGAAAGTGGGTTCACTCATTCATAAAGTCGGTTCACTTATTCATAAACTCAAAAAAAACCACACATACATTTTGGTTTGAGTTGAACTATAAAATCAACATATCCAATGTACATAGTACATGTTATCTATATCTATATCTATATCTCTATCATGTGTTGAGGTGGTGCCTCACATGTTGAGGTGATGCTTTTCATGTCGAAGCATGTATGGTGTGTGATGTACTACTAACCATGGTTGAGCTATTAAGTGTCCTCTAGAGATTGGCCACCTCTAGAGTGAATTACTTTAGCATATAACAACTTGGAACGATAGTAGAATAATATGATCACATCATTGGGAAAATATCCTTAGAATATTTGATATGATAAATAATATGGCACATGTGGACCATGCAGATAAGAGAAGAGATAAAGATAATATGTGATAAGATATGAGAGAATTCGAATTGCGCATAAAAGAATTAATTAAGAGAGAATTCAAATTGTTAAACTTCAGTGAAGACTTCAGTAAATCAAACGAGAACTCGATGTGATCACTGTAGTGAGGTTAACAAGAAAGAATCAATTAAGAGAGTTAACTAAGTGATAACAAAGAATATCTAGTTAACTATGTGTTATTGCATGATGACACTTATGTCAAACTAAAAGACGACACGTGAGTTGCGATGCTTGCATGATGACACTTATGTTAGCCACCTAACTAAGTGGGAAATCTTTCAATTAAGGGGATATTTCATCCTAAGAGTCAGCTGAGTAAGTTAATGCATTGCATGAGAAGTGGGGCGCACTTCTTCATGCAAGATTGATGCATCTAGATGGAGGGCGAGTTCATCATGAAGTCATAAGATCAAAATAGAATATGATGCATGAGAAGAATATATAAATATGTTATTCGGGATTGATGAATTCATTGTGAATCGAATTCTCTTCTCTCTTGAAGGAAATGTGCTTTTCTTTGTGCATGATATTGTTCCGAGTCTCTCTTCTTTATCTTTCTCTTGCCTTGTAATTGCACCTGTGGTGCTTGATGTAAAAGATAGTTTCTTTTATCTATCAATATATACTAAGGAAGGTTTTGTTGGGGTTTTCTCCCTCAAGTATAGAGGTTTACCCAAGGTAAATTCATGCATCGAATGTGATTTCTTATGTGCGTGATTGTTATCTGATTTCAAGTATTATTGGAGCTCTGATTTAAAAATAAAAAATTAACACTCAACACTCATGTGGCAGGTGGGATCCCCCCTATTTTGTAGGTCCTTTTGGTCCTTTTTATTCTTTTGACCATTGTTGAGTCATATGACATTCTTTCTTTGCACCATTTGCATCACTGGAATCAACATTCCGTGCTCTCACCGATTACGAAAACCATTTTTCATGGTTGTCAAACTTCTATTTGGGATTTTTTTGGGTCCACCTCGATCTATGTGCCATCACATACAGGTTATGGTGGCGCTTATCCTCTCTAGTGAAGTCCTCCCTTGTAGGTATCACCTCTTAACTCACATATATATCATATTCTCCCCCATAGTATCTGATGCATTGATCTAGTTTTCACCGTTACACTCGTAGGAACCCCCTATCTGAGTAAGTATCCCAACCCATCCATCATTGCATTCTCCCTTGCTTGATAGTAGATCCTACCTTATATGGGTGACCATTTTAGTACCCCTACATTTGGCATCCATGTCACTCACATCCCCATAGGATCAGGAGTCTGCAAAGTTTGACATCTAGAAATGAAGCCTTATGAATTCCTTCACATTTTCACTCATTGGCCATTCCCTGTAAACAGACTGTCAGTATGGATTTTCCTTTAAGCCATTTTTCTAACTCCTTAAAGAATGAAAATATTGTCGAGCAAACTTGCTTGCTTCCATGCTCCTTAAATTATTTGAAATCACATCCGTCTTTTATACTTTTTACCCCTTTTTAGATTGAATGGACTAATTACGAAAAATGAATACTCTATTCCCCTTTCTCTAGAAGAGTTATCCCCTATATACTTTTATGCTTTTTTGGGCATCAGAGACTAACATTACGAAAAATACCACTCATGGAATTTTCTTTATGTTTTCAAACTCCTTAAAATTGAAGACACCAATGACCATTAATTGTCCCGGGCTTGATCAAAATCCACATGATCATACCATCAAGAACACTTCTATCCCTTCTTTAATCTCGTAAAATAATGAAGAAGGTCCAAATGGTTCTTTTTGGTTCCCTTTCATATCACATATGGTCCCTCATTTTGGAAGCATCCCTAGTCTGGTTTCCTTTGTTTATATTATTCTGCAATGAGTCACCATTGAAGTATCCATAATGTCCAGTATCAATCCCCCTATCCGAGTATTCTCCATTGCAGTAATCCCCACCAAGTCACCCCAACTATGATCCCATCCCCCAAGATCATTTTCATATGTGTTAAATGTACAACATCAGGATAAATTATCCAAACCAATCTTGTGCAGTCAAGATTGATCCTCAGGTATAGAGGTGAGCACTTTCATTACCTTCTTTGTAAAGGTTATTCCTCCAGTATAGAGGTAATCGATGAAAGTAATGATGTTGTAATGTCTTGTTGGACAAGGCTCCATACTTGTGTGTCAAGTCATGATTCTCATGTGAACCTTCCATATAAAGGTATCCATGGGATGGACCTCCCGCATAGAGGTGGACCTTCCGTATAAAACTCATGCTTTGCTTGTTAAAAACATTTAATGTTGTGTGCTGTATTATTAACCATGATCACCCAATTGCTATTAAGTATCCTTTAGAGATTGATCACCTTTAAAGTGAATTACTTTAGCATATGATCATTTGGTCTGGAGTAATATAATCCTATGGAAACATCCAATAATTCTTCTTAGTATAATATAATGTGATGGATAATTAAATTTAACACATATTGAACATGCAATAAAAGATAAAGAGATAAAGATAAATGCATAGAGAAAAAGAGAATTCGAATTGATCAAGAGATGACAAAGTGAATTTGAATTGTCAAGCTTAAGTTAAATCCATAATGCATGCCTCATTTAACTAAAGAACTCACAGTGGCCACTACAAGTAAATCAATCACCATGATTTCAGTTAATAATAGTTAATTAAGTGTTAAATAAGAAGGACTAGGTAACTAAAGTGTTTTTACTTTAGTTAAACGAAAATATGACACTTCAATAAATCAAGGAAAACTCGAATTGACCACTACAGTGATGTTATCAAGAAAGAATTAGTTAAAGAGAGTTAACTAAGTGACAACAAAGAAGATCTAGTTAACTAAGTGTTATTGCATGGCAAAACTTATGTTAAACTAAAAGACGACACTTGATTTGCGACAATTGATTTGCGACACTTGCATGATGACACTTAAGTTACCCACCTAACTAAGTGGGAAATATTTTAGTTAAGAGGCAAGTTCATCCTACGAGACAGTTCAGTGAGATAAATCATTGCATGAGAAGTGGGGTGCACTCCTTCATGCATGATTGATACATCCAATGTGAGGGCAAGTTCATCCTGAAGTTAGAAGAAGTTGATGCATGAAAATAATGTATAAATATGTTATACATGATTGATGAATTCAATGTGAAGCAAATTCTCTTTTCCATTGAAGGAAAGACACTTCTCTTTGTGCAGGTTTATGTTCTTGCTTGTTATTGATGTGCTAGGCACATTGGAAAACACATATGATTGATCTCTCTTCTCTATTCCTTTCGTATCTTCACCAAGAGTTCTTTGGTGATCTCTTATCTTCCGAAAGCAATATGCTATGTTGTAAAAGAAAGCATTATCTACTATCCATTATATTATACTGAGAAGAATTGCTTGGGTTTTTGTTCTCATAGTTTTGAGTATTTTCCGCAAGGTATATCTTGTGTTATGGATGTATGAATTTCATGTGATTTAATTGTCTCATTCTTTTCAATTTTTTGCATCTAAAACAATTGAATATCAAATCTCAACCAAATATTAACAATATGTTGTCAGGTCATCCTTCCTGTCGTAATATCAACAACAGAAGTTTGAGTCCCATTACTCATGTACCCTTATTTCCCACAATAGTGTCTCAGTCCCAGTTATAGTTCTATCACTGCTTGGTTGTATCCCTCTTGCTCTTGTCAAGGAACCGTCATTTCCTTAATAGTCCCAGGTCTCCCTTTGTCGACATCAGCACATATATTCCAAAGTATAGACCCATACGTCCTTGTACCTTGGCCTCATACCCATTATCCATGAGCCCATTGGACCACCTAAGGGGAGCCCTTAGTTCCCCTTAGAATGATTGTTTCTCACATGCTCAACATCATCGCACTAATGAAATTTGTATAGTGTATTGGTTCTTTCCTTATTTGGTCGAATACCGCGGATGTCCCTTGACTCTAGCACATTGGTGAGTCTATTTGAAGCCTTTCTAGTATTATGTTCCTTGTGATTTCTAGGATTCATTGGTGACAATGTTCATAATCGATCCAATTCCATCCTTCCTAGTGTATCCAGTTCAGATGCAGTCTTTTGTACCTTTGAGATTCAGATTCTCAGTTGTTTGAGTCCTTACAGTTGTTGGAACCCTTCAAATCCAAAGGAGCACCAGTTATTTTGATACTACATTCTTGGTAAATGCCATTGTTTCCAGCCTCATTTCTTTAGATCAGCCATTGTTGAACCATGATTACACTCTAGTTTTGAGTCCCTCCTAGACATTTATGATGTACACAATAGTTATCCATGTAATGATGGTCCCCTTTGGGCCTAGCTCCATTTTGTATATTGAGACATTGATACGAGCATGGGTATTTCCACCTCGTACATATATTTGATATTATATTTACATCATCCATTTTTTGAGTATGGTATCTGCAGGTTCAACATTTATAGTCCCAATGAAGAGTATGTTCCACACTCTAACACAATATCTATTCTCCATACTATCGTCACACATTTCTCTTGGAGATAAAGATCCTATGATGTGTGTCGGTCATATAATGAGATCCTACCCTGAAAAGTCAGGGGGAAATATGTTAACACCAAATATTTGTTCACCTAGCCCATCCCCTAGCCACACCACATTCATACATTATTACCACTTTCATTCCCACCATTTTAACCTTCACATATCTAAAAAGCCCAAAGTTGCAAGTTAATGTGACCTATAATTAATGTATTTTGGATAATCCTCCATTCTTAAAAAAAGAGGGAAGTTAATAAATTCCCCAAAAAGAAAAATTTCCCAAAAAAGTCAAAAAAGAGGAAAAATTTTGAAATCCCAAAAAAGAGGGAAAAACCCAATACTTATCCAAATACCAATAGTCAATAAAAAGCCACATGCACCAAAAACCATCAATTGTTTTGCCACCCAAATACCAAGGGAAAAACCATTGATATTGTTTCTATAAATGGAATCTGAACGTCCCCATTTGACATAACTTATCCATACATATTCCTTACCGTCACTCTACCAAAATTTCTCACGTAACCTTGAACCCCATTGAGTGTTCTAGTTTCACCTTTTACTGGAGGATTTTACACCTTGTGACAAGTCCGTTGGAGAACACCAGGTTTCCAAGAGACCCATAACATTTTACTTCAAACAACTACAAAGGCTCATTTCCATCACCATTTTGAGGTACCTTTTTCTCTATGTACAACCCATTTATGGAAATATAACAAAATCATCCTTTAATTGTATGTGTTTGTTGCAAAGGTTAACTTAGTTTTACTCTATGCATGTACTTAGACTAGCTTTAATTCTCTAATTTATTTCACATATTTCTCTCCATTTTGAACTCTACTCGGATTCGTCTCAATCTTAGTAGGTTCTTTTTGGCACATGTTGGTGTGAAAGCACCAATAATATAAGCATCACAACCAAAAACTTTGAGATGATCAAGAGTCAATGGTTTTTTGCCAATTCATGTCTCAAGTGGAGTTTCTCAATAACATGTAGTATATACTACCTCTACCAATAATCCATGTGACAACCCTACACCAGTGAGTGTACTTCTTTCCGTTTCCATTAGCATTGTGTTTTCTCTTTTTGCAATTACATTGTGTTAAGGTGTGGAAGTAGTCTTTTTCCTTTCCATTTTTCACTTCTTATAGAATTCCTTGAATTCATTTCCACATAACTCTCCACCATTATCTATCCTTAACACCTTTTATTTTCTTCTCTATTTGGTTTCTACAATAGCCTTAAACTCTGTAATTTTATCATAAACCTAAAATTTATTATGAAGGAAATAGACCCATGTGTTTCTCAAGAAATTATCATTGAATAAAAAATAATACACATATTTAGTAGTGATGGAATAGGAATATGTCCAAATACATCACTGTGTATCAACCCCAAGATTTCTTATTCTTTTGTAGCACATGGAAATCTCACTAGATTCTATTTACCATATTCACAATGTTTAGAGAAATCAATTCTAATTATCAATCATACATATATTCAACCATATATTTACCATGTAATGTTGAAAGGCCCTTATTTCCAATATGTCATAGTTTTTAAAAATGACATTGCCTTCACTCTATGGTTAGTAGGGGTTCTATATTCTTCATTGTTATCCTTGGGAACAACAAAATTGTTACACCCATCATTAAAACTTATTCCTAATAGCTTCTACAAATTTATAATCTAATCTCCCCTCATTGACACCATTTATCTTCAAACCATCTTCATCAATATAGTATGCATAGCCACATCACCCCCGACCCCGCAAGTTGTTTTGTAGCTTGTGCTATTGATTAGTACTTCCAATCACCCATCTCTTGGTATACCCAAATCCACATCATCAACTTCCCCCTCCTCCTAAGCAGGCTATGGAAAAGACCACAAAGACCCCAACTATGGCAGCTCCAAACAAATTCGTGATCCCACCTCCTAAGGACTCAGCTCGAGCACCTCCTCCATGCACCCTATGCGATGGTATGGGTCACACTACCTACAATTGTCGTATGATTCCTATTTTATGCACTCATCTCAAGATGTTAGATGATATTCCCAACGAGAAAATTGTACTGGTCCAATTTCCTTACACTCCCTAAGTGCGCAAAATTGTACTGGTCCAATTTCCTTACACTCCTTGTGTATTCTATGGCCTTTATGGCCATTACTCCCATTGTCGTCCAAATCTACTTGAATGTTGATATGTGTTGGTTGACTAGTGTAGAATTTCCTTGGAGTCTCAAGTCACCCTCATCGAAGAATATTCAATCATCTTTGGTGATTAAAGTTTTGAGAACAATAGATTTTTTAGAAGAATGGTGATGAGATTGGGTGTGAAGATATCTATCAGTGTGGGTCTTTTTCCGATGTACTTAATAAGAGAGGGATCCATCTTGTTTGTAGGTGAAAAGGACATCAAGAAAATGAAGAGAGTTGTATTTTTGGATCCATGATTGTGAAAGTTATCGAGGGAATAATGGTCATGCGGCCAAATGTCAAAGGTATCATCCACAAACCTAAACCAACTATTTTGTTTGAGGGGAAATGAATTGAGGGGAAATGCATTGGTCTATCTAAATTTCTACAAAGTCACATTCCATAATTATCAACACAATTATTCAATCATAATTTGAAACCCTTCATCAACCATGGTTAGCAATGGTCTGACCATGGTCAAACATTGTAAACCATAGACTAATAATGGATAGCCATGTTCTCTTGGTTATGTCAACCATGGTCAATGATGGTTAACCAAAGTCAAACATGGTCAATGATGAGATGTGGTCAACCATTTTTAAACATAGTCAATCATGGTTAACTAAAATCAACCATTGTCAACCATGTTTAATCAAATTTAACTATAGTTAACCATGATGTAGTAAGCCAAACCATGCCCAAACAATTGTCAACTGTGGTTTAATATGGTAAAACTCAGTCAACCATCATATGACACCCTTCGTTGACCATGGTCAACAATAGTATAACCTTAGTCAAACGTTATAACCATGGTCTAATAATGATTGGTCATGGTTCTCCTGGTTATCGCAATGATGGTTTAACATTGTCGTCCATAACTAACCAAGTCAACCATTGTTCACTAAATTCAATCTTAGTTAACCAACAATAACCATAATCATCCATGGTTGACCAAAGTCTGTCATGGTCAATGATGAGATGTCATCAGCCATGGATAGACATAGTCAACCATGGTTAACCAAAGGCATCCATAGTTAATTATGATGAAACCATAGTCAACCATGATGCACTAAAGCCAACCATAGACAACCATGATGCACTAAAGTCAACCATGCCTAAACAATGGTTTACCATGGTTTAAATTCAACCTTGTTTTAACTTCAACTATGGATTAAAGTCAATGATGTCCAAACTATGGTCAACCATAGGTTAACCATATTTAACTAAGTAAACCATGGAAAGATGAATCCAACCATATTTAATTGAAGTCAACCATGGCTAACCAAAGTCAGCTACATTCAACCATGGGATATGGTCATTGATGGTTAAGAATAGAAGCATGTTTAACTATATTCAACCATAGTCAACCATGATGCAACCACAGTCAACCAAAGTCAACCATGAAGCAATCATAGTCAACCATAGTTAACCAAAGTCAATCATAGTTAACCATAGTCAAGGAACCATCATTTCCTTAATAGTCCCAGGTCTCCCTTTGTCTACATCAACACATATATTCCAAAGGATAGACCCATAGGGCCTTGTACCTTGGCCTCATACCCATTATCCATGAGCCCATTGGACCACCTAAGGGGAGCCCTTAGTTCCCCTTAGAATGATTGTTTCTCACATTCTCAACATCATCGACATCATCACACTAATGAAATTTGTATAGTGTATTGGTTCTTTCCTTATTTGGTAGAATAACGTGGATGTCCCTTGACTCTAACACATTGGTGAGTCTATTTGAAGCCTTTCCAGTATTATGTTCCTTGTGATTTCTAGGATTCATTGGTGACAATGTTCATAATCGCTCCAATTCCATGCTTCCTAGTGTATCCATTTCAGATGTAGTCTTTTGTACCTTTGAGATTCAGATTCTCAGTTGCTTGAGTCCTTATAGTTGTTGGAACCCTTCAAATCCAATAGAGCACCAGTTATTTTGATACTACATTCTTGGTAAATGCCATTGTTTCCAGCCTCATTTCTTTAGATCAGCCATTGTTGAACCATGATTACACTCCAGTTTTGAGTCCCTCCTAGACATTTATGATGTACAAAATAGTTATCCATGTAATGATGGTCCCCTTTGGGCCTAGCTCCATTTTGTATATTGAGACATTGATACGAGCATGGGTATTTCCACCTCGTCCATATATTTGATATTATATTTACATCATCCATTTTTTGAGTATGGTATCTGCAGGTTCAACATTTATAGTCCCAATGAAGAGTATGTTCCACCCTCTAACACAATATCTCTTATCCATACTATCGTCACACATTTATCTTGGAGATAAAGATCCTATGATGTGTGTCGGTCATATAATGAGATCCTACCCTGAAAAGTCATGGGGCAATATGTTAACACCAAATATTTGTTCACCTAGCCTATTCCCTAGCCACACCACATTCATACATTATTACCACTTTCATTCCCACCATTTTAACCTTCACATATCTAAAAAGACCAAAGTTGCAAGTTAATGTGACCTATAATTAATGTATTTTGGATAATCCTCCATTCTTAAAAAAAAGAGGGAAGTTAATAAATTCCCAAAAAAGAAAATTTCCCAAAAATGTCAAAAAAGAGGAAAAACTTTGAAATCCCCAAAAAGAGGGAAAAACCCAATACTTATCCAAATACCAATGGTCAATAAAAATCCATAGGCACCAAAAACCATCAATTGTTTTGCCACCCAAATAAAAAGGGAAAAACCATTGATATTTTTTCTATAAATGGAATCTGAAGGTCCCCATTTGACATAACTTATCCATACATATTCCTTACCGTCACTCTACCAAAATTTCTCACGTAACCGTGAACCCCATTGACTGTTCTAGTTTCACCTTTTACTGGAGGATTATACACCTTGTGACAAGTCCATTGGAGAACACTAGGTTTCCAAGAGACCCATAGCATTTTACTTCAAACAACTACAAAGGCTCATTTCCATCACCATTTTGAGGTACCTTTTTCTCTATGTAGAACCCATTTATGGAAATATAACAAAATCATCCTTTAATTGTATGTGCTTGTTGCAAAGGTTAACTTAGTTTTACTCTAGGCATGTGCTTAGTCTAGCTTCAATTCTCTAATTTATTTTACATATTTCTCTCCATTTTGAACTCTACTCGGATTCATCTCAATCTTAGTAGGTGCTTTTTGGCACATGTTGGTGTGAAAGCACCAATAATATAAGCATCACAACCAAAAACTTTGAGATGATCAAGAGTCAATGGTTTTTTCCAATTCATGTCTCAAGTGGAGTTTCTCAATAACATGTAGTATATACTAACTTTACCAATAATCCATGTGACAACCCTACACCAATGAGTGTACTTCTTTCCTTTTCCATTAACATTGTGTTTTCTCTTTTTGCAATTCCATTGTGTTGAGGTGTGGAAGTAATCTTTTTCCTTTCCATTTTTCACTTCTTATAGAATTCCTTGACTTCATTTCCACATAATTCTCCACCATTATCTATCCTTAACACCTTTTATTTTTTTCTCTATTTGGTTTCTACAATAGCTTGAAACTCTGTAATTTTATCATAAACCTAAAATTTATTATGAAGGAAATAGACCCATGTGTTTCTCAAGAAATTATCATTGAATAAAAAATAATACACATATTTAGTAGTGATGGAATAGGAATATGTCCAAAAACATCATTGTGTATCAACCCCAAGATTTCTTATACTTTTGTAGCACATGGAAATCTCACTAGATTCTATTTACCATATTCACAATGTTTAGAGAAATCAATTTTAATTATCAATCATACATATATTCAACCATACATTTACAATGTAATGTTGAAAGGCCCTTATTTCCAATATGTCATAGTTTTTAAAAATGACATTGGCTTCACTCTATGGTTAGTAGGGGTTCTATATTCTTCATTGTTATCCTTGGGAACAACAAAATTGTTACACCCATCATTAAAACTTATTCCCAATAGCTTCTACGAATTTATAATCTAATCTCCCCTCATTGACACCATTTATCCTCAAACCATCTTCATCAATATAGTATGCATAGCCACATCACCCCCAACCCCGAAAGTTGTTTTACAGCTTGTGCAATTGATTAGTACTTCCAATCACCCATCTCTCGGTATACGCAAATCCACATCATCAACTCCCCCCTCCTCCTAAGCAGGATAGGGAAAAAACCACAAAAACCCCAACTATGGCAGCTCCAAACAAATTCATGATCCCACCTCCTAAGGACTCAGCTCAAGCACCTCCTCCATGCATCCTGTGCGATGGTATGGGTCACACTACCTACAATTGTCATATGATTCCTATTTTATGCACTCATCTCAAGACGTTAGATGATATTCCCAACGAGAACATTATAGTGGTCCAATTTCCTTACACTCCCTAAGTGTGCAACAAGTCCCTGTGCACAAACCATCCTTGTGTATTCTATGGCCTTTATGGCCATTACTCCCATTGTCGTCCAAATCTGCTTGAATGTTGATATGTGTTGGTTGACTAGTGTAGAATTTCCTTGGAGTCTCAAGTCACCCTCATCGAAGAATATTCAATCATCTTTGGTGATTAAAGTTTTGAGAACAATAGATTTTTTAGAAGGATGGTGATGAGATTGGGTGTGAAGATATCTATCAGTGTGTGTCTTTTTCCGATATACTTAATAAGAGAGGGATCCATCTTTTTTCCAGGTGAAAAGGACATCAAGAAAAGGAAGAGAGTTGGATTGTTGGATCCATGATTGTGAAAGTTATCGAGGGAATAATGATCATGCGGCCAAATGTCAAAGGTATCATCCACAAACCTAAACCAACTATTTTGTTTGAGGGGAAATGCATTGGTCTGTCTAAATTTCTACAAAGTCACATTCCATAATTATCAACACAATTATTCAATCATAATTTGAAACCCTTCATCGACCATGGTTAGAAATGGTCTTACCATGGTCAAACATTGTAAACCATGGACTAATAATGGCTAGCCATGTTCTCTTGGTTATGTCAACCATGGTCAATGATGGTTAACCAAAGTCAAACATGGTCAATGATGAGATGTGGTCAACCATTTTTAAACATAGTCAATCATGGTTAGCTAAAATCGACCATTGTCAACCATGTTTAATCAAATTTAGCTATAGTTAACCATGATGTAGTAAGCCAAACCATGCCCAAAAAATTGTCAACTGTGGTTTAATATGGTAAAACTCAGTCAACCATCATATGACACCCTTCATTGACCATGGTCAACGATGGTATAACCATATTCAAACGTTATAACCTTGGTCTAATAATGATTGGTTATGTTTCTCCTGGTTATCCCAATGATGGTTTAACATTATCGTCCATAACTAACCAAGTCAACCATTGTTCACTAAATTCAATCTTAGTTAACCAACAATGACCATAATCATCCATGGTTAACCAAAGTCAGTCATGGTCAATGATGAGATGTCATCACCTATGGATAGACATAGTCAACCATGGTTAACCAAAGGCATCCATAGTTAACTATGATGAAACCATAGTCAACCATGATGCACTAAAGCCAACCATAGACAACCATGATGCACTAAAGTCAACCATGCCTAAACAATGGTTGACCATGGTTTAAAGTCAACCTTGTTTTAACTTCAACTATGGATTAAAGTCAACGATGTCCAAACTATGGTCAACCATAGGTTAACCATAGTTAACTAAGTAAACCATGGAAACATGAATCCAACCATAGTTAATTGAAGTCAACCATGGCTAACCAAAGTCAGCTACATTCAACCATGGGATATGGTCATTGATGGTTAAGAATAGAAGCATGTTTAACTATATTCAACCATAGTCAACCATGATGCAACCACAATCAACCAAATTCAACCATGAAGCAATCATAGTCAACCATGGTTAACCAAAGTCAATCATAGTTAACCATAGTCAAGCGTGATGCACTATTTTCAACCATCCCCATAGTCAACTATGATACACTAAAGTCAAGCATGATGCACTAAAGTCAAGCATGATGCACTAAAGTCAACCATAGGAAACTATGTTTAAACTTGGCTCAACTATACTAAAAAATTTTTAGCCATGGTCAAACATTTGTGAATGATGATTGACAATGTTTGGCTATGTTTGACCTTGGTTTTAACTAAACTCTACATTTTAGTCAATTATCCTTCTTAAAACATAGCTACCAATAATCAAACATTATCGATCATAACCTTCCATCTTCAACCATAGTCAACCAATGTAAAAAATGGTAAATCATTATCTACCATTCCAACCATGTTAAACATGGTTAACCATTATCAACCATGGTCAACAATGAACTCTTCACTTATATGATTTTATTTAATATAAAGCATTTAACTCGTACTTTTATTTCTATTATCATAATATGATAATAAAATATTATTAATATTAACAATAATAAAAATAAAAATAAAAATGTTAATAACAATAATTTTTATTTCATTTTATAATAATATATATACTCATAATTTTATTTTTATTTTTATAATATGAAAATAAAAATATTAATATCAATATTTTAAATTTCATTTTGTAATCATTCATATATATATATATATTCTTTATTTTTCATTTTTATTATTATTTATATAAATGAATTGAATACACATTTATTTTATTATTTATTCTTCTTACTTTAGTGCATTCTTTAATAACTAGTCACCATGTGTGTCTTGAGGATGTCAAGCTCATTGCCAAATTGGAAAATTGCCAAATTGGAAAATTGCCAAATTGGAAAAGTTACGAATTCCTTGGAGATAGAGTTAGTATCTGAACAATTTAAATAGGGATAGGGATGAGTGGAGATTGTTGGTGGAGGTTTTGAAAAGTCATTGAATTATTATTTATTCCACTAAGTATGGAGAAATTATTATTGCACCGAGTCTTGGTGTTATGCTGTAACGTTTGTTCCTAACCGGATTTATCAATCAAGAGAGATCAAATTTTGAGTTTAAATTCAAAAAAAGAAATACACCTCAAGAAATTGGATCCCACTCGGTGCTTGATAGATACGGGTTTAAGATGGATCTATGCTGGTTGCACCGAGTAAAACTAGGTGCTCTAAGTCCAGTATGGGGGAGATGTTGTAACATGTGTGTTGTAAGGATGTAACATTTCTTACTAACAAAATAATTACAAATTTTCATGTTGGCTCATAAAATAAAAAATTAAATTATGGAAAGTATTTAAAAAAAATCCATGTTGATTCATAAAATAAAATATTATGAAAAGTAATTAAAAAATAGATGTTGGTTTATAAAATAAAAACTTAAAAGGTAAACCCGGATTTATCAATCAAGAGAGATCAAATTTTGAGTTTAAATTTTAAAAAAGAAATATTGTTGGTTTATTCTCACTTGAATAGCATACAAGGTTTTTAAAGTTTTGAGGGACTATTTATTCTATCTTTCTCCATACCAAGTTTTTAGGATGTTGAAAGACTATTTATTATATCATTCACTTGTAATGCACTCTTCTTCATTTAAATCTATTTAATATTGAATTTTTTATTTATTTTTATTATTATTCTCTATATATATTACTATTACTATTATTATTATTTTCAATGGAATTCACCATGCACTTTTCCTTATTTTGAAGATGGTACTCAAGAAAATTAGTTTGGTTGATGACCAATTTGACCCTATTGTTTACAACACTCATCCACTTGAATTAAACCATAAGTTTTATAATAAATTATTTTGTTTTTTGATAATAATGATAATTCACCGATCTTTCTCCATAAGTTGATCCTCAATTAGCATAACCATATTTATTACACAAATACGTGAAACCACTTCACACAAACAGATCACAGATCAACACACCGATGTTTTGACGTGGTTTAAACCCCCTTGAGGGAAACACTCCACGGCCCCGGCCAAATAGCTTCTACGGGACAATTTATTATGCAAAGAAAGAAAGTTACAAATGAGCTTCTCATAATCGATCAACTAAACAATGACCCTCCATGCTCTTTAAATAGAGATCATGGACCAATCGGGTGTTAAGCCACGGATCAAGGTTAGGTTTGATCTAAGAGAAGTTGAGCCGTCGGATCACTCTATGTCGGAAACATATCGTGACCGTCGGATTAAGTATATACAAATGCATACTAATGCATACTAAAGAAACACACTATCCCTAACGGATATATTACACAAGTTGATCTTAACTAACTCCTAAGTGTCTAAATATCCTAACATCCCCCCTTAAGAACAACTTGGGATAGGATTGAAGGATTTACAAAAGTGACACTATTAGGAGAAGGAAGGAGGAATTAGAGCCTATCCCCCCTTAATGACAAGTTCCTGAACTCCTAACATAGATCGAAGTTTAGAAAACTTCGCTTCGGTAAGAGACTTGGTGAAGATGTCTGCAACTTGATCATCTGTAGGGAAAAAGAGCACTTCAAGAACACGATCATGAACAAGATTTCTGATGAAGTGCATGTGTAGCTCAATGTGTTTGCTGCGTTGATGTAGAACTGGATCTTTGGCAAGCTTGATGGCACTTTGATTGTCGCACCAAAGTGGAGTAGGCTGCTGCTGCTCGAATCCAAACTCTGAAAGGATCTATCGAAGCCATAAAGCTTCCTGACTGGCATTAACTGCTGCTCGATATTCTGCCTCTGCTGAAGAAAGAGCAAGAGCTTGTTGTTTCTTACAAGCCCAAGTGATAGGTCCAGAGCCCAGACTGAAAACATAACCTGCAGTAGACTTTCGATCATCAGGATCACCGGCCCAATCTGAATCAGTGAAACCAACCAACAAAGGTTTCCCCCCTGTACTGTAATGAATCCCAAACTGAACTGTACCTTGAATATATCGAAGTATTCTTTTAGCTGCTTTCCAGTGACTTTCATGAGGTGTCTGCATATAACGGGCAACTCTACCAACGGCAAAGGAAAGGTCAGGACGGGAATGAGTCAAGTATAAGAGACAACCAACAAGCTGACGATACAATGTGGCATCTACTTCAGGTGAAGTACAAGTGGCAGAAAGTTTGACTCCAGACTGGAAGGGAGAAGGAGCTGGTTTACAATCTTCCATGTGAAAGCGACGAAGAAGGTCACAAGCATACTTAGACTGAGAAAGAAAGATTCCTTCTTTGGTTTGCAGAACTTGGAGACCAAGAAAATAATGTAAATGTCCTAAGTCTGACATTTCAAAAGTTTGTTTAAGACTGGATTTCACATGGGTTATAAGCTTAGGGTCACTACCAGTAAGAATAAGGTCATCAACATATAGAACAAGTATGATGAGATGGTTTCCTACTTTCTTGGTATAGACATTGGGGTCAGAATGACATCTAGAAAAACCAGTGTCAAGGAGAAAGTTATCCATTTTGGCATACCAAGCTCTAGGAGCTTGCTTAAGGCCATATAAGGATTTCTTAAGGCGACAGACAAGGCTAGAGTTATTCTGAACATAGCCAGGAGGTTGTTCCATGTAAATTTCCTCCTGTAAATCACCATGTAAGAAGGCAGACTTGACATCCATTTGATGGACTTCCCAGTTGTGTAAGGCTGCAAGGGAAAGAACAAGGCGGATGGAGTTCATTTTGGCGACAGGAGCAAAGGTTTCATTGTAGTCAATCCCTTCAACTTGAGAAAAACCTTTGGCAACTAACCTTGCCTTAAGTCTTTCAACACTTCCATCTGATGCATACTTAGTTCTGTAGACCCATTTACATCTGACAAGTTTTCTTCCTTTTGGAAGAGGTACAAGATCCCAAGTATCGTTCACCATTAAGGAACGATATTCTTCATCCATGGCTGCATCCCAATCTGGATTCCCTGAAGCTTCTGCAAAGGTTTCTGGATCATGATTCTCGGAAACTTGAGCCAAAAGAGAAGAGGCTCGCTGAAACTGAGAACGTGTTCGACGTTGATCTCTAGGATCACCGGCAAGATCACCAGCTGCTTCACATGTTGAACGGACCCATCGAGGAAGCACTTGTGCTGGTGCAACTGGAGGAACATGAGCAGGCGGAGGTGGATTTTCATCCTCACTGTCATCATCAGAAACTGGAGTTGGAAACCTGTCAAGGAAGTTGGAAGAAGAAGAAGAAGGCACAAACGCCGAATCAGGCTCGCAGGCCAAAGATGGCACACTCGCCGAGTTAGGCTCGCAGGCCAAGATATTTTCATCAAATTTAACATCTCTTCTAATGATTATAGCATGAGAAGGTGGTTGAAGAAGTCTATAACCTTTTACATCTTCAGAATATCCAACAAATATGCACTTTTCACTTTTAGGCTGCAATGCTTTCCGTTTTTCATCCGGAATGTGAGCCCATGCTTCACTACCAAACACACGAAAGTGACTTACATCAGGTTTAATTTTACTCCATGCTTCTTCCGGTGTTATACCTTGTAATGCTTTTGTGGGGGTGCGATTAACTATGTAATTTGCACAATTAATGGCTTCAGCCCAAAATTGAAGACTTAGTCCCTTAGATTGGATCATACAATTAGCCATTTCTTTTAAAGTGCGGTTCTTCCGCTCAGCTACACCATTTTGTTGTGGTGTATATGGAACAGTGTGCTGTTGTTGGATGCCTTGTTCAGTGCAGAAAGTAGTGAACTGTTTGTTAACATATTCTCCTCCATTGTCAGATCTTAACTTAATAATTTGATGACCAGATTGTTTTTCAACAAGGGCCTTGTAGGCCAAGAACATGTTAAATACTTCGCTCTTAAGTTTTAGGAAATAAACCCAAGTGCGTCTGGTGTAATCATCAATGAAAGTTAAGAAATATTTGAAACCAGAAAAGGAAGCAGATGGAAGAGGACCACACAAGTCACTATGCACAAGCTCCAAGGGAACCGAGGCGTGCCAAGAGGCACGTTTGTCAAAACTGTCCCGATGATGTTTTCCGAGTACACAACCGGAGCAAACACCATCTCTGCAAGATACCATCGGAAGACCTGTCACCATATTTTCTTTACATAGTTGTTGCAATGAGCGATAATTTAAGTGACCAAATCGCTCATGCCAAAGTTTGCTCAAGTTATCACTATGAGCAACAAAAACTGAAGGGAAAGGTGATGACCCAAAGTTGTTAAACTTGTACAACCTGGTAATATCATCAACAATTCCGGTAGCTAGGACCTGTTGAGGATCTTTAAAATCCTTGATTACAACTTGGTGAGGTGTAAAGGTCACAGTTTTACCTTCACCAGAATGAGTGATCTGATAGACTGATAACAAATTGCAGGAAATTTTTGGAACACATAGTACATCACTAAAATGACCATTATCTACTGGAACTGTTCCAGCTCCTACAACACTTAGAGATCTATCATCACCAACAAATATTTGTTTGGTGTTACATTCATGCATAGTAGAAAAGATGGCTTGATCCTTAGCCATATGATAAGATGCTCCAGAATCAATGAGCCATTCATTTGAAGTAGAAGAAGAAGATGCATTATAAGAATAACCAGAAGCACAAAGTGCATGTCCATGAGAGGTAGATTCTGATGGCGAATCTAGGCTGATGTGGTGCTTCTTCATTGCTGCTTCCAAGGCTGCCATCTTCTTGAAACACTTTGATTCATCATGATTATCTTTCCCGCAATAGTTGCAATGACGCTCAGTCTTCTTGCCTTTTGGCTTGGATCCTTTGTCATTTTTTAAAGAAGGAGCTGACTGAGAGGGTTTGGGACCCTTGTTTGACTTATTATTGCGAAAATTTTGTTTCTTGGGAGGCTTGGACTTTTCTTTCTGTTGGGACACTAAGGCTTTCCCAGATGTATCTGCACTGTTGATTATTCCAAGATGAATGAGTTTATCTTGTTCCCTAATCAAGGAATCACAAAAGGATTCAAGACTAGGCTCTTGATAGCTAGCTGCATTCAATGACGCTTTCATGGAGTAAAATGTAGATACAAAAACAGAATATGCAGGTCCAAGTTTGGAAAGAATATGATAAATGCATTGTTTGTCTTCCCTCTCAATCTTACATTCTGCACATAAGAGCTTGAGAGTTTTGTACTTAGATAAATAATCTTGAATGCATGAAAAGTCACTTGGATTTAAAGAAATCAACTCATTTTCGAGTTGGTGACCTCGAATTTCATTGTGTTTACCAAACACAGTTTCCAACTTGTCCCAAGCAGCATTAGGTTCATCAATTCCAGATATGTGGAATCGCAAATCAGTAGAGATTGACATCCCAATCAATCCACGAGCTTCATCACATCTATTTGCCCATTTTATTTTCTTATCATTATCAGTGGGTTCTTTTTCTTTCCCTGTTGTAATTCTGAAAAGTCCCCTACTTCGTAGAACATCCTCCATACGAGATTTCCATGAGAAATAGTTGAAACTGTTAAGTAGAATATCACAAAGGGCGGCCATATTTGTAAATTAATGGCTGTAAAAGCAGAAACCAATAGTCTGGATGTGAAGAGCTCGAAAAAAAAGCCGGTTTCAAAAAAAACGGCACTGAAAACGGACTCTGTATGATGAAGTTATGCTTGAACAAAGAAACTGTTGAAGATGTCCCCAATAGTGACGTGGCAGCTAGAGAATGTCCAGCAAAAAAAAGAACCCCCCTCTTCCCAAGATGAACCTTTTGACAATCACTTTACAAAAAAGTTGCTTTTAAGTGAATCACTTTTGTAAAATAAGTGATTTCACTTTTACAATGATATTACTTTTAAATAGTGCAACAATAAATAAAAAGCTTAAGTGACTCACTTGTATTTTTATTTTTTATTATTTAAGTGAGATGCACTTTTACAATAAAGTAACTTGAAAATAGAAATTGCATGCACTTTCCTTTTTAAAAGTAACTTCCTAAGACTTGAACTCAAGACCTATTAAGGAATAAAGCAACTTTGGACCAAGTGAGCTAGTTTAAAAGGTATGTAAAATATGGAAATGAGGAAGGGGGCTTTTTTTTTTTTTTTTTTTTTACTCTTCTTGCTCGGTTTGCGTGCTTACCCTTTTTCCTGCAAAACAAACCACAACACGAAACAAAAAAAACTTTTCCACACTTGTGGAGTTAGATCTTGTTAGCTTGCCCGGAAAGTCTACGTTTTCTCTCTGTTTCTGATTTGCCGAGATCGCGCAAAGTGCACGGCAAAGAGCATACGCAGCCGAGAAAAACCCTTTCCCTTTCTGTTTCTGATTTGCCGAGATCGCTCAAGGTGCACGGCAAAGAGCATACGCAGACGGGAAAGCAACAATCCGAAACCAAAAAAATCTAACAGTAACAAAAAATGAAATATGAGATTTTTTTCTTTTCAAAAAACGAAATAAAAAAAATGCGTCACTGTAACATTATACCTTCAGATCTGATGAAAAACGCGTTTCTGGAGCAACCGGGAACCGTTTTCGATCAAACGAAAACTATTTCCCAATGGAAACGACGCTCCGGACGCAATGGAACACCTCCCACAGCCCAGAAATTCACAGAAATACCAGAACTAGAATCCCTTTCGAGTTTCGGCAACAACAGTTCAAGATCTAGATCATAACCGGAAGCGGCTCTTCATAAAAGCTCTGATACCATGTTCGGGTACACAGGGTACTACCAAAGGACCGAACACCAAGAGAAACCACTTCACACAAACAGATCACAGATCAACACACCGATGTTTTGACGTGGTTTAAACCCCCTTGAGGGAAACACTCCACGGCCCCGGCCAAATAGCTTCTACGGGACAATTTATTATGCAAAGAAAGAAAGTTACAAATGAGCTTCTCATAATCGATCAACTAAACAATGACCCTCCATGCTCTTTAAATAGAGATCATGGACCAATCGGGTGTTAAGCCACGGATCAAGGTTAGGTTTGATCTAAGAGAAGTTGAGCCGTCGGATCACTCTATGTCGGAAACATATCGTGACCGTCGGATTAAGTATATACAAATGCATACTAATGCATACTAAAGAAACACACTATCCCTAACGGATATATTACACAAGTTGATCTTAACTAACTCCTAAGTGTCTAAATATCCTAACATTTATATATTAGAATTTGGGGTGGACTAGTATCTATGTTTTTTCCTAGATTGCAGGAGGACGAGACAAGTATATTGTCCAGATTAATTTTATTGATAAACTATTATACAATAAAATAATGTGTTATCTACATATATTAACCATATTATTAATAATTGTAATCATGTCATTTTTAATTTTCAATAAAAAATATACGGAAAGTTGGTTCACTCATTCATAAAGTGTATTGTCCATATTAGTTTTATCAAATGACCAATTTGATCAGATTGTTTACAACACTCATCCACTTGAATTAACCCTTAAGTTTTATAATAAATTATTTTATTTTTTAATAATAATGATAATTCACCGATCTTTCTCCATAGGTTGATCGTCAATTAGCATAACCATATTTATTACACCAATAGGTGTTTATATATTAGAATTTGGGGTGGACTAGTATCTATGTTTTTTCCTAAGGAGAACCAGACAAGTGTATTGTCCACATTAATTTTATTGATAAACATTTATACTATCAAACATAGCTATCCTTTAGTCAATTATCCTTCTTAAAACATAGCTACCAATAATCAAACATTCTCTATCATAACCTTCCATGTTCAACCATAGTCAACCAATATAAAAAATGATAAATCATTATCTACCATTCCAACCATGTTAAACATGGTTAACCATTATCAACCATGGTCAACAATGAGCTCTTCATTTATATGATTTTATTTAATATAAAGCATTTAACTCATACTTTTATTTTTATTATCATAATATGATAATAAAATATTATTAATATTAAAAATAATAAATATAAATATAAATATGTTAATAACAATATTTTTTTATTTCATTTTATAATAATATATATACTCATAATTTTTATTTTTTTTATAATATGAAAATAAAATACTATTAATATTAATATTAATAATAATAAAAATAAAAATAAAAATGTTAATATCAATATTTTTAATTTCATCTTGTAATTATATATATATATATTCATTCTTTCTTTTGATTAAATTTTTATTTTTATTTATCTAAATTAATTGAATATTTATTTTATTTTTTATTATTTATTCTTCTTACTTTAGTGTATTCTTAGATAACGAGTCACCATGTGTGTTTTGAGGATGTCAAGCTCATTGCCAAATTGGAAAAGTTATGAATTCCTTAAGTTTGAAGCAAGAATCAAGTGTTGGACTAGCAGGCTCCTCTCTGTGGGTGGCAGGCTCATACTAGTTAAAGCTGTGCTCACCAGTATTCTTATATACTGGCTATCCTTATTCAGAGCTCCTAGCTCGGTTTTACAACGTATTAAAAACTATGTTCCAATTTCTTGTGGTCTGGTGGGACGAACTGTAAGGGACTGATCATGGCAAAGTGGGATTATATAACTTCCCCTACCGAATTCGATGGTTGGGGGTTAAAAAACATGGAAATCTTTGGCAGGGCTTTACATCTCAAAAGCCTTTGGAGGGGAATTTTCGGCTCTTCTTTATGGTCCAAGGTTCTGCATGCAAAATACATTAAGCACGATTCCATGAGGTGGATTAGAAGTCCTCTGAAAAGAGTTTGGAATGCTTCTGTTATTTGGAAAGGTTTTATGAATGTGATTAGTTGGTTAAGAGATGATCTTTATTGGCAGGTTAGGTCAGGCCGATCAGTCCATGTGGGAATCGATCCTATTCTAGGTTTAGACGAGAATTTCTCTTTATCTATGGAAATTATTGAGTATTTAAATGATAGGAACTTCACCACACTTGATAGGATGAAGAACTATATCTCTCTAAGAGGTAGTCATATTGGATCAAAGGTGTTGATTTGGGGCTCTCGAGGCAGTTTGAAAAGGAGTGGGATACATATTTCTCTCGTCTGGATTCGACTGGTATCAGACTCACAGAGCAAAGGGATGTTTTGAAGTGGGCAGGTAATCTAGTGGAGGGAATCATCACTGCCAAGACGGCCTATGAGGTTATCATCAGACATAGAAATTTTGCTCCTCAAGAGTGGTGGTTTCAGAAATTGTGGAGCTGGGACTTACCTCTAAAAATCAAGTGTTTCAGATGGTTTGCATTCAAAGGGAAATTGAAAACTTGGGATGCTTTGACAAAGATGGGATGGGATGGGCCTAATAGATGTCCACTCTGTATGATTGATGTTGAATCCACATACCATTTGCTTGTCTGATGCACATTCACTCGAGAAATTTGGTCTTTAGTTGCTTCTGCACTAAATATTGCATCCATATGGGGCTTAGAGTATTTCAATCCAAATTTTCTGCAATGGATCAGTTCATGTAAGGATCATCCTTTACTACCTACTTACATTTCTTGGGTAATTTGGTTCACTAGAAACAAAGTTGTTTTTGAGGACCTAGCACCTTCTGCACATAGTATAAAGGATCAAATGGCAGACCCCGACGCCGTTTCTCAATGGACGCTAACCCTCGGAAGACACAGAAACAATTCCGAAGAGCGATGGCAATTATGTGAAGGTGTAACTAGCAGCCCCCGTGACATTCAAACATTAAACAGCAAGATCCCATTTTATGTTGAGATTGATAAACATCCAGATACCGTCCATGGTCTGTCTGGGAGATATCTTTACCGGAGATGTGAGCGGTTAGATGATAGTCAACCCCCTACTGATTTGTGGGGGGTCCGGTATATATTGATGTTTCAGGCACCCAACGCTGGTGCTTACAGTTTCTATCAGATCTCGTTATGTCAGTTCGGTATGCGGTTTTACACGAAGAAGGTGAAAGACGAGAGCCGGTCGATTGAGGAAGATGAGGAAGGGGGTCGTTTTTGGCACTACTGGCAGTCGCGGATTGATGGTTTTCCCTTGTTGGAGGAAGGTGAGGACAGGAGCGCAATCAAAGTTTCAGAGGAGAGTATGGATTTGGTAGGGCGAGGGCAGGCTAATACTTACGAGATTCAGGTGACTGTGGCCCAAAGGAACCGCTCACTCTACTTGTACGGTTTGATTGGATGCGATATATCACCAGCATAGATTTATCTAACGGGGATATATCAAGAGCAAGAACCAGAGGGATCATGCAAATTTCATTTTAAAGTGCAAATGTTGAAGAAAGTTTTAATTTATCTAATTTGTTGAGTTTTATATATGCAGTTTTAAATGTTTTAAGCTTTACTAGACTTCTTCCGCAAACTAATGTTAACATTTGTTTATTTTATTTTATTTGTGATTCCATGAGCACTCATTTTATTTTTATTTTTCTCTTTAGAAGTGTAATTATTTTTCAAAAATGTACCAACATTTCATGGTGTTATATACTTCAAATGGGAATATTACCAGCATAGATCCATCTTAAACCGGTATCTATCAAGCACCAAGAGGGATCCAATTTCTTGAGGTGTATTTCTATTTTTAAATTTAAACTCAAGAAATTTGATCTCTTTTGATTGATAGATCGGGGGTTTAAGTTTTTATTTTATAAACTAACATCAATTTTTTAATTACTTTTCATAATATTTTATTTTATGAACCAATATGGATTTTTTTTTAAAATACTTTCCAGGATTTTTTTTATTTTATGAGCCTACATGAATTTTTATTTATTTTGTTACAAACGTTACTTTGTTACAAACTTTACATAAGGTTACAACATCTCCCCCATACTGGGCTGTAGAGCACCTTGTTTCACTGGGTGCAATAAATTTGCTTTGTATCAATCAAATTTAAAATATAAGAAATAAGAATAATAATATTATTATTATATATATCTAATATCTATATATTTATTTTAAAATTTTAATTAAAAATAATAATATATTTGAAAGTTTTTCTTATCTTTATCTTTTTTATTATTTTTATTATTTGCAATGCAATATTATGGCATCCAAAACACTAATTTATTAAGTTGGATTAAATTATAGTCCTAATCCTTTAATCAAAATTAGTTTATAATGGCCCAAAATATTATTTGAAATAATACAGAACAAGTTCCAAAAAAGACAATTATTTTGGGCCTTTGCCCCCGAACACTTAGGGGTTGTTGCCCATCCATGCCACCCATGTTGAGGCGTGTACATCCCCCTTGGACACCCTTCATTTATGGGCTAACCCTCAAACCCCCATTGGGATGTGACAAAGAATATAACACATATCCAACATTATTCCACTTATTGAATACTTTGCAAAAATGGGGGCAAAAGTACAACTTGAGTGGGTCCAACCGTTAAGAACATGTGTTTCCTCCTAGGAGGTCATAGGTTCAAATTTGGAGGGGGGTATGTGCTCAATAAATGATAATTGAATGAAAAAAATTACACATAGTTACCTGGTGATGGAACAAGAATACGTCCAATCACATCAATGTGTATTAACTCCAAGATTCCTTATTCTCTTATAGTAGATGGGAATCTCATATGATTCTATTTACCATATATACAATGTTTATAAAGATCAAATTCCAATAATCAAACATACATACATTCAACCATACATTTGCCATGTATTGTTCAAAGGTCCTTCTTTTCAATATGTCCTAGTATTTGAAATTGCATTGTCTTCTATCCAAAGTTAATAGGGGTCCAATCTTCTTCATTTCTATCCCTGGGAACAATAAAATCATTACACGCATCATTAAAAGTGATTCCCAATAGCTTGTAGAATGTTCTAACCTAAATTCCCCTCATCATCTAACTCCTCAAACCATCTTGCATTTGTCCTTTTCAAATATAGTATGCACACCTACATCATCCATCTTACTTGCAAATATCGGGCGTTTGGCTAGATTTGGAATGTGCACAACCCCAATGAGAGTTCTAATCCTCTTATCTTTGAGCAATAGCTTAACCCTTCCACATCTTAGATTTTAGTTGTCAATTCATCTCATAGGAAAATATCACCTCCATTGTACTCCATATTCATAAACCACTCCCTATGAGGATTCATATCAAATCCAACACTCGATTCAATCAACCATACATCATGATCTACATGTGTACCTACATATGCCAAGTAAACATCACCTTCTTCTTCCATGGATTTTTTTTTGTCTATGGAAGGAGCATCATCAACTCCCTTACCTTTATCAACATTTTTAGTATATGCAATCTTTCTTATAATTCCCAAGCTTTTTGCATTTCTAATGTTTCCTTGTAGATTTTCTTAGAGATTTAGAGCTACCTCTAGATTTAGATATGCCCCCCAAAGACCTTTTTTTATCTATTGGGGGTGACCTTATTAGAAAAAGTATTAAAAACAAAACCAAAGTACAATAGAAATAGAACATGAGATTTACATGGAAACCCCGTTGTTCATAGGTAAAACCATAAGGAAATGGTAGTTTTAATATTTTATTACAACTCAGAAAGAAAAAAAACTTGTGCAATCCTTCCTTTTCTTGTGATACAATGTCAGGGGTCACTTCCCTTTTATATAATACATAAGAGTGTTCCAAAAGGAAATGAAATACACTAGATGGGTCTAGAAAATCTCATCTTGCGGGATCCTCCTCCAAACCCTCAGAGCATGAGGGTTATGCCCCTACACATCCAATGCATACAGATCACAATGGGATAGCCGTGTATCATTCTATAAGAAAACATCGGATATATGGCTATTGAATTCACCTCCTAATATTCTCCCACTTGAATTAAATATACAAGAACTTCCTTGCCTCTAGTTCTACACCCACATGCCATTTCCCAATGTTGCCTTCATAATATTTTCAACAAGCCCAAAGAAGTTTTGCACCATTTAAACTTCTATATCCTAATTGGATTTGTAATTATATTTGTTGTTTCTCATCAGTGTCAATTTTCTCCAACAAGATCCTACCTACTTCCACCACTTTCCCCATGAAATGGTATTTAAATCAATATATTTTTTGCAATCATGAAATGTTGGATTCTTCCCTAATTGAATATCACTTTGATTGTCACAATGCAAAGTAATATTCCCTGCATTATCTTGAAGTCATCCATCAGTCACTCTAGCCATATTGCATCTTTATCGGCCTCAATTGTTTCGAAATATAATGTTTCAGTCATTGAAAAGGACACCATTGGCTACAAATTAGATGTCCAACTTAAACATGTTATGCAAATTAACGAGAAATATCAAGTCGACTTCTCATTTTTTAATAGGGCACATTTAGTGGCCATTTTTACCCTCGAATCAAAAAGTAGTGCTACAGGTAATTGTTCTCTTTCCTTGGCTATGTCCTCAATAATACCTCTCTGTTATTCTAACTTTGTCAATTCTACTTGAAGGGATGACACTTGAATTTGGGTTTTTCCCAAATTAGATTTCAATTTAGTCTTCTTTGGAAAAGCTATTGGGACCTCTGGCTAAGAAGTGGATGATTGTGCTTGGAACACCTCTAGTTGTTTAGCTACTAGAGCCTTTTCCTTCTGCAATGTATCAACTTGAACCTTAAGCTCTGTTGCCTTGTGTTTCCAAGCCTCCATAGTAAGCTTGTATTCCGTCACTTTACTTTATAGCTTGAGAATTTCTTATTCCATAGTAGCAATTCTAGGAATTTGGACATTTACAACTTCTGGGAGCTTCAAATTCTTATTAAGGTCTAAGATCTCTTGATCTTTGTCTTTGATGAGCTTGACAATAGATATGTATTCAACTAGTTTTGGAAACAATTGAATCAATGTTTGTTCCAACTCCTTTATGTTATTGAATGTGGTTCAATTTTCTACTTTATCTTGTTTTAGTTGATTGTTCAAATTGGTGATGGTTTTTTGTGCCTTCTTAGCATTGGCTATGGACAATATAACATCTCTGTACAAAACCTCACTAGTTTTCCTACACATTTCCACCACATCCAAGGGGTTGATATATTTTAAAGGAACTTTGACCTTTTTCCCTTTGTAATCTCTCGATGAGCCTGCACCAGATGCGGTTGGTTCCAAAAGTGCCAAATTGAGGGGTTTTGTGTCGTACTAAAAAACTACCAGCAATTTAGTTTTACACTCTCATGTTCCCCAAACCTCATTTTATGATTCTTTCCTCTTATCTATGCCATCATTTTTGTATCCACGTATTTTTAGAATATGATGGATTACCTTCCTATTGAATCTTCTCTTGCAATCGATGTTGTGTCTAGTTGTTGAATTATCAATGAAGATGGATCAGTGTTGGAAGTCTCACTAGGATTCGCCTCAAGCTTGCTTGATGATGGTGTGTTATCAGTGGTTGTTGTCAAGGTTGCACCTTGGCTCAATACTTTGTCCATTTTGAGCCTCTTTTTTTTTCATCTTCATCCACCTCCATGTCATCTTGTGTTTTTGGCATGGATATTTTACTAGACCTCTCCTCAAACACAGGATTTTTCAATAGAGATGACTGGGCCAATCTCTCATCCAACTGATCCACATCAATGATGTTAGGAACAAGCATTTTTTTTTGGATAATTTCCACGTATGATGCATGTTGAACTTGTTCCTGTTGGTTTCCTTGTGAAACCCCTACTAGTATTCCTTCATCCAATAGAAATTATTTGACCTCCTCCCATAACTCGAGGTTGGAGTTCTTCTCCAGGACTCCTTTTGATTGATGCACATACTTAGCACCCTTATTTTCCTTCCTCTGCTTTGAAATAATATGATGAGGTTCATAGATCCAAGCATCTCATTTGAAGTCTATTTGAGTCATCACGTCTTCTGCTATTGCTTTAACTTCTCTAACTTTTATTAAGAATGGACCTACTTCCTGTGGTAACTTGATTAATGAGGTCTCCTTATACTCTACAAAATGAATCCATTCTAAACTGAGTCTTTTTCTTATATATTCAAGATAAAACAATCTTTCGGTGAGGAAAAAAGGTAGTAGATATGGTTCCCTTCAAAATCATAGACTTTAAGAACAATATGACCATAAAAAATGAACTAATCGCCAATCCTAGACACTGGAGTTAGTTGCAATAGTGTTTTTTGACTCAGGGAAGATTCTGGGAGGAGGAGAACCATTGAGAAAATAGTATATGATTGACATGGACTGATTTATATATTAGGTGAATCCTTCATTGTTTGGATTCCTCATGGGGACATGGGTCCACTCATAAACTAGCCAGGGATTTCGTAACAAATCTACAGGATGGACACCGATGTGATCTAAGAATCCCTGATTTTGATATAAAATCAAGTATACCAAGTATGATTGATATATAAAAAAACCTCATAGCATGAAAATCTACCGGTTGTTGATGCAATGAATTTGACAAGAATTGAAAATAGTCGAATTTAGTGCATACACCCACTTCCTTAGAAAATGGAAGTGATAAAAAACCAAGGTGACTATCTTCAATCAATTCATCATTATCCTCCCCTAGGACTTGACACATGATAACAGAGATTCTTCTAGCAAGCTCAATGAATATGGAGGATTTGTAGGGAAAAGGATTTGGGGGTTCCCTTAGTTAAGCATTTGATAAGTAACTTTCTTTGTCCTCCTGTGAGAGACTATGGTATTGAACTGCAAGAAAATCATCAATAAAAGGAAGAATCTTTTCAAATAGGGGAAAATGAACCATTTCGACAGTTGATTTTATGGAAATTGAGCAGATGACATTGGATCCATTTGCTGCCAACATCACTCTATCATAACCTGCATAATTAGCTTAGCACTAAGACACTAGTTCTGGGAAATGGTAGGTTTGGGGTATTGTTGTATAGACAAGTATTGACTCCCACAGAAAACAATGATATTGTGTTGTCATGAAATTGACTTGGGTGTCTTTTATCGGTCGGTACAGTTCATGGAAATACACTTTAGGGTTAAAAACTTAGTTATGACAATCAAGAAGGGGGCCATCAATAGACTTAGTGTTTCTAGGTGTCTTAGGTGCGCTAGTTTTAAAGTGGGTTGTCATTTTTTAATAGAAAATTAAAACGAACATGGTTAAAACGTTTCTAGATGCAAGGAATAGTACCGACCTATGCGAAAAAGGCCTTCATAGGTAGCCTTGAAAACTTGCTGGTAGGACAACAATGAGATACTTCTCTGGATGAATAAGGGTGCTTTATTAAGGCTCACTAGATTTAGGATCTCGATTGATGACCAGTGCTTTCTCCAGATAAATATTTTATTAAAAACCCTTAAAAATTGAGGCTCTACGTGTCGAAATGTGTCGACCTTCGATTGGCCCTTTATTGTCCATGTAATATACTAATTGCAGACATCATGTTTTGCCTCCTCATATTCTCCAGACAATTGTCCCCTTTCCATCCATCCATGTGTCATTGTCCTCTTTTTGTTGACACATGATCTGGCTGGACAATTTCTAGGGAGTGTAGAAGTGGTTTCAAGTGTGCCCCAATTTGGTTTTGTAAACTACTTTTGTGCCCCCAAAAAAAACTAAGGCACAAATCGGCCGCCTCTAGTGGTCTTGAGTTCGAGGGCACCCTCTTGTTTTAACCATATTTTTCTTTCCTCCTCAGGAATGAATTCATGTCATCGATTATAGGAGAATCAACAGTATAGATCAGCTCCTCTCCCAATTCTAATGTGCAACTTTGTAGCCTACGATATAATTTGTAAGCGACGCAACACCAACGCAAAATTTATTTGTCAACTCCACATCAAAGTAACGTTGATACCTTAGATTAAACATCGAAATAGAGTCGCTTATTTTTTAATTCAAATGGAAGGCTTATTGTAGGTGTAAATCATGTAAGGGTTATGTTCTAAATGCATGAACCTGCAAATAAATGCACGTAGCTACGAAGTAAAGTTCAAAATGCATGCAACTATAAATAAATGCAAATTGACGTGTTTTCTGTATGCACCAACTTTTATGTGATATTCCCTTCATCACTTGTACATCGTGTTGCTAATGTGATACCTAAGAAACCATGTTGGGTGGTCATGTACATGTGTGGCTTAGGTGGATTTAGGTTAGTTTCTTCAATGTATTACACGCATGGATTAGGTTAGTATCAATAAAAAAATCATATGATAGAAATAGTGAATAATTATTTAAAACAAAAAAAAATATTTAAATAATGAAAGGAAGTATATATCAACCTACATACAAATTAGTTTATTAAATAATATATATTATATATCTATAGAAGTTTCATCTTGGACTTCACCAATTCATCCAATTCTATATATGAATAATGAAGATCGGAATTTTTATCCAACTCTTCATAACCATTGTAAGGATTGTCCATAACAACATATGGTATCTCTAGCACTAAGTCATCATCAATATAATCGTCATTATCAATATCAAGCATAGGATCTGAGGCAAAGAGTGTTTGGTCAACTTGATTTTCCTCTTCGTCCAAGTACACTTTTTCATCTTCCCCTGCATCTTCATCTTCTTCATCATGGACATATTCTTGAGGAAAAATATACTTTACAGACCTTCCTCTCAGATCAAATCTAACAACATATCACCAACCTACTCTACCTAGTACTTTTGAATAAAATACCTTCTCTACCTAGTACTTTTGAATAAAATACCTAGTCACATTGTGTTGGAAGTGCATAGGGATTTGTATTTGGCTCATAACTAGTAGTATTAATCATGGAAAATATATTGGCATGATCAATATGGTCAACTTGATTTTCCTCTTCGTCCAAGTACACTTCTTCATCTCCCCCTGCATCTTCGTCTTCTTCATCATGGACATATTCTTGAGGAAAAATATACTTTACAGACCTTCCTCTCGGATCAAATCTAACAACATATCACCAACCTGCTCTACTTAGTACTTTTGAATAAAATACCTGCTCCCATTATATTGGAAGTACATAGGGATTTGTATTTGGCTCGTAACTAGTAGTATTAATCATGGAAAATCTATTGGCATGATCAATAACATTCCTTTCATCACCTAGTAGCAACAACCTATACCACTTTACCTTAAAGAAAACCACTTTGAAGGATTTAAAATATATATCTAATATGTCTTCCAAATAGCCATGGTACCTCAAATCCGATGTGATCGAATGTGTGTCACCTCTATAGGAAATATTACTAACTTGCAAAATTGCAGTTATCCCACTATCACATGTTTTCTTCTTATCATCCAACTGTTTGATGCGATATTTTCTTCCATTACACCACATATCTTGATGATGTTTCACTTGCATGTTCAACATGTTATAAATGCATTGTTGTGAATTGATAAATATATGTACAAGGTAATTTCAAGGACAAAAACTAATACAACAATGGGATTTGAAATGTAAAAATCAAAGTAAAATATTGCTTACATTTCTATCTTTTCCCCATATGCTAGATCAATTTCCCTCCCAGTCAAATTTGTATCATTATCCATAAAATATATTATAATCAACTTAGACACCCTAGTCCATGATAAGTTATGGTATGCTTATTTACATCATTCTATCCATATCTTCATCCAATCAAGATGATTTTCAATGTATAAATGAATTGCATCCCACTCTACACTACTTCGTTGATGAGAAAAAATAGATTTAGTGAACCAACCAATATGCAAAATGTATATACGAAGATAGTTAATATAATAAAAGATATTACCTTTCATTTTTATCCATCTACCTTTCGCCAACAACACCTACCATTCAAATTTGTTTGTGGAATTGACATCCCAAAGGAGAGGCACATATATATCGCCCACTACTTGTGGAAAATAATCTCTAAAATATACAAGGGATTGATATACCATATAGCATTGAACCATTGAACCCTCTGGTTGTGATCTTTGTCTAACAAAAGCCTTCAATTCTTTCAAGTGCCTCTCCACCAACAACATTGATTTTTTGTGTATAGATCCACACATTTCAATCTCTGCCACTAGGTCTATGAGATAGTGTTCATGCCATTGAAAAATCTTGGAGGAAAATAATTTTGCATTTCACACATTAGATGGGGGATTTCTCTCTTCCAATACTTGATATCATATTTATGGATTTATTTAGATGACAACCACCTACAAGTGGAAATAAATTTGATTGTGTCAACATTAAAATACATGAGGAAAGCAACACAAATGCTAACAAGTTCTAGAATTAATATTTCAATTATAACTTTTTACATACCTCGTGTACTTTCTGAGATCATACATAACTTCCTTCTATCTATAATTTTCCATAAGCATTCTTTGACATTCTCTCCAATATTCACTGTGTCAAACAAATGAGCTACTTATAGGCTCTCATAGTATGTTAACCTATTGAATTTCAAAGAGTATTGTTTCAAACCTCATGGAATATCACCATGAAGACTTTTGAGAAACATCAAATATAGAATAAGACTTTTTAACAAAAAATATAAAAATAATACAAGTGACAAATTACATGAACATAACTAAAACCAACTACTTACCATGAATCTTCTCAAATTCCCTTTTCCATAAATGAGGAGTCATTCTTTGTGATTTTTTTCCACTCTCTCCCTTCCCATTAAACATTTTTTTTCCTTTCAGAAATTTGATACCTATGGTCCATGGGGAGGAAGTTCCTGACCTCGTTGTAGACCTCCTTTCTTAAGTTTCTTAAACGTCTAGATATTGTTCCTGAACCACATACTAGACATGCATATTTACCCTTGGTTTTAATCCCTGCAAGTTATATAGTAATGTTAATATAATGCCAAAAATATTCAAATAAAACTTCAATAATAAATTATATATAGATTTACATTACAATTTTACATACCACAAAAATGTGTAACCCCTAGTGCATCATGAATTGTCCATGTAAATATGCCATGGAATTGAAATTGGCTTTTTCCCTATTGGTTTTGAGATGTCATACATATTGATGTCGAACCATGATTTCAAAATTTAATCTATGAGAGGCTCAAGATATACATCCATATATTTAACTTGGTGCTTACCTAGTTATTTGAAAATTAAGATACATAATTACGTTATTGTACATGCAAAATTGTTAAAAAATAAAAGTGAATTGCTTATATTTTGTTAACAATATTAAAGATAAGTACCTAGAATAATTAATGCCAACATGACATTTTCTCTCTTTATTTTCATCCAAGGAGGAAGGTTATTGTTTATAACAAAAATCAGCCAAACAAGGTAATTAGTTACGAGCTCTCCAAATGGATTGACACCATCAGCTGCCATTGAAACTTTAACATTACGAGGTTCCTCTTTAAAAATGGGCCATTTGTCCTCGATGTCTCTAAATGCATAAACATATCCAGAAATTCTCATGGCACCATATTCACTTCTATCCCATGCATGATAGTCCATCAAGTGTGCTATGTTTTTGCACCTGAACAATCATTGGAAATGTGGAATTATCAGGATATGACAAAGAAATTTGCGGGGCACTTTATTTGTTACCTAATCGGTACAATATCTACTAATTTCACATTCAAGGCGTACATTTTTTTATGCATGTTTTCCATAATATAAAATATTATCATTAGGACATGCATCAATCATGTTATACGACATTCCTATATATTTCAAAATGGCACACATTTATCTATATGCGCGATGAAAAATATTTGACAGTGGTAGAATAATATCACCTGAAAATATTCAAGAAATAAAAATTAATATATTGGAAATAAAAATTTAGGTCCTTTATATTAAAATCACAAATAAATCACAAAGGATTATAATTATATACAAAAAAAACTTACATACCTTAACACCTGTGTCATTCCTATGTTTGAAATACCATTCATTACCTTCAATTTAACTAGCAACAAAAGAGCAGAGAGAACACTTCACTTTTCTTTGATTTTTTGTATAAGGCTTTTTGTGCCTTATCAATAAGAGGTACATCATGAATATGTTCATGGATATCATCCACATGTGCATTCTCATCCAATGTGGAAACAAATGTGTCATGTATCAACCTATTTATCCAAGCCTTCATTCTCAAGGATATTAGGGTCAATTTATTCCATAGTATCAACTACAATTTCATCACCCTCACCATGATCTCTACTATGAATTGTATCATGTGGAATTCTAAGCATTGGTGGTCTTGTCTATGTAATAATTACAACAAAATAAATAGAATTGGTATTGAAATAGTGAAATATTAAAACTATTGAAAAATGTCAAAAAACCATGTTTCTGATATCTTACCAAGGGGTGATATTCTATTCCACCTTTGAAATACCCAAACTCTAAGCAATGTTTAATATATTTTTGCCTAACAACACTTCTTATCATTATCCCTTTGCAATATTAACAAGGGAAATAACGTTTCCTGTCACTAATATAATGATGAACTAGATTGGGATGATTATGAATAGATGTAGTTTTATCGTTATTGATATGATGTGCACAAAAAGAATTTCCTTCATTAGGAGCAAAATCTGCATTGGCACCAAATATAGAATTCATAATAGATTGTATCTAAGAATTTTGGTTGTCTCTACTAGTGCCCTAGTTAAGGTAACCTAAAATTGTTTTTTATCTCAACAAAATACAATAACCATTCATTAGCACAATAAGAATAAATTAAAAAAATTTCACAAATAGAATACCTCGATATTATCCACTTTATGTTTCATCTTAATAATATCATTAGGAAACCGTTATATAGTGCTACAGCTTGTGCATTGTGATATTGATTGAAACTGTAATTGATGCCATAAATTCATTCATACAATCCTCATAATCCATTCACACTTTACTCCAAGCTCTAGCCTTCCCCTAGATGGAGTAAATTTCATAGAATTTCTTAAAAATATGATTGTCTACTACTTGTCATGAAATACTTAAACTAACTTCACCCTAAGGAACCTAAACCTTCAAGATGATAGAAATGCAAACTTAGCTTGTAATCTTGATCAAGGTAAGTTGAGGATAAGTGGGAAAGAACCGGGTCCGGTTCTATATTTAGTGTGCTTATTGAGATCTTGTTTTGGTAGAAATATCTTTGGGGAATACTCGGTTTGTTCCTTTTGATTTACAATAGCCCCAGAATTAGCTATCAGGTCCTCTATCTTAGCAATTCTCAGGTGAAGTTTTATCAGTCAAATTTTACGTTTTTACAAGCAATGGATCAAGATCTCGTCAACAAGAATAATATTGAGAAGTTTCCCAAGAAAATACATTATGGGAAGAAGAGAAATAGGGATTTTGACATTCATGACTTAGTGAAAAGGAAGAAAGCTTGTGAGGAATGTGGTGTCATGTACTAGTTGCTTTCCCATATCCAACAAAATTGTTTGGAATTTTAGGTCAATCAATTGTGGATGAGACTGATAAATGTAGAAATTGAAATCGAATTTTGGAAATTTAAATTCAAGTCTTTTGAACAAGAACTCAAAGCATTGAAGAATACTGGGAGGGACCCTGCTAAATATCTACCTCCATGGTGTTAAAAAGTGAAGCAATTTTGGCTTATATTGCCAGGATACAGATGAATATGAGAGAAAAATAGATGGGAATAATGTTGTTGAGGAAGCTCTTCCTCCTTATTTTCCTCTAAAGACAAACTAAAATCTATGTCCTTGGAATTCAGAAATTCCTATTTTTGCGGAAACCCTAATTTTTAGGGCCAAAACTAAAAGTGCTCAGAATTGAATTCTGATTGGACAGAAAGATTCTCCTTGATGAGTAGAGTCAATATACCTTACTTCTTTTCCAAAATCTGTGGAGAGGAATCCAATAAACAATAAACCCTAGTTTTCGCCACTACACAATGTCTTCTTCTTAGGTTAGTTCTGATACCATGTTAATTTTGAGCATTAATTCAATAAACTCTAGGATCTTTACTGAGAGAATAACATGTACAACATATCAAGTGTAACAATGCATATCAATCACACCAAGCAATCACATGAGACAATAGACACACAGAGTTTCACTGGGGAAAACCATAATGGTGAAAAAACCCACAAATTCCTCAGAGATAGAAAGAGCAATGATACAACCAAAAGTACAAGAGATAGTCTTCTCCTAGCAGCTGATCCTCCTCCTCACATGTGCACCACTTTCCGAATGATAGAAGAGTGAGTAATGAGATGATCAAATAGAGATCTCCCAATCTCTATTTATACTTGTCATGTCTTGCCCAATAAACTATTGGGGCCGACTTGTCTAACTTAGCCTAATAACCCATGGTTACATTAATCTGGGCCAACCCCTTACTAGGTGGTCTAATAACCCATCACCAAGTTACAACACTTGCAACACTTGTCAATACAAATGACAACACTTCTGTATAGAGGAATAATACATCTCTATAGGAGTACAATAAAATACATAGATGAAATACATTATGAAGTTACATATACATCAACACTTAACGATAAGGATATTATAACAACATTTGCAGGAGCAAGGAGTCACATGATACATGATACATCTATAAATCATTGGAATATTTCTTCATACATCATCAGTAACTCAACCAGTTACTGGAACATATTTAAATATTCAATACTGGAACATCTTCAGTATTGAGTCTTCATCTTCTCTGAACAGCTACAGTAATCTGGATCATCTCAATTGACAGCATAATCTTGATCATATCGATCGACAGCATCATCTAGATCATCTCGATCAACAATATCATCATCTTGATCATCACGGTCATCATCATCTAGATCATCTAGATCAACAGTATCATCATCTCGATCATATTGATCAACACCATCTCGATCATCTTGATCAACAGTATCATCATCTCGATCAACAATATCATCATAGTACCATACTCTGCAATACATATGATCCAATTACGGGATGATCAATCCCTCTCACTTTAAGACACCTCTCATGTCTCTAGACGATGCAATCTAGATCTACTTACAAGATAATCAATCCTGGTCCATTTAAGACACATCTCATGTCTACGGACAATGCAGTCCAGATCTACTTACAGGATGATCAATCCTGATCCTTTTTAAGACACCTCTCATGTCTAAGGAAGATGTAGTCCTTGATCCATTTAAGACACCTCTCATGTCTAAGGATGATGCAATCCCGACCACAATGCCAGTCATTTTTCATACTGGATGTGACCTAGATTAAATCTAGGATTTATCACGACAATGCCAATCCTTTTTCATACTAGATGTGACCTAGATCAGATCTAGTATTTACCACCACAGAGCTAGTTCTTTTTCATACTGGATGTGACGTAGATAAGATCTAGGATTTACCACCACAGAGCCAATCCGTTTTCATACTGGATGTGACCTAGATCAGATCTAGGATTTACCACCATAGAGCCAGTCCTTTTTCATACTAGATGTGACCTAGATCAGATCTAGGATTTACCACCACAGAGCCAGTCCTTTTTCATACTGGATGTGACCTAGATTAGATCTAGGATTTACCACCACAGAGCCAGTCCTTTTTCATACTGGATGTGACCTAGATCAGATCTAGGATTTATCACTTACATTTTAAACCAACTGTTCAGGGATGAGGCAGTCCTATCATGTACATTTTGAAAAAACCATTAAGGGACGTTGTAGTCCTATCACATACATTTTGAACAAACTGTTCAGGGACGATGCAGTCCTATCACGTACATTTTGAACTAATTGTTCAGGGACGATGCAGTCCTATCATGTACATTTTGAACCAACTGTTCAGGGACGATGCAGTCCTATCACGTACATTTTGAACTAGCTGTTCAGGGACGATGCAGTCCTATCACGTACATTTGGAACCAACTGTTCAGGGATGATGCAGTCCTATCATGTACATTTTGAACCAACTGTTAAACGATGATGCAATCCTATCATGTACATTTTGAACAAACCGTTCAGGGACAATGCAATCCTATCACATACAATTTGAACTAACTGTTTAGGGACGATGCAGTCCAATAACATACATTTTGAACCAACTGTTCAAGGACGATGCATTCCTATCACGTCCATTAGGGACAACTTTCTCGGAGACATATGTCTACGGATCTCTTTTAGGACATGTGTCCACGGATGATACAATCCCTCTCGTCCACTAGGGACCATTTCTCGGAGACATATGTCTACAGATCAATTCAGGGACCGAAGTCCAGGGATGATAGAATCCCTCCTCGTCCACTTAGACAAAGTCTAAGGACCATATATCAACCTCATCATCGGAACCAGTAACCTCATCGTCAGAACAGGTAACCTCATCATCGACACAAGTGTCCTCATCCTCGATACAAGTATCCACATCATCGATACAAGTATTCACGTCATCGACCTTACCGTCGATGCTGGAAATCTCATCATCAACGACCATATCACTCCCACTTTCGAGGATGGTCCTTCTGAACTACACCAATCTTGTCTTGGAAATACTCAAACTTTACTCGAGACAGAGGTTTGGTCAGTATATCAACAACTTGCTCGTTGGTGCTCACATACTTGAGCTTTATAGATCCTTTCTACACCATATCTCGTATCTAGAAATATTGGATCTCTATGTGCTTTGACTTATCGTGGAACACTGGATTCTTATTCATCTTGATACAACTCTGTTTGTCCCACAAGATCACAGTGGGGTCCATCTCCAAGTCAGACAATCATGATAACAACTTCCAAATCCATATCGCTTCAAAACTAGCAGAGCAAGCAACATTATATTCCTCTTCAGCTATGTTGAGAACCACACTAGTTTGCTTCTTTCTAAACCATGCGATCATGGTAGATCCCAGACAACAACATCCTCCTAATGTGCTCTTCATGTCTGATACACTTCCTGCCCAATCAGCATTTGTGTAGCCATACAATCTAAAGTCATGATATCCAAGATAACATAGATCAAAGTCTATCGTACCTTTTAGGTACCTCATCACATGCTTTGCAGCAATCAGGTGAACACTACTAGATACTAACTCAAGGTGTTCACAACAAAGCATATATCTGGACTGGTATTCATCAGATACATCAACGACCCAATAATCTGTCTGTACAAAGTCACATCCACTAACTCTGATGAGTCATCAGCTAACAACTTCAAGTTGGAATCCATGGAGTGGCCATGGATTTGCATTCCAACATATCAAATCTTTTCAAGATTTCCATAGCATACTTTCCCTGGTTGAGAAAGATTCCTTTTTTTCCTTGGCATACTTCCATACCGAGGAAGTAATGTATCAATCTGAGATCATTCATCTCAAATTCTGTAGCTAGCTTCTTCTTGATTTCCATGATCTTTTTCTCATTCCCTGTCAGAAAGATATCATCCACATACAGTAATAGTATGATAGGTTCATCATCCATAACCTTAAGGTAAAGGTTAGGATCATCTTGTCAAGAAGCTATCAATTCTCCCTCTATGACTGAACATCATTCACACTCTGCATTGAGTGATCTTCTGCATATCTATCCGTGCCATCTCTCATCAGATGGGTCTACTAATATGAGCCTCAAGAACATTCAAACTCTATGGTGAGTTCCTTCTTGTATCCATTTAAAAGAAGAATGCCATCTGTATATATACACCATCTTCAACCTTGTAGCAAGGTTTGAAATCCGCATCACCCATGGTGATCATTAAGCTCATCAAATGTCTATCGATTCTGGGTGCCCATACAAAGCTTTCTTCAATTGAATCCTGGGAGTTTTCTCGATTCGTATTTCTTCTTCAATTACATCATTAAGAGAATGGTTTTATCTAGCCACTTGGAGCAAAACATCTCTTCATGATTCTCTTCCTCTTTCTAAGAGAATCTTCTAGCCACGATCCTTCTATAGTAAGTTTGATTTGTAAGTCTTCTTGTTGAACATCCATCACTCGTTCTTTGGAACAGGTGTTCATAATCCTTCTTTTATAGATCATAGCACATGATATTTTATACAAATCAAAGTTAATCACATGATTAGTAATACTTCATAATAATTAAATCATGTTGAAATGATAACCTATTATGCATACCGATATGATTCACATAGTTATGCAACTATCTTGACCAATACAACACATTTCCATATCATGTATGCATACAGTGGTTATCTAGATGTCTTCCATCTCTACCAAAACATACTATCAAGAGTGTGCACAGCTCTCAGCATGTCAACAAAGAGGTGTCATTCTAGACAAGCAACAATTGAATGTTTGTCCAACTTACCCAACATATGCATATTCATAGTATACTGTTCAATGCTATATGAATGCTCACACTATGCATGATATATTCTAGGAATACAAATGAGCATGCAACTATTACGAGCAATATCATTAACTATTCATAGATTCAAATAACAACTCAAATACTTATCTTTTATGTTGTGTGGCTGCCTCCCGCTTGATCTCTATATGTCTTTGAACTTCTATGCATTTTGTACCACGAAGCATGCTTAAGTGTGCACTAGTGTCATCCTCATGATCTCATACATAATCATACATTCATTAGTATAATCTCAATACTATCAAAACATTATGTATGGTCATGATCATTTCATACACAGGTATACTTACCTAAGATCCTAACACAAAGTAGGATTCTAACTTGTTATAGGAAAACGTACCTGGATTATCATGCTTGGTTATGTCTTAACATACCCAAACAATATCTTATTTGTTCTCTTCAATGATTTAGAGACCTTGTGCTAGAACCTGCATATCCCATTTGTTAAGCATAGTAGAACAAAGTCATACATACCTTGTAAGTGGATCTTTTATGTGGTTAAAGACTATGGATGAGTCTTTGTCTCCATGTCATCATGGTCATAGAACTCGATTTGTCTTTCTTGATGTACATTTCATGTTAGAAGGAAACATTATCCTTATACAACACCACAAGTGTATTAGTACAATCATAAGTGTCATAAACCTAATCAATGAATGTATTCTATCACTTCACATGCATTCATTTTCCAACAATCATAATTGTACTAACCTCAATAGCATGAAGACAAACATATTATGAACTTAATCAAGAATCATATTTCAAAACATACATGTCAAGTAGTCTTCTCTATAAGGATAAAACCCTAACCATCCAGGGTAGATCACTTGTAAACATTTTATGTGTGGTCATGGTGCTAGGGTTATAGGATATGAGTGCCATTTAAACCTTCTTCATCGCTGCCCTATGAGTCTCCAACTTTGCTAGGGTTTCTTCTTACTTGGAAACCCTAATATTCAATCTCCTTCCTCCCACAACATTTTGATGGAGGATCAATATCTATGATGAATGGATTCCAAATACATTATCAAAGCTTCCAATGTTGTATCAGGTTTCTCCAACATTGTATCAGGTCCTTCCAGACCTAAGAACTGAAAACCCTAAGTGAGAGCTTCTTCCTCCTCATCTTAGATTTCCTCCGTTTAGCCATTTCAGATGGGCCATATTTTTTATGGTGCATCTCTAAAATTGAGGATCTGCAAGGTCTGAAACTTTGGTCTATATTAGCCTAACCTGTCATATTTCCAACCCCATAGGTATGACCTCAAATGGATTCTCTAAGAGAGAGTTATTCAACATATCGCAACGTGACCTATTTATGGGATGAAACAGTATAGCGAACTTGTACGGAGTGCCACATGTCAATGTTTCAACTTTGGCCTATGAAACGAGGACCTGTGACATTAAAATCCATTACCTACCAGTCACATTTTACTAAATTTCATTTGGATCTTCCTAGCCCTAAATATGACCTTTTTTCCTAGGTCACCTGTTTAGGACTGCATTCTAAAAGAGGCAGAAACCCTAACTTGTACGGATCATATCTCACAAAGTACAATGAATCTGAGGCTAATATTCAGACACAAGGTACAGGGGGATGTCATCTATGAACTGTAAAATTTTTAGATCCTGAAACTTCTCCAAAATGGATTTATAGTGAAAGTGCCACGATGACTAGGTTTTCTATACGAAACCCTAACTTTCAAATTGTCGCAAGTGAAGCAAGTGTCGTAAGTGCCATACATTGCCTTCCTTTAGGCTAGCTATGATACCATGTTAAAATCCAATATGCTAAGATATAAAATATCAATATTACATTCCATTTCACAACAATAGCATATACAGGATCACTGAAAGAACAACAAGCATAGCATAAACACAAGAGACACAAATTTATCCTGGGAAACACTCATGCGGTAGAAAACCCAGCAAAGCTTCCTCAATATAGATGACCAGAAAATAAAAATATGTAATACCCAAACATGAGCTCCTTCTCCTCCATATCAGATCTCTCTCTCACATATGCGCTAATCACAAGTGAGTGAATGTGTGTGTTAAATGAAGAACATACCTCCTCTATTTATACACAACTCTGATTTGACTTTTACACTAACTAGGTTGGCCCCAACTTAACCACTTAACATAATGTGACAGGGCCGACCCCACAAAGGTGGTCTAATAACCCTTTAACCCACATGACTCATACAGGGCCGACCCCACTAGGGAAGTCTAATAACCCAAGTTACCACATTCTCCACATAGGAATAAAACATCTCCAGATATACAATAGGGTCTCCATGGAGGAATGAAACATATCCCGAATAATAAAGTACAAATATAATATTCTTAGAAGTTACAATATCTCAAAATGGGATACAATGACTTTTCCTCGAGAACACATGTGGCCATCTCCTTAAGAGACCTGCTTTCCCTCTCAGCAACCCCATTCTGCTGAGGTGTATATATAATTATGTGTTGCATCTAAATGCCTGAAGAGGAACAAAATTGTTGAAACTCTAATTTCACATATTCACCACCATTATCAAATCTGATAATTTTTATATGCCTACCAGAATGGTTCTCAACTAAGGATTTGAATAGCTTGAACAGACCAAAAACTTCATATTTTAGCATGATGAAATAAATCCAACAGTACCTGCTAAATTCATCTATGAATGTGAGGATGTACTTGGCATGATTCAAAGACTCATGAGGGAATGGAACTGATATGTCAGTTTGAATAATCCCCAATGGTGCAGAGGTTCTCTCAATGGTGGATCTCCCATACTTATGCTTAGGGTGTTTTCCAAGGATGCAAGATTAACAGACACCTTTGGAAAATCTGATATTGGGCAACCCTATAACCATTTCTTTTTCATGAAGTTGGGAAAGATATTTATAATTCAGATGGCCAAATCTCTCATGCCATAATTTACTTGACTCATTGGCATGGGTTAAAAGAGAAGAAGGTGAGGGATATGGCACAAAGTGAGAAATCTTGTAAATTCTGGAGCTATGATCAGCAACGCCTAATGCAAGAATTTTGCTTGTTGAAATTTCTGATATGTCAACATCATTTGGGGTAAAGGTTACTCTCTTGGGAAGCCCTGTATGGGTCATCTGATAGACTGAAAATAGGTTTGCAGCAAGTCCGGGAACATACAAGACATTAGTGAATGTACCAAACTCGAGATCTATGCTACCTTTGCCTTTGCTAGATGTTTCAAAATTATCACCCAATACAATATTTGGACCACTGGAAGAGTCAAGTGAGGTAAGAAACTTACTTGTAGACACCATGTGTCTTGAAGCTCCAAAATAAATAATAAATGAGGTAGGCGTGGATGTGCTTTCCATCAGTGCATGTACTCTCTCCTTGTCATCAGAATTTTGTCCTCCATCCTTCCTCTTTGCACTCTCTGGAAGAGGAATGTTGGATTTCTCTTGGAGTTGAGCCATTTGGTCAATGGTCTTCTTCATGCAAGATATTTCAGGATGAAATCCCTTGCTGCAATAATTGCACTTTGTCCTCTCATTTTTCTTATTTGGATTCCTCTTGAAATTCGAGGAGTCTTCATTAACTGTTTGCTTGTCTTTCCTCTCACCGGTGGGCTTCTTGAAATTTCCCTTCTTCTTCCCTTTCGAACCCTTTGAATCTCCAACATTCCGACAGTGGTATTTGGATGGATTTTTAATGGCTCCCATCAAGACTAATTTTTCTTGTTCTTATGTCAAAGACTCCATGAATTATGAAAGTTTCGGGCTCTTCCAATTTTTAATTGCCTTCCTTGTCGAATGGAAGGTCGATACAAAGATTGAGTAGTCGGGGCCAAGTTTGGAGAGAATGGCCAAAACTAGTTGCTCATCTTTTTTGTCAATACCACATTACTTCAGCTACAACACAAGTGATTTGAATTTGGAAAATAAATCTTGTATATTATTGAAATTCTGTGGACTCAATGAAACTAGTTCATTATCCAATTGGTGGTCTCTTAATTCATCGGTCTTTCCAAACAATTCATGAATTTTCAGGCAAACTTCATTGGGAGAGGTAAGACCATCGATATGGAATAGAATTTCCCTGGCTGTAGTGAGACACAACATCCCATAAGCTTCATCTCTTCAATTATTCCACTTTGATTTCTCAACTGCTGAGGTTGGCTCAGCTTCAATTGCCATAGTCACCCTGTAGAGCCCTTTGCTCCTCAGTATGATCTCCATCTGCGCCTTACAGTCAAAATAATTGAATGGAGTGAGTATGATCTGATGTGACTGGTCCATGTCAGCTCTGAAATGAATTTTGGAATGATTTGGGTGTTCCCAAAGCTTGCTTGTTGTGCCTTCTTGATGATAGAATGAGTCCTGGAGATGAATTACTGTGCCCTCCTTGAGACTGGTTGGATCCTACAAGACAATAGAATAATAAAGGAATAGATTGACAGATCTGATACCATGTTAAATTTATTTCACACCAAGATTTGATCAAGAAATTGCACACTCTCACAAAAGATCTCACACAACTAGTCAAAGACACAGAAAAAAATCACAATAGATACAAACTATATTTAACTCTCATGAATAAAATACATCATCAAAAATTTTGAAAAATAATAGGATATTGTTATATAAAATTATAACAAAGATTTGAATGGCTAAATATGTCATTTGGATCCTCATATCATCAGACTTACTACAAATGTGCAAATTCCCCCCTAGGTGCCAAGTGTGTTCTCCAAGTCACTCCAAAGGCTTGCAAATTTCTGAATTAGTGACCTGTAGCTGATGTGTGATGAAAAAAAATTCCAAATCTCAAAAATCAAAAGAAGAAACAACATAAAGGATGTGTGGTCCCAAAAACAAGTTTCCCTAGTTGACTAGATTTTCCCCCATAGGTAAAAAGTAGTAAAACTTAGCAAGGTGCCTTTTCCTCTAGAATCTTATCCAGAATATTTTAGAAATGTGCCCAAGTCGTATAGGAATATTTTGGTCCACACTTGGAAGTCTTGTGGTCCCCCCAATGTTGCCTTGTGGTCCACAGAATGGCTTAAATGGCAATTATCTAGTCTAATACATAGGAATTAATCATAAATGATTAATTAATGCTACCAATGTATTTAAAGGACATATATAGGAAGATATGATATTCCAACACATATCCCATAGTACTACAGAAGAAGAGTATATTGCAGCTAGTGTACTGTTTGCCGAGAAGTTGTGTTACTTAGGAAGCTACTTACTGGGTTGTTCGGTGAGAATCTTGAGACTACTGTCATTTTCTTTGATAATAAAAGCTGCATTAAGCTCTTAGAAAACCCTATGTTTCATGATAGATTGAAACAAATTGAGATGAAGTATCAGTACATCAAAGACACAGTCCAAAGAGGTGACATAAGACTTCAGTACATTGCTATTGGTGAGCATATTGCAGATATGTTGACTAAGTCTATGTTCGTGACAAAGTATAGGTAATTCCGATACAATTTTGGCATGGTAGAGAATGCCTTCCTTGCTTAGAGGCAATGTTAAATTTACATCATGAGTCATTCTTCAGGTCAATATTGTGTGTCAATATTGAGTGTCATGTGCTGAGGTAGTTCCTTATAGGAGCTTGATTTGGACTCAGGAAAATTGGAGAAGAATATTGATTTGGACTCAAGAATGGTTAAGCTTCATGTGTTGAGGCAAGTGTTTTGTATGTCAAAGGGATGATGTTGTATAGTCTTTCTATTCAAATCTAAGGTCTTGTGTGTCAAGACAGATCTTCATGTGTCGAGGTGGTGCCTCACATGTTGAGGTGATGCTTTTCATGTCGAAGCATGTATGGTGTGTGATGTACTACTAACCATTGTTGAGCTATTAAGTCTCCTCTAGATACTGGCCACCTCTAGAGTGAATTAATTTAGCATATAACAACTTGGAACGATAGTAGAATAATATGATCACATCATTGGGAAAATATCCTTAGCATATTTGATATGATAAATAATCTGGCACATGTGGACCATGCAGATAAGACAAGAGATAAAGATAATATGTGATAAGATATGGGATGATTCGAATTGTGCATAAAAGAATTAATTAAGAGAGAATTCAAATTGTTAAACTTCAATAAATCAAACGAGAACTCGATTTGATCACTGCAGTGAGGTTAAGAAGAAAGAATCAATTAAGAGAGTTAACTAAGTGATAACAAAGAAGATCTAGTTAACTATGTGTTATTGCATGATGACACTTTTGTTAAACCAAAAGACGACACTTGAGTTGCGACGCTTGCATGATGACACTTATGTTAGCCACCTAACTAAGTGGGAAATCTTTCAGTTAAGGGGAGATTTCATCCTAAGAGTCAGCTGAGTAAGTGAATGCATTGCATGAGAAGTGGGGCGCACTTCTTCATGCAAGATTGATGCATCTAGATGGAGGGTGAGTTCATCCTGAAGTCATAAGATGAAAATAGAATATGATGCATGAGAAGAATATAAAAATATGTTATTCAGGATTGATGAATTCATTGTGAATCGAATTCTCTTCTCTCTTGAAGGAAATGTGCTTTTCTTTGTGCATGATATTGTTCCGAGTCTCTCTTCTTTATCTTTCTCTTGCTTTGTAATTGCACCTGTGGTGCTTGATGTAAAAGAGAGTCTCTTTTATCTATCAATATATACTAAGGAAGGTTTTGTTGGGGTTTTCTCCCTCAAGTATAGAGGTTTCCCCAAGGTAAATTCATGCATCGAATGTGATTGCTTATGTGCGTGATTGTTATTTGATTTCAAGTATTATTGGAGGTCTGATTTAAAGATAAAAAATTAACACTCAACACTCATGTGGCAAACGGGATCCCCCCTATTTTGTAGGCCCTTTTGGTCCTTTTTATTCTTTTGACCATTGTTGAGTCATACGACATTCTTTCTTTGCACCATTTGCACCACCGGAATCAACATTCCATGCTCTCATCGATTACGAAAACCATTTTTCATGGTTGTCGAACTTCTATTTGGAATTTTTTTGGGTCCACCTCGATCTATGTGCCATCACATACAGGTTTTGGTGGCGCTTCTCCTCTATAGTGAAGTCCTCCCTTGTAGGTATCACCTCTTAACTCACATATAGATCATATTCTCCTCCATAGTATCTGATGCATTTATCTAGTTTTCACCTTTACACCCATAGGAACCCCCTATCTGAGTAAGTATTCCAACCCATCCATCATTGCATTCTCCCTTGCTCAATAGTAGATCCTACCTTATATGGGTAACCATTTTAGTACCCCTACATTTGACATCCATGTCACTCACATCCCCATAGGATCAGGAGTCTGCAAAGTTTGACATCCAGAAATGAAGCCTCATGAATTCCTTCACATTTTCACTCATTGGCCATTCCCTATAAACAGATTGTCAGTATGGATTTTCCTTTAAGCCATTTTTCTAACTCCTTAAAGAATGAAAATATTGTCGAGCAAACTTGCTTGCTTCCATGTTCCTTAAATTATTTGAAAGCACGTTCATCTTTAATACTTTTTACCCCTTTTTAGATTGAATGGACTAATTACGAAAAATGAATACTCTATTCCCCTTTCTCTAGAAGAGTTCTCCCCTATATACTTTTATGCTTTTTTGGGCATCAGATACTAACATTACGAAAAATACCACTCATGGAGTTTTCTTTATGTTTTCAAACTCCTTAAAATTGAAGACACCAACGACCATTAATTGTCCTAGGCTCGATCAAAATCCACGTTATCATACCATCAAGAACACTTCTATCCCTTCTTTGATCTCGTAAAATAATGAAGAAGGCCCAAATGGTTCTTTTTGGTTCCTTTTCATATCACACATGGTCCCTCATTTTGGAAGCATCCCTAGTCTGGTCGCCTTTGTTTATATTATTCTGCAATGAGTCACCATTGAAGTATCCGTAATGTCCAGTATCAATCCCCCTATCCAAGTATTCTCCATTGCAGTAATCCTCTCCAAGTCACCCCAACTATGATCCCATCCCCCGAGATCATTTTCATATGTGTTAAATGTACAACATCGGGATAAATTATCCAAACCAATCTTGTGCAGTCAAGATTGATCCTCTGGTATAGAGGTGAGTACTTTGATTACCTTCCGTGTAAAGGTTATTCCTCCAGTATAGAGGTAATTAATCAAAGTAATGATGTTGTAAAGTCTTGTTGGAAAAGGCTCCATACTTTTTTGTCAAGTCATGATTCTCATGTGAACCTTATGTATAAAGGTATCCATGGGATGGACCTCCCGCATAGAGGTGGACCTTCCGTATAAAACTCATGCTTTGCTTGTTAACAACATTTAATGCTGTGTGCTGTATTATTAACCATGATCACCCGATTGCTATTAAGTATCCTTTAGAGATTGATCACCTCTAAAGTGAATTACTTTAGCATATGATCATTTGATCTGGAGTAATATACTCCTATGGAAACATCCGATAATTCTTCTTAGTATAATATAATGTGATGGATAATTAAATTTAGCACATATTGACCATGCAATAAAAGATAAAGAGATAAAGATAAATGCATAGAGAAAAAGAGAATTCGAATTGATCAGGAGATGAAAAAGTGAACTTGAATTGTCAAGCTTAAGTTAAATCCACAATGCATGCCTCATTTAACTAAAGAACTCACAGTGGCCACTACAAGTAAATAAATCACCATGATTTCAGTTAATAATAGTTAATTTAGTGTTAAATAAGAAGGACTAGTTAACTAAAGTGTTTTTACTTTAGTTAAACTAAAAGATGACACTTCAATAAATCAAGGAAAACTGGAATTGACCACTACAGTGATGTTATCAAGAAAGAATCAGTTAAAGAGAGTTAACTAAGTGACAACAAAGAAGATCTAGTTAACTATGTGTTATTGCATGACAACACTTATGTTAAACTAAAAGACGACACTTGATTTGCGACACTTGCATGATGACACTTAAGTTACCCACCTAACTAAGTGGGAAATATTTTAGTTAAGAGGCAACTTCATCCTAAGAGACAGTTCAGTGAGATAAATCATTGCATGAGAAGTGGGGTGCACTCGTTCATGCATGATTGATACATCCAATGTGAGGGCAAGTTCATCCTGAAGTTAGAAGAAGTTGATGCATTAAAAGAATGTATAAATATGTTATACATGATTGATGAATTCAATGTGAAGCAAATTCTCTTTTCCATTGAAGGAAAGACACTTCTCTTTGTGCAGGTTTATGTTCTTGCTTGTTATTGATGTGCTAGGCACATTGGAAAACACATATGATTGATCTCTCTTCTCTATTCTTTCGTATCTTCACCAAGAGTTCTTTGGTGATCTCTTATCTTCCGAAAGCAATATGCTATGTTGTAAAAGAAAGCATTATCTACTATCCATTATATTATACTGAGAAGAATTGCTTGGGTTTTTGTTCTCATAGTTTTGAGTATTTTCCGCAAGGTATATCTTGTGTTATGGATGTATGAATTTCATGTGATTTAATTGTCTCATTATTTGCAAGTTTTTGCATCTAAAAGAATTTAATATGAAAGCTCAACCAAATATTAACAATATGATGTCAGGCCATCCTTCCTGTCGTATTATGAACAAAAGAATTTTGAGTCCCATTACTAATGTACCCTTACTTCCCACAATAGTGTCTCAGTCCTAGTTATAGTTCTATCACTGCTTGGTTGTATCGCTCCTGCTCTTGTCAAGGAGCCATCATTTCCTTAATAGTCCCAGGTCTCCCTTTGTCGACATCAACACATATATTCCAAAGGATAGACCCATAGGTCCTTGTACCTTGGCCTCATACCCATTATCCATGAGCCCATTGGACCACCTAAGGGGAGCCCTTAGTTCCCCTTAGAATGATTGTTTCTCACATTCTCAACATCATCTACATCATCACACTAATGAAATTTGTATAGTGTATTGGTTCTTTCCTTATTTGGTAGAATACCATGGATGTCCCTTGACTCTAACACATTGGTGAGTCTATTTGAATCCTTTCCAGTATTATGTTACTTGTGATTTCTAGGATTCGTTGGTGACAATGTTCATAATCGCTCCAATTCCATGCTTCCTAGTGTATCCATTTCAGATGCAGTCTTTTGTACCTTTGAGATTTGGATTCTGAGTTGTTTGAGTCCTTATAGTTTTTGGAACCCTTCAAATCCAATAGAGCACCAGTTATTTTGATACTACATTCTTGGTAAATGCCATTGTTTGCAGCCTCATTTCTTTAGATCAGCCATTGTTGAACCATGATTACACTCCAGTTTTGAGTCCCTCCTAGACATTTATGATGTACAAAATAGTTATCCATGTAATGATGGTACCCTTTGGTCCTAGATCCATTTTGTATATTGAGACATTGATACGAGAATGGGTATTTCCACCTCGTCCATATATTTGTTATTATATTTACATCATCCATTTTTTGAGTATGGTATCTGCAGGTTCAACATTTATAGTCCCAATGAAGAGTATGTTCCACCCTCTAACACAATATCTCTTCTCCATACTATCGTCACACATTTCTCTTGGAGATAAAGATCCTATGATGTGTGTCGGTCATATAATGAGATCCTACCCTGAAAAGTCATGGGGCAATATGTTAACACCAAATATTTGTTCACCTAGCCTATTCCCTAGCCACACCACATTCATACATTATTACCACTTTCATTCCCACCATTTTAACCTTCACATATCTAAAAAGCCCAAAGTTGCAAGTTAATGTGACCTATAATTAATGTATTTTGGATAATCCTCCATTCTTAAAAAAAAGAGGGAAGTTAATAAATTCCCCCAAAAGAAAAAATTCCCAAAAAAGTCAAAAAAGAGGAAAATTTTTGAAATCCCCAAAAAGAGGGAAAAAACCAATATTTATCCAAATACCAATGGTCAATAAAAAGCCATAGGCACCAAAAACCATCAATTGTTTTGCCACCAAATACCAAGGGAAAAACCATTGATATTTTTTCTATAAATGGAATCTGAAGGTCCCCATTTGACATAACTTATCCATAAATATTCCTTACCGTCACTCTACCAAAATTTCTCACGTAACCTTGAACCCCATTGAGTGTTCTAGTTTCACCTTTTACTGGAGGATTATACACCTTGTGACAAGTCCATTGGAGAACACCAGGTTTTCAAGAGACCCATAGCATTTTACTTCAAACAACTACAAAGGCTCATTTCCATCACCATTTTGAGGTACCTTTTTCTCTATGTACAACCCATTTATGGAAATATAACAAAATCATCCTTTAATTGTATGTGCTTGTTGCAAAGGTTAACTTAGTTTTACTCTATGCATGTGCTTAGTCTAGCTTTAATTCTCTAATTTATTTTACATATTTCTCTCCATTTTGAACTCTACTCGGATTCATCTCAATCTTAGTAGGTGCTTTTTGGCACATGTTGGTGTGAAAGCACCAATAATATAAGCATCACAACCAAAAACTTTGAGATGATCAAGATTCAATGGTTTTTTCCAATTCATGTCTCAAGTGGAGTTTCTCAATAACATGTACTATATACTACCTCTACCAATAATCCATGTGACAACCCTACACCAATGAGTGTACTTCTTTCCTTTTCCTTTAGCATCGTGTTTTCTCTTTTTGCAATTCCATTGTGTTGAGGTGTGGAAGTAATCTTTTTCCTTTCCATTTTTCACTTCTTATAGAATTCCTTGAATTCATTTCCACATAACTCTCCACCATTATCTATCCTTAACACCTTTTATTTTCTTCTCTATTTGGTTTCTACAATAGCTTGAAACTCTGTAATTTTATCATAAACCTAAAATTTATTATGAAGGAAATAGACCCATGTGTTTCTCCAGAAATTATCATTGAATAAAAAATAATACACATATTCAGTAGTGATGGAATAGGAATATGTCCAAAAACATCATTGTGTATCAACCCCAAGATTTCTTATACTTTTGTAGCACATGGAAATCTCACTAGATTCTATTTACCATATTCACAATGTTTAGAGAAATCAATTCTAATTATCAATCATACATATATTCAACCATACATTTACCATGTAATGTTGAAAGGCCCTTATTTCCAATATGTCATAGTTTTTAAAAATGACATTGGCTTCACTCTATGGTTAGTAGGGGTTCTATATTCTTCATTGTTATCCTTGGGAACAACAAAATTATTACACCCATCATTAAAACTTATTCCCAATAGCTTCTACAAATTTATAATCTAATCTCCCCTCATTGACACCATTTATCCTCAAACCATCTTCATCAATATAGTATGCATAGCCACATCACCCCCAACCCCAAAAGTTGTTTTACAGCTTGTGCAATTGATTAGTACTTCCAATCACCCATCTCTTGGTATACGCAAATCCACATCATCAACTCCCACCTCCTCCTAAGCAGGATAGGGAAAAGACCACAAAAACCCCAACTATGGTAGCTCCAAACAAATTCATGATCCCACCTCCTAAGGACTCAGCTCAAGCACCTCCTCCATGCACCTTGTGCGATGGTATGGGTCACACTACCTACAATTGTCATATGATTCCTATTTTATGTACTCATCTCAAGACATTAGATGATATTCCCAACGAGAACATTATAGTGGTCCAAATTCCTTACACTCCATAATTATCAACACAATTATTCAATCATAATTTGAAACCCTTCATCGACCATGGTTAGCAATGGTCTGACCATGGTCAAACATTGTAAACCATGGACTAATAATGGCTAGCCATGTTCTCTTGGTTATGTCAACCATGGTCAATGATGGTTAACCAAAGTCAAACATGGTCAATGATGAGATGTGGTCAACCATTTTTAAACATAGTCAATCATGGTTAGCTAAAATCAACCATTGTCAACCATGTTTAATCAAATTTAACTATAGTTAACCATGATGTAGTAAGCCAAACCATGCCCAAAAAATTGTCAATTGTGGTTTAATATGGTAAAACTCAGTCAACCATCATATGACACCCTTCATTGACCATGGTCAACAATGGTATAACCATAGTCAAACGTTATAACCTTGGTCTAATAATGATTGGTCATGGTTCTCCTGGTTATCCCAATGATGGTTTAACATTATTTTCCATAACTAACCAAGTCAACCATTGTTCACTAAATTCAATCTTAGTTAACCAACAATGACCATAATCATCCATGGTTAACCAAAGTCAGTCATGGTCAATGATGAGATGTCATCACCCATGGATAGACATAGTCAACCATGGTTAACCAAAGGCATCCATAGTTAACTATGATGAAACCATAGTCAACCATGATGCACTAAAGCCAACCATAGACAACCATGATGCACTAAAGTCAACCATGCCTAAACAATGGCTTACCATGGTTTAAAGTCAACCTTGTTTTAACTTCAACTATGGATTAAAGTCAACAATGTCCAAACTATGGTCAACCATAGGTTAACCATAGTTAACTAAGTAAACCATGGAAAGATGAATCCAACCATAGTTAATTGAAGTCAACCATGGCTAACCAAAGTCAGCTACATTCAACCATGGGATATGGTCATTGATGGTTAAGAATAGAAGCATGTTTAACTATATTCAACCATAGTCAACCATGATGCAACCACAGTCAACCAAATTCAACCATGAAGCAATCATAGTCAACCATGGTTAACCAAAGTCAATCATAGTTAACCATAGTCAAGCGTGATGCACTATTTTCAACCATTCCCATAGTCAACCATGATACACTAAAGTCAAGCATGATGCACTAAAGTCAACCATAGGAAACTATGTTTAAACGTGGCTCAACTATACTAAAAAATGTTTAGCCATGGTCAAACATTTGTGAATGATGATTGACAATGTTTGGCTATGTTTGACCTTGGTTTTAACTAAACTCTACCTTTTAGTCAATTATCCTTCTTAAAACATAGCTACCAATAATCAAACATTCTCGATCATAACCTTCCATGTTCAACCATAGTCAACCAATGTAAAAAATGGTAAATCATTATCTACCATTCCAACCATGTTAAACATGGTTAACCATTATAAACCATGGTCAACAATGAACTCTTCGCTTATATGATTTTATTTAATATAAAGCATTTAACTCATACTTTTATTTCTATTATCATGATATGATAATAAAATATTATTAATATTAACAATAATAAAAATAAAAATAAAAATAAAAATGTTAATAACAATATTTTTTATTTCATTTTATAATAATATATATACTCATGATTTTATTTTTATTTTTATAATATGAAAATAAAAATATTAATATCAATCATTCATATATATATATATATATATATATATATATATATATATATTTATTTATTTATATAAATGAATTGAATACACATTTATTTTATTATTTATTCTTCTTACTTTAGTGCATTCTTTAATAACTAGTCACCATGTGTGTCTTGAGGATGTCAAGCTCATTGCCAAATTGGAAAAGTTATGAATTCCTTGGAGATAGAGTTAGTATCTGAACAATTTAAATAGGGATAGGGATGAGTGGAGATTGTTGGTGGAGGTTTTGAAAAGTCATTCAATTATTATTTATTCCACTAAGTATGGAGAAATTATTATTGCACTGAGTCTTGGTGTTATGCTGTAACGTTTGTTCCTAACCAGATTTATCAATCAAGAGAGATCAAATTTTGAGTTTAAATTCAAAAAAAGAAATACACCTCAAGAAATTGGATCCCACTCGGTGCTTGATAGATACGGGTTTAAGATGGATCTATGCTGGTTGCACCGAGTGAAACTAGGTGCTCTAAGTCCACTATGGGGGAGATGTTGTAACATGTGTGTTGTATGGATGTAACATTTGTTACTAACAAAATAATTAAAAAATTTCATGTCGGCTCATAAAATAAAAAATTAAATTATGGAAAGTATTTAAAAAAATCCATGTTGATTCATAAAATAAAATATTATGAAAAGTAATTAAAAAATAGATGTTGGTTTATAAAATAAAAACTTAAAAGGTAAACCCGGATTTATCAATCAAGAAAGATCAAATTTTGAGTTTAAATTTTAAAAAAGAAATATTGCTGGTTTATTCTCACTTGAATAGCATACAAGGTTTTTAAAGTTTTGAGGGACTATTTATTCTATCTTTTTCCATACCAAGTTTTTAGGATGTTGAAAGACTATTTATTATATCGTTCACTTCTAATGCACTCTTCTTCATTTAAATCTATTTAATATTGAATTTTTTATTTATTTTTATTATTATTCTCTCTATATATTACTATTACTATTATTATTATTTTCAATGGAATTCACCATGCACTTTTCCTCATTTTGAAGATGGTACTCAAGAAAATTAGTTTGGTTGATGACCAATTTGACCCTATTGTTTACAACACTCATCCACTTGAATTAACCCATAAGTTTTATAATAAATTATTTTGTTTTTTGATAATAATGATAATTCACCGATCTTTCTCCATAAGTTGATCCTGAATTAGCATAACCATATTTATTACACCAATAGGTGTTTATATATTAGAATTTGGAGGACGAGACAAGTGTATTGTCTAGATTAATTTTATTGATAAACTATTATACAATAAAATAATGCTGCTATCTACATATATTAACCATATTATTAATAATTATAATCATGTCATTTTTAATTTTCAATAAAAAATATATGGAAAGTGGGTTCACTCATTCATAAAGTGTATTGTCCACATTAGTTTTATCAAATGACCAATTTGACCAGATTGTTTACAACACTCATCCACTTGAATTAAACCATAAGTTTTATAATAAATTATTTTTATTTTTTAATAATAATGATAATTCACTGATCTTTCTCCATAGGTTGATCGTCAATTAGCATAACCATATTTATTACACCAATAGGTGTTTATATATTAGAATTTGGGGTGGACTAGTATCTATGTTTTTTCCTAAGGAGAACCACACAAGTGTATTGTCCACATTAATTTTATAGATAAACATTTATACTATCAAACATAGCTATCCTTTAGTCAATTATCCTTCTTAAAACATAGCTACCAATAATCAAACATTCTCTATCATAACCTTCCATGTTCAACCATAGTCAACCAATATAAAAAATGATAAATCATTATCTACCATTCCAACCATGTTAAACATGGTTAACCATTATCAACCATGGTCAACAATGAGCTCTTCATTTATATGATTTTATTTAATATAAAGCATTTAACTCATACTTTTATTTTTATTATCATAATATGATAATAAAATATTATTAATATTAACAATAATAAAAATAAATATAAATATGTTAATAACAATATTTTTTATTTCATTTTATAATAATATATATACTTATCATTTTTTTTTATAATATGAAAATAAAATACTATTAATATTAATATTAATATTAATATTAATAAAAATAAAAATAAAAATAAAAATAAAAATGTTAATATCAATATTTTTAATTTCATTTTGTAATCTCATATATATATATATATATATATATTCATTCTATATATATATATATATATTCATTCTTTATTTTGATTAAATTTATATTTTTATTTATCTAAATTAATTGAATATTTATTTTATTTTTTATTATTTATTCTTCTTACTTTAGTGTATTCTTAGATAATGAATCACCATGTGTGTTTTGAGGATGTCAAGCTCATTGCCAAATTGGAAAAGTTATGAATTCCTTAAGTTTGAAGCAAGAATCAAGTGTTGGACTAGCAGGCTCCTCTCTGTGGGTGGCAAGCTCATACTGGTTAAAGCTGTGCTCACCAGTATTCTTATATACTAGCTATCCTTATTCAGAGCTCCTAACTTGGTTTTACAATGCATTAAAAAACTATGTTCCAATTTCTTGTGGTTTGGTGGGACGAACTGTAAGGGACTGATCATGGCAAAGTGGGATTATATAACTTCCCCTACCGAATTCGATGGTTGGGGGTTAAAAAACATGGAAATATTTGGCAGGGCTTTACATCTCAAAAGCCTTTGGAGGGGAATTTTTGGCTCTTCTTTATGGTCCAAGGTTCTGCATGCAAAATACATTAAGCACGATTCCATGAGGTGGATTAGAAGTCCTCTGAAAAGAGTTTGGAATGCTTCTGTTATTTGGAAAGGTTTTATGAATGTGATTAGTTGGCTAAGAGATTATCTTTATTGGCAGGTTAGGTCAAGCCGATCAGTCCGGGTGGGAATCGATCCTATTCTAGGTTTAGACGAGAATTTCTCTTTATCTATGGAAATTATTGAGTATTTAAATGATAGGAACTGCACCACACTTGATAGGATGAAGAACTATATCTCTCTAAGAGGTAGTCATATTGGATCAAAGGTGTTGATTTGGGGCTCTCGAGGCAGTTTGAAAAGGAGTGGGATACATATTTCTCTCGTCTGGATTCGATTGGTATCAGACTCACAGATCAAAGGGATGTTTTGAAGTGGGCAGGTATTCCAGTGGAGGGAATCATCACTGCCAGGACGGCCTATGAGGTTATCATCAAACATAGAAATTTTGCTCCTCAACAGTGGTGGTTTCATAAATTGTGGAGCTGGGACTTACCTCTAAAAATCAAGTGTTTCAGATGGTTTGCATTTAAAGGGAAATTGAAAACTTGGGATGCTTTGACAAAGATGGGATGGGATGGGCCTAATAGATGTCCACTCTATATGATCGATGTTGAATCCACATACCATTTGCTTGTCTGCTGCACATTCACTCGAGAAATTTGGTCTTTAGTTGCTTCTGCACTAAATATTGCATCCATATGGGGCTTAGAGTATTTCATTCAAAATTTTTTGCAATGGATCAGTTCATGTAAGGATCATCCTTTACTAATTTACATTTCTTGGGTAATTTGGTTCACTAGAAACAAAGTTGTTTTTGAGGACCTAGCACCTTCTGCACATAGTATAAAGGATCAAATTCTAAGCATCTATAAAGCCTCTTCAAAAAGGAAAATGCCTTAGGTGACCAGGATTGTTGGTGCCTTTCAACCACAATTTAGATGCCCCGTCATCTTCTTTGATGGTGTTGCACAGCTGGGTATTATCGCTGCAGGTGGTGTGATCTACTTAAATGAGTCTCACTATTTCTCCATAAGATTAAATTGTGGCACTGGATCGAATATGAAAGCAGAAATATTGGCCTTATGGATGGTTTTGAAGGTGGCCACTATTTTGGAATTGATGACTTAAAATCTTTTGGGGATTCTTGGGTCACAATTAAGTGGGCGCAGGGTGGCTCACTGTATTATCTCTTATGCACTGGTGTCAACGGCTCATGAATTTGACCAATGGCTTTAGCAATGTCTCTTTCGAGCACATCTTTAGAGAGCACAACTTACTAGCTGACAAACTTTCAAAATTGGCTCTCGATGGGACTGTTGGCTTTCTCCTATGGGAAGAAGTTTTCTGTGAGGAAACTGTGGATCATGGATCCATCTGTATTTTTGAGCAATGATGTTCTCTTTTTGTTGAGGTGATGCAGTTTGGAAGTTTTTCAATTTTTTTTTGATCTTGTTGACATCCTGTGCGTCACTTAGCAGATCTTTCTATGTTTTTTATGAGAGACTATGTATTGCATCCTTGACTTTATGTCATTCTTTCTTTAGGACGGCATGTTCCTCCATGTACCTTTTGATTCAATATGAATAACATTGGTACGTCTTTTTTCTGCCTGGGAAAAGAATTGCATCCCAACAATTTAAATAGGGATAGGGATGAGTGGAGATTGTTGGTGGAGGTTTTGAAAAATCATTGAATTATTATTTATTCCAAGAAGCATGGAGTTCCTTACAAAATAATTAAAAAAATTCAAAATAAAAACTAAAAATTTAAACGATCAAGAGAGATCAAATTTTGAGTTTAAATTTTAAAAAAGAAATACACCTCAAAAAATTGGATCCCTTCGTTTTAAATCTATTTAATATTGAATTTTTATTTATTATTCTATATATATATTACTATTATTATTGTTATTTTCAATGGAATTTACCATGCACTTTTCCTCATTTTGAAGTTTCCTCATTTTGAAGATGGTACCCAAGAAAATTAGTTTGGTTCATCCACTTGAATTAACCCAGAAGTTTTATAATAAATTATTTTGTTTTTTTGATAATAATGATAATTCACCGATCTTTCTCCATAAGTTAATCGTCAATTAGCATAGCCATATTTATTACACAGATAGGTGTTTATATATTAGAATTTGGGGTGGACTAGTATCTATGTTTTTTCTTAGATTGTAGGAAGACGAGACAAGTGTATTGTCGAGATTAATTTTATTGATAAACTATTATACAATAAAAGAGAAGAGATTAGCGTTCACGACCACAAATTAAGTAAATGTGCTAGTTAATAATACGGTTAATATACTCTAATCACGGCATTATTATTCATTTTCTCATCTTAAATAATGCCATTATCTACATATATTAACCATATTATTAATAATTATAATCATGTTAGTTTTAATTTTCAATAAAAAAACTGAAAGTGGGTTCACTCATTCATAAAGTGTATTGTCCACATTAGCTTTGGTTGATGACCAATTTGACCAGATTGTTTAAAGCACTCATCCACTTGAATTAACCCATAAGTTTTATAATAAATTAATTTGTTTTTTTAATAATAATGATAATTCATCGATCTTTCTCAGAGGTTGATTGTCAATTAGCATAACAATATTTATTACAGCCATAGGTGTTTATATGTTAAAATTTGGGGTGGACAAGTATCTATGTTTATTCCTACATTACAGGAGAATGAGACAAGTGTATTGTCGAGATTAATCTTATTAATAAACTATTATAAAATAAAAGAGAAGAGATTAGAGTTGGCTATCTACATATATTAACCATATTATTAATAATTATGATCATGTCAGTTTATATTTTCAATAATAAATACATTTTCAATAATAATAATAAAATGAAAGTGGGTTCACTCATTCATAAAGTAGGTTCACTTATTCATAAACACAAAACAAACCACACATACATTTTGGTTTGGGTTCAACTATAAAATCAACATATCCAATGTACACAGTACACGTTATCTATATCTATATCTCTATCTTTAGTTTTGGTTCTTTCATGGTTAGGGATTCTTCGAAGGTTAATCAGGAATTCCGAGTTTGGTAGGGCTTTAGGGTTCCAGCTGCAACTGCGAACCAGCTGCAACTGCGAACCGACTGCACCAAATTAAATGGAAGGCCCATCAGAAAAAGAGCTTAAGAACATTGAGGAACAAGGTAACGATATGGGAGTTGATTCATTGAAGAACAAAGGCATTGAGGAATCGGCCCCCACTCATAGAGGTAAAATATATGATTTCCAGTACTGGTTTTATTGACATGATTCCAGTACTGGTTTTTTTAAATCACTCGGCTCTTTCAATTGATCTTTGTTATGTCTAATATTAATAGTAATGCATCCATCTTTGTTCTCGGTTTCATGCAGAATACGAGGATTTAATAGTTGGACATGATAATGATTTTGTACTTGGTGAAGTGATGACCAGGATTCCCTGGTACAGCCGTCCAATTTTTAATGTGTTGAACCGATCATGGGCTCATGCCGTCACACACTCTTTCCCACCTTTCGCCCGTCTCCACCACCCGCGTATCCTCTCCGAATCGATTGTTTTATTCCGAAGTCCATTTCCTTGGTACCCTTCTAATTCTAATGAAGAGATTGCTCTTTGGGTTTACAGCTGCAGCGGCCGTATCATGTTGAGCCTTCCGGTGCCAGCAATCCCTGCCCCTCTCCAGGAACATGTGAAGTTTGTGTGCGATGATAATGATGAGTGCATATACTGCTTCACTTGTGATCTTGAAAAAGGAGTTTACAATGTGGAAGTTCTTGATCTCAGAGAAGGAAGCAGTCGCTGGAAGAGACTCCCGTCCTTGCCAGCCTTTCCTGATAATTCCAGATATCGCAGATATTATGTGACTGGTTGTTCGTCTTGGGACAATGAAAAGTATAGTACTACTTATACTGTTTGGCTGCGAACCACGCTAATGGCAGACCCCGACGCCGTTTCTCAATGGACGCTAACCCTCGGAAGACACAGAAACAATTCCGAAGAGCGATGGCAATTATGTGAAGGTGTAACTAGCAGCCCCCGTGACATTCAAACATTAAACAGCAAGATCCCATTTTATGTTGAGATTGATAAACATCCAGATACCGTCCATGGTCTGTCTGGGAGATATCTTTACCGGAGATGTGAGCGGTTAGATGATAGTCAACCCCGTACTGATTTGTGGGGGGTCCGGTATATATTGATGTTTCAGGCACCCAACGCTGGTGCTTACAGTTTCTATCAGATCTCGTTATATCAGTTCGGTATGCGGTTTTACACGATGAAGGTGAAAGACGAGAGCCGGTCGATTGAGGAAGATGAGGAAGGGGGTCGTTTTTGGGACTACTGGCAGTCGCGGATTGATGGTTTTCCCTTGTTGGAGGAAGGTGAGGACAGGAGCGCAATCAAAGTTTCAGAGGAGAGTATGGATTTGGTAGGGCGAGGGCAGGCTAATACTTACGAGATTCGGGACTGTGGCCCAAAGGAACCGCTCACTCTACTTGTACGGTTTGATTGGATGCGATATATCACCAGCATAGATTTATCTAACGGGGATATATCAAGAGCAAGAACCAGAGGGATCATGCAAATTTCATTTTAAAGTGCAAATGTTGAAGAAGGTTTTAATTTATCCAATTTGTTGAGTTTTATATATGCAGTTTTAAATGTTTTAAGCTTTACTAGACTGCAGAATGAGCTTCTTCCGCAAACTAATGTTAACATTTGTTTATTTTATTTTATTTGTGATTCTATGAACACTCATTTTATTTTTATTTTTCTCTTTAGAAGTGTAATTATTTTTCACATTTCATGGTGTTATATACTTCAAATGGGAGTATTACCAGCATAGATCCATCTTAAACCGGTATCTATCAAGCACCAAGAGGGATCCAATTTCTTGAGGTGTATTTCTATTTTTAAATTTAAACTCAAGAAATTTGATCTCTTTTGATTGATAAATGGAGGGTTTAAGCTTTTATTTTATAAACTAACATCAATTTTTTTATTACTTTTCATAATATTTTATTTTATGAACCAATATGGATTTTAATTTTTTTATTTTATGAGCCTACATGAATTTTTATTATTTATTTTGTTACAAACATTACTTTGTTACAAACTTTACATAAGGTTACAACATCTCCCCCATGCACCTCGTTTCACTGGGTGCAATAAATTTACTTTGTATCAATCAAATTTAAAATATAAGAAATAAGAATAATAATATTATTATTATATATATCTAATATCTATATATTTATTTTAAAATTTTAATTAAAAATAATAATATATTTGAAAGTTTTTCTTATCTTTATCTTTTTTATTATTTTTATTATTTGCAATGCAATATTATGGCATCCAAAACACTAATTTATTAAGTTGGATTAAATTATAGTCCTAATCCTTTAATCAAAATTAGTTTATAATGGCCCAAAATATTATTTGAAATAATACAGAACAAGTTCCAAAAAAGACAATTATTTTGGGCCTTTGCCCCCGAACACATAGGGGTTGTTGCCCATCCATGCCACCCATGTTGAGGCATGTACATCCGCCTTGGACACCCTTCATTTATGGGCTAACCCTCAAACCCCCATTGGGATGTGACAAAGAATATAACACATATCCAACATTATTCCACTTATTGAATACTTTGCAAAAATGGGCGCAAAAGTACAACTTGAGTGGGTCCAACCGTTAAGAACATGTGTTTCCTCCTAGGAGGTCATAGGTTCAAATTTGGAGGGGGGTATGTGCTCAATAAATGATAATTGAATGAAAAACATTACACATAGTTACCTGGTGATGGAACAAGAATAGGTCCAATCACATCAATGTGTATTAACTCCAAGATTCCTTATTCTCTTATAGTAGATGGAAATCTCATATGATTATATTTACCATATATACAATGTTTATAAAGATCAAATTCCAATAATCAAACATACATACATTCAACCATACATTTGCCATGTATTGTTCAAAGGTCCTTCTTTTCAATATGTCCTAGTATTTGAAATTGCATTGTCTTCTATCCAAAGTTAATAGGGGTCCAATATTCTTCATTTCTATCCCTGGGAACAATAAAATCATTACACCCATCATTAAAAGTGATTCCCAATAGCTTGTAGAATGTTCTAACCTAAATTCCCCTCATCATCTAACTCCTCAAACCATCTTGCATTTGTCCTTTTCAAATATAGTATGCACACCTACATCATCCATCTTACTTGCAAATATCGGGCGTTTGGCTAGATTTGGAATGTGCACAACCCCAATGAGAGTTCTAATCCTCTTATCTTTGAGCAATAGCTTAACCCTTCCACATCTTAGATTTTAGTTGTCAATTCATCTCATAGGAAAATATCACCTCCATTGTACTCCATATTCATAAACCACTCCCTATGAGGATTCATATCAAATCCAACACTCGATTCAATCAACCATACATCATGATCTACATGTGTACCTACATATGCCAAGTAAACATCACCTTCTTCTTCCATGGATTTTTTTTTGTCTATGGAAGGAGCATCATCAACTCCCTTACCTTTATCAACATTTTTAGTATATGCAATCTTTCTTATAATTCCCAAGCTTTTTGCATTTCTAATGTTTCCTTGTAGATTTTCTTAGAGATTTAGAGCTACCTCTAGATTTAGATATGCCCCCCAAAGACCTTTTTCTATCTATTGGGGTGACCTTATTAGAAAAAGTATTAAAAACAAAACCAAAGTACAATAGAAATAGAACATGAGATTTACATGGAAACCCCGTTGTTCATAGGTAAAACCATAAGGCAATGGTAGTTTTAATATTTTATTACAACTCAGAAAGAAAAAAAACTTGTGCAATCCTTCCTTTTCTTGTGATACAATGTCAGGGGTCACTTCCCTTTTATATAATACATAAGAGTGTTCCAAAAGGAAATGAAATACACTAGATGGGTCTAGAAAATCTCATCTTGCGGGATCCTCCTCCAAACCCTCAGAGCATGAGGGTTATGCCCCTACATATCCAATGCATACAGATCACAATGGGATAGCCGTGTATCATTCTATAAGAAAACATCGGATATATGGCTATTGAATTCACCTCCTAACATTCTCCCACTTGAATTAAATATACAAGAACTTCCTTGCCTCTAGTTCTACACCCACATGCCATTTCCCAATGTTGCCTTCATAATATTTTCAACAAGCCAAAAGAAGTTTTGCACCATTTAAACTTCTATATCTTAATTGGATTTGTAATTATATTTGTTGTTTCTCATGAGTGTCAATTTTCTCCAACAAGATCCTACCTACTTCCACCACTTTCCCCATGAAATGGTATTTAAATCAATATATTTTTTGCAATCATGAAATGTTGGATTCTTCCCTAATTGAATATCACTTTGATTGTTACAATGCAAAGTAATATTCCCTGCATTATCTTGAAGTCATCCATCAGTCACTCTAGCCATATTGCATCTTTATCGGCCTCAATTGTTTCCAAATATAATGTTTCAGTCATTGAAAAGGACACCATTGGCTACAAATTAGATGTCCAACTTAAACATGTTATACAAATTAATGAGAAATATCAAGTCGACTTCTCATTTTTTAATAGGGCACATTTAGTGGCCATTTTTACCCTCGAATCAAAAAGTAGTGCTACAGGTAATTGTTCTCTTTCCTTGGCTATGTCCTCAATAATACCTCTTTGTTATTCTAACTTTGTCAATTCTACTTGAAGGGATGACACTTGAATTTGGGTTTTTCCCAAATTAGATTTCAATTTAGTCTTCTTTGGAAAAGCTATTGGGACCTCTGGCTAAGAAGTGGATGATTGTGCTTGGAACACCTCTAGTTGTTTAGCTACTAGAGCCTTTTCCTTCTGCAATGTATCAACTTGAACCTTAAGCTCTGTTGCCTTGTGTTTCCAAGCCTCCATAGTAAGCTTGTATTCCCTCACTTTACTTTATAGCTTGAGAATTTCTTATTCCATAGTAGCAATTCTAGGAATTTGGACATTTACAACTTCTGGGAGCTTCAATTTCTTCTTAAGGTCTAAGATCTCTTGATCTTTGTCTTTGATGAGCTTGACAACAGATATGTATTCAACTAGTTTTGGAAACAATTGAATCAATGTTTGTTCCAACTCCTTTATGTTATTGAATGTGGCTCAGTTTTCTATTTTCTCTTGTTTTAGTTGATTGTTCAAATTGGTGATGGTTTTTTGTGCCTTCTTAGCATTGGCTATGGACAATATAACATCTCTGTACAAAACCTCAATAGTTTTCCTACACATTTCCACCACATCCAAGGGGTTGATATATTTTAAAGGAACTTTGACCTTTTTCCCTTTGTAATCTCTCGATGAGCCTGCACCAGATGCGGTTGGTTCCAAAAGTGCCAAATTGAGGGGTTTTGTGTCGTACTAAAAAACTACCAGCAATTTAGTTTTACACTCTCATGTTCCCCAAACCTCATTTTATGATTCTTTCCTCTTATCTATGCCATCATTTTTGTATCCACGTATTTTTAGAATATGATGGATTACCTTCCTATTGAATCTTCTCTTGCAATCGATGTTGTGTCTAGTTGTTGAATTATCAATGAAGATGGATCAGTGTTGGAAGTCTCACTAGGATTCGCCTCAAGCTTGCTTGATGATGGTGTGTTATCAGTGGTTGTTGTCAAGGTTGCACCTTGGCTCAATACTTTGTCCATTTTGAGCCTCTTTTTTTTTCATCTTCATCCACCTCCATGTCATCTTGTGTTTTTGGCATGGATATTTTACTAGACCTCCCCTCAAACACAGGATTTTTCAATAGAGATGACTGGGCCAATCTCTCATCCAACTGATCCACGTCAATGATGTTAGGAACAAGCATTTTTTTTTGGATAATTTCCATGTATGATGCATGTTGAACTTGTTCCTATTGGTTTCCTTGTGAAACCCCTACTAGTATTCCTTCATCCAATAGAAATTATTTGACCTCCTCCCATAACTCGAGGTTGGAGTTCTTCTCCAGGACTCCTTTTGATTGATGCACATACTTAGCACCCTTATTTTCCTTCCTCTGCTTTGAAATAATATGATGAGGTTCATAGATCCAAGCATCTCATTTGAAGTCTATTTGAGTCATCACGTCTTCTGCTATTGCTTTAACTTCTCTAACTTTTATTAAGAATGGACCTGCTTCCTGTGGTAACTTGATTAATGAGGTCTCCTTATACTCTACAAAATGAATCCATTCTAAACTTGATATTCAAGATAAAACAATCTTTGGGTGAGGAAAAAAGGTAGTAGATATGGTTCCCTTCAAAACCATAGACTTTAAGAACAGTATGACCATAAAAAATGAACTAATCGCCAATCCTAGACTCTGGACTTAGTTGCAATAGTTTTTTTTGACTCAGGGAAGATTCTGGGAGGAGGAGAACCATTGAGAAAATAGTATATGATTGACATGAACTGATTTACATATTAGGTGAATCCTTCATTGTTTGGATTCCTCATGGGGACATGGGTCCACTCATAAACTAGCCAGGGATTTCATAACAAATCTACAGGATGGACATCGATGTGATCTAAGAATCCCTGATTTTGATATAAAATCAAGTATACCAAGTATGATTGATATATAAAGAAACCTCATAGCATGAAAATCTACCGGTTGTTGATGCAATGAATTTGACAAGAATTGAAAATAGTCGAATTTAGTGCATACACCCACTTCCTTAGAAAATGGAAGTGATAAAAAACCAAGGTGACTATCTTCAATCAATTCATCATTATCCTCCCCTAGGACTTGACACATGATAACAAAGATTCTTCTAGCAAGCTCAATGAATATGGAGGATTTGTAGGGAAAAGGATTTGGGGGTTCCCTTAGTTAAGCATTTGATGAGTAACTTTCTTTTTCCTCGTGTGAGAGACTATGGTATTGAACTGCAAGAAAATCATCAATAAAAGGAAGAATCTTTTCAAATAGGGGAAAATGAACCATTTCGACAGTTGATTTTATGGAAATTGAGCAGATGACATTGGATCCATTTGCTGCCAACATCACTCTATCATAACCTGCATAATTAGCTTAGCACTAAGACACTAGTTCTGGGAAATGGTAGGTTTGGGGTATTGTTGTATAGACAAGTATTGACTCCCACAAAAAACAATGATATTGTGTTGTCATGAAATTGACTTGGGTGTCTTTTATTGGTCGGTACAGTTCATGGAAATACACTTTAGGGTTAAAAACTTAGTTATGACAATCAAGAAGGGGGCCATCAATAGACTTAGTGTTTCTAGGTGTCTTAGGTGCGCTAGTTTTAAAGTGGGTTGTCATTTTCTAATAGAAAATTAAAACGAACATGGTTAAAACGTTTCTAGATGCAAGGAATAGTATCGACCTATGCGAAAAAGGCCTTCATAGGTAGCCTTGAAAACTTGCTGGTAGGACGACAATGAGATACTTCTCTGGATGAATAAGGGTGCTTTATTAAGGCTCACTAGATTTAGGATCTCGATTGATGACCAGTGCTTTCTCCAGATAAATATTTTATTAAAACCCTTAAAAATTGAGGCTCTACGTGTCGAAATGTGTCGACCTTCGATTGGCACTTTATTGTCCATGTAATATACTAATTGCAGACATCATGTTTTGCCTCCTCATATTCTCCAGACACTTGTCCCCTTTCCATCCATCCATGTGTCATTGTCCTCTTTTTGTTGACACATGATCTGGCTGGACAATTTCTAGGGAGTGTAGAAGTGGTTTCAAGTGTGCCCCATTTTGGTTTTGTAAACTACTTTTGTGCCCCCAAAAAAACTAAGGCACAAATCGGCCGCCTCTAGTGGTCTTGAGTTCGAGGGCACCCTCTTGTTTTAACCATATTTTTCTTTCCTCCTCAGGAATGAATTCATGTCATCGATTATAGGAGAATCAAGAGTATAGATCAGCTCCTCTCCCAATTCTAATGTGCAACTTTGTAGCCTACGATATAATTTGTAAGCGACGCAACACCAACGCAAAATTTATTTGTCAACTCCACATCAAAGTAACGTTGATACCTTAGATTAAACATCGAAATAGAGTCGCTTATTTTTTAATTCAAATGGAAGGCTTATTGTAGGTGTAAATCATGTAAGGGTTATGTTCTAAATGCATGAACCTGCAAATAAATGCACGTAGCTACAAAGTAAAGTTCAAAATGCATGCAACTATAAATAAATGCAAATTGACGTGTTTTCTCTATGCACCAACTTTTATGTGATATTCCCTTCATCACTTGCACATCGTGTTGCTAATGTGATACCTAAGAAAACATGTTGGGTGGTCATGTACATGTGTGGCTTAGGTGGATTTAGGTTAGTTTCTTCAATGTATTACACGCATGGATTAGGTTAGTATCAATAAAAAATTCATATGATAGAAATAGTGAATAATTATTTAAAACAAAAAAATAATATTTAAACAATGAAAGGAAGTATATATCAACCTACATACTAATTAGTTTATTAAATAATATCTATTATATATCTATAGAAGTTTCATCTTGGACTTCACTAATTCATCTAATTCTATATATGAATCATGAAGATCGGAATTTTTATCCAACCCTTCATAACCATTGTAAGGATTGTCCATAACAACATATGGTATCTCTAGCACTAAGTCATCATCAATATAATCATCATTATCAATATCAAGCATAGGATCTGAGGCAAAGAGTGTTTGGTCAACTTGATTTTCCTCTTCGTCCAAGTACACTTCTTCATCTTCTCCTGCATCTTCATCTTCTTCATCATGGACATATTCTTGAGGAAAAATATACTTTACAGACCTTCCTCTCAGATCAAATCTAACAACCTATCACCAACCTACTCTACCTAGTACTTTTGAATAAAATACCTGCTCTACCTAGTACTTTTGAATAAAATACCTAGTCACATTGTGTTGGAAGTACATAGGGATTTGTATTTGGCTCATAACTAGTAGTATTAATCATGGAAAATATATTGGCATGATCAATATGGTCAACTTGATTTTCCTCTTCATCCAAGTACACTTCTTCATCTTCCCCTGCATCTTCGTCTTCTTCATCATGGACATATTCTTGAGGAAAAATATACTTTACAGACCTTCCTCTCGGATCAAATCTAACAACATATCACGAACCTGCTCTACTTAGTACTTTTGAATAAAATACCTGCTCCCATTATATTGGAAGTACATAGGGATTTGTATTTGGCTCGTAACTAGTAGTATTAATCATGGAAAATCTATTGGCATGATCAATAACATTCCTTTCATCACCTAGTAGCAACAACCTATACCACTTTACCTTAAAGAAAACCACTTTGAAGGATTTAAAATATATATCTAATATGTCTTCCAAATAGCCATGGTACCTCAAATCCAATGTGATCGAATGTGTGTCACCTCTATAGGAAATATTACTAACCTGCAAAATTGCAGTTATCCCACTATCACATGTTTTCTTCTTATCATCCAACTGTTTGATGCGATATTTTCTTCAATTACACCACATATCTTGATGATGTTTCACTTGCATGTTCAACATGTTATAAATGCATTGTTGTGAATTGATAAATATATGTACAAGGTAATTTCAGGGACAAAAACTAATACAACAATGGGATTTGAAATGTAAAAATCAAAGTAAAATATTGCTTACATTTCTATCTTTTGCACCATATGCTAGATCAATTTCCCTCCCAGTCAAATTTGTATCATTATCCATAAAATATATTATATTCAACTTAGACACCCTAGTCCATGATAAGTTATGGTATGCTTATTTACATCATTCTATCCATATCTTCATCCAATCAAGATGATTTTCAATGTATAAATGAATTGCATCCCACTCTACACTACTTCGTTGATGAGAAAAAATAGATTTAGTGAACCAACCAATATGCAAAATGTATATACGAAGATAGTTAATATAATAAAAGATATTACCTTTCATTTTTATCCATCTACCTTTCGCCAACAACACCTACACTTCAAATTTGTTTGTGGAATTGACATCCCAAAGGAGAGGCACATATATATCGCCCACTACTTGTGGAAAATAATCACTAAAATATACAAGGGATTGATATACCATATAGCATTGAACCATTGAACCCTCTAGTTGTGATCTTTGTCTAACAAAAGCCTTCAATTCTTTCAAGTGCCTCTCCACCAACAACATTGATTTTTTGTGTATAGATCCATACATTTCAATCTCTGCCACTAGGTCTATGAGATAGTGTTCATGTCCATTGAAAAATCTTGGAGGAAAATAATTTTGCATTTCACACATTAGATGGGGGATTTCTCTCTTCCAATACTTGATATCATATTTATGGATTTATTTAGATGACAACCACCTACAAGTGGAAATAAATTTGATTGTGTCAACATTAAAATACATGAGGAAAGCAGCACAAATGCTAACAAGTTCTAGAATTAATATTTCAATTATAACTTTTTACATACCTCGTGTACTTTCTGAGATCATATATAACTTCCTTCTATCTATAATTTTCTATAAGCATTCTTTGACATTCTCTCCAATATTCACTATGTCAAACAAATGAGCTACTTATAGGCTCTCATAGTATGTTAACCTATTGAATTTCAAAGAATATTGTTTCAAACCTCATGGAATATCACCATGAAGACTTTTGAGAAACATCAAATATAGAATAAGACTTTTTAACAAAAAATATAAAAATAATACAAGTGACAAATTACATGAACATAACTAAAACCAACTACTTACCATGAATCTTCTCAAATTCCCTTTTCCATAAATGAGGAGTCATTCTTCATGATTTTTTTCCACTCTCTCCTTTCCCATTAAACATTTTTTTTCCTTTCAGAAATTTGATACCTATGGTCCGTGGGAAGGAAGTTCCTGACCTCGTTGTAGACCTCCTTTCTTAAGTTTCTTAAACGTCTAGATATTGTTCCTGAACCACATACTAGACATGCATATTTACCCTTGGTTTTAATCCCTGCAAGTTATATAGTAATGTTAATATAATGCCAAAAATATTCAAATAAAACTTCAATAATAAATTATATATAGATTTACATTACAATTTTACATACCACAAAAATGTGTAACCCCTAGTGCATCATGAATTGTCCATGTAAATATGCCATGGAATTGAAATTGTTTTTTTCCCTATTGGTTTTGAGATGTCATACATATTGATGTCGAACCATGATTTCAAAATTTAATCTATGAGAGGCTCAAGATATACATCCATATATTTAACTTGGTGCTTACCTAGTTATTTGAAAATTAAGATACATAATTACGTTATTATACATGCAAAATTGTTAAAAAATAAAAGTGAATTGCTTATATTTTGTTAACAATATTAAAGATAAGTACCTAGAATAATTAATGCCAACATGACATGTTCTCTCTTTATTTTCATCCAAGGAGGAAGGTTATTGTTTATAACAAAAATCAGCCAAACAAAGTAATTAGTTACGATCTCTCCAAATGGATTGACACCATGAGCTGCCATTGAAACTTTAACATGACGAGGTTCCTCTTTAAAAATGGGCCATTTGTCCTCAATGTCTCTAAATGCATAAACATATCGAGAAATTCTCATGGCACCATATTCACTTCTATCCCATGCATGATATTCCATCAATTGTGCTATGTTTTTGCACCTGAACAATCATTGGAAATGTGGAATTATCAGGATATGACAAAGAAATTTGCGGGGCACTTTATTTGTTACCTAATCGGTACAATATCTACTAATTTCACATTCAAGGCGTACATTTTTTTATGCATGTTTTCCATAATATAAAATATTATCATTAGGACATGCATCAATCATGTTATACGACATTCCTATATATTTCAAAATGGCACACATTTATCTATATGCGCGATGAAAAATATTTGACAGTGGTAGAATAATATCACCTGAAAATATACAAGAAATAAAAATTAATATATTGGAAATAAAAATTTAGGTCCTTTATATTAAAATCACAAATAAATCACAAAGGATTATAATTATATACAAAAAAAACTTACATACCTTAACACCTGTGTCATTCCTATGTTTGAAATACCATTCATTACCTTCAATTTAACTAGCAACAAAAGAGCAGAGAGAACACTTCACTCTTCTTTGATTTTTTGTATAAGGCTTTTTGTGCCTTATCAATAAGAGGTACATCATGAATATCTTCATGGATATCATCCACATGTGCATTCTCATCCAATGTGGAAACAAATGTGTCATGTATCAACCTATTTATCCAAGCCTTCATTCTCAAGGATATTAGGGTCAATTTATTCCATAGTATCAACTACAATTTCATCACCCTCACCATGATCTCTACTATGAATTGTATCATGTGGAATTCTAAGCATTGGTGGTCTTGTCTATGTAATAATTACAACAAAATAAATAGAATTGGTATTGAAATAGTGAAATATTAAAACTATTGAAAAATGTCAAAAACCATGTTTCTGATATCTTACCAAGGGGTGATATTCTATTCCACCTTTAAAATACCCAAACTCTAAGCAATGTTTAATATATTTTGGCCTAACAACACTTCTTATCATTATCCCTTTGCAATATTTACAAGGGAAATAACGTTTCCTGTCACTAATATAATGATGAACTAGATTGGGATGATTATGAATAGATGCAGTTTTATCGTTATTGATATGATGTGCACAAAAAGAATTTCCTTCATTAGGAGCAAAATCTGCATTGGCACCAAATATAGAATTCATAATAGATTGTATCTAAGGATTTTGGTTGTCTCTACTAGTGCCCTAGTTAAGGTAACCTAAAATTGTTTTTTATCTCAACAAAATACAATAACCATTCATTAGCACAATAAGAATAAATTCAAAAAATTTCACAAATAGAATACCTCGATATTATCCACTTTATGTTTCATGTTAATAATATCATTAGGAAACCGTTATATAGTGCTATAGCTCGTGCATTGTTATATTGATTGAAACTATAATTGATGCCATAAATTCATTCATACAATCCTCATAATCCATTCACACTTTACTCCAAGCTCTAGCCTTCCCCTAGATAGAGTAAATTTCATAGAATTTCTTAAAAATATGATTGTCTACTACTTGTCATGAAATACTTAAACTAACTTCACCCTAAGGAACCTAAACCTTCAAGATGATAGAAATGCAAACTTAGCTTGTAATCTTGATCAAGGTAAGTTGAGGATAAGTGGGAAAGAACCGGATCCGGTTCTATATTTAGTGTGCTTATTGAGATCTTGTTTTGGTAGAAATATCTTTGGGGAATACTCGGTTTGTTCCTTTTGATTTACAATAGCCCTGGAATTAGCTATCAGGTCCTCTATCTTAGCAATTCTCAGGTGAAGTTTTATTAGTCAACTTTTACGTTTTTACAAGCAATGGATCAAGATCTCGTCAACAAGAATAATATTGAGAAGTTTCCCAAGAAAATACATTATGGGAAGAAGAGAAATAGGGATTTTGACATTCATGACTTAGTGAAAAGGAAGAAAGCTTGTGAGGAATGTGGTGTCATGTACTAGTTGCTTTCCCATATCCAACAAAATTGTTTGGAATTTTAGGTCAATCAATTGTGGATGAGACTGATAAATGTAGAAATTGAAATCGAATTTTGGAAATGTAAATTCAAGTCTTTTGAACAAGAACTCAAAGAATTGAAGAATACTGGGAGGGACCCTGATAAAAATCTACCTCCATGGATGTTAAAAAGTGAAGCAATTTTGGCTTATATTGCCAGGATACAGATGAATATGAGAGAAAAATAGATGGGAATAATGTTGTTGAGGAAGCTCTTCCTCCTTATTTTCCTCCGAAGACAAACTAAAATCTATGTCCTTGGAATTCAGAAATTCCTATTTTTGCGGAAACCCTAATTTTTAGGGCCAAAACTAAAAGTGCTCAGAATTGAATTCTGATTGGACAGAAAGATTCTCCTTGATGAGTAGAGTCAATCTACCTTACTGCTTTTCCAAAATCTATGGAGAGGAATCCAATAAACAATAAACCCTAGTTTTCGCCACTACACAGTGTCTTCTTCTTAGGTTAGTTCTGATACCATGTTAATTTTGAGCATTAATTCAATAAACTCTAGGATCTTTACTGAGAGAATAACATGTACAACATATCAAGTGTAACAATGCATATCAATCACACCAAGCAATCACATGAGACAATAGACACACAGAGTTTCACTGGGGAAAACCATAATGGTGAAAAAACCCACAACTTCCTCAGAGATAGAAAGAGCAATGATACAACCAAAGTACAAGAGATAGTCTTCTCCTAGCAGCTGATCCTCCTCCTCACATGTGCACCACTTTCCAAATGATAGAAGAGTGAGTAATGAGATGATCAAATAGAGATCTCCCAATCTCTATTTATACTTGTCATGTCCTGCCCAATAAACTATTGGGGCCGACTTGTCTAACTTAGCCTAATAACCCATGGTTACATTAATCTGGGCCAACCCCTTACTAGGTGGTCTAATAACCCATCAGCAAGTTACAACACTTGCGACACTTGTCAATACAAATGACAACACTTCTGTATAGAGGAATAATACATCTCTATAGGAGTACAATAAAATACATAGATGAAATACATTATGAAGTTACATATACATCAACACTTAACGATAAGGATATTATAACAACATTTGCAAGAGCAAGGAGTCACATGATACATGATACATCTATAAATCATTGGAAGATTTCTTCATACATCATCAGTAACTCAACCAGTTACTGGAACATATTTAAATATTCAATACTGGAACATCTTCAGTATTGAGTCTTCATCTTCTCTGAACAGCTACAGTAATCTGGATCATCTCGACCGACAGCATCATCTCGATCATCTCGATCGACAGCATCATCTAGATCATCTCGATCAACAGTATCATCATCTCGATCAACAGTATCATCATCTCTATCATCGTGGTCATCATCATCTAGATCATCTAGATCAACAGTATCATCATCTCGATCATATTGATCAACACCATCTCGATCATCTTGATCAACAGTATCATCATCTCGATCAACAGTATCATCATAGTACCATACTCTGCAATACATATGATCCAATTATGGGATGATCAATCCCTCTCACTTTAAGACACCTCTCATGTCTCTAGACGATGCAATCTAGATCTACTTACAAGATGATCAATCCTGGTCCATTTAAGACACATCTCATGTCTACGGACAATGCAGTCCAGATCTACTTACAGGATGATCAATCCTGATCCTTTTTAAGACACCTCTCATGTCTAAGGACGATGTAGTCCTTGATCCATTTAAGACACCTCTCATGTCTAAGGATGATGCAATCCCTACCACAATGCCAGTCCTTTTTCATACTGGATGTGACCTAGATTAAATCTAGGATTTATCACAACAATGCCAGTCCTTTTTCATACTGGATGTGACCTAGATCAGATCTAGTATTTACCACCACAGAGCCAGTTTTTTTTTCATACTGGATGTGACGTAGATAAGATCTAGGATTTACCACCACAGAGCCAGTCCGTTTTCATACTGGATGTGACCTAGATCAGATCTAGGATTTACCACCATAGATCCAGTCCTTTTTCATACTGGATGTGACCTAGATCAGATCTAGGATTTACCACCATAGAGCCAGTCCTTTTTCATACTGGATGTGACCTAGATTAGATCTAGGATTTACCACCACAGAGCCAGTCCTTTTTCATACTGGATGTGACCTAGATCAGATCTAGGATTTATCACTTACATTTTAAACCAACTGTTCAGGGACGATGCAGTCCTATCGTGTACATTTTGAACAAACCATTAAGGGACGTTGTAGTCCTATCACGTACATTTTGAACAAAATGTTCAGGGACGATGCAGTCCTATCACGTACATTTTGAACTAATTGTTCAAGGACGATGCAGTCCTATCATGTACATTTTGAACCAACTGTTCAGGGACGATGCAGTCCTATCACGTACATTTTGAACTAACTGTTTAGGGACGATGCAGTCCTATCACATACATTTTGAACCAACTGTTCAGGGATGATGCAGTCCTATCATGTACATTTTGAACCAACTGTTAAATGATGATGCAGTCCTATCATGTACATTTTGAACAAACCGTTCAGGGACGATGCAATCCTATCACATACATTTTGAACTAACTGTTTAGGGACGATGCAGTCCAATAACATACATTTTGAACCAACTGTTCAAGGACGATGCATTCCTATCACGTCCATTAGGGATAACTTTCTCGGAGACATATGTCTATGGATCTCTTTTAGGACATGTGTCCACGGATGATACAATCCCTCTCATCCACTAGGGACCATTTCTCGGAGACATATGTCTACAGATCAATTCAGGGACCGAAGTCCAGGGATGATACAATCCCTCCTCGTCCACTTAGACAAAGTCTAAGGACCATATATCGACCTCATCATCGGAACCAGTAACCTCATCATCAACCTCATCGTCAGAACAGGTAACCTCATCATCGACACAAGTGTCCTCATCATCGATACACGTATCCATATCATCGATACAAGTATCCACATCATCGACCTTACCGTCGATGCTGGAAATCTCATCATCAACGACCATATCACTCCCACTTTCGAGGATGGTCCTTCTGAACTACACCAATCTTGTCTTGGAAATACTCAAACTTTACTCGAGACAGAGGTTTGGTCAGTATATCAACAACTTGCTCGTCGGTGCTCACATACTCGAGCTTTATAGATCCTTTCTACACCATATCTCGTATCTAGAAATATTGGATCTCTATGTGCTTTGACTTATCGTGGAACACTGGATTCTTATTCATCTTGATATAACTCTGTTTGTCACACAAGATCATAGTGGGGTCCATCTCCAAGTCAGAAAATCATGATAACAACTTCCAAATCCATATCGCTTCAAAACTAGCAGAGCAAGCAACAATATATTCCTCTTCAGCTGTGCTGAGAGCCACACTAGTTTGCTTCTTGCTAAACCATGAGATCATGGTAGATCCCAGACAACAACATTCTCCCGATGTGCTCTTCATGTCTGATACACTTCCTGCCCAATCAACATTTGTGTAGCCATACAATCTGAAGTCATGATATCCAAGATAACATAGATCAAAGTCTATCGTACCTTTTAGGTACCTCATCACATGCTTTGCAACAATCAGGTGAACACTACTAGATACTAACTCAAGGTGTTCACAACAAAGCATATATCTGGACTGGTATTCATCAGATACATCAATGACCCAATAATCTGTCTGTACAAAGTCACATCCACTAACTCTGATGAGTCATTAGCTAACAGCTTCAAGTTGGAATCCATGGAGTGGCCATGGATTTGCATTCCAACATATCAAATCTTTTCAAGATTTCCATAGCATACTTTCCCTGGTTGATAAAGATTCCTTTTTTTCCTTGCCATACTTCCATACCGAGGAAGTAATGTATCAATCTGAGATCTTTCATCTCAAATTCTGTAGCTAGATTCTTCTTGATTTCCATGATCTTTTTCTCATTCCCTGTCAGAAAGATATCATCCACATACAGTAATAGTATGACAGGTTCATCATCCATAACCTTAATGTAAAGGTTAGGATCAGCTTGTCAAGAAGCTATCAATTCTCCCTCTATGACTGAACATCATTCACACTCTGCATTGAGTGATCTTCTGCATATCTATCCGTGCCATCTCTCATCAGATGGGTCTACTAATATGAGCCTCAAGAACATTCAAACTCTATGGTGAGTTCCTTCTTGTATCCATTTAAAAGAAGAATGCCATCTGTATATATACACCATCTTCAACCTTGTAGCAAGGGTTGAAATCCGCATCACCCATGGTGATCTTTAAGCTCATCAAATGGCTATCGATCCTGGGTGCCCATACAAAGCTTTCTTCAATTGAATCCTGGGAGTTTTCTTGATTCATATTTCTTCTTCAATTACATCATTAAGAGAATGGTTTTATCTAGCCACTTGGAGCAAAACATCTCTTGATGATTCTCTTCCTCTTTCTAAGAGAATCTTCTAGCCACGATCCTTCTATAGTAAGTTTGATTTGTAATTCTTCTTGTTGAACATCCATCACTCGTTCTTTGGAACAGGTCTTCATAATCCTTCTTTTATAGATCATAGCACATGATATTTTATACAAATCAAAGTTAATCACATGATTAGTAATACTTCATAATCGTTAAATCATGTTGAAATGATAACCTATTATGCATACCGATATGATTCACATAGTTATGCAACTATCTTGACCAATACAACACATTTCCATATCATGTATGCATACAGTGGTTATCTAGATGTCTTCCATCTCTACCAAAACATACTATCAAGAGTGTGCACAGCTCTCAGCATGTCAACAAAGAGGTTTCATTCTAGACAAGCAACAATGTAATGTTTGTCCAACTTACCCAACATATGCATATTCATAGTATACTGTTCAATGCTATATGAATGCTCACACTATGCATGATATATTCTAGGAATACAAATGAGCATGCAACTATTACGAGCAATATCATTAACTATTCATAGATTCAAATAACAACTCAAATACTTATCTTTTATGTTGTGTGGCTGCCTCCCACTTGATCTCTATATGTCTTTGAACTTCTATGCATTCTGTACCACTAAGCATGCTTAAGTGTGCACTAGTGTCATCCTCATGATCTCATACATAATCATACATTCATTAGTATAATCTCAATACTATCAAAACATTATGTATGGTCATGATCATTTCATACACAGGTATACTTACCTAAGATCCTAACACAAAGTAGGATTCTAACTTGATATAGGAAAACGTACCTGGATTATCATGCTTGGTTATGTCTTAACATACCCAAACAATATCTTATTTGTTCTCTTCAATGATTTAGAGACCTTGTGCTAGAACTTGCATATCCCATTTGTTAAGCATAGTAGAACAAAGTCATACATACCTTGTAAGTGGATCTTTTATGTGGTCAAAGACTATGGATGAGTCTTTGTCTCCATGTCATCATGGTCATAGAACTCGATTTGTCTTTCTTGATGTACATTTCATGTTAGAAGGAAACATTATCCTTATACAACACCACAAGTGCATTAGTACAATCATAAGTGTCATAAACCTAATCAATGAATGTCTTCTATCACTTCACATGCATTCATTTTCCAACAATCATAATTGTACTAACCTCAATAGCATGAAGACAAACATATTATGAACTTAATCAAGAATCATTTTCAAAACATACATGTCAAGTAGTCTTCTCTATAAGGATAAAACTCTAACCATCCAGGGTAGATCACTTGTAAACATTTTATGTGTGGTCATGGTGCTAGGGTGATAGGATATCAGTGCCATTTAAACCTTCTTCATCGCTGCCCTATGAGTCTCCAACTTTGCTAGGGTTTCTTCTTACTTGGAAACCCTAATATTCAATCTCCTTCCTCCCACAACATTTTGATGGAGGATCAATATCTATGATGAATGGATTCCAAATACATTATCAAAGCTTCCAATGTTGTATCAGGTTTCTCCAACATTGTATCAAGTCCTTCCAGACCTAAGAACTGAAAACCCTAAGTGAGAGCTTCTTCCTCCTCATCTTAGATTTCCTCCATTTAGCCATTTCAGATGGGCCATATTTTTTATGGTGCAACTCTAAAATTGAGGATCTACAAGGTATGAAACTTTGGTCTATATTAGCCTAACCTGTCATATTTCCAACCCCATAGGTCTGACCTCAAATGGATTCTCTAAGAGAGAGTTATTCAACATATCGCAACGTGACCTATTTATGGGATGAAACAGTATAGCGAACTTGTACGGAGTGCCATGTGTCAATGTTTCAACTTTGGCCTATGAAACGAGGACCTGTGACATTACAATCCATTACCTACCAGTCACATTTTACTAAATTTCATTTGGATCTTCCTAGCCCTAAATATGACCTTTTTTCCTAGGTCACCTGTTTAGGACTGCATTCTAAAAGAGGCAGAAACCCTAACTTGTACGGATCATATCTCACAAAGTACAATGAATCTGAGGCTAATCTTCAGACACGAGGTACAGGGGGATGTCATCTATGAACTGTAAAAATTTTAGATCCTGAAACTTCTCCAAAATGGATTTATAGCGAAAGTGCCACGATGACTAGGTTTTCTATATGAAACCCTAACTTTCAAATTGTCGCAAGTGAAGCAAGTGTCGTAAGTGCCATACATTGCCTTCCTTTAGGCTATCTCTGATGCCATGTTAAAATACAATATGCTAAGATATAAAATATCAATATTACATTCCATTTCACAACAATAGCATATACAGGATCACTGAAAGAACAACAAGCACAGCATAAACACAAGAGACACAGATTTATCCTGGGAAACACTCATGCGGTAGAAAACCCAGCAAAGCTTCCTCAATATAGATGACCAGAAAATAAAAATATGTAATACCCAAACATGAGCTCCTTCTCCTCCATAGCAGATCTCTCTCTCACATATGCGCTAATCACAAGTGAGTGAATGTGTGTGTTAAATGAAGAACATACCTCCTCTATTTATACACAACTCCGATTTGACTTTTACACTAACTAGGTTGGCCCCAACTTAACCACTTAACATAATGTGACAGGGCCGACCCCACTAGGGTGGTCTAATAAACCTTTAACCCACATGACTCATACAGGGCCGACCCCACTAGGGAAGTCTAATAACCCAAGTTACCACATTCTCCACATAGGAATAAAACATCTCCAGATATACAATAGGGTCTCCATGGAGGAATGAAACATATCCTGAATAACAAAGTACAAATATAATATTCTTAGAAGTTACAATATCTCAAAATGGGATACAATGAATTTTCCTTGAGAACACATGTGGCCATCTCCTTAAGAGACCTGCTTTCCCTCTCAGCAACCCCATTCTGCTAAGGTGTATATAGAATTATGTGTTGCATCTAAATGCCTGAAGAGGAACAAAATTGTTGAAACTCTGATTTCACATATTCACCACCATTATCAAATCTGATAATTTTTATATGCCTACCAGAATGGTTCTCAACTAAGGCTTTGAATAGCTTGAACAAACCAAAAACTTAATATTTTAGCTTGATGAAATAAATCCAACAGTACCTGCTAAATTCATCTATGAATGTGAGGATGTACTTGGCATGATTCAAAGACTCATGAGGGAATGGAACTGATATGTCAGTTTGAATAATCCCCAATGGTGCAGAGGTTCTCTCAATGGTGGATCTCCCATACTTATGCTTAGGGTGTTTTCCAAGGATGCAAGATTGACAGACACCTTTGGAAAATCTGATATTGGGCAACCCTATAACCATTTCTTTTTCATGAACTTGGGAAAGATATTTATAATTCAGATGGCCAAATCTCTCATGCCATAATTTACTTGACTCATTGGCATGGGTTAAAAGAGAAGAAGGTGAGGGATATGGCACAAAGTGAGAAATCTTGTAAATTCTGGAGCTATGATCAGCAACGTCTAATGCAAGAATTTTGCTTGTTGAAATTTCTGATATGTCAACATCATTTGGGGTAAAGGTTACTCTCTTGGGCAGCCCTGTATGGGTCATCTGATAGACTGAAAATAGGTTTGCAGCAAGTCCAGGAACATACAAGACATTAGTGAATGTACCAAACTCGAGATCTATGCTACCTTTGCCTTTGCTAGATGTTTCAAAATTATCACCCAATACAATATTTGGACCACTGGAAGAGTCAAGTGAGGTAAGAAACTTACTTGTAGACACCATGTGTCTTGAAGCTCCAAAATAAATAATAAATGAGGTAGGCATGGATGTGCTTTCCATCAGTGCATGTACTCTCTCCTTGTCATCAGAATTTTGTCCTCCATCCTTCCTCTTTGCACTCTCTGGAAGAGGAATGTTGGATTTCTCTTGGAGTTGAGCCATTTGGTCAATGGTCTTCTTCATGCAAGATATTTCAGGATGAAATCCCTTGCTGCAATAATTGCACTTTGTCCTCTCATTTTTCTTATTTGGATTCCTCTTGAAATTCGAGGAGTCTTCATTAACTGTTTGCTTGTCTTTCCTCTCACCGGTGGGCTTCTTGAAATTTCCCTTCTTCTTCCCTTTCGAACCCTTTGAATCTCCAACATTCCGACAGTGGTATTTGGATGGATTTTTAATGGCTCCCATCAAGACTAATTTTTCTTGTTCTTATGTCAAAGACTCCATGAATTATGAAAGTTTCGGGCTCTTCCAATTTTTAATTGCCTTCCTTGTCGAATGGAAGGTCGATACAAAGATTGAGTAGTCGGGGCCAAGTTTGGAGAGAATGGCCAAAACTAGTTGCTCATCTTTTTTGTCAATACCACATTACTTCAGCTACAACACAAGTGATTTGAATTTGGAGAATAAATCTTGTATATTATTGAAATTCTGTGGACTCAATGAAACTAGTTCATTATCTAATTGGTGGTCTCTTAATTCAACGGTCTTTCCAAACAATTCATGAATTTTCAGCCAAACTTCATTGGGAGAGGTAAGACCATCGATATGGAATAGAATTTCCCTGGCTGTAGTGAGACACAACATCCCATAAGCTTCATCTCTTCAATTATGCCACTTTGATTTCTCAACTGCTGAGGTTGGCTCAACTTCAATTGCCATAGTCACCTTGTAGAGCCCTTTGCTCCTCAGTATGATCTCCATCTGCGCCTTACAGTCAAAATAATTGAATGGAGTGAGGATGATCTGATGTGACTGGTCCATGTCAGCTCTGAAATGAATTTTGGAATGATTTGGGTGTTCCCAAAGCTTGCTTGTTGTGCCTTCTTGATGATAGAATGAGCCCTGGAGATGAATTACTGTGCCGTCCTTGAGACTGGTTGGATCCTACAAGACAATAGAAGAATAAAGGAATAGATTGAAAGATCTGATACCATGTTAAATTTAGTTCACACCAAGATTTGATCAAGAAATTGCACACTCTCACAAAAGATCTCACACAACTAGTCAAAGACACAGAAAAAAATCACAATAGATACAAAATATATTTAACTCTCATGAATAAAATACATCATCAAAAATTTTGAAAAATAATAGGATGTTGTTATATAAAATTATAACAAAGATTTGAATGGCTAAATATGTCATTTGGATCCTCATATCATCAGACTTACTACAACTGTGCAAATTCCCCCCTAGGTGCCAAGTGTGTTCTCCAAGTCACTCCAAAGGCTTGCAAATTTCTGAATTAGTGACCTGTAGCTGATGTGTGATGAAAAAAAATTCCAAATCTCAAAAATCGAAAGAAGAAACATCATAAAGGATGTGTGGTCCCAAAAACAAGTTTCCCTAGTTGACTAGATTTTCCCCCATAGGTAAAAAGTAGTAAAAAGTAGTAAAACTTAGCAAGGTGCCTTTTCCTCTAGAATCTTATCCATAATATTTTAGAAATGTGCCCAAGTGGTATAGGAATCTTTTGGTCCACACTTGGAAGTCTTGTGGTCCCCCCAATGTTGCCTTGTGGTCCACAGAATGGCTTAAATGCCAATTATCTAGTCTAATACATAGGAATTAATCATAAATGATTAATTAATGCTACCAATGTATTTAAAGGACATATATACGAAGATTTGATATTCCAACACATATCCCATAGTACTACAGAAGAAGAGTATATTGCAGCTAGTGTACTGTTTGCCGAGAAGTTGTGTTACTTAGGAAGCTACTTACTGGGTTGTTCGGTGAGAATCTTGAGACTACTGTCATTTTCTTTGAGAATAAAAGCTGCATTAAGCTCTTAGAAAACCCTATGTTTCATGATAGATTGAAACACATTGAGATGAAGTATCAGTACATCAAAGACACAGTCCAAAGAGGTGACATAAGACTTCAGTACATTGCTATTGGTGAGCATATTGAAGATATGTTGACTAAGTCTATGTTCGTGACAAAGTATAGGTAAATCCGATACAATCTTGGCATCGTAGAGAATGCCTTCCTTGCTTAGAGGCAATGTTAAATTTACATCATGAGTCATTCTTCAGGTCAATATTGTGTGTCAATATTGAGTGTCATGTGCTGAGGTAGTTCCTTATAGGAGGTTGATTTGGACTCAGGAAACTTGGAGAAGAATATTGATTTGGACCCAAGAATGGTTAAGCTTCATGTGTTGAGGCAAGTGTTTTGTATGTCAAAGTGATGATGTTGTATAGTCTTGCTATTCAAAGCTAAGGTCTTGTATGTCAAGACAGATCTTCATGTGTCGAGGTGGTGCCTCACATGTTGAGGTGATGCTTTTCATGTCAAAGCATGTATGGTGTGTGATGTACTACTAACCATGATTGAGCTATTAAGTCTCCTCTAGAGACTGGCCACCTCTAGAGTGAATTACTTTAGCATATAACAACTTGGAACGATAGTAGAATAATATGATCACATCATTGGGAAAATATCCTTAGCATATTTGATATGATAAATAATATGGCACATGTGGACCATGCAGATAAGACAAGAGATAAAGATAATATGTGATAAGATATGAGATAATTCGAATTGTGCATAAAAGAATTAATTAAGAGAGAATTTAAATTGTTAAACTTCAATAAATCAAACGAGAACTTGATTTGATCACTGCAGTGAGGTTAAGAAGAAAGAATCAATTAAGAGAGTTAACTAAGTGATAACAAAGAAGATCTAGTTAACTATGTGTTATTGCATGATGACGCTTATGTTAAACCAAAATACGACACTTGAGTTGCGACGCTTGCATGATGACACTGATGTTAGCCACCTAACTAAGTGGTAAATCTTTCAGTTAAGGGGAGATTTCATCCTAAGAGTCAGCTGAGTAAGTGAATGCATTGCATGAGAAGTGGGGCGCACTTCTTCATGCAAGATTGATGCATCTAGATGGAGGGTGAGTTCATCCTGAAGTCATAAGATGAAAATAGAATATGATGCATGAGAAGAATATAAAAATATGTTATTCAGGATTGATGAATTCATTGTGAATCGAATTCTCTTCTCTCTTGAAGGAAATGTGCTTTTCTTTGTGCATGATATTGTTCCAAGTCTCTCTTCTTTATCTTTCTCTTGCTTTGTAATTGCACCTGTGGTGCTTGATGTAAAAGAGAGTCTCTTTTATCTATCAATATATACTAAGGAAGGTTTTGTTGGGGTTTTCTCCCTCAAGTATAGAGGTTTCCCCAAGGTAAATTCATGCATCGAATGTGATTGCTTATGTGCGTGATTGTTATTTGATTTCAAGTATTATTGGAGCTCTGATTTAAAGATAAAAAATTAACACTCAACACTCATGTGGCAGATGGGATCCCCCCTATTTTGTAGGCCCTTTTGGTCCTTTTTATTCTTTTGACCATTGTTGAGTCATACGACATTCTTTCTTTGCACCACTTGCACCACCGGAATCAACATTCCATGCTCTCATCGATTACGAAAACCATTTTTCATGGTTGTCGAACTTCTATTTGGAATTTTTTTGTGTCCACCTCGATCTATGTGCCATCACATACAGGTTTTGGTGGCGCTTCTCCTCTCTAGTGAAGTCCTCCCTTGTAGGTATCACCTCTTAACTCACATATAGATCATATTCTCCTCCATAGTATCTGATGCATTGATCTAGTTTTCACCTTTACACCCATAGGAACCCCCTATCTGAGTAAGTATCCCAACCCATCCATCATTGCATTCTCCCTTGCTCAATAGTAGATCCTACCTTATATGGGTGACCATTTTAGTACCCCTACATTTGACATCCATGTCACTCACATCCCCATAGGATCAGGAGTCTGCAAAGTTTGACATCCAGAAATGAAGTCTCATGAATTCCTTCACATTTTCACTCATTGGCCATTCCCTATAAACAGACTGTCAGTATTGATTTTCCTTTAAGCCATTTTTTTAACTCCTTAAAGAATGAAAATATTGTCGAGCAAACTTGCTTGCTTCCATGCTCCTTAAATTATTTGAAAGCACGTTCGTCTTTTATACTTTTTACCCCTTTTTAGATTGAATGGACTAATTACGAAAAATGAATACTCTATTCCCCTTTCTCTAGAAGAGTTCTCCCCTATATACTTTTATGCTTTTTTGGGCATCAGATACTAACATTACGAAAAATACCACTCATGGAGTTTTCTTTATGTTTTCAAACTCCTTAAAATTGAAGACACCAACGACCATTAATTGTCCCAGGCTCGATCAAAATCCACGTGATCATACCATTAAGAACACTTCTATCCCTTCTTTGATCTCGTAAAATAATGAAGAAGGCCCAAATGGTTCTTTTTGGTTCCTTTTCATATCACACATGGTCCCTCATTTTGGAAGCATCCCTAGTCTGGTCGCCTTTGTTTATATTATTCTGCAATGAGTCACCATTGAAGTATCCCTAATGTCCAGTATCAATCCCCCTATCCAAGTATTCTCCATTGCAGTAATCCCCACCAAGTCACCCCAACTATGATCCCATCCCCCGAGATCATTTTCATATGTGTTAAATGTACAACATCGGGATAAATTATCCAAACCAATCTTGTGCAGTCAATATTGATCCTCTGGTATAGAGGTGAGCACTTTGATTACCTTCCGTGTAAACGTTATTCCTCCAGTATAGAGGTAATTAATCAAAGTAATGATGTTGTAAAGTCTTGTTGGAAAAGCCTCCATACTTGTGTGTCAAGTCATGATTCTCATGTGAACCTTCTGTATAAAGGTATCCATGGGATGGACCTCCCGCATAGAGGTGGACCTTCCGTATAAAACTCATGCTTTGCTTGTTAACAACATTTAATGTTGTGTGCTGTATTATTAACCATGATCACCCGATTGCTATTAAGTCTCCTTTAGAGATTGATCACCTCTAAAGTGAATTACTTTAGCATATGATCATTTGATTTGGAGTAATATACTCGTATGGAAACATCCGATAATTCTTCTTAGTATAATATAATGTGATGGATAATTAAATTTAGCACATATTGACCATGCAATAAAAGATAAAGAGATAAAGATAAATGCATAGAGAAAAAGAGAATTCGAATTGATTAGGAGATGAAAAAGTGAACTTGAATTGTCAAGCTTAAGTTAAATCCACAATGCATGCCTCATTTAACTAAAGAACTCACAGTGGCCACTACAAGTAAATCAATCACCATGATTTCAGTTAATAATAGTTAATTAAGTGTTAAATAAGAAGGACTAGTTAACTAAAGTGTTTTTACTTTAGTTAAACTAAAAGATGACACTTCAATAAATCAAGGAAAACTGGAATTGACCACTACAGTGATGTTACCAAGAAAGAATCAGTTAAAGAGAGTTAACTAAGTGACAACAAAGAAGATCTAGTTAACTAAGTGTTATTGCATGACAACACTTATGTTAAACTAAAAGACGACACTTGATTTGAGACACTTGCATGATGACACTTAAGCTACCCACCTAACTAAGTGGGAAATATTTTAGTTAAGAGGCAAGTTCATCCTAAGAGACAGTTTAGTGAGATAAATCATTGCATGAGAAGTGGGGTGCACTCGTTCATGCATGATTGATACATCCAATGTGAGGGCAAGTTCATCCTGAAGTTAGAATAAGTTGATGCATTAAAAGAATGTATAAATATGTTATACATGATTGATGAATTCAATGTGAAGCAAATTCTCTTTTCCATTGAAGGAAAGACACTTCTCTTTGTGTAGGTTTATGTTCTTGCTTGTTATTGATGTGCTAGGCACATTGGAAAACACATATGATTGATCTCTCTTCTCTATTCTTTCGTATCTTCACCAAGAGTTCTTTGGTGATCTCTTATCTTCCGAAAGCAATATGCTATGTTGTAAAAGAAAGCATTATCTACTATCCATTATATTATACTGAGAAGAATTGCTTGGGTTTTTGTTCTCATAGTTTTGAGTATTTTCCGCAAGGTATATCTTGTGTTATGGATGTATGACTTTCATGTGATTTAATTGTCTCATTATTTGCAAGTTTTTGCATCTAAAAGAATTTAATATGAAAGCTCAACCAAATATTAACAATATGATGTCAGGTCATCCTTCCTGTCGTAATATGAACAAAAGAATTTTGAGTCCCATTACTAATGTACCCTTATTTCCCACAATAGTGTCTCAGTCCCAGTTATAGTTCTATCACTGCTTGGTTGTATCGCTCCTGCTCTTGTCAAGGAGCCATCATTTCCTTAATAGGCCCAGGTCTCCCTTTGTCTACATCAACACAAATATTCCAAAGGATAGACCCATAGGTCCTTGTACCTTGGCCTCATACCCATTATCCATGAGCCCATTGGACCACCTAAGGGGAGCCCTTAGTTCCCCTTAGAATGATTGTTTCCCACATTCTCAACATCATCTACATCATCACACTAATGAAATTTGTATAGTGTATTGGTTCTTTCCTTATTTGGTAGAATACCATGGATGTCCCTTGACACTAACACATTGGTGAGTCTATTTGAAGCCTTTCCAGTATTATGTTCCTTGTGATTTCTAGGATTCGTTAGTGACAATGTTCATAATCGCTCCAATTCCATGCTTCCTAGTGTATCCATTTCAGATGCAGTCTTTTGTACCTTTGAGATTCAGATTCTCAGTTGTTTGAGTCCTTATAGTTGTTGGAACCCTTCAAATCCAATAGAGCACCAGTTATTTTGATACTACATTCTTGGTAAATGCCATTGTTTCCAGCCTCATTTCTTTAGATCAACCATTGTTGAACCATGATTACACTCCAGTTTTGAGTCCCTCCTAGAAATTTATGATGTACAAAATAGTTATCCATGTAATGATGGTCCCCTTTGGTCCTAGCTCCATTTTGTATATTGAGACATTGATACGAGCATGGGTATTTCCACCTCGTCCATATATTTGATATTATATTTACATCATCCATTTTTTTAGTATGGTATCTCCAGGTTCAACATTTATAGTCCCAATGAAGAGTATGTTCCACCCTCTAACACAATATCTCTTCTCCATACTATCGTCACACATTTCTCTTGGAGATAAAGATCCTATGATGTGTGTCGGTCATATAATGAGATCCTACCCTGAAAAGTCATGGGGCAATATGTTAACACCAAATATTTGTTCACCTAGCCTATTCCCTATCCACACCACATTCATACATTATTACCACTTTCATTCCCACCATTTTAACCTTCACATATCTAAAAAGCCCAAAGTTGCAAGTTAATGTGACCTATAATTAATGTATTTTGGATAATCCTCCATTCTTAAAAAAAAGAGGGAAGTTAATAAATTCCCCAAAAAGAAAAAATTCCCAAAAAAGTCAAAAAAGAGGAAAATTTTTGAAATCCCAAAAAAGAGGGAAAAACCCAATACTTATCCAAATACCAATGGTCATGTAATACCCCCAATTCGACCCTTAGGATATATGAGTCTTTAATGTAAATAAGTGTACTTGTGATGTATGTTTTCCTAGCGTGGAGCTCAAGGCCAAGGCCTCGCTAGTGAAAGCCGCATTTTATTTAAAGGGCAAGTATTTGATATTTTGATACCATGTGCTCTTAAGCCATGGAAATTGTAATAGGATGTAAATAAACATCAGGCAATATAAAATGTCCAAAGCTGGCTACGGAGGCAACGAATGAGAAGGGGCCACGTGTATCCACTAGGGAGTGGTGAGGGGGCTATGGGAGTGACCCATAGGTTGCCATTTGTCATTATGTGAACCCATTGACTTCCTTAGGTGACATTAATGCCAATTGTAAGGAAGTGGTTGAGATTTCAGCCCATGACTTTGATGGGGTATGGGCAGCCCTGAAATTCGTATGGGAAGGTATGGACTCTTTTGACTTGTCCCACAAGTCACTCTACATCTTGGGGGTTGCTCCATCCTTATCCCCATTCCATTGTGGAAGTATGGGACATCTTTGCCCAACCAAAAACGAGCTCCCAGCAATGAGAAAACCAGAAATCGCGACTGGAAGGAAACCCACGTTTTGAAAAGCCAAAAACGTTCCGATTTGGTATTGGACAGAGAAATCCAATGGGGGATCCATTGGTAGGAACCTTGGGGCAAATTTGGGAGCAATAGCTACCCCAAAAGCCATGGGAAAACCCAGTTTTTGCAGCTCAGAAAACGAGTGACGGATTTGGGTTATTTGCTGAACGAAGCTGTGAGAAATCCGATTGTGGATGTGTGAATGGAGGATGGGATTGCAGAGTCTAGTTGAAGGGTATGTGGCTCTGGGTTGGAGCTCAGTAGACTAGCATCCTCCTCCATCTCCTATTGCATGCTTGAGAAACCCAACCGTGTGTTGGCTTAGCATGGCTGTTTGAGTGAAACCCTGACTGTGAGGGAGCCATCTAGTTCCTCCTTAGTGGATACACAGCCCAGCTCGGGGGTGATCTCTCAGCTGAAAGAATACAGGCTGGACAGAGATCTATGGTTGGGTGGAACGTTGCTCTCACGTAGCCAGTTGTTTGGGCCATTATAATTCGAGATAAGTATTCTTGATGTTAATTCTATGCCCTGCAAGCATTTTAAATAATGATTGTTGTTTATATGTTGAATGCATGATAAAACTGTGTGCATATGTATTGTTAATTCCGCCGTGTTTATATTGAATTGAATCTGTATAGAGAAGTTTTAAAATGTTAGTTATTTATGTGCAAAAATATTGGGGCTAAGTTTATCAAAATCCCGGTAGGTTGTTAATGTTTCCTTCCCTGTTGTTCTATGGAGAAGGGGACGTCACAGGTCAATAAAAAGCCATAGGCACCAAAAACCATCAATTGTTTTTCCACCCAAATACCAAGGGAAAAACCATTGATATTTTTTCTATAAATGGAATCTGAAGGTCCCCATTTGACATAACTTATCCATACATATTCCTTACCGTCACTCTACCAAAATTTCTCACGTAACCTTGAACCCCATTGAGTGTTCTAGTTTCACCTTTTACTGGAGGATTATACACCTTGTGACAAGTCCATTGGAGAACACCAGGTTTCCAAGAGACCCATAGCATTTTACTTCAAACAACTACAAAGGCTCATTTCCATCACCATTTTGAGGTACCTTTTTCTCTATGTACAACCCATTTATGGAAATATAACAAAATCATCCTTTAATTGTATGTGCTTGTTGCAAAGGTTAACTTAGTTTTACTCTATGCATGTGCTTAGTCTAGCTTTAATTCTCTAATTTATTTTACATATTTCTCTCCATTTTGAACTCTACTCGGATTCGTCTCAATCTTAGTAGGTGCTTTTTGGCACATGTTGGTGTGAAAGCACCAATAATATAAGCATCACAACCAAAAACTTTGAGATGATCAAGATTCAATGGTTTTTTCCAATTCATGTCTCAAGTGGAGTTTCTCAATAACATGTACTATATACTACCTCTACCAATAATCCATGTGACAACCCTACACCAATGAGTGTACTTCTTTCCTTTTCTATTAGCATTTTGTTTTCTCTTTTTGCAATTCCATTGTGTTGAGGTGTGGAAGTAATCTTTTTCCTTTCCATTTTTCACTTCTTATAGAATTCCTTGAATTCATTTCCACATAACTCTCCACCATTATCTATCCTTAACACTTTTTATTTTCTTCTCTATTTGGTTTCTACAATAGCTTGAAACTCTGTAATTTTATCATAAACCTAAAATTTATTATGAAGGAAATAGACCCATGTGTTTCTCAAGAAATTATCATTGAATAAAAAATAATACACATATTTAGTAGTGATGGAATAGGAATATGTCCAAAAACATCATTGTGTATCAACCCCAAGATTTCTTATACTTTTGTAGCACATGGAAATCTCACTAGATTCTATTTACCATATTCACAATGTTTAGAGAAATCAATTCTAATTATCAATCATACATATATTCAACCATACATTTACCATGTAATGTTGAAAGGCCCTTATTTCCAATATGTCATAGTTTTTAAAAATGACATTGGCTTCACTCTATGGTTAGTAGGGGTTCTATATTCTTCATTGTTATCCTCGGGAACAACAAAATTGTTACACCCATCATTAAAACTTATTCCCAATAGCTTCTACAAATTTATAATCTAATCTCCCCTCATTGACACCATTTATCCTCAAACCATCTTCATCAATATAGTATGCATAGCCACATCACCCCCAACCCCAAAAGTTGTTTTACAGCTTGTGCAATTGATTAGTACTTCCAATCACCCATCTCTTGGTATACGCAAATCCACATCATCAACTCCCCCCTCCTCCTAAGCAGGATAGGGAAAAGACCACAAAAAACCCCAACTATGGTAGCTCCAAACAAATTCATGATCCCACCTCCTAAGGACTCAGCTCAAGCACCTCCTCCATGCACCCTGTGCGATGGTATGGGTCACACTACCTACAATTGTCATATGATTCCTATTTTATGCACTCATCTCAAGATGTTAGATGATATTCCCAACGAGAACATTATAGTTGTCCAAATTCCTTACACTCCCTAAGTGCGCAACAAGTCCCTGTGCACAAACCATCCTTGTGTATTCTATGGCCTTTATGGCCATTACTCCCATCACCGTCCAAATCTGCTTGAATGTTGATATGTGTTGGTTGACTACTGTAGAATTTTCTTGGAGTCTCAAGTCACCCTCATCGAAGAATATTCAATCATCTTTGGTGATTAAAGTTTTGAGAACAATAGATTTTTTAGAAGGATGGTGATGAGATTGGGTGTGAAGATATCTATCAGTGTGTGTCTTTTTCTGATATACTTAATAAGAGAGGGATCCATCTTTTTTCCAGGTGAAAAGGACATCAAGAAAAGGAAGAGAGTTGGATTGTTGGATCCATGATTGTGAAAGTTATCGAGGGAATAATGATCATGCGGAAAAATGTCAAAGGTATCATCCACAAACCTAAACCAACTATTTTGTTTGAGGGGAAATGCATTGGTCTATCTAAATTTCTACAAAGTCACATTCCATAATTATCAACACAATTATTCATTCATAATTTGAAACCATTCATCGACCATGGTTAGCAATGGTCTGACCATGGTCAAACATTGTAAACCATGGACTAATAATGGCTAGCCATGTTCTCTTGGTTATGTCAACCATGGTCAATGATGGTTAACCAAAGTCAAACATGGTCAATGATGAGATGTGGTCAACCATTTTTAAACATAGTCAATCATGGTTAGCTAAAATCAACCATTGTCAACCATGTTTAATCAAATTTAACTATAGTTAACCATGATGTAGTAAGCCAAACCATGCCCAAAAAATTGTCAACTGTGGTTTAATATGGTAAAACTCAGTCAACCATCATATGACACCCTTCATTGACCATGGTCAACAATGGTATAACCATAGTCAAACGTTATAACCTTGGTCCAATAATGATTGGTCATGGTTCTCCTGGTTATCCCAATGATGGTTTAACATTATCGTCCATAACTAACCAAGTCAACCATTGTTCACTAAATTCAATCTTAGTTAACCAACAATGACCATAATCATCCATGGTTAACCAAAGTCAGTCATGGTCAATGATGAGATGTCATCACCCATGGATAGACATAGTCAACCATGGTTAACCAAAGGCATCCATAGTTAACTATGATGAAACCATAGTCAACCATGATGCACTAAAGCCAACCATAGACAACCATGATGCACTAAAGTCAACCATGCCTAAACAATGGCTTACCATGGTTTAAAGTCAACCTTGTTTTAACTTCAACTATGGATTAAAGTCAACAATGTCCAAACTATGGTCAACCATAGGTTAACCATAGTTAACTAAGTAAACCATGGAAAGATGAATCCAACCATAGTTAATTGAAGTCAACCATGGCTAACCAAAGTCAGCTACATTCAACCATGGGATATGGTCATTGATGGTTAAGAATAGAAGCATGTTTAACTATATTCAACCATAGTCAACCATGATGCAACCACAGTCAACCAAATTCAACCATGAAGCAATCATAGTCAACCATGGTTAACCAAAGTCAATCATAGTTAACCATAGTCAACCAATTTAAAAAATGGTAAATCATTATCTACCATTCCAACCATGTTAAACATGGTTAACCATTATAAACCATGGTCAACAATGAACTCTTCACTTATATGATTTTATTTAATATAAAGCATTTAACTCATACTTTTATTTCTATTATCATGATATGATAATAAAATATTATTAATATTAACAATAATAAAAATAAAAATGTTAATAACAATATTTTTTATTTCATTTTATAATAATATATATACTCATAATTTTATTTTTATTTTTATTTTTATTTTTATTCTTTAATAACTAGTCACCATGTGTGTCTTGAGGATGTCAAGCTCATTGCCAAATTGGAAAAGTTATGAATTCCTTGGAGATAGAGTTAGTATCTGAACAATTTAAATAGGGATAGGGATGAGTGGAGATTGTTGGTGGAGGTTTTGAAAAGTCATTGAATTATTATTTGTTCCACTAAGTATGGAGAAATTATTATTGCACTAAGTCTTGGTGTTATGCTGTAACGTTTGTTCCTAACCGGATTTATCAATCAAGAGAGATCAAATTTTGAGTTTAAATTCAAAAAAATAAATACACCTCAAGAAATTGGATCCCACTCGGTGCTTGATAGATACGGGTTTAAGATGGATCTATGCTGGTTGCACCGAGTGAAACTAGGTGCTCTAAGTCTAGTATGGGGGAGATGTTGTAACATGTGTGTTGTAAGGATGTAACATTTGTTACTAACAAAATAATTAAAAAATTTCATGTCGGCTCATAAAATACAAAATTAAATTATGGAAAGTATTTAAAAAAAATCCATGTTGATTCATAAAATAAAATATTATGAAAAGTAATTAAAAAATAGATGTTGGTTTATAAAATAAAAACTTAAAAGGTAAACCCGGATTTATCAATCAAGAAAGATCAAATTTTGAGTTTAAATTTTAAAAAAGAAATATTGCTGGTTTATTCTCACTTGAATAGCATACAAGGTTTTTAAAGTTTTGAGGGACTATTTATTCTATCTTTTTCCATACCAAGTTTTTAGGATGTTGAAAGACTATTTATTATATCGTTCACTTCTAATGCACTCTTCTTCATTTAAATCTATTTAATATTGAATTTTTTATTTATTTTTATTATTATTCTCTCTATATATTACTATTACTATTATTATTATTTTCAATGGAATTCACCATGCACTTTTCCTCATTTTGAAGATGGTACTCAAGAAAATTAGTTTGGTTGATGACCAATTTGACCCTATTGTTTACAACACTCATCCACTTGAATTAACCCATAAGTTTTATAATAAATTATTTTGTTTTTTGATAATAATGATAATTCACCGATCTTTGTCCATAAGTTGATCCTCAATTAGCATAACCATATTTATTACACAAATACGTGTTTATATATTAGAATTTGGGGTCGACTAATATCTATGTTTTTTCCTAGATTGCAGGAGGATGAGACAAGTGTATTGTCGAGATTAATTTTATTGATAAACTATTATACAATAAAATAATGCTGCTATCTACATATATTAACCATATTATTAATAATTATAATCATGTCATTTTTAATTTTCAATAAAAAATATACGGAAAGTGGGTTCACTCATTCATAAAGTGTATTGTCCACATTAGTTTTATCAAATGACCAATTTGACCAGATTGTTTACAACACTCATCCACTTGAATTAACCCATAAGTTTTATAATAAATTATTTTATTTTTTAATAATAATGATAATTCACCGATCTTTCTCCATAGGTTGATCGTCAATTAGCATAACCATATTTATTACACCAATAGGTGTTTCTATATTAGAATTTGGGGTGGACTAGTATCTATGTTTTTTCCTAAGGAGAACCAGACAAGCGTATTGTCCACATTAATTTTATAGATAAACATTTATACTATCAAACATAGCTATCCTTTAGTCAATTATCCTTCTTAAAACATAGCTACCAATAATCAAACATTCTCTATCATAACCTTCCATGTTCAACCATAGTCAACCAATATAAAAAATGATAAATCATTATCTACCATTCCAACCATGTTAAACATGGTTAACCATTATCAACCATGATCAACAATGAGCTCTTCATTTATATGATTTTATTTAATATAAAGCATTTAACTCATACTTTTATTTTTATTATCATAATATGATAATAAAATATTATTAATATTAACAATAATAAAAATAAATATAAATATGTTAATAACAATATTTTTTATTTCATTTTATAATAATATATATACTCATAATTGTTTTTTTTTTATAATATGAAAATAAAATACTATTAATATTAATATTAATAAAAATAAAAATAAAAATGTTAATATCAATATTTTTAATTTCATTTTGTAATCATATATATATATATATATATATATATATATATATATATATATATATATATATTCTTTATTTTGATTAAATTTATATTTTTATTTATCTAAATTAATTGAATATTTATTTTATTATTTATTCTTCTTACTTTAGTGTATTCTTAGATAACGAATCACCATGTGTGTTTTGAGGATGTCAAGCTTATTGCCAAATTGGAAAAGTTATGGATTCCTTAAGTTTGAAGCAAGAATCAAGTGTTGGACTAGCAGGCTAGCCTCTGTGGGTGGCAAGCTCATACTGGTTAAAGCCGTGCTCACCAGTATTCTTATATACTGGCTATTCTTATTCATAGCTCCTAGCTCGGTTTTACAACGCATTAAAAAACTATGTTCCAATTTCTTGTGGTCTGGTGGGACGAACTGTAAGGGACTGATCATGGCAAAGTGGGATTATATAACTTCCCCTACCGAATTCAGTGGTTGGGGGTTAAAAAACATGGAAATCTTTGGCAGGGATTTACATCTCAAAAGCCTTTGGAGGGGAATTTTCGGCTCTTCTTTATGGTCCAAGGTTCTGCATGCAAAATACATTAAGCACGATTCCATGAGGTGGATTAGAAGTCCTCTGAAAAGAGTTTGGAATGCTTCTGTTATTTGGAAAGGTTTTATGAATGTGATTAGTTGGCTAAGAGATGATCTTTATTGGCAGGTTAGGTCACGCCGATCAGTCCGGGTGGGAATCTATCCTATTCTAGGTTTAGATGAGAATTTCTCTTTATCTATGGAAATTATTGAGTATTTAAATGATAGGAACTTCACCACACTTGATAGGATGAAGAACTATATCTCTCTGAGAGGTAGTCATATTGGATCAAAGGTGTTGATTTGGGGCTCTTGAGGCAGTTTGAAAAGGAGTGGGATACATATTTCTCTCGTCTGGATTCGATTGGTATCAGACTCACAGATCAAAGGGATGTTTTGAAGTGGGAAGGTAATCCAGTGGAGGGAATCATCACTGCCAAGACGGCCTATGAGGTTATCATTAGACATAGAAATTTTGCTCCTCAACAGTGGTGGTTTCAGAAATTGTGGAGCTGGGACTTACCTCTAAAAATCAAGTGTTTCAGATGGTTTGCATTCAAAGGGAAATTGAAAACTTGGGATGCTTTGACAAAGATGGGATGGGATGGGCCTAATAGATGTCCACTCTGTATGATCGATGTTGAATCCACATACCATTTGCTTGTCTGCTGCACATTCACTCGAGAAATTTGGTCTTTAGTTGCTTCTGCACTAAATATTGCATCCATATGCGGCTTAGAGTATTTCAATCAAAATTTTCTGCAATGGATCAGTTCATGTAAGGATCATCCTTTACTACTTATTTACATTTCTTGGGTAATTTGGTTCACTAGAAACAAAGTTGTTTTTGAGGACCTAGCACCTTCTGCACATAGTATAAAGGATCAAATTCTAAGCATCTATAAAGCCTCTTCAAAAAGGAAAATGCCTTAGGTGACCAGGATTGTTGGTGCCTTTCAACCACAGGTTAGATGCCCCGTCATCTTCTTTGATGGTGTTGCACAGCTGGGTATTATCGCTGCAGGTGGTGTGATCTACTTAAATGAGTCTCACTATTTCTCCATAAGATTAAACTGTGGCACTGGATCGAATATGAAAGCAGAAATATTGGCCTTATGGATGGTTTTGAAGGTGGCCCACTATTTTGGAATTGATGACTTAAAATTTTTTGCGGATTCTCGGGTCACAATTAAGTGGGCGCAGGGTGCCTCAATGTATTATCTCTTGTGCACTGGTGTCAACGGCTCATGAATTTGATCAATGGCTTCAGGAATGTCTCTTTCGAGCACATCTTTAGAGAGCACAACTTACTAGCTGACAAACTTTCGAAATTGGCTCTCGATGGGACTGTTGGCTTTCTCCTATGGGAAGAAGTTTTCTGTGAGGAAACTGTGGATCATGGATCCATCTATATTTTTGAGCAATGATGTTCTCTTTTTGTTGAGGTGATGCAGTTTGGGAGTTTTTCAATTTTTTTTTGATCTTGTTGACATCCTGTGCGTCACTTAGCAGATCTTTCTATGTTTTTTATGAGAGACTATGTATTGCATCCTTGACTTTATGTCATTATTTCTTTAGGACGGCATGTTCCTCCATGTACCTTTTGATTCAATATGAATAACATTGGTACGTCTTTTTTCTGCCTGGGAAAAGAATTGCATCCCAACAATTTAAATAGGGATAGGGATGAGTGGAGATTGTTGGTGGAGGTTTTGAAAAATCATTGAATTATTATTTATTCCAAGAAGCATGGAGTTCCTTACAAAATAATTAAAAAAATTCAAAATAAAAACTAAAAATTTAAACGATCAAGAGAGATCAAATTTTGAGTTTAAATTTTAAAAAAGAAATACACCTCAAAAAATTGGATCCCTTCGTTTTAAATCTATTTAATATTGAATTTTTATTTATTATTCTATATATATATTACTATTATTATTGTTATTTTCAATGGAATTTACCATGCACTTTTCCTCATTTTGAAGATGGTACCCAAGAAAATTAGTTTGGTTCATCCACTTGAATTTACCCAAAAGTTTTATAATAAATTATTTTGTTTTTTTGATAATAATGATAATTCACGGATCTTTCTCCATAAGTTAATCGTCAATTAGCATAGCCATATTTATTACACAGATAGGTGTTTATATATTAGAATTTGGGGTGGACTAGTATCTATTTTTTTTCTTAGATTGTAGGAAGACAAGACAAGTGTATTGTCCACATTAATTTTATTGATAAACTATTATACAATAAAAGAGAAGAGATTAGCGTTCACGACCACAAATTAAGTAAATGTGCTAGTTAATAATACGGTTAATATACTCTAATCACGGCATTATTATTCATTTTCTCATCTTAAATAATGCCGCTATCTACATATATTAACCATATTATTAATAATTATAATCATGTTAGTTTTAATTTTCAATAAAAAAACTGAAAGTGGGTTCACTCACTCATTCATAAAGTGTATTGTCCACATTAGCTTTGGTTGATGACCAATTTGACCAGATTGTTTAAAGCACTCATCCACTTGAATTAACCCATAAGTTTTATAATAAATTAATTTGTTTTTTTAATAATAATGATAATTCATTGATCTTTCTCCAGAGGTTGATTGTCAATTAGCATAACAATATTTATTACAGCCATAGGTGTTTATATGTTAGAATTTGGGGTGGACAAGTATCTATGTTTATTCCTACATTACAGGAAAATGAGACAAGTGTATTGTCGAGATTAATCTTATTAATAAACTATTATAAAATAAAAGAGAAGAGATTAAAGTTGGTTATCTACATATATTAACCATATTATTAATAATTATGATCATGTCAGTTTTAATTTTCAATAATAAATACATTTTCAATAATAATAATAAAATGAAAGTGGGTTCACTCATTCATAAAGTCGGTTCACTTATTCATAAACACAAAACAAACCACACATACATTTTGGTTTGGGTTCAACTATAAAATCAACATATCCAATGTACAAAGTACACGTTATCTATATCTATATCTCTATCTTTAGTTTTGGTTCTTTCATGGTTAGGGATTCTTCGAAGGTTAATCAGGAATTCCGAGTTTGGTAGGGCTTTAGGGTTCCAGCTGCAACTGCGAACCGACTGCACCAAATTAAATGGAAGGCCCATCAGAAAAAGAGCTTAAGAACATTGAGGAACAAGGTAACGATATTGGAGTTGATTCATTGAAGAACAAAGGCATTGAGGAATCAGCCCCCACTCATAGAGGTAAAATATATGATTTCCAGTACTGGTTTTATCGACATGATTCCAGTACTGGTTTTATCGACATGATTCCAGTACTGGTTTTTTTAAATCACTCGGCTCTTTCAATTGATCTTTGTTATGTCTAATATTAATAGTAATGCATCCATCTTTGTTCTCGGTTTCATGCAGAATACGGGGATTTAATAGTTGGACATGATAATGACTTTGTACTTGGTGAAGTGATGACCAGGATTCCCTGGTACAACCGTCCAATTTTTAATGTGTTGAACCGATCATGGGCTCATGCCGTCACACACTCTTTCCCACTTTTCGCCCGTCTCCACCACCCGCGTATCCTCTCCGAATCGATTGTTTTATTCCGAACTCCATTTCCTTGGTACCCTTCTAATTCTAATGAAGAGATTGCTCTTTGGGTTTACAGCTGCAGCGGCCGTATCATGTTGAGCCTTCCGGTGCCAGCAATCCCTGCCCCTCTCCAGGAACATGTGAAGTTTGTGTGCGATGATAATGAGGAGTGCATATACTGCTTCACTTGTGATCTTGAAAAAGGAGTTTACAATGTGGAAGTTCTTGATCTCAGAGAAGGAAGCAGTCGCTGGAAGAGACTACCATCCTTGCCAGCCTTTCCTGATAATTCCAGATATCGCAGATATTATGTGACTGGTTGTTCGTCTTGGGACAATGAAAAGTATAGTACTACTTATACTGTTTGGATGCGAACCACGCTAATGGCAGACCCCAACGCCGTTTCTCAATGGACGCTAACCCTCGGAAGACACAGAAACAATTCCGAAGAGCGATGGCAATTATGTGAAGGTGTAACTAGCATCCCCAGTGACATTCAAACATTAAACAGCAAGATCCCATTTTATGTTGAGATTGATAAACATCCAGATACCGTCCATGGTCTGTCTGGGAGATATCTTTACCGGAGATGTGAGCGGTTAGATGATAGTCAACCCCCTACTGATTTGTGGGGGGTCCGGTATATATTGATGTTTCAGGCACCCAATGCTGGTGCTTACAGTTTCTATCAGATCTCGTTATGTCAGTTCGGTATGCGGTTTTACACGATGAAGGTGAAAGACGAGAGCCGGTCGATTGAGGAAGATGAGGAAGGGGGTGGTTTTTGGGACTACTGGCAGTCACGGATTGATGGTTTTCCCTTGTTGGAGGAAGGTGAGGACAGGAGCGCAATCAAAGTTTCAGAGGAGAGTATGGATTTGGTAGGGCGAGGGCAGGCTAATACCCACGAGATTTACGAGATTCAGGTGAATGTGGCCCAAAGGAACCGCTTACTCTACTTGTACGGTTTGATTGGATGTGATATATCATCAGCATAGATCTATCTAAAGGGGATATACCAAGAAGGGTTTGATTGGATGTGATATATCACCAGCATAGATCCATCTAAAGGGGATATACCAAGAGTAAGATTCAGGAGGGATCAAATTTTTTCAAATGCAAATGTTGAAGAAGGTTTTAATTTATTCAATTTGTTGAGTTTTATATATGCACTTGTAAATGTTTTAAGCCTTACTTGATTGTAGAATGGGCTTCTTCCGCAAACTAATGTTAACATTTGTTTATTTTATTTTATTTGTGATTCCATGAGCACTCATTTTATTTTTATTTTTCTCTTTAGAAGTGTAATTATTTTTAAAAAATGTACCAACATTTCATGGTGTCATATGCTTCAAATGGGAATATTACCAGCATAGATCCATCTTAAATAGTATCTATCAAGCACCCAGAGGGATCCAATTTCTTGAGGTGTATTTCTTTTTTTAAAATTTAAATTCAAAAAATTTGATCTCTCTTGATTGATAAATCGGGGTTTAAGTTTTAAGTTTTTATTTTATAAAGAAACATCTATTTTTTAATTACTTTTCATAATATTTTTTTTATGAACCAACATGAATTTTTTTTTAAAATACTTTCTGTAATTTTTTATTTTATGAGCTAACATGAATTTTTTTATTTATTTTGTTACAAACGTTACTTTGTTACAAACTTTACTTTGTTACAAACTTTACAGTTACAACATCTCCCACATACTTTTTTTTTAAATACTTTCCATAATTTTTTATTTTATGAGCCAACATGAATTTTTTTAATTATTTTGTTACAAATGTTATATCACGTTACAACATCTCCCCCATACTTGGTTGTAGAGCACTCGGTGCAATGAATTTGCTTTGTATCAATCAAATTTAAAATATAAGAAATAAGAATAATAATATTATTATTATATATATCTAATATCTATATATTTATTTTAAAATTTTAATTAAAAATAATAATATATTTGAAATTTTTTCTTATCTAATTTATTAAGTTGGATTAAATTATAGTCCTAATCCCTTAATCAAAATTAGTTTATAATGGTCGAATATATTATTTGAAATAATATAGAAGAAATTCCAAAAAGACAATTATTTTGGGGCTTTGCCCCCAAACACTTAGAAGGGGGTTGTTGGCCATCCATGCCACCAAAGTTGAGGCGTGCACATCCCCCTTGGACACCCTTCATTTATGGGCTGACCCTCAAACCCCCATTGGGATGTGACAAAGAATATAACACATATCCAACATTATTCCACTTATTGAATACTTTGCAAAAATGGGGGCAAAAGTACAACTTGAGTGGGCCCAACCATTAAGAACATGTGTTTCCTCCTAGGAGGCCATAGGTTCAAATTTGGAGGGGGGTATGTGCTCAATAAATGATAATTGAATGAAAAACATTACACATAGTTACCTAGTGATGGAACAAGAATAGTTCCAAACACATCAATGTGTAAATTAACTCCAAGATTCCTTATTCTCTTATAGTATATGGGAATCTCACATGATTCTATTTACCATATCTACAATGTTTATAAAAATCAAATTCTAATAATCAAACATACATACATTCAACCATACATTTACCATGTAATGTTCAAAGGCCCTTCTTTTCAATATGTCCTAGTATTTCAAATCGCAATGTCTTCTCTCCAAAGTTAGTAGGGGTCCTGTCTTCTTCATTTCTATCCCTCAGAACAATAAAATCATTACACCCATCATTAAAAGTGATTCCCAATAGCTTGTAGAATGTTCTAACCTAAATTCCCCTTATCAACGCCATTGCTCCTCAAACCATCTTGCATGTGTCCTTTTCAAATATAGTATGCACACGTACATCATCCATATTACTTGCAGATATCAGGCTTTTGGCTAGATTTGGAATGTTCACAACCCCAGTGAGATTTATAATCCTTTTATCTTTGAGCAATAGATTAACCCTTCCACATCTTATGATTTTAGTTGTCAATTTATCTCATAGGAAAATATCACCTCCATTGTACTCCATATTCAACAATCCCAAAGAATTTTTGCACCATTTAAACTTCTATATCCTAATTAGATTTGTAAGCATATTTGTTGTTTCTCATCACTGTCAATTTTCTCCAACAAGATCCTACCTGCTTCCACCACTTTCCCTATGAAATGGTATTTAATATCAATATATTTTGTGCAATCATGAAATGTTGGATTCTTCACTAATTGAATATCACTTTGATTGTCACAATGCAAAGTAATATTCCCTTGCATTATCTTGAAGTCATCCATCAGTCACTCTAGCCATATTGCATCTTTATCAGCCTGAATTGTTGCCAAATATTATGTTTCAGTGGTTGAAAAGGACACCATTGGCTACAAATTAGATGTCCAACTTAAACATGTTATACAAATTAACGAGAAATATCAAGGGGCACATTTAGTGGCCATTTTTACCCCCGAATCAAAAAGTGGTGCTACAGGTAATTGTTCTCTTTCCTTGCCTATGTGTCACCTACCCAAATTTCTAAAAATTACTATTTTATTTGCAAAATACTTTATGTTAAATTTAATTACAAAGTTTTGTAATTATGATCAATTTTGATCATGGATGAATGTAATTACTGAATATTATTATTTAAATTAATTAATTAGGAGACAAACACCCAAGAGGACTATTAAATGAGTGTTCACTGACCCACTAGGAGGAATGGAAGCTGTTGGAAGGTATGGGACAGATGGCAGCAGTTGCATCACACCACTAGCTATTGGTTATGGGACAACTACCCCTAAAAATAGGGAATTATCCCCCAGGTGGAGGGAGTGAGCAGGCAGCTCATTTAATGACCGAGTAACATCTGAAAAGGCCTAGGCAACCTATAAAGGAAAATTCGAATTGAGCAGGCAGCTCTTAATCAATATTTCTGCAAAATATTTTCCTCATGTGAATCAGGTGATCACAAGAGAGATTCGAATAGGGAGGCTAGTGGTGACTATAATCTTAATCTGCATTATTGCTGAGAAGAACCAGAGATGCTGGTGCAGATCTATTGGATTGCTAACTATTGAAGATTTTGAAGCTATTTGCTATAGTAAGAAGAAGTCCTATTTCCTGAGTTTCTTCCTCCTGGTGGTTCAGTGAACAGGCTCGGGGATCCTAAGACAGTACTTGACTATTTTCAGGAATTGGTTGGGTGGAACGGTCTTCTTGGGTTGTTTGTTGCCCTACAGCTTTTCTTAGGTTCTACATATTTTCTACTTATTCTCAGTTAATAATTATGTTCTGTTTAATTAGCATTTTTTGTTTTTCTGCTTCGAAAAGAATTCAATCCTAGATTTGTTTTAAGTCTGAATTTTTAAGTTTAATGTTGAAGATTGATAAACCAATATCTCTATTTTTCCACATGCTGTTTTGAAGCATCGTACTCTAGTAGAGATACACAAATTAAAAATAGATTAGAAGATAGGCAAATGCCATTGATTCGAATAGATAGAACAATGATCGAATTATGTTTTATTATTCTATCCTATATTTTCCAGTAGTAAAATTTACTGTATAAAATGGTCCCAAACTACAACATTGTTTCATAAAATATAAGTATTGTTCTCTTCTCTGTCTATATATATTATAGTTTGCTCATTCTATTAGTTTGTGTAGTATTCAAATGAAAATCGACAAACCATGTTTATACCATAGCTTCAAATTAAAACAGTATTATCATCATTAATTAGTCACATGCTGCAAACGCAAGCATTACACAGTCATTCTATATTTCCCAGTTTTCACATTACTCATACACACACACTGTTTTCATTTCTTATTCTATCATTTTCATAAATTTACAATTCAAACAGGTAATAGAGATAATATAAACATTCTATTGCTGATAAGTTATTGTTTTCAGTAGATAATCAAACTAACACAACTTAGGGTTTGACCTATTTGTTTTCGTTACAATTGAATTCTTTACCTCTTGAAATATCATACATTTTATAGTTATCATCTATGATAGAGCATATAAACCCTAGTCAAGAATTTTTACAACATCAATTCACAACATTAAAATCGCTAACACAGATTTTCGACTTATTTTTCATACTCTTAGTTTACAGTTTGACTTTTGTTTGTAATCAGCGAGAATCGTCGAATCGATGCCTAGCCATTACCTTTCTACTCATAGCATTTACAAAACCTTTTCAATCATTGTTCCAAAAAACTTACGGTTTCGATTTCAACAAAACATTTCAACAGATATAACTTATGACCTAGAAACCAAACCGAATAAAGCTGTATAAAAACAACAGTATAACATTTGAGGATTAGAGTTTAATGCACAGGTCAGACGAGCCTTGGCTCCATACATTTCCATAGTGATGCTTATCAACAAAGTGGAGTGTCAAAATGTTTTCACCATTATAAGTTTCCATATACAAGAAAGAGGAATCATTCGTTCCCAACAACAAAACCTTACATTATGTTCAAACGAAATTAAAACAGGGTTTTATTTCCTTCAACATTGAAATCTTAAACCTGAGTCTACGTTTCCTCATAGACGAAAATCTAAGCATCTAAATAAACACAGAGAGTAGAGACGAAGGCCTCTCATCAATACAAAATACATATCAAAAGATCTTTTGACAGACGACGCCATGGAAAACACTGACTTCTCTCTGTTGAAGCCAACCTCATCATCTCAGAACAAAGGGGTACCTACGAAGGTATCAAAAGACTCGAAGCTTACCAGGGAGGGAAGCTCACGTTCTCTTTTCAAAACCCTTTTCCACATTACGGTCCTCGACACCTGCAACTTCGAAAAAGAACCACAACTTAGTATTTTTTAATAGCACCACTTATAACTTAACAAATAATCGAAAATATCACTTACGTTCAAGAGCTTACCCTTTCAAATGAAGACCAAGTTCTTTGCTAAAATCCAGAAAGACGCCGAGATAGCTACTGGGAAACGAGATGGGGAAACTTCCATTAAAATACAGTTGGGTATGTCTCATACAAACTTAGAACGAGGAAACACGAAGCCATCTACACGTTATCAACTCAAATTTTAAGTGTCGATCTCATTTTACATTTCCATAACCATGGCTTAAAACCTCCAACTCCAAAAGCTACCTATGAAATTCAAAGTCGAGACCTCCTGCCTTTTTGCTAACCCTAGAAAATTTCTGCAGCCTGTCGGCCACGGGCCAAAACAATAGAAACTCTAAACAGCCTTTTCCAAACTCATAAACCATTTCCAACAACAGAGGTTAGGGTTCTAATCGAACAACCCAAATCCATCAAAATCAATGTTCTCAAATGTGCCAACGATGCTGCATTGGGTCGAACAACCCTAGCATTCAATGCACTGTCATTTCACATGCAGGGTAAGTGCCACGGTGGATTACGTTGGATAGTTTCTACCTCCAACTCGGAGAATACCAACTCACAATCATTGTTAAGGAGTCTCAGTTTACAATCTTTTAGTGTTCATACTTTATGTGGAGTGGTGACGATCCTTGTCACCGGGAGAGTTCATTTCAAACCATAAATGCAAGATCAAAACTCGATTTCCTGGATAGCTCGAGCCTTGTTCCATTAATGAATCAGTTGTTCGCCACCCTGCCAATACTTAATGCATGTCAGTGTTATATTCGAATGTTATAATCATGAGGTCGACATTATAATATTCATAATATGCAAGGTCGAATCCTAAGTTAGTTTGGACTCTAACTTTCAATCCACGAAGTTCATCATTGTGATACATCAACTAACGATTCCATAGAACCTAGCTAGGTCGTATTTAAAGAGTCATGTGGTTATATAGATGACCTTTTCAAGTTATACAAGCTTTCGTATAGTCCCAAGTTTTTATTTGTAGATTCAAATATTAAGATTATGACTTATATATTTCATAGGATAATCAAAGTCATAGTTTTGACATATTTTCACTTATGACATTCAAACAAATAGATACAACCACGTATAGTTCAAACATTATAGATTTATAATGGTTGTAGTCCATACACAAAGAGATTTTAATACTAACCTAGTTACAATTTTGGCATTCATATAAATTCTATAATCATAAGTATGGATAGTCTATAGGATAATCATTTCATTGAATCCAATGGAAAAAGTTTAACATAAAGTTAGACAATTGTTATGTGGACTTACTTATCCTCTCTTTTCAAACTTAAATAAATCGCAGTAGGTCAATTACATGGGTACTATAAAGATAATTAATTATCTTAAGACGACAATGAAACCAGCTAGAACAATTTCAAGATTTACATCAACTAGTCTTTCAGCATGATGACGTAAATGGAGAATTTTGTTCTACAACATTGTGGAGTCATCAAACAACATCTCAAAACATTAATTATAGCATTTGAAACCCATACCTGCTCACTTCTGGTGAGTCGTAACAGAAATTATAACATCTAATTAATTATGACGCTGAAAACTGAATTACACGTACTTCGTTCTTACATGTCGTCTGAACACAGGATAATCAATATGCTTTAGCGTTGCAACTAAGTAAGCTCCAGGGTACCTCATAGGACACCCTTATGCAGCAAATTCAAACAGTAAGTATCATTGCAAAAAGAAAATAGTGTCGCATCAAATTACCAATCGTTTAATACTTTTGTTATCATAATCAGGGTTAGTAATTATATTTTAAACTATCATTATCATTTTGCTGCTAAAATAGAAATTAAAGTATGTTTAGTACTAACAATTGTACAATTAATGCTGTCGCAATCTCCATTATTTATTTCCGCAATTATTATTATCATGATTAATGCTGTTATAAAAATTTTTAAATTTTTATGAAATTACGGGAAGTTACACTATGTCCTCAATAATACCTCCTTGTTCTTCTAACTTTGTCAATTCTTCTTGAAGGGATGACACTTGAATTTGGGTTTTGTCCAAATTAGCTTTCAGTTTAGTCTTCTTTGGTAAAGCTATTGGGACCTCTGGCTAAGAAGTGGATGATTGTGCTTGGACTACCTCTACTTGTTTATCTACTAGATCCTTTTCCTTCTGCAATGTATCAACTTGAACCTTAAGCTATGTTTCCTTGTGTTTCCAAGCCTCCATAGTAAGCTTATATTGCCTCACTTCACTTTGTAGATTGAGAATTTCTTGTTCCATAGTAGCAATTCCAGGAATTTGGACATTTACAACTTCTGGGAGCTTCAATTTCTTCTTAAGGGCTAAGATATCTTGATCTTTGTCTTTGATGAGCTTGACAACAAAGATGTATTCAACTAATTTTGGAAACAAGTGAATCATTGTTTGTTCTAGCTCCTTTATCTTATTGAATGTCGCTTTGTTTTCTGTTTTCTCTTGTTTTAGTTGATTGTTCAAATTGGTGATGGTTTTTGTACCTTCTTAGCATTGGCTATGGACAATATGACATCTCTGTACAAAACCTCACTAATTTTCCTATGCATTTCCACCAGATCCAAGGGGTTGATATATTTTAAAGGAACTTTGACCTTTGTCCCTTTGTAATATCTCAATGATCTTGCACCAGATGCGGTTGGTTCAAAAAGTGACAAATTGAGGGGTTTTTTGTCGTACTCAAAAGCTACCAGCAATTTAGTTTTACCCTTTCCTGTTCCCCAAATCTCAGTTGAGGATTCTTTCCTCTTTTCTAATCCATCTATTTTTGTATCCACATATTTTGAGAATATGATGGATTACCATCCTATTGAAGATTTTCCTGCAATCGATGTTGTGTCTAGTTGCTGAATTATCAATGAAGATGGATCAGTGCTGGAAGTCTCACTAGGATTCTCCTCAAGCTTGCTTGATAATGGTTTGTTCCCAACAACCTTCTCAGTGGTTGTTATCAAGGTTGCACCTTGGCTCAATACTTCATCCATTTTGAGCCTCTTTCCTTTTTTTCATCTTCATCCACCTCCATGTCATCTTGTGCTTTTGGCATGGATCTTTTACTATCCCTCTCCTCAAATACAATCTTTTTCAATAGAGATGATTGGACCAATATCTCATCCAACTCATCCACATCAATGATGTTAGGAACAAGAAAATTTTGTTGGATAATTTCCCTGTCTGATGCATTTTGAACTTGTTCCTGTTGGTTTCCTTGTGAAACCCCTACTAGTAGTCATTCATCCAATAGAAATGATTTGACCTCCTCCCGTAACTCCAGGTTGGAAGTCTTCTCCAAGAATCCTTTCGATTGATGTACATACTTAGTATCCTTATTTTCCTTCCTCTGCTTTCAAATAGTATGATGAGGGTCATAGATCGAAGCATCTCATTTGAATTGTAGTTGAGCCATCATGTCTTCTGCTACTGCTTTAGCTTCTCTAACTTTTATTAAGAATGGAATTGCTTCATATGGTAACTTGATCAATGAGGTCTACTTATACTGTACAAAATGAATCCATTATGAATTGAGTCATTGTATTATATATTCAAGAGAAAACAATATTTGGGTGAGGAAAAAAGGTAGTAGATATGGTTTCCCTTCAAAACCATAGACTCTAAGAATAGTATGACCTAAAAAATGGACTAATCACCAATCATGAACTCTGGACTTAGTTGCAATAGTGTTTTTTTACTCAGGGAATATTTTGGGAGGAGGAGCACCATTGAGAAAATAGTATATGATTGACATGAACCGATTTACATAGGTGAATCCTTCATTGTTTGGATTCCTCATGGGGACATGGGTCCACTCATAAACTAGCTAGGTATTTCCTAAGACATCTACAAGATGAACACCGATGTGATCTAGCAAGCCCTGATTTTGATATAAAATCAAGTATACCAAGTATGATAGATTTGTAAAAATCATCGTAGCATTAAAATCTACCAGTTGTTGATGCAGTGAATCTGACAAGAACTGGAAATAGTTGAATTTAGTGCATACACCCACTTCCTTAGAAAATGGAAGTGATAAAAAACCAAGGTGAAGTGACACAAGCAAATCATTAGTAAAAGGAAGAGTCTTTTTAAATAGGGGAAAATGAAGCAATTCGGAAATTGATTTTATGGAAATTGAGCATATGGCAATGGCTCCATTTGCTGCCAACATCACTATGTCATAAATTACATAATTCGTTGAGCACCAATACACTAGTTCTGGGAAATGATAGGTTTGGGGTATTGCTGTATAGACAAGTATTGAAACCCGCAGATAGAAATGATCTTGTGCGGTCATGAAATTGACTTGGGTGTCTTTTATCGGTCGGTACAAGTCACAGAAAGACAACTTAGGGTTAAAAACTTAGTTATGAAAATCAACTAGGGAACATCAATAGACTTAGTGTTTCTAAGTGTCTGAGGTGCCCTAGTTTTAAAGTGTGTGATCATTTTGTAACAGAAAAGTAAAACGGACATGGTTAAAAAGTTTCTAGGTGCAAAGAATAATACTTACCTATGTGAAAAAGGCCTTCATAGGTAGCGTTGACAACTTGATGGTATGAAGACAATGAGATACTTCTCCGGATGAGTAAGGATGTTTTCTTAAGGTTCACTAGATTTAGGATCCCGATCGATGATAAGTGCTTTATTTAGAGAAATATTTTATTCAAAACCCTTTAAAATTGAGGCTCCATGTATCAAAAAAATTTGACCTTCGGTTGGCCCTTTATTTTCTGTCATCTACTAATTGCATCATTATGTGTTTCCTCCTCATATTCCCCACACACTTGTCCCCTTTACATCCATCCATGTGTCCTTGTCATCTTTTTGTTGGCACGTGAGTTGGCAGGACAATTTCGAGGGAGTGTGGAAGTGGTTTCAAGGGTGCCCCAAGTTGGTTTGTAAACTACTTTTGTGTCCCGAAAAAAATGAAGGCACAAACCGACTGCCTCTAGTGGTCTTGCGTTTGGGGGCACCCTCTTGTTTTAACCATCTTTTGCTTTCCTCCTTAGGAATGAATTCATGTCATCGATTATAGGCTAAATCAACGGTATAGATTAGCTCCTCTCCCAATTCTAATGTGCAACTTTGTAGCCTACGATATAATTTGAAACTTTTATTTGTCAACTCCACATCAAAGTACATTGATACCATATATTAAACATCGAAATTGAGTCGCTTATTTTTTAATTCAAATGGAAGGCTTATTGTAGGTGTGAAGCGTGTAAGGTTTATGTTCTAAATGCATGAACCTGCAAATAAATGCATGTAGCTACAAAGTAAAGTTCAAAATGCATGCAGTTGTAAATAAATGCAAATCGAAATGTTCTCTATGCACCAACTTTTATGTACTATTCCATTTATCACTTGCACATCATGTTGTTAATGTGATACCTAAGAAACCATGTTAGGTGGCCATGTACATGTGTGGATTCATGTGTGGATTTAGGTTAGTTTCTTCAATGGATTACATGCATGGATTAGGTTAGTATCAATAAAAACTTCATATGATAGAAATCGTGAATAATGATTTAAAACAAAAAAAAATATTTAAACAATGAAAGGAAGTACATATCAACCTACATACTAATTAGTTTATTAAATAGTATCTATTATATATATCCATAGAAGTTTCATCTTGGACTTCACCAATTCATCCAATTCTATATATGGCTCATGAAGATCAGAATTTGTATCCAAACCTTCATAATCATTGTAAGGATTATCCATAACAACATTTGGTATGTCTAGCACTAAGTCATCGTCAATATAATCATCATTATCAATATCAAGCATAGGATCTAAGGCATAGAGTGTTTGGTCAACTTGATTTTCCTCTTCGTCCAAGTACACTTCTTTATCTTCCCTTGCATCTTCATCTTCTTCATAATGGACATATTCTTGAGGAGAAATATACTTTACAGACCTTCCTCTCAGATCAATTCTAACAACATATCACCAACCTACTTTACATGGTACTTTTGAATAAAATACCTGCTCATATTGTGTTGGAAGTACATAGGGATTTGTATTTGGCTGGTACTTTTGAATAAAACACCTGCTCATACCCCATGTACTTGCTGAGATCATATATAAATTCCTCCTATCTATAATTTTCGATAAGCATTCTTTGACATTCTTTCCAATATTCATTGTGTCAAACAAATGAGCTACTTATAGGTGCTCATAGTATGGTAACCAATGGAATTGAAAATAGTATTGTTTCAAACCTCATGGAAGATCACCATGAAGACCTTTGAGAAACAACAAATATAGAATAAGACATTTTAACAAAAATATATATATATAAAATAATACAAGTGACAAATTCCATGAACATAACTAAAACCAATTGCTTACCATTAATCTTCTCAAATTTCCTTTTCCATAAACGAGACTCCATTCTTCGTGGTTTTTTACCACTCTCTCCCTTTCCGTTAAACAAATTTTTTTTTTCTTTCATAAATTTGATACCTATGGTCTGTGGGGAGGAAGTTCCTGAACTTGTTCTAGACCTCCTTTCTTAAGTTTCTCAAACGTCTAGATATTGTTCCTGAACCACATACTAGAAATGCATATTTACCCTTTGTTTTAATCCCTGCAAGTTATATAGTAATGTTAATAATGCCAAATCATTGAAATAAAAATTCAATAATAAATTATATACAGATTTACATTACAAGTTTACATACCACAAAAATGTGTAATCCCTCGTGCATCATGAATTGTCCGTGTAAATATGCCATGGAATTGAAATTGATTTTTCCCTATTGGTTTTGAGATGTTGTACATATTGATCTCGAACCATGATTTCAAAAGTTCATCTATGAGAGGCTCAATATATACATCCATATATTTAACAAGGTGCTTACCTAGTTATTTGAAAATTAAGATACATAATTACGTTATCGCACATGAAAAATTGTAAAAAAAAAAAAGTGAATTGTGTATATGTTGTTAAAAATATTAAATATAAGTACCTAGAATAATTAATTCCAACATGACATGTTCTCTCTTTATTTTCATCCAAGGAGGAAGGTTATTTTTTATAACAAAAACTAGCCAAACATAGTAATTGGTTGTGAGCTCTCCATATGGATTGACACCATCAACTGCCAATGAAACTTTAACATTACGAGGTTCCTCTTTAAAAATGGGCCATTTGTCATCGATATCTCTAAATGCATAAACATATCTAGGAATTCTCATGGGACCATATTCACTTATATCCCATGCATGATATTCCATCAATCGTGCTATGTTTTTGCACCTAAACAATCATTGGAAATGTGGAATTATCAGGATATGGCCGCGAAGAACTTTGAGGGGCACTTTATTTGTTACCTAATCGGTACAATATCTACTAATTTCACATTCAAGGCATACATTTTTTATGCATGTTTTCCATAATATATAATATTATCATTAGGACATACATCAATCATGTTATACGCCATTCCTATATCTTTCAAAATGGCACACATTTTTCTATATGTGCGATGTAAAATATTTGACGGTGGTAGAATAATATCACCTGAAAATATACAAGAAAAAAAATTAATATATTCGAAATAAAAATTTAGGTCCTTTATATTAAAATCACAAATAAATCACTAAGGATTATAATTTTTTACAAAAAAACCTTACATACCTTAACACTTGTGTCATTCCTATGTTTGAAATACCATTCATTACCTTCAAGTTCACTAGCAACAAAAGAGAAGAGAGAACACTTTTCTTTGATTCTTTGTTTAAGGATTTTTGTGCCTTATCAATGAGAGGTACATCATGAATATGTTCATAGATATCATCAAAATGTGCATTCTCATCCATGGAAACAAATGCGTCATGCATCAACCTATTTATCCCTTTATTCTCAAGGATATTAAGGTCAATTTATTCCATAGTATCAACTTCAATTTCATCACCCTCACCATGATCTCTACTATGAATTGCATCATGTGGAATTCTAAGCATTGGTGGTCATGTCTATGTAATAATTACAACAAAATAAATTGAATTGGTATCGAAATAGTAAAATATTTAAACTATTGAAAATGTTAAAAACCATGTTTTTGATAGATTACTGACGGATGATATTCTCTTCCACCTTCGAAATGCCCATATTCTAAGCAAATTTTAATATCTTTCAAGACCTAACAACTCTTCTTATCTTTATCCCTTTGCAACTTTTACAAGGGAAATAGATTTTCCTGTCACTAATATAATGATCAAATAGATTGGGATGATTATGAATATATGTAGGCTTATCGTGATTGATACAATGTGAACAAAAAGAATTTCCTTCATTAGGAACAAAATCTGCATTGGCACCAAATATAGAATTAATAATAGATTATATATAAGCATTTTGGTTGGCTCTACTAGTGCCCTGGTTAAGGTAACCTAAAATTGTTTTTTATCTCAACAAAATACAAAAAACATTCATTAGCACAATAAGAATAAATTAAAAAAAAATCACAAATACAACACCTCGATATTATCCCCTTTATGTTTCATGTTAATAATATCATTAGGAAACCATTATACAGTGTTACATCTTGTGCATTGTGATATTGATTGAAACTGTAATCGATGCCATAAATTCATTCATACAATCCTCATAATCTCTTCGCACTTTACTCCAAGCTCTAGCCTTCCCCTAGATGGAGTAAATTTCATAGCATAATTGCTTAGGAAGATTATTTTGTACTACTTGTCATGAAATACTTAAACTAAATTCACCCTAAGGAACCTAAACCTTCAAGACAATAGAAATGCAAACTTAGCTTGTAATCTTGATCAAGGCAAATTGAGGATAAGTGGGAAAGAACCGAGTTTGGTTCTGTATTAAGTGTGCTTATTGAGATCTTGTTTTGGGAGAAATCTCTTTGGGGACTACTCGGTTTGCTCTTGCTAATTTACAATAGCACTAGAATTAGCTATCAGATCCTCTATCTTAGCAATTCTCAGGTGAAGTTTTCTCAGTCAACTTTTATGTTTTTACAAGAAATGGATTAGGATCTCGTCAAAAAGAATAATATTGAGAAGTTTCCCGAGAAAATCCATGACGAGAAGAAGAGAAATAGGGATTTTGACATTCATGACTTAGTGAAAAGGCAGAAATCTTGTGAGGAACATGGTGTTAGGTACTAGTTGTTGTCCCATATCCAACAAAATTATTTGGAAGTTTGGGTCAATCAATTGCGGATGAGAATGATAAATGTAGAAAATGAAATCGGATTTTGGAAATGTGAATTCAAGTCTTTTGAACAAGAACTCAAAGAATTGAAGAATACTAGGAGGAACCCTGCTAAATATTTGCCTCCATCGATGTTAAAAAAATGAAGCACTTTTGGCTTATATTGAGGATACAGATGAATACGAGAGAAAAATGGATGAGAATAATGTTTTTGAGGAATATCTTCCTCCTTAGTTTCCTCTGGATACAAACTAAAATCCATAGCTTATAGAAATCTAAGATTCACACCTATGTTATGTTGATCAATGAAGGGTAAATGCATTTTGTTATATAGTACTTTTATTAGAATGTATACCAATACTCAAATAAAAGAGGCCTAACTAGGGACTAAACTTATTTAGCATCTTTACAACCACAGAGATTAGATACATCTTCTGAATTCCAGAAACTACTCGATTGACCATGAGCCTCATTAACTCTACAATTTTTTTCTCCTTGGGTAATCCAATTTCACAAACATTGACCATTGTAGTAAACCTCAAACTACATAGTGGCTCACCAAATAATTTAGTTTTTGAAGAAATGTTAACAAACATAAGGCATGAATGCATGTTGAAAAGACAAGTTAGAAAAGATATGTACATAATAACATTAAACCAACAATCATTAGTTATGACTGCAAAAGGAACCTATTAACTAAAATAGATATGTTAACTTTGAATTTTTGTAAGGTATGTGTTGTTCCTTAATAGCTATGGCTAGAATGACATCCCTTAACATGCAAGCTTATGTTACTCACTTGTTGAAACCACTTGTGCCATTTGATGAGTCCACAATATAGGTATCAAGTGCAGTCCTTTTTACCATTAAGGAGCAAGAAAGCAAGCCGAAATCACCCCTTTCTGTAGGATAGGATGTGATTTGATTGATTATGAAATAATGTGATTAAGTAGTTATCTTTTTATGTGTTTAGCATGTTTTTAATAAGATAATAAAGTGGATGAGCACTATGTGTGAATAAAAGCAGGTCCAAATATAATTATGAAGATTGGAAAAGTCAAGCTCTAGTTAAACTCCACAGAAGTACACGATGATAAGATTTTCCTGATTTATAGGGAAGAATATAAATAGATTGATGTTGTGATTTCCAATGTAGGGATTGGGGTTGAAATACTGTAATAAGTAGAGGCACATGGATAGCATGGGGCCAAACGCATTGTTGGGAATATTCTCTATTTTTCAGACTTTGTTACACAACACTCAATTTTTACGATTTCTATGGATTTTACAGCAGTGTAATGAATAAACCATGTTCTCTATCACCTATGCGTTTATAAGTTTAAATTATCTCATGTAATGCACATTGAGGAGGCCCCCCTCATTGCGTATAATAGGAGTGTAATGTCCCCTTGGCCCAATCCGACCATCAGGAGAGGATGCTAGCTAACCTGGGCTCTAAATATTCGCCCCAAGCCCATAATATGATTTTCAACAACAAATTGTGTGCATAAATGTAATTTAAGCATGCACAATGGAATTCAAAACAATCCACACACATCTAATATGAAAATACCTCAGCATAACATTACAGGCATCAATAAAACATTTCATAATTAAACACATAAGAATAATTATCTTTAAGAAACGCAAATCCAAGCAAATAGCTATGTGGGAGTGCTTTTCCCCCCAACCATATGCACTCAGTCCAGCATATACTCTTTCTACTGCTGAGGCCACCCCCAAGCTAGGCTATGAGGCCACCAGGGTGAAGGAAACACCTACAGGATTCTACCTTTCATCCCACAACCCATTTTGCTCTCTATGCTTAGTCAAATGCTCATACAGAGCTCCACAAGAGTTTCACTCAGCCCTCACAACCTTGGCTTTCACAATACCTGCCCCACACAACACCCTTCTAGCTCAGGCGTCCCCTTCACCGATCCATGGTGCTCTTGGGAAATCCATCTTGTTGGGTGCTTCTAGTGTGTGCATAGAAGAAGTCCAATATGATATGGATGCTATAAAACCACCTATAGCCTTGATTTGTGACTTCAAAAGCACCTATAAGCAACAAAAATACATGGGTAAGGTTCCTAGATTGCCCCCAACCTCTCTGCTCACCTACAACCAATTTTTTTTCCTTCCAAAAATACAACTCTGCCCTCTAATTCGAATTTCTGGGTTTAGCACACAATCTGCTAATTGAAATGAATAGCAATGGAGAAAACTCTACCTGGAGCAGCAACTTGTATGAGAGAATGAGAATGGAATAATGAGCAAAAGATTGTTGACTCTAAGGATATGAGGTGAGGGTGAAAAGACAACTGACATGGCTTCTGAATATAGAATAAATAGGGCTGCTGATAGCTGACATAACTGTCACAATCCCCATGCTCAATAACTACATGAAGTGACTTTCCCCACCAACCTCACATGTTCAATAAATGATTGGAAAATGGTCAAAAAAGGAGATAATTGGCTTATTCTCATCACATGACAGAATTTAGGGTGAGTTCTAGGGTCGACACATGGAAACATAAGATTGGGTTTCCCATAATCCCCCTTCCTCTTCCCCTCTGGTGGAATCATAGCACCTTTGGTGCTCTTTACACAACAATTTTTGGACCATTCTATTAATTTTCAGCATAATATTTACATTCATTTCGAATTAGGCATAAAAGCCAATCATATGGTCCAAAATAGAAATATAACATCATACATGCCTAAACCTTCACTAGTCGAACCTTGGCCTTGAGCTCCGCACTAGGAATTCACACTAGAATATTTACATAATATTGGATAATTACATTCCAATTCAAAACTAGGGGTATTACAAGGAGTTATGCTTTTTATTTTCATGTTGACTTATGCATCCTATGGTTTATGATTGAACAAGCACTTGTGGATTATTCGGGGCATTAATTCTGATATCAAAGTTAATTCTAAACATTATTGCTTTTATCCATAATCATGTATTACAACATCTATAGTTTTAATGTATGGAGTCTTTAGTCCTATAGCTACGTTCCACAAGGGCAGTTTCTAGATTCACACTCTTATTTCCCAAACAGTTTTTCTTCAATAGATTAGATTTATGCCTCTACTTAAATTCTCGTTGCTAATTTCAGTAAAACAGATTCATGCTTTTAAAAGGTAGATGTATGATTTCAATTTTATTTGATGCTTTCAACAAATAGGTTTATGATTTGGATTTCAATAGAATAGATTCATGTTTTTAATAGATCAATGAATGATTTTGATTTCATTTAAAATATTTATGCTTTCAACAAATAGGTTTATTCTTTGGATTTCAATAGAATAGATTCATGTTTTTAATAGATAGATATATGTTGTAGATTTTGTTAGATTGGGATTTATACCTTCAGCCCTTAGATGTTTGCTTATGTTAGAATAGGTTTATGCATTTACATATTTCTCCCCAAAATATGATCATTCAAAAATATGATTCTCTTAACAGTGCACATACAGTGCATAGTGCCTATGAATTTTGTACGTCCCATGGTCGATATTTAAAGTGAACTAATACCTCAGGTACTCCTTGAACTAATACCTCAGGTACTCTAAAATAGATGCCAACTTACAAACAAATCTCAATTCAACAACAAAGCATAAGAGTATTTATGAAGATAATGTGAATTCTACAGGAGAGATCACTCAGCTTGAACAAACCTCACAAATTTCACTTAAGAGTTGCAGAGAACAAGAAGAAGAATTGAATCAATATTCACACATGAAACTCAAAGAATGTGGAAAACTGTTGTAATGTCATTCATCAACTGTAAGCTGGAAAAAATATGAGAGTACAATAGAATGAATTCGATTACCCCAAAGGTGATTCGAATTCTCCTCAAGGTGTGGCTTGGATTGCATTGGATACATCACCCAATAAGTGGTAGTTTCCACCAATAGTCAAAGGTCATTCCAGTGAATCTAAATGAAGCTAACTGATGCATGTGGGAACTAATCAAGGGAAGGAGACTCCAAGGGTGCATGACAGACTGTCAGTAGTCAAGTGGCACTCCGATACAGAAAAATGGAAGCTACAGGCAGTGAAATTGAGCAATCAATGCATGAACTGACTGATCAATGCATGAACTAACTGATGGAATCCTAGAAGTGTGTAGTAGGGTGAATTAGTATCTAGATGATGAAAACAAGGTGCACTAGGTAGGTAGGAGGGCTATTGATGGCTAAAAACAAGCTCCAAGGGGCTGAAAAATAAGCACTAGGTGCTGGGAGACTACCATACTAATGACTGGATGCATGCATGCATGCACTGGATGAAAATACAAATGATTATGGTGAGAATATTCCAACACCCCCTGAAAGCCGGACTATGAGGAAACAGATAACTGAAAACTAGTAGGGCACTAGTAACTGAGACCAAAGGTCACCTTGTACAACAATCTAAAAAATAAAGTGAGGAAAGAGGGAAAATCCAGTGGGAAGAAATCCCCCCCTCAAGATAGATTGTGGTAAGCTAATCAATCATGTACATCACTCACCCCAAAAGGTAAGTGAAATTCTTTACCGAGAAAGGATCTATCGGCAAGAAATGGATCAATGTGAGAAGGATGAAACCTTCCATTCTGAAAATCAGATCTGGTTCTCCTTTGATCAATTGGATCTCCAACAAGATCTCCGGCAGATCCAAGAGTTGCGGCTGCCCATATCGAAAGAGGAGGATCTTTAGGTTGTAGATCATCAGGTTCTTTTGGATCTGGATCTTCCATTCACTCATCTTCACTATTAGGTTTTAGATCTTCAGGTTCTTATCGATCTGGATCTAGCATTCTCTCTTCATCACTTTCACTTTTAGACTGTGAATCTGAACCTTCTTGATATGAATAAATAGTAAGAGAAACAATTAGCAAGTTTCATAAGGGTTGTGATGAAGCATATTTATGAAACCACAAGAACATAATTGAAAATCTAAGTTTGAGTTTAAGAATATCTCACTAGTTATCCCATGCAATTTGGACCTTCAAAGTAAAGGTTAAGGTGGAATTACCAGAACCTTTGTTTCCCCTACTTTATGAGAGAAACTTTATTCCCCATCCCTCCATCTTCTTGGTGTCTTATTTAAGGCACAATCCCATCTTGTCCATGCTCCCAAACACAAGATGTTATGAACCATCAAGCCTAAATTATGACCTAGAAGTATTGATCTAGCTACTAATTTTTTACTCTTGAAGAATGATCTAGATCAGTTAAATACAAGTGGAACATTAGTAGCCTTTAAGATGAGATTATGAACATGGAGGGAAATTCTAAATAACAAAATTGTAGAGGGAATAGATGGAACACCTTCTCAGTACAAAAAAAACTTGGTTATGTGCTTTCCCATTATGTAAGCTTCACAAAAATTTATAGGTTTCTATATTTGTAGTAATCATCCAATAGATTATTGGGGTTGTTTTACCTTTGGGCATTGTTTTACCTTGAGGATTGATTATATGTCTTATTGGGATTTTGGTGACCAAGATTGCTTGCATCACTTATTGGGACTTTGATAACTAGGAATGTTTACAACTATTATTGGGATCTTTTATAACGATTGCTTACAACTATTATGCATTAGAGAGTTTTGCACATGGTCAAATTGGATCAACTGTTCAAGCACCTTTGGTTTTTAAAGAATCTATATACACATATTTATCAATGATTTTCATGAAAAGGAAATATATTACTATTCCATGGTCACCATCAAGACACTAGGATTGTAGAAGAAGTGATAGACATTATAATAAAATCACCATTCCTGATCATTAAATTTATGTTTATCCATTTGAAAAACACCAATGAAATAGAATTGGATACACTAAAGTAAGATAAGTTGAACTGTATCAGAATGTGGTATAAGTATTGATTTTGACAATGTATATCAAGAGGCTATTATAAAATATTATTTGGGACTAAGGATCAATAAATTTTTAATCAAATTTACACCAAAGGTTGGGTATTGGAAGATCATTACAAACTAGAGGTGCATTAATCTACTCAACACTATCAACTATGGATAAATATTTTTCCCTTGATATAGTACAAAATGAGAAATTAGTGACTAAAAAAATGACTATAATTCGCATATAAATGACTATTTTTGAGTTGGTGACTAATAGTATCTAATTTCTAATATATTATAGCTCAACTAACTTAGTCGTATTTAACTTAGTCATTAATTGTTGCTTTATTTAGTCATATATTTGCTCATTTATTTAGTCATTAATTTCAACAATTAATGACCAAATATACAGCTAAATAAACTACTAGATGGTAAATCAAGGCAACCTATTAATGACTAAGCTAAATACAACTAAAAGTTAGTCGCGCTATAAGATACTGGAAATTAACTACTAATAGTCATGTATATGCGAATTTTATTCATTCTTAGTCACAAATTTATGATAGGACATCGAGGAATCGAATGACCAACCTCCTGCCTATAATGTAGCTTCTCTTCCATTGAGATAGCACCCTTTAAGAATCGAGGTATAAATATGGGTTTAACAAAAAAATTCATCAACTAATTCAAAGTATTACAAGAGCATTCCAATTGGAAAAATGATCTAAAAATTGGGAAAGGCACCAAACTCACCTTCCTAAAATTTCTTGGTATGTGCTTGTAATGATGAAATCAACATTATTCATTGCAAGAATATCAACGGTGAATTTGAAAGAGAAATGATACTTTTCATCAAAAAAATTTAAATTTAGGTTTGAATTGGCATATTTGGTCTTTTCCAATGCATGTGCTATGTTGCACTGATACAAGGGTTTGTAAAATAGTTAATGTTGTTTCATGAATTGTTCTATTAAAATATTAGGTAGGAAATTAGCATCTACTATTATTTTTAAGTGCATTATGGTTAGGAACTAAACACCTGAATGATCCTGAATTTGTTTGCAGCCAATGAATCCACTAGATTCCCATCACTGTAATTCACAGTGATGGGAATCTAGTGGCTTCAATTATTTCATTTTCTTCAACATGGATATATATACATAACAAGTCCACAAATGAAAAAACTAGGGATTCAACATAACAAGAGGAAAATGGTAACTGCCTATTGTGAAACTTAAATAAAATGTAATACATAACATTTTAAGCTTAAAAATATTTATATGTTGAAGTGAAAGCTTCCAATAGTTTGAAATTTTTTTCATTTCATTGTTTTCCATCTAGGGATTTGTGTGCATAATGGACATATAGAAATGGAAAATCCAGGAGAAAAAATCTGATAAGCATGGAAATTGTCTCTGCAAACTTTTCAAGATAAGGCCAAACATCAAATCTAGAAAACCAGTGTTGCAGAACCCCTTTCTCTATTTTCAATGGTATGCACAATATATCTGAATATTGCGTGCTCAGAACATCCTCAATTCTTTGTTTGCATTTAGTTCCTTGGGCCTCAGGGATAAGACAAGTCACCCGAAATACATGAAAATGATCAAATCAGGGTACACAATTATGCACTCACAAATAGATATAATTGATTTGGAGTTTACAACAAAAAATATACCTTTCCATTCTATTTCCAAATGAACAATTGATTTTCTAAATGCTAAAAGTAAACAATAATACATTATGATACCACACAATGGCATCTTACCACAAGGATCCGAGGTGCAATTTTGAGTCCTTGTTGTCACAATTCTACTAAGCAATTATTCTTCCAGTGCTTTAACTTGATCGAATATATACACAACGCGTATTTGGAAGAATAATAAGATGAATTTATTAAGGAAGGATAAAGACTGTGCTTGGTCTCATGGTGCATTCCTTTATATCTCTACATTTTGTAGTGCCTTAATATCATGGAAGCGATTATTGGAAACCAAATAAAGAGGCTCATTGAATGATTTTCAATAAAGTTGTTTTTAAAAAGACAATGGTTTTCATGTGAACTAACAAACCAACAAAAACTATGACTATCATGAAAGTTATATGAAAAAAAATGTTTTATAAAAGAAAAAACAAGCTAAAAATTAGTTATCTTTCTCATATTTTCCTTTGTTACATGGCCTATTGAATTTAAACATTAACTATTCCGCCTTTCCCAAAAAGACTAATTTTGTTCTAGACGAGGGCAAGAACAAAAATTGAAATAATATTTTCACCAAGAATAATTGTTTCTAGGGTAGGCATGTTCAACGGAAAATTCTTAACTGCAGCATCATAATTTTTTGTAGCTAACAGTTCAGTCACGATAGTGAATTGTGAACCAAATATGTCTCCACTGACAGGAACTGAAACAAATAAAGGATTTGAACCATAAATTCTCTCAATAGAAGATGATGTTGAACAAGAATGTTTCATTTGCACAAACTCCACTAAAATGAGGCTAGTTTCTTTAACCTGAGTGAAAGGTTTTGATAGATCCAATGTTCCATCAGACTGTCATAGTTGACAAATTTTAACCTGAATATGTATGCATAGGATGAAACCTCACAGAAGTAGAATTTAATGATGATACACCTACCACTAAAACTGCGATATTTGGATGGTGATGTAAATTAATTGAGTGGCCTTATGATCCTGTTGGTATTGATGAGTTGGAATTAAGTTTTTGAGGAATGGTGAAAGCCACAAGTAGACCTAATCATCGAGGTTTATAAGTTGAATATATTCCTGAAAAATTATTAGTGTCAGAAGTTAGTTTAACAATCCCAATATATGTGTGTGAATCCAGCTTTGTGCCCTTTGGAAATATTTAAAAATGACAAGTAAGAACACTTGGTTTTAAGTCTTGAAAAATTCCAAGCAGAAACACTTGGTTGGAAGTATTGAAAAATTCCATGCAGGAACACTTGGTTGGAAGTATTGAAAAATTCCAAGCGGAAACACTTGGTTGGGTAAATCCAGGAGAGTTGTTGACATGAGAAAATGTATCAAGAGATGCTAATCTACATCCCATTGGCCACCAACAATCATTAAAGAAGCATGCAAACTATCATCAAAATTTTGTCACAAAATAAGCATGTACTTTTAAATAAAAGGATAAGATGTGAGTTTTTTCAAATAATTGGAATTCATCAACAATTGTGTAATAACTAATAGGTCATTCTAAAAGCTGGTTGATTAGTTGTCAATTGGGTCTAGCCTAGGTGGTTGAGAGGAGTGGTATGCTCCCTAACCAAGATCAATTCTTGTAAGTGACATGTTGGACTCTTAATGTATATTATTGTATCCACCTTGAGCCCTGAAAAATTTGGTGGTTTACCTAGGTACCATCTTTGAAATGAGTGTAAGCGCCCGGTGGGTTTCCTCGAGATATGTATTTCATGGAAGAAAAAAATATAGCTAGTTTGGTAGTAGTTTGTGTATAAAAATTAAAGAACAACATGCTATTGGTTAGATTATAGACTGAAAACCACATATTCTATCAGGTAGTCAACTTTTTGGTAACAAGATTATTGATCCAAATTTCTATGCAGTTTTTTGTGTGATTGCATTCTTCCTAGTTTCTATTATGCTTCTTTACTACTACAGGATACACTATACTGGTAATCATACATCCTGCAATGCCTACCCATTTCCATATAGAACCCATGTAGAGGCTTTCAAACCCGCTACCAATTTTAACATATGTGTTATGTACAAGGAGAGCCTTGGGTTCATTCACCTTGATTTAGTAACATATCATTATCGGTTGATTTAGAAATGGTCACCCACATATGGTGAATACAAATTCATTATCTCCATATTAGATAATTGTTGAAAGTGATAATTGCATGACTGCATGAAGTTGGATGTGGCAAGGCCCATTAACTTGCATCTATATTTCTTGGTACCCTCACTAGTGCATTTGGGTTACAACTGTCAATAGTTACAACTATTGCAAAGCACTCGTGTACAACATACATCCTAGATTTTTCCTCAATCATTGTACAATGATCCTTTCAATAGTTTGGTCTCCAAACTCAACATTGGCTTCAAGGGTGTCTTCCTCGATGAGTGGTACAAGTTTCCAAAACAAACGTAAATACTTTTCCCATTCTTCAGAACTGCAGAGCCCTTGGTGATTCCAGTGTTGTTATGTGCGATGAAAGTGAACATTGGAATGAAGGCCACATCAAATTTCCAAACATAAGTAATAATATGGTGCAATTATAGAAACATAGATTGATGTCTATGCTTACAAAATGATCTTGCAAGAATACAAATATCTCCCGAATAAATACTACACATAAGCATTTTTTTAATATCCTATTGGAAACAAATGTTGAAGAGTAACAATACTTTAACTTCAAACATAATCTACAAAAATAGTAGTTGATTACCACATGAGTATCTATCAATTGTTTTAGTTGTATATAGGAGAAACTACTCTTTGTATCTTCACTATATCATCGTTTACCTGCATTTCAAACATTTTATCAGAATAGTATGCAAAATCCTCAAATATATTTTCTTTCATGCACAAACATAGTTGAAGTTGGTAGGTTGGCCTTCCACAAAATCTTTCCTTTATGCACTTTTTTCACGTTTTAATAACAATAGAATCATATTTTTTCATTTTCATCTCCAATTTTTTAAAAGAATAAAACTTAGACATATTAAGGCTCATTTCACAGATAATCCCATAGTCTCCTCATCTCCCATGGGAATAAAAAAGCATCCTAATAAATCAATAGGAAATGCATGCATGACACATTTTAAGAAACGAAAAAATGCTTTTGTAAAGTTAACCACATGGTTAGGAAACACTCATTAGGAACTCTTGGAGACAAGTTGGATGCTAGTGCAATGCTCGAGTCAAGAGGGTTGAACTGAGGAAATAATGCATGATCATTCATTGCACATAGCACATTACTTCATATTGAACATGGTAGAATGCCCTTCTAAAAAAATGTTGACCATTGTGATACCCAAAAATATGTCTAAGCATGGGAAAAGGACCCACTCCTAGAGTTTGACCTAGAAAAACTAACTTTGGAGTTAATTTTCACATTTATTATCTTGTTGTAAGTGCAGGGAAATAGAGATAAAACGAGATCTCGATATGGACCTGCCAGATCTTTCGAAACATCAAAATCTGGATATGGAGAAATGAGATATATAAAAAAATATCAATATATATTTTTATATTTTGTTAAAAAAAAGCATGAGCCAAAAACATAGAAAATATAGACTTCCCAATATATCTCTCTCTAAATCTCTCTCACAAACTTAGAAATGCCAACTTCTTGAAAACTCATTTGTGTTCTAGTATATTGGAGAAGGGTTATTTTATAGGAAAACATTAGGGTTTAGGGACCCACACTTTGATTTTATGAATTTTTTTAAATGTGTTTTATGGAGGATCCAACATCTTAATGATTCTAGTGAAGCCAAAAACATATCTGGAGCAGATCCTTTCGTGCATCTAAACTAGAAACATCTCTAACCAGATCCACATCGACATAAATGTAGATCTTGAGCCTTCCTTTGGTGGATCCAATAACTATTCTTGTGCTTCCTATCCAAAAATGGATAGAATAGATATGGATACTTAATTTTCTTCCCTAACGTATATGCTTGATCATGAGTAGAGAGATGGAATTGGCTTTACACTATCCATTTTTTCTCTATATGATCCTTTGCAATGTTGTTAGGGCTTGATAATGAACAAATGATATAATATAATTTTAACGAGGGACATTCAATGGTACAAGCTACTAAAGTATAACAAGCTCCAAATAGACATGTGGTCACAGAGAATACAGTTTGGAAATTTGATGACACCCCTTAAGAATTGCACACACTTTTTTGGACCCCTTTTTGTAGATGAATTAAAAAATACATTAGACCCCTTTTTGTATATGCATTGAAAAATACATTGGACCCCTTTTAGTATATGAATTTATAGAAATTTTTATTTTATAGAGGTCTAAGTGCATTCCTCCAGTGTATAATGGTTGCTCATTGGTTTTGTTTGTGCTAGAAATTGTCCCTAGACTACAAAGGGAACAAGCTAGTACAATCTCAAAAACAGTTTAAAGAAAACAAAATTTGCTTTTGTATTTTTTGGTTTGAAGGTTTCATTCACAAGAAGGTATCAATCATCAAACTAATGCAGGTACTAAATCACGAAACAACATAAAAAAATTGAGATATAAATGTATAAAAGACAAACATAAACCATAAACATTCATAAGCAAAGTACTGGTTTTGTCCACAACATATGAGCATTCACATGAATAAAAATTTAATCAAGAAATGAAATCATTAGCTGAGTGGTCAAACTGGCCATCAACAAAATCAATAGATAAATAAGAGTGGCTTATATTTGTATTCAAATCAGTATCAGTCTTCAAAAAACTTACATGAGAGTCATATGTATCAATCTGATATATATACAAATGCCCTTATCTCTATAACCCTTCTTGAAACAAAAATCGAACCCTACTAAACTAAACTTTTATCCTTTTATCATTTACAAAATAGGGTAGTTTCATAACTACCTTTAGGTCGAGTATCGAGGCAGTTACATTAAATAGTTATATGCTAACTTTGAATCTTTAAAGACAACATACTATTAACAACTATATACATTATAACAAAATGAAATACTTGAACAACTGGACATTAGGTGGCGTTCATAACATCATAGCAGCTTCTACTAGCATGGCTATCCCTTCTAGTGCATCAAATTTCTTCTTCTCTCGAGCTTGCTCTGTCTCCAAGCTTTTAACTCTGCTTGAAAACACTTTATTTTGCTTGTTTAAATCCTGAATTTGCTTGGTTAGATTTTCATCTTGATTCTCTACTTCCCCCTTTCTTCTTAGGGATTCTTTGTCCACTACTATCAACTCCTGATAATGTGCATTGACCTCTTCAATGTCTTCTCTCAATATCTTATTAGTAGTTGTAAACCTCTCATTTGATTCATTCAAGAATTGTATTTCTGACCTATGTTGCTGAATTGTTTTCCTGAGATTTTCAACTTCAGAGTCCATACGCACCTCTTTAGGAAAGTTCGAATCCTATTCTGATGACCATGGAATATTCAAATTCCTAAAAACTGAGTCTTCATCTTGCATATTCTTCACTGGTCCATCTAAAAATGAGACCCTTGATGTCATTCCTTATTCCATACTGGGAGTAGCTTCCTCCTCTAAAATTTCATGGCGTTCTTGAAGTGATTCTGGTGACATTGGGTGGTCTTCTTCTATATCCATCTGACCCTGTTGTAGCTTCAATTCCTCTTTTCTTTCTTTATCTTCATCACTTGAGGAGTCTTGGATAACGGTAACTTTCTCCTTCTCCAACGTACTTGGGATTCAAAATTATTTTCATATTCATCCTGAGCTTATTTGCAGCTCTTGTCTTTGGCCTCCATCTTGGTCTTTCCAACTGCATGAGAGACTTTACATCTGCTTTAAAATCAGGAGCTTGCAAAATCTTTTCATTTGTATTAGCTGCAAGAGGTATTAAGGTTAAATTCTCTTTTTCAGCAACAACACTCTTCTTCAGCTCTGTTGAACTTACAACTTCTTTAGGATTTGAATCATTTTCCTTTTCCACTATTTCATCTTTCAACATGTGCTCGTGCTCATCTTCAAACTCTTTATCATGTTCTTTATCATCAAGGTTTTTGGATTCTTCTTGTGGATCAACTTTCTGAGAGCTACCTTGTCCTAAATCTTCTGCCAAATCTCTTTTAAATTTTTTAATAAAATAGGATTGTTTGTTAGACACAATTTTCTTCACATTCTGGTCCTGTTTAATCACAAGCCCTGACCAAAAGAGAAATTGATCCCATCTCCGTCTTTCCTTCTGCAAGACTGTACAAATGATCAATTTTATCAATCCATGATAAAACAATGGCTCTTTTGTATGATCAGAATGTCCTTTAATTCTATTTGACATTTTCTGAAGGCTTTTGAGCAAAAAGAATAGTAAGTTCATCCTGGATTGTTGGTTCAGGTGTAGCAGAAACCTAACATGATACTTGAACATTGACGCGAACCTACCATCACATGTAATGTAACTCTGTACAATTCCAATTGCTTCCCTCCATTGTTAATTTTCGAACATTAATTCACAATACTCTAGGATCTTTACTGAGAGAATAGCATGTACAGTAAATCAATGCATATCAATCATAGCAAGCATATCAATCATCACAAGATGCAATCATAAGAGACAATAGACACACAGAGTTTCCGTGGGGAAAACCCTAAGGTGAAAAACCCCACAACTTCCTCAGAGATAGATAGAGCAATAGCACAACCAAATTACAACCCAAGTACACAGAGATAGACTCCTCCTAGTAGCTGATCCTCCTCCTCACATGTGCGCCACTTTCCGAGTGATGGATAAGTAAGTGAAGTGATCAAATAGAGAGATCCCTCTCTCTATTTATACTTGTTCTGAGCAGATAGACTCCTCCTAGTAGCTGATCCTCCTCCTCACATGTGCGCCACTTTCTGAGTGATGGATAAGTAAGTGAAGTGATCAAATAGAGAGATCCCTCCCTCTATTTATACTTGTTCTGAGCAACCTAATAAACCTATGGGGCCAACTTGTATAACTCAGCCTAATAACCCCAGGTTAACTTAATCAGGGCCGACCCCACACATGGTGGTCTAATAACCCATCGGCAAGTTACGACACTTGCGACACTTGTCAATACAAATGACGACACTTCCGTATAGAGGAATAATACATCTCTATAGGAGTACAATAAAATACCTAGATGAAATACATTCCGAAGTTACATATACATCAACACTCCCTCTTAACTAGGAAGTTATTTCTCGACACAGATCTGCTAACACAAGTCTTCTTCTTTGGATCATCATCAGCCAATCATCATCCTCGAATCATCATCATCATCACTGCTACTTCTATCTCAATCAATCTTTGATCTACTCGTCATAGGAATTTCTACAGAGCCAGTCCTTTTTCATACTAGATGTAGGCCCACCACCTGTAGGTCTTCATTGTCACTGACCATACTGTGGAATACTCAGGACTGATTACGTGCCTCAACAAAACCTCAAAAGAGAGTCCCAGGACTGATTACAAGCACACTGCTCAACCTATCGGATCTCCCAGGATATTTTACATGTTGACCTTCACAAAACCTACTCAAAGCATCCCGGGATGTTACGAGCAAACCGCTCTACCTGTCTGGATCTCGATAGAGCATACTAGGCTATTATGAGCACATTGCTCTACCTGTCTGGATTTTAAAGGATATTTTCTATGTGAACTTTCGCAAAACCTACTCAGAGCATCCCAGGATGTTACGAGCAAACCACTCTACCTATCTAGATCTCGATAGAGCATCCCAGGATGTTACGAGCACACCGCTCTACTTGTCTGGATTTTAAAGGATCTTTTCTATGCGAAACTGTAGCAAAACCTACTCAGAGCATCCCAGGATGTTACGAGCACACCGCTCTACTTGTCCGTATCTCGATAGAGCAACCCAGGCTATTACGAGCACACCGCTCTACCTGTCCGGTTTGTAAAGGACCTTTTCTATGCTACCTGCACAACCTGTCCATGGCCATAGAGTATCAAACCGATACTCACCATACATCATCCTGATGTACATCATCACATGATCATCCTCATAGCATTGACCTGATGCATATCATCTGGAGCAACATCCTGAAGCTCGTCATCTGTGATCATCCTAATCATCATCATCCTGATGCATATCATCTGGAGAAACATCCTGAAGCTCTTCATCTGTGATCATCCTGATCAAACAATATATCCATCTGATGCATACAAAGTATCTACCTTATACATATCATCATACATGATCTACCTGATCATATAATGCATCCACCTGATACATACATAATGCATCCACCTGATACATACATAAGTACATGATCTACCTGATCATACAAGTATCCACCTGATACAAATCCATGATCCAGCTGATCATATCAAGCATCCAACATGATGCGTACATACATATACATATAAATAATCCAACTGATCATATCCAACATCCAACATGATGCGTACATACATATACATATAAATGATCCAACTGATCATATCCAGCATCCAACATGATGCATACATACATATACATATAAATGATCCAACCGATCATATCCATCATCCAACATGATGCGTACATACATATACATATAAATGATCCAACTGATCATATCTAGCATCCAACAAGATGCATATATAGAGCAATAACTGGAGCATCGTCCCGATACTCATCATCCAGTGCTTACATCCATAGCCATGTGAATGATCCTCCTTCCACCATGCTTGGAATGGCTTCAGCAAATGTCTCCATCACTTCTTCCTTGAAGTGTCATCGATCTAAAGGACACCAAGCCTCTCTCTGAAGTACTCGAACTTCACTCTCGCTAGTGGCTTTGTCAGCACATCTGCAATCTGCTCATCTGTCGCAACATACAGGAGCTTCACTGCCCCTCTCTACACCATATCTCTGATATAGTGATATTTTATCTCTGTTTGTTTCGACCTGTCGTGGAACACTGGGTTCTCAGATAGCTTCACACAACTCTGGTTGTCACAAAAGATACCAGTAGCCTCCAACGGGAGATCAAATAACTCAGACAGTAGCTTCCGGAACCATACTGCCTCACAACTAGCCGAACATGCTGCAACATACTCTGCTTCGGCTATACTCAGTGCTACGCAGGATTGCTTCCTGCTAAACCAAGAGATCACACCTGATCCCATACTGAAGCAACACCCATACGTGCTCTTCCTATCTACAACACTTCATGCCCAATCTAAATCAACATAACCCTGCAGGTTAAACTTTTGATTCGCATCATACTTGAGCCCATAGTCAACTGTACCCTTCAGGTACCTTAGAATATGCTGTACAGTAACCAGGTGAACACCTCTGGGATCCATCAGGAATTGGCTCAATGTGTTCACCACAAAGCAAATATCTGGTCTAGTGTTCGTCAGGTACATCAAGGACCCAATCATCTGACGCTATATAGTGACATCAACCGGATCAGATGAAGCATCACACAGAAGCTTTAGGTTCAATGCCATAGGTGTGGCCATGGCCTTGCAGTCCATCATCTCGAACCTCTTCAGGATCTCTACTGCATACTTCCCTTGTCCAAGGAAGATACCATATGCACTCTGCCACACCTCCATGCCTAGAAAATAGTGCATCATCCCCAAGTCCTTCATCTTGAACTCGGATGCAAGCTTCCTCTTGGTATCAGCAATCAAACTATCATTACCTATTACAAGCAGATCATCCACATACAGAAGTAGTATCACTGGATTTCCTTCCTCAACCTTGTAATAAAGGTTGGAATCTTCTTTACTCTTGGTAAAGCCCAACCTATATAGGAAACCGTCCATCCTACCATACCAAGTCCAGGGAGCTTGCTTGAAGCCATACAAGGCTCTTCAGTCTGCACACATATGACTCCCTGTCATGTGTCTCAAAACCAAGTGGCTGCTCCACATACACTTCCTCCTCGACTACACCATTCAAGAAAGCTGTCTTGACATCCATCTAATGTATCTTCCATTTCATCACTGCAGCCAAGGAAAGTACTAATATGATGGAAGTGTACCTGGCTATAGGAGCAAAAGTCTCTTCATAATCTCTTCCCTCTTTCTGAGAGAAGCCACGAGCTACGAATCTTGCCTTGTATTTCTCTATGCTGCCATCTGCAGCATGCTTGATCTTGTAGATCCATTTGGAAGTCACAACAAACTTACCTTCAAGTCTTGGGACAACATCCCAAACATCATTCTTCATTATTGATTGGTATTCTTCGACCATGGCATCCTTCCATTCTTTATTTTCCGTTTCTTCTTCATAATTAGAAGGTTCTTTGTTCATGATGTCACAGAGTAAAGCAACATAGCTGGTATGAGATCTAGTTCTTTTCTTTCCTCTGTGTTCTTCTTCTAGAATGCCATATCTTTCTACATCTTGAATGAGCTCTCTAGCCCATGCAGGTTTCCTCTTGTGAGAGTTATTCTCACGGGGTGGATCTATAGGTTCTTGCGGATCTTCAATTTCACGATTTGCATCTGGAATTGCTTCAATCATAGCAGTGTCTTGAAATCTAGTTTCCTTAGGTTCTTCATAATCTTCAACAGGTGTCTTCCTTGATTTCATGAATGCTGAGTTTTCATCAAATGTCACATCCATGCTGACATCAATCTTCTTGAACCTTGGAAAGTATATTCTGTAAGCCTTTGAGCTTTCACTGTAACCCACAAAGATACCCTTCTTTCTTGAAGGATATAGCTTGGTCTTCTTTTCCTTTGGTACATGTGTGTATACTAGACAACCAAATATTCTGAGATGGTTGACTTCAGGTTTCTTACCAGAAAAGACCTCTTATGGTGTCTTGTTGTCCAATATCTTGTGGGGTGTTCTGTTCTGCACATATACAGCTGTCCTAGCTGCTTCTTCCCATAGATGCATAGGTAGATCTTGGTCATGCAACATTGCCCTTGATACTTCCATGATTTTTCTATTCTTTCTTTCTGAAACTCCATTCTGTTGTGGATTGTAAGGAGCAGTCAAATCCCTCTTAATCCCTGAATCACTACATAACTTCTTGAAGTCACCTGAAGTGAATTCTCCACCATTGTCAGATCTGAATGTTTTGATCTTCTTATCAATTTGGTTCTCCATCAAGGTTTTGAATTCCTTGAACTTATCAAGCACTTCATCTTTGTTCTTCAAGAAGTAAACCCAAGTCTTCTTGGAGAAGTCATCAATGAAAGAGACATAGTAAGCATACCCACTCAGAGAACTGGATGACATCGGACCACATACATCGGAGTGGATAATTTCTAAGATACCTTTTGCCTTGCTTTCACTGCTTGGAAATGCCTTCTTTATGTTCTTTCCTTTTGCACATCCTTTGCAAACACCTTCATGCTTGGTCTTGATTTCAGGAAGACGTTCTACAACTTTACTTGCAATTGGTAATGCTCTGTAGTGCATATGTGCAAGTCTTCTATGCCAAAGTTCATTTGGCTCCATGGATTCATGTACCATGGCATGTTCAGGTTGTCCCTTCAATTTGTACAATCCTCCCTCTTGCTCTCCAATCACCACTACATCATCAATAGTTTTACCCTTTGGCCATATTAGGACTTGGCCATCTACAAATGCAACCCTTATGCCTTTTGCATCCAATGCAGAGATGGAGAGTAAGTTCTTCTTGAGTCCGGGTACAAATAACACATCTTTCATCTTCAAGGATTTTCCAGATTCTAGGTTGTAGGAGGATTCCCCACATCCTTTGATAGGGTATCGATAATCATCCCCAAGTTTCACTTTATGGGGTGATTCATGTTCAGACAAATTTACAAAAGATTCTTTAAACCCAGTCATGTGTTTAGAAGCCCCACTGTCAATTAACCAATCATTACAACCATGAGAAATAGTACCTGTGAGAGCAGAGATTAGAACATACTCTTATTTGCTTGATGAGTCATCATCATCACTTTCTGCTCTAGCTTTCTTCCTGGGAGGTTCATCATCCTCAGCAGCATGAGCATGATATCTTCTTTTGTTATTCTTCTTCTTCTTTTTGAAGTTGTTGTCTTTCTTCTTCTTGGGGCAATTTGAAGCAAAGTGTCCCATTTCATTACATTCGTAACATCAAACATGAGATAGATCTTTCTTCTTGTGATGAGGATGAGAATGTTTCTTGTTATGAGATTTCTCCCTCTTAAACTTGCTTCCCTTGGTGTGAGCTGTGAGAGCTTGATCTTCATTCCCCATCTTTTCTTCTCGTGCCACAAGCCTTGCTTCTTCTTGTGAGCATTCTTCCCGCAGTCTACTGAAGGATACCAACTTCTTTCTTGCACAGACTCCTTGGATAAAGGAATCCCATTACCTCGGTAGGCCATTTAGAGAGGTCATGACAACTTCACCATTCTCCACCATTTCATCCACTGCTTCTAGTTGTTCCTTGATCTGAGAGACCCTAGAAAAATAAGATTGAATGGATCCTCCATTCTGAAGATTTACCCCTTTCAATTGATTCTGTAGAGTCATCTTCTGATTTATGTTCTTCCCTTCAAATAGCTTGGATAGGGAATCAAACATCTCTTTGGGTGTCTTTAGAGATGACACATGTGGGATGAGATGGCCCTTGATAGAATCAGCAATGATTCTCTTTGCCTTGACCAAGTTCTTCTTATGGAGGGCTTTAGCCTCTTCTTCCTCTGGGACACGGACCTCTTCCCTTATGTAAGTATCCAATTCATTTTCTTCCACAATTAACCCAATCCTATACTTCCAGGCTCGGAATTTATCAGCCCCTTCAAACTTATCCTCAAGCTTGGTGTGGTGAGACATCTTAAAGAGTACTTCAAATGGAAATAGAAAATATTTAGGTCTTACCACTTGATTTGCTGAAAACTGGATCTAGTCCAGAATTAGGGTTTGTTAGAGAAACCCTAAAAATTCAAAATGTGAATTTCAAATTTTTGAAAGAATAGAAATATGCTCCTTGATGATCTGATCATCCTGGTGTATTCAGAATTTGAGATCTACAAAGCTTCACCCTTTAGAAATTCCTTTTAGTCTTCCCGGGTTTACTAGGGAGGACCCTGAATTAGGGTTTGAGTTTCCCGAATATCTACCCAGCCAAAAGTCTCGATCCAAAGCTCTAAAATTCGATTTTTCCAAGGAGCTTCCCGCTATGTCTTCAGATTTCAGAAATTCCTATTTTTGTGGAAACCCTAATTTTTAGGGCCAAAACTGAAAGTGCTCAGAACTGAATTCTGATTGGATAGAAAGATTCACCTTGCTGAGGAGAGTCAATCTATCATATTGCTTTTCAAAAATATGTGGAGAGAAACCCAAAAACAAGAAGCCCTAGCTTCCGCAACTACACAGTGTCTTGTTCTCAGGTTAGCTCTGATACCATGTTAATTTTCGAGCATTAATTCACAATACTCTAGGATCTTTACTGAGAGAATAACATGTACATTATATCAATGTATATCAATCATAGCAAGCATATCAATAATCACAAGATGCAATCATAAGAGACAATAGACACACAGAGTTTCCGTGGGGAAATCCTTAAGGTGAAAAACCCCACAACTTCCTCAGAGATAGATAGAGAAATAACACAACCAAAGTACAACCCAAGTACACAGAGATAGACTCCTCCTAGCAGCTGATCCTCCTCCTCACATGTGCGCCACTTTTCGAGTGATGGATAAGTGAGTAAGTGAAGTGATCAAAGAGAGAGATCCCGCTCTCTATTTATTCTTGTTCTAAGCGGCCTAATAAACCTATGGGGCCGACTTGTCTAACTCATCCTAATAACCCCAAGTTAACTTAATCAGGGCCGACCCCACACATGGTGTTCTAATAACACATCGGCAAGTTACGACACTTGCGACACTTGTCAATACAAATGACGACACTTGTGTATAGAGGAATAATACATCTCTATAGCAGTACAATAAAATACATAGATGAAATACATTCCGAAGTTACATATACATCAACATCCATTATGGCTTAAAGTTTGTTAAGTGAACCCCTTTGCTCCAGTTTAGGGTTTCGTTACCTCGTAGCAAGAAATCATTTGGATTAAACTCGAATGGAGTCTTCTTGAACCAAGATTCTCCATTTATCGAGGCACCGGTGGCTTCAGCTACTAAACCTTATGTGAACTCAAACTTGAGTGTGTTAAACTTAACGGCATCATTGATGAGATTCTGAGCAAAATAATGTGAAACTTCAGCATTAAAATCAGTGATTTTCTTGAAAAAACTAAACCACCCTGCTGCCCTAAACAATGCTGCACACTATAGGAATTTCATGGCCCAACTAGTGTCTGTGGGATTGAAGCTATTGATTTTTCCACTCTTTCCCATATCTCTACTGTAATTCTTCCAATTTACTTCTTTGGAAGCTTCAAGAAACTTCAAACTACGTGTCCACAGTTGTGAAATTCGTAACCCCAAACTTGAAATCGTGGCAGTTCAAATCCCCAATTTCCTCAATGATACTCACAACAAGTTTGTACATGTGTCATGATATGCTGAACATGTGTCTGGAAGTATCCTAGCATCATCGAATGCAATGGGCCATGTTCTGTCATCAATCGGCCATGCTCTTCTATGATTTTTTATTCCCGCGGCACTCTAGTATATGCAGTTTGGACTTCTTCGCTGCAGGAATGTCTCTACATAAAAAACTTGGCAAACAAGCTCAACATGAAAGTTAAACTTTAGATATAATTGATTAGGAAAAATTTCATAAGTATGTTGAAGACTTCATAAAGAAATGCAATACTTAATAAGCCACTAAGTAAAAATATTAAGAAAGGATAAAATAAATTAAAACAATAACTATAACATATAAAATAGAAAGACAATCAAAGTTATTAAAATTTAAAATAAGGAAATAAGAAAAGCAAATAAGAAACAAAACATTTGAGAAACACTAGATAAGGGATAGGTACAATTTCAATCCTAACAGGTTCATATGAGCATCCAAAGGAGGTAGATGTGTCAGACTCTCGTGGTTTATGTTTTGTAGAGAGATAATTGTTTCTCACCTTAACTAGTTGGGAAAGTAGAATTGCCATTGCCATTTACTAGAGCTACTGAATGCATAACATACCCACCTACAAGCTTAGGTTTTGGGAGTTGGATTGAGGTCCCAAGTTTACTTGATGTACTGAGGGATGTTGGAGGTGCCCAAACTACACATTCTCTCCCATAAGAGAAAAAATGTGTAGGTATATCACTTATAGATTCCAGTAAAACAACACTTTGTTAGTGTGAAACTGTTTCAGGTCACTCAAAGATTCTTGGAATGGTTGTAGGAACTGTCCTATGAATCCTCTTAGAAATCTTCCTGAAATAATTGTTGTGACTGAATTATCTGTGTGCACTATTCTGAGCCTATATGCAAGCCAAAAATCACATGAGTTGCTTCCTTCTGATGGAAAATGTTATCTTAAAGTTTCCATATATACTGATTCAAAATATTGCAATAATGAATATTCATACAATTTTAGTCAAGTGTTGTCAATTAATGACAATATATATTTGTGTGCAAGGGATTCAGTTTCTACATCAACTACAAACCCAAAAATAATAGACAAAGTATCTGCTGCATTGATGTTTGACTTAAGTGATATGAAGAGTAAAATGGTACATACATCTAAGTTCAAAATTTTGGGTATGCCATCGCGCATGTTATATTCAGAGAATATTGCTTCTTTCTCTCATTAATCAAGGGAAGACATGACGTGTTCAGAGAATATTGTGGACACAATCATAATTGAATCTTCAACAAGTTCTCATTCTAGGCACATTGACTGTAGCTCCAAGGATTGGAAAACAAATTCTAATCAAATGCATGGGTGGAAATAGAAACTACTGCAGTGATGAACAATTATGATGACTCATAGAGTCATAAGTATTATGTCATTATATGATATAGTAGATCAAAGTAAATCCCCAGTCCACAATTGCTTGGATAATTGAAATTAAAATAATATATTTTCCTAGCATACAGAGTTTAGTACATAGCCACAGCAGAAGGATACCAAGGACAGGAATTACACAAGCCAATGGATGTCTAATACCAAACCCCAAACAATGGATATAATGCGACCATCCCATAGTTATAAAAAGAACATAGAACGATGAAACACACAAAATGTGCAACCTTGTACACATATAAGTTCATGTTGGAGATGTTGGGCTCAAACAAATTCCTAAAATGAAAGTCCCAAGACTCAAATGGAGACAACAACGGGGGAAGGAGAATACATCCAGAATTTTGAGGATTGTTCCCAAAAAATATTCAAGTTTATAACATCTATGGAAATCTAAAAAATCCACTATTCTCATTTAAAATTCAGTTGAAGACTTGGATGATGAGTACCTAACTCATCAAAACTAGTGTTGCACGTTTCTCTATGGTGTTCTTCTTGACCATTTTCTTCCCTGATTGGGATTTCAGAAAGTGGAATACAAAAAAGACTGTTGTCTGAATTAGTTGTCAAAATCCGCTTTTTGTGTAGTAAATACATGAACAATTTCTTCTTTTTCATTTCCAAACTTTCCTGCACCCAAGGCTTGACACACTTAGGCTCACAATAGTTGACCGATAGTATGTTATAAAATCATACTTGTTTCAAGGAAGGAGGAAGAACAAATTGATAGATATGGTTCAACATTAGCTCCTAAGAACAAATCATGAATTGATAAAATACATCCCTAAAAAACAAACACCATTGAAGGAAAACACTGATATCGTAGTAGATATGATAAGGTAATTTATTAGTGTACAACAAATTACCACTAAATTAATTCAATGTGACCGCAGAGTTGTCTATATTCCCTTGAAATTTGTAATATTCATTTTAATGTATTTTTATGCTTTCTTGAAGTCTCTGTTGAGACTTCAAGAAGAAGGCACTACACTAAGCAAATACGCAATTCAGAATATACATACACTAAAATAGAAATGGAAAGGAGAAGCCATACCTAAAAAAATGTATCAATGTTAAACTAAACCTTGGTGCTGCTATGATTGTTCTGCTTCACAAGAAAACAATTATTCTTCCTGATATTCCATAATATATGTCTTGGTAATGTTGTCATTCTATGTGCATGCTACACAGGTTAAAAACCTATCTATATGCCTTGATAAATAAGAGAAAAATTGAACATAGAGATATTTAACATGTATTAACTGAAAATAGAAAAAACAAGATGCCTTCCATGCAAGTAGTGCTCTGCTATACCCTCACCATTAGGACCTGATGAATCTTGATTAATTCAATTTTTATTTCGAAGTATTTTTGAGCATCAATTGTGGAGGGAAACAAATTGTGTGAATTTTGTTTCCTCAGCAATTAATGCTGAGAAATCCTATTCACTTACTACATATCAATTGATGGGAAAAACTTAGTCAGGAAATAAAAAAAGAGGGTCCTACTCTCATTAGCAAACAAACAATATGAAATAGAGACTTTCTAGTTCCTTGAATGAAATTATATATATTTACCCATCATAAGGGGGATGTAGTTAAAGAACCTTTTTTCTAAAAAACTAATCCAATGCTATTATTGGCATTAAGACCATGATATATTGGTGCTTATATATCACTAGAGGACCAGTCCTTGGCGGCACCACTCCCTTATGGTTTCTCTCATTCCCATCAAGATTATAATAAATTGGGGCTTATATGTCATTGGTATACAATCCTAGGAGGCACCATGACAAACTAATCCTTACAACCAATGTGGAATAGTGATTTTTAGAATAAAAATTTTTATAGTCATAAAAACAATTCCAAGATGGCATTTATTTGTCCTATCTGAATTTTTTAATGGGCATATGGAAGTATTTAAGTTATGAAATTTTATTGTTATGCACTATAATTTTTTAATATTTAATATTTATATCTCAAAATGATATTAAAAAATACTAATGGGATGGATCCTCTAGATGGACTAGTTCCTAGGATTCCATACTTTGATTTCAAGTTGGCCAAATCTAAGCCTCAATAAAACTTCAAACAAGTTCAAACCATCAATATTGGGCTTGGTGTTTATCTTTTGTATTGTAGATTTAAATCTACCTATGGTGTTCTTCTTGACCATTTGGTTCCCTGATTGGGATTTCAGATGTGTAGAATGAAGAGGAAAATTTGGCTCCTCTTGTTTCTATAGTTTATGACAATGAGAATGGTCCATGATTTGGATCCTAATATGGTGCCATTAATTGTGCAAGGGAGCCCAAGGAAAAGAAGAAGTCATCCTTAAAAAAATTTCAACAGTCAGGGTAACAGAAAGTAGTCGGAATAAGGAAAAATAGGGCAAGGTAGTACTACTAGGAAAAATCAAGGACTTTCCCTGATAAAATGGGAGTGGGAAGGAAACAAAGTATTTTTTCCACAATTGAGAAAGGAAAAGGCCTCAAGTGGGTAACACAGAAGACAAAGAAAGGGGCCAAGGATGGAGCATAAAGTGTAGGAATAGCCACAACCATGGTGCAACCATGAGGGAAGCAGGCATGATAGGAAGTAGATCTTGAATCAAATTCAAGCTAGAAGGAGCTAATCCAGAATCGAGTGGGAGAGTGGATATCTTCCTATGAACATTCATTTCATATTATTCATGCTCCTTGCCTTTGTTTATGTACACTTACCAGGATTCTAGATTAACATAAAAGAAAACTGAAATCAATATAAATATAGAAATTATACTAAAACACCATGACACTCTTTGTAGGCATTCTTTGGAGGTCCTCAGTTTGATTCCCATAGGGTTAGCTAGAGTAAATCTACACTTCTTTCTTTACACTAGGTACCATCCTTGGAATAAGGAGATGTGCCCATAAGATTCCCTAGGAATTTTTTCCAAGGAAAAAGAAAAGAATGATCTATGAGATGAGATGTTTTCTACACACAATTGTGCAATATGTCTATGTTATAGGATCCCTGGCTCAATGGAGATCCTACACAACAATTTTTTTTACTTCCATTTTTTTGGGTTTTCAGTTCTTCTTTCAAGCATAGAATTCCGCTATGGCCACAAGCTTATGATATCATTATTTCAGGTGGAAAAAAGTTCTCTGCAACTTTATTTTTGTTTCCACAATCCCATGTTATTTGTTTTCTAAATGTATCATGTTCAAGAGTGATGAGAAGAGGAGCATTGGTGAAGGGTGAGGGATTCCTTTTCTTTCTACTCTAATATCCAATTAAAATATCACGAATAGTGGCTAGAGCCCTGATTGTCCATCCATCCTACCTAATATTGATGCCTTTTGTTCTCTATTGGAAATCGCACAGAGTGTCAATGACATTCCTTCATTTAATTACAATGCCCAACAATTTTTTTACATATGGCATGGTTTTACAAAAAATTGGCACCAGAGAACATTTCAGATCTGGAAAATGTGCACAACATATGTTCAAAAGCATGTGGGATTTCCTGAAGAAATAAAAGGTAACTGAAAGGGGTTTGACTTCCAACCTGCAGGAGATCAAATGAAGCAACGGTTGTGTTTGGTATCCTTTGTAAGAACTGATATGACTCAGTAACAAATGAATTCGGTAGGGAAAGGCTTGGATGCTACATAACTCTACAAAATTTATGTATTTGGGGCTTTGACCTTTGTTAATAAGAATTTTGGTAGAGAGAATGAGGCTCTAGGCTCTAAAAATGTTGACAATATAGGTTTGGTATGTATATGAATCTTGCAAGGGCAGAGCCAAAATGGATTTTATTAATGAAACTTCTTTTTTGTGGTTATTGGCTCACTGCTCTGTTCTTTATTATCTCTCACCCTTTTTTCTTATCAGGAGACAATATGTGTATATTAAAAAAATCAAGCATTCTTTGAATCTTTCTCTTAATTGAAAAGGAATGTTTTATATAATTTGTCTAGCAATCTTGTTTTGTATCATGAATTCAAAAACTCTATTTTTTTCATAATTAACCAATGCTTGTAGATTGTTGAACTCAATCATTTTATTAACAAATCCTTTCCTAAATCATTACATGTTGTATCTATATCAAGCTTGTTAGTGCCAATAGTGACAAACTTATCATTAATTCAAATGGTTATTCAAAGTCCCTCTGGTTGATAGGTTAAAGAAGGTTCTCACTTCTAGAATTAGTTTTCCTATAATCTATAGCCACTTGTATCAAATTATGGGGTGATTTCCTAAATAAGAATCCGAACTTGGAAGAACTCATGCTTCAAATACAACTTCATATTGATTCTCATTTGCACCTTTTCTTTTTACTTCGTAGACATTATACATGTGCTTTTATTTGTGAAAAAGAAATGATTGAAAATGAACGGGAGTAGAATAAATTAATTAGGATTGGATATGGAAGAATCCAATGGGTAAATGATAAAGTGAACATAAAAATAAGAAGTCCCAATGCCCTGATAATGATCATAATAAAATACTATTTTTGCTCTTAGGCTGTCATGGCGTCCTCTTATCTATCTCTATCTTTGATATGTGTAGAGACCGAGGGGGTTTCCTCTTCCATTCCACCTTCGGTGGGAGTCTCCCACCCTTCGAACTCCCTATCTGTATCTATGTGACCTTTGCTTATGTGTCTTTCCTGAGCTCTCTATGTGGCCCATTAGATTGAAGGGCTTCTAAAGTCTTTAAGCCCTGCAAATTCTCTTCATGGGAATTTGGTTTAATGGAGCTTCCTTGATCTATGAAATATTTTTTGGCGATATCTATGGTCACTATTTTTGTGGTGCTAAAAAACAGAATTCATATGAAAATCATTCAATTCTAATCCCTTGCAGTCCTCCCAGTTATCATAAATGTCAATGATACTACCCTTGAGGACCAATGAGTAGTTTTTTGTTTGAAACCAATTGGGAGAGAGTGATACTATCCCTGGCCGGAGAAGAATGGATTATTGTGAAGAAGTTTCTCTTAACACAAACCTAGTCGATAGGGGTTCCTCATGCTTTCAACACCCAAACCACCGCGATCTCCCTGAACACCGGCCCAAACAGGTTTTACCTTGTCCAGCAACACCTGCGGAGCAGATGAGGTCTCACCCGAGATGTTCAAGGGAGAGCTAACAGAACCAAGTTTCCATCGAATGAAGGAGGATTTTGTGCATCAATTAAGCAACTTATTGTGACACTCATAAATAGATATAAGCATTCAACTTAGGAATTAAGCATAAACACAACATCATTCAACATATCTCATCATTGACAAAACCATAAATGCACATAAGATATAACAGTAAAACATTAATCGCAGCAAGGAAACATCGCATCATTCACAGATTCATATCGAATAATGCATTCATCACAAGGGAACAGTAAAGACACAGTAATTATGCTCAACAACATATCATATTAACCTTTGCAACAACACATAGATACAACAATAATTCCTTTGTCGCATACCCAGATTAATAGACAAGCAAAATAATCTGTGCTCAACTATCTCTTCAATTCATGAGCTCATGGATTTCCAACTCAGTATCCCAACACTTACAATCCTATGTTTATTTATAGTCTTGAACCTTTACATTTACGGTCCACTTAGACAACCGCCTAACTACCTCTTAACAAAATCTACAAAAAGATGACCCAAAACCCACATAGTGCGGTCCAAATGACCCAAAAATCCACAAAATGCCGTCTAAATGACCCAAAATACATAAACTATTATCGCCTTGAGCACTAATTTCCTCCTTTCACGGTACCTTCGGCTTTGTGCAGCATACGTGATGCTGACTCATCCAAACAGCCTTCCAACAGGCCCCCAACACAATCTTGTGGCTCACCCTCGAGCCACGTCAACTGGACATGGTGTACTCAGTGGTATTCGGCCTGAATTCCTCGTTCTGCTATTCTTGCTATCTATATCTCGCTGTTGTCTACCGCTTAAACTACCACGGTAATATCCGGCTCGCTTTCATGTACTTCTCAAACTAATATGGTGATCTTCCGGCTTGCTGTTATGTACTTCTCAAACTCATCCTCCAGTCTCTGGGAACCTAGTGCAGACTGAGGAAAAGTTGATGAACAGTGCCGAGATGCAAACCAGGCCAACCACTCTAGCACATTTGTTTCGCACCAGGGATCACCCACTATCAGGACCATGGGGATGCCACCCCTGTCATTCTTGTGGTCACAGGGACCACGAAGCTTCAAACTACCACCACATACCTAGACATATCGGATGAGACCTCGTCTCTGCTACACCCGAGTTTCTGCATCGCTTCCTTCTCTAGGTGCTCGTGCACACTCGTAGTTCGTGCCCTAATCACACCTAGTGTGTTGTCGCATGAAATTAAATGGATCATTTCCACAACCTCCTTGGAATTACTAACTTACCTAGCTTCTTGACCCACTCGCAGCATGATTTGCTCTCGTCGGATAGATACCTCATTGCTCAGCTATCCTCTGGTGCCTGTATTTATGCATTCGCGCTGTCCTGAAAACCTGCCACGAAAATAGTTTGCAAAGCCATTCACATAAGGATTTGATCCGGGCATCATACCATTCCGTCGTCTCCTAGTGAGGTGGATCCACAACACATGTGTTTGGACCGGACTTCTTACATGCATAGTAACGACCATGCTTCCACCGGCTGCCATTCGTGCCAAACCATGCGAACCATCAACCCTGATGTCATCAGCCATAATGCCACCTTGTTTTACCCATGCCAAATGTACTGGACCTCATCGTCAATCTTGTCAACCTAACGATCTGATCCACTATCACTGCAGGTCACTTCACCTAACATCGTGAGTTAATTGTATTCAATTGTCTTCATTATTTGTTGGTTCAACTACGTCGCGACGTTGTAGCTATCGTAGCACTTCTCCCAAACTATGTTACAAGTCCTCCGACTTGCGCATCCTGTCACTGCTGGTGCATCATCCTGCCACCTAGCATCCTACATTTTTTTTTACAATGTTGTTCAGGCATCGCGCTACTCCAAGCCCATCCTGTAGGGATTCAACCTGTTACCATTTACTAGCTTTGGTAGCATCACTCCATCTAACTACTGCAGTTGTACTATGCCCTCGAAAGTTATGCAACTGATGCAATATGGACTGAGCTAATGCATCTGTAACTTCCCTAGATGCTGCATGAACTTGCTGTCATACAACAACACCAAGTCACCTTGCTGAAACTGTTTATTTTTTATATTGCGATCGTGCCAAGATTTTTTCCGATCCTTTTCCACGCGCTGGTGAAAACCAACGATAAAGCGGTCTTCCCCAAACTATACCAGCTGCTCCAGTCACTCTGCCTACACTGCCTCATATATCATGCATGTCGCTGTCTCTATGCGCAGACTCAGAACAATGTACCTTATAGGCATAATTGCCTCTTTCCCATACACCAATTTGAAGGGTGTCTGTCCCATCAACCATTTACAAGTGGTGCGATATGCCCACAAGACTGTTGGAATCTTCAAATCCTAGTAATCACGGTTCACGTTACAAACTTTAGTAAGCACATGCTCCAACACCTTGTTGAAGGCCTCCACCGTGCCATTTTCTTGTGGATGATACGACATACTCTTCTTATGATGAATCTGAAGTTTTTTTGTTAATGCGCTAACTGTGCGATTGATGAAGTGACTACCCTGATCACTCATCAATACCTTCAGGCATCCAAACTGAGTGAAAATATTGTCGAACAAGAACTGCGTTGTTGTTGCAGCGGTGTAATCTACAACTGGTGCAACCTCCACCCATCTTGTCAAATAATCTGTCGCTATGATTATGTATCGTGCACTAGTGCATTTCCAAGGTGGGTTGATAGGTCCCACAAAATCCACTGCCCATTTATCAAATGGTTGTAGTGTCACATGAGGTATTAGCCGCATCTCATCCCTCCTGGAGGGTTTTCCATTCCATTTACAAACATCGCAAATTCGCGCATAATTTGTCGCATCATTGTGAAGTGTGGGCCACCAAATCCCTGCACGAAGCACCTTCCTGGAAGTCGCACGACCACCATAGTGTCAACCATCCACTCCTGCATGTGCTTCTGATAATATCTACCCTTGCTCGTGAGGCAGGACACAACGCCTCAAGATCTCCTTTGATCCCAGTTTATACAATTATCTTGCAATCAACTGGAAATCTACAGGCTTAACCACCAGTTGCTTCTTCTGACTAGTGGTGAACCCCTCTCCAATGTTAGTTGGTTCCTCCCCTGTCTCAATCCATGATAGATGATCTGGCCCCGCATTCAAGCGGCCTGGCTTCACAATCACCTCAAAGTCAAACTCCTGAAAGAGAAGTAACCAGTGACATATCTTCCCCCCCAAAACAGGATTATTAACCAGGTACTTCCAAGCAGAATTGTTTGTGAACATATTGAAGTGACCCCCCAACAGGTAATTCCTAAAATTCTATAGCGCATATACCATCGCCAAGCCTTCCCTCTCTATAGTGGTGTAATTCCTCTCTGCAGATGACAACTTCTGACTCGCAAAAGCACTTGGGTGATCCAGATCTCCTTCCTCGGGTTGCACGAGCACTACTCCCAATGCAATCAATGATGCATCCACATGAACATGGAATTCCTTACTCCAGTCGGGAAATACCAATATCGGTGCTATAATGTCCCCGTTTTGACCCCCTTTGTATTAAATCGTAAATGATGTAAATATTATAATTTGATCATGGTGAGGAGCTTAAGGCCAAGGCCCCACCATTGATTTAGCGTTGATGTATCAGCAATTAAAGCAATAGATGCCTATGGTTCTTGTGCTAGATGGGCACAATGTAAATTAAGACATCATGTAAATACGAATTTTAATGGAAATACCCACAACTAGCTATGCAATGCAACAAAGATATGGGGCATGATTCTACAAGGAATAGGGGGGGGAATTATTCAAACCCTTGAGCCAATGGTGTTAATCCATGTGTCATGAGAAAACCCATAAACCCTCAACTACCCATTTTGGGTTATGCACCCAATCATTTAATTCTTCCAAGAGTTGGTTGAGGCAGTTAATGCCTTGGGAATGGAGAGGTATGGCAACCAATTTCGTGTATGGGCAAGCCGTCAACCTGGAAAATCGTGTTTTTTCTCCTTGGGCAAGAAAACACCCACGAAATGGTGTCCAAAGCCATTCTGAACAGTTAGTCTTTCATCTCTCACGCAATCTGAACTACTGGGTCTTTCCTCATCATGTTTTTACCATTTTTCCTACAATTTCCATGCCTGGGAGCTCATTTTTGCATTGTACAACAGCTGGGAGAGAAGGGCCACGATTTGGGACTGTTATGGAGGTCGTTTTTTCCCCAGAATGTCCATGGACGTTTTCTAAAAACGTATTTGGCTTCCCAGGGTTGTTCCCCATCTTCTAGTTTCGTTTTTGGGTTTCCCATGTTTTTCTGAAGCTAATGAAAACCCCATCTTTGGACATCTCACTGTAAAAACGTTTTATTATGACCAATAAGTGTAGTTCCGCTGTTATGTGCATCCCGGTTTTGATTTGAACCTGTGAGCAAGAAACTTGGAGTGGTAGTGGACAGAATTGGCTTGATAAACCTAGTGAAGGGAGTAACCTCTTAAGAAAATCAAGAGGGCTTTGGCTACTTTTCTATGCACACCCTGAGAGCACTAGAAAGGAAGTTATGGCTTGAGGTACTGTGTGGCAATGAAGAGAATACTTCCTTGTGTTGGGTGTGTAGGCATTGTGAGTGCCAAGATGAATAGATCTGGGAGGGGTATCCATAGCTCTCTGGTTGAGCTCACTAGATTAGCAATTCTTCCTTTCCATTTCCTAGCATCCTGATAAACCCAATTGCAGATTGGATTGGCTCATCTTGGTGTATGCTTGGCTATGTGTGAGTCTGATGTTACCTGGTTCCTTGTAAAGATCATGCCCAGCTCGGGGGTGGCAGTTGTATCAAGAGGTTGATAAGCACAACTGGCCTATGGTTGGGTGGAACGTTGCAGCTGCATAGCTGGTTGTTTGGGACTGCTTGTTAAGATAAGTATCCTCTTGTGTTAGCTTTGAAATTATTAATTGTTGAATATCTTGAATGTACGATGGATGTGTTATTGAAATTTACTTCCGCTGTGTTTTCAAATGTTTATGCATTTGCATATGTCCATCTTCATTTTAATTTGAATGTTTGTTTACTAAGTATGGGACTAGATGTCTGCATTTAGTGTCACATCCTCTCTATCATATTGGTATGATAGGAGGGGACATTACATTTTTGTATCAGAGCTGTTGGTTGCAGCATTGGACCTCTATGGGCCAAATCCAATCACAACCACTAGGGAAGGTCCCTTCCTAATCACCACAGATAGCAGCATAGGGCCTAAACTGGCTAAGTTGGATAGTTTGCAGGGGTAAAGTTACCTCCTACTGAGCAGCATTCATCACTGAAAGAAAGAAAGTTTTCAAATTTTTCCTAAGTATTTTTGAAAATTTTGTTTAAGTCTGTTTTGGGATGAATTCGGGAAGTTGTCCCAAAACTGTGGAAAGATTCTGCGAATCGTTCCGCAACGCGGAAGAGTTCGGGAAATCGTTCCAAAATTTGCGGGAGAGCTCTGCGAACCGCCCCGAAACTGCGGAAGGAATCCTCTTCCGAAATTGCAGAAGGAATTCTCTTCCGAAATTGCGGAAGGAATTCTCTTCTGAAATTTGTGGAAGGACTTCTCTTCCGAAATTGCGGAAGGAATTCTCTTCCGAAATTGCAGAAGGAATTCTCTTCCGAAATTTGCGGAAGGAATTCTCTTCCGAAATTTGCGAAAGGAATTATCTTCCGAAACTGCGGAAGACTTTGACGAATCGTTCCGCAACTGCGGAAGACTTCGACGAATCGTTCCGCAACTGCAGAAGGCTTTGGCGAATCATTCTGCAATTGCGGAAGGCTTCCGCGAACCTCCCCGAAACTGTGGAAAGAATTTCCCAGTGTCTTCCGAAACTGCAGAATCATTCCGCGAATGGCTCCGCAACTGCAGGATCATTCACCGAATCACTCTGCAACTGCGGAAGCATTCCACGAATGGCTCCGCAACTGCGGGATCATTCGCCGAATCGCTCCGCAACTACGGAAGCATTCCGCGAATGGCTCCAAAACTGCGGGAGCATTCACCGAATCGCTTCGCAACTGCGGGAGCATTCGCCGAATCACTCCGCAACTGCGGAAGCATTCCGCGAATGGCTCCACAACTGCAGGAGCATTCACCGAATCGCTCCGCAACTGCGGAAGGATTCCGTGAATGGCTCTGCAACTGCGGGAGCATTCACAGAATCGCTCCGCAACTGCGGAAGCATTCCGTGAATGGCTCCGCAACTGTGGGAGCATTCACTGAATCGCTCTGCAATTATGGAAGCATTCCGCAAATTGCTCCGCAATTGCGGAAGCGTTCAACAAACTGCCCCACAACTGCGGCAAGCCCCCTTGACCCCCTTTTGTTTTTCCCTCTCGTATGTCGTTGATTGTCAGAAAATCCTATGATTTGAAAAATTGTCAATATAACCTTTTCCCACGTGCATGGAAGTAAGTTATGAATTCTGAGGATATAATGCAGCTAACAATTGTGTTGATAAACACATTCTGCAGAATTACAGTTGCATCAGGGCAGCACTCTAGATAGTACAGTTGGAAGGTTTTGGATTTTGGTTGGGCCAAGAAAATCAACATCATGGATGATGCACAGGATCCCTATGAGCCTGAGACAGATGCCATGGGGGAGAACATACATGTTGAAAATGCTGAAACGGAATCTAATGGGAGAAGAAATCAAGAGACTTCTCTAGGTATTGCAGCCACCATGAGAATCCTCAGGGTGGAGTTGCAAAGCTGTAGAGAAGACAATGAAAGGATGATTAAAGCTCAGGGAGAACAAAATCAGTTGAATACAGCCATGCTACAGAGTTTGACAGACATCCAAAGGCAAATAAACTCTAGGCATCAGACATCAAATCCAGAAAGGGGTGGGAGTAGTTCTAGAAGGAATTCCCGTAAGAGGGCCAGTAGCTCAAGAAGAGTTTCTACAAACAGAACATATACTCTAGAAACCTCTTCTAATGAATCATCTAACTCTGAAGAATCCATTGAGGGTTCAAGCTCTTCATCTCGCATGAGTAAGAGGAAGAAGCACTACAAGAACAATTCACATGGGGAATTTAAGAAGGCAAAACCTCCTACATTTGATGGAGAGGTAAAGTCTGGTCAAGAAGCTGAAGCTTGGCTTCTTGGGATGAGAAAATATTTCCAAGTCCAAGACTACTCGGGAAATATGAAGACAAGGGTAGCCATCTTCAACTTGAATGGAAGAGCATCTATATGGTGGGAACACATCAGGCAAGTGAAGAAGATCAATGAAAGAAAGATCGTGTGGAAGCTGTTCAAGAAATACTTCAAGCAGAAGTACCTCTCTGATAGGTACTATGATGATAAGATCAAAGAGTTCCATGAGCTGAGATTGGGACAATTGACCATGGAAGAATATGCAAACAAGTTCTTGGAGCTGCTGAGGTATGTCAAGTATATTCGAGATGATAAGGTGAAAATTCAACGTTTCCTAAGTGGACTGCCCCAGTCATATAAAGATAGAATTGAGTTTGATGAACCTCGAACTCTAGAGGAGGCCATAAGAAAGGCCAAGTATTGCTTTGATCAAAACAAAAGCAAACCAGAATTCCATAAGGCATGGAAGGATAGGAAAAATGAAAAGTTTGATCAAAGGAAGAAGGGGTTCAAGCCTCCTCAATTCCGGAATCATCAAAGGCAGCCATCACAGGTTGTGACTAAGCCAACTAGGATGATGGGAGACAAGCCAAGAGATCCAAAGGATCCAAGAGAAGCACTTCAATGTTGGGGTTTTGGAGGAGACCACATGCTTAGGAACTATCCACATAGGAATGGGAATGCAAATCAAGTTCACAACATCCAAAGAGCTGAAACTGTGGGTCAAGTGGCAAGGACAATCCCTAGAATCTATGCAGCCGTAGACGACCGCCAAGCAGATCATCAGTCAACCGTGGTTGAAGTTGAAGGTAAGATTTCTAAGCAATCTGTTTCTATTTTGATTGATCCTGGATCTACTCACAGTTATGTCACTCCTAGAATTGTTGATATTTGTGCTTTCAAGAAATTAAAGCATAGTAAATCATGGTTAGTTCAACTAGCCACTGGAACCAAGAGAAAAGTTAGTGAAATAGTAGAGAAATGTCCGTTAGAGATGGATGGGCTATTCACCTATGCAGACTTGAATATTTTGCCACTTGGTTCCTATGATATTCTCATTGGAATGGATTGGTTAGAAGCACACAGGGTTAAACTTGACTGCTACAATAAGACATTTGAATGCATGGACGAAGAAGGAAACCCGAGGGTTGTAAAAGGGATTCCAAAGGTGACTTCTGTTAGACAAGTTTCAGCCATGCAACTGAAGAAGTTCTGTAGGAAGGGATGTCAATTGTATGTAGCCCACATTTTAGAGGCAGCAAAGAGTGAAACTCTTAAATTGGAGGGCTATCAAGTATTGCAAGAATTCAGGGATGTTTTTCCTGATGAGATTCCAGGACTCCCTCTAAAGAGAGACATTGACTTTACAATTGAACTTGTGCCAGGAGCGGCACCAGTGTCTAAGACACCCTATTGGATGAGTACACCAAAATTGCTAGAATTGAAAATGCAATTACAAGAGTTGCTGGAAAAGAAATATATTAGGCCAAGTGTGTCCCCGTGGGGAGCACCTGTTCTATTTGTGAAGAAGAAAGATGGAACACTCAGGTTATGTATTGACTATAGGCAGTTGAACAAAGTCACCGTGAAGAACAAATACCCATTGCCCCGAATTGATGACCTTTTTGACCAAATGAGAGGAGCAAAGGTATTCTCAAATATTGACTTGAGGTCCGGTTACCATCAGGTAAGAATCAAAGAAGAAGATATTCATAAGACATCGTTTAGAATGAGGTATGGACACTATGAGTTTGTAGTGGTACCATTCGGTCTCACAAACGCACCAGCTACATTCATGTGTCTCATGAAGAATGTTTTTAGCAATTATTTGGACAAGTTTGTTCTTGTATTCCTAGATGACATTCTCATATATTCTACGAATGAAGAAGAGCATGAAGAACATTTGAGAATGACAATGCAATTACTAAGGGAGCATAAGCTGTATGCAAAGTTGAGCAAATGTGACTTTTATAAAGATAGAATTCATTATTTGGGTCACATCATCTCCGATGAAGGGATATCTGTAGACTCTGAGAAGATTGAAACCATTATGAATTGGCCAACTCCAAGGAATGTGACTGATGTGAGATCTTTTATGGGCCTTGCTGGTTACTACAGGAGGTTTATCGAAGGATTCTCCAAGGTTGCAAACCCGATCACTTCTTTGCAAAAGAAGGGGATAAGGTTTGAATGGTCACCAAGATGTCAGGAAAGTTTTCAATGGTTGAAGAATCTTCTTACAAGTGCACCAATTTTGAAAATTGCAGACCCAGAAAAAGACTTTGTGGTGTGTACCGATGCATGCAATGAAGGACTTGGAGGAGTTCATATGCAAGACAACCACGTGATATGCTATGAGTCAAGAAAGTTGAAGGAGCATGAGAAAAACTATGCTACTCATGATATAGAACTTGCAGCCATAGTACATGCTTTAAAGATGTGGAGGCATTACTTAATGGGAAGAAAATTTGAGTTAAGGACAGACCATTGTGGTCTGAAATACTTGTTCGATCAACCAACTTTAAATGCTAGGCAAGCTAGATGGTTGGAATTTTTGTTTGAATTCGATTTTGAAATCAAACACATAAAAGTGAAAGAAAACAAGGTGGTTGATGCACTCAGCAGGAAGGTACATGAAATGTATGTGGCAGCGCTTAGTACTTGCCAACCAGATTTGAAGCAACATATTGTTAACCATATGGTTGAGGATGAAGTGTATGAGCAGATAAAGGGCAAATTGCAGCAGCAATACCTTGGCAAGAAGTATGAGGGTTATCATTTGGAGGAAGACGGACTTCTTACTTATAAGAATAGATTCTATATTCCAAATGCGGCAGATTTGAGGAGAATTGTTATGGATGAAATCCATAAAGCTCCATACTCTGGTCACCCAAGATACTAGAAAACAATTGCTACAGCAAGAAAATATTATTTCTGGCCATGCATGAAGAAGGATGTCGCTGAATACATTTCTAAGTGCATGGAATGTCAGCAAGTGAAGAGTGAACACCAACATCCAGCAGGTTAATTGCTTTCAGTGCCAATTCTAGAATGGAAATGGGAAGTAATATCCATGGACTTTATTACAGGATTGCCAATGACTGTGAGACAACATGATTCCATCATGGTTGTGGTGGACAAGCTAACAAAGGCAGCACATTTTATACCGGTTAAGTCCACACATAAAGCCGATGCCATTGCAAATATCTTCATGAAGGAAATTTTCAGATTACATGGGTTGCCTAAGGCAATAATTTCTGACAGGGATACCAAGTTCACTACCAATTTTTGGAAAGGTCTCTTTGCAGATTTGGGTACACAGCTAAGCTTTAGTACCGCATACCATCCTCAAACAGATGGGCAAACCGAAAGAGTAAATCGGGTGCTTGAAGACATGCTCCGCATGTATGTAATGAACAAACCATCCAAGTGGGAGGATTATCTACACTTGGTAGAATTTACATATAACAATGGGAAACAAGCATCATTGGGAATGAGTCCTTATGAGGCTTTGTATGGTAGAAGGTGTAGGACACTAGTGACTTGGGATAGTCCAGTGAACAGAATTGTACTTGGTCCAGAATTGCTTAAGGAAATGGAACAAGAGGTTGCCAAGATCTGGCAAAATTTAAAAGTAGCCCAAGATAGACAGAAAATCTATGCAGATAAACATAGAGTGCATAGGGAATTCAATGTTGGGGATCATGTGTATCTTAGAGTGAGATCAAGGAAGAGTTCCTTGAATCTTGGGAGTTGTGCCAAGCTATCGCCTAGATATTGTGGGCCATTTGAAGTGCTTGAAAGAATAGGACCAGTTGCATATAGACTTGCATTTCCTGCTAGCACTAAAGATCATAATGTTTTTCATGTCTCTTTGCTTAAGAAATATGTACATGATCCTAACCATGTGATTAATTGGGATGTGATCCAGGTGGAACCCGAGGGAGAATTCCAAACCGATCCATTGCGAATCCTAGACAAGAAGGTAACATTGCTCCGGAATCGAGCCATCGGACAGGTAAAGGTGCAATGGAAGCACTACGGTCCCGATGAGGCTACATGGGAGCTGGAGGATTCCATGAGGGTGGCATATCCATTTTTGTTCAATTTTGATGAGCACTGAGGACAGTGCTAATGTGAGGAGAGGGGAATGTAATGTCCCCATTTTGACCCCCTTTGTATTAAATCGTAAATGATGTAAATATTGTAATTTGATCATGGTGAGGAGCTCAAGGCTAAGGCCCCACCATTGATTTAGCATTGATGTATCGACAATTAAAGGAATAGATGCCTATGGTTCTTGTGCTAGATGGGCACAATGTAAATTAAGACATCATGTAAATACAAATTTTAATGGAAATACCCACAACTAGCTATGCAATGCAACAAAGAGATGGGGCATGATTCTACAAGGAATAGTGGGGGGAATTATTCAAACCCTTGAGCCAATGGTGTTAATCCATGTGTCATGAGAAAACCCATAAACCCTCAACTACCCATTTTGGGTTATGCACCCAATCATTTAATTCTTCCAAGAGTTGGTTGAGGCAGTTAATGCCTTGGGAATGGAGAGGTATGGCAGACAATTTCGTGTATGGGCAAGCCATCAACCTGGAAAATCATGTTTTGTCTCCTTGGGAAAGAAAACACCCACGAAATGGTGCCCAAAGCCATTCTGAACAGTTAGTCTTTCATCTCTCACGCAGTCTGAACTACTGGGTCTTTCCTCATCACGTTTTTACCATTTTTCCTGCAATTTCCATGCCTAGGAGCTCATTTTTGCATTGTACAATAGCTGGGAGAGAAGGGCCACAATTTGGGACTTTTATGGAGGTTGTTTTTGCCCCAGAATGTCCATGGACGTTTTTCTAAAAACGGATTTGGCTTCCCAGGGTTGTTCCCCATCTTCTAGTTTCGTTTTTGGGTTTCCCACATTTTTCTGAAGCTAATGAAAACCCCATCTTTGGGCATCTCACTGTAAAAACGTTTTATCATGACCAATAAGTGTAGTTCTGTTGTTATGTGCATCCCGGTTTTGATTTGAACCTGTGAGCAAGAAACTTGGAGTGGTAGTGGACAGAATTGGATTGATAAACCTAGTGAAGGGAGTAACCTCTTAAGAAGATCAAGAGGGATTTGGCTACTTTTCTATGCATACCCTGAGAGCACTAGAAAGGAATGTATGGCTTGAGGTACTGTGTGGCAGTGAAGAGAATACTTCCTTGTGTTGGGTGTGTAGGCATTGTGAGTGCCAAGCTGAATAGATCTGGGAGGGGTATCCATAGCTCTATGGTTGAGCTCACTAGATTAGCAATTCTTCCTTTCCATTCCCTAGCAGCCTGATAAACCCAATTGCAGATTGGCTTGGCTCATCTTGGTGTATGCTTGGCTATGTGTGAGTCTGATGTTCCCTGGTTCCTTATAGAGATCATGCCCAGCTCGGGGGTGGCAGTTGTATCAAGAGGTTGATAAGCACAACTGGCCTATGGTTGGGTGGAACGTTGCAGCTGCATAGCTGGTTGTTTGGGACTGCTTGTTAATATAAGTATCCTCTTGTGTTAGCTTTGAAATTATTAATTGTTGAATATCTTGAATGTACAATGGATGTGTTATTGAAATTTACTTCCGTTGTGTTTTCAAATGTTTATGCATTTGCATATGTCCATCTTCATTTTAATTTGAATGTTTGTTTACTAAGTATGGGACTAGATGTCCGCATTTAGTGTCACGTCCTATCTATCATACTAGTATGATAGGAGGGGGCATTACAGGTGCAGAAGCCATCTTAGCCTTCAGCGTCTCGAAACTGACTTGACATTTGGGAATCCACGAAAAATACCACATCCTTCTTTAACAACTTCTCCATAGGAGCCATGATCGCTGAATAACCTCGGATAAACTTGCAATAGTACCCGGTGTGTCCCAACGTCGCTCTCAATTGCTTGACATTGGTAGGCGGTGTTAACCTCAGAATGAGTGCAATATTTGTTGGGTCAACCAACAATCCCTTCTTGCAAACAATGTGACCCAACAATATCCCAAATGGTGCACAGAAAATGCACTTCTTCAAGTTCAGCGATATCTAATGATGTCGACAGCGCTCCAACATGAGTCGCAGATTTTCCAGATGATTGCTGATCAAGCCATAAATTGTCCAATCGTCCATGTAAACTTGCAGAAACTTCTGAATAAAATCCCTGAAGGCAGCAGCAACAACCCGAGAGAATATCCCAAGTGCGTTCTTCATCCCAAACTGCATCACTGTGTACTGGAAACAACCCCATTTGGTTACAAATGTTTTCTTGTGGCGGTCCTCTTTCACAATCCTAATCTGATGATAACCAAAAAATCCATCTGTGAAGGAATACATCTCTTGGCCACCCACGCCCTCAAGCACTTCATCAATGAAAGGTTTCAGAATTGGATCATGCATGCATGCGTCATTTAGCTTCCGCAAGTCGACACAAATCCGTACTTCACCCATCTTCTTATCCTACACCACCATAGGACTAATGCATTCTGATTCTTCGACTAGTTCAATGATGCCAGCATCTAGCATGTGATCAAGTTCAACTTTGACTCGTTCCTTGTGTCGCGGATTCAGGCGATACGGTCGATGTCTTATCGGTTTCACATCTGGTTTCAACAGGATCTTCATCTCCCCTAGATCCCCCAAGATTCCCTTCATCTCCGAAAAATTCGTAGGGAACAAATCTTGGAACTCATGCAACAGGTCGGTGACCTTCACCATCATGTCTTCATCCCAATAGTCACCAACATTCGCAAACTTTGGGTTCTTTTCTATCCCAATGTTGACCTTCCGGAGCTTCAGCGACTGACTGATTGGATCTATTGGCGCGTCTGGTGATACAACATTGTGGCTTCCTTCTGATTCTGAAATATTGGCATTCCGCGGATCGTCACCGTCCTCTAGCATGCCAGTGATATTATAACATTCAATCATCGAATGCATCTTACAGTGCGTATGTGGATCTGCAGAATATGCCACTAGAACAACCTTCAGAACAACATCGCGGATTAGCTGCAAAGCATTATGGACATCTGGGTTAGCATCCACGAAGCTGAATGCATGAGTAAAGCAAACTGTCAACTCTAACCAAGTGGTGATCTCCTGTCACAACTCGGTTGAAGCATACCATGATTGCGGCATTTCATCCAAAGTATGGATAAAATCATGGACCCATTCATCCATTGGTTGTGAGGCCCACAAGTTCTGGTATTCCATAAGATGACTGCCAGGGACATTCTTCCCATCATACCTTCTGGTGTGGTATATTTACATGTCCCCAAAGTGAACCATCATCAACCTTTGACACTGCGACCAACCAGTTATCGACTTCTTATGGGTCATCCACCACCGTGCTAGAGTAGCCTTCAGTGCTTCCTCCAATGCCAGCAAACGCTGCGGTTCTGACACCTTAGCTTCAAATGTGACTAGAAACTCAGACAATCCAGGAAGTCCTTCGTATACCAACAACTCAACAGTCTCAGTCGCAACACGACACAGCGACTGTGTGATCAACCCACACTTTCAGAATGATACCTCATGCAGGCGATTCTGCCAACTCTCTAAAGCATCATCCGAGTCAGAAAACGCAGAGTTAGAGCTGCTCCAACCAAGTTCTCCACTAGCAGTCAAATGGACATAGTCTTCTGAAATATTATATGCATGATCCCATCCTCTTACAACCTCATCCTTGATAGGTTCAACATATCAACCCCCTTCAACCAGATCCAACGGAGCGATGACGCGGAGATCCTGATTTTCAAAGGTCATCATCCGGTTCTTAAAATTAATGATTGTTGTGCTGTCATTATCCCATCCAATCCCCAACAACATGGTATAGGAGCTTCCACCTTCAACAACCTCAATGACATCAAAATCTGTATATGTCTTCATCCCCTCAATATCCACAACAAGGCACGGAACTCTCCCAATTGGTGTCACCTTGGCCTGATTAGTCAATCGCAGTTGTACGGGAGACTAGCTCAGCGTTGGACTCCCCATATTTTGCCATGCTTGCTTTGTCAATATGTTAACATCAAAACCTAGATCCAGAATAACTGAATCAACCTCATAATCCCCAATTTGGACATTCATGCACATTTCCTTGCTCGTCTTCTTCCTTTGCAAGGAATTCATCGCGGACTCCCTCTGTCCCTGAGTCGATCGATGCAACAGACTCTCGATCTTAGCGAGAGCATCGGGATCTCTTTCTAGCAATAAACAACTTTCCAAGAAGTGTTGTAAGGTTCCATACTGTCGCTACATTCCTTCTTCCGACATTGATTCGAAAGTCGGGGGCATGTCATAAACAATTGACTTACCACAATCATTTTCCATCGCACTACGTGCTTGAAAGAATGCATCATACCTGGCATCAATATCGAATTTCACCTTCTTCTTCCCATCCAGCTGGATCAAAAGATGCGAACCATCTTTACCTGTTGTCGCACCTCCCCGTGTGATAACAGCAACAGCAGCATCTTGTGTCCTTGGCTTTGCTGAAATTGTCGCAACAGTTGGTCCCTGATTTTGGTTCGGCGATGGGTTCGCAGGTCGCTTCACATTCTGATTGGAATTCTGATTCGAATGTTGGTTCTGGTTCTACGACAAATTTTTATTTGGAAACTGGTTCTGATTCTGCAACTGCAGTATATTTCCTGCCTGCCATCGCGCAATCAACTGCGGACAGTTTTCAACAGTATGATCAGTGAAAAACAAAACATACACTGTGTCTACAATTGTGGGAAATCTCTTTGGTAGTGTCCCAACACTTCGTAATTATAACATTGAACAGGTCCACGACCTTGTCCTCCTCTGTGACCAAAGCCTCCTCCACCTCCTCCCTGGAATCCTCCATGAAATCCCCCTTGCTGCTGATATTGTGGTTGAGGAAACTATTGTTGCATGGGATTCGGTTGCAGCTGCACACACTGTCCTAGCTGAATGCATGGTGCCAGTTGAACGTATTGTGGCTTCTAAACATACTATGGCTGCTAGGGAGCCATCGAGATCTGAGTATATTGCGGCATAAACTATTTTGGTTGCGGCTGCGGTACAAACCGCATCTGCGGTTGAGGTAGCGGCTGGGCTACCTGTGGCTTTGGTTGCGGTTTTTATACAGCACGCTGGTCGTCCTTCACATAGAATGCATCGTACGTTCTTTCCTGAAGTAATCCATATGCGCATCAATCCTTATCTTCATGTCCTACGGATTTGCAGAATGTACAATAAAAATTCATCGACTTTGTGACCATCTTCTGCATGTATTGACACTCCTCGTGTCGATGCCCATATACATGACAAATGCGGGACCACGACATACCTCCTCCACTCAATGGGTTCGACGCTCCGGATATTAGATAGTTGCAGAAGTATGGGAAGCTATCCTTAGTATTCCCTTCTACACGACATTGCGTACACCAAGCCTTTTCACGATGTTCCTTACCCTTCTTAAGGTCTTGCAACTGTATTGTCAAGTTGGCCAGCTGTGTCTGAATCTGCAACATGCCTACTACGTTCTCGCCAATCGGCGAAGCTTCTAACCGCATTGCAATCTCTACAGCCTCACTCAGTGTTGTAATGTTTTGTTGCATCAACGGTAGTTGAATATGAGGTAGCAATGCCGCGATGAACCATTCTTTGTGTTGGACATCGCTCATGTCAAAGCTGACCCTTGCCATCAATGTTTTGAATCGTTGATCAAAATCCCACATAGTTTCGTTGGGATACTGCTTAATCTCTTTTAGTTCTATAATATACTGCACTTCAGACTTGGGTTTTCTGAACTCTGCAATAAATCATTTTCTGACTTCTTCCAGCATCTTCTCTGGGGTGCCTACGGGAACTTGAAAAAACTTCATAAACCAGTCCAATGCGCGACCTTGAAGAGTTGTCGCCAATTGGCCTTTCTTGGTTTCATCATCAGTAATTTTCTTAATAGTCCATACTACTTCACATAAGAACTAGTATTGTTCAAGATTATCTGTTCCATTTCCATGGAACAACGGAAACTTTGCATCTTCGCCCCCCATCCTGGGCTTCCTTCCTCTAGTCGTTGAGCTACTAGCAATCAAGTTCTGTTGACACGATGAACATGGTGGTGTCAAAGTTGTATTTCTTCTTGGTTGAGAGATATTGAGCAGAGGTGTGGGCATGTTGTTGCTGTGGGTTGGTCCTGCCTCTATCCTGGGCGTAACCTGGTTGTCCTTGTCGGCATTGTGAGGTCGCTTCATCCCATGTGGTCTTCCTTCATGAATTTGCGTTTCGATCGCAGCAGGACCTTCTCCTATCCTCTTCCTCTTTTCCTGTCAAAACCTTGCTCCTCCCCTTGTAAGACCACTCTCTTCCTCATCTTACTTCACAGTATTGTCATAACTTTCACCCATCTACCCCGTATCATTCCATTTACCGCCCCCTTATTGTCGCGGTATCCACACCCTCGGCCCACCAGGGTTCTACTAGTCTAGGTGCGTCTTCAGTATGCCCTTTTTGCAAATAAGCATCTTAATGGACAACTGTAGCGACAATAGAAACCTACCTCTTGGTCCGTTGAAGAACTCCCTTTTAGCTTCACTATAAGACTTTGTCACGTCAACAACAAACTTGGTGATATAGCCTTCGAGTATACTATCGACCTAGACTTCAACAGCCCATGATGCTTGTTGTCAACTTCTTGCAACTCCTGGATCAATTCTGGGGTCCAAGCTGTTGGCTTAACACCTTGGAAGTTCCTCTTATGATAGGTAAATTTTGCTAACCATTCATACATGATGATTTGGAACTCGTAGAAAAATTATTCGTGGACTGTCGTGTATATATTTTTCCAACCACCAATCTGTCGACAACCCAGGGTTTTTATTTTCTTTTTCAGCGAACTCTCGCAACTTTAGGTCGAACCAATCCTAAATTTCCGGTCTCGTCGGATGCCACAACATATCCTCATTTCACTTCACACTACGGTCCCGACAACGGAACCATTTGTTGACACAAACTCAGTTAACAGGGGTTCCTCACGGTGTCGGCACCCAAACCACCACGATCTCCCTGAGCACCGACCCAGACAAGTTTTACCCTATTCAGCAACACTTGTGGAGCAGATGAGGTCTCACCCGAGATGTTCAAGGGAGAGATGACAGAACCAAGTTTCCGCCGAATGAAGGAGGATTTTGTGCATACACTAATCAACTTATTACGACATTCAGAAATAGATCTAAGCATTCAACTTAGGAATCAAGCATAAATGCAACATCATTCAACAGATCTCATCATTGACAGAACCATAAATGCGCAATAGATATAACAGTAAAACATTAATCGCAGCAAGGAAACATCGCATCATTCACATATTCATATCACATAGAGCATTCATCACAAGGGAACAAGAAAGACACAGTAATTCTGCTCAACATCATATCATATTAACCTTTGCAACAACCCATAGATACAACAATAATTCCTTTGTCGCATACCCTGACTAACGACAAGCAAAATCATTTGTGCTCAATTGTCTCTTTAATTCATGAGCTCATGGATTTCCAACTCGGTATCCCAACACTTACAATCCTATGTTTAGGCTTGCGCCTTTACATTTACGGTCCACTTAGACAACCGTCTAACTACCTCTTAACAAACTCTGCAAAAAGATGACCCAAAACCCACATAATGTGGTCCAAATAACCCAAAAATCAACAAAATGTGATCTAAATGACCCAAAATATATAAACTACTATCGCCTTGTGCGCTACTTTCCTCCTTTCGCAGTACCTTTGGCTTTGCACAGCATCTGCGATGCTGACTCATCCAAATCGCCTTCCAACAATTGCTACTATTATTTCTTTTGGTTGTGAAAAGTTACTGAGCTCCTCCAAACCCTATTTTTTTCCCCTCAACTAGTTTACTGCACAAATGGCAGTTGCATTGTTCAATCTGTCCTAGTGGAAAGGACCAAAGCACCTCCACCTAGTCTATAGGACCAAAGCACCTCCACCTAGTCTATTGTTTTGTATTTTAAAATGATTGGATGCTTATATTGTATATTGTTTTATTAAAATTATTCCACGCCTCCATTATATGGTTTATTAAAACACCTTCCATAAGTATCTATTTGTTTTTAGCCATTACAAAATTTATTGTCTTTTTAACTAAAAAATATTGTTGAAATTTTTAGATGAAAAAATGTTGGAGTTTATTTATACTATCAAAATCAAAACAATGGAGTTCATGTATCCTATATTATTTTGTCATGTCAAAATCTTGGTCATTAACATATTTCCTTATGTTCAAATGTTCAAAGAAAGCAAACTCATAACCCATCACAAATAATTTTAATATTTTATTTCATAACTAAACTTATATAAATAATGTTAGCCACATTTATTTGTAACATTTGTAAATATTATGTTATAAATGCTAAAATAGTTTACATGCTAAAAATATTTGAACTCAAATTGGTGTCTTGGTAGGACATCATGATCATTGGCATTATAGTGAATATCTATATAATATATTTAGACCCTCTTGTCAAAAATTGCAATTTTTCATTGCTCAGTGACACACGGGATCTTTGAATCCATTTGCAGTGTTAGAATTTAGTAAATTTTAACATTGTAGATGGATTTAAAGACCCACGTGACATTAATTGTGTCACTTGGCAATGGAAAAATTCAATTTTGACAATTAATATATAGACCCCCTTCTACAGCGTTAAAATTTAGTAAATTGTAACACTATAGGGGGTCTTTCAATCCATTTGCAATGCTAAAATTTAGTAAGTTGTACAAATTCATGTCAAAATTGTAATTTCCATTGTCGGAGTGACACAACTAAAAATGACTAATTTATATTCTTAGTCATCGTTAGCTAGTCATATTTGTTTTCCTGTGATTAAATTAGTCGTTAATGTTAGTCATTTTTGTTTTAGTCACTTGTTATCTAGCCATATATTTTATTCTGTGACTAAATTAGTCATTTATCTTAGTCGTTTTTAGTTGGATCACTTAAAATTGCTCAATTTTGGTTGTTTATAACTTGAAAAAATTGTGGTGGCTAAATTTTTTAGTCCTTGTCAGTTATCTCTCATTTTGTACTAGTGAACAAAGAGAATGACCAATAAGATTCAAACATTATTACTATTAAACCAGTTGCATATATTCCCCATTTTTCTTCATGGCCTCTTGTTTAATGCAAGGGGTCATGCTGAAAATAATGCAATCTTCATATGTGGTTATGACCATCTCATAGTGTGTCATTAATGCATTTTATTAGCCATTAATAATGCCTAAAGCTATCATTTATAACAACACGATGTTACGGTTAACATTGACCTAGTTAACTTTGGTACACGCACAACATCTTAAGGATGATCCGCTTGAGTTGTATATAAATACATGACTTGAACCTCATTTTTACAAAATCTTTATTTTTATAATTATTTTTTAATCCATGGGGGACTATATCTTTGGCATATTCTTAGGGTTGGCATATTTAATATTTTATGTACATTTCTTACATCTCATGTATAAGACACTCATGCTTATGCACCTTTCTCTTTCTAGCAAAAGTCGTTTTTTTCAACATTAGTACACTTCTTAAGTGTTGTTTTTTCTCCTTTTACTACAAGTTTTTTGGTTGGCATTTTGGTTCCATTTGATCTTCTCTTTTTGTTTGTGACTTCAACACATAAAACATATTGCAAATTGTAACAAATACAATATCGACATGAATTCATTCGAGTGAATATGATATAATTGCAAGGATAGAGATCACAGTAAAAAGGTTTTTCCATACATATCATAATTAGCATACAAAGGTTCAACAACAATGGCAATAGGTGAATTGACAATAGAAATCTTACCAATGATTTTGATCATTCTTAAAACTACAAGACATTTACTTCATGAATTCAAATTGTATAAATGATACTTATAGGAGAAGATATCTCTTCGCTAAGATTGAAGCTCCTTGCATTGTGCCCCACATCTATTTGATCTTGTAGGTATTACTGCACTATGAACTTGTTTATAGATATGAGGCATGAATGTCCATCAATCTTTTTCTTGAACAAATGAAACAAGATTTTCCATTTCTCAATCTATTCAAAGGTTCAACAAAGCAAATAAAGTTTTCTTAGAAAGCACATGTGGAAGTAAATATTAGCCATCCATACACAACTTATGTATTATATTATAATTACTTATATCTATATTGTTGTGAGTCCAAATATCCTAAGTAAATGTGGTATTTTATGAAAAAGGAATCATTTGTACTTGGAAGTTTTGATACTATGCATTTTTTTATTTTTATATGTTGAATTATTTTAATTTATTTAATGTAATATTATTTAAAATGAATCATTGATATATAGGTAATAATTTATTTAATACTATTTATTTTTATATATTTAGGAGTTTAAATGTAATTAGAGAAAATAAAAAGAGATAATTATTTTATAAAACTAATTCAAAAATACACATATTTAATGAAATTAGGTCATTGATATTGACATGTAACAAAATGAATGAAGAAACCAAAGGAAGATAGAAGCACGGAACTAGAGATTACATCGGATTAATTCTCAACGGTGCATTCTTATCTCAACATCTTATCATAAGTATTGTTTCATATTATTAAACTTGGCACGAAGCTACCTTCATTCAAAGGTTTTGCAAATTAATTTTATTTGAATAAAGAACAATGGATTTCTCCTTCATATTTTTTCCATACATCACTATTCGCTATTATTGATTTTACTTTGTTTTCATGGAGGCTTATCTTTCATGATTTAGCACATGGTCCAGAGTCATGGAACTCTTACTGTGGGTGGTGATGAATACTAATAGACAATAATTGAAAATATGTACACATCGAAAGTTCTTCACCTTGGGTTTTGTAGATTGAGCTTCATCCTCCAAAGTAATAAACCCAATGTGCCGCCATAGAAACTTCCACATCATGCCCTTTTGTGGATGTTGAGATAGACCTGTTAATCACTATTTTCTATTATTGATTTTACCATGAAAACACTATTTGCTATTATTGATTTTACCATGAAAACATTATTTTATATTATTGATTTTACCATGTTTTCATGGAGGCTTTCTTTCACTATTTAGGGTTTTATGTGTGGCCTGCTAGCAAGGTTATTTTTCGTGGAGGATTCATTAAGTGTAGCGCATGGTCTTGAGTCATAGAACTCTTACTGTGGGAATAACAAGGAAGAAATAAAACATCAAATAGATAAAAATGATACACATTTATCATTATACCCACAATGCATGTGTAATTTGGAGGGAGAGCATATAATGGGCATTACAAAGATCTAACATGTAACCTCTCATATCCCAAGTGAGAATTGAACCAACAACCTTTTGCTCCCAAATCAAGAATCATACCATGAGAATTGATGCTCACCCATTATTAATTCCTAAACTCTTCATTTCATTTCTAGAGGATGGCTAGTTATTTGTATTTAAAATATTTGGTTCATCTTCATGTATAGAGCATTTGCTTAAATGTAAATTGGTCAGTAATAATAAGAAATGTAAGCGGAGAGGGTAGCTAGTGAATAAAATAAATAACCATAATTTAGAGCATTACATATAACACACATGTGTAACTCCAATATCAATAATATCATTACCAACGGATTATCAAATAAGAATAAACAACAAAAAATACAATTCAAGGATTAATCTACACATGCAACTCCAATAACAACATAATCATACAGATTGATCAAATAAGAATAAATAAATAAAAATACAATGCATGGATTGTGCAATTTGTAGTCTGACAATGGGTACACCAAAACAACCCTAGGTAGATTTTCCAATTTCACCACTTGGTGCAAACCATAATCATACACTCGTTAGACATACCTTTTCATTTTTCAATTGAGGGAGCTACCAAAATTATTGTCATGCGAATATGAAAACTATGATCTGATCGAAGGGAAAGTGGTAATACTTGACCCAATTATACCATTTGAATGCTTTAACTCTATGACGTAGTCACACTCAAGCGCAAATATATCATGCAAATTAGGGACAAATAATTTCCATGTATCCACTATTACATAAAAATAAGTGATATATTCTTGTTGAATCATATCCTGATATAATCCTATTGAAGCCTAGGATATGCTGGAGATGTGCCATACAGCAACACAAAAGAGATAGCCCAATCTAAAAGGCTTAAAATAATCCTCATTTCCATGTAGCCACTATTACAAAAAAATAAGTGATATATTCCTGTTGAATCATATCGTGATATAATCCTATTGAAGCCTAGGATATGCTGGAGATGTCCCATACAGCAACACAAAAGAGATAGCCCAATCTAAAAGGCTTCAAAAAATCCTACGCAAGTATTATCCTATCCTAAAATTGTTTGGTATAGATAACTATGACGGATATTAGGCCTCCATTCGCACTTTGAGAATAATTCAGGTGAAACTTTCTTCCTTGAGGGAAGACCTAAAGGTTAATTCCAAGTTAATGAAAGCATAAAGAAAACAAGTAAAAATATGATTTATCTAAATGCTTTGAATCCTCAGATAAATCAGATCAAGGGATTGTGGTATTTATCACTCTGACCAATGATAATTTAAATCAGATCTAATAATACCTTCTTTGATAAAAGACAAAATAGTTAAAACTAAATTTGTTCTCAATCAAATATTTATATCATGTGACTGTTCTGAAAAAAGATATGTTAATTGACAAATTAACATCTAAAACAAAAGGGACAATTCTGCGGTTACAAAAATATTGAATAAGATTATGTGAAATAGAGAAAATAATTTCTTGCTACTTACTATTCATATGAATCATAGATGAAAATTCAAATACATATTCATATGCTTATGATTGTATAACCAAATAAAAGTGAATTATTGAAGCAATGCAAGAAAACCCATACTCATCAAGAAAACTTGATAAATAGATTACCAAAAAGAAAACATAAGAGAAGACTAATTGAATTTCATTAAAGACTGTAAAAAATTGCAATACTCTATATGCAGTAGTATGTCTCCATTTCTTTTCTCCAGCTGTTCTTCCTCTTCTTTTCCTGGACCATTCTCATAAAAACACATTTACCTTCATTCCTGAAGAAAATGGTAACTCAAACAACTCTTAGATATCTTTTACGTGAACGTGCTCTAGCTGTTCAATACGTTCTTTGAAGTGAAGATGTTTTTCCTCAACTTGTGTGATCAAAATTTTAGGTGGAAGAGCAGTTTCTATCTGATTCAGAACATGAAAATTCAATAAACCTAGATTATCAGAAACAAACCACCGCTTCCTGCAATCCTTTTGCCCTTCTTCATATGATAGTTTGAGCTTTCTATCTTGTAGCACCTTAATCTTAGGCTCTTGCTGATATTGATGGACGAATCCCTTTTCTTCTTTAGTGGAATCCTTGCTTAAAACATTTTGAAAGGAATTTGCACCTTCATAAACCAAATCATTAAGCTCGGTTTCATGCATACTTGTAAATTGATGAAGAAAACCAGAATCCTAAGAATTGTAGTACTACTTATATTGTTTGGCTGCGAACCATGCCACTGCCAGATGCCGACGCCGTTTCTCAATGGACGCTAACCCTCGGAAGACACAGAAATGATTCTGAAGAGAAATGGCAATTATGTGAACGTGTACATAGCAGCCCCCACAGTCAAACATTAAACAACAAGATCCCGTTCTATGTTGAGATTGAGAAATATCCAGATACAGTCCATGGTTTTCCTGGGATGTATCTTTACCAGAGATGTGAGAGGTTAGATGATAGTCAACCCCCCGTTGATTGGTGGGGGATCCGCTATATATTGATGTTACAGGTTGATCAACCGCCCAACGCTGGTGCTTACAGTTTCTATAAATGTTGGTAACTGAGTTCGGTGTGCGGTTTTACATGATTAAGGTGAAAGATGAGAGCCGATCAATTGAGGAAGATGAGGAAGGGGGTCGTTTTTGGGACTACTGGCAGTCGCGGATTGATTGTTTTGACTTGGTGGAGGACAGGGGCGCATTCAAAGTTTCAGAGCAGAGCAGGGGTTTGGTATGGGAAGGGCAGGCTAATGGCTACGACATCATTTGAAAGTGGCTCTAAGGAGCCGCTCACTTTACTTATATCATATGATTGGATGTTAATTTCATAGAATACAGTGTTGCTTACATTACCTTCATAGACTTAGGGATTCCAGAATTTTAATTCCATGATTTTAAATGTTTTTAATTATTTTAATGGATTATTTGTTTATTTTAATTATTATTTTTATTTGTTTATTTTTTTCCCAGCAGAAAAGAGCATATCATTGTTATTTATATTGAATCAAATGGTACAAAATTGTCCATGTCTACATAAAACCATATCAACCCATTACATATTTGTTCCAAAAAACATAGCATCAGTAGCTATCTTCCACAATATACAAAAAGTAACTCATCACAAAGACTGATCTAATGATCCGAAAATTGACCTATGACTTGTCAAAAAGAACATCTACATTTGAAAACCAAAAGAGACTATGATCGATAGTAAGTAGAGTTACTCAAAAAAACAACAAAGATCCCATGTCACAGACATAGAAATCTTGATGTTCTTCCTAGTTTAAGTAGCCTTCCTCGCCATCCAAAGCTTGTTTGGAAAGCTTATCTACCAAGATATTATGTTGTCTATAAATATGTTCTAGGATCACATTGTTGAAGAGCGAGATGGTTGACTTGATTTTGTTGCCCCAGTGTAGAAGGGAGACGACTTTCAACTTGTATTCACCTTGTACCCATTTGATATTCACCCTGGAATCTCCAAAAACTTTCAAACCATCGATCCCAAAAATACTAGCCACTTTTAAGACACACCATAATCCAAGGAGTTCAGCTTCCATATTTGTCCCAAAAATATAGCTCCTCCTGCAGCACAAATTCCGTCTCTCGGAGCACCATCAAAGAAGAGAACAGGGAAATTGAAATGTGGAACAAATGAACTAATTTTTTTTATACTCCAAGGCCCCTGGGATTTAGCAATAAAATGATACACACCTAATATCTGACATGTGATCTTCCGCTTAAACAGGATCACTTCTTCAAAGACAACCTTATTTTTGGTGAGCCAGATGTACCATGAAATAATAACCAAAAGCATCAAATGAGCTCTGCACTCCCTAATTTAGATATTGCTAATTTCCAGAGAAGAGCAAATAATATTCCAAATTTCTCTTGTGATATTTTAGTTATATCATGATGACATTAGCATTCATTTTATTTTTAATTCTACCTTTAAAGTATAATTATACTTTGAAACATGTATAAGCGCTTCACTTTTTAATATGCTTAAGAAGGCAATTACTATAAACTTATTTGCCCTCTAGGTATATTATATTTTTGGAAAGCAATATTAATAGATTTTTAAATATTAGAATAAGTTGAATTAGAATATAGCCTTAATTTCTTAATCAAAGTTGGCCAAAAACATTAATTAAATAAATAAATAAAAAATATTTGTGGTCTTTGCTTTAGAACACTTCAATGGGGTTAGTAAGCCCCATGCCACCTAAGTTGTTGTGGGTACATCCTCCTTGGACCCCTTCATTCAATGGCTAACCCTTAAACCCCAGTGCAACATTATTTCACTTGTTAAATACTTTGCAAAAATGAGGGAAAGGGTAAGGCATTCATTTAATTAATTACTAGGTGTAACTATGCCCATTGATTCTCTATATCAAGAGATCTTTTTAGTATTAATGGAATTTGTCTATTAACACTTTACTGAAATTTCAACCATGTCTCTAATAAAATGGTATTGCACATTAATATGTTTTTCCCTAGAATTATAAGCAAGGTTCTTTACTAGAAAAATTGCACTTGAGTTATCACAACCTATTCTCACTACTTTCCGAACAAAACTAATACATGAACATCATCTTAGCAACCATGCAGATTCCTTACTTCCATGAGTGGTTGCCATATACTTAATTTTTGTAGTTGATAATGCAAGTGTTGGCAGGAAGTTTGGTAAGGAAGAATCACAGCATCGTCGATGCTGCGACACGTCAGAAGAGGTCGCGGAAGGCAGAAGGATAGACTATTTTATTTATTTTTTAGTTAATTGTACCGCAGAATGCGGGTTTTGGGGTGATTGGACCATATGAGATGTAATTTTGAGTTAATTGTACCGCGGTAGGTGGGTTTTTGGGTCATTTGGACCATGTCAATTAGATTTTGGTTCATTTCTCCAAGAGTCGGTTAGGAAGTTGTTAGTAAGTGGACAAGCATTGTAAAGGTGGAATCCTATTTATAGTCAAAGAGTCATATGTGTTGTATAACCTTTTGATTTGATCCGGACATGATTTTTGGATGTTGTTTATGCGCATCTTTGAGTCTATATGTGAGATCAAGTGATATTGCTAAGATCTGGATTTGTGGAGATGTTGTATCAGGGTTTCTCTGAAGTAATATGACATGACAGAACCGTTTGGTGAAATTCACTATGTACCTTTTATGTCAATGCATGTTGCAATGATTTCTTACTATAGTTAGTACTTTAATGTTATACTTGTTGCGATGAATGTTTTTGTTGAATGATGCTATGAATATGAATGCTTTTAATCTTGAATGCATAGATCTGTTTTGAATGCTGCGATAAGTAAGTTAAGTAATTGTTTCCACAATCATCCTCCTTCATTCGACGGAAACATGGTTCCGTCCACTCTCCCTTGATCGCCTCGGGTGAGACCTCATCTGCTCTGCGGGTGTTGTTGGACAGGGTAAAACCTGTCTGGGCCGGTGCTCAGGGACGTCGCGGTGGGTTGGTGTCGACAGCGATGGGAACCCCTGTCAACTGGGTTTGAGTCAACAAATGGTTCCGTTGCCGGGACCATGTGCGAAGTGAAAGGAGGATATGCTGTGGCATCCGACACAACCTGAGATATAGAGTTGGTTTGATCAGAGGTTGCAGGAATTTGCTGAAGAAGAAATCTAGAACACTCGACTGACGGTATATTAGTGGGTGGATAGATATATTCACGACGATCCACACAAATGATTTTTCTGTGAATTCTCGGTCCTTTTGTTCAAGTGGTTGGAAAAGTTGACCTATCAGAAGAGGAACCACCAAGGTGGTGAGCCGACGGCCTGGACCCTAGAGCTGATCCAAGAACTGCAAGAAGTCGATAATAAAGCATCGCAAGCTGTCGAAGTGTGGCTTGATAGAATCTTGGAAGGGTATATCACTGTATTCGCGGTTGATACACATAAATCTTATAGTGAAGCCGAAAGATATTTCTTCCGTGAACCCCGAGGAAGGTTTCTACTGTCACTCCAACTGTCCATTAAGATGCTTATTTGTGAATAGGGTATATTGAAGATGCATATAGATCAGTAAGCAACATGGTGGGTGGAGGCTGTGGGTATCACGACAGTAGGGGGGGCGGTGCATGTAATGATCAGGGGTAGATGGATGCAGGTCACGATGAGACTGTGAGTGAAGCCAAGGAAGAGAGTGGTCTTACACGGGAAGGAGTGAGGTTTCAACAGGAAAAGAGGCAGAGGATAGGAGAAGGTCCTACTATGATCGAACTGCAATTTCCCGAAGGAAGACCACACAGGACGAAGTGACCTCACAGCCCAGACAAGGACGCACAGGCTACGCCCAGGATAGAGGAAGGACCTAACCCCAGTAGCAACATACCCACACCTCCGCTCACTATCTGTCAACTAGTGAGAAACACCACTTTGACCCCACTAGGTCAACAAAACTTGATTGCTAGTAGTTCAGTACCTGCAGGAAGGAAGCCCAGGATCGCGGGCGATGATGCTAAGTTACCATTGTTCCATGGGAATGGGATAGATAACCCAGAACAGTATTGGTTTTTGTGTGAAGCGGTCTGGACCGTAAAACAGATCACCGATGATGATGCCAAGAAGGGACAGCAAAGTTGCTAGACGAGATCAGGGATGGGTTGATTGTAGAATTCAGGAAGCCCAAGTCTGAGGCCCAATATATTACGGAATTGAAAGAAATTAAGCAATATCCCAACGAGACGATGTGGGATTTCGACCAGTGGTTCAAGATGTTGATGGAAAGCATTAGTTTCGATATGAGCGTTGTCCAACATAAAGAGTGGTTCATCACGGCACTACTTCCGCATATTCAGCTACCATTGATGCAACAAAACATCTCGACACCAAATGAAGCTTTGGAGATTGCAATGTGATTGGAGGCATCGCCGATTGGAGAAAATGCAGCCAGGATGTCGCAGATACAGACACAGTTGGCTAACTTGACCATACAGCTGCAAGATTTGAAGAAGAGCAAGGAGCAGCGTGAAGAAGTATGGTGTACGTGATGTCGAGGAGAAGGGCATACGAAGGACAATTGCCCCGACTTCCGCAACTATTTGGTTTCAGGAGCACCAAACCCGTTAAATGGTGTTGGCATGCCGTGGTGTTGCGTTTGTCAAGTATTTGGGCATCGCCATGAAGAATGTTCATATATGCAGAAGATGGTCACCAAGCCGATGAATCTATATTGCACTTTTTGCAAATTGGTGGGACATGATGACAAAGATTACCAAGCATATGGGTTGCTTCATGAGAGAATGTATGACGCATTCTATGTAAAGGATGACCAGCGTGCCGTACAACAACCTCCACTGCAGCCACAGGTAGCCCAGCCGCTACCTCAACTTCAGGTTCATTTTGTACCGCAGCAACAACAATAGCAGTTTGCGTCGCAATATGCGCAGCAAGGGCAAGGCATGCAACCAACACCGATGCAGCAATAGTACAATCAACAGCAATGTCAACTGTAGGGTGGATTCCATGGAGGATTTCGGGGTGTACGTGGCAGAGGATTGGGTCGCAGAGGAGGATGAGGAGGCCGTGGACCTGTGCAGTGCTATCACTATGCGGTATGGGGACACTATCAGTGCGATTGTCCACTATTGCAGTTGCAGTGTACTTTTTTCTTTATTACAGACCATACAGTAGAGAACTGCCCATAGTTGATTGCACGATAGCAGGCAAGGAATATTCTGCAATTGCAGAACCAGGCTCAACAGCCCATGCAGAATCAGGTGTAGCAACCGATACAGCAATAGGTGCAGAACCAGAACCAGCGACCAATTCAGAATGCTAATCAAAATGTGAACCAGCCGGGTAATCCACCATTGAACTAGAATCAAGGTGCGAATCTTTCAACAATCTCAGCAGAGCCCAAGCCACATGAGGTAGCTGTTGCAGTGATCACTCGGGGAGGTGCAAAAATAGGAGAAGACACCTCACATCTGCTGATCTGGTTGGCTGGACAAAATAAGGTATCATTTGACATTAATTCAGAGCGTGATATGTTCTACTAGGCATGATGGGCGTTGGACAAAGGCAAGGCTATTGTCTGTGACATGCCCCCTGTATTTAATGACACATTGGACGTTGGTCCGTCAGCGTAGTCTGGAACTTTGCTGAAATTCCTGGAAAGTTGTTTATTGTTGGAAAGGGATCCTACTGCGCTTACCGAGATTGAGGGGTTGTTGCAGCGATTTCCAAGGGGATGCCAGGAATCCATGGTGAATTCCTTACAATGGAGGAAGACTGGAAAAGAGATGCAGATGAATATTCAAATTGGATATTATGATGTCGACTCAGTTATTCTATATCTTGGTTCGGATGTCAACATCTTAACCAAGTAGGCATGGCAGAAAATGGGGAGCCCCCCATTGAGCTGGTCTCCTGTACAACTCCGGTTAGCTAATCACGCTAAAGTGATGCTGATTGGGAGAGTCCCTCGGTTGGTGGTGGACATTGAGGGCATGAAGACCTACGCTAACTTTGATGCCATCTAAGTGGTTGAAGGAGGAAGCTCTTATCCCGCATTGCTAGGGATCAGATGGGCTAACGACAGTGGAGCGGTAATCAAATTCAAGTGACGGATGATGAATTTTGAAAATCGCGATCTCAGAGTTATCGTCCCGTTGGATCTAGCTGAAGGACGCAGATACCTTGAACTAGTGAAAGATGAAGATCCCAGTGGATGGGACCATGCATTCAATATTGCAGAAGATTACATTCATCCAACTGAAAATGGTGAGCTTGGATGGCATAGTGACAGCTCTACGTCTTTCGACTCTGATGATGCACTAGAACACTGGCAGAACCGCTTGCACGAGGTGTCGCTCCGTAAGTGTGGATTGATCACGCAGTTGCTATGTAGTGTTGCGACTGAAACGGTCACACTCCCAATATATGAAGGACTGCCTGGCTTGTCTGCCTTTCGGGCGGAGTTCAAGGAAAGAGTTTCAGAACCACAGCGATTGCTAGCATTGGACAAAGAGTTGAAGGCTACTCCAGCACACTAGTGGGCGACACACAAGGCATCAATTAATGGATGGTCAAAATGCAGAAGATTGATGATGGTACGCTACGACGACACCAACGTCTACCACGCAGGGAAGTATGATGGTCGGAATGATCCTGGAGGCCATTTGATAGAGTGTTAGACATTATGGGCATCGCGACCAAGAGATGAGTGGGTCCACGCATTTATCCATACTTTGGATGAAATGTCGCAGTCATGGTATACAATAGTTGAATTATGGGGAGAAATCATTAGTTGGTTGGAGTTGACCATCTGTTTTACTCATACGTTCATTTTTGTTGATCCCAACCTAGATGTCCATAATGATCTGCAGATCATTCGCAATGTGGTTCTAAAGGTTGTTCCTGTGGCGTACCCGGCGGATCCGCATATGCACTGCCAGATGCAATCCATTATGGAATGTTACAATATCACTGGTGGGCCCAAAGATGGTGATGATCCGTGGAATGTCAACATTCCAGAGTCTGAAGGAAGTCGCGATGTGGTACCACCTGGTGCGCCCAGTGATCCGTTCAGTCAGCCCTTGAAGCTTCGCAAGATCAATATTGGGACAGAGGCCACTCCCAAGCTCACGAATGTTGGAGATTATTGGGATGATGAGATGATGGGAAAGGTCACTGAGGTGTTACATGAGTTCCAAGACCTTTTTCCTACGAAGTTCTCTGAAATGAAAGGTATTTTGGGTAATCTAGGAGAGATGAAGATTCCCTTGAAACCAGATGCAAAACCGATCAGGCAGCGAACTTATCGGCTCAATCCACGACATAAGGAGAAGGTCAAGGCAGAACTTGATCGCATTTTGGATGCTGGTATCATTGAACCAGTCGAAGAGTCAGAATGGATCAGTCCTATGGTAGTGCAGGACAAGAAGACTGGCAAGGTGTGCATCTGTGTTGATCTGTGAAAGTTGAACGACGCCTGCTTGCATGACCCCTTTCCAACCCCGTTTACTGATGAAGTGCTTAAGGGGGTAGGTGTTTAGGAGATGTATTCTTTCACGGATGGGTTCTCAGGCTATCATCAGATCCGTATTTCCAAGGAAGACCGCCACAAGACGACTTTTGTGACAGAATGGGGATGTTTTTAGTATACTGTCATGCCGTTCAGACTGAAGAATGCCCCTGCGATATTTTTGTGGGTTGTTGTTGCTGCATTCAAGGATTTCATCCAGAAGTTCTTGCAGGTATAAATAGACGATTGGACAGTCTATGGTTTGATCTGTGATCACCTGGCCAATCTGCGGTTGATGCTGTAACGTTGTCAAGAACACCAAATATCGCTGAATTTGGAGAAGTGCATTTTTTGTGCCCCGTTTGGGATATTTCTGGGTCACATTGTGTGCAAACAGGGGTTGTTAGTCGATCCAGCAAATATTGCACTCATTTTGAGCTTGACACCACTGACCGCCGTTAAACAGCTGAGGGCGACATTGAGGCATACCGAGTATTATCGCAAGTTCATCAGGGGATATGTCACGATCACTGCCCCCATGGAGAAGTTATTAAAGAAAGATGTTGCATTTCAATGGAGCCCTGAATGTCAGGATAGTTTTGAGCAGCTCAAGGCTAAGATGGCTTTGGCACCAATACTAGTATTCCCATACTGGAGTAAGGAATTCCATTTCCATGTTGATGCATCGTCAATTGCGCTCAGTGTGGTGCTAGTGCAACTAGGAGAGGGGGATCTTGATCACCTTATTGCTTTCGCTAGTCGAAAGCTTTCATCCGCAGAAAGGAACTACACCACTACTGAGTGGGAAGGATTGGCGATTGTATATGCACTACAGAAGTTCCGACACTACTTATTGGATGTTCACATACCACTCTGCCTTGAAGTACCTGGTCAATAAGCTTGTGTTGGGGGGGAAGATATGTTGCTGGCTACTTCTCTTTCAAGAGTTCGACTTTGAAGTAATTGTAAAGCCCAGGTGGTTGAATTTCAGCCCCAATCATCTATCGTGGATTGAAACAGGCGAGGAGCCAACTAACATTGAAGATGGGTTTCCTGATACTCAACTGTTACGGGTCAAAGTAGCCGAAGGCTATTTTGAAAAAATCATCCAATTTTTGGCAACAGGTACCGCACTAGAAGAGCTCACCACTAGTCAGAAGAAGCAGTTGGTGGTTAAAGCTGTCAACTTCCAGCTCATCGCAGGAGAGTTATACAAGATGGGTGTCGACGAGATATTACGACGGTGTGTCTTACCACACGAGCAAGCGCAAATATTAGCAAAAGCACGTGGAGGCGTAGCTGGGGGACACTACGGTAGTCGGGCGACTACCAGGAAGGTGCTTCGGGCAGGGCTCTAGTGGCCCACGAGGAACGAGATGTCGTTGATGCCTCAGTTAACACTGCAGTCGTTTGACAAATGGGAAATAGATTTTATGGGACCAATCAATCAACTGGGTAAGCGCACTGGTGCCAGGTATATCATCACGGCGACAGATTACTTGACAATATGGGCAGAAGCTACACCAGTCATTGATTGTTCCGCAGCCACGACTGTGCGGTTTTTGTTTGACAACATTATCACTCGCTTCGGTTGCCCCAAGATATTGCTGAGCGATCAAGGCAACCACTTTCTCAATCGCACCATCAGCACACTGACAGAAGAGCTATAGATTCAGCATAATAAGAGTATGCCATATCATCCACAGGAAAATGGCATGGTGGAAGCTTTCAACAAGATATTGGAACATGCGCTGACAAAGGTGTGCAATGCGAACCACAACGACTAGGATCTCAAAATCCCAGCAGTATTGTGGGCCTATCGCACTACATGTAAAAGGTTGACGGGTCAGATGCCATTTAAGCTGGTATATGGACAAGAAGCAATCATGCCAATGGAGTACATTGTCCCAAGTCTGCGCGTAGCAGCAATAACAGGAATGGATTCCGCGGCAGCATTGGAGGAACATCTAGCATAGTTAGTGCAGTTGGAGGAAGATCTCTTTATTGTCGGTTTCCATCAGGGTCTGGAGAAGGATTGCTAGAAGTCTTGGCATGATCGCCACATCAAGAACAAATAGTTTCAACAGGGTGACTTGGTGTTGTTGTATGACAGCAAGTTTATGAAACATCTAGGAAAATTCCAAATGCATTGGCTTGGTCCATATCACATCAGTAGCATAACTTCAGGAGGAGCGGTACAATTGCAGCAGTTGGATGGAGCGATGCTCCCCAAGTTGATTAATGGTAGCAGGTTGAATCCCTATCAGTTGGGCTTGGAACAACGTGATGCCTGAGTTGCATCAGGAACAAAAAAATAATGGAGATTGATCGGTGCCAGAGTGGTGCACCAACAGGAATGGAATGTGGAAGCAGGGAGGCTTGTTCCACAAGTTAGGAGCGGTCCGCGACAAGTAGCAGGGTCGCGACCAGGTCAAATCAACAATAAATGCCAAAAGTTAAAACAATTAATTAACAGTGCTTGTTCAAATGATGGACATTAATGGAGGATCCGGTCGATCGGATGACAGGATCGACGATGGATTTGCATCATTAATACAGGATTTTGGTTGAGTTAATGCAAGATTTAGTGATGATTACGGAGGATTTGGCTGGACGCTATAAAAACGGGTAGAAGCTGGTTGGAAGGCACCAATAATTCAGTTGTTAAGTGCCTGTGTAGAGCTGAAGAGTATTGTTATAGCTTGGTGAGTGTAGTTGTGCATTGGGAAAGGTTTAGTTGCACTTGCAGAGTGTCATTAGGATAGAGAAGCTATCGGTTGAGAGCGTTGGATAAGGTATGCCACGAGAGCTAGAAACTGTTGAGATTAGCAATGAGGTTGAGTCTCCTTTCACCGGGATTTCCATTGAGGAAGAAGTTGCGTCTGCGGGAGACATCAATCTTGAGGCAGAAGTCGCAAACATGCCGGTGGGGACATTAGTAATCGTCAAGAAGCATCAAGGGGGTCATCATTCTGATTCCCCGCAGAGCAAGAGGCAACTTAGATCATTCGCCGAGGTGGTAGGAGAAGCTCAGGTGCAGGTAGGGCAGTCCAGTCACCACGTTGACAAATCTACCCCATGGGAGGGATTGTCGGCTGTTGACATCCCTGGATATATCCCTCCCAGTCGGCCGGATGCAACCGCGCTCAAGCTAAACCCAAAGAAGAAGTATGGCATGAATATGCCAACGCTCCCTACCGGAATGGAGTGATCTGTCGATATTGTGCCGGCGTTGATGCGCCTACGATATGATGATCATGATATGGTGGCCCACCTAGAAATTGCATTGGCCCCATATGTGCCCGGGTCACGACTTACCGTGATGCCGATTGTATAGGACTGGGCACGTGGATTGGAACAGACCGACTTGTTAGGGCTCATTAACATGCCGCATTTCGGGAGGATGGCGAAATCTAATGCGTGTGTGAAGCAGCTGCTTGCATGCTTCCATGGTGGTTCCTTATGGATGGATAGATAAATTCCAGTCACTGTTGATTTGATTTCGTACATTAACAGACTTCCTAAAGATGGATTCGATCCGTCGCAGTACTTCCAAGGGAAGGTGAATGAAAAAAAGCAGGTGGGTCAACTGGTGAAGAGATATGGCTTGGAAATGGATGGCCGTGGGTATCGCACCGGCAGTATCAATGATAAGGGGGTACTCACCGGCACCAAGATTTTATCCTGCAAGGTGGTCAAAGGTGGTCGTCCTAACCAGTCCAACTCAAGGATTGTTGCATGTGCAGTACAATGCGCGGAGGGTGTCCAAATGAACTGGTCCTTATTTCTATTGAATCAGTTGGCGGAGGATGCCGCGGCAGTTCAGGCCGGTAAGGGCTTGTTTACATATAGCTAGCTGCTTCTTTTGATTGCATTTGTGGCTTGGAAGGAACCCGATGTGTATCAGGGCATGGAAGTTGCGGTTGCAAAAGAGTGGCGGGGTGTGCACAATTAGAACTTATGGTATGTACGGGTGCCAGTGCAACTCTGGGATTGCAGCATCAAGATAATTGATATCAAACTTAGAATACAACTAAGCATTGGAATCCTTAATGGTTTCCCCGTTGTTTCCAATTAACAACATATCAACATACAACACCACATAAATAAAATGGTACACTTCTTTAGGTTGCAAACCAATTCCTTCTTTCCCCTCACTATAGAACCTTAGTGTTTCATGGATATCTCTTCTACAGAACACCATGTAATAATGTTGTATTTAAAACCATTAGTGCTACCTTAAGATGAAACGCAGTGAAAATAGACAAAAGTAATATAATAGAAGTTAATTTAGCAACAAAAGAAAAAAAATCACAAAAATCAATTCCCTCCACTTGGAAATATCAATTTGTTTCTATATGAGATTTGTACTTCTCTACCTTGCTTTCTGCATATAATTTCTTTGTAAACACTCATTTGCTACCAATATTTTTTCTACCCATCAACAACTCAACTAGATCCCAAGCTTCATTTTTATCAAAGGAATCCATTTCTTCAATCAAGGCCTTCTTCCAAAGTTTAGTATCCTTTGAATCGACTTCCTCCCTAAAGTTATAGCATGATCGATGTTCTAGCATCATCATTGATAATAGATAGAACACAAATATAAAAAAAATAGGTGGAGTATACCATTGTGTTAACATTCTTTTCCAAACCAATTTCCTTAAGAATAAAGTATGAATTTCTTCATCTTTTGGTACATATTCCTCATTTTCAACCTCCACCTCAAACATTATTATATTTCTTTCTTATTATATTTACAATGCTTAGAGAAATCAATTCTAATGATCAATCTATATAAATTCAACCACACATTTACCATGTAAAAAGTCCCTTATTTCCAATATGTCATAATATTTGAAATAACATTATCTTCTCTCTATGGTTAGTAGGGGTTCTATATTCTTCATTGTTATCCTTGGGAACAACAAAATTGTTACACCCTCTAATACCCCTCATCTACAGTTTTGTGTTTGTGGATAAGTTTAAAAGTGTATCTATGTAAAGGTTCGTGGTGAGGAGCTCAATGCCAAGGCCCCACCATTAAACACTATAACATTGTTGGTATTGTCATGTGATGTTAGACCAAGTTCTAGTAATCACATGGTGATGTGATGTAAAAATGTGAATGAAAATGAAAACCAAACACAAAGGGCTGGATGTGCAAGACCAAGGTAACAAAGGGGGCATGGTGTCCACTAGGAAATGGAAGGGGGTTATTTAGGCCTCGTGAAACTTGGGGTGGAGTCTAAGCCTGCTTGACATGTCACTCACTAGTGGAACTAGTGAGTTGTCACTAGTATTGGTAATAGTAGTGTGTCTTATCTTTCCAATAACTCATTAATGGGAACATAAATATTATCTGTATGCTTGGGCATGGAAGGTTAGTGTACTAACTATCCTATGACCTATAGCGTGAGCTTATTACTATACTATTACTACATGATTATCCCTATGATTTCTAGTATTAATACCTTAGAGTTTTAGTATTAGTGATTAGTAATAAGTGCCTCGTAATTTTGTTATAGGTGCATCTAATGAGTTCTTAATGCACATGTGACATATATTAGAAAGTGGATTAATAATTTGTGGCTTCATTAATATGCAATTTATTATTTATCCTGGAGATAAGTAAATGCTATGATTATTAATCGGTATGCAAATAATTGTCAGTAATAATTTATTGGAAAGTATATGATTATTTTCTAGAATAAAATAATATGTATCATGTGTGTTAAATTAAATGATATAGTATTATTATTTATTAATATGATATATTATTAAGTTGCATGTGGATCTTTTTGGATTCTAGTGATGGCATGTATTTAAGGAATTCTTATGCCACTTGGTGGTTACAAGGATAAGGAATTCCTTGTCTATTTTTAGGAAACATGACACTTGTCTAAAGGGTGTTTCCCATTCTCATCTGAAGCCAAGTGGCATTACTGTTATCCTAACAATCTAATTGCTTGTTAGTGGAATTTCCACATGGGAGAAAATAATTTCTATGTTCTATTCTTGTAATTTTAATATTTGGTTAATGGTTATTCTGATGTTATTTGTGTGAGTGTCTCAATGGTGCATGGAAGAAGTGCTCTATTTGAATTATTAATTTACTCTTATCAATAATTTTCATTCAATTGCTATTTAAAGAAAAGGAAGAACTCTATTTGGGGTTGGATGTCCTTTGAATGTATGTTCCTATTGTTGTACGCTTCCATCACTCTATGTTTCTATGATAAAGGACAGAGGGAATTTACCTTGGGATCTAATAGCTTTCGACATCTCTACTCAATGAAATTTGTAGAAGAGAAGCTCCGAGTTTATATATATATATATATATATGCATATTTATGATTTGTTAATGGAGGATTTCCCAGTTCTTTTGTGAAAACCCATTCCCAACAACAATGAGGTATATAATCATATATTAAATAATGGTTGATTGCAAGAGTTATGAGGGCGCAGCCTTGGGAGGGAACACCTTAGATCCAATTATTTTGTTTATATATTACTACTTTGTTGGTTGCAAATATTGGGAGGGAGGTCCCCTTGGGAGGACGCAACTCTAATGCCATGCATATGGCCTAAATAACCCCCTTCCCTCTCTTGGCTGCTCTATTTATTAATGATTGGTGATGAGAGGAGGCTTGAAGGTTTGTCTCTCATGGAGGAATTATTTATTTATTAATTCGATATGATAAGAGGTTGTCTCTTTTTATTTTTTACTTAACTCTCTCTTACAAGATGCATCTCTCTCTTTATTAAGTAACTAACTAGAACGAGAAGTGGCTTGAGGATGTTTCTCTCATGGATAAGCTGCTTAAGGGAATATCAATATATTGTTGATATTTGAATACATTTTATGGTAGTGTGTGCACTTTTGGAGAGGGTCATATCCCAACTCCATACATTGTTTAATATTTGAATACATTCATAATGCTAGCATGTGAGCTTGTGGAGGAAGGGAACAACCCTAATCCCTGGCATCGATTTGCATTTGGAAGAATATATATATATATATATATATATATATATACTTTAATGAAAGACACAATCTCTTGGCTTGCCTCTTTATTGAGTATATCACATTACATCTTATGTTACTGGATTTTGTAGGTGTTGACAAGGAGAGAGGGTTTCTCCCTCCATGATCATGTATGTAATATCCCTTGTTAGGAATTTTATTAAAATGGCATTTTTTCACTTTTTTCCCTAGTTAGACCTTTGACTAGTTTTGAGCACTAGGTCCCCAAATTGCTCCAATTGCTCCCAAATCTTCTAAGAAGGTATATGGATGATGTTAGAACATAAATATGTGTTTCATGGATGCTTTTAGACCTTTAAATTATTTCTACAAATCCTCTTTCAATTCTGGCCAATGTAGGGAATTTTACTAGTAATTCCCTTTGACTAGTATTGGTCTCTAGGTCTCAAATTGACTCCAAATGCTTTCAAATATTAAAGGAAGGTGTATGAATGACATTATGACTTGAATATTATTTTCAGGGATGATATATGGCCACCAAAATACCTCTGCAAAATCTCTTAAGATTCTGGACCAAGTATGCAATTTTACTAGTAATTTGGAGTTCAAATCCCCCTGGGATAAGTACCGAAAATGGCTTCCCAATTGCCTCCAAAACCACTCAAATTTCTGAACAGAGGTAGGGAATGTATTAAGTATTTTATTAAGGTCTCATGTGCACCATTAATTGATTATTATATCTATTCCAACCCTCTCCCATTCAGCTGAAAAAATCACCCATTCGACCCTTGGGGAAATGACACTATTTCTTCTCCCAATGCAATTAAAATGAGTAAAAATACTTCAAATGCTCAAGTACAGTACATGAAAATTGTAAAATAAATACATGGAAGTATATTAATCACAAATTTATCATAGAATCATCCATTCATTCGAAATCATCAGCAGTACATTAGTTCACAACAAGGTAGTGGGGAAATGGCACTCTTCTTTCATTAACAATTTACACATTTCTACTTGGAATTTCGACCTGAAAATTTTTGGATATGAATAAAAGAGTATTTAATTCATATTGAAAAATAAATGGGGAATTATAAGTTCCCCCAAAGAGTACAATAGCTCACCAAAAACGCCCTCCCTCAAGGATCAAGAATATGCCATAAAAACTGGAAATGGTTGAAGGAGTGAGCTACAATAGAAGAAACCATGAGCTACCCTGTAGCTTACACCTGAAAATAAAGACTCCATTAAATCTCCAAATGAAATGTTTGAATGTCCTTTCCAATTACCAACTTGGATGGGAATCTTTCACCCTCGAAATTGGCTAAGGCAAGAAACTAGTCATCCACTAACTCTCCCTCTTCACAAATGCAATTGCAAATTCTACAAATGATCAAAATATAGTTTCATTCTTTGTTATTGAAATTTATAAAGTTCTAATGTCCTCCATGGGTCGAATTCCTTCCAAGAGACTCATGCCAACTCAAGTTGGGAAGAGATTCCAAAGAACGCCACTTGTACAACAATTCCTAGTCTCCCACTTCCACCAAATCACATGTGGAAGCATCTTAGCTTCCCTAACACACTTGAGCGCCCTCTCAGAATCTAATTTTATCCCTAACATTTCATATATGTCATATGTCAGCCTTTAGGTTTGATTTGTGTCATAGGTGTCATAGCATCTTCATCATTGTTGTCATAGAGCTAGGGAATCTAGCCCAAGTGTCTCACTAGCCCCAAATTGCCTCTTCCTCTTCCATGGGAGTTACTCTTCCTCTATATTTCGACATGATTGACTCATGCAAAGTATTATTGACCTTATAACTTATCCCAAGAACATTAGGCTTCCCATGGATTCGAAATTGCAAGAAGAGGATGCCATGTGGCACCTAAATTCTAGCTTGTGTGGGTCCCAGTTCCTCCATGTGTCTTCATGATCAAATGCCACTTCGATTTTCACTTGTATATATTTATTTATATCCTTTATTAAATATTTATTCCATCCTAATGTTCCAACATCATTTATTATCCCCATTATTCCAAATCCCAAAGCTTCCACCCCAAACCTAGGAAACTAGTAATTTTCCTCCTTGGCAATTATTTGACCTTTAGCATCAATTTGACAAACTCTAATGAATAGGGCCAATTTTCTTAGGCCATTGTGACCCAATGTCAAATTTGGTACATGAAAAATCATCCCTTCCCAATATTGCTTGTCCTCAAGCAATTTCAAACATGGGTGTTGAAGAACCTGCTTTCAGTATAATTCTCTGAAGTTGCCATTGAATTGCCCAACCTTGAGTCTTTGAGTTTCCATGAAGATTTTATAGAGGAACCACCATGATTGTTGCTTCACTACTCTAATAAAAATCACTTTATTAAGTGGGGAATCCATCTCCCATACTGCTTGTTTCCCAAAAAATTTGAAACCAATGAGACAAAAATGATCCCAGGGTCCCATTGCTTGTATTGCACCCCAACAATTAAGAGTGCTCTCCAACCCATACCATCAAATAAGAGGATTCCTGGATCCCATTTTCTTGTATTCATTCTTCCAAACATCATGAGTACAAAATATATATCATCAAAGTACATAACAACATAATGAAAATGTACATCAAGGAGATGCTTAATCAAAGAGTCAAGAAAGTGCTTATACCTCCAAGCATGTAGACCACCATTTTCCAAGTGCATACAATCTTCAAGTGACTCTTCAAATCTACTCCAATGACATAGGTGAGGATCCCATGTCCTATAATGCTGCTCCAAATGGATGTGATATGCATCAAAATATTCAGCCATGTATTCCTTCATCCAAGAAGTGAATGAAGAGTCTCCACTAAAATCTAAAGCAAATAATGAGCATGGAAAACAAGGAGACTTCAAAGGACTCAAATAAGTCTCACCCATACATCCATGAATGTGAGAATCATAAAGATGTAACAAAGTATGTGGCTTCCAACAAAAATTTTCTCCCATTATAAATCTATTCACCCAAGTGTCGGATGAAGTTCCTCTAACATCAAATGAACCAAGTGTTGAGCAAGAAAAACCATGAGTCTTCAAGTGACTCAAATGCATATCATAGGTGCATCCATGTATATGTGCATCATCATAAAGTGACAAATGATTCTGCTGAAAATGTGAATAAGAATGTGCTCCAACCATGTCATCATAAAAGGTAAATCTAGGAGTTCCATACTCCTCATGTGGCACCATAAAAAAGAACCCTTTCACCCATGCTTCATTGAGACTAATGTTGCAAAACATGGAATTGTAGGATGTAGGAGAATGAACTAACTCACCCAAATGATCAAAAAGTGCATAAGTTTCATCATGGAAAGGATCCATATGTGTAGTATCATGCAGCGCCTTCAAAAGTGTGAAACGTTTGTCATAAATTGGTTCCAATGTAGAGGAATCATGCTCTTCTTTAAAAATTGCATAACCTTCATCAAGAGACAATTCAAGTTCCTCTTCCACCACATCAAGTGTTTGGATCTCTTCAAGTTCATCTTCAAACACATTAAGCACATTCAAATTTCCACATTTCTCATGATCCACCATGTCATGAGAATCCTCCAAATAATCTACCATTTGACAATCTGAAACATAGGAGGAAAAACAAGTATCTTGCAACTTTTCAATAAGTTGCTCATTTTGAATTGTGAGATTATGAATATCCTCATTATTCTTCAAGTATGCATCATGTAACAATTCATTAAACTCAAACAAATGGTTTCTATCAAAAAGAAAAGACATGAAATTACCTTTGATGTGGCACATTGCTCTTTAAATCTTCTCCATGTCTTCAAGGAAGGATGTTTCCTCCAATGAAGCAGCTCTCCAACAAGAATTTGACACCAGTGCTTGAGTGTAATCAAGAATGCTAAGGGTCTATTGGATCTTATTTTCATTCATATTTAAGGACCGTTCAAGAAAATGAGGCTCTTGCAAATGAACCTCCTCATCTTCTTCATTTTTACTTGGACCAACTTCATGAAGCTCAAGCGGTGATGGGGAAGTTGATCTTGGTTCTTCTTCAACTGCTACAAGGTATTCATTATTATGCTTAATGGAACTTGGGATTGCAGCAACACTTTCAAAAGTGATCTCTATGTCACCAACATAGAGGTGCGAGCACCCATCAGTAGGTACTCCTTCATAGTTTAAGCATCCATCAGTAGATGCTCTTTGGTTCATGTCTAAGCTAGAAGGTGTCTCGAAATGATCTTCCATATTTTCAATAGAATATTCTTCATTCTCTTGTGATGTCTCTTCATTTTTACCTTCAAGCAAGATGATGCATTTTTTCCCTTGTTTTCCTTATGATCAATATCTTTGGAATCTCTTTTTGAAGAATTCCCAAAAGCTCTCCTCAAGTGGGACATAATTGCGTGCACACATATATGATACTCACTCCAAGGTTCTTTACAAAAAGGGCATAAGCCTTTCTTTACTACCTACACATCTTAATTTTTGGGCCTATTTTCAAAAACATGTTCAGCATAGTACTCAAAAGACATGGAATTTTGTGTACTTTTGCTCGAATCAAGATATTCTTGATATTTTTGATATTGTTGGGGCAAGGTTTTATATTTTGCTCTCCATATTTGGAACTCACTCATAGAATTATCCTTGGTTGGTGTGACACACTCATATTCATCAGATTTAAATTCATAATAATAATCTTCATTTCTCTTGAAATTGTAAGAAGTGTTGTATGATGGCACCTCTTCCTTGTACCATTCACATTCTGCTTCATATTCCTCATAAGCATCTGCATATTCCTCATAAGAATTGTACTCATAGGATTCATCATAATAGTAAGACATGGATGCCAATTATTCTTGAATGTATGTACCTAATACACAGGTGAAAGGACCATGCTAGGATACCACTATAATATCCCTTGTTAGGAATTTTATTAAAATGACAATTTTTCACTTTTTTCCCTAGTTAGACCTTTGACTAGTTTTGAGCACTAGGTCCCCAAATTGCTCCAATTGCTCCCAAATATTTTGAGAAGGTATATGGATGATTTTAGAACATAAATATTTGTTTCAGGGATGCTTTTGGACCTTTAAAATAATTTTGCAAATCCTCTTTTAATTTTGGCCAATGTAGGGAATTTTACTAGTAATTCCCTTTGACTAGTATTGGTCTCTAGGTCTCAAATTGACTCCAAATGCCTTCAAATATTAAAGAAAGGTGTATGCATGATATTATGATTTGAATATGATGTTCAGGGATTATATATAGCCACCAAAAGACCTCTGCAAACTCTCTTAAGATTCTGTACCAAGTATGCAATTTTACTAGTAATTTGGGGTTCAAATCCCCCTGCGATAAGTACTGAAAATGGCTTCCCAAATGCCTCCAAACCCACTCAAATTTATGAACAGAGGTATGGAATGTATTAAGGATTTTACTAAGGTATAATTTTCACCATTAATTGATTATTATATCTGTTCCAACCCTCTCCCATTCAGCTGCAAAAATCACCCATTCAACTCTTGGGGAAATGACACTATTTCTTCTCCCAATGCAATTAAACTGAGTAAAAATACTTCAAATGCTCAATTAAAGTACATGAAACTTGTAAAATACATCCATGGTAGTATATTAATCACAAATGTATCATAGAATCATCCATTCACTCGAAATCATCAGCAGTAGATTGGTTCACAACAAGGTAGTGGGGAAATGGCACTGTTCTTTCATTAAAAATGAGATTTACACATTTTTACTTGTTAATTTTTGAGCATTAATTCACATATACTCTAGTATATTTACTGAGAGAACAACATGTATAGTGTATCAAGTATAACAATGCATATCAATCACACCAAGCAATCACAGGAGACAATAGACACACAGAGTTTCATTGGGGAAAACCATAAAGGTGAAAAACCCCACAACTTCCTCAGAGATAGATAGAGAAATGATACAACCAAAGTACAATAGATAGTATTCTCCTAGCATCTGATCCTCCTCCTCACATGTGCGCCACTTTCCGAGTGATGGAAGAGTGAGTAATGAGATGATCAAATATAGATCTCCCGATCTCTATTTATACAGACCCTGTCCTGCCAAATAAACCAACAGGGCCGACTTGTCTAACTCAGTCTAATAACCCATGGTTAACTTAATCAGGGTCGACCCCACACATGGTGGTCTAATAACCCATTGGCAAGTTACGACACTTGCGACAGTTATCAATACAAATGATGACACTTCCGTATAGAGGAATAATAATATCTCTATAGGAGTACAATATACATAGGTGAAATACATTCCGAAGTTACATATACATCAACACTCCCTCTTAATTAGAAAGGTATTTATCGACACAAATCTACTAGTACAAGTCTTCTTCTTTGGATCATCATCAGTGAAATCATCGTCCTCGAATCATCAACATCGTCACTTCTGCTTCTATCTCAATCAATCTCTGATCTACTCGTCATAGGAAGTTCTATAGAGTTAGTCCTTTTTCATACTGGATGTAGGCCCACCACCTGTAGGTCTTCATCATCATTGGCTATACTGTGGAATCCTCAGGACTGATTACGTGCGTCAACAAAACCTCAAAAGAGAATCCCAGGCATTTTATGAGCACACAGCTCAACCTATCGGATCTCCCAGGATCTTTTACATGTGACAATTACAAAACCTTAAAAGAGTGTCTTGCCAAGCAAGATCTCTAAAGAGCATCTAAGGCCTTTTTCATCCTGTCCAGATCTCCAGGACTTATTACATGTGACCCCTACCACAAAACCTTAAAAGAGTGTCTTGCCAAGCAAGATCTCTAAAGAGCATCTGAGGCCTTTTTCATCCTATCCAGATCTCAGGAATTATTACATGTGGTCCCCACAAAATCTTAAAAGAGTGTCTTGCCAAGAAAGATCTCTAAAGAGAATCTGAGGCGTTTTTCATCCTATCCATATCTCCAGGACTTATTACATGTGGTCTAGCAAAACCTTAAAAGAGTGTTTTGCCAAGCAAGATCTCTAAAGAGCATCTGAGGCCTTTTTCATCCTGTCCATATCTCCAGGACTTATTACATGCTACCCTTGCGCAACCTGTCCACAGCCATAGAGTATCGACCTAATACTCACCATACATGATCATCCTGATCATCATCACTGCATCGTCTTGATGCATGTCATCTGGAGCAACATCTTGAAGCTCTTCATCCATAATCATCCTGATCATACAATGCATCCACCTGATGCATACCAAGTATCTACTTGATACATATCATCATACATGATCCACCTGATCATACAATGTATCCACCTGATACATACACAGATACATGATCCTACTGATCATATAATGTATCCACCTGATATATATCAACATACATGATCTACCTGATCATACAATGTATCCACCTAATACATATACATATACATGGTCCAAGCATCCAACATGATGCATATACATATACATGATCCAACTGATCATAACAAGCATCCAACATGATGCATATACATAGCAGTAATTGGAGCATCATCCCGATGCTCATCATCTAGTGCTTACATCCACATCCATGGGAAGGATCCTCCTCTCACCATGCTTGGAATGGCTTCCAAAAAATATGTCCATCACTTCTTCCTCGAAGTGTTATCAATCTAAAGAACACCAAGCCTCTCTCTAAAGTACTTGAACTTCACTCTAGCTAGTGGCTTCATCAGCACATCTGCAATCTGCTCATCTGTCACAACATACAGGAGCTTCACGGCTCCGCTCTGCACCATATCCCTGATATAGTGATATTTGATCTCAATGTGTTTCGACCTGTCGTGGAACATCGGGTTCTTAGACAGCTTCACACAACTCTGGTTGTCACAAAAGATACCAGTAGCATCCAATGAGAGATCAAATAAATCAGACAGTAGCTTCCTCGGCCATACTACCTCACAACTAGCTGAACAAGCTGCAACATACTCTGCTTCGGCTGTACTCAGTGCTACATAGGACTGCTTCCTGCTAAACCAAGAGATCACACTTGCTCCTATACTGAAGCAACACCCAGATGTGCTCTTCCTATCTGCAGCATTGCCTGCCCAATCTGAATCAACATAACCCTACAGGTTAAACTTTTGATTTGCATCATACTTGAGCCCATAATCAATTGTACCCTTCACGTACCCCAGAATATGCTTTACAGTAACCATGTGAAAACCTATGGGATCCGTCAGGAACTAGCTCAATGTGTTCACCGCAAAGCAAATATCTGGTCTCATATTCGCCAGGTACATCAAGGATCCAATCATCTGATGATACATTGTGACATCAACCAGATCAGACAAAGCATCACATAGAAGCTTCAGGTTCGATGCCATAGGTGTGGCCATGGCCTTCCAGTCCATCATCCCGAACCTCTTCAGGATCTCTACTATATACTTCCCTTGTCCAAGGAAGATCCCATCTACACTCTGCCGCACCTCCATGCCTAGAAAATAGTGCATCATCCCCAAGTACTTCATCTCGAACTCGGCAGCAAGCTTCCTCTTGGTATCGGCAATCAATCCATCCTCTCCTGTTACAAACAGGTCATCCACATACAAGATTAGTATCACAGGATTTGCTTCCTCAACCTTGTAGTAAAGGTTGGAATCTGCTTTGCTCTTAGTAAATCCCAAACTGGATAGAAAGCTATCTATCCTACCATACCAAGTCCTGGGATCTTGCTTCAAGCCACACAAGGCTTTCTTCAGTCTGCACACATATGACTCCCTGTCATGTGTCTCAAAACCAAGTGGCTGCTCCACATACACTTCAACCTCGACTACACTATTCAAGAAAGTTGTCTTGACAACCATCTGGTGTATCTTCCATTTCATTACTACAGCCAGAGCAAGTACTGATCTGATAGAGGTGTATCTGGCTACAAGAGCAAAATTTTCTTCATAGTCTATTCCCTCTTTCTGAGAGAAGCCACGAGCTACAAATCTCACTTTGTACTTTTCTATGCTGCCACTTATAGCATGCTTAATCTTGTAGATCCACTTGGAATTCAAAACAGACTTCCCTTCAGGACTTGGGACTACATCCCAAACATCATTCTTCATGATCAACTGGTATTCCTCGACCATGGCATCCTTCCATTCTTTCTTTTCCGCTGCCCTCTTCATAACTGGAAGGTTCTTTGTTCATAATATCACAGAGTAAAGCAACATAGCTGGTATGTGATCTAGTTCTCTTCTTTGCTCTGTGTTCTTCTTCTGGAATGCCATATCTTTCTGCATCTTGAATGAGATCTCTAGCCCATGTAGGTTTCCTCTTATGAGAGTTATTCTCACGGGGTGGATCTACAGGTATTTGTGGATATTCAACTTCACGATCCACTTATGGAATAGATTCAGTCATGGTGGTGTATTGAAATCTATTTTCCTTTGGTTCTTCATGATCTTCAATAGGTGTCTTCCTTGATTTGATGAAGGCTGATTTTTCATCAAATGTTACATCCCTGTTGACATCAATCTTCTTGAACCCTGGAAAGTATATTCTGTAAGCCTTCGACCTTTCACTGTACCCCACAAAGATGCCCTTCTTTCCTGAAGGATCTAGTTTTGTCCTCTTTTCCTTTGGAACATGAGTGTATACTGGACAACCAAATATTCTGAGATGGCTGACTTCAGGTTTCTTACCAGAGAATACCTCTTCTGGTGTCTTGTTGTCCAATATCTTGTGAGGTGTTCTATTCTGCACATATACAGTTGTCCTAGCTGCTTCTGCCCATAGATGCATAGGAAGATCCTAGTCATGCAACATTGCCCGTGCTGCTTCCATGATTGTTCTATTCTTCCTTTCTGCAACTCCATTCTATTGTGGACTGTAGGGAGCAGTCAACTCCCTCTTAATCTTGAATCACTACATAGCTTCTTGAAATCACCAGAAGTGAATTCTCTGGCATTGTCGGATCTGAAGGTCTTGATCTTCTTATCAGTTTGATTTTCCATCAAGGATTTGAATTCCTTGAACTTATCAAACACTTCATCTTTGTTCTTCAAGAAATAAATCCAAGTCTTCCTAGAGAAATCATCAATGAAAGAGACATAGTATACATACCCACTCAGAGAACTGGATGACATTGGACTACATACATCGGAGTGGATAATTTCCAAGATCCCTTTATCTTTTCTTTCACTGCTTGGAAATGCCTTCTTAATGTTCTTTCTTTTTGCACATCCTTTGCAAATACCATCATGCTTTGTCTTGATTTCAGGTTGACCTTCTACAGCTTTGATCGCAATTGATAGTGCTCTATAGTGCACATGTGCAAGCCTTCTATGCCAAAGTTCACTTGGCTCCATGGATTCATGTACCATGGCATGTTCAGGTTGTCCCTTCAATTTGTACAATCCTCTTTCTTGTTCTCCAATCACTACTGCATCATCTATAGTTTTACCGTTTGGCCACATTAGGACTTGTCCATCTACAAATGCAACCCTCATGCCTTTGGCATCCAATGCAGATATGAGAGTAGGTTCTTCTTGAGCCCAGGCACATATAGAACATCTTTCATCTTCAAAGAATTCCCAGAGTCTAAGTTGTAGGAGGCTTCACCACTTCCTTTTATACGATATTGATAGTCATCCCCAAGTTTCACCTTATGGGGTGACTCATGCTCAGATAGATTTGCAAAATATTCTTTGAACCCAGTCATGTGTTTGGAAGCACCACTATCAATAAGCCAATCATTACATCCATGAGAGATAGTACCTGTGAGAGTAGAGATTAGAACATATTCATCTTCACTAGATGAGTCATCACTTTCTGCTCTAGTCTTCTTCTTGGGAGGTTCATCATCCTCAGCCGTATGAGCATGATATCTCTTCTTGTTTCTTTTCTTCTTCTTGTTGAAGTTGTTGTCCCTTTTTTTCTTGGGACAATTTGCAGCAAAGTGTCCCTTCTCATTACATGTGAAGCATCTCAGATCCTTCTAACCCTTTTTAAGAGGTTTCTTGTGATGAGAGTGCTCCTTCTTGGGATTGCTTCTTTTGGTGTGAGCTGTGAGAGCTTGATCTTCACTTCCCATCTTTTCTTCTCGGGCTACAAGCCTAGGCTCTTCTTGTGAACATTCCTCCCACAATCTACTGAAGGAGATCAACTTCCTTCTTGCACATATTCCTTGAATGAAGGAATCCCATGACCTAGGTAGGCCATTCAGAGTGGTCATAACAATTTCACCATTATCCACCATTTCATCCACAGCTTCAAGTTGTTCCTTGGTCTGAGAGACCTTGGAGAAATAGGATTGAATGGTCTCTCCATTCTGAAGCTTTACCCCTTTCAATTGGTTTTGCAAAGTCATCTTCCGATTTATGTTCTTCCCTTCAAACAGCTTGGTCAAAGAGTCAAACATTGCCTTGGGTGTCTTTAGAGATGACACATGTGGAATGAGATGGTCCTTGATAGAATTAGCAATGATCCTCTTTTCTTTGACCAAGTTCTTCTTGTGAAGAGCCTTAGCCTCTTCTCCCTCTAGGACAGGGACCTGTTCACTTATATAAGTGTCCAACTCATTTTCTTCCAGGATTAACCCAATCCTATACTCCAATGCTCAGAAGTTATCAGCCCCTTCAAGCTTATCCTCAATCTTGGTGTGGTGAGACATCTTTAAAGAGTAATTCAAATGGAAATAGAAAAGATTTAGGTCTTACCACTTGATTTGCTGAAAACTGGATCTGGTCCCGGATTAGGGTTTGTCAGAGAAACCCTAAAAATTCAAAATGTGAATTTCAACTTTCTGAAAGGATAGAAAGATGCGCCTTGATGAGCTGATCAGCTTGGTATATTTAGAATTTGAGATCTGCAGAGTTTCACCCTTCAAAAATGCCTTTTAGTCTTCCTGGATTCACTGGGAGGACCCTGAATTAGGGTTTGAGTTTCCCGGAGCTTAACCCAACCACAAATATCGATCCAAAGCTCTAAACTTCTATTTTTCCAAGGAGCTTCCAGCTATGTCCTCAGAATTCAGAAATTTCTATTTTTGTGGAAGCCCTAATTTTTAGGGACAAAATTGAAGGTGCCCAGAATTGAATTATGATTGGATAGAAAGATTCTCCTTGATGAGTAGAGTCAATATACCTTACTACTTTTCCAAAATCTGTGGAGAGAAACCCAATAAACAAGAAACCCTAGTTTCCACCACTGCATAATGTCTTCTTCTCAGGGAAGCTCTGATACGATGTTAACTTTTGAGCATTAATTCACATATACTCTAGGATCTTTACTGAGAGAACAACATGTATAGCATATCAAGTATAACAATGCATATCAATCACACCAAGCAATCACATGAGACAACAGACACACAAAGTTTCACTGGGGAAAACCATAAAGGTGAAAAACCCCACAACTTCCTCAGAGATAGAGAGAGCAATGATACAACCAAAGTACAAGAGATAGTCTTCTCCTAGCAGCTGATCCTCCTCCTCACATGTGCACCACTTTTTGAGTGATGGAAGAGTGAGTAATGAGATGATCAAATAGAGATCTCCCGATCTCTATTTATACAGACCCTGTCCTGCCAAATAAACCAACAGGGCCAACTTGTCTAACTTAGTCTAATAACCCATGGTTAACTTAATCAGGGCCGACCCAACACATGGTGGTATAATAACCCATTGGTAAGTTACGACACTTTCGACACTTTTTAATACAAATGACGACACTTCCGTATAGAGGAATAATAACATCTCTATAGGAGTACAATATACATAGATGAAATACATAGGTGAAATACATTCCGAAGTTACATATACATCAACACTTCTTGGAATTTCGACCTGAAATTTTTTGGAGATGAAGAACAGAGTATTTAGTTCATATTACGAAATAAATGGGGCATTATAAGCTCCCCCAAAGAGTACAATAGCTCACCAAAAATGCCCTCCCTCAAGGATCAAGAATATGCCATCAAAACTGGAAATGGTTGAAGGAGTGAACTGCAATAGAAGAAACCATGAGCTGCCCTGTATCTTACACCTGAAAATAAAGACTCCATTAAAGCTCCAAATGAAAGTTCTAAATGGCCTTTCCAATTACCAACTTGGATGGGAATCTTTCACCCTCGAAATTGGCTAAGGTAAGAAACTAGTCATCCACTAGCTCTCCCTCTTCACAAATGCATTTGCAAATTCTACAAATGATCAAAATCTGGTTTCATTCTTTGTTATTGACATTTATAAAGGTCTAATGTCCTCCATGGGTCGAATTCCTTCCAAGATACTCATGCCAACCCAATTTGGGAAGAGATTCCAAAGAACGCCACTTGTACAACAATTCCTAGTCTCCCACTTCCACCAAATCACATGTGGAAGCATCTTAGCTTCCCTAACACCCTTGAGCACCCTCTTGGAGTCTATTTTTAGCCCTGACATGTCATATGTTATCCTTCAGGTCTGATTTATGTCATAGGTGTCATAGCATCTTCATCATTGTTGTCATATAGCTAGGGAATCTAGCCCAAGTGTCTCACTAGCTCCAAATTGCCTCTTCCTCTTCCATGGGAGTTACTCTTCCTCTATATTTCGATCTCATTGACTCATGCCAAGTATTATTGACCTTATAACTCATCCCAAGAACATTAGGCTTCCCATGGATTCGAAATTGCAAGAAGAGGATGCCATGTGGCACCTAAATTCTAGCTTGTGTGGGTCCCACTTCCTCCATGTGTCTTCATGATCAAATTCCACTTTGATTTTCACTTGTATATATTTATTTATCTCCTTTATTAAATATTTATGCCATCCTAATGTTCCAACATCATTTATTATCCCCATTATTCAAAATCCCAAAGCTTCCACCCCAAACCTAGGAAACTAGTAATTTTCCTCCTTGGCAATTATTTGACTTTTAGCATCAATTTGACAAACTCTAATGAATAGGGCCAATTTGCTTAGGCCATTGTGACCCAATGCCAAATTTGGGACATGACAATGTAGATGGTGATACTAAATCATGTTTTTATTTCAGTATTGGATTGTTCTATGGTGCAGGATAGGGAGTGGGCCCTCATGAAATGCATCCATTGTTTAAATATAATTGATATTTATATCTGCTTATGAGCATGGGTTGATTGAGAGGGCATGCCCATGGAAATAATATTTGTACTTAACTTTGTGTTGAAAAATGTTCAAGAGAGGCACTATCCCTATGACCTTGCTCCTAATGCTTACTAATGGATATGTGATGGGTTTACAGGTGTTTGGGAGTGAAAGAATTTCCCTTCATTGTTGCTTTCGACTATAATATTTTTTAGGTAATGGTCATAGATATACATGATTTGTTCCTGTAGGGCGCATTTAATGGAAACTATGTATGTAATTATCATTGCATGTGTGAGAGGGCATGGCCATTATGAGGAGATAGTTGTATAATTTCCCATCTGTGATACTATAGTGGATATGTCCTTATGTGTTTTTAGTGATAAGGCATTTCCTTGAGTGGAAATGGTATGATCAATGAGAGTCTTTTGGATGCAATGGCTTTTATGTATATTGTTGTTGTCATTACTATATGTTGATTATTGAAGGAAATGGCCTTCTATGCACCCAACTGTGTACTAATGATTTGGTACATGTTTATTCAGGGGTAGGCATTGGCTCCCTGTGCAGATGAATGTGTGTTGTGGCCTAAGCATTGGATGGATTTTGCTGGTCTCTAGAAATTGTGATGAATTTATTCATGTTGATGACTAGGGTTTGGGAAGCAAGGGCTTGGCCCTTTACCTATTTCCTAAATGCATATGTATGCATGGAGAGATGTCTATGACTTGGTTGGATTTGGATGCATTGAAATCCATGTTGCATTTGTTGTTAAGTGCCTTGTGTAGAATAAGGGATTAACCCCCTCATGATGTAGAGTATAATATTAATGCTTGGTAAGCTAATGGATTCATGGTAACTATTTATATAATGTTTTTTTTCATTATATGTTGATTGTGAAGGGATGGTTCCCTTGTCTTATTATGTCTGATTAAGTAGGCGTAAGTTCTCTACCTTTAAATGTTTAAGGATAAATATATTGTTGTCTCTTATCCTGAATGGATGTGGACTTGGTTTCATGTTGATGAGAAGAATTATTGAGGAAGAATTATGTGTTCCCTTTTCCTAGTGGAAGTGCTAACGAGCTTGGGGGTGGCCTCATGAAAAAAAGAGTATATGTCGGATGAGTGCCAATGGTTGTGTGGAATGTGGAACTTGCACACCCAATTTTCCTTAATGAGTCAAGTATTCATAAGTTGTGATATTAGTATGTCAATATCTATTGATGAAATGTAAATGTAGTCATTGTACTTTTTATGATGTGATGTAATTTTTTGGTCTTGCCAAGCTTGGTAGAAGAAAGATGGTACTGTGTTTGTATAATGCTTCATTATGTATACAGTGACTTTTTATTATATTGTTGTGATGTATTCAGGACTAATATGTTGTCCATGTAGGCTATGTGTATGCATATGGTTGAGTAAGTATGTGCTTATGCAGTTATGGTGTATATGCATACACTCGGTATGTGTTTGATGATCCTATGGATGATGAGGAGGTGACCTTATCTTAAATGAATCAAGTTATGATGGTACTATGAAGGAAATGCGCATCATGTGTGTATATGATATTTGGTAACACTCTAATGGTTATTGAATCAAGATGCATAGGAAGGTATAATGAAAAGATAACATAGCACATCAATGCATGACAACCCTATATGAATAATACTTATGTGACTCGCTAGTCTTGTCCTTAATCCTGTAATAATGATTGATGGTCATCCTTCTAGTGTAAAGGCATTATGGATAAATGAATGGTGAAGGGATATCAATGTATTATATGGTTAGCATTGGGAGAGGCTTGGCCTCTATAATAATATTGCATATGTCTTGATGATTGTAAAGAGACAACGATCTATGGTTGGAATATGTGCACATATTCTATATATGTTTGTATGGTAGGATGATTGTAATTCTATGTTAAGGACTAGTAACTTTGTTGTATCTAGACATCACTAAGACTTACTAATGCTTGATATGGAATGTATGATACAAATATGGGTCTATGGAATATCTGTGGATGGGATGATAAACATGGGGATATACAAAGTTTAAGAAACAAAAATAAAAAATTACCCCTTTTTACAAAAGGTTAAATGGGTACATGACACACCCATCATTAAAACATATTCCCAATAGCTTGTAGAAATTTCTAATCTAAACTCCCATCATCGACACCATTTCTCCTCAAACCATCTTCATCAGTATAGTATGCACACCTACATCACCCATCTTACTTGAAGATATCAGGTTTTTGGCTAGAATTGGAATGTGCAAAAGGCCAGTGAGAGTTATAATCCTTCCATCTTTGAGCAACAACTTAACCCTTCCATATCCTATGATTTTAGTTGTAAATTTATCTCCTAAGAAAATATCACCTCCATTTAACTCTTCATATTCACAAAATCTCTCCATTTGAGGAGCAATATAAAATGAAACACTTGAGTCAATCAACCATACATCATGGTATACATGTATATCTATAGATGCCAAGTAATCAACACCTTCCACGGAGGTTTTTATTTCTATGGAAGGGGAATCATCAAATCCCTAACCTTTATCAACATTCTTAGATATGCAATATTTCTTATACTTCCCAATTTTATCGAATTTCCAACATTTCCTTGTACATTGTGTTAGAGGTTTAGATCTACCTCTAGATTTAGATACACCCCCCAAAGTCTTCTTTTCCATGTATTAGGGATGACCTTTTTAAAAAATATATAAAAAATAGAAGCAAATAACAATAGAAATAGAATGTGATATTTACATGGAAACCATGTTGTTCATAGGTAAAACCATGGGGAAATGGTAGCTTTGATCTTTTATTACAACTTGGTGAAAAAATAACAATCCATGTTTATCTTGTGATACAATGCCATTGGTCACTTCCCTTTTATATAATACATAATAGGCTTTCAAAAGGAAACAAAATACAATACAATAGATGGGTCTATAAATTTTCATGTCGGGGGATCCACCCCAAACCATTGAGATGTGTGGGATCTAGCCCCACACCTATAGTGCATATGAACCACACAAGGGGATAGTAATGTACCATTCTATAGGAAAATGTCAAATATCCAACTATTGAATTCATCTCCTAACATTCTCCCACTTGAATTCAATATAGTTACAAAAATAGGGACATAAATTAAGAACAAGAAAGTAAAGAAAATCAAGAAGAGGCAAAAAATGCAAGAGTTGAATTAATCTTGTTTTCACACAACTCAGTACATTTATAGTACATTTACCCTTATCCTCCTATAACCATCCACCACAAAACGATGCTCATAACTAAGTACATAATATCTTAGGATAAAAATTATATCCTGAGATACACATTAGGTGGTCTAGAACTTAGGATTCAAAGAATAATGCTAACAATACCCCCCTTAACCATAAGTATGTATTTGCTAGGAAGCAATGACTAGTGCAAATACTAATAACATATCCAAGTCATCAACGTGTAACCCATGGTCTCAAACATCATGAGTGTTAATGAAGATCCACTTGAAAAAATACCAAAACTGGATAGCAAAACCAAGTCTAGAAAACTCAATATGAAGCAAATGAGCTAAACAACCTATAGGTGTTCATTGCGTTATAATATTGTGAACCCAAAAATCCGATAAAAGAAAACCCTAATGAGAACTGAATTGGATTCAAGTCCAACACATCCCAAAACCTAAAAATGCCTAACAATCCAATGAGCCAAGAAAAAATGAAAAATAATCATTTGCCCCCTACAAGGTCTAAAGACCATCCCTATAAAGTTCGAAGAACTCTCAAATATCTACACAAAAAAATTGTCAATAATCCAACTGATAGAAAAAAATGTCGAATGGCCTCAGAAACATGTATCCATAAAATCCGGTGGGTAGTAAAATAGGTGAATCTTGAGTACCACGCCAAATACAAAATCCAAAAATCATATGAATACCAACAAAGTAAATCACTGGTTTGTCTCAAATCCTAAATCAACAGTAAAAAAATGAGATTTTTTTACTAAAAAACCACTAAACTTTGCATGTAAATGATTAATTATAGCCACATGACTATTAGTAGTTTATTTCTAGTCACTTATAATGTGACTAAATTTATGACTAAAAAATGTAGTCATTTATTGTTCGTTCTAACTCATCAATTTGGTATTATATTTAGTAGTTTTCTTAGTCATCCATTCATGTTAACTGGTAGTTTATTTAGTCATTGTAGTCATTGATTGTTAGTAGTTGGTAAAGTTATTTAGTTGTCGTAGACATTGATTTTGATCAACTGGTATTTTATTTAGTCGTTGTTGTCATTGATTTCCATCAACTAGTAGTGTATTTAATCATTGTAATTATTATTTTTCGTCAATAAGTAGTATATTTAGTCATTTTATTCACTAATTTCCATCAATTGGTAGTATATTTAGAAAATACATTGCAATATCATTTGTTAATTTATGGTAGGGAATGCAGGAATCATACCACCAACCTCCTTCTTATAAGGTAGGTGATCTTCCATTGAGCTAGCACCCGTTAAGAGTTGGGGAGAGGAGCAATATTAACCCCCAAATTTCATCATTTGTAATTGTAGCTACCAATTCCAACATTCAAACTTGCACTTTATAGTTTGCAACAATGATAAAAAAGATCTAAGCCAAGTCGATGCTTATCTAGTTTCTGAGCTCCTATAGCTACACTATCAAAAGCATATAAAGAACTAAATAGCTAGTTAAATTATTACCATGAATTTTTATGAGCTTAGGATTTCACAATGTAGGCGTTCTATGCAATTTTTCCAAGATAAATTCCTAGCAAGCTTATACTTCTAAAATGTATGGCATACTTGCACAGTGGGAATCAACCCGTTTAGTTCTCTCCATTAAAAAAAGTTCAAGGATGAATTGTCAAAATTCTTAGTAAATATCTAGTAATGGATCTTATAAATACACAATATGTTGCAATGTAGCCAAAACAGGTCAACACATTTAAAATGAAAGCAAAAAATAAATTTAGGTAACATTTGAGCCTCTAGTACCCTCTAAATCCATCCAATAATTAATAGGTTTTTTCCAGTAGTATTTTTATCACATAATTCATAAACTACAAATAAAATCAGAACTTCTAAATTAGTATCTCTCTTCAGAATGGACAAAAACACATTATACATTGAGGCTTTTCACATGCTCTCTTCTTCCTTCACTATGTTGTAGGTAGAATAGTGTGGATTTTTGAAGAAGCTAGTACATATTGGGTCTATCAAGGCATGATGTCAAACTGAGTCCTGCAATATAAAAAAAATCTATCAGTGACAATGATGTCAGATTGAGTGTTGCAAACCGTAAGAGCCTATATTATCCAATTCGAAAAAATGAAATATGATTTGATATAAGTCCAAATAAGCAATCAAATTTGTAATATTAAATCACAAAAAAAATTAAATGTTCTCACGCCATAAATAAAAACACACTATTGATGTATATGTAACTTCGGAATGTATTTCATCTATGTATTTCATATATATTTATTGTACCCTTATTAGAGATGTGGTATTCCTCTATAAGGAAGTGTCATCATGTGGATTGACAAGTGTCGCAAGTGTGTGTACTTGCCGATGGGTTATTAGACCACCATGTGTGGGGTCGGCCCTGAAATATATATATTATAATGTGGATGTACCTATCTAGACAAGTCGTCCCGATAAGGTCACTGGGAAAACAGGTTAGTATAAATAGAGATCAGGTGATCTCTATTTGGATCATTCGGAAAAGTATATCTCTCTCACTCAAAAAGTGGCGCACTAGTGAGGAGGAGGATCATCTGCTACTAGGACACTATCTCAGTGTATTTTGGTTGTACTTTGGTTGAGCCATTTCTCTCTCTATCTCTGAGGAAGTTGTGGGGTTTTTCACCTTAGGGTTTTCCCCACGGAAACTTTGTGTCTCTTGTCTCTCATGTTTTGATTCTTGTGATGCTTGTCATGCTTATTATGATTGTCATATATTGATATACTGTATATGTTATTCTCTCAGTGAAGATCCTAGAGTATTGTGAATTAATGCTCAAAAATTAACATGGTATCAGAGCTAACCTTAGAAGAAGACATTTTGCAGTGACGGAAACTTGAGTTTCTTGTTTATTGGGTTTCTCTCCACAGATTTTGGAAAAGCAGTATAGTATATTGACTCTACTCATCAAGCCGCATCTATCTGTCCAATCAGAATTCAATTCTGAGCATTTTCAGATTTGGCCCTAAAAATTAGGGTTTCCACAAAAATAGGAATTTCTGAAATCTGAAGACATAGCTAGAATCTCCTTGCAAAAATCGAAGTTTAAAGCTTTGGATCGAGATTTTTGGCTGGGTAGATCTCCGGGAAACTCAAACCCTAATTCAAGGCTCTCCTGAGTGAACCCAAGAGGAAAAAAAGGCAAATCTGAAGGGTAAAACGCTGCTGACCTCAAATTCTGAATGCACCAGGCTGATCAGCTCATCAAAGCGCATATTTTTATCCTTCCAGAAAATTGAAATTCACATTTTGAATTTTTAGGGTTTTTTCGACAAACCCTAATCCAGGACGAGATCCAGTTTTCAGCATTTCAAGTGGTAAGACCTAAATCTTTTCTATTTACATTTGAAGTACTCTTTAAGATGTCTCACCACACCAAGCTTGAGGATAAGCTTGAAGGGGCTGATAACTTCCGAGCTTGAAAGTATAGGATTGGGTTAATCCTGGAAGAGAATGAGTTGGACTCATATATAAAAGAAGACATCCCTATCCCAGAGGATGAAGAGGCCAAGGTATTGCATAAGAAGAACTTGGTCAAGGCAAAGAGAATCATTGTTGATTCTATCAAAGATCATCTCATACCCCATGTGTCTTCTCTAAAGACACCCAAGGAGATGTTTGACTCTTTGACCAAGCTATTAGAAGGGAAGAACATAAATCGGAAGATGACTCTGCAGAATCAATTGAAAGGGGTCAAGATGTTGAATGGAGAAACCATTCAATCTTACTTCTCCAAGGTCTCTCAGATCAGGGAGCAACTTGAAGTTGTGGATGAGATAGTGGACAATGGTGAAGTTGTTATGACCACTCTGAATGGCCTACCTAGGTCATGGGACTCCTTTATTCAAGGAATCTGTGCAAGAAAGAAATTGATCTCTTTCAGTAAACTATGGGAGGAATTATCTCAAGAAGAAGCTAGACTTGTAGCTTGTGAGGAAAATATGGGAGGTGAAGATCAAGCTCGCAACTCACACCAAAAGAAGCAAGCCCAAGAAGGAGCACTCTCGCTACAAAAGATCCTATCAAAAGAATAACAAGGATCTAAGATGCTTCACATGCAATGAGAAGGGTCACTTTGCTTCAAATTGTCCCAAGAACAAAAGGGATAATAACAACAACTTCAACAAGAAGAAGAAGGGCAACAAAAGAAAGCTCCATGCTCATGCTGCCGAAGATGATGAACCTCCAAAGAAGAAGGCTAGGGCAGAAAGTGATGATGACTCATCAAGTGAAGAAGAGTATGTTCTAATCTCTGCTCTCACAGGTACTATCTCCCATGGTTGTAATGATTGGTTGATTGATAGTGGGGCTTCCAAACACATGACTGGGTTTAAGGAATCTTTTGTGAATCTATCTGAACATGAATCACCCCATAAGGTGAAACTTGGGGATGATTATCAATACCTAATCAAAGGAAGTGGTGAAGCCTCCTACAACCTAGATTCTGAAAAATCTTTGAAGATGAAGGAAGTCCTTTATGTACCTGGGCTCAAGAAGAACTTACTCTCCATCTCTGCATTGGATGCAAAAGGGATGAGGGTTGCATTTGTGGATGGCCAAGTCCTAATGTGGCCAAAGGGAAAGACCATAGATGATGGAGTAGTGATTGGAGAGCAAGAGGGAGGATTGTATAAATTGAAGGGACAACCTGAACATGCCATGGTGCATGAATCCATGGAGCCAAGTGAACTTTGGCATAGAAGACTTGCTCATATGCACTATAGGGAACTTCCAATTGCAAGCAAGGCTGTAGAAGGTCTTCCTAAAATCAAGACCAAACATGAAGGTGTTTGCAAAGGATGTGCAAAAGGTAAGAACATTTAGAAGGCTTTCCCAAGCAGTGAAAGCAAGGCCAAAGATATCTTGGAAATCATCCACTCAGATGTATGTGGTCCTATGTCATCCAGTTCTGTTAGTGGGTATGTTTACTATGTCTCATTTATTGATGACTTCTCCAGGAAGACTTGGGTATACTTCTTGAAGAACAAAGATGAGGTGTTTGATAAGTTCAAGGAATTCAAAACCTTGATGGAGAATCAAACTGACAAGAAAATCAAAACATTCAGATTCGACAATGGTGGAGAATTCACCTCAGGTGACTTCAAGAAGCTTTGTAGTGATTCAGGGATTAAGAGGGAGTTGACTGCTCCTTATAATCCTCAACAGAATGGAGTTGCAGAAAGGAAGAACAGAACAATCATGGAAGCAGCAAGGGCAATGCTGCATGACCAGGATCTACCTATGCATCTATGGGCAGAAGCAGCTAGAATAGTTGTATATGTGCAGAACAGAACACCCCGCAAGATATTGGATAACAAGACACCATAAGAGGTATTTTATGGTAAGAAACCTGAAGTCAGCCATCTCAGAATATTTGGTTGTCCAGTATACACTCATGTCCCAAAGGAAAAGAGGACTAAACTAGATTCTTCAAGGAAGAAGGGTATCTTTGTGGGTTACAGTGAAAGCTCGAAGGCTTACAGATTATACTTTCTAGGGTTCAAGAAGATTGATGTCAACAAGGATGAATATAAGTTCAAGGACAAGTAATCCATGAAGCAAAGATCAAGAGGGAGAACACTCCAGCAGCTCCTACAAGGATGCAGATTTTCAGAGGGAGTTGACCATCTTCCTACATTCCACAACAGAAAGGTGTAGAAGAAGCTACTTCAGCAGCTCCTGCCAGGAAGCAAAGACTCAGAGGGAGTCCACCCATCAAACAAACAAAGATAAGTATTTCAATTATAATTTCTTGCCTATTTTTGTTTAAATAATATAATTCTTAGGAGATGTATTGTGCATATTAGAATGATTGCATTAATGAACAGGATACTACTAATATGCATGTGATGGGTAAGTGGCCTATGGCACTGTACAACATTCCAATGCTACTTATCTAGAATGAAACCTCTTTGCTGACATGTTGGGAGTAGTGCAGACTCTTAACAATGTTCTGGTAGAGACTGGAAGGCATCTAGAAAGTTGTGGAACATGGATAAATGTTGTATTGAAGCATTGGCTAAGATAACTGCATGACATATTTCTTTGTGTGTAAGGAATTTGTTCTGAAAATTATGAGATGTTTCTAATCATGCAATTTAACCTGTTTTGTAGGAAAGACCGTATATCTTCACCTACAAAAGGACTGAAACATTTGTTCCAGCAACAAAGATATCTATTGAAGATATTGAAGATATTGAAGTTTCCAGGATCTGGGATGAAGAAATGGAATGCCATGATCCGTCGATCATGAAGAAGATGTTTGGGATGTAGTCCCAAGACCTGACAGGGAGTCACATGTGTGCAGATTGAAGAAAGCCTTGTATGGCTTGAAACAAGCTCCCAGAACTTGGTATGGTAGGATGGACAGTTTCCTATCTAGTTTGGGCTTTACCAAGAGTAAAGCGGATTCCAACCTTTATTACAAGGTTGAGGAAGGGAATCCTGTGATTCTACTCCTGTATGTGGATGACTTATTTGTAATAGGAGATGACAGATTGATTGCAGATACGAAGAGGAAGCTTGCTGCTGAGTTCGATATGAAAGATTTGGGAATGTTGCATTATTTCCTAGGTATGGAGGTGTGGCAGAGTGCAGGTGGGATCTTCCTTGGTCAAGGGAAGTACACAGTAGATATCCTGAAGAGATTCAGGATGATGGATTGCAAGGCCATGGCCACACCTATGGCATCGAATCTGAAGCTTCTATGTGATGCTTCATCTGAGCCGGTTGATGTCTCTATGTATCGTCAAATGATTGGGTCCTTGATGTACCTGACGAACATGAGACCAGATATTTGCTTTGCGGTGAACACATTGAGTCAGTTCCTGACAGATCCAAGGAGTGTTCACCTGGTTGCTGTAAAGCATGTTCTGAGGTACCTGAAGGGTACAGTGGATTATGGGCTCAAGTATGAAGCGAATCAAAAGTTTAACCTGCAGGGTTATGTTGATTCAGATTGGGCTGGCAGTGTTGCAGATAGGAAGAGCACATCTGGGTGCTGCTTTAGTATGGGATCAGGTGTGATCTCTTTGTTTAGCAGGAAGCAGTCCTGCGTATCACTGAGTACAGCTGAGGCAGAGTATGTTGCAGCCTGTTCAGCTAGTTGTGAGGCAGTATGGCTACGAAAGCTACTGTCTGAGTTATTTGATCTCTCGTTGGATGCTACTGGTATCTTCTGTGATAACTAGAGTTGTGTGAAGCTATATGAGAACCCAGTGTTTCATGACAGGTCGAAACACATAGAGATCAAATATCACTATATCAGGGATACGGTGCAGAGAGGAGCTGTGAAGCTCCTGTATGTTGCGACGGACGAGCAGATTGCAGATGTGCTGATGAAGCCACTAGCCAGGGTGAAGTTTGAGTACTTCAGAGAGAGGCTTGGTGTTATTCAAATTGATGACACTTCGAGGAAGAAGTGATGGAAACATTTGTTGAAGCCATTCCAAGCATGTTGGAAGGAGGATCCTTCACATGGCTGTGGATGTAAGTGCTAGATGATGAGCATCAGGATGATGTTCTGGTTTCTGCTTTGTATGATCAGTTGGATCATTTTTATGTATGTATGTATGCATCATGTTGGATGTTGGATATGATCAGTTGGATCATTTATATATGTATGTATGCATCATGTTGGATGCTGGATATGATCAGATGGATCATTTATATGTATGTACGCATCATGTTGGATGCTGGATATGATCAGTTGGATCATGTGTATGTATTTTTGTATATGCATCATGTTGGATGCTTGGACCATGTATCTGTATATGTATCAGGTGGATACATTGTATGATCAGGTGGATCATGTATGGTGATATGTATCATGTATTTGTATTTGTATCAGGTGGATACACTGTATGATCAGATGGATCATGTATGATGATATGTATCAGGTAGATACTTGGTATGCATCAGGTAGATGCATTGTATGATCGGGATGATCATGGATGACGAGCTTTAGGATGTTGCTCCAGATGACATGCAGCAGGATGTTGCAGTGATGATTATCAGGATGATTATGTGTACATTAGGATGATGTATGGTGAGTATCAGGTTGATACTCTATGGTCGTGGATCAAGTTGTACATATGAGCATATAATTTGGCCCTGGGAGATTTGCAGATAGTCTTTCAAGTTTTTGCCTATGGCGTATAATTTGGCCCTGGGATATCTGGAAAATGATCTTTCGAGGTTTTGCTCTAGGAGGACATATAATTTGGCCCTGGGAGATCTGCAGATAGTATTTCGAGGTTTTTCCTATGGCATATAATCTGGCCCTGGGATATCTAGCAGATGCTCTTTCGAGGTTTTGTCCTATGGCATATAATATGTCCCTGGGAGATCCGATAGGTTGGGCTGTGTGCCCGTAATAAGTCTTGGGATGCTCTTACAAGGTTTTGCCATGACCACATATAATCTATCCCTGGGAGATCCTATAGGTAGAGCTGTGTGCTCGTAACAGCCTGCGATGCTCTTGTGAGGTTTTGTGGTGACCACATATAATCTGTCCCTCGGAGATCCTATAGGTAGAGTTGTGTGCTCGTAATAGCCTGGGATTCTCTTGCAAGGTTTTGTGGTGAGGTCACATATAATATGGACCTGGGAGATCCTATAGGTAGAGCCGTGTGCTCTTAATAGCCTGGGATGCTCTTTCAAGGTTTTGTGGCACATGTAATAAGTCCTGAGGATTCCACAGTATGGCCAGTGATGACGAAGACCTACAGGTGGTGGGCCTACATCCAATATGAAAAAGGACTGGCTCTGTAGAACTTCCTATGATGAGTAGAGTCAGAGATTGGTTGAGATAGCAGCAGCAGTGACGATGACGATGATCCCGAGAAGAAGACTTGTCTAGCAGATCTATGTCGAGAAATACCTTCCTAGTTAAGAGGGAGTGTTGATGTATATGTAACTTCAGAATGTATTTCATCTATGTATTTCATATATATTTATTGTACCCTTATTAGAGATGTGTTATTCCTCTATAAGGAAGTGTCGTCATGTGGATTGACAAGTGTCGCAAGTGTGTGTACTTGCCGATGGGTTATTAGACCACCATGTGTGGGGTCGACCCTGAAATATATATATTATAATGTGGATGTACCTAGCTAGAAAAGTCGGCCCCATAAGGTCACTGGGAAAACAGGTTAGTATAAATAGAGATCAGGTGATCTCTATTTGGATCATTCAGAAAAGTATATCTCTCTCACTCAGAAAGTGGCGCACTAGTGAGGAGGAGGATCATTTGCTACTAGGAGACTATCTCAGTGTATTTTGGTTTTACTTTGGTTGATCCATTGCTCTCTCTATCTCTGAGGAAGTTGTGGGGTTTTTCACCTTAGGGTTTTCCCCATGGAAACTCTGTGTCTCTTGTCTCTCATGCTTTTGATTCTTGTGATGCTTGTCATGCTTATTATGATTGTCATGCATTGATATATTGTATATGTTATTCTCTCAGTGAAGATCCTAGAGTATTGTGAATTAATGCTCAAAAATTAACACACACAATATGAAAAAGACACTAAACAATCAGACAACTATTTAACAATTTAAATTGATGTATATAAATGCATAAATTTATCTAAGACTCTTATGAATTACAAGATCTCCTCCTAAAGTATTTCTTAAACCTTATAGAAACTTCCAAGTATTTCATGGATCCTTGATTGGTTTTGATAGTTTTAGTAAATTTTACATTATTTATGCAGACAATGATAGACACTGAGTGATCAATGTTCTCATGGAGTAGTACTATAACTCAATTGTTTCATATCTTCACCCTATGACTTGATTGTTTCACAATTCGAGGTACACCCCTGTGTATTTTCCAACTCCAAGCAATTTGTTTATTAAGCAATTTTTGTAGCAAGTTCTCAATGTTCATTTATTTTAAGCTAATGGGTGAGCAAAATGAAAATATATAATACATGATGAGTATGATAAAAATATAGGCACTTAGGGTAAATCCAATATCTCTCCCTCATTTACCCTACACCCTTTTCCTAACTCCCAATAGATCAAATGAGATAAGTGCCAAAACTTCTAGCTCAAGACCAACCTTTGAAATGAAAAGAAATTTTCCACTCAAAATATTAATATTTGTATTTTTATGGTATCGAATCTTTGTCGGGTTGAATCTTTGAAGAGTCCAGAGTCAAGTTCAACTCTCCAACTAAACTGCGTAAAATATAGTGACTTTGAGATTACTCTGACCCACAAGTAACCACAAATCCGATCTCCGAGATAGATTTAATAGGTCTTAATCATACGACTGGAAGAGTAGTTGTTGTCTTTGAATCATTTGATGGACCAAGAAACTAAAATAAACTCTTATGAAGGAAATATTTTGTTTGTTGCACTATAAGGAAAACACTTTCTAGTGGAGGTTATACTGGAGGTTTTGAGTATTAGAATATTAGCAAAACTTGTCCAGAAAACCTCCACTATAACATCAGTTTTTTGTAGGAGAGGTTTTTTACGGAGTTTATAATGGATATTCACTATAACTTAAAAAACCTGGGTGGTCGTAGGTGTTAGTGGATTTTTTTTGGAGCTTTATATTTCTACAATGCACTCCAATGCGCCCTATAAAAATAAACCGCACTGATGCATAAATTCATTTACAATGCACTAGTTGGTATGTTCTAATGCACACACATTGGTGCATATATTACATTTCTATAGCACCTATGTGATTTCCTTACCACATCGATGCTACATATATTTTATTATTTATTAAAGCAACGATACATTTGTATATATAAATGGACATGTGCAAATGTACATTGTGCACTATTCTAACCGATGCATTTACTTTATCAATACACATCGATGCATTTATTTTAACAATAAGCACCGGTGCATATTATATGTAAAGAGTATATGTATGTTTATTATGTGAAAGAGAACCAGTGGCTAAAATTTGAATAGGTTCATGTAAATGAATAAATGGCACTTGTTAGTTGAAATAAATAGATTTTTTATGTTGTCAAGGTGAATTTAAATAGATTTCATATGCTACAGTGGTGAATTTAAATATATTTTTGTATGTTGTGGTGTTGAATTTTTTCATTTTGCAGATATGTAAATATAGTTTATTTATTTATTTATGATTGTGTATGGTGATGTGGTGAATTTTTTCATGCTACTAATATGTAAGTATAGTTTTTTCTTTTTTCTTTTTACATTTTCAATTAATTATTCAAGAAACAAATATTTTTATAGTAATATCTATTTTGATATTTTAAATATTGTGTTTTGAAAAGCGCATTGGTTACAACTTTGTTGATATCACAATGTAAAAACCATTCATATATTTAATCAATAATGTAACATTTTGTGTCATTATAAAATCAAGTAGAAAAAAGAAATTGTAATATCCCTGATCTGCTCTCATAGAATATCAACTCAAATTCAAACTTCGAAATCAGAAAATTGCATAACAAAAATTACTCTTCAAAACTAATGAAGATGAAACTAGTCTTGGTCAGTGATTAACCCACCCAGAGATCAACTGATGGACACTTTTGGATCTTCCAAATGTACTGGGGCATGTGAATCAGAAATGAAAGAAGAATTAAGGCCATATTCTAATTTCTAAGAACAATGTACTGGGGCCATTTATGTTTCGAACATTAGCCAGGCTAAAGTCTACTCCAAGGTTTCCTGGGCACACCAACATATTCCTACTAAACTCTTTCACTTACACTTAACATAAAACATAGGTGTATAATAGGTCATAATCCCCTAATATAATTCTCGAAAAGTTTCACATAGGTTTTGGGAGGTTCTGGCAGTGTTTGGAGTCAAGGGGAGAAAGAGACCAAGGATGGACTGCTCAACTAGTTTGTTTCCAGGCTCTTCCAAGTAGACAAAGACGGTCACAAAATATAATTATGAGGATTGGGTTGGATTCACTAATGTCTTAAGGAACTATAATGACCTTCAGAACAAAAATTATATAACCAAAGGCTATTTCATTAAAGTTACTGCAAAACTAGTCATGAGCTCATCCCAACGAGCTAGTCTTGAAATATACAAACACAATCAGCCTCTAAGGCTCTCGAATCTATGATTTTGGACTTGATGGATTCTATATACCATTAAAAACCTACAGAAACCTTCATAAAGTAAAATGGTTTCACAGGTATCTGAATATCACAATTCTTGGAGAACTAGTCAATTAAAATGGCTTAATGAGCTAGTCTTGAGAGATCTAGATGCAAACAACCTCCAATGGTTTTGAATTTATAATTTGAAGCACAATATGAGTTAATATGGAATATCAGATCAATAATAACTAGGTTCAATATTTTATACATCCACATAGTAGCATTACAACCTAAGTTTTCTCAATGAACCTCAAATATAGTAAATATCATAGTACATGAATGTGGATGTCTTCTAAACAGAAAGGAGAGAAGGATCCTCTACTGGATCTGCTATGATGATGAATATGGAGCATATGGTTTCTCTTGAAAGGTGCACTAATATCATAGTATGCTCCTGGGGGCGCACTCAAACAACTGGATAGAAAAGAAAGGGTGTGTTCTTCATAGCTAGAATCCCCTATTCTAGTAAAATGGCCATAACTTGCTCATCTGGACACCTATTTTCATGTGGAAATTTTTTTTCCTACTGGAAACAATGATAAATATGCAATGGAATAGGTATCAATGTCCATAAATTCTCATAAAGGTCGAAATCAAAACCTCCATTTCGTCCCTCCAACATTCTTCCTACTGAATGAAAGAGTGGAACCACACAACAAGAACACCAACCAATGGATCATGATTGAGGACCTGCAATAGACTCAGTGATGAATATTGGATGTCATCATCCTTTTAGTATAAGCATGGGGCACATCTCCCATTTAGGACTAGGGGCACATCTCCCAGGTCAATAAGGAAAAATTGCACTATATTCAAATCATAAATGATTAAAAAAAATGAAATGGAGATGTAATCCTTATTTTATTAGGTGACTTCTTGAGCAAGTAATATATGCTAAGGCACCCTCATGCAGTGGATAAGGTTGATTTGCTTTCTGCTTTAGCTTTTGCCTTGCTTTTTTCTTTGCTTTCTGCTTTAGCTTTTGCCTTTCTTTCTGCTTTGCTTTGATTTCTGCTTTTTATTTTTCTTTCTGCTTTTTATTTTTCTTTTCCATCTTTATCTTTTCTATCATGTTTTTTCCTGCTTTTCTGCTTTGTCCTTCTTTTTTTCTGCTTTTCTGCCTTATCCTGATTTTCTACTTTGTCCTGATTTTTCTTGCTTTTCTGCTTTATCCTACTTTTATGATTTTGTCTTGATTTTCTTCTTTGCCCTGCTTTTTCCCTTGGTCCTTCTTTTGTCCTGCTTTTTTGCTTTATTCTACTTTCTTCTTCTTTTCCTACTTTCCTTGCTTTGATTGCTTTATCTTTTCTGGTCTTGCAAGTTACCTCTTAGTCAACCTTATCCTCTAAGACACATTTTTGGATAATTATCTACTTTATTCCAAAATAAAAATATCTAATTAACGAAAAATAATTCTACCAAGTGCATTTCAAAGTTAGGATAAAAATAAAATTAAACTTCCTAACTAATTAATGCCTTTACTTCAGAATTAACCCAAAGTGCATGAAATTTCCTCCTCAACCCAAGGGATTGGTTGGGATAGGAAATCCTTCCAATAATCATCAATGAGGGGACATGACAGGACTCCCTTCCCAAGATTTCTTGTCCTCAAGGAATAATCAAATCCAACCAAACTAAGCATCATGAGCCATCATGCTTCTGCTGCATCACTCTCATTATAAACTGCTCATGAACTCTCCCAACAGATTATTCTATTACCATCCAACCATTCACTTAGTGTGGAGACCAATAAAAATTGATACCGGTATCCCAATTGATCCTCAAGAATACAAGGTGAAATATATATTCTCCTATGTAATGCATAAGAATCACATGGAATTCATCATAACACTCTGCAAGAAAAACACAAGTCCATCCAAAAATATGTTTCCCATGTAGGAAACCATCACCATCAACTGCAAAAATGAACCCATGGGGAAGAGAAGAGGATTTATTGATGAAGCCAACCAACCAAAATGTGCTTCCAATGATCAACAATTCTCGGGTCCCAATGCTTGCACACTCTCCTAGTGCACAATTTCATCAAGAACGAATCTAGCAAGTATTGGATGCTAGATTCAAAACACTTGCGCACCCCATCAATACATAGTGTGAATACATATAAATTAGAATGTGGGATTCCCATGTCCCAATGCTTGTTCATTCCTATCATGCACAAGGTCTCCCAAAACAATACAACAATTAGGAGGTGTACAATATCCTACAAATTATTTCAACCAAGTGTGGAATGACAGGATCCCATAACTGGCGCATTCCATCAATGAGCAAAGTAACACAAAATTTTACACCAAGGTGGGAGATTCCAAGATCCCACTCTCTAATGAGAATCCTTCCAAACATCATAAGTACAACAGATAGATAATCAAACTACATTTCAACATCATACAAATGTAAATCAGGAAGGTGCCTCACCAAAGGATGATGAAAATCCTTGTCCATCCAAGCAAGTAGACCACTACTTGCCAAGTGCACACAAGCATCATGTGACAAAGAAAATCCACTCCAATGACATAGGTGAGGATCCCATCCCCTATAATACTGCTCCAAATTAATGTAAGGAGCTTCAAAATAATGAACCATGTATTCTTTCATCCAAGAAGTGAATGAGGAACCTCCACCAAAATTTGAACCAAGTAAGGTCCAAAGAAAGCAAGGAGACTTCAAGTGGCTCAAAGAAGCCTCATCAATACATCCATGAATATGTATATCATCAAGATATAATAAAGGACAATGCTTCCAATAAGCATGTGCTCCAACCATATATCTCTTCACCCAAGTATTGGATGAAGTTCTTCTAACATCAAATGAACTAAGCAAGGAGCAAGGAAAATCATGAGTCTTCAAGTGACTCAAGTGAAAATCATAGGTGCATCCATGTATATGAGAGTCATCAAATAAGAGAAATGGATACTTACACTGCAAAATAGAATGCGGTGTACTCATCATAGAATCATCATGTAGTGTAGAGGTCTCACACTCCTAACATGGCACCAATAAAAAGAAGCCTTTCACCCATACTTCATTAGGACGAATGCTACAAAATGTGGAAGTGTGGGATGTAGGAGAATGAACCAACTCACCAAAATGATCATAAAGTGTGAAAGTTTCATCATGTGAAGGCTCCATAGGGGTAGTATCATGCACCTCCCTCAAATGAGAAACTTTCCTCATAGGTTGGTTCCAACATAGTGGAATCATGCACTTCTTCAAAAAGTGTGTAACCATCATCAACAGGAAACCCAAGTTCCTCTTCCACCATAACAAGTGCTTGGTTATCATCAAGCTCATATTCAAACACATGAATCACATGCAAATTGCCATGTTTCTCATGATCCATCTTTTCATGAGAATCCTCCAAGAAATCTACCATATGACAATCTGAAACATAGGAGGAAAAACAAGTATCTTGCAACCTCTCAAGAAGTTGCTCATTTTGAATTTTGAGCTTATGAATATCCTCATTATTCTTCAAGTATGCATCATGTAACCAATCATTAAGCTCAACCAAATTGTTTCTCTCAAAAATCAAAGACTTAAAATTACCTTTGATGTTGCACATTGATCTTTGAATCTTATCTATGTCTTCAAGGAAGGATGGATCCTCCAATGAAGAAAATATCCAACAATAATTTGATACCAATGCTTGAGTTCCATGGAGTATTCTAAGGGCCTTATAGATTTTGATTTCACTCATCTTCAAAGTCCCTTCAATGAAGGATGGTTCATGAGAGTGAAACTCCTCTTCTTCTTTTTCCTTGGGATCAACTTCACTACTGAGAGAGAAAAAAAAGAGGTGCAGTCCAATGGGCAGGGCGACGATGAGATGAGGAATGGTGGGAAGGTAGGTCAAAATAATGGGTAGAAAACGTGAGCAAAAGAGGTCAACTAGATGGGAAGTTCCGCTTAGAAACCATGTCAAGGAGAAATGTATGGAGGCATTTGATTGATGCATGGGTGACAGGATTCAAGTATGCAACAGAGGGGGATTTGTAGGTGTGGTTGAGTAGATAGGCAGTGGCTACGGTGAGAGAAGAGGTAAAAAAAGTAAAAAGAGGGTGGGTATGATCATAAAATCCTTGAGAGAGAGAGTTATATGATTTTCGTTAAACAGAGGATGACTAAATTAGCAATAGAGAGAAGGAGCCAAAAATAAAATAAATGATGGAGGGAGGAGAGAGAGATTTAGCTTTAGAAGAGAGAACAAAGTGTATAACGAAGAGTGCATATGAGTGCAAAACAATGGATAGGGTTTAGAGAGAATATATGAAGAGGGAAGAGGTGTACGCTACAATTGGGTGAGAGATAAAGAAGATAGTGTGCGTTATAGATGGGTGAGAGATAAAGAAAATAGTGTGCACTATAGATGGGTGAGAGATAAAGCAGAGAAGGAATAGATGGAATATTGAATACTAGGTAGAAAAAAATTTGGATCAAGTGTTAGGAATGAACATTCTCTAATACCATTTGATCTACATACAGGATAAGAGGTGAGGTTCTAGAAGCCTCATCTCCTGATCCAAACAAAATAAGCACTCAGAACTCAATACACAACTAACTAACACAATATAATGAGAAGAAGGAAAAAAGACTAACTTGCTTTAGAATGAGGCTGACTAGGCCTTTATATAACATTCAATAGACAAGAGCTCATTAACGATGCTCCATTATTTAATAATAGAACTCTAACTAACTTAGATAATTTTGAACAACAACCCCATACAATAAGTGGGATGACTAATCTCTTAGTCATCCTAATACACCACATTATTCATCTCGACGTATCTACCAAAAATCAATTCCACCTCCTTTCCTTTGCGTTTTATGCACCTTACCTTCTTATTTCGACTCCTCCTACCTAACCCCGATTCTAAAACTTGATGCTCTAAGGACAATCTAGGGTTTGAATCCTTAGAGTTGTGAGAAACATTTGCTTATGCAGGCCCCAAGCCACTACGGGCCACTTTATCCAAAGGAACATTGATTGAGACTTCCCCTATCCATTCCTGATTCCTCTTAGGTACAGTTAAGTGTACATCCAACTCCAATGACCCAACACCTGGTAGGATAGAGCTAAAGTATCTTAGACATGCTAAGGCCTCAGACGGAATAGAAGGCACCTTCGTAGCTTCATCCTCTAAAAAATTAGGAAACCCTTCATTGAAACCAAAAAAATCCAACGAAGAAGCGAGACACTCCCAACCAAGAAGGTAAGAGGGAAAATGCAACGCGACAAGAGTAGGGGTTTCCACTTCGAAAAAAGAGGGACCAAGGAAGTTCTGATTTAATGACAACTCATTCATGAAACGATAAACTATAACTTCGTAGCCAAGAATAGACAGACAAAAGCATAACCCTTCCATATTGTGGTTCTCACAAAAACCATATTCTCTAGTTGATCCCAAGAATTTACTCATTTCTTGAAACCAGGGAAAAATTTAAGGGTCCATACTTATTTAAAAGTGTATAAACCTTGCTAAATTTTAAAAATTCTTAAAATGTCAACTATAAAATATTTGGTGATATTTTTCTAAAATTATTTTAATCTTTAAGGATTTTATATAGTTTATATAATAATTTGGCGATTTTTAGAGTGAAAAAAATTTACCCCATCAAAATTCGACAAACTAGGGCTTCAAAAAATGCAAATTGGCTAATTTGTTTTTGGAAAAAAACATGGAATAAAAGCTTATGGGCTAAATTTGTCCCCTAAAAGTTTCCTTGGTTGAAACCTAAGTCACCAACCACCACGTGTTTGTTGGATTCATTTTCCAACAACACATAATTATTTGGGATTAACAACCTAATTTACCACTTATCCTAAGTATTTTGACCCAATTATGTGCTTACATCATCAGCAGATCATCAGTTTCAATCAACTGGGCCTCCTCCTTCATTCGGGGAGCCAATTGGGTCATCAAATTCAATTCACTGGGCCTCCTCCATCATTCAAGGATCCAACTAGGGTGATTTGCTTGATTAATGCGCCCTACTCAGTCCAACTAGGTGTGTTTCACCTAACAATCAACTAAATTCAGAGTAAAAAAGGTGCCCTCCTACTCAGTTTGACCTAATTTTGGGCAATTTAACCTAAAAATCAGTTAACTGAAGTCAAAAAGGTGCCCTCCCCTAATTTTGTGCAATCAGTTGAGTTCTAGACTTAGTTTGACAGTTTGAGAGTCTGTTATAGTCAATTACTTGGAAATTAAGTGGTTAACTAATGTGTGGAGTGGTGTTAACTAACCAGTAAGCCACTCTCATGCATTCAATTCAAATGACCTCTCTAGGATTCAAATTTCCCGGCTATTATTTTGTAATACCCCAATTTTGACCCTTAGGAAATATTGGCTTTCATGTAAATATTGTATACATGTAATGTATGTTTTCCTAGCGTGGAGCTCAAGGCCAAGGCCCCGCTAGTATATGTTCGGATTTTATTTAAAACGGACAAGTATTTGATATGTTATTACCCATGTGCTATTAAGCCATGGGATATTGTAAATTGATGTAAATATTTAATATTGAAATAAAATTCCAAGACGGGCTATGGAGGCAACGAATGAGAAGGGGCCATGTGTATCCACTAGGGAGTGGTGAGGGGGTTGTGGGGATGAACCATATACTGCCAAATGTCATTGTGGGAACCCATTTGACTTTCCTTGCTGACATTTAATTTTGCTGTAAGGAAGTGGGTGAAGAATTCAGTCCATGGCTTCAATGGAGCATGGGCAACCCAGAAATTCGTATGGCAGGTATGGGCTCTGTTTTTTGTAATACCCCAATTTTGACCCTTAGGAAATATTGGCTTTCATGTAAATATTGTATACATGTAATGTATGTTTTCCTAGCGTGGAGCTCAAGGCCAAGGCCCCGCTAGTATATGTTCGGATTTTATTTAAAACGGACAAGTATTTGATATGTTATTACCCATGTGCTATTAAGCCATGGGATATTGTAAATTGATGTAAATATTTAATATTGAAATAAAATTCCAAGACGGGCTATGGAGGCAACGAATGAGAAGGGGCCATGTGTATCCACTAGGGAGTGGTGAGGGGGTTGTGGGGATGAACCATATGCTGCCAAATGTCATTGTGGGAACCCATTTGACTTTCCTTGCTGACATTTAATTTTGTTGTAAGGAAGTGGGTGAAGAATTCAGTCCATGGCTTCAATGGAGCATGGGCAACCCAGAAATTCGTATGGCAGGTATGGGCTCTGTTTTTCTTGTACCACAAGTCACTCTACCTCATGGGAATTGGTTCTTCCTCATTCTCATTCCATTGTTGAACGGCCCAGCATCTTTTTTTCATCCATTACGAGTTCCCAGCAGAGAGGAAAAGCCAGAAATCGCGACTGTGAGAGAACCCACGTTTTGAAGAGCCATAAACGCCCAGATTTGGCATTGGATAGTGAAATCCAATGGGGGATCCATAGATATGAACCTTGGGGTGAATTTGGGAGCATTAGCTATCCCGAAAGCCATAGGAATACCCAGTTTTTGCAACCCAGAAAACTAGTGACGGAAAAGCCAGAAATCGCAACTTTGAAAGGACCCACGTTTGAAGAGCCATAAACGCCCAGATTTGGCATTGGACAGTGAAATCCAATGGGGGATCCATAGATATGAACCTTGGGGTGAATTTGGGAGCATTAGCTATCCCGAAATCCATTGGAAAACCCAGTTTTTACAGCCCAGAAATGAAGTGACGGGATTGAGTTATTGGATAACGGAACTGTGAGAAATCCATGTGTGAATGACTGAGCAGAGGTTTGGTTTGCTTGATAAACCCAGTGAAGGCTAAAATCTCAAAGAATTAGCAGCTGGACCTTTCTATTCCCACCCTGAAGAGCACTGGAGGGAAGGGACGCCTGAGGGACTGTGCAGCAGAGAAGGGGACCTTCCTTGTGTTGGGTGCGGTAGGTATTGTGGGTGCCATGACTGCTGAGTTCATTTGAGATGCCTGTAGCTTTGTGGTTGAGCTCACTGGCTTAGCATCCTCCTCATTTGTCATTTGTATGCTTGATAAACCCAACGGTGTGTTGGCTTAGCATAGCTGATGACCGAAACCATGGCTGTGAGTGAGCCCAGCTAGTTCTTCCTTAGTGGATACACAACCCAGCTCGGGGGTGATCTCTCAGCTGAAAGAATATAGGCTGGACAGAGATCTATGGTTGGGTGGAACGTTGCTCTCACATAGCCAGTTGTTTGGACAGCTTCATCTTCAAGATAAGTGTTCTATGTATTATAAATTATTTGCATTTTGTGTTCTGCAATATGTTAAATTGTCCATGTTTAACGAAATGAATTAGTTATCTTAATTTGGAATCTATGCATGGCATTGGAACGAGATTGAGTCTTTATATGCTAAATCATCCTCTGCTGTCATATATATATATATGTTAGGCATTACTGTTTGTGTGCTTGCTAATATGTTTATTCCGCTGTGTTTTATTGAGTTGAAGCTACACACAGAAATGTTTAATTGTTATGAATTTTTTAGAAAGCAAGGATTTGGGGCTAAGTCTGCCAAAGGCCCCGTATGAATGGTCATGTTCTCTCCCCTGCATTGTTGAAGGCGGGAGGGGACGTTACAGAGTGGTATCAGAGCCCATGTTGCAACACTGGGGCTGCTTGGGCCAAATTCTGAGCTACAGGCAGGTAACAGAATGTTTTAACGAGGTATTGGTGAAGTTTGGGGCGTCATTTTGATATGGAAAAATAACAGGTTCAGATTTCTTAGATATGGCAGAGGATCACACCATTGCATAGAGCTCTCCAAGAGCTTTCCAATGGTACCAAATTTGCCTTATTTGGTTAAGGGACAAGGGAGATATGACCCCCGCAAGCACGCGGATTGCGCGCAGATTGCGTGCGGGTTGCGCGCGGAATGCGCGCGGATTGCGCGCAGATCGCGCGCGGATCGCGCGCAGATGGCGCGCGGATTGCGCGCGGATCGCGCACAGATGGCACGCGGATCGCGCGCAGATTGCGTGCAGAGCGCGCGCGGATTGCGCACAGATTGCGTGCAGGTTGCACGCGGATAGTGCGCGGATGGCGCGCAGGTTGTGCGCAGGTGGCGCACAGATGGAGCACAGGATGCAAATGGAGTTAAAAATGTGAAAAGTAAGAAGTAGTTAAACCCAGAATTTTATAAAAGATGAATGGTGCATCGAAATTGAGATCCGCGAAGTGCCGAGTGTTCCTTGTTATATGGACTAACTTCGCTCGATATAAAAGTTCTGTGATTCTTCATAGATTTTCTTCCACAGGTGGCTGAAGTTGGCATTCTGGACCAAAATACAACTGTGTAAAATGTGCAGAATTATTGGTAAGAGTTGTCATTTTTGAAACAACGTTGTTTCCACACCCGATGTCAGAATGGAGCACGGGGACAGGCATTGGAAAGCTTGTCTAGCAAGGAATAATGGTGTATGACTGAAATTTGAATTGGGTTAGCAGACATCATAGATAATTAGAGCAGAAATGTACCAGCGACTGTTTTGACAAATTATTGATAAATATGGGCTGTTTCCAGAATTGCATGAATGGGCAAAAGAATTGAATGAGTAACAGCTATGTGAATTATTCCATGAGTTCTATTATGTTAAATATTGATTGTGTATATTTCTATATGCATTCTTATGATTTCTGACAAATATTTTCATAATGCACAGTGCTTGCAGCTCATAAAATTTATATTGTAGCAGAGGTAGCATACAGGAAAGATGGTGACCATAAATGATGTTCAAGATCCTTATGAACACGAAGAAGATGTTCTAGGAGAAAATGTACATTTAGAAAATGCGGAGACTGAATCCAATGGGAGAAGGGAGCAGGTGACTCCTCAGAATTTGGTTGAAACCATGGTGAGCTTCAATGAAAGATTGATGAAGGCTCAAGAAGAACAACACCAACTCAATGCTGCTATTTTGCAAAGCCTCACTGATATGCAGCATAAGATAAACCTTGGGTCCAACCCAAGCCATATGGGTGAAGAAGGAAGAGATGCAGGGAGTCATTCTAGAGGTCGTTCGAAGAGGAGGACTCCAAGCCCAAGGAAGAGTTCGGTGAGCAGAAAGCATAAAACATCTTCATCAAGGTCTTCTTCCAGCAGGTCGTGTGACTCCAAATGTTCTAGGAGAAGTCCAAGACATGCACCTAAGAGATTGGATGGAAGAAAGAAGTTCAAGGGCATCCCACAGGGAGAATTCAGGAAGGCAAGACCTCCCACATTTGATGGGGAAGGCAAGACTGGCCAAGAGGCAGAAGCATGGCTTCTTGGAATGAAGAAATACTTCAGAATTCAAGACTACTCAGGAAATGAGAAAGCCAGAATTGCCATTTACAATCTAAATGGCAGAGCTTCCATTTGGTGGGACAATCTCTTGCAAGTGAAAAGAATTAATGAGAGAAAGATCAGTTGGGAAAGATTTAAGAGGTACTTCAAGGAGAAATACCTTTTTGCTAGGTATTATGACGGTAAGAGAAAAGAGTTTAATGAACTCAGGTTGGGACTAAAGTCTATGGAAGAGCATGTCCACAAATTCTTGGAATTACTGAGGTATGTTGACTACATTAAGGATGAGAGAGTAAAAATCCAATGCTTCCTTGGAGGTCTACCTCCAAGTTTCAGAGATCGTATTGAGTTTGTTAATCCACTAAGTTTGGATGAAGCCATTAGGATGGCAATGCATTGTTATGAGCAGAATAAAGGAAAAACAGAGGCTAACCCAGCATGGAAAGGAAAGCCAAGAGGGAAGTTTGATCAAAAGAAGAATGGCTTCAAGCCACCATTCAGAGGTCAGCCTAGAACCTTTCCACAGGGGCAGCAAGCAAGGAGTGGATTCAAACCAGCAGTGGTAGCAGACAAAGCATCCAAGGGACCACTTCAGTGTTGGGGATGTGGAGAAAACCACATGCTGAAGAATTGTCCACATCGAAAAGACAATTCTCGAAAGTTGAACAACCTGAAGGGAGTAGCTACGGTGGAGGACATGGCAAGGGAAGCACCTCGGATTTATGCAGCGCTGGATAATCATCAAGCAGACCATCAATCATCAGTGGTGGAAGTCAAAGGTAAGATTGCTATGCAATCTATTTCTGTTTTGATTGATCCAGGATCTACTCATAGTTATGTTTCTCCAAAAGTGGTTGAAGGTTGTTCTCTTAGAAAAATGAAGCATAATAAGTCTTGGCTAGTGCAATTAGCCACGGGAACCAAGAGGAAAGTAAGTGAGGTAGTGATGGAGTGTCCCATAGAATTGAATGGACTCCACACATGTGCTGAATTGAATGTGTTACCATTAGGATCCTATGATGCATTAATTGGCATGGATTGGTTAGAAAAACATAGAGCCAAATTGGACTGTTATGAGAAAGCACTTGAGTGCATTGATGAAAAGGGGAGACCAACATTGGTAAAAGGGATTCCCAAGCAAGTTTCAATAAGGCAGATTTCAGCCCTGCAGTTGAAAAAGTTCTATAAGAAGGGTTGTCAATTATATGCAGTCCATATGCCAGATTCATTAGAGGACAAAGGGCCAAGACTAGAAGACTTCAGGATATTGCAAGAGTTCCAAGATGTGTTTCCGGATGAGGTACCAGGGTTGCCACCAATGAGAAATATTGATTTTACCATCGATCTTGTTCCAGGGGCAGCGCCGAATTCCAAAGCTCCTTATAGAATGAGTACACCGGAGTTGGTGGAATTGAAGATGCAGCTGCAAGAATTAATGGATAAAAGGTATATCAGGCCTAGTGTGTCTCCTTGGGGAGCACCGGTGTTATTTGTCAAGAAGAAAGATGGGACTTTAAGGCTGTGTATTGATTACAGGCAGCTCAATAAAGTGACAGTTAAGAACAAGTATCCATTACCAAGAATTGATGACTTGTTTGATCAAATGAAGGAAGCCAAATTATTTTCAAAGATTGACTTGAGGTCTGGCTACCATCAAGTGAGGATTAAAGAAGAAGACATTCACAAAACGGCTTTCAGAACTAGATATGGTCATTATGAGTTCACTGTGGTTCCATTTGGCCTTACCAATGCACCTGCCACATTCATGTGTCTCATGAATAGCGTATTCAGCAAATATTTGGATAAGTTTGTGATTGTGTTTTTAGATGACATTCTTGTCTATTCAAGAAATGAAGAAGAACATGAGGAGCATCTAAGAATGGTGTTGCAAGTTCTTAGAGAACATCAGCTGTATGCCAAGTTAAGCAAGTGTGAATTCTATCAAAAGAGGATTCAATATTTGGGTCATGTCATTTCAGAAGAAGGAATTGCAGTGGATCCGGAGAAGATTAATTCCATCATGGATTGGCCAACTCCAAGAAATGTTTCAGATGTTAGATCTTTTATGGGCCTTGCTGGTTACTACAGAAGGTTTATTGAAGGATTCTCCAAGATAGCTCATCCGATCACTTCGTTGCAAAGGAAGAACATCAAGTTTGTATGGTCTGAAAAATGTGAGAAAAGTTTTCAGAAGTTGAAGGAGTTACTTACCAGCGCTCCTGTTTTGAAGATAGCTGATCCAAGGAAGGATTTTGTAGTGTGCACAGATGCTTGCATTGAAGGACTGGGTGGGGTTCTCATGCAAGAAGGAATTGTGATTTGTTATGAATCCAGGAAATTAAAAGAGCATGAAAAGAATTATGCCACACATGATTTGGAATTAGCAGCCATAGTGCATGCTCTTAAGATGTGGAGGCATTACTTGATGGGAAGAAGATTTGAGCTTAGAACAGACCACATGAGCTTGAAGTATTTGTTTGATCAGCCAAACTTAAATGCTAGGCAAGCTAGATGGATGGAATTTCTTTGTGAATTTGATTTTGAAATTAAACATGTAAAAGGGAAGGAGAATAAGGTTGTCGATGCTCTTAGCAGAAAATTTCATGTTTCAGCAGTAAGTATGTACAAATCAGATTTGAAGACAAGAGTTCTTGAAGCCCAAAACGGTGACGAAACTTGCCTTCAAATTAAAAAGAAGTTGCAGCATGGTAATGTGGATGAAAAGTGTGAAGGATATCAGCTGGGTGAAGACAATATCCTCATCTACAAAGGTAGGTTCCACATTCCAAATAACGCAGATTTGAAGAAACTAGTGATGGATGAAATACACCAAATGCCGTACTCTGGACACCCAGGATATCAGAAGACTATAACAGCAGCAAGAAAACAATACTTTTGGCATGGTATGAAGAAGGACATAGCTGAGTACATTGCTAGGTGTCAAAAGTGCCAACAAGTCAAGGCAGAGCGCCAACATCCAGCAGGGTTATTGCAGCCCTTACCCATTCCGGAATGGAAGTGGGAAGTGATCTCCATGGATTTTATAACAGGTCTGCCCATGACAGTGAAGAAGCATGATTCAATCATGGTTGTGGTGGATAAGCTATCGAAGGTAGCTCACTTTATTCCAGTGAAGTCCACTCACAAGGCTAGTGACATTGCGAACATCTTCATGAGAGAGATATTCAGATTGCATGGATTGCCTAAGGCAATAATTTCTGATCGTGACACAAAGTTTACTTCCAATTTTTGGAAGGGATTGTTTCAGGAATTGGGGACTAAATTGAATTTTAGTACAGCTTACCATCCTCAAACGGACGGCCAAACCGAGAGGGTGAATCAAGTTCTTGAAGACATGCTGAGAATGTATGTGATGGACAAACCATCCAAGTGGGAAGATTATTTACACTTAGTTGAATTTGCATACAATAATGGACACCATGCATCCTTGGGAATGAGTCCATTTGAAGCATTGTATGGCAAGGGATGCAGGACACCAGTGAATTGGGACGGCCCAGTGAACAGGGTAGTGCTTGGACCAGAGATGATCAAGGAAATGGAACAGGAAATTGTTAAGATCAGGCAGAATTTAAAGGCAGCTCAGGACAGGCAAAAGAGTTATGCAGATTTGAAAAGAGTACATAAGGAATTTCAGATTGGGGATCATGTTTATTTGAGAGTGAAACCAAGGAAGAGTTCCCTAAAGTTGGGGATTTGTGCCAAGTTGTCACCAAGATATTGTGGGCCATTTGAAGTGCTTGATAGGATAGGGCCAGTTGCATATAGAATTGCATTGCCTGCTAACATAAGAGCTCATAATGTTTTCCATGTATCTTTGCTTAAGAAGTATGTACATGATCCTAATCATATGATTGATTGGAATGTGATACAGGTGGAACCCGAGAGAGAGTTCCAAGTAGAACCTATGCGCATCCTCGACAAGAAAGTCACTTTGCTCCGGAACAGAGCCATCGGACAGGTAAAGGTCCAATGGGAACACCTTAGTCCCGATGAGGCTACATGGGAGCTGGAGGATGCCATGAGAGAGGCATTTCCATTTTTGTTCAGTTTTGAGAACACCGAGGACGGTGTTGTTCTAAGGGGGAGGGGAATGTAATACCCCAATTTTGACCCTTAGGAAATATTGGCTTTCATGTAAATATTGTATACATGTAATGTATGTTTTCCTAGCGTGGAGCTCAAGGTCAAGGCCCCGCTAGTATATGTTCGGATTTTATTTAAAACGGACAAGTATTTGATATGTTATTACCCATGTGCTATTAAGCCATGGGATATTGTAAATTGATGTAAATATTTAATATTGAAATAAAATTCCAAGACGGGCTATGGAGGCAACGAATGAGAAGGGGCCATGTGTATCCACTAGGGAGTGGTGAGGGGGTTGTGGGGATGAACCATATGCTGCCAAATGCCATTGTGGGAACCCATTTGACTTTCTTTGCTGACATTTAATTTTGCTGTAAGGAAGTGGGTGAAGAATTCAGTCCATGGCTTCAATGGAGCATGGGCAACCCAGAAATTCGTATGGCAGGTATGGGCTCTGTTTTTCTTGTACCACAAGTCACTCTACCTCATGGGAATTGGTTCTTCCTCATTCTCATTCCATTGTTGAACGGCCCAGCATCTTTTTTTCATCCATTACGAGTTCCCAGCAGAGAGGAAAAGCCAGAAATCGCGACTGTGAGAGAACCCACGTTTTGAAGAGCCATAAACGCCCAGATTTGGCATTGGACAGTGAAATCCAATGGGGGATCCATAGATATGAACCTTGGGGTGAATTTGGGAGCATTAGCTATCCCGAAAGCCATAGGAATACCCAGTTTTTGCAACCCAGAAAACTAGTGACGGAAAAGCCAGAAATCGCAACTTTGAAAGGACCCACGTTTGAAGAGCCATAAACGCCTAGATTTGGCATTGGACAGTGAAATCTAATGGGGGATCCATAGATATGAACCTTGGGGTGAATTTGGGAGCATTAGCTATCCCGAAATCCATTGGAAAACCCAGTTTTTACAGCCCATAAATGAAGTGACGGGATTGAGTTATTGGATAACGGAACTGTGAGAAATCCATGTGTGAATGACTGAGCAGAGGTTTGGTTTGCTTGATAAACCCAGTGAAGGCTAAAATCTCAAGGAATTAGCAGTTGGACCTTTCTATGCCCACCCTGAAGAGCACTGGAGGGAAGGGACGCCTGAGGGACTGTGCAGCAGAGAAGGGGACCTTCCTTGTGTTGGGTGCGGTAGGTATTGTGGGTGCCATGACTGCTGAGTTCATTTGAGATGCCTGTAGCTTTGTGGTTGAGCTCACTGGCTTAGCATCCTCCTCATTTGTCATTTGTATGCTTGATAAACCCAACGGTGTGTTGGCTTAGCATAGCTGATGACCGAAACCATGGCTGTGAGTGAGCCCAGCTAGTTCTTCCTTAGTGGATACACAACCCAGCTTGGGGGTGATCTCTCAGCTGAAAGAATATAGGCTGGACAGAGATCTATGGTTGGGTGGAACATTGCTCTCACATAGCCAGTTGTTTGGACAGCTTCATCTTCAAGATAAGTGTTCGATGTATTATAAATTATTTGCATTTTGTGTTCTGCAATATGTTAAATTGTCCATGTTTAACGAAATGAATTAGTTATCTTAATTTGGAATCTATGCATGGCATTGGAACGAGATTGAGTCTTTATATGCTAAATCATCCTCTGCTGTCATATATATATATATATGTTAGGCATTACTGTTTGTGTGCTTGCTAGTATGTTTATTCCGCTGTGTTTTATTGAGTTGAAGCTGCACACAGAAATGTTTAATTGTTATGAATTTTTGAGAAAGCAAGGATTTGGGGCTAAATCTGCCAAAGGCCCCGTATGAATGGTCATGTTCTCTCCCCTGCATTGTTGAAGGCGGGAGGGGACGTTACATATTTCCATTGTTACACATTGTAATTATTCATCTAAGTTAATGATAATGCATGAACTGTTGCAAACCTTTTGCACCAATGTTTTGACACACAATTTGCTACATCCATCTCTAGTAACTGTTGTTCTTATTTCCTAGATCTGTTGTGCTTGAATTTTACATGGTATCAGATCCATGGCAGGACAAGGAAACTCTTCTGTAGAGTTTTACTTATGAAGCTTTTTGAACCAGTGTTTTTGCACCAGTTCTTTCTACACCTGTGTTTTCTACACTAGTTCTTTCTGTACTAGTTCTTTATGCACTAATGTTTATGCACCATTGTTTTTGCACCAGTGCTTTCTGCACCAGTTCTTTTTGTACCTGGATCACATATGAAGCTTGAGCAAGATTGCTCAAAATTATTCCAACATTGCACTAGAAGCTGAATTTTTCCACATAAATCGTGGATAATTTTGCATCCGATTTATCAAGATTGCTTGATAGGCTATGTCGGGTGTGATGCAACTTGAAAAGTGCAGGTTGTCGACCTAAATATTGTTTGTTTATTTTTTACTATAGGTTTCTGAAAGACTCCGATTGCATTCACTATAGCAAGATGGACTCTTCTTCAAACTATATTCTTACTCCTTTCAACTATCATTAGTGGAAGGATTATTTAGAGATAGTATTGCTCTCCAAGGGACTCTACATAGTTACTATGGGCACAAAACCAAAGCCTAATGCAGCTATAGAGAAATTCAAGTTATTCAATAATCTTGATGTAGCTTATGGTTTCTTATGTCTCAATATTTCGAAAGACCTTCTTTTCCATCTCAGCGGATTGAAGACTCCAAAAGAAGTATGGGAACAACTTCCCACACTCTTAGGAAAGAAGGATGATATGAGGGCTTATCAGTTAGAGAATGAATTGATTTCCCTCAATCCTTGAAATTTCGAGACCATCAATGATGTTTTCACCAAGTTCAAGCATTTGGTGCTTTAGTTGAAGCAATTTGGTGTTGAGAAGAAGGATGATCAATTGATCCTTTCAATCCTTTCAAAGCTAGGAGAATATTATTCATTGTTTGTCTCTACCTTTCAATCACGAAAACTCACCATTATGAATCGGAAGATGCCATCCTTGAATGCATTCATTGAGTCCTTAACAAAAGAGCATGGCAATATTGTTCAGATGGGGTCGATGAGATCCTCCAAAGATCAATCCATATTTGTTTGAGGACCCAAGGCTACGAATGTTAAATGAAAGCAAAAGAAGGAGAATACCAAGCAGTCAGTTGAGCCCTCAAGCTCAAGAAAAGAGAAACAAAAGGGAAAGGAGAAGACAAATTGTTCTCACTATGGCAGGGGATTTCATCCCAAAAGTTCATGCATGAAGAAAACTATTTATCAAATGGACCTTCTCTTGGAGAAGAACAATATCTCTCTTCCAGATGGCATAAGGAAGAAGGACAATGGAGACCGGAATGATCATCCAGAAAGAGGTCATGCACTCCTGGAAAGTATTTCGAATTGAACAACTCTTCTCATAGATTCAAGAGCTTTGAATCACATCGTTGCAAGAAAATACTCTTTCTCATCATTGGAATCCAACAGCTACATCTCCATCCACATGGGAGATGATTCACAAATTTCATCGAAAGGCAAAGGTACAATTCATTTAGAACATGGCATTTTTCAAAATGTTCTCTATGTCCCTTATCTAGCTTCGAACCTACTTTATGTGTATCAAATGACACACACTGGTTTTCCCAAGAAGGTTCTGTTCAGCCCTAATGATGTTGAAATTTATGATATTACCACTGGAAATCTCATTGCAGTAGGAAAGGAAAATCATGCTGCAAAAACATATAAGTTTTCCCATTTTTTTCCACATTCAAAGCCAAGTGCCCTTTTGACTCATGGAATGAGGTTAGAAAAATAGGACATGAGAGGATTGGACACATAAATTATAAATATTTGCAGCTGATAAAAAATAATTCCATGGTTGAAGGCCTTCCGAAAATCATATCCTCAAAAGGGGTATGCAAAGGTTGCATTATTGGTAAGCATCCTAAGCACAAGTTCGATAGAGGAAAAGCTAGCAGAGCTTCCTGTATTTTGGGGCCGATTCACATTGATATCAGTAGTGTGTTACCAAATTCCTCCATGAATGGCTCAAGGTATGTTCTCACATTCATTGATGACTTTTCCATAATTACATGGGTATACTTTCTCAAAAACAAATCAGAAGTGTTTGAAAAATTCAAGTATTTCAAGGCTTCTGTTGAGACTACTATTGGGAGAAAGCTAAAATATCTTAGATCTGATAATGATGGAGAATATATCAAAACTTATCTTCTGCAACTTTTTGCGGAAAATGGAATCCAAATCCATCACACATTCCCCTACACACCTCCATAGAATGGTGTAGTGGAGAGGAAAACCCGAGCATTGAAACAGATAGCTACTTGTATGCTTGAGTCAAAAGGTTTGGATTCAAATATTTGGGATGAGGCCATGAATGTTGCTGCATAAATTCAAAATAGAGTTCCACACTCATCCATTAAAGGTAAAAATCCTTTCAAATCCTACACTGGTCACAAGCCTGATGTGTCACATCTCAGGGTTTTCGGGTCCACTGAATGGGCTAGAATTCCGATTGAGAAGAGAAGATCTTTGGAACAACAAAGTATTGAGTGCATCCTCATTGTATATGCTGAAGAATCCAAAGGATACAAACTCATGTATGTCAGATCCAAAATAATATTCATTGATAGAAGTGTCCAATTTGAAGAACTGCTTCATTATCTACAACTAGTGGAGGAATAAATTGCCAAATTGCTTCCTCTTTTGGAAGAAGATTCAGGAGATGATACTGAAATTTTTATGTTCTGATATTTCTGATATTATGTACAATATTAATGAAAATTAAATATGAGGTTCGGATTCAAATCCAAATGATCCCCCTCAGTTGCCAAATTGGGCATAAAAGACTCTCACATTTGTCGATTCTAACATTGGAAATCCTGTCGATCCAAGAAGAACCCGAGAAGACTTTCAAAGAGCATGTATGGATCTTTCATATGATGATCCATTGCTGTCTGAATTTTTTTTTTGATGGTTGGTTCATATCTAAATCATACTATCATTCCCACCGATATCCGATATGGAAAACCGCCATGGATGAAGAATACAATTCTCTTCAGAAAAATGCAACATGTGAGCTAATTTCTCTTCCACCTGGGAGGAAATTGGTTCAATGAAAATGGGTCTACTGAACCAAGGTTTCTTCTAATGGTTCAAATTGAAAATACAAATCTAGGTTGGTGGAAAAAATTTTCTCACAAGTCCAAGGTGTGGACTACACATAAAATTTTGCAACGGTTGCAAAAATGGACTCAATCCGGCTAGTTTTGGCAATTTCCGCATCCAAGCACTGGGAGTTGCACCACATGGATGTGAAGAGTGCATTTATTTATGAGGATATTCAGGAATAGATCTCCATGAAGCAAGCCAAAGGTTACATATCATATCCAACACTTTTTTGTATGGTTTAAAACAGGCCCCAAGAGCTTGGTATATATGGACTCCTTTATTCTGTCACAAAACTTTGCGAGAAGCAAATCATATCCGAATGTATATATACAGAAACATGAAGGTAATTTTCTTATCATTCTACTTGATGTTGATGACTTATTGATTACATTTTATGTTGATGACCTATTGATTACAGTAAGAAGTCTTGCTTCGATCGACACTATACAAACCACTTTACACCAAGCATTTGATATGAGTGATTTAGGCCTGCTGAAGCAGTTTCTTGGCCTTGGGATCACTCAGAATTTTGATGGAATAATGATTTCTCAATAAAAATATGCTTTGGACCTACTAAAGAAGTTCAATATGGAAGAATGTAAATCTGCACCATTCCTCCCAGGAATCAGTCTTGAGGATGGTGATTCTACACTTTACCAACAATTGATTGGAAGTATTTTGTATCTGACACAATCTAGGCCTGATATTTCTTATGCAGTGAGTGTTGTGTCAAGGTACATGCAACAGCCCCATGAGATTCACTGGAAGTAATCCAAAAGGATATTGCATTATTTGCGAGGTAAGAGACATTTTGGCATTCACTATGCTGCGGATTCCGATCCTGACTTGGTTGGATTCACTGATTCAGATTGGGTGGGTGATAGCATTGATTGGAAGTTCCAGATATTTTTTCATGATTGGCACAGGGCCTATTTGTTGGTCAAGAAAAAGAAGGCATCCATTGCCTTATCTTCAGCAAAGGCAAGGTATCGAGGAGCAGTCCATGCTTGCATTCAGGCAGTTTGGTTGCAGGGTATTCTAGCAGAGTTTGATATTGGTAGCACCACTTCTAGTGTCATTTTTTGTGAAAATCAGAGTGCTATTAAGATCTCAATAGATCTGGTTCAGAGACAGAGAACCAATCATATCGAGATCCACATGCACTACATCCGAGAGATCATGCATGACATAACCATTGTAGTGCAATATTTCCCTACAGAAGAGAAAATTGCATACATCTTCACCAAGAGCTTCACTAAGAAGAAGTTCTCTTACCTCCATTCACTGTTGGGGGTGAGTTCTACTATGGTGAGGGAAGATTAAATCCTTCATTGTTCACTTTTTCCCATTGGGTTTTTCGCTCTTTCCTCACTTATATTTTTTGAGCATTTTTTGGATTATTATTGTACTGGGTGACCTATGGCCTTTGTTGTCAGGGCCATTTTATTATTTTATTTTACTCCTCCACATGATATTAGCTTAAGGGGGGTGCACGGGGGGTTCACTAGTGAGGCAATATCATATCACGTCCATTCATATTGGGGGGTTGAATACTCTTAAAAACCTCAAAAATATATTGCCCCGTATTAAGGGGTCAAGGGGTTTTTTTTATTTGACATAGTAATATAAATATTGGGGGTTATTTTATTTGGGAGAGTTGAGGAATAACCTCCAAATCGTGGGATGGGTTCATACGTCCAAATCACGGGCTCAATTCATACCCACCTAAGACTTAAGGACCTTCCATTTTTATTTGATATTGCTTATGATCCTAAGTTTTGAATAAATTTGATAATAGTGTACCAATGATAATATTGATGGAAGTCTCTTTGGATTATTGTCCTTGAGCAATGTAACATCCCGATAATTTCATAAAAATTTTAAAAAAAATTATACCAGCATTAAATGTTAAAATTGTGATTGCGGAAGTAATAAATGCTTGTTAAGGCAGTATTAAATAATAAAGTCATTAATGTATATAACAATTTAACTACTATGTCCTTTTAACTAATGATGCTTTAATACAGTGATGTGTCTTACCCACGTCTTACCTCCATAAAAATGATTACGACACTAATTTGTTTGTAGTTGTAATAACAAATAAATAACATACCCATATAGGCCTAAGTTCTATAACTACAACTCTGAAACCATATGCAACATACCCAAATTTGCTAAAATAACAAATAAACAATACTTTCTATTCTATAATATTTTATCTGAATTACTCTTGTCGTTGATAGAACTATGGCTTACTTACAGAGTTCTATATCCCTATTCAACATTCTTTACATTAGTTAAGAATAATCTCCTATGTCATTACTTGTGACGACGATAACCAAATAGGACAATTACTTAACCTTGAAGTATTATTCCTATGAGTACTTATACAAGAGTATGCCATTAAAACCCATAACCTGCTATGTAGGAAAAGTTGCACTACTATTATATGGGTGTACATATATCCAAATACTAACAGAGTCATCACAGTGACCATTGGGTATGAATTTTACCCCTAACTATTTGTCATGGTCTACGATACCATCCTAAGGCTTAGGCTTTGACATTGGTACCCATTGTTTAGTCAATTCGGTTTTGTATATAAGTATATGGTCGAGTGTGTGTATAACTTTATAACCACTCCTTCAAACTCTTAAACAACTCCTAAATAGAAGGTTGTAAGGGGAAAACATTATGTCGAAACGTTTGCATAGTATTCAGATCAATGGTTTCAATGTTGGGGTTAATAATTGTTCCATGTAGCACATGTCTTTGTCATATTGTTTTAAATGCATAAATTTAATGGGGTTAATATGCCAAATCTCTTGTCTTGACCCGATCCACAACATATCCATGCATTTACTCCTGATGTGGATTCAAACAAGGTGCTCCTGCGACGTGTACATTGTCTAGGGTCCCATCTTCTTCCACGGGTGTTTTGACTCACTCCGTGACTTCGATGTGTATCTCGTCTAGCCCCTTCCATACTCCATGAACACAATAGGTGCATCTACCCATCTTATCGGTCATAGGAATACCTTACCTTAGCCTTTTTGGAGGCACTATGGGTTCTCCATCTGGTTGAGATTTGTTATTGGTACCATACAATTCCCATACAACTTATTAATTATACTCTATTGCATACTTGGGGAATGTGCTTCCCTCTATACCGGTCTTCTTAGTCATTCATTGTATTTTCCTTCCATCTTGGCAACTAGTATTCCTCCTACTCAGACCCTAAGCACTATAGATTATCCCTCTCCATTATCACTTTACCCTTTAATTGTTAACATGGTGATGACCTAATTTTGTTCTGTGTGCTCGACTCAAATGGAATGAGTCCTTTATCAATCCCATCCCTAAGTTTATGTAGCATCTTGAATAAGGTAGTGTTTCCCAAGGTATTCCTTGTTATTCCCTTTTCATTGTACAAATGGTTTTCTTGTTGTTTTGTTAGATTGTGCATGGTGCAATTTTCCTTTTGTGTCAATAGCATGGTCGATTGGGTGTCCTATTCCTTTCTTTGTTATTGTTCTCATCTTGGTTTAATTGTCTAGATTCCTTGTTTTGAAATACAATTTCTTTGTTTCTTTACTAAAATATAGTTTCACTGTATAGTATTTTGAAAAAACATTTGGTTTGTTACTTGATAATATTACCAAAGTCGTTGCTACATCGATCTGGTAAGGAAGTGACGGTTCTTAATGTTGCTGCTGCATCGATCTGACAGGTTGATGGCGTCTCGTCCAAACATTAATGGTTCTGAACCAACTCTTTAGTGGAGTGTAATGCTGTCTATCCACGTTGTCAAACCACGTGAAGCCTGGTTAAAATGTGACTCACGAAATTGAACTATGCGTAGTGAACAAGCACCTCTCCTCTGAACTGTACATGGGATTGACTCCTTGGCATGCAGCGTTGGCATGCACTGTACATGGGATTGACTCCTTGGCATGCAGCGTTGGCATGCACTGTACATGGGATTGACTCCTTGGCATGCAGTGTTGGCATGCACTGTACATGGGATTCTCCTCGTAGTTGTTACAATAAATGAGGTATTTATGTTATGGTTGCCCGATTCTCAAAGCATCAGGCTGTCACCTTCTCGCTCGTCGATCACAATAGATCTGGGTCGTTGAATGATAAACCCTAAATTCTCATTGTGAGTTAGGTCACCACATAGTAAACCTACAATAATTTGGCACCAACACCACTACACATTACAACTGGAGCATTGATTAACCAGTACAGGGTTTAGGTGGACTGACAAAGATTTTTTAATGGAATTATTGGTATTTTATCCCACACAAGTTCCATAGTCTGCGAGGACTCAACACAGAAGGAATACCATCTCTGGTATGGAATATGATGCCAACTCTAGCATACACATAGTTCACTTCCTCTGCATGTATTTTAGGATGGAGGAGGACTGAGGTTCATGTTTTTAATTTACGAAATTATTCGTGAACTGATGATTTTAACTTGCAAAATACAGAAAAGAACACTCTCTCGCAGGTAATAGTTTTGCAATAAGTTTTTCGTCTCCAGATGTCTCTACATCCCGAAATTAATGTGTAGGTACTGACAGTTTTAATTTGATATTAATGTGTAGCTGCACGACTCCTATCTCCGATGTCTGGTGAGTTTGGTCACTAAGAGGAGGCTGGAGACCAGTGAAAAGAGGTTTCCCTGTTCTGGTTCTGTCGAGAGGAATTTCAAGTTCTGCCAGTTTTCATCACCCATAAAAGGTAAGCATTTTTGCTCCTGTTCTATTACCCTCTTCTTAGCTATTTTAAAAAATTAATTCCGCTCCTCATTAGACGTTCCCTGCACCTAATTTTTTCTTTCTCCCCACTGTCTATCACTGTAACCTGTAATTCAGAATTATAATAATGTTTGTGTCTTTGTCTGCCACTGCAATCTGTCATTCAGAACTATAGTAATGTCTGTCATTGATTTTTGGATGCCGCTGCTTATCTGGGTTTGTTGTAGAGATCATTCTCAGGAGTTCTGAATACTATTCTTAATTTTAATGTCGTCGTAAGTTCCCATTATACAGTAGCCTCCACTCGAATCAACATCTACAGTTTAAGTCAAAGTTTTTAGCTTCATCTTTCCCATTATTGAGTGTCATAGTGTCCCCTATGATATGGTTCAGAAGGTGGGTTTCTAATTCGAAAGGGAATAGCCTTTTAAGAGATTTTCCGTTCACTGGAGCCTAGATCTGTGCCAACTAAATGGGTATTTATAAACAATATGTTGTTGAATACAAGATCCTTACAGCCTACAGAGCGCAAATATATAAAGAGGCTTTCATTCAGTAGCGTTAAATTTCAATTGGAGTATTGTTTGTCTTACTTTTGTATACTGAAAGTTAAAATAAACAGACGTGAAACAGACCCCCATAAATACATAATCAATATGTCAAATAAACTATAACATTGTACTCGTTTTCACAAAGAAAAACATGCAGTTTGAAATAGAAGAACATGTAGTCTGCAATCATGGCAGCCGCAAGCAGATTTGAAACAATAAAGTCGTTAAATGTGTGCGCATTTGTCAACAATCACGCTGTGCACACAGGTCGGCCAAGAATCCTCCAATGGAAGGAAGGTAGTGTACCTGTCGTAAGAAAATAGGCAAGTCGAAATAAGAGCTTTGGCTTGTTATTTTTTAGGGTTAAGCATTGGTTTGTGTATGGAATTCAGAAAAAAAAAAAAAAAAAATTGCTGACTAAAAGAGAGGATAAATTTCAAATGTACTAAAAAAAATAGTTATAAATATTTTTGAAATTTCAAAGTTAAATATTAAAATTGATTATTTTGTTGTTAGAATATTAAATATTTCTTGCTTGAAAAAAGAAAAACAAATCAATAATAATATTCAAGTACGTAGTACTAAGTTGTGATTTCCTTCATCTAGAACAATGTAAATATTATATTGTGACTATGGTTGTACTTGACATGAATAATACACCTGAATATTTTTATTAAAAATATTCAAGTACCTAGTACTAAGTTCTGATTTCCTTCATCTAGAACATTATAAATATTATATTTTGACTATAGTGGTACTTTTGACATAAATAATACAAATGCATATTTACATATAGTATTCACTCCATCTAGAACACTTTATAAATATTATTTTTGACAAAGATGACCTTGTAAAGAACTTAAGAACTTGAAGAAAGTAGAGTGGGTAGTTGGTTAAATGTAGTATGGATTGTACATTGGCAATAGTTGGAATTGATTGTTTTTTATAAGATTATCTCAAGTTGCCTTTGATGTATTATCTTTTGTCAACCTTTTGACCAAAATGTGGTAAAAGGAAATCCTTGTAATTGATGGACTTCTTCATCTTGTATGAACTATGACTACGACCAAAATGTGGCAAAAGGAAAGCCATGTCATTGACGGACTTCATTGTATTCATCTTGTATGAACTATGCGATAGTGGTAGTTTTCAAATATAATGCAAATGCATCTTTTCATATGGTTGTGGTTTAGTGACTAAAATTGAGTATCATCATTCAAACTTTGAGGGAACTTGTTTTGACTTTTTGACATAGTCTTCATCTTGTATGAACTCTGAGATAGTTGTACTTGCCAAATATAATGCAAATGCATCTTTTCATATGGTTGTGGTTTAGTGGTTAGAATTGAGTATTATCATTCAAACTTGGTTGGTGTCAAACTTTTGTTTATGTGTGAGGCAAGGTGTTTTGACTTTTTGACATTAGTTTTTCTATGTCATAAAAAATAGTTAACATATATTTGATATGGCTAAACTAATATAAGTAAACGTTTATAAGACACTTTTATTATTTTAATGTTTATAAGATTAGGGTTACTTATTGTGATTCTTCTTTTGGAAATGGTTTGGATGATGCATACCACTTATGTGTTGTTTTGGTAAGAATTTAAATTTTATTTGGTGACTTTGGTAATTTGTTTGAATTATCATGGAAAATTATTGATAGAACCAATGCATGTTGTAGTGTTTGGTGTTAGATAAACGAATTTAGGTGCTCCATCACATGTTCTTTGGCTTCATTTTCAACCCTTAATCATGTATGATTTAAGGCTTTGTGTCTTAGTCATTCATTTGAATTAATTGAACCATTGCATAAGGGATGCATTTTGTGGCTATGTTTTGACCAAGAAGCAAATCACATATCCTATTTTAGCATAGGAAGATGATTGCGGAATTTTTGGTAATGTGAGCAACAAAACAAATGCCTCAAATCATCCATAGAACCAACAACCCAAATGCCATGTTGTACATTTAGATTAAATGGTAAGAGCCATTTTGTATTAGTGGATTACAAATGACACTTCTAGATCCTTATGTAACCACCTTAATCATGATACAATATTGTGTTGGAAGATCATAGGATACAGTACATAATCAATCAAAGAACGATATGTTGTTTGTCTAAAAAAAATCCAAGTGGAATTAGGACATCCCACTAGAGAGGAATTTATCTTAATTATCTATTAGAGAGTAAGAGAGATCTAAATCTAAACACATCTTTTTAAAATATGATCTAGTTTAGATGGCTCTCTCTCTCTCTCTCTCTCTCTCTCTCTCTCTCTCTCTATATATATATATGACACTTAGTTTAGTTTATTATTATTATGGTAGACTTTTTTATTATTATTATGTATTTTTAAGTATTTTAATTCTTTTTAATTTAATTTATTACATCTACTTAGTTTCTAATTGTATTTTATTTTGGCAATAATTCTCTTAAAAAATACATTGCATCTTTATATATTTTGTGTACTTTCAAGCCTCCACTTTTAGAAGATTAAGTTTATTCAAACATTCTTTGATGAAGATAATGATGGTTATTAACATCCACTTTAGTATACGGACTTCAAAAAATGTAAGGAATCACTTGGTTTTCTTTAAAATTATATTTATGTGTTTGAAAAAATTTAAGAAAATCATTCATAGATTGTCATGGTTTTGACAAGTTAAAAGGTTAGAAATGTCAATATTGTAAGAGAATAGCCTCAAACAATGAAGATCCCCCTATGCACCCATTGGACAATTTCACCTTATTCTCGGGCTATTTCACCAACCACTTGTTAAGTTTTTTGTTGTTTTGGGAATGCCCATTTTTTCATTTTAATTTATACCAAAATCCACAAATCTGAACTTAGTACACAAAAAATAAAAACATAAAACCATGATAACATAACCCAAATGTGAAAACCCTCATTATGAAGGCATAAAAAGTTAAACCATAAAAACCTAAAACCACTTAAATTCCTCAGTGCTTGTTAATTTATTTTTCTTTTCATTAATGCTTGTAAATTTATTTTTGTTTTAATTAATTCTTGTGGATTTATTTTTCTTTTCATTTTGTAGTGCTCTAGTTTAATTTTATTTTTTATTTTTAGTATTCTTTAAAAAATGGAAAAAAATGGCCAAAATATTTTTAATCCTTCGATAATAGTTGTAGGATTAATAAAACAAGAAGATAGAATGGTTGACCTTTCCATCTTTTGTTTCACTTGGTCTCTACCTTGTTGTTTTGATTGGTTTATGGTCCCTAAATCATGAAACATATTTTATAAACCCCAAATATTTTAGATGGAAACCATGAGGACAAGATTTGCCCAAATGCGAGCTTTCCAGTTATGGTTAGCCTCAACCTCCTTGATTTAATGAGAATGACCAATGATTTGATCCAACATGATCCAAATTCCCCCCTATGCCTATCGAACTCTCGTCATACATCCCAAACTTTGAAGGGAAGGCTGGAGAAGACCCCTAAAATCATATCATGTCGTTTCACCTATGGTGCTCACCAAACAACATCGTTGATGATTCTATTAGGCTACACCTGTTCCAGAGGACCCTAACTAGCACTATTGCAAAGTGGTATATTGACCAACACCATGGGAAACATCCCAAATCCACGCCCTTAGAATCGACTCTAATTTTGGATTAATTTTGATCTTATATAGATAGAGAAATGAGATTCATTTGTTGTGGAAGAATCCATGTTCTCTAAACGTGGAATACTTTATGCATAAAAAAATACCTACACATGACCTATTGCGATTTCGATTTGTTGCGGAAAATTTTGGTGTTGACCTTTTTACATAAAATCATGAAGGTCCCCCCGCACATCAAAGGTCCTTCCCCTAGTGCCTAATATGGGTTCATCAGATCCCATTCTCCACTATGAAGCCCCAACCTTCATTTATGAGTCACCTCCTCGTTGTATTAAGAGTCTCGAAAAGGAAATCATATCATGCCTATGGGGAAAAGATTCCCTATGTAAGGCTTGTGTGATGGCATATTGGGGCATGCATATCCAATGAATGGAACTATTATGGCCCACCCATTTTTTGAATTCCTAGTGGGTCTATTGGGAATGTTATTTAATATCTACAAGAGGCAGTTAATTGTCTATTTAATAAACCTGAATAAACCAAATATTTATCAGTTTTCTAGTTCAATGAATTTCCTTCTATATAAATTCAATTTTAGTTTGAATGTTTCAACACCACTTTGACAAATGTATGTTATATCCAATCTTTTGAAAAATGTTTCTATATATTTATCCATTTTTATCTAACTAAAAGGTACATGTGGATGGAAATACAGATGAATCCAGACAATGATTTTGACTTTGTAATTGTAACTGGTGAAGAACATTCTACCCTTGGCATAGTTAGGTGTCAATCAGATGCTACTTTTGCATAAATCCGTCAAGAAATTGTGCTTGATAATATCATTGGATATCCTTTTGAGTTTACCAACAATCAAGGATATACTTTAAATGCAACACAAGAGAAAAGATGGAAAGCTACAAAAACACCTATAGGCATCAAGAGGAAACTAGACACATTGGATACTGAAGCGTTGCAATCAAATGTAATGGAAAGAACACCAAATGTTGAAATCATCGAAGAGAACATGGAGGAACCTATGCATAAACAAGCAAGAGTTGAAGTTGAGTGTGATTCAATAGAACAAAACATAGGTGTTGATTCTACTATATTGGCATCTTGGGAACAAAAAGTGAATAGTTTAATGGAAGAGTTTGTTGAGGAGAAGGTTACTCTTAAAGTATATTCAGAAAATGGAACATCTAAAATAAAGATACGTTGTGAAAGTTGTGGTATTGATTATGGAACAGGGGAAATATCTTTGGCAGCACGGACACTTCGCAACTTCAAAAACAATCACATGAAAACAAGGGCCCATCAACGTAACATTTCAAGGGTGGGAAGTAGTGAAACTCCTTCATGTAACATAGAAAGGAAGACATCAATGGTTGGAGATCGAATTGAGATTGATAAAGCCATCAAAATACTAGATGATTTCAACAAGACACAAGATCCAAATTTGTTCAAAGTGGTGGAAGCAACACTTGCAGGATACGAGGACAAGAGAAAAGTAAAAGTGGAATGTACATGGTGCAATAAATGGTTTTATTTAGTACCAGCAAGTGGTAATATTGTTAGTTCTCTAAATGAACATATGAAATCAAACAAGCACATTTCTACTACAAATGAGGCTTCACATAATACAATTGGGTTGAGGACTGGCATAGTTGGGAGACCCAAGAAGCCTACCAATGATAAGTCCCAACAGAGTTTGACTAGGTTCTTGGTCCCATCATCAACACCACTATCACATAGGGGTTCTACAAGTGCAAATCCTTCTACTTCAGGTATGTTAATTTCACAAGCTTATTTAATTTGAATATGACATTGAACATAATTTTATTTTTTATCTTCAAATTTATTTGCTTTTATTGTATTATTGTAGATCATTTATCTCCCTTGATACTACAATGTTGGGGGTATTGGTATCCATATATTGATAGAAATGGGGAGAGATTGAACACAAAAATCCTAATGGATGATCAAAGGGGTGGGAAATTATGGGCCATAGAGAAGCATACCAAGAGGATGCTATGTTATCATGGTACATAATGCCGTATTGATGGTACATATAGGCATATTCATTGTCAGAGGGCTTCTGAAACAGGGATACCTTTTGAATCATTGACATGCAAGTTTTGTAAGTTGATTCCAGACTGTGATGACTTTAGGATGCGTTTATATCGTGAATCAAGGAGCCCCATTAAAAGACATGGGCGAGATACAGGGAAAGGGAGAAGATTAGACTTTTTGACTCAAACTGAGCTCAGAAATGTTGCAAGGGTTACAAATACTAGCTATAGATCAACAATGAGGGCTCTTTGGTGGGAGAGGACAAAGGTTGCTATACTCTCTATTAGAATAAGGTCCCTAAAGGACAAGTTGTTCGAATCTACAGAAAGGAAAGATGTATTTAGGTTTTGCAAGGATGTGTGTGAGGCACATAGACAAGGAAAATTACAAGGTAAAGATGTCGTTTGGGAATTTGTCAAAGATATCTTTCACAACCTGACACGTCCAAAAGCAGGGAGAAGGTATGGTGCATCCACTAAATCCATTTATGAGATGATTAAGTTATGGGGGGGTCCTAGATTGCATAGCTTCATTAGCTTGAATTTAGATGGTCCTTCAATATCTACAACTTTAAGGCAAGTGAGAAAATCACTGTCATATATCCCAGGGGAGCATGAGTACATTTTTGAGGCACTTGGAAAGGTTTATGCTTCTTATAAATCCAAACATGGTATAGAGGGTCCGATTCCTGTATGCCTTGCTGAAGATGAGACCGTTGTGAAAAAATATGTTAGGTGGGTAGAAAAAAGTGATACTTTGGTTGGTTTTTGTGGTAATAAAGAAAATCATCAATGCCAATCACATTTCTTAGTGATTGTGGGCGAGGGAGCTGCAGGCTATGATGTTATTACAGACACTTTTAAGAACAGTGTAATTGGTCATTATGCACGTGTCATTATTGCAAACCATTTACATGAAAAGCTTCCCCGTTTGGTTGTGGTTGTTCATCCAACATGCAATAGGTTCGATGCAAATTTTGTTTCCAAGCAATGGGAAAAAATAGAAGTTATGTGGAGGAAACACGTGGAAAATTGTTTGGGACCTATTATTGGTCATTCATCTGATGGGGATAGTAGAAGAAGACAACTTATGTTGAAGGCTTATTCTTCAACAAAAGGTATTCGATATCAAATCCCTTGGGAAGGGTGGAGGCTATCTGGGTTGCATGATGGTGGCAACATAATAGGACTACATAACCAGGATTACATACACAACGGGAAAAAGCTAATCAATCCTTTGTTTAGTGGCCGACGAGATTTGATCCTTGGAGAAGAGTTGGTAAGTTTTAATCATGTCAGAATGGTTTATAACACTTTTAAAGTGGATGATCACAAGCTTAAAATTGAAGATATAGATAGGATGGATCGACAAAATTGGGGTTCAGCGCAACGCATTGCTTCAAGGCATGTTCAAAGGTGTTTAAAAGAGATGAGAAGTACAACAAGTGGTAGGGCAGAGAGAACACTAGGTACAGAGATTTATCTAATGATTGTTGCTGACTACATTGACATTTTTATGTCTCATAGTTTGACTCTTTGGGAAAGAGTGCGAAATGCTTCAAGAGTTCAACATTTCTTTTTGTTATGGTTATGTTGGGTACAGAAACAATCTCATGTTAATGCCAACATAAATTTCATTAGTAGAGAGGCATATCAGGATGTGAAAATTTCATGCCACTTTGCGGTTTTATTGATGAGATTGTTTCGAGACCACTACTCTCGCTTGCCATGTGTATTGCACTTGACTGGGTCAGATGTGTGTGAGAACTTCTTTAGCAAAGTTGGTGGGATGGTTGGATCAGAGAGGGCCTATGATTTCACTGACTTGCTTCATGCTGTTGGAACTCTTAATAGAGTTGCCGAAGAAGAATCAAATCCACAAGGGCTTCGCTTTAATAAATCTCATAAAAAACAAGAAAGCATCTGGAATAAATTGCACCAACAAACAACAGAGAATCATGATGTATTATCTCATTATGGTCCAATATCTACAGATGATAAAATTATAGAAGCTCTGAAAGTAGGATTGAATGATGCGCAAAACCTTTTATCAAGATTTGGCATGCAACCAGAAGGACACACACAATCTTCTTGGTGGTTTAAACCATGGACAGAGGATCAAAACTATCCAACATTCCAAGTAGTGGATGAAGTAGTTGATGGTTCTACACCAAATAACTCCAACTCAATATTCCAATCTTCATCTTCATCCATACTCAATGTTAGTGAATTGCAAACAATGGAAAGTGAGTGGAGGCATGAGTTGGATGAAATTTTAGATACCATTGATGATAATGTGAACACAACTACCAAACCAGTGGTAGAGCTTGATGGTAAGGATATGTTCAAATCTTGTTTGGTTAGTCAGTTGAATGGAAATCCAACATTATCCAAAGATAGGTTGACTAGAGTGAGAAATGGGGTCTACTTTAGGCGAGATGAAAGGGCTTCAAAAAAGGGTGTTTCAATCGGCTTTGGAATTGGATCGGATTGCGGGGTGTTGTTTGAGAGCAACTCAATACCTATAGTTGAACATGCCACAAGAAAAGGTGTTTCTCGAAGTACCAAAGAAGGTGTTTCTTGTGGAACTTGGTACATTGGAAGGGTTCAAAGAATAAGAAAGAAGGATGGAAATAGGGTGTTTGATTACGATAATGACATTGATCTTTTGGATAGGCCAGAAGGTGTTGAGCTTCAGTTTTGTTGGTACAATAAAATAAAAGGGCAACGCTTGTACAAGTACGATTTGACAAATCATCTTTTTGTACAACTTGAATCTGTTATAGCAATGGCCAACTTATCATACAACAATAGAAATGACACATACAAATTAGAAGAAAGAGATTACAAAGTTTTTTCTGATTTTGTCAGAAATCTCAACAAGGTTAATTTAAAGTTTATTGTAATTTTTTTTCCTTATTCATTCCCATTTAATAGATAATTTATAAATAATTATTGGTTGTATTTTTGTTGATTTCATGTAGTAATGCCATCTTGATTTTATATTTTTTGACCTCAGGTGTAGTGAACCCTTCGAATGGTGAATTTTGGGATAAACCAACCTAATTTTTTCCACCTACTTTTTTGTGTAAGTTTCTTTGACCATTCATCTTTTGTAGTTGTATTTCAGCTTTCAAGATAGATATTGTGCTAGTGTAACCATCCATCTTATGATTTTAAATCGGATTTCAATACAGATTTGGATTTCACATGATGATTTGATTGTTACAGGTACCCGGGTTGATACAAATTCATGTGTCATTCATGATGTCAACCTCATGTCAACGAGATTTAAAAATCAAGGCTAAAGGTGTTGGAAGGTTTTCAATCAAGCAAATTGACATTTTGGAAGTTGGATAACTTGCTTTCCTCTATACTAGTGGTCATTTAGAGCTGATGTCAAGATCATTTGATCAAATACTTTATATTTACATGTTTTCAAAATTCAGGGCAATGCCCTCTTTAAACTTTTAGTAGTTTTTTAGTACTAGAAATGGAGAAGGTGACTCTTTTGAGTACAATTTATATCATACATAGCATCATATCTATAAGATAAACTAATACTCTTGATTTAACAATGATTTTGACTTATCATATCTTCCGTTTTGCTTAATAAAAATATATGTGAATGTTTATAATTAATTTAAACTTTGTTTATAATTAATTTAAACTTTATGGATTTATGTGTGAGTTAATTTTTTTCATCCTTTCTTCTTCCAGCAAAGACTTGAAGGTCTTTGTAAAGATCTCGGAGCAAATTCTGCAATGTATTTGGATTTTTAAAATTTCGATAATATTGCAACTATTACTATTAACTCTGCTCTATGTTTTATTTTTGTGGGGTTACTCTTTTTGTTGCTTGGCGAAGTTATTTAGATATGAGGTATGATTCTTGGAATAGCATGCATTACAATATTAGAATTTTGTGGCACTGAGATAACCATGGTGGTAGTATTTTATTTTTTTTATGTAGAATGTTATTGATGTGATGTCCAAAAGGTCAATGTTACCACTTATGAATATGTATGCAAGATTTTACGCTTTATTTGTAATTGAGGTTGAGTTTTCTAGTGTTAAAAGTGAGTAAAGCTTGTAACATTATACCTTTTGTTGTTCTATATGAGGCCAATTTCCAAAGTGTGTTTATTTTCTAGCTATAAGTCACGTTGTAGCCTATGAAACTGTTCAGTATGTTTGAGTGTGCTTTTGGTTCCTTGTCAACTCCAAGGTTAAGAGATGTAGCTAATCGAGAATTCTGGAGTTGAACAGTTATATTGTAATTTTTGTAGGCATTCTAGTAAAAGATCTAACTCTTCATTTTTTAGGTTGGGGTTTAGGTGGGTATTGAGATTCAATCAGACCTTGTTCCATGACAAGAAAGAAAAGTGAGATCAATCGTTCTTGGATCACTGGAACTAAGAAAAGTTAGATCAATCTTTCTTGACTAATAATTTCTTTCAACTTTTTGTATTCTTCTTTAACATTTTCACATTTCCAGTTAAGAATAGTTATTAGATTGAGTTATATTTGGCACATTCATAATTGAAATTTCAATTCTTATATGCAAGGCATCCTTCTTAATATTGTATTGGAACTGACATGAACATAGGAGAAAATCTAAATCCTTGTTTACATACGTTATATGTTATTATTACCATGAAATGGTATCATATAAGTTTCACCATCTGTGTATCTTTATATCTATTGCATGATTGAAACTTAACAATGGATATTTTTTCCTCTCCCTCAAAGATAAAAAGAATTAGATATATTAACCCACGAAAAGGTAACTAAATGTTTCTAATTCCCTTGATTGCAAGAATAAATGTAGAGGAAGTAGAGGTAATTCATTGAATCTTGTGAATGACCCAAATCCAAGATATGCACATGACCATATGGCGTTATTGGAAAGTAAGAGGAATTTTTCTATGTTCATTTGGGTTCAAACATCAATGATGATTGTTTTGATAGGAAGGTAGGGAAGTCCATCCACGAAAGGGTTTCAATTTTGTATTTTTATGGAGTTTATTTTATTAAGCTTATAAAAAACATGAGCTCTCTAAGGCTATATTTGTATTTACATGATATAAAATTGGTAGATTGGTAGGTTGTGGTTTGAAACATCTGTAATTCTCATCTTTTATAAGCATTGCACTGACTATTGGACTATCTATCTTTTACTTTCTTTGTTACATTGATCTCTTAACGGGTTTCCTTTTACTCATTTTACCTTCCCCATTACTATTTCATTGGGTCTTCCACTATCCAATGCTACAAATTGATCAGTCGCCCCTACAATCTTAGTGGGATCATTGTTAGCATTATACTACTACTTTCTTTAGCATCTTGTTTGGTTATACTAAGATGCATTAGGATCCTGTTTGTTACACCTTGATAATATGATATAAAGGGGGTATTAAAAATGGGTTGATAAAAATGGATACCTACAATATCTAGTGAAAATAGGGGTTTTCTTAATTGGAAAGGTATATTGGGAGGGGGGTTCAACAATACAATTTCAGGAGGGATTTTCCAATATTTAGTGAAATTAGGGATATTCTTTAATATCCTGCGAACGATGGTGCTATGTAACAAGTTCACTGAGTGAACCCCCCGTGGGGGGGTGTTGGAGTCATTTTCCAACAACACATCATTATTTGAGCTTAACAACCTAATTGACCACTTATCCTAAGTATTTTGACTCAATTATGTGCTTACATCATCATTGAATCATCAGTTTCAGTCAACTAGGCCTCCTCCTTCATTCGAGGAGCCAATTGGAACATCCAATTCAATTAGCTAGGCCTCCTCCATCATTCAGGGATCCAAATAGGGTGATTTTCATGATTAATGTGCCCTACTCAGTCCAATTAGGTGTGTTTCACCAAACAATCAAATAACTGGAGTAAGAAAGGTGCCCTCCTACTCAGTTTGACCTAATTTTGGGTAATTTCACCTAAAAATCAATTAACTGAAGTCAGAAAGACGTCCTCCCCCTAATTTTGGGAAATCAAATGAGTTCTAGACTCAGTTAGACTCATTTTGACAGTTTGAGTCTGTTAGAGTCAATTACTTGGAAGTTAAGTGATTGACTGATGTGTCGAGTTGTGTTAACTGACTTGTAAGCCACTATCGTGCATTCAATTCGAATGACCACTCTAGGATTCGAATTTCCTGGCTATTATTGCAATTGTTACACATTGTAATTATTCATCTGAGTTAATGATAATGCATAAATTGCTGCAAACCTTTTGCACCACTATTTTGACACACAATTTGCCGCATGCATCTCTAGTAATTGTTGTTCTTGTTTCCTAAATATGTTGTGCTTGAATTTTACAATGGCTTCCAAGATGGACTGCCCAAATGTCCTAGCCTTCATAAGGATCATATGAATAGTCTAAGATCTCTTCCCCTTCATCCATGATGAAAAAATATTAAGTCCCTTGGAGAGGGCATACGAACAACCCTAAAGACATGGCTTCCGAGGAAATATGAGAGAATAAATTATGAGCGAGCCCCTAGGGGACCACCCTTGTGACCCCCAAATCAAGCCCTCGCATACATGAGACTCTTTGATGTTTCTCCCAATATTATTAATATTAACAATAATGAAATTATTAATATCAATATTTTTAATTTCATTTTGTAATAAAAAATATACATATTCTTTATTTCTATATTTTTTTGTTATTTATATAAATGTATTAAATATTGATTTATTTTACTTTTTAATTTTTTAATATTTATTTATATATTTCTTATTATTTACTTATTCTTACTTTTTTTTTCATAATGAAAAAACCAACTTTATATTAAACACAAAGTTGTATCATCACATACATCAAAATATCTAATAAGTAGCGAGGTGCTTACTCATAGTAAGTCTAATTTTTACAACCATATATGCCCCTCCCAAATCAAGGATCTCCAAAAATCTACATGTAGACAGATATGCTAATAAGAGTCAGTTTTAACCACTTACAAAGATTAAATAGATCTCTAATATCCTCCTAAATAAGCTTTAGAATATATTATAATATTTGATTCCATTCAAAACGCTCTCTATATACTCCTCAACATGAAGTCTACCATCCATCTTTCCCAAAGATAACTTGGAGAGATAATATGCCACATTGTTGTAGGACTAGTATATGTGCTTGAAGGTGATCTGCTCAAAGGTATAAATCAACCTCCACGTCCTAATTGTCCAATACTTCAGGATGATGGAATGGACAGCAACGTTTCCTTTATCCCACTCCATAATACATTTCGAGTCCCCAAAGACCTGTATAGTATGAATATCTTTCATTCTGGCAAACCAAAATAGTTCCCAAAGATCCATGACTTCCTCCCTCGTATTGGTACCATCCCTTACTTTTATAAATAGATGAAAGTGGTGAAAGTGACTGAGCTTGAGCAACACACCAGCCCCACAGCAACCTGTCTGCGTCGCACCATCAAAATAACCCAATGGAAATGGATAATCAGAATCCTTGAAAAAATCCTTCTTCTTATTTTTTTATCTTGGGCAGAATGTTAATCAAACTGTAACAAGAACATATCTTTGAACATATAGATGCAATATGAGGCTTTTTGTTTTGAAAGAGCTGAGAATTACATGCTCTCTAGACTTCCCATATATAGAAGATTAAGTATTGACTTCTACTTTATGTAGTAAACCAATCATAAATATTTTCCTCAAGCGATCTGTGATTCCAACTGAACGAGAACGTGATTATATTAGAAAGTTCAATCCAGACACATTGAAAAACACTGCAACTACTAAATAAGTGATTGCTCTGCTCACTATGTGAGAGACATAACAGACAAATTCTTGGTCCACTAAAACCCCTATGCTGCAAATTCTTCCAAGTGAGAAACTTATTATGAAGACACAGGCAGATAAAACAACAAATATTTTTGGGACATCTATCCATCCACAACTTCTTTGTCCACCAACAAGTAGTGGAAATAATCTCCTCTTCCACCATTCAGAAATATGCCAATCGTGCACTCACCATCCCATCATTATTATTGTAATCCCATACTAATTCGTCTTCCTCCTGATTGAGTATAATTCCTACATTACACAGATTTTCAATGAATAAATTCCACTCACCCACTAGTGTCCCATCAAGGGATAAGTCATGAACCGTGTAGCACTTAACACATCTAGCCCTCTGCATCGCCATGTTAGGAACCTATGTCAACCCTTCTCTTTACTATGTTAGTATATTGTTGTTGGTCGCATATGCTTTGTAAGTCGTCCCGTAGTATTTGTTGATCCGTAGTTTATACTAACCCATAGTATTGGACGCATATGCTTTGTAAGTCGTCCCGTCGTATTATATGTCCCATGGTTTTGACTCATAGTATTGGGCATAGACTTAGTATATAAGTGTGTGTTGAGGTCATTGAAGGCACCGTGAAGTTAATTGTATTAAGCTTGCTCAAAGGAGGTTGCCCCCTCGAAGTGGCCCATGATCAATATAAAAGTGATTATGTTCTATTATTTCTGATATCTCGTGTATTTGCACTAATTAATTATTGCAGGTTCATAACATCTGGTATCAGATCACTTTCTTGGGCTCGCTGGGTGAAATTTCTGCCAAAAAAATTTTCGCATCTGTTGTAGGTTCGGATTTGGGAATAATCCCTATCCGCTTAACTGTGGGAAGTACTTGAGCATAATCCCTAAAACTCATTGTGAGGAGTACCACAGGAACCCTGAAGTAGCTGTCCCATTGAGAGGACCTGCCAGCGAAAAGGGCAACGACCCCTACCTGATTGACTAGTTCCCACCCGTGAGGTAAACCAAGAGCTGTCGTTTGTGTCAAAGTGGTTATCATTTTTACCTAAGCCATGGAGTGAGGGGTACTGCCCCAATACGCAAGCCATCAGACAGCATTGGTGGCCGAGTGAAACCCCTGAACTGTTAGGAAGCCGCACATACCTGGGGTCCATATCTATTTTCAGTTGAACTGTTGTCGATCACTTCAGCTCCAGATATAGCCGTTTCAGATCTATTCTGAAATTCGTTCCGGATCCAGTCTCCATTTTAGATCCAGCCGTTTTCAATCCCTTCCGCTCCGTTGCAGATCCATCTGTTGCGGATCCCTTCCGCGCCGCTGTTGCCGATCCATTTTTTCTCCATATCTCCCTTGTTTTCATTCTGTTTCCCTTGAAATTTTTGGGGAACCCCTGTCATTCCATTCTGCATCTTTCATTCCTGAGGACCCTATCCCCAATTCCCCTTCCCAAAGCCCGAAATCCCACATTTGTCTATTTTTAGGGTTTTCCATAACTTCCTCAGATTTCACCCAATCACATTCAAATTTTACCACCGAATTCCTTTCTGAATTCTGCTTCTTTGTCCCTCTCTGCCAAATTTTCTCATTCTATCACCCCGCTTCTGAAATCCCCCTTTTTGCTTTCTTGTCCTTTTGACAGTGTCCAAAATCTAGTCAAACCCCAATTACCCATCAGATTGTTTCCCCAATCCAAATTTCCCTTTACTAAATCAGCTTCTGTTTGTGTTTTTCTACCCATTCCACCAAAAAAAAAAAAAAAACCTGGTTATGGTTGTCACCCGTGCAGGAGCAAACACCATGGAGGAAGCACTTGCAGCCATCCAAACCAAACTCCAAGATCTGGATGAAAAATTTCTCATCCTCCATCTTCAGCATTCAGCCATGAACAATACCCGACAGCCAGAATCTTTTGCAGCCACCGGTTTCTCTTCTTCCAGCAATTTTTGTGGGCCGAAGCTTGATTTTCCTCACTTCAATGGTACTGATCCGACTAGATGGATATACCGAGAAGAACAATATTTCAATTTGCATAATACTTTTGATGTCCAGAAAGTTCCACTTGCATCCTTTCATTTGGAACAGGAAGCCCTTCAATGGTACCGTTGGTACATCAAAGCTCATCCCGAGCCAAACTGGACAGATTTTTGCCAACTCATTTTGCCACGATTTGGTCCTAGTGCTTTTGATGATTTCACAGGAGCACTCACTAAACTTCACCAACTTGGCACAGTGAGAGAGTATCAGACAAAATTTGAGAAATTGGCCAATCACAGAGAAGGATTGTCTGATGAATTCTACAGGAGTTGTTTTATCAGTGGTCTCAAGGATGAAATCCGCTCAGAGGTCAAAATGTTTTGTCCCAACACAATGATGGAAGTCCTAGGGTTGGCTAAGCTGGCCAAGGACAATATCGCAGCCCAAAAATGCTCCAAACCCACCTTTGTTCCCTTCAGAAATATGGGTTCCCAACGACCTCCCATCACGCCTTCTCCTCAACCAACTCCTATCAAGCATTTGTCTGAAATAGAAATGCAGGCACGCCGAGAAAAAGGGCTTTGCTATAATTGTGATGAGAAATTCACTTGGGGACATAGATGTGTTCAACAAAATCTCTATCTCTTGGATGTGGATTCTCCGCTTGCCTTAGAACTTGGTGAAAAAGCTACAGATACAGTAGATGATCAGGTCAACATTCAACACCCGTTTGTTGACACCCCATCTCAGGACGACCCACCTGAGATTTCTCTCCATGCTGTAACCAGCATCACCACCCCACAAACAATGCAGGTCAGGGGATACTTCAAGAAGCTCCCTCTTACCATACTCATTGATTCTGGTAGCACTCATAACTTCATTGACCCTCAGATTGCCAAACAGGCTGATTGTTTTGTCCATCCTTGCTCCAACTTTGAAGTCATGGTTGCCAATGGGGGCACCTTAACTTGCAAGGGGAAGTGTCACAATGTACGTATCTCTATGGAATATTATAACCTACATTCTGACATGTTTTCCTTGTCCTTAGGCGGATGTGATGTGTTTTTGGGTGTTCAATGGTTACGCACACTTGGCCCCATCTTATGGGATTTTGCTGAACTTTGGATGCAGTTTAAAGTCAACAGGGCACAACACAAATTTATGGGCTTACAATTAGGGTCTCTCTGCATCATCAGTTCACATCGCCTGGAAAAAATTCTTAAGAATAATTCACATGGTGTCATCGCTCAGCTCAATTCCATTCAGATGCACCCATCAAGAGTCTCCACTACTTCCTTGGATAGATATGCAGGTATCTTTGCTGAACCAATGCGCTTGCTGCCTTCAAGAGACCTTTTCGGTAAGAATTTAGCCACATCTACCTCTCAGCAGGAAATTATGGCTATTTTGCATGCAGTACAGAAGTGGTAGCCATACCTATTAGGGAATTATTTCTGCATCAAGACTGATCTCCCGAGTCTGGAAAATTTTCTGGAACAATGGGTCTCCTCCCCAACACACCTGAAATGGGTTATCCAACTCATGGGTTATCCCTATGTGATCACTTACCAGAAGGGTAAGGACAATATGGTGGCAGATGCTCCTTCTTGCACAATTGATGACCCAGTTTCTCTTACAGCTCTTTCTCTGCTTGTTCCAAATTGGTTGCAATATGTTCAACAGGGCTCTCTCTTCTATGAACTCCATGCTTCTTCATCAACAGGGCACTCTGGGTTCTGCAAAATGTATGACTAGGAACAATGTAACTTCTTTTGGCAGGGACTAAAAATGACAATTCAACAGCTGGTGGCTGACGATGATACTTTCCAAGTCAACAAGGGTGAAATGACACTCCTTTCGGGATTGCTCAAACCCTTTCCCATCCTGACACAGCTTTGGCCAACTATTTCTATGGATTTCCTAGCAGCACTCTAGTGGTACATTACCACATCTCAAAGGACACCATATGAAGCAGTCTATGGAAAAACACCGCCAGTTCTTCTTCCATACACCCATCGCAGCTCCCCAGTTCAGGAAATTGACTCGGTTCTTCGAAACCGCGATCAGATTCTTCTCATTCTGCAGGACAATCTTCACATGGCTAGAATTCGCCTGAAACAACAAGCCGATCAACACCGCTCTGCGCACATTTTACATGCAGCTGACAGGGTTCTTCTTCATCTACAGCCTTCCAAGCAATCCTCATTGACACTCCAAAGGCGTCAGTGGCCTGAAATGCAACCCGAGGCTGCTACTGGGGAACCACTCCTTCAGATTCTGCAGCAATTTCTCCAACCAAAGCTTTGAGGACAAAGTTTTTTCTAAGGGAGAGGGGATGTTAGGAACCTATGTCAACCCTTCTCTTTACTATGTTAGTATATTGTTGTTGGCTACATATGCTTTGTAATTCGTCCCGTAGTATTTGTTGATCCATAGTTTATATTAACCCATAGTATTGACCCATAGTATTGGATGCATATGCTTTGTAAGTCGTCTCGTAGTATTATATGTCCCATGGTTTTGACTCATAGCATTGGGCATAGACTTAGTATATAAGTGTGTGTTGAGGTCATTGAAGGCACCGTGAAGTTAATTGTATTGAGCTTGCTCAAAGGAGGTTTCCCCCTCGAAGTGGCCCGTGGTCAATATAAAAGTGATTATGTTCTATTATTTCTGATATCTCATGTATTTGCACTAATTAATTATTGCAGGTTCATCACACACCATAACCCGCTTCAATACATACACACCCTCTCTGTGAAGAGTATTGATCAGAGCCCTAGATAGTAAATATAGGTCACCCATACCGAGGATGGTATCAATGCCCAAATGCACTTGCGTACCGCGGTCGATGGCCCAATAGATGGCCTGATTGATTACTGGCAATGTCTTAATTAGACTACGTCACATTGTAGATCCACTAGGGAAAATTTTCCTCCCCGGTCGCAACCAAAAAACTGGGGTAATCTATTCAAGTACTTAGCCTTTACCACTTTCCCCAAAAGTCCTTTAACAAAGAGAATCTGCCATAGGCTTTTTGCACATAACACAAAATTGAACCGGGTGAGATGTTTGATACCCCACCCACCCAAGTGTTTTGGCTTTGCAAGAGACTCCCATGCAGACAGATGCCACTTGGAGAGAGATGTGCTTCCAACCCAAACAAACTGGAACACAAGTCTTCTCAATTTTGTGATCACTGAACTAGGCACAAGAAATAGTGAAAACCAATAAACTGGAATACATTGTAGGACAGAGCAAATTAAAGTGAGGCGGCCTCCCAAGGTTAGCCATCTAAATTTCGACGACTCGATCTTCCGCTAAAACTTCTTAATAAGCTAGTTTCAATCATTGGTTCTGTAATTACTTGGTTTCATAAAAAAATCTAGATATTTAAAACCCTTCTCCAAAGAAACCATTTGGTAAGGCATGGAGTTTCAGATATGCTCCATCACCTCTGGCTCAATATCATGATAAATAAAATAGGATTTGTGATTACTAACCTTCATTCCTGAAGCTCGATAGAAGGTAGAGATGATTTCATGAAAATGTTTCCATTCAGTAATAGAACCCTCCCCGAAAAGGAGGACAACATCCATGGACAGAAGATGAGAGATGCGAAAAGACATGGCAACTTTTATCCGAGAAATATGCCCACCTTCTTTCACTTTCTGTATCAACAAGCTAAGACCTTCAATTGCTAGGATAAATAAATATGGAGAAAGAGGACATCCCTGGCGCAATCCCCTATTTCCCCTGAAATATGAAGTTGGGGAACCCTTAATAAGCACAACATACCTCTCCGAATAGATACAAGCCATGATCCAATTGAGAATTTCCACCGTAAGACCAATTTGTATAAGGATGAACTTGATATATGTCCAATCCACCTTGTCGTAATCCTTTTCAAGATCCATCTTAAAAATAAATGAACTGATATTCTTCTTTTTGATAGAATATAGTCATTCCTGAACCACATCAATTTTCCAACATCCTGATAGTCTTCATCAGTGAAATAATGAGGAAAGTTTTTTATAATGGACAATTGACTTTCCAGACTAGTGGATAAATCAGTAGAATAGACACCTTGAAAATGTTTCATTGCAGCACCTCTAAGACAGTTCTTTTCTGAGATAATCTGATCCTTGTCATCTCTAATGTCCCAAATAGTATTAGCAAGGCATCTTTGATTAGCATACCGATGAAAGATCCTGGTATTGTTATCCCCGGATTTTATCCAAATAGCCCTACTTTTCTGACGCTAGGACTCTTCAATCTAGAGTAATATCTTCTGTCTTTTGGCCTCAAGTTTAGTGAGAAGGAATTTTCGCTCCTCTGAGAAGAACTGATCATCTTGTGAACTCGAAATATCATGTATTTCAGCTTCAATATCGACCAATCGTTTGTTATTCTCCTTCTTCTTATCTCTTTCCCACTTAATCACCACAGCCCATAACTTCGACAATTAAACTTTGTAAAGGAGAGAGGACTACCTGTTGAAAGAAATAATTCCAATGAGCCTGAAAACAATTCACAGAATGATGAATCTTCCAACCACCCCAGATTGAATTTATAAGGGAAAAAGGTGAAACCTTTCTCAAAATCCAACGGTAAAATGATCGCCTTGTGAACTGAAATTCCCATAGAATATGACCAATACCTATACCGTCCCAAAACATTCACCAGTTCTTCCGCTATGAATAAGCGGTCAAGTCTCTTCACAACACCCACCTTCCCACAATGTCCATTCGACCAAGTAGGGAAAAGGATGCTTGAAGCCGCATCCACCAAACCAAAATTTTCAAAAACAAAGATAAGATAATCTTCAAGAGGATCAATAATTTTTCCCGACCCCGATGTCTCTTTAGCAGACAACGTAAAATTTAAATCTCCACCCAAAATCAAACTAGCATCCTGTAAAAAACCTCCATCCACCAATTTTTCTCAAAATTGTTTTTTGTTCCTATAGGGTCTGTAAATTATCATAATTATGATGATACGCTGAAATCCTTTTAGTCGTCCTCCCACAATAATCCCAACAGATATACGATAGGCTTTCATCTCCTCTTCCTTAGGGTTCCATGCAACCAGGGTACCCCACGACAAACCTAAGGAATCCAATGCACAAACCCTCAAATTAGGTTTAATTTTGAGAAAAAAATTACAAGCATCAATAGACTTAGACATAGTCTCTTGTAGAAGGACTACACATCGACAAAAAACCTCCAAAAATATTTTTAGCACAACAATTTTCGGACTGCTACCCAGTCCACGAATATTGAAGGAGGTGATATTCATATCATAATACCCTTGGGGGCTATGCCATTTCTAAGAGCCCCATTAGGATTCAGAATAATTGGCGAAGAGTTCCTTGAAATACCCTTCCCAAACAAAGAGGAAACCCTAGGATTTACACTAGTCTGGACAAAAGGTAGAGTACCCTCCCCCAAATATTTAATGCCTTTGCATTTTTTGGATTTCTTGGCCTTTCGAATGGTGACATTTCCAGTAAATATAGAGGAAATAGGGAAAATAGTTGGATCCTTCGTGGCCTTGGAAGAATAAGTTGTGAGAGGGTATCTAGCTTCACCATTCAAGGAAGGAAATGAGTCGGATAGTGGGGAGGGCGACAGTTCAATACCCAGGGGACCTGATCTCTCAACTCCCCTGGGAATTAAGTCATGAGAGCTATGAAATTGAGGACCAAAATCTAACAAAACAGGGCTAATCAAATCGGTTGTGTCCTCTCCACTAATGGGTACCAATGGAATATCCAAATATGTAGTAGATAACCCACCACCTTCCATATCAACAACGATATTCTCCTGAGGTTACTCCAATTCCATGACATCAGCAAAAGAATTCTCTAAGGCCACGTTAAGCCCACTTACCGGCGGACTATCATTCAAATCCGATAAGGAAAGAGTAATATCTTCCACACACAAAAAATTAAGTAAAACATGTAAAGTTTCATTAAACTCATCCTTGAAAATGGCAGCTGAACTCTTATCTAGTGGTAGTGGAAAAAGATGACCATCATCTGAAGTGGCATGCTCTAAATTTGGAGAGGTATTCATGGCCTGAGCGCATTCAGTAGTCCTATCCCCACATGAGTCTCGAGAATGTCCAATCTCCCGACAATGATGACAACGAAACAATACCTTCCAATAATCCAGGCGCTGGATGAAGGAACCCCCATCCATATAATTTTGAGCTCCCCAGGAAGACCTTCACTCATATCCATTTCAACAAGCATACGAGGTGCCTTTCTATCAGAACCCAAGATATACTCATCCTCGATTAAAATAAATCTTCCAATAGCATTAGCAACAATCATGAATCCTTGTAAGTTCCAGTAGAATACTCGAAAATAAGGGATTATGACCCACAAATGACGTCGAGGAATCTTTTCAAAGCGGTCAAATGTGGGGTGCCAACGGGTGAGTATAAGAGAGCCATGGCCTAATACCCAGAATCTATCTTTGATATTCCTCCTATCCTCCTCCGAGAGGAAATGAAATATAATCCACCCATTGACAAGAGTGATAACCCATGGGATATTAACAAGGAAATGTTTCCACTGCTTCCTTATCCACCCCAAAAGTTCCTATCATGAAGGTTTAATATACTCAAACTAACCGACCAAATCCCTTTGGGACAAAGCCTGCACCATATCAAGAATAATGCCTTGCCCCAACACGTGTGATGAACTTGCAATATTTAATTAATGAAACCACACAAGATAGCAAAAATAACATAACTTGGAATCACTTTTATATTGATCGCAGGCCACTTCGAGGGGGCAACCTCCTTTGAGCAAGCTCAATACAACTAACTTCACGGTTCCTTCATTGGTCCCAACACAAACTTATATACTAAGTCTAGGCACCAATACCTTGGGTCAATACCATGTGTCAATATAAACCATGGGCCAATACAAAATATGGATCAACAATTACTACGGGATGACTTACAAAGCATATGCGTCCAACAACAATAATACAAACTATGGATCAACAAATACCACGGGACGACTTACAAAGCATATGCGTCCAACAACAATATACTAACAAAGTAAATAGAAGGGTTGACATGGGTTCCTAACATCCCCTCTCCCTTAAAAAGAGCTTTGTCCTCAAAGCTTTAGATGTGGAAATTGATGTAGAATCTAAAGGAGTGGTTCCCCTGTAGCATCCTCGGGTTGCATTCCGACCCACTAACGCCTTTTGAGTTTCAGGTAGGATTGCTTGGGAGGTTGTAGACGAATAAGGACCATATCAGCTGCGTGAAAAGTGTGCACAGAACGGTACTAATCGGCTTGTTGTTTCAGTCGAATTCTTGGCATGTGAAGATTGTCTTGTAGAATGAGAAGAATCTGATCGCGATTGTGAAGAACCGAGTCAATTTCCTGAACTGGGGAGCTGCTGAGCATGTATGGAAGAAGAACTGGCAGTGCCTGTCCATAACCTGCTTTATATGGTGTCCATTTAGATGTGGTATTGTACCATTGGAGCACTTCTAGAAAATCCATAGAAATAGTTGTCCACATCTGTGTCGGGATAAGAAAGGGTTTGAGCAGTCTCGAAAGGATTGTCGTTTCACCCTTGTTGACCTGGAAAGTATCATAGTCACCACCATCTATTGAATTTTCATGTTCAATCCCTGTCAAAAGAAGTTAAATTGTTCCCGGTCATACATTTTGAGGAACCCAGAGTGCCCTACTAATGAAGAAGCATGGAGTTCATAGGAGAGATAGCCTTGTTGAACAGATTGCAACCAATTTGGAACAAGCAAAGAAATAACTATAAGAGAAACTGGGTCATCAAATGTGGGAGAAGGAGCATCTGTCACCATATTGTGCTTACCCTTCTTGTAAGTGATCGAATAGGCATAAACCATGAGTTGGATAACCCATTTCAGGTGTGCTGGGGAGGAGACCCATTGTTCTAGGAAATTTTCTAGACTCTGGAGATCAGTCTTGATGCATAAATAATTCCCTAATAGGTATGGCTACCACTTCTGTACTGCATGCAAAATAGACATCATTTCCTGATGAGATCTAGATGCGGTTAAATTCGTACCGGAAAGGTCTCCTAAAGGCGACAAGCCCACTGGTTCAGCAAGGACACCTGCATATCCATCCAAGGAAGTAGGGGAGACCGTTGATGGGTGCATCTGAATGGAATGGAGTTGAGCGATGACACCATGTGAATTCTTCTTAAGGATTTTTTCCAAGTGATGTGAACTGATGATGCGGAGAGACCCTTCTTGAAAGCCCTTAAATTTGTGTTGTTTTCCATGGACTGAAAACTGCATCCAAAGTTCAGCAAAATCCCATAAGATGGGGCCAAGTGTGCGTAACCATTGAACGCCCAAAACCACATCACATCCACCTAGGGACAAGGAAAATATGTCAGAACGCAGGTTATAATCTTCCAGAGAGATACACACATTGTGACACTTCCCCTTGCAAACTAAGGTGCCCCCATTGGCATCCATGACTTCAAAGTTGGAGCAAGGATGGACAAAACAATCAACATGTTCTGCGATCTGAGGGTCAATGAAGTTATGAGTGCTGCCAGAATCAATGAGTATTGTAAGAGGAAGCTTCTTGAAGTAACCCCTGACCCGCATTGTTTGGGGTGTGGTGACGCCAGATAAATCATGGAGAGATATCTATGGTTGTTCATCCTGAGATGGGGGGTCAATAGGCGGCTCCCGAATGTCGACCTGATCATCCATTGTATCTGGAGTTTCTTGACCAATTGTAGAGGCAGGCGGAGAATCCATATCTAAGAGATAGAGCTTTTGTTGAACACATCTATGTCCCCGAGTGAATTTCTCATCACAATTATAACAAATCCCTTTTTCTCTGCATGCCTGCATCTATGTTTTAGACAAATGCGTGATAGGAGTTGGTCAAGGAGATGGCAGGATGGGAGGTCGTTGAGAACCCATATTTCAGAAGGGAACAAAAGTGGGTTTGAAGCGTTGTTGGGCTGCAATCTTGTCTTCTGCCAACTTAGCCAACCCTAGGACTTCCATCATTGTGTTGGGACAGAACATTTTAACGTCTGACTAGATTTCATCCTTAAGACCACTGATAAAACAACTCCTGTAGAATTCATCAGACAATCCTTCTGTGTGATTGGCTAGTTTCTCAAATTCTGTCTGATACTCTCTCATAGTGCCACTTTGATGAAATTTAGTGAGTGCTCCAGTGAAGTCATCAAAAGCACTAAGACCAAATCGTTGCAAAAGGAGTTGGCAAAAATCTGTCCATTTTGGCTCGTCATGAGCCTTGATGTACCAACGGTACCATTGAAAGGCTTCCTGTTCCAAATGAAAGGATGCAAGTGGAACTTTGGGGACATCAAAACTATTATGCAGACTAAAATATTGTTCTGCACGATAGATCCATCCAGTTGGATCAATACCATTAAAGTAAGGAAATTCAAGCTTTGGACCATGGAAATTGCTAGAAGAAGAGAAACCATTGGCTGCCGAAGATTCATGCTGTCGGTTATTGTTCATGGTTGAATGTTGAAGATGGAGGATGAGAAATTTTTTATCCAGATCTTGGAGTTTGGTTTGGATGGCTGCAAGTGCTTCCTCCATGGTTGTTGCTCCTGCGCAGGTGACAACCATAACCAGGAGTTTTTTTTTTTTTTTTGGGGGGGGGGAATGGATAGAAAAACATAAACAAAAGCTTATCTAGTAAAGGGAAATTTGGATTTGGGAAAAACTCGGAGGGGTAATTGGGGTTTGAGTAGGTTTTGGACACTTTCTGATGGACAGGGAAGCAAAAAATGGGGATTTCAAAAGCGGGGTGAAAGAATGAGAAAATTTGGCAGAGAGGGACAAAGAAGCAGAATTAGGAAATGAACTTGGTGGTAAAATTTGAAGGCGATTGGGTGAAATCCGAAGAAGTTATGGCAAACCCTAAAAATAGACAAATGTGGGATTTTGGGTTTTGGGGAGTGGAATTTGGGATAGGGTCGTCAGGAATGAAATATACAGAATGGGATTACAGGGGTGTCAGGGAAGTTTCAAGGGAAACAAAGTGAAAACAAGGGAGACATGGCAAAAAAACAGAGTTTTATACTCTTTTTTTGTTTCAGAATGGATTTGCTACGGCACAGAAGGGAGCAGAAACAGATGGATCTGCAACGACGTGGAAGTGATCGGCAACAAATGGATATGAAACGATGCTGAATGGATCGAAAACAGCTAGATCTGAAACGACTTTCAGAATAGATCTGAAATGGTTGGATCTGGAATGACTTTCAAAATGGATTTGAAACGACTGGATCTAAAATAGAACAGAAGTGATCGGCAACAGTTCAACTGAAAACATATATGGACCCCAGGTATGTGCGGCTTCCTAACAGTTCAGGGGTTTCACTCAGCCACCAATGCTATCTGACGGCTTGCGTATTGGGTAGTATCCCTCACTCCACGACTCAATTAAAACTGATAACCGCTTTGCCACAAACGACAACTCTTGGCTTACCTCACGCGTGGGAACTAGTTAATCAGGTAGAGGTCATTTCCCTTTTCACTGGCAGGTCCTCTCAATGGGCCAACTACTTCGGGGTTCCTGAGAATCCTCCAAGTAATCTACCATATGACAATCTGAAACATAGGAGGAAAAACAAGTATCTTGCAACCTCTCAAGAAGTTGGTCATTTTGAATTTTGAGCTTATGAATATCCTCATTATTCTTCAAGTATGCATCATGTAACCAATCATTAAGCTCAACCAAATTGTTTCTCTCAAAAATCAAAGACTTAAAATTACCTTTGATGTTGCACATTGATCTTTGAATCTTATCTATGTCTTCAAGGAAGGATGGATCCTCCAATGAAGAAAATATCCAACAATAATTTGATACCAATGCTTGAGTTCCATGGAGTATTCTAAGGGCCTTATAGATTTTGATTTCACTCATCTTCAAAGTCCCTTCAATGAAGGATGGTTCATGAGAGTGAAACTCCTCTTCTTCTTTTTCCTTGGGATCAACTTCACTACTGAGAGAGAAAAAAAAGAGGTGCAGTCCAATGGGCAGGGCGACGATGAGATGAGGAATGGTGGGAAGGTAGGTCAAAATAATGGGTAGAAAACGTGAGCAAAAGAGGTCAACTAGATGGGAAGTTCGGCTTAGAAACCATGTCAAGGAGAAATATATGGAGGCATTTGATTGATGCATGGGTGACAGGATTCAAGTATGCAACAGAGGGGGATTTGTAGGTGTGGTTGAGTAGATAGGCAGTGGCTACGATGAGAGAAGAGGTAAAAAAAGTAAAAAGAGGGTGGGTATGATCATAAAATCCTTGAGAGAGAGAGTTATATGATTTTCGTTAAACAGAGGATGACTAAATTAGCAATAGAGAGAAGGAGCCAAAAATAAACTAAATGATGGAGGGAGGAGAGAGAGATTTAGCTTTAGAAGAGAGAACAAAGTGTATAACGAAGAGTGCATATGAGTGCAAAACAATGGATAGGGTTTAGAGAGAATATATGAAGAGGGAAGAGGTGTACGCTACAATTGGGTGAGAGATAAAGAAGATGGTGTGCGTTATAGATGGGTGAGAGATAAAGAAAATAGTGTGCACTATAGCTGGGTGAGAGCTAAAGCAGAGAAGGAATAGATGGAATATTGAATACTAGGTAGAAAAAAATTTGGATCAAGTGTTAGGAATGAACATTCTCTAATACCATTTGATCTACATACAGGATCAGAGGTGAGGTTCTAGAAGCCTCATCTCTTGATCCAAACAAAATAAGCACTCAGAACTCAATACACAACTAACTAACACAATATAATGAGAAGAAGGAAAAAAGACTAACTTGCTTTAGAATGAGGCTGACTAGGCCTTTATATAACATTCAATAGACAAGAGCTCATTAACGATGCTCCATTATTTAATAATAGAACTCTAACTAACTTAGATAATTTTGAACAACAACCCCATACAATAAGTGGGATGACTAATCTCTTAGTCATCCTAATACACCACATTATTCATCTCGACGTATCTACCAAAAATCAATTCCACCTCCTTTCCTTTGCGTTTTATGCACCTTACCTTCTTATTTCGACTCCTACTACCTAACCCCGATTCTAGAACTTGATGCTCTAAGGACAATCTAGGGTTTGAATAATTAGAGTTTTGAGAAACATTTGCTTATGCAGGCCCCAAGCCACTACGGGCCACTTTATCCAAAGGAACATTGATTGAGACTTCCCCTATCCATTCCTGATTCCTCTTAGGTACAGTTAAGTGTACATCCAACTCCAATGACCCAACACCTGGTAGGATAGAGCTAAAGTATCTTAGACATGCTAAGGCCTCAGACGGAATAGAAGGCACCTTCGTAGCTTCATCCTCTAAAAAATTAGGAAACCCTTCATTGAAACCAAAAAAATCCAACAAAGAAGGGAGACACTCCCAACTAAGAGGGTAAGAGGGAAAATGCAACGCGACAAGAGTAGGGGTTTCCCTTCGAAAAAAGAGGGACCAAGGAAGTTCTGATTTAACGACAACTCATTTATGAAACGATAAACTATAACTTCGTAGCCAAGAATAGACAGACAAAAGCATAACCCTTCCATATTGTGGTTCTCACAAAAACCATATTCTCTAGTTGATCCCAAGAATTTACTCATTTCTTGAAACCAGGGAAAAATTTAAGGGTCCATACTTATTTAAAAGTGTATAAACCTTGCTGAATTTTAAAAATTCTTAAAATGTCAACTATAAAATATTTGGTGATATTTTTCTAAAATTATTTTAATCTTTAAGGATTTTATATAGTTTATATAATAATTTGGCGATTTTTAGAGTGAAAAAAATTTACCCCATCAAAATTCGACAAACTAGGGCTTCAAAATATGCAAATTGGCTAATTTGTTTTTGGAAAAAAACATGGAATAAAAGCTTATGGGCTAAATTTGTCCCCTAAAAGTTTCCTTGGTTGAAACCTAAGTGACCAACCACCACGTGTTTGTTGGATTCATTTTCCAACAACACATAATTATTTGGGCTTAACAACCTAATTTACCACTTATCCTAAGTATTTTGACCCAATTATGTGCTTACATCATCAGCAGATCATCAGTTTCAATCAACTGGGCCTCCTCCTTCATTCGGGGAGCCAATTGGGTCATCAAATTCAATTCACTGGGCCTCCTCCATCATTCAGGGATCCAACTAGGGTGATTTGCTTGATTAATGCGCCCTACTCAGTCCAACTAGGTGTGTTTCACCTAACAATCAGCTAAATTCAGAGTAAAAAAGGTGCCCTCCTACTCAGTTTGACCTAATTTTGGGTAATTTAACCTAAAAATCAGTTAACTGAAGTCAAAAAGGTGCCCTCCCCTAATTTTGTGCAATCAGTTGAGTTCTAGACTCAATTTGACAGTTTGAGAGTCTGTTATAGTCAATTACTTGGAAATTAAGTGGTTAACTAATGTGTCAAGTGGTGTTAACTAACCAGTAAGCCACTCTCATGCATTCAATTCAAATGACCTCTCTAGGATTCAAATTTCCCGGCTATTATTTCCATTGTTACACATTTTAATTATTCATCTAAGTTAATGATAATGCATGAACTGTTGCAAACCTTTTGCACCAATGTTTTGACACACAATTTGCTACATCCATCTCTAGTAACTGTTGTTCTTATTTCCTAGATCTGTTGTGCTTGAATTTTACATGGTATCAGATCCATGGCAGGACAAGGAAACTCTTCTGTAGAGTTTTACTTATGAAGCTTTTTGAACCAGTGTTTTTGCACCAGTTCTTTCTACACCTGTGTTTTCTACACTAGTTCTTTCTGTACTAGTTCTTTATGCACTAGTGTTTCTGCACTATTGTTTTTGCACCAGTGCTTTCTGCACCAGTTCTTTTTGTACCTGGATCACATATGAAGCTTGAGCAAGATTGCTCAAAATTATTCCAACATTGCACTAGAAGCTGAATTTTTCCACATAAATTGTGGATAATTTTGCATCCGGTTTATCAAGATTGCTTGATAGGCTATGTTGGGTGTGATGCAACTTGAAAAGTGCAAGTTGTCGACCTAAATATTGTTTGTTTATTTTTTACTATAGGTTTCTGAAAGACTCCTATTGCATTCACTATAGAAAGATGGACTCTTCTTCAAACCATATTCTTACTCCTTTCAACTATCATCAGTGGAAGGATTATTTAGAGATAGTATTGCGCTCCAAGGGACTCTACATAGTTACTATGGGCACAAAACCAAAGCCGAATGCAGCTATAGAGAAATTCAAGTTATTCAATAATCTTGATGTAGCTTATGGTTTCTTATGTCTCAATATTTTGAAAGACCTTCTTTTCCATCTCAGCGGATTGAATACTCCAAAAGAAGTATGGGAACAACTTCCCACACTCTTAGGAAAGAAGGATGATATGAGGGCTTATCAGTTAGAGAATGAATTGATTTCCCTCAATCCTAGAAATTTCGAGACCATCAATGATGTTTTCACCAATTTCAAGCATTTGGTGCTTTAGTTGAAGCAATGTGGTGTTGAGAATAAGGATGATCAATTGATCCTTTCAATCCTTTCAAAGCTAGGAGAGTATTATTCATTGTTTGTCTCTACCTTTCAATCACGAAAACTCACCATTCTGAATCGGAAGATGCCATCCTTGAATGCATTCATTGAGTCCTTCACAAAAGAGCATGGCAATATTGTTCAGATGGGGTCGATGAGATCCTCCAAAGATCAATCCATATTTGTTTGACGACCCAAGGCTATGAATGTTAAATGAAAGCAAAAGAAGGAGAAGACCAAGCAATCAGTTGAGCCCTCAAGCTCAAGAAAAGAGAAGCAAAAGGGAAAGGAGAAGACAAATTGTTCTCACTATGGCAGGGGATTTCATCCCGAAAGTTCATGCATGAAGAAAACTATTTATCAAATGGACCTTCTCTTGGAGAAGAACAATATCTCTCTTCCAGGTGGCATAAGGAAGAAGGACAATGGAGACCGGAATGATCATCCAGAAAGAGGTCATGCACTCCTGGAAAGTATTTCGAATTGAACAACTCTTCTCATAGATTCAAGAGCTTTGAATCACATCGTTGCAAGAAAATACTCTTTCTCATCATTGGAATCCAACAGCTACATCTCCATCCACATGGGAGATGATTCACAAATTTCATCGAAAGGCAAAGGTACAATTCATTTAGAACATGGCATTTTTCAAAATGTTCTCTATGTCCCTTATCTAGCTTCGAACCTACTTTATGTGTATCAAATGACACACACTGGTTTTCCCAAGAAGGTTCTGTTCAGCCCTAATGATGTTGAAAGTTATGATATTACCACCGGAAATCTCATTGCAGTAGGAAAGGAAAATCATGTTGCAAAAACATATAAGTTTTCCCATTTTTTTCCACATTCAAAGCCAAGTGCCCTTTTGACTCATGGAATGAGGTTAGAAAAATAGGACATGAGAGGATTGGACACATAAATTATAAATATTTGCAGCTGATAAAAAATAATTCCATGGTTGAAGGCCTTCCGAAAATCATATCCTCAAAAGGGGTATGCAAAGGTTGCATTATTGGTAAGCATCCTAAGCACAAGTTCGATAGAGAAAAAGCTAGCAGAGCTTCCTGTATTTTGGGGCCGATTCACATTGATATCAGTAGTAGGTTACCAAATTCCTCCATGAATGGCTCAAGGTATGTTCTCACATTCATTGATGACTTTTCCATAATTACATGGGTATACTTTCTCAAAAACAAATCAGAAGTGTTTGAAAAATTCAAGTATTTCAAGGCTTCGGTTGAGACTACTACTGGGAGAAAGCTAAAATATCTTAGATCTAATAATGATGGAGAATATATCAAAACTTATCTTCTGCAACTTTTTGCGGAAAATGGAATCCAAATCCATCACACATTCCCCTACACACCTCCGCAGAATGGTGTAGAGGAGAGGAAAACCCGAGCATTGAAACAGATAGCTACTTGTATGCTTGAGTCAAAAGGTTTGGATTCAAATATTTGGGATGAGGCCATGAATGTTGCTGCATAAATTCAAAATAGAGTTCCACACTCATCCATTAAAGGTAAAAATCCTTTCGAATCCTACACTGGTCACAAGCCTGATGTGTCACATCTCAGGGTTTTCGGGTCCACTGAATGGGCTAGAATTCCGATTGAGAAGAGAAGATCTTTGGAACAACAAAGTATTGAGTGCATCCTCATTGTATATGCTGAAGAATCCAAAGGATACAAACTCATGTATGTCAGATCCAAAATAATATTCATCGATAGAAGTGTCCAATTTGAAGAACTGCTTCATTATCTACAACTAGTGGAGGAATAAATTGCCAAATTGCTTCCTCTTTTGGAAGAAGATTCAGGAGATGATACTGAAATTTTTATGTTCTGATATTTCTTATATTATGTACAATATTAATGAAAATTAAATATGAGGTTCGGATTCAAATCCAAATGAGCCCCCTCAGTTGCCAAATTGGGCATAAAAGACTCTCACATTTGTCGATTCTAACATTGGAAATCCTGTCGATCCAAGAAGAACCCGAGAAGACTTTCAAAGAGCATGTATGGATCTTTCATATGATGATCCATTGTTGTCTGAATTTTTTTTTTGATGGTTGGTTCATATCTAAATCATACTATCATTCCCACCGATATCCGATATGGAAAACCGCCATGGATGAAGAATACAATTATCTTCAGAAAAATGCAACATGTGAGCTAATTTCTCTTCCACCTGGGAGGAAATTGGTTCAATGAAAATGGGTCTACTGAACCAAGGTTTCTTCTAATGGTTCAAATTGAAAATACAAATCTAGGTTGGTGGAAAAAAATTTCTCACAAGTCCAAGGTGTGGACTATACATAAAATTTTGCAACGGTTGCAAAAATGGACTCAATCCGGCTAGTTTTGGCAATTTCCGCATCCAAGCACTGGGAGTTGCACCACATGGATGTAAAGAGTGCATTTATTTATGGGTATATTCAGGAATAGATCTCCATGAATCAACCCAAAGGTTACATATCATATCCAACACTTTTTTGTATGGTTTAAAACAGGCCCCAAGAGCTTGGTATATATGGACTCCTTTATTCTGTCACAAAACTTTGCGAGAAGCAAATCATATCCGAATGTATATATACAGAAACATGAAGGTAATTTTCTTATCATTCTACTTGATGTTGATGACTTATTGATTACATCTTATGTTGATGACCTATTGATTACAGTAAGAAGTCTTGCTTCGATCAACACTATACAAACCACTTTACACCAAGCATTTGATATGAGTGATTTAGGCCTGCTGAAGCAGTTTCTTGGCCTTGAGATCACTCAGAATTTTGATGGAATAATGATTTCTCAATAAAAATATGATTTGGACCCACTAAATAAGTTCAATATGGAAGAATGTAAATCTGCACCATTCCTCCCAGGAATCAGTCTTGAGGATGGTGATTCTACACTTTACCAACAATTGATTGGAAGTATTTTGTATCTGACACAATCTAGGCCTGATATTTCTTATGCAGTGAGTGTTGTGCCAAGGTACATGCAACAGCCCCATGAGATTCACTGGAAGGAATCCAAAAGGATCTTTCATTATTTGCGAGGTAAGAGACATTTTGGCATTCACTATGCTGCGGATTCCGATCCTGACTTGGTTGGATTCACTGATTCAGATTGGGTGGGTGATAGCATTGATTGGAAGTTTCGGATATTTTTTCATGATTGGCACAGGGCCTATTTGTTGGTCAAGAAAAAGAAGGCATCCATTGCCTTATCTTCAGCAAAGGCAAGGTATCGAGGAGCAGTCAATGCTTGCATTCAGGCAGTTTGGTTGTAGGGTATTCTAGCAGAGTTTGATATTGGTAGCACCACTTCTAGTGTCATTTTTTGTGAAAATCAGAGTGTTATTAAGATCTCAACAGATCTGGTTCAGAGACAGAGAACCAATCATATCGAGATCCACATGCACTACATCCGAGAGATCATGCATGACATAACCATTGTACTGCAATATTTCCCTACAGAAGAGAAAATTGCATACATCTTCACCAAGAGCTTCACTAAGAAGAAGTTCTCTTACCTCCATTCACTGTTGGGGGTGAGTTCTACTATGGTGAGGGAAGATTAAATCCTTCATTGTTCACTTTTTCCCATTGGGTTTTTCGCTCTTTCCTCACTTATATTTTTTGAGCATTTTTTGGATTATTATTGTACTGGGTGACCTATGGCCTTTGTTGTCAGGGCCATTTTATTATTTTATTTTACTCCTCCACATGATATTAGCTTAAGGGGGGTGTTGGAGTCATTTTCCAACAACACATCATTATTTGAGCTTAACAACCTAATTGACCACTTATCCTAAGTATTTTGACTCAATTATGTGCTTACATCATCATCGAATCATCAGTTTCAGTCAACTAGGCCTCCTCCTTCATTCGAGGAGCCAATTGGAACATCAAATTCAATTAGCTAGGCCTCCTCCATCATTCAGGGATCCAAATAGGGTGATTTTCATGATTAATGTGCCCTACTCAGTCCAATTGGGTGTGTTTCACCAAACAATCAAATAACTGGAGTCAGAAAGGCGCCCTCCTACTCAGTTTGACCTGATTTTGGGTAATTTCACCTAAAAATCAATTAACTGAAGTCAGAAAGACGTCCTCCCCTAATTTTGGGAAATCAAATGAGTTCTAGACTCAGTTAGACTCATTTTGACAGTTTGAGTCTGTTAGAGTCAATTACTTGGAAGTTAAGTGATTGACTGATGTGGCGAGTTGTGTTAACTGACTTGTAAGCCACTATCGTGCATTCAATTCGAATGACCACTCTAGGATTCGAATTTCCTGGCTATTATTGCAATTGTTACACATTGTAATTATTCATCTGAGTTAATGATAATGCATAAATTGCTGCAAACCTTTTGCACCACTATTTTGACACACAATTTGCCGCATGCATCTCTATTAATTGTTGTTCTTGTTTCCTAAATATGTTGTGCTTGAATTTTACAATGGCTTCCAAGATGGACTGCCCAAATTTCCTAGCCTTCATAAGGATCATATGAATAGTCTAAGATCTCTTCCCCTTCATCCATGATGAAAAAATATTAAGTCCCTTGGAGAGGGCATACTAACAACCCTAAAGACATGGCTTCCGAGGAAATATGAGAGAATAAATTATGAGCGAGCCCCTAGGGGACCACCCCTGTGACCCCCAAATCAAGCCCTCGTATACATGAGACTCTTTGATGTTTCTCCCAATATTATTAATATTAACAATAATGAAATTATTAATATCAATATTTTTAATTTCATTTTGTAATAAAAAATATACATATTCTTTATTTCTATATTTTTTTTGTTATTTATATAAATGTATTAAATATTGATTTATTTTACTTTTTACTTTTTTAATATTTATTTATATATTTCTTATTATTTACTTATTCTTACTTTTTTTTTCATAATGAAAAAACCAACTTTATATTAAACACAAAGTTGATTAATCACATACATCAAAATATCTAATAAGTAGCGAGGTGCTTACTCATAGTAAGTCTAATTTTTACAACCATATATGCCCCTCCCAAATCAAGGATCTCCAAAAATCTACATGTAGACAGATATGCTAATAAGAGTCAGTTTTAACCACTTACAAAGATTAAATAGATCTCTAATATCCTCCTAATTAAGCTTTAGAATATATTATAATATTTGATTCCATTCAAAACACTCTCTATATACTCCTCAACATGAAGTCTACCATCCATCTTTAACAAAGCTAACTTGGAGAGATAATATGCCACATTGTTGTAGGACTAGTATATGTGCTTGAAGGTGATCTGCTCAAAGGTATAAATCAACCTCCACGTCCTAATTGTCCAATACTTCAGGATGATGGAATGGACAACAACGTTTCCTTTAGCCCACTCCATAATACATTTCGAGTCCCCAAAGACCTATATAGTACGAATATCTTTCATTCTGGAAAACCAAAATAGTTCCCAAAGATCCATGACTTCCTCCCTCGTATTGGTACCATCCCTTGCTTTTATAAATAGACGAAAGTGGTGAAAGTGACTGAGCTTGAGCAACACACCAGCCCCACAGCAACCTGTCTGCGTCGCACCATCAAAATAACCCAATGGAAATGGATAATCAGAATCCTTGAAAAAATTATTCTTCTTATTTTTTTATCTTGGGCGGAATGTTAATCAAACTGTAACAAGAACATATCTTTGAACATATAGATGCAATATGAGGCTTTTTGTTTTGAAACAGCAGAGACTTACATGCTCTCTAGACTTCCCATATATAGAAGATTAAGTATTGACTTCCACTTTGTGTAGTAAACCAATCATAAATATTTTCCTCAAGCGATCTGTGATTCCAACTGAACGAGAACGTGATTATATTAGAAAGTTCAATCAAGACACATTGAAAAACACTGCAACTGCTAAATAAGTGATTGCTCTGCTCACTATGTGAGAGACATAATAGACAAATTCTTGGTCCACTAAAACCCCTGTGCTGCAAATTCTTCCAAGTGAGAAACTTATTATGAAGACACAGGCAGATAAAACAACAAATATTTTTGGGACATCTATCCATCCACAACTTCTTTGTCCACCAACAAGTATTGGAAATAATCTCCTCTTCCACCATACAGAAATATGCCAATCGTGCACTCACCATCCCATCATTATTATTGTAATCCCATACTAATTCGTCTTCCTCCTGATTGAGTATAATTCCTGCATTACATAGATTTTCAATGAATAAATTCCACTCACCCACTAGTGGCCCATCAAGGGATAAGTCATGAACCGTGTAGCACTTAACACATCTACCCTCTGCATCGCCATGTTAGGAACCTATGTCAACCCTTCTCTTTACTATGTTAGTATATTGTTGTTGGACGCATATGCTTTGTAAGTCGTCCTGTAGTATTTGTTGATCCATAGTTTATACTAACCCATAGTATTGGACGCATATGCTTTGTAATTCATCCCGTAGTATTATATGTCCCATGGTTTTGACTCATAGTATTGGGCATAGACTTAGTATATAAGTGTGTGTTGAGGTCATTGAAGGCACTGTGAAGTTAATTGTATTAAGCTTGCTCAAAGGAGGTTGCCCCCTCGAAGTGGCCTGTGATCAATATAAAAGTGATTATGTTCTATTATTTCTGATATCTAGTGTATTTGCACTAATTAATTATTGCAGGTTCATCACATCTGGTATCAGATCACTTTCTTGGGCTCGCTGGCTGAAATTTCTGCCAAAAAAAATTTCGCATCTGTTGCAGGTTCGGATTTGGGAATAATCCCTATCCGCTTAACTGTGGGAAGTACTTGGGCATAATCCCTAAAATTCATTGTGAGGAGTACCACAGGAACCCCGAAGTAGCTGGCCCATTGAGAGGACCTGCCAGCGAAAAGGGCAACAACCCCTTCCTGATTGACTAGTTCCCACCCGTGAGGTAAACCAAGAGCTGTCGTTTGTGGCAAAGTGGTTATCATTTTTACCTAAGCCGTGGAGTGAGGGGTACTGCCCCAATACGCAAGCCGTTAGACAACATTGGTGGCCGAGTGAAACCCCTGAACTGTTAGGAAGCCACACATACCTGGGGTCCATATCTATTTTCAGTTGAACTGTTGTCGATCACTTCCGCTCCAGATCTAGCTGTTTCAGATCTATTCTGAAAGTCGTTCCAGATCCAGTCGCCATTTCAGATCCAGCCGTTTTCAATCCCTTCCGCGCCGTTGCAGATCCATCTGTTGCGGATCCCTTCCAAGCCGCTATTGCCGATCCATTTTTTCTCCATATCTCCCTTGTTTTCATTCTGTTTCCCTTGAAACTTTTGGGGAACCCCTGTCATTCCATTCTGCATCTTTCATTCCTGAGGACCCTATCCCCAATTCCCCTTCCCAAAGCCCGAAATCCCACATTTGTCTATTTTTAGGGTTTTCCATAACTTCCTCAGATTTCACCCAATCACATTCAAATTTTACCACCGAATTCCTTTCTGAATTCTGCTTCTTTGTCCCTCTCTGCCAAATTTTCTCATTCTATCACCCCGCTTCTGAAATCCCCCTTTTTGCTTTCTTGTCCTTTTGACAGTGTCCAAAATCTAGTCAAACCCCAATTACCCATCAGATTGTTTCCCCAATCCAAATTTCCCTTTACTAAATCAGCTTCTGTTTGTGTTTTTCTACCCATTCCACCAAAAAAAAAAAAAAAAAACTGGTTATGGTTGTCACCCGTGCAGGAGCAAACACCATGGAGGAAGCACTTGCAGCCATCCAAACCAAACTCCAAGATCTAGATGAAAAATTTCTCATCCTCCATCTTCAGCATTCAGCCATGAACAATACCCGACAGCCAGAATCTTTTGCAGCCACCGGTTTCTCTTCTTCGAGCCATTTTCGTGGGCCGAAACTTGATTTTCCTCGCTTCAATGGTACTGATCCGACTGGATGGATATACCGAGTAGAACAATATTTCAGTTTGCATAATACTTTTGATGTCCAGAAAGTTCCACTTGCATCCTTTCATTTGGAACAGGAAGCCCTTCAATGGTACCGTTGGTACATCAAAGCTCATCCCGAGCCAAACTGGACAGATTTTTGCCAACTCATTTTGCCACGATTTGGTCCTAGTGCTTTTGATGATTTCACAGGAGCACTCACTAAACTTCACCAACTTGGCACAGTGAGAGAGTATCAGACAGAATTTGAGAAATTGGCCAATCACAGAGAAGGATTGTCTGATGAATTCTACAGGAGTTGTTTTATCAGTGGTCTCAAGGATGAAATCCGCTCAGGGGTCAAAATGTTTTGTCCCAACACAATGATGGAAGTCCTAGGGTTGGCTAAGCTGGTCGAGGACAAGATCGCAACCCAACAACGCTCCAAACCCACCTTTGTTCCCTTCAAAAATATGGGTTCCCAACGACCTCCCATCACGCCTTCTCCTCAACCAACTCCTATCAAGCATTTTTCTGAAATAGAAATGCAGGCACGCCGAGAAAAAGGGCTTTTCTATAATTGTGATGAGAAATTCACTTGGGGACATAGATGTGTTCAAAAAAATCTCTATCTCTTGGATGTGGATTCTCCGCTTGCCTTAGAACTTGGTGAAGAAGCTACAAATACAGTAGATGATCAGGTCGACATTCAACACCCGTCTGTTAACACCCCATCTCAGGACGACCCACCTGAGATCTCTCTCCATGCTGTAACCAGCGTCACCACCCCACAAAAAATGCAGGTCAGGGGATACTTCAAGAAGCTCCCTCTTACCATACTCATTGATTCTGGTAGCACTCATAACTTCATTGACCCTCGGATTGCCAAATAGGCTGATTGTTTTGTCCATCCTTGCTCCAACTTTGAAGTCATGGTTGCCAATGGGGGCACCTTACCTTGCAAGGGGAAGTGTCACAATGTGCGTATCTCTATGGAAGATTATAACCTACACTCTTACATGTTTTCCTTGTCCTTAGGCGGATGTGATGTTTTTTTGGGCGTTCAATGGTTACGCACACTTGGCCCCATCTTATGGGATTTTGCTGAACTTTGGATGCAGTTTAAAGTCAACAGGGCACAACACAAATTTATGGGCTTACAATTAGGGTCTCTCTGCATCGTCAGTTCACATCGCCTGGAAAAAATTCTTAAGAATAATTCACATGGTATCATCGCTCAGCTCAATTCCATTCAGATGCACCCATCAATAGTCTCCACTACTTCCTTGGATAGATATGCAGGTATCTTTGCTGAACCAATGCGCTTGCTGCCTTCAAGAGACATTTCCGATAAGAATTTAGCCACATCTACCTCTCAGCAGGAAATTATGGCTATTTTGCATGCAGTACAGAAGTGGTAGCCATACCTATTAGGGAATTATTTCTGCATCAAGACTGATCTCCCGAGTCTAGAAAATTTTCTGGAACAATGGATCTCCTCCCCAACACACCTGAAATGGGTTATCCAACTCATGGTTTATCCCTATGTGATCACTTACCAGAAGGGTAAGGACAATATGGTGGCAGATGCTCCTTCTTGCACAATTGATGACCCAGTTTCTCTTACAGCTCTTTCTCTGCTTGTTCCAAATTGGTTGCAATATGTTCAACAGGGCTCTCTCTTCTATGAACTCCATGCTTCTTCATCAACAGGGAACTCTGGGTTCTGCAAAATGTATGACCAGGAACAATGTAACTTCTTTTGGAAGGGACTAAAAATGACAATTCAACAGCTGGTGGCTGACGATGATACTTTCCAAGTCAACAAGGGTGAAATGACACTCCTTTCGGGATTGCTCAAACCCTTGCCCATCCTGACATATCTTTGGCCAACTATTTCTATGGATTTCCTAGCAGCGCTCTAGTGGTACAATACCACATCTCAAAGGACACCATATGAAGCAGTCTATGGAAAAACACCACCAGTTCGTCTTCCATACACCCTCCGCAGCTCCCCAGTTCAGGAAATTGACTCGGTTGTTCGAAACCGCGATCAGATTCTTCTCATTCTGCAGGACAATCTTCACATGGCCAGAATTCGCCTGAAACAACAAGCCGATCAACACCGTTCTGAGCACATTTTACACGCAGCTGACAGGGTTCTTCTTCATCTACAGCCTTCCAAGCAATCCTCATTGACACTCCAAAGGTGTCAGTGGCCTGAAATGCAACCCGAGGCTGCTACTGGGGAACCACTGATTCAGATTCTGCAGCAATTTCTCCAACCAAAGCTTTGAGGACAAAGCTTTTTCTAAGGGAGAGGGGATGTTAGGAACCTATGTCAACCCTTCTCTTTACTATGTTAGTATATTGTTGTTGGACGCATATGCTTTGTAATTCGTCCCGTAGTATTTGTTGATCCGTAGTTTATATTAACCCATAGTATTGGACGCATATGCTTTGTAAGTCGTCTCGTAGTATTATATGTCCCATGGTTTTGACTCATAGCATTGGGCATAGACTTAGTATATAAGTGTTTGTTGAGGTCATTGAAGCCACCGTGAAGTTAATTGTATTGAGCTTGCTCAAAGGAGGTTTCCCCCTCGAAGTGGCCCGTGGTCAATATAAAAGTGATTTTGTTCTATTATTTCTGATATCTCATGTATTTGCAGTAATTAATTATTGCAGGTTCATCACACACCATAACCCGCTTCAATACATACACACCCTCTCTATGAAGAGTATTGATCAGAGCCCTAGATAGTAAATATAGGTCACCCATACCGAGGATGGTATCAATGCCCAAATGCACTTGCGTACCGCGGTCGATGGCCCAATAGATGGCCTGATTGATTACTGGCAATGTCTTAATTAGACTACATCACATTGTAGATGCACTAGGGAAAATTTTCTTCCCCGATCGCAACAAAAAAACTGGGGTAATCTATTCAAGTACTTAGCCTTTACCACTTTCCCCAAAAGTCCTTTAACAAAGAGAATCTGTCATAGGCTTTTTGCACATAACACAAAATTGAACCGGGTGAGATGTTTGATACCCCACCCACCCAAGTGTTTTGGCTTTGCAAGAGACTCCCATGCAGACAGATGCCACTTGGAGAGAGATGTGCTTCCAACCCAAACAAACTGGAACATAAGTCTTCTCAATTTTGTGATCACCGAACTAGGCACAAGAAATAGTGAAAACCAATAAACTGGAATACATTGTAGGACAAAGCAAATTAAAGTGAGGCGGCCTCCCAAGGTTAGCCATCTAAATGTCCACGACTCGATCTTCCGCTAAAACTTCTTAATAAGCCAGTTTCAATCATTGGTTCTGTAATTACTTGGTTTCATAAAAAAATCTAGATATTTAAAACCCTTCTCCAAAGAAACCATTTGGTAAGGCATGGAGTTTCAGATATGCTCCATCACCTCTGGCTCAATATCATGATAAATAAAATAGGATTTGTGATTACTAACCTTCATTCCTGAAGCCCGATAGAAGGTAGAGATGATTTCATGAAAATTTTTCCATTCAGTAATAGAACCCTCCCCGAAAAGGAGGACAACATCCATGGACAGAAGATGAGAGATGCGAAAAGACATGACAACTTTTATCCAAGAAATATGCCCACTTTCTTTCACTTTCTGTATCAATAAGCTAAGACCTTCAATTGCTAGGATAAATAAATATGGAGAAAGAGGACATCCCTGGCGCAATCCCCTATTTCCCCTGAAATATGAAGTTGGGGAACCCTTAATAAGCACAACATACCTCTCCGAATAGATACAAGCCATGATCCAATTGAGAATTTCCACCGTAAGACCAATTTGTATAAGGATGAACTTGATATATGTCCAATCCACCTTGTCATAATCCTTTTCAAGATCCATCTTAAAAATAAATGAACTGATATTCTTCTTTTTGATAGAATATAGTCATTCCTAAACCACCCCTACTGCATCCAGAATCTGACAATCATTGAGGAAACCAAACTGCTCTTCATAAATAAACTTGGCAAGAAAAGGCTTGATCCTTTCAACTATAATTTCAGATATAATCTTGTAAAGGAGATTAGATCAACCGAAAATCATTAAAATCTAAAGGTTTTTCCTTTTTTGGAATCAAGGTTATGTAAGTCAAATTTAGATTGCGTGGGACGAAACCCTTACATCTAGATTCATTATCTTCCTTAGTAATTTATTTCTCCATAAGATAAAAAAAGAATAGATAAATCTCCACCATCCGCCGATCTGGACCCGGGATCTTATCTTTGGAAAATAATTTCAAAACCTCCAGTGCTTCCTCCTCAGTGATCAATTTTCCAACATCCTGATAGTCTTCATCAGTGAAATAATGAGGAAAGTTTTTTATAATGGACAATTGGCTTTCCAGACTAGTGGATATATCAATAGAATAGACACCTTGAAAATGTTTCATTGCAGCACCTCTAAGACAGTTCTTTTCCGAGATAATATGATCCTTGTCTTCTCTAATGTCCCAAATAGTATTAGCAAGGCATCTTTGATTAGCATACCGATGAAAGATCCTGGTATTGCTATCCCCGGATTTTATCCAAATAGCCCTACTTTTCTGACGCTAGGACTCTTCAATCTAGAGTAATATCTTCTGTCTTTTGGCCTCAAGTTTAGTGAGAAGGAACTTTCGCTCCTCTGAGAAGAACTGATCATCTTGTGAACTCGAAATATCATGTATTTCAGCTTCAATATCAACCAATAGTTTGTTATTCTCCTTCTTCTTATCTCTTTCCCACTTAATCACCACAGCCCATAACTTCGACAATTTGATAATTAAACTTTGTAAAGGAGAGAGGACTACATGTTGAGAGAAATAATTCCAATGAGCCTGAACCAATTCACAAAATGATGAATCTTCCAACCACCCCAGATTGAATTTATAAGGGAAAAAGGTGAAACCTTTCTCAAAATCCAACGGTAAAATGATCGCCTTGTGAACTGAAATTCCCATAGAATATGACCAATACCTATACCGTCCCAAAACATTCACCAGTTCTTCCGCTATGAATAAGCGGTCAAGTCTCTTCACAACACCCACCTTCCCACAATGTCCATTCGACCAAGTAGGGAAAAGGATGCTTGAAGCCGCATCCACCAAACCAAAATTTTCAAAAACAAAGATAAGATAATCTTCAAGAGGATGAATAATTTTTCCCGACCCCGATGTCTCTTTAGCAGACAACGTAAAATTTAAATCTCCACCCAAAATCAAACTAGCATCCTGTAAAAAACCTCCATCCACCAATTTTTCTCAAAATTGTTTTTTGTTCCTATAGGGTCTGTAAATTATCATAATTATGATGATACGCTAAAATCCTTTTAGTCATCCTCCCACAATAATCCCAACAGATATACGATAGGCTTTCATCTCCTCTTCCTTAGGGTTCCATGCAACCAGGGTACCCCAAGACAAACCTAAGGAATCCAACGCACAAACCCTCAAATTAGGTTTAGTTTTGAGAAAAAAATTACAAGCATCAATAGACTTAGACATAGTCTCTTGTAGAAGGACTACACATGGACAAAAAACCTCTAGAAATATTTTTAGCACAACGATTTTCGGACCGCTACCCAATCCACGAATATTGAAGGAGGCGATATTCATATCATAATACCCTTGGGGGCTATGCCATTTCTAAGAGAACCATTAGGATTCAGAATAATTGGCAAAGAGTTCCTTGAAATACCCTTCCCAAACAAAGAGGAAACCCTAGGATTTACACTAGTCTGGACAAAAGGTAGAGTACCCTCCCCCAAATCTTTAATGCCTTTGCATTTTTTGGATTTCTTGGCCTTTCGAATGGTGACATTTCCAGTAAATATAGAGGAAATAGGGAAAATAGTTGGATCCTTCGTGGCCTTGGAAGAATAAGTTGTGAGGGGAGATCTAGCCTCACCATTCAAGGAAGGAAATGAGTCGGATAGTGGGGAGGGCGACAGTTCAATACCCAGGGCACCCGATCTCTCAACTCCCCTGGGAATTAAGTCATGAGAGCTATGAAATTGAGGACCAAAATCTAACAAAACATGGTTAATCAAATCGGTTGTGTCCTCTCCACTAACGGGGACCAATGGAATATCAAAATATGTAGTAGATAACCCACCACCTTCCATATCAACAACGATATTCTCCTGAGGTTACTCCAATTCCATGACACAAGCAAAAGAATTCTCTAAGGCCACGTTTAGCCCACTTACCGGCGGACTATCATTCAAATCCGATAAGGAAAGAGTAATATCTTCCACACAAAAAAAATTAAGTAAAACATGTAAAGTTTCATTAAACTTATCCTTGAAAATGGCAGCTGAACTCTAATCTAGTGGTAGTGGAAAAAGATGACCATCATCTGAAGTGGCATGCTCTAAATTTGGAGAGGTATTCATGGCCTGAGCGCATTCAGTAGTCCTAGCCCCACATGAGTCTCGAGAATGTCCAATCTCCCGACAATGATGACAACGAAACTATACCTTCCAATAATCCAGGCGCTGGATGAAGGAACCCCCATCCATATAATTTTGAGCTCCCCAGGAAGACCTTCACTCATATCCATTTCAACAAGCATACGAGGTGCCTTTCTATCAGAACCCAAGATATACTCATCCTCGATTAAAATAAATCTTCCAATAGCATTAGCAACAATCATGAATCCTTGTAAGTTCCAGAAGAATACTGGAAAATAAGGGATTATGACCCACAAATGACGTCGAGGAATCTTTTCAAAGCGGTCAAATGTGGGGTGCCAACGGGTGAGTATAAGAGAGCCATGGCCTAATACCCAGAATCTATCTTTGATATTCCTCCTGTCCTCCTCCGAGAGGAAATGAAATATAATCCACCCATTGACAAGAGTGATAACCCATGGGATATTAACAAGGAAATGTTTCCACTGCTTCCTTATCCACCCCAAAAGTTCCTATCATGAAGGTTTAATATACTCAAACTAACCGACCAAATCCCTTTGGGACAGAGCCTGCACCATATCAAGAATAATGTCTTGCCCCAACACGTGTGATGAACTTACAATATTTAATTAATGAAACCACACAAGATAGAAGAAATAACATAACTTGGAATCACTTTTATATTGATCGCAGGCCACTTCGAGGGGGCAACCTCCTTTGAGCAAGCTCAATACAACTAACTTCACGGTTCCTTCATTGGTCTCAACACAAACTTATATACTAAGTCTAGGCGCCAATACCTTGGGTCAATACCATGTGTCAATATAAACCATGGGCCAATACAAAATATGGATCAACAATTACTACGGGATGACTTACAAAGCATATGCGTCCAACAACAATAATACAAACTATGGATTAACAAATACTACGGGACGACTTACAAAGCATATGCATCCAACAACAATATACTAACAAAGTAAATAGAAGGGTTGACATGGGTTCCTAACATCCCCTCTCCCTTAAAAAGAGCTTTGTCCTCAAAGCTTTAGATGTGGAAATTGATGTAGAATCTAAAGGAGTGGTTCCCCTGTAGCATCCTCGGGTTGCATTCCGACCCACTAACGCCTTTTGAGTTTCAGGTAGGATTGCTTGGGAGGTTGTAGACGAAGAAGGACCATATCAGCTGCATGAAAAGTGTGCACAGAACGGTGCTAATCGGCTTGTTGTTTCAGTCGAATTCTTGGCATGTGAAGATTCTCCTGTAGAATGAGAAGAATCTGATCGCGATTGCGAAGAACCGAGTCAATTTCCTGAACTGGGGAGCTGCTGAGCGTGTATCGAAGAAGAACTGGCGGTGCCTGTCCATAACCTGCTTCATATGGTGTCCATTTAGATGTGGTATTGTACCATTGGAGCGCTTCTAGAAAATCCATAGAAATAGTTGTCCACATCTGTGTCGGGATAAGAAAGGGTTTGAGCAGTCTCGAAAGGAGTGTCGTTTCACCCTTGTTGACCTGGAAAGTATCATAGTCACCACCATCTATTGAATTTTCATGTTCAGTCCCTGTCAAAAGAAGTTACATTGTTCCCAGTCATACATTTTGAGGAACCCAGAGTGCCCTACTGATGAAGAAGCATGGAGTTCATAGGAGAGATAGCCTTGTTGAACAGATTGCAACCAATTTGGAACAAGCAAAGAAATAACTATAAGAGAAACTGGGTCATCAAATGTGGGAGAAGGAGCATCTGTCACCATATTGTCCTTACCCTTCTTGTAAGTGATCGCATAGGCATAAACCATGAGTTGGATAACCCATTTCAGGTGTGCTGGGGAGGAGACCCATTGTTCTAGGAAATTTTCTAGACTCTGGAGATCAGTCTTGATACATAAATAATTCCCTAATAGGTATGGCTGCCACTTCTGTACTGCATGCAAAATAGACATCATTTCCTGATGAGATCTAGATGCGGTTAAATTCGTACCGAAAAGGTCTCCTAAAGGCGACAAGCCCACTGGTTCAGCAAGGACACCTGCATATCCATCCAAGGAAGTAGGGGAGACCGTTGATGGGTGCATCTGAATGGAATGGAGTTGAGTGATGACACTATGTGAATTCTTCTTAAGGATCTTTTCCAAGTGATGTGAACTGATGATGTGGAGAGACCCTTCTTGTAAGCCCTTAAATTTGTGTTGTTTCCCATGGACTGAAAACTGCATCCAAAGTTCAGCAAAATCCCATAAGATGGGGCCAAGTGTGCGTAACCATTGAACGCCCAAAACCACATCACATCCACCTAGGGACAAGAAAAACATGTCAGAACGCAGGTTATAATCTTCCAGAGAGATACACACATTGTGACACTTCCCCTTGCAAACTAAGGTGCCCCCATTGGCATCCATGACTTCAAAGTTGGAGCAAGGATGGACAAAACAATTAGCATGTTCTGCGATCCGAGGGTCAATGAAGTTATGAGTGCTGCCAGAATCAATGAGTATTGTAAGAGGAAGCTTCTTGAAGTAACCCCTGACCCGCATTGTTTGGGGTGTGGTGATGCCAGATAAATCATGGAGAGATATCTATGGTTGTTCATCCTGAGATGGGGGGTCAATAGGCAGCTCCTGAATATCGACCTGATCATCCATTGTATCTGGAGTTTCTTGACCAATTGTAGAGGTAGGCGGAGAATCCATATCTAAGAGATAGAGCTTTTGTTGAACACATCTATTTCCCCGAGTGAATTTCTCATCACAATTATAACAAATCCCTTTTTCTCTGCATGCCTGCATCTATGTTTCAGACAAATGCGTGATAGGAGTTGGTCGAGGAGATGGCAGGATGGGAGGTCGTTGAGAACCCATATTTCAGAAGGGAACAAAAGTGGGTTTGAAGCGTTGTTGGGCTGCAATCTTGTCTTCTGCCAACTTAGCCAACCCTAGGACTTCCATCATTGTGTTGGGACAGAACATTTTAACGTCTGACCAAATTTCATCCTTAAGACCACTGATAAAACAACTCCTGTAGAATTCATCAGACAATCCTTCTGTGTGATTGGCTAGTTTCTCAAATTCTGTCTGATACTCTCTCATAGTGCCACTTTGACGAAATTTAGTGAGTGCTCCAGTGAAGTCATCAAAAGCACTAAGACCAAATCGTTGCAAAAGGAGTTGGCAAAAATCTGTCCATTTTGGCTCGTCATGAGCCTTGATGTACCAACGGTACCATTGAAAGGCTTCCTGTTCCAAATGAAAGGATGCAAGTGGAACTTTGTGGACATCAAAAGTATTATGCAGACTAAAATATTGTTCTGCACGATAGATCCATCCAGTTGGATCAATACCATTAAAGTAAGGAAATTCAAGCTTTGGACCATGGAAATTGCTAGAAGAAAAGAACCCATTGGCTGCCGAAGATTCATGCTGTCGGTTATTGTTCATGGTTGAATGTTGAAGATGGAGGATGAGAAATTTTTTATCCAGATCTTGGAGTTTGGTTTGGATGGCTACAAGTGCTTCCTCCATGGTTGTTGCTCCTGCGCAGCTGACAACCATAACCAGGAGTTTTTTTTTTTTTGGGGGGGGGGAATGGATAAAAAAACACAAACAAAAGCTTATCTAGTAAAGGGAAATTTGGATTTGGGAAAAACTCGGAGGGGTAATTGGGGTTTGAGTAGGTTTTGGACACTTTCTAATGGACAGGGAAGCAAACAATGGGGATTTCAAAAGCGGGTGAAAGAATGAGAAAATTTGGCAGAGAGGGACAAAGAAGCAGAATTAGGAAATGAACTTTGTGGTAAAATTTGAAGGCGATTGGGTGAAATCCGAAGAAGTTATGGCAAACCCTAAAAATAGACAAATGTGGGATTTCGGGTTTTGGGGAGTGGAATTTGGGATAGGGTCGTCAGGAATGAAATATGCAGAATGGGATTACAGGGGTGTCAGGGAAGTTTCAAGGGAAACAAAGTGAAAACAAGGGAGACATGGCAAAAAAACAGAGTTTTATACTCTTTTTTTGTTTCAGAATGGATCTGCTACGGCACAGAAGGGAGCAGAAACAGATGGATCTACAACGACGCGGAATTGATCGGCAACAAATGGATATGAAACGATGCTGAATGGATCGAAAACAGCTAGATCTGAAACGACTTTCAGAATAGATCTGAATTGGTTGGATCTGGAACGACTTTCAAAATGGATCTGAAACGACTGGATCTAAAATAGAACGGAAGTGATCGGCAACAGTTCAACTGAAAACATATATGGACCCCAGGTATTTGCGTCTTCCTAACAGTTCAGGGGTTTCACTCGGCCACCAATGTTGTCTGACGGCTTGCATATTGGGCAGTACCCCTCACTCCACGACTCAAGTAAAACTGATAACCGCTTTGCCACAAACGACAGCTCTTGGCTTACCTCACGCGTGGGAACTAGTTAATCAGGTAGAGGTCGTTGCCCTTTTCACTGGCAGGTCCTCTCAATGGGCCAACTACTTCGGGGTTCCTTTGGTACTCCTCACAATGAGTTTTAGGGATTATGCCCAAGTACTTCCCACAGTTAAGCGGATAGGGATTATTCCCAGATCCGAAGCTGCAACAGATGTGAAAAAAAGTTTTGGGCATAAATTTCACCCAACGATCCCAAGAAAGTGCTCTGATACCAGATGTGATGAACCTGCAATATTTAATTAATGAAAACACAAAAGATAGCAGAAATAACAAAACTGGGAATCACTTTTATATTGATCGTAGGCCACTTTGAGGGGGCAACCTCCTTTGAGCAAGCTCAATACAAATAACTTCACGGTGCCTTCATTCGTCTCAACACAAACTTATATACTAAGTCTAGGCGCCAATACCTTGGGTCAATACCATGTGTCAATACAAACCATGGGCCAATACAAAATATGGATCAACAATTACTACAGGACGACTTACAAAGCATATGCGTCCAACAACAATAATACAAACTATGGATCAACAAATACTACTGAATGACTTACAAAGCATATGCACGTCCAAGAACAATATACTAACAAAGTAAATAGAAGGGTTGACATCGGTTCCTAACAACACGCAGAAAGGTTACACCCACCCTGAGAATGTCTTGAACCCTTCCCCGGTTTTCTAATCAGGAGAATATTCTATGAGCCTTTCAGAGTCATATCCGATAGCCCAGTGTCCACCGTCTGCAGAGGAAATGGGCATGGTTCGAAGAAGACCTTAGAAAAAGGGTTGGTATGAACAGATAAAAGGTTATCCCCTCCTCGAATAGTGAAATGGGATACCATTCCCAGCTTATCCTCACATGAAGGGTTTATAGAATACTGAGTATGAGGGGAGATGTCTGTCTCCAGATGGTCCCCCCGGTTACTATTCACGTGCCCCCCCACCATATACAGAAAATAGGGTATAAGTCAAACCCTATAAACCCCCATAAAATTACCAACAAGCACAATGTAAAACCAGACAGAAAAAAAAAATGGAAAACTCCTAATGATGAAATAGAGACAAAGTAACAAAAAAAAGCTTCCCACTTTTTTAACCTGGTTGGTACAAGGTTTGTCATGAGTTGGAAAACTTGACTCCAGGAACCCAAAAACCCAAATGCTCAATTTTTCCAATGCAGTACCTTGCCTTCAACCTACTACAACACTGTCAACAACATTGTCAGCGACATCTTCAAGGTACTCCTAATTCCTTCGAAAAAGAAAATCATTTTTCCAATTCGTCCTTGCATGAGCTACCATAGAGAGTGCTAGTCCATCCTCTAGTTCCATTTGCAGAGCGGGCCTCTTCAAAGAGATCCCAAATCATTCAAAAACCAACTGCAACCATGCTTACTTGAGTGCATTCTTGGATAATTAGCCGCCATGCATGTCTTGAAGATGCCATGGTCATTGCTAAAGTGGACAAGACATTGAATTATTATTTATTTATGGAAGCATGGAGAAACCATTAAATTATTATTTCTTTCTAACTCACAATCATACGGAGTTTTTAGGGTGTTGGGTGACTATTTATTTACATTATTTCTCTTATAATGCACTTTTCTTCTTTCTAAATTTATTAAATATTGATTTATTATTATTATTATTTCTTCTTATTATTATTTCTTCTTATTAAATATTGTGACTGGTTGACTGGTTGACTGATTTTATTAAATTTGTTATTATTATTATTTCTTATTATTATTATATTGATTGATTTATTATTTGACCCAATTGTGACATTATGTGACTGGTTGTTTGTCTTGGGACAATAAGAATTATAGTACTACTTTTATTGTTTGCCTGCGAACCACGCCACTGCCAGACGCCGACGCCGTTTCTCAATGGACGCTAACCGTAGGAAGACACAGATCAAACGATTCCGAAGAGAAATGGCAATTATGTGAACGTGTACATAGCAGCCCCCACATTCAAACATTAAACAGCAAGATCCCGTTCTATGTTGAGATTGAGAAATATCCAGATACAGTCCATGGTTTGCCTGGGAGGTATCTTTACCAGAGATGTGACCGGTTAGATGATAGTCAACCCCCCGCTGAGCGGTGGGGGATCCGCTATATATTGATGTTTCAGGCACCCAACGCTGGTGGTTACAGTTTCTATCAGATGTCGGTAACTGAGTTCGGTGTGCGGTTTTACAAGATGAAGGTGAAAGATGAGAGCCGGTCGATTGAGGACGATGAGGAAGGGGGTCGTTTCTGGGACTACTGGCGGTCGTGGATTAATGCTTATGACTTGGTGGAGGACAGGGGCGCATTCAAAGTTTCAGAGGAGAGTAGGGATTTGGTATGGGAAGGGCGAGCTAATCGCTACGGCACTCATATGAATGTGGCTCTACGGAGCCGCTCACTCTACTTATATCGTAGGATTTTATGTTAATATTGTAGAGGCCCATAAGGCGTATTATTTCAACATAGACTGATGGATTCCAGAATTTTAAATGGTTTTAATTATTTTAATTGTCAACGGATAGGATTAAGCAAAATTATAATACTCTTGACAGTGTCTCCTAAACAACAAGAGATGAGATTTAAAGAATTATTTTTTCAACATCTTTAGTTAAGAAATATTCAGAAAAAGTGTAATGCAAATGAACCGTCCCAGTTTGGACCAAAATATCTTGTACCAAACGTGGAAGTCAAGATTGATTTCCCGACGGCCACGCTTTTATGGAGCAATCTAGAGTTTAGATAGTACATCGACGCTGCCATCCATTGAATCCCTAGGAAAGAATTAGATTAGATGATACATGTGGACGTTTTCATTTGCAAGCAGTTGTGTTAATATTTATATAACCTATTATTATATTTACCCAAGGCAGTTATACAGTAATTAATTTGGATTTTGATTTTGATTACTTTTAATTTTTTTTAAATATTTATATAAAGTTTTTAATAGTTTTAAAAAATATATATATTAAATTTAATATTAAAAAAAAAATTATAATATTAAAATATCAATTTACTCATTTCTAATTGGTTAAAAATAATGATTAGAAGAATTTTCCTTGCTTTGAAAGTTAATTGCCAGATTTTAAAAATATATTAAAATTTTAAAAATAATTAATCTAACAGGTAGATGCTGCATTGAATAAAAACGTAAAATGTAAAAAAAATAAAATTATTTAAAAAAAATCCTTGTCGGCTCATAAAATAAAATATTGTGAAAAGTAATTAAAAAATAGATGTTCGTTTATAAAATAAAAACTTAAAACTTAAACCCATATCTATCAATCAAGAGAGATTAAATTTCTTGAGTTTAAATTTAAAAAAACAAATACACCTCAAGAAATTGGATCCCTCTCGGTGCTTGGTGCTTGATAGATACACTAGTACAAAATGAGAGATAAGTGACTAGGTGGCTAAAAACTTTAGTCACCGCTATTTTTTCAAGGGATAAATGACTAAAATTGGGCAATTTTAAGTAACCCAACTAAAAATGACTAAGATAAATGACTAATTTAGTCACGGGATAAATTATATGACTGGATAACAAGTGACTAAAGTAAAAATGACTAACATAAATGACTAATTTAGTCACGGGAATATAAATATGACTAGCTAACAATGATTAATGTGAATTAGTCGTTTATGTTAGTCATTTTTAGTTGTGTCACACTAACAATGGAAAATTGCAATTTTGAGAATGAATTTGTACAATATTTTATTAAATTTTAGCAATGCAGATGGATTTGGAGATCTTACTATGGGGGTCATGGTCCATGTATGTGGTCCCAATCCACCATATTAGCCCTCCACGGGGGATATTTGGCCTGGAAGTGGGATGTGGTGCTCATTTTGAAGTTTAAAACACTAGATATGGTTTCTAACACCACATAAACCTATGGCCCTAACAGAATCTTCTATCCATCCAAGGCTAAGAAGATCACCTCAATCAACCATACATGGCCTCTTAAGGGTATCACTGGCCAATGATTGAGGATATTCATGCTATTATGTGGTTTTGAGAAGTATGTACGTGTCTTAGGGCCTTAGGAATGATGCTCTAGAGAAGAAGGCCATGCCTTTGGCTCTAAAAAACCCATTGAGCCATATATAACCATGAACAATGCCTCAAAGAACCACACATGAGTTTGCAAAGGTATCCATGGAGCTTTTGTATCTAGGTATCGCGGCCTTGAGGATTTGGACATGGAAAATAGAAGAGACATGAACCTTGGGACCTGAAATATTTTAGCCATCCAAGGATAAGAGGGTTTCCTTCACCAAACACACATGGACTCCTGAGGGTATTTGCATCATCCTATAATGAAATATGGTGATTCCATCAGGCAAGTTTGAGAAATATGTATGTGTATCAATGCCTTGTGAATGAAATTCTAAGGGAAATACCATGCCATTGGCCCTAAAGAAACCACCAAGGAATCCAAAACCATGAACAATTCCTAATTAAGATACCACATGTGACTATGCAAGGGTATCCATGGCACTATATATCTAAGTCTTGGGGACTTTGGGGCTTCAACATGGTCATGGGAGGAGGATCATGACAAAGATGTTGATGATTATGAAGATGATGAGGATGATGAGGATGAGGATGATGATGATGTTGATGATGAGGATGAGGATGATGATGAAGATGATGATGTTGACGAGGAAGAGGGTGACGACGCTGATGATGAGGATCATGACGAAGATGTTGATGATTATGAGGCATTGATTAGTTTGCGAGCTTCATTAATGCCAAAAGTAGTGCTAAATATTAGATGGTTGGGTCCTTTTACCTCATCATCACACATGCTTGGTATTTTCTAGTAGTTAGTGTTTTTTCTTTCATAGTTATAAGTAGAATGCATCTCAATACCATTTTTCCATGAAAAACTTCCTTAAGGAAACTCTTCATGTTGATGTATATGTAACTTCGAAATGTATTTCATCTATGTATTTTATTACATACTCCTATACATATGTATTATCCCTCTATACAGAAGTGTCGTCATTTGTATTGGCAAGTGTCACAAGTATCGTAACTTGCCGATGGGTTATTAGACCACCATGTGTGGGGTTGGCCCTGATTAATTTAACCTAGGGTTATTAGGATGAGTTAGACAAGTCGGCCCCATAGGTTTATTAGGCTACTCAAAACAAGTATAAATAGAGAGTGGGATCTCTCTATTTGATTATCTCATTATTCACTTGTACATCACTCGAAAAGTGGCGCACTAGTTGAGGAGGAGGAGTTGCTAGTAGAATACGATGTCTTGTACTTTGGTTGTATCATTTCTCTTTCTATCTCTGAGGAAGTTGTAGGGTTTTTCACCTTTATGGTTTTCCCCAGAGAAACTATGTGTGTCTATTGTCCAATCAGAATTCAATTCTGAGCACTTTCAGTTTTGGCCCTAAAACTTAGGGTTTCCTCAAAAATAGGCATTTCTGAAATCTGAAGACATAGCTCGAAGCTCCTTGGAAAGATCAAAGTTTAGTGCTTTGGATCAAGATTTTTGGTTGGGTGAAGCTCCGGGAAAAGCATTTATGAAGAGTGAATATTTGCAATTTTCAAATTCTGAATATGCCCGGCTGATCATCTCATCAAGGCGCATCTTTCTATCCTTCCAAAATTTTGAAATTCACATTTTGAATTTTTAGGGTTTCTCTAACAAACTCTAATCTAGGACTAGATCCAGTTTTCAGCAAATCAAGTGGTAAGACCTATATATTTTCTATTTCCATTTGGAGTACTCTTTAAAGATGTCTCACCACACCAAGCTTGAAGATAAACTTGAAGGGGATGATAACTTTCGAGCATGGAAGTATAGGATTGGGTTAATCCCAGAAGAAAATGAATTGGATACTTACATAAGGGAAGAGGTCCTTGTCCCAGAGGAAGAAGAGGCCAAAGCCCTCCACAAGAAGAACTTGGTCAAGAAAAAGAAGATCATTGCCGATTCTATCAAGGACCATCTCATCCCACATGTGTCATCTCTAAAGACACCCAAAGAGATGTTTGATTCCTTGACCAAGTTATTTGAAGGGAAGAACATAAATCAGAAGATGACCCTGCTGAACCAATTGAAAGGGGTAAAGCTTCAGAATGGAGAAACCATTCAATCTTATTTTTCTAGGGTCTCTCATATCAAGGAATAACTTGAAGCGGTGGATGAAATGGTGGAGAATGGTGAAATTGTCATGACCACTCTGAATGGCCTACCTAGGTCATGGGATTCCTTTATTCAAGGAATTTGTGCAAGAAGGAAGTTGATCTCCTTCAGTAGACTACGAGAGGAATACTCTCAAGAATAAGCAAGGCTTGTGGCACGAGAATAAAAGATGGGGAATGAAGATCAATCTCTCACAGCTCACACCAAGAAAGGGAAGCCCAAGAGAGAGCCATCTCACTTCAAGAAATCTTCACACCACCACAAAGAAAAAAGAATATGTTTCACCTGCAATGATAAGGGACACATTGCTATAAATTGTCCCAAGAACAAAAAGGACAACAACAACTTCAACAAGAAAAAGAAGAACAACAAAAGGAGATATCATGCTCATGCTACTGAGGATGATGAACCTCCCAAGAAGAAGGCTAGAGCAGAAAGTGATGATTCATCAAGTGAAGATGAATATGTTCTAATATCCGCTCTCACATGTACTATCTCTCCTGGACGTAATGATTGGTTAATTGACAGTGGGGCTTCTAAACACATGACTGGGTTTAAAGAATCTTTTGTAAATCTATCTGAACATGAATCACGCCATAAGGTGAAACTTGGGGATGATTATCAATACCCTATCAAAGGAAGTGGGGAAGCCTCCTACAATCTAGACTTTGGGAAGTCTTTGAAGATGAAAGAAGTTCTATATGTACCTGGGCTCAAGAAGAATCTAATATCCATATCTGCACTGGATGCAAAAGGTATGAGGGTTGCATTTATAGATGGCCAAGTACTTATGTGGCCAAAAGGTAAAACTATAGATGATGTAGTGGTGATTGGAGAGCAAGACGGAGGATTATATAAATTGAAGGGACAACCTGAACATGCCATGGTACATGAATCCATGGAGCCAAGTGAATTTTGGCATAGAAAGCTTTCTCATGTGCACTATAGAGCACTACCAATTGCAAGCAAAGCTGTAGAAGGTCTTCCTAAAATCAAGACCAAGCATGAAGGTGTTTGCAAAGGCTGTGCAAAAGGAAAGAACATAAAGAAGGCATTTCCAAGCAGTGAAAGAAAATCAAAAGGAATCTTGGAAATTATCCACTTCGATGTATGCGGTCCGATGTCATCCAGTTCTCTGAGTGGGTATGTTTACTATGTCTCTTTCATTGATGACTTCTTCAAGAAGACTTGGGTTTATTTCTTGAAGAACAAAGATGAAGTGTTTGATAAGTTCAAGGAATTCAAAGCCTTGATGGAAAATCAAACTAATAAGAAAATAAAGACATTCAGATCAGGCAATGGCAGAGAATTCACTTCAGGTGACTTCAAGAAGCTATGCAGTGATTCAGGGATTAAGAGGGAGTTGACTGCTCCCTACAATCCACAACAGAATGGATTTGTAGAAAGGAAGAATAGAACAATCATGGAAGTAGCACGAGCAATGCTGCATGACCAGGATCTTCCTATGCATCTATGGGAAGAAGCAGCTAGGACAACTGTTTATGTGCATAACAGAACACCTCACAAGATATTGGACAACAAGACACTAGAAGAAGTCTTCACCGGTAAGAAACCTGAGGTCATCCATCTCAGGATATTTGGTTGTCCAGTATACACACATGTTCCAAAGGAAAAGAGGACAAAGCTAGATCCTTCAGGAAAGAAGGGTATCTTTGTGGGGTGCAGTGAAAGCTCGAAGGCTTACAGAATATACTTTCCAGGGTTCAAGAAGATTGATTTCAGCAGGGATGTAACATTTGATGAAAATTCAGTTTTCATCAAATCAAGAAAGACACCTGTTGAAGATCATGAAGAACCAAAGGAAAACAGATTTCAAGACACTACCATGACTGAATCAATTCCAAAAGCAGATCGTGAAGTTGAATATCCACAAATACCTGTAGATCCACCTCGTGAGAATAACTCTCACAAGAGGAAACCTGCATGGTCTAGAGAGCTCATTCAAGATATAGAAAGATCTGGCATTCCAAAAGAAGAACACGAAGCAAAGAAGAGAACTAGATCACATACCAACTATGTTGCTTTACTCTGTGATATTATGAACAAAGAACCTTCCAGTTATGAAGAAGCAGCGGTAAAGAAAGAATGGAAGGATGCCATGGTCGAAGAATACCAGTCAATCATGAAGAATGATGTTTGGGATGTAGTCCCAAGACCTGAAGGGAAGTCAGTGGTGACTTCCAAGTGGATCTACAAGATCAAGCATGCTGCATATGGCAGCATAGAGAAATACAAAGCGAGATTTGTGGCTCGTGGCTTCTCCCAGAAAGAAGGGATTGACTATGAAGAGACTTTTGCTCTTATGGCTAGATACACTTCCATTAGATCGGTACTTGCTGTGGTTGCAGTGATGAAATGGAAGATACAGAAAATGGATGTCAAGACAGCGTTCTTGAATGGTGTAGTCGAGGAGGAAGTGTATGTGGAGCAACCACTTGGCTTTGAGACACGTGATAGGGAATCATATGTGTGTAGGTTGAAGAAAGCCTTGTATGGCTTAAAGCAAGCTCCTAGGACTTGGTATGGTAGGATGGATAGCTTTCTATCCAGTTTGGGATTTACCAAGAGTAAAGTAGACTCTAACCTTTACTACAAGGTCGAGGATGGAAATCCTATGATACTACTTCTGTATGTGGATGACCTATTCTGTATGTGGATGACCTATTTGTTACAGGAGAAGGTAGTTTGATTGCTGATACCAAGAAGAAGCTTGCTTTCGAGTTCGAGATGAAGGACTTGGGGATGATGCACTATTTTCTAGGCATTGAGGTGTGGCAGAGTGCAGATGGGATCTTCCTTGGACAAGGGAAGCATGCAATAGAGATCCTGAAGAGGTTCGGGATAATGGACTGCAAGGCCATCGCCACACCTATGACATCGAACCTGAAGCTTCTGTGTGATGCTTCATCTGATCTGGTTGATGTCACTGTGTATCGTCAGATGATTGGGTCCTTGATGTACCTGATGAACACGAGACCATATATTTGCTTTGCGGTGAACACATTGAGCCAGTTCTTGACAAATCCGAGGAGTGTTCACCTGGTTGTTGTAAAGCATATTCTGAGGTACCTGAAGGGTACGGTTGACTATGGGCTCAAGTATGATGCGAATCAAAAGTTTAACCTACAGGATTATGTTGATTCAGATTGGGTAGGCAGTGTTGTAGATAGGAAGAGAACATCTGGGTGTTGCTTCAGTATGGGATCAGGTGTGATCTCCTGGTTTAGTAGGAAGTAGTCCTGCGTAGCACTGAGTACAGCCGAAGTAGAGTATGTTGCAGCTTGTTCAGCTGGTTGTGAGTTAGTATGGCTCCGGAAGCTATTGTCTGAGTTATTTGATCTCCCGTTGGAGGCTACTGGTATATTTTGTGACAACCAGAGCTGTGTGAAGCTGTTTGAGAACCCGGTGTTCCACGACATGTCGAAGCACATTGAGATCAAATATCACTATATCAGGGATATGGTGCAGAGAGGAGCAATGAAGCTCCTATATGTTGCAACAGATGAGTAGATTGCAGATGTGCTGACGAAGCCACTAGCCAGAGTGAAGTTCGAGTACTTCAGATAGAGGCTTGGTGTTCTTCAGATTGATGACACTTTGAGGAAGAAGTGATGGACACAATTGTTGATGCCATTCCAAGCATGGTGAGAGGAGGATCCTTCACATGGATATGGATGTAAGCGCTGGATGATGAGCATCAGGACGATGCTCCAGTTATTGCTCTATATATGCATCATGTTGGATGCTTGTTATGATCAGTTGGATCATGTATATGTATATGCATCATGTTGGATGCTTGTTATGATCAGTTGGATCATGTATATGTATATGCATCATGTTGGATGCTTGTTATGATCAGTTGGATCATGTATATGTATATGCATCATGTTGGATGCTTGTTATGATCAGATGGATCATTTATTTATGTATGTATCAGGTGGATACTTTGTATGATCAGGTAGATCATGTATGATATGTATCAGGTATGCATCAAGTGGATGCACTGTATGATCATGATGATCATGGATGATGAGCTTTAGGATGTTGCTCCATATGATATGTATCAGGATGATGCTATGATGATGATTAGGATGATCATGTGTTGATGTACATCAGGATGATGTATGGTGAGTATCAGGTTGACACTCTATGGCCGTGGACAGGTTGTGCAGATAAGCATATAATCCATCCCTGGGAGGTTTGCAGATAGTCTTTCGAGGTTTTTCCTATGGCATGTAATGTGACCCTGGGATATCTAGAAAATTCTCTTTCGAGGTTTTGCTTTGGGAGGACATATAATCTAGCCTTGGGAGATCCGACGGGTAGAGCTATGTGCTCGTAACATCCTGGGATGCTCTTTCTAGGTTTTGTCCTATGGCATGTAATGTGCTCTTGGTAGATCCGACAGGTAGAGCTGAGTGCTCGTAATAGCCTGGGATGCTACAGCCAGGTTTTTGCATGACCACATGTAATATGCTCCTGGGAGATCCGATAGGTAGAACTGAGTGCTCGTAATAGCCTGGGATGCTACAACTAGTTTTTGTGGTGATATCACATGTAATGTGCTCCTGGGAGATATGACAAGTAGAGCTGAGTGCTCGTAACAGCCTGGCATGCTACAGCTAGGTTTTGTGATGGGGTCACATGTAATGTGTTCCTGGGATATCCGAAAGGTAGAGATGTGTGCTAGTAACATTCTGGGATGCTACAGCCAGGTTTTGTGATGCATGTAATAAGTCCCGAGGATTCCACAGTATGGCCAGTGATGATGAATACCTACAGATGGTGGGCCTACATCCAGTATGAAATAGGATTGGCTCTGTAGAAATTCCTATGACGAGTAGATTGGAGATTGATTGAGATAGCAGTAATAGTGATGATAACGATGATTTTAGGATGATGATTCACTGATGATGATCCAGAGAAGAAGACTTGTGCTAGCAGATCTGTGTCGAGAAATACCTTCCTATTTAAGAGGGAGTGTTGATGTATATGTAACTTCAAAATGTATTTTATTGTACTCCTATAGAGATGTATTATTCCTCTATACGGAAGTGTCGTCATTTGTATTGACAAGTGTCGCAAGTGTCGTAACTTACCGATGGGTTATTAGACCACCATGTGTGGGGTCGGCCTTAATTAAGTTGACCTGGGGTTATTAGGCTGAGTTAGACAAGCCGGAACCATAGGTTTATTAGGCTGCTCATAACAAGTATAAATAGAGAGCGAGATCTCTCTATTTGATTATCTCATTATTCACTTGTACATCACTCGGAAAGTGGCGCACTAGTTGAGGAGGAGGAGGAGCTGCTAGTAGAAGACTATCTCTTGTACTTTGGTTGGAATTTGGTTGTATAATTGCTCTTTCTATCTTTGAGGAAGTTGTGGGGTTTTTCACCTTTATGATTTTCCCCAGAGAAACTTTGTGTGTCTATTGTCTCATGTGATTGCTTGGTGTGATTGATATGCATTGTTATACCTGATATGCTGTACATGTTATTCTCTCAGTAAAGATCCTAGAGTATATTGAATTAATGCTAAAAAATTAACACTTTAGGCATTCTCTCACATTTCATGAATGGTGCCCAGAGTGAATGTTGTTGACATACAACATGTATGCCTAACCTTGAGGGAATGAGGTGGATTTGACATTGTGACCTCTTTGGATAATATGAATTCAACATGCCAAGTCAAACCACTTGAGCCAACCCTAGGGGATTTTTGCATTCCACTAACAAATGTATGGATAAGTGAAAATAACTCAACACACATTTAGTGGATCTATGTTGATCTCTATTGTAATCGACTAATATGGAAAAATCCCTATTTCATTTTCTTAAGACACACATATTTTTTCTTACCGAGCCAACCGATGAGTAGGGATCATGACATACACCCAAAAATAGATTGTTTATTTACTATCTTGTTCAAATTAAATATTAGTGAACCCACACAAAAAAAATATATTCATTCACACAAACATTAGCATGTATATATTAGCAATGAATCAACTACAAATTCCCATCAAGTTTATAAAAATGTATGGCAATGTATGGAAAACTTGAAGTTGACAAAATATTCAAGCAACCAACTTTTCAAGTATTAAAAATCTCATGATATGGAATTTATCATCTAGTTAAGGGATACAAATGCTTTGTCTTCTAGTCTATTCATATTGTCTATATTGAACAAAGTACACAAATTCCCAAAGTGGAAGAGACAAACAAGGAAGATGATTCGTCTTGAATATTGGCCTAATTCCATGCACAAAATATTGAGCTCCTCAACTACATCAATATGTCATGTCTACAACAAGAATCATTGCACTATGTTATGAAATGCATATCACATGATTGAAATTTATACCTATGCTACTAGGTCACAACACCACAAGTGTGTGACAAAGAATATCGGTGTTTTTATAACACACCGTTAATTTCCAAGCTTAATTTGTGTATAATATTAACCATTGCAATGTGCATCGAGCGCCAATACCTTTATACTAACATGCATATCAAAGACAACAACCAAATCCACAACAACGACTCACCCTAGCTAACCAAGAATTGCGCCGTCGCACCCCAAATGAAGGAGAAGTGCGCCAGCCTACTCAACAAGGTCAACCGGGCAGGGATAACCTTCAGTTTGAATGTGTTTTAGCCCAGTATGAGTTTAGGGTTCAGAGCAAAGAGTTTACACAATGGTCATGATGACGACTCTAGCAACACTTGCGACACTTGCACAAGGGTGACGACATTTTGGTGTAACAGTATTTTTCCCTGTAAATGTATTGTGCACTATGTTCGAGTTTCCCATTTCCCGAGATTTCTTAGAATGATTTTTTTATGCTATTTGTTTAGCCCACATTACATGGAAGAAGGGGCTATTGAGGAATTCTTTTTTCCCTACTTAAGGACCAAGGTTAAGTTCTTGGCAATGGAGGTTGGATCTATTTATGGAATCGACGTTTCTTCTACTTCAACAACCTGCGAGAGCATTCTCAAAGTCCAAATCCATAGATAATTTATTCAAATTGTTCAACTCTACTAGATACGTTTATGGACCTGATAAATACCGAGTTTACATTTCTATTTTTTTTTATGGAATTCATATGTTGGCTAGCTCAGAATAAATACAGACAACAAAGCATCCACTTACAACAATTGCTTGGCATATATTCTTTTTTCGCTCTTTTCTAGTTGGCTGGTGTAGTTGTCGATGAGGTTATTAGAGGTCCCACGGTTAACTTTCCCCTTTTTGTTTCTAGTTTTTTTTATCTTTCAAGATAAAAACTTCCTAATGCTAAGAAGGGTTTTCCTTTTCTTTCGATATATTTTATTTTCATTTTCTTTCAAGATTCACTGGTATCACCATGAGAAGGGAAACTTCCTAATGCTAAGAAGGGTTTTACACATTATGCATATGACTTGTGTTCAATTTTGGCTTCATGGTATAGGAGTTGCATGGAACAAATGTTCAATAGTACATATACAAGTTATAACTTAGCTATATTTTAATGTTTGATGTGTAAGGGATCACTATGAAAGATTTAAGATCCACTTAATTTCACAAAGACTAGATAGTTAGTAAGACTACTAAAAAAGAGAAATGGAACAATTAGTGGTGGTTTTATTTTCCTTGTCCATAGTTTCAACATTAGCAAATTATTAATAGGAGGGAGATGTAAGTTTCATCTGAATGACAATGGATTTCATATTTTCTTTATTGTTTATTTGTGGATGCTATTAAAATATTGATTGTGAAATTAAAATATATTTCACAAAACAATAGTGTAGAAAATAATTTTTCCTCTATTCAAGAGTTTGCAGCTAAACAAAATAGGAGGCAGAGCCTCATTTAACTCTTCTCTAAACATTTATAGCACGTAATTCATGCGAAAAAACAAAATTTCAATTTTCTAAATGGCCTTTGAGAATCACCTCATGGCCCAATTCCACCTAAAAGGCCGTTGAGCATTACATGTGCTACTATTTGCACATTAACATGGGATTCATTTAATGTATTAGATGATTCCAATTAATTAATTAGGGAATTTTTTGCACACTTTGAGTTAGGGGGTATGATAATCATTAGTGTTCACACTCAATCCCTCACACTTTGTGCTAAATGGATCATATAATCTTTGGAAATTGTTGAGGGCTAGAAATTTCTTATAGGAAATTGTATTAGTTCAAGGAGATCATATGGAAAAAAATATGGAGGGGACTCAATACACAAGATCTTCTCATCATCCTAGCTCCTTTCAAAATTATTATTAGGATCCTTCGCAAGTTGTAGTGTTTGGAATGCGTAACAACCAATTAATCCTTTTGTGTGATATATCTTGGGGACCATTTCAAGTTCAATCTATTAGTGAATGATAATTACATTTGGTATTCCTCAATAATCATTGATAACAACATTTATTTATTAGACAACTCTTGGTCTCAAGCTTGAAATGCCTTTTTGGTATTGTCAAATACCAAAAAAACTAAGATTTGACTATGTTTTGTGGTCACCTTTCCCCATCCAAGTTTTCTAGAGAGATCCATCATTATTTGTGAAACAATATCTTCAATTGTGGATTTCAACACTACACACCATAATATGTGTTTAGATTCAAAATTTTATTTTACCATATAAAATTTGCCACAATTTTATTTTATTTAAAATAAGCTATAATAAATACATTAATTGACAAATAAATTTCTACAAATGTCATTACATATAATATGGGCCAAAGTTAATAAGGTGACAATGGAATTTGACCAACTCTATTGGTTATTAATGTTTTATGCAAAGCTTTATCCATGAACCCTCCACTATACCAATCTCCAACACATTGTCAATAATCCAAATAAGGTTTCTTCCAACTACACATGCACCTAAGGAAGAAGAGAACCTAACAAGTGAAAATCTAATTATAAAAAATGGACCACCATGTTGATATAATGGGAAAAGATAATAACATTCCTAAAACATTATAGACAATATTATTCTTTTTGAGAATTTATATGAGTTTTTTTCTTTCACTATTCATAACCCCTCAACAAACCCCAAACCTGAGTGGAAAAATACACTAAATTCCTTTTCAAAAACGAAAAAATAATCTAAAACAATTTTGCATCCAAAAAGAATTTCTAACCCCTCCCTTTGTACAATGTCACTCAAACATAACTCAATCTAAACACACTTATAAATCAAAGAAATTAACTTTGCTACCACCTATATTAATCTTATTTTTCCATAGTTGACACAATTATATTTTGAAATTTTGAAATTTTGGTTGCTAATGTATCCTCAAGTTTACCGCCATTGATAATGGAATATGAAATCGAGTGAGTGTCAGTGATTTTGTTCACTTTCCAGGAAGAGAAACTGTGCTCGCTCGGGTTCCAAATTTTGGTCCTATACTGGAAAATTCCACCTCATAGTCTATGGGGATTGACCTGCATCTCCTCTAGGATCAATTTCATCGCTTTTCCTAAAGGATTTTCACTGCCAAGTCTGTGTTGCATTCTGGCGAGGACGAACATTTTCCGGATCTTGTTGCTGGACAAGTTTAGAATAACCTTCAGTGAATTGTTCTGTTATTTTTTATTTATTATAGGGTCTGCTATGTTGGTAATGGGATAGACAGTGTCTAATAAGTTCGTGACAAAGTAGCTGCCTACCGTATTGTTGATGTGCTTATGAAATTATATCTGAGTATCCACTGGCGTATGTGGTGGTCTACAATGGGCATGGGGTGGATGATGGATAGTTCCACGATCGCTGGTAGGTTTCCTTTGATGGGTGTTTGTTGGTTGTACTTCAAACACGGTTTCATATAATATGCACGCCATTTGTTTGATAGAATACCCTCGCGGAATGTTTATTCATATAATGTGATGATAGCAGGGTATGCCAAATGCAGAAGAATACAGGATGCGTTCAAACTGTTTAACAAAATGCCTGAACAAGATGTGGTGTCATGGACTACTATTATTGCAAGATACACCAAATGAGAGTCTAAATAGGCTAATTAGAGTTTAATCAGGTGGCCAAATGAGATTCTAATCAAGCCAATTAGAGGTATGCAAACTTCTGAGTTGCAGAAATCATATACAAAGTTGATGAGAAAAAGAATTATGCTGTTAACTCCAGTAGTGTGTAATTGTCTCTTTGATAGAACTGGTTGTGTGATGTGATGCCTCTCTTTCCATACCATTGTTCAAACTTGACTTTGGTTCACAAAATCACTACATTAGTGTTCTTTTTAATTGAGTAAATGGTTTTTCATTCTAGAGTAGAGGCGAGGGTTTTAAACCCTCCATCAACAATATCTTATTTGGGTTTAACTCCACTCTATTTAGATTCCAGAATGAGTAGATCGTGAGACCTCCATTCTATAGAATATAACTGCAAGCGTTCCCATCCTCGAAATCTGTTTGTGATTGTGTCAGTTTGTATAAAGTTTTGGTTTCATCCACAAAGTTCGATTCTCTGTATACACCTGTTTAGAATGTGCTTCAATGCAAAGGATGTGCTTGAAGGAAGTGCTAGATTATTGATTGGGAAGAAAGAACTAAGTAGCGAACATCCCCAAACAGCGTTGCTCACCAATGAATTATTCTCTCAAAGAAAGCTGAATGTTGAACCTAGACATGCTGCTGACACTCTTTGGAGAACTTGCAATGCTAAAGATTCTTCTTCAGCGTCTGAGGATGACCACAAACCAAGAAAAAATCATTAGGAGTCCAGTTTTAACAAAATGATTTTTAGTTAGCAACCCTTAGCAGATAACCAACAATGTGAAGACTTGAAGCTTATAGATGAGGATGGACACAAACTAAGCACAAATAATTAGTCATCCCAATTTTAGACGAATGAGTTTTTGTTAGAAACCATTGTAGATAACCAACCATGTGAAGACTTGAAGTTTGTAGGTGAGGTGCAATGACCACACACTGTGCAACCTACAGATCCATTTTCCCTTTGGAACCAGAGAAATCCACCAAGTGTTTAGAACAGGGGACAATATATGATTTTGGTGCAAAATAGTATAATTTATCTTGGAGTCATATTGGTGTTCATCTATTTCACAAATATCCAATTCCAATCCCACCATAAAGGGCCCTTCATATATATATTCATATTGAAAAGACCCTCGGGATGAATTATCTCATTATGTCATTGACAGTAGGATTAGCAGAAGACAAAAATGATTTCCGACAAGCCAACACCCTCCACTCCTTCCAATTCCTGGCCTCAAAATCCTACAAATCCCTCCAAAATAAAAGAAAATACCTTTCTTACTAAACGTTTTAGCCTTGAAATGTGGAAACTCCATATTATATTGATCATGATGGACCACCAAATAGAACACCAAGAAAAATCCCATCTTGCATGGTTTCCTGATCAATTCCACTTGACCAGTTGACAACAAACTTCGAGGTTTCCCAAATACTTTTGCAGATGAGTGACCCAAAGATTCAAAATATTTGTGGCTAAGAAAGGATGTCACACAAGGAAAATTCACCCTAAACCTTAAGCGAATGATAAGTTGAAAGGATTCGGTGGTGCAATAAAATCTGCCAGGGTGCAGAGCGCTTGCAATACCTTACCACCCACTTTGTGGCAAGAATGTTCTCTTGGGATGCGACATTAATCAAAGTAAGGTCTCTTTCTCTCTTAGGCCTAATACACATGTCCCAAGGAAAGACATGAGAGATTGCTTAAATACTCTGAATTGAGTCCTAGTGGGGAGACAACAAGACACATAGTAGATGTGTGAATCTTAGAAAATCATTGACATAACAGTTAGCTTATCTGCAAAAGGGAAATATTTAAATTTATAGAAGTGGAGCTTTGTCTGATGCTTTTAGAGGCACCAATCCCACATGTCTATGATCAATAGAGCACTACCAAAGAGAACCCCAAGGTAGAAAATGATCACCCCAAGTTGAATAAATTCCCATGTAGCAGGGCTCCACGCTAGCGGACAACATGTTTTGGAAGTGTAACCTAAACATATCCTTGATCTTTGAAGAGTCCTCTTCCATGGATCTATCATCCCAGGACTCTCTTAGAAGAGACCTTACACTTAAAATAATGAAAGAAGAATTTGGAACCCACATCACCTTCATGAATTCACTATAGTTGTTCCTGAACTCAAGCCCCCTCTTGGAAATGTACTCCGCTTTGCATGAGTTACATAATGTTTCTTTAACTTGTCTTGGTTGGATCTTGTACTTATGAGTTGTACATTTTCCTGCTACTTTTTTCATTTTAATGTCTTTGTCTCCATTATTGCTAGTATCCTAGTACATAATCTGTTGTAGTATTCTTCCTTTTCTTGATGAGATTAATTTTTTTGGAAGGGTATACTTCTATGTTTAGTTATATTCCATTTCTTTGTAACTTGTGGCATTTTAGGTACATATGTTGGTGCACCTTTTCTTGGATTTTTTGGTAACATTGGGGTTCCTTGTTAATTTTGATGAACAATATTTTTCTCATCTAACATTCCTATCTTACTCTGGTTAAGATGCATTAGATAATTCTTGTTTTTTTAATGGAAATTGATGTTCTTATTAAAAATGGGAATTGGCTTCGTTAATGTTGAGCCTATTGTTTCTTAAGATTGTTATATATTGATGTTCTATAATTTGCATTTGCGAAACTCATCTAAGCTAAAGAATTCAAATGGTTCCGAAGCAGTTAGTTTGCTCATCCACTGAGGCACTGTATGCCATATGACAAATCTTTGGATTACAAGGATTACATCAGTTTTCATGTGCATACTGTCTAGGTCTATATACCTTTAAAAGTGGGATCTAGCAATGTTGTCCACTTCTTTGACTACACAAATCTAGATATCTGAAACCATGATTGAGGACTGCTTTTGATTGGAACATGGAAGTGAAGATTGGTATAGCTCATTAGACATGCATTACCAGTGGCTCCTCCATTACAGAATAAGCCCCTTTTTTTGTGGATGGGGTGACAACATGCGCATTCTGACATACACCTACCCTGGCCTGGTAAAAGCAATGAATATTTTGTTGATTGTGCAATTTGATGTTAATTTTTCATTGAAAGATGTCAACAAGCTTATTTTCATTTTTTATACACAACTTCAGCTTCTTGTTTTAGATCTGCATCCTAATGAAGTGATGGTAGATTTCAAAAGAGAGTCCTTTTTTCCATGTATTGCTAGGTTGACCAAAAATGATTCTTGGAGAAACATGTTAATTCTAATGCTGAATCCTCCGTTCTGTGGGATATTTACTACAGTGCAAAGCTGGAAATTTTATTATTGACAAGGACTTGTGTAGTGAGTCTATCTCTGTCAAAAATATTCGGGAAAGATGCAAGATTCTGCTGGCATCTTCAATATGATTTTTCTTGGGTGCTAGCTTTCTTTTAAAGTTCTTTTCTTCGGCCAACAGGATCTTGCAACTTTAGCCCCAAGTAAAGGAGTTCTAAAATTATGTGACGTAGATGAAGGTTCCACTTTATAACAATTCTCCAAGTTCTTGCAGTAGAAGAGTCCACACAGTGTGCTTGTAGCATCAAAGTCATACAACTGCCAATCAACATTTTTGGGAAGCAGAAATAGAAATAAGAAAGAATTACTTGCAAACTTGAATATGCTTATGAAAGTGTTGGTTCTCCTCCAGATATTCCAGTGGAGTAATATATATTCCTGTGTATTAATTTTAAATCTTGCACATTTGGTTTACTGTTCGATAATTATTCATAGTAATTAAATGAAATATAATTTTTTTATTTGCTTAGTTCTATTTTATTTTGACTCTTTATTGTTTTTTTTTGTTAGTGACACACTCATTTTTGAGGTTTAGTTGATGGCATGCAAACCACAGAAAGGTTCAACTTTTGGAAGTATTTCAGATGAGAAGGCCAGGCTAGAGTAAATGTAATGATTTGGCTATCTTGCATGGCCTATGGGCTATTTGTAACACTGAATAACTACCACTCAGTTATGAGGTATCTAGCTCATTTTGGCTGAATGTAATCTCAATATAGCCAAAGCAAAAACGGCTGCTCGTGTGCAAGAAAAACTGGAGGCAAATAAAGGGCAGGGTAGAGGGAAAGGGAAAAGCAAGGGCAAATAATAGACTAGCTCTACAAAGCACGAGGATGATGGAATTCATTAATTTCTACTCAGTAATCATTTGAACTTATCATTCTCTAAGTAATGTGACATATTGTCAAAATGGCAATGGTTCTCACAAGGCATCCATTCTCCAAGAGTCCAAGACCATAAAATTTTAGGAAGAATCTACATTTTCCTTCCATTTCATTATTAGATATAAAATTGGTATGTTAAATCTCTCAGCCCTGTCTACTCTCCAGTGGATTTATCAGGGTCTGTATTGGTTCTACTCCCTCTACTTCTACCCCTATAACTAATGTTGAGTAGTGCTTCTCTCTTTTCTAGGGTTTATTCTCTTGGGTTACCCTTTCTCTTATGGTCATCTTTTTTGTTTTCACTTGTATCCTATAGCTTGTAGCTTGTCTGTCACTTAGCTTATAGCTTCTAGGAATTTCTTGTAGCTTCTCTGTCACTTATTGGGTTTTTTAGTCACATTGACCTATTTTCCTTCTTACGAATTGTGCTTTATGTCTGTGCTTTATCTATTTTTTTGTATTTGGTGAAATTACAGTGTGAGTGTTCTTAATGTGTCCATATTCACACACATGCACCTAACTCTACACATGTGCTATTGGTAATTGTCAATATGGATCTTGTTATGTCAATCATAAACTATTCAAACTATTCTATTGGATACCATTTAGTAGTATGTGCATTGTGGACTGTAGAGACATGCTGTGGATCTAGTCAACTCTTCTGACAAGGGTATAAAAAATGCAAATGAACTTTTGTGTCTCTGGTGAATTCTTTGTTCCCTAGAGGTAAGATGTGCATATATTACAAACATTCATATTGAATTTGGTTTCTTTTGCATGCATGCTCTATACAAGCATTCACCCAATGAAGCCCAAATTGAAAAGTAAAGTGGCTATTTCAAAATATACTACTTTAAATGAAGGCCCAAAAAATACCCTTGTTACCTCTCCTACCCCACTTGTACCATGCACAACAAATAAAGATAATAATATTCAAGATCCAATAAGCTTAAGGAGTTGGTGCATCAACAATTAATAAGAAGGATCTATCTTTTTCCAAAGTACATGTTGATAAGAAGAAGCTCGATGCAAGGAAGAAAAGTCTTAAAAGATTGTAGAACTTTAGGCCTTTTTATCAGTTATTGAGTCTTTTTAACTAGTCATGTTACAAAGGTGAGCTAATTTATTTTGTGAAAATTGCATTGATCCTTTGAGGCCAGATTGGGAAATGATGTATTTAGAAGCTGGAAAGGCTTCATCTCAGAATATTTGGGAGCCAAAAATTTGGTACCTGAGATCATAGTTAATGAAAACCGCTACAAGTTTGTCTGTTGGTATCTATAATTATTATTTTTGGTGCCTTTAGCTTGTTATATCAAATGATCACTACTGAAGCCTGTTGTACTTTCCATTAGCATTCACCTACAATTAAATTGGCATATTGTGAATGTTTCTGTTTCTTCTTTACTTTTGGCATATTTTTGTTTCTTTTGCAGTGCAAGAATGTCCCTTTTCATTTCATCTCAATACTTAAAGTTACAGAGTTCATATTAGTCTGCAATTTACAAAATGTAAAACCCCAACACCCTGGACAACTGCTTTTAAATGTGGTGCAACTGCATATTGCATGTAGGTTGTTCTTTCTTGAGATTCTCATAATCAGTTAATATGCTTGCTGTCAAGCATATATTTTTGTGATGCTTTGCATTTTGAAGTAAATCTTCATAGGTATATACGTATTTTATGTGTGACAGGCTGAAAACGAGAACCTCCCACCCAGGGTGATAAAAGAATTTGTAGAGGAGCTGAAGAGTCTCGATGAATCACCTCCTGGAGGCATTAAAGTGGTGGTGAATGATAACAAATTTTCAACTACATTTGTAGACATTGAAGGATTAGGTACATAACAAAAAAATAATCCAGAACAATGCAACATATTTTGGATGTTCCATGCTTCAGAAAGAGATCATTTGTTCATATCACATTTACTGAAGGATTTGAATTCATTATTATTTACATAGTTATTACTATATTTTTGCAGCATGATCTATATATGCATTTGTTGATGCTTTTTCCTACAGCTGGCACTCCATATGAATGTGGTTCTTTTCGAACGAAACTGGTCTTAACCCCTGATTTTCCAAAATCTCTTTCGAAAGGTAATTGTTGATCCTTATAATGATGCTTTATCCAACTTTTATATATTACATTCTCTTAAATGTATATTTTATTTAGATGTTTTGTTACCTGAAGACATTCTTTTTTTATTTTATTCTTATTGCTTGTCTAAATTGTCAAGTATACAAAGAGGATGCATGACTTGTGAAAACTAAGAAATAAACTTGTGTATTGGACTGCAAGGTATTTTGTGACAAAATTCTTCCACCCTAATATTGCAAATAATGGAGAGATTTATGTCAATACTCTGAAGAGGGGTTGGAATCCAACCCTTGGATTGCGACACGTTCTTCTTGTATGTGTTCATTCCCTTGATAGTGCTTGCTTTTTTGGTTCTAAGTTTTGACTCTTCTACTCATTGGATTGATGGATGATAAGTTGTGTGAGACCCGAGTTGTAAATGTTATCTTAATGTCGTTTGAATTAATATCTTGGAAAGTGAAACCACTTGTTAAATTGTGCTTATTTATCATATTGTTTTCTCAGCATTGTAGTGTGTTTACATATGGTTGTACATAACATGAGTTATAGGAATTGTGCTTGTTGCATATTTCTTAAAAGATAATTGAAAATTGAATATGCACATAACCTATTTAAATAGCATTGTAGCATGCTACATTTGGATGGACACAACATTAGTTATAGGAATTGTGCTTACCGCATATGGCTTAAAATATATTTGCACCTAGTGCCATACAATAATACTATTAAGCTCGTGCTTCTTCACAAGATATTTCTTGACAAATGAGACTGGTATATTTCTATCTCTTTTTCTATAGTGGCTGGTCTAGTTGAAAAAGACCTCAATAGTAGTGTGGAAGCATTGATGACTTCCTGAAACTACTATTAGAAAATACTTCCTGAGAAAATGTACTGAAAAGGGCCTGAAATGACCCCAGAACTACCCTTTGCAGTGCTTGTAACTGTGGAAATATGGCAGATTTATAACACTGAAATAGTCCTCAAAAGATACCATCCATGTCAACACTCCAGTAAGCTAGAATAATCTTATAGAACACCATGTCATCAAGGGCGCTCTTAAAAACATCCATCATATGTATTCAATATGCCATATCAAACCAGCGATGTATATTCATGTGTGACATGCATTATCATCATATAACCATCAATAATCACCATATGAAAGTACATAAGCAACCAAGTCATCATGGAAAACCACATCCCATAGCCACTAGCAAGCACATCATGAAGATCAAATTGTCTTAAGGCATCATAACACTAGGCAAACTATATGCTAGGGCATCATCAACATGAAGCAACAATCTAACACCAAAGAACCTAGGCCATCTAAATCTCCTTCAACATGTGACACCCTGCTGTAAATGTCACAAAAATCACATGTGGACACCCATGCAAAATGGGAGATAACTGGTCACAAAGGTATTCTTCCTTGACAAACCAAATGGTTCTCAAAGATAGCTTCTGTGGAGAAGTTTCCTCATCTACGACAGAAGTTGTGGACAACTTCCTCTTAGCAAGAAGGGAATGATGAGTATCTCATAGTGATCTCCAGATTGCTAATATCTCCAGTTCTCTTCTCCACATTATAGTTTGCATGTACAGTTTACTAACTGAATGTAAGGTAGACTGTATTAGGTGTCTTTGCATGCTCAGTTCAGGAGCAGACTGCATGTGCTTGGCCTTATTCAGTCAGCACTCATCCTAAACATTTTATTTATATTGATACCTACTAATCAAGAGTGTACAGTATCACTTTTGGTGGCATATTCTTGTGTTTGTTTCTATTATCTGCTTTGCTTGTACGAGGGTAGGGATGGATATTTTTTGCTTGTCTCCACTACTTTCCCTCCTCGTGGGTTGATATTTTCCTGGTCTTCTAATACATGTCTCGTTGGGAATCAGGAGGGATGGGGAATTTTAATTTTTGAGAGGTCAATTTCAAGTTTCAACATTTTGGATCATTGTATTTTCCTTGATTGGAGAGTCTTTTGTGAATGGAATTGCTCTATTCTCATTTGTTTCAAACATATATTTGAAACTTTCGAGTTTACTGCTGGGTGAAAACGCGAAGCTGGGAAACAATTCCGTGACAACGGAGTGAAAGAAAAAGAGGGCACGCGGATGAACAGGGAAAAAAAATTCAACCTCAAACTCTCGGCCGAGAGTTTAAAAATTTCTAGGTCAAGAGTTTTGAGAGTTCAAACTCTAGGCCGAGAGTTTAAAAAAACTCTAGGCCGAGAGTTTGAACCAATCACTGTGATGTATTTTCAAAAAAACTCTCGGATGAGAGTTTGAACTAAACTCTCAGCCAAGAGTTTGGAAGGTATTTTTTGGCCGAGAGTTTATTGTCAACAAAACCTGTGAAAATATCAGGCATCTTTCTGGAACCTGCAACTTCAGCAACCCCAAACCCTTGCAAATTTTAAGTATTATTTGTCGGACTTGGTAGCAATGGATTCATATCTGAATCTAGTTTCCAATGATATAATAAGTGTTTCATTTTGATTTGAATTACTATTTATTAATAATTTTTTTCTAAACCTTAGCCCTTCATAATTTTATTACTCTGGAAATCACCCGAAATGAAAATTCAATATCATAACAAAGACAACACCAAAAAAATTGAAATTTCACAGAGATCATAATTGGCTTGTCCTCTTCAAATGGGTACTTTTATTTTTTCCAATAAGAGTCACATTTGAAAGAAAATGTGAAGACAAAAACATGTGTCGATAATGCACAATTTTATGAACATACATTGTTTCGATAAATAATAAAAAATATTTCCCAAGTCTTAAAAAACTCAAAATATAGTCCAGGATCAAGTGTAGTGTGTGTAGATTATGAGCCTACAATTTATTTCCCTAAAATGAATAACCATCTATCAAAAAACCGACGTCAACACAGGTCACTCATTATCCATACCTAAAAGTTTCAAGTATATGCCGTTGGTTAACAACAAATTTGTCCCACGATATGTCCATAAAAAAAATTAAAAAAATACGATTAGAAAGCTAATTCAATTCTCTAAAACCTTTGTGTTTACTTTAAGTTGAAATTCCTATGGGAGATATGGGTTTGAAGAGGTCGAAGTTGAAAAACATAAAATTTAGTAGTTTTGTTTGTCAAAAACAAGCCAAAATTGTTTCCCAACTTCATGTTTTCACCCTGCTACAAATTGTCAAGAAGATTGATCTACTTCTCCTACGCTTATGCTTAGGGATCTGCTGAGGATCATGGGACTTATCAAATACTTCTTCACTTTTGGCTACAAATGTTGTGAAAAGAGGTTTGTCATCTTTCCTATTTTTAATATGATCACTTGTCTTCATGTCATCAGGATTCATTGTGACAATTTAATCATTCATTGTATCACAAGTCTAGGCTTCAAAACTTCTTCAACACTTCAATTCTGCCTTTTTGTCAACGGTTCTGTGCTAGGGTTCTAAACACGACTTGCACCATAAATTCTTCTGAAGTTCTGTTCTAAAATCTGCATAGGATAGCTCTTGAAATCTTCACAAGTTTAGTTGTAAATACTTCACATGAACCTTCAATGGATATGCATTGAAGACTGTACCAAATTATTCATAATTTCTACACCCACATCTTTAAATGTGCATTAAAAGGGAAAAAAGAGTTTCAAGGATGTCGGAGAAGGTAGTTGTGGGTATTTTGTCTCGAGTGGTCAAACTAGCAGGGTTTATAACAGGGTCAATAGTGATTTCGAAAGCAAGCAAGAAATTTTTCAGCCTTATGCCAGGAGAAGTACTTCTTGCTTCACTTGATGCTTTTGGTAAGTTTGAGTTATACTTTTTTAAAATTTCAGCTTCTTTCATGTTAGTTGGTCAGCCTAGGGAATCTTGTGGGTTACATTATTTGATCCCTTCTTGTCAAGTGTGGGAGGTGGAAACAATCTTCTTTGACCTTTCCAATTTCACTAATGTAAGCAGTTCACATCATTTTATAGGTTTATTTAATCCTTCGTACATGTAGACTATGTAGCAGTTCGATTTGGCATTCTAAGGGTTCAGTTGTATAGGGAGCTTGAACTATAAGGGGATGGTGTTGCACTTGAAAATGGAAATGGAATGACATGCTTTTAGTGCAACCAGGAACACCAACCAACAACTTTTAAAATTTTGACCCAGGAACACCACCCAAAACTAGTTGAACCTTTAGTTTATTTTTATTAAAAATAATCCGAGTTAAGTTAGAGTTAAAATAAACCTAGTGCCACACTGAGAGCGTTCTATCCATTTGCAGATGCAATGGAAGTATCCAATAGATGGTAAAACAAATATGGAGCAACTATAAGAGCTAACAATTTCTTCAATTTCACAGCCATGAACAATTAAAGGACAATGACTTATGAAACCATAAATGAAGTAGACCAAGTAGGACAGCCTTCTTATAGAATGAACAGGCAACAATACAACAATCTTTCGATATGATTTCACCACAAGATTAAGAGAGTCATACTTAATCTTCTTCCTTAGCTAAAATAGTCCTCAAACATAGAGTGAACATCCCTAACCAGAAAATTTCAGCAGCAAATATCCTTCAATAATCCAATGTTACATCAAGAGTTAGGGAGGGTTTCACATCAACCCTAGCATCCTCTTATTGGAGAAAGACTACCCATACAATGGAAATCCTTGCAAAAACACTAGTCATCCATGAAAGAGATGGAAAACCTCACATTCAACTTGTCCCTTAACTTCTTTCTCCCCAGAAGATCTACAACGAAGCTTGGAGGGGAACATCCACAACTCCAACATTTAGCAAATGAATCTTCGCTCCATTATACCTTTCTAGCAAATGAATCTTTCCTCCATTTATACCTTTCTACACCCCAAATTAAAGGTCTTCTTCCATCTAGGGTTTAAAGAGGTGAAAATAATATTTTAATCCATAGAAAGTGTCCTTCTATGTAGGGTGCAACTCCCTAGGCCTTTTTCATGGGTGATTAATGATCCATAAAGTGTAGGCCTATGGCATTGGTCAACACAGATGCTCTGCAAAATAAAAAAAGCCAAAGTCTCTACAACTCCGTCAATGTTGAGTTTAAAGCCTCTCTGCCGCTATCCACCCACAGGCATGGATGGATATCTCTATTTTCAGATTGGGTCACTACTCGATTTACTTGCGATGGAAAACCAAGACCATTTACAACTATAGATTCTAGTGCATTTTGGTTTAATTGCTAGTTGTAAAACAAACAATTAATGAACAAATGCACCCAACTCTGTGCAATGCTAAATATGTATGTTTATATACCCATAAATAAGTGGTTGTTATGTATGTTTATGTACCCATACATAAGTGGTTGAAGTGAAGTCATCAAACATAGGTTGAGACAAATATATGGCTGTAGGTATGAAGAAATATATATAGTCCCATGGGATAACTCAATCATTTGAACCATCCACCCAAGGCATGTTGCCAACAAGAAGGCTATAGGTTACAAGTTTAATTTCTGTTTGAGTTCTTTGGGGTTACCAGCTGCTATTATGGCTAGTGGTTGAGACACCCTCCATCCATATATTCTAAGAAAACAGGGGATCCATGAGGTTTTCCTTGGTGTGTGTGTACAGTAATTGCTTCATACCATTAACATGCCACCAAAGTCCATTCAACTAAAATAAAAAATGCTATGTGAGTGGAATACACCAATAACATATATGATGACTAAATCCTTTTACCTGAAACATAATTCTAGGAAGCTTGAGCTTGAACAGTGTGCAACTTTAATTTTCTTCACATACATCAAAGTTGCAAGAGCCGTGTGATCATTTAAGTAGTGAATAGACTACTATTATGAGGGATTCACCAGTTTAATTAAATTGGTAATGCAAATAGAATTCCAAATTAACTGCCATTGATTTGGAGAGCATATTTCTGAACAAAAATTGGTTAATCAAAAGCTAGTTCCAGTCAAACCAATAGTGTGGGTAGCCTACACTGGCTCTTGATGCAGTACCTGTTGTGTGCAATCCTGATTGAACTAGGCATGGATTAAGAATGGCAAAGTCCTCCAGAGAATTTCTAAGGAGATGTCTCCGAAATGAGATCATGCACATGCCATATTGCTTATGCTAAGTAGTACCCATCCCAACATGGTATCGTACTTAGAGGGCTATTCCAAGATCTAGGTAGTTGATTCTCATCTTCCACATAATCAGGAGTGGGTGCAAATACTTAAGGAGAACTTTCAACTGGATCAAAATAAGATGACGCAATATTTGTTGGGTCAACATTGGAGTGATGGCAATTCCTATTTGGTGATTGAGTCTCTCTACAACTTCCAAGTTTCCAACCTTATAAACAACCCACCCTCAAACATAAGAAGAATAAAAAATTGGCTCCAAAATGTTACGGGCTTTGTGACAGAAAATTGTTTTGCGTTATGCAGGGATTCAACCAAACATTTACATGTAAGGCCACTTGGTGGATTTGATCCCAAGACCCCATAGACTAAGGGTTTGAAAGCATTAGTCTCTTGTCTAATTCTTCAACCAAAAAACACCAAATTTATCATTTCCCTTGTATTTCTAAGGTATAATTTATTTCAGAAAAATCAGAAAAAATATTTGCTTGTATTTCTAGGCTAGTTTCGGGTAAATTTAGAGTAGAACTAACCCCCCAAAACCTACAAATATATTTCCTGAAATTTTCAGATTAGTTTAAAAAAATTTCTTTGAGTTGGATTAGCTTAGTTTTATTTTTTGCCCCTAGGTGTAATTTCTGCATTTGATCTTAGGAAAATTAGCCCTAAAAATTTATCATTTGCATAGCTTTCTAGGGTTTTATGCTAGATTAAGACTGCTGGAAATTTTGGGGCATTAGTTTCATTCATTTCCGGTGTTATATGGGGATGCATCCCCTCAGGGTCTGGGGCACGCCCCCCTCGCTTGTTGTGCCCCCAAGATGTGGGGGCGCATGGAGAAATTTTTTCACACATCCCCAATTTGGCGAAACATGGGGAAATGCATGGCGAGACGTTTCACAAAAAGAGGGACGTCTGGGCACCCCCTCCTGAAAAACGAAACACCTAGACGCCCCCTCATGATTTTTGTAATTTTTTTCGTAAAAAAAAACTACTTATATATAGAACATGATTTCTGATTTAGTATGTCTGATTTCAGACTCTGGTGTTTGTTGAGTTATCTAACATTAACTGGTAATATTAAATTCTTAAAGTAAAAGGATATAAAATAAAAGATAAGGAGAATGTCACTTTCATTTTCTATTCTTTTACTTAAATTTGTAACATTACCATTAATTGTTTCAGAATGTTTGAGAGCGGTTCCAACCTTATCAAACTTCATATGCAAAAAGTAGAATTTTAGATCCCATTAACAGTATTCACGTTTTTAAGGATTGCAATGTTTCCACTTGATTCTATCATGTATAAGGATATGGGATTGACATTTAATCAAGCACATCAACCCCTCTATGTAGCTTGATGTTGGTGGTTATTATTGTTGAGAAAGTGCATAGACATCTACTGGAACAAATCAATGACCTATCACGGGCCCTCCTCGGAATCACACCCACTGAAAATAAATCCATGCCATCCATAAATGAAGTAGAACACACTAGTATCAACTGGAACAAATCAAACACCCATTATAGATCCTCTTGGGCATCTCACCCATTCAAAATATTTAATAAATCTAAGCCAACCAACAATCAAGTACATTATCACCAATCACGAGTAAAAATTTACTGACATCATAAGAGCAACTAGGGTTTCAACCCCTCAAACCCTTCACTAGTGCAAAAGCTCATCCCAAGCACATTGGGGGTTCACCACCTGACAACCACTCCCAGTAACAACCTGTTACCCCCTATTTGCATGGGATAAATTTTGAAGACTTGTCAGGCCTTGAAAGAATTTATGGACACCTAGCTGATCTTATTTGCTGATCTACAAATCCTGGGCAGCCTCTAATTGAATTTGGACAAGTATGGATCAACCATGCAAAGGTCTTGTGAGCATAGAATAATATTCAATCCCAATTTAGATATGGAAGATGCTTGAAGGTTTGTGCACTCATGGGTTATTTCGGTGTTTTCTTGGGAGTAGATCTGAAGCTCTCATGACAGCAAGAAACCAACAACATTTAGGGTTACATGTGGATGGATGAAGATAGGTTCTTGATCTTGGTTCATAATTCATATTTCAGTGATGCCCTAGGAGCGATTATGTTAGCTTATGGATGTTCATGTAATATGTTGGTTAGCAAATGTGATTGATCTTGATGCATTCTCTTATGGTTCATTGTTATTGTGCATTCTACTCCCACCATGTCTCCTTAAAGCAATTTTGCTTTTATTTTACACTTGCCATTAGTTGTAACCTGTAGCTTTGAAAATCATAATTGCTTTATGAGACAGAGCTGTCTATTTCCCAAAATTAATGAATTAATCAGAACTACAGTAAAACAGAGAAAGTAATGGTGGAGCAGAGTCATCAGAGGTGGTTATATATGGTGAAACAAGAGGCTTGAAGGAAAACAAACGTGAGGATCAAGATTTGGAGCCACGTGATGAAGAGCTAATGTATTGAAAGATGTAGAAAGCATCTCCCTTGTGGCTAGGATTATGTTACTATGAAGAGAGAGTGTTGTTTTGAGAAGATGTGTCAAAATGTGGTGTGCTCTTTTGATGCCCTGACACAATACTTACACCAGGAGTTTGGGTGCGCCTGTGATTAGTAGCACAATCCAATATTATCTTGAGTACACTCCAAACTAAGAAAACAACAACTCCTTTTTTATTACTTAAACAGTATGCTTTACTCACAAAAGTCATGGAAGTTTATGAAATTAGCGAGATTTTGTTCCTTGAACAAAAGCCCCCTTTTCTGGTTATGAAAGCTAGCTTTATTAAAAGGAAATGGTGCCCCTCTCCTCTACCTCGGATAGCGGCATATAATCCAAGGAAAAGCAACTACACTCTTTCCATAATCAGTAATATTGTCCCATAGCAGCACATGCTAAAAAGCAGTGCTTCCCTTCTCCATGTGGATGGCACAGCCTCCAAGAAACAAAAGATGGACACCTCCATGCCCTAGAATAGCACTCTTTCCAAGTATAGAATAACTGCTCTCTTTGTCTTATCTTCAGGATGAGTTTAGCACAAAGCACAAACAACACTCCTTTTTTATTTAAGAAATGCTCCAAACAAGGAAAAAGCAGGACTTATCTTTGGCTCAATCTATATGCTAAATTTGGTACAAAGAAGTGACTCTTCTCCACTTGTTTTCATATTAAATTTAGCATAAAAGCTATGCTATTATCAATACAAAGTTAGTGCCTCATCTCATCTTGATGCTGATTCAAATTTCAGGCATAAAGCAGCACTAGACCTGGTGCTAAAATTATCATTTGTTTTCAATGAACATTAGTGCACTCTTTATGTAGATGAATTGGAAATTTTTAAGGCGCTGACTTCTCTAGGTTAAGCATTGTCATTATCCTCCTACAATATGCTAGAATTAATTCTTCTTAGGATGTTGATCTGACTGTCATAGACGTGGTGAGTGTCATGCACATCTTAGGTAACAAATTGACATCCACAATGCTAAGTCTGAATACTTTAGGTCGAATGAATCCTTCTTAGGATGTTGATCTGACTGTCATAGACGTGCTAAGTGTCATGTGTTAATTTTTAGTGCAGCTGCGAGACCCATTCTCAGAGAGAATGGTACCCTAGTCAGTTAACTAGGGTTCCTGGTCAAGTTAACCAGGCAGAGTAATGAGTAAGACCCTAGAAGGTACCCTAGGGCCCCCAGTTGTCTCCTGGGGTTCTTGGTCAAGGACCAAGCAGGTTGATGCCATGGCAAAGTCCCTAGCATGTGGCTAGGGCCCCTATTTGTCTCTAGGGTATTCTGGTCTAGAACCAGACGGTTTCTTGGTCATGATGACCAAGCAGATCCTGCAGGTTGAGACAGAGACTTCCTAGGTCCTGCAGATGGTTGATCAACATTCAGTCTAGGACTGAATGCTCAGCTTGAGGCTGAGGATCATTCTCTGGGAGAATGGAGAACCTGGTCATGGACCAGATGGTTGATCAACATGTCCCAGTCTACGACTGAGGCTCATCCTTGGGCTGAGAAGCCATTCCTTGAGAATGGAGGCACTTGGTCAGTTACCAAGATTATGATGTTGGATGTCCTCTTCTCCTAGGTCTTCGAGATGGATGAGTTGGTTGGTCTTCTCAAGGGACTGGCCACCCCTTGTGGAAGCCACTAACATTTGACCTAAGGAGCAGTTGAGAGGATCACATGATCACATCATCTGTGTGGACCCTTCCTTATACAATGATGATGAACTTTCAGGTTATATGGAACATTTGTACATTTGAGAGAGAGATGACTGGTTGTACCTTTCCACCTTGGGTGATTTACTTTTGGTCTTTTAGTGTTGTGGTACCCTGTCTTTGATTTGTGGTAAATAGGGTCATTGACCCACCTTTTATTTATACCACCCTTGTTGTTTTTGATCTTATAGGTACTTTAGATGTTTGACCACTTTCTGAGGTTCTTTTATTTATTTTTATTTTTATCTTTTATTATTTTTATTTATTTTTATCTTTTATTATTTTTATTTTTATTATTTTTATCTTTTATTATTTTTATTTTTTATTATTTTTATTTATTTTTATCTTTTATTATTTTTATCTTTTATTATTTTTATTTATTTTTATCTTTTATTATTTTTATTTATTTTTATCTTTTATTTATTTATCTTTTATTTTATTTTAAAGTGGCCTTTCCCTAATTTAATGAGATCCTAATTTTTTATTATTTTAACTTTTAACTTTTAATCTTTCCTAATTCTAAGGAATCCTAATTTAAAGGATTATTTTAATAATCCTATTATCCTATAAATAAAGGTCTATTGTTTATCAATTGAATATATATATCTATATCTCAGCTCTAGCTTCTCTGCTCCTTGACGTCAAGGGTTTTAAGGTTCTTTCTTGCTGCTGCTTACTCACCTCTGTAGGCTGTCCATCTGCTGCTGGAGATTACCTTCATTCCAGATCTGATTTGTCTAACTGCTAGAGTCTTCTGTAAGGTTGCTGATATTATTATCACTAGGCTGTGATCTAATTTATGACCTCCCTATGTACTTGACATGAGGTTGACTGATCTGATTTTGAATACCACGATTTTTTGAGGTAACCAAAGTCTGCCATAACTCTGAGAGAGGTCCGATCTGCTGTTTAAGGTTTGATCTGCTGTTTGTAACTCTGAGAGAGGTCCGATCTGCTGTTTAAGGTTTGATCTGCTGTTTGTGACTTGACTGGGATCCGATCTGCTGTTTGAAGTCTGCTTGGGATCCGATCTACATGCTGAGAGATCATTGGTGGAGGCCGTGAGGCATTTTTTGGTCTGATCTACTAGTTTGTGATTTGAATAGGGTGCGATCTATCTGTTGATTGCATTTTTTGTGGAGGCCGTAAGGCCCTGGGTTTTGTCCTACTCTGCTGTGTGCATGTCTGTGGAAGCCATGAGTGTTGGTGGACAGATCTCTAGTAATCAGACCATGTTTATATGCTGTGCCTTGCTCTTCTACCAGATCTATTGCTGAGATTTGTTTTTAACATATCCATATTATTGAGACTTGATCTTTATGCTGAACCTTGCCTCTGACCAGATCTAAGTGCTAAGATTTTACTTATGGTCAAACCCTTGTGCTGAGTCTTGTTTGTGGACTGATCTATGTGCTAAGACTTGTCTTTGATTCAGATCTATTATGATGAGACTTGATTAAGATTGTCACTGTGTTCTTGACTGTCTTTGACTATTTGACTGTATCTCAACCTGTCATCTCTCTCTCTCTGGTTTGTACTACCCTCTTGTAGGGTCTGATAGTTTCCAGATTTGACTGGCCTCTCTGAGGCACAGTGTTTACTGAAAGTAAGTAATTCTTCTGAGTATTTTATAGGAAGGGTCCCACACACAAGTAAGTATCTTCTCGTTTATTATTATGTGGTTAAAATTAGTTATTCTACGTTAATTGCTGCTGAAGATTAACTTAGCACAGTGACCTAACGGGTAGTGTTAAAAATACTTTAACACAGTGACCTGAGAGTGCTAAAGACATGAAATTTATGTTATGATAGTTTTTATTACTGCACTATTTAATATTCGATATTTGTAAATGTTTATTAAATGTATTTTCTGCATTAGAATATGTTGAATTGTTATTTTTCTGTACAAAACCCTAACTTGACAAAATTTCAACAATGCACATCTCAGGTAACAAATTGGCATCCACAATGCTGAGTCTGAATATGTTAGGTCTTCAATAGAAACTGATAACTTGTCATCCAGGAAAAGCATGGCATACACAGGTTTCTTGCTGACAAATGACCAACACTTAGCCTACTTATGATAACTAAACTCCCACAATAAGTATGCTGCTACAATTCTGAGAATAAAGGTTCCATGATTCTGGAAACACCGGAATCTCCTCTAATCTGCACTTTAGCAACTTTAGATGTCATCAATAATAACAATTAATGCTTCAGAAGTGTTGATTCAACTAAAAACTAACACTGCAAATTCTGCCACATTGGTAGAAAAGATATGCAGTGGAAGAATAATATCATTTAACCCAATTCATGATGCTTTTTATCAGGTATTCATTACAAAGCTCTAACTATAACAATCTAATATTTAAGAAAACCAAGGCTGATGACTGTCAAGGTGCTTAATGATCTTGTCATTCTTGCTTTGGTTGTGCTTGAAATGCTTGTTTTTTGTAGAAGTTTTCCTATGATGCTAATACCCCTGTAGGTGTCAGTTTGGCATACATACAATATTGGAGCTCCTGGGATTTTCCATGGTGACACATTTTTCTATTACTCTAATGTTCAAAGAGAGCCGAATGGTCTTTTATATATAGTCTCTTGGTCAAGTAATTTTATATTACAGCTTCCAAATATCTAATGACTACATTCATTTTTTTATCAAGACCTTTTCCTTCCTTTGGCAGTCCCTTTGGCACTGATGTCTCGAACCAGGTAAATGCTATCACCTCAACTACTTCCCATCTTCTTTTGGTCTAGTCTGTGTATGATTTAATATAGAATTCACTCTAATGGACGAGAATAACAAATATTGTCCATTCTGCCAAATTTTCCAGTGAATTTCAAGACAGAAAACAAGAGGTAAAAGATGCAATGCCATCAGAGCAGATGGTACCAACGGGAAAACTTGTTTTTTCAATTGGTATTGGGATCCTGCTCTTTGAACCTGCCTTTAGGTAGTAATGGGATTGCCTCCATATATGGGCATGCTTTTAGGCCTTGGAGTTTTGTGGGTCCTGACAGATGCAATTCACAAAGGAGACTCCGAGAGTGAGAAGTTAAAAGTACCACAAGCTCTCTCTCGAATTGATACCCAAAGTACCCTCTTTTTCCTTGGAGTTCTTCTTTCAGTTGGAAGGTAAGCATGCAGACCTGTTGAATTGCACAGTGGAAGAATAATATCATTTAACCCAATTCATGAGTATAATAATGAACACGTGCCTGAAGTTGCTACTGCAATGAGGGATCTGCACCTTTATTAGAGGAGTGGGGTGATTGAATGAGTGAAAATGGGATGGCTGAGTAGGTTTAAGTACTTGTCCATATGCTCTATCACTAAAGTTAGAATAGTATGCAAGAGGATGGCCTGCATTAATAATAGGCAGGTCAACCTATTAGGATCCTCATAGAGTAAATTGCGAATGCAAATAAGGAATCCTATTATCTATAGGTTCCATGAACATAGATGCAAATCTAATTGTTCGTGAAGGAATTATGATCACCTTTGGTTTCATGATATAATTGAATACTTCTCTCTTTATAGGAAGGTTGGTTTATTTACTGTCTTATGCTTTTTATCAGGTATTCATTGCAGGGCTCTAACTATAACAATCTAATATTTAAGAAAACCAAGGCTAATGACTGTCAAGGTGCTTAATGATCTTGTCTTTCTTGCTTTGGTTGTGCTTTAAATGCTTGTTTTTTGTAGAAGTTTTCCTGTGATGCTAATACCCATGTAGGTGTCAGTTTGGCATACATACAATATTGGAGTTCCTGGGATTTTCCATGGTGACACATTTTTCTATTACTCTAATGTTCAAAGAGAGCCGGATGGTATTTTATATATAGTCTCTTGGTCAAGTAATTTTATATTACAGCTTCCAAATATCTGATGACTACATTCATTGTTTTATCAGGACCTTTTTGTTCAGCAGTTTCCTTGGCAGTCCCTTTGGTACTGATTTCCCGAACCAGGTAATTGTTATCACCTCAACTACTTCCCATCTTCTTTTGGTCTAGTCTGTGTATGATTTAATACAGAATGCACAGTAATTGACAAGAATAACAAATATTGTCCATTCTGCCAAATTTTCCAGTGAATTTCAAGACAAAAAACAAGAGGTAAAAGATGCAATGCCATCAAAGTAGATGGTACCAATGGGAAAACTTGTTTTTCAGTTGGCATTGGGACCTTTCTCTTTGATCCCGCCTTTAAGGCAGTAACGGGATTGCCTCCATATTTGAGCATGCTTTTAAGCCTTGGAGTTCTGTGTGTCCTGACAGATGCAATTCACAATGGAGACTCTGAGAGTGAGAAGTTAAAAGTACCACAAGCTCTCTCTCGAATTGATACCCAAAGTACCCTCTTTTTCCTTGGAATTCTTCTTTCAGTTGGAAGGTAAGCATGAAGACCTGTTGAATTGCATCTTATTTGATAGTTTTGAAATAGTTGCTTAAACAGATTTTGATTTGCTATTCCATCTCTAGATATATTTCTTTAGGAATATTATTGGTATTTTTTGAAATGAGTATACATTTATTTTTGTATTTCTAGATACATTATTTAGAAATGTTATTGATCTTTTTTTAAAATGATTATACACTTTTTTTTCAAGCAGGTAGGATTATATTTACCTTTCTATGACATTTTTTGAGATTGTCTTGAGAGCTTTTCAAGTAAGAATGCACCCCAATTTACTCCATATGCTCCTTTAGTAGTAGGATCAATTGCACGGTCATTGGCATGTATTACTTATTCTCCTATTGAATTAGCAAGAACATAGATGCAGGTTAGGTTAGGCTATTCCAAGGGTACCAAAGATCAAAGACAAATACAACCCAACCACATGGATGTTAGAAGTTATCTCTACTATTGCTGAACATGGTTTGGGGATAGACTTTGCAGAGCATTACAAGAAATCTTCCCTCTACAAGTAAGCATTAAACTTATCAATATTTTCTCACCAAAATCCTTATGCTTATAAGAGCTAGCTATTATGTAAGTGTTTCACCTGGCTGTGTATTATCAGCAAGGCTCTATAACTGGTTAAATTTAGCCTAGCCAATTCGACTGACTCTGAATTCATCATGAGCCAAGTTGTAATGAACTCAAAATATGGATGATTGTTGCGGACATAAAAATTGATTTGCTTGACTTGCCCTTTGCAACACATTTGGTCAATTGGGCCTGTTTGTAGAAGAATATAGTAAGATGCTAAATTTTAAAGAAGCATGCCATGTTGTCTTGTTAAATTTGACAGATTGCCAACCATGATTGGATCTTGCAGATACAAGTAGTAGTTTGATATCATGGACCTATTTGTTATTAGATTTCACTGTGATAAAGATCTCTTTTCTGTAGCAAGGGAGGTGGCTTGGCCCACATTGGAGGAAGATGAGTTTGGGACACCATTTTCTCATCCTTTGCTTCTATATAAACTGAAATTCTCCTTCCCATGGCATCATCCACCATTATCTTCAAGTTACTTATGAATTTTTAGTCAAATTCATATATCTTGGCATGACTCTAGATGACTCGGTAGATAGTTTAACAATGGATGCATGCTTGTCATTCCTATAAATTTCTGGGAATTTTTCATTTTGCATCATTCAAGCATACAAAATAATGATTACCAAGTTACTATAGATCGATAATGGATTACCTTGTACTAGTCCTTCAAGTTCTTGCACTTAATAAAAGCAGTTGAAGAACTTGAAGGACTAGTACAAGGTAATCTATTATGGATCTATAGTAACTTGGTAATCATTATTTTGTATGCTTGAATAATGCAAAATTTGTTTGAATATCATCATTGTCAAGCAATAACAACTTCTTAAAGCGTGCTAGCTCAATGGTAGAGCACCTGCCTAATTATAGGCAGGAAATTGGTGGTTCAATTCCTCCATACCCTATCATAAATTAGTGACTAAGAAAACTACTAAATTCGCATATATACGACTATTAGTAGCTAATTTCCAGTATCTTATAGGGCGACTAACATTTACTCGTATTTAGCTTCGTCATTAATATGTTATCATCTAGTAGTTTATTTAGGCGTATATTTGGTCATTAATTGTGACAATCAATGACTAAATCAATGTCTAAATCATTGGCTATCAATGACTAAATCAATGACTAAATCAGTGACTAAATCAATGAGTATCAATGACTAAATCAATGACTAAATCAATGACTATCAATGACTAAATCAGTGAGTATCAATGACTAAATCAATGACTTAATCAGTGACTATCAATGACTAAATCACAACCAATTAATGACTAGTGAAATACGACTACAGATAAGATAGTGGAAATCGGATACTATTAGTCACCGACTCAAAAATAATCGTTTATAGTCGAATTTTAGTCATTTTTTTAGTCATTAATTTCTCATTTTGTACTAGTGATACAGGTTTAAGATGGATCTATGCTTGATCCCTCTCAACATATATCTTGGTTTAACTCGAGTTTCATGTTTGCTCGATATTATCTAATTTCTTTTTCCAAATATAATTTGCAGCATCAAGATCTTTCATATCAAACTTAGAATACAACTAAGCATTGGAATCCTTAATGGTTTCCTTGTTGTAACCAATCAAAAACATAACATTAACATAACAAACCGCATAAATAAAATGGTTCTTGGTGACTGCATTAATCTTGTGAAATTCACAGCAAATCATAGAGCCTCAGAGACCTCATAGTGAAAGAATTAGTAAAAATGATGAATTACAGTGAAAATTGCAGGGGAATGAGCAGTAAAATTAATCATGCATTGAAAATCAGATGTGCACATAAATGTGTGTCAAAATCCCTTAATCAATATATTCCAAGAATAAATTACAATGGAGAGAATTCAATTATCCAAGGATAATTCGAATCCATGTCAGTCTACCTAGTATAGCATAAGAAATATCACCACTAGAGTGCTCCGGAGCTACCAAACTCAATTGAGACTCAATGAACTGAAGCTACTATCAATTAACTCACCAAGAAGGGTGCATCAGTGATTTTGGCATGCAAAATATGATAGATAGGTCCTAGTAGATCACAATCAGTTGCAATCGTATCTCAAACACCCCACTAGAGTCAAGAACTCAGGTGGAACTCAGTTGGACTAAACTAGATCACTGTGTTAGCTCCCAAAATGTACGGAACTGACTCTAGTGTTCCTAAAATAATGCATGCAGGGTGCATCAAGTGGATAATGGGTCCTAGATGACATCTGCACACACCAGGGGCGTAACAACATCATCAACTACTAGGAAAAGGTAAATAATGCTAAGGTGGACAAGGTTGGAGTATTAATTCTCCTAACAACCCCCCTTAATCCAAACTTAGACAATCCTGGGCCCTGGTTACTAAGACCAAAGGTAACCCATACAATAAAAATAATAATATGTTCATGAAACTAAGGAAATGAGGAAACACCTCATGGGAAAAATACCCCCCCCTAAAAAATGAACAGCAGGAAACTCAAACAGCCTTCACACCAAGCAGAGAAGGAAAATATATTTTGAGTGAAGACTTTGTAAAAATGTTGGCAACCTGCTCCTATGTAGGATAGTAATGAAGGTGTTGGATCTGGATCTGGATCTGGATATGGATATGGATCTAGATCTACTCCTCTGATATACCTCCCACTGTTGGGAAGCTGCATTTTCCAAAACAAGTCTTTCATAATAATTTCTTGCTACTGGGGAAAATGCCTCATTGAAGTCCAAACCATGAATCTTTGAGTACCCTTTGTCAACCAGCCTAGCTTTTTACTTGGTTGTAGATCCATCATGGCAAGTCTCTTTGAAGGATTGCGGATCAGATCCCATCATCATGTAGAACCTTTCTGAGAGAAGTGGATATGTATTACATAGTGCAAGGTTTGCATCTCGATATTGATATTTGGCTCTTCTATGGTCATATGGATCCCCAGCTATGTTCTCATCAGCTTCAAGGACTTTGTGAGCCCATGTTGGCCTTGGCCATGGATTGGGACCAGTGATTGGATCAGGATCTAGATCTTCTTGAAATTCATACTCAACATCAAGATCTTGGTCCTCATCTTCAGAATTTGAAACTGGATCATTAGAAGATAAACAATTATGATCTTCATCAGATGCAAATGGAGTAGGTACAGGGTATGGAAAAAAGCAAGATAATTCATCTGCCTTGGATGAATTGTTTGCAACACCTTTCGCTATTATCTTCATAGATGAGATCTCTGCAATTTCAACTATGTCAAGTCCAAAAATAACTTTCTTCGGTGAACCTGTGTGAGTCATGTGATAAACAGATAACAAGTTTTCTATCAAGGAAGGCACATACAAAACACTTTTTAACTTTCCATGCTCTATTTGTATTGTTCCCTTCCCTTTAGTAGAGAGTGATGAATCATCTCCCATGTGAATAGTAGGACCATCAGTGAGATCTAAAGAAGACAAAGACTCTCTGGAGGAAACCATGTGGTTGGAGGATCCAGAATCTATGAGGAAGGCTTGTTGTTAGTCCTAAAGTTTGCTAACTGACTACGGGATAGCAGTGTTCAGGCACCTCAGAAATTCAAGAATTTTTTTTGTGTTTTTTGTTTGGATAAGAGAATAAAGGTCAAGGGATATAGAAAAAAGTACAGAGAAGCTATGATCTGAAAATATCAGATAACAAATGCATAAGAATAAGATTTTTATAGAAAGAATGATTTGTTCAACTTTGGAATGCAGGAGACAAGTTTAAATCATATAAACACATGGAAAAACAAACAGTTCATACATATGTATAATATGTAAAAGCCTAGGTATCTGAAAATACATTTCAAATATCATTCATGCTACAATATTTATTTGCCAACATCAACATTCATACAGAAAACATCTATACAAATGAACATGAAAACAAAGGTTCAAACAGAACTAGAAAACATTGAACAAAATATAGTTTAAAACTAAGCTCCACTTAGATAACAAAGCCATCCATTCAGTAAAAGAAACTCTTACACAAACATAGAATCACAGGATTGTTCACAGGTTTCCAGCAAGTATCCACCCTCATGTTTGTTCCCCTTTTTTTTAACAAGTTTTACAATTTATAAAAGTAGATAATCCTAGAAAGCTTCCCTAGATCCACTTTCCTAGGATCTTATCATACCAAAAATAGAATTTTAAAGACTGGAATGACAAGTGCTCTATATTACTCCTAATTCAAATTGACTTGCAAGATTATATTTGCCTAGTTGCCTCATCTAGTGTTGAGAGGCCATCTTGATCATGACTTCTGGCTGCGCTTTGGCGGTGGACACCTTCAATTACCCTGTCATCAATTGATTTTTGCAGTTGGCTAGAAAAAGGTCTATATGCTTTTGACTCTAAGTCTTTTTGAAAAGATATAGTTGAGATATCTTCAAAACTCAAGCAATAGGATACAGTAGGCGAATGATCAATTTCAATGATTGTGCTAAATTTATCTTTCCATGAACTGTAAAATCCATCATACCTTCCATCAATTTACTTGTTGTCTGTTGCCCATAATTCTTTGGATGTTCCATGCAATATTGTATGTGATCTCTCAGTATTGGCCTGAATTCCCTATCAAGCTGTGTGTCATGCTTGTCTCAGCTCGCCTTCCATAACACTGCTTAGAATCTTCTTTTACTGTCTCCAAGAAAAGAAAAGGCACCTGTCTTCCTACAGCTTCATTTAAAATTTCCAGAGAATGATATATGCTGCGCAAGTATAATATTTTCCCTGGCAACAAAACTGTATATTAATGATTGCTGCACCATGACTTTTGACTTTTGTAGTTTAGTGTTCGATCCAGATGGAGTTGGATAACTAGGATCTCGGAATTCGACCACGATATTGCTTTCAAAAGATAGACAGTGGCGGGCATAAAACAAAATTCCAGTAGAACCGTCAACAATATGACAACCATATTTGGAATTTTCCCTTTCTGGAACTTTCTGCAACCAATCTTAGACAGAGCTCGATAATAAAGGTAGCGGTGGTGTTGGTTCTTATTCTTGTACATAAATATCTGAAACATTTACACTCTCAGACTGGAGTTAAAAGACCAATCTAATGATTTCATGACATCGCACACCTCATAGGGCATATAATGTGAAAGTCTGTAACATAATCCCACCAAATCCATGGTCTAGAACCCCGTCTTGTGTGGTCTCCAATGCTCTGCATTCAACGGCCGAAACTAGGCTGGCCAAGGGTATTTCACTCTGCTCTGTAGAATGGCCTTCGAGAGGTAGAGAATATTATGGTAATAAAATACCTGCAAATGCACAACGAGAAGGAGAGGAGGAAAACAACAACGACACCATCCTAACCGAGGTTCTGGGATCTATCAGAATTTCTTTGCCATTAGAATTTCTAGCTCTATGTTTCCTTTCTGTAATCATTATTGTATTTGAGGTTGTGAACACAACACTAGAAACAAAAATCTGAGAAGAACATATGAAAAACCTTCTTTGAAGATCAATAACCATTTCATATAACTGATAGGGTAGATAGTATTAGATTCAAAATGATCTTTGAATGTGGAGAAGTACGAGTGTTCTCCCAGGTGTAACTTCAGAACCAACTGTCGGCTTGTAAGTTGGAACAAACCCCAAAGACTGGACAACTGCATTATTATTTGATAACCCTGCACATAACTCTAACTTTGGCAAGCTGGCAGCGTGCTTGTATATGAATAATGAGATGCTCTACCAGCTTGCATTAAAACATAGGATATAAAAAGACATTGCATTCATGTGTACTACATTCATTTTCATATATGAAAAGACATTTATTAATCTAAAGGAGCTTAAGTCTTAAATTAATATATTTGTAAATGCACAAAGATAATGAAATGAAATCAACACAATCCAAGCTTTTAGGGAAAAATGAGAAAATAAACAAAGGATAAAAGGTATAAGGTAGAAAAATAGGTCTTGGAAAAATAGCTGACAGACCTAGGACAAACACTTGTGATTGTGAGAATCTATCCTTTAGTGCATAGCATCTCTCATGATCCTCACTCTTCTGGAATCAGACTCTTGCACCTTATAGGAGGTAAATGTTGTGTTCTTCAAGAATTTTGGTCAATTGATCTATCTTCATCTTCATACATGAAATCTCTAGATGGTTTCCTTTCTTGAAATAAGTACACTTGGTCTTGTCCAAACCTATATTGCTTATCCTTCTTGGAGTTGAAGGATCCTTCCGATGGATTAGGATTCTCCTTTGGATTGGATTCAAATTTCTTTTTTTTTACCTTTCTGCTTCCCTTTAGCATTTCGCACTTTTTGACTCCCTAGCCATAAGAGCTTGATTTTTGGAGGCTTTCAAGGAGCCCATCTGAATCAGTTTGTCTTGTTCTTGGATGAGATATTTGGTGAATGCATCTAAAGAAGGCATTTTCCAGTTGGTGATTGACAATATCCCAGAATGGAAGGTAGAAAAAAATATTGAAAATTCAAGACCAAGCTTTCTTAGGATGGATAGCACTAGATCCTCATCCTTCTTCTTAATGCCACATTGTTTTCACTGCATAACCAGGGGATTTGAATTTAGAAAAGAACTGTTGTCTAGTTTCGAAACTGTTGGGTTTAAGAGCAGTGAATTCATTCTCCATAATGTGGCCTCTCATCTCATATTGATTTCCAAAGAGAGATTCAATATTCAACCAAACCTCTCTTGGTGTCTTCAATCCATCAAGGTGGACGATAAAATCTATGGAGATGTGAATGCAAGTGAAACTAAACGCCTCCTCTAATCTATTTAGGTACTTGGATTTCTCAACAGCCTCCTGAGGTTAAACATCCTTGCACATTGTGACCCTATATAGACTCTTGTTTCACAATACCATCTGCATAACATACCTCCAATCGATATAATTGACGGGTGTCAGGATTCTTGGAGACAAGGGAGCATTCTAATTCGCCATGTGAAACTGCTGGAGCAAATATAAATTGAAACTGTTGCTACTGTTGCACTGAAAAACTTTCAAAATCATGCAAAAAAACTATCAATTTGGAGGTAAACCGGTTACTAAATCTACTGAGCACTACTTTAGGAAAACATACACTTTTATCTGGATCTTTCGCACCTAGCTAGACTCCAAAGGATTTCTCCAATGGCTTCAATGCAATGGCACCAAGATTTGTTGTGGAACTCCAGAGGCTTCTGGTGCACTAATGAAAGAAGTTAATCAACCTATGCTCTCCTAATCTATGATACCATGTTAAATTCCTAGCAGATCATAGATCCTAATAATACCTTATAGTGAAAGAATTAGGAAAAATGACGAAGTACAGTGAAAATTGTAATGGAATGAGCAGTAAAATTAATCATGCATCGAAACTCAGATGTGCACATAAATGTGTGTCATAATCCCTTAATTAGTATATTCCAAGAATAAATTACAATGAAGAGAATTCAATTATCGAAGGAGAATTCGAATCCATGTCATTCTACCTATTCTAGCATGGATAATATCACCACTAGAGTTCTCTCAAGCTACCAAACTCAACTAAGACTCAGTGAACTAAAGCTATTGTAAGTTAATTAACTAAGAATGGTGCATGAGTGAGTTTGGAATGCAAAATAGGCTAGAGAGGGAACATTAGATCACAATCATTTGCAATCGGAGCTCAAACCCCCTACTAGAGTCAAGAACTCAGGTGGAGCTCAGTTGGAATGAACCAGATCACTGAGTTAGCTCCCTAATTGCACGGAAATAAATTTGGTGGTCCTAAAATCATGCATGTAGGGCGCATCAAGTGGGCTAATGGGTCCAAGATGACATCGACATACCACAAGGGGGATAACAACATCATCAACTACTAGGAAAAGGTAAATAATGCTAAGGTGGACAAGGTTGGAGTTGTTCGGGTACACAGGGTACTCCCAAAATACTGAACACCTAGATCAACCACTTCACACAAATAGATCACAAATCAATACACTGATGTTTTGACATGGTTTAAACCCTCATGAGGGAAACACTCCACGGCCCTGTCCAAATAGCTTCTACGTGACAATTTATTATGCAAAGAAAGAAAGTTACAAATGAGCTTCTCATAATCGGTCAACTTTCCAATGACCCTCCATGCTTTTTAAATAGAGATCATGGGACCCAATCGGGTGTTAAGCCACAAGTCAAGGGTAGGTATGATCTAAGAGAAGTTGAGCTGTCGGAATACTCTATGTCGGAAACATATTGTGACCGTTGGATTAAGTATTTACAAATGCATACTAATGCATACTAAAGAAACACACTTTTCCTAACGGATATATTACACAAGTTGATCTTAAGTAACTCCTAAGTGTATAAATATCCTAACATCCCCCCCTTAAGAACAACTTGGGATAGGATTGAAGGATTTACAAAAGTGACACTATTAGGAGAAGGAAGGAGGCATTAGAGCTTATCCCCCCTGTTGGCTTGGTTTTGCAACCCAAGCTTAGTGCTATGGGCACCTGCTAACTAGTAGCAGCAGTTTTCAATATTAAGCAAAAACAATAAACTAAATTTAAACTAAAACTAAACTAGCATGTGCATTTTGAATTAAAAAACAAGAACAAGAAAGATAAAAAATAATTTTTGTATTGAAAATGGGGGCCAGCAAGAGCTTGCAATAAGAATACCTCCGATTGATGAAGATAGTTGAGAAGCTCCAAGGGTGAGCAGCTCCAAACTCCAATGGGGTCCTTTCTCCAAGGTTGCTACAATGGCCCAAAACTCAAGGGAGATTTTGGCAGCATGAGGATAGGAAGATGGTGGATGTGAAATGAGGAGCCCCTACCACCTTTTTATAGGTTTTGGTGGTGGGGAATACCATTTGTGGTTTTGTGGAACCAATGGTATTGACCAACATGGTTTAGGTACTTTTCCCTCCTTTTTCCTTTTTTGAATAAAATTAATATTTTTATTCCCTTTTAATATTTTTGGGAATTTTGGACCCTTTTTGAGGGTTTTTGTATGTTTTTTTAGGAAAAATGATCTTTTTGGAGTGGGAAAAGGGGTGTACTAAGGTCTTTTGGTGACCTTTTGTTGGCTTTAGAGGCTCAGATGGTGGAAAAGTGGACAAATGGGTCATGTGAATAAGGAAATGAGCTAGTGAACACTTTTTAGGTGTTAACAGATTGCCCCCTGATGTGTGAGTGCATGAGCTCATCGTATGGCTGATAGACATCATAGTTCTTTTATCTTTTTTTTCTAGGGTTTTGGGGAGGAGAAGAGACCCGATTGGAGACTGGATCCGCGGCCCTTGGAAGCTGCAAAAAATAAACAATATTACATGGCCTCAATATGAATGAGGAATAATCTCTGATAATGGACGAGGCGGGCATACCCATGCTCGTATCAAGACATATACATAACAATTAGTCCCCAAGAAGGGGGATCTAATACATAAAAAATTTACTTGGCACATCATAATGGTCCAGAGGGGACATTATTTTGGGATGTACTCATGATCATGACATGACTGATCTCAATAACTGATACACTGGAATAACTGATGAACTGCTGAAACTGAAGGTGTCCAACATTTGTAGGGGACTCAATGACTATGAGCCATCTCTGGGAAGTATATGTGACTGTATACTCGAGGGAGTATAAAACTGGTGTACATCTGAATACTGTCGCCATGCGCAACCCGGATATCTATAGAAAAAATGTAACTGGTTGTTTCCATAAGTAGACTCTCAAATGTGGAAGAGTCAGGAGGTATCCGGGGTCTTCGACTAATAACTGAAAGGATCGATACCCTGTGCGAGTCTCAACGATGCGATCAAGATGTTGAAGTCGAGCATGTGAGAAACAACCATTTGGAGAAGCAGTGAGGACTCTTCTCGAAATGATTCGTAGGAACTCATCATAAATGGTGATGAGTCCAAGACACAGGGACCTCTAGGTCTATCCTCTGGAATAAATTTGGTTGTCGTCGACAGAGGGAGACCAACAACTAACAAGGCAATGATTTTTCCTTGATAGGAGCGCGAGGTGTAAAACTGAAGTGTGGTAGTACTGATGGTAGGGATGATATACTTGTGGGGATGGGAAGTAACTGGGGTCATATAGTGGGTAGACTCAAACTTCCTTTGTTCAGAGCATGATGACATGGTTGACCTGGCAGCATAGGGAACTGACTTGTAGGTGTGGGTATCATTGCTTTTAAGGACTGAAGGGTATGTATTGATTCTGGGGGGGAATCAAGCTGACGGGTGCTGTCGAGGGATTCTCAGGGTGACATACTGCAGAATACTCTGAACAAAGGCGACCAAAATGGGGAAGCTGCTATATGAGTAGACGTGATCTGTTGTGGCACCGAGAAGCACCATTGGGTCCTTCTTCGTAGTTTTAATGAGCTCCAAGAAGGGATAAAAGTGTGCTCTAAAATGGTACTGTCCTGTGGATTTTGTGAGCCCAGGACTGTTCGTGCTCATTGGTGCTTTCATTTTTAAGGAGTCTGAAAACGATAAGAAGACTCTGCAGTGGTTATGATTACTGTCCTGTTAGTTTTACGAGCCCAGGATGGTGATTGCTCGTGGTCGCTTTCATGTTTAGAGAGTCTGAAAGCGGTAAGTGGACTCCATTGGTGTTCTTTTTCGTAAGTTAGTCTCCAAGGCCCGAAAAAGCATAAAATGATGCAAATGGAGAACTCTTCTAGCCGATGTGACTAGAGTATTCCTTTTTCGTAATTAGTCTACAAGGTCCGGAAAAGGGGTAAACTTATACCAGGTAGACGCCCTTTCAGATACGTTTAGCGAGCATGAAAGGAAGCAAGGTTGCTCGACGATCTTTTCATTGTTTTAGGAGTCAGAAAAGAGCTTAACAGAAACTCCCTAAGTGCCTTTTTCGTAAAAGGGATTGCTCGGCCCGAAAAAGGGATAAAATTATACCGAACAAAAGGGATTGATGAGAGCGAGAAAAGGTCTCAAGCATCATCGTGAGTGCGGAAAACTAAATCCGGTGACATAAAGATTGTCAAAAAGGGGCAATGGCCAATGTGGCACGCAAACTGAGGCGACGAGGGGTCATGGGAAAAATGCTCGAAAATCTGGAGGTGAGAGCGAGAAATGATCTCTAGCATCGTCACGAGCGCGGAAAACTGAATCCGGCGATATAAGGTTCATAAAAAACGGATGCCGGCCAATGTGGCACGCAAACCGAGGCGACAGGGGGGGCATGGAAAAATGCCCAAAAAATCAGGGCGTGAGAGTAAGGAATGATCTCAAGCATTATCACGAGCGCGGAAAACTGAATCTGGCGATATAAGACTTGTCAAAAATGGACGACGGTCGATGTGGCACGCAAACCGAGGCGATGAGGGGGCATGGGAAAAATGCCCAAAAAATCTGGGCATGAGAGCGAGAAATGATCTCAAGCGTCATCACGAGCGTAGAAATATGAATCCGGCGGTGCAAATGGTGCAAAAAATGGAGGTCATAAGGACTCCGGAATGGTCAAAGCAAATAACTAGGTTAAAAAATGGCTACAAATAAAGGTGAGCCCACCAAGCCAAGGATGCAGTGGTGGGGAGAAATGATGACCCCGCGGGGGGAGAATACTAGGTGTATCAAATCAAATAGAATATACAAGTGATATGTGACCTCAAAAAATGGTTGAGATCACGCATGTGAAGAAGTCAACAGGGTTAATGACTTGCCCCCATGCTATGTGCATGGGGTTTGTGAATTGTGGATCACATATGTGTTGGATTGAACGATGGGCTCATTGAGGTGTTGAGATAGAGGTGATGGGGAAGGTTCAAAATGATTGATCATGCCCCCTATCCCGGGGTCGAGGTAATCTATTATGCCCCCTAACTCAGAGGTGTCAATGTGGTGCAGATGTTGTCTCAGAGAGAGATCAATAGGGCATTGAGCAACTGCTGGCGGGGTGTTATACCATGAGGCTGTGGGATGTGGTGGCATACTGAAGTGATGATATGATGATGGGGGATTCCCTTTGTGGTGTGGATGCCCCCAGTATCTCCGACAAGAATCGCGATGATGATGAGTAGGTAAGGTTTTGGGCCTGCCCCCATGTTGTGGACATGTGGTTTCCTCAATTTTAGGAGGGGATATCTCTAGGTCGGCATTATTCAATTTGTACAAGGCTGCTCTGTAATCTGGGAGATCGGGGCAGTGATGTGAATAATGGCCGTAGATTCCGCATATTGCACAAGGATGGTTTGTGCGCAATGATTTATCACGAGGCTTAGGGGTTGGATCTAGTTCGACAACCGGGATGTTGGGGTCGTCGTCAAGCATTTGCATGTGTTCCTGTAATGTAGGTAATTGTGGGCATTGATGAGTCGGATGGCCTAACTCATCACACAATGAGAATTTGGGGGGAGCACGAAACACGGGGGGGGGGGGGGGGGGGGGGGGGTTAAATGTCTTGGGAGGGGGTACAACAGTGTATGGTTGTGGGCCTCTGCCCCCAGTGGGCTTGATAAGAGGAGGGGGATTCGTAGATGACGAAGGGGTAGTGACACCGGGAGGTGGTTGACTAGTAGTGACAATGGGTTGCACCGGTTGTAGGACGACATTTGGTGTCGGCGGGGGAATGGGAGGCGAAATATACCACACGGGTAAGCCTAAGGTTAACCCGGGGAGGCTGAGGGTAGCCATAACTGGGGCACTTACTACTCCCGATGGAGGGAATAGGAAGGGGATTGTGTGGGTGGGTGTAACACCAATGTGACTAGGTACCAATGGTGGTTTGGGTAACAAGGGTGGTTGTGTATTGTGGGAAAGAGTACAGAGGTCAGAGACGTGGGTCGCGGGTGACGGGGGTGGAATGGATTGGAATGTAGAAGTCATCGGCGTGTCGGAGTATAATCCAGGTCTGACTATGGAGACGAACGATGTAGGTGCATTCTGAACTGGTTGTTCAATCATAGGGAGAACATTTGTAGGTGCAATGGGAGCGTATGGGTTTCGACGCATTTGGAGATGCATGTTGGACGATGACATCATAAGGAGATGATGAGTATTTGAATCCATTGGTTGGTTTGTGTGTCCAGCATATGTGATTTGCTGTTGTGGTGCTGTGGTTCCTTGAGGACGATCCAACAGACGAGTGTTCACCACTCCTTGTGTGGGAAAAGGATTTTGCACAACCATGGGTTGTGGTTGAGGAGGTGGCGCTGGTTGTGTCGCGTGCCCTTGGCGTTGGGCATCATCAGACCACAGTTGGAGTCGCCAAAAACTGTTGGCTTGGTTTTGCAACCAAGCTTAGTGCTATGGGCACCTGCTAACTAGTAGCAGCAGTTTCAATATTAAGCAAAAACAATAAACTAAATCTAAACTAAAACTAAACTAGCATGTGCATTTTGAATTAAAAAACAAGAACAAGAAAGATAAAAAATAATTTTTGTATTGAAAATGGGGGCAAGCAAGTGCTTGCAATAAGAATACCTCCGATTGATGAAGATAGTTGAGAAGCTCCAAGGGTGAGCAGCTCCAAACTCCAATGGGTCCTTTCTCCAAGGTTGCTACAATGGCCAAAAACTCAAGGGAGATTTTGGCAGCATGAGGATAGGAAGATGGGTGGATGTGAAATGAGGAGCCCCTACCACCTTTTTATAGGTTTTGGTGGTGGGGAATACCATTTGTGGTTTTGTGGAAACCAATGGTATTGACCAACATGGTTTAGGTACTTTTCCCTGCTTTTTCCTTTTTGAATAAAATTAATATTTTTATTCCCTTTTTAATATTTTTGGGAATTTTGGACCCTTTTTGAGGTTTTTTTATGCTTTTTTAGGAAAAATGATCTTTTTGAGTGGGAAAAAGGGGTGTACTAAGGTCTTTTGGTGACCTTTTGTTGGCTTTAGAGGCTCAGATGGTGGAAAAGTGGACAAATGGGTCATGTGAATAAGGAAATGAGCTAGTGAGCACTTTTTAGGTGTTAACACCCCCCTTAGTAACAAAAGTTCCTGAACTCCTAACATAGATCGAAGTTTTAAAAAACTTCGCTTCTGTAAGAGACTTGGTGAAGATGTCTGCAACTTGAGCATCTGTAGGACAAAAGAGTACTTCAAGAACACGATCATGAACAAGATTTCTGCTGAATTGCATATGAAGCTCAATGTATTTGCTGCGTTGATGTAGGACTGGATATTTGGCAAGCTTGATGGCACTTTGATTGTCACACCAAAGTGGAGTGGGCTGCTGTTGTTCGAATCCAAACTCTGAAAGGATCTGTCGAAGCCATAAAGCTTCCTGACTGGCATTAACTGCGGCTCGATATTCTGCCTCTGCTGAAGAAAGAGCAAGAGCTTGTTGTTTCTTACAAGCCCAAGTAATAGGTCCAGATCCCAGACTGAAAACATGACCTGCAGTAGACTTTCGTTCATCAGGATCACCGGCCTGATCTGAATCAGTGAAACCAACCAACAAAGGTTCCCCCCCTATACTGTAATGAATCCCGAGCTGAATTGTACCTCGAATATATCGAAGTATTCTTTTAGCTGCTTTCCAGTGACTTTCATGAGGTGTTTGCATATAATGGGCAACACGACCAATCACAAAGGAAAGGTCAAGACGGGAATGAGTCAAGTATAAGAGACTACCAACAAGCTGACGATACAAGGTGGCATCTACTTCAGGTGAAGGACAAGTGGCAGAAAGTTTGACTCCGGACTGGAAGGGAGAAGGGGCTAGTTTACAATATTCCATGTGAAAGCGACGAAGAAGGTCACAAGCATAATTAGACTGGAAAAGAAAGATTCCTTCTTTGGTTTGCAGGACTTGGAAACCAAGAAAATAATGCAAATGTCCTAAGTCTGACATTTCAAAATTTTGCTTAAGACTGGATTTCACATGGGTTATAAGCTTAGGCTTACTACCAGTAAGAATAAGGTCATCAACATATAGAACAAGTATGATGAGATGGTTTCCTACTTTCTTGGTATAGACATTGGGGTCAGAATGGCATCTAGAAAAACTAGTGTCAAGGAGAAAGCTATCCATTTTGGCATACCAAGCTCTAAGAGCTTGCTTAAGGCCATATAAGGATTTCTTAAGGCGACAGACAAGGCTAGAGTTATTCTGAACATATCCAGGAGGTTGTTCCATGTAAATTTCCTCCTGTAGATCACCATGTAAGAAGGAAGACTTGACATCCATTTGATGGACTTCCCAGTTATGTAAGGCTGCAAGGGAAAGAATAAGGTGGATGGAGTTCATTTTTGCGACAGGAGCAAAAGTTTCATTGTAGTCGATCCCTTCAACTTGGGAAAAACCTTTGGCAACTAACCTTGCCTTAAGTCTTTCAACACTTCCATCTAATGCATACTTAGTTCTATAGACCCATTTACATCTGACAAGTTTTCTTCCTTTGGAAGAGGTACAAGATCCCAAGTATCATTCGCCATTAAGGAACGATATTCTTCATCCATAGCTGCATCCCAATATGGATTTCTTGAAGCTTTTGCAAAAGTTTCTGGATCATGATTCTCATAAACTTGAGCCAAAAGAGAAAAGGCTTGCTGAAACTGAGAATGTATTCGATGTTGATCTCTAGGATCACCGGCAAGATCACCAGCTGCTTCACATGTTGAACGAACCCATCGTGGAAGCACTTGTGCTGGTGCAACTGGAGGAGCATGAGCAGGCGGAGGTGGATTTTCATCCTCACTGTCATCATCAGAAACTGGAGTTGGAAACCTGTCAAGGAAGTTGGAAGAAGAAGAAGAAGGCACAATCACCGAATCAGGCTCGCAGGCCAAGGATGGAACAATCGCCGAGTTAGGATCGCAGGCCAAGAGATTTTCATCAAATTTAACATCTCTTCTAATGATTACATCATGAGGATGTGGTTGAAGAAGTCTATAACCTTTTACATATTCAGAATATCCAACAAATATGCACTTTTCACTTTTAGGCTGCAATGCTTTCCATTTTTCATCCGGAATGTGAGCCCATGCTTCACTACCAAACACACGGAAGTGACTTACATCTAGTTTAATTTTACTCCATGCTTCTTCTGGTGTGATACCTTGTAATTCTTTAGTGGGGGTGTGATTAACTATGTAATTTGCACAATTAATGGCTTCATCCCAAAATTGAAGACTTAGTCCCTTAGATTGGATCATACAATTTGTCATTTCTTTTAAAGTGCGGTTCTTCCTTTCAGCTACACCATTTTGTTGTGGTGTGTATGGAACAGTGTGTTGTTGTTGGATGCCTTGTTTAGTGCAGAAAGTAGTGAACTTTTTGTTAACATATTCTCCTCCATTATCAAATCTTAACTTAATAATTTGATGACCAGATTGTTTTTCAACAAGGGTCTTGTAGGCCAAGAACATGTTAAATACTTTGCTCTTAAGTTTTAGGAAATAAACCCAAGTGCGTCTGGTGTAATCATCAATAAAACTTAAGAAATATTTGAAACCAGAAAAGGAAGCAGATGGAAGAGGACCACACAAGTCACTATGCACAAGCTCCAAGGGAACTGAGGCGTGCCAAGAGGCACATTTGTCAAAACTGTCCCGATGATGTTTTCCGAGTACAGAACCGGAACAAACACCATCCCTGCAAGATACCATCGGAAGACCAATCACCATATTGTCTTTACATAGTTGTTGCAGTGAGTGATAATTTAAGTGATCAAATTGCTCATGTCAAAGTTTGCTCAAGTTATCACTATGAGCAACAAAAACTGAAGGAAAAGGTGATTACCCAAAGTTGTTAAACTTGTACAACCTGGTAATATCATCAACAATTCTGGTAGTTAGGACTTGTTGAAGATCTTTAAAATCCTTGATTACAACTTGGTGAGGTGTAAACGTCACAGTTTTACCTTCACCAGAATGAGTGATCTGATAAACTGATAACAAATTGCAGGAAATTCTTGGAACACATAGTACATCACTGAAATGACCATTATCTACTGGAACTGTTCTAGCTCCTACAACACTTAGAGATCTATCATCACCAACAAATATTTGTTTGGTGTCACATTCATGCATAGTAGAAAAGATGGCTTGATCCTTAGCCATATGATAAGATGCTACAGAATCAATGAGCCATTCATTTGAAGTAGAAGAAGAAGATGCATTATAAGAATAACCAGAAGCACAAAGTGCATGTCCATGAGAGGTAGATTCTGAAGGCGAATCGAGGCTGATGTGGTGCTTCTTCATTGCTGCTTCCAAGACTACCATCTTCTTGAAACACTTAGATTCATCATGAATATCTTTCCCGCAATAGTTGCAATGATGCTCAGTCTTCTTGCCTTTTAGCTTGGATCCTTTGTCATTTTTTAAAGAAGGAGCTGACTGAGAGGGTTTGGGACCCTTGTCTACTTATTATTGCAAAAAATTTGTTTCTTGGGAGGCTTGGACTTTTCTTTCTGTTGGAACAATAAGGATTTCCCATATGTATCTGCATTGTTGATTATTCCAAGATGGATGAGTTTATCTTGCTCTATAATCAAGGAATCACAAAAGGATTCAAGACTAGGCTCTTGATAGCTAGATGCATTCAAGGATTCTTTCATGGAGTAAAATGTAGATACAAAAACAAAATATGTAGGTCCAAGTTTGGAAAGAATATGATAAATGCATTGTTTGTCTTCCCTCTTAATCTTTCATTCTGCACATAAGAGTTTAAGAGTTTTGTACTTAGATAAATAATCTTGAATGCATGAAAAATCACTTGGATTCAAAGAAATCAACTCATTTTCGAGTTGGTGACCTCGAATTTCATTGTGTTTACCAAACACAGATTCCAACTTGTCCCAAGCAGCATCAGGTTCATCAATTCTAGATATGTGGAATCGCAAATCAGTAGAGATTGACATCCCAATCAATCCACGAGCTCCGTAACATCTATTTGTCCATTTGATTTTCTTATCATCATCAGTAGGTTCTGTTTCTTTCCCTAAGGTAATTTTGAAAAGTCCTCTACTTCGTAGAACATCCTCCATACGAGATTTCCATGAGAAATAGTTGGAACTGGAAAGTAAAATATCACAAGGGGCGGCCATATTTATAAATTAATGGCTGTAAAAGTAGAAACCAATAGTCTGGATGTGAAGAGCTCGAAAAAATAGGCAGTTTTAAAAAAAATGGCACTGAAAATTGACTCCATATGATGAAGTTATGCTTGAACAAATAAACTGTTGAAGATGTCCCCAATAGTGACGTGGCAATAAAAAAGACCAGATAAAAAAAGGACCCCCCTCTTCCCAAGATGAACCTTTGACAATCACTTTACAATAAAGTTGCTTTAAGTGAATCACTTTTGTAAAATAAGTTATTTCACTTTTACAATGATTTACTTTAAATAGTGCAGCAATAAAAAGGAACTTAAGTGACTCAATTTCTATTTTTATTTTTTATTATTTAAGTGAGATGCACTTTTACAATAAAGTAACTTAAAAATAGAAATTGCATGCACTTTTTCTTTTAAAAGTAACTTCCTAAGACTTGAATTCATGACCTATTAAGGAATAAAGTAACTTTGAACCAAGTGAGCTAGATTAAAAGGTATGTAAAATATGGGAATCAGGAAAGTTTTTTTTTTTTTTTTTTTTTACTCTTCTTGCTCGGTTTCCGTGCTTGCCTTTTTTCCTGCAAAACACACCACAAACCAAAACAAAAAAAAAAATTCCACACGTTTGGGGTTAGATCTTATTAACTTTCCCGGAAAGTCTACGTTCTCTGTTTCTAATTTGTCGAGATCGCTCAAGGTGCACGTCAAAGAGCATACGCAGCCGAGAAAAACCCTTTTCCCTTTCTGTTTCTGATTCGCCGAGATCACACAAGGTGCATGGAAAAGAGCATACGCAGACAGGGAAAACAACAATCCGAAACTTAAAAAAATCTAATAATAAAAACTGATAAAATATGAGATATTTTAAAAAAAATAAAAATAAAAATGCGTCATTGTAACATTATACCTTCAGATCTGATGAAATACGCGTTTCTGAAGCAACCAGGAACAATTTTCGATCAAACGAAAACTATTTTCCAATGGAAACGGCACTCCGGACACAATGGAACACCTCTCACAACCCAGAAACGCACAGAAATACCAGAACTAGAAACCATTTCAGTATGGGGGAGATCTTGTTAGTCGAGTGTTTTTCGAAACCAGAACAAGATCTCCCCCATACTGAAACACTCGACTAACAAGATCTCCACATAGGTTTCCAATTTCCCTTGAAAATAATAGTTCAAGATCTAGATCATAACCGGAATCAGCTCTTCATAAAAGCTCTGATACCATGTTCGGGTACACAGGGTACTCCCAAAAGACCGAACACCTAGAGCAACCACTTCACACAAACAGATTACAAATCGATACACTGATGTTTTGACATGGTTTAAACCCTCGTGAGGGAAACACTCCACGGCCCCAACCAAATAGCTTCTACGGGACAATTTATTATGCAAAGAAAGAAAGTTACAAATGAACTTCTCATAATCGATCAACTTTCCAATGACCCTCCATGCTCTTTAAATAGAGATCATGGACCAATCGAGTGTTAAGCCATAGATTAAGGGTAGGTATGATCTAAGAGAAGTTGAGTCGTCGGATCACTCTATGTCAGAATCATATCGTGACCGTCGGATTAAGTATTTACAAATGCATACTAAAGAAACACACTTTTCCTAACGGATATATTACACAAGTTGATCTTAATTAAATCCTAAGTGTCTAAATATCCTAACAGGAGTATTAATTATCCTATATATATATATATATATATATAGAGAGAGAGAGAGAGAGAGAGAGAGAGAGAGAGAGAGAGACTTCTTCAGGTTGCAAACCAATTCCTTCCTTCCCTTCATTATAAAACCTTCGTGTTGAACTTCATGGATATTTATTCTGCAAAACACCATATAAGAATGTGATTGCGCCGAGAGGCCCTCTACAGCCCAGTATGGGGGAGATCTTGTTAGTCGAGTGTTTTTCGAGTAACAAAATAATACAAAGTAAACAAAAAAAGAATAATACAAAGTAAAAAGTAATAAATATTATGTCGGCCATAAACAAAAAAAAATTACAAAGTAAAAAGTAAATATGAGACTTAAACTAGAGACTTTAGAGCTTAGGATTAGGTGGTAAATATTATGTCGGCCATAAATAAAAAAAATAATACAAAGTAAAAAGTAAATATGAGACTTAAACTAGAGACTTTACTTTTTACTTTTAATACAAAGTAAAAAGTAAATATGAGACTTTAGAGTGTTTGTCCAGTAACAAAATAATACAAAGTAAACAAAAAATAATAATACAAAGTAAAAAGTAATAAATATTATGTCAGCCATAAACAAAAAAGAATAATACAAAGTAAAAAGTAAATATGAGACTTAAACTAGAGACTTTACTTTTTACTTTTAATACAAAGTAAAAAGTAAATATGAGACTTTAGAATGTTTGTCTAGTAACAAAAATATACAAAGTAAACCAAAAATAATAATACAAAGTAAAAAGTAATAAATATTATGTCGGCCATAAACAAAAAAGAATAATACAAAGTAAAAAGTAAATATGAGACTTAAACTAGAGACTTTAGAGCTTAAGATTAGGTGGCTCAGGTATTGCACTCAAGTAGCTATTCAAGGAGAGGTTTGCACCTCGGGAGATTTGATCCTTCTCGGCGCTTGATAGAGCCTAGGATTTGGATCTAGGCTGGTTTTAATCCATCTACGCTACCTTAAGATCAGATGTAATAAAAATAGACAAGAGTAATATAATAGAATTTAATTTAGCAGCAAAAAAAAAATATCACAAAAATCAATTCGCTCCACTTGGGAATATATGTTTTCTACTATATGAGATTTGTACTTCTCTCCCTTTTCTTCTACATACAAATTCTTCGTAAACACTCATTTTCTACTAATAGGTTTTCTTCCAGTCAACAACTCAATTAAATCCCAAGTTTCCTTTTTATCCAAGTCATCCATTTCTTCAACTGAGGCCTTCTTCCAAAGTCTAGTATTCTTTGAATCCACTTCCTCCCTAAATATTTTTGCAGCACCATCGGTAATAGATACAACAAAAATAGAACAAAAATTAGGTAGAGTATACCATGTTGTGGTTTCTTTCTGTAGCAAACCAATCTCCTCAAGACTAAAGTACAAAGTTCTTCATCTTTCAGTACATATTCCTCCTTTTCACCCTCCAACTCAAACATTATTGTATTTGCTTCTTCTTCCTTTGAGAGAAAATTTAACCTCTCTAAATACAACATCTTGACTATAAATAGTGATACCTTTGAGATATTTGTGTGGCACTATGTTCTGAATATATGTGGAACAATTTATTAACTCATCCCATAGCTTGGGATACAATGACTTTGCCTCAAGCATACATGTGGCCATCTCCTTAAGAGACATGTTTTTCCTCTCAGCAACCCCATGTTGCTGAGGTGTATATAGAACTGTCTGTTGCATCTGAATGCCTGAAGAGGCACAAAATAGCTGAAACTATGATTTCACATATTCACCACCATTATCAGATCTGATAATTTTTATATGCCTACCAGAATGGTTCTCAACTGAGGCTTTGAATAGCTTGAACTAACCAAAAACTTCAGATTTTAGCTTGATGAAATAAATCCAACAGTACCTGCTAAAGTCAGCTATGAATGTGAGGATGTACTTGGCATGTTTCAAAGACTCATGAGGGAATGGACTTGATATGTCAGTTTGAATAAGCTCCAATGGTGCAAAGGTTCTCTCAGTGGTGGATCTCCCATACTTATGCTCAGGGTGTTTTCCTAGGATGCAAGATTGGCAAACACCTTTGGAAAATCTGATATTGGGAAGCCCTATAACCATTTATTTCTCATGAAGTTGGGAAAGATATTTATAATTCAGATGGCCAAATCTCTCATGCCATAATTTACTTAACTCATTGGCATGGGTTAAAAGAGAAGAATGTGAGGGATATAGCACAAAGTGAGAAAACTTGTAAATTCTGGAGCTATGATCAGCAGTGCCTAATGCAACAATTTTGCTTGTTGAAATTTCTGATATCTCAACATCATTTGGGGTAAAGGTTACTCTCTTGCAAAGACCTGTATGGGTCATCTGATAGACTGAAGATAGGTTTGCAACAAGTCCGGGAACATACAAGACATTATTGAATGTACCAAACTCGAGATCTATGCTACCTTTGCATTTGCTAGATGGTTTCAGAATTATCACCCAATACAATATTTGGACCACTCGAAGAGTCAAGTGAGGTAAAAAACTTACTTGCAGACACCATGTGTCTTGAAGCTCTGAAATCAATAATAAATGAGGTAGGCTTGGATGTGCTTTCCATCAGTGCATGTACTCTCTCCTTGTCATCAGAATTTTGTCCTCCATCCTTCCTCCTTGCGCTCTCTGGAAGAGGAATATTGGATTTCTTCAGGAGTTGAGCCATTTGGTCAATGGTCTTCTTCATGCAAGTGATTTCAGGATGAAAGAACTTGCTACAATAATTGCACTTTGTCCTCTCATTTTTCTTATTTTGATTCCTCTTGAAATTCGAGGAGTCTTCATTAACTTTCTGCTTGTCTTTCCTCTCAACAGTGGGCTTCTTTAAATTTCCCTTCTTCTTCCATTTCGAACCCTTTGAATCTCCAACATTCAGACAGTGGTATTTGGATGGATTTTTAAGGGCTCCTATCAAGACTAATTTGTCTTGTTCTTATGTCAAAGACTCCACGAATTCTGAAAGTGTGGGGCTCTTCCAATTTTTAATTTCCTTCCTTGTGGAATGGAAGGTCGAGACAAAGACTAAGTAGTCGGGGCCAAGTTTGGAGAGAATGGAAAAAACTAATTGCTCATCTTTTTTGTCAATACCACATTGCTTCAGCTGCAACACAAGTGATTTGAATTTGGAGAATAAATCTTGTAGATTATCGAAATTATGTGGACTCAATGAAACTAGTTCATTATCCAATTGGTGGCCTCTTAATTCATAGGTCTTTCCGAACAATTCTTGAAGTTTCAACCAAACTTCATTGGGAGAGGTAAGACCATCAAGATGGAATAGAAGTTCCTTGGATGTAGTGAGACACAACATCCCATAAGTTTCATCTCTTCGATTATGCCACTTTGATTTCTCAACTGCTGAGGTTGGATCAGCTTCAGTTGCCATAGTCACCCTGTAGAGCCCTTTGCTCCTCAGTATGATCTCCATCTACGCCTTCCAGTCAAAATAATTGAATGGAGTGAGGATGATTTGATGGGAATGATCCATGGCAGCTTTGAAATGAATATTGGAATGATTTGGGTGTTCCCAAAGCTTGCTTGCTGCACCTTCTTGATGATATAATGCGCCCTAGAGATGAGTTACTGCACCCTCCTTGAGACTAGTTGGATCCTGCAACACAAAAGAAGGAGAAAGGAATAGCTTGAAAGCTTTGATACCATGTGAAATTTAGTTCACACCAAGATCTGATTAAGAAATTGCACACTCTCACAAAAGATCTCACACAAGTAGTCAAAGACACAGAAAAAACTCACAGTAGATACAAACTGTATTTAAATCTCATGAATAAAATACATCAGCCAACCTTTTGGAAAATAATAGGCTATTTTTATATAACATTACAACAGATATTAGAATGGCTAAAGATGCCATTTGGATCCTCATATCATCAGACTTACTAAAACTATGCAAATCTTCCCTAGGTGGCAAGTGTGTTCTCCAAGTCACTCGAAAGGCTCATGAATTTATGAATTAGTGACATGTAGCTGATGTGTGATGAAAAAAAATTCCAAATACCAAAAATGGAAAGAATAAATATCATAGAGGATGTGTGGTCCCAAAAAACAAGTTTCCCTAGTTGACTAGTTTTTCCCTCATAGGTAAAAAGCAGTAAAAAGTAGTAAAACTCAGCAAGGCACCTTTTCCACTAGAATATTTTAGAAATGCACCCAAGTGGTATAGGAATCTTGTGGTCCACACTTGGAATTCTTGTGGTCCCCCCAATGTTTCCATGTCGTCCACACAATGGATCAAATGGCAATTATCTAGTCTATTACATAGGAATTAATCATCAATGATTAATTAATGCTACCATTATATTTAAATGACATAGATAGGAGGATTTAATATTCCAACGCATATCCCATATTATACAGCAGAAGAGTATATTGCAGCTAGTACTGCATGCCGAGAATTTGTGTTACTTAGGAAGCTACTTACTGGGTTGTTCAGTGAGAATCTTCAGACTATTGTCATTTTCTCTGAGAATCGTAGCTGCATTAAGCTCTTATAAAACCCTATGTTTCGTGATATATTGAAACACATTGAGATGAAGTATCAGTACATCAAAGAAACAATCTAGAGAGGAGCCATAAGACTTTAGTACATTGCTATTGGTGAGCATATTGCAAATATGTTAACTAAGTCTATGTTCGTGACAAAATATAGGTAATTTCGATACAATCTTGGCATGGCAGACAATTCCTTCCTTGCTTAGAGGGAATGTTAAAATTACAACATCTTGAGTCATTTTCTAGGTCAATATTGTGTGTCAATATTGAGTGTCATGTGTCGAGGTAGTTCCTTATAGGAGCTTCAGTTAGACTCAGGAAACTTGGAGAAGAATCTTGATTTGGACTCAAGAATGGTTAAGCTTCATGTGTTGAGGCAAGTGTTTTGTATGTCAAAGTGATGATGTTGTATAGTCTTTCTATTCAAGGCTAAGGTCTTGTGTGTCAAGACAAATCCTCATGTGTTGAGGTGGTGCCTCACATGTTGAGGTGATGCTTTTCATGTCAAAGCATGTATGGTGTGTGATGTACTGCTAACCATGGTTGAGCTATTAAGTCTCCTTTAGAGACTGGCCACCTCTAGAGTGAATTACTTTAGCATATAACAACTTGGAACGATAGTAGAATAATATGATCACATCATTGGGAAAATATCCTTAGTATATTTGATATGATAAATAATATGGCACATGTGGACCATGCAGATAAGACAAGAGATAAAGATAATATGTGATAAGATATGAGAGAATTCGAATTTCACATAAAAGAATTAATTAAGAGAGAATTCAAATTGTTAAACTTCAGTGAAGACTTCAGCAAATCAAAGGAGAACTTGAATTGCTCACTATAGTGAGGTTAACAAGAAAGAATCAATTAAGAGAGTTAACTAATTGATAACAAAGAAGATCTAGTTAACTATGTGTTATTACATGATGACACTTATGTTAAACTAAAAGACGACACTTGAGTTGCGACACTTGCATGATGAAACTTATGTTAGCCACCTAACTAAGTGGGAAAGCTTTCAGTTAAGGGGAGATTTCATCTTAAGAGTCAGTTGAGTAAGTTAATGCATTGCATGAGAAGTGGGGTGCAGTTTTTCATGAAAGATTGATGCATCTAGATGGAGGGCGAGTCATCCTGAAGTCATAAGATCAAAATAGAATCTGATGCATGAGAAGAATATATAAATATGTTATTCAGGATTGATGAATTCAATGTGAATTGAATTCTCTTCTCTCTTGAAGGAAATGTTCTTTTCTTTGTGCAGGATATTATTCCGAGTCTCTCTTCTTTATCTTTCTCTTGCTTTGTAATTGCACCTGGGGTGCTTGATGTAAAAGACATTCTCTTTTATCTATCAATATACTAAGGAAGGTTTTGTTGGGGTTTTCTCCCTCAAGTATAGAGGTTTCCCCAAGGTAAATTCATGCATCAAATGTGATTGCTAATGTGTGTGTTTGTTATTTGATTTCAAGTATTATTGGAGCTCTGAGTTAAAGATAAAAAATTAACACTCAACACTCATGTGGCAGGTGGGATCCCCCTATTTTGTAGGCCCTTTTGGTCCTTTTTATTCTTTTGACCATTGTTGAGTCATACGATGTTCGTTCTTTGCACCATTTGCATCACTGGAATCGACATTTTGTGGTCTTACCAATTATGAAAACCATTTTTCATGATTGTCGAACTTCTATTTGGTATTTTTTTTTGTCCACCTCGATCTATGTGCCATCACATATAGGTTATGGTGGTGCTTCTCCTCTCTGGTGAAGTCCTCACTTGTGGGTATCACCTCTTAACTCACATATAGATCATATTCTCCCCCATAGTATCTGATGCATTGATCTAGTTTTCACCTTTACGCCCGTAGGAACCCCCCTATTTGAGTAAGTATCCCAACTCATCCACCATTGCATTCTCCCTTGCTCGATAGTAGATCCTACCTTATATGGGTGACCATTTTAGTACCCCTGCATTTGGCATCCATGTCATTCGCATCCCCATAGGATCAGGAGTCTGCAAAGTTTGACATCCAGAAATGAATCCTCATGAATTAATCCTTCACATTTTCACTCATTGGCCATTCCCTGTAAACTGACTGCCAGTATGGAGTTTCCTTTAAGCCATTTTTCTAACTCCTTAAAGAATGAAAATATTGTCGAGCAAACTTGCTTGCTTTCATGCTCCTTAAATTATTTGAAAGCACATCCATCCTTTATACTTTTTACCCCTTTTTTAGATTGAGTGGACTAACTACGGAAAATAAATACTCTATTCCCCTTTCTTTAGAAGAGTTCTCCCCTATATACTTTAATGCTTTTTTGGGCATCAGAGACTAACATTACGAAAAAGACCACTCATGGATTTTTCTTTATGTTTTCAAACTCCTTAAAATTGAAGACACCAACGAGCATTAACTGTCCCAGGCTCAATCAAAATCCACATGATCATACCATCAAGAACACTTCTATCCCTTCTTACATCTCGTAAAATAATGAAGAAGGACAAAATGGTTCTTTTTGGTTCCCTTTAATATCTCATATGGTCCCTCATTATGGAAGCATCCCTAATCTGGTCTCCTTTGTTTATATTATTCTCCAATGAGTCACCATTGAAGTATCCCTAATGTCCAGTATCAATCCCCCTATCCGAGTATTCTCCATTGCAGTAATCCCCACCAAGTCACCCCAACTATGACCCCTTCCCCCAAGATCATTTTCATTTTCATATGTGTTAAATGTACAACACCAGGATAAATTATCCAACCAATCTTGTGCAGTTAAGATTGATCCTCCCGTATAGAGGTGAGCACTTTGATTCCCTTCTGTGTAAAGGTTATTCCTCTAGTATAGAGGTAATTGATCAAAGTAATGATGTTGTAAAATCTTGTTGGACAAGGCTCCAGACTTGTGTGTCAAGTCATGATTCTCTTGTGAACCTTCTGTATAAAGATATCCATGGGATGGACCTCCCGCATAGAGGTTGAAATTCCATATAAAAGTCATGCTTTGCTTGTTAAAAGCATTTAATGTTGTGTGATGTATTATTAACCATGATCACCCGATTGCTATTAAGTCTCCTTTAGAGATTGATCACCTCTAAAGTGAATTACTTTAGCATATGATCATCTGGTCTGGATTAATATACTCTGATGGAAACATCCGATAATTATTCTTAGTATAATATAATGTGATGGATAATTAAAGTTAGCACATATTGACCATGCAATAAAAGATGAAGAGATAAAGATAAATGCATAGAGAAAAAGAGAATTCGAATTGATCAGGAGATGACAAAGTGAACTCGAATTGTCAAGCTTCAGTTAAATCCACAATGCATGCCTCATTTAACTAAAGAACTCATAGTGGCCACTACGAGTAAATCAATCACCATGATTTCAGTTAACAATAGTTAATTAAGTGTTAAATAAGGACTAGTTAACTAAAGTGTTTTTACTTTAGTTAAACTAAAAGACGACAGTTCAGTAAATCAAGGAAAACTCGAATTGATCACTAGAGTGATGTTATCAAGAAATAATCAGTTAAAGAGAGTTAACTAAGTAACAACAAATAATATCTAGTTAACTAAGTGTTATTGCATGACAACACTTACGTTAAACTAAAAGATGACACTTGATTTGCGACACTTGCATGACGACACTTAAGCTATCCACCTAACTAAGTGGGAAATATTTTAGTTAAGAGGCGAGTTCATCCTAAGAGACAGTTCAGTGAGATAAATCATTGCATGAGAAGTGGGGTGCACTTCTTCATGCATTATTGATACATCCAATGTGAGGGCAAGTTCATCCTGAAGTTAGAAGAAGTTGATGCATGAAAAGAATGTATAAATATGTTATACAGGATTGATGAATTCAATGTGAAGCAAATTCTCTTTTCCATTGAAGGAAAGGCACTTCTCTTTATGCAGGTTATTGTTCTTACTTTTTATTGATGTGTTGGGCACATTGGAAAACACATCTCATTGATATCTCTTCTCTATTCCTTTCATATCTTCACCAAGAGTGCTTTGGTGATATCTTATCTTCCAAAAGAAATCTGCTATGTTGTAAAAGAAAGCATTCTCTGCTATCCATTATATTATACTGAGAAGAATTTCTTGGGTTTTTGTTCTCATAGTTGTGAGTGTTTTCCGCAAGGTAGATCTTGTGTTATGGATGTATGAATTTCTTGTGATTTAATTGTCTCATTGTTTTCAAGTTTTTGCATCTAAAAGATTTGAATATCAAAGCTCAACCAAATATTAACAATATGATGTCAAGTCATCCTTGCTGTCGTAATATGAACAAAGGAAGTTTGAGTCCCATTACTCATGTACCCTTGTTTCCCACAATAGGGTCTTAGTCCCAACTCTAGTTCTATCACTCCTTAGTTGTATCCCTCATGCTCTTGTCAAGGAACCATCATTTCCTTAATAGTCCCATGTCTCCCTTTGTCGACATCAACACATATATTCCAAAGGATAGACCCATAGGTCCTTGTACCTTGGGCTCATACCCATTATCCATGATCCCATTGGAACACCTAAGGGGAGCCCTTAGTTCCCCTTAGAACGATTGTTTCTCACATGCTCAACATCATCTACATCATCACACTAATGAAATTTGTATAGTGTATTGGTTCTTTCCTTATTTGGTCGAAGACCGCAGATGTCCCTTGACTATAACACATTGGTGAGTCTATTTGAAACCTTTCCAGTATTATGTTCCTTGTGATATCTAGGATTCGTTGATGACAGTGTTCATAATCGCTCCAATTCCATGCTTCCTAGTGTATCCAGTTCAGATGCAATCTTTTGTATCTTTGAGATTCAGACTCTCAGTTGTTTGAGTCCTTGCAGTTGTTGGACCACTTCAAATCTAGCAGAGCACCAGTTATTGTGATACTACATTCTTGGTAAATGCCATTGTTTCCAGCCTCATTTCTTTAGATCAACCATGGTTGAACCATGATTACACTCCATCTTTGAGTCCCTCTTAGACATTTATGATGTACAAAATAGTTATCCATGTATTGATGGTCCCCTTTGGGCCTAGATCCATTTTGTATATTGAGACATTGATACAAGCATGGGTATTCCCACCTTGTCCATATATTTGAGATTATATGTACATCATCCATTTTTTTAGTATGGTATTTGCAGGTTCAACATTTATAGTCCTAATGAAGAGTATGTTCCACCCTCTAACACAATATCTCTTCTCCATACTATCGTCACACATCTATCTTGGAAATAAATATCCTATGATGCGTGTCGGTCATATAATGAGATCCTACCCTCAAAAGTCAGGGGGCAATATGTTAACACCAAAAATTTGTTCACCTAGCCCATCCCATAGCCACACCACATTCATACATTATTACCACTTTCATTCCCACCATTTTAACCTTCACATATCTAAAAATCCCAAAGTTGCAAGTTAATGTGACCTATAATTAATGGATTTTGGATAATCCTCCATTCTTAAAAAAAAGAGGGAAGTTAATAAATCCCCCAAAAAGAAAAATTTCCCAAAAAAGTAAAAAAAGAGGAAAAATTTTGAAATCCCAAAAAAGAGAGAAAAACCCAATATTTATCCAAATACCAGTGGTCAATAAAAACCATGAGCACCAAAAACCATCAATTGTTTTGCCACCCAAATACCAAGGGAAAAACCATTGATATTGTTTCTATAAATGGAATTTGAAGGTCCCCATTTGACATAACTTCTCCATACATATTCCTTACCGTCACTCTACCAAAATTTCTCCCGTAACCTGAACCCCATTGAGTGTTCTAGTTTCACCTTTTACTGGAGGATTTTACACCTTGTGACAAGTCCATTGGAGAACACCAGGTTTCCAAGAGACCCATAACATTTTACTTCAAACAACTACAAAGGCTAATTTCCATCACCATTTTGAGGTACATTTTTCTCTATGTACAACCCATTTATGGAAATATAACAAAACCATCATTTAATTGTATGTGTTTGTTGCAAAGGTTAACTTAGTTTTACTCTATGCATGTACTTAGTGTAGCTTTAATTTCTCTAATTTATTTTACTTATTTCTCTCCATTTTGAACTCTACTCGGATTCGTCTCAATCTTAGTAGGTGCTTTTTGGCACATGTTGGTGTGAAAGCACCAATAATATAAGCATCACAACCAAAAAAATTTAGATGATCAAGAGTCAATGGTATTTTACCAATCCATGTCTCAAGTGGAGTTTCTCAATAACATGTAGTATACACTACCTCTACCAATAATGCATGTGACAACCCTACACCAGTGAGTGTACTTCTTTCCTTTTCCATTAGCATTGCGTTTTCTCTTTTTGTAATTCCATTGTGTTGAGGTGTGGAAGTAGTCTTTTTCCTTTCCATTTTTCACTTCTTACATAATTCCTTGAATTCATTTCCACGTAACTCTCCACCATTATCTATCCTTAACACCTTTATTTTCTTCTCTATTTGGTTTCTACAATAGCCTTAAACTTTGTAATTTTATCAAAAACCTAAAATTCATTATGAAGGAAATAGACCCATGTGTTTCTAAAGAAATTATAATTGAATAAAAAATAATACACATATTTAGTAGTGATGGAAGAGGAATATGTCCAAACACATCATTGTGTATCAACCCAAAGATTTCTTATTCTTTTGTAGCAGATGGAAATCTCACTAGATTATATTTACCATATTTACAATGTTTAGAGAAATCAATTCTAATTATCAATCATACATATATTCAACCATACATTTACCATGTAATGTTGAAAGGCCCTTATTTCCAATATGTCAGAGTTTTTAAAAATAACATTACCTTCACTCTATGGTTAGTAGGGGTTCTATATTCTTCATTGTTATCCTTGGGAACAACAAAATTGTTACACCCATCATTAAAACTTATTCCTAATAACTTCTACAAATTTATAATCTAAAATCTCCTCGTTGACACCATTTCTCCTCAAACCATCTTCATCAATATAGTATGCAGAGCCACATCACCCCCGAACCCGCAAGTTGTTTTGCAGCTTGTGCAACTGATTAGTACTTCCAATCACCCATCTCTTGGTATACCCAAATCCACATCATCAAGTCCCCCCTCCTCTTGAGAAGGCTAGGGAAAATACCACAAAGACACCAACGATGGAAGCTCGAAACAAATTCGCGATCCCACCTCCTAAGGCCTCAACTCGAGCACCTCCTCCATCCACCCTATGCGATGGTATGGGTCACACTACCTACAATTGTCATATGATTCCTATTTTTATGCACTCATATCAATACGTTAGATGATATTCCCAATGAGAATGTTGTAGTGGTCCAATTTCCTTACACTCCCTAAGTGCGCAACAAGTCCCTGTGCACAAACCATCCTTGTGTATTCTATGGCCTTTATGGCCATTACTCCCATCACCATCCAAATCTGCTTGAATGTTGATCCGTGTTGGTTGACTAGTGTAGAATTTCCTCGGAGTCTCAAGTCACCCTCATCAAAGAATATTCAAACATCTTTGGTGATTAAAGTTTTGAGAACAATAGATTTTTTAGAAGGATGGTGATAAGATTGGGTGTGAAGATATCTATCAGTGTGGGTCTTTTTCCGATATACTTAATAAGAGAGGGATCCATCTTGTTGCCAGGTGAAAAGGACATCAAGAAAAGGAAGAGAGTTAGATTGTTGTATTTCCATGGTGAACTTGATGTGAGGAGAAATACCATTTAAATGATTGTGAAAGTTGTCGAGGGAAGAATGATCATGCGGCCAAATGTCATAGGTATCATCCACAAACCTAAACCAACTGTTTTGTTTGAGGGGAAATGGATCGGTCTATCTAAATTTCTACAAAGTCACATTCCATAATTATCAACACAATTATTCAATCATAATTTGAAACCCTTCATCGACCATGGTTAGCAATGGTCTAACCATGGTCAAACATTGTAAACCATGGACTAATAATGGCTAGCCATGTTCTCTTGGTTATGTCAACCATGGTCAATGATGGTTAACCAAAGTCAAACAAGGTCAATGATGAGATGTGGTCAACCATTTTAAAACATAGTCAATCATGGTTAACTAAAGTCAACCATTATCAATCATGTTTAATCAAATTTAACTATAGTTAACCATGATTTAGTAAGCCAAACCATACCCAAAAAATTGTCAACTATGGTTTAATATGGTAAAACTCGGTCAACCATCATATGACACCCTTCGTCGACCATGGTCAACGATGGTATAACCATAGTCAAACGTTATAACCCATGGTCTAATAATGATTGGTCATGGGTCTCCTGGTTATCCCAATGATGGTTTAACATTGTCGTCCATATCTAACCAAGTCAACCATTGTTCACTAAATTCAATCTTAGTTAACCAACAATAACCATAATCATCCATGGTTAACCAAAGTCAATCATGGTCAATGATGAGATGTCATCAACCATGGCTAGACATAGTCAACCATGGTTAACCAAAGGCATCCATAGTTAACTATGATGCAACAATAGTCAACCATGATGCACTAAAGCCAACCATAGACAACCATGGTGCACTAAAGTCAACCATGCCTAAACAATTGTTTACCATGGTTTAAAGTCAACCTTGTTTTAACTTCAACTATGGATTAAAGTCAACCATGCCCAAACTATGGTCAACCATAGGTTAACCATAGTTAACTAAGTAAACCATGGCAAGCTAAATCCAACCATAGTTAACCGAAGTCAACCATGGCTAACCAAAGTCAACCATGGCTAACCAAAGTCAACTACATTCAACCATGGGATATGGTCATTGATGGTTAAAAATAGAAGCATGTTTAACTATACTCAACCATAGTCAACCATGATGCAACCACAGTCAACCAAATTCAACCATGAAGCAATCATAGTCAACCATGGTTAACCAAATTCAATCATAGTTAACCATAGTCAAGCGTGATGCACTATTTTCAACCATTCCCATAGTCAACCATGGTACACTAAAGTCAAGCATGCTGCACTAAAGTCAACCATAGGAAACTATGCTCAAACTTGGCTCAACTATACTAAAAAATGTTTAACCATGGTCAAACATTTGTGAATGATGATTGACCATGTTTGGCTATGTTTGACCTTGGTTTGAACTAAACTCTACCTTTTAGTCAATTATCCTTCTTAAAACATAGCTACCAATAATCAAACATTCTCGATCATAACCTTCCATATTCAACCATGGTCAACTAATGTAAAAAATGGTAAATCATTATTTGCCATTCAAACCATGCTAAACATGGTTAACCATTATCAATCATTATCAACTATGGTCAACAATGAACTCTTCATTTATATGATGTTATTTAATATAAAGCATTTAACTTATACTTTTATTTTTATTATCATAATATGATAATAAAATATTATTAATATTAACAATAATAAAAATAAAAATAATTAGGTTAATAACAATATTTTTTATTTCATTTTATAATAATATAAATACTCATAATTTTATTTTTATTTTTATAATATGAAAATAAAATACTATTAATATTAATATTAATAATAATAAAAATAAAAATAAAAATGTTAATATCAATATTTTTAATTTCATTTTGTAATCATTCATATATATATATATTCTTTTTTTTTTTACTGTTATTTATCTAAATGAATTAAATATAAATTTATTTATTTATTTATTCTTCTTACTTTAGTGCAATCTTCCAATGTCAAGCTCATTGCCAAATTGGAAAAGTTATGAATTCCTTGGAGGTAGAGTTGTATCCGAACAATTTAAATAGGGATAGGGATGAGTGGAGATGGTTGGTGGAGGTTTTGAAAAATCATTGAATTATTATTTATTCCACAAAGTATGGAGAAATGATTAAATTATTATTGCACCTAGTCTTTGTATTCTACAACCCAATATTGGTAATTGGGTTTAAGATGAATCTATGCTAGTTTATTTTCACTTGAGTAGCATACAAGGTTTTTAGGGTTTTGAGGGACTATTTAGGGTTTTGAGGGACTATTTATTTGATCTTTCTCCATACCAATTTTTAGGATGTTGAAAACTATTTATTATATCGTTCACTTTTAACGCACTCTTCTTTGTTTTAAATCTATTAAATATTGATTTTATTTATTTATTTATTCTCTCTATATATTACTATTATTATTATTATTATTATCAATGGAATTCACCATGCACTTTTTCTCATTTTGAAGATGGTACCCAAGAAAATTTGTTTGGTTGATGACCAATTTGACCCGATTGTTTACATCACTCATCCACTTGAATTAACCCATAAGTTTTATAATAAATTATTTTGTTTTTTTAATAATAATGATAATTCACCGATCTTTCTCCATAGGTTGATCGTCAATTAGCATAACCATATTTATTACAGCCATAAGTGTTTATATATTAGAATTTGGGCTGGACTAGTATCAATGTTTTTTCCTAGATTATAGGAGGGTGAGACAAGTGTATTGTCCACATTAATTTTATTGATAAACTATTATACAATAAAAGAGAAGAGATTAGCGTTCACCGACCACAAATTAAGTAAATGTGCTAGTTAATAATACGGTTAATATACTCTAATCACGGCATTATTATTCATTTTCTCATCTTAAATAATGTTGCTATCTACATATATTAACCATATTATTAATAATTATAATCATGTCAGTTTTAATTTTCAATTAAAAAACGGAAAGTGTGTTCACTCATTCATAAAGTGTATTGTCCACATTAGTTTAGAGCACTCATACACTTGAATTAACCCATAAGTTTTATAATAAATTATTTTGTTTTTGTGCCTATAGCCCAGTATGAGGGAGATCTTATGAGTCGAGTGTTTATCGATATTGTCGGACATAAATAAAATGTAATAATTAAAAGTAAAAAGTAATAATATGAGGGAGATCTTGTGAGTCGAGTGTTTGTCGATATTGTCGGCCATAAATAAAATGTAATAATAAAAAGTAAAAAGTAATAATATGAGGGATATCTTGTGAGTCGAGTGTTTGTTGATATTGCCGGCCATAAATAAAATGCAATAATAAAAAGTAAAAAGTAATAATATGAGGGAGATCTTGCTAGTCAAGTGTTTGTTGATATTGTCGGCCATAAATAAAATGTAATAATAAAAAGTAAAAAGTAATCATACGAGGGAGATCTTGTAAAACCTCCTTGAGTGCAATACTTGAGAAAAGGTTTGCACCTTGGGAGATTTGATCCCTCTCAGCGCTTGATAGAGCATAGGATTTGGATCTAGGCTGGTTTAATAATAATGATAATTCACAGATCTTTCTCCATAGGTTGATGGTCAATTAGCATAACCATATTTATTACACTGATAGGTGTTTATATATTAGAATTTGGGGTGGACTAGTATCTATGTTTTTTCCTAGATTGCAGGAGGACGAGACAAGTGTATTGTCCACATTAATTTTATTGATAAACAATTATACAATAAAAGAGAAGAGATTAGCTTTCACGGACCACAAATTAAGTAAATGTGCTAGTTAATAATATGGTTAATATACTCTAATCACTGCATTATTATTCATTTTCTGATCTTAAATAATGCGGCTATCTACATATATTAACCATATTATTAATAATTATGATAATGTCACTTTTAATTTTCAATAAAAAAGGGAAAGTGGGTTCACTCATTCATAAAGTGTATTGTCCACATTGGTTTGGTTGATGACCAATTTGACCCGATTGTTTACAACACTCATCCACTTGAATTAAAACCCATAAGTTTTATAATAAATTATTTTGTTTTTTTAATAATAATGATAATTCATGGATTGATAGTCAATTAGCATAACCATATTTATTACACCGATAGGTGTTTATATATTAGAATTTCAGGTGGACTAGTATCTATGGTTTTTCCTACATTGCAGGAGGACAAGACAAGTGTATTGTCGAGATTAATTTTATTGATAAACTATTATACAATAAAACAAAAAAGATTAGCGTTCACTACCACAAATTAAGTGTGCTAGTTAATAATACGGTTAATATACTCTAATCACGGCATTATTATTCATTTTCTCATCTTAAATAATGCCGTTATCTACATATATTAACCATATTATTAATAATTATGATCATGTCAGTTTTAATATTCAATAATAAAAAAACTGAAAGTGGGTTCACTCATTCATAAAGTCGGTTCACTTATTCATAAACTCAAAACAAACCACACATACATTTTCGTTTGGGTTGAACTATAAAATCAACATATCTAATGTACATAGTACACGCTCTCTATATCTATATCTATATCTATATCTCTATCATGTGTTGAGGTGGTGCCTCACATGTTAAGGTGATGTTTTTCATGTCGAAGCATGTATGGTGTGTGATGTACTACTAACCATGGTTGAGCTATTAAGTGTCCTCTAGAGACTAGCCACCTCTAGAGTGAATTACTTTAGCATATAACAACTTGGAACGATAGTAGAATAATATGATCACATCATTGGGAAAATATCCTTAGAATATTTGATATGCTAAATAATATGGCACATGTGGACCATGCAGATAAGAGAAGAGATAAAGATAATATGTGATAAGATATGAGAGAATTCGAATTGTGCATAAAAGAATTAATTAAGAGAGAATTCAAATTGTTAAACTTCAGTAAAGACTTCAGTAAATCAAACGAGAACTCGATGTGATCACTGTAGTGAGGTTAACAAGAAAGAATCAATTAAGAGAGTTAACTAAGTGATAACAAAGAATATATAGTTAACTATGTGTTATTGCATGATGACACTTATGTTAAACTAAAAGACGACACGTGAGTTGCGATGCTTGCATGATGACACTTATGTTAGCCACCTAACTAAGTGGGAAATATTTCAATTAAGGGGAGATTTCATCCTAAGAGTCAGCTGAGTAAGTTAATGCATTGCATGAGAAGTGGGGCGCACTTCTTCATGCAAGATTGATGCATCTAGATGGAGGGCGAGTTCATCCTGAAGTCATAAGATCAAAATAGAATATGATGCATGAGAAGAATATATAAATATGTTATTCAGGATTGATGAATTCATTGTGAATCGAATTCTCTTCTCTCTTGAAGGAAATGTGCTTTTCTTTGTGCAGGATGTTGTTCCGAGTCTCTCTTATTTATCTTTCTCTTGCTTTGTAATTGCAACTGTGGTGCTTGATGTAAAAGATAGTCTCTTTTATCTATCAATATATACTAAGGAAGGTTTTGTTGGGGTTTTCTCCCTCAAGTATAGAGGTTTCCCCAAGGTAAATTCATGCATCGAATGTGATTTCTTATGTGCGTGATTGTTATTTGATTTCAAGTATTATTGGAGCTCTGATTTAAAAATAAAAAATTAACACTCAACACTCATGTGGAAGGTGGGATCCCCCCTATTTTGTAGGTCCTTTTGGTCCTTTTTATTCTTTTGACCATTGTTGAGTCATATGGCGTTCTTTCTTTGCACCATTTGCACCACCGGAATCAACATTCCGTGCTCTCACCGATTACGAAAACCATTTTTCATGGTTGTCGAACTTCTATTTGGGATTTTTTTGGGTCCACCTCGATCTATGTGCCATCACATACAGGTTATGGTGGCGCTTCTCCTCTCTAGTGAAGTCCTCCCTTGTAGGTGTCACCTCTTAACTCACATATAGATCATATTCTCCCCCATAGTATCTGATGCATTGATCTAGTTTTCACCGTTACACTCGTAGGAACCCCCTATCTGAGTAAGTATCCCAACCCATCCATCATTGCATTCTACCTTGCTCGATAGTAGATCCTACCTTATATGGGTGACCATTTTAGTACCCCTACATTTGGCATCCATGTCACTCACATCCCCATAGGATCAGGAGTCTGCAAAGTTTGACATCTAGAAATGAAGCCTCATGAATTCCTTCACATTTTCACTCATTGGCCATTCCCTATAAACAGACTGTCAGTATGGATTTTCCTTTAAGCCATTTTTCTAACTCCTTAAAGAATGAAAATATTGTCGAGCAAACTTGCTTGCTTCCATGCTCCTTAAATTATTTGAAAGCACGTCCGTCTTTTATACTTTTTACCCCTTTTTAGATTGAATGGACTAATTACGAAAAATGAATACTCTATTCCCCTTTCTCTAGAAGAGTTCTCCCCTATATACTTTTATGCTTTTTTGGGCATCAGAGACTAACATTACGAAAAATACCACTCATGGAATTTTTTTTATGTTTTCAAACTCCTTAAAATTGAAGACACCAACGACCATTAATTGTCCCGGGCTCGATCAAAATCCACGTGATCATACCATCAAGAACACTTATATCCCTTCTTTGATCTCGTAAAATAATGAAGAAGTCCCAAATGGTTCTTTTTGGTTCCCTTTCATATCACATATGGTCCCTCATTTTGGAAGCATCCCTAGTCTGGTCGCCTTTGTTTATATTATTCTGCAATGAGTCACCATTGAAGTATCCCTAATGTCCAGTATCAATCCCCCTATCCGAGTATTCTCCATTGCAGTAATCCCCACCAAGTCACCCCAACTATGATCCCATCCCCCAAGATCATTTTCATATGTGTTAAATGTACAACATAAGGATAAATTATCCAAACCAATCTTGTGCAGTCAAGATTGATCCTCTGGTATAGAGGTGAGCACTTTGATTACCTTCTTTGTAAAGGTTATTCCTCCATTATAGAGGTAATTGATCAAAGTAATGATGTTGTAAAGTCTTGTTGGACAAGGCTCCATACTTGTGTGTCAAGTCATGATTCTCATGTGAACCTTCCATATAAAGGTATCCATGGGATGGACCTCCCGCATAGAGGTGGACCTTCCGTATAAAACTCATGCTTTGCTTGTTAAAAACATTTAATGTCGTGTGTTGTATTATTAACCATGATCACCCAATTGCTATTAAGTCTCCTTTAGAGATTGATCACCTTTAAAGTGAATTACTTTAGCATATGATCATTTGGTCTGGAGTAAAGAGATAAAGATAAATGCATAGAGAAAAAGAGAATTCGAATTGATCAAGAGATGACAAAGTGAATTTGAATCGTCAAGCTTAAGTTAAATCCACAATGCATGCCTCATTTAACTAAAGAACTCACAGTGGCCACTACAAGTAAATCAATCACCATGATTTCAGTTAATAATAGTTAATTAAGTGTTAAATAAGAAGGACTAGTTAACTAAAGTGTTTTTACTTTAGTTAAACGAAAAGATGACACTTCAATAAATCAAGGAAAACTCGAATTGACCACTACAGTGATGTTATCAAGAAAGAATCAGTTAAAGAGAGTTAACTAAGTGACAATAAAGAAGATCTAGTTAACTAAGTGTTATTGCATGACAACACTTATGTTAAACTAAAAGACGACACTTGATTTGCGACAATTGATTTGCGACACTTGCATGATGACACTTAAGTTACCCACCTAACTAAGTGGGAAATATTTTAGTTAAGAGGCAAGTTCATCCTAAGAGACAGTTCAGTGAGATAAATCATTGCATGAGAAGTGGGGTGCACTCCTTCATGCATGATTGATACATCCAATGTGAGGGCAAGTTCATCCTGAAGTTAGAAGAAGTTGATGCATGAAAATAATGTATAAATATGTTATACATGATTGATGAATTCAATGTGAAGCAAATTCTCTTTTCCATTGAAGGAAAGACACTTCTCTTTGTGCAGGTTTATGTTCTTGCTTGTTATTGATGTGCTAGGCACATTGGAAAACACATATGATTGATCTCTCTTCTCTATTCCTTTCGTATCTTCACCAAGAGTTATTTGGTGATCTCTTATCTTCCGAAAGCAATATGCTATGTTGTAAAAGAAAGCATTATCTACTATCCATTATATTATACTGAGAAGAATTGCTTGGGTTTTTGTTCTCATAGTTTTGAGTATTTTCCGCAAGGCATATCTTGTGTTATGGATGTATGAATTTCATGTGATTTAATTCTCTCATTCTTTTCAAGTTTTTGCATCTAAAAGAATTGAATATCAAAGCTCAACCAAATATTAACAATATGTTGTCAGGTCATCCTTCCTGTCGTAATATGAACAATGGAAGTTTGAGTCCCATTACTCATGTACCCTTATTTCCCACAATAGTGTCTCAGTCCCAGTTATAGTTCTATCACTGCTTGGTTGTATCCCTCTTGCTCTTGTCAAGGAACCATCATTTCCTTAATAGTCCCAGGTCTCCCTTTTTCGACATCAACACATATATTCCAAAGTATAGACCCATACGTCCTTGTACCTTGGCCTCATACCCATTATCCATGAGCCCATTGGACCACCTAAGGGGAGCCCTTAGTTCCCCTTAGAATGATTGTTTCTCACATGCTCAACATCATCTACATCATCGCACTAATGAAATTTGTATAGTGTATTGGTTCTTTCCTTATTTGGTCAAATACCGCGGATGTCCCTTGACTCTAACACATTGGTGAGTCTATTTGAATCCTTTCTAGTATTATGTTCCTTGTGATTTCTAGGATTCGTTGGTGACAATGTTCATAATCGATCCAATTCCATCCTTCCTAGTGTATCCAGTTCAAATGCAGTCTTTTGTACCTTTGAGATTCAGATTCGCAGTTGTTTGAGTCCTTACAGTTGTTGGAACCCTTCAAATCCAACAGAGCACCAGTTATTTTGATACTACATTCTTGGTAAATGCCATTGTTTCCAGCCTCATTTCTTTAGATCAGCCATTGTTGAACCATGATTACACTCCAGTTTTGAGTCCCTCCTAGACATTTATGATGTACACAATAGTTATCCATGTAATGATGGTCCCCTTTGGGCCTAGCTCCATTTTGTATATTGAGACATTGATACGAGCATGGGTATTTCCACCTCGTACATATATTTGATATTATATTTACATCATCCATTTTTTGAGTATGGTATCTGCAGGTTCAACATTTATAGTCCCAATGAAGAGTATGTTCCACACTCTAACACAATATCTCTTCTCCATACTATCGTCACACATTTCTCTTGGAGATAAAGATCCTATGATGTGTGTCGGTCATATAATGAGATCCTACCCTGAAAAGTTAGGGGGCAATATGTTAACACCAAATATTTGTTCACCTAGCCCATCCCCTAGCCACACCACATTCATACATTATTACCACTTTCATTCCCACCATTTTAACCTTCACATATCTAAAAAGCCCAAAGTTACAAGTTAATGTGACCTATAATTAATGTATTTTGGATAATCCTCCATTCTTAAAAAAAAGAGGGAAGTTATTAAATTCCCCAAAAAGAAAAATTTCCCCAAAAAGTCAAAAAAGAGGAAAAATTTTGAAATCCAAAAAAAGAGGGAAAAACCCAATACTTATCCAAATACCAATGGTCAATAAAAAGCCACATGCACCAAAAACCATCAATTGTTTTGCCACCCAAATACCAAGGGAAAAACCATTGATATTTTTTCTATAAATGGAATCTAAACGTCCCCATTTGACATAACTTATCCATACATATTCCTTACCGTCACTCTACCAAAATTTCTCACGTAACCTTGAACCCCATTGAGTGTTCTAGTTTCACCTTTTACTGGAGGATTTTACACCTTGTGACAAGTCCATTGGATAACACCAGGTTTCCAAGAGACCCATAACATTTTACTTCAAACAACTACAAAGGCTCATTTCCATCACCATTTTGAGGTACCTTTTTCTCTATGTACAACCCATTTATGGAAATATAACAAAATCATCCTTTAATTGTATGTGTTTGTTGCAAAGGTTAACTTAGTTTTACTCTATGCATGTACTTAGTCTAGCTTTAATTCTCTAATTTATTTCACATATTTCTCTCCATTTTGAACTCTACTCGGATTCGTCTCAATCTTAGTAGGTTCTTTTTGGCACATGTTGGTGTGAAACCACCAATAATATAAGCATCACAACCAAAAACTTTGAGATGATCAAGAGTCAATGGTTTTTTGCCAATTCATGTCTCAAGTGGAGTTTCTCAATAACATGTAGTATATACTACCTCTACCAATAATCCATGTGACAACCCTACACTAGTGAGTGTACTTCTTTCCGTTTCCATTAGCATTGTGTTTTCTCTTTTTGCAATTCCATTGTGTTGAGGTGTGGAAGTAGTCTTTTTCCTTTCCATTTTTCACTTCTTATAGAATTCCTTGAATTCATTTCCACAGAACTCTCCACCATTATCTATCCTTAACACCTTTTATTTTCTTCTCTATTTGGTTTCTACAATAGCCTTAAACTCTGTAATTTTATCATAAACCTAAAATTTATTATGAAGGAAATAGACCCATGTGTTTCTCAAGAAATTATCATTGAATAAAAAATAATACACATATTTAGTAGTGATGGAATAGGAATATGTCCAAAAACATCATTGTGTATCAACCCCAAGATTTCTTATTCTTTTGTAGCACATGGAAATCTCACTAGATTCTATTTACCATATTCACAATGTTTAGAAAAATCAATTCTAATTATCAATCATACACATATTCAACCATATATTTACCATATAATGTTGAAAGGCCCTTATTTCCAATATGTCATAGTTTTTAAAAATGACATTGCCTTCACTCTATGGTTAGTAGGGGTTCTATATTCTTCATTGTTATCCTTGGGAACAACAAAATTGTTACACCCATCATTAAAACTTATTCCTAATAGCTTCTACAAATTTATAATCTAATCTCCCCTCATTTACACCATTTATCCTCAAACCATCTTCATCAATATAGTATGCATAGCCACATCACCCCCGACCCCGCAAGTTGTTTTGCAGCTTGTGCAATTGATTAGTACTTCCAATCACCCATCTCTCGGTATACCCAAATCCACATCATCAACTCCCCCCTCCTCCTAAGCAGGCTATGGAAAAGAACACAAAGACCCCGACTATGGAAGCTCCAAACAAATTCGTGATCCCACCTCCTAAGGACTCAGCTCGAGCACCTCCTCCATGCACCCTGTGCGATGGTATGGGTCACACTACCTACAATTGTCATATGATTCCTATTTTATGCACTCATCTCAAGATGTTAGATGATATTCCCAACGAGAACATTGTACTGGTTCAATTTCCTTACACTCCCGAAGTGCGCAACAAGTCCCTGTGCACAAACCATCCTTGTGTATTCTATGACCTTTATGGCCATTACTCCCATCGTCGTCCAAATCTGTTTGAATGTTGATATGTGTTGGTTGACTAGTGTAGAATTTCCTTGGAGTCTCAAGTCACCCTCATCGAAGAATATTCAATCATCTTTGGTGATTAAAGTTTTAAGAACAATAGATTTTTTAGAAGAATGGTGATGAGATTGGGTGTGAAGATATCTATCAGTGTGGGTCTTTTTCCGATGTACTTAATAAGAGAGGGATCCATCTTGTTTGCAGGTGAAAAGGACATCAAGAAAAGGAAGAGAGTTGGATTGTTGGATCCATGATTGTGAAAGTTATCGAGGGAATAATGGTCATGCGACCAAATGTCAAAGGTATCATCCACAAACCTAAACCAACTATTTTGTTTGAGGGGAAAGAAATTGAGGGGAAATGCATTGGTCTATCTAAATTTCTACAAAGCCACATTCCATAATTATCAACACAATTATTCAATCATAATTTGAAACCCTTCATCAACCATGGTTAGCAATGGTCTGACCATGGTCAAACATTGTAAACCATGGACTAATAATGGACAGCCATGTTCTCTTGGTTATGTCAACCATGGTCAATGATGGTTAACCAAAGTCAAACATGGTCAATGATGAGATGTGGTCAACCATTTTTAAACATAGTCAATCATGGTTAACTAAAATCAACCATTGTCAACCATGTTTAATCAAATTTAACTATAGTTAACCATGATGTAGTAAGCCAAACCATGCCCAAACAATTGTCAACTGTGGTTTAATATGGTAAAACTCAGTCAACCATCATATGACACCCTTCGTTGACCATGGTCAACGATGGTATAACCTTAGTCAAACGTTATAACCATGGTCTAATAATGATTGGTCATGGTTCTCCTCGTTATCCCAATGATGGTTTAACATTGTCATCCATAACTAACCAAGTCAACCATTGTTCACTAAATTCAATCTTAGTTAACCAACAATAACCATAATCATCCATGGTTAACCAAAGTCAGTCATGGTCAATGATGAGATGTCATCAGCCATGGATAGACATAGTCAACCATGGTTAACCAAAGGCATCCATAGTTAACTATGATGAAACCATAGTCAACCATGATGCACTAAATCCAACCATAGACAACCATGATGCACTAAAGTCAACCATGCCTAAACAATGGTTTACCATGGTTTAAAGTCAACCTTGTTTTAACTTCAACTATGGATTAAAGTCAATGATGTCCAAACTATGGTCAACCATAGGTTAACCATATTTCTCTAAGTAAACCATTGAAAGATGAATCCAACCATAGTTAATTGAAGTCAACCATGGCTAACCAAAGTCAGCTACATTCAACCATGGGATATGGTCATTGATGGTTAAGAATAGAAGCATGTTTAACTATATTCAACCATAGTCAACCATGATGCAACCACAGTCAACCAAAGTCAACCATGAAGCAATCATAGTCAACCATGGTTAACCAAAGTCAATCATAGTTAACCATAGTTAAGCGTGATGCACTATTTTCAACCATTCCCATAGTCAACCATGATACACTAAAGTCAAGCATGATGCACTAAAGTCAACCATAGGAAACTATGTTTAAACTTGGCTCAACTATACTAAAAAATGTTTAGCCATGGTCAAACATTTGTGAATGATGATTGACAATGTTTGGCTATGTTTGACCTTGGTTTTAACTAAACTCTACATTTTAGTCAATTATCCTTCTTAAAACATAGCTACCAATAATCAAACATTCTCGATCATAACCTTCCATGTTCAACCATAGTCAACCAATGTAAAAAATGGTAAATCATTATCTACCATTCCAACCATGTTAAACATGGTTAACCATTATCAACCATGTTCAACAATGAACTCTTCACTTATATGATTTTATTTAATATAAAGCATTTAACTCATACTTTTATTTCTATTATAATAATATGATAATAAAATATTATTAATATTAACAATAATAAAAATAAAAATAAAAATGTTAATAACAATATTTTTTATTTCATTTTATAATAATATATATACTCATAATTTTATTTTTATTTTTATAATATGAAAATAAAAATGTTAATATCAATATTTTTAATTTTATTTTGTAATAATTCGTGTATATATATATATATATATATATATATATATATATATATATATATTCTTTATTTTTTATTTTTATTATTATTTATCTAAATGAATTGAATACACATTTATTTTATTATTTATTCTTCTTACTTTAGTGCATTCTTTAATTACTAGTCACCATGTGTGTCTTGAGGATGTCAAGCTCATTGCCAAATTGGAAAAGTTATGAATTCCTTGGAGATAGAGTTAGTATCTGAACAATTTAAATAGGGATAGGGATGAGTGGAGATTGTTGGTGGAGGTTTTGAAAAGTCATTGAATTATTATTTATTCCACTAAGTATGGAGAAATTATTATTGCACCGAGTCTGGGTGCTATGCTGTAATGTTTGTTCCTAACCGGATTTATCAATCAAAAGAGATCAAATTTTGAGTTTAAATTCAAAAAAAGAAATACACCTCAAGAAATTGGATCCCACTCGGTGGTTGATAGATATGGGTTTAAGATGGATCTATGCTGGTTGCACCGAGTGAAACTAGGTGCTCTAAGCCCAGTATGGGGGAGATGTTGTAACATGTGTGATGTAAGGATGTAACGTTTGTTACTAACAAAATAATTTAAAAATTTCATGTCGCTCATAAAATAAAAAATTAAATTATGGAAAGTATTTAAAAAAATCCATGTTGATTCATAAAATAAAATATTATGAAAAGTAATTAAAAAATAGATGTTGGTTTATAAAATAAAAACTTAAAAGGTAAACCCGGATTTATCAATCAAGAGAGATCAAATTTTGAATTTAAATTTAAAAAAAGAAATATTGCTAGTTTATTCTCACTTGAATAGCATACAAGGTTTTTAAAGTTTTGAGGGACTATTTATTTGATCTTTCTCCATACCAAGTTTTTAGGATGTTGAAAGACTATTTATTATATCATTCACTTCTAATGCACTCTTCTTCGTTTAAATCTATTTAATATTGATTTTTTTTTTTATTCTCTATATATATTACTATTATTATTATTATTATTTTCAATGGAATTCACCATGCACTTTTCCTAATTTTGAAGATGGTACCCAAGAAAATTAGTTTGGTTGATGACCAATTTGACCGATTGTTTACAACACTCATCCACTTGAATTAACCCATAAGTTTTATAATATATATATATTTTTTTGATAATAATGATAATTCAGCGATCTTTCTCCATAAGTTGATCCTCAATTAGCATAACCATATTTATTACACAAATACGTGTTTATATATTAGAATTTGGGGTGGACTAGTATCTATGTTTTTTCCTAGATTGCAGGAGGATGAGACAAGTGTATTGTACAGATTAATTTTATTGATAAACTATTATACAATAAAAAAGAAGAGATTAGCGTTCACTGACCACAAATTAAGTAAATGTGCTAGTTAATAATACGGTTAATATACTCTAATTATTATTCAATTTCTCATATTAAATAATGCTGCTATCTACATATATTAACCATATTATTAATAATTATAATCATGTCAGTTTTAATTTTCAATAAAAAAACGGAAAGTGGGTTCACTCATTCATAAAGTGTATTGTCCACATTAGTTTTATCAAATGACTAATTTGACCAGATTGTTTACAACACTCATCCACTTGAATTAACCCATAAGTTTTATAATAAATTATTTTGTTTTTTAATAATAATGATAATTCACCAATATTTCTCCATAGGTTGATCGTCAATTAGCATAACCATATTTATTACACCAATAGGTGTTTATATATTAGAATTTGGGGTGGACTAGTATCTATGTTTTTTCCTAAGGAGGACGAGACAAGTGTACTGTCCACATTAATTTTATTGATAAACATTTATACAATCAAACATAGCTATCCTTTAGTCAATTATCCTTCTTAAAACATAGCTACCAATAATCAAACATTCTCTATCATAACCTTCCATGTTCAACCATAGTCAACCAATATAAAAAATGATAAATCATTATCTACCATTCCAACCAAGTTAAACATGGTTAACCATTATCAACCATGGTCAACAATGAGCTCTTCATTTATATGATTTTATTTAATATAAAGCATTTAACTCATACTTTTATTTTTATTATCATAATATGATAATAAAATATTATTAATATTAACAATAATAAAAATAAATAAAAATATGTTAATAACAATATTTTTTATTTCATTTTATAATAATATATATACTCATAATGTTTATTTTTTTTATAATATGAAAATAAAATACTATTAATATTAATATTAATATTTTTAATAATAATAATAAAAATAAAAATGTTAATATCAATATTTTTAATTTCATTTTGTAATCATATATATATATATATATATTCTTTATTTTGATTAAATTTTTATTTTTATTTATCTAAATTAATTGAATATTTATTTTATTTTTTATTATTTATTCTTCTTACTTTAGTGTATTTTTAGATAACGAGTCACCATGTGTGTCTTGAGGATGTCAAGCTCATTGCCAAATTGGAAAAGTTATGAATTCCTTAAGTTTGAAGCTAGAATCAAGTGTTGGACTAGCAGGCTCCTCTTTGTGGGTGGCAGGCTCATACTGGTTAAAGCTGTGCTCACCAGTATTCCTGTATATTGGCTATCCTTATTCAAAGCTCCCAGCTCGGTTTTACAATGCATTAAAAAACTATGTTTCAATTTCTTGTGGTCTGGTGGGACCAACCGTAAGGGACTGATCATGGCAAAGTGGGATTATATAACTTCCCCTACCAAATTCGGTGGTTGGGGGTTAAAAAAATGGAAATCTTTGGCAAGGCTTTACGTCTCAAAAGCCTTTGGAGGGGAATTTTCGGCTCTTCTTTATGGTCCAAGGTTCTGCATGCAAAATACATTAAGCAGGATTCGATGAGGTGGATTAGAATTCCTCTGAAAAGAGTTTGGAATGCTTCTGTTATTTGGAAAGGTTTTATGAATGTGATTAGTTGGTTAAGAGATGATCTTTATTGGCAGGTTGGGTCAGGCCGATCAGTCCGGGTGGGAATCAATCCTATTATGGGTTTAGACAAGAATTTCTCTTTATCTGTGGAAATTATTGAGTATTTAAATGACATGAACTTCACCACACTTGATAGGATGAAGAACTATATCTCTCTGAGAGGTAGGTCGTATTGGATCAAAGGTGTTGATTTGGGGCTCTCGGGGCAGTTTGAACAGGAGTGGGATACATATTTCTCTCGTCTGGATTCGGCTGGTATCAGACTCACGGAGCAAAGGGATGTTTTGAAGTGGGCAGGTAATCCAACGGAGGGAATCATCACTGCTAAGACGGCCTATGAGGTTATCATCAGGCATAGAAATTTTGCTCCTCAATAGTGGTGGTTTCAGAAATTGTGGAGTTGGGACTTACCTCTAAAAATCAAGTGTTTCGGATGGTTTGCATTCAAAGGGAAATTGAAAACTTGGTATGCTTTGACAAAGATGGGATCGGTTGGGCCCAATAGATGTCCACTCTATATGATCGATGTTGAATCCACATACCATTTGCTTGTCCGCTGCACATTCACCTAGAAATTTGGTCTTTAGTTGCTTCTGCACTAAATATTGCATCCATATGGGGCTTAGAGTATTTCGATCAAAATTTTCTGCAGTGGATCAGTTCATGTAAGGATCATCCTTTACTACCTATTTACATTTCTTGGTTAATTTGGTTCACTAGAAACAAAGTTGTTTTTGAGGACCTAGCACCTTCTGCACATAATATAAAGGATCAAATTCTAAGCATCTATAAAGCCTCTTCAAAAAGGAAAATGCCTCAGGTGAACAGGATTGTTGGTGCCTTTCAACCACAGTTTAGATGCCCCGTCATCTTCTTTGATGGTGCTCCACAGTTAGGTATTATCGCTGCAGGTGGTGTGATCTACTTAAATGAGTCTCACTATTTCTCCTTAAGATTAAATTGTGGCACTGGATCGAATATGAAAGAAGAAATATTGGCCTTATGGATGGTTTTGAAGGTGGCCCATTGTTTTGGAATTGATGACTTAAAATTTTTTGGGGATTCTCGGGTCACAATTAAGTGGGTGCAGGGTGACTACTTCCTCACTGTATTATCTCTTGTGCACTGGTGTCAACGACTCATGAATTTGACCAATGGCTTCAGGAATGTCTCTTTCGAGCACATCTTTAGAGAGCACAACTTGTACTAGCTGACAAACTTTCGAAATTGGCTCTCGATGGGATTGTTGGCTTTCTCCTATGGGAAGAATTTTTCTGTGAGGAAACTGTGGTTCATGGATCCATCTATATTTTTGAGCAATGATGTTCTCTTTTTGTTGAGGTGATGCAGTTTGGAAGTTTTTCAATGTTTTTTTTATCTTGTTGACATCCTGTGCATCGCTTAGCAGATCTTTCTATGTTTTTTATGAGAGACTATGTATTGCATCCTTGACTTTATGTTGTTCTTTCTTTAGGAAGGCGTGTTCCTCCATGTACCTTTTGATTCAATATGAATAACACTGGTACGTCTTTTTTCTGCCTGGAAAAAGAATTGCATCCGAACAATTTAAATAGGGATAGGGATGAGTGGAGATTGTTGGTGGAGGTTTTGAAAAATCATTGAATTATTATTTATTCCAGGAAGCATGGAGTTCCTTACAAAATAATTAAAAAAATTCAAAATAAAAACTAAAAATTTAAACAATCAATAGAGATCAAATTTTGAGTTTAAATTTGAAAAAGAAATACACCTCAAAAAATTGGATCCCTTCATTTTACATCTATTTAATATTGAATTTTTATTTTATTTATTATTTATTATTCTATATATATATTACTATTATTATTATTATTTTCAATGGAATTTACCATGCACTTTTCCTCATTTTGAAGATGGTACCCAAGAAAATTAGTTTGGTTCATCCACTTGAATTAACCCATAAGTTTTATAATAATTTTTATTTTATTTTTTATAATAATGATAATTCACCGATCTTTCTCCATAAGTTGATGGTCAATTAGCATAACCATATTTATTAAAGAGATAGGTGTTTATATATTAGAATTTGGGGTGGACTAGTATCTATGTTTTTTCTTAGATTGTAGGAGGACGAGACAAGTGTATTGTAGAGATTAATTTTATTGATAAACTATTATACAACAAAAGAGAAGAGATTAGCGTTCACGACCACAAATTAAGTAAATGTGCTAGTTAATAATACGGTTAATATACTCTAATCACGGCATTATTATTCATTTTCTCATCTTAAATAATGCTGCTATCTACATATATTAACCATATTATTAATAATTATAATCATGTCAGTTTTAATTTTGAATAAAAAAACTGAAAGTGGGTTCACTCATTCATAAAGTGTATTGTCCACATTAGCTTGGTTGATGACCAATTTGACCAAATTGTTTAAAGTACTCATCCACTTGAATTAACCCATAAGTTTTATAATAAATTAATTTGTTTTTTTAATAATAATGATAATTCATCGATAGAGGTTGATCGTCAATTAGCATAACAATATTTATTACACCCATAGGTGTTTATATGTTAGAATTTGGGGTGGACAAGTATCTATGTTTATTCCTACATTACAGGAGGATGAGACAAGTGTATTGTCAAGATTAATCTTATTAATAAACTATTATAAAATAAAAGAGAAGAGATTAGCGTTGGCTATCTACATATATTAACCATATTATTAATAATTATGATCATGTCAGTTTTAATTTTCAATAATAAATACATTTTCAATAATAATAAAAAATGAAAGTGGGTTCACTCATTCATAAAGTCGGTTCACTTATTCATAGACACAAAACAAACCACACATACATTTTGGTTTGGGTTCAACTATAAAATCAACATATCCAATGTACACAGTACACGCTATCTATATCCATATCTCTATCTTTAGTTTTGGTTCTTTCATGGTTAGGGATTCTTCGAAGGTTAATCAGGAATTCCGAGTTTGGTAGGGCTTTAGGGTTCCAGCTGCAACTGCGAACCGACTGCACCAAATTAAATGGAAGGCCCATCAGAAAAAGAGCTTAAGAACATTGAGGAACAAGGTAACTATATGGGAGTTGATTCATTGAAGAACAAAGGCATTGAGGAATCAGCCCCCACTCATAGAGGTAAAATATATGATTTCCAGTGCTGGTTTTATTGACATGATTTCCAGTGCTGGTTTTTTTAAATCACTCGGCTCTTTCAATTGATCTTTGTTATGTCTAATATTAATAGTAATGCATCCATCTTTGTTCTCGGTTTCATGCAGAATACGGGGATTTAATAGTTGGACATGATAATGACTTTGTACTTGGTGAAGTGATGACCAGGATTCCCTGGTACAACCGTCCAATTTTTAATGTGTTGAACCGATCATGGGCTCATGCCGTCACACACTCTTTCCCACATTTCGCCCGTCTCCACCACCCGCGTATCCTCTCCGAATCGATTGTTTTATTCCGAACTCCATTTCCTTGGTACCCTTCTAATTCTAATGAAGAGATTGCTCTTTGGGTTTACAGCTGCAGCGGCCGTATCATGTTGAGCCTTCCGGTGCCAGCAATCCCTGCCCCTCTCCAGGAACATGTGAAGTTTGTGTGCGATGATAATGAGGAGTGCATATACTGCTTCACTTGTGATCTTGAAAAAGGAGTTTACAATGTGGAAGTTCTTGATCTCAGAGAAGGAAGCAGTCGCTGGAAGAGACTCCCGTCCTTGCCAGCCTTTCCTGATAATTCCAGATATCGCAGATATTATGTGACTGGTTGTTCGTCTTGGGACAATGAAAAGTATAGTACTACTTATACTGTTTGGCTGCGAACCACGCTAATGGCAGACCCCGACGCCGTTTCTCAATGGACGCTAACCCTCGGAAGGCACAGAAACAATTCCGAAGAGCGATGGCAATTATGTGAAGGTGTAACTAGCATCCCCAGTGACATTCAAACATTAAACAGAAAGATCCCATTTTATGTTGAGATTGATAAACATCCAGATACCGTCCATGGTCTGTCTGGGAGATATCTTTACCGGAGATGCGAGCGGTTAGATGATAGTCAACCCCCTACTGATTTGTGGGGGGTCCGGTATATATTGATGTTTCAGGCACCCAACGCTGGTGCTTACAATTTCTATCAGATCTCGTTATCTCAGTTGGGTATGCGGTTTTACACGATGAAGGTGAAAGACGAGAGCCGGTCGATTGAGGAAGATGAGGAAGGGGGTCGTTTTTGGGACTACTGGCAGTCGCGGATTGATGGTTTTCCCTTGTTGGAGGAAGGTGAGGACAGGAGCGCAATCAAAATTTCAGAGGAGAGTATGGATTTGGTAGGGCGAGGGCAGGCTAATACCTACGAGATTAAGGTGAATGTGGCCCAAAGGAACCGCTCACTCTACTTGTACGGTTTGATTGGATGTGATATATCACCAGCATAGATCCATCTAAAGGGGATATATCAAGAGTAAGAGCCAGAGGGATCAAATTTTTTTAAATGCAAATTTCTTTTTAAACTGCAAATGTTGAAGAAGGTTTTAATTTATCCAATTTGTTGAGTTTTATATATGTAGTTGTAAATGTTTTAAATGTTTAAGCCTTACTGGACTGCAGAATGAGCCTCTTCAGCAAACTGATGCTAACATTTGTTTATTTTATTTTATTTGTGATTCGGTGAGCACTCATTTTATTTTTATTTTTCTCTTTTAAAATGTAATTAATTTTCAAAAATGTACCAACATTTCATGGTGTCATATGCTTCAAATGGGAATATTACCAGCATAGATCCATCTTAAACCCGTATCTATCAAGCACCAAGAGGGATTCAATTTCTTGAGGTGTATTTCTATTTTTAAATTTAAACTCAAGAAATTTGATCTCTCTTGATTGATAAATCCAGGTTTAAGTTTTAAGTTTTTATTTTATAAACTAACATCTATTTTTTAATTACTTTTCATAATATTTTATTTTATGAACCAATATGGATTTTTTTTTAAATACTTTCCATAATTTTTTATAATATGAGGGAGATCTTGTAACATGTGTCGAGTGTTTGTCGAGTTTGTCGAATGTTTGTGGAGTAACAAAATAATACAAACAAAACAAAAAAGAATAATACAAAGTAAAAAGTAATAAATATTATGTCGGCCATAAACAAAAAACGAATGATACAAAGTAAAAAGTAAATATGAGGGAGATCTTGTAACAAAATAATACAAACAAAACAAAAAAGAATAATACAAAGTAAAAAATAAATATTAGGGAGATCTTGTAACCTTTGTAGAGTGTTTGCCAAGTAACAAAATAATACAAAGTAAACAAAAAAGAATAATACAAAGTAAAAAGTAATAAATATTATGTGGGCCATAAACAAAAAAGAATAATACAAAGTAAAAAGTAAATATGAGGGAGATGTGTAATTTCTATTTCTTATGTCGGGTATAGTAATTTATTTTTACTAGTTCTCCTTGAATAGCTCCTTGAGTGCAATACCTAAGCCGAGGTTTGCACTTTCGGAGATTTGATCCCTCTCGGCGCTTGATAGAGCCTAGGATTTGAATCTAGGCTGGTTTATTTTGTTACAAACGTTACTTTGTTACAAACTTTACATCAGGTTACAACATCGCCCACATACTTTTTTTTAAATAATTTCCATAATTTTTTATTTTATGAGCCAACATGAATTTTTTTAATTATTTTGTTACAGACGTTATATCACGTTACAACATCTCCCCCATACTGGGCTGTAGAGCACCTCGTTTCACTCGGTGCAATAAATTTGCTTTATATCAATCAAATTTAAAATATAAGAAATAATAATAATAATAATATTATTATATATATCTAATATCTATATATTTATTTTAAAATTTTAATTAAAAATAATAATATATTTGAAAGTTTTTCTTATCTTTATCTTTTTTATTATTTGTAATGCAATATTATGGCATCCAAAACCCTAATTTATTAAGTTGGATTAAATTATAGTCCTAATCCTTTAATCAAAATTAGTTTATAAAGGCCCAAAATATTATTTGAAATAACAAGTTCCAAAAAAGACAATTATTTTGGGGCTTTGCCCCCAAACACTTAGGGGTTGTTGTCCATCCATGCCACCCAAGTTGAGGCGTGTACATCCCCCTTGGACACCCTTCATTTATGGGCTAACCCTCAAACCCCCATTGGGATGTGACAAAGAATATAACACATATCCAACATTATTCCACTTATTGAATACTTTGCAAAAATGGGAGCAAAAGTACAACTTGAGTGGGCCCAACTGTTAAGAACATGTGTTTCCTCCTAGGAGGTCATAGGTTCAAATTTGGAGGGGGGCATGTGCTCAATAAATGATAATTGAATGAAAAACATTACACATAGTTACCTGGTGATGGAACAAGGATAGGTCCAATCACATCAATGTGTATTAACTCCAAGATTCCTTATTCTCTTATAGTAGATGGGAATCTCACATGATTCTATTTACCATATCTACAATGTTTATAAAAATCAAATTCCAATAATCAAACATACATACATTCAACCATACATTTACCATGTATTGTTCAAAGGTCCTTCTTTTCAATATGTCCTAGTATTTGAAATTGCATTGTCTTCTCTCCAAAGTTAATAGGGGTCCAATCTTCTTCATTTCTATCCCTGCGAACAATAAAATCATTACACCCATCATTAAAAGTGATTCCCAATAGCTTGTAGAATGTTCTATCCTAAATTCCCCTCATCAACTAACTCCTCAAACCATCTTGCATGTGTCCTTTTCAAATATAGTATGCACACCTACATCATCCATCTTACTTGCAAATATCGGGCTTTTGGCTAGATTTGGAATGTGCACAACCCCAATAAGAGTTCTAATCCTTTTATCTTTGAGCAATAGCTTAACCCTTCCACATCTTAGGTTTTAGTTGTCAATTTATCTCATAGGAAAATATCACCTCCATTGTACTCCATATTCATAAACCACTCCCTATAAGGATTCATATCAAATCCAACACTCGATTCAATCAACCATACATCATGATCTACATGTGTACCTACAGATGCCAAGTAAACATCACCTTCTTCTTCCATGGATTTTTTTTTGTCTATGGAAGGAGTATCATCAACTCCCTTGCCTTTATCAACATTCTTAGTATATGCAATATTTCTTATAATTCCCAAGCTTTTTGCATTTCTAATGTTTCCTTGTAGATTTTCTTAGAGATTTAGAGCTACCTCTAGATTTAGATATGCCCCCCAAAGACCTTTTTTTGATCTATTGGGGGTGACTTATTAGAAAAAATATTAAAAAAAAAACAAAGTACAATAGAAATAGAACATGAGATTTACATGGAAACCCCATTGTTCATAGGTAAAACCATGGGACAATGGTAGTTTTAATATTTTATTACAACTCAGAAAAGAAAAAGAAAAAAACTTGTGCAATCCTTCCTTTTCTTATGATACAATGTCAGGGGTCACTTCCCTTTTATATAATACATAAGAGTGTTCCAAAAGGAAATGAAATACACTAGATGGGTCTAGAAAATCTCATCTTGCGGGATCCTCCTCCAAACCCTCAGAGCATGAGGGTTATGCCCCTACACATCCAATGCATACATATCACAATGGGATAGCCGTGTATCGTTCTATAAGAAAACACCGAATATATGGCTATTGAATTCACCTCCTAACATTCTCCCACTTGAACTAAATATACAAGAACTTCCTTTCCTTTGGTTCTACACCCACATGCCATTTCCCAATGTTGCCTTCATAATATTTTCAACAAGCCCAAAGAAGTTTTTCACCATTTAAACTTCTATATCCTAATTGGATTTGTAATTATATTTGTTGTTTCTCATCAGTGCCAATTTTCTCCAACAAGATCCTACCTACTTCCACCACTTTCCCCATGAAATGGTATTTAATATCAATATATTTTTTGCAATCATGAAATGTTGGATTCTTCCCTAATTGAATATCACTTTGATTGTCACAATGCAAAGTAATATTCCCTACATTATCTTGAAGTCATCCATCAGTCACTTAGATAGCCATATTGCATCTTTATCGGCCTCAATTGTTTCCAAATATAATGTTTTAGTCATTGAAAAGGACACCATTGGCTACAAATTAGATGTCCAACTTAAACATGTTATACAAATTAACAAGAAATATCAAGTCGACTTCTCATTTTTTAATAGGGCGCATTTAGTGGCCATTTTTACCCTCGAATCAAAAAGTGGTGCTACAGGTAATTGTTCTCTTTCCTTGGCTATGTCCTCAATAATACCTCTCTGTTATTCTGACTTTGTCAATTCTACTTGAAGGGATGACACTTGAATTTGGGTTTTTCCCAAATTAGATTTCAATTTAGTCTTCTTTGGAAAAGCTATTGGGACCTCTGGCTAAGAAGTGGATGATTGTGCTTGGAACACCTCTAGTTGTTTAGCTACCAGAGCCTTTTCCTTCTGCAATGTATCAACTTGAACCTTAAGCTCTGTTGCCTTGTGTTTCCAAGCCTCCATAGTAAGCTTATATTCCCTCACTTCACTTTATAGCTTGAGAATTTCTTATTCCATGGTAGCAATTCTAGGATTTTGGACATTTACAACTTCTGGGAGCTTCAATTTCTTCTTAAGGTCTAAGATCTCTTGATCTTTGTCTTTGATGAGCTTGACAACAGATATGTATTCAACTAATTTTGGAAACAATTGAATCAATGTTTGTTCCAACTCCTTTATCTTATTGAATGTGGCTCAGTTTTCTATTTTCTCTTGCTTTAGTTGATTGTTCAAATTGGTGATGGTTTTTTGTGCCTTCTTAGCATTGGCTATGGACAATATGACATCTTTGTACAAAACCTCACTAGTTTTCCTACACATTTCCACCAGATCCAAGGGGTTGATATATTTTAAAGGAACTTTGACCTTTTTCCCTTTGTAATCTCTCGATGAGCCTGCACCAGATGCGGTTGGTTCCAAAAGTGCCAAATTGAGGGGTTTTGTGTCATACTAAAAAACTACCAGCAATTTAGTTTTACCCTCTCATGTTCCCCAAACCTCATTTGATGATTCTTTCCTCTTATATATGCCATCATTTTTTGTATCCACGTATTTTTAGAATATGATGGATTACCTTCCTGTTGAATCTTCTCTTGCAATTGATGTTGTCTGTAGTTGTTGAATTATCAATGAAGATGGCTCAGTGTTGGAAGTCTCACTAGGATTCGCCTCAAGCTTGCTTGATGATGGTGTGTTCTCAGTGGTTGTTGTCAAGGTTGCACCTTGGTTCAATACTTTGTCCATTTTGAGCCTCTTTTTTTTTCATCTTCATCCACCTCCATGTCATCTTGTATTTTTGGCATGGATATTTTACTAGACCTCTCCTCAAACACAGGATTTTTCAATAGAGATGACTGGGCCAATCTCTCATCCAACTGATCCACACCAATGACGTTAGGAACAAGCATTTTTTTTTTTGATAATTTCCATGTATGATGCATGTTGAACTTGTTCCTGTTGGTTTCCTTGTGAAACCCCTACTAGTAGTCCTTCATCCAATAGAAATTATTTGACCTCATCCCATAACTTGAGGTTGGAATTCTTCTCCAGGACTCCTTTTGATTGATGCACATACCTAGCACCCTTATTTTCCTTCCTCTGCTTTGAAATAATATGATGAGAGTCATAGATCCAAGCATCTCATTTGAAGTCTATTTGAGCCATCACGTCTTCTGCTATTGCTTTAGCTTCTCTAACTTTTATTAAGAATGGACCTGCTTGCTGTGGTAACTTGATCAATGAGGTCTACTTATACTCTACAAAATGAATCCATTCTGAATTGAGTCTTTTTCTTATATATTCAAGATAAAACAATCTTTGGGTGAGGAAAAAAGGTAGTAGATATGGTTCCCTTCAAAACCATAGACTCTAAGAACAGTATGACCATAAAAAATGAACTAATCACCAATCCTGGACTCTGGACTTGGTTGCAATAGTGTTTTTTGACTCGGGGGAGATTCTGGGAGGAGGAGAACCATTGAGAAAATAGTATATGATTGACATGAACTGATTTACATATTAGGTGAATCCTTCATTGTTTGGATTCCTCATGGGGACATGGGTCCACTCATAAACTAGCCAGGGATTTCGTAAGAAATCTACAGGATGAACACAGATGTGATCTAAGAATCCCTGATGTTGATATAAAATCAAGTATACCAAGTATGATTGATATATAAAAAAACCTCGTAGCATGAAAATCTACCAGTTGTTGATGCAATGAATCTGACAAGAACTGAAAATAGTCGAATTTAGTGCATACACCCACTTCCTTAGAAAATGGAAGTGATAAAAAACCAAGGTGACTATCTTCAATCAATTCATCATTATCCTCCCCTAGGACTTGACACATGATAACAAAGATTCTTCTAGCAAGCTCAATGAATATGGAGGATTTGTAGGGAAAAGGATTTGGGGGTTCCCTTAGTTAAGCATTTGATGAGTAACTTTCTTTATCCTCCTGTGAGAGAATATGGTATTGAACTACAAGAAAATCATCAATAAAAGGAAGAATCTTTTCAAATAGGGGAAAATGAACCATTTCGACAATTGATTTTATGGAAATTGAGCAGATGACATTGGATCCATTTGCTGCCAACATCACTCTATCATAACCTGCATAATTAGCTTAGCACTAAGACACTAGTTCTGGGAAATGGTAGGTTTGGGGTATTGTTGTATAGACAAGTATTGACTCCCATAGATAGCAATGATATTGTGCTGTCATGAAATTGACTTGGGTGTCTTTTATCGATCGGTACAGTTCAGGGAAATACACTTTAGGGTTAAAAACTTAGTTATGACAATCAAGAAGGGGGCCATCAATAGACTTAGTGTTTCTAGGTGTCTTAGGTGCGCTAGTTTTAAAGTGGGTTGTCATTTTGTAATAGAAAATTAAAACGAACATGGTTAAAACGTTTCTAGATGCAAGGAATAGTACCGACCTATGCAAAAAAGGCCTTCATAGGTAGCCTTGAAAACTTGCTGGTAGGACGAAAATGAGATACTTCTATGGATGAATAAGGGTGCTTTATTAAGGCTCACTAGCTTTAGGATCTCGATTGATGACAAGTGCTTTCTCCAGATAAATATTTTATTAAAAACCCTTAAAAATTGAGGCTCCACGTGTCGAAATGTATCGACCTTTGATTGGCCCTTTATTGTCCATGTAATCTACTAATTGCATCATCATGTGTTTCCTCCTCATATTCTCCAGACACTTGTCCCCTTTCCATCCATCCATGTGTCATTTTCCTCTTTTTGTTGACACATGATCTGGCTGGACAATTTCTAGGGAGTGTAGAAGTGGTTTCAGGCGTGCCCGAATTTGGTTTTGTAAACTACTTTTGTGCCCCCAAGAAAAATCAGGCACAAATCGGCCGCCTCTAGTGGTCTTGAGTTCGAGGGCACCCTCTTGTTTTAACCATATTTTTCTTTCCTCCTCGGGAATGAATTCATGTCATCAATTATAGGAGAATCAACAATATAGATCAGCTCCTCTCCCAATTCTAATGTGGAACTTTGTAGCCTACGATATAATTTGTAAGCGACGCAACACCAACGCAAAATTTATTTGTCAACTCCACATCAAAGTAACGTTGATACCTTAGATTAAACATCGAAATAGTCGCTTTTTTTTAATTCAAATGGAAGGCTTATTGTAGGTGTAAAGCATGTAAGGGTTATGTTCTAAATGCATGAACCTGCAAATAAATGCACGTAGCTGCGAAGTAAAGTTCAAAATGCATGCAACTGTAAATAAATGCAAATTGACATGTTTTCTCTATGCACCAACTTTTATGTGATATTCCCTTCATCACTTGCACATCGTGTTGCTAATGTGATACCTAAGAAACCATGTTAGGTGGTCATGTACATGTGTGGCTTAGGTGGATTTAGGTTAGTTTCTTCAGTGTATTACATGCATGGATTAGGTTAGTATCAATAAAAACTTCATATGATAGAAATAGTGAATAATTATTTAAAACAAAAAAACAATATTTAAACAATGAAAGGAAGTATATATCAACCTACATACTAATTAGTTTATTAAATAATATCTATTATATATCCATAGAAGTTTCATCTTGGACTTCACCAATTCATCCAATTCTATATATGAATCATGAAGATCGGAATTTTTATCCAACCCTTCATAACCATTGTAAGGATTGTCCATAACAACATATGGTATCTCTAGCACTAAGTCATCATCAATATAATCGTCATTATCAATATCAAGCATAGGATCTGAGGCAAAGAGTGTTTGGTCAACTTGATTTTCCTCTTCGTCCAAGTACACTTCTTCATCTTCCCCTGCATCTTCATCTTCTTCATCATGGACATATTCTTGAGGAAAAATATACTTTACAGACCTTCCTCTCGGATCAAATCTAACAACATATCACCAACCTGCTCTACCTAGTACTTTTGAATAAAATACCTGCTCTACCTAGTACTTTTGAATAAAATACCTGGTCACATTGTGTTGGAAGTACATAGGGATTTGTATTTGGCTCATAACTATTAGTATTAATCATGGAAAATATATTGGCATGATCAATATGGCCAACTCGATTTTCCTCTTCGTCCAAGTACACTTCTTCATCTTCCCCTGCATCTTTGTCTTCTTCATCATGGACATATTCTTGAGGAAAAATATACTTTATAGACCTTCCTCTCGGATCAAATCTTACAAAATATCACCAACCTGCTCTACTTAGTACTTTTGAATAAAATACCTGCTCCCAATATATTGGAAGTACATAGGGATTTGTATTTGGCTCGTAACTAGTAATATTAATCATGGAAAATCTATTGGCATGATCAATAACGTTCCTTTTATCACCTAGTAGCAACAACCTATACCACTTTACCTTAAAGAAAACCACTTTGAAGGATTTAAAATCTATATCTAATATGTCTTCCAAATAGCCATAGTACCTCTAATCCGATTCGACCGAATGTGTGTCACCTCTATAGGAAATATTACTAACCTAGAAAATTGCAGTTATCCCACTATCACATGTTTTCTTCTTATCATCCAATTGTTTGATGCGATATTTTCTTCCATTACACCACATATCTTGATGATGTTTCACCTGCATGTTCAACATGTTATAAATGCATTGTCGTGAATTGATAAATATATGTACAAGGTAATTTTAGGGACAAAAAATAATACAACAATGGGATTTGAAATGTAAAAATCAAAGTAAAATATTGCTTACATTTCTATCTTTTGCACCATATGCTAGATCAATTTCCCTCCCAGTCAAATTTGTATCATTATCCATAAAATATATTATAATCAACTTAGACACCCTAGTCCATGATAATTTATGGTATGCTTATTTACATCATTCTATCCATATCTTCACCCAATCAAGATGATTTTCAAGGTATAAATGAATTGCATCCCACTCTACACTACTTGGATGACGAGAAAAAATAGATTTAGTGAACCAACTAATCTGCAAAATGTATATACGAAGATAGTTAATATAATAAAAGATATTACCTTTCATTTTTATCCTTCTACCTTTCGCCAACAACACCTCCCCTTCAAATTTGTTTGTGGAATTGACATCCCAAAGGAGAGGCACATATATATCGCCCATTACTTGTGGAAAATACTCACTAAAATATACAAGGGATTGATATACCATATAGCATTGAACCATTGAACCCTCTGGTTGTGATCTTTGTCTAACAAAAGCCTTCAATTCTTTCAAGTGCCTCTCCACCAACAACATTGATTTTTTGTGTATAGATCCACACATTTCAATCTCCGCCACTAGGTGTATGAGATAGTGTTCATGTCCATTGAAAAATATTGGAGGAAAATAATTTTGCATTTCACACATTAGATGGGGGATTTCTCTCTTCCAATACTTGATATCATATTTATGGATTTATTTAGATGACAACCACCTACAAGTGGAAATCAATTTGATTGTGTCAACATTAAAATACATGAGGAAAGCAGCACAAATGCTAACAAGTTCTAGAATTAATATTTCAATTATAACTTTTTACATACCTTGTGTACTTTCTGATATCATATATAACTTCCTCCTATCTATAATTTTCCATAAGCATTCTTTGACATTCTCTCCAATATTCATTGTGTCAAACAAATGAGCTACTTATAGGCTCTCATAGTATGTTAACCTATTGAATTTCAAAGAGTATTGTTTCAAACTTCATGGAATATCACCATGAAGACCTTTGAGAAACATCAAATATAGAATAAGACTTTTTAACAAAAAAACAAAAAATATAAAAATAATACAAGTGACAAATTACATGAACATAACTAAAACCAACTACTTACCATGAATCTTCTCAAATTCCCTTTTCCATAAATGAGGAGTCATTCTTCGTGATTTTTTTCCACTCTCTCCCTTCCTGTTAAACAATTTTTTTCCTTTCAGAAATTTGATACCTATGGTCCGTGGGGAGGAAGTTCCTGAACTCGTTGTAGACCTCCTTTCTTAAGTTTCTTAAACGTCTAGATATTGTTCCTGAACCACATACTAGACATGCATATTTACCCTTGGTTTTAATCCCTGCAAGTTATATAGTAATGTTAATATAATGCCAAAAATATTCAAATAAAACTTCAATAATAAATTATATATAGATTTACATTACAATTTTACATACCACAAAAATGTGTAACCCCTGGTGCATCATGAATTGTCCATGTAAATATGCCATGGAATTGAAATTGTTTTTTTCCCTATTGGTTTTGAGATGTCATACATATTGATGTCGAACCATGATTTCAAAATTTAATCTATGAGAGGCTCAAGATATACATCCATATATTTAACTTGGTGCTTACCTAGTTATTTGAAAATTAAGATACATAATTACGTTATTGTACATGCAAAATTGTTAAAAAATAAAAGTGAATTGCTTATATGTTAAAAAATAAAAGTGAATTGCTTATATGTTGTTAACAATATTAAAGATAAGTACCTAGAATAATTAATGCCAACATGACATGTTCTCTTTTTATTTTCATCCAAGGAGGAAGGTTATTGTTTATAACAAAAATCAGCCAAACAGAGTAATTGGTTACGAGCTCTCCAAATGGATTGACACCATCAACTGCCATTGAAAGTTTAACATTACGAGGTTCCTCTTTAAAAATGGGCCATTTGTCCTCGATGTCTCTAAATGGATAAACATATCCAGGAATTCTCATGGCACCATATTCACTTCTATCCCATGCATGATAGTCCATCAATTGTGCTATGTTTTTGCACCTGAACAATCATTGGAAATGTGGAATTATCAGGATATGACGAAGAAATTTGCGGGGCACTTTATTTGTTACCTAATCGGTACAATATCTACTAATTTCACATTCAAGGCATACATTTTTTTATGCATGTTTTCCATAATATAAAATATTATCATTAGGACATGCATCAATCATGTTATATGACATTCCTATTTATTTTAAAATGACATACATTTATCTATATGCGCGATGAAAAATATTTGACAGTGGTAGAATAATATCACCTGAAAATATACAAGAAAAAAAAATTAATATATTGGAAATAAAAATGTAGGTCCTTTATATTAAAATCACAAATAAATCACAAAGGATTATAATTATATACAAAAAAACCTTACATACCTTAACACCTGTGTCATTCCTATGTTTGAAATACCATTCATTACCTTCAATTTCACTAGCAACAAAAGAGCAGAGAGAACACTTCACTTTTCTTTGATTATTTGTATAAGGGTTTTTGTGCCTTATCAATAAGAGGTACATCATGAATATGTTCATGGATATCATCCACATGTGCATTCTCATCCAATGTGGAAACAAATGCGTCATGTATCAACCTATTTATCCGAGCCTTCATTCTCAAGGATATTAGGGTCAATTTATTCCATAGTATCAACTACAATTTCATCACCCTCACCATGATCTCTACTATGAATTGTATCATGTGGAATTCTAAGCATTGGTGGTCTTGTCTATGTAATAATTACAACAAAATAAATAGAATTGGTATTGAAATAGTGAAATATTTAAACTATTGAAAAATGTCAAAAACCATGTTTCTGATATCTTACCAAGGGGTGATATTCTATTCCACCTTCGAAATACCCAAACTCTAAGCAATGTTTAATATATTTTGGCCTAACAACTCTTCTTATTGTTATCCCTTTGCAATATTTACAAGGGAAATAACATTTCCTGTCACTAATATAATGATGAACTAGATTGGGATGATTATGAATAGATGCAGTTTTATCGTGATTGATATGATGTGTGCAAAAAGAATTTCCTTCATTAGGAGCAAAATCTGCATTGGCACCAAATATAGAATTCATAATAGATTGTATCTAAGAATTTTGGTTGTCTCTACTAGTGCCCTAGTTAAGGTAACCTAAAATTGTTTTTTATCTCAACAAAATACAATAACCATTCATTAGCACAATAAGAATAAATTCAAAAAACTTCACAAATAGAATACCTCGATATTATCCACTTTATGTTTCATGTTAATAATATCATTAGGAAATCGTTATATAGTGCTACAACTTGTGCATTGTGATATTGATTGAAACTGTAACCGATGCCATAAATTCATTCATACAATCCTCATAATCCATTCACAGTTTACTCCAAGCTCTAGCCTTCCCCTAGATGGAGTAAATTTCATAGAATTTCTTAAAAATATGATTTTCTACTACTTGTCATGAAATACTTAAACTAAATTCACCCTAAGGAACCTAAACCTTCAAGATGATAGAAATGCAAACTTAGCTTGTAATCTTGATCAAGGTAAGTTGAGGATAAGTGGGAAAGAACTGGGTCCAGTTCTATATTTAGTGTGCTTATTGAGATCTTGTTTTGGTAGAAATATATTTGGGGAATAATCAGTTTGTTCCTTTTGATTTACAATAGCACCGGAATTAGCTATCAGGTCCTCTATCTTAGCAATTCTCAGGTGAAGTTTTATCAGTCAACTTTTACATTTTTACAAGCAATGGATCATGGTCAACAAGAATACTATTGAGAAGTTTCCCAAGAAAATACATTATGGGAAGAAGAGAAATAGGGATTTTGACATTCATGATTTAGTGAAAAGGAAGAAAGCTTGTGAGGAATGTGGTGTCATGTACTAGTTGCTTTCCCATATCCAACAAATTTGTTTGGAAGTTTAGGTCAATCAATTGTGGATGAGACTGATAAATGTAGAAATTGAAATCGAATTTTGGAAATGTAAATTAAAGTCTTTTGAACAAGAACTCAAAGAATAGAAGAATACTGGGAGGGATCCTGCTAAATATCTACCTCCATGGATGTTAAAAAGTGAAGCAATTTTATCTTATATTGCCAAGATACAGATGAATATGAGAGAAAAATAGATGAGAATAATGTTGTTGAGGAAGCTCTTCCTCCTCATTTTCCTCTGAAGACAAACTAAACTCCATAACTTATAGAAATCCAATACTAACACCTCATTTATGTTGATCAATGAACTGTAAATGTATTTTTTTATATAGTACTTTTATTAGAATATATACGAGTACTCAAATAAAAGGGGCCTAACTAGGGACCAAACGTATTTAGCATCATTACAACCACAAATATTAGATACATCTTCTAAATTACCGAAACTACTCGATTGACCATGAGCCTCATTAAATCTACTATTTTTTCTCCCTGGGTAATCCAATTTCACAAACATTGACCTTTGTAGTAAACCTCAGACTACATAGTGACTCACCAAATAATTTATTTTTTGAAGAAATGTTAACAAACATAAGGCATGAATGCATGTTGAAAAGATATGTACATAATAACATTAAACCAACAAGCATTAGTTATGATTGCAAAAGGCATCTATTAACTGAAATACATATGTTAACTTTGAATTTATGTAAGGTACGTATTGTTCCTTAATAGCTATATATGGCTAGAATGACATCCCCTAATATTTGCAAGCTTATGTTATGGCTTGTTGAAATCACTTGTTCCATTTGATGAGTCCACAATATAAGTATCAAGTGCATTTTTTTTACCATTAAGGAGAAAGTAACAAAGCCGAAATCACCCCTTTCTATAGGGTAGGATGTGATTTGATTGATTATGAAATAATGTGATTAAATTGTTATCTTTTTATGTGTTTAGCATGTTTTTAATCAGCTAATCAAGTGGATGGGCACTATGCGTGAATAAGCACGGGTCCAAAGATAATTATTAAGATTGGAAAATTCAAGCTCCAATTAAACTCTAGAGAAGGACACGAAGATCAATTTTTCCTTATTTATAGGTAAAAATCTAAATAGATTGAGGTCATGATTTCCAATGTAGGGACTGGGGTTGAAACACTGTAATAAGGAGAGGCACATGGATAGCATGGGGACAAAGGAATTGTTGGGATTATTCTCTATTTTTCAGACTTTGTTACACAACACTCAAGTTTTATGATTGTTATGGATTTTATAGCAGTCTAATGAAGAAACCGCGTTCTCTCTCACCTGTGATTTTATAAGTTTAAACTAGCTCTTGTAATGCGCATTGAGGAGGGCCCCCTCATTGCGTAGAATAGGAGTTATGTGTTTTATTTTAATGTTGACTTATGCATCATGTGGTTTATGATTGAACAAGCACTTGTGGATTATTCATGGCATTAATTCTAATATCAAAGTTAATTATGAACATTACTTTTTTAATCCGTAGTCCTGTATTACAACATCTATAGTTTTAATGTATGGAGTCTGTAGTCTTATAGCTAAGTTCTGCAAGGGCAGTTTCCATATTCACACTCTTATTTCCCAAACAATTTTTCTTGATTAGATTAGATTTATGCTTCTAGTTAAATGCCTGTTGTTGATTTTAGTCAAATAGATTCATTCTTTTAAAAGGTAGATGTATGCTTTCGATTTCATTTGATGCTTTCAACAATTAGTTTTATGCTTTGGATTTCAATAGAATAGATTCATGTTTTTAATAGATCAATGAATGCTTTCAATTTCATTTAAAATATTTATGCTTTAAACAAATAGGTTTATGCTTTGGACTTCAATATAATAGATTCATGTTTTTAATAGATAGATATATGTTGTCGATTTCATTAGATCAGGATTTATATCTTCAGCCCTTAGACGTTTGCTTCCGTTATAATAGGTTTATGCATTCACATATTTCTCCCCAAAATCTGATCAATAAAAAATAGGATTCTCTTAACAATGCACATACAATGCAAAGTGCCTTTGAAGTTTGTACGTCCCTTGGTCAACACTTAAAGTGAGTTTCTTGAACTAATACCTATAAAATGGTAAGCATTTCCAAACTGCCACCACCATTTGTTAATAATGCAATGATTGAAATTTATTTGTGCTTAATTTAATAAAGGGCGGAGTCAAAAAGCTCAAACAAATGTTCAAAATATCAGTTTGGGACTAGGAATGAAATGCTTCAAAAGATGTGTTTCCTTTAAGCATTCACCCATCACTCCACTCCTTGATAAGCATTCAATTCTAGCTAAATCAACAAGGTTAATAAGCACTATTCTGCTACATATTACAACTCCATAACAACATTGCTTGTAGTGGTACTGTTACTGAAGTGTCTTACGAGTAGAAGGAAGAGGAGGTAAAAAATTAAAATCTAGCACTAAATTCCAAGACAATTTTATATTCCAAATATTGAAAGGAAGCAAACTAGCATGTCCTAGAAACAAATCAAAAGGATAAGCTATTGAAAATGGGAATAAACCAACCCAAAAGAAGAAGAATTCTAATAATTCTCACCCAATGGAGTTGCTAGTTTTGTTAGAGATATTTTCACCTATAATGGTAGATATAAGTAATCCCCAGTGAGAGTGTTGAGGTCTCGCTAACAAACAAAGGATAAATTATTTATCATTATTTCCCCAAAAATTTCTTTATAACTGAAATAAAAGAAAAAGGTAAGGTGAAAACTTGCTAAATTATTTTTCTCCTGGTCTTTGTCATCGAATAATCAAGTGATTTTCCAACATTTGAGCTTTCTTGATACTTGCACACAATTCCATTAAGAAAAAAATTCTCAAACCATTAATTATACTCATTTCACGTGAATACAGTGAATTCAGAAGTAATTTTCTTTACTAACTTTGGGTAAGTCAATTCAACACCAACTCTTTAATTCAAATGCAATAACCCTGACAATGAATAATAGCAATAATTGTTGCAAGGGATGGGATAAGAGTATCTATAATGATATAATCAAAAGATTACAAAAAGAATGTTATACATGATCTTATAGTTGCAACTTCGTCACTTGATCCCTAGTTCCTCTAGCCTCGGCCACTAATCAAACTCTAACTAATTAGAAGAAGGACACAAATCATAGATTCATAGTGGATCGAAGAACTAGCTCAACAAACACTTGAAGAAAAAAATTCAAACTTGGAGAACAAATTAATAGATTTTTCTCAAGAACAAGATTATATTCCTAATTATGTTTTCCATTTATCACATTGATGAACAATTTTCATGAATTCTCTCTTGATTTGGAATTAAACAAATTTGCATATACAAAATTCCACCTCCCTTTCACAAAATGAATAAAAGTGTGCTTATAAATTAATTGAAATGTAGAAAAATATTTATGATGCAATTTACCTCATTTTCTCAATCTCTCCTTTTCCCATCAATCTCTCCTTCAACCTGAAAAAAAAGGAAGTAGAAGCCATCCACATACAATTGGAAGGTTCATGGCTAGATTTATGGACTAGGCCGAAAACTCATTTATTTGAAATGTACCCATAAGCAGAGAGAGTCATGGGGGAAAAGGTTTGTACAAAGTCATAGTAGGTAGGTCTACAACAACATGGGAAGTCATTGGATAATAAGCATAAGAAACAAAGACATACATATAATTTTTGAATATCCCACCCTCTGAATAATAAATTTCCTCAAGGGAAGACTCAATTTCCTTTAATTCTCTATCTTCATTCTACTCTTTCTTACAATACCATCCCACTATTTCTTGTTTAAATTTTTTGAGGTTCACTATGATTTGAGCGGCAATAGACAATGGAGCTTCAGGATCAAATGGAGACAACAAACTTTTAACTAGCTCTTTAAAGGATTCTTCTTTCAACCAAACTAGATTAATATTTAAAGGACTTCAAGGTTTGTGTCCCCTCCCTCTAATATCCAAAAGGATAGGAAAATTATCTGACTCCCCACCTGAATTGACCTATTGTCTCATCATCATCAATCTATCCAAGAGGCATTTAGAAACCAGGAAATGGTCGAGTTTATTAGAAACTTGATCTCCCCCCTTCGGCTTGTTGTTCCAAGTCTATTTCAATTTCATAGAATGAATATCAAAAAACCTTTGCTCTCCAAGGAAAGAGTAATAATTCCACCAAAGCGTCCAAATGAGCCATCATCCCCCAAACCTCAACAACCCCTACAGATAAATTTAGAACAACCCCATAATGAGAGAATTCAAGTTCATAAAACATCTTCACATCAAGTCATTCCAAAATTCCTCCCTTCCCAAATATGGGCCATATAAGTTAAGAATCTACGACTCCAAACCTATTTCTTCATAGAAGACTTCCAATCCTATACTTGAATATATACTCCAGAAATTTGTATCCTTTGCCACCTTTGAATTCCATCCGATCGCCAAACCACCAAAATGACCCCTTACATCTACAGTGACAAAATACCATCCTTTGAAAATTCCATCCAACAATAGTTTCATGAAATCACATTACTTTAATGTTTCCTGAAGTAGAAGAATGTCCAAGCTAGTGGAGACCACCAACCTCTTAAGCGACGATTTTTTTTTATGGGATCACAAAACCCTTATAGTTAAAGGATAACAGCTTCATTTGGAAACCGTAGAGAGGGATTTTGTTTATCTAAGTGCCTTGTCAATTGATTTGTTTTTCCTACTGTCATTTCAACTTGAGCCTTATCTTGGTCTTTAGAGAGGAAATATTGCCTTCCCCTTCCTTTACCACACAAACAGTTACTGGGTATAGGACCGAGAACCCCACCTTATTACTAGATTATATTATCACAAAAATAATTTTGTTTCACAGTGTATATAGAATCATTGAATCTTTAGAAGAGTCCAAATATGAGGAAATTATGGAAAGACGGATGGATACTCCTTCCCATTGGCCAGGACACACCACTGAGCTCAACAGGGGTAAAGGAAATGACCTGATACTAGTATGGTATGGAGCAGAGGAGGACTCACACAAAATAGAGGTTTCATACCAAAAAATATTTTGAAAGGAACCTGAAAGAAGAGCTTCTGAAGACATACCCTTTCCAGGAGGCACATCAATAACAAAAACTTGAATGAGAGAGCTTCTGTCTACCACCAAATCTCCCATCTTCGACTGCATTTCTGGGATATCATCTAAGAAGAGGCCATAGGAGTAGAGTGTTCCAACCTTGGAACTTCTAAAAATTTCAATTGATTCCCTTCTAAAAACATGCCATACTTTTGTGTTAGGGACACCTTTTACTTCCCTTCGGCTGAGGGTGAGGGTTTGTTATGCGTGAAAGAAGCTACATTTTTCTTATAAGGGAGGTGAAAATTTTCAGCAATGTGTCCATAATTATGACACTTGTGACATCTAAATGGCATGCCTTCATAGTATAGAATTTGAATATAGGATTGTTTCCTGACTGCAAACTTCAACTCTTCTAACAGACCTTCCCTAGTGTCTAGATTTACCAAGACACGGGCCACTGTCATCTCACCAGATCCTTTAAAATACATATCAACCTCTAGAACCTCCCCAAGATCATTTCCAATAGCCTAAAAGCCTCAATCAACCAAAATTACAGTGGGATCCCTGGAAGCCTAACCCAAATCAGCATTATGAAAATCCTTTCTCGCTTTGGGTCGAAGAGAGGGGTCCATTTCTTCATAACCTTTAGGATCGAATTTATGCTCCAATTGTGTTAAACAACCCACTAAGCATCCATGGAATTGTTTAATATGAAGGAAAAATATCCTTTGGCCATAATATTAACTGTAGGAGAATAATTGGTTTTCCATCCCCAGTTCTCACAAGCCCAATCACTAGGTTTTTTGGACCCAAAATCCAACGGCCAAAAAGTCGGATTTTCTACATCTTGTGGTTGACCATCCGACACTTTCATATTTTTTTAACGTCGGTGAAAATTCAGCTATTATCCGACGGTAGGACGGTCATCGAATAACTGACGCCACTATCCAGTCGGATATCCGACCACTATCACTTAATAGGAAGTCGGATATCCGACGATCCGTCCACGTGGAAATGGCCTATATCCAATGTTCTTTGTCGTCGGTGGTATGGGAAGAACGTCGGATATCTACAGCATGGTAGTCGGATATCCGACGATCCATCCCTGTGGAAGTGGCCTATATCCGACGTTCTTTGTTGTCGGTGGTATGGAAAGAACATCAGATATCTATGGTGTGGTGGTCGGATATCCGACGACCTTTTGGTATTTTAAAAAAAATACACTATTAATTGGAAATAATTGCATAATTTTTCAACAGTGGTTTAGAGACTTTATTGGATACACTACTTTTTTATCACAACATAAACTAGTGTTTCCATATTTGATTCTTCAACGACCGTCTAGAGACGAATAGTGGCATGACTTTTTTGTGACTACAATATGGTGACATTGCCTTCTTGTAGAGGGCCAAGGGATTTCAAATTTGTATTTTTTTATAGATCATCTAAGGATTTTTGGCTAGGCAGGGTTTCATAGATCATTTCTTACTTAGCATTTTATCCTAGGATTTCAACCCAGGGTTTCATAGATCATTTCTTACTTAGCATTTGATCCTAGGATTTCAACCCATCTTCAAGGATTTCCACAATGCACTAGGAACCTGTCACAAGTACCAAGTGCCTAAGTTAATGTTTGAAGCTAGTACATCTGAATTGAAAGACATGTGAACATATTTCAATCCTGCAAAAAAAAAACAAAATTGCATCAATTCTACCAGAATATTATATTCATAATAATAGAATAAAACATCATAAAAGGTTTTAGTATCTAACCTTATAGGTAGATGATGAATCTCACCCATCGTTTGCTCGAATTTTCTGACCAATAAAAGCTCTTGGATAATTCTCGCTTTCAGTGGAGATGTAGAACAAAAGCTCACTTAGTGTTGTCATGAAAAACATTCTCACTTTTTCCTGCTTATCTCGAAGGACATCAATTAGCACTGATATTATTCCAATACTAGCCACTTCATCTTCATTAAGAGTTTCATTCTGAATCAACAAACCCATTACAAACAAGATCTCACTCTACTCCACAAATAGTTACTCAAGTGATCTTTCACCATCTGGAAACCTGAAATTGGTTATGAGGAGCAACCAAACATCACAACAAGCTCCAAGCAATTGTCAAAATTTAGATGACACACATGTGGGTTGTAGAAAGACAGCATCGTAGCCATTCATTGAACTCCTCTCTGTTTCGAGAATAATTTAATATTCTCTACTGAACATGGCCAACCATGTGAAGGTGGAATCTCTTATGGCCCCTCCCCCCCCTCACATCACTCTCAATTCCCCATACCCAATGCATGTACTTGACAAAAAAAAGTGCAAATTCATCCATATTTCATCATGAACTTTCATCCACCATTCATTCAATAAAGGATAACATTCATTAAACCATTGTTTCATTCAGTCAACACATTCATTCAATAAAAGATAACATTAAATAAACTATTCATTCATTCAGTCAACACATTCATTCAATAAAAGCTAACATTCAATAAAGGTCACAGTTTACTACAGCCTTAAACCATTGTTTCATTCATTCATTAAACCATTCATTCATTCAGTGAACACATTCATTCAATAAAATCTAACATTCAATAAAGGTAACCGTTTACTACACTGAATCATTAAACCATTTCTTACCTTGATTTCAAGAGGCGGCTGTGAAGACGAACAGTTATAAAGCATCGTTTCATATATCTTTGATTTTCTCAAAACTAGAGAATGAAGATAAAGAGTATTTCCACGGTAATCTATTCCATCCAAACCTATCAAGTGTACTTTTAGGTCAGCAGTATTCTTTTCTCCGAACTGTAGTAGCTGTTTGGCCATTTTCACCCTGTAAATTGAAGGATTCCTGCAAACAAAGCCCTGAAAGAAGTTGTGCGATGGTGTTTAAATGTAAAAAATCCCTAAAATATCTTAGAAGCAAATGTAACAAATCCCAAAAAGAAGATCCCGTAACACAATGGTTTGTGTTTGCAGGAATCCTAAAATTTATAGGGTGAAAAATGGCCAAACAACTGCTACAGTTCGGAGTCAAGAATACTTTTGACCTAAAAGTACACTTGATAGGTTTGGATGGAAACCATTTTCAATGTTGATGCCACTACCCTCCTTATTGTCTTACAAAAAGGCATGAGAATGAGGAAAAAGACTTAAAATTGTGGACTTCACCTTCAAAGAGTGCCTTACAATCACATTGATAAGGAGTGATAAGAAGATCATGACAATCTAACGTGTCAAATCTTAGTTGATAGTGTCAATTAAATACTTATATGGTAAATTTAATATAATACTTACTTATAGTTGTCTCTCACTCTTTGCATCTTGACACATTTGATATTTTATGGTTGTCTCTGCGTCCTAACAAAGGAAATTAAAGAAAACATATAATTTGCATCGAAAAAAAAACAGGGTACGAGCTAAACTGAGGAAATTCGAACCTGCGACCTATGTCTAATCCCAAGGCTACCAGCTTCAAGCTTGAAGTGCAGCTGAAAATGGAAGACACAAGTGTAGTTTATTACCACCGTGCGAATTTAATTTGACCTTTCAATTCCCATCGCCATTTCCTCTCATACGACGTCCCACAACCATTTCTCTTGACACCCACTCTTCATTCATTCTGTATGCATTTCACTATGCAACCGTCTCAGATTATCACTGCATTTTCCCTCAATTAGTTTATCAATTCAGTATGAACCACGCCCGCCGTCCGAGGAGTGTTGCCAGCGGTCTTGAGTTTCATCCTGGCAATGGTGACGATTCATGGTATTATGTTTAATCCCTTCGACTGCAATATGGAAAACTCGTAGTTCACTACAAAGGTTTGTTTGACAAATGTGATGGTTTGGTTCCTTTCCCCAGGAGCAATTCCTCAAAGTGTCCCTGAATGGCACCGGGGTTACGGAACCCAAACCATCAAATTTGCCATACAAACCTTCGTAGCGAACTTTGAGTTTTCCATATTGCAGCTGAAGGGAAACATAATACCATGAATCGTCACCGCTATGAGGCTGAAGCTCAAGACCGCTGGAAACACTCCTCGAACAACGGGTGTGGGTCATATTGAATTGATAAACTAATTGAGGGAAAACAAAGTGAGAATCTGAGATGGTTGCATAGTGAAATGCATATAGAATTAATCAATCTTGAAGGTGGTAGCCCGACATCTCCCATTGTGAAATGCATACAGAATGAATCAAGCTTGAAGGTGGTCTCCCATTGTCAGCTGCACTTCAAGCTTGAAGGTGGTAGCCTTGGGACTAGACATAGGTCACAGGTTCGAACCTTATCTTACTTAAAATCCAAAGAAAAGCAAATCCTACAAAAGCACCTTTCTTAAACACCACAATACATTGTTTCTTAACAGTGGTGATATTGTACTTTTGTACATATCTAAGTGTTAAATAATTAAAAATAATTATATAATATAATATGAAAGTCTAACAATTAGTGAAGAGTGGATTCATCAATTAGTGATTGCTTTGTTTTATTGGTATGTGATTGATGATGTATAAAAATGAAAAAAAAAAATCTCTAACTTCATATATTTTAAGCAATGGAAAGAACTAAGCCTCAAATCATACCAATCGCACTAACAGGCATGTGCATTTCATGTGTGAATTAATAAAGATTCAAAACCTGGAAGCTGAGAATGTAGGAGAAAAATGATAGATACTCTAGTCTTGAAGCTACTCATTTAGCAATCTTATTGTAACATGAAAGATTGAGTTTGAAGGTTGATGTTATGGTAGAGTAGTTGAATGGAGTGGAAAGTTTGCAAAGAATTCATGTATTTGTCTTCAGTCCTAGAGTAGAGCACCTTTAGACCATTTCCTTCTAGTAACAAATAAGTCATTTTCTAAGCACATAATAATCATAAAATGGTTCTAACCAAGAAATGTTGTCCTCCTTACTTGAAACAAGTATGTGTATAAGTTAGTTGGTGACTTTGGTTGGTATGTCTCTATTCTAAATGAATATGGAGGCGTCCCTCATTGTCTGTATGGTAAAGATGTGGAAAGGCATTTTGGAAAAGACTAAAAATTTGGTTCTGTAAATATTCGTGGAGAGAGTAGGGCAAGCATCAAAAGCTACCCAATTTATGGGAAAGGTGGAACTGCTGGAAAACCAAAAGATGGATGGTTATCAAATTCTTTTATTTCATTAAAGATAAGGACACCAAATACATAAGATGTCAATCCACCTCAAGAAAGACCAACATTGTTTCTATTTTGGAAATTCAGTAGTACAAACGTAGGAAAAAACTATTAGGATCTAGTATAGAAAGATCATGAAATTAACCAGTTAAGCATGTGCAATGAAAATACTTGGGATATATTTGGTCACAAAAATTCCTTTGATAAAATCTACTATCTCTTAGATTGTAAGAGTTGTAAGCCGTCTTTTAAAGACTCTATCATATACTTCTCTGAAGTGTTGATTGGAATGTATTATGAAGAAATAATGTTGATGTCCATGTTATAAATTGGATACTAATTCTGATTGGACTTGAATCTAAAAGAAGAAGTAACACCCTACAAACAAAGCATAAAACCATCAACACGAAAGAGGATTTTAATCTTCTATTTGATTAGAAGCCTTGTAGAATCATGTATGTTCTTTCCCAAGGTGAACAATGACTAGTTATGAAAACTTGAAAAGTGCAATCTAAAGAGTTGAACTCGCATAAATTTATGGCAACATATTGTGGCGTGTACAACAATCCTGTAGCAGCAAGTCATGACAGAAAATAGTCTCATATCTGGAACAAATTTTGAAGCTTTCATCACCCCCCCAATGCCGGCCCGACGGTTTCTAGACTATTGGGGAAGTGTAGACCATCACTTGTTCAAGAAAAATTCCCATTCGCACTCCTTTACAAATTTTTCCCACTTACGTTCTTTCTCCTCCCAGTTAGAGTTTTGAAGGGGTGGGGTCAGCAACGGTCTTGTTTCGACAATATGTGCGACACCTTTGTCAATCAAAAATTTAAACAATAATGTCGGCAGAGAACATAGAAATTGATCGGCTAATTCAGTGAAGAAATTTCTTCTTATTTCATCTACTTATACTCGATTTTCGATCGCCTGTTCTTCACAGAAATCTTCTGCAATCTTTTCGCACCATTCTGATAGATTTGTACGACCTCCGTTGATTAGCTTCGATACTAATTTCCGCTCTGCTTCATCGACTGGTCTGTTCATCCAGAAGTGTCTTCAAGGCGGTCGGCACGGATTCTACAAATCGCTCATGGGTCTCGGAGAAGAATCGATCTCTTGCTTGGTTAATCGTTAGCTTGTTACGTCGCGCATAATTCTGCAGGTAATTCGCGATTTTTTTTTCTCCCACCAGTCTCTAATCTCCTGTTCTGAAATCATAGATCATGCTGCTAGTAATTTTTCATGTATCAACCGGCAACGGAACCGGATGTTGTAGTCCCACGGTTCACATAGTTATCATAGATACATTACACAATATAAGCAAGCATACACAATGACACAGGCACAAGAGACGAGACAGATAGAGAGAATAGTCTTTGTATTAACCAGCAATAGCAGAACAATATGATAGAATCAATCTCTACTAGTCTATCGGCTCACCAGACTAGATATATATATATGTGCAAATACAGTTACATAACCGTCTGTCGGTTTATCCAACCGACCCGACCCATACTAGTCGACGTGACTAGTCGACATATGCTGCAGAATGGTCGGGCGGAGGGCCTAGTCGATAGGCCGACCTAGGCTCCTCCAACAAATCTGAAGAGTTGAACTAGCATAAATTTATGGAAACATATTGTGGCGTGTACAACAATCCTGTAGCAGCAAGGCATGACAGCAAATAGTCTCATATCTGGAAGAAATTTTGAAGCTTTCCTTATATAGCACATTCACATGAATGAAGATCCTACAAAATGCCTATCAAGCAAATATTAAAATTCCCACCAAGGTGTCACATGAAAGAGAAATATGTGCCACTCATTGAATATGCTCTCCAAGATAATAAAATACTCGCCAAGCTAAGGAGTATTACCACCAAGCTAAATGTTCACCAAGAAAATGCCTACATGCCATGAGAAAATGCCAGTAGGCCATGAGAAAATGCCCACAAGCAATGGGAAATTCCTTCCATGCATAAGAAATGATTTCCAGAAAAGAGGAAATTCCCACCAGGAAGGTAGAAATGCTCACTACTCATGAAGAAAATGTACACAATAGCCATCATTGATGAGGAAATGCCCTCCAAGCATGAGGAAATGTATACTAGGTAATGAAGAAATGACCACCAATCTTGAAGGGAAATCGAATTACAAAGAATGCATGCAAACATAAATCAAATTTGAAGTTAAATGTTGATGGGGTTCAACATTTTCTTAAGAGACTTGAATTTGTCTAGAATCATCATGCCCAAGTGGATTTCAAGTCTCATATATATGCTAATAAGAAAACTTCAAATCTTGAAATTGTTATGCATGAATGGGAAATGACATATGATGCAACAATTACTAAAATAAAAAGGGAAGATACACTATTTGATCATAGTAGACATTGACATCCATTGGCACACTTTCAAGGGAACTTGTGGACTGGCTTATGATAGAATTGGATTAGTTCTCAAGGGTAGATTAAAAATAGTTTTTAGGAAATCTCTAAGGCTGATTTCTGGACATCATTTGGATAAGGGTTGAGCCACTTGGTTGCAAACCTTAATATAGATACTCTATTGACATTATCTGAAGATAAACTTGGCTCATCCAATATGGATTTGATAGTATATATGTGAAGGATCTTCTTGCATAAATTTGAAAAGAAAGGAAGCGCTCAACTTTTTGTGGCCCTCATTTAGTAGGATTATGGAAACATGACTATGGCTATGGCATTGACTACATTGGACTCAACCAAGAAATGGTCTTAGAGTTGGAAAATCGTCAATGGTAGGGGATAATGCCAAGATACTGTCAAAACCCTTTGGAGAAATTTAAAATTCGATGGACCCCATGCATGTTTTGTATCCTTCAAATAAATCATTGGTCGTTGTTGAGTTTCCTATTTTAGATGCCCTGAAGTAAATTATTTTTTTCTCTACAAACCAACTTCCTGAATTTCATCATCAACTGTTCGATTTCTGTAATGTGAAGCAATGAAATATCAGGTGATATGCTCTATTCTAAATGAAATTGGAGGAATCCCTCATTGTCTGCATAGTAAATGGGTGGAAAGGCATTTTGGTTCTGTAAAGATTCGTGGAGAGATTAGGGCAAGCATCAAAAGATACCCAATTTCCTGGAAAGGTGGAACTGTTGGAAAACCAAAAGATGGATGGTCATCAAATTCTCTTATTTCACTAAAGAGAGAGACACCAAATACCTAATAAGTCAAGCCACCTCAAGCAAGCTCAACACTGTTTCTATTTTGGAAATTCAGTTGTACAAACATAGGAAAAAACTAAACATACAGGAAAGCATAAAGGCCAGTACTGGAGACAAGTAAAGGGATGGAAATTTTTGCAGCTAAAGTTTGAGAGAGGCTGTGAGGGCCACTGTATTTTTCCATAGACCAATAAATCAATCCAGAGTATTCATCTCCCACATGGAACAATCTATCTTCTATAGGGGGGAAATGGTCTCTTTGATCCTACTATCAATTTAGACTTTTGTACATAACATGATTCACAATTTGACAGAGTTGTTCAAATCAGTCAAGTTGGGGCGCAAGAAGGCACCAAATGTGAATCGGTGGTAGCTAAAATAGATATTCAACATACTACTAAGAAGCATGAATATAAAGGTGATAGCAGTGTATCTCAAACAGTTGAAGTATTAGGTGAAGACATAAATTTGGAGGTTGAACTGAAATGCCACCAAGATCAAAATAAGGGCATTGCTGCAAAGTCAAGGGAAGGGAGGTTCTTTATACCATGGAAAAAATCGTCTGGATGGGATCAATTTGTTGATGTATTTGTAACTTCGGAATGTATTTCACCTATGTATATTGTACTCCTATAGAGATGTAATTATTCCTCTATACGGAAGTGTCGTCATTTGTATTGACAAGTGTTGCAAATTGCAAGTGATGGGTTATTAGACCACCAAGTGTGGGGTCGGCCCTGATTAATATAACCATGGGTTATTAGACTGAGTTAGACAAGTCGACCCTGCTAGGTTATTAGGCAGGTCAGGTCATGTATAAATAGAGTGCAGGAGGCACTCTATTTGATCATCTCATTATTCACTTCTACACTACTCGAAAAGTGGTGCACTAGTGGAGGAGGAGGTTCAGCTGCTACGAGGACTATCTCTGTGTACTTGGGTTGTATCATTTCTCTTTCTATCTCTGAGGAAGTTGTGGGGTTTTTCACCTTTATGGTTTTCCCCAGTGAAACTCTGTGTGTCTATTGTCTCATGTGATTGCTTGGTGTGATTGATATGCATTGTTATACTTGATATGTTGTACATGTTATTCTCTCAGTAAAGATCCTAGAGTATGTTGAATTAATGCTCAAAAATTAACATGGTATCAGAGCTAACCTGAGAAGAAGACATTGTGCAGTTGCGGAAACTAGGGTTTCTTGTTTATTGGGTTTCTCTCCATAGATATTGAAAGGCAGTAGGGTATTTTGACTCTCCTCAGTAAGGCTCATCTTTCTGTCCTATCATAATTCAGTTCTGGGCACTTTCATTTTTGTCCCTAAAAATTAGGGTTTCCACAAAAATAGGAATTCCTGAATTCTGAGACCATAGCTGGAAGCTCCTTGGAAAAATCGAAGTTTAGAGCATTGGATTGAACTTTTTGGTTGGGTGAAGCTCTGGAAAACTCAAACCCTAATTCAGGGTCCTACTAGTGAATCCGGGAGATTGAAAAGCGTTTCTGAAGGGTAAAACTTTGCAGTTTTCAATTTCTGATTATACCAGGCTAATCAGCTCGTAAAGGCACATCTTTCTATCCTTTCAGAAAGTTGAAATTCACATTTTGAAATTTTAGGGTTTCTCTAATAAACCCTAATCCGGCACCAGATCCAGATTTCTGCAAATCAAGTGGTAAGACCTAAATCTTTTCTATTTCCATTTGAAGTACTCTTTAAGATGTCTCACCACACCAAGATTGACGATAAGCTTGAAGGGGCTGATAAATTCTGAGCATGGAAGTATAGGATTGGGTTAATCCTGGAAGAAAATGAATTGGACACTTACATAAGTGAAGAGGTCCCTGTCCCAGAGAGAGAAGAGGCTAAGGCCTTACATAAGAAGAACTTGGTCAAGGAAAAGAGGATCATTGCTGATTCTATCAAAGACCATCTCATACCACATGTGTCATCTCTAAAGACACCAAAGGAGATGTTTGATTCCCTAACCAAGTTATTTGAAGGGAAGAACATAAATCGGAAGATGACTCTGCGGAATCAATTGAAAGGGGTAAAGCTTCAGAATGGAGAGACCATTCAATCTTATTTTTCTAAGGTCTCTCAGATCAAGGAACAACTTGAAGCCGTGGATGAAGTAGTGGACAATGGTGAAGTTGTCATGACCACATTGAATGGCCTACCTAGGTCATGGGACTCCTTCATCCAAGGAATCTTTGCAAGGAGGAAGTTGATCTCATTTAGCAGACTATGGGAGGAATGCTCACAAGAAGAAGCAAGGCTTGTGACCCGAGAAGAAAAGATGGTGAATGGAGATCAAGCTCTCACAGCACACACCAAGGGAAGCAAGTTTAAGAGGGAGAGATCTCATAACATTCTCACCCTCATCACAAGAAGAAATATCTATCTCATGTTCGATGTTTCGATTGCAATGAAGTAGGACACTTTGCTTCAAATTGTCCCAAGAAGAAGAAAGACAACAACAACAAATTCAACAAGAAGAGATTTCATGCTCATGCTGTTGAGGATGATGAACCTCCCAAGAAGAAGGCTAGGGCAGAAAGTGATGCTTCATTAAGTGAATATGAGTATGTTCTAATCTCTGCTCTCACAGGTACTATCTCTCATGGATGTAATGATTGGCTTATTGATAGTGGGGCTTCCAAACACATGACTGGGTTTAAATAATATTTTGCAAATCTATCTGAACATGATTCACCCCATAAAGTGAAACTTGGGGATGACTATCAATATCCTATCAAGGGAAGTGGTGAAGCCTCCTACAATCTAGACTCTGGGAAGTCTTTGAAAATGAAAGATGTTCTATATGTACCTCGGCTCAAAAAGAACCTTCTCTCCAAATCTGCATTGGATGCAAAAGGCATGAGGGTTGCATTTGTAGATGGCCAAGTCCTAATGTGGCCAAAAGGTAAAACTATAGATGATGCAGTAATGATTGGGGAGCAAGAGGGAGGATTGTACAAATTGAAGGGACAACCTGAACATGCCATGGTACATGAATCCATGGAGCCAAGTGAACTTTGGCATAGAAGACTTGCACATGTGCACTATAGGGCACTACCAATTGCAAGTAAAGTTGTAGAGGGTCTTCCTGAAATCAAGTCAAAGCATGAAGGTGTTTTCAAAGGATGTGCAAAAGGAAAGAACATTAAGAAGGCATTTCCAAGCAGTGAAAGCAAAGCTAAAGAAATCTTGGAAATTATCCACTCCGATGTATGCGGTTCGATGTCATCCAGTTCTCTGAGTGGGTATGTATACTATATCTCTTTCATTGATGATTTCTCTAGGAAGACTTGGGTTTATTTCTTGAAGAACAAAAATGAAGTATTTGATAAGTTCAAGGAGTTCAAAACCTTGATGGAAAATCAAACTGATAAGAAAATCAAGACCTTCAGATCCGACAATGGCGGAGAATTCACTTCAGGTGATTTCAAGAAGCTATGCAGTGACTTAGGGATTAAGAGGGAGTTGACTGCTTCCTACAATCCACAACAGAATGGAGTTGCATAAACGAAAAATAGAACAATCATGGAAGTAGCACGGGCAATGCTGCATGACCAGGATCTGCCTATGCATCTTTGGGCAGAAGCAGCTAGGACAACTGTATATGTGCAGAATAGAACACCTCACAAGATATTGGACAACAAGACACTAGAATAGGTATTCTCTGGTAAGAAACCTGAAGTCAGCCATCTCAGAATATTTGGTTGTCCATTATATACTCATGTCCCAAAGGAAAAGAGGACAAAGCTAGATCCTTCAGGAAAGAAGGGCATCTTTGTGGGGTACAGTGAAAACTCGAAGGCTTATAGAATATACTTTCCAGGGTTCAAGAAGATTGATGTCAGCAGGGATGTAACATTTGATGAGGACTCAGCTTACATCAAATCAAAGAAGGCACCTGTTGAATATCATGAAGAACCAAAGGAAAATAGATTTCAAGACACCATCATGACTGAATCAATTCCAGAAGCAGATCGTGAAGTTGAAGATCCGCAAGAACCTGTAGATCCACCCCATGAGAAGAACTCTCACAAGAGGAAACCTGCATGGGCTAGAGAGCTCATTCAAGATGCAGAAAGATATGTCATTCCATAAGAAGAACACAGAGAAAGGAAGAGGACTATATCACATACCAGTTATGTTTCCCTACTCTGTGATATTATGAACATAGAACTTTCCTGTTAGGATATTCCTATACTCCATCCTAGTCCCACCAGTATTTTGATCATTTACATTTTCAGTCATGCATGCACTTTTAGGGTTTGCATGCATTCCAGTCATCAGTCCCAGCACCTAGCCCTCAGTTAGCTATCCCCCGAAGCTTCCTTCCACTTAGTTTCATCCCTTCTAGCCTGTCATGCGCCCTCCTTTCACCTATTGCATGAGAAGGGAGCCTTTCTCACCTACCAGTCCAGTTAGCCACTAGTCTTTCCTTGATTTGAGGCCAGACTGACTCCTCACTGTTGTTATCACTTTGATTGACCTCCGATGAGACATGACTACCTGTTCTGACTCCAGTTAGCTCCTCATGCGCCCTCCACTGAGCCTCCTTCATTCATTTAGTGTCTCCACGTGCCAGTTACATTCAGTTACACCTACCACACTCAGTTAGACTCAGTTTGACTGACGGTTGACAGTTACTTGTGCATTGATGACTCCACCGATGATGAGATAGACTAGTAGTTGTGCTTCGATGACACTCCAGTGATCTTTTGATCACTCCATGAAGGCTAATTCGAATTTCCACATTGGCATTCGAATCCTCATGCATTGTACTACTTATTTGTCCATATTGTGATTAATTAACTAGTGTGTGTGAAGTATTTTTGCTTCTATCCGAGTTCTATTGTATTATTATTTTGTTGCTCATTACACTGCATTGACCACTCTTCTTCTATCTTCCTGCTGAATCATAATTACTCTTGTGAGGTATACATCATCTCTTAGATCTGTTGTGAGGATTTTCACATGGTATCAGAGCATGTTGAGAGTATTTTTTATCTCCATTCCTGAGAGTTTTTTGCAAGTTATTATCAAGATTTCGAGTGCAGCAGTTTCTGCATTTTTGCAGCAGTAGCAGTTGCAGACATTTCTATTGTTTTTGCAGGTCTTCTACAGCTTCTATGTATTCATCAGGAATTACTCATCTTTCTCCATTCAACTATGATGAATGGAAACCAAAAATGATAGCATATTTGAAGAACCATGATCTCTTTGATTGTCATTCTGAAAGAGAGTTAGAATCCTCTGAAGATGAGATTGATTGGTTAAATAAAGGTGACGGAGCCTTTGGAGCAATGATGCTTTCTTTGCCTAAATACATGATATACCAATACCTTGATGTTGTTGAAACTCCAAAAGAGCTATGGGCCCATCTGGATGAAAGATTCGGCAGACATAATGAAGTAATTGGTCCAAACCCTTTCGAGAACAAGCAAAGTGATGCATTCGTCCTCCTTGATGATCTCATTGATCATGAACCAGTATCAAACACATCTCATATTGAAGTTGTCCACAAAGAACTTGCAGATTCTACACTCATGCTCCAAAATTCCTCTCTTTCTGTGCCAGCTCACACTCTAGATATTGTAGAAGGTCCTAAATCCTCTCTTGCACCAGAGTCTGTTGGTTTGCATCATGATCACATGATTATTTCGGAGGTAAAATCAGCTATTGGAGGTAATGCATTCGCCCTCCTCAAGCAATCACCTCTTATTTACTACTATATGATCATTATTCCATGCTTTCAGAAGGTTATTGAAGAATATGGCCATTGCCATTCACTTGGGATAATTTCTCATGCACATCATGGTTTTGATCTTACCCCTGCTGGTTCAAAGGAGATCTCAAGAAACCATGGCCACTCGCTTGGGATAATTTCTCATGCATTTACTGGTTTTGATCTCACCTCTTATGGTTCAAAGGAGATCTCAAGAAACCATGATTCAAGTCTTGGATCTAATTTGGATTCTAATCAATTACTACTTGGGATAATTTCTCATGCATATGATAGTTTTGATCTCACCCCTGCTGGTTCAAAGGAGATCGCAAGAAACTATTCTTCAAATCTTAAATCTGATTTGGATTTCAAGCAATCATATGATGGTTCTTTTTTGCATGATCTCACCCATGATGGTTCGAAGGAGAAGACAAAAGACTATCTACGTATTCATGTTTTTTATCCTACCTCAACTGATTCGAATCACTGGTTCAAGGATCATCCTCATACTTTTGGATTTGTTCTCATCACATTCGATCTGAAGAGCAAGTACAAACACATGCTTTTTGAGCATGATCCACTTCTTCCCAAGAAGAAGATACCTCCAGACATATGACCAAGCATCACACCTACTTGAGTTTGGAGCATTTACTTTTTATGTGTGCCTTACAGTCTGTTTTGAGGGGGGGGGTATTTTTCCCATGAAATTTTCCCAACTTCCTTGGGTTATTGACTGTTATTATTCATTGTATTGGGTGACCTTTGGTCTCAGTTACCAGGGCCTAGGATGGATTAAGGGGGGGTGTTAGGATATTCCTATACTCCATCCTAGTCCCACCAGTATTTTGATCATTTACATTTTTAGTCATGCATGCACTTTTAGGGTTTGCATGCATTCCAGTCATCAATCCCAGCACCTAGCCTTTAGTTAGCTAGCCCCCAGAGCTTCCTTCCACTCAGTTTCAGCCCTCCTAGCCTGTCATGCGCCCTCCTTTCACCTACTACATGAGAAGGGCACCTTTCTCACCTACCAGTCCAGTTTACTTCAGTTAGCCACCAGTCTTTCCTTGATTTGAGGCCAGACTGACTCCTCACTGCTGTTATCACTCTGATTGACCTCTGATGAGACATGACTACCTGTTCTGACTCCATTTAGATCCTCATGCGCCCTCCACTGAGCCTCCTTCATTCAGTTAGTGTCTCCATGTGCCAGTTACATTCAGTTACACCTACCACACTCAGTTAGACTCAGTTTGACTGACAGCTGACAGTTACTTGTGCATTGATGACTCCACCGATGATGAGATAGACTACTAGTTGTGCTCCGATGACAGTCCAGTGATCCTTTGATCACTCCATGAAGGCTAATTCGAATTTCCACCTTGAAATTTGAATCCTCATGCATTGCACTACTTATTTGTCCATATTGTGATTAATTAACTAGTGTGTGTGAAGTATTTTTGCTTCTATCCGAGTTCTATTGTATTATTATTATGTTGCTCATTACACTGCATTGACCACTCTTCTTCTATCTTCCTGCTTAATCATAATTACTCTTGTGAGGTATACATCATCTCTTAGATCTGTTGTGAGGATTTTCACACTTCCAGTTATGAAGAAGCAGTGGAAAAGAAAGAATGGAAGGATGCCATGGTCGAGGAATACCAGTCGATCATGAAGAATGATGTTTGGGATGTAGTCCCAAGACCTGAAGGGACGTCGGTTGTAACTTCCAAATGGATCTACAAGATCAAGCATGCTACAGATGGCAACATAGAAAAGTACAAAGCGAGATTTGTAGCTCGTGGCTTCTCCCAGAAAGAGGGGATAGACTATGAAGAGACTTTTGCTCCTGTAGCCAGGTACACTTCCATCAGATCAGTACTTTCCCTGGCTGCAGTGATGAAATGGAAGATACACCAGATGGATGTCAAGATAGCCTTCTTGAATGGTGTAGTCGAGGAGGAAGTGTATGTGGAGCAGCCACTTGGTTTTAAGACACATGACAGGGGGTCATATGTGTGTAGGTTGAAGAAAGCCTTGTATGGCTTGAAGAAAGCTCCTAGGACTTGTTATGGTAGGATAGACAACTTTCTATCCAGATTCCAGTTTGGGATTTACCAAGAGTAAAGCAGATTCCAACCTTTACTACAAGGTTGATAAAGGCAATCCTATGATACTACTTCTATATGTGGATGACCTGTTTGTTATAGGTGAGGATGGATTGATTGTCGATACCAAGAGGAAGCTTGTTGCCGAGTTCGAGATGAAGGACTTGGGATTGATGCACTATTTTCTAGGCATGGAGGTGTGGTAGAGTGCAGATGGGATCTTCCTTGGACAAGGGAAGTATGCAGTAGAGATCCTGAAGAGGTTCGGGATGATGGATTGCAAGGCCATGGCCACACCTATGGCATCGAACCTGAAGCTTCTGTGTGATGCTTCATCTGATCCAGTTGATGTCACTGTGTTTCGTCAGATGATTGGGTACTTGATGTACCTGATGAACACGAGACCAGATATTTGATTTGTGGTGAACACATTGAGCCAGTTCCTGATGGATCCCAGAGGTGTTCACCTCGTTGCTGTAAAGAATTTTCTGAGGTACCTGAAGGGTATAATTGATTATGGGCTCAAGTATGATGCGAATCAAAAGTTTAACCTGTAGGGTTATGTTGATTCAGACTGGGCAGGCAGTGCTGCAGATAGGAAGAGCACATCTGGGTGTTGCTTCAGTATGGGATCAGGTGTGATCTCTTGGTTTAGCAGGAAGCAGTCCTGCGTAGCACTAAGTACAGCCCAGGTAGAGTATGTTGCAGCTTGTTCGGGTAGTTGTGAGGCAGTATGGCTTAGAAAGCTACTGTTTGAGTTATTTGATCTCCCGTTGGATGCTACTAGTATCTTTTGTGACAACCAGAGTTGTGTGAAGTTGTCTGAGAACCCAGTGTTCCACGACAGGTCGAAGCACATTGAGATCAAATATCACTATATCAGGGATATGGTGCAGAGAGGAGCAGTGAAGCTCCTGTATGTTGCGACGGATGAGCAGGTTGCAGATGTGTTGACGAAACCACTAGCCAGAGTGAAGTTTGAGTACTTCAGAGAGAGGCTTGGTGCTCTTCAGATTGACAACACTTTGAGGAAGAAGTGATGGGCACATTTGCAGGATCCATTCCAAGCATGATGAGAGGAGGATCCTTCCCATGGATATGGATGTAAGCGCTGGATGATGAGCATCAGGACGATGCTCCAGTTACTACTATGTATATGCATCAGTTGGATCATGTATTTGTATATGCATCATGTTGGATGCTTGATATGATCAGTTGGATCATGTATTTGTATATGCATCATGTTGGATGCTTGATATGATCAGTTGGATCATGTATTTGTATATGTATCATGTTGGATGCTTGATATGATCAGGTGAATCATGCATTTATGTATGTATCAGGTGGATCATGTATTTTGTATATGTATCAGGTAGATACTTGTATGATCAGGTAGATCATGTATGATGATATGTATCAGGTAGATACATTGTATGATCAGGTGGATCATGTATTTTGTATATGTATCAGGTAGATACTTGTATGATTAGGTAGATACTTGTATGATTAGGTAGATCATGTATGATGATATGTATCAGGTATATACATTGTATGATCAGGTGGATCATGTATTTTGTATATGTATCAGGTAGATACTTGTATGATCAGGTAGATCATGTATGATGATATGTATCAGGTAGATACACTGTATGATCAGGTGGATCATGTATTTTGTATATGTATCAGGTAGATACTTGTATGATCAGGTAGATCATGTATGATGATATGTATCAAGTAGATACATTGTATGATAAGGTGGATCATGTATTTGCACATGTATCAGGTGGATGCTCGTATGATCAGGAAGATCATGTATGATGATGATCAGGATGATCACAGATGACGAGCTTCAGGATGTTGCTCCAGATGATATGCATCAAGTTGATGCTATGATGATGATCAGAATGATAACAGATGACGAGCTTCAGGATGTTGCTCCAGATGATATGCATCAAGTTGATGCTATGATGATGATCAAAATGATAACAGATGACGAGCTTCAGGATGTTGCTCCATATGATATGCATCAGGTTGATGCTATGATGATGATCAGGATGATCACAGATGACGAGCTTCAGGATGTTGCTCTAGATGATATGCATCAGGTTGATGCTATGATGATGATCAGGATGATCACAGATGACGAGATTCAGGATGTTGCTCCAGATGATATGCATCAAGTTGATGCTATGATGATGATTAGGATGATCATAGATGATGAGCTTTAAGATGTTGCTCCAGATGATATGCATCAAGTTGATGCTATGATGATGATCAGGTTGATCATGTAATGAGGTACATCAAGATGATCTATGGTGAGTATCAGGTTGATACTCTGTGGTCTTGGATAGGTTGTGCAGGTAGCATAGAAAAGGTCCTTTAAAATATGGACAGGTAGAGCGATGTGCTCGTAACAACCTGGGATGCTCTATCGAGATCCAGACAGGTAGAGCGGTGTGCTCGTAACATCCTGGGATGCTCTGAGTAGGTTTTTCTACAGCTTCGCATAGAAAATATCCTTTAAAATCTGGACAGGTAGAGCGGTGTGCTCGTAACAGGATGGGATTCTCTATCGAGATCCAGATAGGTAGAGTGGTGTGCTCGTAACATCCTAGGATGCTCTGAGTAGGTTTTGTGAAGATCAACATGTAAAAGATCATATAGTCTACGCTAGGTTTTGTTGACGCACATAATCAGTCCTGAGAATTCCACAGTATGGCTAGTGATGATGAAGACCTACAGGTGGTGGGCCTACATCCAGTATGAAAAAGGACTGGATCTATAGAACTTCCTATGACGAGTAGATTGGAGATTGATTGAGATAGCAGCAGCAGTGACGATGACGATGATCCAGAGAAGAATACTTGTGCTAGCAGATCTGTGTCGAGAAATACCTTCCTAGTTAAGAGGGAGTGTTGATGTATTGGTAACTTCGGAATGTATTTTACTTATGTATATTGTACTCCTATAGAGATTTTATTATTCCTCTATACGGAAGTGTCGTCATTTGTATTGACAAGTGTCGCAAGTGTCGCAACTTGCAAGTGATGGGTTATTAGACCACCAAGTGTGGGGTCAGCCCTGATTAATATAACCATGGGTTATTAGACTGAGTTAGACAAGTCGACCCTGCTAGGTTATTAGGAAAGTTAAGTCATGTATAAATAGAGTGCGGGAGGCACTCTATTTGATCATCTCATTATTCACTTCTACACTACTCGAAAAGTGGTGCACTAGTGGAGGAGGAGGTTTAGCTGCTAGGAGGACTATCTCTGTGTACTTGGGTTGTATCATTGCTCTTTCTATCTCTGAGGAAGTTGTGGGGTTTTTCACCTTTATGGTTTTCCCCAGTGAAACTCTGTGTGTCTATTGTCTTATGTGATTGCTTGGTGTGATTGATATGCATTGTTATACTTGATATGATGTACATGTTATTCTCTCAGTAAAGATCCTAGAGTATGTTGAATTAATGCTAAAAAATTAACACAATTTCCTCCGTCTTGGAGGATTGCTCACACCAAGATGGAGTTGGGTAATGGCCAAAGTGTGTAATTCCCATCAATGTTAATGCACGTCGATGTTAATGGGATTTGAGGTTTGAGAGAGCAAAAATGGGAGATGGGAGAAGTGTGTAAGGCTCGTCAACTTTGCAAACTCAATCATGTAAATTCTTCAAACACAACCAAAATTGCAGAGGTTTGAGCATTTTACCAAATACTTTGTAGGGTTTAGGGTATCTCCTCTGCTCCTTTGCTCCTGTCGATTTCCCACACCAAAAGAGGATTTACCACTTGCCCATGCCAGAAGAGGATTGCACATGGAGGATTTCCCATGCCAAGATTTTGGGATGGAGAATGTTGGTGTTTTTGGGAAGGAGAATGCTATCAAGCTTCAGATGAAAGGGGAGGGTCGCAATGGTCCAAAATTACCACGGCCATTCGACATATTCGAAACCCTTGCAAACAAGAACCACCCACACCCCAACTCGCTGCTCCAAATATAACCACTCACCCTGCCATAGAAACAGAACAAGGTTAATACCATTCCATCATGAATACAAATGAATAAATGAATCAAAATGAAATTTATGGATAGATCATCTGGATTGAACAAACCACTTACCAGGTTGTTGTTCCATGAGCGACACACATTCCTTATAACCACCATAACCATCAGGGCACGCCTGAGCTATGCTCATGGCGCAGGCCCCATGACCACCAGCGTTAAACCACTACAGGAGCTCTGCCTCCTTCGAAAACTCAAAACAACAAAATGACAAATGAACAAGCCAAACAAGGAAATCATGGAGTTTTGCCACACTAGCTATAACCACCATAATGATCAGGACACGCCTGAGCTATGCTCATGGCGTAAGACCCATGACCACCAGATTTAAATCACTACAGGAGCTCTGCCTCCCAAAACTCAAAAAAAGTACGAAATGACAAATGAACAAGCCTGCAAGCAATGAAATCGTGGAGTTTTGCCAAACTAGTTATAACCACCATAACGATCAGGGCACGCCTGATCTATGCTTATGGCGCAAGCCCCATGACCATGGCCAGCGTTAAACCACTACAGGAGCTCTGCCTCCTCCCAAAACTCAAAACAATGAAATGACAAATGAAAAAGGCAAGCAACCAAATCGTGGAGTATTGCCACACTAGCTAACTGGGTACATTTCGATTTTAGGTTTTCTTTAAATTTTTCCAAGTGTTTAAATTTTTGCACCCACTTCATATAGTGACCACGTCTTTTTTCACTAATATCCACAGGCCATCGGATATCTGACTCCCAATTCTATCAATTTATTTTTGTTTCATCAAATTTCATAACTGTGAAGGTGAAATGCGATGGCACAGACCTTTTCCTCGGATGTTGTCAGATGTTGTCGTCGTATTTTGGCCTCAAATCTTGTAGTGAATGTTTAAAAGTATCGACCCCATCTCTCCGCCAATAGGCCCTTCCTACCACATATTTTTTTACGAAATCTGCCACATCATTCATCTTGATGTCTATGTTGAAAAAAAAATCAATTTCCTTTCCTTTGTGTTTTATGCACCTTACCTTCTTCTTTCAACCATTACTTATCCTACCCAATCCCGATTCCAAAATCTAATGCTTTGAGGACAATCTAGGGTTTGAATCCACATAGTTGAGAGAAAAAAATGCTTTTGCGGGCCCCAAGCCACTATGAGACACTTGATTCAATGGTGCACTAATCAAGACTTCCCCCATCCATTCTTGATTACTTCCAGGCATTGTTAAGTGTACATTTGGATCCAATGATCAAAGACTTGGCATGCTAGAGATGGTATCTCTTGGTAGTGCTAAGGTCGTAGAGGAAATAGCAGTCACCTTCATAGCTTCATGCTAAAAAAAATGAGGAAACCCTTCATCGAAACCATAAAATCCAAGGAAGAAGGGAGACGGTCCAATCCAAGAGGGGAAGAGGGAAAAGGATAGGCGGCGAGAGCAGGGGTTTCCACCTGGTATAAAGAGGGACTAGGGAAATCCTGATCTAATGGAAACTCATTCACAAAACAAAAACTTATATCCTCATAACCAAAAACCAATGGAGAAGAGCTTAACCTTGCCATATTTTCGTTCTTAGAAAAAACAATATTCTTTCGTTGATCTCAGGAGTTTACTTCTTTGTCGAAACCTACGCTACCAACCACCACCTGGTTGCCAACTTGGACCTCCCAAATGTCCTAACCTTCATAGGGATCATCTGAATATTCTAAGAGGTCTTCCTCTTCGTCCATCATGATAACATATTAAGTCCCCAATAGAGGGCATACAGAAATCCCTAAGACGTTGCTTCTAAGGAAAGATCAAAGAAGAAATTATGATCAAGGCCCTAGGTGACTGCCCTTGCAGCCCTTAAATCAAACCCTCACATACATGAGACCGCTGGATGAAATCGCAAAGGTCATCCTTCCAATATTATTAATAACAATAATAAAAAAATATGTTAATATCAATATTTTAAATTTCATTTTGTAATAAAAAATATACATATTCTTTATTTCTTTATTTTTGTTTTTATTTATCTAAATGTATTGAATATTGATTTATTTATTTTTATTTTTAGATATTTATTTATTTATATATTTCTTATTATTTACTTATTCTTGCTTACTTCAGTGCATTCTTGGATAACCAACCACCATGCATGTCTTGAGGACGTCATGGTCATTTCCAAAGTGGACAACTACAGGAAGCAACAAGCTATGGAAATGTTGGAGATAGAACTACACCTGAACAATGCAATAGTCTAATTATTCTTCGTTTTGGACTTTTCGGTAGTTTTTGGTCAAAATTCATTAAAAAAAAATTGTTAATTCCAAATTTGGAAGCATTTAAATTCTATTTCTGAATGCATAAATGGATTCAACACCCTCAAATACCACCATGGCACACATATTATGTAATTTCAACAACTAATATATGTGACTTTAAGATTTTTTAAAGATTTACAACTGAAGTCCAAACAAAACAAAATGGAAAATATATCTAGAAAAAAGTCAGAAATGTAGAATATTTAGACAACTCCCCTTAATAATTTAAATAGGGGTGAAGGCCTTATCCTTAGCAGAAGCTGGGGACTGTTGGTAGAGGCATTGAAAAATCATTGAATTATTATTTATTCCTAGAAGCATGGAGAAATCATTCAATTATAATGTATTCCTAGTTGACTGGCATACCAGGTTTTAAGGGTGTTAAGAGTCTATTTATTTGATCTTTCTCCATACCATTTTTATAGGGTGTTAAGGGACTATTTATTTGATATTTCTCTTATAATGCACTCTTCTTCTTTTTAAATGTATTAACCAATATAGACCCATCTAACTCTGGTTCTACAAAGCACTGAGAGGGATCAAATATACAAACCTTTCAACACTAGACTCCATCACAAATCCTTCTCACCACTATGCTATAGGACACAGATGCATGCATTCTTTTTTCTTTTTTTTGTTATTGGATAGACATACACTTCCCTCGCGCTACTATGCTACAACACAATGATGCATTTTTTTTATTTTTTATTTTATTATTTTATTATTTTATTATTATTATTATTATTATTATTATGAGATAGATGGACACTTCTCTCTCACCCCTATGCTACAACACACTAATGCATGCATTTTTTTATGGGACATACATACACTTCTCTCTCACCACTATGCTACCAGTATAGACCCATCTAATTCTGGTTCTACAAAGCACCGAGAGCGATCAAATCTGCAAATATTTCACCACTAAACTACAACACACATTCCTCTCACCACTATGTTACAACACATTGATCCATGCATTCTTATTTCATTTTTTATTTCTACTTTTTTATGGGACAAATGAACACTTCCCCCACCTAGGATCCACTACGCTACAGCATATTGGTGCATGCATTCATTTTATTTTTTATTTTTTTTTATTTTTTATGGGACTTTTGAACAATTATCTCTCACCATTATGCTACAACACATTGTTGCATGCATTCTTATTTTTTATTTTTATTTTTATGGGATGATGGACACTTCCCTCTCACCGCATGCATTCTTTTTTTTTTTCTATTTTTTTTTTATGGGGTAGATGGACACATCCCTCTCACCACTATGTTACAACATAGTGATGCATGCATTATTATTTTTTAATTCTATTTTTTATTTTATTTGTTATTTTTTATTTTTATGCGATAGGCAGAGACTTCCCCCACTTGGGATATATAAATGCACCTTCTCAACACAACTACCAGTATAGACCCATCTAGTTCTGGTTCTACAAAGCATCGAGAGGGATAAAATTTACAGCCCAGGTGAGGAAAGTGTCCATCTATCTCGTAAAAATTAAAAAAAAAAAAAGAATGCATGCATTAGTGTGTTATAGCATAGTGGTGAGAGAGAAGTGTATGTCCCATAAAAATAAAAATAAATAAAAATGCATGCATTAGTGTGTTGTAGCATAGTAGTGAGAGAGAAGTGTCCATATGTCCCATAAAAATAAAAAATCAAATTAAAAAAATAATAATGCATGCACTAGTGTGTTGTAGCATAGCGGTGAGAGAGAAGTGTTCGTATATCCCATAAAAATAACAAATAACAAATAACAAATAAGAATGCATGCACTTGCGTGATGTAGCATAGTGGATCCCGGGTGGTGTAAGTGTTCATCTATCCCATAAAAAAAAAACAAAAAAAAAAAAAAAAAAAAAACTAAGAATGCATGGATCAATGTGTTGTAGCATATTGGTGAGAGGGATGTGTGTTGTAGTTTAGTGGTGAAAGGTTTTCATATTTGATCCCTCTAGGAAATTTGTAGAACCGGAATTAGATGGGTCTAAATGCACTGAATATTGATTTATTTTTTTTTTTATTTTCTGATATTTATTTATTTATATATTTCTTATTATTTACTTAATCTTGCTTAATTGAGAGCATTCTTGGATAACCAGCCACCATGCATGTCTTGAAGATTTCAAGGTCATTGCCAAAATAGACAACTACGGTAAGCAAAAATTTATTGAATCGTTGGAGATAGAGTTGCACTCGAACAATGAAGTAGTCTATTTATTCTATGTTTTGGAATTTCCGGTGGTTTTTGGTTGGAATCCAATAATTATTTTTTGGTTAAATCCAAATTTGGAAGCATTTAAATTGTGTTTTTGAATGCATATATTAATTCAACACCCTCAAATACCGCTATGGCACTCATATTATGCAATTTCCACAACTAATATATGTGAATTTAAGATTTTTTAAATATTTCTAACCGAAATCTGTACAAAATCAACCAGAAAAAGTCGAAAACGTAGACTATTTAGACAACTCCCCTAAACAATTTAAATATGGATGAAGGCCTTACCCTTGGCGAAATATAGATATAGTTGGCGGAGGTGTTGAAAAATCATTGAATTATTATTTATTCCTAGAAGCATGGAGAAATCATTAAATTATTATTTATTCCTAGTTGACCGACATAACAAGTTTTTAATCCGTTGAGGGACTGTTTATTCAATCTTTCTCCATACCAGGTTTTTAGGGTGTTGAGGGACTATTTCTTCGATCTTTCTCTTATAACTCACTCTTCTTCTTTTTAAATCTATTAATTAAATCTATTAACCAATATAGACCCATCTTCAATTCTATAAAACACCAAGAGGGATCAAATGTGTAAACCTTTCACCACCAAACTCTATCACATATTCCTCTCACCATTATGCTATAGTACACTGATGCATGCATTCTTATATTTTATTTTGATTTTTTTTATGATACAAATGGACTATGCTACAACGCACCAATGCATGCATTCTTTTTCTTTCTTTCTTTTTTGGGATAGATGGACACTTCTGTCTCACCACTATGCTACCAGTATAGACCCATCTAATTCTAGTTCTATAAAGTGTCGAGAGGGATCAAATATGCAAACATTTCACCATTAAACTATAACACACATCCATGTCACCACTATGCTACAACACAACGATGCATACATTCTTTTTTTCTATGGAACAAACGATCATTTTCCCCACCCGGGATCCACTATGCTATAGCACACTAGTGCATGCATTTTTATTATTATTATTATTATTATTATTTTATGGTACAAAGAGATACTTCTATCACACTACTATGCTACAATACACTGATGCATGCATTCTTATTTTTATTTGTTTTTATGGGATAGACAAACGCTTCCCTCTCACCACATGCATTCTTTTTTTATAGGACAAACAAACACTTCTCTCTCACCACTATGCTACATGCATTCTTATTTTTTAATTCTATTTTTTTAATTTTTATTTATTTATTATTCCATATTTTTTTTTCCATGGAAAAAAATCATAATTTCGTTTCATCTTTCGAGAGAAAAATTAAAATGATTTCTACACTCTTTAAGAGTGTCATTTCCATCTTTGAATATCATAGAAAGGACTGTGACTGTCACCACATACATATGTCAAGTTTCAATATTACATGAAAAAACATCAAAAAATAGACCAATCCTGAAAGTTGGTCCGAAGTAACCTAATACTGTGACCCCTGTAAAGCCGAGAGAGTCGAATCATAAGATATAGCATTTGCGTTTATGAAAAAAAACAAGATAACAGATCCGACTGTGTGGTCAGCCAAAAAAATCATGTTGCCAAGCTGATCACGATACCATCAAAAAGGTCATAAAAACATCCATCGATCCATATAAGTCCTTACAGAGGTAAACATTCCAATCCCTCGGAGCTGAGAAACAAAGTAAGCCTTCATTCTATGAAATGCCTATGATAGTATTCCATTACCATGCCATCATTAAATTCTTTAATTTTCCAGTGTCCTGTTCCCAGCAGCAACCCCGGTTTTGATGCCCGGTCTGCTTCCTTGTTATTTTCCCTGTAGACATGTGTGCATGCAAATTTTTCAAAAGTAGTAGTGGTAGACCGAATAGAATCAAAAATGTTTGAGAGTCTATGGTTGTAACAGTGTTGATTTCCAGACAACCAATGGATAACATTCAGAGAGTCCCCAAAGACAGTAACATTCCGACACCCCTTCTCGGCAGTAAAGATGACAAGGTATTTAAGGCTTAAAATCTCCGCCAGGTTGTTACTCCCAACCCCCAAGCCAAGTGACATTTCAAAGTAATGAGCGGGTGTAAGAAATAGTATTTCCCCACCCCTACAATGATTATTTTGACAGGCCCCATCAAATAAGCCCGACGGTTGGGAACGATCAATAACCACAAGTAGTATATTCTGATCGTTAACCACATGTTTGGTCCGTTTACATGACAAGAATAGCCCGCATCAATTCACAGCCGTTTGAGCAGGTGCACACTCGGTGTCCGTGAACACTCGTTTGTTCCTAGCTAACCAAACATCCCAGACAACAAGAAGTGGAAGAGATCTATACCCCCAATAAGTCGGGTTTTGATACCATTGATGCCAGGCCTCATCCATAGATGCCCCACCCCAATGAAAAATAACTCTCAGAATCCTGGATACAAATATCCAAATAGTGGTGATGTAATTGCAGTGCAGAAAAAGATGACCCACCGTCTCCTCATCTTGATGACAAAGAGTGCACCAACCCGGCCCATGTTTGTTCCTTTTCTGTAAGAAATCCCAAGTAGGGACCCTGTTAACAAGCGTACACCACATAAAAATACGGGTATTATGAGGACACGGCAGTTTCCAAACCTTCGAACACCACCACATCGGCTCCCTCTATACCATCTCAGCACTGATCCTGATATACCCTGCTATTGGGGTGTAATTGCCTGAAGGATCCCCATCCCAACAGATATCATCAACATGATCCCCCAGAGTAATGTGATCCGATGAGAGATACCTAATGTAACGTGCCAATTCCCCCTCCTCTTCTACCCTAAGGCTGAAAGAGCTAGCTGGAAAAAAAACATGACGTCCCAATAATAGTTCCTCCTGATCAGCAAGTTGATTAAGAAATAAAACGCCCCTGTGACCGAGGGCTTCAATAGTCCCCTCTGGCATCAAATGCTAAAGTTCACATCCCATCCACGGATCACGACCAATCTAGATCAAGTGACCATTTCCAATGTCCCAATCCAAATCCCATTCAATAATATGAAATGATGCTACCAAGGCCTTCCAAATGACCGATCCCCCGGTATGAGCTTTAACTAGATTCCAAATCCAATTATTAAGAGACTCGGGAACAATGTATTTATGAATCATAACCCGATCCTAGAACCCTCCATATTTGATCAAGCTCCATCCACACTTAGCAGCCAGGGCCTTAGAGAAGGATAAAATTTTCTTCAATCCCCATCCCCCCAGTGCCTTGGGCACAACAATACGATCCCACTTGATCCAGAGAGCAACAAAAGTATCCCCCTTGCCACTCCACATAAAACAGAAGCATAGGTGCCTAGCTTGTTCCAGGATTCCCCGGGGAATCCAAGCTAAAGACATCCAATAAACCAGGATGGCCTCCAAAACTGACTTGACCAGGATCAATCTTCCAGCCACAGACAACCACTTGAAGCTCCAACATTTCAACCTTTTTCTAGTTTTTCAATCAGCCACTTCCAGTCCTATTTCGTATAATTATTTGGTTTCAGGTTGAAACCGAAGTACTTCATCCCATTCTCCATTGTTATATGCGAGAAGGGGAATAATTGAGTATACACCTGCAATTCCGCCTCACACAAAATATTAGTAGACAATGTTGACTTATCAGCATTAATGTCCATCCCTGTAGCACGGGAGAAAAGATCCAAAATCTCTTTTAACTTGTTCCCATCCCATCTAGAACCCGAACAGAAGATGAGAATGTCATCAACAAAGAGCAGATGGGTAATAAAAAAACCTGGAGCCACCTGTATTCCCCCGAAGTGACCCGACCTCCTGGCCTAAGGGATGGCCCGACTCAACCCTTCCGCCACCAGTAGGAAGAGAAGGGGTGATAAAGGGAACCCCTCACGCAATCCACACCCTGAATGGAAAAAAGGGGTAGCAGCCCCATTGATGAGGACCGAAAAGGATACAGTGGTTATACAACTAATAACCCACCTGATAAAACCGATGTCAAAACCCAGATGAGTAAGCAAGAGTCGTAGATAGAGCCAACTTACTTTATCATATGCCTTGGATAAATCAATCTTTAGAACATCCCCCTTCAACTTCTTAGTTTTAATACTGTGCAAGCCCTCCTATGCAATCCCAGTGGCTTCATGAATCTGACGGCCTTCCTAAAAGCCAAATTGCTCCTATGATATGTGAGAAGAAAGGATGGCTTTAAGGCGCCGAGCAATAACTTTTGTGACTATCTTATAGACACAATTACATAGCGAGATAGGACGAAAATCATTCAGGGATGAAGGAGTATCTACCTTTGGAATCAAAGCAATGAAGGTAGAATTAATGCTTGCCGGTATTTTACCTTCCATCCGAGTGTCTTCTACCAATCTAAGAAGATCCTCACCAATGTAATCAACTAAGCCCAGAAAGAATTCAATCGTCCATCCATCAGGCCCGGGGCTTTTGTCTTTCTGAAAACCTGAAAGAACCTCTTTTAATTCGTCAACCGTTATAATATCCATCAACTTCCTGTTATCATCCTCTTCCACAAACCTAGGAAACAATTGTGCCACACAGATGACTTCTTCAATATTAACCCTGTCACATGCCTTGAACAGGTTTTGGAAATGTTGAACCCCCACATCATCCATCCCTTCAAAAGATTGTTGTATTGTTCCCAGATGATCTTGTAGACTCCAGATAGTGTTAGGAGACCACCTTCCTCTAGCATATGCATGGAAGAATTTAGAATTCTCATCACCACTTTCCAACCATATAGCCCTGCTCTTCAAACGCCAGGTCTCCTCCATCTCCGAAAGAATAAGGTTTCTCCTTCCTTCTAACTTAACCAAATAAATTTTAGACTCATTGGTCAGAAAACCCCCTCCAGTACCCAATGCAATGGTTGCAATGTCCCCTTCAATCTGTTTTAGTTCACGACCCTCCTGAATTCCTTTTCCAGCCTCCCATTTCTTAATCGGTCCCTTCAAGTTCTTGATATTCTCAGCAAACTGAAAAGCAGCCGAGATGTTGCTTCCAGGCCTATATGGTATCCAGATTGAATGAAATAAATAAATAAAAGTTGGATCCTTCAGCCATGTTTTATTGAATTTTAGAGGGGATGGCGGCTTCACAGGGCCATTCCTAATATCGAGAAAAATGGGATCATGATCAGAACACCCACCAGAACCGACCCATTGTCAAACATGAAAATAGTTCTCCACCAAAGGATCCGCCAATAAGAACCTGTCCAAACGTTTAGCAACTCGATCCTCCCCCACCCATTTGTTTCGCCAGGAGGGTTTAAGACAAACAGGTTCAACATCAACCAAATTACCTTCAACCAGCTTCCTGATAAAAAAATCCATGAGCAGGTCCACCTGAGCATGAGGACCCCAAACTTCAGCCTGACCCAAGGAAAAATTAAGGTCCCCCCCCAGTATAACAGAATCTCCCTTAATCAAATCTTTATTCAACTGCGATTCCCAAAAAGGAATCCTATTGCAGTAGGGACCATAAATGTTAACAACAATGAAGTCTCTATCAAAATCCAGGGCACGGAAGGAAAGGCCCAATACAGAATCCATCCCCCACAGATTGCTAACTTTGATACAAGCCTCGCACCAACCCACGGGAAAACCCCTAGATCACCCATGCGCATCCGAGGCTTCAAAATGCCAACCCGAGAACCAACCATTCAACTTCTCAGACACCTCAATGCCCCCCCCCATAGTTTCCTGTAACAAAAGTAAATCCGAATGCTCAAGATCCAACACCCGCCGCAAAACTGATCTTTTAGAGGGACCAATAAGACCCCGAAAATTGTAGGACATAATCTTCATCAGCGCCCCTTTTTCTAGGCATACACAGCTCTAAGTGCCCTTTCAATGGAGAGTTGTTTTCCTTCCAGCATGCTCTGGAAGGCAAGCTATGGAATTTGCTTTGGACAAAAAAGATTTGCGTCCACGACCCTTGCCCAAACGACCCTTGTCTTTCCCAAGACCACCAGAAGAGGGTTTGGTAGTGCAACGTAGAAAATAACTCGACTCAGACGAGCCAGTGGGGAACTATGGCAGATCCACATGATTAATAGAAACAAGTGAAACTTCAAAGGGGGGAACAACATCAAAGACCTGAAGAACGGGGTCAGGAGCCGAGACCAAAGATGAGGAAACGGAAACTAGAGAACTAGGGAACAGAGGTTGAGAAGAGATGTGCCGGTTTTTAAGGCCTTCCAACCAATCAAGTCCAGGGATAGTTAAGTTCTTAAAAAATAAATTAAAAGACGGAGATGTGTAGGGAGAAGAAAAAGTACCCGAAGATGAGGGCGCCAGTATTAACAAAGTGTTATGCACCTCTCCATAGATCTCAGCTAAAGGGGGTGCAAAAATAACCACATCCAAATCAGCAGCAGAGGTCGAATCAAGAACTTCAGCATCTTCAAACATAGGGGTCTCATCGTCTGAAGAAACAATCAGCGGAACACTTGGAACCCGAGCAGATGAATCCTGAACAAAAACCCCTGGTGCCTCCACATCTTCCCCCTTCTCATCAGACTGCTGTAATGGAGATCCATTCAAAGTACGAAGGGGCAAGTTACAGTCAATGGTCGGGTGACCATATTCATGACATCGACGGCAGTGGAAAGGCACGTTTTCATAATCGAGCACTTGTGGAAAAACATAGGGTCCCCAACGAAGGTCCATTCCATCAAGTAAACCTTCCCGCACATTTATGTTAACCAGGATATGTGCAACCTTCTGAATCTTGGAAGTAACAAAGGAGAAATCAACATCCACATAGGAATCCAAGAGATTACCAATGTTCTGAAAATGTTCCTCGGCCCAATATTGCAGCGGAAGCCCAAGTAGACGAACCCATAAAGGAATAGTGTACATCCGTTCACGGCTTGCGTCGAAGAGAGGGTTCCATGGTTTCAGTAGTAACGAAACATTCAGTAAGTTCCAATTCTTTCCCAGTGCCCAGAGAGCATGTTCTTCAATTGTAAAATGGAATGCAAACCATCCACCTGCGAGCACCACCACCTGTGGAACATAACCTAATTGCCGTAACCACACCTGCGAAGCCCAATTTATAACAGTTTTGAGTGCCACTGCACAGCCATAAACCTTCCCTACCAGCACCGTCTTGATCATCTGTAATATTTATTGAAAACCAATGTCCTCTCCCAAGGAGTAATTTGGTGCCTTCCTAGTGTTTTTAAGCCACTTTCGCTGCACCTTAACCTTAGAAAAAGCCTCGCCTTCATGACCTCCGCTCCCCCACTGAGTAGCATAAACCTTGCCTTCCCCGAAGGAAGGGCTAGGAAAACCACGTTGTTCAACAGTGCCAAGGAAACCAATAATAAATCCGGGTTTAGAGGGTTCCCACCGATACCAATACCTACCACAGACTGTCTCGATCTTGCTCCGCCTGAAGAATTCAAATAATCCGGAATGTTGCTAATACCCGACGGCGACCTCGCCAGCGAAAATAAAGGGGCATGAGCACCCGGAAACCCCCAAATGTTAGGATCTCGGTCATTTACCTTCAAGATGCCGTCCAAAGTATAGAAGAAGGGAGCACCAATAGTACCATTCGACGTAGAAGGTATGACAGAGCCTTCCACCACCGAATAAACAGGATTTTGAGTAAAACCTTCAAACAGTAATCGGTCGTCCCCAGAACCACGCTGAAAACTGGCACCAACCCCATCCCAAGGACCGTCAGGTGGCGATACCCATATGTCTCTCTGCGCCAGATACTCAACTCCAAAGTCAAGTAACTCTTCCATCTCCATAATAGTGATAATGAAGGAAAAACGACTGTAAACAGGAATTTTTAAGGGTAGTAAAACAAGGTTAACTTACCTGCCAAGAAAACAAGAACCTCAACCCCGTGGGACAAACATATCGAAATCCATGTAGCAGGCCTGACGGTGACAACATTCCATATTATTATCATTTAATTCTTTTTTCAACGGAATATAGATCACACGAAACTTTGAGGCACTTTCCCTCATTATTTAATTCTGCCTCTTTCTCTACCAAAAGTTGTTTCTGTATGTCTTCTAATTGAACCAAGCGTTCCCTAGTTTCCACTGATTGGAATCCCCCACCCTCTGAATCATAAATTTCCTAAAGGGCAGTCTTAATTTCCTTTAATTATCTGTATTCATTCTCCTTTTTCTGATAATCCCATCACACTATTTATTGTTTAAATGTTTTGATGTTCATTGTGAATTCAGCGGCAGCAAACAATGGAGCTTCAAGATCATATGGAGACAACAAAGTTTTAACTAGTACTTGAAAGGATTCTTCTTTCAACCAACTTGGATTAAAATTTAAAGGAATTATAAGTTTGTGTCCCCTCCCTCTAGTCTTAAGAAGGATAGGAAAATGATCTGACACCCCACCTGAACTGACCCACTGTCTCATCATCATCAATCTATCCAAGATCCCTTCAAAAACCAGGAAACAATGTAGTCTCTTAGAAACCCAATCTTCCCCTCCGACTTATTGTTCTAAGTCGATTTCAATTTCGCGGCCTCAATATCCAAAAGACCTTTTTTCTCCATGGAGCGAATTAATATTCATCCAAAGGGTCCGAATGAGCCTTCAGCCCCCAAACCTCAATGATCATGTAAAGAGAAATTTAGATCACCCCCCATAATGAGAGAGTTCAAGTTCATAAAACATCTTTGCATCAAGTCATTCCAAAATTCCTCCCTTCCCAAATATGGGCCATATAAGTTAAGAACATACGACTCCAAACCTAATTATTCAAAGAAGACTTCTAATCCTATACCTAAAGATATACTCCAAAAATTTGTAGCCTTGATGACCTTCGAATTCTAACTGATGGCCAACTCACTGAAACAACCCCTTACATCTACAATGATAAAAGACCATCCTTTGTAAAGGCCTTCCAACAACAATTTCACATAATCCCCTTCCCCCAGTGTTTCCCGGAGGAGACGAATGTCAAGTCTAGTGGAGTCCACCAACCTATTATGTGATATTTTTTTTGAAGGGCTCACCAAACCTCTACAGTTAAAGGATAATAGTTTCATTTGGAAAACTTAGAGAGGGATTTCGATGATCTAAGTTCCCTATCAATTGAAGTTGTTTTTCTTGTTTCCATGTCAGCTTGAGCCTTATCTTGGGATTTAGAGAGGAAATATTTCCTTCCCCTTCCTTTAACACACAACAATTACCGGTTGTTATAGGTCAAACTTGCACCTCTCCATCCATGATCACCCTGAGCTGCTGATCACACAAAAGGACAACTTGGATGGAGGAGCATGTTGACCTTGGATGATATGTCAACTCACTCTATTTCCTGACATTATTGGAAAACCCCAAAAAATATCATTTTGAGATATGAGCGCTACTCTACTCAAAGAGACTAGCGCCCATACGCTACTCCACTGTATAATAGTAGCGCCCATATCAAAGTATACGCTACTCCTTCTCAGCATAGTAGCGCTCGCAATATAAAATCGAATGAGTGCTAGTTGTCACTAGGGTAGCGCCCTATACGCTACTCCACTGAACAAGAGTCGCGGACATCTTAAAAGATGATTAAAAAATAAATTAATTTCTCAAGGAGGATTAGTTGATGGTAGTTTCCTAACTCCCCCAACTTCCTCCATAACTACATATCGACCTGAATTGCTTCTTTAATCCTATAAATACCAATAAGGTTAAAGGAGAAGGGTTAGAAATTGGAGATAGTAAGAGTGATTAATGGAAAAAATTTGAAGAAGCTTGCATTGGAGGAGTTGATGCTGAAGACATCCAAGCCAGCGAAGAGCCAGAGCCCAGAATCTAGTTGCAGGAGCCTGTTTCATGATCAGGTATACTTGTACATCATTCTACTTTTGACTAATAAAGGTTGAAGTGTCTTTCTTGTTCCAATTTGAATGTGTTATGAAATGGCATCTTAATTGGATCTGTTTTGGTCAATGCTGAATGTTAAACATTGTTTTTGTTTCTTTCAAGCTTTATATATTTCCCAAAGTGTTTTGAGAAAGGTATTGTTATTGCAGGTTTGCTGAAGGAAAGGTAGATTTGGAAGTTGAAAACGAGATCAAGTCAAGGCTAGGATCAGACTTCGATTAAAAGGTATGTTCCCAAGATCTACAACTTCTTTCTTTTTTGTAAATGTCTCTTTAATAGCATCAATACACTTACCTGTCACCCCAACCAAATTGATAGCATTAGTTTCCTTGCTATAGGGTAGATTTTCCCTCCAACAGACTGGCGAATCCGCTGGGGAAATAGAGTTTTGGCTTTAGGAAACCTTGTTCTTGTGTGTCTTCTCAGATTGTTTTGACTTCTTTGATGTGTCAAGAAACTTTATAGGTATCCCTTGCCTGTTTCTTGCATGCTTTCATCAGTTTTTGATACCTTCCAAACTCAGTTTTCAAGCGTGTGAGATATGAGCGCTACTCTGCTATATATACAATAGCGCCCATACGCTACTGTGCTATATATACAGTAGTGCCCGTTTCAGTAGGGGCGCGAGTTGCTCTACTACACAGTAGAGTACACTTTCTGAAGCATTCCTTTTTGGTTTGCTTGTGTTTTAAAACTTTTGGTGATTTGCTGACTGTGCTGTAGGATCCCTTTGATGGTTGCATGAGGTTTTTAACCTTTGGTCAAGTCATAGAACCTTTCCTTAATTTTTTTTCCATTTTTTGAACCGCTTGTTGACCGTGGGAATTTTTGAACCGTTTATTGACTTTTTGGAATACTAGGGAGTGTTTGGTGTTGAGCACTTCCACTTTTTTAGACCCTGACTACCTGTTGCTATCTTACAAACCTGCATACTCTTGTATATGATGTTTGTGGTGACGTTTGTCTGCTCTCTACTACTCCCATCCTTTGTTTTAGGGTTTGGTCCTTGGTAGAGCCTCTAGGGTGTCTTCTATTTTGGTCAAGTTTCATTCTTCCGGGACTTCTTGTCTTTTTGCTGGTTGCAAGTGCTTTTAAACAGCTGTAGGCTAGTTCATTTCTCAGTTTCTTTGTGTTAGTAAGGCAGCTTGCTTGTCTACTTGTGCTTGGCATAGTGGTCTTCCTAGGGCTAGATACTTTAGGTCAGTCCTTTTGTGTCTTTCTCCTTTGTTTTCTTCCACTTTGTGCTCAAGTTTATAGGCTTTTTCTTTGTAAAAACCTGTAGATCAAGTCTTTTTCGAGCTAGGGTTTCGACAGCTATAGGCCTAAGAAATTTTAGCCATACTTACACGCATTGCATATAAAGTTTTATTTTGCTTCCCATTTTTATATAGTTCTTTTTCGTTTATTGAAAAAGCAAAAAAAATTGGTATTTTAAGTTTAAATAAAACTTGTTTTTGTCATTACAACATAACTTAGGATAGTTTGTATATTTTCAAAAAAGAAAACAAAAAATTTTAAGTAGGTTTGCTTAGATTTTCAGTTTTGGAAAGAGGTAAATGAAAAAATGAAAAGAGCTTTGTTGTAGAAAGTTTTGATATTATTGCACTTTTGTTTTCTTGTTATAACCACGCCACACAAAAGCACTACCCTTTTTGAGTAATAAAAGCCCTAAAATTTGTTAATAAAATGAAATAGAAACATTTTTTCTTTTTAGGGTACACTACACCAACTAGTTTTGGTTAGGGTCTTGGGTTTAAATCACCTTAAACCACCCAAGATCACACATTGCGCAAAAATCGTAGTGAGACTATCATAGGTAAACCCACCTCACTCAAAATTTGCCTGGGATCTATGCAGTAGGTCATTGCGAGATCAGTTTGTGGGAGTACTCCTCCTACTTTCTGTTCGAGCATACGCCAGGATCGGATTACGTATTGGGGACTCTTTCGAGTTTCGGGATTAGCTACCCTGCCCACGCTTTCTGATTCGACCGGTGACTGTTCCCCCATGAATTTTCGGTGTTGTGGTATCCATAGTATCTGACTCTAGGTTCATACACAGGTGACAGCAGAGGGTATATCTGCTGTACCTAAGACAGACGTGGGAGGAAACCCCTTGCAGGTCTTTGGGAGGGTTGTTGGGTGATTCCAGCGCTTGCACCCTTAGTCATTGTATTGTGGACCCCGGGTAACTGTCTTTCTTCCTTCGTTGATCTGTTCTGGGCCCTCATCATCCCAGACTCTTCTCCTGAAGGCATCTTTGTTTTCCTGGTTTGTATACTTAGGATTTTTTTTTTAGTTGGCGTGCTGTTTTCCCCCTAGTTGTAGTGGCCACTAGGTTCTAGTCTGTTATTTTATATTTATAATCACGGAGAATCAACAACGCCGTAGATCGAGAAGGATTCAAAACCTTCCACCAGTTAGAACAGAACCTATACAGCCAGCTAGACGACAGCGGGTAAACCCCGGTATTTTTTCAGAAGTTACTCCTGAAACTGAATTACCTGAAGAAATACTTGTAACAAAAAACCTTGAAATTGAGGTTCCTGAGGAACCACTACCAGGTACCACAGATCAGCAACACTTTAGTACAGTTGAGGTGGAAGATCTTACTTCCGCGGAGTATAGCACTCCTTTCAATCCTCCTTTAACTAATACTAGAATTCTGCTTCTGTCACCTGTTGGTTTCCAGCAGGCCCTTTTCAGTGCAGATCTTTCCTTTCCTGGACATCTGATGTCTAACTCAGGAGGTGAACAGGGGGTTCCCCAAACTCCCACTTTAGGTATGAATACCAACACAGTTAACCCTTCTTTTACTGCTACACCTAGTCAGGCACAAACCACATCTGTGCCTACTCCATCTTTCAGTTTCAACACTAGTACATTAGGTATACCTAGTTTTACAATGATGGAATCTATTCCTACACCTACTGTTGGACCTAGCAGTACGGCCAACTGTGCAACACCTTCTGCTTCCCAACCGTTATATCAGATTCCTAGTACTTGGGTTTCCACACCTGTGGTAGGACCAAGTGCTTCTGCAAACATGCCAGTCATGGGTACCATGACTGCACCGTCCACATCAGCTTCTACTGGTTTCAATACCTTTGTAGGCCCTAACATGAACCAATGTACTATGACTGCAAGTAATACCCCTTTTTCCTTATTCTCAGGGGGAGGGGGTAATATCTTTAACCAGCAATATGGCGGGGCTAACACCCAGCCACAGTGGACGAACCCGCAAAGCACTAATCCACTCTCGTATGGGTGGGGAAATTTTAATAACTCTTTCGTACAACAACAACAGCTGGCAGGGGGCAACCCCTACCAACAAATACTTGGGGGTAACCCCTACCAACAGTTAACTGGGGGCAACCCCTATCAACAGATGGTAGGTGGCAACTCCTATCAACGCATGGCCGGGGGCAACCCTTATCACTAGATGGCTAGGGGAAACCCCTACCAACAATTCATGGGACAAACGATGGGTGGTTCCCCTTATCAAGTACCATCTTACTGGCCTCGTCTACCTTTTCTGGCAACTTTGAATTTTCCATACCTTTCTAAACTGACAAATGATCCTGTGTGTCATAATGCCACGTGGCCATTAGTTCCCACCAAATTACCTTCGGATATTCCAAAATTCGAAGGCAAAACAGGTGAAGATCCTGGTGACCATGTCACTACCTTCCACCTTCGGTGTTCTTCCAATTCTTTAAATGAGGATTCCATCAGATTGAGATTGTTCCAAAGGACCTTAACTCGTCCTGCAGCCAAATGGTACATTGAGTTACCTGCGGCTACTTTCTCTAGTTTTGGGGATCTAGCAACCATCTTTTTGAACCACTTCCAGCTTCCTGTTCGGTATGATGCCGGAACAGAACTTTTGTCTACTTTTAGACAAAATAAAGCCACTCACCTATCTGACCACATTCAGGAGTGGCGAAGACGAAAGAGGCTCATTAAGGCCAACATACCTCCGGAGTTCCTGCTTGAGTGGTACTTGAAATCACTCCTCCCTTATATTTCTAAGGAAGTAGCTACATCTGGAGTATCCAATGAAGAAGAAGCCATCTTAAGGACTCAACAGTTAGACCTTGTATATGCACAATCTGGTTTACTGTACGAGATTATACCTGACGCACCGAGATCAAACACTGATCTGAGTAGACCCAAACCTGGACCACATGCTGACGGCATAGTGGGTTCAGTTGACTCTGCATCCTTCGAAGCACTGACCAAATAGGTCCATGCCTTAGTTGTCAAACAATCGACTGCAGATATTTCTTTCGTCACAACCTGTCCTTCTACTTCTGAGCCTGTCAATCAGGTCCAGAACAATCAAAAGGGCCCTCGGCAGCCTAACAACAAAAAGAAGGGCAAGAAAGGAGAGGGGAACCAACATAAGCCCAAAAAAGACAACGCCGAAGAGGGTAACAAAGAGGAAAAGAAGGTTAAGTTCCCCTGTAAACTTTGCAAGCAGAACCACCTTACTCACCAATGCCCTCTACTTGAAGAAGCCCAGAAGCTCTTAAGAGAAAAGAAGCCTACTGTCTTGAAAGATCCATTTCCTAAAGGGCAAGGCTCAACTTCTGGCACCTCCAAAACTGGGGGCACTTCGCACGCTTCGGTTGATCAAACATTTATAAACATGGTTAATTCGGATGCACTTTTGCAAACTAGAGCCAGGAACTATACCCCGGAAGCGCAGAAGAAGGATAAGGAGATTCCTGAATCCTCCACTCCACTCCACATACCTGTGGACCCAATGCCCAAGATTCCGAAAGGTGTCTTGAAGAGGGCATCGCGCAATCCCAACACACGGGCTGCTTCTAACTACAATGTGGTTGAAGATTTAGCCCATACCCCTTGTGCCATGTCTACTCTAGAAGTCTTGCAGAGTTGTCCTTTACAACGAAATGCACTTTTGGCAGATATTGGGAGTATGGAGTCCTCCAACATGTCTGCGCGATTTGATATGACTGATGTCAAATAAAGGTTGAAGTGTCTTTCTTGTTCCAATTTGAATGTGTTATGAAATGGAATCTTAATTGGATCTGTTTTGGTCAATGCTGAATGTTAAATATTGTTTTTGCTTCTTTCAAGCTTTATATATTGCCCAAAGTGTTTTGAGAAAGGTATTGTTATTGCAGGTTTGCTGAAGGAAAGGTAGATTTGGAAGTTGAACACGAGATCAAGTCAAGGCTAGGATCAGACTTCGATTAAAAGGTATGTTCCCAAGATCTACAACTTCTTTCTTTTTTGTAAATGTCTCTGTAATAGCATCAATACACTTACCTGTCACCCCAACCAAGTTGATAGCATTAGTTTCCTTGCTATAGGGTAGATTTGCCCGCCAACACCGGTTAAAGGACACAGACCCCCACCTAATTACTAGATTGGATTGTTGCATAAATCTTTTTGTTTCGCGGGGTATATAGAAACACATAATCTTTGGAAGAGGCCAAATCTAAGGAAACTATGGAAGGAAGGATGGATACTCCTTCCCATCGCCTAGGACACAACATTGATCTCAATGGGGGTAAAGGAAACAACCTGATGTTGGTATGGGATGAAGAAGAGTAGGACTCACCCAAAATGGAGGTTTCAGACAAAGAAATATTTTGAAAGGAAACCAGAAGAATATATTTTGATGACATACCCTTTTCGGGAAGAACATCAACAACCAAAACTTGAACCAGAGAGCTTTTGTCCACCACCAAATATCTCATCTTCAACTACACTTCTGGGGATATCATCTGAAAAGAGGCCATAGGAGTAAAGTGTTCCATACTTATATATTCTAATACATTCACTTGATTCCCTTCTAAAACTTGCTACAATTCTGTGTTAATAGGGCCACCTTTTCCTTCCCTTATGCGTGAAAGAAGCTATAGTTTTCTTACAAGGGAGGTGACAATTTTCAGCAATGTGTCCATCAGTGTGACACTTGCGACATCTAAACAACATACCTTCATAATGTAGACTTTGAACATAGGAATATTTCCCCACTACAAACTCCATCTCTTCTAACAGACCTTCCCTCGTGTCCAGATTTACCAAGATACGGGCCATTGTCATTTCACTAGATCCTTTACAATACATATCAACCTATAGAAAATCCCCAAGAGAATTTCCAACATGCCTAAAAGCCTTGATAAACCAAAATTCCAATGGGAGTCTTGGAATCCTAACCCAAATGAGCATTACAAAAATCCTTTCTTGCTTTGGATTGAGGAGAGGGGTCCATTTCTTTAGAACCATCAAGATCGAATTTATGCTCCAGTTGTGTTGAAGAACCCACTAAGCATCGATGGAATTGTTTAATATGAAGGCAAACCAACCTCTAGCCATGATTTTAATTGTACGAGCATAATTTATTTTCCGGCCCCAGTTCTCACAAGCCAAGGTTTTAAGAGTATCAACCTCGTATCTCTGCCCAGGGGCCCTTCCTGCCACAACTTTGTCCTCAAAATCCACCACATCATTCATCTTGATGTCTCTACCGAAAACCAGTTCAACCTCCTTTATTTTTTGTTTATGCCCCTTACCTTATTCTTTCGACCATTACTTCTACTACCCGACCGCTATTCTGGAACCTAATGCTCTGAGGATTATCTAGGGTTTAAATCCACATAGTTGCGAGAAACATTTGCTTGTGTAGGCCCCAAGCTACTATGGGCTACTTGCTCCAATGGTGCACTAATTGATACTTCCCCCATCCATTCTTGATTACTGCCAGGTACATTAAAGTGTACATATGGATCCAACATTCCAATACTTGGTAGGCTAGGGATGAGATCTCTTGGCAGTGCTAAGGCTGTATAGGAAATAGCAGACACCTTCGTAGCTTCTTGCTCAAAAAAATGAGGAAACCCTTCATCAAAACCAGAAAAATCCAAGAGAGAAGGGAGACAATCCAAGCTAAGAGGGGCAGAGGGAAAAGGCCAAGCAATGAGAGTAGGGGTTTCCACCTGGAAGAAAGAGGGGCTAGGGAAATCCTAATCTAACGACAACTCATTCATAAAACTAGAAATCGTATATTCATAGCCAAAAACTGGTTGAGAAAATACTATCCCTACCATATTGTCGTTCTCTAGAAAAAACCATATTCTCTAATCGATCCCGAGAATTACTCCTTTGTCGAAACCTAAGCTACCAACCACCACCTAGCTGCCAAGTTGGACCACCCAAATGTCCTGACCTTTGTAGGGATCATCTAAATAGTCTAAGAGGACTTCTTCTTCGTCCATGATGACAACATATTAAGTCCCTAGGAGAGGGCATACGGACAACCCTAAGACGTGGCTTCAGAGGAAAACTCAAAGAAGAAATTATGAACGAGGCCATAGGGGACTATCCTTGCGACCCCAAACCAAACCCTCACATACACGAGACCGTTGGATGAAACCAGAGAGCTCCTCTTCCCAATATTATTAATATTAATAATAACAAAAATATTAATATTAATATCAATATTTTTAATTTCATTTTGTAATAAAAATATATATATATTGTTTATTTCTTTATTTTTCTTGTTATTTATCTAAATGTATTAAATATTGATTTTTTGATATATATTTATTAACATATTTCTTATTATTTACTTATGCTTGCTTACTTTGGCACATTCTTCGTTAACCAAGGATGTCAAGGTTGTTGCTAAGGTCGACAAATACGGGAAGCCAAAAGTCATGGAAACATTGGAGATAGAGCTATACCCGAACAATTGAGTACTCTATTCAAATACCACTATGGCATTCATATTAGAACAAAACAAACTAGAAAATATAGATCTGGAAAAAAGTAGAATATTTAGACAATTCCCCCAAACAATTTGAATAAGGATGAAGGCCTTACCCTTAAGGGAATGGAGACTCTCGGTGGAGGCTTTGAAAAATCATTGAATTATTATTTATCCCTAGAAGCATTATTTATTCCTAGTTGATAGGCATACCGGGTTTTTAGGGTGTTGAAGGACTATTTATTCAATCTTTCTCCATACCAAGTTTTTAGGGTCTTGAAGGAATATTTCTTAGATATTTTTCTTATAACACACTCTTCTTCTTTTTAGATCTATTAACAAATACATACCACTATGCTACAACACACATCCATGCATTCTTTCTTTTTTTCTTTTTTTATGGGTCTCACCACTACGCTAAGAGTAAAGACCCATGTATTTTTATTTTTATGGGACAAACGAAGACTTTCCCCACCATGGTACAACATAGTGCATGCATTCTTATTTATTTATTTATTTTTATTTTTATGGGACGGATGAAGACTTCCCACCCGCAATCCACTATGCTACATCCATGCATTCTTATTTTTTATTTTTATTTTTATTTTTACGGAACAAACAAAAACTTCTCTTTCATCAATGTGCACTCTTATTTTTTATTTTATTTATTTTATCAATCATTTCTCTTATGAGATCCACTCTATGTTACCATTATTATTTTTTATTTTTATTTATTTTCTCTCACCACTATACTACAACACAAAGATACATAAATTAATAGTTTTTAATTTTATTTTATCATATTATTAATAAATGTGGTTATTGCTGGTTTTAATTTTCAGTTTAAAAAATTACAACACGATTCATGCATTCATAAAGTCAAAACAACCCATCATTTTGGTTTGCCTTGAAATATAAAATCAACATATCTATACACATTATCTATATGTCCTGTTGGACTTTTTAAAGGTTGGGGATTCTTCCAAGGTTAATCAGGATTTCCGAGTTTGCTAGGGTTCGGTTCCAGCTACAAATCTACGCCAAACTGCGTCTCTATTTAATGGAAGGCCCATCAGAAAAACACGTTAAGAACAGTGAGGAACAGGATAACGATATGGGAGTTGATTCATTGAAGAACAAGGGAAATGAGGATTCAGCGCCCATCCAGAGAGGTAAAAATATATGATTTCCAATGGTTTTATTGAAATAATTCGGCTCTTTCAATTGATCTTTGTTATGTCTAATATTAATTAGTGATGCATCCATTTTTGTTCTCGCGTCCATGCAGAGTACGGAGATTTAATAGTTTGACTTGGTAATGACGTTGTACTTGGTGAAGTGATGACCAAGATTCCCTGGTATAACCGTCCAGTTTTAAATGCGTTGAACCGATCATGGGCTCATGCCGTCAAACACTCTTTCCCAGCTTACGCTCGTCTCCACCACCCTCTTATCCTCTCCGAATCGATTGTTTTATTCTGAATTCATTGTTTACAGCTGCACTTTTGTTGCGACCCTTCTAATTCTAATGAAGAGATTGCTCTCTGGGTTTACAACTGCAGCCGTCGTATTATGTTGAGCCTTTCGGGGCCAGCAATCCCTGCCCGGCTCCAGAGACATGTGAAGTTTGTGTGCGATGATAATGATGAGTGCATATACTGCTTCAATTGCGATCTTGAAAAGGGAGTTTACGATGTGGAAGTTCTGGATCTCAGAGAAGGAAGCAGTCGGTGGAAGAGTCTCCCATCCTTGCCTGCCTTTACTGGTGAATCCATAAATTGCAAATATCATGTAACTCGTTGTTCGTCTTGGGAAAATGAGAAGTATAGTACTACTTATATTGTTTGGCTGCGAACCACGCTAATGGCAGATCCCGACGTTGTTTCTCAATGGACGCTAACAGTCGGAAGACACAGAAACGATTCCGAAGAGAAATGGCAATTATGTGAACATGTAACTAGCAGCCCCCATGACATTCAAACATTAAACAACAAGATCCCGTTTTATGTTGCGATTGATAAACATCCAGATACAGCCAAGGTTTGGAGATATCTTTACCGGAGATGTGAGCGGTTAGATGATAGTCATGAACTCTTTGCCGGAGAATATGTGAGCATACTCGGGAGACCGAGTAAGCATTGGTGGGGGGACAACTATATATTGATGTTTCAGTCTGATCAACCGACCAACGCTGGTGCTTACAGTTTCTATCGGATCGAGATATCTCAGTCTGATGTGCGGTTTTACACGGTGAAGGTGAAAGATGAGAGCCGGCCGTCGATTGAGGACGATGAGGAAGGAGGGCGTTTTAGGGACTACTGGCAGTTGTGGATTGACAGGATCGAGGACAGGAACGCAATCAAAGTTTCAGAGGAGAGTATGGATTTGATAGGGCAAGGGCCGGGTAATGGCTTCGACATTTAGGTGAATGTGGCCCACAGGAGCCGGTCACTCTGCTTGTATCGTAAAATTGGAATTGGAAAATAGGTTGTAACAATGTTACTTACATCACCTTTAAAGCGATATTACTTAAATAATCCACCATTTTTATATATATATATATATATATATCTTCCACTTTCCAAAATGCCCTCGGAGGTGATGAAGGTATTTTGTTTTTTTATGAAGTTTTTTTTTCTGTTGACACAACTTTAAGTCTATAAGTCTTAGTATGTGGTTGACTATAGGACACTTTCTTCTTTGTCAAGATAGCTTCATAACTACTCTCATCATCATATTTTAATTGTGATGCCATGAACCCTAATTTTATTTTTATTTTTCTCTTTTAAAGTGTAATTATAATTTGAAAAATGTATAATCATTTCATATTGTCATATGCTTTAAATGGGAATTATTATAAATTTGCCTTCTAAAAGTATTAATATTATATATATATATTTGGAACCAATTTTAATAAATTGTAAAACATAATAAATAATAATGGCATATATGAGTAGCAAATTTGAAGGGGTACAATGATATGTACACTTTTCGTCAAACTTAAAAATTAGATTATTTTGTTATTATTATATTATATGTAATATCTAGATATTTACATGTAGTTGTCCAAGGTTCTTTGGTTTTTATATATATATATATATATATATATATATCCAAGATATTCATTTCTTCAACCTAGACCTTATTCTAAAGTTTAGTATCATTTGAATCCATTGCCTTCCAAAAAGTTATAGCATCATCATTAATAATATATAGAACAAAACTAAAACAAAAATTAAATGGGGTATACCATTTTGTTTTCCTTCTTTCTAGAACCAATCTCCTCATCTCCTCAAGGATGAAGTATGAAGTTCTTCTTTTGTTGGTACATTCACCCTCCAACTCAAACATTATTCTCTTTGTTTCTTATTCCCTTGGTTGGACTTCCTATTTGGGAACAAAATTAACTTCTCTAAATATAACATCTCAGCTATAAATAGTTTTATTAGTTACTTGTTTCCAAATTTTATAACATTTTATAACTAATAAAGATGCATTTTTAAGTTTTATTAACCAACTTACTCTTATTTTCCTTTGGAATATGCACATGAGCATCACAATCAAAAAATTTGAGATGATCAAGAGATGGGTTTTTACCAATCCATGCCTCATGTGGATTTTTGTCAAATAGTGTTGATGTGAGTGATTGATTTACCAAGCAACATGCAACATCCACTACCTCTACCAATAATGCATATGACAACCCTGCACCAATGAGCATACTTCTTTCCTTTTCCATTAGTATCATGTCCTTTCTGCAACTCCAGTGTGTTGAGGTGTGTATGAAGTAGACTTTTTCCTTGGCATTATGCACTTCTAACATAATTCCTCGAACTCTTTTCCACATTGATAGAAAAACAGGATCACAGAGCAATAACAATAAACAGAAATGCAAATATAATCACACATACACATTACAAGAGAGACACATATATATCGTGGTTCACCCAACTTGGGCTACGTCCACACTGAAGTTGTCAGTCCTTATTATTATTCCGTCCAGCAAAGTGAAGGGATACAACCTGTAGCACAACCGCTGCACTTCCTCTTCACTATCTCACAGTCTCTCTACTTGATCTCACAGATCTTTACAATGCATAAAACCTAATACATCAACCCTAGCCATATTAAAATGTCTTTCTTTTATAGGGAAAATACAATGGGAAAAATACCACGGAATACCCAAAACCATGGGCTCGCAAAACATCTGGCGAAAACAGCCCCAAAAAATTTTCTCGGGGGCGTTGCCCCAAACCCCTAAAAATGCAGAATGGGTGTACAGTCCTCCGAGGTGCACGGCTAAGACAATATCATCTTTGAGATTGGAAGATCTGGCTCCACATCTAACAATCTCCCACTTGGAGACTGATCACAGCATCTCCACCGCTGCTGCACTTGTTGGACTTGGACTTGGCAAATTTCTCCTCTTCACCTTCATGCTAGAAGGCCAACTGAAACCAAGCAAGAGCTCAGTTTCTCTCTAGTCACTACCTTTGTGAACATGTTTGCAGGATTCTGGCTAGTATGTATCTTTTCCAGCTTCAACAGTTCATCTTCCAGAATAGAGCGTATGAAATGGTACTTGAGCTGTATATGTTTAGTCCTGGAATTGAATGTTGAGTTCTTTGCAATATGAATGGCACTCTGGCTATCACTATACAACCTGCTATCCTTCTTCTTCTTACCCACTTCCTCCATTAACCTCTGCAACTTAATCATCTCTTTAATAGCCTCTATAATAGCAACATACTCTGCTTCTGTTGTTGAAAGTGCAACAACCTTATGCAGTTTCAAAATCCAGCTTACTGTTGTTCCACCTACAGTAAACACATACCCTGTGGTGCTCCTCCTGTTATCCTTATCACCTGCCATATCTGCATCAACATATCCCTGTAGAACAGTGTCTGAACCTCCAAAACATAATGCCTGAGTGGTGGTACCTCTCAAATACCTGAGAATCCACTGTACTGCCCTCCAATGTTCTTTACCTGAATTTTTCATATATCTGCTCACAACTCCCACTAATCTGGTCTTGTGCACACCATGGCATACATCAAGCTACCAACTATTGATTGATAGGGAATATTGGACATGTAATCAGTCTCTTCCTGTGTCTTGGGACACATTTCCTTACTTAGACTGAAATGGCTGGCCAAAGGTGTACTAACTGTTTTTTCATTCTGCATTCTGAACCTCTCCAACACCTTTTGTATGTACTTACCCCGAGACAATGTCAATTTCTGATTTTTCCTGTCTCTTGTTATTTTCATACTAAGGATTTGCTTTGCAGCACCCAAATCCTTCATCGCAATTGAATTAGCTAGCTTCCTTTTGAGTACATTTATATCCTACATGTTAGACCCTACAACAAGCATGTCATCCACATACAATAACAAGATAATATATCTTTCATTAACTAGCTTCTTGAAATAAACATAGTGGTCAGAATGACATCTACTATAACCTTGTTCTGTCATAAACCTGTCAAATTTTAAATACCACTGCCTTGGAGCTTGCTTCAAACCATACAAACTCTTTTTCAACCTGCATACCAAGTTCTCCTTACCTTTGACCTCATACCCTTGTGGCTGCTGCATATATATCTCTTCCTCCAAATCCCTATGGAGAAAGGTTGTTTTTACATCTAACTGTTCAAGATGAAAATATTCTACCGCCACTAGACTTAAGATAGTCCTAATTGAAGTCATCTTAACAACAGGAGAAAATATTTCATCAAACTCAATACCTTTCTTCTGTGCTAACCCCTTTAAAACAAGTCTGGCCTTGTACCGCTTCTTACCTCCTTCTTCTTCCTTCAACCTGTAAATCCATTTGTTCTGCAATGCTCTTTTACTAGCAGGAAACTGAACCAGATCCCAAGTCTGGTTTCGTACCAATGAGTCCATCTCCTCATTCATGCCTTGCTCCCACTTCTTTCTAGTTTCCACCTGCATTGCTTCTTCATAACATTCTGGTTCACCAGCATCAATCATCAACAAATGATATATTGAAGGAGAGTATCGTTCAGGGAGTCTACTTAACCTGGTAGATCTTCTTGTAGTTGCAGGAGTTTCAGGTACTTGCCGTTGTTCTTGATTTTCTGGCACCTTTGGAACTTCATTTTCTTGAATTTCATCAATACTGTGTACTCTGTGGTTTCCTTTTCCTGTTTCTTTCCCTGCAACTGATCTTTATACATGACATTTTCATTGAATATCACATCTCAACTCCTGATGATTTTGTTATTTTCATAATCCCATAAGCGATAACCAAATCCATCAACCCCATATCCAATAAAGGTACATTTCTTGGATTTAGCTTCAAGCTTTGTTCTATTTTCTTTATCAATATGGACAAATGCTTCACAACCAAACGTTCTCATAAATAAGTAATTTACCTTTTTATCTATCCATGCCTCCTCTAGAATACCACCATCCAAAACACTTGAAGGTCCTATGTTTATTAAATAAACAACAGTATTTATAGCATCTGCCCAAAACTATAAGGGCAACCCTGCATTTAGTCTCATACACCTTACACGCTCCATGATCGTTCTGTTCATCCTTTCTGATGCACCATTTTCTTGTGGTGTTCCTGGGACTGTCTTCTCTCTACGAATCCCATGGTATGAATAGTAACTATCAAACTCCTTGCCGCAATACTCACCTCCATTATCAGATCTGAGACACTTCAACCTTTTCCCTGTCTCATTCTCAACCAAAGATTTTCACTTCTTAAAAGTAGCAAACACATCAGATTTCTGTCTAATGCAATAAACCCAAGTTTTCCTAGTTGCATCATCAATAAATGTAACATAATAATGAGAGCCACCAAGAAATTGTACCTGATCCGGTCCCCATACATCTGTATGCACTAGCTCTAACTTTTCATTCTTCTTCTGTTTCCCAACCCTGAGAAATCTGACTCTCTTTTGTTTTCCATAAACATAGTTTTCACAGAATTCCAAACTTACCTGCTTCAAATCTGGTAGCAACTTCCTTGAGTGGAGAATCTGCATCCCCTTCTCACTCATGTGGCCAAGCCTATGACGCCACAATTCTGTATATGTTCCTATGGAATATAAAGAGATAGAATGGTCAGTATTATGAAGACATAAATACAACGTACATATCATGTCTCCTTTTGCTATCACCATTGATCATTTAGTGATCTTCCACCACTTTTCTCCAAATGTAGATAGACAGCCACCATCTCCCAACTGCCCTATTGAGATCATATTTCTTTTCATAGCAGGAATATGCTTAACATCTTTCAACATCCAGTCAGTTCCATTCTTAACTTTTATCCATACCTTACCCATTCCAATAATTTTACATGGCTCATCATCACCCAATAAAACATGTCCAAAATTGCCAAGAACATACTCATGAAAGTATTTCCTATGGGGTGTAGCATGACATGAAGCTCCTGAATCTAGTACCCAATAATCACTAGTATTATCTAATGCAAGAATCAAAGCATCTTGTAACACATCACCTGCTACATTTGCTTCCTGGGTAGTTTCCTTATGTGCATCTCCTTTCTTCTTTAGAGATCTGCAGTCTTTATTCAGATGTCCTTTCTTTCCACAGTTCCAACACTCTATTTTTTCCAGTCTGGACTTGGATCTGCCCGTTTTAGACTTGCCATGATTACCTTGCCTCTTTCCTCTCTCCTTTTGTCTTCCCCTGCTCTCCATGGTCAACGCATTACCTGATGTCTCATCTGTGCTTTTTCTTCGCATTTCCTCGCTAAGAATAACATCATCAAAATTCAAGGTGTTGAACCAAAGACAGAGTTACCTATAGTCATGACCAAGCTATTCCAGCTTTCTGGCAATGAACAAAAGATTAGAAGAGCCCTAACCTCATCATTAAAGTTCATACTTACAGAACTTAGCTGATTTGTAACCGTATTAAACTCATTTAAATGATCAGTAACAGATCCACCTTCAGACATCTTCATATTAAATAAACGCTTCATTAGAAATACCTTGTTGGAGGCCAAGGGTTTTTCATACAACTTACCTAGTGCGCTCATCAAACCCTCAGTTGTCGTTTCTTTTGAGATATTGAAAGCCACCGAAGAAGCCAGGCTTAGCCGTATTGTTCCCAAGCCTTTCTGTCAAGAAACTCCCATTCTTTGTCCTTCATGGCCACTGACTGCTTTGCTCTTCCTCCAAACGGTAGGAATAGATCCTTCTGGTACAGATAGTCCTCCATTTGCATCTTCCATAACTGGAAGTTTTGGCCATTAAACTTCTCGACCTTAAACTTTCCTTCTTCCGCCATTGCTCCCACTCAAACCAGAAACCCTAGCTTCCTGTGGGTTTATCTACCAAATAGAACTTTGGCTCTGATACCAATTGTTAGAAAAACAGGATCGCAGAGCAATAACAATAAACAGAAATGTAAATATAATCACACATACACATTACAAGAGAGACACAGATATATCGTGGTTCACCCAACTTGGGCTACGTCCACACTGAAGTTGCCAGTCCTTATTATTATTCTGTCCATCAAAGTGAAGGGATACAACCTGCAGCACAACCGCTGCACTTCCTCTTCACTGTCTCACAGTCTATCTACTTGATCTCACAGATCTTTACAATGCATAAAACCTAATACATCAACCCTAGCCGTATGACAATGTCTTTCTTTTATAGGGAAAATACAATGGGAAAAATACCACGGGATACCCAAAACCATGGGCCCACAAAACAGCTGGCGAAAACAGCCCCAAAAAATTTTCTCAGGGGCACTGCCCCCGAACCCATAAAAATGCAGAATGGGTGTACAGTCCTCCGGGGTGCACGGCTAAGACAATATCATCTATGAGATTGGAAGATCTGGCTCCACAACCAACACACATAACTCTCCACCTTTAGTTGTCCTCAACACCTTTATTTTATTCTACCTTAAACTCTTCAAATTTATCAAAAAACTAAAATTTATTATAAAAGAAATAAATCCATGTGTTTCTCAAAAAATTATCATTGAATGAAAAACAATACATATATTTACCTAGTGATAGAACAAGAATAGGTCCAAACACATCATTGTGTATTAACTCCAACATTCCTTATTCTCTTATAGTAGATAGGAACCTCACATGATTTTATTTTCCATATATCTACAATGTTTAGAGAAATCAAATTCTAATGGTCAAACATGCATACATTCATCCATACATTTACCATGTAATGTTCAAAGGCCCTTCTTTCCAATACATCCTAGTATTTAAAGTAGTATTGTATTCTCTCCAGGTCACTAGGGGTCCTATATTCTTCATTGCTATCCTCGGGAACAATAAAATTGCTACACCCATCATTAAAATTGAATCGCAATAGCTTGTAGAAAGTTCTAATCTAAATTCCCCTCATCATCACCATTTCTCCTCAAACCATCTTGCATGTCTCCTTTTCAAATATAGTATGCACACCTACATCACTCATCTTACTATTGTATATATGAGGTTTTGGCTAGATTTGGAATGTGCACAACCCCAATGAAAGGTCTAATCCTTCCATCTTTGAGCAACAACTTAACCTTCCACATCATATGATTTTAGTTGTCAATTAATCTTAATGTAGGAAAATATCACCTCCATAGTACTCTTCATATTCACATAAACGCTCCCTTTGAGGATTCATACCAAATGAAGCACTCGATTTAATCAACCATACATCATGATCTACATGTGTACCTATAAATGCCAAGTAAACGCCACCTCCTTCCATGGAGGTGTTTCTTTTTATGGAAGGGGCATCATTCCCTTACCTTTATCAACATTCTCAGATATGAAATCTTTCTTATAATGCCCAACTCTATTGCGTTTCCAATGCTTCGTTGTAGATTGACTTAGAGATTTAAATCTACCTCTAGATTTAGATATGCCCCTCAAAGACTTGTTTTTCATCTATTGGGGACAACCTTGTTAGAAAAAATATTAAAAACAAAACCAAATTAAAATAGAAATAGAACACGATATTTACATGGAAACCTTGTTGTTCATAGGTGAAACCACAAGGAAATGGTAGTTTTAATCTTTTATTGCAATTCAGAAGAAGAAAAAAAAACTTACAATCATTTATTCTCTTATGATACAATGTCAAGGATCACTTCCCTTTTATATAATACATAAGAGGGTTCCAAAAGAAAATGAAATATAGTAGATGGGTCTATAAATTTTTTGTCTTGGGGGCTCCACCTCCAAACCCTCAGAATATGGGGGTTCTGTCCCTGCACATCCAATGCATGTGAATCACAAAAGGGGATAGTCGTGCACCATTCTACAAGAAAATGTCAGAGATATGGGTATTGATTTCACCTCCTAACATTCTCCCACTTGAGGTCAACATACAAGAACTTCCTTGCCTCTAGTTTTACACCCACATGCCATTTCCCAATCTTTCCTTCATCGCATTTTCAGCAAGCGCAAATAAGCTTTGAACCATTCAAATTTTTTTGTCCTAATTTCCTTTGTAAGCATATTTCTTGTCTCTCATCAATGTCAACTTTTTCCAATAGGATCCCACCTTCTTCCACCACTTTCCCTATGAAATGGTATTTAATATCAATATGTTTTTTGTGATCATAAAATGTTGGATTCTTCACTAATTAAATATCACGTTGACTGTCACAATGCAAAGTAATATTCCCTTGCATGATCTTGAAGTCATTTGTCAGTCACTCTAGCCATATTGCATCTTTATTGGCTTCAATCGTTGCCACATATTTTGTTTCAGTGGTTGAAAAGGACACCAATGGATACAACTTAGATTTCCAACTTAAACATGTTATAAAACTTGACAAGAACTCTCAAGAATTCTCGTTTTTTAATATGATACATTTAATGGCCATTTTTACCCCCAAATCGCAAAGTGATGCTACTAGTAGCACCCATTTTTTCTAGGGCTAAAATTACAACTTTTTTAAAACCCCAAATAGTGTTGTTGCAATCAATACCATAAATTGATCCTCGAATCGAAAAGTGGTGCTACCGATAGCACCAAATTTTTTCCTGGGGCTAAAATTACCACTTTATTTAAACCCCGGCCTTAACAACCTATGTCGCTGCAATCAAAACCCTAAAATCGTGCCATCAAAATCACCCTTTAATTTTTCAGGTTTAAAATTAAACACTACTTGAAACCATGGCCCTTAAGTGGTTCGACCATAACACCCCCAATTTTTCTTTCCAAGTTTAAAATTACAACTTGTTTGAAACCGTGTTCTTAACAACTGATGTTGTTGCAATGAAAATGTCAAAATCAATCCCCGAATCGAAAAGAAGTGCTTCTAGTAGCACCCCTTTCTTATTCGCATTACAATTCAAGACATTTCGAACCATGGCCTAATGTTATTTTTAATCACAAGGGAAACGGTAAAAAATAAGACAAATTTAACTCAAAAAGTAAAAATTAAATAAAAAATAATTTTTAAAAAAATTAAATTAAAAAAATATTAAAAACAAGAAATTTAAGCTTAAAATGAAAATAAAGTAATTTTTAAAAAATAAAAAGAATTAAGAAAAAAACATTAATTTTTTTTAAAAAATACAAAGTTAAAAAACAAAAATCCAAAAAAACATAAACTTATGTACCTACACTCCTTTGTTAGGGTTAACCTTGACTAGCTTGTAGGAGAGCGATGGCTAGCTCACTTGGCTTAGTTGGCGATTTTGGCCATGTAATAAAGATCTTCATTAATGTTAGTTTTTACTATATAGAGTTTTCTAGGGTATATATATGTGTCTATATGGTTGATTGTGATTGTGTGTTTATTTCTCTCATTATTATTGGCGCGTTTAAATCCTTGCCATCAGTATTAGATCCATGGTTCGGTGTATTGTTGTGCTCGTTCATGTTGCTATGTCCGTGTGTTATGGTAGAGATTGTGTGTACATAGATAGGATCAGCTCAAAGTGGTGCCATGACATTTGCATGAAGGTGTGTGGTGCTCGACGTGTGAAAAAAATTTGCATGAGAGAAAGTGTTTTCGATTGGAAAAAAAGTGTGAAAATTCCCATGATTCAAGCTAAAGAGGATTGTTGGAGAACACCCCGATGTTGTGAGGCGCATGGATATTGCAGCTACAAAGGAGAAAGGAGCTACCACAAGAAAATAAAGCCAACGTTGTGCGTGTTGGGGCCGCCCGTGGAGTCTGCTGCGTGTTGGGGCCGCCCGTGGAGTCTGGTGCCATTTGTAGTGTCGAAACAGAGTGAAGCCCATGATGGAGAAAGCCATACATAGCCTGCGTTGAATATTGATGCTGCCATTGTCCAAGAAGTTACCATATCTGGGAAATTTGCTGCTTGTAAGTGGATCGAATGAGCAAAGATGAAATGGCCACTCAATAATCATTTTGAATGGTGCAGTTGTTTGTTTTCCATCGAAATCCCGTGAGGAAGATCCATCAATTGTCGGTGCAGATGTTTGCACACCACGTGAGGAAAGAAGGGCTGAGTAGACGTGAAGGAATTTCCATATTTGTGAGAGGAGAGGAGATCGCTCTCTCGGAGGATCCACCACCGTTGAAATGGTAGGAGAAACAAATCTGCATGAATGTAGATGGATCCATGCTTGAGGACAAATATGGCATATTCCATGAGCCACAAAAGAGACTTCCCCATGAGAACGACATGAAAAAGAAGCATATGTTGTCATAAAATATCTCTTCATAAAAGGAAAGGTATTTCACACAATAAAAATGAATTATGAAAATGGTTTAATGGAGTGTGACGTCATGTTAAAAAGGGCAAAAAGGAACTTACGCACTTTTGAAAGGAGAATGAATTTTATTTTTCAAATTTAAATGGATTTTTTTTTGGGAAAAAGTGAATAATAAAGGTTTTCAAATTAGTGGATCTAGAAAAGGGTGTAGTGAAGATAAGCATGGCAAGCACATAGTTGTAGGGTGGTGATATGAAAATTCTGCACATGAGAAGTATGATAAATATTTTAAAAATTTGTTGTATCTGGTTTTTTGAATTAATTGCAGGGTGCATGTTTGGTGATACTTAATACTTTACAGTATTTTTTGTCGTAACACCTTGATTTTGATTCTATTGCATTAAACACGTAAACAATGTAATATCGTTATAAAATCATATTGAGGAGCTAAAGGCCAAGGCCCCACCATCAACGTATCGTTCTTGTATTCGCAATTAAAAATCAACGCATGTGGATTGCGTGCTAGCATGGCACAATGGAAATCACAAATATGATGTACGTGTATTTTAATCAAAATACCCACAACTAGCTATGCAATGCAACAAGAGTATGGGGGCATGATTTTTAGAAGGAATAGGGAGGTAAATATTCAAACCCTTGAAGCCAATAATGCCACGTTAAGTGTCAATGAGAGAACCCATGAACCATTAACTACCATGTTGATTTTTGCACCTAATCATTTAATTCTTACAAGAGGTGGTTGAAGTAGTTATTGTTTTGGGAAATGGAAGGTATTGATGTCCAAATTTCGTGCAAGGGCAAGCCATCATTTTGGAAAAAAATGTTTTTCTTCCTGGCAAAGAAAAGACCCACGAATTTGCTTCTCAATCCATTATTCATCAATGAGTTTTTCTCTCTCGTGTCCCTATTGCTTGATGGGCATTTTCCTCCAAGGATTTATTGAGTTTTCCTCCATTTTCTAGCTTGGGAAGTCGTTTTTGGTGTTGTTGAATGACTGTGAGGAAGTGAAAATCGTGTTGGGGGTTCATAGAGGTCGATTTTTCCATTTGATGCTTGTATACCTATTGGAAGAATCGTTTCGTCCCCTAGTGGTCGACTTCCCCTCTCAAATTTCGTTTTTCTATTCCCAACAATTGTGTCTTGCTGTGTGTTTGAGATATATCTATGGTTTGGGTTATGTGCATCCCTTGTTTTAGCTTGAACTTGTATGTAAGAAACCAGGAGTAGAGAAGGGTTTGGAATTGGCTTGATAAACCTAGTGAAAGGTGTAACCTCACCAAAGATGATAGGGATTTTTTTCTATGCACGCCCTGAAGAGCACTAGAAGGGAAGCTATGTCCTGAGGGACTATGGAGCAGTGAAGGGGATACTTACTTGTGTTGGGTGTGTAGGTATTGTGGGTGCCAAGCTAGCTAAATCTTGTTCAGGTACTAATAGATCTATGGTTGAGCTCACTAGCTTAGCAATTCCTTCATTTCTACTACCTTGACAGCCTGATAAACCCATCTATGGACTAGCTTGGTTGAGATGTGGTATATACTTGGCTATGTGTGAGTTGTTGTTCCCTTTTTCCTTGTGGAAATCATGCCCAGCTTGGGGTGACAGTTATGTTGAAAGATTGATGAGCATAGTTGGCCTATGGTTGGGTGGATCGTTGCAATTGCATAACTAGTCATGACAACTTCATTTCAAGATAAGTATTCAATGGAAGCTTGTTTGTTTTCAATTCATTAGTTATTCAAGTGTTGAAGGGAATGAATACTTACATTGGTTGTCTTTAAATGATGCATGTGATTATTATGCGTATTTATGCATGTTGTGTGTGTGTGGATGGAGATTACTTTTGTTGTGTTTATTTAAATTATGCATCTACACACACGTAATTTCTTTGTTATGAATTGTAATAATCATGTTGGGGCTAGTTTTGAAATCCCGAAGTTAGTGTCATGTCCCCTCCCTTAAGTCAGATTGATGGAAGGGGACGTGACATTTTTCCTTACGAAACTTAGCCATAGGCAAGTTTTGATTTCCCCAGGTGCACAAGGTATCCCTCTTATATGCAGTGAAGGGATGTTGCATCAAGGGTGGAATGAACCACTGGGTAGGTTTGAGGGTGGAAGGTGTACTCGTATGCTAGCTTAATGTGGAATTAGAGAAGGTGAATCTTTGATTACAAAGGGGGGAATCTGAGATGGTTTGATCTCAGTTTTGGGACCAAGATGGATGAACCATGTATGCAAAGAGAATTCCGATAGAACTAGCGATTACAGTTGAGGACCCATGTAATCAAGTATATGGATTCTTCTTTATATGAACATCAATAATAGGGTTGGATGTAGGTACAAAAGGGTCATGGCAAAAAATGAGCAAATATATGAGCAAGAAAGCGAGCATGGAAAAAAAAGAGGATGAAGCAATGGATGGTGATATTCTAGTCAACATGAAGACACATGAAAAAAATTAATGGAGCAGTTTGCATGTAAAAGGGAATATGGCTATAAAACTTGGTAAGGCATGAATACCCCTAGTAACTCACCGGTAAAGTTGGGAGATAGACCTAGGTGATAGGGGGGTGTATGTAAGATCCCAATTCAAGCTTAAAGGGGGGAATGTTAGGGTTAACCTTGACTTGGAAATGAATCAAATGGTTTAGTTCTTAGAATGTGATTTTTGGGCCCATGGTATTGGCCCAAGGTATTGCATGTAAATAAGCATTTATAAGGCTCGAGGAGGCTCCATCGTAAGGTGGCCTGGAGGTGAGCATTAGCTAGCTCGCTTGGCCCAATTGGCCGGTTTTGGCCATGTAATGAAGATCTTCATTGGTGCTGATTTTTTCCCATATGGGGTTTTCCTGGGTATATCTATGTGTCTATATGGCTGCTTGTGATTGTGTTTTTATTTCTCTCATTATTATTATTGATGCTCGTTTAAATATTAACACCCTTCCCATGCTTTTAAACCCTTGAAAATACCCATGATTTAAAACCATGGGAAGGGGCATGGGGGGGACTTTATTACCATAATCAATCCCCCCCTTAATATTGTCACATCCTCGGTATCCTTGGTTCCCTTCAGAGGTGATGGGATACAACATGATACACATTTTTTTTTCAACAATTCTCTTAGTTTTTACACGCAGCCGCAATGGCCTTTGATCCACAACTCCGCAATCCGCAAGCGACAATCCACAACCGCAAGTCGAAAGTCGGAAGTCAGATTTTCCAAAATACGAGGCGTTGAAACACCCCTCCAACTTTTGCAGTTCCGCAATCTGCAATGCGGGACTCGGAAAGTCGAAGCGCCAAAATACCTAGCACTGTAGAAATGTGCCCCTGATTCTGCAGTGCGGAAGTTGGAACTGCGGAGCGCCAAAATGCCCAGCACTGCAGAAATGCACCCTCGACTTCCACATTCCACAGTGTGGGACTCAGAACTGTGGAGAGCCAAAATTTTCGGCGCTACATAAATGTGTTCTCGACTTCCGCATTTTGCAGTGCAAAAGTCGAAACTACGGAGCTCCAAAATGCCCGGCGCTGCAGAAATGAGCCCTTGACTTCTACATTCCGCAGTGCGGAAGTCGGAACTGCAAAGCACCAAAATGTCTGATTTTGTAGAAATGCTCCCATGACTTCCTCATTCCACAATGCGGAATTCGAAACTGCGGAGCGCCAAAATGCCCTGTTACAGTGAACTTCCCAAGCATATAACTTCTCCATCCTTGACCAAATTAGACAAGTCCGGTACCGTTGGAAATCTCTTGGAGGGCTCTATCCACTGGTTTGATCCCCTACCACATCTGAGTATTTTGAATTGGCCATATTTCCATCTCAAGTCATACCTAAACTCCCTCAATGCCCCTTTACCCTTCTGCAAGGAGTTGTACCTTCCTTCTGCCATGACTTCTCTTTCACTTGAACCATAGAGGGGTCATGAAACACCACAGGGCTATCTGATTCCTTCCCCAAGTCTAGGTGATGTCATGCAGTCCATCTAATAGTGTATGCAATGCATAACAAAACACCCATAATGAAACTAAAACTAATCAGTGCATTTACAACCTGCAAGGTTAGCAGGATATCAAGCTCAAGGAAATGGTGAAGTGTTCAAACATGAACTCAGCCTCATACTCAGGCCTATACATAGTCTTCATAATGGTCAATTTCATGCAATCATTCATTCAAATAACTTGAACATAAAAAGTAGACATAACATAGGAAAACTAGCATCATTTAATACCACAGAAAACACTTATCTTTAAATGGAACTGGCCAAGCAACTGGCTAAGTGAGAGAAAATTTCCACCCAACCATAGGTCTCTATCTATCCTATACTCTTTCAGCTGAGAGACCACCCCCGAGTTGGGTTGTGTATCCACGAAGGAGGTCTAAATAGGCTCTCTCACATTCAAGGTTCCATCACAATGCTAAGACAACATACAGTTGGGTTTATCAAGCATGTGAGGGAACAGGGAGGATGATGCTAAGCCAGTGAGCTCAACCATAGAGCTACCGGTATCTCAAACTACTCAGCAAACATGGCACCCGCAATACCTACCTCACCCAACACAAGGAAGGCCATCTTCTCTGCTGCACAGTCCCTCAAGGCCCCTTCCCTCCAGTGCTCTTCAGGGTGGGCATAGAAAGGTTGAAACTGCTACTTTCATGAGACTTTAGCCTTCACTGGGTTTATCAAGCAAATCCAACATCTTTCTAACCCTCTTCCCTGTTATTCTAGCTGGAATATTCTCATGGTTGCGGCCGAAGCTCTGTCCTGCAACTCAGTCTTCTTATATCAGATCCAGGTGTTCTCACGGGTTTTCTAAGCTTCTCATGCTCTGTAACGTGTCCCCAGGGTCTGATCCATGGATATCCCAATCGATTTACTTCATACGTAGGGTTTTTATGTGCTTTCGACTCTGCAAATTCGTGCTTACACTGAATCACGATTTTTCCTATCTCCTTCACTCAAGGGTTCTACCAATGTGTGATGACTGAGGTTTTTGGTCAACAATGGGATAGGGATTAGGGTGAGTGAATTCCTAGGAGGTAGAGTGGCTTAAGGGACAATAACAAATAGAGCCATACCATGCCATACGGATTTTCAAGGCTGCTCCATACTCCATCGACCTCATGAACAGGTTTTCTCAACCACCTTCTTACAACAGAATTAAATGTCAGCATGGGGAGTCAAATGGGTTCACAAAATAACATGTGGCAGCATGGGTTCCAATCCCACAACCCCCTCACCCCTCCTTAATGTATACACATGGCTCCTTCTCATTGGTTTCCTCGTTAGCCAGTTTCCTTGGTATTCTATTGCAATATTTAATATTTACATCATTTACAAAACCTCATGGATTAATAACAAATGAATAATCAGAATGTCAAATACTTTCCTTTTAAATAAAACCTGGACATCCTCTAGTAGGGCCTTTTCCTTGATCTCCACACTAGGGAAAAGACACATTGTATGTATACAATATTTACATTGCAGCCAATAAACCCCTCCCCCTTAGAACAACACCGTCCTCGGTGTTCTCAAAACTGAACAAATATGGGAATGCCTCTCTCATGGCATCCTCCAGCTCCCATGTAGCCTCTTCGGTACTAAGGTGCTTCCATTGCACCTTCACCTGTCCGATGGCTTTGTTTTGGAGCAAAGTGACCTTCTTGTCGAGGATGCGCATAGGCTCTACTTGGAACTCTCCCTCTAATTCCACCTGTATCACATTCCAATCAATTATGTGATTAGGATCATGTACATATTTCTTAAGAAAAGAGACATGGAAAACATTATGAGCTCTCATGTTAGCAGGAAATGCAATTTTATATGCAACTGGTACTATCCTATCAAGGACTTCCACAATATCTTGGTTCCAGCTTGGCACAACTCCCCAACTTCAGGGAACTCTTCCTTGCCTTCACTCTTAAGTAAACATGATCCTCAATCTTAAATTCCTTATGCACTTTTTCAGATCTGCATAACTCTTTTGCATGTCCTGTGCTGCCTTCAAATTATTCCTGATCTTAACAATCTCTTCCTCCATTTCCTTGATCATATATGGTCCAAGCACTACCCTGTTCACTGGGTTGTCCCAATTCACTGGGGTTCTTCATCCTTTTCCATACTATACTTCAAAAGGACTCATCCCCAATTATGCATGATGTCCATTATTGTATGCAAATTCTACCAAGTGTAGGTAGTCCTCCCACTTGGATGGTTTATCCATCACATACATCCTCAGCATGTCTTCAAGAATCTGATTCACCCTCTCAGTATGACCATATTTTTTAGGATGATATGTTGTACTAAACTTCAGCCGAGTCCCCAATTCCTAGATTAATCCCTTCCAAAAATTGGATGTGAACTTTGTATCACGATCTGAAATTTTTCCTTGGGAAATCCATGCAATCTGAATATCTCCTTCATGAATATATTTGCTATGTCATCGGTCTTATGAGTGGCTTGACTGGAATGAAATGAGCTACATTTGATATATTTTCCACCACTACCATGATTGAATCATGCTTCCTCGCTGTCATTGGAAGACTTGTTATAAAATCCATAGAAACTACTTCCCACTTCCATTTTGGAATGGGCAAAGGCTACAACAATCCCGCTAGATGTTGATGTTCTGCCTTAACTTGTTGGCACTTTTGACACCTAGCAATGTAATATGCTATGTCCTTCTTCATCCCATGCCAAAAGTACTGATTTCTTGCTACTATTATAGTCTTTTTATATCCTGGGTGTCCAGAATATGGCATTTGATGTATCTCATCCATCACTAACCTCTTCAAATTTGTACAATTTGGAATATACATTTTGGTACCATGATAAATGAGAACATCATCTTCACCAAGCTGATATCCTGCACATGTTTCATCGACATTTATCTACTGCAATTTTTCTTTGACTTGAAGGTAAGCTTCATCACTGATTTGAGCTTCAAGAACTCTTTCCTTCAAACCTGATTTTCACATACTAACTACTGCAACATGGAATTTTCTGCTAAGAGCATCTGCAACCTTATTCTCCTGACATTTGACATGCTTAATTTCAAAATCAAATTCACAAAGAAATTCCATCCATCTAGTTTTCCTAGAATTCAGATTTGGCTAGTCAAACAAATATTTAAAGATCATGTAGTCTGTCATGAGCTCAAATCTTCTTCGCAAGAGATAATGTCTCCATCTCTTGAGATCATGAACTATGGCTGCTAGTTCTAAATCATGTGTGGCATAGTTCTTTTCACGTTCCTTTAAATTTCTTGCTCATAGAAAATTACAAATCCCTCTTGCATGAGCACTCCACCTAGCCCTTCAATGCAAGCATCTATGCACACTACAAAATCTTTCTTTGGATCTACAATCTTCAAAACAGGAGCACTGGTAAGTAATTCCTTTAGTTGCTGAAAGCTTTTCTCAAATTTTTCAGATCATGCAAACTTGATATTCTTCCTCTGCAATGATGTAATTGGATGAGATATTTTGGATAACCCTTCAATGAACCTTCTGTAATAGCCTGCAAGACCCATAAAACATATAACATCTGAAACATTCTTTGGAGTAGGCCAATCCATTACGGCTTCAATATTTTTTGGATCCACTGCAATTCCTTCTTCTGAGATTAAATGACCCAAATATTGTACCTTCTACTGATATAAATCACACTTGCTCATCTTTGCATACAGTTGGTGTTCTCTAAGGACTTGCAACACCATTCTTAGATGTTCATTATGCTCTTCTTCATTCTTTGAGTAAACAAGAATGTCATCCAAGAACACAATCACAAACTTATCCAAATACTTTTTGAAAACACTATTCATGAGACACATGAATGCAAAAGGTGCATTGGTAATACCAAATGGCACCACTATGAATTCATAATGGCCATATCTTGTTCGAAAAGCTGTCTTGTGAATGTCTTCTTCCTTAATCCTCACTTGATGGTATCCAAACCTCAAGTCAATCTTTGAAAATAATATAGCTTCCTTCATTTGATAAAAACAAGTCATCAATTCTTGGAAATGGGTACTTATTCTTGATTGTCACTTTATTTAGCTGCATGTAATCAATACACAGCCTCAAAGTCCTATCCTTTTTCTTGACAAATAACACAGGTGCTCCCCAAGGAGATACATTAGGTCTGATATATTCCTTGTCCATTCATTATTGTAGCTACATCTTCAACTCTACCAATTCCGGTGTGCTCATTCTATAAGGAACTTTGGAAATTGGTGCTTCCCCCGGAACAAGATTGTTGGAAAAATCAATATCTCTCTTGTGGAAATCCTAGCACTTCAACTGGAAACACATCTTGTAACTCTTACAACAGCTGAAATTTTTCTATCCTTGGTCCCTTACCTTTTGATGAATCTAATATGTGGACTTCATATAATTGGAAACCCTTTTTATAAAACTTTCTCAACTACAGGACTGGAATCTATCTTACTGAAGCTTGCTTGGGAATTCCTCTTACCAACCTTGGCCTTCCCTCTTCATCATTGCATTCAAGTAATTTATCATAGCAGTCTATCTTGGATCTATTTCTTTCCAACCAGCCATACCTATTAGGGCATCATAAGATCCTAATGGTAAGACATTTAAATTTACATTTGTGAGGAGCTCATTCAACTCCATGGGGAACTCCATCACTACCTCACTCACCTTTCTCTTGGTCCCTGTGGCTAATTGAACTAGTCAATACTTACTATGCTTTACTTTAATAAGAGAACAACCTTAAACCACCTTAGGAGACACACAACTATGAATAGATCCTGGATCAATCAAAACAGAAATAGATTGCTTAGCAATCTTACCTTCAACTTCCACCACTGTTGATTGATGGTTTGCCTGATGATCATCCAATGCTGCATAAATTCGAGGTGTTTCCCTTGCCATATGTTCCACTGTATTTTCTTCTTCTAAGTTGTGAAAGATTATGGTATTCTCCATCTGATGTGGACATTCTCTAAGCACATGTTTTCGTCCACATCCCCTACATTGAAGTGGCCCTCTTGGTTCTCTTTATGCTACCACTGTTATCTTGGTTCCACTTCTTGCTTGCTGGCCATGTGGAAAATTTCTGGGATGATTTTTGAATGGTGTCTTGAATCCACTTTTCCCTTGTTCAAACCTCCCTCTGGTATTTCCTTTCCATGCTGGTTGAACCTCTGTTTTTCCCTTACTCTGCTCATAGAAATGCATTTCCATCCTAATGGCTTCATCAAGACTTGGTGGATTGACAAAATCAATCCTGTATTTGAAATTTTGAGGTAGACTACCAAGGAATAATTGGATCTTTACCCTTTCATCCTTGATGTAATCTACATACCTCAACAACTCCAAAAAATTGTGGACATGCTCTTCCATGGAATTCTTCCCCAATCTGAGTTCATTGAACTCTTTCCTCTTGTTATCATAATACCTAGCTGATAGATATTTCTCATTGAATTACCTTTTAAACTGCTCCAAGTTGATCCTTCTTTCACTGATCCGATTCACTTGCATGAGGTGCTCCCACCAAATTGAATCTCTACCACTTAGATTGTAAATGGAAACTCTGGCCTTTTCATTTTCTGAATAATCATGCATTCTGAAATACTTCTTCATTCCAAGAAGCCATGCCTCTGCCTCTTGACCTGTCTTGCATTCTCCATCAAATGTAGGAGACCTTGCCTTCCTAAATTCTCCCTGTGGGATCCCTCTGAATTTATTTCTTCTCTCAATTCTACTGGAAGTATGCCTTGGACTTCTTTTAGAATCTTTGGAGTCACATGACCTGCTGGAAGGAGATCTTGGAGAGGGTTTTCTGTGCTTTTTTCTCATAGAACTCTTTCTGGGGCTTGGAGTCCTCTTCCTATAACGACCTCTAGAGTGACTACCTGCATCTATTCCTTCTCTTCCTACATTGCTTGGGTTAGAGCCAATATTTATCCTCTGATGCATATCAGTGACGCTCTGCAAGATGGCAGCATTGAGTTGGTGCTTCTCTTCCTGAGCCTTCATCAATATCTCATTGAAGCTCACCATGGTTTCAACCAAGTTCGGGGTAGTTATTTTCTCCCTTCTTCCATTAGATTTAGTTTTAGTATGTGCTTCTTGCACATTCTCTCCCAGAACATCTTCCTCCTACTCATAAGGATCCTGGGCATTGTTTATGGTCACCATTTCCTTGCTTTCCTGTAGGCTTCCTCTGTTGTACGATTCAACTATTATCAACTGCCAACACTGTGCATTACAGAGACATTTATCAGATATCATAAGAATGCATACGAAACATAAAAAATCCATACAAATCTGGAAACTACTCATTCAGACAAAAACTATATGAATTAATATTTATCCAAACCGCGCCATGGACACTTCCCGCCTGTAAGTTCATTCATGATTCATCCCAAACAACCCCAGTGCTGCAACTTGGGATCTGATACCACTTTGTCACATCCCCGGTCGCCTTGGTGCCCTTTAGAGGTGGTGGGAGACAACCTGATACACATTTTTTTTCAACAATTCTCTCAATTTTTACTCGCAGCCGCAATGGCCTTGATCCGCAAATCCGCAATCCGCAAGCAGCAATCCGCAAACACAAGTCGGAAGTCGGAAGTTGGATTGCCAAAATACGCAATGTTGAAAACACCCCTCTGAATTCCACAGTTCTGCAATCCACGATGCGGGACTCGAAAAGTTGGAGTGTCAAAATACTCGGCGCTGCAGAAATGCAACCCCGATTTCTGCATTCTACGGTGCGGAAGTCGGAACTTCGAAGTGCCAAAATGCCCGACGCTACAGAAATGCACCCCTGAATTCCGCATTCCACAGTGTGGGAGTTGGAACTGCAGAGCGCCAAAATGCCCGACGTTGTAGAAATGGGCCCCCGAATTTCACATTATGCAGTGCAGAAGTCAAAATTGCGGAGCACCAAAATGCTCGGCGCTGCAGAAATGAGCCCCCGGCTTCCGCATTCCGTAGTGTAGAATTTGGAATTGCGAAGCGCCAAAATTCCCTATTACAGTCAACTTCCCAAGCTTATAACTTATTCATCCTTAGAACAAATTGGACAAGTCCAGTGCCATTGGAAATATTTTGGAGAGATCTATCCACTGGTATGATCCCCTACCACATCCAAGTATTTTGACTTGGTCATATTTCCAACTGAAGTCATGCCTAAACTCCCTTAATGCACCTTTACTCTTCTGCAAGGAGTTCTACATGCCTTCTGCCATGACTTCTCTATCACTTGACCCATAGAGGGTTCATGAAACACCACAGGGATGTCTAATTCCTTCCCCAAGTATAGGTGATTCCATGTAGTCCATCTAACAGTGTATGCAATGCATAAAAAAACACCCATATTGAAACTAAAACTAATCATTGCATCTACAACCTGCAAGGTTAGCAACATATCAAGCTCAAGCAAATGGTGAGGTGTTCAAAAATGAACTCAGCCTCATACTCAAGCCTATACATAGTCTTCATACTGTTCAATTCCATGCAATCATTCATTCAAATAACTTGAACATAACAAGTAGACATAACATAGGAAAAATAACATCATTTAACACCACATAAAACACTTATCTTTAAATGGAATTGGCCAAGCAACTGGCTAAGTGAGAGGAACTTTCCACCCAACCATGGGTCTATGTCCATCCTATACTCTTTCAGCTGAGAGACCACCCCTGAGTTGGGTGTGTATCCACTAAGTAGGGCTAAATAGGCTCTCTCATAGTCAAGGTTCCATCCCAATGCTAAGCCAACATACAGTTGGGTTTATCAAGCATGTAAGGGAACAGGGAGGATGATGCTAAGCTAGTGAGATCAACCACATAGCTACAGGAATATCAAACTACTCAGCAAACATGGCACCCATAATACCTACCTCACCCAACACAAGGAAGACCCTCTTCTCTATTGCACAGTACCTCAAGGCCCCTTCCCTCCAGTGCTCCTCAGGGTGGGCATAGAAAGGTCCAAACTACTTCTTTCATGAGACTTTAGCCTTCACTGGGTTTATCAAGCAAACCAACCTCTGTCTAACCCTCTTATCTGTTATTCTAGCTAGAATCTTCTAAGGGTTGTGGCCGAAGCTCTGTCTCGCAACTCAGTCTTCTACTATCAGTTCCAGGTTTTCTCACGATTTTTCTAATTTGGTTACACTCTGTAACTTGTCCTCGGGGTCTAATCCATGGATATCCCAATCGATTTACTTTCTACGCAGGGTTTCTAGGTGCTTTCGGCTCTGCAAATTTGTGCTTACACCAAATCATGATTTTTCCTATCTCCTTCATTGTTGGGTTCTGCCAATGCGTGATGACTGAGGTTTTTGGTCAACAATGGGATAGGGATTAGGGTGAGTGAATTACCGGGCGGTAGAGTGGCTTAAGGGACAAGCAAAAAAAGATCCATACCCTGCCATACAGATTTTTAAGGTTGCTCCATACTCCATCGACCTCATGAACAAGTTTTCTGAACCACCTTCTTACAGCAGAATTAAATGTCAGCATGGGGAGTCAAATGGGTTCACAAAATGACATGTGGAAACATGGGTTGCAATCCCACAACCCCCTCACCTCTCCCTAGTAGATACACATGGCCCCTTCTCATTGGTTGCCTCCTTATCCAGTTTCCTTGGTATTTTATTGCAATATTTAATATTTCCATCATTTACAATACCTCATGGCTTAATAGCACATGAATAATCAGAATGTCAAATACTTTCCTTTTAAATAAAACCTGGACATCCTCCAATGGGGCCTTGGCATTGAGCACCACACTAGGGAAAACACACATTGCATGTATACAATATTTACATTGAATCCAATAAACCCTAAGGGTCAAAATAGGGGTATTACAAACACCCATTTTCTTGAACGCATGCCCCTTCCCATGGTTTAAAAGAGGGGTGGGAAGGGGGGACTCGATTCCATAATCAAGTCCCCCATTCACACCCCCCTTTTAAACCATGGGAAGGGTATTGGGGGTGGGGGAAAGGGGTGTTAAGGGGGAAATCAATGGTAATCAATCCCTCCCTCCTTAACACATCCTTTCCTAACTGCATGCCCCTTCCCATGGTTTAAAAGAGGGGTGTGAAGGGGGGACTCGATACCAGAATTGAGTCCCGCCTTCACACCCCCCTTTTAAACCATGGGAAACGACATGGGGGTGGGGAAATGGGGAGTTAAGGGGGGGAATCGAGGGGGGTGGGGAAAGGGGTTGTTAAAGTGAGGAATTATGTATTTTTTTAAATGTTTTTAATGTTTTTTTCTTTTTTCTTTAATTTTTTTGTATAAATTTTAATTTTTTAATGTTTTCTTTCTCTGTCTTTTATTTTTTTGAATTGTTTTATTTTCGTTTTTAAAGTTAAATTTGTCATTTTTAATGTTTTTGTAAATTTAAATGTGTTTTTATTTTATATTTTGTGTTAAATTTGTCTTATTTTTTCCCGTTTTCACTATGATTTGTTTTTTTAAAGGACATTGTTCGAAATGCTTGGAATTGTAACTTGGAGAAAAAGGGGTACTACTGGTAGCACCTATTTTCGATTCAAGAATTGATTTTGACATTTTCATTGCAACGATGTTTCCTATTAAGGCCATAGTTTCAAATAAGTCATAATGTTAATTTCGAAGAAAAATGCTTGTGTCGTGGTTGAACCACTAAGGGCCACAATTTCAAGCAGGGTGTAATTTTCACCTCGAAAAAATAAGGGGTGATTTTAAGGACACCATTTTAGGGTTTTTGCAGCGATGCCAATTGTTAATTCTAGGTTTTCAAAAAAGTTGTAATTTAGCTTGAAAAAAATGGGTGCTACAGATAACACCACTTTCCAATTCTAGGTCAATTTACGGTATTGATTACGACGACGTCGATCAAAGTTTCAAAAAAGTTGTAAGTTTATCCATAAAGAAGTGGGTACTACCAGTAGCACCACTTTTCGATTCAGGGGTTGATTTTGGTGTTTTTTATGAAAAATATGGGTTTTATGGCTAGAGTTTTCATTTTAAGTATATAGCTCTCATCAAGTTGTATAATGTGTTATTACAACTCCACCAGCAAGAGTGAAAGTATATCCTACACTATAATTTCGTCCATCTCTGTCTCCACCAAAATCAAAATTTTAAAAACCTTTAATTTGTAACTCTGTCAATATGTAGCAAAATAGTAGCATCTAAAGTGGCCCTTAAATATCTAAGTATCCACTTGAAATCATTACAATGCTCCTTACTAGGATTCGCCATGAACTGGATAATTCATTGTTTTGCATTCTCCATATTGAAGTGCTACAAAATATTTTCTATATATGACTTTTGACTTAACTAAATCTTCCTACCTATTTTTTCCTTGTGCAACTTCATCCCTAGAAATTGATTTGTTCCACCTAATATTTCATTAATAATTTACTATCTAGTCGATCCTTAATATTAATGATTTTCTTCATGTTGGGGCCTGGAACCAATATATCATCAGTATACAATAGAAATAAAATAAAATTGTCATCATGAAACTTCCTACAATATGCAGAATGGTCAGCTTCACTTCTATTGAAACCTTGGCTCTTCAGGAAGGTGCCAAATTTTATGTACCACATCCATGGAACATGTTTCAATCCATACAGATATTTATTGAGTCTTCAAACCAAATTCTCTTTGCATATTTCTTAATATCCCTTAGGTTAATCCATATAAATTTATTTCTTGAGATCCCATGCAAGAAAGAATATTTTTACATCCAGTTGCTCAAATTCTAAGTCATGTGTTGCATTAGGATCCCGGTGGACGACCTTCAGTAACACCTTGGGGCTTTGGTGTAATGGTTCGTATCATATGGTATCATATCCTTCACCCAGGTTTGACTCACAAAGAGGGTGGCAACTCTGACATTGCAGTGTTTTCCCGAGGCTCATACGACTCAAAGGGAGCACCATTGTACGAGTGCACATCCATCCTAGAGTCTAGACTACGGAGCATGGTGGTATGTTAGATCCTGGTGAGGGGCCTTCACTAACACCTCGGGGTTTTGGTGTAATGGTTCATATAACTATAAATTTCACTTGATATAGAAATGGTAAAATCCCTATCTGAAGTTATATCCCACATAACAGTGATAGCTATTGTTATCACTCAATATTCTCCTGGGTTGCAGTAGAAGGGATCATAAGGTAATTGTTTTAAACCAAGATTTAGTGGATTGAAACTAGCCTTTCGAACCACAGAGAGGGCTCTCTCTTTCACAATTCACTCAACACTTAGGATATTATTTGCACAAGTTGGTTATAGCTAAAGTGGTGGCTAGACCTTCAAATAATGACTTATAGGGATTTTTCAGCTGGTTGGGGTTAAGGATAAGAGAACCATTGGGCATGGAGTCAAACTTCAATGGATTTATAGTCACAAATGACTGATTTAGACCACAATTTAAGAGTCAGAGGAAAGGTATTTGAGGTTTTTTCAAGTCAAACATATCAGTAGATGAAGGTAGAATACATAGTCATATGCATCTGAAGCATAAAATATGAATTTCGGACCATGTAGTCTTGATCTACATATTGCAGAAGCAAACAATCAATTGAAATACAAATGAAGATCAAATGCATAGGAAATAACAGACATCAAAACACTCATCACAAGAATATCTGCTCCAGAATCTGGTTTTCTCATGAATTGAAAGGCCGATTTCAACACATACACAGAGATTTTAATCTCTTAGAATCCAGAAACATCCAACCCTTTGGTTTAATTCAAAATCTACCTTTATAGGCTTACAAAACATCAAACAATTTCTAACTAACTGACAACAGTCTGGAAGTGGAAAGGATGAGGTCGTTCACACCAAACTCCTCGAACCAATTTCCTGTGAGTCTGTTAGACGCACAGGGGGGAAACTTTATGCGCTGTCAGTGTGCATTTGGGCCTTGGAAACTACATGTTTGTCCTTTGGATTGGGTCATTTTAGGTTGATTTGGATAGGTAACCAAGCTGTGCTTCTCTTTGGCTTCCAAATCGGCTCCCAATCAAGGTATTTTTTAAGGATTATAAAACTATACTTAAATATAGTATTCTAGGTGATTATTATGGATTGAAAAAAATATAAATATAGATTGGTAGGTGAATATTAAATATGAAACATACATTTTACTATTTAAACTTGTGAATTTTGGCGAATATTATGATAAAAAAACATGTTTTATGTAAATATAGGCGATATTAGAGACTAAAAATGACCAAATAGAGAATTTATTTTTTGAAAAAATGCCAAAAAAATAGCCAATCGGCGAAATTTTGCCCCTAAAAATTTTCTTACGAGTCCCAATCATGCCATTTCCCTGTGAAATCCTTCATTTTTCGCAGTCGAATTTACCCTGTAAAAACAGATCCATAATTATCCTCCTGCAATCCGCAATCGACAATGTAAATATTGGAATTCGGGGCTACTAAACGGACCAAAAATTACCTCCGCAATTCGCATTCCACAATTTGGGTTTCGGGAATCAGAAAGCCAACTTTATGCCTCTGGAAAAATCTCACTTCCACAAACCGCATTCCGCAATGTGGGTTGCGGAAATCAGAAAGCCATTGCACAACTTCGTAGAAATCACCTCCACAATCCGCAATCTGCATTCCGCAATGCAGATTGTGGATCTTGGACACCTGAATTTTTGCCCTAAAAAATATTATGTCTCCGCAATCTGCATTCCACATTCCGCAATGCAGGTTACGGAAATCGGAAACCCAACTTTGTGCTCTTGAAAAAATATCATTCTGACTTCCTCAATCCGCAATGTGGGTACGGAAAGTCAGAAATTCAAACCCACAGGAATGCAGAAAAGCAGAAAACCCCTTGATCGAGTGTGTTGTGGATCATCTCCCAATTGTTGATTTGGCCCTTCTCTTCAATCCTGACTGTCCATTTTCCCTTTGAAAGCAGAAAATCAGTCGATCAAATGTGTCTTCCGTGGTTGTTTTGGGCCGTTGGATCCGGACTTAGATGGATCCAAACCATTCCTTCTCGCCCAAGTGCAGAAAACCTCCATTTCTTCATCCCTTTCATTGTGGATTGATCGTTTGGCTTGTATTTGCTTGAAACTTAGCCTTTTATGGGATTTTTGGTTCTTCCTTTGGCGTAAGAGGTCAATGGGCATGTTTGGGGCTCCGGTAGGGGGATGCCATTTCCTCCTTTGACGGGAACATTGATAGGGGTGTTAACAACAGCTCCAACCGGGGATGCTATCCTCCCTGTGAGGTAGCAAGAAAAGTAGACTAGTGGCCCTTCTCTTTTTTCCTTTATTAAAAAAAAACTAAAAAATGGCTAACTGAAACTCAACAAAAAAAAATTGTACAATGTTGGTGGGTTGATCGGCTTGTTTTTCACTGGAGAAAGTGCTTCAAGAACCGCCCATTGACGGGTCAGTTTCCCACTGGTTCACCATGCTTTTCCTGTAAGAAGAAAGCGTTGTATCCATGGTGAGAGATGAATGTATAGGGCCCCTTCCAGAGGTTATCAAACTTTTGGGCTTGGTCTTCTCTTCTAGCATCCCATTTCAACACTAGATCTCCCACTTGGAAATCATCAGCCTTGTTCTTTCTATCAAAAGTATTCTTAACCCTCTCTTGAGATAGCAAAGATTCAATATGCACTCTATCCCTGATTTCATGTATCTCAATCAATTGGTTAGTTTTCCTTAACTCAGGGTTTGTCTCTTCTTCTTTCTACTGTAGTAGCCTCATTGCAGGTCCTTTGAGGGAATCTAGAAATATCACCTTTGTTCCATATACCAATTTAAAAGGTGAAGTTCCAATGGACCTCTTGGAAGTGATCCTATCATCCCGCAGAGAAAAGGTCAGCTTGGTGTGCCAAGCCCTTTTGTTTTCTTGTAGCAGCTTCTTGATGATCCTAACAAGACTTTTGTTGGATGATTCAACCAGTCCATTTCCTTGGGGGTAATAAGCAGTAGAATGGCCCAATTATATGTGGAATTTGTCACAGAATTTGACCATTTTCTTGGATTTGAAGGCTTGAGCATTGTTAGTGATTATTTTAACAGGGAAACCAAACTTGGACATGATATTCTCCTCTATAAATTTGATGATGACTGTTTATGCGGCTTTCCTAGTTGGTATTTCCCCAATCCATTTAGTGAAATAATCAGTGGCATTCAATATCCACCTGTGTTTTCCATAGGAGTTGGAGAAAATTTCACCAATGAATTCAATCCCCCACTGTTGGAAAGGGGCTTCTACAGATATTGGTTTCAAAGGAAAGGATAAGAGCTTCCTCTTCCCTTCAAAGATTCGGCATTCATGGAAAGTAGCTATTTCCTTATAGGAATCTTTGAACATGGTAGGCCAATAAAACCCTGCCCTGATAATTTTGTTGATAGTGGCCTTCCAGTAATGATTCCCCCCACAAACACCTTTATGAAATTCTCTCAAGGTCACTTTGGATTCATCTTCCACTATACAGCTCAGTAGAACACCTCCAGGGTCTTTCCAATAAGAGCATCCATTCAATATGCAAATCTTTGCATCCTTCATCTTGGTTGACTTGGATTTTCTTTTACCCATCTTAGGGGGTGCTTGTAAGTTCTACAAAACATATATAACATCATAATACCAAGGATAATACAAGAATTTGTTTTATACTTGTGACATTGGGTCTTGGGCAGTTTCTTCTAGCATGTGTGAAATCAAGTTCACACTTAGTGAATCCCACTTTGATTCATCCATGAGCCTGTCCAGTCCTTGTCCTTTGATAAGCATTGTAGGTTTGATCTCCGAGTCATATTCCAAGAGCAAAGCTATCCACTTATCCCTTCTACCTTCTGGTTCAGGTTGTGTCAATATATCCTTTACAGTAGCATTGGGAACATAAGAAATCACATGGGAAAATCTGAAATATTTCAAAGTTTTAATCATGGAATATGATTGCTTCTCCATGATGTTGTATTTGATTTCAACACCTCTAAGAGATCTTCTAAATAAGGCTATGGGTTTCTCATCTCCTTTATGCTTTTTCTGTAAAATCACTCCAGCTATGGAATTCCCAGAGGCAAAAGAAAACATAAGAAACTCTTTGTCAAAATAGGGATTGATTAGTACAGGTGCTTCAACAATTTCCCTTTTTATGTCTCCAAATGCTTGTTTGGCTTCAACATTCCACCTGATCTGAGTGTCCTTCTTAAGCATGTTTGTGATTGACCTCATGATATCTGCAAAATTTGAGATGAACCTTCTCAAGAAATTCACTATGCCTAGAAAGGATTGAACCTCTTTTTTACTTCTGGGGAGTTCAATTTTATGTATTGTGTCAACTCTATCTGGGTCAATTTTGATCCCATCTTTAGATATTATGTGACCTAACAAATTTCCTTCTTGCATGGAAAAGCTTGACTTTTTAGGGTTCAAAGAGATTCCAAATTTTCTGCACTTGGTGAACACCTGATGAAAATGTTTCAAATGCTCTGTATCAGACTTAGAATACACAGTGATGTCATCCATGTATATGACTACAATTTTTTCTTTCTCTTCAACAAAAGCTATATCCATATCTCTTTGGAAGGTAGCTCCTACATTCAACAGAACAAAGGGAATTTTTGCATACATGAAGTCCCCCAAGATGTGGTAAAGGTTTTCTTGTCTTAGTCTTCTGGATGCACCTTAATCTGATTGTACCCTGAAAATCCATCAAGCATGGACATTCTTGTTGCCCCTACAACCTTCTGTAAAATGTGGTCCATTTTGGGCAAGGGGTAGTTGTCCTTTAGGGACACTTTGTTCAAATTTCTAAAGTCAATACACAGTCTGATTTCACCATTCTTCTTCCTCACTGAGATAAACCCTATGAAAATCAACTTGAAATGTGAATTGACTCAATGTGTGAGTGTAGGTAATGTTGGAAGGAAGAACTCTGAAGGCATCCCGAGGATACATTTGTACATGTGACTGTCCTAGAAATCTCAGCATGAGTAGCAATGAAAGATGGTGCTAGTGGACTTGTGTGGGTCCTAGCAACCAAGAGTTTTGTAGACAAACTATGGGAGGGGGTTCCCTGGTTGAGAAGATTTGGACATACCTTAGACACTAAGTATCATAACCAAAACAAGAAAGAGAAAGTCAATCATTCACATTGAAGTGAAAGAAGCTAAGGAGCATGGAACCACAGTGGTGGTGTGACTCCGGATTCGAACAAGACTAAGAGGGGGAAACTCTTACTCCTATCTTTCATTTTTTATTGATGCATTTAGAAAACGGAAAATTGTTGAATGCATGATATGGCTGAGATATGATTGTATTAATTTGCTTGAAATAATTGTCAATGTTGAAATAGTTAATTCCCTGTGAAAGGATGAACATGAATGAGTTCATGTGTATGTTGGGAAAGCATGAAAAGTGTGGAAGTATCATGAATAAAGCATGGAATTTCCATGTCAATTGGGAAAATAATTGATTGATTTAATGTTTATGTTATGCCTGTCCTAACAAGATTTGCAATGATGAATTTCACAAGTGATAAATTGAAATCAAGTGGTGCTAGCAAGCAACATGTGGGAAGTTGTACATATTGACCATGGAAGCATACCAAAAGCTATTGGATTTGTCTGAAAAACTTCTTCAAACAATTGCAAAGACCCAATAAAATATGGGAGAGATTATCAAGCTACAAAATTAGTAGAATGAGATGAACCGCAGGGATTTACAAGACTTTATTTTTCTGCAAAGGGAGGTAAAAAGCATTTTGGAAGCAACCAGCAATGGAAAGGACAATGGATCAATGAAGAGGAATTCATCCAATCATCCCACTAAGAAACGTTCCAGGTGGGAAGACTCCAAGGAAATTGAGTAGGTAAAGAAAAAGCAGCCACTGAAATGTTGGAAATGTGGAGGAAATCATTGCCTCCGCAACTTCCCAACAAAGGACAGCAAGAAAGCTTGCAGCCATAAAGATTACATACTTGTGGATCGACTGGAAGGTAAAGAGAAGGAAGGGATTGCTAGGGAGAAATACCCACCTACAGAGCTGGAAGATCAAAGCCAACAGGAGTATCTTGTGGAATCCAAAGGACTTGGTCCTGAAAGTTCAAAGTAAAGGGTAAAATCTCGGGTAGACCTGCAACATTTTTGTAAATTTTGGACATGTGTAACTGTATAGGTATTCCTAAGTATTGGAACACCGAGGCCAGTGTTATTCTAAGGGGAAGGGAATTGTAACACCTCCATTTTGACCCTTAGGATATTTTGGTTGTAATGTAACTATTGTATGCATGTTATGATTCCTAGCATGGAGCTCAAGGCCAAGGCCCTGCTAGTGAATGCTCAGCCTTGAAGAGGCAAGTATGTGGTATAGGGTAACCGTGTGCTGGTAAGCCATGGAAAATGTAAATAATGTAAATGATACCATGTAAATAAAAATACCAAGGGCTAGCTATGGCTGCACCTAAATGAGGGGGAAATATGTATCCACTAGGGAGAGGTGAGGGGGTGTGGGATGGAACCTTAGGCTGCCATATGTCAACTAGAGAACCCCTTTGACCATCCTAGCTTCCATTGGATTCTGTTGTAAGGAGGTAGGTGAAGAGCATTGTTCATGAGTTCGATGGAGTATCGAACAAACCTGAAATCCATAAGGCAGGGTATGGGGCTATTTCTTGCTTGTCCCATAAGCCACCCTACCTCATGGAGGACACATTCCTCATTCCTGGACCTTGGTTGATCATACAAGCATCAGTTGAACCCTTACGGGACCGAGTAGACCGAGTAGAGAGGAATAAAACCAAGAATCGCGATCCTGAGTAAGTTCGCGAATCACAGAGCCAAAGATGCACAGAGAATTGCACGGGAAAGGAAAATCGTGGATAGTATCCAAAGACCGGAAACCCGTGAGAAATCCAGGTCTATTAGCCTGAAATTGTAGATGCGAGACAGAGCTTCGGCCACAACGTGAAGAGAGATCTAAGTGCGGATCGCAGTGGGAAGAGGCCGAGAGTTTTTAGATTGCATGGTAGAACCAGAGTGGGTTCATTTACCTTGATCTAACAGTCAGTACCAACCACACCTGCCCAGTTTAGTGCTAAGGGAAGGGGCGCCCTAAGGATTGTGAAGCAGAGAAGGGGATCTTACTTACGCTGAGAATGGATGACATGGGGCTGCATAAACTACCTGTAGTCATTGGGATATGCCTATAGCTCTGTGGATGAGTTTATTGACCTAGAAAACCCTTACCTGCCTCCCCATTTGCTTGACAAATCAATTGTTTGTTGGATGCCCTGAAGGACTATGCATAAGGCTGTGAAAGAGATTTCCTAGTCCCTCCTTAGTGGATACATAGCCCCAGCTCAGGGGTGGTTTCTAAGTGCTGAAATAGTACAGGATGGGAAGATACCTAAGGCTGGGTTGGAACGTTGCAGTCCATAGCCAGTTTGCTTGGAGATTCAATGGAAGAGATAAGTGTTCCTTATTCCTTGAATGATTTTTGTTCTACATCTGTGCATGTGTGTTTATTTATGTCAGAATGTGACATCTAAATGGCATGCCTTCATAGTATAGACTTTGAACATAGGACTGTTTCCTGACTACAAACTTTAGCTCTTCTAAAATACCTTCCCTGGTGTCTAGATTTACCAATATACAGGCCACTTTCATCTCACTAGATCCTTCAAAATACATATCAACCTCTATAAATTCCCCAAGATCATTTAGAATATGCTTAAAAGCCTCGATCAACCAAAATTCCATTGGGATCCCTGGAATCCTAACCTAAATCAGCATTATGAAAATCCTTTCTCACTTTGGGTCGAAGAGAGGGGTCCATTTCTTCATAACCATTAGGATCAAATTTATGCTCCACTTGTGCTAAATAACCCATTGAGCATCCACGTAATTTTTTAATATGAATTAAAACTATCCTTTGGCCATAATATTAATTGTAGGAGAATAATTGATTTTCTAGCCATAGTTCTCACAAGCCCAATGTTTAAAAGTATCGACCACGTATCTCCGCCCATGGGCCCTTCCTACCACATATTTTTCCACAAAATCTGAAACATCATTCATCTTGATGTCTCTGTTGAAAACAAATTCAATGTCCTTTCCTTTGTGTTTTATGCACCTTACCTTCTTCTTTCAACCATTACTTATGCTACCCGATCCTGATTTCAAAACTTGATGCTCTAAGGACGATCTAGGGTTTGAATCCACATATTTGAGAGAAATATTTGCTTTTGCAGGCCCCAAGCCACTATGAGACACTTGATCCAATGGTGCACTGATCAATACTTCCCCCATCCATTCTTGATTACTTCCACGTATAGTTAAGTGTACATTCGGCTCCAATGATCAAAGACTTGGCATGCTAGAGCTGATATCTCTTGGTAGTTTTGAGGTCATAGAGGAAATAACAGGAACCTGCATAGGTTCATGTTAAAAAAAATGATGAAACCCTTCATCAAAACCATAAAAATACAAGGAAGAAGGGAGATTTTCCAATTCAAGAGGGGAAGAGGGAAAAGAATAGGAGACGAGAGCAGGGGTTTCCACCTGGTAGAAAGAGGGACTAGGGAAATCCTTATCTAACAGAAACTCATTCGCAAAACTAAAAATTATATCCTCGTAACTAAAAACCGACGGAGAAGAGCCTAACCTTTCCATATTGTCGTTCTTAGAAAAAACTATATTCTTTTGCTAATCTCAGGAATTTACTTCTTTGTCAAAACCTAAGCTACCAACCACCACCTAGATACCAACTTCGACCGCCCAAATGTCCTGGTCATCATAGGGATCATTTGAATATTCTAATAGGTCTTCCTCTTCATCCATGATGAAAACATATTAAGTCCCCAATAGAGGGCATACAGACATCACTAAGACGTGGCTTCTAAGGAAAGATCAAAGAAGAAATTATGAGCAAGGCCCTAGGTGACTGCCCTTGCGACCCTTGAATCAAACCCTCACATACATGAGACCGCCGGATAAAACAACAGAGGTCCTCCTCCCAATATTATTAATATTAACAATAATAAAAATATAAATGTTAATATCAATATTTTTAACTTCTTTTTTGTAATAAAAAATATAGATATTATTTATTTCTTTATTTTTGTTGTTATTTATCAAAATGTATTGAATATTGATTTATTTTATTTTTTATTTTTAGATATTTCTTATTATTTATGTATTCTTGCTTACTTGAGTGCATTCTTGGATAACCAACCACCATGCATGTCTTGAGGGCGTCATGGTCATTTCTAAAGTGGACAACTACGGGAAGCAAAAAGTTATGGAAATGTTGGAGATAGTCTATTTATTCTTCATTTTGGACTTTTCGGTGGTTTTTGGTTAGAACTCATTAAAAAAAATTGCTAATTCCAAATTTGGAAGCATTTCAATTGTATTTTTGAATGCATAAATGGATTCAACACTCTCAAATACCACTGTGGCACTCATATTATGCAATTTCGACAACTAATGTATGTGACTTTAAGATTTTTTAAAGATTTCCAAATGAAGTCCGAACAAAAAAAAATGGAAAATATATTTGGAAAAAGTCAGAAATGTGGAATATTTAGAGAAATCCCTTTAATAATTTAAATAGGGTTGAAGGCCTTATCCTTAGTGAAATCTAGAGACGGTTGGCGGAGGCATTGCAAAACCATTGAATTATTATGGATTCCAAGAAGCATAGAGAAATCATTAAATTATAATTTATTCCTAATTGACCGGCATATCAGGTTTTAAGGGTGTTGAGGGTCTATTTATTTGGTATTTCTCCATATTAGTTTTTTTAAGGTGCTATTGGACTATTTCTTTGATATTTCTCTTATAATGCACTCTTCTTCTTTTTAAATATATTAACCAATATAGACCCATCTAACTTTGGTTCTAAAAAGCACCGAGAGGGATCAAATCTACAAACCTTTCACCACTAGACTACATCACACATCCCTCACACCACTATGCTATAGCACACTGATGCATGCATTCTTATTTTTTATTTTTATTTTTATGAGACAGATGGACACTTCCCTCTTACTCGCGATCAAATCTGCAAATATTTCACCACTAAACTACAACCCACATTCCTCTCACCACTATGTTTTTTTTAAGCAAAAAAAAGGACCTTTCATTCTATTAATAAAGTGACAGAATTACAAACTTTCAACATTACATCCATCCTGGTGCTAACAGAGCCACCACAGAGTATCATATAGACCCATTACATCCATCTCGGTGCTAACAGAGCCACCATAGAGTATCAGATAGACCCAGAACCTCAGGCCCGAAGCCAAAGCTGCCAAACCATAACAGAGTAACAAAGGCCATATCGCGAACAAAAATATGCAGGCAAAGCCCGAGAGATAAAACAACAGAAACCATATGAACTGTGGAAGCACCATGATACCCCAAGTATGGATAATTTGTAATTCATTGTCCGATATGCTCAAATATTGTTCATTCCACAAGGATAATTTTAACGTTTCTGTAATCCCATGCTGGATATGCCCCCAGACGATCTTCCACAAGCTTTGTTTTCCTTGAAACAGGCGTTTATTTCGTTCCTTCCACACCTCCCAAAGGAGAAAACCAGGAAAGAGTTTCCATATACGGTTTAGGATTCTCCCATGGAAAGGATCCCCTCTCCATTGTCTCACCGTTTGTTGCGGTATGGTCCTAACCCACTCAGATCTTCGAAAAATCCCGACACCTTCATCCCACATAGCAGTAGTAAAACGATACTTATCTAAAAGGTGCGCTATAGTTTCACTGTTTTGGCCATAGAGGACACAGATGGATGGACCCTCAAATCCATGCTTCACAATGTTATCCCAGGTTAAGATCCTACCTCTTAGCACCAGCCAAAGGAAGAGGGTGATGTTAGGCCATAATTTGGCCTCCCATAAGTCTTTCCACGTATGATCGCCCACAGTACTTCCTGAACTGGTTTAAAGGTTGTAAGCTTCTTTCATTGAGAGCATACCTTTAGGACTATAAACCCAACAAAGAATATCCCTTCCCCCCTGAGTTTTTATCTGCGTGTTGCTAAATATACCATGAACCTGCCTGCCTATATCTTCCCCATAGGAGTCGATCCACCACTCCAGTGGATGCCAAATATGAAATCCTCTATCATCAAAGGCTTCCTGCCAATATCTGTTCACCATCATCCAGTTATGACTTCCAACCAAGGCATCCTCAGGAATATTAACCAGGGTGGATATGGGTGGTTCCTATTGCTAGGCATCCAGCCAAATATTCGCAGAATTTCCTTCTCGAATTTCCCAAAAATAGTGTTTCCTGATAATTTCGCTACTTTCCCGTGCCATGTTCCATTTATGAGAGCCTTTCTCTGGTCCCTCCTCCCGAATCCAGTCATGCTGATCCGTTGTATTAGTATACTTTTTTCCCCAAAGGCTGGCCCATTTTTCATTAGAGTGAGTAAGCCAACACCACCAAATCTTGGCTCCACACACTGTACTTAGTTCCTCAGGATCACGAAGACCTAAACCCCCTTCCATCTTGGGTTGGAAAATAGCTTTCCAATCGACCATAGGCCATTTCCTATGATCCGTTGTGCCTCCCCACAAGAAAGTTCGTTGGATGTTCCTGATTTCCTTCATCACTGCCTTAGGAGCCGCCAGAACAGAGAAAATGTAAAGAGGCATAACTTGCAACACAGATTTTACTAACACCACTCTGCCCGGGAGATTTAACGAATGAAGAGTCCAGTTCGAAAGTCTCTCCTTTATTTTATTTAGGATATATTCCCATGATGCTTTTTTAAGAACACCCTCGGATAAGGGCATACCAAGATATTTGGTTGGAAGGGATCTCTTTTTGAATCCCAAAATCCTTAAAATGTTTCTCCAAAAAATGGGTGGAGTGTTAAAGAAGAATACTAGGGACTTATCCATATTGATCGTAAGACCCGACGCTTGTAAAAAGATGTTCAGAGCATGTTTGATTTGCCTAGCTTCTTGTACTGAAGAATGGCCCATCAATAAAGTGTCATCCACAAACTGCTGATGAGTGATAGCATTCTCATAAGGTGGAAACTTCAAGCCTTTGATGCTTCCCTGATCAACTAAGTAAAATATGAGATGCCCAAGACCTTCCGTCATAAGCACAAAAAGGAACGGAGATAGAGGATCACCTTGCCAAATACCCCGCGAGGCTTTGAACACAATGGACGGGTGTCCATTCACCAGAATAGAGAAGAAAGCATAGGAAGTGATATTAGCTATCCATCTTATCCAAATATCACTAAACCCAAAATATCTCATAATCTCTTTCATGTATGTCCAATTCAGTTTATCATAGGCTTTAGAAAGGTCCAATTTAAGCATCATACCAGCCTTTTAGTACTCCGCAGGGAGTGAAGAACTTCATGAGCCAGAATAATACCATCCATTATCTAACGACCTTCCACAAACCAAGATTGTTCCAGGGATATTAAGGAAGGAAGAAGGGGTTTAAGCCGATTAGCAAGGACCTTTGTGATAATTTAATATATGATGTTGCACAGGGAGATCGGTCTAAACAATTCATCTTTATCTGCCATCGGAGTTTTGGGGATCAGGGTGATGAAAGTAGAGTTCAAGGTAGGGAACACCCCTCTCATTTTCCGTGATTCTTCCACCACCTGCCACACTTCCTCTTTAATTAAATCCCAAAAAGCATGAAAAAATATCGCAGTGAAACCATCCAGTCCTGGGGATTTCCCATCCTCCATTTGGTTAATGGTAGTCTCAACTTCCAAAAGTTCAATGGGGCGAATCAACATTTCATTCTGCTCATCAAAAATAAGACAGGGAATGACCGCTTTGATCACTCGACCACCACCACCTGCCACACTTCCTCTTTAATTAAATCCCAAAAAGCATGAAAAAATATCGCAGTGAAACCATCCAGTCCTGGGGATTTCCCATCCTCCATTTGGTTAATGGTAGTCTCAACTTCCAAAAGTTCAATGGGGCGAATCAACATTTCATTCTGCTCATCAAAAATAAGACAGGGAATGACCGCTTTGATCAGTGCGATCACCCGGAATTTCAGTAACCACTTCGTTAAAATGATGGACTAATTCATGTTCAATTTCCTCATGGGATTCCACCACCACCCCTCCCTCAGTCTTCAAGTTAACAATATGGTTATACTGTCTGTGTTGAATGGTGGCCCGATGAAAAAACTGAGTATTCTGATCCCCATCTTTCAACCACATGTTTCGAGACTTTTGCTTCCACGGAATCTCCTCGTGCCTTTGTCTTTGGAAGAGGTCCTTGGCAAGTTGTGTTTCCTCCTCCACAAGATCTGGGGTCATTCCAGTCTACATGATGCATTCCTGGATCTTCTCCATCCTTAAATCCAATTTTGTTTTTTCAGCCTATATATTACCAAAGACTTCTTTATTCCACCACCTAATCTTATGTTTGAGCATCTTCAATTTTTGTTGGAAGCAATAAATTTTAGTCCCTGCAAGTGGAGTAAAAGTATGCCACCATTCCTCCACACTAGAAGCGAATTCTTCATGTGTTAACCAGAAATTTTCAAATCTAAAAGGTTTGGTCATCTTAGTACCTATATTACTCCACATCAGGGAGACCGGCCAATGATCTAATCCAGAAGAAACAACCGGGCGAGAAGTCAAGGTTCCCCCCAGAAGCATGATGCTTTTGGACATGAGAAAGCGATCCAATCTTACTGCCACCAAATGTTCCCATCCCCTTCTATTATTCCAAGTACAAATCGTGCTCCCAAGATCCACATCAATTAGACTATTGGCCTTAATGAATTCATCAAATAAAATGTTTTCATGAGTAAGATGTCTTCTCCCACCTTTTTTCTCAGATAACGACCTAATCATGTTAAAACCCCCCCAACAATCTAATGGAAACCTTCGAACAATCTCCTCAAGATAGTCATGGTACTAAGAAAATTACGTTTATCAGGATAACTGCAGGGCCCATAAACATTGGTACGAATTCCTCTCACCTTAGAGCCGATGACATGGAATTCAACAGATAGACTAAATTTAGTTGAGAGAAAATTACACAAGGATATTCTCCTAGGATCCCACAGAATCGCCAACCCGCCAGAATGCCTAGTCGCATCCAGAGCCATACTATTACAATGTTTCCACAGAATCTGAGCCTTAGCCTCTAATTGGTGCCCGGAACACTTAGTTTCTTGTAAAAACACCACTGAGGTTTTCTCCTTCATTACTTTACTCTTAAGGGTTTTAATTTTATGAGGACCATTGATCCCTCAAATATTCCAAGTTAACAGTTTCATCACGCACTGTATCTAGCTGAGAGAAGAGCCTCCTGGATAGTCAAATATTGTCCAGAATCGACCAACCTTGCCCCAATTTCTCCAATTCTATCCCTATTCGACCGCCTGCCCCTTTTGGAGCTTCCTTCCTTTAATTTTATTTTGTTTTCCTTGAGTTTCAAGGGTCCGATTCCCAAACTAGGAGTCGGTTTAGTTTTCAGAATAGCTTCCTTCAGGAGTTGAAGTTGGTTGTCAGGGATGGAATGGACTTCGATGTTCTTACATGCCTCTTCCATACTATCTAGATCCAGATCTCCAAGTGCCATATCGTCCAGATCCTCATCCATGCACTCTGTCTTGATCTATTTTTGTTAAGCATATTTATTAGGTTTCTCATTCCTAGGTATCAACTTCAGATGCCCTTCATCAAGCTGGGATGGTTCTTTCACACTCTCAGAAGGGGGGTTTTCCATCGAAGCATTTCCCAAGACCGCGAAACTGTAGTCTGAGCAATATTTTTCCCCAGATCCGGACCATTATGTCGTCTCCCCATCCGTTTGTGAGTGGCCACTTTGACAAAACCCTCCTTGTCCTTCTGCTCCTGAGTACTTCTACTAGGGATATCCTCAGGGAGGTTCAGGTGGCAATCTCTAGCCAGGTGACCATGAGTATGACAATGTCAACAACGGAAGGGGATGTGTTCATAATCCAGGGTTTAGAACCATTCTGATTCTTCCCAGTTTAGAGTGATCCCGTCCGGGAGGGTTTTAGAGATATTCATATAAACACATATACGAGCATAAGACACATACCTCCCTTTTTTAGTTTGGTCATATATATTGATGAAGTGTCTGATGGTTTCTCCAATCGCTTTTAAGATTTCCAGATCCCAGTATTCTGTAGGTAGTGAGTAAAGACGAATCCATACTGGAGCGATAGATAGATCTTCCTTATCTAGGTTTAAATGATCTTTCCAGATTCTTAAAAATAGGCCTGCAGAATAGTAGAAGTAGGGACCTCCTTCAAATATCCTATCCTTATCCTCAATATTGAGTAAAACCATAGTGAAGAAACCCTTAGACCCCAGCAAGAGGTCAAAATGTCCCTTCAGTTTCCAGGTCGCATGAATCCACCAGTTCAGGGCTTTCTCCGTAGGCCATTTCCCCATACATTTTCCAATCAGAGCATGGTCCGTCATATGCTGAATTCGTTCCTTCACTCTGGTAGGGTTTACAGTAATAGTCGGAGTTCTAATCGATTGGGGTATATAGACTCTCGCTCTTGTTTCACCGCTGACCGCTTCCTTCTTCTTGAACCCCGGACTCGGTGCTATTCCTTCCCTGGAAACCTCCTGCTTCTCAGTCCGCGGATCCCGACCCTCTCCTCATATCCCTTTCTGTTGCTCCTGATGTTTCGTGCCCTCTGTCTCCATCGTTGTTCCTTGATGTAGAGGAGGGGAGAGGCCCCTCCCCTGTGAGTGGACCATCACGCTGACGCCCTATCCGAAGCCCCTGCACCTAACCCAATCGTCACTGAGACACAACCTAAAAGAAATCAGCTATTAAATGAAGGCACTTCTTGGAGCTCATCCCATCATCCTCCTTCCCCCGATTATATTACTTTAAAAGAACGTATCTTTCCTCTCACCACTATGTTACAACACATTGATCCATACATTTTTATTTTTAGTTTATTTTATATTTATGGGACAGATGAACACTTCGCCCACGCGGGATCCACTATGCTACAACATATTGGTGCATGCATTCATTTTTTTTATTTTTTATTTATTTTTATGGGACTATTGAACAATTATCTCTCACCACTATGCTACAACACAGTGTTGCATGCATTCTTATTTTTTATTTTTTATTTTTATGGGATAACGGACACTTCCCTCTAACCGCGTGCATTCTTTTTTTTCTTTTTTTCTTTTTTTTTATGGGACAGATGGACACTTCTCTCTCACCACTATGCTATAACACATTGATGCATGCATTCTTATTTTTTAATTCTAATTTTTATTTTATTTTTTATTTTTTATTTTTTATTTTTATGGGATAGATGGAGACTTCCCCCGCTTAGCTATATAAATGCGCCTTCTCAGTTCAACTACCAATATAGATCCATCTAGTTTTGATTCTACAAAGTATCGAGAGAGATAAAATTTACATCCCATGTGGGGAAAGTGTCCATCTGTCCCATAAAAATAAAAAATTAAAAAATAAGAATGCATGCATCATTGTGTTGTAGCATAATGGTGAGAGAGAAGTGTCTGTCCCATAAAAATAAAAATGCGTGCATTAGTGTGTTGTAGCATAGTAGTGAGAGAGAAGTGTCCATCTGTCCCATAAAAATAAAAAATCAAATTAAAAAATAAGAATGCATGCACTAGTGTGTTGTAGCATAGCGGTGAGAGAGAAGTGTGTGTCTATCCCATAAAAATAAAAAATAAGAATGCATGCACTAGTGTGATGTAGCATAGTGGATCTCGGGTGGGATAAGTGTTCATCTAGCCCATAAAAATCCATGGATCGGTGTGTTGTAGCATAGTGGTGAGAGGGATGTGTGTTGTAGTTTAGTGGTGAAAGGTTTGCATAGTTGATCCCTCTAGGCACTTTGTAGAACTAGAATTAGATGGGTCTAAATGCACTGAATATTGATTTTTTTTTTATGATATTTATTTATTTATATATTTCTTATTATTTACTTAATCTTGCTTAGTTGAGTGCATTCTTGGATAACTAGCCACCATGTATGTCTTGAAGATGTCAAGTTCATTACCAAAATGGACAACTAAGGTAAGCAAAAATTTATTGAAACGTTGGAGATAGAGTTGCACCCAAACAATAAAGTAGTCTATTTATTCTATGTTTTCGACTTTCCGATGGTTTTTTGTTGGAATCCAATAATGTTATTTTTGGTTAAATCCAAATTTGGAAGCATTTAAATAGTGCTTTTGAATGCATAGATGGATTTAGCAGCCTCAAATACTGCTATGGCACTCGTATTATGTAATTTCCACAACTAATATAATGTGACTTTAGAATTTTTAAAGATTTATAACTAAAATTTGTACAAAATAAACCGAAAAATATATCCAGAAAAAGTTGAAAACGTAGACTATTTCGACAACTACCCTAAACAATTTAAATATGGATGAAAGTCTTACCCTTAGCGAAATATAGAGATAGTTGGCAGAGGTGTTGAAAAATCATTGAATCATTATTTATTCCTAGAAGCATGGAGAAATCATTCAATTATTATTTATTCCTAGTTAATCGACATACCAATTTTTTAGGTCGTTGAGGGACTGTTTATTCGATCTTTCTCCATGCCAGGTTTTTAGGGTGTTTAGGTACTATTTCTTCAATCTTTATCTTATAACTCACTCTTATTCTTTTTAAATCTATTAACCAATATAGACCCGTCTTCGGTTCTATAAAAGGCCAAGAGGAATCAAATGTGTAAGCCTTTCACAACTAAACTCTATCACACATTCCTCTCACCATTATGCTATAGCACACTGATGCATGCATTCTTATATTTTATTTTGAATTTTTGTTATGAGACAGACGGCCTATGCTACAACACACCAATGAATGCTTTCTTATTTTTTTATTTTTTATTTTTATTTTTATGGACAGATGGACATTTCTCTCTCACCACTATGCTACCATTATAGACCCATCTAATTCTGTCTCTACAAAGCGTCGAGAGGGATCAAATATGCAAACCTTTCACCACTAAACTATAACACACATCCTTGTCACCACTATGCTACAACAAAGCAATGCATACATTTTTTTTTATTCTTTTTTTTATGGAACAAATGATCATTTTCCCCACCTGAGATCCACTATGCTATAGCACACTGGTGCATGCATTCTTATTTTTTATTTTTATAGGACAAAGAGACACTTCTCTCTCACCACTATGCTAAAACACACTAATGCATGCATTCTTATTTTTAATTTTTTTATGGGACAGACAGACACTTCCCTCTCACCACATGCATTCTTTTTTTATGGGACAAACAGATACTTCTCTCTCACCATTATGCTACATGCATTATTAATTTTTAATTCTATTTTTTTAATTTTTATTTATTTATTATTCCCTAAATTATTATTATTATTATTTAATTCTTTTTCAATGGAATACAGATCACGCGAAACTTTGAGGCACTTTCCCTCATTATTTAATTATGCCTCTTTCTCTACCAAAAGTTGTCTTTGTATGCCTTCTAATTGAACCAAGCGTTCCCTATTTCCACTTATTGGAATCCCCCACCCTCTAAATCATAAATTTCCTTAAGGACAGACTCAATTTCCTATAATTCTCTGTCTTCATTCTCCTTTTTCTGATACCATCCCACTATTGCTTGCTTAAATGTTTTGATGTTCATTGTGAATTGAGCAGCAACAGACAATGGAGCTTCAGGATCAAATGGAGACAAAAAATTTTTAACTAGTACTTGAAAGGATTCTTCTTTCAACCAACTTGGATTAAACTTTAAAGGAATTCTAGGTTTGTGTCCCCTCCCTCTAGTATTCAGAAGGATAGGAAAATGATCTGACACCCCACCTAAATGGACCCACTATCTCATCATCATCAATCTATGCAAGATCCCTTTAGAAACCAGGAAACAGTTTAGTCTCTTAGAAACCCAATCTTCCCCCTCTGCCTTTTTGTTCTAAGTCGATTTCAATTTCACAGCCTCAATATCCAAAAGACCTTTTCTCTCCAAGGAGCGAATTAAAATTCAGCCAAAGGGTCCAGATGAGCCTTCAACCCCCAAACCTCAATGATCCTATAAAGAGAAATTTAGATCACCCCCCATCATGAGAGCGTTCAAGTTCATAAAACATCTTTGCATCAAGTCATTCCAAAATTCCTTCCTTCCCAAATATGGGCCATATAAGTTAAGAATCTACAACTCCAAACCTAATTCTTCAAAGAAGAATTCCAATTCTATACTTGAAGATATACTCCAGAAAGTTTGTAGCCTCGATGACCTTCGAATTCTAACTGATGGCCAAATCACCAAAACAACCCCTTACATCTACAATGATAAAAGGTCATCCTTTGAAAAGGAATTCCAACAACAGTTTCACATAATCCCCTTGGGCCTAGTGTTTCCTAAAGGAGAAGAATGTCAAATCTAGTGGAGTCCACCAACCTCTTAAGTGACCATTTTTTTGAAGGGCTCACCAAACCCCTACAGTTAAAATATAACAGTTTCATTTGGAAACCCTAGAGAGGGATTTCGATGATCTAAGTGCCCTATCAATTGAAGTTTGTTTTCTTGTTTTCAGGTTAGCTCGAGCCTTATCTTGGGATTTAGAGAGGAAATGTTTCCTTCCCCTTCCTTTACCACACAACAGTTAGCGGGTAAAGGACACAGACCCTCACCTAATTACTAGATTGGAGTGTTGCATAAATATTTTTGTTTCGCAGGGTATATAGAAACATAGAATCTTTGGAAGAGTCCAAATCTAAGGAAACTGTGGAAGGATGGATGGATACTCCTTCCCATTGCCTAGGACACAACACTAAGCTCAACGGGGGTAAAGGAAACAACCTCATGCTGGTATGGGATGAAGAAGAGTAGGATTCACCCAAAATGGAGGTTTCAGACAAAGAAATATTTTGAAAGGAAACTGAAAGAAGAGATTTTGATGACATGCCCTTTTCGGAATGAACAGCAACAACCAAAACTTGAACCAGAGAGCTTCTTTCCACCACCAAATCTCTCATCTTCAACTGCACTTCTAGACATATCATCTGAAAAGAGGCCATAGGAGTAGAGTGTTCCATACTTAGATCTTCTAAAACATTCACTTGATTCCCTTCTGAAACCTGCTACATATTTGTGTTAATGGGGCCACCTTTTCCTTCCATTATGCATGAAAGAAGCTATAGTTTTCATACAAGGGAGGTGGCAATTTTCAGTAATGTGTCCATCAATGTGACACTTGTGACAGCTAAACAACATACCTTCATAATACAAACTTTGAACATAGGACTATTTCCCCACTACAAACTTCATCTCTTATAACAGACCTTCCCTGGTGTCCAGATTTACCAAGATACAGGCCACTATCATCTCACTAGATCCTTCAAAATACATATCAACCTCTAGAAATTCCCCAAGAGAATTTCCAACAAGTCTAAAAGCCTTCATAAACCAAAATTCCAGTGGGAGTCTTGGAATCCTAACCCAAATCAGCAGTACAAAAATCCTTTCTCGCTTTGGGTCGAGGAGAGGGGTCCATTTCTTTAGAACCATCAAGATCGAATTTATGCTCCAATTGTGTTGAGGAACCCACTAAGCATCCATGGAATTGTTTAATATGAAGGAAAACCAACCTCTAGCCATGATTTTAATTATAGGAGCATAATTCATTTTTCGGGCCCAGTTCTCACAAGCCAAGGTTTTAAGAGTATCGACCTCGTATCTCTACCCAGGGCCCTTCCTACCACATCTTTGTACTCAAAATTTGCCACATCATTCATCTTGATGTCTCTACCGAAAACCAGTTCAACCTCCTTTCTTTTTTGTTTATGCCCCTTACCTTCTTCTTTCGACCATTACTTCTACTACCCAAACCCTATTTTGGAACCTAATGCTCTGAGGATGATCTAGGGTTTGAATCCACATAGTTGTGAGAAATATTCGCTTGTGTACGCCCCAAGATACTATGGGCCACTTGCTCCAATGTTGCACTAGTTGATACTTCCCCCATCCATTCTTGATTACTGCCAGGTACATTAAAGTGTACATATGGCTCCAAAGTTCCAAGACTTGGTAGGATAGAGATGAGATCTCTTAGCAGTGCTAAGGCTGTAGAGGAAATAGCAGGCACCTTCATAACTTCTTGCTCAAAAAAATGAGGAAACCCTTAATCAAAACCAGAAAAATCCAAGAAAGAAGGGAGACAGTCCAAGCCAAGAGGGGCAGAGGGAAAATGCTAAGCAACGAGAGTAGGGGTTTCCACCTGGCAGGAAGAGGGGCTAGGGAAATCCTAATCTAACGGCAACTCATTCATAAAACTGGAAATTGTATCTTCATAGCCAGAAACCGGTTGAGAAAAAACTAACCCTGCCAGATTGTCGTTCTCTAGAAAAAAACATATTCTCCAGTTGATCTCGAGAATTACTCCTTTTTTGAAACCTAAGGTACCAACCACCACCTAGCTTCCAAGTTGGACCACCCAAATGTCCCGACCTTCATAGGGATCATCTGAATAGTCTAAGAGGTCTTCCTCTTCGTCCATGATGACAACATATTAAGTCCCTAGGAGAGGACTTACGGACAACCCTAAGAAGTGGCTTCATAGGAAATATCAAAGAATAAATTATGAGAGAGGCCACAGGGGAGCATCCTTGCGACCCCCAAACCAAATCCTCACATACACGAGACCGCCGGATGAAACTAGAGAGCTCCTCTTCCCAATATTATTAATATTAATAAAATAAAAATAAAAATGTTAATATCAATATTTTTAATTTCATTTTGTAATAAAAAATATACATATTCTTTATTTCTTTATTTTTCTTGTTTTTTATCTAAATGTATTGAATATTGATTTTTTTTATTAATATATTTCTTATTATTTACTTATGCTTGTTTACTTAAGCGCATTCTTCGTTAACCAACCACCCTGCATGTCTTGAGGATGCCACGGTGCACAAATACAAGAAGCGAAAAAGTTTGTTTTTCAGCGAAAAAAAACATACCATTGATATTCAAAAATATTGAATCAAACAGTACAACGATAATCCTGTCATAGTGACATAGTAGCTATAAATAACTCTATTACAACCTCAAATAGACATAACATAATAAACACTAGTGATCTACTAGCACCTCAAAATACAAAAACTTACAACTGACAAGTTGTGCCACTTTCTAACTTCTGAACTTAATCAAAAAAGGTATAGAGTTCCCATATCCTGGCAGGAAGTGCCCATGAATTCCTCCCATATTAAGTAACCTTCTTCACCCTCCAAAGCCTGCTTCGACAATTTGTCAACCATGGAGTTGTGTTCCCGATAGATTTGTTCAAAAGTAATGCTGTTGAAACGGTTGATTTCCTACCTTATCCTGTTGCACCAATGTGTTAAAGACGTCACTTTCAAGTTGAATTCAACACTCTCCCATTTAATAGTGACTCTAGAGTCGCCAAAAACTTTTATATCAGCAAGTCCAAAGTTTTTAGCCACTCTAGCAACACACCATAAGGAAAGAAGTTCATCCTTCATTTTTGTGCCGCTTCCATAGCTGAGACATAAGGTGAAATAATGATCTTGATTTAGAAAGATAATACCTCCGGCAGCACAGTGCCCATTTGATGCAGCTCCATCAAAGAAAAGTACCGGACCAGAAACTTGAAGAGTAAACAAACCAAGTTATGGAAATGTTGGAGATAGATCTGTACCTGAATCCAAATTTGGAAGCATTTAAATTGTATGTTTGAATGCATAAATAGATTTAACACCATCAAATACCACCATGGCACTCATATTATGCAATTTCCACAACTAATATATAGAAAATATAGATCCAGAAAAAGTAGAATAGATGCATTCATTCTTATTTTTTACTTTTTTATTTTTATGGAACATACATACACTTCTCTCTCACCACTATGCTAAGAGTATAGACCCATGTATTTTATTTTTATGGGACAAACGAAGACTCCCCCCACCAACAATCCACTATGGTACAACACATTGCATGCATTCTTGTTGTTTTTCTTATTTATTTATTTATATTTTTATGGGACGGATGAAGACTTCCCCACCGACAATCCACTATGCTACATCCATACATTCTTATTTTATTTTTATTTTTTATGGGACAATCATAAACTTCTCTCTCACCACTATGCTATCAGTATAGACTCATCTAGGCGTGATACATGCATTATTATTTTTTATTTTTATTTCTTCTCTCTCACCACTATGCTACAACAATAATTTAATATTTTTAATTTTATTTGCCATATTATTAATAAATATAATTACGCTAATTTTAATTTTCAATTTAAAAAAAGTACAACATGATTCATTCATTCATAAAGTCAAAACAACCAATCATTTTAGTTTGCCTTGAACTTTAAAATCAACATATTATACACATTATCTATATCTCTATCATTACTTGGGGATTCTCCCAAGGTTAATCAGGATTTCCGAGTTTGCTTTGGTTCGGTTCCAGCTGCAAATCTACGCCAAACTGTGTCTCTATTTAATGGAAGGCCCATCAGAAAAACGCGTTAAGAACAGTGAGGAACAGGATAACGATATGGGAGTTGATAAATTTAAGAACAAGGGCAATGAGGATTCAGCGCCCATCCAGAGAGGTAAAAATATATGATTTCCAATCGTTTTATTGAAATCATTCGGCTCTTTCAATTGATCTTTGTTATTAATTAGTAATGCATCCATTTTTGTTGTTCTCGATTCCATGCAGAGTACGGAGATTTAATGGTTGGACTTGGTAATGACGTTGTACTTGGTGAAGTGATGACCAGGATTCCCTTGTATAACCGTCCAATTTTAAATGCATTGAACCGATCATGGGCTCATGCCATCACACATTATTTCCCAGCTTACGCTCGTCTCCACCACCCTCTTATCCTCTCCGAATCGATTGTTTTTTTTCGATTTCATCGTTTACAGCTCCACTTTTGTTGCAACCATTCTAATTCTAATGAAGAGATTGATCTTTGGGTTTACAGCTGCAGCCGCCGTATTATGTTGAGCCTTATGGGGTCAACAATCCCTGCCCGGCTCTAGAGCCATGTGAAGTTTGTGTGCGATGATAATGATGAGTGCATATACTGCTTCAATTGCGATCTTAAAAAGGGAGTTTACGATGTGGAAGTTCTGGATCTCAGAGAAGCAAGCAGTCGGTGGAAGAGTCTCCCATCCTTGCCTGATGAATCCATGCCTCATGTGGATTTTTGTCAAATAGTGTTGATGTGGGTGATTGATTTACTAAGTAACATGCAACATCCACTACCTCTACCAATAATGCATATGACAACCCTGCACCAGTGAGCATACTTCTTTCCTTTTCCATTAGTATCGTGTCCTTCTTTCTGCAACTCTAGTGTGTTGAGGTGTGTATGAAGTAGACTTTTTCCTTGGCATTATGCACTTCTAACATAATTCCTCGAACTCTTTTCCACATAAGTCTCCACCTTTAGTTGTCCTCAACACCTTTATTTTATTCTACCTTAAACTCTTCAAATTAAAAAAAACCTAAAATTTCTTATGAAGGAAATAAATCCATGTGTTTCTCAAGAAATTATCATTGAATGAAAAACAATACATATATTTACCTAAATGGAGCGCATAACTAATTGGGGAGTAGACTCAAAAGGGGTGCATAACTAACTATCAATGGTCAAACAGTGTGCTCTTATACTCAGTAGCAGTCAAACTAGGAGTTGTAACCAGTTAATTGATCAATCAAGGGGACAAGGCTACCCAAATTATGGAACTGAATGTGTAGTCTCCTAAATCTGTGCATGATGGTGCATTGGAACTCCAACAATGTAAACAAGGCACTCTGAGTGGATAGGAGGGATAATGATGGCCAAAAACAAGCTCTGGGGGACCCAAAGTAGGGACTAGGTGCTAGGAGACTCAACTTCCAATGCATGGATGCATGGAGTGCTGCATGGAATGCATGGATGAATGCAAGACCAAAATAAGATGGTGAGAAAGTTCCAATGGTATAAAGAAGCCACTTTAAGGTAGTTGTTAGAAAAACAGGATCGCAGAGCAATAACAATAAACAATAATGCAAATATAATCACACAAACACATTACAAGAGAGACATAGATATATCGTGGTTCACCCAACTTGGGCTACGTCCACACTGAAGTTTCCAGTCCTTATTATTATATCATCCAGCAAAGTGAAGGGATACAACCTGTAGCACAGCCGCTGCACTTCCTCTTCACTGTCTCACAGTCTCTCTTCTTGATCTCAAAGATCTTTACAATGCAAAAAACCTAATACATCAACCCTAGTCGTATTACAATGTTTTTCTTATAAAGGGAAATACAATGGGAAAATACCACAGGTTACCCAAAACCATGGGCCCGAAAATTGTTGGCGAAAACAACCCCAAAATTGTTTCTCAGGGGCATTTCCCCTAAACCCCAAGGTTGGGGCATGAATGTACAGTCCTCTAGGGTGCACGGATGAGATAATATCATCTATGAGACTGACGATATGGCTCCACAACCAACAGTAGTCTATGCACATGATGAAGAAAGCATGAACACTATAAGTGTATATGTAAATGGTGAAGGTGATAGATATGTATGCAACTTTGGAGTATATCTAAGAGTGCATTTTGTCTAAAGATGTATATCAAGGATACAACACTCAAGCAATTTTGTAGTATATCTAAGAGTGAATCAAGGATACATGTTGCAAGTGAAGTTTGAAGAAGTACATAAGATGATACATCATGTAGATCCAAAAGATAATTCATGAAGATCCAGTTCAAAAAGAAACACAAGTAATGGATCCTACATCATGTGGGTCTTGCGCAGAAATCAAGTCCACCAAGTCACACTCTCTCATGACAGCAACTTGAAGGAGTTGGTTGGACAATGGTACAAGTGCTCAAACTGCCAAGAAGTTGGTTGAACAAATGGTACAAGTGCTCAAACTGCCAAGAATCCTAAGCATTTCTTGGTTTATGGTTGGGAGTGCGTAGGAAGAAAGGAACAATAGATGGTCGGAAAATCCTGAAAGTGCGCAAGCATAGCCAATAAGAAGATGGTTTCAGTAAGTGGAACGGGCACGAACTCCTAGAATGGTACAATAGTTGAAGATCGTATATGAGCAAATTCCATAGCCGACGAATAGCAAGTGCACAAGTCCCACAAGTGATGACAAGGCAGAAGTCAAATTCCCACCAAGTAAAAGTCGGAGTATGCACAGAATTCGCAAAGTATCACTGCATTAAGGGCGCATCACCCAAATGCAAGGATGAAGCGAGGATCATAATCCCACTAAGAAGAAGCTGGAAAATTCACATATTACGTAGATTATTGATATCATAAGGGTACATTACCCACAAAGGATGGTACATAAAAGGTCATGGACAAATCAAGATGAAGTGGAAGTTTGCGCACATACCGTAAGGCAATGGTACATCAAGAGTGCAATAGTACACCACCAAGATGTAAATTCCCACTAAGTTTTGAAACTTGAGGGCGCTTGATACATCATATATGACACATCAATAGCGAATATGATGACACGTGGCATATGCACAATCTGTGAAGTATGGAAGAAGGGATGCCACGACCAACTTGCAAACATACAATCTGTGTAGGACATGTATAAATAGAGATGCAGGTTGAATATTTGAAGTAAGCTTGATATCAAGAACATAATTGTTTTTGTGTGAAAGTTTAAGTTTGTTTTTCGGGGCATCAAGGGACTCGTCGATTGAACAGAATGATCTAGCGAAGAGACGAATGTGCACATGTAGAAAAAAAAAGTTTTGATGGTGCACAAAAAGATGGTGTATACCTATGGAAGTTGCTCAAACACTAAAAGAAATAGATACTAAAGAATGCACAAGTGCTGGATATCTCAAAGGACAGTATCACACTTAGCACGTGGATAGTCATAGAATTTGAAGAGACAGAAGCGCAGAGACAGAACCAAAGTTTATCAGATATTGCATTGATGTCTGGCCGATGCATATGAACAGAAGTGAAAGTGTGTGAATTTGAAGACTCCATTTTATGTGCGACAACAAAACAACAACAGAACTCGATAGGCGCATCACGATGCAGATGATCTAAGACAAGTGCGTTAAACTGAATGGACCAATTATTTGATGCACAGGATGCCACAAATTATCTGAGAAAATGTTGCACTTAATCAGAACATACACATCATAAAAGGCACAGTTACTTATGTTACTATTGCTTCATTTCTTAACAGGAAACTATCAATTGAAAGCACGGTATCAGTTGATCAATGCAGTAATGTAGAGGAGAACATTAAACCAGAATCACAAACTACAGTATCAGCAAAGCACACAATATAAGAATCAATTCATCAATAGAAGTGTGATTTGAGATGAATGAGAAGTCAAGTGATGTATGAAATACAGTAACAGAGTACATCCTACATACGAAGGCAACACACAACAGAATCGTCATCAGAAGACCCGAAGAAGTGCACATAGTTGAAGATCAGCAAGGCAGTAAAATATATTGGACATCAAGGTGGTCAGATGGGGCAAGGAGACAGGGATTTGGAGATTCCTTCAGTTTGGTTCCTGTAAATTAAACAATAAGGAGACAACGAGTCGCATCTTCCTTCAAGTTGGTGCCTACAAAACAAGGCGATAGGGGGTCGGTGACTCCTTCCAATTAGTGCTGGAGAAAACACAGGGAGTGGAAGCTTCCTTCAGGTCGGTGCCTGTAAAACCAAGGCTTTGGTGCCTCCTTCCAGTTGGTGTTGGTAAACACAGGAAGTTCGTTCTTCCTTCAATGTATTCTTTCCCACTATAAAGAAGCATTATGTGGTTTTCTACCATTTGTGTTTCCACATAAAAATATTGTGTGTTATGTGTTATTGATGTGGTGCATATATGTGTGAATTTTTATTTCTTGATGCATAACAGAAGATAAACATTAAGTAAATTCTAATCAGTTAAAGCAGGTAAAATCTTCTAAATATTGCGCTAATACTGATTCACCCGGGCCTCTCAGTATTAAATCGATTCCAACACTTGGATCAAGTATACTAAAAAATGTCTAGTCATAATCAACCATGGTTAACTAAATTCAATCATAGTTAACCATAGTCAAGCATGATTCACTAAATTCAACCATTCCCATTGTCAACCATGATGCACTAAAGTAAGCATGATGCATTAAAGTCTAACATAGTCAACTATGTTCAAACTTGGATCAAATATAATAAAAAATGTTTAGCTATTGTCAAACATTGGTGAATGATGATTGGCAATGTTTGACCTTTGCTAACTAAACTATGCCATTACCATAGTCAACCAAGGTAAAAATGGTAAACTGTTATCTACCATTCTCAACCATGTTAAACATGGTTAACCAATATCAACCATGCTCAACAACAATTGAACTCTTCATCTATGTGATTTTATTTAATATAAATAATTAAATCATACTTTTATTTTTATTTTAATATGAAAATATAATATTTTTTCCAAGGAAAATATATCGTAATTGTATTTATAGAGAAACAAAATTATATAGAGTATATACACACTGTGAAAAACATGTATCGCTGAAAAGACAGGATTACAAACATGTTTATCAAAATAAGAAAGTCTGAACAAAGAGATTTTAGAGGAAACTTATGTGTAATATACAAAGAGTGTTAAGGAGATCAAAAAATTATCGTGAACATAAAATAAAGATATCAAGTGTCTGGATAATAAACATCAAAAATCAGTTTTGGATCTCTTCTTGTAAATTTGGGACATCATGAAAATTCATATGGTAGTATTCAAAATGTTCTTCATTTGATTATTTAGAGATGTTCTACTGACCTATATCCATCTCCAAACCTTCCATAGATAAGGCATTAGCAAGTTGGTTGCACTCCATATCTACATGATGACAAGAAAAAGTGTCAAAACTTCTTTTGATAAGCAAGACTTCAACTAATATAGTAGATAATTGAATATTGTGACATCTCTGTACTTCTTTCACCCAATTAATAACAATAATTGAGTCTCCAAAAATTTCAATATTCCAGCAGCCTTTCTTTGAATAAAAAAGAAGCAGAATTTTTAGCGACATGAGTTCTACATAAATGTTTGTTCCTTCCCCCAGGTGAGATTTTAACTTGAATAAATGAAAGTCAAAGAGGAAGAGTAAACTACCACCCCAATACACAGACGGTTCTCCTTTGGAAGCCCCATCAAAGAAACCCGAAGAAATTATTTTATTGATAGACTCTTATTTGATTATCCTAATGGAGTGGACCTCTTTAACTTGAGGAAATGTGGTGAGGATGGCCACTCCTTTAGCAACTATTAGATCATGAGTTAACTATTTTTTTTAAAATATAGATTGGTTCATGATTATCCATATCCCCCAATTTATTATGAGTAGAAGGGCCTTACAAGGACAATTTGCAGCATTGTGAAGCCAATTAGATAATGCTTCTTCCACATTGATACCTTGCCACATAAAATTATTCTCTAGAATCCTAGAGCTTTCAAACCAGACTACCCTAGTAAAAGGACGAGATAGGAACAAATGTTCTATTATTTCATATTTTTCGTTACATAAGGAACACTAACCAAGCCCTTTCGTTTGACACTTTTTTAGATTGTCCCAAGTTGGGGCTTTGTTTTCCAGTATGCACCACATAAACAGTTTGGATTTAGAAGGACATTTAATTTTCCAAAGGCCTTTCCACCACCACTTGGAATCTCCATTCAGAAAACCATTGATGAGAACTAAATATCCTCTTTTTGGTGAATAGGTACTTGTAGGATCCTGGTCCCAAATTAATTCATCCTTCCTATTGAATATCCTGATATGAGATTGACCAAGAGATGAGATATATCCAAACTAGACCCTACCATCATCTCCTTCAAGTTTCAACTAAAATGCAATTTTCCATCCTTGATTCCAGAGGGATGTAGAGGGTTTATTTGTTATTTGACTTAGATTATATCGCCACCGATCATGGAGGGTATTAAAAATAGTATGTGACAAAAGGTGATTTATCCCACTTCCTTACCATAAAACTCATCCAAGTCTAAGTTTCTAATGGTTCTCTATTCTCCATGCAAGACTGTCCCCAATAAGTTTGAAGGATTTCAAAATGGATTTCCATATTATAGGGATGTTATATTTGCTTTTATTTAGATTTTGAATCCAATCCTCACAAGGAATTCAGAGCAATGTATTTTTGAATGACAACTTCTATCCATAGAATTTGGGTTGGAAATAAATCTCCATACTTCTTTGGCTATGAGGGCCTTTAAAAATAGGAAAATGTTCTTCAATCCCCATCCACCCAGGGCATTTGGAAGAGAAATATTTTTCCAACCTACCCAAGTTAGGGCATGATGATCCTTATGCCCTCTCCATAAGAAGGAAAAGCACATCTTGCAGATGTTTTCCAAATCTCTTTTCGGTATATAGGAAACCAACCTCCAATATATCGAGATGGATTCCAAAACTGATTTTACTAATACAATCCTTCCTACCGTTGAAATCCATTTGTGACTCCATACCTGTAGTATTTTTTCAATCTTAGTTATCAACCACATCCATTCCATTTTCTTGTAGTTGTCAGGCTTCAAATGAAATCCCAAATACTTGTGTCATTCATCAAAGTCTAACTTCAAAAAAGGAAGCTTTTGAAATAAAATATCATTTTTCATCCTCTTCCAAATTCGAACTAGAATAAGTAGATTTTATGTCATTAAAAACCATATGTGTTGCTCGGATGAGGATATGCCATATTTCAATCAACTTATCCACATCTCTCCTAAATCCATCGCAAAAAAATAGGTTATCATCAACAAAGAAGAGGTGAGAGATATGCAAGGCATGGAAAATATGAATACCATGGAAACTACCAGTTCTCTTTGCATCCCTCATGGATCTATTAAGGCCTTCAACAAAAAATAAAAATAGGAGGGGAGACAAGGGAAAACCTCGTCTTATCCCTTTCTCAACATGGAAAAAAAGGATAATTTGCCCCATTAATCAACACTAGAAAGGATATTGATTGGATACAACTCATCACCCAGTTAATAAAATATATTTCAAACCCCAAGTGGGTCGGCAAAAGCCGAAGGTAGATCCAATTGAAGCATCCATAGGATTTTGATATATCTATTTTAAGTGTCCCCCCTTAATATTGTTGGCATTTATGCTATAGAGGCCTTCTTGAGCCGCCTCAATAGATTCATGTATCTTTCTACCTTTAAGAAACCCAAATTGTTCATTGGAAATTGAGTTGGATAAAATAACCTTTATTCTCCTTGCTATGATTTTTGAAATAACTTTATAGATCCCATTGCAAGAGAAATTGGTCTGAAATCATGATAAGTTTGGGGGTTTTCAAATTTAGTAATGAGGGCTATAAAAGTGGAGTTGAAAGGGTCATAGATCCTCCCTGTCGGTCTTGATTCCTCAACCACTTTTAAAATATCTTGACCCAATATTTCAAAAAAAAAAAACAGAACTCAATTGACCATCCATCTGACCCATGTCTCTTGCCCTTTTTAAAGTTGTCAAGGGCTTTAGATAACTCATCCTCAATAAATTCAGCCATCAATCTTAATTTTCCTCCTCATTGAAAAAATGAGGAAATAGTTGAGCCAAACTAACAATATTTGTTGTTGAGATATTGTAACTTCAAAGAATATTATATTTGTACTTTATTATTCCGGAGATGTTTCATTCCTCCGTGAAGATCTTATTGTATATCCGGAGATGTTTATTCCTCCGTCGGAATGTGGTAACTCGGGTTATTAGACTTCCCTAGTAGGGGTCGGCCCTGTATGTGTCATGTGGGTCAAAGGGTTATTAGACCACCCTAGAGGGGTCGGCCCAGTTAGTTGTAGTGGGGTATTTAACCTATTGGTTAAATACGAGCCTACGTGTACTTGTGTAAAATACATATCAGAGTAGTGTATAAATAGAGGAGGTGTGTTCCTCATTACACACACTCACTCACTTGAGAAAGGCGCATTTGTGGAGGAGAGGTCTGCTATGGAGGAGAAGGAGCTTATGCTCAGGGTTTGCATCTTTGTATATTGCTGGTCATCTATATTGAGGAAGCTTTGCTGGGTTTTCTACCCCATGAGGGTTTCCCAGGATAAATCTCTGTCTCTTGTGTTTATGCTATGCTTGTTGTTTCTTCAGTGATCCTGTATATGCTATTATTGTGAAATGGAATGTAATGCTGCTATTTTCTGTCTTAGCATATTGAATTTTAACATGGTATCAGAGCTGACCTGAAGGAAGACAAGGTATGGCACTAAAGACACTTGCTTTACTTACGACAATTTGAAGGTTAAGGGTTTTACATAGCAAAAAACAAGTCATCGTAGCACTTTCGCTATAAATCCGTTTTGGAGAAGTTTTCAGATCTGAAATTGTTACAGGACGAAGCTAAAATCTCCAGGTACCTTGTGTCCAAAGGACAACCTCTAATTCGTTGTACTTTGTGATTTATGATCTGTACAATATAGGGTTTCTGCCTCTTCCATATCTGAGTCAAAATCAGGTGACCTTGGGAAAAAGGTCATATCGTGGGCTAGGAAGCTCCAAATGAAATTTCGTAAAAAGTGACAGGTAGTACACAGTCTGCACTATCTCAGAAAACGTTTTCAGAGGCCGAAGTTGAACCAGTGACACGTGGCACTCCGTACAAGTGCGCTCTCCTGTATTATCCCATAAACAGGTCACGTTGCGACACTTGGCATAACTCTTTCTCAGAAAATCCAATTGAGGTCAGACCTGTCAGGATGGAAAGATAACAGGCCGAACTATCTCAGAAAACGTTTTCAGAGGCCGAAGGTCAAACAGTGACACGTGGCACGCCGTACAAGTTAGCTCTCCTGTATTTTCCCAAAACAGGTCACGTTGCGACATTTGGCATAACTCTCTCTCAGAGAGTCCAATTGAGGTCAGACCTATCAGGATGGAAAGATAACAGGTCAGGCTATCTCAGGAAACTTTTTCAGACCCTGTGGATCAAAAATTTCAGAGTTACACCAGAAACAATCAGGTACATATTTCTGTCAAAACATAATTATTTTTTGGTACCTTCATTCATGACTTCCGGAATTTAGGGCTTTGGAGAAAGTTGGAATTTTTGTAATCGGAGACCACGGCTGGATGCTACTCATCAAAATAGAAATTTAGAGACCAAGATCAGATTTTTTGGTTGGGCAGAAGGCCGGGCTTGATTAGACCCTAGTTCGGGACTTTGATCAGAAAAGCGGAAAATTAGGGCTTCTGTAAAAATGGGAATTTTTGAAATCTGTGACCACGGCTGGAAGCTCCTCAGAAAAATAGAAGCTTAGAGCTTTGGATCAAACTTTTTGATGGGGCAAAAGAGTGGGCTTCATCAAACCCCAGTTCAGGGTCACGTCCAGTGAATCCGAAAGTTTCAAAGGCAAAATTGAGGAGTAAAACTTTGCAGTTTTCAAATTCTGAATATATCAGTTTGATCAGCTCATCAAGGCGCATATCTCTATCCTTTCGGAAGTTTGAAATTCAAAGTTTGAATTTTTGGGGTTTCTCTGACAAACCCATATCCAGCTCCAGGTCCAGTTCCTGCAAATCAAGTGGATAGGGTTAATCCTAGAAGAAGATGGATTGGTCACCTACATAAGTGAAGGAGTTCATGTTTCAGAGGGAGATGAGGCTAAGGCTTTACATAAGGAGATTACAAGCGATCTCGATAGGTATGACTCATCGAGGTATGTTTTGAGATTTGTTCATGATTAAGTTTATGGTATGTTTGTCTTCATGTTATTACAGTTAGTACAATCTTGATTTTAGATTTGTTGTATCACCTTAACAAAATTATGAATGCATAATAGAAGATATTCATTGGTTAGGGTGTTGACACTTATGATTGTACTAATGCATTATGGTGTTGTGTGAGGTTGAGGTTGTCTGCTAACAAGATACAGGTACATCACAAAAGACAAATCAGGCTCCATGACCATGAAAACATGAAGACAAAGACTCATCCATAATCTTTGTTCTACTTACGAGGTATGTGTGACTTTGTTATATTATGCTTAACCTATGAGACATGCAGGTTCTAGCTCAGGATCTCTAAATCATTGAAGAGATTGTTTAGGTGTGTTGTACATAACCAAGTAGGTATACTAATCCAGGTATGTTTCCCATGAATCTTACCTTGTGTTAGGATCCCTTATATAAGTATACTTGGAATGATTGGTTATGCTTATTCATAAAGTTAGTAATCAAGGGATTATGCATATTATATCTTTTATCAATGATATGCATGAGTAAAAGAAGACTTCCCTGAAATCTTGAATACTAATGTTTATTAACTATAATCATGACTATACGTTTTCAAGATTATTTAGTACTATAATGTTTTGATAGCATTTAGAATATACTAATGAGTGTATGTTTGTGTATGAGATCATGAGGATGACTCTTGAGCATGCACAGTGGTACAGAATGAATAGAAGTTCAAAAGACATACAGAAGATCAAGCGGGAGGCAGCCACACAAACATAAAAGATAAGTATTTGAGTTGCTATTTGAAATAGTAATGATATTGCCTGCATGCATATTTGTATTCCTAGAATATATAATGCTGAGTGTAAACATTCATAGAGCATTGAACAGTATACAACTAATGTGCATATGTTTGGACAAACATTCCATTATTGCTTGTCTAGAATGAAACCTCTTTGCTGACATGCTGAGAGTTGTGCACACTCTCGATAGTATGTTCTGGCAGAGATGGAAGGCATCTAGATAGCCACTGTATGCATACAGGATATGGGAAAGTGTTGTGCCAAAGTATTGGTCAAAATAGTTGCATCACTATGTAAATGATATCTGTATGCATAATGGGTTATCTTTTGATGATTATGAAGTATTACTAATCATGTACTTAATTTTGATTTGTAGGAAAGGTCATGAAGAAAGATGGACACCGTACAAGTGGTGGATGTTCAAACAAGAAGATTTACAAATCAAACAAAATATAGAAGGCTCATGGCTAGAAGATTCTCTTAGAAAGGGGAAGAGAATCACGACAAGATGTTTGCTCCAAGTATGGTGTAATTAAAGAAGAAGTATGAATCAGGTTCTGTATAGGTACCTAGGATCGATAATAATTTGATAAGCTTAATGATCACCATGGGTGATGTGGATCTCAACCTTTGCTACAAGGTTGAATATGATACACATATGACATGGATGCAAGAAGGAACTCACCACAGAGTTCGAATGATATTGAGGCTCATATCAGTAGACCCATCTAACGAGAGATGGCAAAGATAGATATGCAGAAGATCATTCAATGCAGAAATGAAAAATGAAAGATCTCAAATTGATGCTTTACTTCCTAGGTCTGGAAGTATGGCAAGGCTCAGAAGGAATATTTCTCAACCAGGGAAAGTATGATGAGAAATATGACTTGAGGTGTTGGAATGGCCACTCTTATGGATTCCAACTTGAAGCTGTTAGGGGATAACTCATCAGAGTTAGTGGATATAACTCTGTACAGTCAAATTATTGGGTCTTTGATATATCTAACATATACTAGGTTAGATATATGCTTTGTTATGAACACCTTGAGTTAGTATCTAGTGGAAACTAGATGTGTTTACCTGATAGTTGCAAAGTATGTGATGAGGCACATAAAGGACACGATAGAATTTGATCTATGCTATCTTGAAGATCATGACTTCAGATGGCTATTCAGATTCTGTTTGGGCAGGAAGTGTATCAGACAAGAAGAACACATCGAGAGGATGTTATTGTCTGGGATTAGCCATGATCTCGTGGTTTAGCTGGAAGCAGTCTAGTGTGGCTCTCAGCACAAGCGGAATATATGGCTGCTTGCTCTGCTAGTTGTGAAGAAGTTTGGCCTTAGGATTGTTTGACTTAGAGATAGAACCAACTGAGATCCTATGTGATAATTAGAGTTGTATCAAGATGACATAGAATCTAGTGTTCCATGATAAGTCAAAGAACATAGGGAACTAACAAGATATGACACAGAAAGGAACTCTAAAAGTTTGATTTTGTAACAGGTTACCGTTGTACTAACCAAGCCTCTACGTCAAGTGAAGAAGTTACCAACCAAACCTCTGTCTCGAGTGAAGTTTGAATACTTCCGAGACAAGCTTGGTGTAGTTCAAAAGGACCCTCCTCGAAAGGGGGAGTAGTATAGTCACTCTGATGAGATTGTCTCATCAAACAACAAGGTCGTTGATGATGTAACCTGTTCTCTACACCCAGTTACTTAGAAATATTTAGATTTAGGACTCTTATACTTAGAATACTTAGCTTTACTTATACATGCTTTTGATGATAGATGTATTGGTGAGAATACATGCTAGATGTATACATGTTTTGGTGTGATGTATACATGTTTTGATGTACTAGTAAGAATACATGCTAGTTGTGATGTATACATGTTTTGATGTTAGATGTATTAGTAAGAATACATGCTAGTTGTGATGTATACATGTTTTGATGTTAGATGTATTAGTAAGAATACATGCTAGATGTGATGTATACATGTTTTGATGTATTAGTAAGAATACATGCTAGTTGTGATGTATACATGTTTTGGTGTGATGTATACGTGTTTTGATGTATTGGTGAGAATACATGCAAATGTGATAACTGCTCTTGTATAGATGAGAATACAGAAAGGGATTGGATCATCCCTGGACTTTCAGTCCTAAAGAGAGCCGTAGACGTGAGGTCTCCGAGAATGAAGTCCTTGGTGGACTTGAGGGGATTGGATCATCCCTGGACTTTCAGTCCTAAAGAGAGCCGTAGACGTGAGGTCTCCGAGAATGAAGTCCTTAGTGGACAGTTGAGGGGATTGGATCATCCCTGGACTTTCAGTCCTAAAGAGAGCCATAGACGTGAGGTCTCCGAGAATGAAGTCCTTGGTGGACTTGAGGGGATTGGATCATCCCTGGACTTTCAGTCCTAAAGAGAGCCGTAGACGTGAGGTCTCCGAGAATGAAGTCCTTAGTGGACAGTTGAGGGGATTGGATCATCCCTGGACTTTCAGTCCTAAAGAGAGCCGTAGACGTGAGGTCTCTGAGAATGAAGTCCTTAGTGGACAGTTGAGGGGATTGGATCATCCCTGGACTTTCAGTCCTAAAGAGAGCCGTAGACGTGAGGTCTCCGAGAATGAAGTCCTTAGTGGACAGTTGAGGGGATTGGGATCATCCCTGGACTTTCAGTCCTAAAGAGAGCCATAGACGTAAGGTCTCCGAGAATGAAGTCCTTAGTGGACAGTTGAGGGGATTGGGATCATCCCTGGACTTTCAGTCCTAAAGAGAGCCGTAGACGTAAGTTCTCCGAGAATGAAGTCCTTAGTGGACAGTTGAGGGGATTGGGATCATCCCTGGACTTTCAGTCCTAAAGAGAGCCGTAGACGTGAGGTCTTCGATAATGAAGGGATTGGGATCATTCCTGGACTTCGGTCCGAAAGAAGAGCCGTAGACGTATGTCTCCGATAATGAAGGGATTGGGATCATTCCTGGACTTCGGTCCGAAAGAAGAGCCGTAGACGTATTTCTCCGATAATGAAGGGATTGGGATCATTCCTGGACTTCGGTCCGAAAGAAGAGCCGTAGACGTATGTCTCCGATAATGAAGGGATTGGGATCATTCCTGGACTTCAGTCCGAAAGAAGAGCCGTAGACGTATGTCTCCGATAATGAAGGGATTGGGATCATTCCTGGACTTCGGTCCGAAAGAAGAGCCGTAGACGTATGTCTCCGATAATGAAGGGATTGGGATCATTCCTGGACTTCGGTCCGAAAGAAGAGCCGTAGACGTATGTCTCCGATAATGAAGGGATTGGGATCATTCCTGGACTTCGGTCCGAAAGAAGAGCCGTAGACGTATGTCTCCGATAATGAAGGGATTGGATCATTCCTGGACTTAAGTCCGAAAGAAGAGCCGTAGACGTATGTCTTCGATAAAGATAGGACTGGATCATCCCTGGACTTCGGTTCAAAAGGTACATGACTGGTTTACATCATTCCTTGACGATGCCGATGATCGTGTGATGACGATGCTGATGATCGTATGATGACGATGCTGATGATCGTATGATGACGATGCTGATGATCGTGCGGTGATGATGTTGATGATCGTATGATGACGATGCTGATGATCGTATGATGACGATGCTGATGATCGTATGATGACGATGCTGATGATCGTGCGGTGATGATGCTGATGATCGTATGATGACGATGCTGATGACGATGCTGATGATCGTGTGATGACGATGCTGATGACGATACTGATGATCGTATGATGACAATGTTGATGATCGTGTGATGACGATGCTAATGATCGTGTGATGACGATGCTGATGATTGTATGATGACGATGCTGATCGTGCTGCTGTTGATCGTGTGATGATAATGCTGCTGATCGTGTGATTACGATGCTGATGATCATAATGCTGATGTTGATGTTGACATTGATGTGCCAGTAACTGTTTGAGTTACTGATGAAGACAAATTGAAGAAAGCTTCCAATGATTTATAGATGTATCATGTATGATGTTGATGACTCCTTGCTCGTGCAGATGTTGTTATAATATCCTTCTCGTTAAGGGGGAGTGTTGAGATATTGTAACTTCAAAGAATATTATATTTGTACTTTATTATTCCGGAGATGTTTCATTCCTCCGTGAAGATCTTATTGTATATCCGGAGATGTTTATTCCTCCGTCGGAATGTGGTAACTCGGGTTATTAGACTTCCCTAGTAGGGGTCGGCCCTGTATGTGTCATGTGGGTCAAAGGGTTATTAGACCACCCTAGAGGGGTCGGCCCAGTTAGTTGTAGTGGGGTATTTAACCTATTGGTTAAATACGAGCCTACGTGTACTTGTGTAAAATACATATCAGAGTAGTGTATAAATAGAGGAGGTGTGTTCCTCATTACACACACTCACTCACTTGAGAAAGGCGCATTTGTGGAGGAGAGGTCTGCTATGGAGGAGAAGGAGCTTATGCTCAGGGTTTGCATCTTTGTATATTGCTGGTCATCTATATTGAGGAAGCTTTGCTGGGTTTTCTACCCCATGAGGGTTTCCCAGGATAAATCTCTGTCTCTTGTGTTTATGCTATGCTTGTTGTTTCTTCAGTGATCCTGTATATGCTATTATTGTGAAATGGAATGTAATGCTGCTATTTTCTGTCTTAGCATATTGAATTTTAACATTTGTAATGGAAGTTCCCTCTTGGGCTTTGAACAAGTTCTCAAAGTGATCCCTTGCCATGTTTTCTAGACTTTAAAAATAAAAGATCGAATACCAATTATGGTATTGGAGGATTCATATAGTGTTGGATATATTCCTACACTAAGCATAATACTAGAATAATTTTGTATTTTCATCTCCATATTTCATCCACAGGGATCTACTCTTAAGCCTCCATTCTGCATCTTTCTCTACCATAAGTTGTCCATGTCTTCCTTCTAATTGAACTAAGCATTCCTTGATTTTCGTCGATTGGAATACTCCACCCTCTAAATCATAAATTTCCTGAAGGGAATACAATACTTCCTTTAATTCTCTATCTTAATTCTACTCTTTCTTACAATCCCATCCACTATTTCTTGTTTAAATATTTTGAGGTTCACTGTGATTTGAACGGCACTAGACAATGGAGCTTTAGGATCAAAAGGAAACAACAAAGTTTTAACTAGTTCTTGAAAGGATTCTTCTTTCAACCAAACTAGATTAAGATTGAAAGGAATTCAAGGTTTGTGTCCCCTCCCTCTAATCTCCGAAAGGATAGGAAAATGATCTGACTCCCCACCTGAATTGACCTATTGTCTCATCATCATCAATCTATCCAAGAGGCATTCAGAAACTAGGAAATGGTCCAGTTTCTTAGAAACCTGATCTGCCCCCTTCGCCATGTTGTTCCAAATCTATTTAATTTTAACAAGATAAATATCACAAAACCTTTGCTCTCCAAGGATCAAATTAAAAATTCCACCAGAGGGTCCAAATGAGCCTTCGGCCCCCAAACCTCAGCAAGCCCTAAAGATAAATTCAGATCAACCCCATAATGAGAGCATTCAAGTTCATAAAACATTTTCACATGAAGTCATTCCAAAATTCCTCCCTTCCCAAATAAGGGCCATATAAGTTAAGAATCTACGACTCCAAACCTAATTCTTCATAGAAGACTTCCAATCGTATACTTGAAGATATACTCTAAAAATTTGTATCCTTGACGAAATTTGAATTCCAACCGATGGCCAAACCACCAAAATGACCCCTTACATCTACAGTGACAAAAGAACATCCTTTGAAAATGCCATCCAACAATAGTTTCATGGAATCTCATTCCTTTAGTGTTTCCTGAAGTAGAATAATGTCAAGGATAGTGGAGACCACCAACCTCTTAAGTGATGATTTTTTTTATGGGATCACCAAACCCTTATAGTTAAGGGACAAAAAATTCATTTCGAAACCCCGGAGAGGGATTTAGATTACCTAAGTGCCTTGTCAATTGAATTTTTATTTCCTACTGCCATGTCAACTCAATCCTTATATTGGGCTTTAGAGAGGAAATATTTCCTTACCCTTCCTTTACCACACAAACAGTTACTAGATATAGGACCGAGAACCCCACCTGATTACTAGATTAGATTATCACAAAAATAATTTTGTTTCACAGGGTATATAGAATCATCGAATCTTTAGAAGAGTCCAAATCTTAGGAAACTATGGAAAGAGAGATGGATACTCCTTCCCATTGGCTAGGACACACCACTAAGTTCCACAAGGAGAAAGGAAATGTAATAACCCCATTTTGACCCTTAGTATATTTTGGTTGTAATGTAACTATTGTATGCATGTTATGATTCCTAGTGTGGAACTCAAGGCCAAGGCACCGCTAGTGAATGCTCAACCTTGAAGAGGAAAGTATGTGGTATTAGGGTAACCATGTGTTGGTAATCTATGGAAAATGTAAATGATGTAAATGATACCATGTAAATAAAAATACCAAGGGATGGATATGGCTGCAACTAAATGAGGTGGGACTATGTATCCACTAGGGAGAGGTGAGGGGGTGTGGGATGGAACCCTAGGTTGTCATATGTCACCTAGAGAACCCATTTGACTTTCCTATCTTCCATTGAATGCCATTGTAAGGATGTCGGTGAAGAGCATTGTTCATGAGATCGATGGAGTATGGCATAGCCCTAAAATCCCTAAGGTAGGGTATGGGGCTTTGCCTTTCTTGTCCCATAAGACACCCTACCTTGTGGAGGATGCATTCCTCATTCCTATACCTTTCTTGATCGTACAAGCATCAATTGAACCCTTATGGGACCGAGCAGACCGAGCAGAGAGGAAGAAAACCAGGAATCATGATCCTGAGTAAGGCCATGAATTACAGAGCCAAGGACGCATAGATAATTTTGTGGGAAAGGAAAACCGTGGATAGGATCCACAGACTCGAACCTTGGTGTGTTTTAGAGAGAGTTAGATGCTCGAAATCCGTAGGCAATCCGTGAGAAACCTAGGTCAGTTAGCTTGACATTGCAGACGCGGGACAGATCTTCAACCGCAATGTGAATAGAGATCCAAGTGCGGATCACATTGGTAAGAGGCCAAGATGTTTTAGACTGCATGGTAGAGCTAGAGTGGGCTCATTTACCTTGATCTAACAGTCAAGACCAGCCACACCTTCCTAGCTTAGTGTTAAGGGAAGGGGCACCCTAGCGACTAAGAAGCAGAGAAGTGGACCTTACTTAGGCTTAGAGTGGAGGGGATGGGGGTACCTAAATTGCCTGAGGTCATTGGGATATGCCTATAGCTCTGTGGATGATTTTATTGACCTAGAAAACCCTTACCTTCCTCCCCATTTTCTTGACAAATCAACTGTTTGTTGGATTCCCTGAAGGAATATGCATAGGGCACGGGGGCTTCACTCAATAAACCGCTATCATAGCACGTTCATTCATGGCATATGAAACAATACCCCTAATATCACTAAATATTGGAAAATACCTTCCAAAATCATTTTTTTAACCCCCTCCCAATATGCCTTCCCAATTTAACAAAACCCCTATTTTCGCTACATATTGTATGTATCAATTTTTTTCATTAACATTTTGTATACCCCTTTATATTTCTACCTAGTATATTGATATGATACCCCTCTTATGACCCCACTTGCATTCTACAATGCATCTTTCTTCTTTCGATATATATTGTGGATGCACATTACTTCACCCACAATGCAATTACTCAACCACATATCATTATGATTTGCAACATCTAATGGTATAATGAAGATATAAGAGATCACTTCTTGTATGTCACTAGAGCCAATGCACATAGTACAACATTTAGATTGCATGTTGTAGTTCCCCAATCATTGACTAAGCCTATTGTGGGCTAGGTATCCAAGCCCCCAAGGCCCGTAACAAGCTCTACGAGGATGAATAAACCTCCCAAGGCCTGTAATAGGCATGAGTGGTTGGGTATTCAAGCCCCCAAGGCCTATCGAGGGCCTATAACAGGCCCTAGAGGCTTAGAGCCTCCTAAGGCTATTGGTAACAATTGGCTGAGTGTTATTGGTAACAATTGGCTGTCAATGAACACTATATCTCGACTATGATCAACTTGAAACCCACTTCACCATGAAACCCTTGATCTCAAGCATGCCTCAAGACATGATTTCCCTGCGTACTGGTAAGCCCGAGCCTTGCCTCAACCTGATTTCTCATCCGGTCGTGATCTCGCCATATCCATTTGGTGGATATTTGTCAACCCGCCCATATAAAAAAGATCCAAAAGTATTTTTGTATTGATACATTAAATAAAAAAACCCTTTGCCCCTTAATATATAAGCAATATAATTTTTAGGTTTTCATGAATATTTAATACCGCAATATGAATGAACGTGATATTATATTACCTTCTAGTGAAGTCTTTGTGGCCTAAGGCTGTGAGTGAGCTTGCCTAGTCCCTCCTTAGTAGATACATAGCCCCAGCTCGGTGGTAGTCTCTGAGTGTTGAAATATTATAGTCTGGGAAGAGACCTATGGTTTGGTTGGAACGTTGCAGTCCATAGACAGTTTTCTTGGAGATTCAATGGAGGAGATAAGTGTTCCTTGTTCCTTGGATGATGTTTGTTCTACATTTGTGCATGTTTGTTTATTTATGTCAGAATATATGATTTGATCCAAATGAGTGATAGGGATGAATGCCTATGCATTATGTTTCATTTTGTTGTGCATGTCATTGCCATACTTATGCACCTTTGCATTTTTATATCATGTTAGCACTCATATGTATTTAGGCTTAAGGAGTAGGGATAAGTCCCAGCATGATAGATCACCAATCTGCCTGGGAGAAATAGGTTGATGTATTCCATTCTATGTGTGTGGGTAATGTTTCATCCTCCTATGTTCATTGGTGTATGAATATGCATATAAGAGTGTATTTAAATTATCCTTCTATGCATTTGCATTTCCATGGGAGTAATGTATTTAAATTATCCATTAGTGAATTAGGGATAAACCGGGTAAGTGTGTAGGATACTTCAGCCATGACTGTGGGGAAATAGTAGACACCCCCCTGTGGTGCTCATGACCCATGTGGAAGAGTGGAGTGGTAAGGAGGCATAAATGGGGTTTAAATCCATATTTTGGAGTGGAAGAAGGGCAAGATCAGAATCCTCAGATGTGGATGAAGACCCTACAGTTGTATAGAGATCTCCAATATATTTCCAACGGTATTGGACTTGTCCAATTTGGCCCAAGGATGAAGGATTTATCGGGTTGGGAAGTTGACTGTAACATAGCATGGCCAACTCCTTGACTTCCTACATCTGCATTGCGAAATGCGGAAGTCGGGGCGCATTTCTGCAGCGCCAGGCACTTTGGCACTCCACAATTCTGAATTTCGCACTGCGGAATGTGGGTGTTGGGGGTGCATTTCTGCAGTGACGGGCACTTTGGTGCTCCCCAGTTCCAACTTTCGCACTACAGAATGCAGAATTCGGGGGCGCATTTCTCCAGATCTGGGCACTTTGGCGCTCCAGATTTCTGACTTTCGCACTGCGGAATGCGGAAGTCGGGGGCGCATTTCCGCTGCTCCAAGCACTTTGGCACTCTACAGTTCCAACTTTCGCACTACGAAATGCGGAATGCGGAGGCGCATTTCTGCAACGCTGGGTATGGTAGCACTCCAGATTTTCGACATCCTCACTATGGAATGTGGAATTCGGGGGTGCATTTCTACAACATTGAGTATGGTAGCGCTCTGCATTTCCCACTTCTGCACTGCAGAACTCAGAGTCGTATTTCGTTCATCGCTGTGATTTGGGTGTTTTTCCCTTCCGAATTCCAACTGTGGATTGTGGTTAGGTTGATTTCAGATCAGAATCCATTGTGGATGCGTGTAAAAATGAGAGAATTGTTGGAAAAAAAATGTACCTGATTGCCTCCCATCACCTTTGAAGGGCACCAAGGCGACCGAAGACATGACAATTGGTATCATAGCCCAAGTTACAACATTGGGGCTACTTTGGTCCAAAGCATGAGTTACAGGCGTAGAGATTCCATGAATTGGACCATGCTATGATGGATAATTGGAGAGGGAGAATTCCTCAGCTCTTCCTTTCCGATTTTTATATACATGAAATTGTGGATATGAATGTTGAAAATGCAATAGATTAGGTAGATTCAATGTGTATGCATAGTAGGCATATCAAGAGCTAACGCATATTGCATGTAAACTTGTGTGAACTTGCTTGTGCTTGCATGTGGTATTGCATATTGGAAAAATTTGTTAATGAGCACATTGCATTTCAATTTGAATGCACATCCGCTAAATGGATTATGGGAAAAGATTATGCTGCATGCCTTTGATTCTTGCAATGTTGCATAAAGATATGTAGAAAATATTTTTGAGATTCCTTGCTTACACTTTGCTTTGAGAAATTACAAGGACCAAGATAATAGAAGCATGGCTGAAGATGAGGATGAGGATGATATTGCATGATACGAGTAGCCTTGTGAAGAAAGGCTAGAGCACCAATCCATGATCAAGAGGTTGGTGGAAGGACTGTGTAGCCTTGGTAAGAAGCCAACTGATTAGGTAACGGCAGTATGTTGATGGAAGCCATGCAGGGAATTTTTACTATGCTAATTGTACAAGTGTTGAAAAAGGATGGGTAAGAATCCTTAACCATGTTTTAATCGTCATAAAATGGTATGCATGTAATAGTGAATGCATTTGTGTGAATGAAATACCACATGGTATGGTGAGGTATGTGATAGAAAAGAAATGGGCATTATACCATGTGACTATTTAGATTTAGAATGCATTCATATGAAATTATATCATGCCATTTGCATATGTTGGTTATGAGTTTAATAACCAAAGCAAGTGAGGACTTATGGTCCTATTATAGTAGTGCATGCTATGTGAGATAGCCCTAGTTAAGCCATAATGTGTCTGGAATAGTGGAATGCATGACATTATAGTATAGTATGCATGGATCAATATGCATTAAAATATTTTGTAAATATGTGATGGCATGAAGTGAATGCACATTAAAAGCTAATGTAAATATTGTGAATGTGCATGCATGTGTGTGGGTGCACATTTTGTGATGCATTGTGTGAATGCATGGTTGTATTACATATATGTCATTACAATTAGATAATAGATGAAATGATGGATTGATGGTATCATTTCATGAGCTGTTGTGAATGCAGGAGAATGATTGCATGAAGGTAGTCATGTTTGATGGGCTACCAGGATGCTCTGTTGGAAGGACAGAGTTGCATGAAAGAATATGGTTGTGAAATAATGAGAATTGGAAATGTTTAAATTGCATAGACAATGTGACGGTATCTTGCAATTCCATTGTGATAGTGATGCATATAAAGTATATATATATATATATATATATATATATATATTTAGTTACATTGAAGTGCTAACAGCTGGAAGTGTTTTGAGTTATGGAGTGTTATAATTATGAAACACTTCAGTGATTGTTGCAACAATGAAATATTATATGCATGAAAACTTACAAGTGTTTGGACTGATTTAAATTTTCAGATTTCAGGTATATTGTCTTGGGCATGGCCATATAGGTAAGTCCATCTTAAAGGATGGAATCTACCATGTGAAAATGCCTAGTATTGTGAGAAAGATCTCATGAATGAGAAATCTGATTTCTGGATGAAACAGATTTGTGAAATTGATCATTTGCTAACAAATACTAATTGTTGTTTGGATATTCACAATTGTGTCAAAGGGACATGTTGTAGGTGGATGGTTGTGTTATGGTAGCAAGTATAAAACTCTAATGGACAGAGTGGTGCCATTTACAAGAGCCAAACAATACGAGGATGTCTCATTTGAACTGCATGTTGGTAAACAATGTGGGTGAGATGGTAAAATTATGCCAAGAGGGCATATGTGGGTTATGGAACGTGAAAGAGAATGGGATGGAAAACCGAGGGACTATTGACTCAGAGAATGGAGCCCCCATTCCTCACGAATGAAGAAAATATACATCTGCAAAATGGATGAGTATTTTGTAACCCTAGCTAAGATTATGCATGTCTAATTATTAAGAGTTAATAGGCTGAGCAGGTTTTATTTCTTTCTATTTCAGACTGCTTGAGTATGATTAGGGCCTACATGGCTCACATCCAAAAGGGGTGCACACCTTTCGGGTGTTGGTTTATGTTAGGGTTGTCAATATTGAGTACACCCTAAGGAAATGGACGCATTCCTGGTGTTTCAATATTTGAGAGGGAATGTTATGAAATATGTTTACAAATTTAGAGCAACAATACTGATGAGCTTGCTTATCCATCTTGTGTTTGCAGCTTAAACATATGCAATTTGGTGCTGCACACTAAAGAAGTAAAGTAAAAAAGGAGTAATATCCTTATGTGTGTGAAGAGTTGTTGTATGCTTGATAAACACAATCGGTGTACTGGATTGGAATTGGTTATTTGGATGTTGTGGTGGTATTGGTGAAGGGTTGTTGCATGCCTGATAAACCTAGTCAGTGTACTGGCTTGCCATTGGTTATTTGGATGTTGTGGTGGTATTGGTGAAGGGTTGTTGTATGCCTGATAAACCCAGTCGGTGCACTGGATTGGAATTGGTTATTTGGATGTTGTAGTGGTATTGGTGAAGGGTTGTTGTATGCCTGATAAAACCAGTTGGTGTATTCGCTTGGCATTGGCTACTTAAGAATCTACGACTCCAGACCTAATTCTTCATAGAAGACTTCCAATCCTATACTTGAAGATATACTCTAGAAATTTGTATCCTTGACAAAATTTGAATTCCAACCGATGGCCAAACCACCAAAATGACCCCTTACATCTACAGTGACAAAAGAACATCCTTTGAAAATGCCATCCAAAAATAGTTTCATGGAATCCCATTCCTTTAGTGTTTCCTAAAGTAGAAGAATGTCCAGGATTCTGGAGACCACCAACCTCTTAAGTGATGATTTTTTTTATGGGCTCACCAAACCCTTATATTTAAAGGATAACAACTTCATTTTGAAACCCCGGAGAGGGATTTAGATTATCTAATTGCCTTGTCAATTGATTTTTTTTTCCTACTGCCATGTCAACTCGATCCTTATCTTGGGCTTTAGAGAGGAAATATTTCCTTACCCTTCCTTTACCACACAAACAGTTACTGGATATAGGACCACGAACCCCACCTGATTACTAGATTAGATTATCACAAAAATAATTTTGTTTCACAGGGTATATAGAATCATAGAATCTTTAGAAGAGTCCAAATCTGAGGAAACTATGGCAAGAGGGATGGATACTCCTTCCCATTGGCTAGGACACACCACTGAGTTCCACAGGGATAAGGGAAATGTAATACCCCCATTTTGACCCTTAGGATATTTTGGTTGTAATGTAACTATTGTATGCATGTTATGTTTCCTAGCATGGAACTCAAGGCCAAGGCACCACTAGTGAATGCTCAACATTGAAGAGGAAAGTATGTGGGATTAGGGTAACCATGTGTTGGTAATCTATGGAAAATGTAAATGATGTAAATGATACCATGTAAATAAAAATACCAAGGGATGGATATGGCTGCAACTAAATGAGGTGGGACTATGTATCCACTAGGGAGAGGTGAGGGGGTGTGGGATGGAACCCTAGGCTGTCATATGCCACCTAGAGAACCCCTTTCACTTTCCTATCTTCCATTGAATGCCATTGTAAGGAGGTGGGTGAAGAGAATTGTTCATGAGGTCGATGAAGTATGGGATAGCCCTGATATCCATAAGGTAGGGTATGGGGCTCTTCCTTGATTGTCCCATAAGACACCCTACCTCGTGGAGGACGCATTCCTCATTCCCAGACCTTAGTTGATCATACAAGAATCAATTGAACCCTTATAGGACCGAGCAAAGAGGAAGAAAACTAGGAATCATGATCCTCAGTAAGGCCTTGAATTACAGAGCCAAAGACTCATAGAGAATTGTGTGGGAAAGGAAAACCCTGGATAGGATCCACAAAACCGAACCTTGGTGCGTTTTGGAGAGATTTAGACACCCGAAATCCTTAGGAAACCTATGAGAAACCCAGGTTTATTAGCCTGAAATTGTAAATGCGGGACAGAGCTTCAGCTGCAATGTGGAGAGAGATCCGAGTGCGGATCACATTGGGAAGAGGCCAAGAGGTTTTAGACTGCATGGTAGAGCCAGAGTGGGCTCATTTACCTTGATCTAACAGTCAGGACCAGCCACACCTGCCAAGATCAGTGTTAAGGGAAGGAGCGCCCTAGGTACTAGGCAGCAGAGAAGGGGACCTTAATTAGGCTGAGAGTGGAGGGGATGGGGGTGGATAAATTTCCTGAGGTCATTGGGATATGTCTACAGCTCTGTGGATGATTTTATTGACCTAGAAAACCTTTACCTGCCTCCCCATTTTCTTAACAAATCAACTATTTGTTGGATTCCCTGAAGGACTATGCCTAAGGCTATGAGTGAGCTTTCCTAGTCCCTCCTTACTGGATACATAGCCCTAGCTCGGGGGTAGTCTCTGAGTGCTGAAATATTATAGGCTGGGCAGAGACCTGCGGTTGGGTTGAAACGTTGCAGTCGATAGCCAGTTTGCTTGGAGATTCAATGGAGGAGATAAGTGTTCCTTGTTCCTTGGATGATGTTTGTTTATTTATGTCAGAATGTATGATTTGATCCAAATGAGTGATAGGGATGAATGCCTATGCATTATGTTTCATTTTGTTGAGCATGTCATTTCCATACTTTTGCACCTTTGCATTTTTATATCATGTTAGCACTCATATGTATTTGGGCTTAAGGAGTAGGGCTAAGTCCCAACATGCTAGATCACCAATCTTCCTGGGAGAAATAGGTTGATGTATTCCATTCTATGTGTGTGGATAATGTTTCATCCTCCTGTGTTCATTGGTGTATGAATCTGCATACAAGAGTGACTTATTATACTTCTACACATTTGCATTTCCATGGGTGTAATGTATTTAAATTATCCATTAGTGAATTAGGGATAAACCGGGTAAGTGTGCAAGATACTTCAGCCATGACTATGGGGAAAGAGTAGACACCCCCCTGTGGTGCTCATGACCCTTGTTGACTAGATGAAGGGAGAGGACATGGAAGAGTACAACAGAGCTTCTTGTGGAGTGGTAAGGAGGCATAAATGGGGTTTAAGCCCATATTTTGGAGTGGAAGAAGGGAAGGATCAAAATCCTTAGGTGTGGATGAAGACCCTACAGCTGTATAGATATCTCCAAGATCTTTCCAACGGTATTGAACTTGTCGAATTTGGCCCAAGGATGAAGGGGTTATTAGGCTGGGAAGTTGATTGTAACAGGGCATGGCCAGCTCCTTGACTTCCCGCATCCCCATTGCGGAATGGAGAAGTCGAGGGAGCATTTATGCAGTGCTGGGCACTTTGGCACTCCGCAGTTTTGAATTCCGCACTGCAAAATGCGGATTTTTGGGGCGCATTTCTGCAGTGATGGGCAATTTGGTGCTCCAGAGTTACGACTTTCAAACTGCGGAATGCGAAAGTCGGGGGTGCATTTTTCCAGTACCAAGCACTTTGGCACTCTGGAGTTCCAACTTTCGCACTACGGAATGCAGAAGTCGGGGGCACATTTATGCTGCTCCGGGCACTTTGGCGCTCTGCAGTTTCAATTTTTGCAATGCGGAATGTGGAAGTCGAGGGCGCATTTTTGCAGCGACGGGTATGGTGGCGCTCCGCATTTCCGACTTCCTCATTGTGGAATGCAGAATTCGGGGTCACATTTCTAGAGCATCGGGTATGGTGGCGCTCCGCATCTCTGACTTCCACACTCTAGAATTCAGAAGTCGGAGTCACATTTTGTTTGACGTCGTGATTTGGGCGTTCTTCCCTTCCGAATTTCAACGACGGATTGCGGCCATGTTGATTGCGGATTGCGGATCAAAATCCATTGCGGCTGCGTGTAAAACTGAGAGAATTTTTGGAAAAAAAATGTATCCAGTTGTCTCCCATCACCGCTGATATGCACCAAGGTGACCAGGAAACTGACAATTGGTATCATAGCCCAAGTTACAGCCTTAGGGTTTCTTTGGGCCAAAGTATGAGTTACAAGAATATAGATTCCATGATTTGGACCATGCTATGATGGAGAATTGGAGAGGGACAATTCCTCAACTCTTCCCTTGTTGTTATATTTAAACTTTATGAGTTATATATATATGAAATTGTGGATAGGAATGTTGAAAATGCAATAGATTAGGTAGATTCAATGTGTATGCATAGTAGGCATATCAAGAGATAATGCATACTGCATGTAAACTTGTGTGAACTTGCTTGTACTTGCATGTGCTATTGCATATTGGAAAAAGTTGTTAATGAGCACATTACATTTCAATTTGAATGCACAACCGCTAAATGGATTGCGGGAAAAGCTTATGCTGTATGCCTTTGATTCTTGCAATGTTGCATAAAGATATGTAGAAAATATTTTTGAGATTCCTTGCTTACACTTTTCTTTGAGAAATTACAAGGACTAAGATGATAGAAGCATGGCTGAAGATGAGGATGAGTATGATATGGCATGATACCAGTAGCCTTGTGAAGAAAGGAAGGAGCACCAATCCATGATCAAGAGGTTGGTGGAAGGACTGTGTAGCCTTGGTAAGAAGCCAACTGATCAGGTAACAACGGTATGTTGATGGAAACCATGCAGGTAATTTTTATTATGTTAATTGTACAAGTGTTGAGAAAGGATGGGTAAGAATCCTTAACCATGTTTTAATCATCATAAAATGGTATGCATGTAATAGTGCATGCATTTGTGTGAATGACATCCCACATGGTATGGTGAGGTATGTAATAGTAAAGAAATGGGAATTATACCATGTGATTGTTTAGGTTTAGAATGCATTCATATGAAATTATATCATGCCATTTGCATATGCTAGTTATGAGTTTAATAACCAAAGCAAGTGAGGACTTACGGTCCTGTTATAGTAGTGCATGCTATGTGAAATATCCCTAGTTAGGCCATAATGTGTCTGGAATAGTGGAATGCATGACATTATAGTATAATATGCATGGATCAATATGCATTAACAGATTTTCTAAATATGTGGTGGCATGAAGTGAATGCACATTAAAATCTAATGTAAATATTGTGAATGTGTGTGGGTGCACATGTTGTGATGCATTGTGTGAATGTATGGTTGTATTACATATATGTCATTACAATTAGATAATAGATGAAATGATGGATTGATGGTATCATTTCATGAGCTATTGTGAATGCAGGAGAATGATTGCACGAAGGTAGTCATGTTTGATGGGCTACCAAGATGCTCTGTTGGAAGGACAGAGTTGCACGAAAGAATATGGTTGTGAAATAATGAGAATTGGAAGTGTTTAAATTGCATAGACAATGTGACGGTATCTTGTAATTCCATTGTGATAATGATGCATATAAAGTATATATATATATATATATATATATATATATATATCGTTACATTGAAGTGCTAACAACTGAAAGTGTTTTGAGTTATGGAGTATTATAATTATGAAACACTTCAGTGATTGTTGCAACAATGAAATATTATATGCATGAAAACTTACAAGCGTTTGGACTAATTTAAATTTTCAGATTTCAGGTAGATTGTCTTGGGCATGGCCATGTAGGTAAGTCCATCTTAAAGGATGGAATCTACCATGTGAAAATGCCAAGTATTGTGAGAAATATCTCTTGAATGAGAAATCTGATTTCTGGATGAAACAGATTTGTAAAATTCAGATTTGTGAAATTGATCATTTGCTAACAAATACTAATGGTTGTTTGGATCTTCATGGTGAGCTCTAAGTATGGGTTCCTAATGAGGACAGCTATACTAAGAGCTTACTTTAATTATCAAACCAGAGGACGTACAAACTTTAGAGGCACTGGCACTATATGTGCTCTTCTAGGATAGTCTTTGTCGAAGTTTAGGTGTTCGTATCAATGTTCTTAAAGAGCTTCCTGACAAAGCTTAAATGAACTATAAACCGGGATTGTTAATTTATGGAAGAGAAATTCCTATGCTAAGAAATCAAATACTGAAAGCAGGAAATCTATGGATAGGAATTTGAATGCAGGAAACAGTACTCTATTTTTAAGACTTAACTTTATGAAGACAATAAAAATTATACTATGAAATTGAATGCTGGAATTATAACAGATCTATTCTAAAGTAATGAAAGCTTGATCTTTAATCTTACTGTAAATTGAATGCATAAAAATCAAAGTCTGATCTAACATAATCTAAGGCTAAAGCTAAATTCGGAATGCCATTATCTAATGCTGCAATCTTTAATCAAATCGTGTAACCAATAAATACTGAAAGAAATCAATCTCTATGAGCAATCCTAAGAATGAAATGAATACATATGCTTAAGATCTAAATCGCTACTTCAGAAGTAAATGCAAGTACATAGAGAAATACGTGTTAAATTATGCTTTGACGGAATGCTACTACAGGACTACAGACACAGCATTATCATACTACGGAATGCGTTGTAATGAACTACGGAATCATAAGTGATCAACCACTAAAAAAATTATATCGTGTTATCTAGACGCTATTTAGAATACTCTCATCTGCAATATAAATTCAATCAATGCACAATACATAATGAGAAATACATGTACTGCAAGATCTCCTGACTTACGTGTTCGAGGGGCCCTCTCCAACCCGTACTCAGGAGTGAAAAGAACTTATAAACGCTGAATCATAGAAAACATCAAGTCTTTATTTAAAATAGAAACTTCATCGTTAAAAACCAGGTCTATAACACAACCATCTTGATAGTCTGAAACTGAAACAATAATTCTTCAAAATAGCAGCAGGGGCCTCTCGCTACCTGAGAGGTCCATATTTATAAAATCCAAATGCTTAACCTAACAAAAATGTCTAACTGTCGATTCTCTTTGAATAGGAGTTCGTTCTCTACAGATCAGGAAAAAGGCGTTGAGTTTGGTGATGTTCTTCTAGTCCTTCACTTGATCCACGCGTTATCCTTGAGTACACCTACACCTGCCCATTCAACCTCATTTTTCATGAAATTAGCTCATAGCAACGCTTTTCAAAACATAATAGAAATAATCTTTTAAACACTTCATTAAATAATTAAGGTACATCATTTTCCCACTAACGAGTGTATCTTTTAAGCCTTTCTTGTATTTTCTGGTGGAAAAAGAAACTATCAGATACCTGAAATGGGGACTCATCACTTGACAATTGTGTCAAGGGGACATATTGTAGGTGGATGGTTGTGTTATGGTAGAAAGCATAAAACTCTAATGGACAGAGTGGTGCCACTTACAAGAGCCAAACAATACAAGGATGTCTCATTTGAACTGTATGTTGGTAAACAATGTGGGTGAGATGGTAAAATTATGCCAAGAGGGCATATGTGGGTTATGGAATGTGAAAGAGATTGGGATGGAAAACCGAGGGACTGTTGACTTAGAGAAGCGATCCCCCATTCCTCACGAATGAAGAAAAGATACATCTGCAAAATGGATGAGTTTTATGTAACCCTAGCTAAGATTATGCATGTCTAATTATTAAGAGTTAATAGGCTGAGTAGGTTTTATTTCTTTCTATTTCAGACTGCTTGAGTATGATTAGGGCCTACATGGCTCACATCCGAAAGGGGTGCACACCTTTTGGGTGTTGGGTTATGTTAGGGTTGTCAATATTGAGTACACCCTAAGGGAATGGACACATTCCTGGTGTTTCAATATTTGAGAGGGAATGTTATGAAATATGTTTACAATTTTAGAGAAGCAATATTGCTGAGCTTGCTTATCCATCTTGTGTTTGCAGCTTAAACAGATGCAATTTGGTGCTACACACTAAAGAAGCAAAGTGAAGAAGGGGTACCATCCTTATGTGTGTGAAGAGTTTTTGTATGCTTGATAAACACAATCGGTGTACTAGCTTGACATTGGTTATTTGGATGTTGTGGTGGTATTGGTGAAGACCTGTTGTATGCCTGATATACCCCGTCGGTGTACTGGCTTGGCATTGGTTATTTGGATGTTGTGGTGGTATTGGTGAAGGGTTGTTGTATGCCTGATAAACCTAGTCGGTGTAAGGCTTGGAATTGGTTATTTGGATGTTGTAGTGGTATTGGTGAAGGGTTGTTGTATGCCTGATAAACCCAGTCGGTGTACTGGATTGGCATTGGTTATTTGGATGTTGTGGTGGTATTAGTGAAGGGTTTTTGTATGCCTGATAAACCCTGTCGGTGTACTGGCTTGGCATTGGCTACTTGGATGTTGTGGAGCAGAATGTGTGTTGTCCAAACATTCATGTCACATTCCCTCCCATCTATCCAATTTCTGGAAGGGAACAGTATGCCAATCTATGGGGCTTTTTAAACTATCTCATCCCATTCATTAGATTCATGCAATTAAAAACCCATGTGTACAGATGTAAATTCAACAAACATGCACAATGGAGATAAACTCATTCACACACATAATTTCATGTGCATTCAATATATCAATAACAGTCATTTAATTTAAACACTGCAGAGGCAAAACACATAGATAGAAAACACTTATCTTTGTTGTGCAATTGTCCCACACAACTAGCTATGTCGCTACAACATTCCTCCCAATTGTAGGTCTCTGCCCAACCTATATTATTTCAGCACTCAGAGACCACCCCCGAGCTGGGCATGATATCTACAAGGAAAAGGGGACTTGCAAGCTCATACACAACCAAATAATCATTTTCATTTAAGCCAAGCCAGTCCACAACTGGGTTTATCAGGCTAAATCTGAACCCTCTTCATTTGTGGATGCTTCCACCCAAGATCAATCCAAAACAATGGAAACCCATTTCAACCCCAACAATCCCCTACACACAAAAAAATCATAAACTGGGCATGGATACACATAACAACAAAATCCCAAGTGTTGGGTATGAATGGAAAACGTGGGCAACCAAAATGAAGTGAGAAATGGGGAAAACAACCCTGGGAAGGCAATTTCATTTTTAGAAAACATCCATGGGCATTCAAAGAGCTGCAATGGTCTCTACAAACACCCAGATCGTGCTCTCTCCTTCCCAACAGGTATGTAATACAAAAACGAGTTCCCAGCAATGCCAAAAGGGAGGAAAACACTAGAAATCAGTGGACAAAAATTCCCAGGCAGCTCCCAATAGGTCTGCAACACAAAAACGCCCTCTTCCCAGCTAGAAGACCTAGAGAAACCAGAAAAACATGGCTGGAAAACGCCCAGGTAGTTCCAAAAATGTGAGAGAGGCAAACCCCCTTCATGGGTAATGGCTTAGGGAGCCAATCATGGCTATTTTCTTTCCCAAGAAGAAAAAACATGATTTTCCATGAGGGTGGCTTGCCCATACTCGAATTTGGAAAGCCATACCTTCCCAATCCCCAAGGCATTAACTACTTCACCCAACTCTTGGGAGACATGAATGATTGGGCACCAAAGTCAACATGGGTAGTTGATGGTTGATGGGTTCTCTCATTGACACTTGGCTTGACTTCAATGGCTCAAGGGTTTGAATATTTCCCTCTCAATTCCTTTTAACATCATGCCCCCATCTCTTGTTGCATTGCATAGCTAGTTGTGGGCATTTTTATATTAAAATGCATATTTATAATTCCCATGGTTCTCTAGCACATGGGAAACATAATATCCAATACTTGCCTCTTTGAGGTCGAGCGTTCACTAGCGGGGGCTTAGCCTTGAGATCCACACTAGGAATCATACATAATATGCATACAATATTTACATTATAGCCCAAAATATTACAAGGGTCAAAATGGGGATGTGACATACCCCTCCCCTTGGAATAACACCGTCCTCGGTGTTCCAATACCTAGGAATACATACACACTTTATGCATGTCCAAAATTCACAAAACATGCAGGTCTGTCCTGCATTTCATTGATTGGAGATGTCAAGGTGAGGTTCTTGAGCCCCTGCACATTGCTCCTGCTGGCTGTCACTTTTCTTGCTACCCCTTGTTGGACATTCGCAGAGGAGGTGACTTCCTCCACATCCCCAACATTCTATTGGAGATAACTGCCTATGTTTTCCTTTTTCAGCATTCTTGCTCTCTTCCAGCCTTGGGCGTTTCCTAATGGGGTGATTGGACGAATATTTCATCATTGGTCCACTTTCCTTTCCCTTATTGATTGCTCCCAAAATACTTTGTACCTCTTTTTGCAGACGAATAGAGTCCTGCAAAACCTTGTGGTTCATCGCATTCTACTGCTTTTGTAGCTTGAGCATCTCTCCAAGGTTTTCTTGGGTCTTGGAAATTGTTTGAAGAATACTTTCAGCTAAGTCCAATAGCCCTTGGTATGCGGCCATGGTCAATGCACACATCTTTCCTCACTTGCTTGCTAGCACCACTTGTTTGTTTTTGTAACGGCTGCAACCAATTGCGTTCAATTTCTCACCTGTGAAATTCATTATTGCAATTCTTTGTTAGGCCAAGCATAACATAAACATTAAAATTAGTCAATTAATTTCCCAATTGACATGGAACATCCATGCTTTATTCATGAGACTTCCACACTTTTCATGCTTTCCCGACATACATATGAACTCATTCATGTTCATCCTTTCACAGTGAAATAACTATTTTAGCATTCACAATTTAATTCAAGCAAATAAACACATTCTTCTTCTAGTCATGACATGCATTCAACAATTCTTTGTTTTATAAATGCATCAATAAATAGGAAATAGAAGAGTAAGAGTTTCTCCCTCTTAGTCTTGTTCCAACCCGGAGCCACTCCATCACTATGGTTCTATGCTCCTTAGCCTCTTTCACTTTAATGTGAACTCTTGAATTTCCCTTTACTGGCTATGACACTTAGTGTCCAAGGTCTGTCTAATGCTTTTCAACTTGGGCACCCCTTCCCATTCTATTTACAAAACCTTTGGTTGCTAGGACCCACTCATGTTCACTAGCACCATCTTTTATTACTTCTCATATTGAGCTCTTTAGGACGGTCATATGTCCATATGCATCCCTATGATGCCTTTCTGGTCCTTGCTTTCAACAATACCTACACTCAAACATTGAATCAATTCACATGTTTAGTTTATTTCATAAGGTTTTTCTCTAAAAAAGAGTTTGAGAAATCATAACCAAATCATATACACACGTATATTCATAAGCAAGAAGCTGGAAGATAACCAAATACTTATCTGTATTAGATGTCTTCACTTTATTCCACGGGATCCTTCTTTGCTTTACAAGCCTTGGATTTCTCGTGGACACAATTATGAATGTTGGGCCAGCACGTAGGCTACTCCACAATCATTCGAATAGTCAATGCCAGGCCAGTACGCTGACTGGTTTTATCAATTGTTTAAGGGGTATTGGGCCAGCATACACGTTGTTTCACAATATTAAGTAGTAAATGCCCAACCAGTGACTCTCTGGATTTATCAATAATTTTATAGCGCTTTCAGGGTCTTGCTTTCCTGCAATGACCAAGGTTTCCAACAAAGAAACATTCGTGTATCAGCTTAGTCGTTAGAAGACTTATACCTGAAATCTTCATTATTCCAAACAAGACATAAATGAAACTAAATACTTATATGTATTGTGTGTTTCCCCTCCGGTCCACAGGATCCTTCTTTGCTTTGCAAGACTTGGGATCGCTTATGGACTTGGATGTAGTTAATGCTTCACTAGTACACCTTCATGCCGACTGGATTTACCAAGCATTTGGTGGTGCCCAACCAGTCCCATACCTGGTTGGCCCTCTCCATTTCCGAGCCAACATATTCGTCTGGGTCATAGACCAATGGAAGGAAACTGCGCCACCTGACCATTATAGGTCAAGTCTCTACTCTGGATCCATAGGAATCTCAGGGTTTTCAGTCAGTCTTGGTGCCCGCCCTCCTACTGTTGTCCCAATAGATATTTTATGCCTTCACCAATGTCTCCACACCTTCTTGCACCACAACCCTTCACACACACAACTCTTCATTCATACAAGGGCATCACTCCTTTTCTGGTGCAAATCAGTGGTTCCTTTTAGGAACTTTATAGGTGACTTTCTTGACTGTAGGTTAGCATGACCCCACTCACACAAGGATGATACCTCTTCTTATTACCCAGATCTTCGGGCCTGTCCATCCCTTCTGGTAATATTTCGTGTGAGCATAGAAAGGTTACCAATTCCTATACAGTCCTTTTGCGTACCCTTCTTCCCTTTGCCTCTCAATGTGCAGTATCAATGTGCATCTGTGTAGGCGAACAACACAAGAAGGATAAGCAATATCATCAGTATTGATGTTCAATTTTGTAACCATAATCCATATCATTCACTATCAAGTATTGAAACACCAGGAATGCGTCCATCCCCTTAGGGTGTAGTCAATATTGAAAACCCTATCATGACCCAGCACCAGAAAAGGTGTGCACCCCCTTTCCGATGTGCGCCGTGTAGGCCCTAATCATACTCAAGCAGTCTGCAATGATATAAATAATATAGATCATGCTCTGCATATTAACCCTAATAATTTAGACATGCATGTTCTTGTCTAGGGTCACAAAATACTCATTCATTTTGCATATGTAACTCACATGCCTTCTGGGCATAGCTTTACCATCTCCCTCTCATGGTTTACCGACATGCAGTTTGGCTGAGATATTATTAATGGTGTTTCACCCGAAACCCATTTCCAAAGCATGGGGTCTTTCCCATCTAGTTTGGCTTTTGCAGGCCATCACTCCTAGTCTTCCTGCAATGTGTCTTCCTAGCACATTTATCAAATAGCCAAACAGTTAGCAGAATTTAACAATAAAATTCAAATCTGATTTCTCTAATCAGTCAATGGCATTGATAATTAAATTCAAGTATGAATAGCAATTCTGTCCTCTATGGAAATTGATTTGCTTAGCCATGAGTCTATTCTGATATAATTTGGCTCTTGCTCACGGTAGATTCCCATCTTCATCGTGGACTTACCCATATTTTCCATGCCCAAAACAATCTACCTGAAATCTGAAACTTCCATCAACCAAATGCTTTGTAAGTCTCTATGCATATAATATTTCATTGTTGCCACAGTCACTAAAGCATTTTAATATCACCAAAATAATCTACTTCATGTGAATCATTACCATACTAGAGTTGCATGGTTTAATTACATCATTTTATGCAATCATTCTCTTGCATTCACAATAGCTCATGAAATGCTCTTAGAATTGACAATAGTTCACCATTCCATCTATTATCTAGTTGTAATGAAACATACACCACCATCATGCATTCACACAATGCATATCAACATGTGCACCTATACATATGCATGCAGTTTTACATCACTCACAAAATCTTTTAGTGTGCAATCACTCAATGTATAACCACAAGATTATACATAATATTTTAATGCACATCTCCTCAATGAAACCCTGCATTAATTTATGAGTACTATGCATTCAAACATATTATGGCCTAACCATGTACTACCATGACAGGGCCATAAGTCCTCACTTGCTTTGGTTGTTAAACTCACAACCATCATGGCATGACATAATTTCATATGAATGCATTGAGATTTCTAAGCAATTATAGGGTGTAAGGATCATTGCCTTCACTTACCCATACCTCACCATACTTGGTAGGTTAACAGTCCCATTCGGGCACTCAATACCCTATGGAAACCAAATCATCATAGCTCAAAACATAGTTGAAGGGATCTCACCAAATCCTCTTTCAACATTCATGCAATTAAGCACAAATAACCATTATTTGCATGGATGTTATTAACATCGCTTGATGTTACCTGATCAATTGGCCTCTTACCAAGGCTACTCAGTCATTTTGCCAACATCATGATCACGGACTTGTTGCACCATCCTCTCTTCATAAGGTTGTTGGTCACGTGCAACAACGTCATCAACTTCTTTAGCCATGTTTTGATTGTATTTATCCTACAACCAATGTGGACACAACTAATTATTAGCAACCACCATAATTATCTCAATTGGCTCATGGCATATGTGAAACCTCACTATTTTACCAATATGCAATGTCCTATTCATGCACAAGCATTCCACATGCACTGTGCAATGTTTCTTAATATGCCTACTAGTGCATAGTCATATCATCTATCTAATCTCTTGCATTTCAACATTCCTATGCCATAATTTATATGCACGACCACTTTAGAATTATAAATACAATATCAAGAGGGTAGTGGAGGAATTCTCCCTTCCAATTCTGCATTGTAGCATGGAATTTCCTCTTCCACATCATAGTTGATCCAATTTCATGGGCTCTCTACCATGCACACAAGCAATGATTAGCTATGATCTTCTCACAAAGTAGAAATTCAATATATGTTTCACGTGTATAACATTCATTCATGATATTTTCCAAGCATACAATTATTATGTTATAAACATAAATGGTTTAAGGTGAGAGATTTTCCTTTTATCAGCATTGCCTTACTGCTCCCATTGCTTTTCCCCGTTTGGCGCAAATATTAAGGCTAAAATGGCCGCCATTGTCGTGAATGTTAAGATTATTTTTGCCGCCATTGTCGCGGATGTTAAGGTTAAAATTGCCGTGGGTGGCGCGACTCTTATCGCAAATTTTGCCGCCATGTGTGTCGCAGATATTAACGCTAATTCTACCGCCGCGCACGCAGAAGTTAATGTTAATTCTGCCATCGTGAGCAAAATTTAACCTTAACTTCGTCGACACAGCCTTTGGCAAAATTTTGAAACACTTGGAAAAAATTTGGAATTTTCTCTTCCTTTCAGCACAAAATTAGCAACATCTCCGCCGATCGTGTCGCAAGATATAACGTTAAAATATCCGACCGCCAACCCTGCAACCGTCTACCGCTTCCCTTCGTTGCAGAGTTAACAACTATTTTTCCGACTATTGCGGCGCTTTTGGGCTTATCTTTGCCGACAGAGTCACAAGAGTTAGCCCAATATTTGTCGCCGCGTGCGCAGAAAAATTTAGCCTAATTTTCATCGCCACGCGCGCAGAAAATTAGCCTAATTTTCGCCGCCGCGCACGAAGAAAATTAGCTTAATTTTCGCCGCCGCAACCCTTAGGTAAAATTTTGAAAACAGTCAGAAATTTTTGAGATTTTCTCTTCCTTTTGGTGCAGAATTACCAACTTCGCTACAGACTGTGTCGCAAAAGATAACCTTAAGTTCTGCGCCCGCAAGCCTTCATCGCGGCGACCATGTCGCAAGTTTTAAGGCTAAAATCGCCGCCGCACGCAAGCCTCCATTGCAACTTTTAAGCCTAAAATTTCCGCCGCACGCAGATTTTAAAGTTAAAATTGTCGCCACCGTGTGCAAAACTTAACGCTAAAATCGCCGATAGAGCCTTTAACAGAACTCATAAATACTTAGAAAAATTTTGCAAATTTTCAAAGATAGTTAGAATTTTTTTGGAAATATTTGCTTCGTTTCTTTACAGAGGTAAGCCTCTTAGAGATCATACTTGCATAGAACAAAACAGAAAAAGTATGTCAAGAAAATTGCACCTCTTTCATGTCAAGAATAAAACAACAAAACAACAAAATAATATAAGATGGCAGAGGTTGTGCCTCCTTCTCTTCTTCATAGGGAAATCAAAAAATTCAAAAACATAATTCTATTGCATTAGAAACAATGTAAGTAATCATTCAACCTGAAAAGGGATTTTCTCCCTCCTTCCTCACTTTCATAACATGAAATCAATGCAAGCAATTTTGCAATAATCCCCAAAACAGTCATGGAAATGATTTCCCATCTTAATCAAATAAAAGCTATGAGAGCTTCAGGTTTCTCTAATTCATTTTAACTTAAAATAGTACATACATAGACACACAATGATTTATATCTCTATGAAAGGCCCAACAGCCGCAGTGTTGAATCATAAGCTCTGCAAACTGTTCAACCTTAGTCTGTTGAGGCCCAACATGGTCATCTATGGTGTTTAGAAGGGGATCTTCCCTTGTAACTGTGATCATACTTGGCCCATAAAGGCCCAATGCTGTAGCCTATGGCTCTGATACCAATCTGTCACATTCCCTCCCATCTATCCAATTTCTGGAAGGGAGCATGATGCCAATCTATGGGTATTTTTAAACTAACTCAGTCCATTCATTAGATTCATACAATTAAAAACCCATGTGTACAGATGTAAATTCAACAAACATGCACAACAGAGATAAACTCATCCACACACATAATTTCATATGCATTCAATATATCAATAACAGTCATTTAATTTAAACACTGCAGAGGCAAAACACATAGATAGAAAACACTTATCTTTGTTGTGCAATTGTCCCACACAACTAGCTATGTTGTTGCAACGTTCCTCCCAACCGTAGGTCTCTTCCCAGCCTGTATTATTTCAGCACTCAGAGACCACCCCCAAGATGGGCATGATATCTACAAGGAAAAGGGGACTCTCAAGCTCATACACGGCCAAATAATCATTTGCATTTAAGCCAAGCCAGTCCACAGCTGGGTTTATCAGGCTAAATCTGAACCCTCTTCATTTGTGGATGCTTCCACTCAAGATCAAGCCAAAACAATGGAAACCCATTTCAACCCCAACAATCCCCTACACACAGAAAACTCATAAACTGGGCATGGATACACATAAAAACAAAATCCCAAGTGTTGGGTATGAATGGAAAACGTGGGCAACCGAAACGAAGTGAGAAATGGGGAAAACAACCCTGGGAAGGCAATTTCATTTTCAGAAAACATCCATGGGCATTCAAAGAGCTGCAATGGTCTCTACAAACCCCCAAATCGTGCTCTCTCCTTCCCAACAGATATGTAATACAGAAATGAGTTCCCAACAATGCCAAAAGGGAGGAAAACACTGGAAATCAGTGGACAAAAATGCCCAGGCAGCTCCCAATAGGTCTGCAACACAAAAACGCCCTCTTCCCAGCTAGAAGACCTAGAGAAACCAGAAAAACATGGCTGGAAAACGCCCAGGTAGTTCCAAAAATGTGAGAGAGGCAAACCCCCTTCATGGGTAATGGCTTAGGGAGCCAATCATGGCTATTTTCTTGCCCAAGAAGAAAAAACATGATTTTCCATGAGGGTGGCTTGCCCATACTCGAATTTGGAAAGCCATACCTTCCCAATCCCCAAGGCATTAACTACTTCACCCAACTCTTGGGAGACATGAATGATTGGGCACCAAAGTCAACATGGGTAGTTGATGGTTGATGGGTTCTCTCATTGACACTTGGCTTGACTTCAATGGCTCAAGGGTTTGAATATTTCCCTCTCAATTCCTTTTAACATCATGCCCCCATCTCTTGTTGCATTGCATAGCTAGTTGTGGGCATTTTTATATTAAAATGCATATTTATAATTCCCATGGTTCTCTAGCACATGGGAAACATAATATCCAATACTTGCCTCTTTGAGGTCGAGCGTTCACTAGCGGGGGCTTAGCCTTGAGATCCACACTAGGAATCATACATAATATGCATACAATATTTACATTATAGTGTAAAATATTACAAGGGTCAAAATGGGGATGTGACAATTCGTTATTCTATGAACAGGTGATCTAACGCTTACAGAAACTTGGTTACCTTTCGATGCACACCCGAAGAGCGTTGGAAGGGGTGGGGCAGGTATTGTGGGTGCCATAGTTGTCTAAAGTCAATGTAGGATACCTGTGGAGCTAAAGGAAGATGCTCATAAAGATAATTATTTGGTTATCTTATAGCTTCTTGCTTATTTAATATGAATATACATGTATATATGATATTTAAACTCTTGTGTAGATATAAACCCTATGAAAATGAACTTGACATGTGAATTGACTCAATGTGTGAGTGTAGGTAATGATGGAAGACAGAACTATGAAGGCATCCTGAGGATACATTTGGACATGTGACTGTCTTGGAAAGCTCAACATGAGCAGCAGTGGAAGATGGTGCTAGTGGACTTGTGTGGGTCCCAGCAGCCAAGAATTTTGTAGACAAACTATGGGAGGCGGTTCCCTGGTTGAGAAGCTTTGGATAGAACTTAGACACTAAGTATCATAACCAAAACAAGAAAGAGCAATTCAAGCATTCAAATTGAAGTGAAAGAGGCTAAGGAGCATGGAAGCACAGTGGTGGTGTGACTCCGGAACAAGACTAAGAGGGGAAAACTCTTACTCTTATCTTTCCTTTTTGATTGATGCATTTAGAAAACATAAAATTGTTGAATGCATGATATGGTTGAGATATGATTGTATTTATTTGCTTGAGATAATTGTGAATTCTAGAATAGTTAATTCCCTATGAAAGGATGAACATGAATGAGTTCATGTGTATGTTGGGAAAGCATGAAAATGTGGAAGTCTCATGAATAAAGCATGCAATTTCCATGTCAATTGGGAAAATAATTGACTGATTTAATGTTTATGCTATGCCTTTCCTAACAAGATTTGCAATGATGAATTTCACAGGTGATAAATTGAAATCAATTGGTTGCAGTTGTTACAATACAAGTGGTGCTAGCAAGAAATGTATGTGGGTGAAGGAGGTGGGTGAAGAGCATTGTTCATGAATTCGATGGAGTATGGGATAGCGCTGAAATCCATAAGGCAAGTTATGGGGCTCTTCCTTGCTTGTCCCATAAGCCACCCTACCTCGTGGAGGACGCATTCCTCATTCCCAGACCTTGGTTGATCATACAAGCATCATTTTCACCCTTATATGACCGAGCAGACCAAGCAGAGAGGAAGAAAACTAGGAATCGTGATCCTGAGTAAGGCGGTGAATTACAAAGCCAAAGATGCACAGAGAATTGCGTGGGAAAGGAAAATCGTGGATAGTATCCATAGACCCGAACCTTGGTGCATTTTGGAGAGAGTTATATGCCCAAAATCCTTAGGAAACCCGTGAGAAACCCAGGTATGTCAGCCCAAAATTGTAGACGTGGGATAGAGCTTCGGCCGCAACGTGAAGAGAGATCCAAGTGTCGATTGCATTGGGAAGATGCCAAGAGGTTTTAGACTGCATGGTAGAGCCAGAGTGGGCTCATTTACCTTGATCTAATAGTCAGTACCAGCCAAACCTTCAAATTTTAGTGCTAAGGGAAGGGGCTCCCTAGGCACCGTGCAACATAGAAGGGGACCTTACTTACGCTGAGAGTGGAGGGCATGGGGGTGTCTAAACTGCCTGAGGTCATTGGTATATGCCTATATCTCTTTGGATGAGCTTATTAACCTAGAAAACCCTTACCTTCCTCCCCATTTGCTTGACAAATCAATTGTTTATTGGATGCCCTGAAGGACTATGCCTAAGGCTGTGAGTGAGTTTGCCTAGTCCCTCCTTAGTGGATACATAGCCCCAGCTCGGGAATGGTCTCTGAGTGCTCAAATAGTACAAGATAGGAAGATACCTATGGTTGGGTTGGAACATTGCAGTCCATAGCCAGTTTGCTTGCAGATTCAATGGAAGAGATAAGTGTTCCTTATTCCTTGAATGATGTTTGTTCTACATTTGTGCATGTGTGTTTATTTATCTCAGAATGTATGATTTGATCCAAATGAGTGATAAGGCTGAATTCCTATGCATTATGTTTCATTTTGTTGTGCATGTCATTGCCATACTTTTGCACCTTTTCATTTTTATATCATGTTAGCACACATATGTATTTAGGCTTGAGGAGTAGTGCTAAGTCCCAGCATGCTAGATCACCAATATTCCTGGGAGAAATAGTTTGATGTATTCTATTCTATGTGTGTGGATAATGTTTCATCCTCTTGTGTTCATTGGTGTATGAATCTACATACAACAGTGACTTATTATACTTCTGTACATTTGCATTCCCATGGTTGTAATGTCTTTAAATTATCCATTGATGAATTAGGGATAAACCGGATAAGTGTGCAAGATACTTCATCCATTACTGTGGGGAAATAATAGAGACCCCCTATGGTGCTCATGACCCCTGCGGACCAAATGAAGGGAGAGGACATGGCAGAGTGGAGCAGAGCTTCTTTTTGGAGTGGTAAGGAGGCATAAATGGGGTTTAAGGCCATATTTTGCAGTGGAAGAAGGGTAGGATCAGAATCCTCAAGTGTGGATGAAGACCCTATAGTTGTATATATATCTCCAAGATATTTCCAATGGTACCGAACTTGTCCAATTTGTCCCAAGGATGAAGGCGCTATTGGGCTGGGAAGTTGATTATAACAGGGCATGGCCAGCTCCTCAACTTCTCGCATTCGCAGTGCGGAATGCGGAAGTCGAGGGCGCATTTCTGTAGTGTTGGGCACTTTGGCACTCTGTAGTTCTAACTTCCGCATTGCAGAATGCGGAAGTCGAGGGCACATTTCTGCAGTGACGGGCACTTTAGCGCTCCGCAGTTCTGACTTTCGTACCGCGAAATGCGGAAGTCGGGGGCCCATTTCTGCAGCGCCGGGCACTTTGGCGCTCCGCAGTTCCGACTTCCGCATTGCAGAATGCGGAAGTCAAGGGTGCATTTCTACAATACTGGGCACTTTGGCGCTCCGCAGTTCCAACTTCCGCATTGCGGAATGCGAAATTCGGGGCCGCATTTCTGCAGCGCCGGGTATGGTGGCGTTCTGCATTTCTGACTTCCGCACTGTGGAATGCAGAAGTTGGGGGCACATTTCTATAGTGTCAGGTATGGTGGTGCTCCGAATTTATGACTTCTGCACTGTGGAATACGAAATTCAGAGTTGCATTTTATTCGACGTCGTGATTTGGGCGCTCATCCCTTCTAAATTTCAGCTGCATATTGCGGCAAGGTTGATTGTGGATTGCATATCAGAAGCCAGCGGCTGCGTGTAAAACAAAGAGAATTGTTGGAAAAAAAATGTATCGGATTGTCTCCCATCACCTCTGAAGGGATCCAAGGAAATCCGGAACATGACAAGAAATGACCTGATACTACTATGGTATGGAGAAGAGGAGGACTCACACAAAATAGAGGTTTCATACCAAGAAATATTTTGAAAGGAAACTTAAAGAAGAGCTTCTGATGATATACCCTTTCCATGAGGCACATCAATAGCCAAAACTTGAATGAAAAGGATTTTGTCTACCACCAAATTTCCCTTCTTCGACTGTATTTCTGGGGATATCATCTAAAAATAGGCCATAGGAGTATAGTGTTCCATCCTTGGAACTTCTAAAACATTCACTTGATGCCCTTCTAAAAACATGCCATACTTTTTTGTTGGGGCCACATTTTCCTTCCCTTTGGCCAAGGGTGCGGGTTTGTTATGCATGAAAGAAGCTACATTTTTATTATAAGGGAGGTGAAAAATTTCAGCAATGTGTCCATAATTGTGACACTTGTGACATCTAAATGGCATGCCTTCATAGTATAGACTTTGAACATATGTTTGTTTCCTGACTACAAACTTCATCTCTTCTAACATACCTTCCCTAGTGTCTATATTTACCAATATATGGGCCACTTTCATCTCAGCAGATCCTTCTGTTTGTGCTAGAAATTGTCCCTAGACTACGGAGGGAACAAGCTAGTACAATCTCAAAATAATCAACGGAAAATAAGGCTTGTTTTTGTGATTTTTTGGTTTGAAGGTTTCATATTCAAGAAGATAATCAATTATTCAACCAATGCAAAAACTAAATCATGTAAATCCAAGAACTGAGATAAAACAATGTAAGATGATAAACATAAACCCTAAGCATTCATTTGCACAGTACCGGTTCAGTCCACAACACATGAGCATTCACATGAGTAAAAACCTTAAATAAGGAATGAAATCACAAGTTGAGTGGTCAAAACGACCATAAACAAAATCAATAGACAAAATATAGTGGCTCATATTCATATATAGATCAATCTCAGTCTTCAAAACTTACAAGAGAGCCATATGCATTAGTCTGAATCTATATCTCAATGCTCCAGTCAAGAGTTTAAAGCACTGGTTGAGAATTAGACTGGAAAACACATTCATTCTTTGAGATATGATAATGGAGGAGAGTTTGATTCCCATGACTTCAATGACTTCAGTCGAGATGTAGGAATAAAAAAGATAGTTGATTGTACCGTACAACCCCCAGCAAAATGGGGTTGCTAAAAGAAAGAATAGAACAATATGTGAGGATGCAAAAGCCATGATGTGTGATCAGGATCTTCCCACATCCTTATGGGAAGAATCCTCTAGCACTGCTGTCTATATTCAAAATAGAAGCCCTCATGCTATCTTGGGAGAAAAGACTCCTGAAGAGTTTTTCACTGGTGAAAAGCCAGATGTTGGACACTTTAATATTTTCGGTTGTTTTGTCTACATTCATCTACCAAAAGAGAAGATGACAAAGATGGAACCATATGAAATGAAAGGAACATTTGTTGGATATATTGAATCCTCCAAAGACTACAAAATCTATGTTCAAGGACAAAGAAACATTGAATTCAACATAAATGTAACATTTCATGAAGAGTTTTCCTTCAAGTGCTCCAAATAAATTCAATGTGATTTAGATATGAAGGATCATGATACTCCTATTTTGGAGAATACAAATTTTTATTCTACCCTTTCAAATGGTGAAAAGGAGAAGCCAGATGGGTCCATATATCCGCTTGATCCTTAAGAGACAGAAGATCTGATAGAAATATATCTTGATGAACCTCTCTCTAAGAGGAGATATGCATGGTGTTGAGACATTCTGCAAGAGGCATAAAAGCATGGAGCACTTTCAGGTTCATCTAGAGATCGAAAGAGACCTTAAATATTTACAGGATATGTAGCGCAAATGAGTCAAATCAATTATTTAGGACCCTCTACCTATGAGGAAGCCTCAAAGAAGCAAGTATGAAAATATGCCATGGTAGAATAATACAAATATATCATTAACAATGATGTGTGGGAAGTGGTTCCTAAACCTAACAGGAAGTCCATAGTAATTTCCAAGTGTCTTTATAAAATCAAGCATGCTGCTGATGGAAGTATTGAAAAGTATAAATCAATATTTGTGGCCCATGTTTTCTCACAAGAAGAAGGGATAGACTATGATGATATATTTTCTCTTGTGGCTAGGTATACTACTATCCGAACCATAATTTCCCTTGCTCCAGTTTTGGGTTGGAAACTTCACTAGATGGATGTGAAGACTTCCTTCCTCAATGGTGAGGTTGAGGAAGAGGTTTACATATAGAAACCTGAGGGGTTTGTAGTTCATGGGAAGGATTCCCATGTATGAAAATTTAAGAAATCCTTGTATGGGATTAAGGAATCCCCGATGGCTTGGTATTCGAGGATTGACAACTATATTCTGAGATCGGGTTTATCCAAAAGTGAATTTGACCCCAACCTGTAGTTCAAGGTTGTGAAGAACCAACCATTAATCTTGGTTCTTTATGTTGATGATATGTTCCTTACCAGAGAGGAGAAACATATAGCTCAGTGCAAGAGGGATCTCACTTCTGATTTCGAAATAAAAGACTTAGGTCTTATGCATTATTGTTTTGGTGTAGAAGTTTGGCAAAGGAAAGATGAGATCTTTCTTTCACAAGGAAAGTACACATTTGATGTGTTGCATAGATTTGGTATGGTGTATTGTAAGTCCATGTCTACTCCAATGGTGTCTAATCTAAAGAAAATACATTAATTAGATTCTGGATCGGATCTAGTGGATCCTACCATGTACATACAACTCATTGGTTCCTTGATGTATTTGATACATAGTAGTCTAGACATATGTTATGCAGTAAGTATCTTGAGTCAGTTCATGTCTGAGCCAATACATAGAAATTGGGTTGCAACCAAGGATGTGCTTAGATACCTTCAAGGTACTATTTATTATGGACTCAGATATGCTTCTAGTGTTGGAGTGATGCTACTTGGATATGCCGAATCTGATTGGGGTAGTAGTATTGTGGACCGAAAGAGTACATCCACATTTTTTTTAGCTTGGGATCAGCTATGATATCTTGTTCCAGAAGGAAGTAGGGATCCATATTGTGAAATTTATTTCACACCAATATCTGATAAAAAAATTGCACACTCTCACAAAATATCTCACACAACTAGTCAAAGACACGGAAAAAACTCACAATAGATACAAATTTTACTTAACTCTCATGAATAAAATACATCATCCAACCTTTTGGAAAATAATATGTTGTTGTTATATAACCTTACAACAGAGATTTGAATGGCTAAAGATGCCATTTGGATCCTCATATCATTAGACTTACTAAAACTGTGCAAATCCCCCCTAGGTGACAAGTGTGTTCTCCAAGTCACTCCAAAGGCTCACGAATTTCTGAATTAGTGACATGTAGCTGATGTGTGATGAAAAAAAATTACAAATACCAAAAATGGAAAGAAGAAACATCATAGAGGATGTGTGGTCCCAAAAACAAGTTTCCCTAGTTGACTAGCTTTTCCTCCATAGGTAAAAAGCAATAAAACTCAGGAAGGCGCCTTTTCCACCAGAATCTTATCCAGAATATTTTAGAAATGTGCCCAAGTGGTCTAGGAATCTTTTGGTCCACACTTGGAAGTCTTGTGGTCCCCGCAATGTTTCCCTGTGGTCCACACAATGGCTCAAATGGAAATTATCTAGTCTAATACATGGGAATTAATCATAAATGATTAATTAATGCTACCAATGTATTTAAATGACATAGATAGGAAGATTTAATATTCCAACACCCCCCCCATAAATCTAAATTTATGTCCTAAATATTAGAAAATAGAAATACTAAAGACCCAGTAACAAGACTTGGTCACCCTTTACAATACTATCGGTCCACAAAACAAGGATAGAAGGAAAACCTCATGGGAAAAAACTTCGCTCAAAAAATGAAAATATCAAAATTGAAGGATTGCTGATCAATCCTTCACTCCACCACATGTTCATCCATCCCAAGCAGTGATCTAAGATAGATGAATGTCTTCTTAGTAAAATATTTGGTGAAGATGTCTGCAGTTTACTCACCTGTTGGGAAATACTGCAAATCAATGATCTGGTCATGCACTAGTCCTCTGATGTAGTGCATATGTATCTCAATATGCTTGGTCCTCCATATCTATACTGGATTGATTGAGACCCGTATAGCACTCTGGTTGTCACAAAAGGTGACAGTAGGAGTACTAAAGGAAATATCAAACTCTGAAAGAATCCCCTGCAACCATACACATTGAGTAGCAGCATCCACTCCTCCTCTGTACTCAGCCTCTGCTAAAGGTAATGAAATGGAACTCTGTTTCTTGCTAGACCAGCAAACTAGACCACCTCCAAGCATGAATATAAATCCAGGTGTGGATTTCCTATCAAGGCTATCACCAGCCCAATCTAAATCAATGAAGCCAAGAAGATCTAGGCTAGAATCTGCAACATAGTGAATCTCATCAGTCTTGGTGCCCTGCTGCTGGGCCCAGGTTGAGATAAAGTTTTGGAAGCACCTTTTTGAGGCAAGCAGGGAAAGCTGAGCTGAGCGTAGCTCAGAAATACAATTTTGGCTAAGTATTGAGGATGCTGCGAAGTTGCGCACAACATCCAACTTTTGACCAGACTACAGAGTTGCGCGCAACATCGAAGTTTTGGTCGTGATGCGAAGACCAGTACTGCGTCGAAGCAGTGCTGCGGAGTTAGGAGGCCACGTGGAGCCAGCAAAGCGGTGTACGGGACAAGTATCAAGTGTAGCTACCGACTCGACCGATAGCAGCCATTTTTTGAAAGATATTCCAGGATTGCAGAGCGGCAGACATGGGAAAAATAGGAAGGCGGCCACGCGTGGGTTGTTAAGGAAAGCGACGTTTGGCATGCTTAGAAGGTAAAACCATTAGAGAGAAACGGTTCGATAGAAGCAGCCTGTAGGCATGTGTGCGACAGGAAGGCCAATAGCGACAAAATGAAGATGTGGAGATCCGCCATGATCAAGCAGATTCTACCAGGAGCCAGCAAGCCAGTTTGGAAAACCAACGCAGTTTTGGAAACCCTTAGGATTTTCGATCTTAGGTCTTCGACATTGTACAGACATGACCTTCGGGCATGATCTATTTAAGAAGAAACTTTTGTATGGGATGGGGGTTGTTGTTGGGTTGTTTTAGTTGATTGGGGATTAGAGTAATCCGGAGATAACATTTTTGTATTGTAAAATCTCTCTGAGCTGAGAATATTGTAAAGGCTCTGCAGCTGTGTGTGCAGAGACCTAGCCGAGAGAAAGGAGAGTCTGCAACTGAGTGCACAGACTAAGAACGGTTTCCCCATCCCTTTTGAAAGAAATATATTACCAACCGTTCTTGTGGACGTAGCTTTCCATCCAGGGAAGTGAACCAAGTTAAATCCTGTGTTATGTGATGATGTTTATGAATAAATGACTGTCTGTATTTTCTGTAGAATGAATGCTTGAATGTTTCCTTGCATGCTGTAATATGAGAACTTTTATATGCATTTACCAATAGGAGAAGTTTGGGAATGATATGCTAGGTTCCACGGAAGTAGATGAATGGCAAACATTTCAATTCTATGTTAAGATCATGAATCAGTCATTTAAGCTTAATACTTTCTTAAACACCGTGAAGGAACGTAGCACAGTTAGTCATGTCTATCGTTTCAGTTCACATTGTAATAATCCAAGTTCTATAATGAATGCTAGGAAGATCACCCGTAAGTGCCTGAATGAATGGATGAGTGATATTCATTTCAGTGCCTTAACGTTTTTGAGATCTTCCAAGTAGAGGATAAGTGTGGGTAATTCATAGTTCCAATAGAAGATTCACAGCAGTAAGAAACCCTTAGTGAGGCCCGCAGTGTTGCCTCCACCGCGCAGTATTGCTCGCAGCATAGATCCTGCTGCGTAACGCATCACTTTGCCCCGCAGTGCACTCCTTCTGTCCTACGCTGCGCAGCTTGTTCATATAACCAACTCATCATTTACTTTGGAAACCTGATTCTGCAATACCCCATAAGATACACGTCGGGTGAGACCTCAACCTGCTCGCAGGTTGTTTCCGAAAGGGCCAGTGCGAAGGGGTTTTGTTGGTCAAAGGGAGAACCGCAAAGAACCTGGATCTAATTCGAAACCTCAGGGTCAGTTTAAACCAACAAATGGTTCCATTGTCACGCTTGAATCCATGATGAGTTGCAATCACGATGTGTGAAGAAGAATACCAGTTCCCTGAAGGATATGACTATTGGCATCCTGAAAAGACAGAACTCCAAGCTTGGCGAGATAAGACCATAAGCGATTTTAACATACAAGAAAATAGACATCCACGTCTAAGCGACACACAATGGTCGAATAGATATATGTTGGAAGACATTCACGAGATCTTTTGGGCATCGTTTCCAAATGAGCTGCATGCGTGGATCTCGCGACTCATAGAGAAGAAAAATTGTTTCCAAGGAGGAGTTCCTACAAAGTGGACTCCCGAGCTCACATCACAGCTCAAAGCATTAGACAGACCGTTGTCACGCGCAGTTGATTATTGGGTCGATCATATGCTAGAAGGCTTTGTAACAGAATTTGTTGTATACAAACTCAAATCCTATAGCCAAGAAGAAGCACACTTTTTCATAGGATTCCAAGGTAAGTTTCTGAACAATCTCAATCTATACATTAAGATGCTGTTAGCTGAGAAAGGTGTTCTAAGTATGCAGTAATATTCTTGAAGTTTGTCATGATAAACAGTACATATATTTATTTTGATGAAGAGACACATACTCTTAGAAGTGGTAAGAGATATAAAGTTAATAAGAATCCGGAAGGCCCTAAACTTCATATAGATATTAAGATCCCCTGCGATCTTGATAGCGAAGTTGCACAACCATTTACCCCTAAGAATATGCTGGTTGCACAAACCGCACCACCCTTATCGCAGAACCCACCCGCTGCGTAGCCCACCCCACAGAAGACTCAGCCTAGTCCATATTTCCCGATAGTCCCATTTGTATTTACTACGCAGATCCCTTTACACCAGTCGTGCACTAATCCCGGCACCCCACCACCTAGTAGCACAATGGAAAACACTGTTATGAAACTGCCAATATTCAGAGGAGCTGGCGTAGAAGACCCTAATCAACATTGGTTCCTTTGTGAAGCTGTATGGAGTGTAAGACAAATCCAGGACGATGCCGTGAAGCAAGCACAGCTCATCACCACTTTCAGGGATAGAGCGCTACATTGGTTTATGAAATACTCTACCGTATAACCGAGAACTCTCACAGAAATTAAAGTCGCGCTGGTGGCGGAGTTCAAGAAACCTAAGTCTGAGTCTTAGTGTATAACTAAGCTGAAGGAAATCAAGTAGAGACCAACTGAAATGGTGTGGGAATTTGATCAGAAATTTAAGACCTTACTAGACCAAGTAAGTTTTGTTATACCACCAAAATAGCATAAAGAATGGTTCATTGTTGCGCTGTTACCTCATATCAGATTACCATTGATGCAGTAGAAGTTTCTATCCCAGGAAGAGGCCTTGGAAATTGCAATGAAGCTGGAAGCTTCGCTGATTGGTGATACTAGTTCTGGGATGTCTCAGATCCAAAACCAGCTGACCACCCTAACACTTGAACTGCAAAGTATGAAAAATGGTAAAGAACAAAGATATGAACCTAGACAGGAGTTCTAGTATACAAGTTGTAAAGGAGAAGGTCATGACCACGAGCATTGCCCTCTATTCCGCGACTATATTAACAGTGGTGCGCCTAACCCATTAAATCGGAATCAGGCCCCATGGTGTGAAATTTGCAGGACCACAGGACATAGACCTGAAGACTGTTACCTCATCTAGAAATATGTGAAAACTCCTAATAATTTATACTGCAATTTCTGTAAATCAGTTGGACATGATGAATCCAACTGCCGCGCATATGAATTCATGAATGAAAGAAAAAGGGATATGGACTCAATGCGAGCCGCTGGCTTGTACCGCGTACAAGAATATATCCAGCCGAAACAAGAAAATGCACAATATGACCAAGGAGGATACAGATATCGTGGTGGTGGATACCGCGGCAGAGGAAGAAATGTTGGTCCGACACAGGGAAGAGGTTGTGGCCAAGTCATTTGTTATAACTGTGGCCAACCTGGACATGTATCTAGAGATTGTGTTAACCCATGCACTACGTGCAATTATTGTAAATTGTTTGAGCATGTTATTGAAGATTGCCCAGTATTAGAGGTGGAAATGCAGAAGAGAAGACAAACAGAGGCTCCGAATCCAAATGTCAAGTGCATCGTAGTAGAAAATGGACCACTGGATCTGAGCATTAATGTGGTCACGCACAGTGGTGCTGAGACAAGCCGCGACAGAGGAGCGGAAGCTTCAACATCAAGAGAGGCACATACGAAGAAGGATCCCCTTGAAACAGTATGGATAAGGAAAGCTCCAAAAAAAGCACCCCCTCTTAACTTACAAAAGAACAAGGAGATCTTCATTGACGCGTGAAATACCTTTAGAGAACCAGCAGATAAGTCATCAAGGATCCCACTGCGCAATGAAACACCGCATGTTGAAGACATGCCTACTCCGTATGACAAAACAAGTACTGCAACAGATGTTCGTACTTCTGTTGTGCAGTTCTTGCGAAGCTGCATGAAGTTACTGAAAATAAAAAAAGCCATAGTAGAGCTCCAGAAGCTCATCAGCCAGTATGAACCTTAGATTGCAACAGAGACTCTAAATAGTGTTGTACATCATATAAGGAAGCACAAAAGAATAGGTCGAGAGATGAGGCTTACTGCGCAGATAGGAGATTTTGAAATGGATGAAGTCATCCTTGATCTGGGATCAGAAGTGAATGTCTTGACTAAGCAGACATGGCAGCAGATGGGTCAACCAAAGTTGCTCTAGTCACCTATCCAGTTACGAATGGCTAATCAGGAGAAGGTCATACCTTTTGGCCGCTTAGCTAATGTAATAGTTGACATTGACGGAGTACAGAGTCATGCAGACTTTGAGGTTATTGAAATTGTGGATGATAGTCAACCTTTTCCAGCAATATTGGGAATTGATTGGGCTATGGATAACTTGGCTATCATAAAATTGAAGACAAAGAAGATGATCTTTGAAGGGAAGCATCTTAGGGTCATCGCACCATTGGATCCTAAATATGGTGACAGATACAGTGAGTTTATTCAGGAGGAATCCCAAGCTCAAGATTTAGACCGACTATACCAGCTGATTGGGAACAAGGAAGACTACATTAATCCTACTACGGACGATACACTCAACTAGCGATGCGACACTTCTTGTATCTCTGACTCGGATATAGGACTTGAGAATTGGAAAAGCCACATGCATGAAGTATCAGCAAGAAGATGTGCGAAGGTTACGAAATCACTGCACTGGATCGGAAAAGAGGTGAGCCCTACTCCCACATATGATGGTTCTGCTAATGTTTACAGTTTCATAAGGGAATATACTGCAGCTATACCAGATGAGCATAGACTGTCAGCTTTAGATATAGCATTGCACGATACACCTACCACATGGTGGAATGCACATAAGAAAACGTTGACCACTTGGGATCAATGCAGATCTAAGATGGAGATCCGGTTCGCCAAAAAGGTTACTTTACCCTTTGAAAAGTATAATGGACAGACAGACCCTAGTCAGCACATTGAAATCTGTTCAAAGGCATGGGTGGAAAGACCAATTACAGAATGGGTACATTTATTTGTACATACATTGGATGCGGGTATCCCAGAGAAATGGTACCTAGACCTGGAGTTGCGCAGTGAACTCACTGATTCGGAGCTACTTGGTGCGAACTTCCGGAAGGACTTCGGTTTTGAAGACAAGAATCCATTAATCCATGAAGCATTACAGCTAATCAAGAAGCGCATATTCTAGGACAACTGTCCTCATCAAAACATAACATTGCAGGATTTTTTGGGACAAAGTGCGCTCCTGCGCACCTACAATCAGAATGGAAGGAACATGAAGAGCACTTTATCGAGTGTTACAACTTAGCTAAAGATACCAATGATACAAATGAAGACGATGAGGAGGACCCGCGCAACATAGATATACCAGAGTCAGAAGGCGTGCGTGAGGTAGAAGGACCTCCGTTGGAAATCCCAGATATGACTGGACCAGTAAAAACACAAAAAGTGAACATTGGCACAGACTAGGAGCCGAAGTTCACATCAATAGGAGATTATTGGGATGATCAGACTATTGCAGAGATCGCAGATACCTTACATGAGTATCAGGAACTGTTTCCAACAAAATTTACAGAGATGAAAGGAATTTTGGGAGACCTAGGGGTCATGAAAATACCTTTAAAGCCAGGTACTAAGCCTGTCAAGCAGAGGCCATACAGATTGAATCCGCGCTACAAGGAAAAAGTCCGCGCAGAACTCGATAAGATGCTAGAAGCAGGAATCATTGAGCCAGTCGAGGAATCCGAATGGATTAGCCCCATGGTTGTTCAAGACAAGAAAGCAAAAGGGAAGATCAGGATTTGTGTGGATCTCAGAAAGTTGAATGATGCTTCCATGCACGACCGATTTCCTACTCCATTCACAGACGAAGTGCTTGATAACGTTGGAGGAAATGAGGCACATTCTTTCATTGATGGTTTCTCTGGTTACCATCAGATCAGGATTGATCCTGCAGATAGGCATAAGACGACATTTTCTACAGAATGGGGGTCATTCCAGTACACCATCATGCCTTTTGGGCTGAAGAATGCACCTCCCATATTCTCTAGAGTCGTCGTCGCAACATTTAAATATTTTATGCACAAGTTTTTAGAATCATATTTTGATGATTGGACTATATTTGGTCTATTGAAAAATCATTGCGCGAATCTCCGCATGATGCTTGAGAAGTGTCGACAGCATCAAATATCTTTGAATTTGAAAAAGTGTATTTTCTGTGTGCCCTATGGAATTTTACTTGGCCACATTGTCTGCAAGCAAGGATTGATGGTAGACCCTATGAAGATTGCAGTTATTGCAAACTTACCAACACCAAATTCAGTCAAGATGTTGAAATCTACATTAGGCCATACTGGATATTACAGGAAATTTATAAAGGGTTATGCACAGATAACCGCAGCAATGGAGAAGCTGCTGAAGAAGGACACACCGTTCATTTGGAAAGCAGAATGCGAACAGGGTTTTGACACATTAAGAGAAAAGATGGTCACTGCGCCTATTCTAGTCTTTCCAGAATGGACGAAGCCATTCCATGTCCATGTTGACGCATCATGTATTTCCCTGGGGATCGTGTTAGCTCAGCCAGGAGAGGGAGGTATTGACCACCCTATTGCATTTTATAGCATAAATATTTCAACAACAGAGAAGAACTATACTACTACTGAGAGGGAAGGCCTTGCAATGGTATATGACCTATAGAAATTTAGACACTACTTGTTGGGATCACACTTCCGTATGTTTACTGACCATTCTGCGTTGAAATATTTGGTCAACAAGCCAGTGTTAGGGGGACGCATATGCCGATGGCTATTGCTATTCTAGGAATATGACTTTGAAATTATTGTCAAGCTAGATAGACTGAACTTGGGACCTGATCATCTGTCAAGGATCGATTCAGGAGAGGAGCCGACGAATATTGAAGATAGTCTGCCTGATGCACAGTTATTTAGTATACAAGTTGCCGATGATTATTACAAGGATATCATTGACTTCCTAACCACAGGGATGGCACCCCAGGAATTCTCAGTACAGCAGGAAAAACAGTTAGTGGTGCACACCGCGGACTTCACTATAATTGCAGGATAGTTATACAAACTTGGGTCGGATGAAGTCCTGCGCAGGTGTGTACTCGATCATGAGAAGCCATTTATTCTATCCAACGCACACTCAGGAATCGTGGGAGGTCACTATGCAGGAAGGGCTACTGCGCTGAAGATATTGCACGTAGGGCTATGGTGGCCTACGCTCCATAAAGATGCCAAAGAACATTGCGGGAACTGTGATGTCTATCAGAGGATAGGAAAACCATCACGCCAAGATGAGATGCCATTGAATCCATAGTTGACACTGCAGCCATTTGAAAAATGGGCAATAGACTTTGTGGGTCCTATAAACCCACCAGGAAAAAGAACGGGTGCAAGGTATATTATTACTGCTACGGATTATCTCACCAGATGGGCAAAAGCAAAACCAGTTAAGGACTGCAACACCAATACTGCAACGCATTTTATTTTTGAAGAAATACTCACCAGATTTGGTTGTCCGAAGATTTTGATGAGTGACCAAGGTACTCACTTTTTGAACAAGACGATTGAGGCGCTTACAGAGGAATTCCACATTTGTCATCAGCGCAGTACTCCATATCACCCACATGCGAATGGTACTGTAGAGGCTTTCAATAAAATATTGGAGAACGCACTCACTAAGGTGTGCAATGTAAATAGAGATGATTGGGACCTACGCGTCTAATCTGTGCTATGGGCATACAAGACCACATGCAATAAATTGATAGGACAGACACCCTTTCGGTTGGTTTATGGGCAGGAGGCTATAATGCCTATGGAATATACTATCCCTAGTTTCAGAATCGATGCATTTACAGGGATGGGAGACTGCGAAGCTCTAGAAGAAATATTACTACACTTACTGGACTTGGAGGAAGATCTCTTCATCGCAGGCTTCCACTAGCAAGCTCAGAAGGACCGCGAGAAAGCATGGCATGATCGCCATATAAAGAACAAGTGTTTTCAGGTAGGTGATCTAGTCCTCCTGTATGATAGCAAATTCATGAAATTCCCTAGTAAATTTAAGATGCATTGGCTTGGCCCATATACTGTGATACATGTTACTAACACTGGTGCAGTCTAGGTAGCCAATTTAGCTGGTGATACCTTGCCAACTTTGATAAATGGAAGCAGGTTAAAGCTATACCATGATAGCACTGCTTCGCAAAACCCTGAATAACGAACAAAGGAAGAAAGTTCTAAGTGTCAAGTACAGTTGAAAGTGGACACTAGAAATGTAAAGGAGTATGTACATGTATAATAAAAGGAAGAAGGTATGATAAGAAGGATGATCTATGCACCACGCAGTACTGTTGAAGCTGCGCGGAAAGGAACAAAAATATATATATATGTATAGTGGAAGCCGCGCAGTTCAAAATTTTTGGCACTGTGAAGTAGCCACGTAGGGTTGCAGATGGCTTGTCGTGCAGTTCGGCGCAGCACTCAGAGAGAAATAGCTGTTGCATGGCTTTTCAGAAAAATAGCCGTTAGACGACCATTGCAGCAACTGCTTCAGCATTTAAAGAGAAGATAGTCATTCTGAGCACGCTGATGACAGAAAAGACTGAAGGATCCGCTCAAATTTGCCAATGCAGACCACATTAATTTCTTATCTAGCCGTTGAAGGGCACGGGAGAGGGTCTACTGCGCCTATAAATAACACCGTTGGGAGACTCGCGGGCGTTACCAAGCACTTAGAATTTTTTTGTGATTAACCTCTTTGAGCTAGTAGCCATCTGTATTCTGTTTGCCTTAGCCGTTACCTCATTAGTGAATGTCCAAACCTTCCTATAGAGATGAAGAACTGACCATTGAAGAAGCACTAAGGATCTTTCAGCACAGAGGGATTCAACAGTTAATGAAAACTCCAGTTAAGAAGGTCATTGTAGAACAAGGTGAAGGATCCCGCAGATCACCAAGAATTAATCCAACGATGCAGGAAAAATAAAAAGATAAAGGAAAAGTCGTAGCTGCACCTCAATCCAACATCATAAAGATGGGCTCCTCGGCACAGAAATTGCCAGTCTTTCAGACAGAACCCTTGAAGATGACACCCGAATATATCTCCCCACGAGCACTGAATGCCCCTGTGTTTAAATTGTCCAAAAATGTGAGATACGACATCCCGATGTCACCTATCTCAAAGCATGTAAACGTTGCTAAGAATCTGCTGGGAAAGATAGCAGATTGTAAATGGGAGGATTATGACCTGTTGGGAATGAAGAAAGACGAGCCAGATGTTCCCAAACACCCAGATTTTCAACCAGACTAGTATATGTGGTGGAAGATGGACGCCAAGGGAACTCTAAACTTGGTAGCTGACAGTTGGCTAGCACCTGTAGTTCAGTCGAGGCTATTGAACTTGCTGAGATTGCCACATTTTGACCGTTCCCTAGAACTTAATATCGTTATTCGCACACTCATGGCACGAATCCACCAAGGTTATCTGTGACTGGACAAGAACATTGATATTAACATTGATTTGATCCACCGCATCACCGAGCTATGAAAGCGCGATAAGGATCCTAAGAAATTCTTCCAGGGGAAGAGCAAAGAAAAAGAGGTTGTTGAGAAGATGAAGAAAACCCATCCAGTGGTGAAGGAAAAAAGAGGTTTCCTGACAGAAGATATAGAGGACAGAGCAACAAGATTTGTAACGCAGTTGCTCGCAAGCAAGATACTCAAAACAGCTAGGCCTCCGGACGTGTCTGCGGGTGCAATACTCCTTGGTGACGCAGCGACCGAAGGAAACAACTTTAATTGGTGTCAGTTTCTGTTGAATGAGTTCCTTGAAGAAGTCAACAATACACAGGTGAATGGCGGCCAGTTCCATTTCACCTGGCTCATCGTCCTGATTTCTTTGTGTGGATGGAAGGAGCTGTGAGATTATGCGGGCATCATTATGGACACCAAGGATCCTAGAGGGTTTAAGTTCGTCAACCTATGGGAAAGCACAAATGCAGAGTGCTAGCATGCGACAACAGAAGTCTTTTACCAATACTATATTCAGCTGCGCGACGCAATCACGAAGACACCCCACATTACAAAGCAGGTCACGGCGAAGTATATCCGCATCATCGACTTTGAGGACGATATGAAATGTATCTTCATATCACCGAAAGCACAAAAAAAGAAACCGGAGTGGTTCCCAGGGAAGTACATCATGTATGAGCAGGATATTGAGGACCTCATGAAAGATTGGCCACCAGAGTTCCGCGTAGAGGTTATGGACATAGAGACAGACTCAGCAGAAGATGATCTGATCCTGCTCTCATGCCCAATCATTGAAGAAACAGGGAAGAGAAAAGAAGCTGAGACTTCAGAGAAGCCAAAGTCGAGGAAGAAGGTGAAGGCCACAAAGATTCAATCGGAGGCAGTCCTCAATGATGATGACTATGAGATGATATTCGAAACAGTCTCAGAGCAAATGAAGGAGCTTATGGTGGCTAGAGAAAAGAAGAACATGGTCATCCAGGATGACCTGCACAAGACGCGGCTTGCAATGCAAGGCCTAATGAAGAAAATGGACGATGTCCAAAAAAGCCTTATTTTTCCGTGGGAAGCAGGGGATGAAGGGATGTCGATAGGGACCTCGCAGCAAGGAATCCAACAACTAGCAATAACGTTTCCGTCGAAGACTAGAATTGTCCATCTGGACCCATTGGCTGTTGCATTGCCAATGGCAGAACAAGTTGTCTTGGACACAAAGGGAGTCGAGAGGGTAGAGCTCGACTTAGCCAAAATCCCTTTACCAGGATTGCACTTCATCCACACACAGATCGTTGAGGAGATGCATGAACGGATGGTTGAATTAATGAAGTCACAAGCAGAGCTCACTGCAGCAAACAGGCAAATTCAGCTGCAGGCAGAAATACAGCTACGAAACGAATTGGACCGCCAACAAAATTTGGAGACTGTCATATCCAATGTGGTGAAGGATATTAAAGGCATAGAAATCTAGGATGATCCTGCAGACATAGTTCTGAGGATTGGAGATAAGGTGAGATCCTTGCAATCGGACATGCAGGATAAAGAGATTTATTATGAGGCTGATATTGCCACATTGAAGGAGAAGTTGAATAAGCAGACGCCATTAACTGAACAGCAAGTCATAGAGGAAGCAGTGAGTGCCACCTCGAAAAGAATTACAAGTGAGATGGCTAAGTGCCAATCTCTCCTGGATAAGGTGTCACAGGAAATCATGACCCTTGAAGAGGATCAAGGGTTGCTGTAGGTCAAAACCGCAGTACAAGAAAAACAGACCACCCTGGACAAGTTGAATGTAGAGGTTAAAGCTCTGCCACCCAGAGAAAGGATTCTGAGGTATAAGGAGATATCCAGCTTAAAGAAAGAAGTACAAGAGTTACGACAAAAAGAGACTGAGATGGATAATCAGTCGCAGCAGCTCCTAGAGAATGCCATGGCGGTATTGCAACAGATTGAAGATAAGTTAGTAGAACTGCGCGATAACCAGGAGCAGGTACAAGACCAAATTGGACAAGAAATAACTCCAACACTGCTTGAGACAATTAAATAGGTTGAGCACAATACAAGAGAAGCAGTGGTGCAATTGTGCAGTACATATGACGTGTTCACGTCCAAATTCGTTCCACCAGTCGTGGTGCAGAGTGAGACATCTAAAACAATCAGTGGCTGGGGGACAAGCCACATGTAAGTGTTAGGGGCATGTTGGGCCCAGGTTGAGATAAAGTTTTGGAAGCACATTTTTGAGGCAAGCAGGGAAAGCTGAGCTGAGTGCAGCTCAGAAATACAATTTTGGCTAAGTATTGAGGATGCTGCGAAGTTGTGTGCAGCATCCAACTTTTGACCAGACTGCGGAATTGCGTGCAGCATCAAAGTTTTGGTCGTGATGCGAAGACCAGTACTGCGCCAATGCAGTGCTGCGGAGTTAGGAGGCCACGTGGAGTCAGCAAAGCGGTGTGCTGGACAAGTATCAAGTGTAGCTACCGGCTCGACCGATAGCAGCCATTTTTGGAAATATATTCCAGGATTGCCAAGCGACGGACATGGGAAAAACAGGAAAGCAGCCACGCGTGGGTTGTTAAGGAAAATGATGTTTGGAACGCTTAGAAGGTAAAACCGTTGGAGAGAAACGGTTTGGCAGAAGCATCCTGTAAGCACGCGTGCGACAGGAAGGCCGATAGGGACAGAATGAGGACATGGAGATCTGCCATGATCAAGCAGACACTACCAAGAGCCAGCAAGCCAGTTTGGAAAATCGACGCAGTTTTGGAAACCCTTAGGGTTTTGGGTTTTGGGTTTTAGGTATTCGACATTGTACAGACATGACCTTCGGGCATGATCTATTTAAGAAGACACTTTTGTATGGGATGGGGGTTTTTGTTGGGTTGTTTTAGTTGATTGGGGATTAGAGTAATCCAGAGATAACATTTTTGTATTGTAAAATCTCTCTGAGCTGAGAATATTGTAAAGGCTCTGCAGTTGTGTGCGTAGAGACCTAGCCAAGAGAAAGGAGGGTCTGCAGCTGAGTGCGCAGACTAAGAACAATTGCCCCATCCCTTTTGAAATAAATATATTACCAACCATTCTTGTGGATGTAGCTTTCCATCCGGGGAAGTGAACCACGTTAAATCCTGTGTTATGTGATGATGTTTATGAATGAATGACTGTTTGTATTTTCTATAGAATGAATGCTTGAATGTTTCCTTGCATGCTGTAATATGAGAACTTTGATATGCATTTACCAATAGGAGAAGTTTGGGAATGATATGCTAGGTTCCAAAGAAGCAGATGAATGACAAACATTTCAATTCTATGTTAAGATCGTGAATCAATCATTTAAGTTTAATACTTTCTTAAACACCGTGAAGGAATGCAACATAGTTAGTCATGTCTATCATTTCAGTTCACGTTGTAATAATCCAAGTTCTAGAATGAATGCTAGGAAGATCAACCGTAAGTGCGTGAATGAATGGATGAGTGATATTCATTTCAGTGCCTTAACGTTTCGGAGATCTTCCAAGTAGAGGATAAGTGTGGGTAATTCACAGTTCTAGTAGAAGATTCGCAACATCAAGAAACCCTTAGTGAGGCCCACAGTGTTGCCTCCACCGTGCAGTATTGCTCGCAGTGTAGATCCCACTGCGTATAGCATCACTTTGTCGCGCAGTGCACTCCTTTTGTCCTGCGCTGCGTAGCTTGTTCATATAACCAACTCATCATTTACTGTGGAAACCTGATTCCGTAGTACCCCATAAGATACACCTCGTGTGAGACCTCGAACTGCTCGCAGGTTGTTGCTGAAAGGGCCGGTGCGAAGGGGTTTTGTTGGTCAAAGGGAGAACCGTAAAAAACTTGAAACCTCTAGGTCAGTTTAAACCAACACCTGCACATATTGCAAAATTCTTTTTGCATCCCTCCAATGGAGCTCATGTGGTTTCTCCATGTTTCTCGATGTTAGAATAACAACATAAGCAAGATTAGGTCGAGTGTAAGTCAAGTATAGCAAGTTGTCAACAAGCTGCCTATACAAGGTGTTGTCAACCAAGGGTGTAGATTCTGCTTCTTCCATTCTAACTCCTGAAAGGAATGGAGTCTTAGAAGGCTTGAAATCAGCCATATTGAACTTATTTAACATATCATATGCATATTTGGACTGAGATACCTTTGTTCCATTCTCCGTTTGAGAAATCTCAAGCCCCAAAAATTGCTTAAAAATTCCCAAGTCACTCATGGAAAAAGCTTGATTCAAAGTAGTCTTTAATGAAGCTATTTGATCAGTAGAGCTACCTATGATTAAAAAATCCTCAACATACAACACTATAATCATTATTGAACCATCAATCAGCTTCATATAAAAATTAGGATCAGATTTGCATCGAACATAAGATTATGACAAGAGAAAGTTGTCCATTTTGGCATACCAAGCCCTGGGGGCTTGCTTAAGCCCATATAAGGACTTCTTCAACCTGCACACAAAGTTAGGATATGATGTATACACTTCTAGTTTCTAAATATAAATATTCTCCTCAATATCCCCATGGAGGAATGCACACTTGACTTCCATATGATGCACTTCCCAATGCTTGGATGCAGAAATTGCCAGAACTAGTCTTATCGAATCCTTATGTGCAACTGGTGCAAACGTTTCATTGCAATCAAGGCCTTGGACTTGGGATAAGCCCTTTTCTACCAGACTAGCCTTATATTTCACTTCTATAACATCATCTACACATTTTATTTTGTAGATCCACTTACAACTTACCAGTTTTCTGCCTGCGAGGAGCTTGAATAGCTCCCATGTTTCATTCTTCTGCAATGACTGAAACCCCTCATCCATGGAATCCTACCATATTGGGTCATGTGAGTCTTCCTCATATGTATAAGGATCAAAATCCACCATCATATAAAATTTCTCATAAAGGTAGGGGTCAATCACATTGAGAGCAGTCTCAAATTGTGATCTAGTCCTCCTGGTGTCACAAGGATTGCCCACTAGTTCATCTGCTGCTTCCAAAGTCTTAGCAACCCATTTCGGATTTGTTGGTGAATTAGAATCTCAAATAAAATGGTCCTCGTCATCAGAAATATCAGAATAAAAAATTTCAATAGGAGCATCACTTACTTCTTCAGGTTATGGTGAAGATGGTTCTCCAATGTCACGTCCCCCATTTTGACCTTTATAATATTTTGGGCTATAATGTAAATAATGTATGCATATTATGTATGATTCCTAGCGTGGAGCTCAAGGCCAAGGCCCCACTAGTGAATGCTAGATCTAGAAGAGGCAAGTATTTGATATTATGCTACCCATGTGCTATTGAACCATGGGAATTGTAAATATGCATTTTAATATAAAAGCCCACAACTAGCTATGCAATGCAACAAGAGATGGGGCCATGATGTTACAAGAAAATTGGGAGGGAAATATTTAAACCCTTGAGCCAATCAAGTCAAGCCAAGTGTCAATGAGAGAACCCATGAACCCTCAACTATCCATGTTGACTTTTGCACCCAATCATTCATTTATCCCAAGAATTGGTTTAGGTAGTTAATGCCTTGGGCAATGGAGAGGTATGGCTGTCCAAATTCGAGTATGGGAAAGCCACCCTTCCTAGAGATTCGTATTTGGATTCTTGGGCAAGTAAAGGGCCACAAAATTGCTCCACAATCCATTATTCAACCATCAGTTTTATCTCTCACGAGTTGGGACCTTCGTGGGCAGTTCCCTCCATGGTTTTGCTGTGTTTACCTTCATTTTCCTAGCTCGAAAGGTCGTTTTTGTTGTGCCTAACAGTGGGGAAGAAGGGGAAAACAAATTGAGGCTGTTTGGCCCACTGAATGCTCATACATCTATGGGAGAAATCGGTTTTCTTCCCTGGGATTGATTCCCCTTCTTCCCACATATCCATTTTTGGTGTGCCTACGTTTTTGGGAAAACCCATGTCCATCTAGCTTCCATGTCCCATTTCTGAAAGTGTGTTTCCAAGCCCATATCTAAGTTTTGTGTTCAAGAGAATTATGGGGTTGAGTTGGGTATCCATTGCTTTGGGTTGTGCTGTGCTTGAGGGTTCCCTTTTCCTTGTAGATATCATGCCCAGCTCGGGGGTGGTCTCTGAGTGCTGAAAGAATACATGCTGAGCAAAGACCTATGGCTAGGAGGAATGTTGTAGCAATATAGCTAGTTGTTTGGGATAGCATTGCATCAAGATGAGTATTTTATTGTGTGTTTTACTTCTGCAAATGTGTTAATTTGTTGACTGTGTTAAAAAGAATAACAGTCATATAATATGTGTGTGGATGAGTTCATTTCTGCTATGCATGTTTGTTTGATTTCCATCTGCACACATCTATTTTATGGATGTGAATCTAATGAATATGGCTGAGTTTATGAAAAGCCCCATAGAATGGCATCAAGTTCCCCTCCTTGCACTAGGTCCAAGGGTGGGTATGTGACATCCAATTTCAGCACTTTGTGAGGGCTCTTCCTCAAATTGAACACTCCTTTCTATGAATCCTTTTTGAGTGCTCATGTTCAAAAAATTATACCCTTTGGAGACCTCTAAATATACAACAAGAATACATGTTTGGATTTGGGGCTGCATAGTGCTCCTCTTCTCAGATGAAATCCTAGCCCAAGCCTTTGAGCCAAAAATCCTGAAATGAGAGATGTCAGGTTTGTGCCCTGTCCAATCCTCAAAAGGAGTGATACCTTGGAGAGCTTTGTGTGGCACTATGTTTTGAATATATGTGGAACAATTTATTGCCTCAACCCATAGCTTGGGATGTTAAAATTCAATATGCTAAGATAGAAAATATCAGTATTACATTCCATTTCACAACAATAGCATATACAGGATCACTGAAAGAAAAACAAGCACAACATAAACACAAGAGACACAGATTTATCATGGGAAACCCTCATGGGGTAGAAAACCCAGCAAAGCTTCCTCAATATAGATGACTAGGAAATACAAAGATGTAATCCCCAAACATGAGCTCCTTCTCTTCCATAGTAGATCTCTCTCTCACCTATGCACTAATCACAAGTGGGTGAATGTGTGTATTAAATGAGGAACACACCTCCTCTATTTATACACAACTCTGACTTGACTTTTACACTAACTAGGTCGATGCCAACTTAAACACTTAACATAATGTGACAGGGGAAACTCCACTAGGGTGGTCTAATAACCCTTTAACCCACATGACTCATACAAGGTTGACCCCACTAGGGAATTCTAATAACCCAAGTTACCACATTCTCCACGGAGGAATAAAACATCTTCGGATATACAATAGGGTCTCCACAGAGGAATGAAACATCTCCCGAATAATAAAGTACAAATATAATATTCTTAGAAGTTACAATATCTAAACACTCTCCCTTAATGTTAATTTTGAGCATTAATTCAATATACTCTAGGATCTTTACTGAGAGAATAACATGTACATCATATCAAGTATAACAATGCATATCAATCACACCAAGCAATCACATGAGACAATAGACACATAGAGTTTCACTGGAGAAAACCATAAAGGTGAAAAACCCCACAACTTCCTCAGAGATAGAAAGAGCAATGATACAACCAAAGTACAAGAGATAGTCTTCTCCTAGCAGTTGATCCTCCTCCTCACATGTGTGCCACTTTCCAAATGATAGAAGAGTGAGTAATGAGATGATCAAATAGAGATCTCCCGATCTCTATTTATACTTGTCCTCTCCTGCCCAATAAACCAGTGGGGCCGACTTGTCTAACTTAGCTTAATAACCCATGGTTACATTAATCCGGGCCGACTCCTTACTAGGTGGTCTAATAACCCATCAGCAAGTTAGAACACTTGTGACACTTGTCAATACAAATGACGACACTTCCGTATAGAGGAATAATACATCTCTATAGGAGTACAATAAAATACATAGATGAAATACATTCCGAAGTTACATATACATCAACACTCCCTCTTAACTAGGAAGGTATTTCTCGACACAGATCTGCTAGCACAAGTATTCTTCTCTAGATCATCATCATCAAATCATCGTCCTCGAATCATCGTCATCGTCACTGTTGCTGCTATCTCAATCAATCTCCAGTCTACTCGTCATAGGAAGTTCTACAAAGCCAATGCTTTTTCATACTGGATGTAGGCCCACCACCTATAGGTCTTCATAATCACTGGACATACTGTGGAATCATCGGGACTTATTACGTGCATCACAAAACCTGGCTGTAGCATCTCAGGATGTAATGAGCACACAGCTCTACCTGTCGGATCTCCCAGGAGCATATTACATGTGACCCCACCACAAAATTGTTGGGTATGTTATATCTCTTCACATGGTGGCAAGCTGTATGGTTGCAAAGGTTGTGTTCAGGTATTGGTTTTGTTCATAATGCAGTGAAGATAGGCTGTGATAGCTCAAGTGCAATATTTCCAGCAAAGAACCCTTCTTATCACTCGAAGACAAAGCACATTGATGTGCAGTACCATTTTTTCAGAGACATGGTTGAACAAAACAAAGTGTTGTTGGAGAAGGTTGATACTTTGGAAAATGTTGCAAACTCTTTGACAAAGTCTGTGAGTACTCAGAAGTTCTCTTGGTGTAAATTTCTCCTGTATGTGAAGAGAACAACAAGTGGGAGAATGTTGGGTATGTTATATCTCTTCACATGGTGGCTACGCGTACACTATGATCCCCTCCCCGCGTAAACGTTTTTGGGTTGCTTTTTCCTTTTTTGCGATTTCGGCCCATTGTATTCTATCTAATCGCGGTAAAGGGATTAGGGTTGTAACCTAATTTCGAGTATACAAATTAGGGTTTTAGATGCTATGAAATACCATATATTGTATTGTAAATGGTTGAGTAAACATATAATGAAAGTTTTAGAAAAACAAGATCGCGGAGCAATAATAATAAATAGAAATACAAATATAATCACACATACACATTACAAGAGAGACACAAATATATCGTGGTTCACCCAACTTGGGCTACGTCCACACTGAATTCTCCAGTCCTTATTATTATTATCATCCATCAAGGTGAAGGGATAGAACCTGCAGCACAGCCGCTGCACTTCCTCTTCACTGTCTCACGGTCTCTCTCCCGATCTTAGAGATCTTTACAATGCATAAAACCTAATACATCATCCCTAGCTGTATTACAATGTCTTTCTCTTATATGGAAAATACAATGGGAAAAATACCACGAGATACCCAAAATCATGGGCCCATAAAACAGCTAGCGAAAACAGCCCCAAAAATGCAGAATGGGTGTATAGTCCTCCAGGGTGCATGGCTAAGACAATATCATCTATGAGACTGGAAGATCTATCTCCACAACCAACAATATCTGTTGGCTACTTTTTGGACAGACCCGGGTTTTAATGAAGCGCAGCAACAAAACCCCTTGGCGCACTCGCCCTCTCGGCAACGAGCTGCGCAACAGCTCGAGGTCTCACCCGAAGTGGCTATGGGGGGGCTAAGGAATCATATTTCCTTAACCAAGGCGACGCGGAGACTGCTCTCTCTCTTCCTTGATGATTCCTCAAAGCGGAATGCCTTACTCTTCCGCAGACCTCTCAGCGCAACTGCGCCGAACTCTCTCTCGACAGCCTAGCTGCGCGGTATCTTCACTCCTACGCACAAGGCGATTATCCTCTGCATCGCTACTCTATCGTTTCTGCTTGCACGCTCATCGTTGTAATGCATTTCTCTATCACTACAACGACAGTGTTCTACAAGTTCCTTTGACACTTAACGATTATAGATACCAAGGAGGCTTTGAGAACTCACTTAACATACTCATAAAGATAACACAATATTCATGTATACATAAACAGTGAGCTAAAGCATGCAATCACTCAACACAGCATCATAACAACGAGAATTATGAAGTTCACCTCCACGGGGAAACCACATCCACGGGAGTGTCTTATATTAATCAGGAGAGGATAGGATTACACAATATGCTGCGCACACAGCTGCAGCCTTAGATCTTTCCAGGAAACTCCACGCACACAGCTGGGAGCCCTTCTCTTGATCTAGTCTCTTTCTCTTCAGAGATTACAATAGTTCAGACGTCGACTCAGATTGTCTGCAACTCAGGGATTAGCTTCATGGCTATCTAGTTCTAACTCTTGTCTCCTAACAACACAGTAGAAGACTTACTACCTAGCTATCTTATCTCAAACAGCTAACCTGCGTCTCAACATCTAAGGCTAGCTAACTAACATCTAACCTTTAAAATTACACATATATATAGGTGGCCATGACGGTCGCACCTTTACAAAGATGTGGGCCTTTCCCAGCAGTAATCCCCAAAAACCCTAACCACGGACATGGCTAGGTGTACTGTAGGCACCGCTTACAGTCACGTCGCCGCTTCCTGCAGGTTCCGTGACTTTCGGCGCAGATTGTGGGCATGGGCGCTGCTTCATCGTTCACTGCTCCTTGTCCTTCGTCTTCAATGCTTTGGTGCGTTGCTCTTCCTTGCTCAGAACAACCATAACTTCTGTACTTAGCCTTAAATGAGGGTAGCTGAGCCCTCTACTCCATCGCTTCATTTATTGTGGTAGCTGAGCTTTCTACTCGACCACATTCATTCTCCTTTGACGTGTGCGCGTGAGCTCCGCAAGTTTCGGTCCGTAATCTGCGCTAAGCTCATCCATCTGGCACCGTACTGCGCACCTTTTCCTTCTGCCCAAAAATTGGTGTTTATTCAAAATTAGCACTTTCCCTTCAACACTTGTGCTTTTTCCTCAAAATTCACAGCTTTACCATAGCTGCGGCCTAGGCTCCAACAGGCCCCTAACACTTACTTGTGGCTCACCCTCGAGCCACTCGCACTAGCGTGTGGTCACTTTACTTGCGCATCTGCTTCTGCTTGGGTCTCCGCGAATGTTTTCTTCCACTGCGCAATAGCGGAGTCCATTTCGTCGACACACTCCACAGCTGTCTGCACCGTTTCTGTAGTGGCTTCTTCTTCAGTTATTGCATCAATCACCTGTTGAGATTCTGCAATTTCTTTGATCTTTGGCTCGACTTGGGCAGCAAGGTCAGCATACTCATCCATAAATGGCTGAATGTTGTTGGTCAGTTTTGCATCTTCATTTATGAGCTTGTGCAGTTGCTGCTGGATTCTGCACACTTCACTCATTTTCCTCATTTTCGCTAAGCCTTCCAAGGCCTTAGATTCTTCAGTCAGAACAGTTAGGGACTGTTCTGTGGCTTGTACCTATTCCAAAAGACCAAATTTGAAAGGGAGCGTCTCAAGCTCCATCCAAGCCTCCATAGCTTGGTTCATCAGGTTCTCGGCTTCACCTGCTCTGCTCTTCAGTTGTGTGGAAGTTCTGCGCAGCGTTTCAAATTGTTCCTGCCTATCATCTGTAGAATGCGCTGCAACACGAGCTTCCAACTCGGCGATCTGCGTTCTATGGTCTTCAGCCATAGAAACTATTTCGTGCTCCAAGGTTTTCACCCTTCCTCCAATAATTTGAACTTTCTCAACCAGAGGAAGGTCTGGTTGAATCTCGCAGGCCGGCAACTCCTGGGAAATTTCATCAACTGCGTTCCTTATGCCAATGTCTTGTGCTTCATAAAGTGCGAGCTTCTCGGAAATATTCTTGTAGCCTTCCTTCAGCTCTATCTCCTGCGATTGCAGTCTTTGGTTTGCATGGAAGGTAGAGAGCTCTCTTGCTCTCAACTCAACAGAAAATTTCTCGTGCACTAGCTGCAAGGTTTCTATGGAAATCAAAGACAAATTTATTTCAATGGGCCCAACTGCGCTTACCTGCAGTGCAGCGAGAGGATCTGGAAGTGTCATGCTTGTAGTCGGGATGTGCACGACAGTATGCCTTTCTGCGAGTACTTCAACTCGCTCGGTACTTGTGGTTACTTGTGGCGCCTGCGAAGTAGATGCTGGCACATGGGTCTGCGCAACTCTTCCTACGAGACCTTTTAACTCTACGAACTGCAGGTCCAGAGCACTTCTGATATGAGCATGCGCGGTCCGCAGCTCGCGAAATTGTTCCTGTAAATACTGGTCGATCCCCGAGGGAATGGTCTCAGGGGGATGCGACACCTTTTGCTTCTTGGTCGCTGGTTCTATCGAACCTTCATCACTTCTTTGCTCAGGGGCTTCCTTGCCCTTATCCTTCTCTTACGCAGCTGGAGGTGGCATCGCGGGTGCGATTTCGACGGCCTCCCTCCATTCATCCGACCAAGACTTGATGGTTTCTTCAACATATTTAGTGGTCATCCTGTAAAGGCCTACGGCCCATTCCTCGTGAATGCTGTAAGGGCGGAGGTACAGTTGATGCAAGTCGACAGAAAAGGCCAACTTTCCTTCATATATTTTTGTTGTCTCCTGACTCAGCCTTGGCATTTCCTAAATGGTATCTTTAAGGAGATGGTAGTATTCACAAAATACAGCACGGTTCATATTGCGCTTCACGGGATTGTTAGAATCCCAGAGATTGACATATCGCATTCCTGCGACTTCTCCTGCGTGGCACGGAAGGAACTGAGTGTTCGGGGGCTCCTTCCAGCTGACCAATGCGCATAAAATAAAAGCCAAGAAAAATGAAACAACTGACCGGGGTTGTCTTGGACGTTCCGGCAGTCTTCCAAAAAAGAATTGAGGAGGAAGAGAGACCAATTGTACTGTTCTCCCTCCACAGCTGCGATGGCAAGCTCCATGATAGCTCCAGTAACTTCCTTCGGTCTGCACTTTGTGAGAAGTCTTCCTGCAAGCAGACTTCCTGTAAATCGAAGTGCTTCATCCTCAACGATCATGAGGTCATAAGCTCGACCTCCTCTTGTTAATTTGTACTTCTGCACCAACTGTGCAACTAACTTTCTATCTTTGTCCTTTCCAACAAGATGAATATTTGGGTCCTTACCAACCTTAGATAGGCCGGTAATACGATGGATTAAGTCGATGTTCAAATCGATTGGCCTCCCCAGCCAAAGGTAACCTCCTTGAACGCAGGATAGCAGTGTTTTAACAACTGCATTGACTTCGTTGCTACGCCCGAAGTGCGGTAGCTTCAACAAGTTCAATAGTCCAGACTTCTCTAAATTTGCTGTGAATTCCTTTGGGACGAATTCGTCAACCTTTCTGGTGGTATTGTGAACTACCGTCAGATAGCGATCTGGCGTAAACTGAGGATATGTTCTGTAGTCTCCCAAGTTAAAATCAGAAAACTTGACCAGTGGAAGGTGTCCAAGCAGGGACCCTTCTTGTCGCATGCGTTCCGGCAATGGAGGCAACGGAATCGGATACTTTGCATTCTTCAGAATATGCACCTCGGGTGCATCATTTGGGCATGGCGGAATGTAATTCACCATAGTGGCCAAGGGCTCTGGAACGAGCTCATCCGGCTGCTGCTGCTGAGATGCCCTTGTGCTCGGAGACTATCTAGGATCAGTCCAACCAGGGTGTACGTAAGTCGAGGCCGTCATCGGAGTAGTCATGCCGAAATCTAAGCCTCGGCGCATAAACTGACGAACAACTTCTTCAGTAGACAGGTTCTCCGTCGTGAACCGGTATAGACAACAAAACTTGAACAGACGGATGAAGAAACAGCGTGAAATACGAATGCTGAAAACAAAGGAAGCACTCTGCACAACTCGGCTCTAAAAACAATAACTTAGATTCTTAAACAAGACTATTCAACTCGAGAAAAGTAACCCGAAAATATACAAGTGCAGGGTATTTATAGCTAAAGGCGACAGTAAATGCGGGCAAGTGGGGTTACTAGCTATAGGCGACTCCGCATGAATTGACAAGACTCCGACCGACGCGCTTCTGCGGTGCATTAATTGTGATAGACAGGTTCTGACAGCCTTTCGGGGGAAGCTAAAGCTTTCGGCGCATAACATAAATGCAGATCTTTAAGGAGATCAAGCCAACTGTCAGAGTGAATACAATTAAATGGTGAACTTATCCTTCATTAATATTCAAAGCAGCTATAGGACTTCTGTAATTCAAATTTTTCGACGGGTCGTTTCAGCATAGGTAACTGTGCAGATAGAGGGGTCCACAACGAGAACTCCTCAAGCGGCAACTTAACACAGGGAACGCCACAAGAGCGATGGTTTGTCGACCGGAAAAACTTCGCAAGAGCGCAAATATAGGCTCGCTCAAAACAAACTTTACTGATATGCGCGGATGGTTCAAGGAACTGCGCGGGAAGCCTGAGACTAAAAGTGTCTCGCGACTTCCGTGTAGACTGATAATGCGATGCCTCTTTCAACTACACTGGACATCTGCATTTCTTTTGGCACTGTATTAAGTCGACAGGGCAGAGTGGCCGTCGCGATAAAGATTGAGCCGACTCCCGTTGATCATTGTAGGTAGCAATTCTCCATTAAGATTCGCAAGCTGAACTGCTCCTCCTTCTGTTATCTTTATGACCCGAAAAGGTCCTAACCAATGTACACAAAACTTGCCTGGAAACTTGATGAATTTACTATCATAGAGGAGTACCAAGTCTCCTTCTTCAAAATGTTTATTCTTAATGTGCCTGTCATGCCAAGCTTTCTGTCTTGCCTTCTGTACCTGTTGATGGAATCCAGCTAAAAGTATGTCTTCTTCTAAGGCAAGCAATTGCGAAAGTCTTTCACTCATAGTATCAATATCTGCCATTTCTGTGATTTGTGCAATTCTGAGACTGGGAACAATGTATTCCATGGGCATAACTGCTTCTTGTCCATACACCAAACTGAAAGGTGTGTGACCTGTTAGTTTCTTGCATGTGGTTATGTAAGCCCATAGTACAGCTGTGACTCTAAGGTCCCAATCATCTCTTTGTTGATTACTGATCTTCGTTAGGGCATTCTCGAGAATCTTATTGAATGCCTTCACCGTACCATTAGCTTGAGGGTGGTAGGGTGTACTCTTATGATGACTAATTTGGAATTCTTCAGTAAGGGCCTCTATAGTCTCATTGAGGAAATGTGTACCCTGATCACTCATTAGAATTAGTGGGCATCCAAATCTAGTGATAATGTTCTCAAAAATGAACTGCGCGGTAGTGGCAGCGTCGTAGTTCTTAACTGGCTTAGCCTTAGCCCATCTGGTGAGGTATTCAGTGGCTGTAATGATGTATCTTGCGCCGGTTCTTTTCCTGGTGGGTTGATAGGTCCTACAAAATCAATGGCCCATTTATCAAAAGCACGCAGTGTTATCTGGGGTCTTAGCAGCATTTCATCTCTCCTTGAGGGTTTTCTTGTTCGCTGGCACACATCGCAACATTTACATAGTATCCTTGTGCAATGTCGGCCACCAAAGACCTGCGGCTAAGATCTTTTGCGCAGTCGGCTTTCCTACGAAATGGCCTCCTGCGGTTCCTGAGTGCGCTTCTGCGATGATGGAGTTCTTCTCATGCGGTAGGATACATCTGCGCAAGACTTCATCGGGGCCCAGCTTGTAGAGCTGGCCTGCTATCAAAGTGAAGTCTGCGGCTTTGACAACAAGTTGCTTCTTCTGCTGGATTGTAAACTCAGTCGGCGCTTTCCCGGTAGTGAGAAACTCAAGGATATTGGAATAATATTCATCTGCTGCTTGAACAGAAAACAGCTGCGCATCAGGCAGATTGTCCTCCAGATTTGTAGGTTCCTCCCCCGACTCTAGCCTAGATAAGTGGTCAGGTCCTGCATTCAATCTACCTGGCTTTACAATAACCTCAAAATCATACTCCTGGAAGAGTAATATCCATCTGCAAATTCTTCCCCCTAACACTGGTTTATTGACCAAGTATTTCAAAGCAAAATGGTCAGTATACATTTTAAAATGTGCGCCCAGTAGGTAGTGTCTGAACTTCTGTAGGGCATACACCATAGCTAGTCCTTCTCTTTCTGTAGTGGTGTAGTTCTTCTCAGCTGTGGACATATTTCTGTTGGAGTAAGCAAATTGGGTGGTCAAGACCTCCTTCTCCCGGTTGTGTAAGCACGATCCCCAATGCTATGGAAGAAGCATCGACATGAACATGAAAGGATTTTCTCCAGTCTGGGAAAACTAGAATTTGCACAGTGATCATCTTTTCTTTAAGTGTATCCAAGCTCTGCTAGCATTCTTCTGTCCATTGGAATTTCGAATCTTTTTTGAGCAATATTTCCATAGGTGCTGTGATCTTTGCATAACCTTTGATAAATTTTCTGTAGTACCCTGTATGTCCCAATGTAGTGCGCAATTGTTTGACTGAGTTGGGCACAGGTAAATTAGCAATGATGGCAACCTTCGCAGGATCCATCAGGAGTCCTTGTCTGCATACAATATGTCCCAACAAAATACCAAAAGGAGCACAAAAGATACATTTTTTCAAGTTAAGGGAAATCTGATACTGTCTACATTTTTCTAACATCATGCGCAGGTTCCCTATATGGTTCTTTAGTAAACCAAACACAGTCCAGTCATCAAAATAGACTTCTAGAAACTTATGAATGAATTCTTTAAATATAGCAACAACAACTCGAGAGAATATAGCAGGAGCGTTTTTAAGACCAAAGGGCATTACCGTATACTGGAATGAGCCCCATTCAGTCGCAAAAGTCATCTTATGGTGGTCGTCTGGATGGATTCTGATCTGGTGGTATCCGTAAAAGCCATCAGTGAAGGAGTAAGCCTCTTGTCCTCCAACATTATCAAGCACTTCGTCTAAAAAAGGAGTAGGAAATGGATCATGCGCTGATGCGTCATTCAACTTGCACAAGTCCACACAGATTCTTATTTCGCCTTTTGTCTTCTTCTCTTGTACGACCATAGGACTAATCCAGTCACTTTCCTCTACTGGTTCAATGATACATGCTACGAGCATTTTATCAATTTCTTCTTTAACTTTTTCTTTATATCACAGATTCAATCTGTACGGGCGCTGTTTTACTGGCTTGGCGTCTGCTTTCAGAGGTATGCGCATCACTCCTAAGTCTCCTAGGATGCCTTTCATTTTTGTGAACTTGGTAGGAAAGATATCCTGGTAGTCACGTAATAAATCTGAAATATGGCCAACAGTTTCATCATCCCAATAATCTCCAATAGAAGCAAACTTGGGTTCGGCTTCTGTACCAATGTTAATCTTTTTGAGCTTGATGTGTTCTGTAATGGCAGGGATATCAAGCTGAGGACCTTCAACATTGCATGTCCCTTCTGATTCTGGAATATTGATGTTGCGAGGATCATCTTCCTCTTCTTCAGTAGTGAAGTTATAGCATTCCAGGGCATGTTCTATCTGGACATCCCAATCTGGCTGGGAATATTCTGGTAATGAACATTGTTCAAATACCTTCTTTTTAATACACTTTAAAGCGTGGTCGATGCTCGGATGTTCTGATTCGAAACTGAAGGTAAGTTGAAAAATTTCTATCATAAGAGGCCAAGTGATAGTGCCTCTGCGCAATTCTGTTTCAATGTACCAGTTCCTTGGAACTGTATCCAACGTGTGGATGAATAGGTGAACCCACTCATCTTCTGGAATATCTGACCATTGCTGAATACATGCTTCAACGTGTGACCTGGGGTCACTCTGTCCATCATATTCGCGCAACACTTCTGCTGTAGTGTCCTTAAATCTGTGCAGTATCAATCTGCGACAGTCTTGCCATGTGTAAATATTCTCTTTATGCGCACCCCACCATCTTGCGGGTGTAGCACGCAGTGCGACATCCAAAGCTTGTATGCGCTGCTCATCTGGAATCTATTGTTCATATGTGTGTATGAATTGACTTGCTTCAGTTACACCATCAAAAATTGGAGTGTCAGTCACTTTTGTGCCAATCCATCGAATGGATTTAGTCATCATGGCGCAACGCCTCGCAGAAACCTCATGTAAACGATTCTGCCAATTTTCCAATCCTGTGTCTGAGTCTGATGTGCACGAGCTATCACATCGCCAACTGATATGGCCGTCTACTATGGGATTGACATAGTCACTCTTACTAGCAGTCATCTGATACAAACTTTGCATGTGGCGCGCTTCTTCTTCTGCCCGAATGGGTTCAATATACCTTGGTCCTTGAATGGGATCAAGCGGTGCAATGACCCTAATCTGGTCATCCTCAAAGGTCATCTATCTTTTCTTCAAATTAATGATAGCCAAATTATCAAATGCCCAGTCTATACCTAAAAGTGCTGGGTAAGGTCTACTATCATCCAGAATTTTGATTACTTCAAAGTCTGCAGAACTTCTTACTCCCTCGATATCAATAGGTACATTGGGTAACCTGCCCAATGGAGAGACTCGTTGCTGATTCGCAAGTCTTAGCTGGATAGGAGATCTTGTAAGCTGAGGGCTACCCATCTGTTCCCATGTCTGCATGGTGAGAACATTAACTTTTGAGCCCAAATCTAAAATAACTTCGTCCATTTAAAATGCACCAATCTGCGCTGTGAGCCTCATCTCTTTTCCAGTTCTAGTGTGACTCCCAATCTAGTGAACAGCACGCTGCGGTGTGTTCATCGTAGCAGATTGTTGACACTTATCCAATAGGTGTTGAAGTTCCATAGTTGATTTTTCATTGCGCAACAACTTTAAGCAGTTCCTCAGAAAAGTATGGACACTGCCTAGTGCATCCTCTTCATCAGGCCTTCTGGATGTAGTGGCCTGTTCTTGTACCAGGTTGTCTTGTCTTAGCACTTGAGATCTAATATCATTATGCGGAATTGGGACAGAACTTGAAGCTCTCGGATCTGAGAAATACTCTTGGGCTTGCTTGAATGCTTCTTTTTGCTTCTGCAGATTAAGTGGGGCTGGTTTAATATTAGCGCGACGCACCCATTGTGTCGCTTGCTTTCCAGTTCCCATCTCTGGCGCACCAGTGGTTGCTCCACTGTGCGTCACTATATTAACTGTAGGGTCTAGTTCTTTTTTTTTTGCTCCAATCAACTGAATATTCTGGTTGACCTGTGGCGTCTTTGCTTGCATCTTAGCCATCAACTGAGGGCATTCTTCAATGATATGATCATAAGATTTACAATATCTGCAAATGGTTGTAGGATTTTTGCAATCCCTTGCAAAATGACCTTGCGCTCCACAATTATAACAAGTGATCTGTCCTCTTCCTCGACCAAAATTTGTTGTGCGCCCGCGACCCCTATAATTTCCTGCTCTGCAGTCGCGAGTTTGGTCATACTGTGGGCCTGCTGTGGGTCCTTGTGTCTCTGATTGTACTCTATAAACATCATGCTTTCTTTCCATCATAAGATCATATGCTCTGCAATTGTTCTCATCATGGCCTACTGATTTACAGAAATTACAATATAGATTCTTTGGAGTTTGTACATATTTCTGAAGTAAGAGACATTCTTGTGGTCTATGACCTCTAGTTCTAGAGATTTCACACCAAGGCCCCTGTGCCTGTGGTAAAGGGTTAGGTGCTCCAGTTGCAATATACTCTATGAAAATGGGACAATGGTCCTTTGAATGACCTTGCGCTTTACATTTTGTACACCAAATTTCTTCCTTAACATCCTTGCCTTTCTTAATATCATGCACTTGCAAGGTTAAGTTTGCTAATTGGTTCTGCAACTGCGCATCGTTGCTTGTTCCAGCAATTGGTGAAGCTTCTAGTTCCATAGCCATCTCTAGATCTTGTTCCTGAGTAGTAAGATTCTGTTGCATAAGAGGAAGTCTAATGTGTGGGAGCAGTGCAGCAATGAACCATTCCTTATGCTGCTGTGGTGCAAACTCAAAGCTTACTTGATCTATCAAGGCTTTGAAGTTCTGGTCAAAGTCCCATACTGACTCTGTAGGTAACTATTTGATGTCTTTGAGCTCTGTTATACACTGTGATTCTGATTTAGGTTTCTTGAATTCTCTAATCATAGCATTTCTTACATCAGCAAGCGTCCTATTCTGTGCGGCTGAATATTTCATGAACCAAGTTAAGGCTCTTTCTCTTAGTGTGGTTGCTAACTGAACCAGTTTAACAGCATCATCATTAATTTGCTTGATTGTCCAAATGGCTTCACGTAGGAACCAGTGCTGCTCAGGGTCTTCTATCCCTGTTCCTCTAAAAGTTGGTAGCTTCATGTCATCACCCATCCTTCTTGCACTAGGTTGAGGTGGAGGTGCTGTAGCAGTGCCTCCTGTATGGTTGAACAAAGGTGGTACAGAGGTACTAGAAGTACCGTGCGGGCTACTAGAAGGTGTTACTGCGGGGTTATACTGAGCTCCGTCTGGCTTTTGCGGTGTAAAGGGGTGATAAGGGATATGAACACTCCCTTGTCTCTCTATATGGCTTGCTCTAGGAACTTGACTAGCTTCTGGGCTAGACTCAAAAGAATGCTAGTCAATGCCTACTTTATACCGTTTTCCACTACGAGTGCAACCAATAAGTTCAGGATCACTATCAGAATCTGCGGACATTACTTGTCTATGCTATTCATCGGAAGCTATGCATAGTTTTGCTTTTTCATATAGAAGCATTTTTATCCATAAGTTCAGAGAATTTAAGAACTTACCTCTGTGTTCTTGGAAGAAACTCCTCTCTGCTTCGCTGAAACTCTTTCTTGTATCTACTGCAAACTCAGTGATGAAACCTTCCAGCAGACTATTCAACCAAAAGTCTATTGCACGGGACACAGAATTATCTACCCGCTTCAAAATACTGACTAGCTCAGGCGTCCAAGCGACAGGTCGATCAACATGCACAGTGGGTCTAGTATCTGCTAACTTGGCTATCCAAGCATGCAACTCAAGTGCAAATGTGACAAAGAAAATTTCGTGAAGGTCAGTATAGATATACTTCTACAACCAGTCTTCTGTGTGAAGCCTAGACCTTCTATTTTCTTGTTCAGCCAACTCTGTAGCGTTTAAATCAAACCAGTCTTGAATTTCTTTAGCTGTAGGATTCCAGTAACACATTTGTTAGCTGAGCAAGTCTCAAGGCAACAGAACCATTTGATGGCTTCAGCAACAATCTCACACGTCGCAGAAATAACAAGTCTCAGTAACAAGTCGCAAGGAAACGGAACCATTTGTTGGCTTCAGTAACAATCTCACACGTTGCGGAAATAACAAGTCTCAGTAACAAGTCACAAGGAAACGGAACCATTTGTTGGATGCTTTTTGGACAGACCCGGGTTTTAATGAAGCGCAGCAAAAAAAACCCTTGGTGCACTGGCCCTCTCGGCAACGAGCTGCGCAGCAGCTCGAGGTCTCACCCGAAGTGGCTATGGGGGGGATAAGGAATCAGATTTACTTAACCAAGGCAACGCGGAGACTGCTCTCTCTCTTCCTTGATGATTTCTCAAAGCGGAATGCCTTACTCTTCCGCAGACCTCTCAGCGCAACTGTGCCGAACTCTCTCTCGACAGCCTAGCTGTGTGGTATCTTCACTCCTACGCACAAGGAGATTATCCTCTGCATCGCTACTCTATCGTTTCTGCTTGCACGCCCATCACAGTAACGCATTTCTCTATCGCTACAGCGACATCGTTCTACAAGTTCCTTTGACACTTAACGATTATAGATACCAAGGAGGCTTTGAGAACTCACTTAACATACTCATAAAGATAACGCAATATTCATGTATACATAAACAGTGAGCTAAAGCATGCAATCACTCAACACAGCATCATAACAACGAGAATTATGAAGTTCAACTCCACGGGGAAACCACGTCCACGAGAGTGTCTTATATTAATCAGGAGAGGATAGAATTACACAATATGCTGTGCACACAGCTGCAGCCTTAGATATTTCCAGGAAACTCCACGCACACAGCTGGGAGCCCTTCTCTCGATCTAGTCTCTTTCTCTTCAGAGATTACAATAGTTCAGACGTCGACTCAGACTGTCTGCAACTCAGGGATTAGCTTCACGGCTATCCAGTTCTAACTCTTGTCTCCTAACAACACAGTAGAAGACTTACTACCTAGCTAGCTTATCTCAAACAGCTAACCTGCGTCTCAACATCTAAGGCTAGCTAACTAACATCTAACCTTTACAATTACACATATATATAGGTGGCCATGACGGTCGCACCTTTACAAAGTTGTGGGCCTTTCCCAGCAGTAATCCCCAAAAACCCTAACCACGGACATGGCTAGGTGTACTGTAGGGGCCGCTTGCAGTCACATCGTCGCTTCCTACAGGTTCCGTGACTTCTGGCGCATATTGCGGACATGGGCGCCGCTTCATCGTTCACTGCTCCTTGTCCTTCATCTTCAATGCTTTGGTGCATTGCTCTTCCTTGATCAGAACAACCATAACTTCTGTACTTAGCCTTAAATGAGGGTAGCTGAGCCCTCTACTCCATCGCTTCATTTATTGTGGTAGCTGAGCTTTCTACTCGGCCACATTCATTCTCCTTTGACATGTGCGCGTGAGCTCCGCGAGTTCCGGTCCGTAATCTGCACTAAGCTCATCCATCTGGCACCGTACTGCGCACCTTTTCCTTCTACCCAAAAATTGGTGTTTATTCAAAATTAGCACTTTCCCTTCAACACTTGTGCTTTTTCCTCAAAATTCGCAGCTTTACCATAGCTGCGGCCTAGGCTCCAACAATATCCCACTTGGAGATTGATCACAGTGACTCCACCATTGCTACACTTGCTGGACTTGGAAAATTTCTCCTCTTCACCTTCATGTTAGAAGGCCAACTGAAACCGAGCAAGAACTCAGTTTCTCTCTGGTCACTACCTTTTGGAACATGTGTGAGGATTCTAGCTAGTATGTATCTTTTCCAGCTTCAACAGTTCATCTTCCAGAATAGAGCGTATGAAATGGTACTTGAGATGTATATGTTTAGTCCTGGAATGGATTGCTGAGTTCTTTGCAAGATGAATGGCACTATGGCTGTCACTATAAAATCTTCTATCCTTCTGCTTCTTACCCACTTCCTCCATAAACCTCTGCAACCAAATCATCTCTTTACTAGCCTCTGTAATGGCAACATACTCTACTTCCGTTGTTGAAAGTGCAACAACCTTCTGCAGTTTCGAAATCCAGCTTACTGTTGTTCCACCTACAGTAAACACATACCCTATGGTGCTCCTCTTGCTATCCTTATCACCTGCCATATCTACATAAACATATCCATGTAGAACAGTGTATGAACCTCCAAAACATAATGCCTGAGTCGTAGTACCTCTCAAATACCTGAGAATTCACTATACTGCCTTCCAATGTTCTTTACTCGGATTATTCATATATCTGCTCAAAACTCCCACTACATGTGCAATATCTAGTCTTGTGCACAGCATAGCATACATCAAGCTGCCAACTGTTGATTGATAGGGAATCTTGGACATGTAATCAGTCTCTTCCCGTGTCTTGGGACACATTTCTTTACTTAGACTGAAATGGATGGCAAAAGGTGTACTAACTGGTTTTGCATTCTGCATTTTGAACTTCTCCAACACTTTTTGTATGCACTCACCCTAAGACAATGTCAATTTGCGATTTTTCCTGTCTCTTGTTATTCTCATACCAAGGATTTGCTTTACAGCACCCAAATCCTTCATCGCAAATGAATTAGCTAGCTTCCTTTTGAGTACATTTATATCCTGCATGTCAGACCCTTCAACAAGCATGTCATCAACATACAATAATAAGATAATATATCTTTCATTGTATAGCTTCTTGAAATAAACACAGTGGCCGGAATGACATCTACTATAACCTTGTTATGTTATAAACCTTTCAAATTTTAGATACCACTTCCTTGGAGCTTGCTTCAAGCCATACAAGTTCTTTTTCAACCTGCATACCAAATCCTCCTTCCCTTTGACCTCACACCCTTGTGGCTGCTGCATATATATCTCTTCCTCCAAATCCCCATGGAGAAAGGTTGTTTTTACATCTAACTATTCAAGATGAAAATCTTCTACCACCACTAGACTTAAAATAGTCCTAATTGAAGTCATCTTAACAACAGGAGAAAATATTTCATCAAATTCTATACCTTTCTTCTGTGCAAACCCCTTTACAACAAGTGTGGCCTTGTATCGCTTCTTACCTCCTTCTTCTTCCTTCAACCTGTAAATCCATTTGTTCTGCATTGCTCTTTTACCAGCAGGAAACTGAACCAGATCCCAAGTCTGGTTTCCTATCAATGAGTCCATCTCCTCATTCATGCCTTGCTCCCACTTCTTTCTAGTTTCCACCTATATTGCTTCTTCATAACATTCTGGTTCACCAGAATCAATCATCAATAAATAATACATTGAAGGAGAGTATCGTTCAGGGAGTTTACTTAACCTGGTAGATCTTCTTACACTTGCAGGAGTTTCAGGTAATTGTTGTTGTTCTTGATTTTCTGGCACCTTTGGAACTTCATTTTCTTTAATTTCCTCAAGTACTGTGTACTCTGTGTTTTTCTTTTCCTATTTCTTTCCCTGCAACTGATCTTTATACATGAACTTTTCATTGAATGTCACATCTCTACTCCTGATGATTTTTTTATTTTCATAATCCCATAAACGATAACCAAATTCATCAACACCATATCCAATAAAGGTACATTTCTTGGATTTAGCTTCAAGCTTTGTTCTATTATCTTTATCAATATGGACAAATGCTTCACAACCAAACGTTCTAAAAAATGAGTAGTTTACCTTTTTATCTGTCCATGCCTCCTCTAGAATACCACCATCCAAAGCACTTGAAGCTCCTCTATTTATTAAATAAACAACAATATTTACAACATCCGCCCAAAACTATAAGGGCAACCCTGCATGTAGTCTCATACACCTTGCACGCTCCATGATCATTCTGTTCATCCTTTCTGACACACCATTTTCTTGTGGTGTGCCCAGGACTGTCTTCTCTCTATGAATCCCTGTTAGGAACCAATGTATTTACTTTGTTAGTATATTGTTGTTGGACGCATATGTTCTATAAGTTGTCCCGTAGTATTTTTTGATCCATAGTTTGTGTTATTGTTGTTGGCGCATATGCTTTGTAAGTCGCCCATAGTTTTGTTGATCCATAGTTTGTATTGGCCCATGGTTTTGACTCATAGTATTGGTGCCTAGACTTAGTATATAAGTGTGTGTTGAGGCCTATGAAGGCACCGTGAAGTTAATTGTATTGAGCTTGCTCAAAGGAGGTTTCCCCCTCGAAGTGGCCTGTGATAAATATAAAAGTGATTCCGAATTCTTTTATTTCTGATATCTCGTGTATTTGCATTAATTAATTATTGTAGGTTCTTCACATCTGGTATCATAGCACTTTCTTGGGCTCGCTAGGTGAATATTCTGTCAAATTTTTTTCGCATCTATCGCAGCTTCGAATCTAGGAATAATCCTTATCCGCTTAACTGTGGGAATTACTTGGGCATAAGCCCTAAAACGCATTGTGAGGAGTACCACAGGAACCCCAAAGTGGTTGGCCCATTGAGAGGACCTGCCAGCGAAAAGGGCAACGACCCCTACCTGATTGACTAGTTCCCACCTGTGAGGTAAACCAAGAGCTGTCATTTGTGGAAAAGCGGTTATCAGTTTTACCTGAGCCATGGAGTGAGGGGTACTGCCCCAATACACAAGCCGTCAGACAGCATTGGTGGTAGAGTAAAACACCTAAACTATTAGGAAGCCGAACATACCTAGGGTCCATATCTATTTTCAGCTGAACTATTGCCGATCACTTCCATGTTGTTTCAGATCCATTCCGAACTGTTTCAGATCCATTCTGAAAGCAGTTCCATATCTATTCTGACATTCGTTCCACATCCAACCGTTTTCGGTCCATTCGGTGTTGTTTCAAATCCATCTGTTGCCTATCCCTAAGTATAAAATTTTGTTTTTCCGCCATATCTCCCTTGTTTTAACTCTGTTTCCATTGAAACTTCTCTGACACCCCTGCAATCCCATTCTGCATATTTCATTCCTAAGGACCCTATCCCAAATTCCACTTCCCAACACCCGAAATCTCACATTTGTCTATTTTTAGGGTTTGCCATAACTTCTTCGATTTTCACCCGATCGCCTTCAAATTTTACCACAGAGTTCCTTTTCTAATTATGCTTCTTTGTCCCTCTCTGCCAAATTTTCTAATTCTATCACCCCACTTCTGAAATCCTCCTTTTGTGTTTTCCTGTCCTTTCGACAGTGTCCAAAATCTAGTCAAACCCCAATTACCCATCAGATTGTTTCCCCAATCCAAATTTTCCTTTACTAAATCAGCTTCTATTTGTGTTTTTCTACCCATTCCACCAAAAAAAGAAAAAACCTGGTTATGGTTTTCACCCATGCAGGAGCACACACCATGGAGGAAGCACTTGTAGCCATCCAAACCAAACTTCAAGATCTTGATGAAAAATTTCTCAGCCTCCTTCTTCAACATTCAGCCATGAACAATAACCGACAGCCAGAATCTTTTGCAGCCACCAGGTTCTCTTCTTCCAGCAATTTTCGAGGGCCGAAGCTTGATTTTCCTCTCTTCAATGGTATTGATCTGACTGGATGGATATACCGAGTAGAACAATATTTCAGTCTTCATAATACTTTTGACATCCAGAAAGTTCCACTTGCATCCTTTCATTTGGAACAGGAAGCCCTTCAATGGTACCATTGGTACATCAAAGCTCATCCCGAACCAAACTGGACAGATTTTTGCCAACTCCTTTTGCCACGATTTGGTCCTAGTGCTTTTGATGACTTCACGGGAACACTCACTAAATTTCACCAAATTGGCACCATGAGAGAGTATCAGACAGAATTTGAGAAACTAGCCAATCACACAAAAGGATTGTATGATGAATTCTACAGGAGTTGTTTTATCAATGGTCTCAAGGATGAAATCCGCTCAGAGGTCAAAATGTTTTGTCCTAACACAATGATGGAAGTCCTAGGGTTGGATAAGTTGGCAGAGGACAAGATCGCAGCTCAACAACGCTCCAAACCCACCTTTGTTCCCTTCATAAATATGGGTTCCCAATGACCTCCCATCACGCCTACTCCTTGACCAACTCCTATCAAGCATTTGTCTGAAACAGAGATGTAGGCACGCCGAGAAAAAGGGCTTTGTTATAATTGTGATGAGAAATTCACTCGGGGACATGGATGTGTTCAACAAAATCTCTATCTCTTGGATGCGGATTCTCTGCCTTCCTCTGAACTTGGTGAAGAAGCCCCAAATACAGTCGATGATCAGGTCGACATTCAACACCCGCCTGTTGACACCCCATCTCAGGATGACCCACCCGAGATCTCTCTCCATGATATAACAGGTGTCACCACCCTACAAACAATGTGGGTCAGGGGATACTTCAAGCAGCTCCCTCTTACCATACTCATTGATTCTGGTAGCACTCATAACTTCATTGACCCTCGGATTGCCAAATAGGCTGATTGTTTTGTCCATCCTTGCTCCAACTTTGAAGTCATGGTTGCCAATGGGGGCACCTTACCTTGCAAGGGGAAGTGTCACAATGTGCGTATCTCTATGGAAGATTATAACCTGTGCTCGCACATGTTTTCCTTGTCCTTAGGTGGATGTGATGTGGTTTTGTGCGTTCAATGGTTACGCACACTAGGCCCCATCTTATGGGATTTTGATGAAATTTGGATGCGGTTTTCAGTCAATGGGACACAACACAAATTTATGGGCTTACAACCAGGGTCTCTTCGCATCATCAGCTCACATCGCTTGGAAAATTTCCTTAAGAAAACTTCACATGGTGTGATTACTCAGCTCCATTCCCTTCAGATTCACCCACCAACGGTCTCCACTACTTCCTTGGATAGATATGCAGGTGTCTTTGTTGCACCAGTGGGCTTGCCTCCTTCACAAGACCTTTCCAATAAGCATTTCTCCGCATCTACATCTCAGTCGGACATGATGGTTATTTTGCATGTAGTACAGAAGTGGCAACCATCCCTATTGGGGAATTATTTCCTGGAACTACGAGTCTCCTCCCCAGCACACCTGAAATGGGTTATCCAACTCATGGGTTATGACTATGTGACCACTTACCAGAAGGGTAAGGACAATATGGTGGCATATGCTCCTTCTCGCACATTTGATGACCCAGTTTCTCTTACAGCTATTTCTCTGCTTGTTCCAAATTGGTTGCAATCTATTCAACGGGGCTATCTCTTCTATGAACTCCATGCTTCTTCATTAGTAGGGCACTCTGGGTTCCTCAAAAATATGACCAGGAACAATGTAACTTATTTTGGCAAGGACTGAAAATGACAATTCAACGGATGGTGGTTGATTGTGATACTTTCCAGGTCAACAAGGGTGGAACGACACTCCTTTCGGGACTGCTCGAACCCTGGCCCATCCCTACATAGATTTGGACAACTATTTCTATGGATTTCCTAGAAGCTCTCCAGTGGTATAGTACCACATCTAAAAGGACACCATATGAAGCAGTCTCGGGACAGGAACCACCATTTCTTCTTCCATACACCGTCAGCATCTCCCCAATTCAGGCAATTGACTCAATTCTTCGAAACCACAATCAGTTTCTTCTCATTCTGCAGGACAATCTTCACATGGAAAGAATTCAACTGAAAAAACAAGTCAATCAGCACTGTTCTACGCGCATTTTTCCTGTCGCTAATATGGTTCTTCTTCATCTACATCCTTCCATGCAATCCTCCCTTGAACTCAAAAGGCGCCAGTGGCCCGAAATGCAACCCGAGGATGCTACAGGTGACCCACTCCCTCAGATTCTGCATCAATTTCCACATCTAAAGCTTTGAGGAAAAAGCTTTTTCTAAGGGGAGGGGATGTTAGGAACCCATGTCTTTACTTTGTTAGTATATTGTTGTTGGATGCATATGCTTTGTAAGTCGTCCCGCAGTATTTGTTAATCCATAGTTTGCGTTATTGTTGGTGGTGCATATGCTTTGTAAGTCGCCCATAGTTTTGTTGATCCATAGTTTGTATTGGCCCATGGTTTTGATTCATAGTATTAGCACCTAGACTTAGTATATAAGTGTGTGTTGAGGCCTATGAAGCCACCGTGAATTTAATTGTATTGAGCTTGCTCAAAGGAGGTTTCCCCCTCGAAGTGGCCTGTGATCAATATAAAAGTGATTCTGAGTTCTTTTATTTTTGATATCTCATGTATTTGCATTATTTAATTATTGTAGGTTCTTCACAATCCCATGGTATGAAAAGTAACTATCAAACTTGCCGCAGTACTCACCTCCATTATCAGATCTGAGACACTTCATCCTTTTTCCTATCTCATTCTCAACCAAATCTTTCCACTTCTTAAAAGTAGCAAACATGTCAGATTTATATCTAATGCAATAAACCCAAGTTTTCTTAGTTGCATCATCAATAAATGTAACATAATAATAAGAGCCACCAAGAGATTGTACCTGAGCTAGTCCCCATACATCTATATGCACAAGCTCTAACTTTTCATTCTTCTTTTGTTTCCCAACCCTGAGAAATCTGACCCTCTTCTGTTTTCCATAAACACATTTTTCATAGAATTCCAAACTTACCTGCTTCAAATCTGGCAGCAACTTCCTTGAGTGGAGAATTTTCATCCCCTTCTCACTCATGTGGCCAAGCCTACGATGCCACAATGTTGTATCTGTTCTTGTGGAAGATAAAGAGATAGCATGGTCAGTATTATGAGGACATAAATACAACGTACCTATTCTGTCTCCTTTTTCTATCACCATTGATCCTTTAGTGATCTTCCACCACTTTTCTCCAAATGTAGATAGACAACCACCATCTCCCAACTACCCTGTTGTGATCATATTTATTTTCAAAGAAGGAATATGCCTAACATCTTTCAACAGCCAATCAGTTCCATTCTTAACTTTTATCCATACCTTACCCATTCCAACAATTTTACATGGATCATCATCACCCAATAAAACATGTCCAAAATCGCCTAGAACATACTCATGAAAGTATTTCCTATGGGGTGTAGCATGACATGAAGCTCTTGAATCTACTACCCAATAATCACTAGTATTATCTAATGCAAGAATCAAAGCATATTGTAACACACCACCTGCTACATTTTCTTCCTGGGTAGTTTCCTTTTGTGCCTCTCCTTTCTTCTTTAGAGATATGCAGTCTTTCTTCAGATGTCCTTTCTTTCCACAGTTTCAGCACTCTATCTTTCCCAGCCTGGACTTGGATCTGCCTGTTTTAGAATTGCCACGATTACCTTGGCTCTTTCCTCTCTCCTTTTGTCTTCCCCTACTCTCCATGGTCAACGCATTACCTGGTGTGTCACCTATGCTTTTTATTCACATTTCCTCGTTAAGAATAACACCAATAACATCATCAAATTTCAAGGTCTTTGAACCAGAGACAGAGTTACTTACAGCCATGAGCAAGCTATTCCAACTTTCTGGCAATGAACACAAGATTAGAAGAGCCCTAACCTCATCATCAAAGTTCACACTTACAGAACTTAGCTGATCTGTAACTATATTAAACTCATTTAAATGATCAGTAACAGATCCACCTTCAGACATCTTCATATTAAATAAATGCTTCATTAGAAATACCTTGTTGGAGGCCAAGGGTTTTTCATACAGCTTACCCAGTGCACTCATCAAACCCTCTGTTGTCGTTTCTTTTGATATATTGAAAGCCACTGACGAAACCAGGGACAGCCGTATTGTCCCCAGAGCCTTTCTGTCAAGAACCTCCCATTATTCGTCCTTCATAGCCACCAGTTACTTTGCTCTTCCTCCCAACGATAGGAATAGATCCTTCTGGTACAGACAGTCCTCCATTTGCATCTTCCCTAACTAGAAGTTTTGGTTGTTAAACTTCTCGACCTTAAACTTTCCTTCTTCCTCCATTGCTCCCACTCAGACCACAAACCCTAGCTTCCTGCGGGTTTATCTACCAAATAGACCTTTGGCTCTGATACCAATTGTTAGAAAAACAGGATCGCAGAGCAATAACAATAAACATAAATGAAAATATAATCACAGATACACATTACAAGAGAGACACAGATATATCGTGGTTCACCCAACTTGGGCTACGTCCACACTGAATTTGCCAGTCCTTATTATTATTACCATCTAGCAAGGTGAAGGGATACAACCTGCAGCACAGCCGCTGCACTTCCTCTTCACTATCTCACAGTCTCTCTCCTGATTTTAGAGGTCTTTACAATGCACAAAACCTAATACATCATCCCTAGTCTTATAACAATGTATTTCTTTTATAGGGAAAATACAATGGGAAAAATACCACAGAATACCCAAAATCATGGGCCCGCAAAATAGCTGGCGAAAACAGCCCCAAAAATGAAGAATGGGTGTACATTCCTCTGGGATGCACGGCTAATACAATATCATCTATGAGACTAGAAGATCTGGCTCCACAACCAACAGAAAGGAGTTGTGCCAGTCTAAGTTTTGCTTGTTTTTTCCTAGTTAAGGGTTTCCAGGTGAAAATATCTGTGTTATGTGTGTGCCATTGTGTATTTTTTGTTAATGCTTAAGAATCTGTATGAGTTTTTACTACACTGTTAAGGTTTAAAGCTTAGATTTGGTATCAGAGCATTATTTGGTTCAGAGGGATGCCTTTGTTTCCAAGGGTTTGGCTCGATCTTGGATTTGTGATAAACCTGGTTTCAGTGGGAGCTTTGCAGCGGTGATTCTTTTGTTGAAAGAATGGCGAGCACTTCTAGAATCGAGATTGAGAAATTTAACGGTCAGAGTTTTGAGCTATGGAAGCTCAAGATGGAAGATCTTCTGGTAGATAGAGAACAATGAATCGCAGTAGATCTAGGTACCATGCCCGCTGGTATGGTAAAAGAAGATTGGGATAAGCTGGAAAGAAAAGCAAGGAGCACCATTTTCCTTTGCCTCTCAGATTTGGTGTTGGTGAACGTATCTGGAGAAGACAGTGCAAAGAAGTTGTGGGATAAGCTGGGAAATTTGTATCAGCAAAAGTCCCTGGTAAATAAGTTATTTCTTCGAAAGAAATTGTACCTTCTAAGGATGAATGAAGAAGACTCTGTGTCAGAGCATCTAAATTCCTTCAATACTCTGGTAAGTCAGTTTCCATATGTTGGTATTACGATTACTGGTGATAAAAAATGTATTAGTTTGTTGTGCTCTTTGTCAGATTCATGGGATAGTCTGGTTATAGCTGTTGGGAGTAATGCAACTAACCTAAATTTTGATGATGTGGTTGCATCCCTGCTATTGGAGGAAATGAGGCGGAAATCCATGGACAATTCAACCAGGGATGCCTTGTTTGTGAGAGGTCGTCCTAGAGACAAATCTAAAAATAAGTCTTCAGGTGGTAGATCTAAATCTAGAGGGAGATCTAAATCTCCAGGACCTTCTGTACGAAAATGATGGAAGTGCAGTAAAGATGGGCATTACAAGAAGGATTGTAAATCCAAAAATATTGATAAAAGAAAAGGATCTAATGATGCTCCATCCGCAGATGGGAAAGAATCTACAGAGGAAGGAGGAGATGTGAACTTGGCATCTTCAAGTACACATGTAGAGCATGATTCGTGGTTGATTGACTCATGTGCATCTTTTCATATGACTCCTCACAGGGAGTGGTTTTCTGAATATGAAAAGTATGATGGAGGTGATGTATTCCTAGGAGACAACTCGGTGGCGAAAATCATAGGTCGAGGAAAGATCAAGCTACTACTCAAAGATGGAAGGGTTAGAACTCTTCCCAGGGTTCTGCACATTCCAAATCTGGCTAGAAACCTTATATGTGTAAGTAAAATGGATGATGCAAGTGTGAAAACTATATTTGAGAAGAACACATGCAAGATGGTTCAAGGATCAATTGTGTTGATGAGGGGAGTTCGGATTGGAACTCTATACAAGTTTTTGGGAAGCACCTTTAATAATGGATGTAATAGTACTATTGTTCCTGAGGGTAAAAATGAAGGATACAGAGTCCTTACTATTTCTAGAGAGAAGACAATGCTATGGCATCGAAGGCTGGTACATATTAGAGAGAAGGGTCTTCGACTATTACAAGGTGAAAGTATGGCTGAAGGCATGTCTGATTACACATTAGATTTTGATTTATGTGAACATTGCTTATATGAAAAACAGAATCGGGTAAGATTGTCATCTGGTTTTGTAAGAGCTAAAGGAATCTTAGAGTTAACACACAGTGATGTGTTTGGACCTGTGCATGTTCCATCACTAGGTAAATCTCTGTATTATGTTTCATTCATAAATGATTTCTCAAGGAAAACATGGATTTATTTCCTGTGTAAGAAATCTAAGATTTTTAATAGATTCAAAGAATTTAAGGCTCTTGTAGAGAATCCAACTGAAAAGAAAATAAAAGTACTAAGAACAGATAACGGTGGAGAATTCTGTGGAAATGAATTTGAGGAGTTCTGTAAGACATGTGGAATAGCAAGGAAAAGAACTACTCCATACACACCTCAACAAAATGGGGTTGCAGAAAGGATGAACAGGACGTTGATGGAAAAGGCAAGGAGTATGCTCAGTGGTGCAAGGCTAGCACAATAATTCTAGGCAGAAGCTATTGACACTGTGTGTTACTTGGTAAATAGGACACCCACATCAGTGTTGGTTGACAAGACACCTCATGAGGCTTGGACTGGTAAGAAACCCTCTCTCTCACATCTCAGAGTGTTTGCGTGTGATGCTTTTGCGCATGTTCCAAAGGAGAAAAGGAGCAAGTTGGATAATAAAGTGAAAAAATGTATCTTCATTGGTTAAAAGGATGGAGTGAGAGGTTACAAGCTGTGGGACCCAGTGAAGAGGCAAACAGTTTACAGTCGAGATGTGATCTTCAAAGAATTTGAAAACACTTCCAGGATTGAAGATGTACCAAAGGAAAAGGATCTAGAGGGGGGGTATCCCACCAGGGCCCACCCCTTCATTTCGGACCATTAGGTTCTAAAACAACACAAAGGGGTCCATTAGGCCCCCGGAGTTCATGTAGAGTGCAAAATTGTTTTGGCTTGTTTTTTTCTTTTTTGCGATTTCGGCCCATTGTATTCTATATAATCCCAGTAAAGGGATTAGGGTTGTAACCTAATTTCAGGTGAACGAATTAAGGTTTTAGATGCTGTGAAATACCATATATTGTATTGTAAATGGTTGAGTAAACATATAATGAAAGGAGTTGTGCGGCTCTAAGTTTTGCTAGTGTTTTCTTGGTTAAGGGTTTCCACGTGAAAATATCTGTGTTATGCATGTGCCATTGTGTATTTTCTGTTAATGCTTAAAAATCTGTATGAGTTTTTACTACACTGTTAAGGTTTAAAACTTACAAAAACCTGGCTGTAGCATCCCAGGATGTTACGAGCACATAGCTCTACCTGTCGGATCTCCTAGGAGCATATTACATGTGGTCTCACCACAAAACCTTGCAAGAGAATCCCAGGTTGCTACGAGCATGTAGCTCTACTTGCCGGATCTCCCAAGGACACACTACATGTGGTCATGACAAAACCTTGCAAGAGCATCCGAGGCTGTTACGAGCACACAGCTCCACCTATCGAATCTCCCAAGGACACATTACATGCCATAGAAAAAAACCTCGAAAGAGCATCCCGGGATGTTACGAGCACATAGCTCTACCTGTTAGATCTCCCAGGGCGCTATTATATGTCCTCCTAGAGCAATGCCTCGAAAGAGAATCCCAGGTTGTTACGAGCACACAGCTCTACCTATTGGATCTCCCAGGTCAACTTACATCCTCATCTGCACAACCTGTCCACGGCCACAAAGTATCAACTTGATACTCACCGTACATCATCCTAATGTACACATGATCATCCTAATCATCATCATTGTGTCGTCTTGATGCATGTCATCTGGAGAAACATCTTGAAGCTCGTCATCCATGATCATCCTAATCATATAATGCATCTACCTGATGCATACCAAGTATTTACCTGATACATATCATCATACACAATCCACCTGATCATACAATGTATCCACCTGATACATACACAGATACATGATCCACCTGATCATACAATGTATCCACCTGATACATATACAGATACGTGGTCCGAGCATCCAATATGATGCATAAACATATACATGATCTAACTGATCATAACAAGCATCCAACATGATGCATATACATATACATGATCCAACTGATCATAACAAGCATCCAACATGATGCATAAACATATGCATGATCCAACTGATCATAAAAAGCATCCAACATGATGCATATACGTATACATGATCCAACTGATCATAACAAGCATCCAACATGATGCATATACAAGGCAGTAACTGGAGCATCATCCTGATGCTCATCATCCAGTGCTTACATCCATAGCCATGGGAAGGATCCTCCTCTCACCATGCTTGGAATGGCTCCTGCAAATGTGTCCATCACTTCTTCCTTGAAGTGTCATCAATATGAAGAACACCAAGCCTCTCTCTGAAGTACTCAAACTTCACTCTGGCTAGTGGTTTCGTCAACACAACTACAATCTACTCATCTGTCGCAACATACAGGAGCTTCACTGCTCCTCTCTACACCATATCCCTGATATAGTGATATTTGATCTGAATGTGATTCGACCTGTCATGGAACATCGGGTTCTCAGACAGCTTCACACAACTCTGGTTGTCACAAAAGATACCAGTAGCCTCTAGCGGGAGATCAAATAACTCAGACAGTAGCTTCTGGAGCCATACTACCTCACAACTAGCCGAACATGCTACAACATACTCTGCCTTGGTTGTACTCAGTGATACGCAGGATTGCTTCCTTCTAAACCAAGAGATCACACCTGATCCCATACTGAAGCAGCACCCAGATGTGCTCTTCCTATCTGTAGCACTGCTTGCCCAGTCTGAATCAACATAACCCTATAGGTTAAACTTTTGATTCGCATCCTACTTGAGCCCATAGTCAATTGTACCCTTCAGGTAACTCTGAATATGCTTTACAGTAATTGATGTAGGATAATTAGGGCCTAGGAAGATCAGTCGAAGTTGATCAACTGGAAGGAGCCGACCAGCGGGAGTGCCGATGACCACTGGTGTGGAGAGCAGGTTGACTTGTTGAAGTCAACAAGTTGAGCAAAAGTAGTAGTAGTCGAGAATCGACAGGAATTAGTCGATATATGACAAGTGGAGTAGGACGTCAGGTAGTCTACGAGTGGTCGAACCACGGCATGATAGGTTTGGCGGAGCCAAGCGCGGAGGAAGGGGAGGACTAGCGAACCGTAGAAGATGAGAAACAAGCCGACAGGGAGTTCAAGATGTGACCGACTACTGTAGCAGGGTAGGAAGGACAGAAAGTCAAGGGACTGTACCTGGTAGCCGTTTGGGGTTGCTAAGGAAGTTAATACAGTTATTGCGAGTTGGTGACATACATGACAGGTGACGTCATGGACAGAGGCTATGCAGCACGGCTAAAAGATGACAGTGCAAGTTCGAAGAATTTGGGAGAATCAGAGAACAGGTGGATGCATGTCTTAGGAATTGCAGTAGTCTCGGGAATAGCGACAGTAGGGGGTGGAAGACGGGAGGAATCTTGGATCACAGAGATCAGAGAGAATAGAAGGAGAGAAGTTGTGAAGAGTCACACTCCTTGCAGAAGAAGGTTGAGATCGAGCCATAGCTCAGCGTTCAGTGTTGAACCAAGAGAGGGTGAGGTCGACACACAGGGAGAACACACCACAGTTACTTCTAAGTTGTAATGGCTGAGGCCGACTGTAGTTAGTTATTTGTTTATAGTTATTCCACATTGTAACTGAATTCTGAGAAGTAATATAAAGCCACTTCCAGCATCTTGTTTTCACCTGGTTTGTGTAAGCATTGTGGTTTGTGTCGTGTGTATTGTTAAGCAAGAAAGTATTCCAGTAAGGTGACTTGCGTCAGTTGGTATCAGAGCTCGAAAAGAAGCCTGGTTGCGATTGGATGCATGAGATTTTTCAGCGAAGGTTGGAAAATGGCTCACAAAGGCGTTAATGTCTGAGGACGAAGGATGCGTGGTGTAGCATCCATCACGGTGGATCGCGAGATGTTTGACGAATGCGTTAGAATGATGCACACTTTAATGAGCGAAGTCGCAGTGATCAAAGAAATCCAGAGGCGTGGTTGTATTCCTGATGCGTTAGACCATAGTGACAAGGAAGTCGAGGAATTGGAAGCTTAGGAAGCCACCATAGAAGAACCTGAAGAAAGACTCATTAAGCTTCTGACAAATATGAGAGGTTGGGCGAAGATAGACGTGCGTGCGTACTCAGGAAGCCTAGACCCAGAAGACTTAATCGACTGGTTTAGAGAGATGGAAAAATACTTCGACATAGAGTAGATCAAGGACCCTAAGCGGGTGAAGACTGCATGTCTGAGGTTGAAAGGTCATGCCTCGTTGTGGTGGGACAATGTACAGGCTAACAGACTCAAGAAAGGCAAGCAGAAAATCAAGTCTTGGGATAGAATGGTTGCCAAGTTGAAGGGAAAGTTCTTGCCATGTGACTATGTGATTTCCTTGTTCAAGAAGTTACAGAACTTTCGCCAGAAAGAAATGACCGTGAAAGAGTACACAAAGGAGTTCTACCGATTGTCGATTCGGTCAGGACAAACTAATGAAGGAGAAGAAGTTGTTGCTAGGTGCGTGAACGGCTTGAAATATGCTATTCAGGACGAGCTGAGCATGTCGAGATTCAGAGCAGTCAGCGAAGCCTACCAGTTAGCTATGAAGGAAGAAGAGAAACTGTCAAGGAAATCTGCAATGACCAGGGGAAGGATGACTGGTCGGGGTGCAAAAATTGTCTCTGCGAAAGGCCAAAGTATCGGGTATAGGAAGGAAGGTGTCGAAGATAGCCGACACATAAGAGGGACATCGATAGGAAAGACGCAAGAAAACTGACACGATGGTCGTGAGAACCACGGTCGAGGTGCGTATGGTCGAAGTGGTCCATTCGATAAGAAAGGAGCTAACAAACCATCCATAGTCTGTTGCAAGTGTTGAGGAATGGGACACAAGGCATATGAGTACCCAGAAAACTTACATGCTGCAGAGGGATCAAAACTCAGACATCAAAAGGATGAGAAAGTTGACGAGAGGGAAGAACCGACATCCGACAACAATGGAGGTGAGAAGAAGGAGAACCAGAATTTGGCGGTTCAGAGAGCCTTGATCCAGGAAGATCAATGTGACCCGGTGGAACCAGCACAACGGAAGGCGATCTTTCAAACAAAAGTGCGGATCGGGGAATGGCGATGAAAAACCATCATTGATGGTGGAAGCACGGAGAATCTTGTGTCGACAGAAGTCATCGAAAAGATCAGGTTGAAGTGTCGAGAATACCCAGACCCCTACAAGATCTCATGGCTGCAGAAAGGACACCATGTCAGGGTAACTAGATAGTGCCTGATCAACTTCAGAATTGAGGGGTTGGAGGACAATGTACTATGTGATGTAGTTCCCATGGATGCATGCCATCTACTATTAGGAAGGCCATGGAAATATGATCGAAAAATGATCTACGATGGTCGAGCCAACATAGTCACAGTGTGGAAGGATGGTGTGAAAAGGAATCTGAAGCCGAGGCTGTAAAAGCAAGCCAATAGCATGGCTGGCGAGAGCAACCTTTGGGAAAAGCAAGTGTTGATGAGCACCGCGAAGGAATTCCTTGTAGAAGAGGAGAAGCAGTCGAGATGTTTTGCGATCATTTTGAAAGGACCATATGTTGAAGGAACGACCAAGGAGGAGAACATTCCGATCGAGATCGAGGAGTTGCTCGAATAATTCAGGGACATAATGGATGATAAGAAATCGATGGGATTGCTACCGACCTGGAGCATATCCCATCAGATCGACTTAATTCCAGGGTCGAGTCTGCCAAACAAAGCACCATATAGGATGAGTCCAACAGAGGGACAGGAACTAAACTGACAGGTCCAAGAGTTGTTGGACAAACGGTTAATCAGAGAAAGTCTGAGCTCGTGTGCAGTACCAATGATATTGACACCGAAGTAGGGTGGGGAATGGAGAATGTGTACCAACTCCAGAGCTATCAACAAGATCACGATCAAGTATCAGTTTCCATTGTCGAGGATGGATGAATTGATGGATTTCCTGAGTGGAGCAACATACTTCACCAAAATAGACCTGAAGAGTGGATATCACCAAATTAGGGTCAGAGAAGGAGATGAATGGAAGACAGCATTCAAAACAAAAGAAGGGTTATACGAGTGGTTAGTCATGCCATTTGGGTTGACTAATGCACCCAGCACATTCATGAGATTGATGAATTAAGTGTTGAAACTATTTCTAGGAAAGTTTTCCGTAGTCTATTTAGACGACATTCTAATTTTCAGTCGAACCAAGGCAGAACACTTGGAACACGTTCGACAAGTATTGCAAAAATTGCAGGAGGAGAAGCTGATGGTAAATCTACAAAAGTGTTTCTTCATGAAAAAGGAATTGGTGTACTTGGGATTTTTAATCTCTAGTAAAGGATTGGTGATGGATCCGTAGAAGGTGAAGGAAATAGTGGATTGGCCAGAACCGACAAGTACGACTGGAGTGAGAAGTTTCCATGGACTTGCTAGCTTCTACATGAAGTTCATTTGGGGATTCAGTCGGATTTGTGCACGACTGACAGAATGCATGAGAAAGGGTGAGTTCAAGTGGACGAACAAAGCCCAAAAATCTTTCGACAAGTTGAAGGAAAAAGTCACTGAGAGTCCAATGTTGGTGCTCCCAGACTTTGACAAAGTTTTCCAGGTCGATTGTGATGTGAGCGGGACGGAAATTGGGGCACTGTTGAGCCAGGAAGGCCGACCAATTGCAATCTTTAGTGAAAAACTAAAGGGAGCAAAGTGGAAGTATTCAGTCTATGACCAAGAATTTTATGCTATTGTTCAAGCATTTAAGAAGTGGAGGCATTATCTATTGCCCAAGGAATTTGTGTTATACACAGATCAGTAAGCACTGAGGTATTTGAACACTCAGTCAAAATTGGACCAGAGACACATGAAGTGGGTGGAGCTGCTTCAGAGATATACATTCATGTTGCGACATAGGTCAGGAAAGTCGAACAAAGTTGCCGACGCATTGAGCAGAAGAGTTGCGCTATTGAGCACGATGACGGTTCAGGCAATAGGGATAGAGTCGATAAAAATGGAGTATGAGACCGATGAGGATTTTGTGAAAGCTTGGAAGGCTTTCCGTGAACCTTGGAGTGTCGACAGAACTCCATATTTGAGTTACTTCATCCAAGAAGGCTATCTGTTCAGGGGAAGTTAGTTGTGTATTCCCAGAGGATCAATAAGGGAGAACCTAGTCCGAGAGTTTCATAATGGCGGATTAGCACGAAATTTTGGCATCGATGAGACCAAAGCATTGGTTGGCGAGAAGTATTTCTGACCAAGGATGTCGATAAATGTCGGAAAATGGGTTCGACAATGTCAATTTTTTCAGTTGGCAAAAGGAAGGAGTCAGAACACGGGGTTGTATACACAATTGCCGGTACCAAATAACCCTTGGGAGCAACTTAGCATGGATCTTGTGTTAGGATTACCAACGACTCAGTAGGGAAGCAACTCAATATTTGTTGTAGTCGAAAGATTTTCGAAGATGGCACACTTCATACCATGTAAGAAGATGAGTGACGCCACAGGGATTGCTGTACTATTATTCAAGGAGATAGTCAGGTTGCATGGGTTACCGAAGAGTATCACATCAGATCGGGATACAAAGTTCATGGGGCATTTCTGGAGAACCCTATGGAAGAAACTGGACACGGAGTTGCAATTCAGTTCGGTGCATCATCCGCAGACAGATGGATAAACCGAGGTGGTCAACAGGAGTTTGGGAAACCTTCTGAGATATCTAGCTGTCGATAGACCCAAGCAGTGGGAAAGTGTGTTGGCATAGGCGAAGTTCGCATATAACAATTATGTGAATCGGATGATGGGTTTGATCCCATTCCAGATTGTTCAAGGAAGAATCCCACGTGGAGTGATGGATTTGGTCAAGTTGCCGACGGAAACAAGGAAGAGTGCAGATGCAGAATCGTTCTCAGAGATTATGCACGAAGTCCATGAAAATGTGTGAAAGCGCATAGAGAAGAGTAATGCGGCATATAAGTTGAGGGCCGACAAGAGAAAGAGACTACAATCGTTCCAAGAAGGGGACTTAGTCTATGCATACATATGGAAGGAGAGATTTCCAACAGGAACGTACAACAAGCTGAAGCTAAAAAAGATAGGACCATGCAGGATTCTGAAGAAAATTTTGGACAATGCTTATGTGTTGGAATTGCCGGAAGACTTGAACATTTCAACGACGTTCAACATCTCAGACCTGTACAAATTTGAGGAAGGGTCAAGCAGCAGAAGGAAAGAAGTGATAAACATCGACTGGACCGAGCAAATTCCAGATCGACATAAAGACGAGATCACAGAAGTAATCGAAGAATGCGAAGTAGGGCGTACCTATAGATCGCGAATGAAGCAATACTTAGTGCAATGGATAAATGATGAGTTGCAGGAAGCGACATGGATTTCCGAAGAGGAGTTTAGGAGACTGACAGAGCAGTCGAATTCTTTTTCACATGGGGATTCTGATGCAGGAGCATCGAGGTCTAGGAAGATCAGTCGAAGTTGATCGACTGGATGGAGTCGACTAGCAGGAGTGTCGATGACCACTGGTGTGGAGAGCAGGTTGTCTTGTTGAAGTCAACAAGTCGAGCAGAAGCAGTCAGGGTGCAGCTGACTTGGGAAACGCAGCAGGCGTTGAGAAGGGTCGAGAATCGACAGGAATTAGTTGATAGATGACAAGTGGAGTAGGATGTTGGGTAGTCAATGAGTGATAGAACCACGGCACGATAGGTTTGGTGGAGCCAAGCACGGAGGAAGGGGAGAACTAGATAACTGCAGAAGATGAGAAACAAGCCAACAGGGAGGTTGAGATGTGACTGACTACTGTAGCAGGGTCAAAAGGACAGAAAGTCAAGGGACTGTACCTAGTAGCAATTCGGGGTTGCTAAGGAAGTTAATACAGTTATTGCAAGTTGGTGACGGACGTGAAAGGTGACATCATGGATAGCGGCTATGTAGCATGGCTAAGAGCTGATAGTGGAGGTTCGAAGGATTTGGGAGAATCAGAGAATAGGTGGATGCGTGTCTCAGGAATTGCAGTAGTCTCAGGAACAGCCGCAGCAGGGGGTAGAATACGGGAGGAGTCCTGGATCACAAGAATCAGATAGAACAGAGCGGAGAGAAGTTGTGAAGAGTCACACTCCTCGTAGAAGAAGGTTGAGATCGAGCCATAGCTCAGCGTTCAGTGTTGAACTAGGAGAGGGTGAGGTCAACACATAGGGAGAACACACCACAGTTAGTTCTAAGTTGTAATAGCTAAGGCCGACTGTAGTTAGTTATTTGTTTACAGTTATTCCGCATTGTAACCGAATTCAAAGATGTAATATAAAGCCACTCCTAGCATCCTGTTTTCACCTGTTTTGTGTAAGCATTGTGGTTTGTGTCATGTGTATTGTTAAGCAAGAAAGTATTCCAGTAAGGTGACTTGCGTCAGGAATAAGGTGAACACTTCTGGGATCCGTTAGAAACTGGCTCAATGTGTTCACCACAAAGCAAATATCTGGTCTAGTGTTCGTCAGGTACATCAAGGACCCAATCATCTGACGATACATAGTGACATCAACCGGATCAAATTAAGCATCACACAGAAGCTTCAGGTTTGATGCCATAGGTGTGGCCATGGCCTTGCAGTCCATCATCCCGAACCTCTTCAGGATATCTACTGCATACTTCCCTTGTCCAAGGAAGATTCCATCTGCACTTTGCCACACCTCCATGCCTAGAAAATAGTGCATCATCCCCATGTCATTCATCTCGAACTCGACAACAAGCTTCCTCTTGGTATGGGTAATCAATCCATCCTCACCTGTTACAAACAGGTCATCCACATATAAGAGTAGTATCACAGGATTGCCTTCCTCAAGCTCGTATAAAGGTTGGAATCTGATTTACTCTTCGTAAATCCCAAACTGGATAGAAAGCTATCTATCCTACCATACCAAGTCCTAGGAGCTTGCTTCAAGACATATAAGGATTTTTTCAACCTACACACATATGACTCCCTGTCATGTCTCTCAAAACCAAGTGGTTGCTCCATATACACTTCCTCCTCGACTACACTATTCAAGAAAGCTGGCTTGACATCCATCTGGTGTACCTTCCATTTCATTACTGCAGCCAGAGTAAGTATTGATCTGATGGAAGTGTATCTGGATACAGGTGCAAAAGTCTCTTCATAGTCTATCCCCTCTTTCTGGGAGAAGCCACAAGCTACAAATCTCTCTTTGTATTTCTCTATGATGCCATTTGCAACATGCTTGATCCTGTAGACCCACTTGGAAGTCACAACTGACTTCCCTTCAGGTCTTGGAACTACATCCCAAACATCATTCTTCATGATCAACTGATATTCCTCAACCATGGAATCCTTCCATTGTTTCTTTCCGCTGCTTCTTCATAACTGGAAGGTTCTTTGTTCATAATGTCACAGAGTAAGGAAACATAACTGGTGTGAGATCTAGTTCTCTTCCTTGCGCTGTGTTCTTCTTCTGGAATGCCATACCTTTCTGCATCTTGAATGAGCTCTCTAGCCCATGCAGGTTTCCTCTTGTGAGAGTCCTTCTCATGGGGTGGATCTACAGGTATTTGTGGATCTTCAGTTTCATGATCTGCTTCTGGAATTGCTTCAATCATAGTGGTGTCTTGAAATATAATTTCCTTTGCTTCTTCATGATCTTCAACAGGTTCCTTCCTTGATTTGATGAAAGATGAGTTTTCATCAAATGTTACATCCCAGCTAACATCAATCTTCTTGAACCCTAGAAAGTATATTCTGTAAGCCTTCAAGCTTTCACTGTACCCCATACAGATGCCCTTCTTTCCTGAAGGATCTAGCTTTGTCCTCTTTTCCTTTGGAACATGAGTGTATACTGGACAACCAAATATTCTGAGATGGTTGACTTTGGGTTTCTTACCAGAGAACACCTCTTCTAGTGTCTTGTTGTCCAATATCTTGTGAGGTGTTCTATTCTGCACATATACAGTTGTCCTAGCTGCTTCTACCCATAGATGCATAGGAAGATCCTGGTCATGCAGCATTGCATGTGCTACTTCAATGATTGTTCTATTCTTCCTTTCGACAACTCCATTATGTTGTGGATTGTAGGGAGCAGTCAACTCCCTCTCAATCCCTGAATCACTGCATAGTTTCTTGAAATCACCTGAAGTGAATTCTCTGCCATTGTCGGATTTGAAGGTCTTGATCTTCTTATCAGTTTGATTTTCCATCAAGGCTTTGAATTCCTTGAATTTATCAAACACTTCATCTTTTTTCTTCAAGAAATAAACCCAAGTATTCCTAGATAAATCATCAATGAAAGAGACATTGTATACATACCCACTCAGAGAATTGGATGACATCGGACCGCATACGTAGGAGTGGATAATTTCCAAGATTCCTTTTTCTTTGCTTTCATTGCTTGGAAATGCCTTCTTAATGTTCTTTCATTTTGCACATCCTTTGTAAACACCTTCATGCTTTGACTTGATTTCAGGAAGACCCTCTACAGCTTTGCTTGCAATTGGTAGTGCTCTATAGTGCACATGTGCAAGCCTTCTATGACAAAGTTCACTTGGATCCATGGATTCATGTACCATGGCATGTTCAAGTTGTCCCTTCAATTTGTACAATCCTCCCTCTTGCTCTCCAATCACCACTGCATCATCTATAGATTTACTCTTTGGCCACATTAGGACTTGGCCATCTACAAATGTAACCCTCATGCCTTTTGCATCCACTGTAGATATGGAGAGTAGGTTCTTCTTGAGCCCAGGTACATATAGAACATCTTTCATCTTCAAAGACTTCCCAGAGTCTAGGTTGTAGGAGGCTTCACCACTTCCTTTGATAGGGTATTGATAGTCATCCCCAAGTTTCACTTTATTGGGTGGCTCATGTTCAGATAGATTTACAAAAGATTCTTTAAACCCAGTCATGTGCTTGGAAGCCCCACTATCAATAAGCCAATCATTACATCCATGAGAGATAGTACCTGTGAGAGCAGATATTAGAACATATTCATCTTCACTTGATGAATCGTCACTTTCTTCCCTAGCCTTCTTCTTTGGAGGTTCATCATCCTTAGCAGCATGAGCATGGCACCTTCTCTTGCTTCCCTTCTTCTTCTTGTTGAAGTTGTTGTTGTCCTCTTTGTTCTTGGGACAATTTACAGCAATATGTCCCTTCTCATTACTGGTAAAACATATTCTACTTTCTCTATTGTGATGGTGTGTTATAGGTCAAATCTGCACTTCTCTGTCCGTGATCACTTTGAGTTGTCGATCACACAAAAAGACAACTTGGATTGAAGAGCATGATGACCTTGGATGATACCTTGACCTGACTTACCCTTCTGCAAGTTAACAAAACCCTGAAAAACCTCATGTTTTCAGCTGTGCGCTACTCTATTTTAGTATACCAGTGCTCAGGCGCTACTCCACAAGGAAATAGTAGCGCACACCTCCTGTTGTGCGCTACTCCACTTCAGTAAACTAGCGCACACCCTCAAAAAAGTTGGAAACACTAGTTGTTAAACACTGAAGTTGCATACTGTGCGCTACTCCACTATGAAAAACTAGAGCACACCTTAAAATATGATCAAAAATATATTAATTTGACAAATTTGGATTAGTTGCAGTTGGTTCTGCAACTTCCCCAACTTCCATTACAACCACCTCTCGATCTAAACTCCCTTCCTTGTCCTATAAATACAAGGAGGATTGAACAGAGGGGTTAGACATAAGATATAGAGAGACATATTGGAGATTCTCATTCACAAGAAGAGAAGTTTGTATGAAGGGTTGTTATGCTAGAATATTTCAAGTCGGAGAAGAGCAGGAGCCCAGAATCCAGTTGCACAAGCATGCTGCATTGATCAGGTATAACATGTAATCATTATATGCTTTTGACAATAAAGGTTGAAACATTCCTTCCTATCCCAAATATAATGCCTAATGGATTGTGTATTTATTTGGTTAAATGCTTGATTGTTCTTGATGTTTGAATTGTATTTCAATTTCATCATCTTTATATCAGTCAATATACGTTGAGGAAGGTATCTTTATGTTGCAGGTCTATTGAAGTGGAAGGTCAAGTTGAAGATTAAGCGCAAGATCAAGCAAAGCTAGGATCAAACGTCGGTAATAAGGTACGTCTTCAAGATCTTTAATCTATTTCCATTTATAGATGTTTCCGTAGCATAATTATTGTGTTTACATTTCTCCCCTTAAGTTGATAATGTCCCTTTCCTCACTATAGGATGAATTTCCTGAACAATAGACTGGCAACTCCGCTAGGGATCCGGTTGTTTTTCTGCTCCAGGAAACCCATTTTGTTGTATTTCCAGTACTTTTTGATCCTTTTAATCCTCTGAGGAGCCTTGTAGGTCATCCCTACCTACTTTGTTTTCTCTGACTCAGCCTTTTACACCTATGCAAAGTTTGATTTCTGACCTTTCCTGACATGTGCGCTACTATACTGTACCTATAATAGCGCATACCTAAGTTTGTGTGCTAGTTTATCTACTACATAGTAGAGCACACCTTCTAGAGTGCACTAGTTTTCCTACTGCACAGTAGGGCACATTCCTGTAGCTCTCTGTTTGATGTAAGGTTGGGTTTTCCACCTGTTTTGGTTTGGTTTCTAACTTTGTTATTGGCCTTCTTAACTAGTCTTTGAGGTCTGTAATCCATCTTTGTGTCTCTTTAGCCTCTTTTGAGTCCCTTAGGTCATCTTTTGGTCACTTGATTACTTTTGAAGTGTCTTGTTCGTTTGTGACTCTTTTTGGAGACCATGCATTGTTCCTTAGTGAACATAGATGCTTGTCCATCCCATAGTAGTGTGTTGCAGGTATACAAACCTTTGTGTTTAGCATTTGTTGTTTGTTGCGACACTTGTATGATCTTTGGGTGTCTCATCCTTTGATTTGGGGTTTTGACCCATTTTTTGGTGCCTTTGGGGTGTCTTTCAAAGCTTTTTGAGTCCCGACATTTCTTGACCTCGCTGTCATTTCCAGTATTAAGTGATTTTGAAGTAATTTAGTTTTCTTCACCTTTGAACCTTTGTGTTAGTAAGGTGGTCTTTAGTTCGCTTGCCTACCTACTACTTAGCTTAGTGTTCTTGTTTAGGGTTTGGTGCTTTGGATCATTCTTCTAAGTTTGATTTCCAGTCATAAGCATCTTTTATCCTTTTTTTCTCCCCACTTTGCTTCCAAGTTCAAGAGTTTTTTCCTTTGAAAAAAATCATAGGACAAGTCTTTGTAGAATCATTGATTCGATTGTTGTGAACTTTAGAGTCATTTTGCCATACTTGCACATCTTTTGTAGGTCTTACTTGCTTCCGCTTTCAAGTTCTTTTTCGTTCATATATAACAAAAAAAGAAAAATAAGTTTGGTAGCTTAGAGTAGTGAGGCTTATAATCTTTGCAGAGTAGCATAGTTTACTTTGTTCAAAATTTGAAAAGAAAACAAAAAAGAAAGCTTTGTTTAGGTTTGCTTACTCTTCATTTTGGAAAGGATATAAAACAAAAAATAAAAAGTCTTTTTGTTGTTGAAAGTTGTTTCATTTCATGCACTTTACTTTCTGTTGCAACCACATCACACAATGCACTACTCCACTAAGTAAAAAGTAACCTTAAAAAGAATCTTAATAAAATCAATTAGAAACGATTTTCTTTCTAGGGATACACGATAACAACTAGTCTAGGCTAGAGTTTCGAGCTTAAAACACCTTAAACTGCTCGAAGTCTGTTTCATTACTCAAAAATCATACTGCGACTGTCATATAGGTAAACCCATTTGTATCAAATATTCCTGGGAAACTCTACTAAAACTAGAGCTACGCACGAGGCTGTGGAAGATCGGATTTGTTGAGGATATCCCCTCACTTTCCCTTCAACCATCAACCAGGGTTGATTCATGTACGGAGGTCCATCTGGAATTCGGGCTTTGTTACCCTGCCCACGCATTTTGATCAGGCTGACAACTATCCCCCCGGGATATTTCGTACTTATGGTAGCCTTAGTATCAGACCTATAGGATCATACACAGGTGACAGCAGGGGATTATAGCTGTTGTACCTAGGACAGATGTGGGAGGAAATCCCTTGCAGGTATTTGGGAGGGTGGTTGGGTGATTCCAACGCTTGCACCCGTAGTCATTGTATTGTGGACCCCAGGTAACTATTCTTCTTCCTTTGTTAATCTCTTCTGGCCCCTCATCATCCCAGACTCTTCTTCAGAAGGCATCTTGTTTGCCTGGTTTGCATACTTAGGATTTTTTAGTGGAATGTTGTTTGCCCCCTAGTCTTAGTGGCCACTAGGTTTTTGCTTAGTTTTATTTTTATATATAATCATGGAAGACCAACAACTTCGTAGGTCTATAAGGTTGCAAAACCTTCTCCCACTTAGAGTGGAACCACTACCGCCACCTGGACGACAGAGGGCAGACTCCAGTGTTCCTTTGGAAACTACTGGTGAAATAGAGGTTCCTTAGGAACCACAACCTGGGACTCCAAATCAGCAAACTTTTAATACAATTGAGATTGAGGATCTCACTTCTGGTGAGTTTAATACTCTGTTTAATCCTCCTCTGACTGATTCTAACATTCCACTTCTGATACCCATTGGTTTCCATCAACCTGATTATAGTGCATATTTGTTCACACCTGGGCATATTATGACTAATACAGGAGACGAACAGGGAGTCCCAAAGACTCCCACAATAGGTATGAACACAAATACTGTAAACCTGACCTCCACTGTGATACCGAGTTTGACTCAATCAATCATTGTTTCAACTCCATCTTTCAGTTTAAATACTGGTACGTTAGGCATGCCGAGCTCAACATCTTTGACATCCGCCTCTACTCCTACTTTTGGACCCAGTAATACAGTGAATGTCGGTCCACCTCCTGCAACTCAACAGCCATATCCTATACCTAGTACTTGGATTTCCACACCAAATGTAGGGCCAAACGCCTCTGCAACTATGTCCGTCATGAGTACCATGACCACGTCGTCCACCTCGATTACCCCTGGTTTTAATGCCTTTATAGGTTACAATATGAATCAAGGTAATGTACCTGTAGGAAACACCCATTTTTCTTTGTTTTCTGGAGGAGGGGGTAACATCCTTAATCAACAATATGGCAAGGCTAACACCCAGCCTCAATGGAAAAACGTTCAGAGTACTAACCCACTTTCATTTGGATGGGGGAATTTCAACAACACTTTCACAAAATAGAAAGTGGCTGGGGGAAACCCCTACCAGCAGATGGCCGAGGGAAGCCCCTTCCAGCAGATGGCCGGGGGAAACCCCTACCAGCAAATGGCTAGGGGCAACCCCTACCAGCAGTTTACGGGTCAAACTATGGGTGGTTCCCCCTTTATGTCCCCATCTTATCAAATGCCATCTTATAGACCTTGTTTACCATTTCTGGCAACTCTGAATTTTCCAGACCTTTCCAAGTTAACAAATGATCCGGTATGCCATAACGCGACTTGGCCACCAATTCCTACTAAGTTACCTTCGGACATTCCAAAATTCAAAGGAAAACAGCTGAAGACCTTGGTGATCATGTCACCACTTTCCATTTATGGTGTTCTTCGAACTCGTTGAATTAAGATTCCATTAGGCTGAGACTTTTCCAAAGAACCTTAATCGGCGCTACGGCTAAATGGTACATTGAGTTACCTGCAACTACGTTTTTTAATTTTCGGGATCTCGCGACTGTTTTTCTGAACCACTTCCAGCTTCATGTTCCGTACGATGTCGGGACAGATCTTTTGTCTACATTTAGACAAAATAAGGCAACTCACTTATCTGATCACATTCAGGAGTTGAGAAGATGGAAGAGGCTCATTAAAGCCAATATACCTCCAGAATTTCTTCTTGAGTGGTACCTGAAATCACTCCTTCCTTACATTTCTAAGGAAGTAGCTACTTCTGGAGTGTCTACAGAGGAAGAAGCCATTTTACAGACCCAGCAACTAGACCTTGTTTATGCACAGTCTGGGCTACTTTATGAGATTATACCAGACGCACCGCAATCAAACATTGATCTTAGCAGACCTAAACCTGGACCACATGCTGATGGCATAGTGGGTTCAGTAGATTCTGCAGCTTTCGAAGCATTGACTAAGCAGGTTCATGCCTTATCCATCAAACAATCGACTGCAGAAGTAACCTCCGTCACAACCTCTCCTTCTACTTCTGAATCTGTAAACCAGGTTCAGAACAATCAAAAGGGCCCTCGGCAGCCCAATAACAAAAAGAAGGGCAAGAAAGGAGAGTGGAACCAGCAAAAGCCCAAGAATAAAGAGAATGACGAGGAGGGTAATAAAGAAAAGAAGAAGGTTAAGTTCCCTTGTAAGCTTTTCAAGCAGGATCACCTCACTCACCAATGCCTTCTACTCGAAGAAGCCCAGAAGTTGCTTCAAGAAAAGAAACCTGCCGTACTTAAAGATCCATTTCCTAAGGGGCAAGGTTAAGCTTCTACCACCTCCAAAGCTGGGGGCACTACTCATGTTTCAGTTGATCAAACTTTCATTAATATGGTTAGCGTGGATGCACTTTTGCAAATGCGAGCGAGAAATTATACCCTGGATGTGCAGAACAAGGATAAAGAGATTCCTGAATCTTCCATTCCTCTCCACATTCCAGTGGATCTGCTACCCAATATCCCGAAAGGTTTCTTGAAATGGGCCTTGGACAATCCCAACGTTCAGGCTGCTTCCAACTACAATGTGTTTGAAGATCTAGCCCAGACCCCTTGTCCTATGTCCACCTTAGAAGTTTTGCAAAGTTGTCTGTTACAATGAAACGCACTTCTGGCAACGATTGGAAGTATGGAATCATCCAACATGACTGCGCACTTTGATATGTTTGACATCAAATATTGGTTGCCATACCACATTTCCCTACAGATAGAAGTGCTCCATGGTCCTATAACCATTAGACGGGCTATCGTAGATGAGGGTGCGTCGACGTGCTTGATGTCAATTTCTTGCTGGAAAGCTTTAGGCTCTCCCGAGTTAGCCCCCTCTAACACACTGCTTACTGCCTTCGATGGCAGGACTTTTCGTCTAGACGGAGTTCTACCATCGTTTGAAATTACACCTGCTGGTAAGACAGTTGTTGTAGAGATTGAATTTCTGGATGGTCCACTTGATTACAATATGTTATTAGGCAGGAGTTGGACATATGCCATGTGAGCCATTGCATCGGCATTTTTCCAAGTTGTTATGTTCCCTCACAAAGGCAAGATCGTCACAGTCGATCAACTCCCGTTCTCTCGGAAAAACAACCAGAATTCATCGGATACCACTATTCCTTTAGTTGATCAATCTGCACCAGTAAGAGAGAGTTTAGGAGCAGGGCTTTATGGGTCATTGATAGCCACTTTTGACCTGTCCTCTCCTGTTCTTTTTATGCATTCTGATGTGAGTACGTCTACCAAAACTTTCACGGTTGGTTTAAGGACTGATCCATGGATCCTCCCTACCTTATCAGAACCTTCAGTTCCTTTAACCATTGCAGAGATAGCGTACATGGAAGTACAACATGTTGCAATGGAACATATCGTGACTCCGCCAGTCTCTGCTGAGTCGGATATGGACTATGCTCCTGCATGGTCATTGAATTCTACCCACTCTTTCGACTATTTAGACACAGTATTACCATCTGATGAAGCCATTTTGGAAGCCATGATGGGCCTGGACCAGCCATGGGACCATATGCATCACAGTTCTTACCTGCTTCCAAACTTAGACAGGCTAGAGAGAGGAGAATTCTCTATGAGACCCGGTGGATTTGTTGATTTGTCATCTTTTCCTTCTACTTCAAGAGCTGTCTACGCTGAAGGGAATATGGCTAATATATCAAGAACAATCTCGATTAACATTTCCACTCGTGGAAGAGTTGTTCTCTAGAAGAGATCGCTCTATATACTAAACTTTTTAAAGAATTTCGCGACATTTTTGCCTGGTCTTATGAGGAGATTCTAGGCATCGATCCAGCCATCGTTGAGCATGTCATCACAACATACCCTAATGCAAAACCTGTGAGATAGAAGCTCCGTCCTGTGAATCCTCGAAAAGCGGCCACGATTAAGGTGGAAGTTGAAAAATTGCTTAGAGCCGGATTTATATACCCGATTGACATGACGGAATGGGTTTCAAACCCCGTTTCGGTTGATAAAAAGCAAGGTACCATCCAAGTTTGTACTGACTTCCGGGACTTGAATAAAGCTTGTCCGAAAGATAACTATCCTACATCGTTTATCGACCAGATCATAGATGCATGTGTGGGACGCGAGATGTTTTCTTTTCTTTCATGGATGGATTTTCGAGATATAATCAAATCCAAATCAAACCCGAAGATCAACACAAAACAACTTTCATTTGCCCGTGGGGAACCTTTGCATATCGGAAGATGCCATTTGGCTTAAAGAATGTTGGAGCTACATTCCAGCGATCTATGAATTTCACTTTTCACGATATCAAACACATAGTTGAACCTTACTTGGATGACCTCCTGGCGTGATCTCGAAAGATACGGGATCATCCAGCTCATTTGAGACTTGTGTTTGAAATATGCGGACAATATAAGATTCGACTGAATCCTAACAAGTGTGTGTTCTGTTTCGAATCAGGATGTTTACTGGGTTTTATTTTATCTAGTCGTGGTATAATGGTTGACCCGTTAAAAGTTGAGGCGATTGTAAATCTTCCTCCTCCTCGCACCTTGCAACAACTTCAAAGTCTGCAAGGCATGTCTAACTTCTTGAGACGCTTTATCATAAAATATGCTAAGATCACAAAAGGTTTTATGAGACTGCTTAAACAAGATACCTACTTCGTGTGGGATGAGGCTGCTCAAGCATTGTTTGAAGCCTTGAAAAAGGCACTACTTTCAGCCCCCTTGTTAAGCCCGCCTGATTATACAAAAGATTTTCTTTTATATCTAGCGGCGTTTGTTTTCACAATTGGCATCGTATTAGTCCAGGAGTACAACACGCTCCAAGAGCATGTTGTTTAAATATTCGCATGTGGAGAAGTTAGCACTAGCTGCAGTCTATGCGGTACAGAGGCTTCATCACTACATCCTTTTACGAACAACTATTGTGATAGCAAAACTCAATCCTTTTCAATATGTTCTCACTCGACGCATCATCGGTGGGAAGTACAATAAATGGATTGTAATCTTACAAGAGTTCGATTTGGACTTTCAATCGACCAAGTTGAAGAAATCACTAGTGTTCACTGAGTTAATCTCAGAGTTTCCGAGTGACTTAGAGCATATCGAGGAAGAATCATCATTCCCAGATGAGCATATCTTCCTTATTGCCTCCTCTAACCCATGGTACTGAGATATTTTAGTATATCTCTAGAATTTGAGGTGTCCTACCACTTTTTGTAGAGAAGAATGACACAAACTAAAAAGTCATGCGAAAAACTATCTCATCATCTCTTATACTTTGTATAAACGTGGGATAGATTCCATCTTACGATGTTGTTTGAATTTAGAAGAAGTAGAATCAGTATTGAATGATGCCCGCAGTGGAGCCTGTGGGGGTCATCTTTCTGGGTTGGCAACAGCCCAGAAAATACTGCGTGCCGGGTATTTTTGGCCCACAATCTTTAAAGATTGTGTGGAAGCTATGAAACGCTGTCGTCCGTGTCATTTTTTCACTAGGAAAATAAGAGCACATCTAGCTCCTCTTCATCCTGTGATTACAGCAGGTCCCTTCACAAAATGGGGGGTTGATTATATGACTTGCAATCCAGTTTCGGCTGGAGGACATCATTATATCATCATTGCCGTCGACTACTTCACCAAGTGGGACAAGGAAATGCCTACTGTCAAGGCAGATGGAGAAACTGCCGCTTATTTTGTATCAATCAGATTATTGCAAGGTTCGACATACCCAAAGAAATTGTGACTGATCACGGTAGTCATTTTCAGAATAGCATGATGACCGGTCTATACACATTGTTAGGTTTTCGGCAAGAACATTCGTCTTCATATTATCCATAGGCAAATGGACAAGTCAAAGCAGTTAACAAAAATTTAAAGGTAATTCTGCAAAGAACTGTTAATGCCAGTCGAAATAACTACCACATCATGCTATACCCTGCTGTTTGGGCTTACCGAGCGAATGTAAATACTGCTACCGAGTTCTCTCCTTTCCAGCTTGTGCATGGGATAGAAGCAGTTGTTCCGATTGAATGTGAGATTCCTTCGTTAAAACTAGTTGTTCAATTACTACTGGATACTTCAGCAATGGAAGAACGTTTGTTGCATTTAGAGCATCTAGATGAGCAATGCCGCGATGCGCTCACAACAAATGAAGTTCATAAGAAACGAGTCAAAGGACAATACAACAAGTCTATCAAATCTAGGGTGTTCCTTGAAGGAGATCTTGTTCTACTGTGAGATCAAGACAAGGAACCTCTAGGACCTAGCAAGTTCAAGTCCATTTGGCTCGGGCATTACATAATTTCTAAAGTACTGAAGAAGGGTGCTTACGAGCTAGTAGATTACGAGGGTAATAAGCTGCCTGAGCCTAGAAATGGGCTCTACCTGAAGAAGTACTATGCTTAGGAAGTTGTGCTTTTTCTTGTAACATAGCTGTATATTTTGTAGAGCTAGTTTTTGCTTGTGCTTGTTAGTTAACCTTATGTGTGTCTTCATTTCATGTATCAGATGTCGACTGAACATTTCTTAGGATTTGTCGATGGTGCCAGTCGCCACACCCAACAGTTGGCTTCAGTAGCTTGGGTCATTTACTCACCCGTTGGCCAACTGTTCTCTTCAGGGAGGGTTTGTTTGGGTCCTACTATAAACAATGTAGCTAAGTACAGTGCGGTTATAGAACTTCTCTGAGATGCTCTTATTCATGGAATTTCACATTTGGAGGTAAGACTTGACTCGCAACTAGTTGTATTTCAGTTAACGGGTGTTTACCAGATTAGAGATCCTGTTTTGCTATGACAGTTTTTGTGAGTTAGATTATTGGAAAGATAGTTTGATTCCATTATATATCAACACATTCCAAGAAGTTTAAATGCATTAGCTGATTCATTTGCAAATTATGTTTTAGATTGGCATGTGTATCATACATTTCCATAAATAGCATTTCACACATAAAGTTAAACACACACACATGTACATAATCGATACTGTATCAAAAAATATAATATGAGCTTTGGATCATAATTCCATCACAAGTCATGTCATAAGTTACAAAACTGGGCTCGGTGGCCTCAAAAATATACACATAAAGTATCCATCTCCTTTGGAGAAGGAGGGGCCTCATCATCATCTACTGCATCCTGATAACATATGACCAACCTAGCTATCTTCCGCAGCACCCTAATCCATGCCGGGGGTACCCCAACTACATCTTCCTGCATATCAATAGGTATTTGGTCCATACGGCATGTAGGAACATCGTGAGTCAACCGACTCACTTTCCGCTTTATGGTCCCTAACATAGCATCAGCTGCACCAACATCTGTTGGCCTCATGAAAATAGTAGGATGTCCCTCGGGACGAACAGGCCCAATATCTGCATATGACACTTGTTTAGTACTTAAAAATTCATTCATAAAAATCATATAATTGAAAATTTGAAAAAATTAAATAATTCGCAAAACAAAAACATACCAATGTCTCCCCAGGCATCACTTGGAGGAAGTACCAGCTCTGGATCATGGAGGAAGTACCAGCTCTGGATCATGGCGGAAGTCCAATCCAGCATACGGAAACTGCTCGAATGCCGGCACTTGTCTCTCCCAACACCCCCAGAAATCATCAGTATGATAGAAAAAGTGACTTTCACCACCACCCTGGCGGAGAAAAATGTCACCCCAACGGCCCAATCTCGGCTCACGAGGATTGGCTGGAGGTAGAGGCATGTCCAAGCTAAGAGCAAGTACCCTCTCAAAGAAGAAGGTACATAAAATGCTGCCGTATCCAAAGTTCTTCATACTTCCGTACTTACGACCTGTGAGTTGAAGCTTCATATTTGCCAATAAACTAGTGCACCAATTGTACACATGTCCCTGCAAGCATTTGACACTAATATGCATGGAATGCCTCGAAGATAGGTGTTGTGTGGCACTTCCCGACATTCGGTTCAACATACTCACAATAACCTTTAGAGGGATGCTTTCAATGGTAGATATTAGGATTTGACTTCCTGATTTCTCGGCTCCCGCCACACAGTATGCATTCAAATATTCTTGCACCGACGTAGCACCCACATTGCGAGAAGATCCCTTCAAATTTACCACATCTTCCCTCCTAGAGAGTCAGGTAATGAAGTATATGTCACTGATAGTGAGGTCCAGGGTTTTTCCCCGGATATCAAATGCATTGGCATCTACATCCCAGTATTAAACGAGTCTTTGAAGCAATCGATTGAGTGCTCTAATGTTCACGGTTTGGTAAAACTTTAACAAACCACATCATCAGAGTGCATGGAGAGTGGTCGGGTCTTACATTGCCACCCTATCCATATCCTCATGTTCTCTCTCCCTCCAAACAAGTACCATCCTGCCATAAAAATGTCAATTTTTAGCATCTCGGCACTTCTTTTAACATGTTCAGGGGTGTGCGCTACTGTATAAGCCACACAGTCATGCATGGGTGCTACTGTGTACAAGCATAGTAGCACATACCTCCCAGTATGCCCTACTTTTCCTACAGCAGAGTAGCGTGCACGCTTCTAACGATGTGAGTATGACCTTAAAATTGATTTTTAGCTCAAAAATTGACAAATAAACAATGGAAATGCAAGTTAGGATGAAATAAAATTACTTGGTGGAGGTAAAATGTCGATTGGTTGCTTGATTTGATCACCACGAAGGTTTGAAATCCAAGGGTTTGCTCCTAATTTTTTCCCTACAAAACCAAAATGAAATTTGAGTTTTAATTTTGAAATTACATATATGAGTTTGTTTTTAAATTTTTACCCACTTTGGTAAAATCTCTATAGTTGCAAATGCTACCAATTTGTCCTATTTAATCAATTAATAGCTACATATGGTACTAAGGTAATTTCACCCAATGGTTCTCATTTTCTCACTAAAATTTTGTAGGATCAATCCTTTAAGACTAATTTTCTTGATGATAGACCTTTTCAACTAGCTCATAGTTAAAATTTACATATCATTTAAGATTTTTTATCGCGATTACTAACATATTTGTTGAAGTCCTAGTTTTGGCAGATCATGAGTCGTTATCCTAGAAGCTGTCATTTAAGTCATTTTAAGCTCTTGTTTCGACTATTTAAACCTAAAGAAGATCGCTGAGCAAACTTGTCCTTTTCAAGCTCGTTAAAGTAATTGAAGGCTCATCCACTCAGGTATAGAATTACCCCTTTTTCGGGCCTTGGTGGATAATTTACGGAAAAGGTATACTCTAGGTATACTTGTGTATGCGCTAGAAGAGTTATTCTTCCATTGTTTTATACTTTTTCAGGGGAGGAGACTAACTTTACGAAAAAGGACCTTTCAGAGCCTTTCTTTAGGGTTTTCAGGCTCTCTAAACATGAAAACACCAGGCGAGCATTCACCTACTCGGGCTCGATGTGAAATCCACAAGATAGTTAATAGAGGACTGTTTAAGTTTTTCAACTCTATAAACAATAAAACACTGCCGAGCACAAACCAATCCGGGCTCAATATAAAATCCACGGATAGGTGTAAAGAGGATTGTTTAAGTTTTTCAAACTCTATAAACAGAAAAACACCGGCGAGCATTAACCTACTTGGGATCGATATTAAAATCCACGAGTAGGTGTATGGAGTTATTGTTTAAGTTTTTTAGACTCCTTAAAATTGAAAACACTGGCGAGAAAGAACAGATCTCGGTTCGATATTAAAATCCAGAGATCAGTATTATAAAGTAATATTCTATCTCTTATTCGAACTCTGTAAACAATGAAGAAGGTCCTGAGTCTTCCTCCCATGGGCTCGTTAAAATTTTTACATGGTTGTATCTACTGAGTTTTCATTCTTTCTTGGACTCATTAAAACAACAAGAAGGGTATTCTTTTATCTAAAAAGAATAAGGGATAAGAAGGATGTATCATATCTTCAGTTTCAAAGGCAGTTCAATCAGTCCTATCCTTGAACACAGCACCTACTTGAGTCTATCATGTTGGTTGGGTTTAGTTTTTGACCTTAGGGTGAACCTGATCTATGAGTTATTTACTCCCCCGGTTGGTTATTCTTCCAACCATATGGAGGGCCTGCTAATGTCTCCTATGTTACAGGTTTATATCATTTTACCCATTATGTTGAAAACTGCCGAAGTCACTTTGTGTCGTGCTTACTGTTCAAGGATATACCCCGTGTCGGCCATTCTACACTTTACCTTGACCTCATGTGTCGGCCATCCTAGTGTCAGTCTTGTTACATATTACTCCATATCAGCTCATACCAGTTGAGTGTCCCTCATTTTGGATGATGGAGGATGCCTCAAGGCCTCCCTTCCAATGGACTTCTTCCCATCAACATCAACTCATCTTGCTCTAGGAATGAAGTTTAGAGTTTCGGTTAGTACCTTGGAAATTGTAGTCACCAGTGGAAATTTTCCTCGTTGTTGAATTATGAGAATACATCAATGTCTCTTATTTGACAGGATCCTCAAGTGTTCGAATCTAAGTCCACTTATTCACACTTGTTGGATCATACTAGGTACCTTGGACCCCATCATCATTATCGGTGGAAGCCCTCACATTTGTTAACGGTATACATCAAAGACCGGTAATCAAACGATACCCCCCATGTTCGAATATTAGCTCATCTATTCACATGGTTAGGATTTGTACCTTAGGTTGTTTTGGATGAAGACCTTGGGATGTTGTTGATATCACCTCACTCCGATATCTCCCAAGTTGTGGAAGACTGAGCCTCACTTATATTTGGCTCTCCATGAGACATAGATCCAGTTTGTTGTTATGGCTATGATCTCTCAGTTTGACATGGATCCACGCTTGTATTTCAAGTGGACATGCTATATATACATATCCTAATTATGCATTGGATATCATGTTGTATCACACTATACATCTATATGATGTCAAGATTGTAATTTCTTGATGACCTTGATCTTTGTTTCTGTGACTTGATTCTGCAGTTTCTTGCTCCTCCTCTGACTTGGAATTATAATGTATTTCGGCCATTGTTTCCCTCTGACATCATACATTAGGGGGCATCTGTTATAGGTCAAATATGCACTTCTCCATCTGTAATCACTTTGAGCTGTCGATCACACAAAAGGACAACTTGGATTGAAGAGCATGATAACCTTGGATGATACCTTGACCTGACTTACCCTTCTGCAAGCTAACAAAACCCTGAAAAACCTCATGTTTTGAGTTGTGCACTACTCTATTTCAGTATACCAGCGCTCAAACGCTACTCCACAAGGAAATAGTAGCGCAAACCTCCTGCTGTGTGCTACTCCACTTCAGTAAACTAGCGCACACCCTCAAAAAAGTTGCAAACGCTAGTTGTTAAACACTGAAGTTGCATACTGTGTGCTACTCCACTGTGAAAAAATCGTGCACACCTTAAAATATGATCAAAAATATATTAATTTGACAAATTGGGATTAGTTGCAATTGGTTCTGCAACTTCCCCAACTTCCATTACAACCACCTCTTGATCTAAACTGCCTTCCTTGTCCTATAAATACAAGGATGATTGAAGAGAGGGGTTAGACATAAGATATAGAGAGACATTGTGGAGATTCTCATTCACAAGAAGAGAAGTTTGTATGAAGAGTTGTTATGCTGGAAGATTTCAAGTCAGAGAAGAGCAGGAGCCCAGCATCCTGTTGCACAAGCATGATGCATTGATCAGATATAACTTGTAATCATTATATGCTTTTGACAATAAAGGTTGAAACATTCCTTCTTGTCCCAAATATAATTCCTAATGGATTGTGTATTTATTTGGTTAAATGCTTGATTGTTCTTGATGTTTGAATTGTATTTCAATTTCATCATCTTTATATCAGTCAAGATACGCTGAGGAAGGTATATTTATGTTGCAGGTCTATTGAAGTGGAAGGTCAAGTTGAAGATTAAGTGCAAGATCAAGCAAAGCTAGGATCAAACGTCAGTAATAAGGTACGTCTTCAAGATCTCTGATCTATTTCCATTTATAGATGTTTCTGTAGCGTAATTATTGTGTTTACCTATCTCCCCTTAAGTTGATAGTGTCCCTTTCCTCACTATAGGGTGAATTTCCCGAACAACATGGTGGTGTGAAGATTTCCTGAAGTGACATGGCTCTCTCTTAGGCTTCCCTTTCTTGGTGTGTGCTGTGAGAGCTTGATCTTCATTCCCCATATTTTCTTCTCGGGCCACAAGCCTTGCTTCTTCTTGAGAGCATTCTTCCCATAGTCTACTGAAGGAGATTAGTTTATTTCTTGCATAGATTCCTTGGATAAAGGAATCCCATGACCTAGGTAGGCCATTCAATGTGGTCATAACAACTTCACCATTATCCACTACCTCATCCATAGCTTCAAGTTGTTCCTTGATCTGAAAGACCTTAGAGAAATAGGATTGAATGGTCTCTCCATTATGAAGCTTTACCCCTTTCAATTGGTTCCGCAGTGTCATCTTCCGATTTATGTTCTTCCCTTAAAATAGCTTGGTAAGGGAATCAAACATCTCCTTGGGTGTCTTCAGAGATGACACATGTGGGATGAGATGATCCTTGATAGAATCAGCAATAATCCTCTTTTCCTTTACCAAGTTCTTTTTGTGAAGAGCCTTAGCCTCTTCTCCCTCTAGGAATGGGACCTCTTCACTTATATAAGTGTCCAACTCATTCTCTTCCAGGATTAACCCAACCCTATACTTCCATGCTCGGAAGTTATCAACCCTTTCAAGCTTATCCTCAAGCTTGGCGTGGTGAGACATCTTTAAAGAGTACTTAAAATGGAAATAGAAGAGTTTAGGTCTTACCACTTGATTTGCTGAAAATTGGATCTGGTCCTGGATTAGGGTTTGTTAGAGAAACCCTAAAAATTCAAAATGTGAATTTCAACTTTCCGAAAAGATAGAAAGATGTGCCTTGATGATATGATTAGCCTGGTATATTCAAAATTTGAGATCTGCAAAGTTTCACCCTTCAGAAATGTCTTTTAGTCTTCCCGGATTCACTGGGAGGACTTTGAATTAGGGTTTGATTTTCTCGAAGCTTCACCCAACCACAAATCTTGATCCAAAGCTCTACACTTCGATTTTTCCAAGGATCTTCCATTTATGTCCTCGGAATTCAAAAATTCCTATTTTTGTGGAAACCCTAATTTTTAGGGCCAAAACTAAAAGTGCTCAGAATTGAATTCTGATTGGACAGAAAGATTCTCCTTCATGAGTAGAGTCAATCTACCTTATTGCTTTTCCAAAATCTATGGAGTTTTTGCCACTACACAATGTCTTCTTCTCAGGTTAGTTATGATACCATGTTAATTTTGAGCATTAATTCAATAGAATCTTTACTGAGAGAATAACATGTACAACATATCAAGTATAACAATGCATATCAATCACACCAAGCAATCACATGAGACAATAGACACACAGAGTTTCACTGGGGAAAACCATAATGGTGAAAAAACCCACAACTTCCTCAGAGATAGAAAGAGCAATGACACAACCAAATTACAAGAGATAGTCTTCTCCTAGCAGCTGATCTTCCTCCTCACATGTGCACCACTTTCCGAATGATAGAAGAGTGAGTAATGAGATGATCAAATAGAGATCTCCCGATCTCTATTTATACACTTCCTGTGATTCCCAATAAACTACTGGGGCCGACTTGTCTAAGTTAGCCTAATAACCCATGGTTACATTAATATGGGCCGACCCCTTACTAGGTGGTCTAATAACCCATCAGCAAGTTACAACACTTGTGACACTTGTCAATACAAATGACGACACTTCTGTATAGAGGAATAATACATCTCTATAGGAGTACAATAAAATACATAGATGAAATACATTATGAAGTTACATATACATCAACACTTAACGATAAGGATATTATAACAACATCTGCAGGAGCAAGGAGTCATATGATACATGATACATCTATAAATGATTGGAAGATTTCTTCATACATCATCTGTAACTCAACCAGTTACTGGAACATATTTAAATATTCAATACTGGAACATCTTCAGTATTGAGTCTTCATCTTCTCCGAACAGCTACAGTAATCTGGATCATCTCGATCGACAGCATCATCTGGATCATCTCGATCGACAACATCATCTGGATCATCTCGATCATCGCGGTCATCATCATCTGGATCATCTAGATCAATAGTATCATCATCTCGATCATATTGATCAACACCATCTGGATCATCTCGATCAACAGTATCATCATCTCGATCATCTCGATCAACAGTATCATCATAGTACCATACTATGCAATACATATGATCCAATTACGGGATTATCAATCCCTCTCACTTTAAGACACCTCTCATGTCTCTGGACGATGCAATCCATATCTACTTACAAGATGATCAATCCTGGTCCATTTAAGACACATCTCATGTCTACGGACAATGCAGTCCAGATCTACTTACAGGATGATCAATCCTGATCCTTTTTAAGACACCTCTCATGTCTAAGGATGATGTATTCCTTGATCCATTTAAGACACCTCTCATGTCTAAGGACGATGCAATCCCGACCACAATGCCAGTCCTTTTTCATACTGGATGTGACCTAGATTAAATCTAGGATTTATCACGACAATGCTAGTCCTTTTTCATACTGGATGTGACCTAGATCAGATCTAGTATTTACCACCACAGAGCCAGTTTTTTTCATACTGGATGTGACCTAGATAAGATCTAGGATTTACCACCACAGAGCCAGTCCGTTTTCATACTGGATGTGACCTAGATCAGATCTAGGATTTACCACCGTAGAGCCAGTCCTTTTTCATACTGGATGTGACCTAGATCAGATCTAGGATTTACCACCACAGAGCCAGTCCTTTTTCATACTGGATGTGACCTAGATTAGATCTAGGATTTACCACCACAGAGCCAGTCCTTTTTCATACTGGATGTGACCTAGATCAGATCTAGGATTTATCACTTACATTTTAAACCAACTGTTCAGGGACGATGCAGTCCTATCGTGTACATTTTGAACAAACCGTTAAGGGACGTTGTAGTCCTATCATTTACATTTTGAACAAACCGTTTAGGGACGATGCAGTCCTATCACATACATTTTGAACTAATTGTTCAGGGATGATGCAGTCCTATCATGTACATTTTGAACCAACTGTTCAGGGACGATGCAGTCCTATCACGTACATTTTGAACTAACTGTTCAGGGACGATGCAGTCCTATCACGTACATTTTGAACCAACTGTTCAGGGATGATGCAGTCCTATCATGTACATTTTGAACCAACTGTTAAGCGATGATGCAGTCCTATCATGTACATTTTGAACAAACCATTCAGGGATGATGCAATCCTATCACATACATTTTGAACTAACTATTCAGGGATGATGCAGTCCTATAACATACATTTTGAACCAACTGTTCAAGGACGATGCATTCCTATCACGTCCATTAGGGACCACTTTCTCGGAGACATATGTCTACGTATCTCTTTTAGGACATGTGTCCACAGATGATACAATCCCTCTCATCCACTAGGGACCATTTCTCGGAGACATATGTCTACAGATCAATTCAGGGACCGAAGTCTAGGGATGATACAATCCCTCCTCGTCCACTTAAACAAATTCTAAGGACCATATATCGACCTCATCATCGGAACCAGTAACCTCATCATCAAACTCATCGTCAGAACAGGTAACCTCATCATCGACACAAGTGTCCTCATCATCGATACAAGTATCCACATCATCGATACAAGTATCCACATCATCGACCTTACCGTCGATGCTGGAAATCTCATCATCAACGACCATATCACTCCCCCTTTCGAGGATGGTCCTTCTGAACTACACCAATCTTGTCTTTGAAATACTCAAACTTTACTTGAGACAGAGGTTTGGTCAGTATATCAACAACTTGCTCGTCAGTGCTCACATACTCAAGCTTTATAGATCCTTTCTGCACCATATCCCGTATCTAGAAATACTGGATCTCTATGTGCTTTGACTTATCATGGAACACTGGATTCTTATTCATCTTGATACAACTCTGTTTGTCACACAAGATCACAGTGGGGTCCATCTCCAAGTCAGACAATCATGATAACAACTTCCAAAGCCATATCGCTTCAAAACTAGCAGAGCAAGCAACAATATATTCCTCTTCAGCTGTGCTAAGAGCCACACTAGTTTGCTTCTTGCTAAACCATGCAATCATGGTAGATCCCAGACAATAACATCCTCTCGATGTGCTCTTCATGTCCGATACACTTCCTGCCCAATCATCATTTGTGTAGCCATACAATCTGAAGTCATGATATCCAAGATAACATAGATCAAAGTCTATCGTACCCTTTAGGTACCTCATCACATGCTTTGTAGCAATCAAGTGAACACTACTAGATACTGACTCAAGGTGTTCACAGCAAAGCATATATCTAGACTGGTATTCGTCAGATACATCAATGACCCAATAATCTGTTTGTACAAAGTCACATCCACTAACTCTGATGAGTCATCGGCTAACAGCTTCAAGTTGGAATCCATGGAGTGGCCATGGATTTGCATTCCAACATATCAAATCTTTTCAATATTTCCATAGCATACTTTCCATGGTTGAGAAAGATTCCTTTTGTTCCTTTCCATACTTCTATACCGAGGAAGTAATGTATCAATCTGAGATCTTTCATCTCAAATTCTGTAGGTAGCTTCTTCTTGATTTCCATGATCTTTTTCTCATTCCCTGTCAAAAAGATATCATCCACATACAGTAATAGTATGATAGGTTCATCATCCATAACCTTAAGGTAAAGGTTAGGATCAGCTTGTCAAGAAGCTATCAATTCTCCCTCTGTGACTGAGCATCATTCACACTCTACATTGAGTGATCTTCTGCATATCTATCCGTGCCATCTCTCATCAGATGGGTATACTAATACGAGCCTCAAGAACATTCAAACTCTATGGTGAGTTCCTTCTTGTATCCATTTAAGAGAAGAATGTCATCTGTATATATACACCATCTTCAACCTTGTAGCAAGGGTTGAAATCCGCATCACCCATGGTGATCATTAAGCTCATCAAATGGCTATCAATCCTGGGTGCCCATACAGAGCTTTCTTCAATTGAATCTTGGGAGTTTTCTCGATTCGTATTTCTTCTTCAATTACATCATTAAGAGAATGGTTTTATCTAGCCACTTGGAGCAAACATCTCTTCATGGTGCTCTTCCTCTTTCTAAGAGAATCTTCTAGCCACGAGCCTTCTATAGTAAGTTTGATTTGTAAGTCTTCTTGTTGAACATCCATCACTCGTTCTTTGCAACAAGTGTTCATCATCCTTCTTTTATAGATCATAGCACATGATATTTTATACAAATCAAAGTTAATCACATGATTAGTAATACTTCATAATCATTAAATCATGTTGAAATGATAACCTATTATGCATACCGATATGATTCACATAGTTATGCAACTATCTTGACCAATACAACACATTTCCATATCATGTATGCATACAATGGTTATCTAGATGTCTTCCATATCTACCAAAACATACTATCAAGAGCGTGCACATCTCTCAGCATGTCAACAAAGAGGTTTCATTCTAGACAAGCAACAATGGAATGTTTGTCCAACTTACCCAACATATGCATATTAGTAGTATACTGTTCAATGCTATATGAATGCTCACACTATGCATGATATATTCTAGGAATACAAATGCGCATGCAACTATTACGAGCAATATCATTAACTATTCATAGATTCAAATAACAACTCAAATACTTATCTTTTATGTTGTGTGGCTGCCTCCCGCTTGATCTCTATATGTCTTTGAACTTCTATGCATTCTGTACCACTAAGCATGCTTAAGTGTGCACTAGTGTCATCCTCATGATCTCATACATAATCATACATTCATTAGTATAATCTCAATACTATCAAAACATTATGTATGGTCATGATCATTTCATACACAGGTATACTTACCTAAGATCCTAACACAAAGTAGGATTCTAACTTGATATAGGAAAACGTACCTGGATTATCATGCTTGGTTATGTCTTAACATACCCAAACAATATCTTATTTGTTCTCTTCAATGATTTAGAGACCTTGTGCTAGAACCTGCATATCCCATTTGTTAAGCATAGTAGAACAAAGTCATACATACCTTGTAAGTGGATCTTCTATGTGGTCAAAGACTATGGATGAGTCTTTGTCTCCATGTCATCATGGTCATAGAACTCGATTTGTCTTTCTTGATGTACATTTCATGTTAGAAGGAAACATTATCCTTATACAACACCACAAGTGCATTAGTACAATCATAAGTGTCATAAACCTAATCAATGAATGTCTTCTATCACTTCACATGCATTCATTTTCAAACAATCATAATTGTACTAACCTCAATAGCATGAAGACAAACATATTATGAACTTAATCAAGAATCATATTTCAAAACATACATGTCAAGTAGTCTTCTCTATAAGGATAAAACCCTAACCATCTAGGGTAGATCACTTGTAAACATCTTATGTGTGTTCATGGTGCTAGGGTGATAGGATATCAGTGCCATTTAAACCTTCTTCATCGCTTCCCTATGAGTCTCCAACTTTGCTAGGGTTTCTTCTTACTTGGAAACCCTAATATTCAATCTCCTTCCTCCCACAACATTTTGATGGAGGATCAATATCTATGATGAATGGATTCCAAATACATTATCAAAGCTTCCAATGTTGTATCGAGTTTCTCCAACATTGTATCAGGTCCTTCCAGACCTAAGAACTGAAAACCCTAAGTGAGAGCTTCTTCCTCCTCATCTTAGATTTCCTCCGTTTAGCCATTTCAGATGGGCCATATTTTTTCTGGTGCAACTCTAAAATTGCGGATCTTCAAGGTCTGAAACTTTGGTCTATATTAGCTTAACCTGTCATATTTCCAACCCCATAGGTCTGACCTCAAATGGATTCTCTAAGAGAGAGTTATTCAACATATCGCAACGTGACCTATTTATGGGATGAAACAGTATAGCGAACTTGTACGGAGTGCCATGTGTCAATGTTTCAACTTTGGCCTATGAAAAGAAGACCTGTGATATTGCAGTCCATTACCTACCAATCACATTTTACTAAATTTCATTTGGATCTTCCTAGCCCTAAATATGACCTTTTTTCCTACGTCACCTGTTTAGGACTTCATTCTAAAAGAGGAAGAAACCCTAACTTGTACGGATCATATCTCACAAAGTACAATGAATCTGAGGCTAATATTCAGACGCAAGGTACAGGGGGATGTCATCTATGAACTGTAAAAGTTTTAGATCCTGAAACTTCTCCAAAATGGATTTATAGCGAAAGTGCCACGATGACTAGGTTTTTCTATATGAAACCCTAACTTTCAAATTGTCGCAAGTGAAGCAAGTGTCATAAGTGCCATACATTTCCTTCCTTTAGGCTAGCTCTGATACCATGTTAAAATTCAATATGCTAAGATATAAAATATCAGTATTACATTCCATTTCACAACAATAGCATATACAGGATCACTGAAAGAACAACAAGCACAACATAAACACAAGAGACATAGATTTATCCTGGGAAACACTCATGGGGTAGAAAACCTAGCAAAGCTTCCTCAATATAGATGACCAGAAAATAAAAATATGTAATACCCAAACATGAGCTCCTTCTCCTCCATAGCAGATCTCTCTCTCACATATGCGCTAATCACAAGTGAGTGAATGTGTGTGTTAAATGAAGAACATACCTCCTCTATTTATACACAACTCCGATTTGACTTTTACACTAACGAGGTTGGCCCCAACTTAACCACTTAACATAATGTAACAGGGCTGACCCCACTAGGGTGGTCTAATAACCCTTTAACCCACATGACACATACAAGTCCGACCCCACTAGGGAAGTCTAATAACCCAAGTTACCACATTCTCCACAGAGGAATAAAACATCTCCGGATATACAATAGGGTCTCCATGGAGGAATGAAACATATCCCAAATAATAAAGTAAAAATATAATATTATTAGAAGTTACAATATCTCAACATGGGATACAATGACTTTTCCTCGAGCACACATGTGGCCATCTCCTTAAGAGACCTGCTTTCCCTCTCAGCAACCCCATTCTGTTGAGGTGTATATAAAACTATGTGTTGCATCTAAATGCCTGAAGAGGAACAAAATTGTTGAAACTTTGATTTCACATATTCACCACCATTATCAAATATGATAATTTTTATATGCCTACCAGAATGGTTCTCAACTAAGGCTTTGAATAGCTTGAACAGACCAAAAACTTCATATTTTAGCTTGATGAAATAAATCCAACAATACCTGCTAAATTCATCTATGAATGTGAGGATGTACTTGGCATGATTCAAAGACTCATGAGGGAATGGAACCGATATGTCAGTTTGAATAATCCCCAATGGTGCAGAGGTTCTCTCAATGGTGGATCTCCCATACTTATGCTCAGGGTGTTTTCCAAGGATGCAAGATTGACAGACACCTTTGGAAAATATGATATTGGGCAACCCTATAACCATTTCTTTTTCATGAAGTTGGGAAAGATATTTATAATTCAGATGGCCAAATATCTCATGCCATAATTTACTTGACTCATTGGCATGGGTTAAAAGAGAAGAAGGTGAGGGATATGGCACAAAGTGAGAAATCTTGTAAATTCTGGAGCTATGATCAGCAACGCCTAATGCAAGAATTTTGCTTGTTGAAATTTCTGATATGTCAACATCATTTGGGGTAAAGGTTACTCTCTTGGGAAGCCCTGTATGGGTCATATGATAGACTGAAAATAGGTTTGCAGCAAGTCCGGGAACATACAAGACATTAGTGAATGTACCAAACTCGAGATCTATGCTACCTTTGCCTTTGCTAGATGTTTCAAAATTATCACCCAATACAATATTTGGACCACTGGAAGAGTCAAGTGAGGTAAGAAACTTACTTGTAGACACCATGTGTCTTGAAGCTCCAAAATAAATAATAAATGAGGTAGGCGTGGATGTGCTTTCCATCAGTGCATGTACTCTCTCCTTGTCATCAAAATTTTGTCCTCCATCCTTCCTCCTTGCGCTCTCTAGAAGAGGAATGTTGGATTTCTCTTGGAGTTGAGCCATTTGGTCAATGGTCTTCTCCATGCAAGATATTTCAGGATGAAATCCCTTGCTACAATAATTGCACTTTGTCCTCTCATTTTTCTTATTTGGATTCCTCTTGAAATTCGATGAGTCTTCATTAACTGTTTGCTTGTCTTTCCTCTCACCAGTGGGCTTCTTGAAATTGCCCTTCTTCTTCCCTTTCGAACCCTTTGAATCTCCAACATTCAGACAGTGGTATTTGGATGGATTTTTAATGGCTCCCATCAAGACTAATTTTTCTTGTTCTTATGTCAAAGACTCCATGAATTCTGAAAGTTTTGGGCTCTTCCAATTTTTAATTGCCTTCCTTGTCGAATGGAAGGTCGAGACAAAGATTGAGTAGTCGGGGCCAAGTTTGGAGAGAATGGCCAAAACTAGTTGCTCATCTTTTTTTTCAATACCACATTGCTTCAGCTACAACACAAGTGATTTGAATTTGGATAATAAATCTTGTAGATTATCGAAATTATGTGGACTCAATGAAACTAGTTCATTATCCAGTTGGTGGTCTCTTAATTCATCGGTCTTTCCAAACAATTCTTGAAGTTTCAGCCAAACTTCATTGGTATAGGTAAGACCATCGATATGGAATAGAATTTCCCTGGTTGTAGCAAGACACAACATCCCATAAGCTTCATCTCTTCAATTATGCCACTTTGATTTCTCAACTGCCGAGGTTGGCTCAGCTTTAATTTCCATAGTCACCCTATAGAGCCCTTTGCTCCTCAGTATGATCTCCATCTGTGCGTTATAGTCAAAATAATTGAATGGAGTGAGGATGATCTGATGTGACTGGTCCATGTCAGCTCTGAAATGAATTTTGGAATGATTTGGGTGTTCCCAAAGCTTGCTTGTTATGCCTTCTTGATGATAGAATGAGCCCTGGAGATGAATTACTGTGCCCTCCTTGAGACTGGTTGGATCCTACAAGACAATAGAAGGATAAAGGAATATATTGACAGATCTGATACCATGTTAAATTTAGTTCACACCAAGATTTGATCAAGAAATTGCACACTCTCACAAAAGATCTCACACAACTAGTCAAAGACACAGAAAAAAAATCACAATAGATACAAACTGTATTTAACTCTCATGAATAAAATACATCATCAAAAATTTTGAAAAATAATAGGATGTTGTTATATAAAATTATAACAAATATTTGAATGGCTAAATATGTCATTTGGATCCTCATATCATCAGACTTACTACAACTGTGCAAATTCCCCCCTAGGTGCCAAGTGTGTTCTCCAAGTCACTCCAAAGGCTTGCAAATTTCTGAATTAGTGACCTGTAGCTGATGTGTGATGAAAACAAATTCCAAATCTCAAAAATCGAAAGAAGAAACATCATAAAGGATGTGTGGTCCCAAAAACAAGTTTCCCTAGTTGACTAGATTTTCCCCCATAGGTAAAAAGTAGTAAAAAGTAGTAAAACTTAGCAAATTGTCTTTTCCTCTAGAATCTTATCCAGAATATTTTAGAAATGTGCACAAGTGGTATGGGAATCTTTTGTTCCACACTTGGAAGTCTTGTGGTCCCCCCAATGTTTCCTTGTGGTCCACACAATGGCTTAAATGGCAATTATCTAGTCTAATACATAGGAATTAATCATAAATGATTAATTAATGCTACCAATGTATTTAAAGGACATATATTCCAACACATATCCCATAGTACTACAAAAGAAGAGTATATTGCAGCTAGTGTACTGTTTTCCAAGAAGTTGTGTTACTTAGGAAGTTACTTACTGGATTGTTCAATGAGAATCTTGAGACTACTGTCATTTTCTGTAATGTCCCAAATTTGGCATTGGGTCACAATGGCCTAATTAGATTGTCCCTATTCAGTAGAGTTTGTCAAATTGATGCTAAAGTTCAAATAATTGCCAAGGAGGAAGATTACTAGTTTCCTCGGTTTGGGGTGGAAGCTTTGGGATTTGGAATAATGGGGATAATAAATGATGTTTGAATGTTAGAGTGGCATAAATATTTAATAAAGGAGCTAAATAAATATATACAAGTGAAAATCAAAGTGGCATTTGATCATGAAGACACATGGAGGAAGTGGGACCCACATATGGCTAGATTTCCCCACTACACTTGGCATCATTCTCTCACCAATTCCAATTCAAGGTGAATGGTAACATACTTGGGGGAGTCCAAAAGGTATTACTCATGGAATGACTCATACAAGGTTGAAATATAGAGGAAGAGTAACTCCCATGGAAGAGGAAGAGACAATTTGGAGCTAGTGAGACACTTGGGCTAGATTCCCTAGCTCTATGACAACAATGATGAAGATGCTATGGCAGCTATGACACAAATCAGACCTGAAGGATGACATATGGCATATATGACATGTCAGGTCTAAAAATAGACTCCAAGAGGGTGCTCAAGGGTGTTAGGGCAGCTAATATGCTTCCACATGTGATTTGGTGGAAGTTGGAGACTAAGAATTGTTGTACAAGTGGCGTTCTTTGGAATCTCTTTCCAACTTGAGTTGGCATGAGTCTCTTGGAAGGAATTCCACCCATGGAGGACATTATAACTTTATAAATGTCAATAACAAAGAATGAAACCAGCTTTTGATCATTTGTAGAATTTGCAATTGCATTTGTGTAGAGGGAGAGCTAGTGGATGACTAGTTTCTTGCCTTAGCCAATTTCGAGGGTGAAAGATTCCCATCCAAGTTGGTAATTGGAAAGGCCATTCATACCTTTAATTTGGAGCTTTAATGGAGTCTTTATTTGCAGGTGTAAGCTATAGGGCAGCTCATGGTTTCTTCTATTGCAGCACATTCTCTCAACCATTTCCAGTTTTGATGGCATATTCTTGATCCTTGAGGGAGGGCATTTTTGGTGAGCTATTGTACTCTTTGGGGGAGATTCTCAGACCCCATTTATTTTTTAATATGAATTAAATACTCTTTTATTCATCTCCAGAAAGTTTCAGGTCGAAATTCCAAGTAGAAATGTATAAATCTCATTTTTAATGGAAGAACAATGCCATTTCCACACTACCTTGTTGTGAGCCAATGTATTGATGATGATTTCGAATGAATGGATGATTATCTGATGAATTTGTGATTAATGGACTGCCATGGATGTATTTTACAAGTTTCATGTGCTGTACCCTAGCATTTGAAGTATTTTTACTCAGTTTAATTGCATTGGGAGAAGAAATAGTGCCATTTCCCCAAGGGTCGAATTGGTGATTTTTGCAATTGAATGGGAGAGGGTTGGAACAGATGTAATAATAAATTAATGGTGCACATGAGACCTTAATAACATCCTTAATACATTCCCTACATCTATTCATAAATTTGAGTGGGTTTGGAGGCAATTGGGAAGCCATTTTCAGTACTTACCCCAGGGGGATTTGAACCCCAAATTACTAGTAAAATTGCATACTTGGTCCAGAATCTTAAGAGAGTTTTCAGAGGTCTTTTGTTGGCCATATGTTATCCATTAACATCATATTCAATTACTAATATCATTCATACACCTTCCTTGAATATTTGAAGGCATTTGGAGTCAATTTGAGACCTAGAGACCAATACTAGTCAAAGGGAAATTACTAGTAAAGTTTCCTACATTGGCCAAAATTGAAAGAGGATTTGCAGAAGTATTTTAAAGGTCCTTGCACCTGTGGATTAGGTACATACATTCAAGAATAATAGGAAGCCATGTCTTACTATTATGATGAATCCTACGAGTACAATTCTTATGAGGAATATGCAAATGCTTATGAGCAATATGAAGCAGAATGTGAATGGTACGAGGAAGAGGTGCCATCATGCAACACTTCTTATAATTTCAAGAGAAATGAAGATTATTCTTATGAATTTAAATCTGATGAATATGAGTGTGTCACACCAACCAAGGATAATTCTATGAGTGAGTTCCAAAGATGGAGAGCAAAATATAAAACCTTGCCCCAACAATATAAAAAATATCAAGAATATCTTGCTTCGAGCAAAAATACACAAAATGCCATGTATTTTGAGTACTATGCTGAACATGTTTTTGAAAATAGGCCCAAAAATGAAGATGTGGAGTTAGTGAAGAAAGTTTTATGCCCTTCTTGTAAAAACCCTTGGAGTGAGTATCATATATGTGTGCATGAAATGATGTCCTCCTTGAGGAGAGCTTTTGAGATTTATTCAAGAAGAGATTCCAAATATACTGATCCTAAGGAAAACAAGGGGCAAAATGCATCAGCTTTCTTTAAGGAACAAAATGAAGAGACATCACAAGAGCATGAAGAAGATTCTATTGAAAATATGGAAGATCATTTCGAGACACCTTCTAGCTTAGACATGAACCAAAGAGCATCTACTGATGGATGCTTAAACTATGAAGGATTACCTACTGATGGGTACTCACACCTCTATGTTGGTGACATAGAGATCACTTTTGAAAATGTTTCTACAAGTACAAGTTCCATTAAGCATGATAATGAAGACCTTGTAGTAGTTGAAGAAGAACCAAGATCAACTTCCCCATCACCACTTGAGCTTCATGAAGTTGGTCCAAGAAAAAATGAAGAAGATGAGGAGGTTCATTTGCAAGAGCCTCATTTTCTTGAAGGGTCCTTAAAGATGAATGAAAATAAGATCCAAGAGTCCCTCAACATTCTCCATGACACTCAAGCATTGGTGTCAAATTCTTGTTGGAGAGCTACTTCATTGGAGGAAACATCCTTCCTTGAAGACATGGAGAAGATTCAAAGAACAATGTGCCACATCAAAGGTAATTTTATGTCTTTGCTTTTTGATAGAAACCATTTGTTTGAGCTTAATGAATTGTTACATGATGCATACTTGAAGAATAATGAGGATATTCATAAACTCACAATTCAAAATGAGCAACTTCTTGAAAAGTTGCAAGATACTTGTTTTTCCTCCTATGTTTCAGATTGTCAAATGGTAGATTGTTTGGAGGATTCTCATGACATGGTGGATAATGAGAAATGGAGAATTTGAATGTGCTTAATGTGTTTGAAGATGAACTTGAAGAGATCCAAACACTTGATGTGGTGGAAGAGGAACTTGAATTGTCTCTTGATGAAGGTTATGCAATTTTTAAAGAAGAGCATGATTCCTCTACATTGGAACCAATATATGACAAAGGTTTCCCACTTTTGAAGGAGCTACATGATACTACCCACATGGATCCTTCCCATGATGAAACTTCTGCACTTTTTGATCATTTGGGTGAGTTAGTTAATTCTCCTACATCCTACAATTCCATGTTTTGCAGTATTAGTCTCAATGAAGTATGGGTGAAAGGATTCTTTTTTATGGTGCCACATGAGGAGTATGGAACTCCTAGATTTACCTTTTATGATGACATGGTTGGAGCACATTCTTATTCACATTTGCAGCAACATTATTTGTCACTTTATGATGATGCAAATCTACATGGATGCACCTATGATATGCATTTGAGTCACTTGAAGACTCATGGTTTTTCTTGCTCAACACTTGATTCATTTGATGTTGGAGGAACTTCATCCAACACTTGGGAGAATAGATTTATGATTGGAGAACATTTTTGTTGGCATCCACATACTTTGTTATATTTTTATGATTCTCACATTCATGGATGTATTGGCGAGACTTCTTTGAGTCATTTGAAGTCTCCTTGTTTTTTCTGCTCATTATTTGGTTCAGATTTTAGTGGAGATTCTTCATTCACTTCTTGGATGAAAGATTACATGGCTGAATATTTTGATGCATATCACATCCTTTTGGAGCAGCATTATAGGACATGGGATCCTCACCTATGTCATTGGAGCAGATTTGATTGGTCACTTGAAGCTTGTATGCACTTGGAAAATGGTGGTCTACTTGCTTGGAGGTATAAGCACTTTCATGACTCTTTGATGAAGCATATCCTTGATGTACATTTTCATTATGTTGTTATGTACTTTGATGATATATTTTTGGTACTCATGATGTTTGGAAGAATTCATACAAGAAAATGGGATCCAGGAATCCTCTTATATAATGGTGGGGGTTGGAGAGCACTCTTAATTGTTGGGGTGCAATACAAGCAATGGGACCCTGGAATAATTTTTGTCTCATTGGTTTCATTTTTTGGGGGGAAGCAAACAGTATGGGATATGGATTCCCCACTTAATAAAGTGATTTTAATCAGAGTAGTGCAGCAGCAAGCATGGTGGTTCCTCTCTAAAATATTCATGGAAACTCAAAGAATCAAGGTTGGGCATTTCAATGGCAACTTCAAAGAATTATACAGAAAACAGGTTCTTCAACACCCATGTTTACAATTGCTTGAGGACAAGCAATATTGGGAAGGGAGGATTTGTAATGTCCCAAATTTGGCATTGGGTCACAATGGCCTAATCAGATTGTCCCTATTCAGTAGATTTTTTCAAATTGATGCTAAAGTTCAAATAATTGCCAAGGAGGAAGATTACTAGTTTCCTCAGTTTGGGGTGGAAGCTTTGGGATTTGGAATAATGGGGATAATAAATGATGTTTGAACATTAGAGTGGCATAAATATTTAATAAAGGAGCTAAATAAATATATACAAGTGAAAATCAAAGTGGCATTTGATCATGAAGACACATGGAGGAAGTGGGACCCACATATGGCTAGATTTCCCCACTACACTTGGCATCATTCTCTCACCAATCCGAATTCAAGGTGAATGGTAACATACTTGGGGGAGTCCAAAAGGTATTATTCATGGCATGACTCATACAAGGTCGAAATATAGAGGAAGAGTAACTCCCATGGAAGAGGAAGCGACAATTTGGAGCTAGTGAGACACTTGGGCTAGATTCCCTAGCTCTATGACAACAATGATGAAGATGCTATGACACCTATGACACAAATCAGACCTGAAGGCTGACATGTGACATATATGACATGTCAGGGCTAAAAATAGACTCCAAGAGGGCGCTCAAGGGTGTTAGGGTAGCTAATATGCTTCCACATGTGATTTGGTGGAAGTGGGAGACTAGGAATTGTTGTACAAGTGGCGTTCTTTGGAATCTCTTCCCAACTTGAGTTGGCATGAGTCTCTTCGAAGGAATTCGACCAATGGAGGACATTATAACTTTATAAATGTCAATAAAAAATAATGAAACCAGCTTTTGATCATTTGTAGAATTTGCAATTGCATTTGTGTAGAGGGAGAGCTAGTGCATGACTAGTTTCTTGCCTTAGCCAATTTCGAGGGTGAAAGATTCCCATCCAAGTTGGTAATTGGAAAGGCCATTCAGAAATTTCATTTGGATATTTACTGGAGTCTTTATTTTTAGGTGTAAGCTACAGGGAAGCTCATGGTTTCTTCTATTGCAGCACATTCTCTCAACCATTTCCAAGTTTGATGGCATATTCTTGATCCTTGAGGGAGGGCATTTTTGGTGAGCTATTGTACTCTTTGGGGGAGCTTCTAAAAACCCCATTTATTTTTTAATATGAATTAAATACTCTTTTATTCATCTCCAAAAAGTTTCAGGTCGAAATTCCAAGTAGAAATGTATAAATCTCATTTTTAATGGAAGAACAATGCCATTTCCACACTACCTTGTTGTGAGCCAATGTATTGATGATGATTTCGATTGAATGGATGATTATCTGATGAATTTGTGATTAATGGACTACCATGGATGTATTTTACAAGTTTCATGTACTGTACTTGAGCATTTGAAGTATTTTTACTCAGTTTAATTGCATTGGGAGAAGAAATAGTGCCATTTCCCCAAGGGTCGAATTGGTGATTTTTGCAGTTGAATGGGAGAGGGTTGGAATAGATGTAATAATCAATTAATGGTGCACATGAGACCTTACTAACATCCTTAATACATTCCCTACCTCTATTAATAAATTTGAGTGGATTTGGAGGCAATTGGGAAGCCATTTTCAGTACTTACCCCAGGGGGATTTGAACCCCAAATTACTAGTAAAATTGCATACTTGGTCCAGAATATTAAGAGAGTTTTCAGAGGTCTTTTGGTGGCCATATGTCATCCATGAACATCATATTCAAGTCCTAATATCATTCATACACCTTCCTTGAATATTTGAAGGCATTTGGAGTCAATTTGAGACCTAGAGACCAATACTAGTCAAAGGGAAATTACTAGTAAAGTTCCCTACATTGGCCAGAATTGAAAGAGGATTTGCAGAAGTATTTTAAAGGTCCAAAAGTATCCCTAAAATATATATTTATGTTCTAACATCATCCATATACCTTATCAGAATATTTGGGAACAATTGGAGCAATTTGGGGACCTAGAGCTCAAAACTAGTCAAAGGTCAAACTAGGGAAAAAAGTGAAAAATTGTCATTTTAATAAAATTCCTAACAAGGGACATTACATTTTCTCTGAGAATAAAAGCTGCATTAAGATCTTAGAAAACCCTATGTTTCATGATAGCTTGAAACACATTGAGATGAAGTATCAGTACATCAAAGACACAGTCCAAAGATGTGACATAAGACTTCAGTACATTGCTATTGGTGAGCATATTGCAGATATGTTGACTAAGTCTCTGTTCGTGACAAAGTATAGGTAATTCCGATACAATCTTGGCATGGTAGAGAATTCCTTCCTTTCTTAAAGGTAATGTTAAATTTACATCATGAGTCATTCTTCAGGTCAATATTGTGTGTCAATATTGAGTGTCATGTTTTGAGGTAGTTCCTTATAGGAGCTTGATTTGGACTCAGAAAACTTGGAGAAGAATATTGATTTGGACTCAAGAATGGTTAAGCTTCATGTGTTGAGGCAAGTGTTTTGTATGTCAAAGTGATGATGTTGTATAGTCTTTCTATTCAAATCTAAGGTCTTGTGTGTCAAGACAGATCTTCATGTGTCGAGGTGGTGCCTCACATGTTGAGGTGATGCTTTTCATGTCGAAGCATGTATGGTGTGTGATGTACTACTAACCATGGTTGAGCTATTAAGTCTCCTCTAGAGACTGGCCACCTCTAGAGTGAATTACTTTAGCATATAACAACTTGGAACGATAGTAGAATAATATGATCACATCATTGGGAAAATATCCTTAGCATATTTGATATGATAAATAAATAATATGGCACATGTGGACCATGCAGATAAGACAAGAGATAAAGATAATATGTGATAATATATGAGAGAATTCGAATTGTGCATAAAAGAATTAATTAAGAGAGAATTCAAATTGTTAAACTTCAATAAATCAAATGAGAACTCGATTTGATCACTGCAGTGAGGTTAACAAGAAAGAATCAATTAAGAGAGTTAAATAAGTGATAACAAAGAAGATCTAGTTAACTATGTGTTATTGAATGATGACACTTATGTTAAACCAAAAGACGACACTTGAGTTGCGACGCTTGCATGATGACACTTATGTTAGCCACCTAACTAAGTGGGAAATCTTTCAGTTAAGGGGAGATTTCATCCTAAGAGTCAGCTGAGTAAGTTAATGCATTGCATGAGAAGTGGGGTGCACTTCTTCATGCAAGATTGATGCATCTAGATGGAGGTGAGTTCATCCTGAAGTCATAAGATCAAAATAGAATATGATGCATGAGAAGAATATAAAAATATGTTATTCAGGATTGATGAATTCATTGTGAATCGGATTCTCTTCTCTCTTGAAGGAAATGTGCTTTTCTTTGTGCAGGATATTGTTCCGAGTCTCTCTTCTTTATCTTTCTCTTGCTTTGTAATTGCACCTGTGGTGCTTGATGTAAAAGACAGTCTCTTTTGTCTATCAATATATACTAAGGAAGGTTTTGTTGGGGTTTTCTCACTCAAGTATAGAGGTTTCTCCAAGGTAAATTCATGCATCGAATGTGATTGCTTATGTGCATGATTGTTATTTGATTTCAAGTATTATTGGAGCTCTGATTTAAAGATAAAAAATTAACACTCATGTGGCAGGTGGGATCCCCCCTATTTTGTAGGCCCTTTTGGTCCTTTTTATTCTTTTGACCATTGTTGAGTCATACGACGTTCTTTCTTTGCACCATTTGCACCACCGGAATCAACATTCCACGCTCTCATCGATTACGAAAACCATTTTTCATGGTTGTCAAACTTCTATTTGGGATTTTTTTGGGTCCACCTCGATCTCTGTGCCATCACATACAGGTTTTGGTGGCACTTCTCCTCTCTAGTGAAGTCCTCCCTTGTAGGTATCACCTCTTAACTCACATATAGATCATATTCTCCCCCATAGTATCTGATGCATTGATCTAGTTTTCACCTTTACACCCGTAGGAACCCCCTATCTGAGTAAGTATCCCAACCCATCCATCATTGCATTCTCCCTTGCTCGATAGCAGATCCTACCTTATATGGGTGACCATTTTAGTACCCCTACATTTGACATCCATGTCACTCACATCCCCATAGGATCAGGAGTCTGCAAAGTTTGACATCCAGAAATGAAGCCTCATGAATTCCCTCACATTTTCACTCAAGCTTAAGTTAAATCCACAATGCATGCCTCATTTAACTAAAGAACTCACAGTGGCCACTACAAGTAAATCAATCACCATGATTTCAGTTAATAATAGTTAATTAAGTGTTAAATAAGAAGGACTAGTTAACTAAAGTGTTTTTACTTTAGTTAAACTAAAAGACGACACTTCAATAAATCAAGGAAAACTGGAATCGACCACTACAGTGATGTTATCAAGAAAGAATCAGTTAAAGAGAGTTAACTAAGTGAAAACAAAGAAGATCTAGTTAACTAAGTGTTATTGCATGACAACACTTATGTTAAACTATAAGACGACACTTGATTTGCGACACTTGCATGATGACACTTAAGTTACCCACCTAACTAAGTGGGAAATATTTTAGTTAAGAGGCAAGTTCATCCTAAGAGACAGTTCAGTGAGATAAATCATTGCATGAGAAGTGGGGTGCACTCGTTCATGCATGATTGATACATCTAATGTGAGGGCAAGTTCATCCTGAAGTTAGAAGAAGTTGATGCATGAAAAGAATTTATAAATATGTTATACAGGATTGATGAATTCAATGTGAAGCAAATTCTCTTTTCCATTGAAGGAAAGACACTTCTCTTTGTGCAGGTTTATGTTCTTGCTTGTTATTGATGTGCTAGGCACATTGGAAAACACATATGATTGATCTCTCTTCTCTATTCCTTTCGTATCTTCACCAAGAGTTCTTTGGTAATCTCTTATCTTCCAAAAGCAATATGCTATGTTGTAAAAGAAAGCATTATCTACTATGCATTATATTATACTGAGAAGAATTGCTTGGGTTTTTGTTCTCATAGTTTTGAGTATTTTCCGCAAGTTATATCTTGTGTTATGGATGAATGAATTTCATGTGATTTAATTGTCTCATTATTTTCAAGTTTTTGCATCTAAAAGAATTTAATATGAAAGCTCAACCAAATATTAACAATATGATGTCAGGTCATCCTTCCTGTCGTAATATGAACAAAAGAATTTTGAGTCCCATTACTCATGTACCCGTATTTCCCACAATAGTGTCTCAGTCCCAGTTATAGTTCTATCATTGCTTGGTTGTATCGCTCTTGCTCTTGTCAAGGAACCATCATTTCCTTAATAGTCCCAGGTCTCCCTTTGTCGACATCAACACATATATTCCAAAGGATAGAACCATAGGTCCTTGTACCTTGGCCTCATACCCATTATCCATGAGCCCATTGGACCACCTAAGGGGAGCCCTTAGTTCCCCTTAGAATGATTGTTTCTCACATTCTCTACATCATCACACTAATGAAATTTGTATAGTGTATTGGTTCTTTCCTTATTTGGTAGAATACCGTGGATGTCCCTTGACTCTAACACATTGGTGAGTCTATTTGAAGCCTTTCCAGTATTATGTTCCTTGTGATTTCTAGGATTCATTGGTGACAATGTTCATAATCGCTCCAATTCCATACTTCCTAGTGTATCCAGTTCATATGCAGTCTTTTGTACCTTTCAGATTCAGATTCTCAGTTGTTTGAGTCCTTATAGTTGTTGGAACCCTTCAAATCCAACAGAGCACCAGTTATTTTGATACTACATTCTTGGTAAATGCCATTGTTTCCAGCCTCATTTCTTTAGATCAGCCATTGTTGAACCATGATTACACTCCAGTTTTGAGTCCCTCCTAGACATTTATGATGTACAAAATAGTTATCCATGTAATTATGGTCCCCTTTGGGCCTAGCTCCATTTTGTATATTGAGACATTGATACGAGCATGGGTATTTCCACCTCATCCATATATTTGATATTATATTTACATCATCCATTTTTTGAGTATGGTATCTGCAGGTTCAACATTTATAGTCCCAATGAAGAGTATGTTCCACCCTCTAACACAATATCTCTTCTCCATACTATCATCACACATTTCTCTTGGAGATAAAGATCCTATGATGTGTGTCGGTCATATAATGAGATCCTACCCTGAAAAGTCATGGGGCAATATGTTAACACCAAATATTTGTTCACCTAGCCTATTCCCTAGCCACACCACATTCATACATTATTACCACTTTCATTCCCACCATTTAAACCTTCACATATCTAAAAAGCCCAAAGTTGCAAGTTAATGTGTCCTATAATTAATGTATTTTGGATAATCCTCCATTCTTAAAAAAAAGAGGGAAGTTAATAAATTCCCCAAAAAGAAAAATTTCCCAAAAAAGTCAAAAAAGAGGAAAAATTTTGAAATCCCAAAAAAGAGGGAAAAACCCAATACTTATCCAAATACCAATGGTCAATAAAAAGCCACAGGCACCAAAAATCAACAATTGTTTTGCCACCCAAATACCAAGGGAAAAACCATTGATATTTTTTCTATAAATGGAATCTGAAGGTCCCCATTTGACATAACTTATCCATACATATTCCTTACCGTCACTCTACCAAAATTTCTCACGTAACCTTGAACCCCATTGAGTGTTCTAGTTTCACCTTTTACTGGAGGATTTTACACCTTGTGACAAGTCCATTGGAGAACACCAGGTTTCCAAGAGACCCATAGCATTTTACTTCAAACAACTACAAAGGCTCATTTCCATCACCATTTTGAGGTACCTTTTTCTCTATGTACAACCCATTTATGGAAATATAACAAAATCATCCTTTAATTGTATGTGCTTGTTGCAAAGGTTAACTTAGTTTTACTCTATGCATGTGATTAGTCTAGCTTTAATTCTCTAATTTATTTTACATATTTCTCTCTATTTTGAACTCTACTCAGATTCGTCTCAATATTAGTAGGTGCTTTTTGGCACATGTTGGTGTGAAAGCACCAATAATATAAGCATCACAACCAAAAACTTTGAGATGATCAAGAGTCAATGGTTTTTTCCAAATCATGTCTCAAGTGGAGTTTCTCAATAACATGTAGTATATACTACCTCTACCAATAATCCATGTGACAACCCTACACCAATGAGTGTACTTCTTTCCTTTTCCATTAGCATTGTGTTTTCTCTTTTTGCAATTCCATTGTGTTGAGGTGTGGAAGTAGTCTTTTTCCTTTCCATTTTTCACTTCTTATAGAATTCCTTGAATTCATTTCCACATAACTCTCCACCATTATCTATCCTTAACACCTTTTATTTTCTTCTATATTTGGTTTCTCCAATAGCCTGAAACTCTGTAATTTTATCATAAACCTAAAATTTATTATGAAGGAAATAGACCCATGTGTTTCTCAAGAAATTATCATTGAATAAAAAATAATACACATATTTAGTAGTGATGGAATAGGAATATGTCCAAAAACATCATTGTGTATCAACCCCAAGATTTTTTATACTTTTGTAGCACATGGAAATCTCACTAGATTCTATTTACCATATTCACAATGTTTAGAGAAATCAATTCTAATTATCAATCATACATATATTCAACCATACATTTACCATGTAATGTTGAAAGGCCCTTATTTCCAATATGTCATAGTTTTTAAAAATGACATTGGCTTCACTCTATGGTTAGTAGGGGTTCTCTATTCTTCATTGTTATCCTTGGGAACAACAAAATTGTTACACCCATCATTAAAACTTATTCCCAATAGATTCTACAAATTTATAATCTAATCTCCCCTCATTGACACCATTTATCCTCAAACCATCTTCATCAATATAGTATGCATAGCCACATCACCCCCAACCCCGCAAGTTGTTTTACAGCTTGTGCAATTGATTAGTACTCCCAATCACCCATCTCTCGGTATACGCAAATCCACATCATCAACTCCCCTCTCCTCCTAAGCAGGATAGGGAAAAGACCAAAAAAACCCCAACTATGGCAGCTCCAAACAAATTCGTGATCCCACCTCCTAAGGACTCATCTCAAGCAGCTCCTCCATGCACCCTGTGCGATGGTATGGGTCACACTACCTACAATTGTCATATGATTCCTATTTTATGCACTCATCTCAAGACGTTAGATGATATTCCCAACGAGAACATTATAGTGGTCCAATTTCCTTACACTCCCTAAGTGCGCAACAAGTCCCTGTGCACAAACCATCCTTGTGTATTCTATGGCCTTTATGGCCATTACTCCCATCACCGTCCAAATCTGCTTGAATGTTGATATGTGTTGGTTGACTAGTGTAGAATTTCCTTGGAGTCTCAAGTCACCCTCATCGAAGAATATTCAATCATATTTGGTGATTAGAGTTTTGAGAACAATAGATTTTTTAGAAGGATGGTGATGAGATTGGGTGTGAATATATCTATCAGTGTGGGTCTTTTTCCGATATACTTAATAAGAGAGGGATCCATCTTGTTTCCAGGTGAAAAGGACATCAAGAAAAGGAAGAGAGTTGGATTGTTGGATCCATGATTGTGAAAGTTATCGAGGGAATAATGATCATGCGGCCAAATGTCAAAGGTATCATCCACAAACCTAAACCAACTATTTTGTTTGAGGGGAAATGCATTGGTCTATCTAAATTTCTACAAAGTCACATTCCATAATTATCAACACAATTATTCAATCATAATTTGAAACCCTTCATCGACCATGGTTAGCAATGGTCTGACCATGGTCAAACATTGTAAACCATGGACTAATAATGGCTAGCCATGTTCTCTTGGTTATGTCAACCATGCTCAATGATGGTTAACCAAAGTAAAACATGGTCAATGATGAGATGTGGTCAACCATTTTTAAACATAGTCAATCATGGTTAGCTAAAATCAACCATTGTCAACCATGTTTAATCAAATTTAACTATAGTTAACCATGATGTAGTAAGCCAAACCATGCCCAAAAAATTGTCAACTGTGGTTTAATATGGTAAAACTCAGTCAACCATCATATGACACCCTTCATTGACCATGGTCAACGATGGTATAACCTTAGTCAAACGTTATAACCTTGGTCTAATAATGATTGGTCATGGTTCTCCTGGTTATCCCAATGATGGTTTAACATTATCGTCCATAACTAACCAAGTCAACCATTGTTCACTAAATTCAATCTTAGTTAACCAACAATAACCATAATCATCCATGGTTAACCAAATTCAGTCATGGTCAATGATGAGATGTCATCACCCATGGATAGACATAGTCAACCATGGTTAACCAAAGGCATCCATAGTTAACTATGATGAAACCATAGTCAACCATGATGCACTAAAGCCAACCATAGACAACCATGATGCACTAAAGTCAACCATGCCTAAACAATGGTTTACCATGGTTTAAAGTCAACCTTGTTTTAACTTCAACTATGGATTAAAGTCAACGATGTCCAAACTATGGTCAACCATAGGTTAACCATAGTTAACTAAGTAAACCATGGAAAGATGAATCCAACCATAGTTAATTGAAGTCAACCATGTCTAACCAAAGTCAGCTACATTCAACCATGGGATATGGTCATTGATGGTTAAGAATAGAAGCATGTTTAACTATATTCAACCATAGTGAGCCATGATGCAACCACAGTCAACCAAATTCAACCATGAAGCAATCATAGTCAACCATGGTTAACCAAAGTCAATCATAGTTAACCATAGTCAAGCGTGATGCACTATTTTCAACCATTCCCATAGTCAACCATGATACACTAATGTCAAGCATGATGCACTAAAGTCAACCATAGGAAACTATGTTTAAACTTAGCTCAACCATACTAAAAAATGTTTAGCCATGGTCAAACATTTGTGAATGATGATTGACAATGTTTGGCTATGTTTGACCTTGGTTTTAACTAAACTCTACATTTTATTCAATTATCCTTCTTAAAACATAGCTACCAATAATCAAACATTCTCGATCATGACCTTCCATGTTCAACCATAGTCAACCAATGTAAAAAATGGTAAATCATTATCTACCATTCCAACCATGTTAAACATGGTTAACCATTATCAACCATGGTCAACAATGAACTCTTCACTTATATGATTTTATTTAATATAAAGCATTTAACTCATACTTTTATTTCTATTATCATAATATGATAATAAAATATTATTAATATTAACAATAATAAAAATAAAAATAAAAATGTTAATAACAATATTTTTTATTTCATTTTATAATAATATATATACTCATAATTTTATTTTTATTTTTATAATATGAAAATAAAAATATTAATATCAATATTTTTAATTTCATTTTGTAATCATTCATATATATATATTCTTTATTTTTTATTTTCATTATTATTTATCTAAATGAATTAAATACACATTTATTTTATTATTTATTCTTCTTACTTTAGTGCATTCTTTAATAACTAGTCACCATGTGTGTCTTGAGGATGTCAAGCTCATTGCCAAATTGGAAAAGTTATGAATTCCTTGGAGATAGAGTTAGTATCTGAACAATTTAAATAGGGATAGGGATGAGTGGAGATTGTTGGTGGAGGTTTTGAAAAGTCATTGAATTATTATTTATTCCACTAAGTATGGAGAAATTATTATTGCATTGAGTCTTGGTGCTATGTTGTAACGTTTGTTCCTAACCGGATTTATCAATCAAGAGAGATCAAATTTTGAGTTTAAATTTAAAAAAAGAAATACACCTCAAGAAATTGGATCCCACTCAGTGCTTGATAGATACGGGTTTAAGATGGATCTATGCTGGTTGCACTGAGTGAAACTAGGTGCTCTAAGTCCACTATGGGGAAGATGTTGTAACATGTGTGATGTAAGGATGTAACATTTGTTACTAACAAAATAATTAAAAAATTTCATGTCCGCTCATAAAATAAAAAATTAAATTATGGAAAGTATTTTAAAAAAATCCATGTTGATTCATAAAATAAAATATTATGAAAAGTAATTAAAAAGTAGATGTTGGTTTATAAAATAAAAACTTAAAAGGTAAACCCGGATTTATCAATCAAAAGAGATCAAATTTTGGGTTTAAATTTAAAAAAAGAAATATTGCTGGTTTATTCTCACTTGAATAGCATACAAGGTTTTTAAAGTTTTGAGGGACTATTTATTCGATCTTTCTCCATACCAAGTTTTTAGGATGTTGAAAGACTATTTATTATATCGTTCACTTCTAATGCACTCTTCTTCATTTAAATCTATTTAATATTGAATTTTTTATTTATTTTTTATTATTATTCTCTATATATATTACTATTACTATTATTATTATTTTAAATGGAATTCACCATGCACTTTTCCTCATTTTGAAGATGGTATTCAAGAAAATTAGTTTGGTTGATGACCAATTTGACCCTATTGTTTACAACACTCATCCACTTGAATAAACATAAGTTTTATAATAAATTATTTTGTTTTTTGATAATAATGATAATTCACCGATCTTTCTCCATAAGTTGATCCTCAATTAGCATAACCATATTTATTACACAAATACGTGTTTATATATTAGAATTTGGGGTGGACTAGTATCTATGTTTTTTCCTAGATTGCAGGAGGATGAGACAAGTGTATTGTCTAGATTAATTTTATTGATAAACTATTATACAATAAAAAAGAAGAGATTAGCCGACCACAAATTAAGTAAATGTGCTAGTTAATAATACGGTTAATATAATCTAATTATTATTCAATTTCTCATATTAAATAATGCTGCTATCTACATATATTAACCATATTATTAATAATTATAATCATGTCATTTTTAATTTTCAATAAAAAATATATGGAAAGTGGGTTCACTCATTCATAAAGTGTATTGTCCACATTAGTTTTATCAAATGACCAATTTGACCAGATTGTTTACAACACTCATCCACTTGAATTAACCCATAAGTTTTATAATAAATTATTTTATTTTTTAATAATAATGATAATTCACCGATCTTTCTCCATAGGTTGATCGTCAATTAGCATAACCATATTTATTACACCAATAGGTGTTTTATGTATTAGAATTTGGGGTGGACTAGTATCTATGTTTTTTCCTAAGGAGAACTAGACAAGTGTATTGTCCACATTAATTTTATTGATAAACATTTATACTATCAAACATAGCTATCCTTTAGTCAATTATCCTTCTTAAAACATAGTTGCCAATATTCAAACATTCTCTATCATAACCTTCCATGTTCAACCATAGTCAACCAATATAAAAAATGCTAAATCATTATCTACCATTCCAACCATGTTAAACATGGTTAACCATTATCAACCATGGTCAACAATGAGCTCTTCATTTATATGATTTTATTTAATATAAAGCATTTAACTCATACTTTTATTTTTATTATCATAATATGATAATAAAATATTATTAATATTAACAATAATAAAAATAAATAAAAATATGTTAATAAAAATATTTTTTATTTCATTTTATAATAATATATATACTCATAATTTTTATTTTTTTTATAATATGAAAATAAAATACTATTAATATTAATATTAATAATAATAAAAATAAAAATAAAAATGTTAATATCAATATTTTTAATTTCATTTTGTAATCATATATATATATATATATATATATATTCTTTATTTTATTATTTATTCTCCTTACTTTAGTGTATTCTTAGATAACGAGTCACCACGTGTGTTTTGAGGATGTCAAGCTCATTGCCAAATTGGAAAAGTTATGAATTCCTTAAGTTTGAAGCAAGAATCAAGTGTTGGACTAGCAGGCTCCTCTCTGTGGGTGGCAGGCTCACACTGGTTAAAGCTGTGCTCACCAGTATTCCTATATACTGGCTATCCTTATTCAGAACTCCTAGCTCGATTTTACAACGCATTAAAAAACTATGTTCCAATTTCTTGTGGTCTGGTGGGACGAACCGTAAGGGACTGATCATGGCAAAGTGGGATTATATAAATTCCCCTACGGAATTCGGTGGTTGGGGGTTAAAAAACATGGAAATATTTGGCAGGGCTTTACATCTCAAAAGCCTTTGGAGGGGAATTTTCAGCTCTTCTTTATGGTCCAAGGTTCTGCATGCAAAATACATTAAGCACGATTCCATGAGGTGGATTAGAAGTCCTCTGAAAAGAGTTTGGAATGCTTCTGTTATTTGTAAAGGTTTTATGAATGTGATTAGTTGGCTAAGAGATTATCTTTATTGGAAGGTTAGGTGAGGACGATCATTCCGGGTGGGAATCGATCCTATTCTGGGTTTAGATGAGAATTTCTCTTTATATATGGAAATTATTGAGTATTTAAATGATAGGAACTTCACCACACTTGATAGGATGAAGAACTATATCTCTCTGAGAGGTAGGTCATATTGGATCAAAGGTGTTGATTTGGGGCTCTCGAGGCAGTTTGAAAAGGAGTGGGATACATATTTCTCTCGTCTGGATTCGACCGGTATCAGACTCACAGAACAAAGGGATGTTTTGAAGTGGGCTGGTAATCCAGTGGAGGGAATCGTCACTGCCAAGATGACCTATGAGGTTATCATCAGACATAGAAATTTTGCTCCTCAACAGTGGTGGTTTCAGAAATTGTGGAGCTGGGACTTACCTCTAAAAATCAAGTGTTTCAGATGGTTTGCATTCAAAGGGAAATTGAAAACTTGGTATGCTTTGACAAAGATGGGATGGGATGGGCCTAATAGATGTCCACTCTGTATGATCGATGTTGAATCCACATACCATTTGCTTGTCTGCTGCACATTCACTCGAGAAATTTGGTCTTTAGTTGCTTCTACACTAAATATTGCATCCATATGGGGCTTAGAGTATTTCAATCAAAATTTTCTGCAGTGGATCAGTTCATGTAAGGATCATCCTTTACTACCTATTTACATTTCTTGGGTAATTTGGTTCACTAGAAACAAAGTTGTTTTTTAGGACCTAGCACCTTCTGCACATAGTATAAAGGATCAAATTCTAAGCATCTATAAAGCCTCTTCAAAAAGGAAAATGCCTCAGGTGACCAGGATTGTTGGTGCCTTTCAACCACAGTTTAGATGCTCCGTCATCTTCTTTGATGGTGCTGCACAGCTGGGTATTATCGCTGCAGGTGGTGTGATCTACTTAAATGAGTCTCATTATTTCTCCATAAGATTAAATTGTGGCACTGGATCGAATATGAATATTGGCCTTATGGATGGTTTTGAAGGTGGCCCACTGTTTTGGAATTGATGACTTAAAATTTTTTGGGGATTCTCGGGTGACAATTAAGTGGGCACAGGGTGCCTCACTGTATTATCTCTTGTGCACTGGTGTCAACGGCTCAGGAATTTGATCAATGGCTTAAGGAATGTCTCTTTCGAGCACATCTTTAGAGAGCACAACTTACTAGCTGACAAACTTTCAAAATTGGCTCTCGATGGGACTGTTGGCTTTCTCCTATGGGAAGAATTTTTCTGTGAGGAAACTGTGGATCATTGATCCATCTATATTTTTTAGCAATAATGTTCTCTTTTTGTTGAGGTGATGCAGTTTGGAAGTTTTTCAATTTTTTTTTATCTTGCTGACATCCTGTGCGTTGCTTAGCAGATCTTTCTATGTTTTTTATGAGAGACTATGTATTGCATCCTTGACTTTATGTCGTTCTTTCTTTAGGACGGCATGTTCCTCCATGTACATTTTGATTCAACATGAATAACATTGGTACGTCTTTTTCTGCCTGGAAAAAGAATTGCATCCGAACAATTTAAATAGGGATAGGGATGAGTGGAGATTGTTGGTGGAGGTTTTGAAAAATCATTGAATTATTATTTATTCTAGGAAGCATGGAGTTCCTTACAAAATAATTTTAAAAATTCAAAATAAAAACTAAAAATTTAAACGATCAAGAGAGATCAAATTTTGAGTTTAAATTTTAAAAAAGAAATACACCTCAAAAAATTGGATCCCTTAGTTTTAAATCTATTTAATATTGAATTTTTATTTATTATTCTATATATATATTACTATTATTATTATTATTTTCAATGGAATTTGCCATGCACTTTTCCTCATTTTGAAGATGGTACCCAAGAAAATTAGTTTGTTCATCCACTTGAATTAACCCAGAAGTTTTATAATAAATTATTTTGTTTTTTTGATAATAATGATAATTCACCGATTTTTCACGACCACAAATTAAGTAAATGTGCTAGTTAATAATACGGTTAATATACTCTAATCACGGCATTATTATTCATTTTCTCATCTTAAATAATGCCGCTATCTACATATATTAACCATATTATTAATAATTATAATCATGTCAGTTTTAATTTTCAATAAAAAAACTGAAAGTGGGTTCACTCATTCATAAAGTGTATTGTCCACATTAGCTTGGGTGATGACCAATTTGACCAGATTGTTTAAAGCACTCATCCACTTGAATTAACCCATAAGTTTTATAATAAATTAATTTGTTTTTTTAATAATAATGATAATTCATCAATCTTTCTCGAGAGGTTGATCGTCAATTAGCATAACAATATTTATTACACCCATAGGTGTTTATATGTTAGAATTTGGGGTGGACAAGTATCTATGTTTATTCCTACATTACAGGAGGATGAGACAAGTGTATTGTCGAGATTAATCTTATTAATAAACTATTATAAAATAAAAGAGAAGAGATTAGCGTTGACTATCTACATATATTAACCATATTATTAATAATTATGATCATGTCAGTTTTAATTTTCAATAATAAAAAAAATGAAAGTGGGTTCAGTCATTCATAAAGTCGGTTCACTTATTCATAAACACAAAACAAACCACACATACATTTTGGTTTGGGTTCAACTATATCTCTATCTTTAGTTTTGGTTCTTTCTTGGTTAGGGATTCTTCGAAGGTTAATCAGGAATTCCGAGTTTGGTAGGGCTTTAGGGTTCCAGCTGCAACTGCGAACCGACTGCACCAATTTAAATGGAAGGCCCATCAGAAAAAGAGCTTAAGAACATTGAGGAACAACGTAACGATATGGGAGTTGATTCATTGAAGAACAAAGGCATTGAGGAATCAGCCCCCACTCATAGAGGTAAAATATATGATTTCCAGTACTGGTTTTTTTAAATCACTCGGCTCTTTCAATTGCTCTTTGTTATGTCTAATATTAATAGTAACGCATCCATCTTTGTTCTCGGTTTCATGCAGAATACGGGGATTTAATAGTTGGACATGATAATGACTTTGTACTTGGTGAAGTGATGACCAGGATTCCCTGGTACAACCGTCCAATTTTTAATGTGTTGAACCGATCATGGGCTCATGCCGTCACACACTCTTTCCCACATTTCGCCCGTCTCCACCACCCGCGTATCCTCTCCGAATCGATTGTTTTATTCCGAAGTCCATTTCCTTGGTACCCTTCTAATTCTAATGAAGAGATTGCTCTTTGGGTTTACAGCTGCAGCGGCCGTATCATGTTGAGCCTTCCGGTGCCAGCAATCCCTGCCCCTCTCCAGGAACATGTGAAGTTTGTGTGCGATGATAATGAGGAGTGCATATACTGCTTCACTTGTGATCTTGAAAAAGGAGTTTACAATGTGGAAGTTCTTGATCTCAGAGAAGGAAGCAGTCGCTGGAAGAGACTCCCGTCCTTGCCAGCCTTTCCTGATAATTCCAGATATCGCAGATATTATGTGACTGGTTGTTCGTCTTGGGACAATGAAAAGTATAGTACTACTTATACTGTTTGGCTGCGAACCACGCTAATGGCAGACCCCGACGCCGTTTCTCAATGGACGCTAACCCTCGGAAGACACAGAAACAATTCCGAAGAGCGATGGCAATTATGTGAAGGTGTAACTAGCAGCCCCCGTGACATTCAAACATTAAACAGCAAGATCCCATTTTATGTTGAGATTGATAAACATCCAGATACCGTCCATGGTCTGTCTGGGAGATATCTTTACCGGAGATGTGAGCGGTTAGATGATAGTCAACCCCCTACTGATTTGTGGGGTGTCCGGTATATATTGATGTTTCAGGCACCCAACGCTGGTGCTTACAGTTTCTATCAGATCTCGTTATGTCAGTTCGGTATGCGGTTTTACACGATGAAGGTGAAAGACGAGAGCCGGTCGATTGAGGAAGATGAGGAAGGGGGTCGTTTTTGGGACTACTGGCAGTCGCGGATTGATGGTTTTCCCTTGTTGGAGGAAGGTGAGGACAGGAGCGCAATCATAGTTTCAGAGGAGAGTATGGATTTGGTAGGGCGAGGGCAGGCTAATACCTACGAGATTCAGGTGAATGTGGCCCAAAGGAACCGCTCACTCTACTTGTACGGTTTGATTGGATGTGATATATCATCAGCATAGATCCATCTAAAGGGGATATATCAAGAGTAAGAGCGAGAGGGATCAAATTTGTTGAGTTTTATATATGTAGTGGTAAATGTTTTAAATGTTATTTTTTAATTACTTTTCATAATATTTTATTTTATGAACCAATATGGATTTTTTTTAAATACTTTCCATAATTTTTTATTTTATGAGCCGACATGAAAATTCATTGCGCTGAGGCGCTCTACAGCCCAGGGAGATCTTGTAACATGTGTTTGTGGAGTAACAAAATAATACAAACAAAACAAAAAAGACGGCCATAAACAAAAAAAGAATGATACAAAGTAAAAAGTAAATATGAGGGAGATCTTGTAACAAAATAATACAAACAAAACAAAAAAGAATAATACAAAGTAAAAAGTAATAAATATTATGTCGGCCATAAACAAAAAAGAATGATACAAAGTAAAAAGTAAATATGAGGGAGATCTTGTAAACTTTGTGGAGTGTTTGCCAAGTAACAAAATAATACAAAGTAAACAAAAAAGAATAATACAAAGTAAAAAGTAATAAATATTATGTGGGCCATAAACAAAAAAGAATAATACAAAGTAAAAAGTAAATATGAGGGAGATGTGTAATTTCTACTTCTTATGTCGGGTATAGTAATTTATTTTTACTAGTTCTCCTTGAATAGCTCCTTGAGTGCAATACCTAAGCCGAGGTTTGCACTTCCGGAGATTTGATCCCTCTCGGCGCTTGATAGAGCCTAGGATTTGAATCTAGGCTGGTTTATTTTGTTACAAACTTTACATCAGGTTACAACATCTCCCACATACTTTTTTTTTAAATACTTTCCATAATTTTTTTTATTTTATGAGCCAACATGAATTTTTTTAATTATTTTGTTACAGACGTTATATCACCTTACAACATCTCCCCCATAGTGAGCTGTAGAGCACCTCGTTTCACTCGGTGCAATAAATTTGCTTTATATCAATCAAATTTAAAATATAAGAAATAAGAATAATAATAATTTATTATATATATCTAATATCTATATATTTATTTTAAAATTTTAATTAAAAATAATAATATATTTGAAAGTTTTTCTTATCTTTATCTTTTTTATTATTTGTAATGCAATATTATGGCATCCAAAACCCTAATTTATTAAGTTGGATTAAATTATAGTCCTAATCCTTTAATCAAAATTAGTTTATAATGGCCCAAAATATTATTTGAAATAACAAGTTCCAAAAAAGACAATTATTTTGGGGCTTTGCCCCCAAACACTTAGGGGTTGTTGGCCATCCATGCCACCCAAGTTGAGGCATGTACATCCCCCTTGGACACCCTTCATTTATGGGCTAACCCTCAAACCCCCATTGGGATGTGACAGAGAATATAACACATATCCAACATTATTCCACTTATTGAATACTTTGCAAAAATGGGGGCAAAAGTACAACTTGAGTGGGCCCAACTGTTAAGAACATGTGTTTCCTCGTAGGAGGTCATAGGTTCAAATTTGGAGGGGGGCATGTGCTCAATAAATGATAATTGAATGAAAAACATTACACATAGTTACCTGGTGATGGAACAAGGATAGGTCCAATCACATCAATGTGTATTAACTCCAAGATTCCTTATTCTCTTATAGTAGATGGGAATCTCACATGATTCTATTTACCATATCTACAATGTTTATAAAAATCAAATTCCAATAATCAAACATACATACATTCAACCATACATTTACCATGTATTGTTCAAAGGTCCTTTTCAATATGTCCTAGTATTTGAAATTGCATTGTCTTCTCTCCAAAGTTAATAGGGGTCCAATCTTCTTCATTTCTATCCCTGTGAACAATAAAATCATTACACCCATCATTAAAAGTGATTCCCAATAGCTTGTAGAATGTTCTATCCTAAATTCCCCTCATCAACTAACTCCTCAAACCATCTTGCATGTGTCCTTTTCAAATATAGTATGCACACCTACATCATCCATCTTACTTGCAAATATCGGGCTTTTGGCTAGATTTGGAATGTGCACAACCCCAATAAGAGTTCTAATCCTTTTATCTTTGAGCAATAGCTTAACCCTTCCACATCTTAGATTTTAGTTGTCAATTTATCTCATAGGAAAATATCACCTCCATTGTACTCCATATTCATAAACCACTCCCTATGAGGATTCATATCAAATCCAACACTCGATTCAATCAACCATACATCATGATCTACATGTGTACCTACAGATGCCAAGTAAACATCACCTTCTTCTTCCATGGATTTTTTTTTTGTCTATGGAAGGAGTATCATCAACTCCCTTACCTTTATCAACATTCTTAGTATATGCAATATTTCCTATAATTCCCAAGCTTTTTGCATTTCTAATGTTTCCTTGTAGATTTTCTTAGAGATTTAGAGCTACCTCTAGATTTAGATATGCCCCCCAAAGACCTTTTTTTGATCTATTGGGGGTGACTTATTAGAAAAAATATTAAAAACAAAACCAAAGTACAATAGAAATAGAACATGAGATTTACATGGAAACCCCATTGTTCATAGGTTAAACCGTGGGACAATGGTAGTTTTAATATTTTATTACAACTCAGAAAAAGAAAAAAAAACTTGTGCAATCCTTCCTTTTCTTATGATACAATGTCAGGGGTCACGTCCCTTTTATATAATACATAAGAGTGTTCCAAAAGGAAATGAAATACACTAGATGGGTCTAGAAAATCTCATCTTGCGGGATCCTCCTCCAAACCCTCAGAGCATGAGGGTTATGCCCCTACACATCCAATGCATACAAATCACAATGGGATAGCCGTGTATCATTCTATAAGAAAACACTGGATATATGGCTATTGAATTCACCTCCTAACATTCTCCCACTTGAATTAAATATACAAGAACTTCCTTTCCTTTGGTTCTACACCCACATGCCATTTCCCAATGCTGCCTTCATAATATTTTCAACAAGCCCAAAGAAGTTTTGCACCATTTAAACTTCTATATCCTAATTGGATTTGTAATTATATTTGTTGTTTCTCATCAGTGTCAATTTTCTCCAACAAGATTCTACCTACTTCCACCACTTTCCCCATGAAATGGTATTTAATATCAATATATTTTTTGCAATCATGAAATGTTGGATTCTTCCCTAATTGAATATCACTTTGATTGTCACAATGCAAAGTAATATTCCCTACATTATCTTGAAGTCATCCATCAATCACTTAGATAGCCATATTGCATCTTTATCGGCATCAATTGTTTCCAAATATAATGTTTCAGTCATTGAAAAGGACACCATTGGCTACAAATTAGATGTCCAACTTAAACATGTTATACAAATTAATGAGAAATATCAAGTTGACTTCTCATTTTTTAATAGGGCACATTTAGTGGCCATTTTTACCCTCGAATCAAAAAGTGGTGCTATAGGTAATTGTTCTCTTTCCTTGGCTATGTCCTCAATAATACCTCTCTGTTATTCTGACTTTGTCAATTCTACTTGAAGGGATGACAATTGAATTTGGGTTTTTCCCGAATTAGATTTCAATTTAGTCTTCTTTGGAAAAGCTATTGGGACCTCTGGCTAAGAAGTGGATGATTGTGCTTGGAACACCTCTAGTTGTTTAGCTACTAGAGCCTTTTCCTTCTGCAATGTATCAACTTGAACCTTAAGCTCTGTTGCCTTGTGTTTCCAAGCCTCCATAGTAAGCTTATATTCCCTCACTTCACTTTATAGCTTGAGAATTTCTTATTCCATAGTAGCAATTCTAGGAATTTGGACATTTACAACTTTTGGGAGCTTCAATTTCTTCGTAAGGTCTAAGATCTCTTGATCTTTGTCTTTGATGAGCTTGACAACAGATATGTATTCAACTAATTTTGGAAACAATTGAATCAATGTTTGTTCCAACTCCTTTATCTTATTGAATGTGGCTCAGTTTTCTATTTTCTCTTGTTTTAGTTGATTGTTCAAATTGGTGATGGTTTTTTGTGCCTTCTTAGCATTGGCTATGGACAATATGACATCTTTGTACAAAACCTCACTAGTTTTCCTACAAATTTCCACCAAATCCAAGGGGTTGATATATTTTAAAGGAACTTTGACCTTTTTCCCTTTGTAATCTCTCAATGAGCCTGCACTAGATGCAGTTGGTTCCAAAAGTGCCAAATTGAGGGGTTTTGTGTCGTACTAAAAAACTACCAGCAATTTAGTTTTACCCTCTCATGTTCCCCAAACCTCATTTGATGATTCTTTCCTCTTATCTATGCCATCATTTTTTGTATCCACGTATTTTTAGAATATGATGGATTACCTTCCTGTTGAATCTTCTCTTGCAATTGATGTTGTGTCTAGTTGTTGAATTATCAATTAAGATGGCTCAGTGTTGGAAGTCTCACTAGGATTTGCCTCAAGCTTGCTTGATGATGGTGTGTTCTCAGTGGTTGTTGTCAAGGTTGCACCTTGGCTCAATACTTTATCCATTCTGAGCCTCTCTTTTTTTCATCTTCATCCACCTCCATGTCATCTTGTATTTTTGGCATGGATATTTTACTAGACCTCTCCTCAAACACAGGATTTTTCAATAGAGATGACTGGGCCAATCTCTCATCCAACTGATCCACAACAATGATGTTAGGAACAAGCATTTTTTTTGGATAATTTCCATGTATGATGCATGTTGAACTTGTTCCTATTGGTTTCCTTGTGAAACCCCTACTAGTAGTCCTTCATCCAATAGAAATTATTTGACCTCCTCCCATAACTTGAGGTTGGAATTCTTCTCCAACACTCCTTTTGATTGATGTACATACCTAGCACCCTTATTTTCCTTCCTCTGCTTTGAAATAATATGATGAGGGTCATAGATCCAAGCATCTCATTTGATGTCTATTTGAGCCATCACGTCTTCTGCTATTGCTTTAGCTTCTCTAACTTTTATTAAGAATGGACCTGCTTGCTCTGGTAACTTGATCAATGAGGTCTACTTATACTCTACAAAATGAATCCATTCTGAATTGAGTCTTTTTCTTATATATTCAAGATAAAACAATCTTTGGGTGAGGAAAAAAGGTAGTAGATATGGTTCCCTTCAAAACCATAGACTCTAAGAACAGTATGACCATAAAAAATGAACTAATCACCAATCCTAGACTATGGACTTAGTTTCAATAGTGTTTTTTGACTCAGGGAAGATTCTGGGAGGAGGAGAACCATTGAGAAAATAGTATATGATTGACATGAACTGATTTACATATTAGGTGAATCCTTAATTGTTTGGATTCCTCATGGGGACATGGGTCCACTCATAAACTAGCCAGGGATTTCGTAAGAAATCTACAGGATGAACACCGATGTGATCTAAGAATCCCTGATGTTGATATAAAATCAAGTATACCAAGTATGATTGATATATAAAAAAACCTCGTAGCATGAAAATCTACCAGTTGTTGATGCAATGAATCTGACAAGAACTGAAAATAGTCGAATTTAGTGCATACACCCACTTCCTTAGAAAATGGAAGTGATAAAAAACCAAGGTGACTATCTTCAATCAATTCATCATTATCCTCCCCTAGGACTTGACACATGATAACAAAGATTCTTCTAGCAAGCTCAAGGAATATGGAGGATTTGTAGGGAAAAGGATTTGGAGGTTCCCTTAGTTAAGCATTTGATGAGTAACTTTCTTTATCCTCTTGTGAGAGACTATGGTATTGAACTGCAAGAAAATCATCAATAAAGGAAGAATCTTTTCAAATAGGGGAAAATGAACCATTTCGACAATTGATTTTATGGAAATTGAGCAGATGACATTGGATCCATTTGCTGCCAACATCACTCTATCATAACCTGCATAATTAGCTTAGCACTAAGACACTAGTTCTGGGAAATGGTAGGTTTGGGGTATTGTTGTATAGACAAGTATTGACTCCCACAGATAGCAATGATATTGTGCTGTCATGAAATTGACTTGAGTGTCTTTTATCGGTCGATACAGTTCAGGGAAATACACTTTAGGGTTAAAATTTTAGTTATGACAATCAAGAAGGGGGCCATCAATAGACTTAGTGTTTCTAGGTGTCCTAGGTGCGCTAGTTTTAAAGTGGGTTGTCATTTTGTAATATAAAATTAAAACGAACATGGTTAAAACGTTTCTAGATGCAAGGAATAGTACCGACCTATGCAAAAAAGGCCTTCATAGGTAGCCTTGAAAAATTGCTGGTAGGATGACACTGAGATACTTCTATGGATGAATAAGGTTGCTTTATTAAGGCTCACTAGCTTTAGGATATCGATTGATGACAAGTGCTTTCTCCAGATAAATATTTTATTAAAAACCCTTAAAAATTGAGGCTCCACGTGTCGAAATGTGTCGACCTTCGATTGGCCCTTTATTGTCCATGTAATCTACTAATTGCATCATCATGTGTTTCCTCCTCATATTCTCCAGACACTTGTCCCCTTTCCATCCATCCATGTGTCCTTGTCCTCTTTTTGTTGACACATGATCTGGCTGGACAATTTCTAGGGAGTGTAGAAGTGGTTTCAAGCGTGCCCGAATTTGGTTTTGTAAACTACTTTTGTGCCCCCAAGAAAACCAAGGCACAAATCGGCCACCTCTAGTGGTCTTTCTTGATTTATATGTAACTTCGAAGTGTATTTCACATATATGTATATTGTATTCCTATAGAGATGTTATTATTCCTCTATACAAAAGTGTCGTCATTTATATTGTAAGTGTCGTAACTTATACTTGATGGGTTATTAGACCACCTTGTTGGGGTCGGCCCTATATAAGTCATGTGGGTCAAAGGGTTATTAGACCACCCTATTGGGGGTCGGCCATGTGGGTCAAAGGGTTATTAGGCCACCCTAGTGGGGGTCAGCCCAGTCAGCATTATGTTAAGTGGTTAAGTTGAGGTCGACCTAGTTGAGTAAAGGTCAAGTCAAGTTAGTGTATAAATAGAGAGTGTGTCTCTCTCATTTTACACACTCACTTCTCACTCATGCACTCAAGGAGGAGTGGCGCACTTATGGAGGAGGAGGATCTGCTGCTAGGATGTGTCTATCTCTTATGGTTGGGTTGTATCATTGCTCTATCTATCTCTGAGGAAGTTATTGGGGTTTTTCACCTTTATGGTTTTCCCCAAGTAAATCTTTGTGTCTCTTGTGTGCTTGCATTATTGTCTCCATGATTGATATGTTGTAGATATGATGTACATGTTGTTCTCTCAGTTAAGATCCTAGATCAGATTGAAGTAAATTCTGAAAAATTAACATGGTATCAGAGCTATCCTGAAAGAAGGCATGATATGGCATGTATGACACTTGTTGCACTTACGATGTTAGGGCTTGATATAGCAAAAACCAGTCATCGTAGCACTTTCACTATAAATCCGTTTTGGCAAAGTTTTCGGATTTGAAATATTTACAGGTCGAAGATTAAATCTCCATGTACCGTTTGTCCAAAGGACAACCTCTAATTCGTTGTAGTTTGTGATTTATGATCTGTACAATATAGGGTTTCTGCCTCTTCCAGATCTGAGTCAAAATCAGGTGACCTTGGGAAAAAGGTCATAACTTGGGATAGGAAGCTCCAAATGAAATTTCATAAAAAGTGACAGGTAGTACACAGACTTTACTATCTCAGGAAAATTTTGCAGAGGCCGAAGTTGAACCAGTGACACGTGGCACGCCGTACAAGTTCACTCTCCTGTATTATCCCATAAACAGGTCACGTTGCGACACTTGGCATAACTCTCTCTCAGAGAGTCCAATTGAGGTCATACCTGTTAGGATGGAAAGATAACAGGTCGGGATATCTCAGGAAAAATTTTCAGAGGCCGAAGTTTAAACAGTGACACGTGGCATGCCGTACAAGTTCGCTCTCCTATATTATCCCATAAACAGGGCATGTTGCGACACTTGGCATAACTCTCTCTTAGAGAATCCAATTGAGGTCAGACCTGTCAGGATGGAAAGATAACAGGTTGGGATATCTCAGGAAACTTTTTCAGACCCTGTGGATCGAAAAGTTTGGAGTTACACCAGAAACAATCAGGTACATATTTATGTCAAAACATAATTATTTTTTAGTACCTTCATTCATGGCTTCCGGAATTTAGGGCTTCGGAGAAAGTTGGAATTTTTGTAATCGGAGACCACGGCTGGATGCCACTCATCAATATAGAAATTTAGAGACAAAGATCAGAATTTTTGGTTGGGCAGAAGGCCGGGCTTGATCAGACCCTAGTTCGGGACTTTGGTCAGAAAAATGGAAAATTAGGGCTTCTGTAAAAATGGGAATTTTTGAAATCTGTGACCACAGCTGGAAGCTCCTCAGAAAAATAGAAGCTTAGAGCTTTGTATCAAACCTTTTGATTGGGCAAAAGAGTGGGATTCATCAAACCCCAGTTTAGGGTCATGTCCAGTGAATCCGGAAGTTTCAAAGGCAAAATTGAGGAGTCAAACTTTGCAGTTTTCAAATTCTGAATATACCAGCTTGATCAGCTCATCAAGGCGCATATTTCTATCCTTTCGGAAGTTTAAAATTCAAAGTTTGAATTTTTGGGGTTTCTCTGACAAACCCATATCAAGCTCCAGGTCCAGTTCTTGCAAATCAAGTGGATTGGGTTAATCCTAGAAGAAGATGGATTGGTCACCTACATTAGTGAAGAAGTTCCTGTTTCAGAGGGAGATGAGGCTAAGGCCTTACATAAGAATATTACAAGCGATCTCAACAGGTATGACTCATTGAGGTATGTTTTGATATTTGTTCATGATTAAGTTCATGGTATGTTTGTCTTCATGTTATTACGGTTAGTACAATCTTGATTTTAGATTTGTCGTATCACCTTAACAAAATTATGAATGCACAATAGAATATATTCATTGGTTAGGGTGTTGACACTTATGATTATACTAATGCATTATGGTGTTGTATGAGGTTTATGTTGTCTACTAACACAAAAGGTACACCAAGAAAGACAAATCATGTTCTACTTCAAGAACGTATGATCATGGTGACATGAAGACAAGGATTCATCCATTGTCATGGATCACATAGAAGATCTACTCTCGAGGTATGTATAACTTGCTTATACAATGGTTAACTTATGAGACATGCAGGTTACTAGCACAAGTCACTGAAGAGAACCAAAAGACATTATACGGGTATGTTAGACATAACTAGCTAGCATGCTAATCCAGGTATGTTTTTACTGTATCAAGCCAGAATCCTACCTTGGGTTAGGATCTTATACTGTTGTGTTGTTGATAATGATTATTCATGAAGCCATAAGTTTGAATAATCATGGGTATATGCATATTATGTGTCTTACCTTAATTAATGATATGACTAACCCGAAGAGTCATAGGTTTGAGTAATTATAGGTTTAGACATGTTATGTTTCTTATGATTTGACTAACCATAAGAATCCTACATAAACCTTGAATGCTTATGCGTTTATTTCTGTTTGAAATGATCATGACTATACATGCTTGAGATTATTGTGTCTTAATAGTATACTAATGAATGTATGATTTTATATGAGATCACAAGGATAACACAATCATGATACTAATAAGCATGTATAGGGACCAAGGATGAATATGAGTTCAAGAACAGGTAATCCAGGAAGCAAAGATCAAGAGGGAGTACACTCCAGTGGTTTCTGCAAGGATGCAGATATTCAGAGGGAGTTGACCATCTCTCTACATTCCACAACAGAAAGGTGTAGAAGAAGCTACTTCAGATTAGGACTCCAGTAGCTCCTGCAAGGAAGCGAAGACTCAGAGGGATTCCACCCAATGAACAAACAAAGATAAGTATTTGAGTTGTCATTTCTTAAATAATATTGTTCAATAATGTATATACTGATGTTCCTAGAATTAGGTTGTGTATTATGCATATTAGAATAATTGCATTGATGAAAAGTATACTACTAATATGCATGGGTAAGTGGCCTATGGAACTGTACAACATTCCATTGCTACTTGTCTAGAATGAAACCTCTTTGTTGACATGTTGGGAGTTGTGCACACTCTTAACAATGTTCTGGTAGAGATTGGAAGGCATCTAGAAAGTTACGGGATATGGATAAATGTTGTATTGAAGCATTGGCTAAGATAATTGCATGACTGTATGACATATTTCTTTATGTGTAAGAATTTGTTCTGAAAATTATGAGATGTTTCTAATCATGCAATTTAACCTGTTTTGTAGGAAATACCATATATCTTCACCTACAAAAGGACTACAACATTTGTTCCAACAACAAAGATATCTATTGAAGATATTGAAGATATTGAAGTTCCCAGGATCTGGGATGAAGAAATGGAATGCCATGATCCGTTGATCATGAAGAATGATGTTTGGGATGTAGTCCCAAGACCTGAAGGGGTTATGACTTCCATATGGATCTATCAAGATCAAGCATGTTGCAGATGGCAGCATAGAGAAATATAAAAGTGATGAAATAGAAGATACACCAGATGGATTCAAGACAGCTTTCTTGAATGGTGTAGTTGAAGAAGAAGTGTATGTGGAGCAGCCACTTGGTTTTGAGACACATGACATGGAGTCATATATGTGCAAAGCTTGGGTATGATGCACCACTTTCTAGGTATGGAGGTGTGGCAGAGTGCAGATGGAATCTTCCTTGGACAAGGGAAGTATGCAGTAGAGATCCTGAAGAGGTTCGGGATGATGGACTGCGAGGCTATGGCATCGAACCTGAAGCTTCTGTGTGATGCTTCATCTGAACCAGTTGATGTCACTATGTATCGTCAGATGATTGGGTCCTTGATGTACCTGACGAACATGAGACCAGATATTTGCTTTGCGGTGAACACATTGAGCCAGTTCCTGGCAGATCCGAGGAGTGTTCACCTGGTTGCTGTAAAGCATATTCTAAGGTACCTGAAAGGTACAGTGGATTATGGGCTCAAGTATGAAGCGAATCAAAAGTTTAACTTGCAAGGTTATGTTGATTCAGATTGGGAAAGCAGTGCTACAGATAGGAAGAGCACATCTGGGTGCTGCTTCAGTATGGGATCAGGTGTGATCTCTTGGTTTAGCAGGAAGCAGTCTTGCGTAGCACTGAGTATAGCTGAGGCAAAGTATGTTGCAGCCTGTTTAGCTAGTTGTGAGGCAGTATGGCTACGGAAGCTACTGTATGAGTTATTTGATCTCCTGTTGGATGCTACTGGTATCTTCTGTGATAACCAGAGTTGTGTGAAGCTGTCCAAGAACCCAGTGTTCCATGACAGGTCGAAACACATAGAGATCAAATATCACTATATCATGGATATGGTGCAGAGAGGAGCTGTGAAGCTCCTGTATGTTGCGACGGACGAGCAGATTGCATATGTGCTGACGAAGCCACTAGCTAGAGTGAAGTTCGAGTACTTTAGAGAGAGGCTTGGCGTTCTTCAGATTGATGACACTTCAAGGAAGAAGTGATGGACACATTTGCTGAAGCCATTCCAAGCATGTTGGAAGGAGGATCCTTCACATGGCTGTGGATGTAAGCGCTGGATGATGAGCATCAGGATGATGTTCTGGTTTCTGCTGGATATGATCAGTTGGATCATTTTTATATATGTATGTATGCATCATGTTGGATGTTGGATATGATCAGTTGGATCATTTATATATTGTAATGTCCCCAGCTTGACCCTATTGCATTAATATTGTAAATGATGTAAATATTGTTATTTAGTCATGGTGAGGAGCTCAAGGCCAAGGCCCCACCATTGATTTATCGTTTTAGGTATCGGCAATTAGAATAGATACATATGGTTCTTGTGCTAGCGGAGCACAATGTAAAAATCGGACATCATGTAAATATGCGATTTTAATAAAAAACCACAACCAGCTACGCAATGCAACAAAGAGATGGGGGCATGATCTTTACAAGGAAAAGGGAGGGAAATTATTCAAACCCTTGAGCCAATGGTGTTAATCCATGTGACAATGGGGAAACCCATAAATCACCAACTACCCATTTTGTCTCATGCACCCAATCATTTAATTCTTCCAAGAAATTGGTTAAGGCAGTTAATGCCTTGGAAATGAAGAAGTATGGCAGCCAATTTCGTGCATGGGCAAGCCATCAACCTGGAAATTCGTGTTTTTGCTTGTTGGGCAAGAAAACACCCACGAAATGGTGCCCAAAGCCATTCTGAACAGTCAGTCTTCACTCACTCACGCAGTTGGAGTTAGCTGGGCCTTTCCCTGCACGTTTTTCATCCATACCCTGCATTTTTCCATGCCTGGGAGTTCGTTTTTGCATATACAGTAGCTTGGGAGAGAAGGGCCACGATTTGGGGACTGTATGGAGGTCGTTTTTTCCCCCGAATGTCCAAGGACGTTTTTCTAAAAACGGATTGGCTTCCTAGGGTTGTTTCCCCATCTTCCCATTTCGTTTTTGTGTGTTTCCACGTTTTTCTGAGTGAGTTGAAACCCCATCTCATGCATCCCACTGTGGAAAGCGTTTTCCTCATGCCCAGTAAATGTGGTTTTGTTGTTCAGTGCATCCCGTTTTGGATTTGCACCTGTGAGCAGGAGTTTCAAGAGTGGAAGAGGACAGATTTGGCTTGATGAGCCCAATGGTGTATCCATAGCTCCATGGTTGAGCCATTAGCCTAGTAATTCACCTCTGCCCACCTCTTAGTAGCCTGAAAAACCCAACTGCTAGCTGGCTTGGCTGATTCTGGCATATCTTTGGCTATGTGAGAGCCTGTTTCCTCTTTTCCTTGTGGAGATCTTGCCCAGCTCGGGGGTGGCAGTGGTGCTGAGAGATTAAGGAGCACACTGGCCTACGGTTGGGTGGAACGTTGCAGAAGCGTAGCTGGTTGCTTGGGATTACTTCATTAAGATAAGTATCCTCTTGTGCTATCTTTCAATGGTTTAATGGATGAATACCTTGAATGTGAAATGAATGACTAATTGTAATTACTTCTGCTGTGTTTTTAAAAAAAAATCCTTATGCATCTTCATATCTCCATTTAGTATGTGATTGCTTGTGAAGTAAGTTTATGGGGTTGGATGCCCGGTTTGGGATCACGACCCTCTCCTTTGTACTAGTATAATGGGAGGGGACGTGACATATATATGTACGCATCATGTTGGATGCTGGATATGATCGGTTGGATCATGTGTATGTATTTTGTATATGCATCATGTTGGATTCTTGGACCATGTATCTGTATATGTATCAGGTGGATACATTGTATGATCAGGTAGATCATATATATTGATATGTATCAGGTATGATCAAGTAGATCATGTATGTTGATGGATACATTGTGTGGATCATGTATCTATGTATCAGGTGGATACACTATGTATGATGATGTGTATCAGGTAGATACTTGGTGTGCATCAGATGGATGCATTGTATGATCAGGGTGATCGTGGATGACGAGCTTCTCCAGATGACATGCAGCAGGACGTTGCAGTGATGATGATCAGGATGATCATGTGTACATCAGGATGATGTATGGTGAGTATCAGATGATACTTTGTGGCCGTGGATCGGGTTGTGTAGATGAGCATATAATTCGATGCCCTGGGAGATTTGTAGATAGTCTTTTGAGGTTTTGCCTATGGCATGTATTTCGGTGCCCTGGGATATCTGGAAAATGGTCTTTCAAGGTTTTCATCTAGGAGGACATATAATTTGGCCCTAGGAGATCTGCAGATAGTCTTTCGAGGTTTTTCCTATGGCATGTAATTCGTTGCCCTGGGATATCTGGCAGATGCTCTTTCGAAGTTTTGTCCTATGGCATGTAATTTGCTCCTGGGAGATCTGGACAGGATGAAAAAGGCCTCAGATGCTTCAGCCAGGTTTTGCCATGACCACATGTAATTTGCTCCTGGGAGATCTGGACAGGATGAAAAATGCCTCAGATGCTTCAGCCAAGTTTTGTGGTGGACCACATGTAATGTGCTCCTGGGAGATCCGACAGGTAGAGCTGTGTGCTTGTAACAGCCTGGGATGCTTCAGCCAGGTTTTGTGGTGAGATCACATGTAATGTGCTCCTGGGAGATCCGACAGGTAGAGCCATGTGCTCGTAACAGCCTGGGATGCTTCAACCAGGTTTTGTGATGGGTCACATGTAATGTGCTCCTAGGAGATCCGACAGGTAGAGCTGTGTGCTCGTAATAGCCTGGGATGCTACAGTCAGGTTTTGTGATGCACGTGATAAGTCCTGAGAATTCCACAGTATGGCCAGTGATGATGAAGACCTGCAGGTGGTGGGCCTACATCCAGTATGAAAAAGGACTGGCTCTGTAGAACTTCCTATGACGAGTAGATTCAGAGATTGATTGAGATAGCAGCAGTAGTGACGATGATGATGACTCAATGATGATTATCCAATGACGATGATCCAGAGAAGAAGACTTGTGCTAGAAGACCTGTGCTGAGAAATACCTTCCTAGTTAAGAGGGAGTGGTGATGTATATGTAACTTCGGAATGTATTTCACATATATGTATATTGTATTCCTATAGAGATGTTATTTTTCCTCTATACAGAAGTGTCTTCATTTATATTGTAAGTGTCGTAACTTATACTTGATGGGTTATTAGACCACCTTGTTGGGGTCGGCCCTGTATAAGTCATGTGGGTCAAAGTGTTATTAGACCACCCTATTGGGGGTCGGCCATGTGGGTCAAAGGGTTATTAGACCACCCTAGTGGGGGTCGGCCCAGTCAACATTATGTTAAGTGGTTAAGTTGAGGCCGACCTAGTTGAGTAAAGGTCAAGTCAAGTTAGTGTATAAATAGAGAGTGTGTCTCTCTCATTTTACACACTCACTTCTCACTCATGCACTCAAGGAGGAGTGGCACACTTATGGAGGAGGAGGATCTGCTGCTAGGATGTGTTTATCTCTTATGGTTGGGTTGTATCATTGTTCTATCTATCTCTGAGGAAGTTATTGGGGTTTTTCGCCTTTATGGTTTTCCCCAAGTAAATCTTTGTGTCTCTTGTGTGCTTGCATTATTTTCTCCGTGATTGATATGCTGTAGATATGCTGTACATGTTGTTCTCTCAGTTAAGATCCTAGATCAGATTGAAGTAAATTCTGAAAATTTAACAGTCTTGAGTTCGCGGGCACCCTCTTGTTTTAACCATATTTTTCTTTCCTCCTCGGGAATGAATTCATGTCATCGATTATAGGAGAATCAACAATATAGATCAGCTCCTCTCCCAATTCTAATGTGCAACTTTGTAGCCTACGATATAATTTGTAAGCGACGCAACACCAACGCAAAATTTATTTGTCAACTCCACATCAAAGTAACGTTGATACCTTAGATTAAACATCGAAATAGTCGCTTATTTTTTAATTCAAATGGAAGGCTTATTGTAGGTGTAAAGCATGTAAGGGTTATGTTCTAAATGCATGAACCTGCAAATAAATGCACATAGCTGCGAAGTAAAGTTCAAAATGCATGCAACTGTAAATAAATGCAAATTGACATGTTTTCTCTATGCACCAACTTTTATGTGATATTCCCTTCATCACTTGCACATCGTGTTGCTAATGTGATACCTAAGAAACCATGTTAGGTGGTCATGTACATGTGTGGCTTCGGTGGATTTAGGTTAGTTTCTTTAGTGTATTACATGCATGGATTAGGTTAGTATCAATAAAAACTTCATATGATAGAAATAGTGAATAATTATTTAAAACAAAAAAACAATATTTAAACAATGAAAGGAAGTATATATCAACCTACATACTAATTAGTTTATTAAATAATATCTATTATATATCCATAGAATTTTCATCTTGGACTTCACCAATTCATCCAATTCTATATATGAATCATGAAGATCGGAATTTTTATCCAACCCTTCATAACCATTGTAAGGATTGTCCATAACAACATATGGTATCTCTAGCACTAAGTCATCATCAATATAATCGTCATTATCAATATCAAGCATAGGATCTGAGGCAAAGAGTGTTTGGTCAACTTGATTTTCCTCTTCGTCCAAGTACACTTCTTCATCTTCCCCTGCATCTTCATCTTCTTCATCATGGACATATTCTTGACGAAAAATATACTTTACAAACCTTCCTCTTGGATCAAATCTAACAACATATCACCAACCTGCTCTACCTAGTACTTCTGAATAAAATACCTGCTCTACCTAGTACTTTTGAATAAAATACCTTCTCACATTGTGTTGGAAGTACATAGGGATTTGTATTTGGCTCATAACTATTAGTATTAATCATGGAAAATATATTGGCATGATCAATATGGTCAACTTGATTTTCCTCTTCGTCCAAGTACACTTCTTCATCTTCCCCTGCATCTTCGTCTTTTTCATCATGGACATATTCTTGAGGAAAAATATACTTTACAGACCTTCCTCTCGGATCAAATCTAACAACATATCACCAACCTGCTCTACTTAGTACTTTTGAATAAAATACCTGCTCCCAATATATTGGAAGTACATAGGGATTTGTATTTGGCTCGTAACTAGTAATATTAATCATGGAAAATCTATTGGCATGATCAATAACATTCCTTTCATCACCTAGTAGCAACAACCTATACCACTTTACCTTAAAGAAAACCACTTTGAAGGATTTAAAATCTATATCTAATATGTCTTCCAAATAGCCATAGTACCTCTAATCCGATTCGACCGAATGTGTGTCACCTCTATAGGAAATATTACTAACCTAGAAAATTGTAGTTATCCCACTATCACATGTTTTCTTCTTATCATCCAATTGTTTGATGCGATATTTTCTTCCATTACACCACATATCTTGATGATGTTTCACCTGCATGTTCAACATGTTATAAATGCATTGTCGTGAATTGATAAATATATGTACAAGGTAATTTTAGGGACAAAAAATAATACAACAATGGGATTTGAAATGTAAAAATCAAAGTAAAATATTGCTTACATTTCTATCTTTTGCACCATATGCTAGATCAATTTCCCTCCCAGTCAAATTTGTATCATTATCCATAAAATATATTATAATCAACTTAGACACCCTAGTCCATGATAATTTATGGTATGCTTATTTACATCATTCTATCCATATCTTCACCCAATCAAGATGATTTTCAAGGTATAAATGAATTGCATCCCACTCTACACTACTTGGATGACGAGAAAAAATAGATTTAGTGAACCAACCAATCTGCAAAATGTATATACGAAGATAGTTAATATAATAAAAGATATTACCTTTCATTTTTATCCATCTACATTTCGCCAACAGCACCTCCCCTTCAAATTTGTTTGTGGAATTGACATCCCAAAGGAGAGGCACATATATATCGCCCATTACTTGTGGAAAATACTCACTAAAATATACAAGGGATTGATATACCATATAGCATTGAACCATTGAACCCTCTGGTTGTGATCTTTGTCTAACAAAAGCCTTCAATTCTTTCAAGTGCCTCTCCACCAACAACATTGATTTTTTGTGTATAGATCCACACATTTCAATCTCCGCCACTAGGTGTATGAGATAGTGTTCATGTCCATTGAAAAATCTTGGAGGAAAATAATTTTGCATTTCACACATTAGATGGGGGATTTCTCTCTTCCAATACTTGATATCATATTTATGGATTTATTTAGATGACAACCACCTACAAGTGGAAATCAATTTGATTGTTTCAACATTAAAATACATGAGGAAAGCAACACAAATGCTAACAAGTTCTAGAATTAATATTTCAATTATAACTTTTTACATACCTCATGTACTTTCTGATATGATATATAACTTCCTCCTATCTATAATTTTCCATAAGCATTCTTTGACATTCTCTCCAATATTCACTGTGTCAAACAAATGAGCTACTTATAGGCTCTCATAGTATGTTAACCTATTGAATTTCAAAGAGTATTGTTTCAAACTTCATGGAATATCACCATGAAGACCTTTGAGAAACATCAAATATAGAACAAGACTTTTTAACAAAAAAACAAAAAATATAAAAATAATACTAGTGACAAATTACATGAACATAACTAAAACCAACTACTTACCATGAATCTTATCAAATTCCCTTTTCCATAAATGAGGAGTCATTCTTTCTGATTTTTTTCCACTCTCTCCCTTCCTGTTAAACAATTTGTTTCCTTTCAGAAATTTGATACCTATGGTCCGTGGGGAGGAAGTTCCTGAACTCATTGTAGACCTCCTTTCTTAAGTTTCCTAAACGTCTAGATATTGTTCCTGAACCACATACTAGACATGCATATTTACCCTTGGTTTTAATCCCTGCAAGTTATATAGTAATGTTAATATAATGCCAAAAATATTCAATTAAAACTTCAATAATAAATTATATATAGATTTACATTACAATTTTACATACCACAAAAATGTGTAACCGCTGGTGCATCATGAATTGTCCATGTAAATATGCCATGGAATTGAAATTGTTTTTTTCCCTATTGGTTTTGAGATGTCATACATATTGATGTCGAACAATGATTTCAAAATTTAATCTATGAGAGGCTCAAGATATACATCCATATATTTAACTTGGTGCTTACGTAGTTATTTGAAAATTAAGATACATAATTACGTTATTGTACATGCAAAATTGTTAAAAAAATAAAAGTGAATTGCTTATATGTTGTTAACAATATTAAAGATAAGTACCTAGAATAATTAATGCCAACATGACATGTTCTCTTTTTATTTTCATCCAAGGAGGAAGGTTATTGTTTATAACAAAAATCAGCCAAACAGAGTAATTGGTTACGAGCTCTCCAAATGGATTGACACCATCAACTGCCATTGAAACTTTAACATTACAAGGTTCCTCTTTAAAAATGGGCCATTTGTCCTCGATGTCTCTAAATGGATAAACATATCCAGGAATTCTCATGGCACCATATTCACTTCTATCCCATGCATGATAGTCCATCTATTGTGCTATGTTTTTGCACCTGAACAATCATTGGAAATGTGGAATTATCAGGATATGACGAAGAAATTTGCGGGGCACGTTATTTGTTACCTAATCGGTACAATATCTACTAATTTCACATTCAAGGCATACATTTTTTTATGCATGTTTTCCATAATATAAAATATTAGCATTAGGACATGCATCAATCATGTTATACGACATTCCTATATATTTCAAAATGACACACATTTATCTATATGCGCGATGAAAAATATTTGACGATGGTAGAATAATATCACCTGAAAATATACAAGAAAAAAAAATTAATATATTGGAAATAAAAATGTAGGTCCTTTATATTAAAATCACAAATAAATCACAAAGTATTATAATTATATACAAAAAAACCTTACATACCTTAACACCTGTGTCATTCCTATGTTTGGAATACCATTCATTACCTTCAATTTCACTAGCAACAAAAGAGTAGAGAGAACACTTCACTTTTCTTTGATTCTTTGTATAAGGCTTTTTGTGCCTTATCAATAAGAGGTACATCATGAATATGTTCATGGATATCATCCACATGTGCATTCTCATCCAATGTGGAAACAAATGTGTCATGTATCAACCTATTTATCCAAGCCTTCATTCCCAAGGATATTAGGGTCAATTTATTCCATAGTATCAACTACAATTTCATCACCCTCACCATGATATCTACTATGAATTGTATCATGTGGAATTCTAAGCATTGGTGGTCTTGTCTATGTAATAATTACAACAAAATAAATAGAATTGGTATTGAAATAGTGAAATATTTAAACTATTGAAAAATGTCAGAAACCATGTTTCTGATATCTTACCAAGGGGTGATATTATATTCCACCTTCGAAATACCCAAACTCTAAGCAATGTTTAATATATTTTGGCCTAACAACTCTTCTTATCGTTATCCCTTTGCAATATTTACAAGGGAAATAACATTTCCTGTCACTAATATAATGATGAACTAGATTGGGATGATTATGAATAGATACAGTTTTATCGTGATTGATATGATGTGCGCAAAAAGAATTTCCTTCATTAGGAGCAAAATCTGCATTGGCACCAAATATAGAATTCATAATAGATTGTATCTAAGAATTTTGGTTGTCTCTACTAGTGCCCTAGTTAAGGTAACCTAAAATTGTTTTTTATCTCAACAAAATACAATAACCATTCATTAGTACAATAACAATAAATTCAAAAAACTTCACAAATAGAATACCTCGATATTATCCACTTTATGTTTCATGTTAATAATATCATTAGGAAACCGTTATATAGTGCTACAGCTTGTGCATTGTGATATTGATTGAAACTGTAACCGATGCCATAAATTCATTCATACAATTCTCATAATCCATTCACAGTTTACTCCAAGCTCTAGCCTTCCCCTAGATGGAGTAAATTTCATAGAATTTCTTAAAAATATGATTTTCTACTACTTGTCATGAAATACTTAAACTAAATTCACCCTAAGGAACCTAAACCTTCAAGATGATAGAAATGCAAACTTAGCTTGTAATCTTGATCAAGGTAAGTTGAGGATAAGTGGGAAAGAACCGGGTCCAGTTCTATATTTAGTGTGCTTATTGAGATCTTGTTTTGGTAGAAATATCTTTGGGGAATACTCAGTTTGTTCCTTTTGATTTACAATAGCACCGAAATTAGCTATCAGGTCCTCTATCTTAGCAATTCTCAGGTGAAGTTTTATCAGTCAACTTTTACGTTTTTAAGCAATGGATCATGGTCAACAAGAATAATATTGAGAAGTTGCCCAAGAAAATACATTATGGGAAGAAGAGAAATAGGGATTTTGACATTCATGATTTAGTGAAAAGGAAGAAAGCTTGTGAGGAATGTGGTGTCATGTACTAGTTGCTTTCCCATTTCGAACAAAATTGTTTGGAAGTTTAGGTCAATCAATTGTGGATGAGACTGATAAATGTAGAAATTGAAATCGAATTTTGGAAATGTAAATTCAAGTCTTTTGAACAAGAACTCAAAGAATAGAAGAATACTGGGAGGGACCCTGCTAAATATCTACCTCCATGGATGTTAAGAAGTGAAGCAATTTTTTCTTATATTGCTAGGATACATATGAATATGAGAGAAAAATAGATGAGAATAATGTTGTTGAGGAAGCTCTTCCTCCTCATTTTCCTCCGAAGACAAACTAAACTCCATAACTTATAGAAATCCAATATTAACACCTCATTTATGTTGATCAATGAACTGTAAATGCATTTTTTTATATAGTACTTTTATTAGAATATATACCAGTACTCAAATAAAAGGGGCCTAACTAGGGACCAAACTTATTTAGCATCATTACAACCAAAAATATTAGATACATCTTCTAAATTCCCGAAACTACTCGATTGACCATGAGCCTCATTAAATCTACTATTTTTTCTCCCTGGGTAATCCAATTTCACAAACATTGACCTTTGTAGTAAACCTCAGACTACATAGTGACTCACCAAATAATTTATTTTTTGAAGAAATGTTAACAAACATAAGGCATGAATGCATGTTGAAAATATATGTTAGAAATGATATGTACATAATAACATTAAACCAACAAGCATTAGTTATGACTGCAAAAGGCACCTATTAACTGAAATACATATGTTAACTTTGAATTTATGTAAGGTATGTGTTCTTCCTTAATAGTTATATATGGCTAGAATGACATCCCCTAATATTTGCAAGCTTATGTTATGGCTTGTTGAAATCACTTCTTCCATTTGATGAGTCCACAATATAGGTATCAAGTGCATTTTTTTTACCATTAAGGAGAAAGAAATAAAGCCGAAATCACCCCTTTCTATAGGGTAGGATGTGATTTGATTGATTATGAAATAATGTGATTAAGTTGTTATCTTTTTATGTGTTTAGCATGTTTTTAATCAGCTATTCAAGTGGATGGGCACTATGCGTGAATAAGCGCGGGTCCAAAGATAATTATTAAGATTGGAAAATTCAAGCTCCAGTTAAACTCTAGAGAAGGACACGAAGATCAATTTTTCCTTATTTATAGGTAAAAATCTAAATAGATTGAGGTCGTGATTTCCAATGTAGGGACTGGGGTTGAAACACTGTAATAAGGAGAGGCACATGGATAGCATGGGGCAAAAGGAATTGTTGGGATTATTCTCTATTTTTTAGACTTTGTTACACAACACTCAAGTTTTATGATTGTTATGGATTTTATAGCAGTCTAATGAAGAAACCGCTTCTCTATCACCTGTGATTTTATAAGTTTAAACTAGCTCTTGTAATGTGCATTGAGGAGGGCCCCCTCATTGCGTAGAATAGGAGTTCTGTGTTTTATTTTCATGTTGACTTATGCATCATGTGGTTTATGATTGAACAAGCACTTGTGGATTATTCAGGGCATTAATTCTAATATCAAAGTTAATTATGAACATTACTTTTTTTATCCGTAGTCCTGTATTACAACATCTATAGCTTTAATGTATGGAGTCTATAGTCTTATAGCTAAGTTCTGCAAGGGCAGTTTCCAGATTCACACTCTTGTTTCCCAAACAGTTTTTCTTGATTAGATTAGATTTATGCTTCTAGTTAAATGTCTGTTGTTGATTTCAGTCAAATAGATTCATTCTTTTAAAAGGTATATGTATGCTTTCGATTTCATTTGATGCTTTCAACAAATAGTTTTATGCTTTGGATTTCAATAGAATAGATTCATGTTTTTAATAGATTAATGAATGCTTTCAATTTCATTTAAAATATTTATGCTTTAAACAAATAGGTTTATGCTTTGGACTTCAATATAATAGATTCATGTTTTTAATAGATAGATCTATGTTGTCGATTTCATTAGATCGGGATTTATATCTTCAGCCCTTAGACGTCTGCTTCTGTTATAATAGGTTTATGCATTCACATATTTCTCCCCAAAATATGATCATTCAAAAATAGGATTCTCTTAACAATGCACATACAATGCAAAGTGCCTTTGAAGTTTGTACGTCCCTTGGTCAACACTTAAAGTGAGTTTCTTGAACTAATACATATAAAATGGTAAGCATTTCCAAACTGCCACCACCATTTGTTAATAATGCAATGATTGAAATTTCTTTGTGCTTAATTTAATAAAGGGCGGAGTCAAAAAGCTCAAACAAATGTTCAAAATATCATTTTGGGACTAGGAATGAAATGCTTCAAAACATGTGTTTCCTTTAAGCATTCACCCATCACTCCACTCCTTGATAAGCATTCAATTCTAGCTAAATCAACAAGGTTAATAAGCACTATTCTGCTACAGATTACAACTCCATAAAAACATTGCTTGTAGTGGTACTGTTACTGAAGTGCCTTACGAGTAGAAGGAAGAGGAGGTAAAAAATTAAAATCTAGCACTAAATTCCAAGACAATTTTATATTCCAAAGATTGAAAGGAAGCAAACTAGCATGTCCTAGAAACAAATCAAAAGGATAAGCTATTGAAAATCGGAATAAACCAAGCCAAAAGAAGAATAATTCTAATAATTCTCACCCAATGGAGTTGCTAGTTTTGTTAGAGATATTTTCACCTTTAATGGTAGATATAAGTAATCCCCAGTGACAGTGTTGAGGTCTCGCTAACAAAAAAGGATAAATTATTTATCATTATTTCCCCAAACATTTCTTTATAACTGAAATAAAAGAAAAAAGGTAAGGTGAAAACTTGCTAAATTATTTTTCTCCTGGTCTTTGTCATCGAATAATCAAGTGATTTTCCAACATTTGAGCTTTCTTGGTACTTGCACACAATTCCATTAAGAAAAAAATTCTCAAACCATTAACTATACTCATTTCACATGAATACAGTGAATTCATAAGTAATTTTCTTTACTAACTTTGGGTAAGTCAATTCAACACCAACTCTATAATTCAAATGCAATAACCTTGACAATGAATAATAGCAATAATTGTTGCAAGGGATGGGATAAGAGTATCTATAATGATATAATCAAAGGATTACAAAAAGAATGTTATACATGATCTTATAGTTGCAACTTCGTCACTTGATCCCTGGTTCCTCTAGCCTCAGCCACTAATAAAACTCTAACTAATTAGAAGAAGGACACAAATCATAGATTCATAGTGGATCGAAGAACTAGCTCAACAAACACTTGAAGCAAAAAATTTAAACTTGGAGAACAAATTAATAGAGTTTTTCTCAAGAACAAGATTATATTCCTAATGATGTTTTCCATCTATCACATTGATGAACAATTTTCTTTCATGAATTCTCACTTGATTTGGAATTAAACAAATTTGCATATACAAAATTCCACCTCCCTTTCACAAAATGAATAAAAGTGTGCTTATAAATTAATTGAAATGTAGAAAAATATTGATGATGCAATTTACCTCATTTTCTCAATCTCTCCTTTTCCCATCGATCTCTCCTTCTCTCAATCTCTCCTTCAACTTGAAAAAAAAAGGAAGTAGAATCCATCCACATACAATTGGAAGGTTCATGGCTAGAGTTATGGACTAGGCCGAAAACTCATTTATTTGAAATGTACCCATAAGCAGAGGGAGTCATGGGGGAAAAGGTTTGTACATAGTCATAGTACGTAGGTCTACAACAACATGGGAAGTCATTGGATAATAAGCATAAGAAACAAAGACATACACATAAGTTTTGAATAGCCCACCCTTTGAATAATAAATTTCCTCAAGGGAAGACTCAATTTCCTTTAATTCTCTATCTTCATTCTACTCTTTCTTACGATACCATCCCACTATTTCATGTTTAAATGTTTTGAGGTTCACTATGATTTGAGCGGCAATAGACAATGGAGCTTCAGGATCAAATGGAGACAACAAACTTTTAACTAGTTCTTTAAAGGATTCTTCTTTCAACCAAACTAGATTAATATTTAAAGGACTTCAAGGTTTGTGTCCCCTCCCTCTAATATCCAAAAGGATAGGAAAATTATCTGACTCCCCACCTGAATTGACCTATTGTCTCATCATCATCAATCTATCCAAGAGGCATTTAGAAACCAGGAAATGGTCGAGCTTATTAGAAACTTGATCTCCCCCCTTCGGCTTGTTGTTCCAAGTCTATTTCAATTTCACAGAATCAATATCAAAAAACCTTTTCTCTCCAAGGAAAGAGTAATAATTCCACCAAAGCTTCCAAATGAGCCATCATTCCCCAAACCTCAACAACCCCTAAAGATAAATTTAGAACAACCCCATAATGAGAGCATTCAATTTCATAAAACATCTTCACATCAAATCATTCCAAAATTCCTCCCTTCCCAAATATGGGCCATATAAGTTAAGAATCTACGACTCCAAACCTATTTCTTCATAGAAGACTTCCAATCCTATACTTGAATATATACTCCAGAAATTTGTATCCTTTGCCACCTTTGAATTCCATCTGATGGCCAAACCACCAAAATGACCCCTTACATCTACAGTGACAAAATACCATCCTTTGAAAATTCCATCCAACAATAGTTTCATGAAATCACATTCCTTTAATGTTTCCTGAAGTAGAAGAATGTCCAAGCTAGTGGAGACCACCAACCTCTTAAGCGACGATTTTTTTTATGGGATCACAAAACCCTTATAGTTAAAGGATAACAGCTTCATTTGGAAACCCTAGAGAGGGATTTTGTTTATCTAAGTGCCTTGTCAATTGATTTGTTTTTCCTATTGTCATTTCAACTTGAGCCTTATCTTGGTCTTTAGAGAGGAAATATTGCCTTCCCCTTCCTTTACCACACAAACAGTTACTGGGTATAGGACCGAGAACCCCACCTTATTACTAGATTATATTATCACAAAAATAATTTTGTTTCACAGTGTATATAGAATCATCGAATCTTTAGAAGAGTCCAAATCTGAGGAAATTATGGAAAGACGGATGGATACTCCTTCCCATTGGCTAGGACACACCACTGAGCTCAACAAGGGTAAAGGAAATGACCTGATACTAGTATGGTATGGAGCAGAGGAGGACTCACACAAAATAGAGGTTTCATACCAAAAAATATTTTGAAAGGAACCTGAAAGAAGAGCTTCTGAAGACATACCCTTTCAATAACAGAAACTTGAATGAGAGAGCTTCTGTCTACCACCAAATCTCCCGTCTTCGACTGCATTTCTGGGATATCATCTAAAGAGAGGCCATAGGAGTAGAGTGTTCCAACCTTGGAACTTCTAAAAATTTCAATTGATTCCCTTCTAAAAACATGCCATACTTTTGTGTTAGGGACACCTTTTACTTCCCTTCGGCTGAGGGCGCGGGTTTGTTATGCGTGAAAGAAGCTACATTTTTCTTATAAGGGAGGTGAAAATTTTCAGCAATGTGTCCATAATTATGACACTTGTGACATCTAAATGGCATGCCTTCATAGTATAGAATTTGAACATAGGATTGTTTCCTGACTACAAACTTCAACTCTTCTAACAGACCTTCCCTAGTGTCTAGATTTACCAAGACACGGGCCACTGTCATCTCACCAGATCCTTCAAAATACATATCAACCTCTAGAAAGTCCCCAAGATCATTTCCAATAGCCTAAAAGCCTCAATCAACCAAAATTACAATGGGATCCCTAGAAGCCTAACCCAAATCAGCATTATGAAAATCCTTTCTCACTTTGGGTCGAAGAGAGGGGTCCATTGCTTCATAACCATTAGGATCGAATTTATGCTCCAATTGTGTTAAAGAACCCACTGAGCATCCATGGAATTGTTTAATATGAAGGAAAAATATCCTTTGGCCATAATATTAACTGTAGGAGAATAATTGGTTTTCCATCCCCAGTTCTCACAAGCCCAATCACTAGGTTTTTTGGACCCAAAATCCAACGGCCAAAAAGTCAGATTTTCTACATCTTGTGGTCGACCATCCGACACTTTCATATTTTTTTAACGTCGGTGAAAATTCGGCTATTATCCGATGGTAGGACGGTCGTCGAATAACCGACGCCACTATCCAGTCGGATATCCAACCACTATCACTTAATAGGAAGTCGGATATCCGACGATCCGTCCATGTGGAAATGGCCTATATCCAACGTTCTTTGTCGTCGGTGGTATGGGAAGAACGTCGGATATCTACGGCATGGTAGTCGGATATCCGACGATCCATCCATGTGGAAATGGCCTATATCTGACGTTCTTTTTTGTCGGTGGTACGGCAAGAACATCGGATATCTATGGTGTGGTGGTCGGATATCCGATGACCTTTTGGTATTTAAAAAAAGAAATACACTATTAATTGGAAATGATTGCATAATTTTTCAACAGTGGTTTAGAGACTTTATTGGATACACTACTTTTTTATCCAAGAGTTGTTATTGGTCAGAAAATTCGAGCAAATGATGGGTGAGATTCATCATCTACCTATAAGGTTAGATACTAAAACCTTTTATGATGTTTTATTCTATTATTATGAATATAATATTCTGGTAGAATTGATGCAATTTTGTTTTTTTTTGTAGGATTGAAATCTGTTCACATGTCTTTCAATTCAGATGTACTAGCTTCAAACATTAACTTAGACACTTGGTACTTGTGATAGGTTCCTAGTGCATTGTGGAAATCCTTGAAGATGGGTTGAAATCCTAGGATCAAATGCTAAGTAAGAAATGATCTATGAAACCCTGGGTTGAAATCCTAGGATAAAATGCTAAGTAAGAAATGATCTATGAAACCCTGCCCAGCCAAAAATCCTTAGATGATCTATAAAAAAATACAAATTTGAAATCCCTTGGCCCTCTACAAGAAGGCAATGTCACCATATTGTAGTCACAAAAAAGTCATGCCACTATTCGTCTCTAGACTGTCGTTGAAGAATCAAATATGGAAACGCTAGTTTATGTTGTGATAAAAAAGTAGTGTATCCAATAAAGTCTCTAAACCACTGTTGAAAAATTATGCAATTATTTCCAATTAATAGTGTATTTTTTGTTTAAATACCAAAAGGTCGTCGGATATCCGACCACCACACCATAGATATCCGATGTTCTTGCCATACCACCGACGTTCTTTGTTGTCGGTGGTATGGCAAGAACATCGGATATCTATGGTGTGGTGGTTGGATATCCGACAACCTTTTGGTATTTAAAAAAAAATACACTATTAATTGGAAATAATTGCATAATTTTTCAACAGTGGTTTAGAGACTGTCGGTGGTATGGCAAGAACATCGGATATCTATGGTGTGGTGGTCGGATATCCGACGACCTTTTGGTATTTAAACAAAAAATACACTATTAATTGGAAATAATTGCATAATTTTTCAACAGTGGTTTAGAGACTTTATTGGATACACTACTTTTTTATCACAACATAAACTAGCGTTTCCATATTTGATTCTTCAACGACAGTCTAGAGACGAATAGTGGCATGACTTTTTTGTGACTACAATATGGTGACATTGCCTTCTTGTAGAGGGCCAAGGGATTTCAAATTTGTATTTTTTTATAGATCATCTAAGGATTTTTGGCTGGGCAGGGTTTCATAGATCATTTCTTACTTAGCATTTTATCCTAGGATTTCAACCCAGGGTTTCATAGATCATTTCTTACTTAGCATTTGATCCTAGGATTCCAACCCATCTTCAAGGATTTCCACAATGCACTAGGAACCTGTCACAAGTACCAAGTGTCTAAGTTAATGTTTGAAGCTAGTACATCTGAATTGAAAGACATGTGAACATATTTCAATCCTGCAAAAAAAAACAAAATCGCATCAATTCTACCAGAATATTATATTCATAATAATAGAATAAAACATCATAAAAGGTTTTAGTATCTAACCTTATAGGTAGATGATGAATCTCACCCATCGTTTGCTCGAATTTTCTGACCAATAATAGCTCTTGGATAATTCTCGATTTCAGTGGAGATGTAGAACAAAAGCTCACTTAGTGTTGTCATGAAAAACATTCTCACTTTTTCCTGCTTATCTCGAAGGACATCAATTAGCACTGATATTATTCCAGTACTAGCCACTTCATCTTCATTAAGAGTTTCATGCTGAATCAACAAACCCATTACAAACAAGATCTCACTCTACTCCACAAATAGTTACTCAAGTGATCTTTCATCATCTGGAAACCTGAAATTGGTTATGAGGAGCAACCAAACATCACAACAAGCTCCAAGCAATTGTAAAAATTTAGATGACACACGAGTGGGTTGTAGAAAGACAGCATCGTAGCCATTCATTGAACTCCTCTCTGTTTCGAGAATAATTTAATATTTTCTACTGAACGTGGCCAACCATGTGAAGGTGGAAACTCTTATGGCCCCTCTCCCCCCTCACATCACTCTCAATTCCCCATACCCAATGCATGTACTTGACAAAAAAAAAGTGTAAATTCATCCATATTTCATCATGAACTTTCATCTACCATTCATTCAATAAAGGCTAACATTCATTAAACCATTGTTTCATTCAGTCAACACAGTCATTCAATAAAAGATAACATTCAATTTAAATTATTCATTCATTCAGTCAACACATTCATTCAATAAAAGCTAACATTCAATAAAGGTCACAGTTTACTATAGCCTTAAACCATTGTTTCATTCATTCATTCAGTGAACACATTCATTCAATAAAATCTAACATTCAATAAAGGTAACCGTTTACTACACTAAATCATTAAACCATTTCTTACCTTGATTTCAAGAGGCGGCTGTGAAGACGAACAGTTATAAAGCATCGTTTCATATATCTTTGATTTTCTCAAAACTAGAGAATGAAGATAAAGATTATTTCCACGGTAATCTATTCCATCCAAACCTATCAAGTGTACTTTTAGGTCAGCAGCATTCTTTTCTCCAAACTGTAGCAGCTGTTTGGCCATTTTCACCCTGTAAATTGAAGGATTCCTGCAAACAAATCCCTAAAAGAAGTTGTGCGATGGTGTTTAAATGCAACAAAGCCCTGAAAGATCTTAGAAGCAATTGTAACAAAGCCCAAAAAGAAGATCGCGTAACACAGTGGTTTGTGTTTGCAGGAATCCTTCAATTTACAGGGTGAAAATGGCCAAACAACTGCTACAGTTCGGAGTCAAGAATACTTTTGACCTAAAAGTACACTTGATAGGTTTGGATGGAAACCATTTTCAATGTTGATGCCACTACCCTCCTTATTGTCTTACAAAAAGGCATGAGAATGAGGAAAAAGACTTAAAATTGTGGACTTCACCTTCAAAGAGTGCCTTACAATCACATTGATAAGGAGTGATAAGAAGATCATGACAATCTAACGTGTCAAATCTTAGTTGATAGTGTCAATTAAATACTTATATGGTAAATTTAATATAAGACTTACTTATAGTTGTCTCTCACTCTTTGCATCTTGACACATTTGATATTTTATGGTTGTCTCTGCATCCTAACAAAGGAAATTAAAGAAAACATATAATTTGCATCGAAAAAAAAACAGGGTACAAACTAAACTGAGGAAATTTGAACCTACGACCTATGTCTAGTCCCAAGGCTACCAGCTTCAAGCTTGAAGTGCAGCTGAAAATGGAAGACACAAGTGTAGTTTATTACAACCGTGTGAATTTAATTTGACCTTTCAGTTCCCATCGCCATTTCCTCTCATATGACGTCCCACAACCATTTCTCTTGACACCCACTCTTCATTCATTCTGTATGCATTTCACTGTGCAACCGTCTCAGATTCTCACTGCGTTTTCCCTCAATTAGTTTATCAATTCAGTATGAACCATGCCCGCCGTCCGAGGAGTGTTTCCAGCGGTCTTGAGTTTCATCCTGGCAATGGTGATGATTCATGGTATTATGTTTAATCCCTTCGACTGCAATATGGAAAAATCATAGTTCACTATGAAGGTTTGTCTGACAAATGTGATGGTTTGGGTTCCTTTCCCCAGGAGCAATTCCTCAAAGTGTCCCTGAATGGCACCGGGGTTACGGAACCCAAACCATCAAATTTGCCAGACAAACCTTCGTAGCGAACTTTGAGTTTTCCATATTGCAGCCGAAGGGAAACATAATACCATGAATCGTCACCACTATGAGGTTGAAACTCAAGACCATTGGAAACACTCCTTGGACGACGAGCGTGGGTCATATTGAATTGATAAACTAATCGAGGGAAAACAAAGTGAGAATCTGAGACGGTTGCATAGTGAAATGCATATAGAATTAATCAAGCTTGAAGGTGGTAGCCCGACGTCTCCCATTGTGAAATGCATACAGAATGAATCAAGCTTGAAGGTGGTCTCGCATTGTCAGCTGCACTTCAAGCTTGAAGGTGGTAGCCTTGGGACTAGACATAGGTCATAGGTTCGAACCTTATCTTACTTAAAATCCAAAGAAAAGCAAATCCTACAAAAGCACCTTTCTTAAACACCACAATACATTGTTTCTTAATAGTGGTGATATTGTACTTTTGTACATATCTAAGTGTTAAATAATTAAAAATAATTATATAATATAATATGAAAGTCTAACAATTAGTGAAGAGTGGATTCATCAATTAGTGATTGCTTTGTTTTATTGGTATGTGATTGATGATGTATAAAAATGAAAAAAAAAACATCTCTAACTTCATATATTTTAAGCAATGGAAAGAACTAAGCCTCAAATCATACCAATCGCACTAAATAGCATATGCATTTCATGTGTGAATTAATAAAGATTCAAAACCTGGAAGCTGAGATTGTAGGAGAAAAATGATAGATACTCTAGTCTTGAAGCTACTCATTTAGCAATCTTATTGTAACATGAAAGATTGAGTTTGAAGGTTGATGTTATGGTAGAGTAGTTGAATGGAGTGGAAAGTTTGCAAATAATTCATGTATTTGTCTTCAGTCCTAGAGTAGAGCACCTTTAGACCATTTCCTTCTAGTAACAAATAAGTCATTTTCTAAGCACATAATAATCATAAAATGGTTCTAACCAAGAAATGTTGTCCTCCTTACTTGAAACAAGTATGTGTATAAGTTAGTTGGTGACTTTGGTTGGTATGTCTCTATTCTAAATGAATATGGAGGCGTCCCTCATTGTCTGTATGGTAAAGATGTGGAAAGGCATTTTGGAAAAGACTAAAAATTTGGTTCTGTAAATATTCGTGGAGAGAGTAGGGAAAGCATCAAAAGCTACCCAATTTATGGGAAAGGTGGAACTGTTGTCAAACCAAAAGATGGATGGTTATCAAATTCTTTTATTTCATTAAAGATAAGGACACCAAATACATAAGATGTCAATCCACCTCAAGAAATACCAACATTGTTTCTATTTTGGAAATTCAGTAGTACAAACGTAGGAAAAAACTATTAGGATCTAGTATAGAAAGATCATGAAATTAACCAGTTAAGCATGTGCAATGAAAATACTTGGGATATATTTGGTCACAAAAATTCCTTTGATAAAATCTACTATCTCTTAGATTGTAAGAGTTGTAAGACGTCTTTTAAAGACTCTATCATATACTTGTCTGAAGTGTTGATTGGAATGTATTATGAAGAAATAATGTTGACGTCCATGTTATAAATTGGATACTAATTCTGATTGGACTTGAATCTAAAAGAAGAAGTAACACCCTACAAACAAAGCATAAAACCATCAACAAGAAAGAGGATTTTAATCTTGTATTTGATCAGAAGCCTTGTAGAATCATGTATGTTCTTTCCCAAGGTGAACAATGACTAGTTATGAAAACTTGAAAAGTGCAATCTGAAGAGTTGAACTCACATAAATTTATGGAAACATATTGTGGCGTGTACAACAATCCTGTAGCAGCAAGGCATGACAACAAATAGTCTCATATCTGGAAGAAATTTTGAAGCTTTCATCACCCCCCCAATGTCAGCCCAACGGTTTCTAGACTATTGGGGAAGTGTAGACCATCACTTGTTGAAGAAAAATTCCCATTCGCGCTCCTTTACAAATTTTTCCCACTTACGTTCTTTCTCCTCCCAGTTAGAGTTTGGAAGGGGCGGGGTCAGCAACGGTCTTGTTTCAACAATATGTGTGACACCTTTGTCAATCAAAAATTTAAACAATAATGTCAGCAGAGAACACAGAAATTGATCGGCTAATTCGGTGAAGAACTTTCTTCTTATTTCATCTACTGATACTCGATTTGTGATCGCCTGTTCTTCACAGAAATCTTCTGCAATCTTTTCACACCATTCTGATAGATTTGTACGACCTCCGTTGACTAGCTTCGATACTAATTTCCGCTCTGATTCATCGACTGGTCTGTTCATCCAGAAGTTTCTTCAAGGAGGTCTGCACGGATTCTACAAATCGCTCATGGGTCTCGGAGAAGAATCAATCTCTTGCTTGGTTAATCGTTAGCTTGTTACTTCATGCATAATTCTGTAGGTAATTCGCGATTTTTTTTTCTCCCACCAGTCTCTAATCTCATGTTCTGAAATCATGGATCATGCTGCTAGTAATTTTTCATGTATCAACCGGCAACGGAACCAGATGTTGTAGTCCCACGATTCACATAGTTATCATAGATACATTATACAATATAAGCAAGCATACACAATGACACAGACACAAGAGATGAGACAGATAGAGAGAATAGTCTTTGTATTAACCAGCAATAGCAGAACAATATGATAGAATCAATCTCTACTAGTCTATCGGCTCACCAGACTAGATATATATATATATGTGTGTGTGTGTGTGTGTGTGCAGATACAGTTACATAACCATCTGTCGGTTTATCCAACCGACCCGACCCATACTAGTCGACGTGACTAGTCGACATATGCTGCAGAATGGTTGGGCGGAGGGCCTAGTCGATAGGACAACCTAGGCCCCTCCAACAAATCTGAAGAGTTGAACTAGCATAAATTTATGGCAACATATTGTGGCGTGTACAACAATCCTGTAGCAGCAAGGCATGACAACAAATAGTCTCAGATCTAGAAGAAATTTTGAAGCTTTCCTTATATAGCACATTCACATGAATGAAGATCCTACAAAATGCCTATCAAGCAAATATTAAAATTCCCACCAAGGTGTCACATGAAAGATAAATATGTGCCACTCATTGAATATTCTCTCCAAGATAATAAAATACTCGCCAAGCTAAGGAGTATTACCACCAAGCTAAATGTCCACCAAGAAAATGCCTACATGCCATGAGAAAATGCCCACAAGCAATGGGAAATTCCTTCCATGCATAAGAAATGATTTCCAGAAAAGAGGAAATTCCCACCAGGAAGGTAGAAATGCTCACTACTCATGAAGTAAATGTACACAATAGCCACCATTGATGAGGAAATGCCCTCCAAGCATGAGGAAATGTATACTAGGTAATGAAGAAATGACCACCACTCTTGAAGGGAAATCGAATTACAAAGAATGCATGCAAACATAAATCAAATTTGAAGTTAAATGTTGATGGGGTTCAAGATTTTCCTAACAGACTTGAATTTGTCTAGAATCATCATGCCCAAGTGGATTTCCAGTCTCATATATATGCTAATAAGAGAACTTCAAATCCTGAAATTGTTACGCATGAATGGGAAATGACATATGATGCAACAATTACTAAAATAAAAAGGGAAGATACACTATTTGATCATAGTAGACATTGACATCCATTGGCACACTTTCAAGGGAACTTGTGGACTGGCTTATGATAGAATTGGATTAGTTCTCAAGGGTCGATTAAAAATAGTTTTTAGGAAATCTCTAAGGCTGATTTCTGGACATAATTTGGATAAGGGTTGAGCCACTTGGTTGCAAACCTTAATATAGATACTCTATTGACATTATCTGAAGATAAACTTGGCTCATCCAATATGGATTTGATAGTATATATGTGAAGGATCTTCTTGCATAAATTTGAAAAGAAAGGAAGGGCTCAACTTTTTGTGGCCATCATTTAGTAGGATTATGGAAACATGACTATGGCTATGGCATTGACTACATTGGACTCAGCCAAGAAATGGTCTTAGAGTTGGAAAATCATCAATGGTAGGGGATAATGCCAAGATACTGTCAAAACTCTTCGGACAAATTTAAAATTCGATGGACCCCATGCATGTTTTGTATCCTTCAAATAAATCATTGGTCGTTGTTGAGTTTCCTATTTTAGATGCCCTGAAGTAAATTATTTTTTTCTCTGCAAACCAACTTCCTGAATTTCATCATCAACTGTTCGATTTCTGTAATGTGAAGCAATGAAATTACAGGTGATATCCTCTATTCTAAATGAAATTGGAGGAATCCCTCATTGTCTGCATAGTAAATGGGTGGAAAGACATTTTGGTTCTGTAAATATTCGTGGAGAGATTAGGGCAAGCATCAAAAGCTACCCAATTTCCTGGAAAGGTGGAACTGTTGGAAAACCAAAATATGGATGGTCATCAAATTATCTTATTTCACTAAAGAGAGAGACACCAAATACCTAATAAGTCAAGCCACCTCAAGCAAGCTCAACACTGTTTCTATTTTGGAAATTCGGTTGTGCAAACATAGGAAAAAACTAAACATTCAGGAAAGCATAAAGGCCAGTACTGGAGACAAGTAAAGGGATGGAAATTTTTGCAGCTAAAGTTTGAGAGAGGCCATGAGGGCCGTTGTATTTTTCCATAGACCAATAAATCAATCCAGAGTATTCATCTCCCACATGGAACAATCTATCTTCTATAGGGGGGAAATGGTCTCTTTGATCCTACTATCAATTTAGACTTTTGTACATAACATGATTCACAATTTGATAGAGTTGTTCAAATCAGTCAAGTTGGGGCGCAAGAAGGCACCAAATGTGAATCGGTGGAAGCTAAAATAGATATTCAACATACTACTAAGAAGCATGAATATAAAGGTGATAGCAATGTAACTCAAACAACTAAAGTATTAGGCTAAGACATAAATTTGGAGGTTGAACTGAAATGCCACCAAGATCAAAATAAGGGCGTTGCTGCAAAGTCAAGGGAAGGGAGGTTCTTTATACCATGGAAAAATTCGTCTGGATGGGATCAATTTGTTGATGTATTTGTAACTTCGGAATGTATTTCACCTATGTATATTGTACTCCTATAAAGATGTAATTATTCCTCTATACGGAAGTGTCGTCATTTGTATTGACAAGTGTCGCAAGTGTCACAAATTGCAAGTGATGGGTTATTAGACCACCAAGTGTGGGGTCGGCCCTGACTAATATAACCATGGGTTATTAGACTGAGTTAGACAAGTCGGCCCTGCTAGCTTATTAGGCAGGTCAGGACATGTATAAATAGAGTGCGGGAGGCACTCTATTTGATCATCTCATTATTCACTTCTACACTACTCGAAAAGTGGCACACTAGTGGAGGAGGAGGTTCAGCTGTTAGGAGGACTATCTCTGTGTACTTGGGTTGTATCATTTCTCTTTCTATCTCTGAGGAAGTTGTGGGGTTTTTCACCTTTATGGTTTTCCCCAGTGAAACTCTATGTGTCTATTGTCTCATGTGATTGCTTGGTGTGATTGATATGCATTGTTATACTTGATATGTTGTACATGTTATTCTCTCAGTAAAGATCCTAGAGTATGTTGAATTAATGCTCAAAAATTAACATGGTATCAGAGCTAACCTGAGAAGAAGACATTGTGCAGTTGCGGAAACTAGGGTTTCTTGTTTATTGGGTTTCTCTCCACAGATCTTGAAAGGAAGTAGGGTATTTTGACTCTCCTCAGCAAGACTCATCTTTCTGTCCTATCAGAATTCAATTCTGGGCACTTTCATTTTTGGCCCTAAAAATTAGGGTTTCCACAAAAATAGGAATTCCTGAATTCTGAGACCATAGATGGAAGCTCCTTGGAAAAATCGAAGTTTAGAGCTTTGGATTGAACTTTTTGGTTGGGTGAAGCTCTAGAAAACTCAAAACCTAATTCAGTGTCCTCCTAGTGAATCTGAGAGATTGAAAAGCGTTTCTGAAGGGTGAAACTTTGCAGTTTTCAATTTCTGAGTATACCAGACTAATCAACTCATAAAGGCACATCTTTCTATCCTTTCAGAAAGTTGAAATTCACATTTTGAAATTTTAGGGTTTCTCTAATAAACCCTAATCCGGCACCAAATCCAGATTTTTGCAAATCAAGTGGTAAGACCTAAATCTTTTATATTTCCATTTGAAGTACTCTTTAAGATGTCTCACCACACCAAGCTTGAGGATAAGCTTTAAGGGGCTGATAAATTTTGAGCATGGAAGTATAGGATTGGGTTAATCCTGGAAGAAAATGAATTGGACACTTACATAAGTGAAGAGGTCCCTGTCCCAGAGGGAGAAGAGGCTAAGGCCTTACATAAGAAGAACTTGGTCAAGGAAAAGAGGATCATTGATGATTCTATCAAAGACCATCTCATACCACATGTGTCATCTCTAAAGACACCAAAGGAGATGTTTGATTCCCTAACCAAGTTATTTGAAGGGAAGAACATAAATCGGAAGATGACTCTGCGGAATCAATTGAAAGGGGTAAAGTTTCAGAATGGAGAGACCATTCAATCTTATTTTTCTAAGGTCTCTCAGATCAAGGAACAACTTGAAGCCGTGGATGAAGTAGTGTACAATGGTGAAGTTGTCATGACCACATTGAATGGCCTACCTAGGTCATGGGACTCCTTCATCCAAGGAATCTTTGCAAGGAGGAAGTTGATCTCATTAAGCAGACTATGGGAGGAATGCTCACAAGAAGAAGCAAGGCTTGTGACCCGAGAAGAAAAGATGGTGAATGAAGATCAAGCTCTCACAGCACACACCAAGGGAAGCAAGTTTAAGAGGGAGAGATCTCATAACATTCTCACCCTCGTCACAAGAAGAAATATCTATCTCATGTTCGATGTTTCGATTGCAATGAAGTAGGACACTTTGCTTCAAATTGTCCCAAGAAGAAGAAAGACAACAACAACAAATTCAACAAGAAGAGATTTCATGCTCATGCTGCTCAGGATGATGAACCTCCCAAGAAGAAGGCTAGGGCAGAAAGTGATGCTTCATTAAGTGAAGATGAGTATGTTCTAATCTCTGCTCTCACAGGTACTATCTCTCATGGATGTAATGATTGGATTATTGATAGTGGGGCTTCCAAACACATGACTGGGTTTAAAGAATATTTTTCAAATCTATCTGAACATGAGTCACCCCATAAAGTGAAACTTGGGGATGACTATCAATATCCTATCAAGGGAAGTGGTGAAGCCTCCTACAATCTAGACTCTGGGAAGTCTTTGAAAATGAAAGATGTTCTATATGTACCTGGGCTCAAAAAGAACCTTCTCTCCAAATCTGCATTGGATGCAAAAGGCATGAGGGTTGCATTTGTAGATGGCCAAGTCCTAATGTGGCCAAAAGGTAAAACTATAGATGATGCAGTAATGATTGGGGAGCAAGAGGGAGGATTGTACAAATTGAAGGGACAACCTGAACATGCCATGGTACATGAATCCATGGAGCCAAGTGAACTTTGGCAAAAAAGAATTGCACATGTGCACTATAGGGCACTACCCATTGCAAGTAAAGCTATAGGGGGTCTTCCTGAAATCAAGTCAAAGCATGAAGGTGTTTGCAAAGGATGTGCAAAAGGAAAGAACATTAAGAAGGAATTTCCAAGCAGTGAAAGCAAAGCTAAAGAAATCTTGGAAATTATCCACTCCGATGTATGCGGTCCGATGTCATCCAGTTCTCTGAATGGGTATGTATACTATGTCTCTTTCATTGATGATTTCTCTAGGAAGACTTGGGTTTATTTCTTGAAGAACAAAGATGAAGTATTTGATAAGTTCAAGGAGTTCAAAACCTTGATGGAAAATCAAACTGATAAGAAAATCAAGACCTTCAGATCCGACAATGGCAGAGAATTCACTTCAGGTGATTTCAAGAAGCTATGCAGTGACTTAGGGATTAAGAGGGAGTTGACTGCTTCCTACAATCCACAACAGAATGGAGTTGCATAAAGGAAAAATAGAACAATCATGGAAGCAGCACGGGCAATGCTGCATGACCAGGATCTGCCTATGCATATTTGGGCAGAAGCAGCTAGGACAGTTGTATATGTGCAGAACAGAACACCTCACAAGATATTGGACAACAAGACACTAGAAGAGGTATTCTCTAGTAAGAAACCTGAAGTCATCCATCTCAGAATATTTGGTTTTCCATTATATACTCATGTCCCAAAGGAAAAGAGGACAAAGCTAGATCCTTCAGGAAAGAAGGGCATCTTTGTGGGGTACAGTGAAAACTCAAAGGCTTACAGAATATACTTTCCAGGGTTCAAGAAGATTGATGTCAGCAGGGATGTAACATTTGATGAGGACTCAACTTACATCAAATCAAAGAAGGCACCTGTTGAATATCATTAAGAACCAAAGGAAAACAGATTTCAAGACACCATCATGACTGAATCAATTCCAGAAGCAGATCGTGAAGTTGAAGATCCGCAAGAACCTGTAGATCCACCCCGTGAGAAGAACTCTCACAAGAGGAAACCTGCATGGGCTAGAGAGCTCATTCAAGATGCAGAAAGATATGGCATTCCATAAGAAGAACACAGAGAAAGGAAGAGGACTAGATCACATACCAATTATGTTTCCCTACTCTGTGATATTATGAACAAAGACCCTTCCTATTAGGATATTCCTATACTCCATCCTAGTCCCACCAGTATTTTGATCATTTACATTTTTCAGTCATGCATGCACTTTTAGGGTTTGCATGCATCATTTAGGGTTTGCATGCATTCCAGTCATAAGTCCCAGCACCTAGCCCTCAGTTAGCTATCCCCCAGAGCTTCCTTCCACTCAGTTTCATCCCTCCTAGCCTGTCATGCGCCCTCCTTTCACCTATTGCATGAGAAGGGAGCCTTTCTCACCTACCAGTCTAGTGTACTTCAGTTAGCCACCAGTCTTTCCTTGATTTGAGGCCAGACTGACTCCTCACTGTTGTTATCACTCTGATTGACCTTCGATGAGACATGACTACCTGTTCTGACTCCAGTTAGCTCCTCATGCGCCCTCCACTGAGCCTCCTTCATTCAGTTAGTGTCTCCATGTGCCAGTTACATTCAGTTACACCACCACGCTCAGTTAGACTCAGTTTGACTGACGGTTGACAGTTACTTGTGCATTGATGACTCCACCGATGATGAGATAGACTACTAGTTGTGCTCCGATGACACTACAGTGATCTTTTGATCACTCCGTGAAGGCTAATTCGAATTGCCACATTGGCATTCGAATCCTCATGCATTGTACTACTTATTTGTCCATATTGTGATTAATTAACTAGTGTGTGTGAAGTATTTTTTCTTCTATTTGAGTTCTATTGTATTATTATTTTGTTGCTCATTACACTGCATTGACCACTCTTCTTCTATGTTCCTGCTGAATCATAATTACTCTTGTGAGGTATACATCATCTCTTAGATCTGTTGTGAGGATTTTCACATGGTATCAGAGCATGTTGAGAGTATTGTTTATATCCATTCCTGAGAGTTTTTTGCAGGTTATTATCAAGATTTCGAGTGCAGCAGTTTCTGCATTTTTGCAGCAGTAGCAGTTGTAGACATTTCTATTGTTTTTGCAGGTCTTCTACAGCTTCTATGTATTCATCAATAATTACTCCTCTTTCTCCATTCAATTATGATGAATGGAAACCAAAAATGATAGCATATTTGAAGAACCATGATCTCTTTGATTGTCATTTTGAAAGAGAGTTCGAATCCTCTAAAGATGAGATTGATTGGTTAAATAAAGGTGATGGAGCCTTTGGAGCAATGATGCTTTCTTTGCCTGAATACATGATATACCAATACCTTGATGTTGTTGAAAATTCAAAAGAGCTATGGGCCCATCTGGATGAAAGATTCGGCAGAAAGAATGAAGGAATTGGTCCAAACCCTTTCGAGAACAAGCAAAGTGATGCATTCGCCCTCCTTGATGATCTCATTGATCATGAACCAGTATCAAACACATCTCATATTGAATTTGTCCACAAAGAACTTGCAGATTCTACACTCATGCTCCAAAATTCTTCTCTTTCTGTGCCAGCTCACACTCTAGATATTGCAGAAGGTCATAAATCCTCTCTTGCACCAGAGTCTGTTGGTTTGCATCATGATCACATGATTATTTCGGAGGTAAAATCAGCTATTGGAGGTAATGCATTCACCCTCCTCAAGCAATCACCTCTTATTTACTACTATATGATCATTATTCCATGCTTTCAGAAGGTTATTGAAGAATATGGCCATTGCCATTCACTTGGGATAATTTCTCATGCACATCATGGTTTTGATCTCACCCCTGTTGGTTCAAAGGAGATCTCAAGAAACCATGGCCACTCGCTTGGGATAATTTCTCATGCATTTACTGATTTTGATCTCACCTCCTATGGTTCAAAGGAGATCTCAAGAAACTATGATTCAAGTTTGGATCTAATTTGGATTCTAAGCAATTACTACTTGGGATAATTTCTCATGCATATGATAGTTTTGATCTCACCCCTGCTAGTTCAAAGGAGATCGCAAGAAACTATTCTTCAAGTCTTAAATCTAATTTGGATTTCAAGCAATCATATGATGGTTCTTTTTTGCATGATCTCACCCATGATGGTTCGAAGGAGAAGACAAAAGACTATCTGCATATTCATGTTTTTTACCCTACCTCAACTGATTCGAATCACAGGTTCAAGGATCATCCTCATACTTTTGGATTTGTTCTCATCACATTCGATCTGAAGAGCAAGTACAAACACATGCTTTTTGAGCATGATCCACTTCTTCCCAAGAAGAAGATACCTCCAGACATATGACCAAGCATCACACCTACTTGAGTTTGGAGCATTTATTTTTTATGTGGGCCTTACAATCTGTTTTGAGGGGGGGGGTATTTTTCCCATGAAATTTTCCCCACTTCCTTGGGTTATTGACTGTTATTATTCATTGTATTGGGTGACCTTTGGTCTCAGTTACCAGGGCCTAGGATGGATTAAGGGGGGGTGTTAGGATATTCCTATACTCCATCCTAGTCCCACCAGTATTTTGATCATTTACATTTTCATTCATGCATGCACTTTTAGGGTTTGCATGCATTCCAGTCATCAATCCCACCACCTAGCCTTTAGTTAGCTATCCCCCAGAGATTCCTTCCACTCAATTTCATCCCTCCTAGCCTGTCATGCGCCCTCCTTTCACCTACTACATGAGAAGGTCGCCTTTCTCACCTACCAGTCTAGTTTACTTCAGTTATCCAGTAGTCTTTCCTTGATTTGAGGCCAGACTGACTCCTCACTGCTTTTATTACTCTGATTGACCTCCGATGAGACATGACTACCTGTTCTGACTCCATTTAACTCCTCATGCGGCCTCCACTGAGCCTCCTTCATTCAGTTAGTGTCTCCGTGTTCCAGTTACATTCAGTTACACCTACCACACTCAGTTAAAATTAGTTTGACTGACAGTTGATAGTTACTTGTGCATTGATGACTCCACCGATGATGAGATAGACTACTAGGTGTGCTCCGATGACACTCCAGTGATCCTTTGATCACTCCATGAAGGCTAATTCGAATTTCCACCTTAGCGTTTGAATCCTCATGCAGTGTACTACTTATTTGTCCATATTGTGATTAATTAACTAGTGTGTGTGAAGTATTTTTGCTTCTATCTGAGTTCTATTGTATTATTATTCTGTTGCTCATTACACTGCATTGACCACTCTTCTTCTATCTTCCTGCTTAATCATAATTACTCTTGTGAGGTATACATCATCTCTTAGATCTGTTGTGAGGATTTTCACACTTCTAGTTATGAAGAAGAAGTAAAAAAGAAAGAATGGAAGGATGCCATGGTCGAGGAATACCAGTCGATCATGAAGAATGATGTTTGGGATGTAGTCCCAAGACCTGAAGGGAAGTCGGTTGTAACTTCCAAATGGATCTACAAGATCAAGAATGCTGCAGATGGTAGCATAGAAAAGTACAAAGCGAGATTTGTAGCTCGTGGCTTCTCCCAGAAAGAGGGGATAGACTATGAAGAGACTTTTGCTCCTGTAGCTAGGTACACTTCCATCAGATCAGTACTTGCCATGGCTGCAGTGATAAAATGGAAGATACACCAGATGGATGTCAAGACATCCTTCTTGAATGGTGTAGTCGAGGAGGAAGTGTATGTGGAGCAGCCACTTGGTTTTGAGACACATGACAGGGGGTCATATGTGTGTAGGTTGAAGAAAGCCTTGTATGGCTTGAAGCAATCTCCTAGGACTTGTTATGGTAGGATAGACAGCTTTCTATCCATATTCCAGTTTGGGATTTACCAAGAGTAAAGCATATTCCAACCTTTACTACAAGGTTGATAAAGGCAATCCTGTGATACTACTTCTGTATGTGGATGACCTATTTGTTACAGGTGAGGATGGATTGATTGTCGATACCAAGAGGAAGCTTGCTGCCGAGTTCGAGATGAAGGACTTGGGATTGATGCACTATTTTCTAGGCATGGAGGTGTGGCAGAGTGCAGATGGGATCTTCCTTGGACAAGGGAAGTATGTAGTAGAGATCCTGAAGAGGTTCGAGATGATGGATTGCAAGGCCATGGCCACACCTATGGAATCGAACCTGAAGCTTCTATGTGATGCTTCATCTGATCCTGTTGATGTCACTGTGTATCGTCAGATGATTGGGTACTTGATGTACCTGACGAACACGAGACTAGATATTTGATTTGCGGTGAACACATTGCGCCAGTTCCTGACGGATCCCAGAGGTGTTCACCTCGTTGCTGTAAAGCATATTCTGAGGTACCTGAAGGGTACAATTGACTATGGACTCAAGTATGATGCGAATCAAAAGTTTAACCTGTAGGGTTATGTTGATTCAGACTGGGCAGGCAGTGCTGCAGATAGGAAGAGCACATCTGGGTGTTGCTTCAGTATGGGATCAGGTGTGATCTCTTGGTTTAGTAGGAAGCAGTCCTGCGTAGCACTAAGTACAGCCTAGGAAGAGTATGTTGCAGCTTGTTCGGCTAGTTGTGAGGCAGTATGGCTTATAAAGCTACTGTCTGAGTTATTTGATCTCCCGTTGGATGCTACTAGTATCTTTTGTGAAAACCAGAGTTGTGTGAAGTTGTCTGAGAACCTAGTGTTCCACGACAGGTCGAAGCACATTGAGATCAAATATCACTATATCAAGGATATGGTGCAGAGAGGAGCAGTGAAGCTCCTGTATGTTGTGACAGATGAGCAGGTTGCAGATGTGTTGACGAAACCACTAGCCAGAGTGAAGTTTGAGTACTTCAGAGAGAGGCTTGGTGCTCTTCAGATTGACGACACTTCGAGGAAGAAGTGATGGACACATTTGCAGGAGCCATTCCAAGCATGGTGAGAGGAGGATCATTCCCATGGCTATGGATGTAAGCGCTGGATGATGAGCATCAGGACGATGCTCCAGTTACTACTCTGTATATGCATCAATTGGATGCTTTGATCAGTTGGATCATGTATTTGTATAGGCATCATGTTGGATGCTTGATATGATCAATTGGATCATGTATTTGTATATGCACCATGTTGGATGCTTGATATGATCAGTTGGATCATGTATTTGTATATGCATCATGTTGGATGCTTGATATGATCAGGTGGATCATGTATTTATGTATGTATCAGGTGGATCATGTATTTTGTATATGTATCAGGTAGATACTTGTATGATCAGGTAGATCATGTATGATGATATGTATCAGGTAGATACATTGTATGATCAGGTGGATCATGTATTTTGTATATGTATCAGGTAGATACTTGTATGATCAGGTAGATCATGTATGATGATATGTATCAGGTAGATACACTGTATGATCAGGTGGATCATGTATTTTGTATATGTATCAGGTAGATACTTGTATGATCAGGTAGATCATGTATGATGATATGTATCAGGTAGATACATTGTATGATCAGGTGGATCATGTATTTGCACATGTATCAGGTGGATACTCGTATGATCAGGTAGATCATGTATGATGATGATCAGGATGATCATAGATGACGAGCTTCAGGATGTTGCTCCAGATGATATGCATCAGGTTGATGCTATGATGATGATCAAGATGATAACAGATGATGAGCTTCAGGATGTTGCCCCAGATGATATGCATCAGGTTGATGCTATGATGATGATCAGGATGATCACAGATGACGAGCTTCAGGATGTTGCTCTAGATGATATGCATCAGGTTGATGCTATGATGATGATCAGGATGATCACAGATGACGAGATTCAGGATGTTGCTCCAGATGATATGCATCAAGTTGATGCTATGATGATGATCAGGATGATCATAGATGACAAGCTTTAAGATGTTGCTCCAGATGATATGCATCAGGTTGATGTTATGATGATTATCAGGTTGATCATGTGATGAGGTACATCAGGATGATGTATGGTGAGTATCAAGTTGATACTCTGTGGTCGTGGACAGGTTGTGTAGGTAGCATAGAAAAGTTCCTTTAAAATCTGGACAGGTAGAGCGGTGTGCTCGTAACAGCCTAGGATGCTCTATCGAGATACAGACAGGTAGAGCAGTGTTCTCGTAACATCCTGGGATGCTCTGAGTAGGTTTTGCTACAGCTTCGCATGGAAAATATCCTTTAAAATTCGGACAGGTAGAGCGGTGTGCTCGTAACAAGATGGGATGCTCTATCGAGATCCAGATAGGTAGAGTGGTGTGCTCGTAACATCCTAGGATGCTCTGAGCAGGTTTTGTGAAGATCAACATGTAAAATATCCTATAGTCTGCGCTAGGTTTTGTTGACGCACATAATCAGTCCTGAGAATTCCACAATATGGCCAGTGATGATGAAGACCTATAGGTGGTGGGACTACATCCAGTATGAAAAAGGACTGGATCTGTAAAACTTCCTATGACGAGTAGATTGGAGATTGATTGAGATAGCAGCAGCAGTGACGATGACGATGATTCGATGACGATGATCCAGAGAAGAAGACTTGTGCTAGCAGATCTGTGTCGAGAAATACCTTCCTAGTTAAGAGGGAGTGTTGATGTATTTGTAACTTCGGAATGTATTTTACCTATGTATATTGTACTCCTATAGAGATGTTATTATTCCTCTATACGGAAGTGTCGTCATTTGTATTGACAAGTGTCGCAAGTGTCGCAACTTGCAAGTGATGGGTTATTATACCACCAAGTGTGGGGTCAGGCCTGATTAATATAACCATGGGTTATTAGACTGAGTTAGACAAGTCGACCCTGCTAGGTTATTAGGAAAGTCAAGTCATGTATAAATAGAGTGCGGGAGGCACTCTATTTGATCATCTCATTATTCACTTCTACACTACTCGGAAAGTGGTGCACTAGTGGAGGAGGAGATTCAGCTGTTAGGAGGACTATCTCTGTGTACTTGGGTTGTATCATTGCTCTTTCTATCTCTGAGGAAGTTGTGGGGTTTTTCTCCTTTATGTTTTTCCCCAGTGAAACTCTGTGTGTCTATTGTCTCATGGGATTGCTTGGTGTGATTGATATGCATTGTTATACTTGATATGATGTACATGTTATTCTCTCAGTAAAGATCCTAGAGTATGTTGAATTAATGCTCAAAACTTAACACAATTGCCTCCGTCTTGGAGGATTTCCCACACCAAGATGGAGTTGGGTAATGGCCAAAGTGTGTAATTCCCATAAATGCTAATGCACGTCGATGTTAATGTGATTTGAGGTTTGAGAGAGCAAAAATGGGAGATGGGAGAAGTGTGTAAGGCCCGTCGACTTTGCAAACTCAATCATGTAAATTCTTCAAACACAATCAAACTTGCAGAGGTTTGAGCATTTTACCAAATACTTTGTAGGGTTTAGGGTATCTCCTTTGCTCCTTTGCTCCTGTTGATTTCCCACACCAAAAGAGGATTTCCCACTTGCCCATGCGAGAAGAGGATTGCACATGGAGGATTTCCCATGCCAAGATTTTGGGATGGAGAATGTTGGTGTTTTTGGGAAGGAGAATGCTATCAAGCTTCAAATGAAAGGGGAGGGTCGCAATGGTCCAAAATTACCACGGCCATTCGACATCTTCGAAACCCTTACAGACAAGAACCACCCACACCCCAACTCGCTACTCCAAATATAACCACTCACCCTGCCATAGAAACAGAACAAGGTTAATACCATTCCATCATGAATACAAATGAATAAATGAATCAAAACAAAAATTATGGATAGATCAGTTGGATTAAACAAACCACTTACCAAGTTGTTGTTCCATGAGTGGCACGCATTCCTTATAACCACCATAACCATCAGGGCATGCCTGAGCTATGCTCATGGAGCAGGCCCCATGACCACCAGCGTTAAACCACTACAGGAGCTCTGCCTCCTCCCAAAACTCAAAACAACAAAATGACAAATGAACAAGCCAAGCAACGAAATCATGGAGTTTTGCCACACTAGCTATAACCACCATAACGATCAGGACACACCTGAGCTATGCTCATGGCGCAAGACCCATGACCACCAGCATTAAACCACTACAGGAGCTCTGCCTCCTCCCAAAAATCAAAACAAGTACGAAATGACAAATGAACAATCCTGCAAGCAACGAAATCGTGGAGTTTTTCCACACTACTTATAACCACCATAACGATCAGGGCATGCCTGAGCTATGCTGATTGCGCAAGCCCCATGACCACGGCCAGCGTTAAACCACTACAAGAGCTCTGCCTCCTCCCAAAACTCAAAACAACGAAATGACAAATGAAAAATCCAAGCAACCAAATTGTGGAGTTTTGCCTTACTAGCTAACTTGGTACATTTCGATTTTAGGTTTTAGTTAAATTTTTCCAAGTGTTTAAATTTTTGCACCCACTTCATATAGTGACCGCGTCTTTTTTCACTGATATCCGCAGGTCGTCGGATATCTAACTCCCAATTCTATCAATTTATTTTTGTTTCATCAAATTTCATAACTGTGAAGGTGAAATGTGATGGCACAGACCTTTTCCTCGAATGTCGTCGGATGTTGTCGTCGTATTTTGGCCTCAAATCTTGTAGTGAATGTTTAAAAGTATCGACCCCATCTCTCCGCCAATGGGCCCTTCCTACCACATATTTTTCCACAAAATATGCCACATCATTCATCTTGATGTCTATGTTGAAAAAAAAATCAAGTTCCTTTCCTTTGTTTTTTATGCACCTTACCTTCTTCTTTCAACCATTACTTATCCTACCCAATCCCGATTCCAAAATCTAATGCTTTGAGGACAATCTAGGGTTTGAATCCACATAGTTGAGAGAAAAATTTGCTTTTGCGGGCCCCAAGCCACTATGAGACACTTGATTCAATGGTGCACTGATCAAGACTTCCCCCATCCATTCTTGATTACTTCCAGGTATTGTTAAGTGTACATTTGGATCCAATGATCAAAGACTTGGCATGCTAGAGATGGTATCTCTTGGTAGTGCTAAGGTCGTAGAGGAAATAGCAGTCACCTTCGTAGCTTCATGCTAAAAAAAATCAGGAAACCCTTCATCGAAACCATAAAATCCAAGGAAGAAGGGAGACGGTCCAATCCAAGAGGGGAAGAGGGAAAAGGATAGGCGGCGAGAGCAGGGGTTTCCACCTAGTATAAAGAGGGACTAGGGAAATCCTGATCTAATGGAAACTCATTCACAAAACAAAAAATTATATCCTCATAACCAAAAACTAATGGAGAAGAGATTAACCTTGCCATATTTTCGTTCTTAGAAAAAACAATATTCTTCTGTTGATCTCAGGAGTTTACTTCTTTGTCGAAACCTAAGCTACCAACCACCACCTGGTTGCCAACTTGGACCTCCCAAATGTCCTAACCTTCATAGGGATCATCTGAATATTCTAAGAGGTCTTCCTCTTCGTCCATCATGATAACATATTAAGTCCCCAATAGAGGGCATACAGAAATCCCTAAGACGTGGCTTCTAAGGAAAGATCGAAGAAGAAATTATGATCAAGGCCCTAGGTGATTGCCCTTGCGGCCCTTAAATCAAACCCTCACATACATGAGACCGTTGGATGAAACCGCAAAGGTCATCCTCCCAATATTATTAATATTAACAATAATAAAAAAATATGTTAATATCAATATTTTAAATTTCATTTTGTAATAAAAAATATACATATTCTTTATTTCTTTATTTTTGTTTTTATTTATCTAAATGTATTGAATATTGATTTTTTTTTTTTTTAGATATTTATTTATTTATATATTTCTTATTATTTACTCATTCTTGCTTACTTCAGTGCATTCTTGGATAACCAACCACCATGCATGTCTTGAGGACGTCATGGTCATTTCCAAAGTGGACAACTACAGGAAGCAAAAAGTTATGGAAATGTTGGAGATAGAACTACACCTGAACAATGCAGTTGTCTAATTATTCTTCGTTTTGGACTTTTCGATAGTTTTGGGTCAAAATTCATTAAAAAAAGTTGTTAATTCCAAATTTGGAAGCATTTAAATTCTATTTCCGAATGCATAAATGGATTCAACACCCTCAAATACCACTATGGCACACATATTATGCAATTTCAACAACTAATATATGTGACTTTAAGATTTTTTAAAGATTTACAACTGAAGTCCAAACAAAACAAAATGGAAAATATATCTAGAAAAAAGTCAGAAATGTAGAATATTTAGACAACTCCCCTTAATAATTTAAATAGGGGTGAAGGCCTTATCCTTAGCAGAAGCTGGGGACGGTCGGTGGAGGCATTGAAAAAACATTGAATTATTATTTATTCCTAGAAGCATGGAGAAATCATTCAATTATAATGTATTCCTAGTTGACTGGCATACCAGGTTTTAAGGGTGTTAAGAGTCTATTTATTCAATCTTTCTCCACACCATTTTTATAGGGTGTTAAGGGACTATTTCTTTGATTTTTCTCTTATAATGCACTCTTCTTCTTTTTAAATGTATTAACCAATATAGACCCATCTAACTCTGGTTCTACAAAGCACTGAGAGGGATCAAATATACAAATTTTTCACCACTAGACTCCATCACAAATCCTTCTCACCACTATGCTATAGGACACAGTTGCATGCATTCTTTTTTTCTTTTTTTTGTTATTGGACAGATAGACACTTCCCTCGCACTACTATGCTACAACACAATGATGCATGCATTCTTTTTTTTTTAATTTTTTTAATTTTTATTATTTTATTATTTTTATTATTATTATTATTATTATTATGAGATAGATGGACACTTCCCTCTCACCCCTATGCTACAACACACTAATGCATGCATTTTTTTATGGGACATACATACACTTCTCTCTCACCACTATGCTACCAGTATAGACCCATCAAATTTTGGTTCTACAAAGCACCGAGAGCGATCAAATCTGCAAATATTTCACCACTAAACTACAACACACATTCCTATCACCACTATCTTACAACACATTGATCCATGCATTCTTATTTCATTTTTTATTTCTATTTTTTTATGGGACAAATGAACACTTCCCCCGCCCAGGATCCACTACACTACAGCATATTGGTGCATGCATTCATTTTATTTTTTTATTTATTTTTTTATTTTTATGGGACTTTTGAACAATTATCTCTCACCATTATGCTACAACACATTGTTGCATGCATTCTTATTTTTTATTTTTTATTTTTATGGGATGACGGACACTTCCCTCTCACCGCATGCATTCTTTTTTTTTTATGGGGTAGATGGACACATCACTCTCACCACTATGCTACAACACAGTGATGCATGCATTATTATTTTTTAATTCTATTTTTTATTTTATTTGTTATTTGTTATTTTTATGCGATAGGCGAAGACTTCCCCCACTTGGGATATATAAATGTGCCTTCTCAGCACAACTACCAGTATAGACCCATCTAGTTCTGGTTCTACAAAGCATCGAGAGGGATAAAATTTACAGCCCAGGTGAGGAAAGTGTCCGTCTATCCCGTAAAAATAAAAAAATAAAAAATAAGAATGCATGCATTAGTGTGTTATAGCATAGTGGTGAGAGAGAAGTGTATTTCCCATAAAAATAAAAATAAATAAAAATGCATGCATTAGTGTGTTGTAGCATAGTAGTGAGAGAGAAGTGTCCATATGTCCCATAAAAATAAAAAATCAAATTAAAAAAATAATAATGCATGCACTAGTGTGTTGTAGCATAGCGGTGAGAGAGAAGTGTTCGTATATCCCATAAAAATAAAAATAAGAAATAAGAAATAAGAATGCATGCACTTGTGTGATGTAGCATAGTGGATCTCGAGTAGTGTAAGTGTTCATCTATCCCATAAAAATAAAACAAAAATAAACAAATAAAAAACTAATAATGCATGGATCAGTGTGTTGTAGCATATTGGTGAGAGAAATGTGTGTTGTAGTTTAGTGGTGAAAGGTTTTCATATTTGATCCCATTAGGAAATTTGTAGAACCGGAATTAGATGGGTCTAAATGCACTGAGTATTGATTTATTTTATTTTTTATTTTCTGATATTTATTTATTTATATATTTCTTATTATTTACTTAATCTTGCTTAATTGAGAGCATTCTTGGATAACCAGCCACCATGCATGTCTTGAAGATTTCAAGGTCATTGCCAAAATAGATAACTATGGTAAGCAAAAATTTATTGAATCGTTGGAGATAGAGCTGCACTCGAACAATGAAGTAGTCTATTTATTCTATGTTTTGGAATTTCCGGTGGTTTTTGGTTGGAATCCAATAATTATTTTTTGGTTAAATCCAAATTTGGAAGCATTTAAATTGTGTTTTTGAATGCATATATTAATTCAACACCCTCAAATACCGCTATGGCACTCATATTATGCAATTTCCACAACTAATATATGTGAATTTAAGATTTTTTAAATATTTCTAACCGAAATCCGTACAAAATAAACCGGAAAATATATCTGGAAAAAGTCGAAAACATAGACTATTTAGACAACTCCCCTAAACAATTTAAATATGGATGAAGGCCTTACCCTTAGTGAAAGATAGATATAGTTGGCGGAGGTGTTGAAAAATCATTGAATTATTATTTATTCCTAGAAGCATGGAGAAATCATTAAATTATTATTTATTCCTAGTTGACCGACATAACAAGTTTTTAATCCGTTGAGGGACTGTTTATTCAATATTTCTCCATACCAGGTTTTTAGGGTGTTGAGGAACTATTTCTTCGATCTTTCTCTTATAACTGACTCTTCTTCTTTTTAAATCTATTAATTAAATCTATTAACCAATATAGACCCATCTTCAATTCTATAAAATGCCGAGAGGGATCAAATGTGTAAACCTTTCACCACTAAACTCTATCACATATTCCTCTCACCATTATGCTATAGCACACTGATGCATGCATTCTTATATTTTATTTTGATTTTTTTTATGATACAAATGGACTATGCTACAGCGCACCAATGCATGCATTCTTTTTTTCTTTTTTGGGGGGGGATAGATGGACACTTCTGTCTCACCACTATGCTACCAGTATAGACCCATCTAATTCTAGTTCTATAAAGTGTCGAGAGGGATCAAATATGCAAACATTTCACCATTAAACTATAACACACATCCCTGTCACCACTATGCTACAACACAACGATGCATACATTCTTTTTTTCTATGGAACAAACGATCATTTTCCCCACCTGGGATCCACTATGCTATAGCACACTAGTGCATGCATTTTTATTATTATTATTATTATTATTTTATGGTACAAAGAGACACTTCTATCACACTACTATGCTACAACACACTGATGCATGCATTCTTATTTTTATTTTTTATTTTTATTTGTTTTTATGGGATAGACAAACACTTCCCTCTCACCACATGCATTCTTTTTTTATAGGACAAACAAACACTTCTCTCTCACCACTATGCTACATGCATTCTTATTTTTTAATTCTATTTTTTTAATTTTTATTTATTTATTATTCCATATTATTTTTTTTCCATGGAAAAAAATCATAATTTCGTTTCATCTTTCGAGAGAAAAATTAAAATGATTTCTACACTCTTTAAGAGTGTCATTTCCATCTTTGAATATCATAGAAAGGACTGTGAATGTCACCACATACATATGTCAAGTTTCAATATTACATGAAAAAACATCAAAAAATAGACCAATCCTGAAAGATGGTCCGAAGTAACCAAATACTGTGACCCCTGTAAAGCCGAGAGAGTCGAATCATAAGATATAGCATTTGCGTTTATGAAAAAAAACAAGATAACAGATCCGACTGTGTGGTCAGCCAAAAAAATCATGTTGCCAAGCTGATCACGGTACCATCAAAAAGGTCATAAAAACATCCATCGATCCATATAAGTCCTTACAGAGGTAAACATTCCAATCCCCTGGAGCTGAGAAACAAAGTAAGCCTTCATTCTATGAAAGGCCTATGATAGTATTCCATTACCATGCCATCATTAAATTCTTTAATTTTCCAGTGTCCTGTTCCCAGCAGCAACCCCAGTTTCGATGCCCGGTCTGCTTCCTCGTTATTTTCCCTGTAGACATGTGTGCATGCAAAGTTTTCAAAAGTAGCAGTGGTAGACCGGATAGAATAAAAAATGTTTGAGAGTCTATGGTTGTAACAGTGTTGATTTCCAGACAACCAATGGATAACATTCAGAGAGTCCCCAAATACAGTAACATTCCGACACCCCTTCTCGGTAGTAAAGATGACAAGGTATTTAAGGCTTAAAATCTCCGCCAAGTTGTTACTCCCAACCCCCAAGCCAAGTGACATTTCAAAGTAATGAGCGGGTGTAAGAAATAGTATTTCCCCACCCCCACAATGATTATTTTGACAGGCCCCATCAAATAAGCCCGACGGTTGGGAACAATCAATAACCACAAGCAATATATTCTGATCGTTAACCACATGTTTGGTCTGTTTACATGACAAGAATAGCCCGCAGCAATTCAAATCCATTTGAGCAGGTGCACACTCAGTGTCCGTGAACACTCGTTTGTTCCTGGCTAACCAAACATCCCAGACAACAAGAAGTGGAAGAGCTCTATACCCCCAATAAGTCGGGTTTTGATACCATTGATGCCATGCCTCATCCACAGATGCCCCACCCCCATGAAAAATAACTCTCAGAATCCTAGATACAAATATCCAAATAGTGGTGATGTAATTGCAATGCAAAAAAAGATGACCCACCATCTCCTAATCTTGACAACAAAGAGTGCACCAACCCGACCCATGTTTGTTCCTTTTCTGTAAGAAATCCCAAGTAGGGACCCTGTTAACAAGCGTACACCACATAAAAATATGGGTCTTAGGAGGACACAACAGTTTCCAAACCTTCGAACACCACCACATTGTCTCCCTCTGTACCAGCTCAGCACTGATCTTGATATACCCTGCTATTGGGGTGTAATTGCCCGAAGGATCCCCATCCCAACAGACATCATCAACATGATCCCCCAGAGTAATGTGATCCGATGAGAGATCCCTAATGTAACGTGCCAATTCCCCCTCCTCTTCTACCGCAAGGCCGAAAGAGCTAGCCGGAAAACAGACATGACGTCCCAATAATAGTTCCTCCTGATCAACAAGTTGATTAAGAAATAAAATGCCCCTGTGACCGAAGGCTTCAATAGTCCCCTCTGGCATTAAATGCTAAAGTTCACATCCCATCCATGGATCACGACCAATCTAGATCAAGTGACCATTTCCAATGTCCCAATCCAAATCCTATTCAATAATATGAAATGATGCAACCAAGGCCTTCCAAATGACCGATCCCCCGGTATGAGCTTTAACTGGATTCCAAATCCAATTATTAAGAGACTCGGGAATAGTGTATTTATGAATCATAACCCGAGCCTAGAACCCTCCATATTTGATCAAGCTCCATCCACACTTAGCAGCTAGGGCCTTAGAGAAGGAGAAAATTTTCTTCAATCCCCATCCCCCCAGTGCCTTGGGCACAACAATACGATCCCACTTGATCCAGGGAGCAACAAAAGTATCCCCCTTGCCACTCCACATAAAACGGAAGCATAGGTGCCTAGCTTGTTCCAGGATTCCCTGGGGAATCCAAGCTAAAGACATCCAATAAACCGGGATGGCCTCCAAAACTGACTTGACCAGGATCAATCTTCCAGCCCTAGACAACCACTTGAATATCCAACATTTCAACCTTTTTCTAGTTTTTCAATCAGCCACTTCCAGTCCTATTTCATATAATTATTTGGTTTCAGGTTGAAACCCAAGTACTTCAGCCCATTTTCCATTGTTATATGCGAGAAGGGGAATAATTGAGTATACACCTGCAATTCTGCCTCACACAGAAGATTAGTAGACAATGTTGACTTATCAGCATTAATGTCCATCCCTGTAGCACGGGAGAAAAGATCCAAAATCTCTTTTAACTTATTCCCATCCCATCTAGAACCCGAACAGAAGATGAGAATGTCATCAACAAAGAGCAGATGGGTAATAAAAAAACCTAGAGCCACCTGTATTCCCCCGAAGTGACCTGACCTCCTAGCCTAAGGGATGGCCCAACTCAACCCTTCCGCCACCAGTAGGAAGAGAAGGGGTGATAAAGGGCACCCCTCACGCAATCCACGCCCTCACGCAATCCACGCCCTGAATGGAAAAAAGGGGTAGCAGCCCCATTGATGAGGACCGAAAAGGATACAGTGGTTATAAAACTAATAACCCACCTGATAAAATCGATGTCAAAACCCAGATGAGTAAGCAGGAGTCGTAGATAGAGCCAACTTACTTTATCATATGCCTTGGATAAATCAATCTTTAGAACAACCCCCTTCAACTTCTTAGTTTTAATACTGTGCAAGCCCTCCTATGCGATCCCAGTGGCTTCATGAATCTGACGGCCTTCTGAAAAGCCAAATTGCTCCTATGATATGTGAGAAGAACGGATGGCTTTAAGGTGCCGAGCAATAACTTTTGTGACTATCTTATAGACACAATTACATAGCGAGATAGGACGAAAATCATTCATGGATGAAGGAGTATCTACCTTTGGAATCAAAGCAATGAAGGTAGAATTAATGCTTGCCGGTATTTTACCTTCCATCCGAGTGTCTTCTACCAATCTAAGAAGATCCTCACCAATGTAATCAACTAAGCCCAGAAAGAATTCAATCGTCCATCCATCAGGCCCGGGGCTTTTGTCTTTCTGAAAACCTGAAAGAACCTCTTTTAATTCGTCAACCGTTATAATATCCATCAACTTCCTATTATCATCCTCTTCCACAAACCTAGGAAACAATTGTGCCACACAGATGACTTCTTCAATATTAACCCTGTCACATGCCTTGAACAGGTTTTGGAAATGTTGAACCCCCACATCATCCATCCATTCAAAAGATTTTTGTATTGTGCCCAGATGATCTTGTAGACTCCAGATAGTGTTAGGAGACCGCCTTCCTCTAGCATATGCATTGAAGAATTTAGAATTCTCATCACCACTTTCCAACCATATAGCCCTGCTCTTCAAACGCTAGGTCTCCTCCATCTCTGAAAGAATAAGGTTTCTCCTCCCTTCCAACTTAACCAAAGAAATTTTAGACCATTGGTTAGAAAACCCCCTCCTGTACCCAATGCAATGGTTGCAATGTCCCCTTCAATCTGTTTTAGTTCACGACCCTCCTGAATTCCTTTTTCAGCCTCCCATTTCTTAATCGGTCCCTTCAAGTTCTTGATATTCTTAGCAAACTGAAAAGCAGCTGAGATGTTGCTTCCAGGCCTATATGGTATCCAGATTGACTAAAATAAATAAATAAAAGTTGGATCCTTCAGCCACGTTTTATTGAAATTTAGAGGGGATGGCGGCTTCACAAGGCCATTCCTAATATCGAGAAAAATGGGATCATGATCAGAACACCCACCAGAACCGACCCATTGTCAAACATGAAAATAGTTCTCCACCAAAGGATCCGCCAATAAGAACCTGTCCAAACGTTTAGCAACTCGATCCTCCGCCACCCATTTGTTTCGCCAGGAGGGTTTAAGACAAATAGGTTCAACGTCAACCAAATTACCTTCAACCAGCTTCCTGATAAAAAAATCCATGAGCGGGTCCACCTGAGCATGAGGACCCCAAACTTCAGCCTGACCCAAGGAAAAATTAAGGTCCCCCCCCAGTATAACAAAATCTCCCTTAATCAAATCTTTATTCAACAACGATTCCCAAAAAGGAATCCTATTGCAATAGGGACCATAAATGTTAACAACAGTGAATTCTCTATCAAAATCCAAGGCACGGAAGGAAAGGCCCAATACAGAATCCATCCCCCACAGATTGCTAACTTTGATACGAGCCTCGCACCAACCCACGGGCAAACCCCTAAATCACCCACGCGCATCTGAGGCTTCAAAATGCCAACTCGAGAACCAACCATTCAACTTTTCAGACACCTCAATGCCCCCCCCCATAGTTTCTTGTAAAAAAAGTAAATCCGAATGCTCAAGATCCAACACCCACCGCAACGCTAATCTTTTAGAGGGACTAGCAAGACCCCAAAAATTATAGGACATAATCTTCATCAGCGCCCCTTTTTCTGGGCCTACACAGCTCTAAGTGCCCTTTCAATGGAGAGTTGTTTTCCTTTCAGCATGCTCTGGAAGGCAAGCTCTGGAATTTGCTTTGGACAAAAAAGATTTGCGTCCACGACCCTTTCCCAAATGACCCTTGTCTTTCCCAAGACCACCAGAAGAGGGTTTGGTAGTGCAACGTAGAAAATAACCCGACTCAGACGAGCCAGTGGGGGACTGTGGCAGATCCACATGAGTAATAGAAACAGGGGAAACTTCAGAGGGGGGAAAAACATCAAATACCTGAAGAACGGGGTCGGGAGCCGAGACCAAAGATGAGGAAACGAAAACTAGAGAACTAGGGAACAGAGGCTGAGAAGAGATGTGCAGGTTTTTAAGGCCTTCCAACCAGTCAAGTCCAGGGATAGTTAAGTTCTTAAAAAAGAAATTAAAAGATGGAGACGTGCAGGGAGAAGAAAAAGTACCCGAAGATGAGGGCGCCAGTCTTAACAAAGTTTTCTGCACCTCTCCACAGATCTCAGCTAAAGGGGGTGCAAAAATAACCACATCCAAATCAGCAGCAGAGGCCGAATCAAGAACTTCAGCATCTTCAAACATAGGGGTCTCATCGTCTGAAGAAACAATCAGCGGAACACTTGGAACCCGAGCAGCCGAATCCTGAACACCAACCCCCGGTGCCTCCACATATTCCCCCTTCTCATCAGACCGCTGTAATGGAGATCCATTCAAAGTACGAAGGGGCAAGTTACAGTCAATGGTCGGGTGACCATATTCGTGACATCGACGACAGTGGAAAGGCACGTTTTCATAATCGAGCACTTGTGGAAAAACATAGGGTCCCCAACGAAGGTCCCTTCCATCAAGTAAACCTTCCCGCACATTTGTGTTAACCAGGATATGTGCAACCTTCTGAATCTTGGAAGTAACAAAGGAGAAATCAGCATCCACATAGGAATCCAATAGATTACCAATGTTCTGAAAATGTTCCTCGGCCCAATATTGCAGCGGAAGCCCAGGTAGACAAACCCATAAAGGAATAGTGTACATCCGTTCACGGCTTGCGTCGAAGAGAGGGTTCCATGGTTTCAGTAGTAACAAAACATTCAGTAAGTTCCAATTCTTTCCCAGTGCCCAGAGAGCATGTTCTTCAGTTGTAAAATGGAATGCAAACCATCCACCTGCGAGCGCCACCACCTGTAGAACATAACCTAATTGTCGTAACCACACCTGCGAAGCCCAATTTATAACAGTTTTGAGTGCCACCGCACAGCCATAAACCTTCCCTACCAGCACCGTCTTGATCATCTATAATATTTATTGAAAACCAATGTCCTCTCCCAAGGAGTAATTTGGTGCCTTCCTCGTGTTTTTAAGCCACTTTCGCCGCACCTTAACCTTAGAACAAGCCTCGCCTTCATGACCTCTGCTCCCCCACCGAGTAGCATAAACCTTGCCTTCCCCGAAGGAAGGGCTAGGAAAACCACGCTGTTCAACAGTGCCAAGGAAACCAACAATAAATCCGAGTTCAGGAGAAGAAAAAGGTTCAACCTCAGTGTTGACCTCTGGAACCAGAGGGTTCCCACCGATACCAATACCTACCACAGACTGTCTCGATCCTGCTCCGCCTGAAGAATTCAAATAATCTGGAACGCTGCTAATACCCGACGGCGACCTCGCCAGCGAAAATAAAGGGGCATGAGCACCCGGAAAACCCCAAATGTTAGGATCCCGGTCATTTACCTTCAAGATCCCATCCAAAGCAAAGAAGAAGGGAGAACCAATAGTACCATTCGTCGTAGAAGGTATGACAAAGCCTTCCACCACCGAATAAACAAGATTTTGAGTAAAACCTTCAAACAGTAATCGGTCGTCCCCAGAACCACGTTGAAAACCAGCACCAACCCCGTCCCAAGGACCACCAGGTGGCGATACCCATATGTCTCTCTGCGCCAGATACTCACCTCCAAAGTCAAGTAACTCTTCCATCTCCATAATAGTGATAATGAAGGAAAAACGACAGTAAACAGGAATTTTTAAGGGTAGTAAAACAAGGTTAACTTACCTGCCAAGAAAACAAGAACCTCAACCACGTGGGACAAACATCTCGAAATCCATGCAGCAGGCCTGATGGTGACAGCATTCCATATTATTATCATTTAATTCTTTTTTCAACGGAATACAGATCACACAAAACTTTGAGGCACTTTCCCTCATTATTTAATTCTGCCTCTTTCTCTACCAAAAGTTGTTTCTGTATGTCTTCTAATTGAACCAAGCGTTCCCTAGTTTCCACTGATTGGAATCCCCCACCCTCTGAATCATAAATTTCCTAAAGGGCAGTCTCAATTTCCTTTAATTATATGTATTCATTCTCCTTTTTCTGATAATCCCATCACACTATTTAGTGTTTAAATGTTTTGATGTTCATTGTGAATTCAACGGCAGCAGACAATGGAGCTTCAAGATCAAATGGAGACAACAAAGTTTTAACTAGTACTTGAAAGGATTCTTCTTTCAACCAACTTGGATTAAAATTTAAAGGACTTATAAGTTTGTGTCCCCTCCCTCTAGTCTTAAGAAGGATAGGAAAATGATCGCACACCCCACCTGAACTGACCCACTGTCTCATCATCATCAATCTATCCAAGATTCCTTCAAAAACCAGGAAACAATGTAGTCTCTTAGAAACCCAATCTTCCCCCTCTGACTTATTTTTCTAGGTCGATTTCAATTTCGCAGCCTCAATATCCAAAAGACCTTTTCTCTCCAAGGAGCGAATTTATATTCATCCAAAGGGTCCGAATGAGCCTTCAGCCCCTAAACCTCAATGATCATGTAAGGAGAAATTTAGATCACCCCCCATAATGAGAGCGTTCAAGTTCATAAAACATCTTTGCATCAAGTCATTCCAAAATTCCTCCCTTCCCAAATATGGGCCATATAAGTTAAGAACATACGAATCCAAACCTAATTATTCAAAGAAGACTTCTAATCCTATACCTAAAGATATACTCCAAAAATTTGTAGCCTTGATGACCTTCGAATTCTAACTGATGGCCAAATCACCAAAACAACCCCTTACATCTACAATGATAAAAGACCATCCTTTGTAAAGGCCTTCCAACAACAATTTCACATAATCCCCTTCCCCTAGTGTTTCCCGGAGGAGACGAATGTCAAGTCTAGTGGAGTCCACCAACCTATTATTTGATATTTTTTTTTAAGGGCTCACCAAACCCCTACAGTTAAAGGATAATAGTTTCATTTGGAAAACCTAGAGAGGGATTTCGATGATCTAAGTTCCCTATCAATTGAAGTTTTTTTTCTTGTTTCCATGTCAGCTTGAGCCTTATCTTGGGATTTAGAGAGGAAATATTTCCTTCCCCTTCCTTTAACACACAACAGTTACTGGTTAAAGGACACAGACCCCCACCTAATTACTAGATTGGATTGTTGCATAAATCTTTTTGTTTCGCGGGGTATATAGAAACACGGAATCTTTGGAAGAGGCCAAATCTAAGGAAACTATGGAAGGAAGGATGGATACTCCTTCCCATTGTCTAGGACACAACACTGATCTCAACGGGGGTAAAGGAAACAGCCTGATGTTGGTATGGGATGAAAAGAGTAGGACTCACCCAAAATGGAGGTTTCAGACAAAGAAATATTTTGAAAGGAAACTTGAAGAAGATATTTTGATGACATACCCTTTTCGGGAGGAACATCAACAACCAAAACTTGAACCAGAGAGCTTTTGTCCACCACCAAATATCTCATCTTCAACTGCACTTCTGGGGATATCATCTGAAAAGAGGCCATAGGAGTAAAGTGTTCCATACTTATATATTCTAACACATTCACTTGATTCCCTTCTGAAACCTGCTACAATTCTGTGTTAATAGGGCCACCTTTTCCTTCCCTTATGCGTGAAAGAAGCTATAGTTTTCTTACAAGGGAGGTGACAATTTTCAGCAATGTGTCCATCAGTGTGACACTTGCGACATCTAAACAACATACCTTCATAATGCAGACTTTGAACATAGGAATATTCCCCCACTACAAACTCCATCTCTTCTAACAGACCTTCCCTGGTGTCCAGATTTACCAAGATACGGGCCATTGTCATTTCACTAGATCCTTTAAAATACATATCAACCTATAGAAAATCCCCAAGAGAATTTCCAACATGCCTAAAAGCCTTGATAAACCAAAATTCCAATGGGAGTCCTGGAATCCTAACCCAAATGAGCATTACAAAAATCCTTTCTTGCTTTGGGTTGAGGAGAGGGGTCCATTTCTTTAGAACCATCAAGATCGAATTTATGCTCCAGTTGTGTTGAAGAACCCACTAAGCGTCGATGGAATTGTTTAATATGAAGGCAAACCAACCTCTAGCCATGATTTTAATTGTAGGAGCATAATTTATTTTCCGGCCCCAGTTCTCACAAGCCAAGGTTTTAAGAGTATCAACCTCGTATCTCTTCCCAGGGGCCCTTCCTGCCACAACTTTGTCCTCAAAATCCACCACATCATTCATCTTGATGTCTCTACCGAAAACCAGTTCAACCTCCTTTATTTTTTGTTTATGCCCCTTACCTTATTCTTTCGACCATTACTTCTACTACCCAACCGCTATTCTGGAACCTAATGCTCTGAGGATTATCTAGGGTTTGAATCCATAGAGTTGTGAGAAACATTTGCTTGTGTAGGCCCCAAGCTACTATGGGCTACTTGCTCCAATGGTGCACTAATTGATACTTCCCCCATCCATTCTTGATTACTACCAGGCACATTAAAGTGTACATATGGATCCAACATTCCAAGGCTTGGTAGGCTAGAGATGAGATCTCTTGGAAGTGCTAAGGTTGTAGAGGAAATAACAGGCACCTTCATAGCTTCTTGCTCAAAAAAATGAGGAAACCCTTCATCAAAACCAGAAAAATCCAAGAGAGAAGGGAGACAATCCAAGCCAAGAGGGGCAGAGGGAAAAGGCCAAGCAAAGAGAGTAGGGGTTTCCACCTGGAAGAAAGAGGGGCTAGGGAAATCCTAATCTAACGACAACTCATTCATAAAACTAGAAATCATATATTCATAGCCAGAAATTGGTTGAGAAAATCCTATCCCTACCATATTGTCGTTCTCTAGAAAAAACCATATTCTCCAATCGATCTCGAGAATTACTCCTTTGTCGAAACCTAAGCTACCAACCACCACCTAGCTGCCAAGTTGGACCACCCAAATGTCCTGACCTTCGTAGGGATCATCTAAATAGTCTTAAGAGGACTTCTTCTTCGTTGCGACCCTTCTAATTCTAATGAAGAGATTGCTCTCTGGGTTTACAGCTGCAGCCGCCGTATTATGTTGAGCCTTCCGGGGCCAGCAATCCCTGCCCGGCTCCAGAGACATGTGAAGTTTGTGTGCGATGATAATGATGAGTGCATATACTGCTTCAATTGCGATCTTGAAAAGGGAGTTTACGATGTGGAAGTTCTGGATCTCAGAGAAGGAAGCAGTCGGTGGAAGAGTCTCCCATCCTTGCCTGCCTTTACTGATGAATCCAGAAATTGCAAATATCATGTAACTCGTTGTTCGTCTTGGGAAAATGAGAAGTATAGTACTACTTATATTGTTTGGCTGCGAACCACGCTAATGGCAGATCCCGACGTTGTTTCTCAATGGACGCTAACAGTCGGAAGACACAGAAACGATTCCGAAGAGAAATGGCAATTATGTGAACATGTAACTAGCAGCCCCCATGACATTCAAACATTAAACAACAAGATCCCGTTTTATGTTGCGATTGATAAACATCCAGATACAGCCAAGGTTTGGAGATATCTTTACCGGAGATGTGAGCGGTTAGATGATAGTCATGAACTCTTTGCCGGAGAATATGTGAGCATACTCGGTCGCCCGAGTAAGCATTGGTGGGGGGACAACTATATATTGATGTTTCAGTCTGATCAGCCGACCAACGCTGGTGCTTACAGTTTCTATCGGATCGAGATATCTCAGTCCGGTGTGCGGTTTTACACGGTGAAGGTGAAAGATGAGAGCCGGCCGTCGATTGAGGACGATGAGGAAGGAGGGCGTTTTTGGGACTACTGGCAGTCGCGGATTGACAGGATCGAGGACAGGAACGCAATCAAAGTTTCAGAGGAGAGTATGGATTTGATAGGGCAAGGGCCGGGTAATGGCTTCGACATTCAGGTGAATGTGGCCCACAGGAGCCGGTCACTCTACTTGTATCGTTTGATTGGAGTTGGAAAATAGGATGTAACAATGTTACTCATATCACTTTTAAAGCAATATTACTTAAATAATCCACCATTTTGTTATATATATATATATATATATCTTCCACTTTCCAAAATGCCCTAGGAGGCGATGAAGGTATTTTGTTATTTAATGAAGTTGTTTTTTTTTTTCTGTTCACAGAACTTTAATACTTGGTATGCTGTCTATAAGTCTTAGTATGTGGTTGATTGACTAAAGAACACTTTCTTCTTTGTCAATATAGCTTCGTAACTACTCTCATCATCATATTTTACTTGTGATGCCATGAACCCTAATTTTTTTAGGTGTAATTATAACTTGAAAAATGTATAATCATTTCATATTGTCATATGCTTTAAATGGGAATTATTATAAATTTGCCTTCTAAAAGTATTAATATTATATATATATATTTGGAACCAATTTTAATAAATTTTAAAACATAATAAATAATAATGGCATATATGAGTAGCAAATTTGGAGGGGTACAATGATATGTACACTTTTCGTCAAACTTAAAAATTAGATTATTTTGTTATTATTATATTATATGTAATATCTAGATGCAATTGCCTAAGGTTCTTTGGTTTTGATATATATATATATTCAAGACATTCATTTCTTCAACCTAGACCTTATTCTAAAGTTTAGTATCATTTGAATCCATTGCCTTCCAAAAAGTTATAGCATCATCATTAATAATATATAGAACAAAACTAAAACAAAAATGAAATGGAGTATACCATTTTGTTTTCCTTTTTTCTAGAACCAATCTCCTCAAGGATGAAGTATGAAGTTCTTCTTTTGTTGGTACATATTCGTGGGCTTCACCCTCCAACTCAAACATTATTCTCTTTGTTTCTTCTTCCCTTGGTTGGACTTCCTATTTGGGAACAAATTTAACTTCTCTAAATATAACATCTCAACTATAAATAGTTTTATTAGTTACTTGTTTCCAAATTTTATAACATTTTATAACTAATAAAGATGCATTTTTAAGTTTTAGTAACAACTTACTCTTATTTTCCTTTGGAATATGCACATGAGCATCACAATCAAAAAATTTGAGATGATCAAGAGATGGGTTTTTACCAATCCATGCCTCATGTGGATTTTTGTCAAATAGTGTTGATGTGAATGATTGATTTACCAAGTAACATGCAACATCAACTACCTCTACCAATAATGCATATGACAACCCTGCACCAGTGAGCATACTTCTTTCCTTTTCCATTAGTATCGTGTCCTTTCTACAACTCCAGTGTGTTGAGGTGTGTATGAAGTAGACTTTTTCCTTGGCATTATGCACTTCTAACATAATTCCTCGAACTCTTTTCCACATTGTTAGAAAAACAGGATCGCGGAGCAATAACAATAAAAATAAATGCAAATATAATCACACATCCACATTACAAGAGAGACACATATATATCGTGGTTCACCCAACTTGGGCTACTTCCACACTGAAGTTGTCAGTCCTTATTATTATTCCGTCCAGCAAAGTGAAGGGATACAACCTGTAGCACAACCGCTGAACTTCCTCTTCACTATCTCACAGTCTCTCTACTTTATCTCACGGATCTTTACAATGCATAAAACCTAATACATCAACCCTAGCCGTATTACAATGTCTTTCTTTTATAGAGAAAATACAATGGGAAAAATACCACGGGATACCCAAAACCATGGGCCCGCAAAACATCTGGAAAAAACATCCCCAAAAAATTTTCTCGGGGGCATTGCCTCGAACCCCTAAAAATGCAGAATGGGTGTACAGTCCTCCGGGGTGCACAGCTAAGACAATATCATCTATGAGATTGAAAGATATGGCTCCACAACCAACAATCTCCCACTTGGAGACTGATCACAGGATCTCCACCGCTGCTGCACTTGTTGGACTTGGACTTGGCAAATTTCTCCTCTTCACCTTCATTCTAGAAGGCCAACTGAAACCGAGCAAGAGCTCAGTTTCTCTCTGGTCACTACCTTTGTGAACATGTTTGCAGTATTCTGGCTAGTATGTATCTTTTCCAGCTTCAACAGTTCATCTTCCAGAACAGAGCGTATGAAATGGTACTTGAGTTGTATATGTTTAGTCCTGGAATGGAATATTGAGTTCTTTGCAATATGAATGGCACTCTGGATATCACTATACAACCTGCTATCCTTCTGCTTCTTACCCACTTCCTCCATTAACCTCTACAACTAAATCATCTCTTTACTATCCTCTATAATAGCAACATACTCTGTTTTTGTTGTTGAAAGTGCAACAACCTTCTGCAGTTTCAAAATCCAGGTTACTATTGTTCCACCTATAGTAAACACATACCCTGTGGTGCTCCTCCTGTTATCCTTATCACCTACCATATCTGCATCAACATATCCATGTAGAACAGTGTCTGAACCTCCAAAACATAATGCATGAGTGGTGGTACCTCTAAAATACCTGAGAATCCACTGTACTTCCCTCCAATGTTCTTTACCTGAATTGTTCATATATCTGCTCACAACTCCACTAATCTGGTCTTGTGCACACCATGGCATACATCAAGCTACCAACTATTGATTGATAGGGAATATTGGACATGTAATCAGTCTCTTCCTGTGTCTTGGGACACATTTCCTTACTTAGACTGAAATGGCTGGCCAAAGGTGTACTAACTGTTTTTTCATTCTGCATTCTGAACCTCTCCAACACCTTTTGTATGTACTCACCCTGAGACAATGTCAATTTCTGATTTTTCCTGTCTCTTGTTATTCTCATACCAAGGATTTGCTTTACAGCACCCAAATCCTTCATCGCAATTAAATTATCTAGCTTCCTTTTAAGTACATTTATATCCTGCATGTTAGACCCTGCAACAAGCATGTCATCCACATACAATAACAAGATAATATATCTTTCATTAACTACCTTCTTGAAATAAACACAGTGGTCAGAATGACATCTACTATAACCTTGTTTTGTCATACACCTGTCAAATTTTAAATACCACTGCCTTGGAGCTTGCTTCAAACCATACAAACTCTTTTTCAACCTACATACCAAGTTCTCCTTACCTTTGACCTCATACTCTTGTGGCTGCTGCATATATATCTCTTCCTCCAAATCCCCATGGAGAAAGGCTATTTTTACATCTAACTGTTCAAGATGTAAATCTTCTACCGCCACTAGACTTAAGATAGTCCTAATTAAAGTCATCTTAACAACAGGAAAAAATATTTCATCAAAATCAATACCTTTCTTCTATGCAAACCCCTTTACAACAAGTCTAGACTTGTACCGCTTCTTACCTCCTTCTTCTTCCTTCAACCTGTAAATCCATTTGTTCTGCAATGCTCTTTTACCAGCAAGAAACTGAACCAGATACACGAGGGGTTCACTCAGTGAACTTGTTACATAGCACGATCGTTCGTAGGATATTAAAGAATATCCCTAATTTCACTAAATATTGGTAAATTCCTTCTAAAATTGTATTTTTGAACCCCCCTCCCAATATATCTTTCCAATTAAGAAAACCCTTACTTTCACCAAATATTGTAGCTATCCATTTTTATCAACCCATTTTTAATACCCCCTTTATATCATACTCTCAAGGTGTAGCACACATGATCCCTAACGCATCTTAGTATAAGCAAACATGATGCTAAATAAAATAATAGTATAATGCTAATAATGATCCCACTGAGATTGCAAGGGCAATTGATTAATTTGCAGCGTTGGGTAGTGGAAGACCCAATGAAATAGTAACAGGGAAGGAAAAATGCATAAAATAAAACCCTGTTAAGAGATCAATGTAACAAAGAATGTAAAAGACTAATAGTCCAATAGTCAATGCAATGCTTAGAAAATATGATAATTGCATATGTTTCACACCACAGCCTGCCAATCTGCCAATTTTATATCATGTAAATACAAGTATATCCATGGAGAGCTCATGTTTTCTATAACCTCAATAATTTAAACTCCATAAAAATGAAAAATCGAAATCCTTTCGTGGATGGATTTCCCTACCTTCCTATCAAAACAAACATCATTGATGTTTGAACCCAAATGAACGTAGAAAAAATCCTCTTAGTTTCCAATAACACCATATGATCATGTGCATAGCTCAAATTTGGGTCATTCACAAGATGCAATGAATTTCCTACACTTCCTCTACATTTATTCTTGCAATCAAGGGAATTAAAAACATTTAGTTACCTTTTCTTGGGTTATATCTAGTTTTTTATCTTTACAAGAGAGGAAAAATATCCATTGTTAAGTTTCAAACATGCAATAGTTATAAAGATACACAAATGGTGACACTTATATGAAACCATTTCATGGTAACGATAACACATAGGGTGTGTAAACAAGGATTTAGATTTTCACCTATGTTCATGTCAGTTCCAATACAATATTAAGATGGATGCCTTGCATATAAGAATTGACATTACAATTATGAATGCACCAAATATAATTCAATATAAAAACTATTTCTAACTGGTAATGTGAAAATGTTAAATAAGAATACGAAAAGTTGAAAGAAATAATTAGTCAAGAAAGATTGATCCAACTTTTCTTAGTTCCTAAGAGCCATGAAAGATTAATATCACTTTTCTTGGTCGTCGTGGAGAAAGGTTTGATTGAATCTCAATACCCACCTAAACCGAAACCTAAAAAATGAAGAGGTTATTCCCTCATCCCACCCAAATAAAATAACCCCCAATATTTATATTATTGTCAAATTAAAAACCCCCCATGACCCCTTAATACAGGGCAATATATTTTTGAGGTTTTTAGGAGTATTCAAACCCCCAATATGAATGGACGTGATATAATATTTCCTCGCTAGTGAAACCCCCCGTGACCAGATACCAAGTCTGGCTTTGTACCAATGAGTCCATCTCCTCATTCATGCCTTGCTCCCACTTCTTTCTAGTTTCCACCTACATTACTTCTTCATAACATTCTGGTTCACCAGCATCAATCATCAACAAATAATACATTAAAGGAGAGTATCGTTCAGGGAGTCTACTTAACCTGGTAGATCTTCTTGTAGTTACAGGAGTTTCAGGTACTTGCCGTTGTTCTTGATTTTCTGGCACCTTTGGAACTTCATTTTCTTGAATTTCATCAAGTACTGTGTACTATGTGGTTTCCTTTTCCTGTTTCTTTCTCTGCAACTGATCTTTATACATGACCTTTTCATTGAATATCACATCTCTACTCCTGTGATTTTGTTATTTTCATAATCCCATAAGCGATAACCAAATCCATCAACCCCATATCCAATAAAGGTACATTTCTTGGATTTAGCTTCAAGCTTTGTTTTATTTTCTTTATCAATATGGACAAATGCTTCACAACCAAACGTTCTCATAAATAAGTAATTTACCTTTTTATCTATCCATGCCTCCTCTAGAATAACACCATCCAAAGCACTTGAAGGTCCTATGTTTATTAAATAAACAACAGTATTTATAGCATCCGCCCAAAACTGTAAGAGCAACCCTACATGCAGTCTCATACACCTTGCACGCTCCATGATCGTTCTATTCATCCTTTCTGACGCACCATTTTCTTGTGGTGTTCCTGGGATTGTCTTCTCTCTACGAATCCCATGGTATGAACAGTAACTATCAAACTCCTTGCCGCAGTACTCACCTCCATTATCATATCTGAGACACTTCAACCTTTTCCCTGTCTCATTCTCAACCAAAGCTTTTCACTTCTTAAAAGTAGAAAACACATCAGATTTCTGTCTAATGCAATAAACCCAAGTTTTCCTAGTTGCATCATCAATAAATGTAACATAATAATGAGAGCCACCAAGAAATTATACCTGAGCCAGTCCCCATACATCTGTATGCACTAGCTCTAACTTTTCATTCTTCTTCTGTTTCCCAACCCTGAGAAATCTGACTCTCTTTTGTTTTCCATAAACACAGTTTTCACAGAATTCCAAACTTACCTGCTTCAAATTTGGTAGCAACTTCCTTGAGTGGAGAATCTGCATCCCCTTCTCACTCATGCGGCCAAGCCTATGATGCCACAATGCTGTATCTGTTTCTATGGAATCTAAAGAGATAGAATGGTCAGTATTATGAAGACATAAATACAACATACATATCCTGTCTCATTTTGCTATTACCATTGATCCTTTAGTAATCTTCCATTACTTTTCTACAAATGTAGATAGACAGCCGCCATCTACCAACTGCCCTATTGAGATCATATTTCTTTTCATAGCAGGAATATGCCTAACATCTTTCAACATCCAGTCAGTTCCATTCTTAACTTTTATCCATACCTTACCCATTCCAATAATTTTACATGGCTCATCATCACCCAATAAAACATGTCCAAAATCGCCAGGAACATACTCATGAAAGTATTTCCTATGGGGTGTAGCATGACATGAAGCTCCTGAATCTACTACCCAATAATCACTAGTATTATCTAATGCAAGAATCAAAGCATCTTGTAACACATCACCTGCTACATTTGCTTCCTGGGTAGTTTCCTTCTGTGCATCTCCTTTCTTCTTTAGATATCTGCAGTCTTTCTTCAGATGTCCTTTCTTTCCACAGTTCCAACACTCTATTTTTTCCAGTCTAGAGTTGGATCTGCCCATTTTAGACTTGCCATGATTACCTTGCCTCTTTCCTCTCTCCTTTTGTCTTCCCCTGCTCTCCATGGTCAACGCATTACCTGATGTCTCATTTGTGTTTTTTCTTTGCATTTCCTCGCTAAGAATAACACCAATAACATCATCAAATTTCAAGGTGTTGAACCAAAGACAGAGTTACCTACAACCATGACCAAGCTATTCCAGCTTTCTGGCAATGAACACAAGATTAGAAGAGCCCTAACCTCATCATCAAAGTTCATACTTACAGAACTTAGCTGATTTGTAACCGTATTAAACTCATTGAAATGATCAGTAACAGATCCACCTTCAGACATCTTCATATTAAATAAATGCTTCATTAGAAATACCTTGTTGGAGGCTAAGGGTTTTTCATACAACTTACCTAGTGCACTCATCAAACCCTCAGTTGTCATTTCTTTTGAGATATTGAAGGCCACCGAAGAAGCCAGGCTCAGCTGTATTGTTCCCAAATATTTTCTGTCAAGAACCTCCCATTCTTTATCCTTCATGGCCGCCGACTGCTTTGCTCTTCCTCCCAACGGTAGGAATAGATCCTTCTGGTACAGATAGTCCTCCATTTGGATCTTCCATAACAGGAAGTTTTGGCCATTAAACTTCTCGACCTTAAACTTTCCTTCTTCCGCCATTGCTCCCACTCAAACTAGAAACCCTAGCTTCCTGTGGGTTTATCTACCAAATAGACCTTTGGCTCTGATACCAATTGTTAGAAAAATAAGATCACAGAGCAATAACAATAAACATAAATGCAAATATAATCACACATACACATTACAAGAGAGACACAGATATATCGTGGTTCACCCAACTTGGGCTACGTCCACACTGAAGTTGCCAGTCCTTATTATTATTCTGTCCAGCAAAGTGAAGGGATACAAACTGCAGCACAACCGCTGCACTTCCTCTTCACTGTCTCACAGTCTCTCTACTTGATCTCACAGATATTTACAATGCATAAAACCTAATACATCAACCCTAACCGTATGACAATGTCTTTCTTTAATAGGGAAAATACAATGGGAAAAATACCACGGGATACCCAAAACCATGAGCCCGCAAAACAGCTGGCGAAAACAACCCCAAAAAAATTTCTCGGGGGCACTACTCCCGAACCCCTAAAAATGTAGAATGGGTGTACAGTCCTCCGGGGTGCACGGCTAAGAAAATATCATCTATGAGATTGGAAGATCTGGCTCCACCACCAACACACATAACTCTCCACCTTTAGTTGTCCTCAACACCTTTATTTTATTCTACCTTAAACTCTTCAAATTTATCAAAAACCTAAAGTTTCTTATAAAAGAAATAAATCCATGTGTTTCTCAAAAAATTATCATTGAATGAAAAACAATACATATATTTACCTAGTGATAGAACAAGAATAGGTCCAAACACATCATTGTGTATTAACTCCAACATTCCTTATTCTCTTATAGTAGATAGGAACCTCACATGATTTTATTTTCCATATATCTACAATGTTTAGAGAAATCAAATTCTAAAGGTCAAACATGCATACATTCAACCATACATTTACCATGTAATGTTCAAAGGCCCTTCTTTCCAATACATCCTAGTATTTGAAGTAGTATTTTATTCTCTCCAGGGTCATTAGGGGTCTTATATTCTTCATTGCTATCCTTGGGAACAATAAAATTGCTACACCCATCACTAAAATTGAATCGCAATAGCTTGTACAAAGTTCTAATCTAAATTCCCCTCATCATCACCATTTCTCCTCAAACCATCTTGCATGTCTCCTTTTCAAATATAGTATGCACACCTACATCACTCATCTTACTATTGTATATATGAGGTTTTGGCTAGATTTGGAATGTGCACAACCCCAATGAAAGGTCTAATCCTTCCATCTTTGAGCAACAACTTAACCTTCCACATCATATGATTTTAGTTGTCGATTAATCTTAATGTAGGAAAATATCACCTCCATTGTACTCTTCATATTCACATAACCGCTCCCTTTGAGGATTCATACCAAATGAAGCACTCGATTTAATCAACCATACATCATGATATACATGTGTACCTATAAATGCCAAGTAAACGCCACCTCCTTCCATGGAGGTGTTTCTTTTTATGGAAGGGGCATCATTCCCTTACCTTTATCGACATTCTCAGATATGAAATCTTTCTTATAATGCCCAACTCTATTGCGTTTCCAATGCTTCGTTGTAGATTGACTTAGAGATTTAAATATACCTCTAGATTTAGATATGCCCCTCAAAGACTTGTTTTTCATCTATTGGGGACAACCTTGTTAGAAAAAATATTAAAAACAAAACCAAATTAAAATAGAAATAGAACACGATATTTACATGGAAACCTTGTTGTTCATAGGTGAAACCACAAGGAAATGGTTGTAATCTTTTATTACAATTCAGAAGAAAAAAAAAACTTACAATCATTTATTCTCTTATGATACAATGTCAAGGATCACTTCCCTTTTATATAATACATAAGAGGGTTCCAAAAAAAAATGAAATACAGTAGATGGGTCTATAAATTTTTTGTCTTGGGGGCTCCACCTCCAAACCCTCATAATATGGGGGGTTTGTCCCTGCACATCCAATGCATGTGAATCACAAAAGGGGATATTCGTGCACCATTCTACAAGAAAATATCAGAGATATGGGTATTGATTTCACCTCCTAACATTCTCCCACTTGAGGTCAACATACAAGAACTTCCTTGCCTCTAGTTTTACACCCACATGCCATTTCCCAATCTTTCCTTCATCACATTTTCAGCAAGCGCAAATAAGCTTTGAACCATTCAAATTTTTTTGTCCTAATTTCCTTTGTAAGCATATTTCTTGTCTCTCATCAATGTCAATTTTTTCCAACAGGATCCCACCTTCTTCCACCACTTTCCCTATGAAATGGTATTTAATATCAATATGTTTTGTGTGATCATAAAATGTTGGATTCTTCACTAATTAAATATCACGTTGACTGTCACAATGCAAAGTAATATTCCGCTACATGATCTTGAAGTCATTTGTCAGTCACTCTAGCCATATTGCATCTTTATTGGCTTCAATCGTTGCCACATATTTTGTTTCAGTGGTTGAAAAGGACACCAATGGATACAACTTAGATGTCCAACTTAAACATGTTATAAAACTTGACAAGAACTCTCAAGAATTCTCGTTTTTTAATATGATGCATTTAATGGCCATTTTTACCCCCAAATCGCAAAGTGATGCTACTAGTAGCACCCATTTTTTCCAGGGCTAAAATTACAACTTTTTTAAAACCCCAAATAGTGTTGTTGCAATCAATACCATAAATTGACCCTCGAATCGAAAAGTGTTGCTACCGATAGCACCAATTTTTTGCCTAGGGCTAAAATTACCACTTTTTTTAAACCCCGGCCTTAACAACCTATGTCGCTGCAATCAAAACCCTAAAATCGTGCCATCAAAATCACCCTTTAATTTTTCAGGTTTAAAATTAAACACTACTTGAAACCATGGCCCTTAAGTGGTTCGACCATAACACCCCCAATTTTTCTTTCCAAGTTTAAAATTACAACTTGTTTGAAACCATGTCCTTAACAACTGATGTTGTTGCAATGAAAATGTCAAAATCAATCCCCGAATCGAAAAGAAGTGCTTTTAGTAGCACCCCTTTCTTATTCGCATTACAATTCAAGACATTTCGAACCATGGCCTAATGTTATTTTTAATCACAAGGGAAACGGTAAAAAATAAGACAAATTTAACTCAAAAAATAAAAATTAAATTAAAAAAATATAAAAAACAAGAAATTTAACCTTAAAATGAAAATAAAGTAATTTTTAAGAAATAAAAAGACTTAAGAAAAAAACATTAATTTTTTATAAAAAATACAAAGTTAAAAAACAAAAATCCAAAAAAACATAAACTTATGTACCTACACTCCTTTGTTAGGGTTAACCTTGACTAGCTTGTAGGAGAGTGATGGTTAGCTGGCTTGGCCTAGTTGGCCATTTTGGCCATGTAATGAAGATCTTCATTAATGTTAGTTTTTACTATATAGAGTTTTCTAGGGTATATATATGTGTCTATATGGTTGATTGTGATTGTGTATTTATTTCTCTCATTATTATTAGCGCGTTTAAATCCTTGCAATCAGTATTAGATCCATGGTTTGGTGTATTGTTGTGCTCGTTCATGTTGCTATGTCCGTGTGTTATGGTAGAGATTGTGTGTACATAGATAGGATCAGCTCAAAGTGGTGCCATGACATTTGCATGAAGGTCTGTGGTGCTGGACGTGTGAAAAAAATTTGCATGAGAGAAAGTGTTTTCGATTGGAAAAAAAGTGTGAAAATTCCCATGATTCAAGCTAAAGAGGATTGTTGGAGAACACCCCGATGTTGTGGGGCGCATGGATATTGCAGCTATAAAGGAGAAAAGAGCTAGCACAAGAAAATAGAGCCAACGTTGTGCGTGTTGGGGCCGCCCGTGGAGTCTGCTGCCACACGAAATTAAGAAATGTAGGTGCCATTTCTAGTGTCGAAACAGAGTGAAAGCCATACATAGCCTGCGTTGAATATTGATGCTGCTTGTAAGTGGATCGAATGAGCAAAGATGAAATGGCTACTCACTAATCATTTTGAATGGTGCAGTTGTTTGTTTTCCATCGAAATCCCGTGAGGAAGATCCATCAATTGTCGGTGCCGATGTTTGAAGACCACGTGAGGAAAGAAGGGCTGAGTAGACGTGAAGGAATTTCCATATTTGTGAGAGGAGAGGAGATCGCTCTCTCCGAGGATCCACCACCGTTGAAATGGTAGGAGAAACAAATCTGCATGAATGTAGATGGATCCATGCTTGAGGACAAATATGGCATATTCCATGAGCCACAAAAGAGACTTCCCCATGAGAACAACCTAAAAAAAGAAGCATATGATGTCATAAAATATCTCTTCATAAAAGGAAAGGTATTTCACACAATAAAAATGAATTATGAAAATGGTTTAATGGAGTGTGACGTCATGTTAAAAAGGGCAAAAAGGAACTTACGCACTTTTGAAAGGAGAATGAATTTTATTTTTCAAATGGAATGATTTAAATGGATTTTTTTGGGGAAAAAGTGAATCATAAAGGTTTTCAAATTAGTGGATCTAGAAAAGGGTGTAGTGAAGATAAGCATGGCAAGCACATAGTTGTAAGGTGGTGATATGAAAATTCTGCACATGAGAAGTATGATAAATATTTTAAAAATTTGTTGTATCTGTTTTCTAAATTAATTGTAGGGTGCATGTTTGGTGATACTTAACACTTCACAGTATTTTTTGTTGTAACACCTTTATTTTGATCCTGTTGCATTAAACACGTAAACGATGTAATATCGTTATAAAATTGTGTTGAGGAGCTCAAGGCCAACGCTCCACCATCAACGTATCGTTCTTGTATTGACAATTAAAAATCAACGCATGTGGATTGCGTGCTAGCATGGCACAATGGAAATCACAAATATGATGTATATGTATTTTAATCAAAATACCCACAATTAGCTATGCAATGCAACAAGAGTATGGGGGCATGATTTTTAGAAGGAATAAGGAGGTAAATATTCAAACCCTTGAAGCCAATAATGCCACGTTAAGTGTCAATGAGAGAACCCATGAACCATTAACTACCATGTTGATTTTTGCACCTAATCATTTAATTCTTCCAAGAGGTGGTTGAAGTAGTTATTGTTTTGGGAAATGGAAGGTATTGATGTCCAAATTTCGTGCATGGGCAAGCCATCATTTTGGAAAAAAGTGTTTTTCTTCCTGGGAAAGAAAAGACCCATGAATTTGCTTCTCAATCCATTATTCATCAATGAGTTTTTCTCTCTCGTGTCCCTATTGCTTGATGGGCGTTTTCCTCCAAGGATTTATTGAGTTTTCCTCCATTTTCTAGCTTGGGAAGTCGTTTTTGGTGTTGTTGAATGACTGTGAGGAAGCGAAAATTGTGTTGGGGGTTCATAGAGGTCGATTTTTCCATTTGATGCTTGTATACCTATTGGAAGAATCGTTTCGTCCCCTAGTGGTCGACTTCCCCTCTCAAATTTCGTTTTTCTATGCCCAACAATTGTGTCTTGCTGTGTGTTTGAGATATATCTCTGTTTTGGGTTATGTGCATCCCTTTTTTTGGCTTGAACTTGTATGTAAGAAACCAGGAGTAGAGAAGGGTTTGGAATTGGCTTGATAAACCTAGTGAAAGGTGTAACCTCACCAAAGATGATAGGGATTTGGCTACTTTTCTATGCACGCCCTGAAGAGCACTAGAAGGGAAGCTATGTCCTGAGGGACTATGGAGCAGTGAAGGGGATACTTACTTGTGTTGGGTGTATAGGTATTGTGGGTACCAAGCTAGCTAAATCTTGTTCAGGTACTAATATATCTATGGTTGAGCTCACTAGCTTAGAAATTCCTTCATTTCTACTGCCTTGACAGCCTGATAAACCCATCTATGGATTAGCTTGGTTGAGATGTGGTATACACTTGGCTATGTGTGAGTTGTTGCTCCCTTTTTCCTTGTGGAAATCATGCCCAGCTCGGGGTGACAGTTATGTTGAAAGATTGATGAGCATAGTTGGCCTATGGTTGGGTGGATCGTTGCAGTTGCATAACTAGTCATGACAACTTCATTTCAAGATAAATATTCAATGGAAGCTTGTTTGTTTTCAATTCATTAGTTATTCAAGTGTTGAATGGAATGAATACTTACATTGGTTGTCTTTAAATGATGCATGTGATTATTATGCATATTTATGCATGTTGTGTGTGTGTGGATGGAGATTACTTCTGTTGTGTTTATTTAAATTATGCATCTGCACACACATAATTTCTTTGTTATGAATTGTAATAATCATGTTGGGGCTAGTTTTGAAATCCCGAAGTTAGTGTCATGTCCCCTCCCTTAAGTCAGATTGATGGAAGGGGACGCGACATTTTTCCTTACAAAACTTAGCCATAGGCAAGTTTTGATTTCCTCGGGTGCACAAGGTATCCCTCTTATATGCAGTGAAGGGATGTTGCATCAAGGGTGGAATGAACCACTGGGTAGGTTTGAGGGTGGAAGGTGTACTCGTATGCTAGCTTAATGTGGAATTAGAGAAGGTGAATCTTTGATTGCAAAGGGGGGAATCTGAGATGGTTTTATCTCAATTTTGGGACCAAGATGGATGAACCATGTATGCAAAGAGAATTTCGATAGAACTAGCGATTACAGCAGCTGAGGACCCATGTAATCAAGTATATGGATTCTTCTTTATATGCACGTCAATGATAGGGTTGGATGTAGGTACAAAAGGGTCATGGCATAAAATGAGCAAATATATTAGCAAGAAAGAAAGCATGGAAAAAAAAGAGGATGAAACAATGGATGGTGATATTCTAGTCAACATGAAGACACATGAAAAAAATTAATGGAGCAGTTTGCATGTAAAAGGGAATATGGCTATAAAACCTGGTAAGGCATGAATACCCCTAGTAACTCACCGGTAAAGTTGGGAGATAGACCTAGGTGATAGGGGAGTGTATGTAAGATCCCCAATTCAAGCTTAAAGGGGGGATTGTTAGGGTTAACATTGACTTGGAAATGAATCAAATGGTTTAGGTCTTAGAATGTGATTTTTGGGCCCATGGTATTTGGTAGCCCATGGTATTGGCCCAAGGTATTGCATGTAAATAAGCATTGATAAGGCTCGAGGAGGCTCCATCGTAAGGTGGCCTGGAGGTGAGCATTAGCTAGCTCGCTTGGCCCAATTGGCCGGTTTTGTCCATGTAATGAAGATCTTCATTGGTGCTGGTTTTTTCCCATATGGGGTTTTCCAAGGTATATCTATGTGTCTATATGGCTACTTGTGATTGTGTTTTTATTTCTCTCATTATTATTATTGATGCTCGTTTAAATATTAACACCCTTCCCATGCTTTTAAACCCTTGAAAATACCCATGATTTAAAAGCATGGGAAGGGGCATGGGGGGGACTCTATTACCATAATCAATCCCCCCCTTAATATTGTCACATCCCTGGTATCTTTGGTTCCCTTCAGAGGTGATGGGATACAACCTGATACACATTTTTTTTCAACAATTCTCTTAGTTTTTACACGCAGCCGCAATGACCTTTGATCCACAACTCTGCAATCCGCAAGCGAGAATCCACAACCGCAAGTCAGAAGTCGGAAGTTGGATTTTCCAAAATACGCAACATTGAAACACCCCTCCAACTTTCACAGTTCCGCAATCTGCAATGCGAGACTCGGAAAGTCGAAGCGCCAAAATACCTGGCACTGCAGAAATGTGCCCCTGATTCCGCAGTGCGGAAGTTGGAACTGCGGAGCGCCAAAATGCCCAGCGCTGCAGAAATGCGCCCTCGACTTCCACATTCCGCAGTGTGGGACTCAGAATTGTAGAGCGCAAAAATTTTCGGCGCTACATAAATGTGTTCCTGACTTCCGCATTCCGCAATGCAGAAGTCGAAACTGCGAAGCGCCAAAATGCCCGGCGCTGCAGAAATGAGACCCTGACTTCCACATTCTGCAGTGCGGAAGTCGGAACTGCAAAGCGCCAAAATGTCTGATGCTGTAGAAATGCTCCCCGGCAACTTCCTCATTCCGCAATGCGGAATTCGGAACTGCGAAGCGCCAAAATGCCTTGTTACAGTCAACTTCCCAAGCATATAACTTCTCCATCCTTGACCAAATTAGACAAGTCCGGTACCGTTGGAAATCTCTTGGAGGGCTCTATCCACTAGTTTGATCCCCTACCACATCTGAGTATTTTGAATTGGCCATATTTCCATCTGAAGTCATACCTAAACTCCCTTAATGCCCTTTTACCCTTCTGCAAGGAGTTCTACCTTCCTTCTGCCATGACTTCTCTTTCACTTGAACCATAGAGGGGTCATGAAACACCACAGGGCTATCTGATTCCTTTCCCAAGTCCAGGTGATGCCATGCAGTCCATCTAACAGTGTATGCAATGCATAACAAAACACCCATAATGAAACTAAAACTAATCAGTGCATTTACAACCTGCAAGGTTAGCAGGATATCAAGCTCAAGCAAATGGTGAAGTGTTCAAACATGAACTCAGCCTCATACTCAGGCCTAGACATAGTCTTCATACTGGTCAATTTCATGCAATCATTCATTCAAATAACTTGAACATAAAAAGTAGACATAAGATAGGAAAACTAGCATCATTTAATACCACATAAAACACTTATCTTTAAATGGAACTGGCCAAGCAACTGGCTAAGTGAGAGAAAATTTCCACCCAACCATAGGTCTCTATCTATCCTATACTCTTTCAACTGAGAGACCACCCCCGAGTTAGGTTGTGTATCCATGAAGGAGGTCTAAATAGGCTCTCTCACATTCAAGGTTCCATCCCAATGCTAAGCCAACATACAGTTGGGTTTATCAAGCATGTAAGGGAACAGGGAGGATGATGCTAAGCCAGTGAGCTCAACCATAGAGCTACTGGTATCTCAAACTACTCAACAAACATGGCACCCACAACACCTACCTCACCCAACACAAGAAGGCCCTCTTCTCTGCTGCACAGTCCCTCAAGGCCCCTTCCCTCCAGTGCTCTTTAGGGTGGGCATAGAAAGGTTGAAACTGCTACTTTCATGAGACTTTATCCTTCACTAGGTTTATCAAGCAAATCCAACCTCTTTCTAACCCTCTTCCCTATTATTCTAGCTGGAATATTCTCATGCTTGCGGCCGAAGCTCTGTCCTACAACTCAGTCTTCTGATATCAGATCCAGGTGTTCTCACGGGTTTTCTAAGCTTCTCATGCTCTGTAACGTGTCCCCAGGGTCTGATCCATGGATATCCCAATCGATTTACTTCATACACAGGGTTTTTATGTGCTTTCGACTCTACAAATTTGTGCTTACACTAAATCGCGATTTTTCCTCTCTCCTTCACTCATGGGTTCTACCAATGCGTGATGACTCAGGTTGTTGATCAACAATGCAATAGGGATTAGGGTGAGTGAATTCCTAGGAGGTATAGTGGCTTAAGGGACAATAACAAATAGAGCCATACCCTGCCATACGAATTTTCAGGGCTGCTCCATACTCCATCGACGTCATGAACAGGTTTTCTCAACCACCTTCTTACAACAAAATTAAATGTCAGCATGGGGAGTCAAATGGGTTCACAAAATGACATGTGGCAACATGGGTTCCAATCCCACAACCCCCTCACCCCTCCTTAATGTATACACATGGCTTCTTCTCATTGGTTTCCTCGTTAGCCAGTTTCCTTGGTATTCTATTGCAATATTTAATATTTACATCATTTACAATACCTCATCGATTAATAACACATGAATAATCAGAATGTCAAATACTTTCCTTTTAAATAAAACCTGGACATCCTCTAGTAGGGCCTTTTCCTTGATCTCCACACTAGGGAAAACACACATTGTATGTATACAATATTTACATTGCAGCCAATAAACCCCAAGGGTAAAAATAGGGGTATTACAATTCCCTCCCTCTTAAAACAACACCGTCCTCGGTGTTCTCAAAACCGAACAAAAATGGGAATGCCTCTCTCATGGCATCCTCTAGCTCCCATGTAGCCTCTTCGGGACTAAGGTGCTTCCATTGCACCTTCACCTATCCGATGGCTTTGTTCGAAGCAAAGTGACCTTGTCGAGGATGTGCATAGGCTCCACTTGGAACTATCCGTCTGATTCCACCTGTATCACATTCCAATCAATTATGTGATTAGGATCATGTACATATTTCTTAAGAAAAGAGACATGGAAAACATTATGAGCTTTCAAATGCAATTCTATATGCAACTGGTACTATCCTGTCAAGGAATTAAAATGGCCCACAATATCTTGGTTCCAGCTTGGCACAACTCCCCAACTTCAAGGAACTCTTCCTTTCCTTCACTCTTAAGTAAACATGATCCTCAATCTTAAATTCCTTATGCACTTTTTCAGATCTGCATGACTCTTATGCATGTCCTGTGCTTCCTTCAAATTCTTCCTGATCTTAACAATCTCTTCCGCCATTTCCTTGATCATATCTGGTCCAAGCACTACCATGTTCACTAGGTTGTCCCAATTCACTAGGGTTCTTCATCTTTTTCCATACTATACTTCAAAAGGACTCATCCCCAATTATGCATGATGTCCATTATTGTATGCAAATTCTACCAAGTGTAGGTAGTCCTCCCACTTGGATGGTTTATCAATCACATACATCCTCAGCATGTCTTCAAGAATCTGATTCACCCTCTCAGTATGAACATATTTTTTAGGATGATATGTTGTACTAAACTTCAGTCGAGTCCCCAATTCCTAGAATAATCCCTTCCAAAAATTGGATGTGAACTTTGTATCACGATCTGAAATTTTTCCTTGGGAAATCCATGCAATCTGAATATCTCCTTCATGAATATATTTGCTATTTCATCGGTCTTATGAGTGGCTTGACTGGAATGAAGTGAGCTACATTTGATATATTTTCCACCACTACCATGATTGAATCATGCTTCCTCGTTGTCATTGGAAGACTTGTTATAAAATCCATAGAAATTACTTCCCACTTCCATTTTGGAATGGGAAAAGGCTACAACAATCCCGCTAGATGTTGATGTTCTTCCTTAACTTGTTGGCACTTTTGACACCTAGCAATGTACTCTGCTATGTCCTTCTTCATCCCATGCCAAAAGTACTGATTTCTTGCTACTATTATAGTCTTTTTATATCCTGGGTGTCCAGAATATGGCATTTGATGTATCTCATCCATCACTAACCTCTTCAAATTTGTACAATTTGGAATATACATTTTGGTACCATGGTAAATGAGAACATCATCTTCACCAAGCTGATATCCTGCACATGTTTCATCTACATTTATCTACTGCAATTTTTCTTTGACTTGAAGGTAAGCTTCATCATTGATTTGAGCTTCAAGAACTCTTTCCTTCAAATCTGATTTGCACATACTAACTGCTACAACATGGAATTTTCTGCTAAGAGCATCTGCAACCTTATTCTCCTGACATTTGACATGCTTAATTTCAAAATCAAATTCACAAAGAAATTCCATCCATCTAGTTTTCCTAGAATTCAGATTTGGCTAGTCAAACAAATATTTAAAGATCATGTAGTCTGTCCTGAGCTCAAATCTTCTTCCCAAGAGATAATGTCTCCATCTCTTGAGAGCATGAACTATGGCTGCTAGTTGTAAATCATGTGTGGCATAGTTCTTTTCACGTCCCTTTAAATTTCTTGACTCATAGAAAATTACAAATCCCTCTTGCATGAGCACTCCACCTAGCCCTTCAATGCAAGCATCTATGCACACTACAATATCTTTCTTTGGATCTGCAATCTTCAAAACGGGAGCACTGGTAAGTAATCCTTTAGTTGCTGAAAGCTTTTCTCACATTTTTCAGATCATGCAAACTTGATATTATTTCTTTGCAATGATGTAATTGGATGAGATATTTTGGATAACCCTTCAATGAACCTTTTGTAATAGCCTGCAAGACCCATAAAACATGTAACATCTGAAACATTCTTTGGAGTAGGCCAATCCATTATGGCTTCAATCTTTTCTGGATCCACTGCAATTCCTTCTTCTAAGATTAAATGACCCAAATATTGTACCTTCTACTGATATAAATCACACGTGCTCATCTTTGCATACAATTGGTGTTCTCTAAGGACTTGCAACACCATTCTTAGATGTTCATTATGCTCTTCTTCATTCTTTGAGTAAACAAGAATGTCATCCAAGAACACAATCACAAACTTATCCAAATACTTGTTGAAAACATTATTCATGAGACACGTGAATGCAAAATGTGCATTGGTAATACAAAATGGCACCACTATGAATTCATAATGGCCATATCTTGTCCAGAAAGCTGTCTTGTGAATGTCTTCTCCTTAATCCTCACTTGATGGTATCCAAACCTCAAGTCAATCTTTGAAAATAATCTAGCTTCCTTCATTTGATAAAAACAAGTCATCAATTCTTGGAAATGGGTACTTATTCTTGATTGTCACTTTATTTAGCTACATGTAATCAATACACAACCTCAAAGTCCTATCCTTTTTCTTGACAAATAACACAGGTGCTCCCCAAGGAGATACATTAGGTCTGATATATTCCTTGTCCATTAATTATTGTAGCTGCATCTTCAACTCTACCAATTCCGGTGTGCTCATTCTATAAGGAACTTTGGAAATTGGTGCTTCCCCTGGAACAAGATTGTTGGAAAAATCAATATCTCTCTTGTGGAAATCCTAGCACTTCAACTGGAAACACATCTTGTAACTCTTACAACAGCTGAAATTTTTCTATCCTTGGTCCCTCACCTTTTGATGAATCTAATATGTGGACTTCATATAATTGGAAACCCTTTTTATTAAACTTTCTCAACTGTAGGGCTAGAATCTGCCTTACTGAAACTTACTTGGGAATTCCTCTTACCAACCTTGGCCTTCCCTCTTCATCATTGCATTCAAATAATTTATCATAGCAGTCTATCTTGGATCTATTTCTTTCCAACCAATCCATACCTATTAGGGAATCATAAGATCCTAATGGTAAGACATTTAAATTTACATTTGTGAGGAGCTCAGTCAACTCCATGGGGAACTCCATCACTACCTCACTCACCTTTCTCTTCGTCCCTATGGCTAATTGAACTATTCAATACTTACTATGCTTTACTTTAAGAAGAGAACAACCTTAAACCACCTTAGGAGACACATAATTATGAATAGATCCTGGATCAATCAAAACAGAAATAGATTGCTTAGCAATCTTACCTTCAACTTCTACCACTGCTGATTGATGGTCTGCCTGATGATCATCCAATGCTGCATAAATTCGAGGTGTTTCCCTTGCCATATGTTCCACTATATTTTCTTCTTCTAAGTTGTGAAATATTATGGGATTATCCATCTGATGTGGACATTCTCTAAGCACATGTTTTCGTCCACATCCCCAACATTGAAGTGGCTCTCTTGGTTCTCTTTATACTACCACTGTTATCTCGGTTCCACTTCTTGCTTGCTAGCCCTGTGGAAAATTTCTAGGATGATTTCTGAATGGTGTCTTGAATCCACTTTTCCCTTGTTCAAACCTCCCTCTGGGATTTCCTTTCCATGCTGGTTGAACCTCTGTTTTTACCTTACTCTGCTCATAGCAATGCATTTCCATCCTAATTGCTTCATCAAGACTTGGTGGATTGACAAAATCAATCCTGTATTTGAAATTTTGAGGTAGACTACCAAGGAAAAATTGGATCTTTACCCTTTCATCCTTGATGTAATCTACATACCTCAACAACTCCAAAAAATTGTGGACATGCTCTTCCATGGAATTCTTCCCCAATCAAAGTTCATTGAACTCTTTCCTCTTGTTATCATAATACCTAGCTGATAGATATTTCTCATTGAATTACCTTTTAAACCGCTCCAAGTTGATCCTTCTTTCACTGATCCTCTTCACTTGCATGATGTGCTCCCACCAAATTGAATCTCTACCACTTAGATTGTAAATGGAAACTCTGGCCTTTTCATTTTCTGAATAATCATGCATTCTGAAATACTTCTTCAGTACAAGAAGCCATGCCTCTGCCTCTTGACCTGTCTTGATTTCTCCATCAAATGTGGGAGACCTTGCCTTCCTAAATTCTCCCTGTGGGATCCCTCTGAATTTATTTCTTCTCTCAATTCTACTGGAAGTATGCCTTGGACTTCTTTTAGAATCTTTGGAGTCACATGACCTGCTGGAAGGAGATCTTGGAGAGGGTTTTCTATGCTTTTTTCTCACAGAACTCCTTCTGGGGCTTGGAGTCCTCTTCCTATAACGACCTCTAGAGTGACTACCTGCATCTATTCCTTCTCTTCCTACATTGCTTGAGTTAGACCCAATATTTATCCTTTGATGCATATCAGTGACGCTCTGCAAGATGGCAGCATTGAGTTGGTGCTTCTCTTCCTGAGCCTTCATCAATATCTCATTGAAGCTCACCATGGTTTCAACCAAGTTCGGGGTAGTTATTTTCTCCCTTCTTCCATAAGATTTAGTTTCAGTATGTGCTTCTTGCACATTCTCTCCCAGAACATCTTCCTCCTACTCATAAGGATCCTGGGCATTTTTTATGGTCACCATTTCCTTGCTTTCCTGTAGGCTTCCTCTGCTGTACAATTCAACTATTATCAACTGCCAACACTGTGCATTATAGATACATTTATCAGATATCATAAGAATGCATATGAAACATAAAATATCCATACAAATATGGAAACTACTCATTCGGACAAAAAGTATACGAATTAATATTTATCCAAACCGTGCCATGGACACTTCCCGCTTGTAAGTTCATTCATGCTTCATCCCAAACAGCCCCAGTGCTGCAACTTGGGATCTGATACCACTTTGTCACGTCCCCGGTCGCCTTGGTGCCCTTTAGAGGTGGTGGGAGACAACCTGATACACATTTTTTTTCAACAATTCTCTCAATTTTTACACGCAGTCGCAATGGCCTTGATCCGCAAATCCACAATCCGCAAGTAGCAATCCGCAAATGCAAGTCGGAAGTCGGAAGTTGGATTGCCAAAATACGCAACGTTGAAAACACCCCTCCGAATTCCACAATTCTGCAATCCACGATGCGGGACTCGGAAAGTCAGAGTGTCAAAATACTCGGCACTGCAGAAATGCAACCCCAATTTCTGCATTCTACGGTGTGGAAGTCAGAACTGCGGAGTGCCAAAATTCCCAACGCTACAAAAATGCACCCCTGAATTCCGCATTCCACAGTGCGGGAGTCGGAACTGCGGAGCGCCAAAATGCCCTGTGCTGCAGAAATGCGCCCCCGAATTTCGCATTCTGCAGTGCAGAAGTCGAAACTGCGGAGCACCAAAATGCCCGGCGCTACAGAAATGATCCCCCGGCTTCCGCATTCCATAGTGTAGAATTCGGAACTGCGAAGCGCCAAAATTCCCTGTTACAGTCAGCTTCCCAAGCTTATAACTTATTCATCCTTAGAACAAATTGGACAAGTCCGGTGCTGTTGGAAATATTTTGGAGAGATCTATCCACTGGTATGATCCCCTACCACATCCAAGTATTTTGATTTGGCCATATTTCCAACTGAAGTCATGCCTAAACTCCCTTAATGCACCTTTACTCTTCTGCAAGGAGTTCTACATGCCTTCTGCCATGACTTCTCTATCACTTGACCCATAGAGGGTTCATGAAACACCACAGGGATGTCTAATTCCTTCCCCAAGTATAGGTGATTCCATGTAGTCCATCTAACAGTGTATGCAATGCATAACAACACACCCATAATGAAACTAAAACTAATCATTGCATCTACAACCTGCAAGGTTAGCAACATATCAAGCTCAAGCAAATGGTGAGGTGTTCAAAAATGAACTCAGCCTCATACTCAAGCCTATACATAGTCTTCATACTGTTCAATTCCATGCAATCATTCATTCAAATAACTTGAACATAACAAGTAGACATAACATAGGAAAAATAACATCATTTAACACTACATAAAACACTTATCTTTAAATGGAATTGGCCAAGCAACTGGCTAAGTGAGAGGAACTTTCCACCCAACCATGGGTCTCTGTCCATCCTATACTCTTTCAGCTGAGAGACCACCCCCGAGTTGGGTTGTGTATCCACTAAGTAGGGCTAAATAGGCTCTCTCATAGTCAAGGTTCCATCCCAATGCTAAGCCAACATACAGTTGGGTTTATCAAGCATGTAAGGGAATAGGGAGGATGATGCTAAGCTAATGAGATCAACCACGTAGCTACAGGAATATCAAACTACTCAACAAACATGGAAACCATAATACCTACCTCATCCAACACAAGGAAGACCCTCTTCTCTATTGCACAGTACCTCAAGGCCCCTTCCCTCTAGTGGTCCTCAGGGTGGGCATAGAAAGGTCCAAACTACTTCTTTCATGAGACTTTAGCCTTCACTGGGTTTATCAAGCAAATCCAACCTCTGTCTAACCCTCTTATCTGTTATTCTAGCTAGAATCTTCTCAGGGCTGCGGCCGAAGCTCTGTCTCGCAACTCAGTCTTCTACTATCAGATCCAGGTTTTCTCACAGTTTTTCTAATTTGGTTACACTCTGTAACTTGTCCCCGGGGTTTGATCCATGGATATCCCAATCGATTTACTTTCTACGCAGGGTTTCTATGTGCTTTCGGCTCTGCAAATTTGTGCTTACACTGAATCATGATTTTTCCTATCTCCTTCATTGTTGGGTTCTGCCAATGCATGATGACTGATGTTTTTGGTCAACAATGGGATAGGGATTAGGGTGAGTGAATTACCGGGCGGTAGATTGGCTTAAGGGACAAGCAAAAAAAGATCCATACCCTTCCATACGGATTTTCAAGGTTGCTCCATACTCCATTGACCTCATGAACAAGTTTTATGAACCACCTTCTTATAGCAGAATTAAATGTCAGCATGGGGAGTCAAATGGGTTCACAAAATGACATGTGGAAACATGGGTTCCAATCCCACAACCCCCTCACCTCTCCCTAGTAGATACACATGGCCCCTTCTCATTGGTTGCCTCCTTATCCAGTTTCCTTGGTATTTTATTGCAATATTTAATATTTACATCATGTACAATACCTCATGGCTTAATAGCACATGAATAATCAAAATGCCAAATACTTTCTTTTTAAATAAAACCTGGACATCCTCCAATGGGGCCTTGGCATTGAGCACCACACTAGGGAAAACACACATTGCATGTATACAATATTGACATTGAATCCAATAAACCCTAAGGGTCAAAATAGGGGTATTACAAACACCCATTTTCTTGAACGCATGCCCCTTCCCATGGTTTAAAAGAGGGGTGTGAAGGGGGGACTCGATTCCATAATTAAGTCCCCCATTCACACCCCCCTTTTAAACCATGGGAAGGGTATTGGGGGTGGGGGAAAGGGGTGTTAAGGGGGAAATCAATGGTAATCAATCCCTCCCTCCTTAACACATCCTTTCCTAACTGTATGCCTCTTCCCATGGTTTAAAAGAGGGGTGTGAAGGGGGGACTCGATACCAGAATTGAGTCCCCCCTTCACACACCCCTTTTAAACCATGGGAAGCGACATGGGGGTAGGGAAAGGGGGATTTAAGGGGGGAATCGATGGGGGTGGGGAAAGGGGTTGTTACAGTGAGGAATTATGTATTTTTTTAATGTTTTGTTTTTAAATATTTTTAATGTTTTTAATGTTTTTTTCTTTTTTCTTTAATTTTTTTGTATAAATTTTTAATTTTTTAATGTTTTCTTTCTCTGTCTTTTATTTTTTTGAATTGTTTTATTTTTCGTTTTTAAAGTTAAATTTGTCATTTTTAATGTTTTTGTAAATTTAAATGTGTTTTTATTTTATATTTTGTGTTAAATTTGTCTTATTTTTTCCCGTTTTCACTTTTTTAAAGGACATTGTTCGAAATGCTTGGAATTGTAACTTGGAGAAAAAGGGGTACTACTTGTAGCACCTATTTTCGATTCAAGAATTGATTTTAACATTTTCATTGCAACAGTGTTTCCTATTAAGGCCATAGTTTCAAATAAGTTGTAATGTTAATTTCGAAGAAAAATGCTTGTGTTGTGATTGAACCACTAAGGGCCACAATTTCAAGCAGGGTGTAATTTTCACCTCAAAAAAATAAGGGGTGATTTTAAGGACACCATTTTAGGGTTTTTGCAGCGATGCCAATTGTTAATTCTAGCTTTTCAAAAAAGTTGTAATTTAGCTCGAAAAAAATGGGTGCTACAGATAACAGCACTTTCCAATTCTGGGTCAATTTACGGTATTGATTGCGATGACGTCGATCAAAGTTTCAAAAAAGTTGTAAGTTTATCCATAAAGAAGTGGGTACTACCAGTAGCACCACTTTTCGATTCAGGGGTTGTTTTTGGTGTTTTTGATGAAAAATATGGGTTTTATGGCTAGAGTTCTCATTTTAAGTATATAGCTCTCATCAAGTTGTATAATGTGTTATTACAACTCCACCAGCAAGAGTGAAAGTATATCCTACACTATAATTTTGTCCATCTCTGTCTCCACCAAAATCAAAATTTTAAAAACCTTTAATTTGTAACTCTGTCAATATGTAGCAAAATAGTAGCATCTAAAGTGGCCCTTAAATATCTAAGTATCCACTTGAAATCATTACAATGCTCCTTACTAGGATTCGCCATGAACTAGCTAACAACTCTCACTGCTTGGGTAATGTTTGATCTAGTGTTTACCATGTCGAACATGAGGAAACCTACTACTGATGGATCTTGTATAAGAGACATTATTGTATTCTTTGCTTCTATGCTAAGAAACTATTCTAAAGACAGCTTTAATTGTGTAAGAAGTGGGGTGCTAATTGTTTTGCATTCTCCATATTGAAGTGCTACAAAATATTTTCTATATATGACTTTTGACTTAACTAAATCTTCCTACCTATTTTTTCCTTGTGCAACTTCATCCCTAGAAATTGATTTGTTCCACCTAATATTTCATTAATAATTTACTATCTAATCGATCCTTAATATTAATGGTTTTCTTCATCTTGGGGCCTGGAACCAATATATCATCAGTATACAATAGAAATAAAATAAAATTGTCATCATGAAACTTCCTACAATATGCAGAATGGTCAGCTTCACTTCTATTGAAACCTTGGCTCTTCGGGAAGGTGCCAAATTTTATGTACCACATCCTTGGAACATGTTTCAATCCATACATATATTTATTGAGTCTTCAAACCAAATTCTCTTTGCATATTTCTTAGTATCCCTTAGGTTAATCCATATAAATTTATTTCTTGAGATCCCATGCAAGAAAGAATATTTTTACATCCAGTTGCTCAAATTCTAAGTCATGTGTTGCATTAGGATTCCGGTGGACGACCTTCAGTAACACCTTGGGGTTTTGGTGTAATGGTTCGTATCATATGGTATCATATCCTTCACCCAGTTTTGACTCACAAAGAGGGTGGCAACTCTGACATTGCAGTGTTTTCCCAAGGCTCATACGACTCAAAGGGAGCACCATTGTACGAGTGCACATCCATCCTAGATTCTAGACTACGGAGCATGGTGGTATGTTAGATCCTGGTGAGGGGCCTTCACTAACACCTCGGGGTTTTGGTGTAATGGTTCATATCACTATAAATTTCACTTGATATAGAAATGGTAAGATCCCTATCTGAATTTATATCCCACATAACAGTGATAGCTATTGTTATCACTCAATATTCTCCTAGGTTGCAGCAGAAGGGATCATAAGGTAATTGTTTTAAACCAACATTTAGTGGATTGAAACTAGCCTTTCCAACCACAGAGAGGGCTCTCTCTTTCACAATTCACTCAACACTTAGTATATTTTTTGCACAAGCTAGTTATAGCTAAAGTCGTGGCTAGACCTTCAAATAATGACTTATAGGGATTTTTCAGCTGGTTGGGGTTAAGGATAAGAGCACCATTGGGCATGGAGTCAAACTTCAATGGATTTATAGTCACAAATGACTGATTTAGACCACAATTTAAGAGTCAGAGGAAAGGTATTTGAGGTTTTTTCAAGTCAAACATATCAGTAGATGAAGGTAGAATACATAGTCATATGCATCTGAAGCATAAAATATGAATTTCAGACCATGTAGTCTTGATCTACATATTGCAGAAGAAAACAATCAATTGAAATACAAATGAAGATCAAATGCATAGGAAATAACAGACATCAAAACACTCATCACAAGAATCTTTGCTCCAGAATCAGGTTTTCTCATGAATTGAAAGGCCGATTTCAACACATACGCAAAGATTTTAATCTCTTAGAATCCAGAAACATCCAACCCTTTGGTTTAATTCAAAATCTACCTTTATAGGCTTACAAAACATCAAACAATTTCTAACTAACTGACAACAGTCTGGAACTAGAAAGGATGAGGTCGTTCACACTGAACTCCTCAAACAAATTTCCTGTGAGTCTGTTAGACGCACAGGGGGGAAACTCTATGCGTTGTCAATGTGCATTTGGGCCTTGGAAACTACATGTTTGTCCTTTGGATTGGGTCATTTTAGGTTGATTTGGATAGGTAACCAAGCTGTGCTTCTCTTTGGCTTCCAAATCGGTTCCCAATCAAGGTATTTTTTAAGGATTATAAAACTGTACTTAAATATAGTATTCTAGGCGATTATTATAGATTGAAAAAAATATAAATATAGATTGGTAGGTGAATATTAAATATGAAACATACATTTTACTATTGAAACTTGTGAATTTTGGTGAATATTATGATAAAAAAACATATTTTATGTAAATATAGGCGATATTAGAGACTAAAAATGACCAAATAGCGAATTTATTTTTTGAAAAAATGCCAAAAAAATAGCCAATTGGCGAAATTTCGCCCCTAAAAATTTACTTATGAGTCCCAATCATGCCATTTCCCTGCTCCCAATCATGCCATTTCCCTATGAAATCCTTCATTTTTCTCGGTCGAATCTACCCTGTAAAAACAGATCCATAATTATCCTCCCGCAATCTGCAATCGACAATGTAGATATTGGAATTCGGGGCTGCTAAACGGACCAAAAATTACCTCCGCAATTTGCATTCCACAATGTGGGTTTCGGGAATCGGAAAGCCAACTTTATGCCTCTGGAAAAATGTCACTTCCACAATCCGCATTCCGCAATGTAGGTTGCGGAAATCGGAAAGCCATTGCATAACTTCGTAGAAATCACCTCCATAATCCGCAATCTGCATTCCGCAATGCAGATTGTGGATCTTGGACACCTGAATTTTCGCCCTCGAAAATATTATGTCTCCGCAATCTGCACTCCGCATTCCGCAATGCAGGTTGCGAAAATCGGAAACCCAACTTTGTGCTCTTGAAAAAATATCATTCTGACTTCCTCAATCCGCAATGTGGGTGCGGAAAGTCAGAAATTCAAACCCACGGGAATGCAGAAAAGCAGAAAACCCCTTGATCGAGTGTGTTGTGGATCGTCTCCCAGCTGTTGATTTGGCCCTTCTCTTCAATCCTGACCGTCCATTTTCCCTTTGAAAGCAGAAAATCAGTTGATCAAATGTGTCTTCCATGGTTGTTTTGGGCCGTTGGATTCGGACTTAGCTAGATCCAAACCATTCCTTCTCACCCGAGTGCAGAAAACCTCCATTTCTTCATCCCTTTCATTGTGGATTGATCGTTTGGCTTGTATTTGCTTGAAACTTAGCCTTTTTGGGGGCTTTCTGGTTCTTCCTTTGGCGTAAGAGGTCAATGGGCATGTTTGGGGCTCCGGTAGGGAGATGCCATTTCCTCCTTTGGCGGGAACATTGATAGGGGTGTTAACAGCAGCTCCAACCGGGGATGCTATCCTCCCTGTGAGGTAGCAAGAAAAGTAGACTAGTGGCCCTTCTCTTTTTTCCTTTATTAAAAAAAACTAAAAAATGGCTAACTAAAACTCAACAAAAAAAAACTGTACAATGTTGGTGGGTTGATCGGCTTGTTTTTCACTAGAGAAAGTGCTTCAAGAACCGCCCATTGACGGGTCAATTTCCCACTGGTTCACCATGATTTTCCTGTAAGAAGAAAGCATTGTATCCATGGTGAGAGATGAATGTATAGGGCCCCTTCCAGAGGTTATCAAACTTTTGGGCTTGGTCTTCTCTTCTAGCATCCCATTTCAACACTAGATCTCCCACTTGGAAATCATCAGCCTTGTTCTTTCTATCAAAAGTATTCTTAACCCTCTCTTGAGATAGCAAAGATTCAATATGCACTCTATCCCTGATTTCATGTATCTCAATCAGTTGGTTAGTTTTCCTTAACTCAGGGTTTGTCTCTTCTTCTTTCTACTGTAGCAGCCTCATTGCAAGTCCTTTGAGGGAATACGGAAATATCACCTTTGTTCCATATACCAATTTAAAAGGTGAAGTTCCAATGGACCTCTTGGAAGTGATCCTATCATCCCATAGAGAAAAGGTCAGCTTGGTGTGCCAAGCCCTTTTATTTTCTTGCAACAGCTTCTTGATGATCCTAACAAGACTTTTGTTGGATGATTCAGCTAGTCCATTTCCTTGGGGGTATAAGCAGTAGAATGGCCCAATTTTATGTGGAATTTGTTACGAAATTTGACCATTTTCTTGGATTTGAAGGCTTGATTATTTTAACAGGGAAACCAAACTTGGACATGATATTATCCTCTATAAATTTGATGATGACTGTTTATGCGGCTTTCCTGGTTGGTATTGCCTCAATCCATTTAGTGAAATAATCAGTGGCAGTCAATATCCACCTGTGTTTTCCAGAGGAGTTGGAGAAAATTTCACTAATGAATTCAATCCCCCACTGTTGGAAAGGGGCTTCTACAGATATTGGTTTCAAAGGAAAGGATAAGAGCTTCCTCTTCCCTTCAAAGATTCGACATTCATGGCAAGTAGCTATTTCCTTATAGGAATATTTGAACATGGTGGGCCAATAAAAGCCTTCCCTGATAATTTTGTTGATAGTGGCCTTCCAGTAATGATTCCCCCCACAAACACCTTTATGAAATTCTCTCAAGGTCACTTTGGATTCATCTTCCACTATACATCTCAGTAGAACACCTCCAAGGTCTTTCCAATAAGGGCATCCATTCAATATGCAAAACTTTGCATCCTTCATCTTGGTTGACTTGGCTTTTCTTTTACCCATCTTAGGGGATGCTTGTAAGTTCTGCAAAACATATATAACATCATAATACCAAGGAGAATACAAGAATTTGTTTGATACTTGTGACAGTGGGTCTTGGGTAGTTTCTTCTAGCATGTGTGAAATCAAGTTCACACTTAGTGAATCCCACTTTGATTCATCCATGAGCCTGTCCAGTCCTTGTCCTTTGATAAGCTTTGTAGGTTTGATCTCCAAGTCATATTCCAAGAGCAAATCTATCCACTTATCCCTTCTACCTTCTGGTTCAGGTTGTGTCAATATATCCTTTACAGCAGCATTGGCAACATAAGAAATCACATGGGAAACTCTTAAATCTTTCAAAGTTTTAATCATGGAATATGATTATTTCTCCATGATGTTGTATTTGAGTTCAACATCTCTAAGAGATCTTCTAAATAAGGCTATGGGTTGCTCATCTCCTTTATGCTTTTTCTGTAAAATCACTCCAGCTATGGAATTCTCAGAGGCAAAAGAAAACATAAGAAACTCTTTGTCAAAATAGGGGATTGATTAGTACAGGTGCTTCAACAATTTCCCTTTTTATGTCTCCAAATGCTTGTTTGGCTTCAGCATTCCACCTTATCTGAGTGTCCTTCTTAAGCATGTTTGTGATTGACCTCATGATCTCTACAAAATTTGAGATGAACCTTCTCAAGAAATTCACTATGCCTAGAAAGGATTGAACCTCTTTTTTACTCCTGGGGAGTTCAATTTTATGTATTGTGTCAACTCTATCTGGGTCAATTTTGATCCCATCTTTAGATATTATGTGACCTAGCAACTTTCCTTCTTGCATGGAAAAGCTTGACTTTTTAGGGTTCAAAGAGATTCCAAATTTTCTGCACTTGGTGAACACCTGATGCAAATGTTTCAAATGCTCTGTATCAGACTTAGAATACACAGTGATGTCATCCATGTATATGAATACAATTTTTTCTTTCTCTTCAACAAAATCTATGTCCATAGATCTTTGGAAGGTAGCTCCTACATTCAATAGACCAAAGGGAATTTTTGCATACATGAAGTCCCGCAAGATGTGGTAAAGGTTGTCTTGTCTTAGTCTTCTGGATGCACCTTAATCTGATTGTACCCTGAAAATCCATCAAGCATGGACATTCTTGTTGCCCCTACAACCTTCTGTAAAATGTGGTCCATTTTGGGAAAGGGGTAGTTGTCCTTTAGGGACACTTTGTTCATATTTCTAAAGTCAATACGCAGTCTGATTTCACCATTCTTCTTCCTCACTGAGATAAACCCTATGAAAATCAACTTGAAATGTGAATTGACTCAATGTGTGAGTGTAGGTAATGTTGGAAGGAAGAACTCTGAAGGCATCCTGAGGATACATTTGTACATGTGACTGTCCTAGAAATCTCAGCATGAGCAGCAATGAAAGATGGTGCTAGTGGACTTGTGTGGGTCCTAGCAGCCAAGAGTTTTGTAGACAAACTATGGGAGGGGGTTCCCTGGTTGAGAAGCTTTGGACATACCTTAGACACTAAGTATCATAACCAAAACAAGAAAGAGAAATTCAATCATTCGCATTGAAGTGAAAGAGGCTAAGGAGCATGGAACCACAGTGGTGGTGTGACTCCGGATTGGAACAAGACTAAGAGGGGGAAACTCTTACACCTATCTTTCCTTTTTTATTGATGCATTTAGAAAACGGAAAATTGTTGAATGCATGATATGGCTGAGATATGATTGTATTTATTTGCTCGAAATAATTGTCAATGCTAAAATAGTTAATTCCCTGTGAAAGGATGAACATGAATGAGTTCATGTGTATGTTGGGAAAGCATGAAAAGTGTGGAAGTATCATGAATAAAGTATGGAATTTCCATGTCAATTGGGAAAATAATTGATTGATTTAATGTTTATGTTATGCCTGTCCTAACAAGATTTGCAATGATGAATTTCACAAGTGATAAATTGAAATCAAGTGGTGCTAGCAAGCAACGTGTGGGAAGTTGTACATATTCACCATGGAAGCATACCAAAAGCTATTGGATTTGTCTGAAAATATTCTTCAAACAATTGCCAAGACCCAAGAAAATATGGGAGAGATTATCAAGCTACAAAATTAGTAGAATGATATGAACCGTAGGGATTTACAAGACTTTATTTTTCTGCAAAGGGAGGTAAAAAGCATTTTGGAAACAACCAACAATGGAAAGGACAATGGATCAATGAAGAGGAATTCATCCAATCATCCCACTAAGAAACGTTCCAGGTGGGAAGACTCCAAGGAAATTGAGCAGGTAAAGAAAAAGCAGCCATTGAAATGTTGGAAATGTGGAGGAAATCATTGCCTCCGCAACTTCCCAACAAAGGACAGCAAGAAAGCTTGCAGCCATAAAGATTCCATACTTGTGGATTGGCTGGAAGGTAAAGAGAAGGAAGGGATTGCTAGGGAGAAATACCCACCTACAGAGCTGGAAGATCAAAGCCAACAGGAGTAGCTTGTGGAATCCAAAGGACTTGGTCCTGAAAGTTCAAAGTAAAGGGTAAAATCTCGGGTAGACCTGCAACATTTTTGTAAATTTTGGACATGTGTAAACTGTATAGGTATTCCTAAGTATTGGAACACCGAGGACGGTGTTATTCTAAGGGGAAGGGAATTGTAACACCTCCATTTTGACCCTTAGGATATTTTGGTTGTAATGTAACTATTGTATGCATGTTATGATTCCTAGCGTGGAGCTCAAGGCCAAGGCCCCGCTAGTGAATGCTCAACCTTGAAGAGGCAAGTATGTGGTATAGGGTAACCGTGTGCTAGTAAGCCATGGAAAATGTAAATAATGTAAATGATACCAAGTAAATAAAAATACCAAGGGCTGGCTATGGCTGCACCTAAATGAGGGGTAAATATGTATCCACTAGGGAGAGGTGAGGGGGTGTGGGATGGAACCTTAGGCTGCCATATGTCAACTAGAGAACCCCTTTGACCGTCCTAGCTTCCATTGGATTCTGTTGTAAGGAGGTGGGTGAAGAGCATCGTTCATGAGTTCGATGGAGTATCGGACAACCCTGAAATCCATAAGGCAGGGTATGGGGCTATGCCTTGCTTGTCCCATAAGCCACCCTACCTCGTGGAGGACGCATTCCTCATTCCTGGACCTTGGTTGATCATACAAGCATCAGTTGAACCCTTACGGGACCAAGTAGACCGAGTAGAGAGGAATAAAACCAAGAAATGCGATCTTGAGTAAGTTCGCAAATCACAGACCCAAAGACGCACAAAGAATTGCACGGGAAAGGAAAATCATGGATAGTATCCAAAGACCCGAAACCCATGAGAAATCCAGGTCTATTAGCCCAAAATTGTAGATGCGGGACAGAGCTTCGGCCATAACGTGAAGAGAGATCTGACTGCGGATCGCAGTGGGAAGAGGCCAAGAGATTTTAGATTGCATGGTAGAACCAGAGTGGGCTCATTTACCTTGATCTAACAGTCAGCACCAACCACACCTGCCCAGTTTAGTGCTAAGGGAAGGGGCGCCCTAAGGATTGTGAAGCATAGAAGGGGATCTTACTTACACTGAGAATGGAGGACATGGGGCTGCATAAACTGCCTGTGGTCATTGGGATATGCCTATAGCTCTATGGATGAGTTTATTGACCTAGAAAACCCTTACCTGCCTCCCCATTTGCTTGACAAATCAATTGTTTGTTGGATGCCCTGAAGGACTATGCATAAGGCTGTGAAACAGCTTTCCTAGTCCCTCCTTAGTGGATACATAGCCCCAGCTCGGGGGTGGTCTCTGAGTGTTGAAATAGTACAGGCTGGGAAGATACCTACGGCTGGGTTGGAACGTTGCAGTCCATAGCCAGTTTGCTTGGAGATTCAATGGAAGAGATAAGTGTTCCTTATTCCTTGAATGATTTTTGTTCTACATCTGTGCATGTGTGTTAATTTATGTCAGAATGTGACATCTAAATGGCATGCCTTCATAGTATAGACTTTGAACATAGGACTGTTTCCTGACTACAAACTTCAGCTTTTCTAAAATACCTTCCCTGGTGTCTAGATTTACCAATATACAGGCCACTTTCATCTCACCAGATCCTTCAAAATACATATCAACCTCTATAAATTCCCCAAGATCATTTAGAATATGCTTAAAAGCCTCGATCAACCAAAATTCCATTGGGATCCATGGAAGCCTAACCTAAATCAACATTATGAAAATCCTTTCTCGCTTTGGGTCGAAGAGAGGGGTCCATTTCTTCATAACCATTAGGATCAAATTTATGCTCCACTTGTGCTAAATAAACCATTGAGCATCCACATAATTTTTTAATTTGAATTAAAACTATCCTTTGGCCATAATATTAATTGTAGGAGAATAATTGATTTTCTAGCCGTAGTTCTCACAAGCCCAACGTTTAAAAGTATCGACCACGTATCTCCGCCCATGGGCCCTTCCTACCACATATTTTTCCACAAAATCTGAAACATCATTCATCTCGATGTCTCTGTTGAAAACAAATTCAATGTCCTTTCCTTTGTGTTTTATGCACCTTACCTTCTTCTTTCAACCATTACTTATGCTACCCGATCCTGATTTGAAAACTTGATGCTCTAAGGACGATCTAGGGTTTGAATCCACATAGTTGAGAGAAATATTTTCTTTTGCATGCCCCAAGCCACTATGCGACACTTGATCCAATGGTGCACTGATCAATACTTCCCCCATCCATTCTTGATTACTTCCAGATATAGTTAAGTGTACATTCGGCTCCAATGATCAAAGACTTGGCATGCTAGAGCTGATATCTCTTGGTAATTCTGAGGTCATAGAGGAAATAACAGGAACCTTCATAGGTTCATGTTAAAAACAATGATGAAACCCTTCATCAAAACCATAAAAATACAAGGAAGAAGGGAGATTTTCCAATTCAAGAGGGGAAGAGGGAAAAGGATAGGCGGTGAGAGCAGGGGTTTCCACCTAGTATAAAGAGGGACTAGGGAAATCCTTATCTAACAAAAACTCATTCGCAAAACAAAAAATTATATCCTCGTAACTAGAAACTGATGGAGAAGAGCCTAACATTTCCATATTTTCATTCTTAGAAAAAACTATATTCTTCTGCTGATCTCAGGAATTTACTTCTGTGTCAAAACCTAAGCTACCAACCACCACCTAGATACCAACTTCGACCACCCAAATGTCCTGGCCATCATAGGGATCATCTGAATATTCTAATAGGTCTTCCTCTTCATCCATGATGAAAACATATTAAGTCCCCAATAGAGGGCATACAGACATCACTAAGACATGGCTTCTAAGGAAAGATCAAAGAAGAAATTATGAGCAAGGCTCTAGGTGGCCGCCCTTGCGACCCTTGAATCAAACCCTCACATACATGAGATCGTCGGATAAAACAACAGAGGTCCTCCTCCCAATATTATTAATATTAACAATAATAAAAATATAAATGTTAATATCAATATTTTTAATTTCTTTTTTGTAATAAAAAATATAGATATTATTTATTTCTTTATTTTTGTTGTTATTTATCTAAATGTATTGAATATTGATTTATTTTATTTTTTATTTTTAGATATTTCTTATTATTTACTTATTCTTGCTTACTTGAGTGCATTCTTGGATAACCAACCACCATGCATGTATTGAGGGCGTCATGGTCATTTCCAAAGTGGACAACTACGGGAAGCAAAAAGTTATGGAAACGTTGGAGATAGTCTATTTATTATTCATTTTGGACTTTTCGGTGGTTTTTTGTTAGAATTCATTAAAATAAAATTGCTAATTCCAAATTTGGAAGCATTTCAATTGTATTTTTGAATGCATAAATGGATTCAACACCCTCAAATACCACTATGGCACTCATATTATGCAATTTTGACAACTAATATATGTGACTTGAAGATTTTTTAAAGATTTCCAAATGAAGTCCGAACAAAAAAAAATGGAAAATATATTTGGAAAAAGTCAGAAATGTGGAATATTTAGAGAACTCCCCTTAATAATTTAAATAGGGTTGAAGGCCTTATCCTTAGTGAAAGCCGGAGATGGTTGGCGGAGGCATTGCAAAACCATTGAATTATTATGGATTCCTAGAAGCATGGAGAAATCATTAAATTATAATTTATCCCTAATTGACCGGCATATCAAGTTTTAAGGGTGTTGAGGGTCTATTTATTCGATATTTCTCCATATCAGTTTTATCAGTTTTTTAAGGTGTTGTTGGACTATTTCTTTGATATTTCTCTTATAATGCACTCTTCTTCTTTTTAAATATATTAACCAATATAGACCCATCTAACTTTGGTTCTAAAAAGCACCGAGAGGGATCAAATCTACAAACCTTTCACCACTAGACTACATCACACATCCCTCTCACCACTATGCTATAGCACACAGATGCATGCATTCTTATTTTTTATTTTTATTTTTATGAGACAGGTGGACACTTCCCTCTTACTAGCAATCAAATCTGCAAATATTTCACCACTAAACTACAACACACATTCCTCTCACCACTATGTTTTTTTAAGCAAAAAAAAAGGACCTTTCATTCTATTAATAAAGTGACAGAATTACAAACTTTCAACGTTACATCCATCCTGGTGCTGATAGAGCCACCACAGAGTATCATATAGACCCATTACATCCATCCCGGTGCTAACAGAGCCACCACAGAGTATCAGACAGACCCAGAGCCCCAGGCCCGAAGCCAAAGCTGCCAAACCATAACAGAGTAACAAAGGCCATATCGCGAACAAAAATACGCAGGCAGAGCCCGAGAGATAAAACAACAGAAACCATATGAACTGTGGAAGCACCATGATACCCAAGGTATGGAGAATTTGTAATTCATTGTCTGATATGCTCAAATATTGTTCATTCCACAAGGATAATTTCAACATTTCTATAATCCTATGCTGGATATGCCCCCAGAAGATCTTCCACAAGCTTTGTTTTCCTTGAAACAGGTGTTTATTTCGTTCCTTCCACACCTCCCAAAGGAGAAAACCACGAAAGAGTTTCCATATACGGTTCAGGATTCTCCCATGGAAAGGATCCCCTCTCCATTGTCTCACTGTTTGTTGCGGTATGGTCCTAACCCGCTCAGATCTTCGGAAAATCCCGACACCTTCATCCCACAGAGCAGCAGTAAAACGATACTCATCTAAAAGGTGCACTATAGTTTCACTGTTTTGGCCATAGAGGACAAAGATGGATGGACCCTCAAATCCATGCTTCACAATGTTATCCCAGGTTAAGATCCTACCTCTTAGCACCAGCCAAAGGAAGAGGGTGATCTTAGGCCATAATTTGGCCTCCCATAAGTCTTTCCACGTATGATCGCCCACAGTACTTCCTGATCTGGTTTGAAGGTTGTAAGCTTCTTTCATTGAGAGCATACCTTTAGGACTATAACCCCAACAAAGAATATCCCTTCCCCCCTGAGTTTTTATCTACCTGTTGCTAACTATACCATGAACCTGCCTGCCTATATCTTCCCCATAGGAGTCGATCCACCACTCCAATGGCTGCCAAATACAAAATCCTCTATCATCAGAGGCTTCCTGCCAATATCTGTTCACCGTCATCCATTTATGACTTCCAACCAAGGCATCCTCAGGAATATTAACCAGGGTGGATATGGGTGGTTCCTGTTGCCAAGCATCCAGCCAAATATTCGCAGAATTTCCTTCTCGAATTTCCCAGAAACAGTGTTTCCTGATAATTTCGCTACTTTCCCGTGCCATGTTCCATTTATGAGAGCCTTTCTCCGGTCCCTCCTCCCGAATCCAGTCCTACTGATCCGTTGTCCTAGTATACTTTTTTCCCCAAAGGCTGGCCCATTTTTCATTAGAGTGAGTAAGCCAACGCCACCAAATCTTGGCTCCACACACTATACTTAGTTCCTCAGGATCACGAAGACCTAAACCCACTTCCAGCTTTGGTTGGAAAATAGTTTTCCAATCGACCATAGGCCATTTCCTATGATCTGTTGTGCCTCCCCACAAGAAAGTTCGTTGGATGTTCCTGATTTCCTTCATCACCGCCTTAGGAGCTGCCAAAACAGAGAACATGTAAAGAGGCATAACTTGCAACACAGATTTTACTAACACCACTCTGCCCGAGAGATTTAACAAATGAAGAGTCCAGTTCGAAAGTCTCTCCTTTATTTTATTTAGGATATCTTCCCATGATGCTTTTTTAAGAACACCCTCGGATAAGGGCACGCCAAGATATTTGGTTGGAAGGGAGCTCTTTTTGAAGCCCAAAATCCTTAAAATGTTTCTCCAAAAAATGGGTGGAGTGTTAAAGAAGAATACCAGGGACTTATCCATATTGATCATAAGACCCGACGCTTGTAAAAAGATGTTCAGAGCTTGTTTGATTTGCCTAGCTTCTTGTACTGAAGAATGGCCTATCAGTAAAGTGTCATCCACAAACTGCTGATGAGTGATAGCATTCTCATAGGGTGGAAACTTCAATCCTTTGATGCTTCCCTAATCAACTAAGTGAGATATGAGATGCCCAAGACCTTCCATCATAATCACAAAAAGGAATGGAGATAGAGGATCACCTTGCCGAATACCCCACGAGGCTTTGAACACAATGGACGGGTGTCCATTCACTAGAATAGAGAAGAAAGCATAGGAAGTGATATTAGCTATCCATCTTATCCAAATATCACTAAACCCAAAATATCTCATAATCTCTTTCATGTATGTCCAATTCAGTTTATCATAGGCTTTAGAAAGGTCCAATTTAAGCATCATACCAGCCTTTTTAGTACTCCACAGGGAGTGAAGAACTTCATGAGCCAGAATAATACCGTCCATTATCTGATGACCTTCCACAAACCCAGATTGTTCCAGGGATATTAAGGAAGGAAGAAGGGGTTTAAGCTGATTAGCAAGGACCTTTGTGATAATTTTATATATGATGTTGCACAGGGAGATCGGTCTAAACAATTCATCTTTTTCTACCATCGGATTTTTGGGGATCAGGGTGATGAAAGTAGAGTTCAAGGTAGGGAACACCCCTCTCATTGCTCGTGATTCTTCCACCACCTTCCACACTTCCTCTTTAATTAAATCCCAAAAAGCATGAAAAAATTTCGCGGTGAAACCATCTAGTCCTGGGGATTTCCCATCCTCCATTTGGTTAATGGTAGTCTCAACTTCCAAAAGTTCAATGGGGCGAATCAACATTTCATTCTGCTCATCAGAAATAAGACATGGAATGACCGCTTTGATCACCCGACAAGGGTCAGTGCGATCACCTAGAATTTTAGTAACCACTTCGTTAAAATGATGGACTAATTCCTGTTCAATTTCCTCATGGGATTCCACCACCACCCCTCCCTCAGTCTTGAAGTTAACAATCTCGTTATACTGTCTGTGTTTAACGGTGCCCCGATGAAAAAACTGAGTATTCTGATCCCCATCTTTCAACCAAATGTTTCGAGACTTTTGCTTCCACAGAATCTCCACATGCCTTTGTCTTTGGAAGAGGTCCTTGGCAAGTTGTGTTTCCTCCTCCACAAGCTCCGGGGTCATTCCAGTCTGCATGATGCATTCCTGGATCTTCTCCATCCTTAAATCTAGTTTTGTTTTTTCAGCCTGTATATTACCAAAGACTTCTTTATTCCACCACCTAATCTTATGTTTGAGCATCTTCAATTTTTGTTGGAAGCAATACATTTTAGTCCCTGCAAGTGGAGTAAAAGTATGCCACCATTCCTCCACACTAGAAGCGAATTCTTCATGTGTTAACCATAACTTTTCAAATCTAAAAGGTTTGGTCATCTTAGTACCTATATTACTCCACATCAGGGAGACCGGCCAATGATCTAATCCGGAAGAAACAACCGAGCAAGAAGTCAAGGTTCCCCCCAGAAGAATGATGCTTTCGGACATGAGAAAGTGATCCAATCTTACTGCCACCAGATGTTCCCATCCCCTTCTATTATTCCAAGTACAAATCGTGCTCCCAAGATCCACATCAATTAGACTATTGGCCTCAATGAATTCATCAAATAAAATGTTTTCAGGAGTAAGATGTCTTCTCCCACCTTTTTTCTCAGATAATGACCTGATCATGTTAAAACCCCCCCAACAATCCAATGGAAACCTTCGAACAATCTCCTCAGGATAGTCATGGTACTAAGAAAATTACGTTTATCAGGATAACTGCAAGGCCCATAAACATTGGTAAGAATTCCTCTCACCTTAGAGCCGATGACATGGAATTCAGCAGATAGACTAAATTTAGTTGAGAGAAAATTACACAAGGATATTCTCCTAGGATCCCACAGAATCGCCAACCCACCAGAATGCCCGGTCGCATCCAGAGCCATACTATTACAATGTTTCCACAGAATCTGAGCCTTAGCCTCTAATTGGTGCCCAGAACACTTAGTTTCTTGTAAAAACAACACTGAGGGTTTCTCCTTCATTACTTTACTATTAAGGGTTTTAATTTTATGAGGACCATTGATCCCTCAAATATTCCAAGTTAACAGTTTCATCACGCACTGTATCTAGCTGAGAGAAGAGCCTCCTGGATAGTCAAATATTTTCCAGAATCGACCAACCTTGCCCCAATTTCTCCAATTCTATCCCTATTCGACCGCCTGCCCCTTTTGGAGCTTCCTTCCTTTAATTTTATTTTGTTTTCCTTGAGTTTCAAGGGTCCGATTCCCAAACTAGGGTTCGGTTTAGTTTTCAGAATAGCTTCCTTCAGGAGTTGAAGTTGGTTGTCAGGGATGGAATGGACTTCGATGTTCTTACATGCCTCTTCCATACTATCCAGATCCAGATCTCCAAGTGCCATATTGTCCAGATCCTCATCCATGCACTCTGTCTCGATCTGTTTTTGTTAAGCAGATTTATTAGGTTTCTAATTCCTAGGTATCAACTTCAGATGCCCTTAATTAGGATGGGATGGTTCTTTCACACTCTCAAAAGGGGGGTTTTCCATCGAAGCATTTCCCAAGACCACGAAACTATAGTCTGAGCAATCTTTTTCCCCACATCCAGACCATTATGTCATCTCCCCATCCGTTTGCGAGTGGCCACTTTGACAAAACCCTCCTTATCCTTCTGTTCCTGAGTAATTCTACCAGGGATATCCTCAGGGAGTTTCAGGTGGCAATCTCTAGCTAGGTGACCATGAGTATGACAACGTCGACAACGGAAGGGGATGTGTTCATAATCCAGGGTTTGGAACCATTCTGATTCTTCCCAGTTTAGAGTGATCCCGTCCGGGAGGTTTTTAGAGATATTCATATAAACACATATACGAGCATAATACACATACCTCCCTTGTTTAGTTTGGTCATATATCTTGACGAAGTGTCCCAGGGTTTCTCCAATCGCTTTTAAGATTTCCAGATCCCAGTATTCTGTAGGTAGTGAGTAAAGACGAATCCATACTCGAGCGATAGATAAATCTTCCTTATCTAGGTTTAAATGATCTTTCCAGATCCTTAAAAATAGGCCTGCAGAATAGTAGAAGTACGAACCTCCTTCAAATATCCTATCCTTATCCTCAATATTGAGGAAAACCATAGTGAAGAAACCCTTAGACCCCAACAAGAGGTCAAAATGTCCCTTCGGTTTCCAGGTCGCATGAATCCACCAGTTCAGGGCTTTCTCCGTAGGCCATTTCCCCATGCATTTTCAAATCAAAGCATGGTCTGTCATATGCTGAATTCATTCCCTCACTCTGGTAGGGTTTATAGTAATAGTCAGAGTTGTAATTGATTTGGGTATACAGACTCTCGCTCTTGTTTCACCGCTGACCGCTTCCTTCTTCTTGAACCCCGGACTCGGTGTTGTTCCTTCCCTGGAAACCTCCTTCTTCTCAGTCCGCAGATCCCGACCCTCTCCTCATATCCATGTTTGTTGCTCCTGATGTTTCGTGCCCTCTGTCTCCGTCGTTGTTCCTTGATGTAGAGGAGGGGAGAGGCCCCTCCCCTGTGAGCAGACCATCACGCTGACGCCCTATCCGACGCCCATGCACCTAACCCAATCGTCACTGAGACACAGCCTAAAAGAAATTAGCCGTTAAATGAAGGCACTTCTTGGAGCTCATCCCATCATCCTCCTTCCCCCGATTATATTACTTTAAAAGAAGGTATATTTCCTCTCACCACTATGTTACAACACATTGATCCATACATTTTTATTTTTAGTTTATTTTAGTTTTATGGGACAGATGAACACTTCGCCCATGCGGGATCCACTATGCTACAACATATTGTGCATGCATTCATTTTTTTTTATTTTTTTTTATGGGACTTTTGAACAATTATCTCTCACCACTATGCTACAACACAGTTTTGCATGCATTCTTATTTTTTATTTTTTATTTTTATGGGATGACACACACTTCCCTCTAACCGCGTGCATTCTTTTTTTTCTTTTTCTTTTTTTATGGGACAGATGGACACTTCTCTCTCACCACTATGCTATAACATATTGATGCATGCATTCTTATTTTTTAATTCTAATTTTTTTATTTTTTTTTTAATGGGATAGATGGAGACTTCCCCCACTCGGGCTATATAAATGCGCCTTCTCAGTACAACTACCAATATAGACCCATCTAGTTTTGATTCTACAAAGCATCGAGAGAGATAAAATGTACATCCCAAGTGGGGAAAGTGTCCATCTGTCCCATAAAAATAAAAAATTAAAAAATAAGAATGCATGCATCATTGTGTTGTAGCATAGTGGTGAGAGAGAAGTGTCTGTCCCATAAAAATAAAATAAAAATAAAAATGCGTGCATTAGTGTGTTGTAGCATAGTAGTGAGAGAGAAGTGTCCATCTGTCCCATAAAAATAAAAAATCAAATTAAAAAATAAGAATGCATGCACTAGTGTGTCACGTAGCATAGCGGTGAGAGAGAAGTGTGTGTCTATCCCATAAAAATAAAAATAAAAATAAAAAATAAGAATGCATGCACTAGTGTGATGTAGCATAGTGGATCTCGGGTGGGATAAGTGTTCATCTAGCCCATAAAAATAAAAATAAAAATCCATGGATCGGTGTGTTGTAGCATAGTGGTGAGAGGGATGTGTGTTGTAGTTTAGTGGTGAAAGGTTTGCATAGTTGATCCCTCTAGGCACTTTGTAGAACTAGAATTAGATGGGTCTAAATGCACTGAATATTGATTTTTTTTTTATGATATTTATTTATTTATATATTTCTTATTATTTACTTAATCTTGCTTAGTTGAGTGCATTCTTGGATAACTAGCCACCATGTATGTCTTGAAGATGTCAAGTTCATTACCAAAATGGACAACTACGGTAAGCAAAAATTTATTGAAACGTTGGAGATAGAGTTGCACCCAAACAATAAAGTAGTCTATTTATTCTATGTTTTCGATTTTCCAATGGTTTTTTGTTGGAATCCAATAATGTTATTTTTGGTTAAATCCAAATTTGGAAGCATTTAAATAGTGCTTTTGAATGCATAGATGGATTCAACACCCTCAAATACTGCTATGGCACTCATATTATGCAATTTCCACAACTAATATAATGTGACTTTAAGGATTTTTAAATATTTATAACCGAAATTTGTACAAAATAAACCGAAAAATATATCCAAAAAAAGTTGAAAACGTAGACTATTTAGACAACTACCCTAAACAATTTAAATATCGATGAAGGCCTTACCCTTAGCGAAATATAGAGATAGTTGGCAGAGGTGTTGAAAAATCATTGAATCATTATTTATTCCTAGAAGCATGGAGAAATCATTCAATTATTATTTATTCCTAATTGACCGACATACCAATTTTTTAGGTCGTTGAGGGACTGTTTATTCGATCTTTCTCCATGCCAGGTTTTTAGGGTGTTCAGGTACTATTTCTTCGATCTTTATCTTATAACTCACTCTTATTCTTTTTAAATATATTAACCAATATAGACCCGTCTTCGGTTCTATAAAATGCCAAGAGGGATCAAATGTGTGAGCCTTTCACAACTAAAATCTATCACACATTCCTCTCACCATTATGCTATAGCACACTGATGCATGCATTCTTATATTTTATTTTGAATTTTTGTTATGAGACAGACGGCCTATGCTACAACACACCAATGAATGCTTTCTTATTTTTTTATTTTTTATTTTTATTTTTATGGACAGATGGACACTTCTCTCTCACCACTATGCTACCATTATAGACCCATCTAATTCTGGCTCTACAAAGCATCGAGAGGGATCAAATATGCAAACCTTTCACCACTAAACTATAGCACACATCCTTGTCACCACTATGCTACAACACAGCAATGCATACATTTTTTTTATTCTTTTTTTTATGGAACAAACGATCATTTTCCCCACCTGAGATCCGCTATGCTATAGCACACTGGTGCATGCATTCTTATTTTTTATTTTTATAGGACAAAGAGACACTTCTCTCTCACCACTATGCTAAAACACACTAATGCATGCATTCTTATTTTTAATTTTTTTATGGGACAGACAAACACTTCCCTCTCACCACATGCATTCTTTTTTTATGGGACAAACAGACACTTCTCTCTCACCATTATGCTACATGCATTCTTAATTTTTAATTCTATTTTTTTATTTTTATTTATTTATTATTCCCTAAATTATTATTATTATTATTATTTAATTATTTTTCAATGGAATACAGATCACGCGAAACTTTGAGGCACTTTCCCTCATTATTTAATTATGCCTCTTTCTCTACCAAAAGTTGTCTTTGTATGCCTTCTAATTGAACCAAGCGTTCCCTATTTTCCACTGATTGGAATCCCCCACCCTCTAAATCATAAATTTCCTTAAGGGCGGACTCAATTTCCTTTAATTCTCTGTCTTCATTCTCCTTTTTCTGATACCATCCCACTATTGCTTGCTTAAATGTTTTGATGTTCATTGTGAATTGAGCAGCAACAGTCAATGGAGCTTCAGGATCAAATGGAGACAACAAATTTTTAACTAGTACTTGAAAGGATTCTTCTTTCAACCAACTTGGATTAAACTTTAAAGGAATTCTAGGTTTGTGTCCCCTCCCTCTAGTATTCAAAAGGATAGGAAAATGATCTGACACCCCACCTAAATGGACCCACTATCTCATCATCATTAATCTATGCAAGATCCCTTCAGAAACCAGGAAACAGTTTAGTCTCCTAGAAACCCAATCTTCCCCCTCTGCCTTTTTGTTCTAAGTCGATTTCAATTTCATAGCCTCAATATCCAAAAGACCTTTTCTAAGGAGCGAATTAAAATTCAGCCAAAGGGTCCAGATGAGCCTTCGGCCCCCAAACCTCAATGATCCTATAAAGAGAAATTTAGATCACCCCCCATAATGAGAGCGTTCAAGTTCATAAAACATCTTTGCATCAAGTCATTCCAAAATTCCTTCCTTCCCAAATCTGGGCCATATAAGTTAAGAATCTACGACTCCAAACCTAATTCTTCAAAGAAGAATTCCAATTCTATACCTGAAGATATACTCCAGAAAGTTTGTAGCCTTGATGACCTTCGAATTCTAACTGATGGCCAAATCACCAAAACAACCCCTTACATCTACAATGATAAAAGGTCATCCTTTGAAAAGGCATTCCAACAACAATTTCACATAATCCCCTTGGGCCTAGTGTTTCCTAAAGGAGAAGAATGTCAAATCTAGTGGAGTCCACCAACCTCTTAAGTGACCATTTTTTTGAAGGGCTTACCAAACCCCTACAGTTAAAGGATAACAGTTTCATTTGGAAACCCTAGAGAGGGATTTCGATGATCTAAGTGCCCTATCAATTGAAGTTTGTTTTCTTGTTTTCAGGTTAGCTCGAGCCTTATCTTGGGATTTAGAGAGGAAATGTTTCCTTCCCCTTCCTTTACCACACAACAGTTAGCGGGTAAAGGACACAGACCCTCACCTAATTACTAGATTGGAGTTTTGCATAAATATTTTGTTTCGCAGGGTATATAGAAACATAGAATCTTTGGAAGAGTCCAAATCTAAGGAAACTATGGAAGGACGGATGGATACTCCTTCCCATTGCCTAGGACACAACACTGAGCTCAACGAGGGTAAAGGAAACAACCTCATGCTAGTATGGGATGAAGAAGAGTAGGATTCACCCAAAATGGAGGTTTCAGACAAAGAAATATTTTGAAAGGAAACCGAAAGAAGAGATTTTGATGACATGCCTTTTTTGGAAGGAACAACAACAACCAAAACTTGAACCAGAGAGCTTCTGTCCACCACCAAATCTCTCGTCTTCGACTGCACTTCTAGGCATATCATCTGAAAAGAGGCCATAGGAGTAGAGTGTTCCATACTTAGATCTTCTAAAATATTCACTTGATTCCCTTTTGAAACCTGCTACATATTTGTGTTAATGGGGCCACCTTTTCCTTCCATTATGCGTGAAAGAAGCTAGAGTTTTCATACAAGGGAGGTGGCAATTTTCAGTAATGTGTCCATCAATGTGACACTTGTGACAACTAAACAACATACCTTCATAATACAGACTTTGAACATAGGACTGTTTCCCCACTACAAACTTCATCTCTTATAACAGACCTTCCCTGGTGTCCAGATTTACCAAGATACAGGCCATTGTCATCTCACTAGATCCTTCAAAATACATATCAACCTCTAGAAAGTCCCCAAGAGAATTTCCAACATGTCTAAAAGCCTTGATAAACCAAAATTCCAGTGGGAGTCTTGGAATCCTAACCCAAATCAACATTGCAAAAATCCTTTCTCGCTTTGGGTCGAGGAGAGGGGTCCATTTCTTTAGAACCATCAAGATCGAATTTATGCTCCAATTGTGTTGAGGAACCCACTAAGTGTCCATGGAATTGTTTAATATGAAGGAAAACCAACCTCTAGCCATGATTTTAATTATAGGTGCATAATTCTTTTTTTGGGCCCAGTTCTCACAAGCCAAGGTTTTAAGAGTATCGACCCCATATCTCTACCCAGGGCCCTTCCTACCACATCTTTGTCCTCAAAATTTGCCACATCATTCATCTTGATGTCTCTACCGAAAACCAGTTCAACCTCCTTTCTTTTTTGTTTATGCCCCTTACCTTCTTCTTTCGACCATTACTTCTACTACCCAAACCCTATTCTGGAACCTAATGCTCTGAGGATCATCTAGGGTTTGAATCCACATAGTTGTGAGAAATATTCGCTTGTGTACGCCCCAAGATACTATGGGCCACTTGCTCCAATGTTGCACTAGTTGATACTTCCCCCATCCATTCTTGATTACTACCAGGTACATTAAAGTGTACATATGGATCCAAAGTTCCAAGACTTGTTAGGATAGAGATGAGATCTCTTAGCAGTGCTAAGGCTGTAGAGGAAATTGCAGCCACCTTCATAACTTCTTGCTCAAAAAAATGAGGAAACCCTTAATCAAAACCAGAAAAATCCAAGAAAGAAGGGAGACGGTCCAAGCCAAGAGGGGCAGAGGGAAAATGCTAAGCAACGAGAGTAGGGGTTTCCACCTGGCAGGAAGAGGGGCTAGGGAAATCCTAATCTAACGGCAACTCATTCATAAAACTGGAAATTGTATCTTCATAGCCAGAAACCGGTTGAGAAAAAACTAACCCTGTCATATTGTCGTTCTCTAGAAAAAAACATATTCTCCAGTTGATCTCAAGAATTACTCCTTTTTTGAAACCTAAGCTACCAACCACCACCTAGCTGCCAAGTTGGACCAACCAAATGTCCTGACCTTCGTAGGGATCATCTGAATAGTCTAAGAGGTCTTCCTCTTCGTCCATGATGACAACATATTAAGTCCCTAGGAGAGGACTTACGAACAACCCTAAGAAGTGGCTTCATAGGTAATATCAAAGAATAAATTATGAGAGAGGCTATAGGGGAGCATCCTTGAGACCCCCAAACCAAATCCTCACACACACGAGACCGCCGGATGAAACTAGAGAGCTCCTCTTCCCAATATTATTAATATTAATAAAATAAAAATAAAAATGTTAATATCAATATTTTTAATTTCATTTTGTAATAAAAAATATACATATTCTTTATTTCTTTATTTTTCTTGTTATTTATCTAAATGTATTGAATATTGATTTTTTTTATTAATATATTTCTTATTATTTACTTATGCTTGCTTACTTAAGCGCATTCTTCGTTAACCAACCACCCTGCATGTCTTGAGGATGCCAAGGTGGACAAATACAAGAAGCGAAAAGTTTGTTTTTCAGCGAAAAAAAACATACCATTGATATTCAAAAATATTGAATCAGACAGTACAACGATAATCCTGTCATAGTGACATAGTAGCTATAAATAACTCTATTACAGCATCAAATAGACATAACATAGTAAACACTAGTGATCTACTAGCACCTCAAAATACAAAAACTTACAACTGACAAGTTGTGTCACTTTCTAACTTCTGAACTTAATCAAAAAAAGTATAGAGTTCCCATATCCTGGCAGGAAGTACCCATGAATTACTCCCATATTAAGTAACCTTCTTCACCCTCCAAAGCCTGCTTCGACAATTTGTAAACCATGGAGTTGTGTTCCCGATAGATGTGTTCAAAAGTAATACTGTTGAAACGATTGATTTCCTACCTTATCATGTTGCACCAATGTGTTAAAGACGTCACTTTCAAGTTGAATTCAACACTCTCCCATTTAATAGTGACTCTAGAGTCGCCAAAAACTTTTATATCGGCAAGTCCAAAGTTTTTAGCCACTCTAGCAACACACCATAAGGAAAGAAGTTCATCCTTCATTTTTGTGCCCCTTCCACAGCTGAGACATAAGGTGAAATAATGATCTTGATTTAGAAAGATAACACCTCCTGCAACACAGTGCCCATTTGATGCAGCTCCATCAAAGAAAAGTACCGGACCAGAAACTTGAAGAGTAAACAAACCAAGTTATGGAAATGTTGGAGATAGATCTGTACCTGAATCCAAATTTGGAAACATTTAAATTGTATGTTTGAATGCATAAATAGATTTAACACCATCACATACCACCATGGCACTCATATTATGCAATTTCCACAACTAATATATTGAAAATATAGATCCAGAAAAAGTAGAATAGATGCATTCATTCTTATTTTTTATTTTTTTATTTTTATGGAACATACATACACTTCTCTCTCACCACTATGCTAAGAGTATAGACCCATGTATTTTATTTTTATGGGACAAACGAAGAATCCCCCCACCAGCAATCCACTATGGTACAACACATTGCATGCATTCTTGTTTTTTTTCTTATTTATTTATTTATATTTTTATGGGACGGATGAAAACTTCCCCACCCGCAATCCACTATGCTACATCCATACATTCTTATTTTATTTTTATTTTTTATGGGACAATCATAAACTTCTCTCTCACCACTATGCTATCAGTATAGACTCATCTAGGCGTGATACATGCATTATTATTTTTTATTTTTATTTCTTCTTTCTCACCACTATGCTACAACAATAATTTAATATTTTTAATTTTATTTTGCCATATTATTAATAAATATAATTACGCTAATTTTAATTTTCAATTTAAAAAAAAGTACAACATGATTCATGCATTCATAAAGTCAAAACAACCAATCATTTTAGTTTGCCTTGAACTTTAAAATCAACATATTATACACATTATCTATCTCTCTATCATTACTTGGGGATTCTTCCAAGGTTAATCAGGATTTCCGAGTTTGCTTGGGTTCGGTTCCAGCTGCAAATCTACGCCAAACTGCGTCTCTATTTAATGGAAGGCCCATCATAAAAACGCGTTAAGAACAGCGAGGAACAGGATAATGATATGGGAGTTGATTCATTTAAGAACAAGGGCAATGAGGATTCAGCGCCCATCCAGAGAGGTAAAAATATATGATTTCCAATCGTTTTATTGAAATCATTCGGCTCTTTCAATTGATCTTTGTTATTAATTAGTAATGCATCCATTTTTGTTGTTCTTGATTCCATGCCGAGTACGGAGATTTAATGGTTGGACTTGGTAATGACGTTGTACTTGGTGAAGTGATGACCAGGATTCCCTGGTATAACCGTCCAATTTTAAATGCGTTGAACCGATCATGGGCTCATGCCGTCACAGACTATTTCCCAGCTTACGCTCGTCTCCACCACCCTCTTATCCTCTCCGAATCGATTGTTTTTTTTCGATTTCATCGTTTATAGCTCCACTTTTGTTGCAACCGTTCTAATTCTAATGAAGAGATTGCTCTTTGGGTTTACAGCTGCAGCTGCCGTATTATGTTGAGCCTTCTGGGGCCAGCAATCCCTACCCGGCTCTAGAGACATGTGAAGTTTGTGTGCGATGATAATGATGAGTGCATATACTGCTTCAATTGCGATCTTAAAAAGGGAGTTTACGATGTGGAAGTTCTGGATCTCAGAGAAGCAAGCAGTCGGTGGAAGAGTCTCCCATCCTTGCCTGCCTTTACTGATGAATCCATGCCTCATGTGGATTCTTGTCAAATAGTGTTGATGTGAGTGATTGATTTACTAAGTAACATGCAACATCCACTACCTCTACCAATAATGCATATGACAACCCTGCACCAGTGAGCATACTTCTTTCCTTTTCCATTAGTATCGTGTCCTTCTTTCTGCAACTCCAGTGTGTTGAGGTGTGTATGAAGTAGACTTTTTCCTTGGCATTATGCACTTCTAACATAATTCCTCGAACTCTTTTCCACATAAGTCTCCACCTTTAGTTGTCCTCAACACCTTTATTTTATTCTACCTTAAACTCTTCAAATTAAAAAAAACCTAAAATTTCTTATAAAGGAAATAAATCCATGTGTTTCTCAAGAAATTATCATTGAATGAAAAACAATACATATATTTACCTAACTGGGGCGCATAACTAATTGGGGAGTAGACTCAAAAGGGGTGCATAACTAATTGTCAATGGTCAAAGAGTGCGCTCTTATACTCAGTAGCAGTCAAACTAGGAGTTGCAACCAGTTAATTGATCAATCAAGGGGACAAGGCTACCCAAATCATGGAACTGACTGTGTAGTCTCCTAAATCTGTGCATGATGGCGCATTGGAACTCCAGCGATGTAAACAAGGCACTCTGAGTGGATAGGAGGGATAATGATGGCGAAAAACAAGCTCTGGGGGACCCAAAGTAGGGACTAGGTGCTAGGAGACTCAACTTCCAATGCATGGATGCATGGAGTGCTGCATGGAATGCATGGATGAATGCAAGACCAAAATAAGATGGTGAGAAAGTTCCAACGATATGAAGAAGCCACTTTGAGGTAGATGTTAGAATAACAGGATCGCAGAGCAATAACAATAAACAAAAATGCAAATATAATCACACAAACACATTACAAGAGAGACACAGATATATCGTGGTTCACCCAACTTGGGCTACGTCCACACTGAATTTTCCAGTCCTTATTATTATATCATCCAGCAAAGGGAAGAGACACAACTTGCAGCACATCCGCTGCACTTCCTCTTCACTATCTCACAGTCTCTCTTCTTGATCTCAGAGATCTTTACAATGCATAAAACCTAATACATCAACCCTAGCCGTATTACAATGTCTTTCTTATAAAGGGAAATACAATGGGAAAATACTACGGGTTACCCAAAACCATGGGCCCAAAAACTGTTGGCGAAAACAACCCCAAAAGTTTTTCTCAGGGGCATTTCCCCCAAACCCCAAGGTTGGGGCATGAGTGTACAGTCCTCTAGGGTGCACGGATGAGATAATATCATCTATGAGACTGAAGATCTGGCTCCACAACCAACAGTAGTCTATGCACATGATGAAGAAAGCATGAACACCATAAGTGTATCCGTAAATGGTGAAGGTAATAGATATGTATGCAACTTTGGAGTATATCTAAGAGTGCATTTTGTCTGAAGATGTATATCAAGGATACAACACTCAAGAAAGTTTGGAGTATATCTAAGAGTGAATCAAGGATACATGTTGCAAGTGAAGTTTGAAGAAGTACATAAGATGATACATCATGTAGATCCAAAAGATAATTCATGAAGATCCAGTTCAAAAAGAAACACAAGTAATGGATCCTACATCATGTGGGTCTTGCGCAGAAATCAAGTCCACCAAGTCATACTCTCTCATGACAGCAAATTGAAGGAGTTGGTTGGACAATGGTACAAGTGCTCAAACTGCCAAGAAGTTGGTTGAACAAATGGTACAAGTGCTCAAACTGCCAAGAATCCTAAGCATTTCTTGGTTTATGGTTGGGATTGCATAGGAAGAAAGGAACAATAGATGGTCGGAAAATCCTGAAAGTGCGCAAGCATAGCCAATAAGAAGATGGTTTCAGTAAGTGGAACGGGCATGAACTCCTAGAATGGTACAACCGTTGAAGATCGTATATGAGCAAATTCCACAGCCGACGAATAGCAAGTGCACAAGTCCCACAAGTGATGACAAGGCAGAAGTCAAATTCCCACCAAGTAAAAGTTGGAGTATGCACAAAATTCGCAAAGTATCACTACATTAAGGGCGCATCACCCAAATGCAAGGATGAAGTGAGGATCATAATCCCACTAAGAAGAAGCTGGAGAATTCACATATTACGTAGATTATTGATATCATAAGGGCACATTACCCACAAAGGATGGTACATAAAAGGTCATGGACAGATCAAGATGAAGTGGAAGCTTGTGCACATACCGTAAGGCAATGGTACATCAAGAGTGCAATGGTACACCACCAAGATGTAAATTCCCACTAAGTTTTGGAACTTGAGGGCGCTTGATACATCAGATATGACACATCAATAGTGAATATGATGACACGTGGCATATGCACAATCTGTGAAGTATGGAAGAAGGGATGCCACGACCAACTTGTGAACATACAATCTGTGCAGGACATGTATAAATAGAGATGCAAGTTGAATATTTGAAGTAAGCTTGATATCAAGAACATAATTGTTTTTGTGTGAAAGTTTAAGTTTGTTTTTCGGGGCATCAAGGGACTCGTTGATTGAACAGAATGATCTAGCGAAGAGACGAATGTGCACATGTAGCAAAACAAAGTTTTGATGGTGCACAGAAAGATGGTGTATACCTATGGAAGTTGCTCAAACACTAAAAGAAATAGATACTGAAGAATGCACAAGTGCTGGATATCTCAAAGGACAGTATCACACTTAGCACGTGGATAGTCACAGAATTTGAAGAGACGGAAGCGTAGAGACAAAACCAAAGTTTATCAGATATTGCATTGATGTCTAGCCGATGCATATGAACAAAAGTGAAAGTGTGCAAATTTGAAGACTCCATTTTATGTGCAACAACAAAACAACAACAGAACTCGATAGGCACATCACGATGCAGATGATCTAAGACAAGTGCATTAAACTGAATGGACCAATTATTTGATGCACAGGATGCCACAAATTATCTGAGAAAATGTTGCACTTAATCAGAACATACACATCATAAAAGGGACAGTTACTTATGTTACTATTGCTTCATTTCTTAACAGCAAACTATCAATTGAAAGCACGGTATCAGTTGATCAATGCAGTAATGTAGAGGAGAACATTAAACCAGAATCACAAACTACAGTATCAACAAAGCACACAATATAAGAATCAATTCATCAACAAAAGTGTGATTTGAGATGAATGAGAAGTCAAGTGATGTATGCAGTACAGTAACAAAGTACATCCTACATACGAAGGCAACACACAACAGAATCGTCATCAAAAGACCTGAAGAAGTGCACATAGTTGAAGATCAGCAAGGTAGTAAAATATATTGGACATCAGGGTGGTCAAATGGGGCAAGGAGACAGGGATTTGGAGATTCCTTCAAGTTGGTTCCTGTAAATTAAACAATAAGGAGACAGGGAGTCGCATCTTCCTTCAAGTTGGTGCCTGTAAAAAAAGGCAATAGGGGGTCGGTGACTCCTTCCAATTAGTGCTGGAGAAAACACAGGGAGTGGAAGCTTCCTTCAGGTCGGTGCCTGTAAAACCAGGGGTTTGGTGCCTCCTTCCAGTTGGTGCTGGTAAACACAGGAAGTTGGTGCTTCCTTCAATGTATTCTTTCCCACTATAAAGAAGCATTATGTGGTTTTCTACCATTTGTGTTTCCACGTAAAAATCTTGTGTGTTATGTGTTATTGATGTGGTGCATATATGTGTGAATTTTTATTTCTTGATGCATAACAGAAGATAAACATTAAGTAAATTCTAATCAGTTAAAGAAGGTAAAATCTTCTAAATATTGCGCTAATACTGATTCACCCGGGCCTCTCAGTATTAAATCTATTCCAACACTTGGATCAAGTATACTAAAAAATGTCTAGTGATAATCAACCATGGTTAACTAAATTCAATCATAGTTAACCATAGTCAAGCATGATGCACTAAATTCAACCATTCCCATAGTCAACCATGATGCACTAAAGTAAGCATGATGCATTAAAGTCCAACATAGTCAACTATGTTCAAACTTGGATCAAATATAATAAAAAAAAATTAGCTATGGTCAAACATTGGTGAATGATGATTGGCAATGTTTGGCTATGTTTGACCTTTGCTAACTAAACTATGCCATTACCATAGTCAACCAAGGTAAAAATGGGACATCATGAAAATTCATATGGTAGTATTCAAAATGTTCTTCATTTGATTATTTAGAGATGTTCTACTAACCTATATCCATCTCCAAACCTTCCATAGATAAGGCATTAGCAAGTTGGTTGCACTCCATATATACATGATGACAAGAAAAAGTGTCAAAACTTCTTTTGATAAGCAAGACTTCAACTAATATAGTAGATAATTGAATATTGTGACATCTATGTACTTCTTTCACCCAATTAATAACAATAATTGAGTCTCCAAAAATTTGAATATTCCAGCAACCTTTCTTTGAATAAAAAAGAAGTAGAATTTTTAGCGACATGAATTATGCATAATTGTTTGTTCCTTCCCCCAGGTGAGATTTTAACTTGAATAAATGAAAGTCAAAGAGGAAGAGTAAACTACCACCCCAACACACAGACGGTTCTCCTTTGGAAACCCCATCAAAGAAACCCGAAGAAAGTATTTTATTGATAGACTCTTATTTGATTATCCTAATGGAGTGGACCTCTTTAACTTGAGGGAATGTGGTGAGGATGGCCACTCCTTTAGCAACTATTAGATCATTAGTTAACTATTTTTTTTTTAAATATAGATTGGCTCATGATTATCCATATCCCCCAATTTATTATGAGTAGAAGGACCTTACAAGGACAATTTGCAGCATTGTGAAGCCAATTAGATAATGCTTCTTCCACATTGATACCTTGCCACATAAAATTATTCTCTAGAATCCTGGAGCTTTCAAACCAGACTACCCTAGTAAAAGGACGAGATAGGAACAAATGTTCTATTATTTCATATTTTTCCTTACATAAGGAACACTAACCAAGCCCTTTCGTTTGACACTTTTTCAGATTGTCCCAAGTTGGGGCTTTGTTTTCCAGTATGCACCACATAAACAGTTTGGATTTAGAAGGACATTTAATTTTCCAAAGGCCTTTCCACCACCACTTGGAATCTCCATTCAGAAAACCATTGATGAGAACTAAATATCCTCTTTTTGGTGAATAGGTACTTGTAGGATCCTGGTCCCAAATTAATTCATCCTTCCTATCAAATATCCTGATATGAGATTGACCAAAAGATGAGATATATCCAGACTAGACCCTACCATCATCTCCTTCAAGTTCCAACTAAAATGCAATTTTCCATCCTTGATTCCAGAGGGATGTAGAGGGTGGATTTGTTATTTGATTTAGATTATATCGCCACCGATCATGGAGGGTATTAAAAATAGTATGTGACAAAAGGTGATTTATCCCACTTCCTTACCATAAAACTCATCCAAGTCTAAGTTTCTAATTGTTCTCTATTCTCCATGCAAGACTGTCCCCAATAAGTTTGAAGGATTTCAGAATGGATTTCCATATTATAGGGATGTTCTATTTGCTTTTATTTAGATTTTGAATCCAATCCTCACAAGGAATTTGGAGCAATGTATTTTTGAATGACAACTTCTGTCCATAGAATTTGGGTGGAAATAAATCTCCATACTTCTTTGGCTATGAGGGCCTTTAAAAATAGGAAAATGTTCTTCAATCCCCATCCACCTAGGGCATTTGGAAGAGCAATATTTTTCCAACCTACCCAAGTTAGGGCATGATGATCCTTATTCCCTCTCCATAAGAAGGAAAAGCACATCTTGCAGATGTTTTCCAAAACTCTTTTCGGTATATAGGAAACCAACCTCCAATATATAGGGATGGATTCCAAAACTGATTTTACTAATACAATCCTTCCTACCATTGAAATCCATTTGTGACTCCATACCTGTAGTATTTTTTCAATCTTAGTTATCAACCACATCCATTCCATTTTCTTGTAGTTGTCGGGCTTCAAATGAAATCCCAAATACTTGTGTCATTCATCAAAGTCTAACTTCAAAAAAGGAAGCTTTTGAAATGATATATCATTTTTCATCCTCTTCCAAATTCGAAATAGAATAAGTAGATTTTATGTCATTAAAAACCATATGTGTTGCTCGGATGAGGATATCCCATATTTCAATCAACTTATCCACATCTCTCCTAAATCCATCGCAAAAAAATAGGTTATCATCAACAAAGAAGAGGTGAGAGATATGTAAGGCATGGAAAATATGAATACCATGGAAACTACCAGTTCTCTTTGCATCCCTCATGGATCTATTAAGGCCTTCAACAAAAAATAAAAATAGGAGGGGAGACAAGGGAAAACCTTGTCTTATCCCTTTCTCAACATGGAAAAAAGGATAATTTTCCCCATTAATCAACACTGCAAAGGATATTGATTGGATACAACTCATCACCCAGTTAATAAAATATATTTCAAACCCCAAGTGGGTCAGCAAAAGCCGAAGGTAGATCCAATTTAAGCATCCATAGGGTTTTGATATATCTATTTTAAGTGTCCCCCCTTAATATTGTTGGCATTTATGCTATAGAGGCCTTCTTGACCCGCCTCAATAGATTCATGTATCTTTCTACCTTTAAGAAACCCAAATTGTTCATTGGACATTGAGTTGGATAAAATAACCTTTATTCTCCTTGCTATGATTTTTGAAATAACTTTATGAATCCCATTGCAAGAGAAATTGGTCTGAAATCATCATAAGTTTGGGGGTTTTCAAATTTAGTAATGAGGGCTATAAAAGTGGATTTGAAAGGGTCATAGATCCTCCCTGTCGGTCTTGATTCCTCAACCACTTTTAAAATATCTTGTCCCAATATTTCAAACAAAAAAACAGAACTCAATTGACCATCCATCTAACCCATGTCTCTTGTCCTTTTTAAAGTTGTCAAGGGCTTTAGATAATTCATCCTCAGTAAATTCAGCCATCAATCTTAATTTTCCTCCTCATTGACAAAATGAGGAAATAATTGAGCCAAACTAACAATATTTGTAATGGAAGTTCCCTCTTGGGCTTTGAGCAAGTTCTCAAAGTGATCCCTTGCCATGTTTTCTAGACTTTCAAAATAAAAGATCGAATACCAATTATGGTTTTGGAGGATTCATATAGTGTTGGATATATTCCTACACTAAGCATAATCCTAGAATAATTTTGTATTTTCATCTCCATATTTCATCCACAGGGATCTATTCTTAAGCCTCTATTATGCATCTTTCTCTACCAGAAGTTGTCCATGTCTTCCTTCTAATTGAACTAAGCATTCCTTGATTTTCGCTAATTGGAATACTCCACCCTCTGAATCATAAATTTCCTAAAGGGAATACAATACTTCCTTTAATTCTATATCTTCATTCTACTCTTTCTTACAATCCCATCCATTATTTCTTGTTTAAATGTTTTGAGGTTCACTGTGATTTGAGCGGCACTAGACAATGGAGCTTCAGGATCAAAAGGAAACAACAAAGTTTTAACTAGTTCTTGAAAGGATTCTTCTTTCAACCAAACTAGATTAAGATTGAAAGGACTTCAAGGTTTGTGTCCCCTCCCTCTAATCTCCAAAAGGATAGGAAAATGATCTGACTCCCCACCTAAATTGACCTATTGTCTCATCATCATCAATCTATCCAAGAGGCATTCAGAAACCAGGAAATGGTCCAGTTTCTTAGAAACCCGATCTCCCCCCTTCGCCATGTTGTTCCAAATCTATTTAATTTTAACAAGATAAATATCACAAAACCTTTGCTCTCCAAGGATCAAATTAAAAATTCCACCAGAGGGTCCAAATGAGCCTTCGACCCCCAAACCTCAGCAAGCCTTAAAGATAAATTCAGATCAACCCCATAATGAGAGCATTCAAGTTCATAAAACATTTTCACATCAAGTCATTCCAAAATTCCTCTCTTCCCAAATACGAGCCATATAAGTTAAGAATCTATGACTCCAAACCTAATTCTTCATAGAAGACTTCCAATCCTATACTTGAATATATACTCTAAAAATTTGTATCCTTGACGAAATTTGAATTCCAATCGATGGCCAAACCACCAAAATGACCCCTTACATCTACAGTGACAAAAGAACATCCTTTGAAAATGACATCCAACAATAGTTTCATGGAATCCCATTCCTTTAGTGTTTCCTGAAGTAGAAGAATGTCGAGGATAGTGGAGACCACCAACCTCTTAAGTGATGATTTTTTTTATGGTCTCACCAAACCCTTATAGTTAAAGGATAAAAACTTCATTTCGAAACCCTGGAGAGGGATTTAGATTATCTAAGTGCCTTGTCAATTGAATTTTTATTTCCTACTACCATGTCAACTCTATCCTTATATTGGGCTTTAGAGAGGAAATATTTCCTCACCCTTACTTTACCACACAAACAGTTACTGGATATAGGACCGAGAACCCCACCTGATTACTAGATTAGATTATCACAAAAATAATTTTGTTTCACAGGGTATATAGAATCATCGAATCTTTAGAAGAGTCCAAATCTTAGGAAACTATGGAAAGAGAGATGGATACTCCTTCCCATTGGCTAGGACACGCCACTAAGTTCCACAAGGATAAAGGAAATGTAATAACCCCATTTTGACCCTTAGTATATTTTGGTTGTAATGTAACTATTGTATGCATGTTATGATTCCTAGCGTGGAACTCAAGGCCAAGGCCCTGCTAGTGAAGGCTCAGCCTTGAAGAGGAAAGTATGTGGTATTAGGGTAACCATGTGTTGGTAATCTATGGAAAATGTAAATGATGTAAATGATACCATGTAAATAAAAATACCAAGGGATGGATATGGCTACAACTAAATGAGGTGGGACTATGTATCCACTAGGGAGAGGTGAGGGGGTGTGGGATGGAACCCTAGGTTGTCATATGTCACCTATAGAACCCATTTGACTTTCCTATCTTCCATTGAATGCCATTGTAAGGATGTCGATGAAGAGCATTGTTCATGAGGGCGATGGAGTATGGGATAGCCCTAAAATCCGTAAGGTAGGTATGGGGCTCTGCCTTTCGTGTCCCATAAGACACCCTACCTCGTGGAGGACGCATTCCTCATTCTTGTACCTTGCTTGATCATACAAGCATCAATTGAACCCTTATGGGACCAAGCAGACCAAGCAGAGAGGAAGAAAACCAGGAATCATGATCCTGAGTAAGGCCGTGAATTACAGAGCCAAGGACGCATAGATAATTTTGTGGGAAAGGAAAACCATGGATAGGATCCACAGACCTGAACCTTGGTGCGTTTTAGAGAGAGTTAGACACCCGAAATCCTTAGGAAATCCGTGAGAAACCCAGGTCCGTTAGCTTGAAATTGTAGACGCGGGACAGATCTTCGGCTGCAACGTGAATAGAGATCCAACTGCGGATCACGTTGGTAAGAGGCCAAGATGTTTTAGACTGCATGGTAGAGCTAGAGTGGGCTCATTTACCTTGATCTAACAGTCAGGACCGACCACACTTGCCTAGCTTAGTGTTAAGGGAAGGGGCACCCTAGCGACTGTGCAGCAAAGAAGTGGACCTTACTTAGGCTTAGAGTGGAGGGGATGGGGGTACCTAAATTGCCTGAGGTCATTGGGATATGCCTATAGCTCTGTGGATGATTTTATTGACCTAGAAAACCCTTACCTTCCTCCACATTTTCTTGACAAATCAACTGTTTGTTGGATGCCCTGAAGGAATATGCATAAGGCACGAGGGCTTCACTCAATAAATCGCTATCATAGCGCGTTCATTCGTTGCATATGAAACAATACCCCTAATATCACTAAATATTGGAAAATACCTTCCAAAATCATTTTTTTAACCCCCTCCCAATATGCCTTCCCAATTTAACAAAACCCCTATTTTCACTACATATTGTATGTATCAATTTTTTCATTAACATTTTTTATACCCCTTTATATTTCTACCTAGTATATTGATATGATACCCCTCTTATGACCCCACTTGCATTCTACAATGCACCTTTCTTCTTTCGATATATATTGTAGATGCACATTACTTCACCCACAATGCAATTACTCAACCACATATCATTATGATTTGCAACATCTAATGGTATAATGAAGATATAAGAGATCACTTCTTGTATGTCACTAGAGCCAATGCACATAGTATAACATTTAGACTGCATGTTGCAGTTCCCCAATCGTTGACTAAGCCTATTGTGGGCTAGGTATCCAATCCCCCAATGCCTGTAGCAAGCTCTACGAGGCTGACTAAACCTCCCAAGGCCTGTAATAGGCATGAGTGGTTGGGTATTCAAGCCCCCAAGGCCTATCGAGGGCCTATAACAGGCCCTGGAGGCTTAGAGCCTCCTAAGGCTATTGGTAACAACTAGCTGAGTGTTATTGGTAACAATTGGATGTCAATGAACACTATCTCTCGACTATGATCAACTTGAAACCCACTTCATCACGAAACCCTTGGTCTCAAGCATGCCTCAAGACACGATTTCCCTGCGTACTGGTAAGCCCGAGCCTTGCCTCAACCTGATATCTCATCCAGTCGTGATCTCGCCATATCCATTTGGCGGATATTTGTCAACCCGCCCATATAAAAAAGACCCAAAAGTATTTTTGTATTGTTACATTAAATAAAAAAACCCTTTGCCCCTTAATATATAAGCAATATAATTTTTAGGTTTTCATGAATATTTAATACCGCAATATGAATGAACGTGATATTATATTGCCTTCTAGTGAAGTCTCTGTGGCCTAAGGCTATGAGTGAGCTTTCCTAGTCTCTCCTTAGTAGATACATAGCCCCAACTCGGTGGTAGTCTCTGAGTGTTGAAATATTATAGTCTGGGAAGAGACCTATGGTTTGGTTGGAACGTTGCAGTACATAGCCAGTTTTCTTGGAGATTCAATGGAGGAGATAAGTGTTCCTTGTTCCTTGGATGATGTTTGTTCTACATTTGTGCATGTTTGTTTATTTATGTCAGAATGTATGATTTGATCCAAATGAGTGATAGGGATGAATGCCTATGCATTATGTTTCATTTTGTTGTGCATGTCATTGCCATACTTATGCACTTTTGCATTTTTATATCATGTTAGCACTCATATGTATTTAGGCTTAAGGAGTAGGGATAAGTACCAGCATGATAGATCACCAATCTGCCTAGGAGAAATAGGTTGATGTATTCCATTCTATGTGTGTGGATAATGTTTCATCCTCCTATGTTCATTGGTGTATGAATATGCATATAAGAGTGTATTTAAATTATCCTTCTACACATTTGCATTTCCATGGGAGTAATGTATTTAAATTATCCATTAGTGAATTAGGGATAAACTGGGTAAGTGTGTAGGATACTTCAGCCATGATTGTGGGGAAAGAGTAGACACCCCCCTGTGGTGCTCATGACCCATGTGGAAGAGTGGAGTGGTAAGGAGGCATAAATGGGGTTTAAATCCATATTTTGGAGTGGAAGAAGGGCAAGATCAGAATCCTCAAATGTGGATGAAGACCTTACAGTTGTATCGAGATCTCCAATATATTTCCAACGGTACTGGACTTGTCCAATTTGGCCCAAGGATGAAGGATTTATCGGGTTGGGAAGTTGACTGTAACACAACATGGCCAGCTCCTTGACTTCGTGCATCTGCATTGCGGAATGCGGAAGTCGAGGCGCATTTCTGCAGCACCAAGCACTTTGGCACTCCACAATTCTGAATTTCGCACTGCGGAATGCAGGTGTTGGGGGTGCATTTCTGCAGCGACGGGCACTTTGGCGCTCCGCAGTTCCAACTTTCGCACTACAGAATGCGGAATTTGGGGGTGCATTTCTCCAGATCTGGGTAGTTTAGCGCTTCAAATTTCTGACTTTCGCACTGTGGAATGCGGAAGTCGGGGGCGCATTTCTGCTGCTCCGGGCACTTTGGCACTCTACAGTTCCAACTTTCGCACTACGGAATGCGGAATGCGGAGGCGCATTTATGCAGTGCTGGGTATGGTAGCACTCTAGATTTCCGACATCCTCACTATGGAATGCGGAATTCGGGGGCGCATTTCTACAACATTGAGTATGGTAGCGCTCTGCATTTCCGACTTCTGCACTGCAGAACTCGGAGTCGCATTTCGTTTGACGCCGTGATTTGGAAGTTCTGCCCTTCTAAATTCCAACTAGGGATTACGGTTAGGTTGATTTCAGATCGGAATCCATTGCGGATGCGTGTAAAAATGAGAGAATTGTTGGAAAAAAAATGTACCTGATTTCCTCCCATCACCTTTGAAGGGCACCAAGGCGACCGGAGACATGACAATTGGTATCATAGCCCAAGTTACAACATTGGGGCTACTTTGGGCCAAAGCATGAGTTACAGGCATAGAGATTCCATGAATTGGACCATGCTATGATGGATAATTGGAGAGGGAGAATTCCTCAGCTCTTCCTTTCTGAGTTTTATATATATGAAATTGTGGATAGGAATGTTGAAAATGCAATAGATTAGGTAGATTCAATGTGTATGCATAGTAGGCATATCAAGAGCTAACGCATATTGCATGTAAACTTGTGTGAACTTGCTTGTGCTTGCATGTGGTATTGCATATTGGAAAAATTTGTTAATGAGCACATTGCATTTCAATTTGAATGCACATCCACTAAATGGATTGTGGGAAAAGATTATGCTGCATGCCTTTGATTCTTGCAATGTTGCATAAAGATATGTAGAAAATATTTTTGAGATTCCTTGCTTACACTTTGCTTTGAGAAATTACAAGGACCAAGATGATAGAAGCATGGCTGAAGATGAGGATGAGGATGATATTGCATGATACTAGTAGCCTTGTGAAGAAAGGCTAGAGCACCAATCCATGATCAAGAGGTTGGTGGAAGGACTGTGTAGCCTTGGTAAGAAGCCAACTGATCAGGTAACGACAGTATGTTGATGGAAGCCATGCAGGTAATTGTTATTATGTTAATTGTACAAGTGTTGAAAAAGGATGGGTAAGAATCCTTAACCATGTTTTAATCATCATAAAATGGTATGCATGTAATAGTGAATGCATTTGTGTGAATGAAATACCACATGGTATGGTGAGGTATGTGATAGAAAAGAAATGGGCATTATACCATGTGACTATTTAGATTAGAATGCATTCATATGAAATTATATCATGCCATTTGCATATTTTGGTTATAAGTTTAATAACCAAAGCAAGTGAGGACTTATGGTCCTGTTATAGTAGTGCATGCTATGTGAGATAGCCCTAGTTAGGCCATAATGTGTCTGGAATAGTGGAATGCATGACATTATAGTATAGTATGCATGGATCAATATGCATTAAAAGATTTTGTAAATATGTGGTGGCATGAAGTGAATGCACATTAAAAGCTAATGTAAATATTGTGAATGTGCATGCATGTGTGTGGGTGTACATGTTGTGATGCATTGTGTGAATGCATGGTTGTATTACATATATGTCATTACAATTAGATAATAGATGAAATGATGGATTGATGGTATCATTTCATGATCTGTTGTGAATGCAGGAGAATGATTGCATGAAGGTAGCCATGTTTGATGGGCTACCAGGACGCTCTGTTGGAAGGACAGAGTTGCATGAAAGAATATGGTTGTGAAATAATGAGAATTGGAAATGTTTAAATTGCATAGACAATGTGACGGTATCTTGTAATTCCATTGTGATATATATATATATATATATATTTCGTTACATTGAAGTGCTAATAGCTGGAAGTGTTTTGAGTTATGGAGTGTTATAATTATGAAACACTTCAGTGATTGTTGCAACAATGAAATATTATATGCATGAAAACTTACAAGTGTTTGGACTGATTTAAATTTTCAGATTTCAGGTAGATTGTCTTGGGCATGGCCATGTAGGTAAGTCCATCTTAAAGGATGGAATCTACCATGTGAAAATGCAAAGTATTGTGAGAAAGATCTCATGAATGAGAAATCTGATTTCTGGATGAAACAGATTTGTGAAATTGATCATTTGTTAACAAATACTAATGGTTGTTTGGATCTTCACAATTGTGTCAAAGGGACATGTTGTAGGTGGATGGTTGTGTTATGGTAGCAAGTATAAAACTCTAATGGCCAGAGTGGTTCCATTTACAAGAGCCAAAAAATACGAGGATGTCTCATTTGAACTGCATGTTGGTAAACAATGTGGGTGAGATGGTAAAATTATGCCAAGAGGGCATATGTGGGTTATGGAACGTGAAAGAGAATAGGATGGAAAACCGAGGGACTATTGACTCAGATAATGGATCCCCCATTCCTCATGAATGAAGAAAAGATACATCTGCAAAATGGATGAGTATTCTGTAACCCTAGCTAAGATTATGCATGCCTAATTATTAAGAGTTAATAGGCTGAGCAGGTTTTATTTCTTTCTATTTTAGATTGCTTGAGTATGATTAGGGCCTACATGGCTCACATCCGAAAGGGGTGCACACCTTTTGGGTGTTGGGTTATGTTAGGGTTGTCAATATTGAGTACACCCTAAGAGAATGGACGCATTCCTGGTGTTTCAATATTTGAGAGGGAATGTTATGAAATATGTTTACAATTTTAGAGCAGCAATATTGATGAGCTTGCTTATCCATCTTGTGTTTGCAACTTAAACAGATGCAATTTGGTGCTACACACTAAAGAAGCAAAGTGAAGAAGGGGTACCATCCTTATGTGTGTGAAGAGTTTTTGTATGCTTGATAAACCCAATCGGTGTACTAGCTTGACATTGGTTATTTGGATGTTGTGGTGGTATTGGTGAAGGGTTGTTGTATGCCTGATAAACCCAGTCAATGTATTGGCTTGGCATTGGTTATTTGGATGTTGTGGTGGTATTGGTAAAGGGTTGTTGTATGCCTGATAAACCCAGTTGGTGTAAGGCTTGGAATTGGTTATTTGGATGTTGTAGTGGTATTGGTGAAGGGTTATTGTATGCCTGATAAACCCAATCGGTGTACTGGATTATCATTGGTTATTTGGATGTTGTGGTGGTATTAGTGAAGGGTTTTTGTATGCTTGATAAACCCTGTCGGTGTACTGGCTTGGCATTGTCTACTTGGATGTTGTGGAATAGAATGTGTGTTGTCCAAACATTCGTGTCACATTCCCTCCCATCTATCCAATTTCTGGAAGGGAACAGTATGCCAATCTATGGGTATTTTTAAACTAACTCAGCCCATTCATTAGATTCATACAATTAAAAACCCATGTGTACAGATGTAAATTCAACAAACATGCACAGCGGAGATAAACGCATCCACACACATAATTTCATGTGCATTCAATATATCAATAACAATCATTTAATTTAAACACTGCAGAGGCAAAACACATAGATAGAAAACACTTATCTTTGTTGTGGAATTGTCCCACACAACTAGCTATGTCACTGCAACATTCCTCCCAACCGTAGGTCTCTGCCCAGCCTATATTATTTCAGCACTCAGAGACCACCCCCGAGCTGGGCATGATATCTACAAGGAAAAGGGGACTCTCAAGCTCATACACAACCAAATAATCATTTGCATTTAAGCCAAGCCAGTCCACAACTAGGTTTATCAGGCTAAATCTGAACCCTCTTCATTTGTGGATGCTTCCACTCAAGCTCAATCCAAAACAATGGAAACCCATTTCAACCCCAACAATCCCCTACACACAGAAAACTCATAAATTGGGCATGGATACACATAACAGCAAAATCCCAAGTGTTGGGTATGAATGGAAAACGTGGGAAACCAAAACGAAGTGAGAAATGGGGAAAACAACCCTGGGAAGGCAATTTCATTTTCAGAAAACGTCCATGGGCATTCAAAGAGCTGCAATGGTCTCTACAAACCCCCAAATCGTGCTCTCTCCTTCCCAATGGGTATGTAATACAAAAATGAGTTCCCAGCAATGCCAAAAGGGAGGAAAACACTGGAAATCAGTGGAGAAAAATTCCCAGGAAGCTCCCAACAGGTCTGCAACACAAAAATGCCCTCTTCCCAGCTAGAATACCCAGAGAAACCAGAAAAACGTGGCTGGAAAATGCCCAGGCAGTTCCAAAAACGTGAGAGAGGCAAAACCCCTTCATGGGTAATGGCTTAGGGAGCCAATCATGGTTGTTTTCTTGCCCAAGAAGAAAAAACATGATTTTCCATTAGGGTGGCTTGCCCATACTCAAATTTGGACAGCCATACCTTCCCAATCCCCAAGGCATTAACTACTTCACCCAACTCTTGGGAGAAATGAATGATTGGGCACCAAAGTCAACATGGGTAGTTGATGGTTGATGGGTTCTCTCATTGACACTTGGCTTGACTTCATTGGCTCAAGGGTTTGAATATTTCCCTCCCAATTCTTTGTAACATCATGCCCCCATCTCTTGTTGCATTGCATAGCTAGTTGTGGGCATTTTTATATTAAAATGCATATTTACAATTTCCATGGTTCTCTAGCACATGGGAAACATAATATCCAATACTTGCTTCTTTGAGGTCGAGCGTTCACTAGCGGGGCCTTAGCCTTGAGCTCCACACTAGGAATCATACATAATATGCATACAATATTTACATTATAGCCCAAAATATTACAAGGGTCAAAATGGGGATGTGACATACCCCTCCCCTTGGAATAACACCGTCCTCGGTGTTCCAATACCTAGGAATACATACACGCTTTATACATGTCCAAAATTCACAAAATGTGCAGGTCTGTCTTGCATTTCATTGATTGGAGATGTCAAGGTGAGGTTCTTGAGCCCCTGCACATTGCTCCTACTGGCTGTCGCTTTTCTTGCTACCCCTTGTTCGACATTCGCGGAGGAGGTGACTTCCTCCACATCCCCAACATTCTATTGGAGATAACTACCTATGTTTTCCTTTTTCAGCATTCTTGCTCTCTTCCAGCCTTGGGCGTTTCTTGATGGGGTGATTGGACGAATGTTTCATCATTGGTCCACTTTCCTTTCCCTTACTAATTGCTGCCAGAATACTTTGTACCTCTTTTTGCAGACGAATAGAGTCCTGCAAAACCTTGTGGTTCATCGTATTCTGCTACTTTTGTAGCTTGAGCATCTCTCCAAGGTTTTCTTGGGTCTTGGAAATTGTTTGAAGAATATTTTCAGCTAAGTCCAACATACATGAGACTTCCACACTTTTCATGCTTTCCCAACATACATATGAACTCATTCATGTTCATCCTTTCACAGTGAAATAACTATTTTAGCATTCACAATTTAATTCAAGCAAATAAACACATTCTTCTTCTAGTCATGACATGCATTCAACAATTCTTTGTTTTATAAATGCATCAATAAATAGGAAAGAGAAGAGTAAGAGTTTCTCCCTCTTAGTCTTGTTCCAATCCGGAGCCACTCCATCACTGTGGTTCTATGCTCCTTAGCCTCTTTCACTTTAATGTGAACGCTTGAATTGCCCTTTATTGGCTATGAAACTTAGTGTCTAAGGTCTGTCTAATGCTTTTCAACTTGGGAAGCCCTTCCCATTCTGTTTACAAAACATTTGGTTGCTAGGACCCACTCATGTTCACTAGCACCATCTTTTATTACTTCTCATATTGAGATCTTTAGGACGGTCATATGTCCATATGCATCCCTATGATGCCTTCCTGGTCCTTGCTTCCAACAATACCTACACTCAAACATTGAATCAATTCACATGTTTAGTTTATTTCATAAGGTTTTTCTCTAAACAAGAGTTTGAGAAATCATAACCAAATTACATACACACGTATATTCACAAGCAAGAAGCTGGAAGATAACCAAATAATTATCTGTATTGGATGTCTTCACTTTATTCCACGGGATCCTTCTTTGCTTTACGAGCCTTGGATTTCCCGTGGACACAATTATGAATGTTGGGCCAGCACATAGGCTACTCCACAATCATTCGAATAGGAAATGTCAGGACAGTACGCTGAATGGTTTTATCAATTGTTTAAGGGGTATTGGGCTAGCATACACGTTGTTTCACAATATTAAGTAGTGAATTCCCAACCAGTTACTCTCTAGATTTATCAATAATTTTACAGCGCTTTCAGGGTCTTGCTTTCCTCCAATGACCAAGGTTTCCAACAAAGAAACATTAGTGTATCAGCTTAGTCGTTAGAAGACTTATACCTGAAATCTTCATTATTCCAAACAAGACATAAATGAAACGACATACTTATCTGTATTATGCGTTTCCCCTCTGGTCCACAGGATCCTTCTTCGCTTTGCAAGACTTGGGATCGCCTATGGACTTGGATGTAGTTAATGCTTCACCAGTACACCTTCACGCCGACTAGATTTACCAAGCATTTGGTGGTGCCCAACCAGTCCCATACCTGGTTGGCCCTCTCCATTTCCAAGCCAACACATTCGTCTGGGTCATCGACCAATGGAAAGAAATTGCGCCACCTGACCATTATAGGTCAAGGATCTACTCTGGATCCATAGGCATCTCAGGGTTTTCAGTCAGTCTTAGCGCCCTCCCTCCTACTGCTATCCCAATAGATATTTTATGCCTTCACCAATGTCTCCACACCTTCTTGCACCACAACCCTTCACACACACAACTCTTCATTCATACAAGGGCGTCACTCCTTTTCTGGTGCAAATCAGTGGTTCCTTTTAGGAACTTTATAGGTGACTTTCTAGACTGCAGGTTAGCATGACCCCACTCACACAAGGATGATACCTCTTCTTATTACCCAGCTCTTCGGGCCTATCCATCCCTTCTGTTAATATTTCGTGTGAGCAAAGAAAGGTTACCAATTCCTATACAGTCCTTTTGTGTACCCTTCTTCCCTTTGCCTCTCAATGTGCAGTATCAATGTGCATCTGTGTAGGCGGACAACACAAGAAGGACAAGCAAGATCATCAGTATTGATGTTCAATTTTGTAACCATAATCCATATCATTCACTATCAAGTATTGAAACACCAGGAATGCGTCCATCCCCTTAGGGTGTAGTCAATATTGAAAACCCTATCATGACCCAGCACCAGAAAAGGTGTGCACCCCCTTTCCGATGTGTGTCATGTAGGCCCTAATCATACTCAAGCAGTCTACAATGATATAAATAAGATAGAGCATGCTCTGCATATTAACCCTAATAATTTAGACATGCATGTTCTTGTATAGGGTCACAGAATACTCATTCATTTTGCATATGTATCTCACATGCCTTCTGGGCATAGCTTTACCATCTCACTCTCATGGTTTACCGACATGCAGTTTGGATGAGATATTATTAATGGCGTTTCACCCGAAACCCATTTCCAAATCATGGGGTCTTTCCCATCTAGTTTGGCTTTTGCAGGCCATCACTCCTAGTATTTCTGCAATGTGTCTTCCTGGCACATTTATCAAATAGACAAACAGTTAGCAGAATTTAACAATAAAATTCAAATCTGATTTCTCTAATCAGTCAATGGCATTGATAATTAAACTCAAGTATGAATAGCAATTATGTCCTCTACGGAAACTGATTCGCTTAGCCATGAGTCTATTCTCATATCATTTGGCTCTTGCTCACGGTAGATTCCCATCTTCATCGTGGACTTACCCATATTTTCCATGCCCAAAACAATCTACCTGAAATCTGAAACTTCCATCAACCAAACGCTTTGTAAGTCTCTATGCATATAATATTTCATTGTTGCCACAGTCACTGAAGCATTTTAATATCACCAAAATCATCTACTTCATGTGAATCATTACCATACTAGAGTTGCATGGTTTAATTACATCATTTTATGCAATCATTCTCTTGCATTCACAGCATCTCATGAAATGCTCTTAGAATTGACAATAGTTCACCATTCCATCTATTATCTAGTTGTAATGAAACATACACCACCATCATGCATTCACACAATGCATGTCAACATGTGCACCTATACATATGCATGCACTTTTACATCACTCACAAAATCTTTTAGTGTGCAATCACTCAATGTATAACCACAAGATTGTACATAATATTTTAATGCACATCTCCTCAATGCAACCCTGCATTAATTTATGAGTACTATGCATTCAAACATATTATGGCCTAACCATGTACTACCATGATAGGGCCATAAGTCCTCACTTGCTTTGGTTGTTAAACTCACAACCGTCATGGCATGACATAATTTCATATGAATGCATTGAGATTTCTAAGCAATTATAGGGTGCAAGGATCATTGCCTTCACTTACCCATACCTCACCATACTTGGTAGGTTAACAGTCCCATTCGGGCACTCAATACCATATGCAAACCAAATCATCATAGCTCAAAACATAGTTGAAGGGATCTCACCAAATCTTCTTTCAACATTCATGCAATTAAGCACAAATAACCATTATTTGCATGGATGTTATTAACATCGCTTGATGTTACATGATCAATGGCCTCTTACCAAGGCTACTCAATCCTTTTGCCAACATCATGATCACGGACTTGTTGCACCATTCTCTCTTCATAAGGTTGTTGGTCACATGCAACAACGTCATCAACTTCTTTAGCCATGTTTTGATTGTATTTATCCTACAACCAATGCGGACACAACTAATTATTAGCAACCACCAAAATTATCTCAATTGGCTCATTGCATATGTGAAACCTCACTATTTTACCAATATGCAATGTCCTATTCATGCACAAACATTTCACATGCACTGTGCAATGTTTCTTAATATGCCTACTAGTGCATAGTCATATCATCTATCTAATCTCTTGCATTTCAGCATTCCTATGCCATAATTTATATGCACGCGACCACTTCAGAATTATAAATACAATATCAAGAGGGTAGTGGAGGAATTATCCCTTCCAATTCCGCATTGTAGCATGCAATTTCCTCTTCCACATCATAGTTGATCCAATTTCATGGACTCTCTACCATGCGCACAAGCAATTATTAGCTATGATCTTCTCACAAAGTAGAAATTCAATATATGTATTCACGTATATAACATTCATTCATGATATTTTCCAAGCATACAATTATTATGTTATAAACATAAATGGTTTAAGGTGAGAGATTTCCCTTTTATCAGCGTTGCCTTACTGCTCCCATTGCTTTTCCCCGTTTGGCGCAAATATTAAGGCTAAAATGGCCGCCATTGTCGTGGATGTTAAGATTATTTTTTCCGCCATTGTCACGGATGTTAAGGTTAAAATTGCCACCGGTGGCATGACTCTTATCGCAAATTTTGCCGCCATGTGCATCGCAGATATTAACGCTAATTCTGTCACCGCACACACAGAAGTTAACGTTAATTATGCTGCCGTGCACAAAATTTAACCTTAACTTCACCGACACAGCCTTTGGCAAAATTTTGAAACACTTGGAAAAATTTTGGAATTTTCTCTTCCTTTCGGCGCAGAATTAGCAACATCTCTGCTGATCGTGTGGCAAGAGATAACGTTAAAATATCCAACCGCCAAACCTGCGACCGTTGACCGCTTCCCTTCGGCGCAAAGTTAACATCTATTTCGCCGACCGTTGCGGTGCTTTTGGTCTTATCTTTGCCAACAGAGTCACAAGAGTTAGCCCAATTTTCGCTGTCGCACACGCAGAAAAATTTAGCCTAATTTTTGTCGCCACGCGTGCAGAAAATTAGCCTAATTTTCGCCGCCGCGCGCGCAAAAAATTAGCCTAATTTTCGCCGCCACAACCCTTAGGAAAAATTTCAAAAAAAGTTAGAAATTTTTGAGATTTTCTATTCCTTTTGGCGCAGAATTACCAACTTCCTCGCCAACTGTGTCGCAAAAGATAACCTTAACTTCTGCGCCCGCAAGCCTTCGTCGCTGCGACTGCATCGCAGGTTTTAAGGCTAAAATCGCCGCTGCGCGCAAGCCTCCATCACAACTTTTAAGCCTAAAATTGTTGCCACGCGCAAATTTTAAGCTTAAATCCGCCGCCAGTGACATAGAATTTAACATTACTTTCACCACGCGCATTGCAGATTTTAAAGTTAAAATTGCCGCCGCCGCGCACAAAACTTAACGCTAAAATCGCCGACAGAGCCTTTAACAGAACTCATAAATACTTAGAAAAATTCTGCAAATTTTCAAAGACAGTTAGAATTTTTCTGGAAATATTTGCTTCGTTTCTTTACAGAGGTAAGCCTCTTAGAGATCATACTCACATAGAACAAAATAGAAAAAGTATGTCAAGAAAATTGCACCTCTTTCATGTCAAGAATAAAACAACAAAACAACAAAATAATATAAGATGGCAGAGGTTGCGCCTCCTTCTCTTCTTCATGGGGCAATCAACAAATTCAAAAACAGAATGGTATTGCATTAGAAACAATGTAAGTAATCATTCAACCTGAAAAGGTATTTTCTCCCTCCTTCCTCACTTTCATAACATGAAATCAATGTAAGCAATTTTGCAAGAATCCCCAAAACAGTCATGGAAATGATTTCCCATCTTAATCAAATAAAAGCTATGAGAGCTTCAAGTTTCTCTAATTCATTTTAACTTAAAATAGTACATACATATACACACAATGATTTATATCTCTATGAAAGGCCCAACAGCCGCAGTGTTGAATCATAAGCTCTGCAAACTGTTCAACCTTAGTCTGTTGAGGCCCAACATGGTCATCTATGGTGTTTAGAAGGGGATCTTCCCTTGTAACTGTGATCATACTTGGCCCATAAAGGCCCAATGTTGTAGCCTATGGCTCTGATACCAATCTATCACATTCCCTCCCATCTATCCAATTTATGGAAGGGAATATGATGCCAATCTATGGGGCTTTTTAAACTAACTCAGTCCATTCATTAGATTCATACAATTAAAAACCCATGTGTACAGATGTAAATTCAACAAACATGCACAGCGGAGATAAACTCATCCACACACATAATTTCATATGCATTCAATATATCAATAACAGTCATTTAATTTAAACCTTGCAGAGGCAAAACACATAGATAGAAAACACTTATCTTTGTTGTGCAATTGTCCCACACAACTAGCTATGTCACTGCAACGTTCCTCCCAACCGTAGGTCTCTGCCCAACCTGTATTATTTCAGCACTCAAAGACCACCCCCGAGCTGGGCATGATATCTACAAGGAAAAGGGGACTCTCAAGCTCATACATAGCCAAATAATCATTTGCATTTAATCCAAGCCAGTCCACAGCTGGGTTTATCAGGCTAAATATGAACCCTCTTCATTTGTGGATGCTTCCACTCAAGCTCAAGCCAAAAAAATGGAAACCCATTTCAACCCCAACAATCCCCTACACACATAAAACTCATAAACTGGGCATGGATACACATAACAGAAAGCGTGGGCAACCGAAACGAAGTGAGAAATGGGGAAAAAAACCCTGGGAAGGCAATTTCATTTTCAGAAAATGTCCATGGGCATTCAAAGAGCTGCAATGGTCTCTACAAACCCCCAAATCGTGCTCTCTCCTTCCCAACAGATATGTAATACAAAAATGAGTTCCCAACAATGCCAAAAGGGAGGAAAACACTGGAAATCAGTGGAGAAAAATGCCCAGGCAGCTCCCAACAGGTCTGCAACACAAAAACGCCCTCTTCCCAGCTAGAAGACCCAGAGAAACCAGAAAAATGTGGCTGAAAAATGCCTAGGCAGTTCCAAAAACATGAGAGAGGCAAAACCCCTTCATGGGTAATGGCTTAGGGAGCAAATCATGGCTGTTTTTGTTGAGATATTGTAACTTCAAAGAATATTATATTTGTACTTTATTATTCCGGAGACGATTCATTCCTCCGTGAAGATCCTATTGTATATCCGAAGATGTTTATTCCTCCGTTGGAATGTGGTAACTTGGGTTATTAGACTTCCCTAGTGGGGGTCGGCCCTGTATGTGTTATGTGGGTCAAAGGGTTATTAGACCACCCTAGAGGGGTCGGCCCAGTCAATTGTAGTGGGGTATTTAACCCATTGGTTAAATACGAGCCTACATGTCTTGTGTCAAAGATAAGTCAAAGTAGTGTATAAATAGAGGAGGTGTATTCCTCATTTTACACACTCACTCACTTGAGAGTAGCGTACTTGTGGAGGAGAGGTCTGCTATGATGGAGGAGGAGCTTATGCTCAGGGTTTGCATCTTTGTATATTGCTGGTCATCTATATTGAGGAAGCTTTACTGGGTTTTCTACCCCATGAGGGTTTCCCAGGATAAATCTGTGTCTCTTGTGTTTATGCTATGCTTGTTGTTTCTTCAGTGATCCTATATATGCTATTATTGTGAAATGGAATGTAATTCTGCTATTTTCTGTCTTAGCATATTAAATCTTAACAGTTTTCTTGCCCAAGAAGAAAAAACATGATTTTCCATGAGGGTGGCTTGCCCATACTCGAATTTGGACAGCCATACCTTCCCAATCCCCAAGGCATTAACTACTTCACCCAACTCTTGGGAGAAATGAATGATTGGGCACCAAAGTCAACATGGGTAGTTGATGGTTGATGGGTTCTCTCATTGACACTTGGCTTGACTTCATTGGCTCAAGGGTTTGAATATTTCCCTCCCAATTCCTTATAACATCATGCCCCCATATCTTGTTGCATTGCATAGCTAGTTGTGGGCATTTTTATATTAAAATGCATACTTACAATTCCCATGGTTCTCTAGCACATGGGAAACATAATATCCAATACTTTCCTCTTCAAGGTCGAGCGTTCACTAGCGGGGCCTTGGCCTTGAGCTCCACGCTAGGAATCATACATAATATGCATATAATATTTACATTATAGCCCAAAATATTACAAGGGTCAAAATGGGGATGTGACAATTCGTTATTCTATGAACAGGTGATCTAAGGCTTACAGAAACTCGGTTACCTTTCGATGCACACCCGAAGAGCGTTGGAAGGGGTGGGGCAGGTATTGTGGGTGCCATAGTTGTCTGAAGTCAATGTAGGATACCTATGGAGCTAAAGGAAGATGCTCATAAAGATAATTATTTGGTTATCTTGCAGCTTCTTGCTTATTTAATATGAATATACATGTATATATGATATTTAAACTCTTGTGTAGATATAAACCCTATGAAAATGAACTTGACATTTGAATTGACTCAATGTGTGAGTGTAGGTAATGATGGAAGACAGAACTATGAAGGCATCCTGAGGATACATTTGGACATGTGACTATCTTGGAAATCTCAACATGAGCAGCAATGGAAGATGGTGCTAGTGGACTTGTGTGGGTCCTAGCAGCCAAGAATTTTGTTGACAAACTATAGGAGGCGGTTCCCTGGTTGAGAAGCTTTGGATAGAACTTAGACACTAAGTATCATAACCAAAACAAGAAAGAGCAATTCAAGCATTCACATTGAAGTGAAAGAGGCTAAGGAGCATGGAACCACAGTGGTGGTGTGACTCCAGAACAAGACTAAGAGGGGAAAACTCTTACTCTTATCTTTCCTTTTTGATTGCATTTAGAAAACATAAAATTGTTGAATGCATGATATGGTTGAGATATGATTGTATTTATTTGCTTGAAATAATTGTGAATTCTGGAATAGTTAATTCCCTATGAAAGGATAAACATGAATGAGTTCATGTGTATGTTGGGAAAGCATGAAAATGTGGAAGTCTCATGAATAAAGCATGCAATTTCCATGTCAGTTGGGAAAATAATTGACTGATTTAATGTTTATGCTATGCCTGTCCTAACAAGATTTGCAATGATGAATTTCACAGGTGATAAATTGAAATCAATTGGTTGCAGTTGTTACAATACAAGTGGTGCTAGCAAGCAACGCATGTGGGTGTAGGAGGTGGGTGAAGAGCATTATTCATGAATTTGATGGAGTATGGGACAGCCCTGAAATCTGTAAGGAAAGTTATGGGGATCTTCCTTGCTTGTCCCATAAGCCACCCTACCTCGTGGAGGATGCATTCCTCATTCCCAGACCTTGGTTGATCATACAAGCATCATTTGCACCCTTATATGACCGAGAAGACCAAGCAGAGAGCATGAAAACTAGGAATCGTGATCCTGAGTAAGGCGGCAAATTACAAAGCCAAAGATGCACAGAGAATTGCATGGGAAAGGAAAATCGTGGATAGTATCCATAGGCCCGAACCTTGGTGCATTTTGGAGAGATTTATACGCCCAAAATCCTTAGGAAACCCGTGAGAAACCCAGGTATGTCAGCCCGAAATTGTAGACGTGGGATAGAGCTTCGGCCGCAACGTGAAGAGAGATCCAAGTGTGGATTGGAGTGGGAAGATGCCAAGAGGTTTTAGACTGCATGGTAGAGCCAGAGTGGGCTCATTTACCTTGATCTAATAGTCAGTACCAGCCACACCTTCAAATTTTAGTGCCAAGGGAAGGGGCGCCCTAGGCACTGTGCAACATAGAAGGGGACCTTACTTATGCTAAGAGTGGAGGGCATGGGGGTGTCTAAAATACCTGAGGTCATTGGGATATGCCTATATCTCTTTGGATGAGTTTATTAACCTAGAAAACCCTTACCTTCCTCCCCATTTGCTTGAAAAATCAATTGTTTATTGGATGCCCTGAAGGACTATGCCTAAGGCTGTGAGTGAGCTTGCCTAGTCCCTCCTTAGTGGATACATAGCCCCAGCTCGGGGATGGTCTCTAAGTGCTCAAATAGTACAAGTTGGGAAGAGACCTACGGTTGGGTTGGAACGTTGCAGTCCATAGCCAGTTTGCTTGCAGATTCAATGGAAGATATAAGTGTTCCTTATTCCTTGAATGATGTTTGTTCTGCATATGTGCATGTGTGTTTATTTATGTCAGAATGTATGATTTGATCCAAATGAGTGATAGGGCTGAATTCCTATGCATTATGTTTCATTTTGTTGTGCATGTCATTGTCATACTTATGCACCTTTTCATTTTTATATCATGTTAGCACACATATGTATTTAGGCTTGAGGAGTAGTGCTAAGTACCACCATGCTAGATCACCAATCTTCCTAGGAGAAATAGTTTGATGTATTCTATTCTATGTGTGTGGATAATGTTTCATCCTCTTGTGTTCATTGGTGTATGAATCTGCATACAAGAGTGACTTATTATACTTCTTTACATTTGCATTCCCATGGCTATAATGTATTTAAATTATCCATTGATGAATTAAGGATAAACCGGATAAGTGTGCAAGATACTTCATCCATTACTGTGGGGAAATAATAGAGACCCCCTATGGTGCTCATGACCCCTGCGGACCAGATGAATGGAGAGGACATGGCAGAGTGGAGCAGAGCTTCTTTGTGGAGTGGTAAGGAGGCATAAATGGGGTTTAAGGCCATCTTTTGCAGTGGAAGAAGGGTAGGATCAGAATCCTCAAGTGTGGATGAAGACCCTACAGTTGCATATATATCTCCAAGATATTTCCAATGGTACCGAACTTGTCCAATTTGTCCCAAGGATGAAGGAGCTATCGGGTTGGGAAGATGATTATAACAGGGCATGGCCAGCTCCTCCACTTCTCGCATCCGCAGTGCGGAATGCGGAAGTCGGGGGTGCATTTCTGTAGTGTCGAGCACTTTGGCACTCTGTAGTTCTGAATTCCGCATTGCGGAATGCAGAAGTCAAGGGCACATTTCTGCAGTGACAGGAACTTTAGCGCTCCGCAGTTCCGACTTTCGTACGGCGAAATGCGGAAGTAGAGGGCGCATTTCTGCAGCGCCGGGCACTTTGGCGCTCCACAGTTCTGACTTCCGCACTACAGAATGCAGAAGTCAAGGGTGCATTTCTATAGTACTGGGCACTTTGGCGCTCCGCAGTTCCCACTTCCGCATTGCGAAATGCAGAATTCGAGGGCGCATTTCTGCAGCGCCGGGTATGATGGCGTTCTGCATTTCCGACTTCCGCACTGTGGAATGCGGAAGTTGGGGGCACATTTCTATAGTGTCGGGTATGGTGGTTCTCTGCATTTCTGACTTCTGCACTGCGGAATACGAAATTCAGAGTCGCATTTTATTCGACGTCATGATTTGGGCGCTCATCCCTTCTGAATTTCAACTGCGTATTGCAGCAAGGTTGATTGCGGATTGCGTATCAGAAGCCATTGCGGCTACGTGTAAAACAGAGAGAATTGTTGGAAAAAAAAATGTATCGGATTGTTTCCCATCGCCTCTGAAGGGATCCAAGGCAATCGGGAACATGACAAGAAATGACCTGATACTACTATGGTATGGAGAAGAGGAGGACTCACACAAAATAGAGGTTTCATACCAAGAAATATTTTGAAAGGAAACTGAAAGAAGAGCTTCTGACGATATACCCTTTCCATGAGGCACATCAATAGCCAAAACTTGAATGAAAAGGATTTTTTCTACCACCAAATATCCCTTCTTCGACTGTATTTCTGGGGATATCATCTAAAAATAGGCCATAGGAGTATAGTGTTCCATCCTTGGAACTTCTAAAACATTCACTTGATTCCCTTCTAAAAACATGCCATACTTTTGTGTTGGGGCCACATTTTCCTTCCCTTTGGCTGAGGGTGCGGGTTTGTTATGCATGAAAGAAGCTACATTTTTATTATAAGGGAGGTGAAAAATTTCAGCAATGTGTCCATAATTGTGACACTTGTGACATCTAAATGGCATGCCTTCATAGTATAGACTTTGAACATATGATTTTTTCCTGACTACAAACTTCATCTCTTCTAACATACCTTCCCTAGTGTCTAGATTTACCAATATATGGGCCACTTTCATCTCACCAGATCCTTCTGTTTGTGCTAGAAATTGTCCCTAGACTATGGAGGGAACAAGCTAGTACAATCTCAAAATAATCAATGGAAAATAAGGTTTGCTTTTGTGATTTTTTGGTTTGAAGGTTTCATATTCAAGAAGATAATCAATTATTCAACCAATGCAAAAACTAAATCATGTAAATCCAAGAACTGAGATAAAACAATGTAAGATGATAAACATAAACCCTAAGCATTCATTTGCATAGTACCGGTTCAGTCCACAACACATGAGCATTCGCATGAGTAAAAACCTTAAACAAGGAATGAAATCACAAGTTGAGTGGTCAAAACGACCATAAACAAAATCAATAAACAAAATATAGTGGCTCATATTCAGATATAGATCAATCTCAGTCTTCAAAATTTACAAGAGAGCCATGTGCATTAGTCTGAATCTGTATCTCAATGCTCCAGTCTGTATATTACTTCTTGAAACAAAAATCGAACCCCCTCAAAAACGACTATCATTGTCTTTATACAAAATTTCTTGAAGCAAAACCTAACTGCTTCTTTTAACTAAAAATTGAAATAGCTTAACTAAACTTGCTAAATGTCTTTGAACCAAAGTCATAAAAATATTACAAAATTCTTTTAAATAAAATATTTCTTAAGCCTACATTTTGAAATAGGATTCAACAGCTACTTTGAAGTACGAAGTATGTACTTCATTTTCCCGTATCTTTCCACGCTTGTCCACTAATCTGAAGATGGAAGATCGTAGCCCACCATTTCTCTAACCATGACTCTCATTTCAATGTGATCTGCATAGTATTCTTGTGAAAAATGTACTTATTCCCGATTACCAAACATAACCATTTTCATCAACTATGCTTGAAACATGAAATATCTTCTATTGGAGAAACCTGCTAATTGTGAATGGATATTCTCTGCTAAAAATTCTTCAAACTTCTTCTACTTTCGGAGACGAGAAACTTAATTTCTGTGTCAAATATATTTAAATCCCTATCTTCCAGAGCATTCTTAACCCTACCCGTGTTTAAACTTGAATCTTCTTCCATATTCTCACAGTAAACACGTTTTTGTCACTAATGGAACCAGTTGAAAGGGCCTACCTGTCGCTAACAACCTCTGTGAATGTCCTGTTGCCTGCTTCGTCTTCCATTCATCCAGAAGCTTCTGACTTCGACAGGTTCCAGAACAAATGTCAACTTCCCACACTGACTCTTATATATATAACCTTTTTCCTCTTAAACTTCAGTCTTTTTTACCAGTTGTCCATCTTTTCCATCCGTTGATTTATCATTTTCCAATCATAGCCATCAGATTTGATGTTCTTTTAATTGATTTGACATCATTCTCTATCCGTCGTTGGATCATCCTTTATGTTCTGATCTCCGCCGTCTATTCATCAACACAATGGTGTCGCATTCCTCTAAGGTGGTTTTCATTACCGCTCATCCTCCTTGTGACAAAGCCTGGCGTCAACACCTATCAAGTGGTTTCATTTTATCGCATCCACAAATATCCTTAACCATCGTGCATCTTCTCGGTGCGATGATACTCCAGGACTGTTGATCTTCTTTTGCAATGTATCTACAGTATATAGTAGCACTACTTTTAACCTTACACCTCTTCTTTCCCGTGGGACACATACCACTATCTTCTATGCACCTTTGAAACTTATTACCGTTGATTTTAAGCTTTCCAACAATCTTAGCCGTGAATCTTCCAAGATTTGACGTATGTTTTATGAATATATTCTGAACCGTTAGATTTTTCAAATCCCAACCGTTGATCTTCTTACCCTGCCTTCCGCTACAATGGTTTCGCATCTTATTGGGGTGGTTTTACTTACCATTTCCTTTTCTTGCAAGGCACTCTTCAATCACCACCTGTCCAACAATATCACTTATCGCAACCACTCTCACACTTATTCCCCGCACGTTTTTTCAATGAAACGATCAATGAGAGCCATAGATCTCCTATCAGCACTCAATCAATGGTGCAATCTGCACAATGGTTAGCTCTTAAAACATTTTGGTTTCGGACTATAGTTTTTTGGCATTTTTTATCATTTTGGTTGCATTTTAATACTTTCTTTTGAAATTCCTTTGAGTTTTCTTATACTTAATGCTTCCAAATCAATTCTTTTCACACCTTAGCACCACTCATGCTTTCAGTGTAAACCATAAGCATATTTTTTAAGTAAGCATTTTGAAAACCTTGAAGAGAAATATAATGTTTGATAAGCCACTAAGGGTGAAATTAATTAAAACAAAGGAAAACTATAACATGAAACTAAAGAAAAAATCAAAATCATAAAAAAGAAAGAGAAATAAAGAACAAACAATTTAAAAGAAACACATAAAAATGGGGAACAATTTCATTGTTAACATATGGCTCCTACTAAAGGATTAAAGCCTCCTTGTGAGGTTTCAAGAACCTGTAGATTAGTGCCTTCTTCCGTCTGAACTAAAACTTCCCTTTTATTCTGCAAGCTTCCATTGGGTATGGAGTCTTATTTCTCACTGGTATGTACAATGAGTGTGATTTCTTTCATTTTCAATAACTATAAAAAATTTTAAGGAATCGTCCATTGACTGGACTGGACAATTCTTCACCTTCTAAAGTCTACAATATGAAAGTATTATTTTCCAAAATATTAGAAATTATAAAGGGACCTAGCCACAAATTGTCAAACTTACCATGCTGACCCTTTTGATCTCTCCTAGCATCCCATCTGAGCACCATGTCACCAGGAGAAAAAGTATCTTCCTTTACCTTCTTATCAAATCTTCCTTTGATTTTATTCCTGTATGCTTGAGCCTTTTCTGCTAAAGCTTCTCGTTCTTGTTGCAATTCGACCAATGAGAAAATTATTCTTTGAAGATAATTAGATTCTTCTTAACTATCTTGGAAAAATTTCATTACTGGAATGCCTAGTTGAATAGGAAAAACTACATCTGTACCATACACCAATTGAAATGGAGACAAACCTATTGCTTTCTTGGTGGTTATTCTGTCTGCCCATAATGCATACTTAAGCATGGAATCCCAATATCTCTTATTTTAATTTAACAACTTCTTGATACTCTGAATGATGTTTTTGTTTGATGACTCTGCTAATCCATTACCCTGGGCGTAATAAGGTGTAGAATGCCTCAAATCAATTCCATTCTGCTCACAAAAACTAGCCATGGCTTTTGACTTGAAAGTTGGTGCATTATCAGTCAACAACTTTTGAATACAACCAAATATACTTAAAATGTTTTCTTGTATAAAATTCATGATGACTTTATCAGTTGCATTGCGTGTTGGAATTGCCTCCACCCATTTAGTGAAAAAATATGTAGCTGTAAGTATCCACCTGTGTTTTCCACTAGATGAAGGATTGATCTCTCCTATAAATTCTAATCCCCATTGTTGAAAAGGTTCATCCACTGCAATAGGCTTTAATGGTAGGGATATAATTTTCTACTTACCAGCAAACTTTTGACATTGAACACAAGCTCTCACTTGTTGATACACATCTGAAAATAAAGAGGGTCAGTAATACCCAGACCTGAGAATCTTATAGGCTGTAGATTTCCAATACCTGTGACCCCCACAAGCACCCTCATGCAACTCTGACATGACTTCTTCTACTTGTGAATTTTCAAACACCTAAGTAACACTCCACCTGGATCCTTCCAGTATAACTGTTGATTCACCAAACAATATTTTGTGGCCTTCAACTTCAAAGATCTAGATGCCTTCTTATCGAAATGAGCAGGACATTGTAAATGCAATAAAAAATGAACTATATCAGCATACCATTCTGATTGTGCATATTTATCCATAGTTTGTTCTTGATTTTGTTTCATTTGCAATTCCTCTTGTGTTGGCTGATTTGCCACCAAATGAATATCCAAAGCCTCACCATTTGAATAAGCTAACAATCTTGCTAAACCTTGTCCTTTCACTAGCTTTGTTGGCCTAATTTCTACCTCATATTCCATAATTTTTGCAATCCATCTACCCCTTTTACCTTCACTGTCTGACTGAGTTAAAATTTCTTTAATCACGGCATTAGGTACATAGGCAATTATCTTCAAATGCAGAATGTAGATTCTGAAAAACTTCAGGGCTTTAACAAGTGCAGATGCTTGCTTCTCAAGTGTATTGTACTTTAATTCTGAGTCTCTGAGAGTCTTACTGAAGAAAGCTATAGGCTGCTCTAAACCATCTGCATTTTTTTGTAGTAGAACAACAACTATTGTGTCCTAGGATGCAAAAGAAAAAGTGAGAAAATCTTTTGAAGAATCTGGACTTACCAAGACTGGGGCTTCTGTCAAATCCTGTTTAATCTTCTCAAATGAAGCTCTAGCTTCTGCTATCCATTTCACCTCCTGATCCTTCCTCAACATTGATGTGATATGTTTGATAGTTTCAACGAAATTTGGGATGAACCATCTCAGAAAATTAATTTTCCCGATGAATGATCGAACATCTTTTTTACTTCTTGGGATAGTAATCTTCAAGATTGCTTTGACTCTCTCAAGGTCTATTCTAATGCCATCTACTGAAACAAGATGTCCTAGAAGCTTCCCCTCCTGAACAGCAAAATGTGACTTCTTAGGGTTTAATGACAACCCAAATTTCATGCACTTCAAAAATGTTTGTCTCAGATGTTGCAAGTGTTCATCATCAGACTTAGAAAACACAGTGATATCATCAAGGTAAATTGCTACAAATTTCCCTTTTTCTCCAACAAAGGCTATATCCATAGCTCTTTGAAATGTTGCACCAACATTCACCAAACCAAATGGAATCTTATCGTACATGAAAGTACCCCAAGGAGTTGTAAAAGCAGTCGTTTCCCTATCATATGGATGCACAACAATTTGATTGTACCCTAAGAATCCATCAATTATCAAGATTCTCTGAGCACCAACCACTTTCTGCAAAATTTTCTCAATATTAGGCAATGGATAATTGTCCTTCAGTGAAGCTCTATTCAAATTTCAGAATTCAACACATAACCTAATCTCTCCATTCTTCTTTCATACTGGAACTAAATTTTCCACCCATTATGAATATCTGAGTGGAACAATTATCTTTGCATCCAATAACTTCTTGACCTCCTTTTCTATGACTGGTAGCAAGGTTGGATTAATTCTCCTTAACGTTTGTCTAAAATGTTTCACATTTGGTTTTAAAGGAACCTTATGTTGTGTTAGAGCTGCGCGCTAGGGTTAGTTGAGCACGTGAGAGGGTAGCAAGGGCTGTGTGGAGAAGAATGGCGGCGCCTGGGGGAGGGGAGGCTGCCTCCCCCCCCCCCGTCCAAATATGATGAGGAAGCCTTCAGCAGGCTTGTCCACGGCAGAGGCAAGAAAACCTCTCCTCTGGAGGTCCCGAAATTCATAAAGAAGCTAGAAGAAATCCCATAAATCTCCCTGCCTGAAGAAAAACCAATGAAAATAGCTCTGGCTTTGGCAAAACGAGGTCTCGTGGGGCAGTTCATGGGCCTATGGCCCTCCACTAAAACAACAGACGACTGGATACAGAGGAATTGGAGGCCCAACCTCAAAAAAGGAGTGACTTGTTACCCTGTAGGGCGAGGGTTCTTCATCTTTGAATTTATCTCAGAAGAATATCGAGACTTAATCTTTAGAAATGACCCCTACTTCATGGGGACGCAGGGCTTATATCTGAATAAATGGACACCAGACTTTGATCCTTCGATCGATCTCCCCAAGGAAGTGTTGGTGTGGGTCAGGCTCCCTAACCTCCCGGTGCATTGCTGGGACTTCGATTCCTTGCAGAGAATAGGGAATGGAATCGGGCGATTCATTGATAAAGCTGATAATAAGGGCTAATATACCTGTGCCAGAATCTGCGTTGAAGTTGATCTGGAAGCCGGTCTCCCGGAGGCAATAAAATTAAAAGTCGGATCATGGACTCATTACCAGAAGCTGGATTACGAGCATCTTCCCTTCAAGTGCAGGAACTGCCAAGAACATGGCCACTTCCAAAGATATTGTCCCAAGCTAGTTGCTGAGAAAGAAGACGCTGAAGGATGGCAGAAAGTAAAAAAGGGAAAACCCACGAATATTGCCAGAAGCAAGGAAAGAACGGCCCAGGGTCCTCCAAAGGAAGGTAGCTCAAAAACTTCTAATCAGGAAGATCCTAATGTACCCCAAAACCCTGGAAATATACCAGAAGCTAATGAAGCCCGGGCACCACAAGACCCAACCGATCCAATCCATCAACCTGGTGTCGCCAGTCCATCCAAAGAACACGTTAGCCTAGGCTCGGAAACAGGAGTTGATTCCTCCGAGGAAGGTGACACCAAAGCCAGCAGTCAATCAGGCACCCCGGATCAACCAAAACGCGGATGGAAGACAGAGAAGAAGAGAAGGGAAGAGCAGTCCTACAAGGACGTGATCCAAGGCTCTCAACACACCATACCTGAAATGATGAACACCAGATCCGGAATGAGGATGGGAAAGACCCCGAAAGGGGGTCATCACCCTCCCCCAGGTAAATAATGCAATTCGTCTCCTGGAATTGCAGAGGACTAGGCATCCCTCTAAAAGAAGAAGCTATAAGGGATTTAGTAAGAGTAATGACGCCTGAAGTCCTACTAATCCAGGAGACGAAGCTGGAGGAGGATGCTCTTCTCCGTGCAAGCAACTCGTTTTGGAAGAAAGGCCCAGCTAGGGCTGTAAGTGCAAGAGGAGCCTAGGGAGGCTTAGCAACCTTCTGGGACTCTGCAAAGCTTGATCTAGTTGAAGAAGAAGGAACCACTCACTGGTTATTCACCAAGCTGCTTCATAAATATTCCGTCCATCATGTAAGTCTCTTTAATATTTATGCTCCTGTCTCTTTTTCTGAAAAAAAGGAATGTTGGGATACCTTAAAATTGTTCCTGAGTCTCCACAAGCCTGAAAACCTAGTGTTGGCTGGAGACTTAAATGTAACTCTAGCTCTGGCTGAAAAAAAGGGGGATCAATAGTGTGGGACCCTGCAAGAGAGTGGGTTGAAGACCTGATGTTGGATTGGGACCTTGAAGACATCACCCCTGACAAAGGAAAGTACACCTGGTCAAATAAAATATTAGGACTTGGTCACATTGCTGCCCACCTTGACCGGTTCCTTCTTCACTCCTCCTGCCTAACCCTAGGGCTGATGGCATCCTCAAAGATTCACCTGCATTATACTTCTAATCATAAGCCGATCTCCCTCTCTCTTCATCCCGATGAAAGGTTAGGGCCTATTCCCTTCCGGTCCAGCCCAATTTCGGTAACCCAGGAAGGTTTCCTCGACCTTGTTTCTAACTCTTGGAAAGAACCAGTTCATGGCTCCCCGTTCTTTGTTTGGGAAGAAAAGCTTAGAAGGCTCAAAGTGGCCTTGAAAGACTGGGCTAAAGGACTGGGTTCCCCAATGGCTGAAAGGAAGAGAACCCAGAAGGCCTTGGAACGGCACCAGTTAATCTTGGAAGAGTCCCCTGTCACTCCTGCTTTGCTATTCCGGGAAGCTGAGCTTCAAAGGGAGTACCATAAAGCCTGTAGAGAAGAGGAAACCTACTGGAGAGTCAAGTCAAGAACGCTTTGGCTATAAGCTGGAGACAAAAATACCACATTCTTTCACAAGCAATCCCAAGCCAGAAAGATTTATAATTCCATCAATGAAATTCAGACTCAAGGCCAAGTGATAAAGGACTTTAGAGGCATTAAGGAGGCAGCCCATTCCTTTTTTAAAAGTCTTTACTCCACCCCTGACCAGGATCCTGTGGAACCGAATTCCTATCCTCTCTCAGAGATTCCAAAGTTGGTTAATGATGAGGACAACCTGCAGCTGAATAGCCCTATTAGTATTCGAGAAATTAAGAAAGCCCTTGACAAAATGGACCCAGATAAAGCTCCAGGGCCGGACGGATTCACAGCCCGGTTCTACATCTCCTACTGGGACATAATAGAGAAGGACCTGTATAGAATGGTGAAGAAGTCCCAGAACTGCAACAAATTGGGGGGCAGCACAAATTCCTCCTTTCTGGCTCTCATCCCAAAAGAAAAAGGCACTAAAAACTTCAGCAGATTCAGGCCTATATCCCTGTGTAACACGGGTTATAAAATCATAACCAAAATAATGGCTAATAGACTTAAAAGAATCCTGCCTAAGCTGATTCCGAAAAACCAAGGGGGGTTTGTGAGAGGAAGACAGATTTTGGACAACATTATTTTAGTGCAAGAAGCCATCCATTCTGGCTACAAGAGAAAAGAGAAGGGTATGGTGGTAAAGCTGGACTTGGCCAATGCCTTTGACAGAGTCAGGCATGATTTCCTTTATGCATCCATGAGGAACTTCGGATTCAATCAGAAATTCATTATGTGGGTCAAAGCTTGCATCTCATCCCCATGGATCGCCCCGCTGGTCAATGGGCATCCTACTGATTTTTTCCAAGCCTCAAGAGGATTAAGGCAAGGCTTCCCTCTCTCCCCGGTGTTGTTTGTCATTCAAGCCACTGTCCTAAGCTACCAGCTGAACAGAAGTCTCCAAAATAGGTCTCTTCCAGGCATCAGAATTGTCCCAAAGGTCAAGGATGTAAACCATGCCCAGTTCACCGATGATACACTTCTACTGGGAGTTGACAACCTCAACACAGCTAGGAACTTTAAAATCGAGCTGGACTATTACAGGAATACCTCCGGAAGTGAAATAAATTTCCTCAAAAGCAAGGTCTATGGCTGGAACTGTTCTCCCCGTGCAATGCTGGAGATAGCTCGGATTCTCGAAATGGAAGGCATCACCATTTGTGACACCTTTACTTACCTGGGCATTCCTATTTTCAAAGATACCCCTAGAGTTTCCCATTGGCTGCCAATGCTGGACAAACTAAAAAACAAGATCCACGGGTGGGGGGCAACTTGGCTCAACAAAGCAGGCAAAGTGATTTTAATGAACTCTGTCCTCACCAGCCTTCCAATCTATCAATGTTCGGTGCTGCTAGCTCCAAAAACCATTACAAACAGAATCAATGAGCTGCTTCGTCGATTCTTGTGGGAGGGTGGCCGTAATTGTCATAAAAAACTCCATCTAGTAAGCTGGGACAAGATCACAAGGCCAAAAATGGAAGGGGGCCTTCAAATAAGAGACGTGGCCACCCAAAATCTTGCCATGGGAGGCAAAATTCTCTGGAAAATGATAACTGGCAAAAGAACCTGGAGCAAGCAAATCCTCAAGAATAAATACTTTACAGGAGACAGACAGAGATGTCTTGAAAGGGCCACAAAATTGCAGAAAGGCTCCCCGATTTTTTCACTATGTAAAAGAGCCATCCCATTCTTCACTTCTAAGCTCACGTGGTCTCCTGGCAATGGAGGAAAAATCAGAATATGGGAGGACGCGATCCTTGGGGATCATCCTCTCATCAACATCAGTGACCTGGGCAATATAAAAGAATAGCTCCACACTAATAATTGCAGAACGCTGAGGGACATATCAGTCTAGAACATAGATGAGGATGAATCTTGGGCAAATTGGAACCTGAGCGATTATCCTCACGATTTAGAAGAAGAAGCTGCTACCCTGCTAAATCTATTGCAAGGAAAGTCTCCCATCAGCACCAGAGCTAAAGACAAACGCAGCTGGGGATCTCGATCGGGAATGTATACTGCATCTGAGGGCTACGCTGCGATTTTGGAGGTGCCTTGGGTCCCTCCCAACCCTGGGCCGTGGAAAGCTCTATGGGATTTCGCCTCTATTCCAAAAATTACATTTTCATCTGGACTGTCCTTCATAACAGCATATTGACAGGAGAAAAGTTGAAGAGCAAAGGCTGGGCAGGGCCATCCCGATGCCCTCTGTGCAACCAAGCTGAAGAAACCATCGATCATTTGTTCATTTCCTGCGAATTCACTAAAGAGGTTTGGAGTCTCACGATAGGCTCAAACGCTGTAAGTCTTCCTAACTCAATCAAGGAGCTGATCAGCAGCTGGATCTCTCTTGCCCCCTTCGATTTAAGCAAAAAAGACATCCTCAAGCTAGCGTGGATGTGGACCCCAAAATTTCCTTGCTGGGAAGTCTGGTTGGAAAGAAATAACAGAATCTTTAAGGAGAAATGCAGACTTCCAACTCAAGTGGCAGTTAAGGCTAGGGCCATGCTCTCTGAAGCTTTAAGCACCAAGTCAACTCTCAGAAATAAGGAAACTCTCTCGCCTGAAGAAGAGCGTTGGTTTAAGGAGATCAATGTGAACCAGCAAAGCAATAAAGCTACCAATCCTCCTCAAAAGGCTCACTGGGAAATTAGGCTGGAAGAACAAGAATTCATCAAGTGGAGATCTGTCCTAAATGAATGGTGCCTTTTTTTTTACGGGGCCTCGAAAGGGAATCCCGGTCAAGCTGGAGGAGAAGGCATTATTCTCGATCCCTCCGGCACCACCGTCTTGTCCTATGCCTGGGGCCTAGGACACGCATCCAACAACCATGCTGAGTATCTTGCGCTGTGGAAAGGATTGAATCAAGCAAGAAAGATGAACATTCAGAAGCTTACTATCTTTGGTGACTCTAGGCTGATAGTCAAGGATTTACACACCAAGAAGATGCCTACCAATATAATCCTGACCCACATCCACAGGAAAGTCCTCCTCATGCTTAAGCACTTCAAAACTCATAAGGCTTACCACGTTCTAAGGAATCTCAACAATCTAGCAGATGTTGAAGCTAACCGCGGTGCTAGCCTGAGTAAGAGTCAACTTATTGTTAACGGAGAAATATCAAAGCACCCGCTCCCCTAAGGTTAAAGAGACATGGTCTCCCTGTTCTTTTGGGCATTCCCCAGCATCCAACAGCATAATTCTGACTTGTTTATTAAGCAGGAAATGAAGCTTGGTACAGCAAATCTGTATTTGAATTGTAAAGGCCCTGGCAGCCCATTTGCCAGACACTAATAAATTTTAACCGTTTCCGTAAAAAAAAAAAAAGGAACCTTATGCTAAATAATGCTAGTATCATAGGTTCTCAAATCTTCATAACACCAAGCAAAAATGTCAACAAACTCTTTTAGTAGTCTAATGTACCTGTTTCTTTGCTCAACTGAGAGAGACTTAGAAATCTTCACCATCCTTGGTTGATCCTTTGTACCAATGTTACAGTTTATAATATTATCTTCTAAAGATAGTATAGAAGGTTTTAATAAAGTGTCATCTTTGGAAAATATTCTCTCAAGGGGAACCAAACCCTTAGGAATAAAATTTCCCTTAAACTCAATAATCTTATGATCATCAATTGTATTTTTTGTTTATGCAGCAGTGTCATCAACTTCTTCATCCTGATCTTGATCAATTAGAGAATTAGAAAACACTCTAGTTAACTCCAAGAATTTTTTGATTTCCACATCATCCTCAAAAACTGTCCATTGTTTAATATTGTCTGGTACTGAAGGCCTATATTTCACTTCAATTGGGTATTTTAGCTAAGTATGTTTTGGAATTTTGAAATGTGTGGCTACCAAAGCCAATGAATCAGCTATTTGATTTTCATATCTGGGAATGAATGAAATATTTAATGCTATGAAGAAATTATCAATCGTATCCCAAACCTCATTTCTATATACCTTCAACAAATCCTGCTTTACTTGATACTTGCCCTTCACCTGTTGGACAATTAGTTCAGAGTCACCATAAACAAAAAGTTGTTGAATTCCTAGGTCCTTCGCAGCCCTTAAGCCAAGAATTAATGCCTCATATTCTGTTGTGTTATTAGTAGTCACAAATTCCAACTTATACATAAAACAAATCACCTCTCCACTAGGAGAAATCAAAACAATACCAGCTCCTTCTCCTTCCTTGGATGAAGAGCCATCAAAATACATCTGCCACAACTCATCTTTTTGTTCAATGCTAGGCTTGATTGATGTTTCTTTTTCTACTTGTAGTATCCCGGTTGTGTTCTCATCACTAAAATGTAGCATACAAGACCCCAAATATTCCTCTACAGCATAAATGGGATGTTTTGTTGGGTTCTTATTATCTGTAACAATATAAGAATACTGTAGTTCCCTATACAATCTCCTATTTTCTCCCCCAAAAACAGGAATAGTTGCATAATCCAAATCCATTTGTAATGTACCACCTATTTTCTTTGCCCATGACCTCAAAAGTAACATACCAAACCTGGGAGAGATATCTACAACTACCACATCCATAATAACACTTTTCATGGGTAACTGAGTTAAGTTAACCACCAGATCCTTGATCACTCCTAGACATTTTACAGATCTGGAATCAAATGCAAATAAATCATGGTATGGCTTTGTGATAGTTAAACCAAGGGCCTCCATGACTGCTTTAGGCAACAGGTTGTGAGAGGCTCCAAAATCTAGAAGGAAGTTATGAATCATTTGATCATGAACAATCAAGGTTATGTAAAAAGGTGGAGGAAAATTTGCACCATTTTTAGGCTTATCAGGTGAGGCAGAACCAAGAATGATTATAGGATGTTCTTCTTCTAAATTTACAGTATCTGAAGCAGAATGATTTGCTTGAACATTCAATACCTCGTGCATAATCTCTAAAACAATGGGGTCTTCATTAATTCAATCAATGGCACTGGAATTTTGATCTTACACAATTCATTCTCAAAATTAAAAGTGTGCACATTCCTGTGAGTCTCTTCAATCTCTGTTGTTTTAGTTTGGTCACCATGGTCTTTCCTTTTTTTCTGTGTTTGATTAGGTAACTGTTTAGCAGGTGGAACCATCTTCTTCTTTGTAATCTGAACAATTTGTTTTGGACCTGATCTTAAATTATAAGATTTTTTAGGTTCAGTCTTACACATACCAGCTGAAACTTGAGGATCATGATCACTTCCTTCTTGATGATTGTATGGATCATAATGTTCATAATTATAATAGCTATATTCAGTTGTAAAACCCTCTGATGACAATTCCCCAAAATAATTTAAATTTTGATTTTGATCTTCATACTGCAAATCTTCAACTTCTTCTATAAAATTATTTTGAAATGGTGGAGGAATTCTCTGATCTTTATTCTCTCTTCTGTCCCTATGAATATCATTGTTTCTTCTTTATCGAGGGATGAATCTAGGTACAAATGGACATCTAAACTGATTAGGATTTTGATTAGGATTTCTCTCTCCTTCCTAAATAGGCCTATTCAAGTTCTTTTCCAATTCCAGCTTGCTCACCTTTGCAATCAAAGTTTTAATCAGTTTATTCATATCATATATTTTACTCTCCTCTTTCTTTGAAGTAGAATTTGAAGGCATCATCTCATTTTTACCCTTCCGGTCATGAACCTGATAATCTGACTGCTCTTTAAGTCTATTCAAAGCAAAAATGTTTGATTCCACCTCCAGAGCAGCTTCTTGCATATTCAATAAAGTCACTGACCTTCTTTCTCTTAAATGCAAGGAAAACTCATGATCAAAGGAATTAGCATAGGTTAACTTAGATGAGGTCATGGAAGGCTTGATTTCAGTTGGGATCCTTCCATACATCTTATTGAAATGTTTGGAGAAATCTGCTACAGTTTCATCTTTTTTCCTCTTCAATGCTGCAAATTCAGTAATGTAATAAGTATGATCCTTAGTATCTCCCCATTGTCTCATAAACATTTCTTGAAGTTCCTCAATCAAGGTTATTGAATTAGCTAGCAATTCTCGAAACCATTTTATCATCTCCCCATCCAAACTCTGTACAAACATTCTCATCCACACATATTTAGCTTCAATATTTTGGTTGCCTGCATAACTCAAAAATGCATTCCAATGTTCCTCAGCTATGATTTCGCTCTGACCATTAAACCTAGGTAGGTATTTCTGATAGTCTCCTCCGGGCAGAGCATTCAAGGGCTGAGGTAAAACTATGGGAGCATATCTAGCAGCTACCATTCTATCCATAATGTCAAGTTGTTTTTGTCCAGCCATCCTGGAAATAGTTTCACTTAATGAATACAAAGGTTTATTGATATTTTTACTATGACTAAGTTGATGGTTAAGAGTATTAGTTTTTGGTTGAACAAGGGTAATCTTACCAGATAACTTAGTTTTAAGCTTTTGGGCAAACACGTGACTAGTAAAAAATTGAGTATCAACTTGAGTAGCAGGTATAAACCATGAAGATTCTTCTTTTGTCTCCTTTAATTTAGATTCTGAACACACAAATGGAGATATTGACTGTGATTTATCATCAAAAAATAAGGTGAAGAGTGATATCTTCCAAAGGATGGTTCTTGTTTGGACTTCTTCAAAATCTGTTCTGGATAGGACACACCTGGATGTAAGGGTGATATAGGTTTTTGTCTTGTTCCAATCCTTCTAGAAGCCACTGTGAACCACTGTCTTGGTGAAGATGTAGTCTGAAATAAAACTTCTGATCTTGTTCACCTCAAAACCTAGAACAATATAAATACCCCAGGGAAGATATAACTTCACTTTCATCCCCGGCAACAACACCAAAGATGTTTGTGCTAGAAATTGTCCCTAGAATACGGAGGGAACAAGCTAGTACAATCTCAAAACAATCAATGGAAAATAAGATTTGTTTTTGTGATTTTTTGGTTTGAGGGTTTCATATTCAAGAAGATAATCAATTATTCAACCAATGCAAAAACTAAATCATGTAAATCCAAGAACTGAGATAAAACAATGTAAGATGATAAACATAAACCCTAAGCATTCATTTGCACAGTACTGGTTTAGTCCACAACACATGAGCATTCGCATGAGTAAAAACCTTAAACAGGGAATGAAATCACAAGTTGAGTGGTCAAAACGACCATAAACAAAATCAATAGACAAAATATAGTGGCTTATATTCATATATATATCAATCTCAATCTTCAAAACTTACAAGAGATCCATATGCATTAGTCTGAATATGTATCTCAATGCTTCAGTCTGTATATTGCTTCTTGAAACAAAAATCGAACCCCCTCAAAAACGACTATCATTGTCTTTATACAAAATTTCTTGAAGCAAAACCTAACTGCTTATTTTAACTAAAAACTAAAATAGCTTAACTAAACTTGCTAAATGTATTTGAACCAAAGTCATAAAAATATTACAAATTTCTTTTGAATAAAATATTTCTTAAGCTTGCATTTTGAAAAAGGATTCAACAGATACTTTGAAGTACGAAGTATGTACTTCATTTTTCCGTATCTTTCCACGCTTGTCCACTGATCTGAAGATGGAAGATCGTAACCCACCATTTCTCTAACCATGACTCTCATTTCAATGTGATCTGCATAGTCTTCTTGTGAAAAATGTGCTTCTTCCCGATTACCAAACATAACCATTTTCAACAACTGTGCTTGAAACCTGAAATATCTTCTATTGGGGAAACCTGCTAACTGTAAATGGATATTCTCTGCTAAAAATTCTTCAAACTTCTTCTAATTTCAGAGACGGGAATCTTAATTTCTGTGTCAAATATATATAAATTCCTATCTTCCAGAGCATTCTTAGCCCCCTACCCGTGCTTAAACTTGAATCTTCTTCCATATTCTCACAGTAAACACGTTTTTATCACTGATGGAACTAGTTGAAAGGGCCTACCTGTTCCTAGCAACCTCTGTGAATGTCCTGTCGCCTGCTTCGTCTTCCATTCGTTCAAAAGCTTCTAACTCCAACAGGTTCCAGAACAAATGTCAACTTCCCACACTGACTCTTATATATATAACCTTTTTCCTCTTAAACTTCAGTCTTTTTTACCAGCTGTCCATCTTTTCCATCCGTTGATTTATCGTTTTCCAATCATAGCCATCAGATTTGATGTTCTTTTAATTGATTTGGCATTGTTCTCTATCCGTCGTCGGATCATCCTTTATGTTCTGATCTTCGCCGTCTATTCATCAACACAATGGTGTTGCATTCCTCTAAGGTGGTTTTCATTACCGCTCATCCTCCTTGCGACAAAGCCTGGCGTCGACACCTGTCAAGTGGCTTCGTTTTATCGCATCCACCAATATCCTTAACCATCGTGCATCTTCCTGGTGCGATGATCCTCCAGGACCATTGATCTTCTTTTGCAACGTATCTACAGTAGATAGTAGCACTACTTTTAACCTTTCACCTTTTCTCTCTCGTGGGCTCCATACCACTATCTTCTATGCACCTTTGAAACTTATTACCATTTATTTTAAGCTTGCCAACAATCTTAGCCGTGAATCTTCCAAGATTTGAGGTATGTTTTATGAATATATTCTGAACCGTCAGATTTTTCAAATCCCAACCATTGATCTTAGTACCATGTCTTCCGCTACAATGGTTTGGCATCTTATTGGAGTGGTTTTACTTACCATTTCATTTGCTTGCGAGGCGCTCTTCAATTGCCACCTGTCCAACAATATCACTTATCGCAACCACTCTCACACTTATTCCCCACGCGTTTTATCAATGTAACAATCAATGAGAGTCGTAGATCTCCTATCAGCGCTCAATCAACGGTGCAATCTACATAATGGTTAGCTCTTATAACATTTTGGTTTCGGACTATAGTTTTTTGACGTTTTTTATCATTTTGGTTGCATTTTAATACTTTATTTTGAAATTCCTTCGAGTTTTCTTATACTTAATGCTTCCAAATCAATTATTTTCATGTCTTAGCACCACTCATGCTTTCAATGTAAACCATAAGCATATTTTTTAAGTAAGCATTTTGAAAACCTTGAAAAGAAATATAATGTTTGATAAGCCACTATGGGTGAAATTAATTAAAACAAAGGAAAACTATAACATGAAACTAAAGAAAAAATCAAAATCATAAAAAAGAAAGAGAAATAAAGAACAAACAATTTAAAAGAAACACATAAAAATGGGGAACAATTTCAGTGTTAACACCTTCAAAATACATATCATCCTCTAGAAATTCCCCAAGATCATTTAGAATATGCTTAAAATCATCAATCAACCAAAATTCCAGTGGGATCCCTAGAAGCCTAACCTAAATCAACATTATGAAAACACTTTCTCGCTTTGGGTCGAAGAGAGGGGTCCATTTTTTTCATGTCCCAAATTTTGCGTTGGGTCACAATGGCCTAAGCCCATTGGCCATATTCATGACAGTTTATCAAATTGGTGTTAAGGGTCAAATAATTTCCAAGGAGGAAAATTACTAGTTTCCTAGGTTGTGGGTGGAAGCATTGGGATTTGAAATAAGAAGGATAATAAATGATGTGTGGACATTAGAATAGCATAAATATTTAATAAAGGAGCTAAATAAATATATACAAGGGAAAATCAAAGTAGCATTTGATCATGAAGACACATGGAGGAAGTGGGACCCACACAAACTAGATTTTCTATGCCACATGGCATCCTCCTCTTGTCAATTTGAATCCATAAGAAGCCCAAGGGTCTTTGGATGAGTTGGAAGGTCAATATACTTTGCATGAATCAATTAAGGTTGAATTGGAGTGGAAGAGTAACTCCCATGGAAAAGGAAGAGGCATTTTGGAGCTAGTGAGACACTTGGACTAGATTCCCTAGCTCTATGACAACAATGATGAAGATGCTATGACACCTATGACACAAATAAGACCTTAAGGATGACATATGACATATATGACATTTTAGGGATAAAACTATCCTCCAAGAGGGACCTCAGGGGAGTTAGGGCAGCTAAGATGCTTCCACATGTGATTTGGTGGAAGTGGGAGACTAGGAATTGTTGTACAAGTGGCATTCTTTGGAATATCTTCCCAACTTGAGTTGGAATGCATCTCTTGGAAGGAATTCGACCCATAAAGATCTTGGAAACTTTATAAATGTAAATAACAAAGAATGATACTATATTTTGATCATTTTTAGAATTTGCAATTGCATTTGTCAGAGAAGAGCTAGTGGATGACTAGTTTCTTGCCTTAGCCAATTTCGAGAGTGAAAGATTCCCATCCAAGTTGGTAATTGGAAAGTCCATTCAGACATTTCATTTAGATATTTAATGGAGTCATTTTTTTCAGGTGTAAACTACAGGGAAGATCATGGTTTCTTCTAGTGCAGCTCATTCCTTCAACCATTTCAAGTTTTCATTGCATAATCTTGATCCTTGAGGGAGGGCGTTTTTGGTGATCTATTGTACTCTTTGGGGGAGATTATAATGCCCAATTTATTTTATAATATGAATTAAATACTCTTTTCTTCATCTCCAGAAATTTTCAGGTCGAAATTCCAAGTGGAAATGTATAAATCTGAATTTTTTTTAAAGAAATGGTGTCATTTTCCCCATAGCTCTTGCATAGCACTCTTATGGTTGCATATAGTTAGTGAATGAATGCCATTTAGACTTAATGTACATGTCAACTACTATATATCTCTGTAACAACCATATCAGAATATCCACAAGTCGAGATTCCAAGAAAAACTATGTTAAATTGCTCATTAATGGACAAACAATGCCATTTCCCCACTACCTTGTTGTGAACCAATGTAATGTTGATGGATTCAAATGGATAAGTAAAATACTGATGGTTTATTTATTAATGGACTTTTATTGATGCATTATATGATTTTAATGTTCATTACATAAGCATTGGGAGTCATTTTGTTGAGTTTCGTAGCATTTGGAGAAGATTGCCTATCATTTCCCCCAAGGCTGAAACTAGTCTTTTTGAATCTGATTTAAGGGAGTTATAGCAGACATTAAAAGTTTAATGGTGATGCATATGAGTCCATGTTTGTGTCCTTTATATTTCCCCTACTTCCATTCATAAATTCAATTTGTATTGAGTGCATTTGGAAGGTCATTTTCATCATCTACCCCTAGGGGACTTGAACCACAATTTACTAGTAATACTCCATACAATGACCGGATTGCCAAATGGGTTTGCAGAATTCTTTTGATGGGTATAAATCATCCCTGAAAATCATAATCAAGTCCTAATATCATTCATACACCCTCTCAGAATATTTGGGAGCATTTGAAAGTAAACTAGAGACCTAGAGCTCAAAACTAGTCAAAGGTCGAACTAGGGAAAAAAGTTGAAAATTTCACCATTTTAAATAATTTCAAACATGGGAAATTATAGTGGTATTAGAGCATGGTATTGGCACCTGATGTGGTATACCATTAATAAAGACGATGAGTCAAATAAATAAGCCACCACCCTTAGAAACTGTAACTGAAAGTACTTTGGTGAAAGGGAATAAGTAGGAGAAGAAATGCATTCCTTGGTCACCATGAGTAAGGATGAGAAAGGAACCTTAGAGGAGAATGAGGAGTTTAGAAAATTAATGAAACCATCCTTTGAAGACATGACAAAAGAACTATTACAAGGGTTCGAATTGTTGGCTAGTCGATTTGAAAGCAAATTGTTAAAAAGAAGGAGCAATGGTTCTCTTTTCAAGGAAAAGAAGGAAATGGATGAAATAATTTATGTCACAAAGGGGGAACCTCATGTAATGGTGGAACATGAGGTACATGTTGATATTCAGATGCTTGAATATGCTACACTCAAACAAGAAGAAGAACAAGCACTTGTCTTTGTTCAGATGGATTGCGAGTTGCCTCATGGAGAGAGTTGCAAAGCCTTGGAAGAGGCACATGATCTCACAATAGTTGGACCAGCCAATTATAGAGAAGATGAATTAAATATTTCGATGGGCAAGAGTTTTAAAGATTCAAGGTTGGTTCATAATTCCTCGCCCCCTACTTCTTTTTCAGCCACATCCATTGGGGATGAAAATTGGGTGAAAGGTTTTTTTCTAATGATGCCACATGAGGAGTATGGAACTCCTAGATTTACCTCTTATGATGACATGGTTGGAGCACATTCTTATTCACATTTGCAGCAGCATCATTTGTTACTTTATGATGATGCACATCTTCATGGATGCACCTATGATATGCATTTGAGACACTTGAAGACTCATGGTTTTTCTTGCTCAACACTTGGTTCATTTGATGTTGGAGGAACTTCATCCAATACAGGGGTGAATAGATTTATAATTGGAGAACATTTTTGTTGGAAGCCACATACTTTGTTATATATTTATGATTCTCACATTCATGGATGTATGGGTGAGACTTCTTTGAGTCATTTGAAGTCTTCTTGTTTTTCTTGCTCATTATTTGGTTCAGGTTTTAGTAGAGATTCTTCATCCACTTCTTGGATGAAAGAATACATGGATGGATATTTTGATGCATATCACATCCTTTTGGAGCAGCATTATAGGACATGGGATCCTCACCTATTTCCTTGGAGCATATTTGATTGGTTACTTGATGCTTGTATGCACTTGGAAAATGGTGGTCTACTTGCTTGGAGGTATAAGCACTTTCACTATTATTTGATGAAGCAACTTCTTGATGTTCATTTTCATTATGTTGTTATGTACTTTGATGATATATATTTTGTATTCATGATGTTGGAAAGAATGCATCAAAGAAAATGGGATCTAGGAACTATGAATTGGAGAGCACTTCTAATTGTTGGAGTGCAATACAAGCAATGGGACCCTGGGATAATTCTTAGTCTCATTGGTTTCATTTTTAGGGGGGAACAAGTAGTATGGGGAATGTATTACCCACTTAACAAAGTGATTTTGATCAGAGTAGTGCAGCAGCAAGCATGGTGGTTCCTCTCTAAAATCTTCATGGAAGCTCAAAGACTCAAAGTTGGGCAACTCAGTGGCAACTTCAAAGAATTATACAGAAAGCAGGTTCTTCAACACCCATGTTTGAAATTGCTTGAGGACAAGCAATATTGGGAAGGGAGGATTTTTCATGTCCCAAATTTTTCATTGGGTCACAACGGCCAAATCCCATTGGCCATATTCATGAGATTTTGTCAAATTGGTGTTAAGGGTCAAATAATTGCCAAGGAGGAAAATTACTAGTTTCCTAGGTTGTGGGTGGAAGCATTGGGATTTGAAATAAGAAGGATAATAAATGATGTTTGGACATTAGAATAGCATAAATATTTAATAAAGGAGATACATAAATATATACAAGGGAAAATAAAAGTGGCATTTGATCATCAATACACATGGAGGAAGTGGGACCCACACAAGCTAGATTTTCTATGCCACATGCCATCCTCCTCTTGTCAATTCGAATCCATAAGAATCCCAAGGGTATTGGGATGATTTGAAAGGTCAATATACTTGGCATGAATCAATTAAGGTCTAATTGGAGTGGAATATTAACTCCCATGGAAGAGGAAGAGGCATTTTGGAGCTACTGAGACACTTGGACTAGATTCCCTAGCTCTATGAAAACAATGATGAAGATGCTATGACACCTATGACAAAAATAAGACCTGAAGGCTGACATATGACATATATGACATTGCAGGGCTAAAACGAGCCTCCAAGAGGGCGCTCAAGGGATTTATGGCAGCTAATATGCTTCCACATGTGATTTGGTGGAAGTGGGAGACTAGGAATTGTTGTACAAGTGGCATTCTTTGGAATCTCTTCCCAAATTGAGTTGGAATGCATCTCTTCGAAGGAATTAGACCCATAGAGAGCTTGTAAAATTTATAAATTTCAAGAACAAAAAATGAAACTAGATTTTGATCATTTTTAGAATTTGCAATTGCATTTGTGAGAGAAGAGCTAATGGATGACTAGTTTCTTGCCTTAGCCAATTTTGAGGGTGAAAGATTCCCATCTAAGTTGGTAGTTGGAAATGCCATTAAGACCTTTCATTTGGATATTTAATGGATTCATTTTTTGCAAGTGTAAACTACTGGGAAGATCATGGTTTCTTATAGTGCAGCTCATTCCTTCAACCATTTCCAGTTTTCATTGCATATTCTTGATCCTTGAGGGAGAGCGTTTTTGGTGAGCTATTGTAATATTTTGGGGAGATTATAATGCCTCATTTATTTTATAATATGAATTAAATACTATTTTATTCATCTACAGAAAGTTTCAGGTCGAAATTCCAAGTGGAAATGTATAAATCTGATTTTTAATGAAGAAATGGTGTCATTTTCCCCATAGCTCTTGCATAGCTCTCTTATGGTTGCGTATAGTTAGTGAAGGAATGAAATTTAGAATTCATGTACATTTAATCTTCTATATATCTCTGTAATAACCATATCAGAATATCCAGAAGTCGAGATTCCAAGAAAAACTATGTTAAATTGCTCATTAATGGACAAACAGTGCCATTTCCCCACTACCTTGTTGTGAACCAATGTAATGTTGATGGATTCAAATGGATAAGTAAAATACTGATGGTTTATTGATGAATTGACTGTTATTGATGTATTATATGAGTTTAATGTTCAGTACATAAGCATTGGGAGTCATTTTGTTGAGTTTCATAGCATTTGGAGAAGATTGCCTATCATTTCCCCCAAGGCTGAAACTAGTCTTTTTGCATCTGATTTAAGGGAGTTATAGAAGAAATTAAAATTTTAATGGTGATTCATATGAGTCCATGTTGATTTCCTTTATATTTCCCCTTATTCCATTCATAAATTCGAGTTTTATTGAATACATTTAGAAGGTCATTTTCATCATCTACCCCTAGGGGACTTGAACCACAATTTACTAGTAAAACTCCATACAATGACCAGATTGCCAAAGGGGTTTGAAGAAGTATTTTGATGGGTCTAAATAATCCCTAAAAATCATAATCAAGTCCTAATATCATTCATACACCTTCTCGGAATATTTGGGAGCATTTGAAAGCAAATTGGAGACCTAGAGCTCAAAACTAGTCAAAGGTCGAACTAGGGAAAAAAGTTGAAAATTTCACCATTTTAAATAATTTCAAAAATGGGACATTACAGTGGTATCATAGCATGGTATTGGCACTTGATGTGGTAGACCATTAATGAAGACCAAGAATCAAAGAAATAACCACCACCCTTAGAAACTGAAACTGAAAGTACTTTGGTGAAAGGGAAGAAGTAGGAGACGAAGTGAATTCCTTGGTCACCATGAGTAAGGATGAGACAGGAACCTTAGAGGATAATGAGGAGTTTAGAAAATTACTAGAACCATCCTTTGAATACATGAAAAAATAACTACTGCAAGGGTTCGAATTGTTGGCTAGTCGATTTGAAAGCAAATTGGCAAAAAGACGGAGCAATGGTTCTATTTTCAAGGAAAAGAAGGAAATGGATGAAATAATTTATGTCACAAAGGAGGAACCTCATGTAATGGTGTAACATGAGGTACATGTTGATATTTAGATGCTTGAATATGCTACACTCAAACAAGAAGAAGAACAAGCACTTGTCTTTGTTCAGATGGATTATGAGTTGCCTCATGGAGAGAGTTGCAAAGCCTTGGAGGAGGCACATGATCTCACAATAGTTGGACCAGCCAATTATGGAGAAGATGAATTAAAGATTTTTATGGTTAAGGGTTGTAAAGATTCAAGGTTGTTTCATAATTCCTCACCCCGTACTTCTTTTTCAGCCACATCCATTGGGGATGAAAATTGGGTGCAAGGTTTTTTTCTAATGGTGCCACATGAGGAGTATGGAACTCCTAGATTTACCATTTATGATGACATGGTTGGAGCACATTCTTATTCACATTTTTAGCAGCATCATTTTTTACTTTATGATGATGCACATCTACATGGATGCACCTATGATATGTATTTGAGTTACTTGAAGACTCATGGTTTTTATTACTCAACACTTGGTTCATTTGATGTTGGAGGAACTTCATCCAACACGGGGGTGAATAGATTTATGATTGGAGAACATTTTTTTTGGAAGCCACATACTTTTTTATATCTTTATGATTATCACATTCATGGATATATGGGTGAGACTTGTTTGAGTCATTTGAAGTCTCCTTGTTTTTCTTGCTTATTATTCGGTTCAGGTTTTAGTAGAGATTCTTCATTCACTTCTTGGATGAAAGAATACATGGCTGGATATTTTGATGCATATCACATCCTTTTGGAGCAGCATTATAGGACATGGGATCCTCACCTATGTCATTGGAGCATATTTCTTTGGTTACTTGATGCTTGTATGCACTTGGAAAATGGTGGTCTACTTGCTTGGAGGTATAAGCACTTTCACTATTCTTTGATGAAGCATCTTCTTGATGTTCATTTTCATTATGTTGTTATGTACTTTTATGATATATATTTTGTATTCATGATGTTGGGAATAATGCATACAAGAAAATGGGATCCGGGAACTATGAATTGGAGAGCACTTCTAATTTTTGGAGTGCAATACAAGTAATGGGACCCTGGGATAATTCTTAGTCTCATTGGTTTCAATTTTTTTGGTAAACAAGTAGCATGGGGAATGGATTCCCCACTTCATAAAGTGAGTTTAATTATAGTAGTGCAGCAACAATCATGGTGGTTCCTCTCTAAAATCTTCATCGAAGCTCGAAGACTCAAAGTTGGGAAACTCAGTGGCAACTTCAAAGAATTATACAGAAAGCAGGTTCTTCAACACCCATGTTTGAAATTGCTTGAGGAAAAGCAATATTGGGAAGGGAGGATTTGTCATGTCCCAAATTTGGCATTGGGTCACAATGGCCTAATCCCATTGGCCATATTCATGATAGTTTGTCAAATTGGTGTTAAGGGTCAAATAATTGCCAAGGAGAAAAATTACTAATTTCCTAGGTTGTGGGTGGAAGCATTGGGATTTGAAATAAGAAGGATAATAAATGATGTGTGGACATTAGAATAACATAAATATTTAATAAAGGAGCTAAATAAATATATACAAGGGAAAATCAAAGTGGCATTTGATCATGAATACACATGGAGGAAGTGGGCCGCACACAAGCTAGATTTTCTATGCTACATGGCATCCTCCTCTTGTCAATTCAAATCCATAAGAATCCCAAGGGTATTTGGATGATTTGGAAGGTCAATATACTTGGAATGAATCAATTAAGGTCGAATTGGAGTGGAAGAGTAACTCCCATGGAAGAGGAAGTGGCATTTTGTACCTAGAGAGACACTTGGCCTAGATTCTCTATCTCTATGACAACAATGATGAAGATGCTATGACACCTATGACACAAATCAGACCTGAAGGCTGCCATATGACATATATGACATGTCAAGGCTAAAACTAGCCTCCAATAGGGCACTCAAGGGAGTTAGGGCAGCTAAGATGCTTCCACGTGTGATTTGGTGGAAGTGGGAGACTAGGAATTATTGTACAAGTGGCATTCTTTGGAATCTCTTACCAACTTGAGTTGGAATGCATCTCTTGGAAGGAATTCGACCCATAGAGAGCTTGGAAACTTTATAAATTTCAAGAACAAAGAATGAAACTAGATTTTGATCATTTTTAGAATTTTCAATTGCATTTGTGAGAGAAGAGCTAGTGGATGACTAGTTTCTTGCCTTAGCCAATTTCGAGGGTGAAAGATTCCCATCCAAGTTGGTAGTTGGAAAGGCCATTAAGACCTTTCATTTGGAGCTTTAATGGAGTCATTTTTTGCAGGTGTAAACTATAGGGCATATCATGGTTTCTTCTAGTGTAGCTCATTCCTTCAACCGTTTCCATTTTTCATTGCATATTCTTGATCCTTAAGGGAGGGTGTTTTTGGTGAGCTATTGTACTCTTTGGGGGAGCTTATAATGCCCCATTTATTTTATAATATGAATTAAATACTCTGTTCTTCATCTCCAGAAATTTTTAGGTGGAAATTCCAAGTGGAAATGTATAAGTATGATTTTTAATGAAGAAATGGTGTCATTTTCCCCATAGCTCTTGCATACTGCTCTTGTGGTTGCATATAGTTAGTGAAGGAATGCCATTTAGACCTTCATTTACATGTAAGATGTTATATATCTCTGTAATAAACCATATCACAAGATCCACAAGTCGAGATTCCAAGAAAAAGTATGTTAAATTGCTCATTAATGGACAAACAGTGCCATTTCCCCACTACCTTGTTGTGAACCAATGTAATGTTGATAGATTCAAATGGATAAGTAAAATAATGATGGTTTATTGATGAATGGACTATTATTGATGTATTATATGAGCTTAATTTTCAGTACATAAGCATTGGGAGTCATTTTTTTGACTTTCACAGCATTTGGAGAAGATTGCCTATCATTTCCCCCAAGGCTGAAACTAGTCTTTTTGCATCTGATTTAAGGGAGTTATAGAAGACATTAAAAGTTGAATGGTGATGCATATGAGTCCATGTTTATGTCCTTTATATTTCCCCCTACTTCCATTCAGAAATTCGAGTTGGATTGAGTGCATTTGGAAGGTCATTTTTATCATCTACCCCTAGGGGACTTGAACCACAATTTACTAGTAAAACTCCATACAATGACAAGATTGCCAAAGGGGTTTGCAGAAGTCTTTTGATCGGTCTAAATCATCCCTGAACATCATAATAAATTCCTAATATCATTCATACACCTTCTCAGAATATTTGGGAGCATTTGAAAGTAAATTGGAGACCTGGAGCTCAAAACTAGTCAAAGGTCGAACTAGAGAAAAAAAGTTGAAAATTTCACCATTTTAAATCATTTCAAAAATGGGACATTACAATTTATTCATAACCATTAGGATCAAATTTATTATCCAATTGTGCTAAAGAACCCATTGAGCACCCACGTAATTTTTTAATATGAATGAAAACTATCCTTTGGCCATAATATTAATTGTAGGAGAATAATTGATTTTCCAGCCCCAGTTCTCACAAGCCCAACATTTAAAAGTATCGACCACGTATCTCTGCCCATGGGCCATTCCTACCACATATATTTCCACAAAATCTGAAACACCATTCATCTTGATGTCTCTGTTGGAAACAAATTCAATGCCCTTTCCTTTGTGTTTTATGCACCTTACCTTCTTCTTTCAACCATTACTTATGCTACCCGATCCCGATTCCAAAACTTGATGCTCTAAGGATGATCTAGGGTTTGAATCCCCATAGTTGAGAGAAACATTTTCTTTTACAGGCCCTAAGCCACTATGAGACACTTGATCTAATGGTGCACTGATCAATACTTCTCCCATCCATTCTTGATTACTTACAGGTATATTTAAGTGTACATTCGGCTCCAATGATCAAAGACTTGGCATGCTAGAGTTGAGATCTCTTGGTAGTTCTAATGTCATAGAGGAAATAGCAAGCACCTTCATAGCTTCATGTTAAAAAAAATGAGGAAACCCTTCATCAAAACCATAAAAATACAAGGAAGAAGGGAGATTTTCCAATCCAAGAGGGGAAGAGGGAAAAGGATAGGCGGCGAGAGAAGGGGTTTCCACCTAGTATAAAGAGGGACTATTGAAATCCTTATCTAATGGAAACTCATTCGCAAAACTAAAAATTATATCCTCGTAACTAGAAACCGATGGAGAAGAGACTAACCTTGCCATATTGTCGTTCTTAGAAAAAACTATATTCTTCTGTTGATCTCAGGAATTTACGTCTTTTTCAAAACCTAAGCTACCAACCACCACTTGGATACCAACTTGGACCGCCCAAATTTCCTGGCCTTCGTAGGGATCATCTGAATATTTTAATAGGTCTTCCTCTTCGTCCATGATGAAAACATATTAAGTCCCCAATAGAGGGGCATACAGACATCCCTAAGATGTGGCTTCTAGGGAAAGATCAAAGAAGAAATTATGAGCAAGGCCCTAGGTGACCGCCCTTGCGACCCTTGAATCAAACCCTCACATACATGAGACCTCCGGATAAAACATGAGACCGTCGGATAAAACAACAGAGGTCCTCCTCCCAATATTATTAATATTAATTAAAATATAAATGTTAATATCAATATTTTTAGTTTCATTTTTGTAATAAAAAATATACATATTCTTTATTTCTTTATTTTTGTTATTATTTATCTAAATGTATTGAATATTGATTTATTTTATTTTTTATTTTTAGATATTTATTTGTTTATATATTTCTTATTATTTACTTATTCTTGCTTACTTGAGTGCATTCTTGGATAAACAACCACCATGCATGTCTTGAGGATGTCATGGTCATTTCCAAAGTGGATGATTACGGGAAGCAAAAAGTTATGGAAACGTTGGAGATAGATCTACACCTGAACAATGGAGTAGTCTATTTATTCTTCATTTTGGACTTTTCGGTGGTTTTTGGTTAGAATTCATTAAAAAAAATTGTTAATTCCAAATATGGAAGCATTTAAATTGTATTTTTGAATACATAAATGGATTTAGCACCCTCAAATACCACTATGGCACTCATATTATACAATTTCGACAACTAATATATGTGACTTTAAGATTTTTTAAAGATTTCCAACTGAAGTCCGATCAAAAAAATGGAAAATATATTTGGAAAAAGTCAAAAATGTAGAATATTTAGAGAACTTCCCATAATAATTTAAATAGGGTTGAAGGCCTTATCCTTAGTGAAAGCTAGAGACAGTTGGTGGAGGCATTGAAAAACCATTGAATTATTATGTATTCCTAGAAGCATGGAGAAATCATTAAATTATAATTTATTCCTAGTTGATCGGCATATCAGATTTTAAGGGTGTTGAGGGTCTATTTATTCGATATTTCTCCATATCAGTTTTTTAAGGTGTTACTGGACTATTTCTTTGATCTTTCTCTTACAATGCACTTTTCTTATATTTAAATATATTAACCAATATAGACCCATCTAACTTTGGTTCTAAAAAGCACCGAGAGGGATCAAATCTACAAACCTTTCACCACTAGACTACATCACACATCCCTCTCACCATTATGCTATAGCACACGGATGCATGCATTCTTATTTTTTATTTTTATTTTTATCGGACAGATGGACACTTCCCTCTTACTAGCGATCAAATCTACAAATATTTCACCACGAAACTACGGCACACATTCCTCTCACCACTATGTTACAACACATTGATCCATGCATTTTTTTTTTTTTATGGGACAGATGAACACTTCGCCCACACGGGATCCACTATGCTACAACATATTGGTGCATGCATTCATTTTATTTTTTTTATTTTTTTATTTTTATGGGACTTTTGAACAATTATCTCTCACCACTATGCTACAACACAGTGTTGCATGCATTCTTATTTTTTATTTTTTATTTTTATGGGATGACGGACACTTCCCTCTCACCGCGTGCATTCTTCTTTTTCTTTTTCTTTTTTTATCGGACAGATGGACACTTCTCTCTTACCACTATGTTATAATAACACATTGATGCATTCATTCTTATTTTTTAATTCTATTTTTTATTTTATTTTTTATTTGTTATTTGTTATTTTTATGGGATAGATGGAGACTTCCCCCACTTGGGCTATATAAATGCGCCTTCTCAGCACAACTACCAATATAGGCACATCTAGTTCTGATTCTACAAAGCATCGAGAGGGATAAAATTTACAGCCCAGGTGGGGAGAGTGTCCATCTGTCCCATAAAAATAAAAAATAAAAAAAATAAGAATGCATGCATCATTGTGTTGTAGCATAGTGGTGAGAGAGAAGTGTTTGTCCCATAAAAAAAAATGCATTATTGTGTTGTAGCATAGTAGTGAGAGAGAAGTGTCCATCTGTCCCATAAAAATAAAAAATCAAATTAAAAAAAATAAGAATGCATGCACTAGTGTGTTGTAGCATAGCGGTGAGAGAGAAGTGTGTGTCTATCCCATAAAAATAAAAATAAAAATAAAAAAATAAGAATTCATGCACTAGTGTGATGTAGCATAGTGGATCTCAGGTGGGATAAGTGTTCATCTATCCCATAAAAATAAAAATAAAAATGCATCGATCGGTGTGGTGTAGCATAGTGGTGAGAGGGATGTGTGTTGTAGTTTAGTGGTGAATGGTTTGCAGATTTGATCCATCTAGGCACTTTGTAGAACTGGAATTATATGGGTCTAAATGCATTGAATATTGATTTTTTTATTTTTTTCTAATATTTATTTATTTATATATTTCTTATTATTTACTTAATCTTGCTTAATTGAGTGCATTCTTGGATAACCAGCCACCATGTATGTCTTGAAGACATCAAGTTCATTACCAAAATGGACAACTAAGGTAAGCAAAAATTTATTGAAACGTCGGAGATAGAGTTGCACCCAAACAATGAAGTAGTCTATTTATTCTCTATTTTCGACTTTCCAATGGTTTTTGGTCGGAATCCAATAATGTTTTTTTTTGTTAAATCCAAATTTGGAAGCATTTAAATTGTGTTTTTGAATGCATAGATGGATTCAACACCCTCAAATACTACTATGGCACTCATATTATGCAATTTCCATAACTAATATATATGACTTTAATATTTTTTAAAGATTTCTAACCGAAATCCATACAAAATAAACTGAAAAATATATCAGGAAAAAGTTGAAAACATAGACTATTTAGACAACTACCCTAAACAATTTAAATATGGATGAAGGCCTTACCCTTAGAAAAAGATAGAGACAGTTGGAACAAGTGTTGAAAAATCATTGAATCATTATTTATTCCTAGAAGCATGGAGAAATCATTCAATTATTATTTATTCCTAGTTGACCGACATACCATTTTTTTAGGTCGTTGAGGGACTGTTTATTCGATCTTTCTCCATACCGGGTTTTTAGGGTGTTCAGGCACTATTTCTTTGATCTTTATCTTATAACTCACTCTTATTCTTTTGTAAATCCATTAACCAATATAGACTTGTCTTCGGTTCTATAAAACGCCAAGAGGGATCAAGTGTGTAAACCTTTCACAACTAAACTCTATCACACATTCCTCTCACCATTATGTTATAGCACACCGATGCATGCATTCTTATATTTTATTTTGAATTTTTTTTATGAGACAGACGGACTATGCTACAACACACCAATTAATGCTTTCTTATTTTTTTATTTTTTATGGATAGATGGACACTTCTCTCTCACCACTATGCTACCAGTATAGACCCATCTAATTTTGGCTCTACAAAACACCGAGAGGGATCAAATATGAAAATATTTCACCACTAAACTATAACACACATCCTTGTCACCACTATGCTACAACAGAGCAATGCATACATTCTTTTTTTATTCTTTTTTTATGGAACAAACGATCATTTTCCCCACCAGGGATCCACTATTCTATAGCACAATGGTGCATACATTCTTATTTTTTATTTTTATGGGACAAAGAGACACTTCTATCTCACCACTATGCTACAAGACACTAATGCATGCATTCTTATTTTTAATTTTTTTTATGGGACAGATAGACACTTCCCTCTTACCACATGCATTCTATTTTTAAGGGAAAAACAAACACTTCTCTCTCACCATTATGCTACATGCATTCTTATTTTTTAATTCTATTTTTTTAATTTTTATTTATCTATTTATTATTTCCTAAATTATTATTATTTAATTATTTTTTCAATGGAATACAAATCACGCAAAATTTTGAGGCACATTCCCTCATTATTTAATTATGCCTCTTTCTCTAGCAAAAGTTTTCTTTGTATGTCTTCTAATTGAACCAAGCGTACCCTAGTTTCCACTGATTGGAATCCCCCACCCTCTGAATCATAAATTTCCTTAAGGGCGGTCTCAATTTCCTTTAATTCTTTGTCTTCATTCTCCTTTTTCTAATGATCCCATCCCACTATTACTTGCTTAAATGTTTTGATGTTCATTGTGAATTGAGCAGCAACAGACAAATTTGTAACTAGTACCTGAAAGGATTCTTCTTTCAACCAACTTGGATTAAACTTTAAAGGAATTCTAGGTTTGTGTCCCCTCCCTCTAGTCTTCAAAAGGATAGGAAAATGATCTGACACCCCACCTGAACTGCCCCAGTGTCTCATCATCATCAATCTATCCAAGATCCCTCCAAAAACCAGGAAACAGTTTAGTCTCTTAGAAACCCAATCTTCCCCCTCCGGCTTGTTGTTCTAGGTCGATTTTAATTTCACAACCTCAATATCCAAAAGACCTTTTCTCTCCAAGGAGCGAATTAAAATTCAGCCAAAGGGTCCAGATGAGCCTTTGGCCCCCCAAACCTCAATGATCCTGTAAAGAGAAATTTAGATCAACCCCCATAATGAAAGCATTCAAGTTCATAAAACATCTTTGCATCAAGTCATTACAAAATTCCTCCCTTCCCAAATATGGGCCATATAAGTTAATAATCTACGACTCCAAACCTAATTCTTCAAAGAAGAATTCCAATCCTATACCTGAAGATATACTCCAAAAATTTGTAGCCTCGATGACCTTCGAATTCTAACTAATGACCAAATCACCAAAACAACACCTTACATCTACAATGATAAAAAACCATCCTTTGAAAAGGCATTCCAACAAGAGTTTCATGTAATCCCCTTGGGCCCAGTGTTTCCCAAAGGAGAATAATGTCAAATCTAGTGGAGGCCACCAACCTCTTAAGTGACCATTTTTTTGAAGGGCTCACCAAACCCCTATAGTTAAAATATAACAGTTTCATTTGGAAACCCTAGAGAGGGATTTCGATGATCTAAGTGCCCTATCAATTGAAGTTTGTTTTCTTGTTGTCAGTTCAGCTCAAGCCTTATATTGGGATTTAGAGAGGAAATATTTCCTTCCCCTTCCTTTACCACACAACAGTTAGTGGGTAAAGGACAGAGACCCCCACCTAATTACTAGATTGGATTGTTGCATAAAAAATTTTGTTTCGCAGGGTATATAGAAACATAGAATCTTTGGAAGAGTCCAAATCTAAGGAAACTATGGAAGGATGGATGGATACTCCTTCCCATTACCTAGGACACAACATTGAGCTAAACAGGGGTAAAGGAAACAAACTCATGTTGGTATGGGATGAAGAAGAGTAGGACTCCCCCAAAATGGAGGTTTCAGACAAAGAAATATTTTGAAAGGAAACTGAAAGAAGAGATTTTGATGACATTCCCTTTTCGGGAGGAACATCAACAACCAAAACTTGAACGAGAGAGCTTCTGTCCACCACCAAATCCCTCGTCTTCGAATGCACTTCTAGGGATATCGTCTGAAAAGAGGCCATAGGAGTAGAGTTTTCCATACTTAGATCTTCTAAAACATTCACTTGATTCCCTTCTGAAACCTGCTACAATTTTTTGTTAATGGGGCCACATTTTCCTTCCTTTATGCGTGAAAGAAGCTATAGTTTTCTTACAAGGGAGGTGACAATTTTCAGCAATGTGTCCATAAATGTCACACTTGCGACAGCTAAACAACATACCTTCATAATACAGACTTTGAACATAGTACTATTTCCCCACTACAAACTTCATCTCTTCTAATAGACCATCCCTGGTGTTCAGATTTACCAAGATACAGGCCACTGTCATCTCACTAGATCCTTCAAAATACATATCAACCTCTAGAAAGTACCCAAGAGCATTTCCAACATGTCTAAAATCCTTGATAAACCAAAATTCTAGTGGGAGTCCTGGAATCCTAACCCAAATCAGCATTACAAAAATCCTTTCTCGCTTTGGGTCGAGGAGAGCGGTCCATTTCTTTAGAACCATCAAGATCGAATTTATGCTCCAATTGTGTTGAGGAACCCACTAAGAGTCCATGGAATTGTTTAATATGAAGGAAAACCAACCTCTAGCCATGATTTTAATTATAGGAGCATAATTCATTTTTCGGCCCCAGTTCTCACAAGCCAAGGTTTTAAGACTATCGACCCCATATCTCTGCCCAGGGCCCTTCCTACCACATCTTTGTCCTCAAAATTCGCAACATCATTCATCTTGATGTCTCTACTGAAAACCAGTTCAACCTCCTTTATTTTGTGTTTATTCCCCTTACCTTCTTCTTTCGACCATTACTTCTACTACCCAAACCCTATTCTGGAACCTAATGCTCTGAGTATGATATAGGGTTTGAATCCACAGAGTTGTGAGAAATGTTTGTTTGTGTACACCCCAAGATACTATGGCCCACTTGCTCCAATGTTGCACTAATTGATACTTCCCCCATCCATTCTTGATTACTGCCAGGTACATTAAAGTGTACATATGGCTCTAAAGTTCCAAGACTTGGTAGGAAAGAGATGAGATCTCTTAGTAGTGCTAAGGCTGTAGAGGAAATAGCAGGCACCTTCATAGCTTCTTGCTCAAAAAAATGAGGAAACCCTTTGTGAAGAACCTGCAACAATTAATTAATGAGAATACGCGAGATAACAGAAATAGCAAAACTCAGAATCGCTTTTATTGATTGCAGGCCACTTCGAGGGGGAAACCTCCTTTGAGCAATCTCAATACAAATAACTTCATGGTACCTTCATTGGTCTCAACACAAACTTATATACTAAGTCTAGGCACCAATACCATGGGTCAATACCATGTGTCAATACAAACCATGGGCCAATACAAACTATGGATCAACAATTACTACGGGATGACTTACAAATCATATGCGTCCAACAACAATAATACAAACTATGGATCAAAAAATACTACGGGACGACTTACAAAGCATATGCGTCCAACAACAATATACTAACAAAGTAAATAGAAGGGTTGACATGGGTTCCTAACACCCTTCATCAAAACCAGAAAAAATCCAAGAAAGAAGGGAGACAGTCCAAGCCAAGAGGGGCAGAGGGAAAATGCTAAGCAACGAGAGTAGGGGTGTCCACCTATCAGGAAGAGAGGCTAGGGAAATCCTAATCTAACGACAACTCATTCATAAAACTGGCAATTGTATCTTCATAGACAAAAACCGGTTGAGAAAAACCTAACCCTACCATATTGTCTTTCTCTAGAAAAAACCATATTCTCCAGTCGATCCTGAGAATTACTCCTTTTTCGAAACCTAAGCTACCAACCACCACCTAGATGCCAAGTTGGACCACCCAAATGTCCTGACCTTCATAGGGATCATCTGAATAGTCTAAGAGGTCTTCCTCTTTGTCCATGATGAAAACATATTAAGTCCCTAGGAGAGGGCTTACAGACAACCCTAAGAAGTGGCTTCAGAATAAATTATGAGAGATGCCATAGGGGACTGTCCTTGTGACCCCTAAACCAAACCCTCACATACACAAGACCGCCAGATGAAACTAGAGACCTCCTCTTCCCAATATTAATAATATTAATAAAATAAAAATAAAAATGTTAATATCAATATTTTTAATTTCATTTGTAATAAAAAATATACATATTCTTTATTTCTTTATTTTTCTTGTTATTTATCTAAATGTATTGAATATTGATTTTTTTATTAATATATTTCTTATTATTTACTTATGCTTGCTTACTTTAGCGCATTATTCGTTAACCAACCACCATGCATGTCTTGAGGATGCCAAGGTAGTTGCCAAGGTGAACAAATACAAGAAGCAAAAAGTTTGTTTTTCAACGAAAAAAAAAGCATACCATGGATATTCAAAAATATTGAATCAAACAGTACAACGATAATCATGCCATAGCGACATAGTAGCTATAAATAGCTCTATTACAGCCTCAAACATACATAACATAATAAACACTAGCGATCTACTAGCACCTAAAAATACCAAAACTTACAACTGACAAGTTGTGCCACTTTCTAACTTATGAACTTAATAAAAAAAAGTATAGAGTTCCCATATCCTGCCAGGTAGTACCATGAATTCCTCCCAAATTAAGTAACCTTCTTCACCCTCCAAAGCCTGCTTCGACAGTTTGTCAGCCATGGAGTTGTGTTCCCGATAGATGTGTTCAAAAGTAATACTGCTGAAACGGTTGATTTCATACCTTATCATGTTGCACCAATGTGTTAAAGACGTCACTTTCAAGTTGAATTCGACACTCTCCCATTTAATAGTGACTCTAGAGTCGCCAAAAAAAATTATATCAACAAGTCCAAAGTTGTTAGCCACTCTAGCAACACACCATAAGGCAAGATTTCATCCTTCATGTTTGTGCCCCTTCCACAGTTGAGACATAAGGTGAAATAATGATCTTGATTTAGAAAGATAACACCTCCCACAGCACAGTTCCCATTTGATGCAACTCCATCAAAGAAAAGTACCAGACCAGAAACCTGAAGAGTAAACAAACCAAGTTATGGAAATGTTGGAGATAGCTTTGTACCCGAATCCAAATTTGGAAGCATTTAAATTGTATATTTGAATGCATAAATAGATTTAACACCATCAAATACCACCATAGCACTCATATTATGCAATTTCCACAACTAACATATGTTGTTTTAAGGTTTTTTAAATATTTCCAATTGGAACAAAACAAAACAAATATAGATCCCGAAAAAGTAGAATATTTAGACAACTCCCCGAACAATTTGAATAGGAATGAAGACCTTACCCTTAGGGGAAGTTGGAGATGGTTGTTGGTGGAGGCTTTGAAAAATCATTGAATTATTATTTATCCCTAGAAGCATTATAATAATTCAATGGTTTTTCCGGAGATGTGAGCAGTTAGATGATAGTCATGAACTCTTTGTCGAAGATGTGAGCATACTCCGTCGCCTAAGTAAGAATTGGTGGGGGGACAACTATATATTGATGTTTTAGTCTGATCAGCCGACCAACGCTGGTGCTTACAGTTTCTATCGGATCAAGGTATCTTAGTCCGGTGTGTGGTTTTACACGGTGAAGGTGAAAGATGAGAGCCGGCCGTCAATTGAGGACGATGAGGAAGGGGGGTGTTTTGGGGACTACTAGCAGTCGTGGATTCAAAGGATCGAGGACAGGAACGCATTCAAAATTTCAAAGGAGAGTATGGATTTGGTAGGGCAAGGGTTGGGTAATGGCTTCAACATTCAGGTGAATGTGGCCCACAGGAGCCAGTCACTCTACTTGTATCGTAAAATTGGAGTTGGAAAATAGGTTGTAACAATGTTACCTACATCACCTTTAAAGCAATATTACTTAAATAATCCACCATTTTGTTAAATATTTTCCATATATATATATATATATATATATATATATATTCCAAAGAAGATGCCCTCAAAGGTGATGAAGGTTTCTATTTTTTTAAATGTAATATATATATATATTTCACTTTCCAAAGAAGATGCCCTCAAAGGTGATGTATATATATATATTTTCCAAAGAAGATGCCCTCAAAGGTGATGAAGGTTTCTGTTTTTTAAAATGTAATATATATATATATATATTTCACTTTCCAAAGAAGATGCCCTCAAAGGTGATGAAGGTTTATGTTTTTTAAATGTCCACTTTCCAAAGAAGATGCCCTCAGAGGTGATGAAGGTTTCTCTTTTTTAAATGTAATTTTTGTTTTTTTGGTTGTTCACTGAACTGTAATACTGTGGTATGTTGTCTATAAGTCTTAGATGAAGGTATTATGTTTTGGTTTTTTTTGGTTGTTCACTGAACTTTAATACTGTGGTATGTTCGTATGTGGTTGACTACAGGCCAAGTAGTTCTTTATTTTATTTTTAAGATAGTTTGATAACTACTATCATCATCATATTAACATTTGTTTATTTATTTTATTTGTGTCGCCATGAACCCTCATTTTATTTTTATTTATCTTTTGAAGTGTAATTATACTTTGAAATATGTATAAGTATTATTATTATTTATTCATTATTATTATGATTAATTATTATTTCATATTACCATATATTTCAAATGGGAATTACTATAAATTAGCGTATATATATATATATATATATATATATATATATATATATATGGAAGTAATTTTAATAAATTTTAAAATATAAAAAATAATAATGGCATATATGAGTTGCAAATTTGAAGGGGTATAATGATATGTACACTTTTGTAGACCTTAACAATTAGATTATTATGTTATTATTATACTATATCTAATATCTAGATATTTACATGCATTTCCCAATATTCCTTGGTTTTGATATGTGTGTGTGTGTGTGTGTGTGTCCAAGGCATTCATTTCTTCAATCTAGACCTTATTCTAAAGTTTAGTAGCATTTGAATCCATTGCCTTCCAAAAAGTTATAGCATCATCATTGGTAATATATAGAACAAAACTAAAACAAAAATTAGATGGGGTATACCATTTTGTTTTCCTTCTTTCCGGAACCAATCTCCTCATCTCCTCAAGGACGAAGTATGAAGTATGAAGTTCTTCTTTTGTTGGTAAATATTCCTCCTCTTCACCCTCCAACTCAAACATTATTCTCTTTGTTTCTTCTTCCCTTGGTTGGACTTCCTATTTGGGAATAAATTTAACCTCTCTAAATATAACATCTCAGCTATAATAGTTTTATTAGTTACTTGTTTCCAAAGTTTATAACATTTTATACCATCTTTAAAACCAATAAAAATGCATTTTTCAGTTTTATTAACCAACTTACTCTTATTTTCCTTTGGAATATGCACATAAGTATCACAATCAAAAACTTTGAGATGATCAAGAGATGGGTTTTTACCAATCCATGCCTCGTGTGGAGTTTTGTCAAATAGTGTTGATGTGAGTGATTAATTTACCAAGTAACATGCAGCATCCACTACCTCTAACAATAATGCATATGACAACCCTGCACCAATGAGCATACTTCTTGCCGTTTCCATTAGTATCGTGTTCGTTCTTTCTGCAACTCCAGTGTGTTGAGGTGTATATGAAGTAGACTTTTTCATTGGCATTATGCACTTCTAACATAATTCCTAGAACTCTTTTCCACATAACTCTCCACCTTTAGTTGTCCTCAACACCTTTATTTTATTCTACCTTAAACTCTTCAAATTTATCAAAAACCTAAAGTTTCTTATGAAGGAAAAACAATACATATATTTACCTAGTGATAGAACAAGAATAGGTCCAAACACATTATTGTGTATTAACTCCAGCATTCCTTATTCTCTTATAGTAGATGTGAATCTCCAATGATTTTATTTACCATATCTACAATGTTTAGAGAAATCAAATTCTAATAGTCAAACATACATACATTCAACCATACATTTACCATGTAATGTTCAAAGGCCCTTATTTCCAATACATCCTAGTATTTGAAGTAGCATTGTATTCTCTCCAGGGACAGTAGGGGTCCTATATTCTTCATTGTTATCCTTGGGAACAATAAAATTGTTACACCCATTATTAAAAGTGAATCGCAATAGCTTGTACAAATTTCTAATCTCAATTCCCCTCATCGACACCATTTCTCCTCAAACCGTCTTGCATGTGTCCTTTTCAAATATAGTATGCACACCTACATCACTCATCTTACTTGTAGATATCAGGTTTTGGCTAGATTTGGAATGTGCACAACCCGAATGAGAGGTCTAATTCTTCCATCTTTGAGCAACATCTTAACCCTTCCACATCATATTATTTTAGTTGTCAATTAATCTTGTAGGAAAATATCACCTCCATTGTACTCTTCATATTCACATAAACACTCCCCATGAGGATTCATACCAAATGAAGCACTCGAGTTAATCAACCATACATCATGATCTACATGTGTACCTATAAATGCCAAGTAAACACCACCTCCTCCTTCCATGGAGGTGTTTCTTTTTATGGAAGGGGCATCATTCCCTTACCTTTATCAACATTCTTAGATATGAAATCTTTCTTATAATGCCCAACTCTATTGTATTTCCAATGTTTCCTTGTAGATTGCCTTAGATATTTAAATCTACCTCTAGATTTAGATATGCCCCTCAAAGACTTGTTTTTCATCTATTAGGGACGACATTGTTAGAAAAAATATTAAAAACAAAACCAAATAGAAATAGAAATAGAACACGATATTTACATGGAAACCCTGTTGTTCATAGGTGAAACCACAAGGCAATGGTAGTTTTAATCTTTTATTACAATTCAAAAAAAAAAATTACAATCATTTATTCTCTTATGATACAATGTCAATGATCACTTCCCTTTTATATAATACATAAGAGGGTTCCAAAAGGAAATGAAATACAGTAGATGGGTCTATAAATTTGTTGTCTTGGGAGATCCACCTCCAAAGCCTCAGAATATGGGGGTCCTGCCCCTACAAATCCGATGCATATGAATCACAAAAGGGGATAGTCGTGCACCATTCTATAAGAAAATTTCAGAGATGTGGCTATTGATTTCCCCTCCTAACATTCTCCCACTTGAATATACAATAACTTCCTTACCTCTAGTTCTACACCCACATGTCATTTCCCAATCTTTCCTTCATCACATTTTCAGCAAGTGCAAAGAAGTTTTGAACAATTCAAACTTTTATGTCCTAATTTCCTTTGTAAGCATATTTGTTGTTTCTCATCAGTGTCAATTTTCTCCAACAAGATCCCACCTTCTTCCACTACTTTCCATATGAAATGGTATTTAATATCAATATGTTTTGTGTGATCATAAAATGTTGGATTCTTCACTAATTAAATATCACGTTGACTGTCATAATGCAAATTAATATTCCCCTGCATTATCTTGAAGTCATTTGCCAGTCACTCTAGCCATATTGCATCTTTATTGGCTTCAATCGTTGCTACAATTATGTTTCAGTGGTTGAAAAGGACACCACTTGCTACAACTTGGATGCCCAACTTAAACATGTTATACAACTTGACAAGAACTCTCAAGAGTAGTTCTCATTTTTTAATACAATGAATTTAATGGCCATTTTTACCCCTGTTACGATAGTACCAGTACCAGCGCACCTGCAGAAGTGCCCCAGGGAGAGGGGGTCATTTTTCTCGCCAGGAGAGGTATTTAGCCAGCTTTTTCTAAGTAGAGGTTATGGCCAAACTCTATGGTTTCTCCCTTGGAATTACTATGGCTTAGTGGCATCGTCGACTGCCTCACCTCAGAGCTTGAAGCCCTGAGGTTGGTGTTCGGGGCTTCCATGGGTGGATCACTGGGTCACATGAACCCAACCCTAATTTAGCATTCCGTTGATAGATATTTCATCACTGAGGCATCTCTTCCTCCTCCAGGTCACCTCCAGCACCCTCCTGGCCCTTTAGTTCACCAACGCCCTATCTCTGGGCCCTCTTTCAGATGATGACGTCATCCTTGATGCCTGACTGTGATGCTTGATAAGGGGGGGAGCGTTGAGGGATTTTCATCATTGTTGGGGATAGTTGGGGAATGTCGACCCCCCCCCCCTCTGCATTTTAGCCTTCAGAACGGACCGATTTGCTCATTTTTAGCCATTTTAGTCATATGTGGGTCAAATCTGGGGAAAACACCCCAATTTACCCACTACTTTGATTATTTTATATTATTTTTGTTTTAATTTTAAGGTGATATTTATAATTTCAAATTGACATTTAAAAAGGCATGTTGGTCTGGATTTTATTTTATTTTTGCAAAGTGAGTGTGAAAAGGTATAAATAACTTTTCCTCACTTCATTTTTACACATCAACTTATGGGATTACACTAAATTTTCTTATTTTTACACTTCTTGGGCTCAATCGAGTGATGCGCACCTCTTACGGGTGGATAAGCTTGCTAGTTTGGGGATAAATATTTGATGTTTTTGATCTTGTTTATTTTCTAAGGTGATGCTAAGATTTGTTTGCTTAACACATGCACAAGGAGGTATCCAAGTCTCTTCTCTTGATATTTTCTTTTTAAAATGTTGGAAGTATCTTGTCTAAGGTTAAATGGTAGCCATTGATGTTGCATTTTTCCCTAGCATAAGTCATTTTCAGCCTTTAGTTACCCTAGCATTGTCAACTTGAGTTTTAGGTCTCCAAAGTTTGTCTTAACTAGGGCATCATCAAACAACTCTTGAAGTTGTTGAGTAATACCTAGTTTTCCAAACTTGGCAATTGCCATCTCAAGGGGAGGCTCTCCTCCATTGATGCCTGGGGTTAGGGTGAACTTCTCATGCAAACCCTAGGTTGTTCATCAACTCTTTTAACTTAATTTTCTGAGTTTGTATCTTTGCAATTATTAGGTTAGATTAGTTATATTTTTCTGAGATTGTATATTTTTTGTAAATATTTTTGTAGCTTAGATTTTGATAGTTTTCATGTCATTTTGTATGTAATTTTTTGTAAAAAATAAATTATTAAAAAAAATGATTTTTCTAATGAAACCCTAGCTGTAGAAGCTTAAAACCCTAGCGTCCTCCTTGGTTGTCCTCATTCTCTCTCCTCATCCAGCAGTTCAACCTCCCTCCTTCTACCTCCTCCTCCCCTCAGCCTTCATTTTCTCCTCTTCGTTGGCATCTCCCAACTTTCGGACCTTTTCTTTTGATGCCCTATCTGTAGCCCCCTTCCCTTATCCTACCCCTCTCTCCACTCCATCCTTCCATCCCTCTTCCCCTATTTCTTCCCTTTCCTCTTCCTCCTCTCTTCCCCCTTTCTTCCTCCATCTCTTTTCTTCTTTTCTTCCCACATTTCCTCTCCACCTTCGGTTTGCACCTTCCTTATCTCCTCCCCTTTCCATTCCTTCCTCCTTCCATCTACCATGGACATCCACTCCTCCACCTTTTCCTTGCTACTCTTCCCCACTCCTTCGATACCCTTCTTCCTCAATCCCTCAGCTTCCTTCCTTACCCTAACACAGGTCTGCAATATTTTGTATACCCTGTGTGTTCTTCAATGTTTCCCTCATCTGCGAACACAGAACAAAAGTGAAGTTAGAACGTTAATTTTAGTTATTTATTGTTTAATTCTTAGAGTTAGTTCCTTGCCATTATTCAATTGTTATGCTTCTTTAAAGGTTATTTACTGTGCAAATGTGACTCAAAATTTTATATACAGATCTGATTATTGCATTAAATTGACTATTATAGTTGATACTGAGTGTTGATAAATGGTGTCTATTAAATGACGTTGAACACTACCTTTCTACACTTGATTTTGAACTAGTTGATGATACAATTGCATTCGTGAATGATCTTTGCATTTCAATAGTGGATGGTTGTGATCTTTTGGAATATTGTCGTTCATTTACTATTTTTATTATACATACTTATATGATTATCTTGGATTGACCTTACACTTTCATTGAATGCCCATGTTGATTAATAATCCTTGGTGAATCCTAGCACAATTGGTGATTCTGTGATCATGCACTTTGCTTAATTACACCAACTGACATTGGATGATTAATTGTTATATTCATATTGACTCCATATAGGCACTGGTCTGACTAATACTTGCATAGAGAATATAGTTTTTGGTTGTATCATTGTTTTACAGGGTTCCAAAGGGTACTTCTCCTTGGAGCTTCCGACACTCCGAAGAAGTTAGAATCGTGATCAAGGTGACATTGGATCACTTTTCTTAATTTTTCTTGTCGGGAACTAGTCCTACTAGTTTGCCCGGTAACAACCCCCAAATCACAAAGTGATGCTACTAGTAACACCCATTTTTTCCAAGGCTAAAATTACAACTTTTTTAAAACCCCAAATAGTGTTGTTGCATCAATACCATAAATTGACCCTCGAATCGAAAAGTGGTGCTAACGGTAGCACCATTTTTTTCCTAGGGCTAAAATTACCACTTTTTTGAAACCCCAACCTTAACAACCTATGCCGCAACAATCAAAACCCTAAAATGGTGCCCTCAAAATCACCCTTTAATTTTTCGGGTTTAAAATTAAACATTGCTTGAAACCATGGCCCTTAAGTGATTCGACCATAGCACCCACCATTTTTCTTTCTAAGTTTAAAATTACAACTTATTTGAAACCGTGTCCTTCACAAGCGATGTTGTTGCAATGAAAATGCCAAAATCAATCCATGAATGGAAAAGAAGTGCTACTAGTAGCACCCCTTTCTTATTCCCATTACAATTCAAGACATTTCGAACCACGGCCTAATGTTATTTTTAATCACAAGGAAAACTGGAAAAAATAAGACAAATTTAACTTTAAAAGTAAAAATAAATTAAAAAAACGAATTTTAAAAAAAAACTAAATTTAAAAAAAACATTAAAAACAAGAAATTTAACCTTAAAAATGAAAATAAAGTAATTTTTTAAAAATTAAAAGACTTAAAAAAAAACATTATTTTTTTAAAAAAATACAAAGTTAAAAAAATTCAACCCAAAAAAAACATAAACTTACCCCTACCCTCCTTTGTTAGGATTAACCTTGACTCGGGAATGAGTCAAATTGTTTAGGTCTTAGTATGTGGTTTTTGGGTACGTGGTATTTGGTAGCCCATTGTATTGGCCCAAGATATTGCATGTAAATAAGCCTTTATAAGGCTTGAGGAGGCTCCATTGTAAAGGAGCTTGGAGGAGAGCGATGGCTAGCTTGCTTGGCCCGGTTGGCCAATTTTGACCATGTAATGAAGATCTTCATTAATGCTAGTTTTTCCTTATATGGGGCTTTTTAGGGTATATCTATGTGTCTATATGATTGCTTGTGATTGTGTGTTTATTTCTCTCATTATCATTATTGATGCACATTTAAATCCTAGCAACAAGTATTAGATCCATGGTTTGGTGTATTGTTGTGCTCGTTCATGTTGCTATGTGCATGTGTTATGGTAGAGATTGTGTGTACATAGATAGGAGCTCAAAGTTTCATGTCACTTTTGGTCTTCTTGCCACCCTTCGTGGTCGAGTGGTGCCATGACATTTGAATGAAGGTGTGTGGTGCTCGACTTGTGAAAGAAATCTGCATGAGAGAAAGTGTTTTTCCATGTCTCAAAGGAGAAAGGAGCTACACAAGAAAATAGAGCCAACGTTGTGTGTGTTGGGGTCGCCCGTGGAGTCTGCTGCCACATGAAATTAAGAAATGTAGCTGCCATTTCTAGTGTCGAAACAAAGTGAAGCCCATGATGGAGAAAGCCATACATAACCTGCGTTGAATATTGATGCTGCCATTGTCCAAGAAGTCAACATATCTGGGAAATTTGCTGCTTGTAAGTGGATCGAATGAGCAAAGATGAAATGGCTACTCAATAGTCATTTTGAATGGTGCAGTTGTTGGTTTTCCATCGAAATCCCGTGAGGAAATCAATTGTCGGTGCCGATGTTTGCAGACCACGTGAGGAAAGAAGGGCTGAGTAGACGTGAAGGAATTTCCATATTTGTGAGATGAGAGGAGATCGCTCTCTCGGAGGATCCACCACCGTTGAAATGGTAGGAGAAACAAATCTGCATGAATGTAGATCGATCCATGCTCGAGGACAAATATGGCATATTCCATGAGCCACAAAAGAAGGCCCTTGAAAAAGAAGCATATGATGTCATAAAATATCTCTTCATAAAAGGAAAGGTATTTCAGACAATAAAAATGAATTATGAAAAGGGTTTTATGGAGTGTGACGTCATGTTAAAAAGGGCAAAAAGGAACTTACGCCCTTTTGAGAGGAGAATGAATTTTATTTTTCACACGGAAGATTTAAAAGGATTTTTTTTAAGGAAAAAGTGAATCATAAAGGTTTTCAAACTAGTGGATCTAGAAAATGGTGCATTGAAAATAACCGTGGGAAGCACATAGTTGTGGAGGGGTAATATGAAAATTATGCACATGAGAAGTATGATAGATATTTTAAAAATTTGTTGTATCCGGTTTTTTGAATTAATTGCAGGGTGTATGTTTGGTGGTATTAAACATTTTACAGTATTTTTTGTTGCAACACTTTGATTTTGATCATGTTGGACGTATCGTTCTTGTATCGGTAATTAAAAATCAACGCATGTGGATCGCGTGCTAGCCAGTGCTAGCATGGCACGATGGAAATCGTAAATATGGTGTACATGTATTTTAATCAAAATACCCACAATTAGCTATGCAATGCAACAAGAGTGTGGGGGCATGATTTTTACAAGGAATGGGGAGGGAAATATTCAAACCCTTGAAGCCAATAATGTCATGTTAAGTGTCAATGAGAGAACCCATGAACCATTAACAACCATGCTGATTTTTGCACCTAATCATTTAATTCTTCCAAGAGGTCGTTGAAGTATTTATTGTTTTGGGAAATAGAAGGTATTGATGTCCAAATTTCATCCATGGGAAAGCCATCATTTTGGAAAAAAGTGTTTTTCTTCCTATGAAAGAAAAGACCCACGAATTTGCTTCCCAATCCAATATTCATCAATGAGTTTTGCTCTGTCACGTCCCTATTGCTTGTTGGGTGTTTTCCTCCACAAATTTATTGAGTTTTCCTCCATTTTTTTTGGCTAGGGAAGTCGCTTTTGGTGTTGTCGAATCACTAGGAGGAAGGGAAAATCGTGTCGGGGGTTCATAGAGGTCGAATTTTCCATTTGATGCTTGTATACCTATTGGAAGAATCGTTTTGTCCCCTAGTGGTCGACCTCCCCTCTCAAATTTTGTTTTTCTATGCCCAACAATTGTGTCTTGTTGTGTGTTTGAGATATATCTATGGTTTGGGTTATGTGCATCCCTTGTTTTGGCTTGAACTTGTATGTAAGAAACTAGGAGTAGAGAAGGATTTGGAATTGGCTTGATAAACCTAGTGAAAGGTGTAACCTCGCCAAAGATGATAGGGCTTTGGCTACTTTTCTATGCACACCCTGAAGAGCACTAGAAGGGAAGGTATGGCCTGAGGGACTATGGAGCAGTGAAGGGGATACTTCCTTGTGTTGGGTGTGTAGATATTGTGGGTGTCGAGCTAGCTAAATCTTGTAAAGGTACTAATAGATCTATGGTTGAGCTCACTAGTTTAGCAATTCCTTCCTTTCTACTACCTTGACAACCTGATAAACCTAGCTATGGACTAGCTTGGTTGAGATGTGGTATATACTTGGCTATGTGTGAGTTGTTATTCCCTTTTTCCTTGTGGAAATCATGCCCAGCTTGGGGTGACAGTTGTGTTGAAATATTGATGAGCATAGTTGGCCTATGGTTGGGTGGATCATTGCAGTTGCATAGCTTGTTGCTCAAGACAACTTCATTTCAAGATAAGTATTCAATGAAATCTTGTTTGTTTTCAATTCATTAGTTATTCAAGTGTTGAAAGGAATGAATACTTACATTGGTTGTCTTTAAATGATGCATGTGATTATTATGCGTATTTATGCATGTTGTGTGTGTGTGGATATAGATTAATTATGTTGTGTTTATTTAAATTATGTATCTGCACACACATAATTTCTTTGTTATGAATTGTAATAATCATGTTGGGGCTAGTTTTGAAATCCCAAAGTTAGTGTCATGTCCCCTCCCTTAAGCCGGATTGATGGAAGGGGACATGAAATTTGTCCTTATGAAACTTAGCCATAGTCAAGTTTTGATTTCCCTGGGTGCACAAGGTATCCCTCTTATATGCAGAGAAGGAATGTTGCATCAAGTGTGGAATGAACCACTAGGTAGGTTTGAGGGTGGAAGGTGTACTTGTACGCTAGCTTAATGTGGAATTAGAGAAGGTGAATCTTCGAGTGCTAAGGGGGGGATGTGAGATGGTTTGATCTCAGTGTTGGGACTAAGATGGATGAACCATGTATGCGAAGAGAATTCCGATAGAACTAGCAGTCACAATAGCCGAGAAACCATGTAATCCGGTATATGGATTCTTCTTTGTATGCACATCAATGACAAGGTTGGATGCAGGTACAAAAGGGTCATGGCAGAAAATGAGCAAGTAGATGAGCAAGAAAGAAAGCATGGAAAAGAAAGAGGATGAAGCAATGGATGGTGATAATCTAGTCAACATGAAGACACGTGAAAAAAATTAATGGAGCAATTTGCATGTAAAAGGGCATATGGCTATAAGACCTGGTACGGCATGAATACCCCTGGTAACTCACCGGTAAAGTTGGGAGATAGACCTAGGTGATAAGGGGGTGTATGTAAGATCCCCAAGTCAAGCTTAAAGGGGGGATTGTTAGGGTTAACCTTGACTTGGGAATGAATCAAATGGTTTAGGTCTTAGAATGTGAGTTTTGGGCCCATGGTATTTGGTAGCCTATGGTATTGACCCAAGGTATTGCATGTAAATAATATTTTATGAGCGAGGCTCCATTGTAAGGTGGCCCGGAGCTGATCGTTGGCTAGCTTGCTTGGCCCAATTGGACGGTTTTGGCCATGTAATGAAGATCTTCATTGGTGCAAGTTTTTTCCCATATGGGGTTTTCCAGGGTATATCTATCTATCTATATGGTTGCTTGTGATTGTGTTTCTATTGCTCTTATTATTATTATTGATGCTCATTTAAATATTAACACTGTTCCCATGCTTTTAAACCCTTGAAAATACCCATGGTTTAAAACCATGGGAAGGGGCATGGGGGGGATTCTATTACCATAATCAATCCCCCCCTTAACACCCATTTTCATGAATGCATGCCCCTTCCCATGGTTTAAAAGAGGGGTGTGAAGGGGGGACTCGATTCCATAATCAAGTCCCCCATTCACACCCGCCTTTTAAACCATGGGAAGGGGAACTGGGGTGGGGAAAAGGGGTGCTAAGGGGGGAATCAATGGTAATCGATCCCTCCCTCCTTAAGAAATCCTTTCCTAACTGCATGCCCCTTCCCATGGTTTAAAATAGGGTTGTGAAGGGGGGACTCGATCCAGAATTGAGTCACCCCTTCACACCCCCCTTTTAAACCATGCGAAGGAGCATGGGGGTGGGGAAAGGGGTTGTTAAAGTGAGGAATTATGTATTTTTTTTAATGTTTTGTTTTTAAATATTTTAAATTTTTTTAATGATTTTTCTTTTTTCTTAAATTTTTTTGTATAAATTTTTAATGTTTTCTTTCTCTGTCTTTTATTTTTTTGAATTGTTTTATTATCGTTTTTAAAGTTTAATTTGTCATTTTTAATGTTTTTTGTAAATTTAAATATGTGTTTTTATTTTATATTTTGGGTTAAATTTGTCTTATTTTTTCCCAGTTTCACTATGATTTTAAAAAAAAGGACATGGTTCGAAATGCTTTGAATTGTAACTTGGAGAAAAAGGGGTACTACTGGTAGCACCTATTTTTTATTCAAGAATTGATTTTGACATTTTCATTGCAACATGTTTCCTATTAATGCCATAGTTTCAAACAAGTCGTAATGTTAATTTCGAAGAAAAATGCTTGTGTCGTGGTTGAACAACTAAAGGCCACAATTTCAAGTAGGGTGTAATTTTCACCTCAAAAAAATAAGGGGTGATTCTAAGGACACCATTATAGGGTTTTTGCAGCAATGCCAATTGTTAAGGTTAGCTTTTCAAAAAAGTTGTAATTTAGCTCGAAAAAAATTGGTGCTACGGATAACACCACTTTCCAACTCAAGGTCAATTTATGGTATTGATTACAATGACGTCGATCAAAGTTTCAAAAAAGTTGTAATTTTAGCCCTAAAAAAGTGGGTGCTATCGATAGCACCACTTTTCGACTCAGGGGTTGTTTTTGGTGTTTTTGATAAAAAAAATATGTTTTTTATGGCTAGAGTTCTCATTTTAAGTATATAGCTCTCATCAAGTTGTATAATGTGTTATTATATCTCCACCAGCAAGAGTGAAAGTATATCCTACACTATAACTTCGTCCATCTCTGTCTCCACCAAAATCAATTTTGAAAAACATTTAATTTGTAATTGAGTCAATATGTATCAAAATAGTAGCATCTAAAGTGCCCCTTAAATGTAGTGTCCATTTTTAATAAATTTGGAAAAATTGGAAAAATTGCAATTTTTGGCCAATTCGACCCTTAGACTAGTTATGACTCCAATGCTTCCAAATTGGGTCTGAAGGTATTTGAAAGGTATTAAGAAATAAAAATGAGGCTGATATATGTCTGGACACTCTCAAAAGACTTCTGCAACATTCATTTAACTTCATGAGAAATTGGGGAATTTTACTAGCAATTTCGAGGTTCAAACCCCCAAGGGTATAGGTCACTAATGGCTTCCCAAATGCAGTACGACCCTCCAAAATTTCATAACAAAGACATGAATTAGTTAAATTACTTCAATGGGCACCCAAATGCATATTTATTTAGTTTCTAAAGGCTGTTGCAACTCCCATAAATCAAGGTTTGTGGACATGTCTTCACATAGGCGGAAATGATAGGAAACTTCACCACTTGCTATGAAATTCGAGATTTATGTTCCAAAGACTTATGTAATGTATATGAAACTTCTTCAATACATTAATTAATCTCCATACATCATAAAAATCATAGGGATTAACTGATACAAATCGAAATAAAGCAACTTCAAGCTCTCACAACAAGATGTAGGGAAAATGGCATCATTTATGCATTGTTTGGTATTTTTACATAGTTTCACTTGGTATTTGGACCTGAGAGTATTCTGAGCATCAAATACAGAGTATATATATCATAATACAAATAAATGGTGTATCTTGGACTCTCACAAAGAGATCAGAATCTCACCAAAGGCACCTTTCCTCCAAGAGCCAAAATATGCAGAGAAATGTGAGATAGAGATGGGAACAAGTTGAAGAAGAAAGAATCATGAGCTTCCCTATAGCTTAAACCTACAACAAAGAAATCCATTGTATATCCAAATGAAATTTCTAAATGGCCTCTCCAATTTCCAATTAGGACGGGAATCTTTCACCCTCGAAATTGGTACTAAGGCAAGTAGAATAACACTCTACTAGCTTGGACAAGTTATGCTCTTCAATTTGCAAAATGAGAAATGATCAAAAGCCACTCTCCTTCTTGGTTCTTGTCTTTTATTACCTTCCCAAAACTTCCATGGTTCGAATTCCCTCCATGAGCTTCATTCCAACTCGAATTGGAAAGAGATTCCAATGTGTGCCTCTTGTCCATCAATTCCTAGCCTCCTCCTTCACTCAATTCAAATGGGTGGCTCTTTAGATCCCCTAACTCCCTTGTGCACCTTCTTGGAGTCTATTTTTAGCCATGACATGTCATATATGTCATATTTCAACATTCATGTCTGATTTTTTTCATAAGTGCCATAGCATCTTCATCATTGTTGTCATAGAAGCTAGGGAATCTAGCCCAAGTGTCCTAATAACTCCAAGATGCCTCTTCCTCTTCCATGGGAGTTAATATTCCTCTCAAATTTGACCCTCATTGATTCATGCCAAGTATTATTTCCTTCCAACTCCCCCAACAATTTTGGACTCCACTTAGGATTCGAATGGGTGAGAGTGGAATGCCATGTGGCATGGGGAATCTTGCTTAAGTGGGCCCCACACCTCCAATGTGCCCTCATGACCAAGTGCCACCTTATTTTCCTATCTTAATTATTTATTTATTCCTCATTTAATATGTTTTTTCAATCTAATTTCCATTTGGGGTTTTATAGTTCCCTTATTCCAAATCTAATGTTTCCACCCCCAACCTAGGAAACTAGTAGATTGGTGGAATTTTCTCTTTTTGAGATTTATTTGAATGGGGACATTACATTCCTCCCCACCCAAGATTTTTTTCCCTCAAGCAATTTCAAATTAGGATTTTGCAAGATTTTTTCCTCCTCCCATGTGGCATCCTCACTTGGAAAATATTTCCATTGTACCAAATACTCCCTTATGGTTCTGCTCCTTAATTTCCTTTCTCTTGCCTTCAAAAAAATTTCTGGAATAAGTATGAGTTGTCCTTCATCATATAATGGAGGGAGGGTTTCTAAAACATATATTTGATGACCGATATCCTTCTTAAGGCATGAAATACATTGTGTATTTTTCTTCCTTTCGAAAGTTCCAACTCATAAGCCACCTCCCCAACTTTTCGAACTACCTTATATGGACCATAATATCTTCGTTTAATATTTTATGATCCTTTCACTTTTAAGGATGTTTGTTTATATGTATGTAGCCTCAAATATACCAAATCCTTCACTTTAAAAGTTCTTTCCTCCCTATGTTGATCCACATACTATTTTTGTTGGTTTTGGGCAACCTTCAAATTGTCTTTTAGAAGCTTCAAGATCTCTTGACTTTCCTCAATCCAATACTTAGCTTTTGGAGCTCTACTATCACCAAAAATGTTCTAAAAAAAGGTGAGTGCCTCATAACCATAAAGTGCTTTGAAAGGAGACATGCCAATGGACATATGAAAGGTAGTGTTGTATCAAAACTCACCCAAATGTAGCCATTTTACCCATGATTTCTGCTGCTCACCAACATAGTTCCTCAAGTACCCCTCAAACCATTAGTTCACTCTTTATGTTTGGCCATAATTTTGAGGATGATAGCTTGTGCTTGGAGTCAATTGAGTGCCCACCATCTTGAAGAGTTATTTCCAAAAAGCACTCATAAATCTACTATCCCTATCACTCACAATGTTCTTGGGAAGTCCATGCAATCTGAAAATTTCTCTAAAGAATAGATCAGCCACTTGTGTAGCATTATAAGATGATGTAATAGAAAATAAATGAGAAAATTTGGTGAGTCTATCCACCACAACATAAATACAATCCTTAGCCAAATCCTTTGGAAAACCTGTGATAAAATCCATTGAGATGCTTTCCCATTTTTGTTATGGAATGGGCAATGTGTAATAGACCAGAAGGATATGTATGTTCATATTTGTTTTTTCTGAAATAACTTGCAATCATTCACATATTTTAGAACATCTTCTTTCATCCCTTTCCAAAATAACCTTTCCCTTAATTTCCTATATGTTTTGAAAAAAATAGGATGGCCTACTAAAGGAGAATCATGAGCTTAATTCAAAACGTTGTGCTTGATATTCGAACCATGAACCAAGTATATTATGTCCTTATAGTATATTATACCATTTAAAATATTGTACCTATCATCACCTTTGACCCCATCTAACACATCACAAGCAAAACTATCTTTGGCATATTCAACTATTAGCATATTTTTCCAATCTTTCGAAATGACCATAAGGGAAAATGATGGTCTTCTAGATAATGAATCTTCTACAATATTGTTGTTCCCCTTTACATATTCAATGTCAAAATAAAAAGATTGGACTTTTCTTACCCACTTTTGTTGCCTTTTATTGAGGTCCTTTTGTGTGAGAAAATGCTTCAAACTGTTATGATTAGTTTTGACCACAAACTTGTTTCCAACCAAGTATTGTCTAAACTTGGCAAAGCCATGCATGATGGCTAACATTTATTTGTCACAAATGGAGTATATCTTCTCATGTGGCTGCAAATTTTTTCTCTCAAAAGCTATGAGGTGTTGATTTTGATTTAGGACCGCCCCTATTCCTTCTCTTGATGCGTCACATTCCAAAACAAATGGTTTTGAAAAATCAGGTAATGCAAGTATTGGAAAACTACTCATTACCTCTTTCATTCTTTGGAAATCCTTTTCAGCCTCTTCATCCCATTTGAAATCATCCTTCTTGGTCAAATCAGTAAGTGGAGAAGTCAATTTGGAGAACCCCTTCACAAACTTTCTATAGTAAGTGCATATTCCAATGAAGCCTCTCAATTCTATGATGTTTTTGGGTGATGGCCATTCAAAGATAGCTCTTATTTTTTCCAAGTGTACCTTCACACCATCTTTACCAATGATGTTCCCAATATATAAAACTTATTTCAACCCAAATTCACACTTGGACAACTTAGCAAACAAAGATTGTTCATGCAAAATTATCAAGACAACTTCTAGATGATGCAAGTGTTCCTCCCATGCTTTACTGTAAATCAAAATGTCATCAAAGAAAACCAAAACAAAATTATGGAGCTTCTTGCAAAATATTTGGTTCATGCATGATTGAAATGTGGTTGGAGCATTGGTCAAACCAAAATGCATGAAAAGAAACTCGAAATGGCCATAGCGACATCTGAAAGTTGTTTTCTGCACATCCTCATCCTTCATTCAAATTTGATGGTAACCAGATCTAAGATCAATTTTGGAGAACAATTTTGCTCCATGTAGCTCATCCATGAGCTCATATATTCTATGGATGGGATATATATTCTTAACTGTCTTCTTGTTTAGAGCTCTATAATCAATGCACATTCTGAAGGTCCCATCTTTTTTCTTCACCAAAACAACTGAAGAAGCATAGGGACTAGAGCTTGGTTTAATGAGTCCCAATTCCAAGAGCTCTTGAATAGACTTTTCAATCTCATCTCTGAACTTTTTTGGATGTCTATATGGTGGTATTTGTATTGGTGAAGTTCCCACCTCCAAAACAATGTTGTGCTCAACTCCTCTATCAGGTGGCCTTCCAGGAGGGAGGTCTCCAAAAACCTTTTCATATTTGTGTAGTAGCCGCCTTATCTCCCTTGGATGTTCTAAAATATTTATTTTTCTCTTGGGGTAAGTGATGCAACATTCAACAGCCCATTCAACATCCTCATGCCTCAATATGGTCCTCATACTATGGGAAGACACCACTTGATTCAAATAGGTATGCATTCCTCTCACCAACCTTTGTTTTCCTTCTGAATATTTGAATTTCATTTCAGGTATTTGGTAATTCATTGTATGTTCCCCTATAGAGTACAAGCATTTCACTCCCAAGACCACATTAGTATCAGCAACATCAACCACATAAAAGCTATGAGAAAATGTGTAATTACCTATCGTGAGTTGTAGCTTTGGAATCCATGTTTTACACTCCATAGTATTGTGACTTGGAATGATGATTGTGAAGCCATTGAATGGTTCAGTAGGTAGATTTATCCTCTCCACCATGTCTACATCAATGAATTTATGTGTGGCTCCTCCATATACCAATACTGAGACCCTTCGTCCTTGTACCACTCCCTTGCATCGAATAGTGTGAAAACGGGGTACTCTTGAAAGCACTGCCATTCTCCCTTTTTCAGGTGAAGGATGATCTTTTTCTTGTTTCCTTTCTTATGTTGTGTCATATCCCTCTTCTTTTCTGAAAGATGTCCTTCTTCCTCCATACCCCCTTCATAATCATCATCATCAGAAAATACTTCAATGTATTGTACTTTCCCCTTAGCACATTTATGCCCTAGTACCCATGGTTGGAAGCATGTGTAACATAGTTTCTTTCTTATGAGTTCTTCCTTGCTTGGTACCTATTTCTTATCCTTTCCAAATTCATATTTTTTCCATGGCTTCTTTTCAAATATGAACTTGGAAGGAAAGTTGGGCTTGGGAGGAAACCTTGTCTTGGGTAGCACATTTTGCAGATCTCTTGCCAAGTTCATGGAATCTTTCAATGAAGTAGGTTTGTGGGCCTTAACTAAACCCTTCAAAGGTTCATCCAAACCTTCAGTAAAGATAAATACGTATATTACCATAGATATATCAGCGATCTTAACTGATAGTTTTTGGAATTCCAACATGTACTCAACAGGGGTTCCAATTTGCTTCAATTGTGCTAGTTCTTTGAAAGGCATTTGTAAGTCTTTTTGCTCAATTATTTCCAATACCCTGTTAAAAAATTATTCATATGTTGTAACCTGATCATGTCCGAAAGTTTTAATTCCATGGAACCACCAATAATTGGATTCTCCTTCGAGATGCAAAATAGCCATTTTTAGAGCATCCTCTTCAATCATTGGATTCAGCTGAAAATACACATCTAATTTTTGTATCCAAGTATTTTCAGAACTTTGAGATGAGCCATCAAAAGTATGAAGGGGAATTTTACCTATGGCATAATTCAATTCTTTATTTTGAAAGGGTGTCCTATTACCTCCCCTCATTTTGAGCTTGTTTGCAACAGTAAAGTATTGATCAAATGGTAGGGTCCTTCTACAATCTTCACTCAATTGTTGCCATTCTGTTATAACTTCCTGCATGTCATATTGGGTGTTAGGATATTCTTTGGAATCAATAAATTTAGGTGTAGTACCCCTTGTTGAACTCTGAAATTCATGAGGTCAATTATGAGTCCCTGTCTTTGAGAAAATTCTTTCACCCATTGCCTTTTCCTCGGAAGGAGAACTATTGTTGCCTCTTATTGCCAATTTGCTTCCAATTTGACTAGCCAGCAATTCAAACCCTTTCATGATCTCATTTTTCATGTCTTCAAAGAATGGTTTCATGAATTTCCTAAACTCCTCATTCTCCTCTTTTTCTGAGGTTCATTTCTCATCCTTAGTCATGGTTACAAAACAATGCACTTCTTCTCCTTCTTCTCTTTCACCAAAAATACTTTCAGCTTAAGTTTCTAAGGGTGGGGGATTATTTTTATGAATTCTTGTCCTCATGAATGGTCATCCACATCAGGTGCAAGGACCATTCTCTAATACCACTTGCAATGTCCCTTTTTAATAAATTTGGAAAAATTGGTAAAATTGCAATTTTTGGCCAATTCAACCCTTACACTAGTTATGACTCAAATGCTTCCAAATGCTTCCAAATTGGGTCTGAAGGTATTTGAAAGGTATTAAGACATAAAAATGAGGCTAATATATGTCTAGAAACTCTCAAAATACTTCTGCAACATTCATTTAACTTCAGGAGAAATTGGGGAATTTTACTAGCAATTTCGAGGTTCAAACCCCCAAGGGTCGAGGTCACTAATGGCTTCCCAAATGCAGTACGACCCTCCCAAATTTCAGAACAGAGACATATATTAGTTAAAGGATTTAAATTGGCACCCAAATGAATCATTATTCAATTTCTAAAGGCAATTTCAAGTCCCATAAATCAGAGGTTTGTGGACATGTCTTCACAAAGAGGGAAATGATAGGAAACTTCACCACTTGCTATGAAATTCGAGATTTATGTTCCAAAGACTTATGTAATGTATATGAAACTTCTTCAGGACATCAATGACTCTCCATACATCATAAAAATAATAGATATGAACTGATACGAATCGAAATAAATCAACTTCAAGCTCTCACAACAAGGTGTAGGGAAATGGCACCATTTATGTATTGTTTGGTATTTTTACATAGTTTCACTTGGTATTTCGACCTGAGAGTATTATGAGCATCAAATACATAGTATATATATCATAATACAAATAAATGGTGTATCTTGGACTCTCACAAAGAGATCATCATCTCACCAAAGGATCCCTTCCTCCAAGAGCCAAAATATGCAGAGAAATGTGAGATAGAGATGGGAACAAGTTGAAGAAGAAAGAATCACGAGCTGCACTATAGATTCAACCTGCAATAAATAAATCCATTATATCTCCAAATTAAATTTTTGAATGGCCTCTCCAATTTCCAATTAGGATGGGAATCTTTCACCCTCGAAATTGGTACTAAGGCAAGTAGAATAACACTCTACTAGCTTAGACAAGCTATGCTCTCCAATTTGAAAAATGAGAAATCATCAAAATCCACTCTCCTTCTTAGTTCTTGTATTTTATTACCTTCCCAATCCTTCCATGGTTCTAATTCCCTCCATGAGATTCATTCCAACTAGAATTGGAAAGCGATTCCAATGTGTGCCACGTGTCCATTAATTCTTAGCCTCCTCCTTCACTCAATTCGAATGGGTGACTCTTTGGCTGCCCTAACTCCCTTGTGCGCCTTATTGGAGGATATTTTTAGCCCTGACATGTCATATATTCCATATGTCAGCATTCAGGTCAGATTTGTGTTATAAGTGGCATAGCATCTTCATCATTGTTGTCATAGAAGATAGGGAATCTAGCCCAAGTGTCCCACCAACTCCAAGATGCCTCTTCCTCTTCCATGGGAGTTACTCTTCCTCTCAAATTCGACCCTCATTGAGTTATTCCAAGTATTATGCCCTTCCAAATCCCCCAAGAATGTTGGAATCCACCTAGGATTCGAATGGGTGAGAGTGGAATGCCATGTGGCATGGGGAATCTTGATTAGGTGGGCCCCACACCTCCAATGTGCCCTCATAACCAAGTGCCACCTTATTTTCCTATCTTAATTATTTATTTATTCCCCATTTAATATATTTGGTAAAGCTAATGTCCATTTGTGGTTTTATAGTTCCCTTATTCCAAATCTAATGTTTCCACCCCAACCTAGGAAACTAGTAGATTGGTGGAATTTTCTCCTTTTGAGATTTATTTGAATGGGGACATTACATTAAATATCTAAGTATCCTCTTCAAATAATTACAATGATCCATACTAGGATTCACCATGAATTGGATAACAACTCCCACTGCTTGGGTAATGTCTGAGCTAGTGTTTACCATGTCGAACATGAGGAACCCTACTACTAATGGATCCGGTATAAGAGACATGATTTTATTCTCTGCTTCTATTCTAAGAAACTATTCTAAAGACAACTTTAATTGTGCAAGAAGTGCGGTGTTAATTGTTTTGCATTCTCCATATTGAAGTGCTACAAAATATTTTCTATATATGACTTTTGACTTAACTAAATATTCCTACCTATTTTTTCCTTGTGCATCTTCATCCCTAGAATTTGATTTGTTCCACCTAAATCTTTCATTAATAATGTCCTATCTAACCAATCGTTAAGATTAACAATTTTCTTCATGTTGGGGCCTGGAATCAGTATATCATCAGCATACAATAGAAATAAAATAAAATTGTCATCATGAAACTTCCTACAATGTGTAGAATGGTCAATTTCACTTCTATTGAAACCTTGGCTCTTCAGGAAGGTGCCAATTTTTATGTACCACATCCTTGGAACATGTTTCAATCCATACACATATTTCTTGAGTCTTCAAACCAAATTATATTTTCATCTTTCTTAATATCCCTCACGTTAATCCATATAAATTTATTTCTTGAGATCCCATGCAAGAAAGAATATTTTTACATCCAATTGCTCAAATTCTAAGTCATGTGTTGTGTTAGGATACTAGTGGACGACCTTCACTAACACCTTGGGGTTTTGGTGTAATGGTTCATATCATATGGTATCATATCCTTCACCAAGGTTTGACTCACAAAGCGGGTGGAAACTTCGACGTTGTAGTGTTTTCCCGAGGCTCATACGACTAAAAGGGGTCACCATCATATGAGCGCACATCCATCCCAGAGTCTAGACTACGGAGCATGGTGGGATGTTAGGATCCTGGTGAGAGGCCCTCACTAACACCTTGGTGTTTTGGTGTAATGGTTTTTATCACTATAAATTTCACTTGATAGAGAAATGGTAAGAGCCATATCTGAAGTTATATCCCACACAACAGTGATAGCTATAATAAGAGATCCCTTGTTCGCCGGAAGCTATCTCCACTAGGAACTATGGTCCCAATTTTGAATAAATGCACATACAAAACCAAATACCCTTACATGAATTTTATTTACATGGTTCATAGGATCCCTCATCTTAATATTATCTAAATATACCCAAATCCACCAATTGATGGAATTCTAACCAAGGGAGTTCTATATGCACATAGACAAGAGGGTTATCACATTTAACTAATTCCTAGAGGTATCCATTTCATAAAAGACACTACAACTATAAACATCTAGAGCTATAATTCCTTAACAGGATACGATCCCAAGTCTCAATCTATGAAACTAGAGACAATTGATAGAAATAAGTAGCTAGAGATATCGAGGAGTGCTTACTTGGAGTCAATGAACACCAAAACCAGTCCAAGTGATAAGCCTAAATTTGGTTGCCAATATCTTATATTCATCTGTGAAGATGAGATCTATGATTTGAAAACTAGTTGATACATTAATAGAGGTATGTGTGAAGGTAGGTATGTGTGGAGACGAGATGCTTTGATGGGCCCCTATTTTTCCATCATTTTATCCAACCTTTTCCTTCTTCCTACACCCTTTTTTCTATCACTTACCCTCATTTTGAGTATGTCCTCATCCATAATGATATATTTTTATAAATACACTCCTTTCCTTTCATTTATAACATTTACTAAATATTAGTGATGTATTAGGATAATTTTGTATGCTTAGTATCTGACTTGTAGGATGAGGAATGCTGCATAACATGCCACATAACATATGATACAAGTATTCTATTTATTGTTGATCTAGTTTATATAGATCCACAATATTCTAGTCATTATATCTTTCTTTGTTGTGGATCCACAATTCACCATTGTTGCATAGCCTCTGCTATAGATCTAAGTTTCTTCTATTGATTCACAAGCCAATCATGTTGTTCCAACTATAGTTGTTACCATGCTTCTAATCTAATTGTTTCACTCCACTGATACGAACCCAAGATATCCCAGCTACCATTGCTGCAAAACCACAGATCATGGTTTTTGTGTATCCAGTGCTACAAAATAATAAAGTACAATTGTGGAATAATTTGAGAAAAATTCTATACCTCCAACAATGTCATGATGGGTCATGTGCTTCAATAATATTATAGTTCATAATTGGAAATCATCAAACAGTTATTTGGGTCGATATTTTAGTTGAAGGTGTCACCGCTCAATGTGACATTCATGAGTAAACCAATCTTGGTTGCTATATTTCATTGTTTCTTTATTGTGTCAAACTCTATTTTGCAATGGCCTAAGAATATTTGATTCTCAGGCACATTTCCATTAAATCATGTTTATTAAGTTGTTATATGAATGAACCTATATAAGGATGCATTCACCTCTTAGTAGAATATGGAATTATGTTATGATGTCTTTAGATATTTGATATATAGTTATTTTTCTAGCTAATAGATAAATAACAGTTGATCTTTGTTTCTTATCCTCTCTATTTAAGAATTCATGATTTTAATCACCATTATCATTTTAAAGATTAGTTATAGAAGTTGGAAGGGCCCACTCTAAAGAGGCATGTTTTGTATCATTATTTTTCATTTATTAGCTTAATTTACTTGCAGTACCATTAATATTCTAAGTTTGGTGTTGTAGCATTTACAATTGCTTTTCAATTTCATTTATAGGTAAATATTTGTATGATACATATCAGTGCATATACCAATGATATTATGTGTTATTGATCCTATAGTTGAGAATTAGAGTGTGCTTCTTTGCTTTCATGGTTTTTTTTTTCATTTTTGTAGATTAATTTAGCTTTATTTTATCATAAGTAGAATTGGATTTGTGGGTAGTCTGTAACCAACATGCTAGTATTCACTTTCTTAATTACTTATAAATACCTACATATTTTTTGCATGATACCTCGTAAGCGTACAATCCTTGGGATGACAATTAAATGGAGTTGTAAGATAAATATATTGTTAGAAATAATAAGGTATATAGAAAGCCTATCATTTTTTGTGTCATTTCCAGGGAGGTGTCAAAGGATTAAGAAGTTTTTACTTTGTTGAATTAGATAACACCTGGTAAGGGGATTTACATTGTAGGAATAATCGACAATCCTCCTTGTAATATCTCATATGAAGTGTTTTTCATATAGATTAGAAGCATGTAGATGCAATAATAGAGCTAGAAATCCAAGAGCATGGTTCCTTGGTGTAGTAATAACCACCCCAAATACTAACATATTGGCAGGAAAACTAGCGGAGGAGGATAAACATGAGATATATCCAACCCCCAAATAATTATAGAAACAGTTATTGATCCCAATAATTATGGTTCGGAAGTTGATTATGTAGTTGAAGCAATCTTTCTTCCTCCTACTATAGAGATTGTGCAAACAAAGGATTTTATTAGTGGGAAAGAAACTCTTGAACACAAAGGAAATCCTGCTAGAGCATATTTTCCTTTCCCTTAAAATTAATCTCTCACCTAGGTACTCTAGAGGTTGGTGTTATGATTTTAATGGTCCAATTTTGACTCAATTTTACCAAGTAGACCACTATAGCACTCCATCCCTATATTCAAGGGAGTAATCTATTATATCTAGAATGTGAGAGTGATTTTAGGACTATTTCTGGCATGTGAGGGTGTATTCTTTGAATTAGGATTTTTCCCTTGATTTTAGGGTCTTATCTTGCATATTAGAGTTCTTGGAGTGATTCTAGGAACTTAACTCCACTAGTAAAGGACATTTAGTTCCCTACTTTACTATTATGAGAATATTCCTCTCATGCATGAGTTATGCATGGATTAAATCTTTGGTTTTAGATAATTGATCCTCCACTTGTCATCTAAGTTAATGATGCTAGACTGTTAACCCCTATTTGAGACATTACATGGATAACTAAGGGCATTGAGCTCTGATTTAATCCCAAATAGGTACTCATGCATCCCTAGACAATTCGAATTTACTCCTTGGGTAATTTGAATTGCTTTATGTAACACAATTTGTTCATTATTGTATTATTGAATAAGATTTGAGTGTTTTTGCTCCAAGATTTTTGTTGTCTTAACTTTCTTTCTTTTTCCTTTGAAAAATTGCTTAAATTATTTGTTATTCATTAGATTTCTAGATCTAGTTGTGATATCTTGGTATGATCACATTATTTTACATGGTATCGAAGCTAATTGGAATATAGGATTAGCATACTTTATTTTGCAAAAAAATATGTCACATCAAGAGCATTCCAATTAGACCAGATGGATCCATCCGATCATGTGTTTATTAAACCATTCAATTATCGTCATTGGAAGTCTAAGGTCTGTCTTCTATTAAGGAGCAAGGGTCTCTATAGTATTACTATGGGAACAGAACCTGAACCTAATTTTATAGTGGAGAAATCAAGTAGTTCAACAGAATGGATGAGGCCTTTTGGTTGTTGTGCCTTTCAATGTATCCATAAATTTGGTTTCATGTCACATCTACTACTAAATCAAATGAAGTATGGAAGCTATTATAAGGTATTTTTAGGAAGCATGATATGATTCAGGGACACTAATTGGAGAACAATCTCATCATTTTGAGCCTAACTTAAACACCATTTAGGAAATTTTCACTAAGTTCAATTATTTGTTATTGCATATCAAGTTGTATGTTATTTAGAAGTAAAATTATCAGCTCATACTCTTTATTCTCTCAAAATTGTGTCTGCAATACTCAGTATTTGTATCTTCCTTCCATACTATGAAACTAGCTTTGGGAAAGACATGGAAGATGCCAGAGCTAGATGATTTTGCTATCACACTCACTCAAGAATGGGATAAGATCATTCAAATGGGTGAAATAAATCCTTCACATTTCATTCCCTTGCATCAAAATAGGGAACTAATATAGGAAAAAAACCAATCAAGAAAAAAAAGGCAAGAGAAACCTAGATTGGAAAAAGAGTCCAAATCCCAAATCCAATGGGGTAAGCTCCAACCCTAAGGGGGGGAGCAGAAGGGAAAAGAAAAATGAAGCTAATATAATAGAGGATTTCATCCTAAGAATACATGTGTGTGGATTACCATATATCAAATGGCACAAACTCTTCAGTAGAAAAACCTAGCAGTGTCGAAAAATGCTAAGAAAAAGGATGTTGAAAGGTTGTATGGTGATCGATGTAAATGAATAGAAGGGAATGATTTGGTTATTGTTACATAATAATAAGCCACATATATTCTTGATTCATTTTCCTTTAATCACTTGGAAGCATCAAAATATTCATTCACTTCTTTGGAACCTTTTGTGGTCCTTCCATTCTAATGGAAGATGACACACATGTTTTGGTATGCGGTAAAGGTAGGAATTATTTCGATGCTGGGTATTTTCAAAATGTGATGCATGTACCCTCGCTATACAAAAATTTTATGTCCATATATCATATCACACATTTAGGTCCCGGAAATAAAGTGGTATTCACTCCAAATCCAGTGTTGATTTTTAGAGATCTTCAACATGTCACAAGTTGTTGTCGGGGGATCAGATCATTAATCCAAGTTATATAATTTTCTTATTTCATTCCTAAAATTACATGTACTGCACTTTTATGGTAATAATATGAGAAATTTATGGCATGACATATTTGGACATCACAATTATAGATATTTGCAGCATCTCAACAAGCAAGACATGGTAACAGGGTTGTCAGATATAATATTCCTAATGGAGTTTGTCATGGATACATTATTAGCAAACACACTAAGGATAAATTTGAGAAGGGGAAGGCTTGGAGAGAATGTTAAACCCTTGAACTTGTCCATAAAAACATCATAGAACCATTCCCTCTACTTTCAACGAGAAATGCAAGGTATGTTTTAACATTCATTGATGATTGATCGAGATTTACTTGGGTGTATTTTTTGAAGCATAAATCTAAAGTTTTTAAGTGTATCAAATGCTTCAAGGATTTAGTAGAGAAGAAGATCAATATCATATGCACAAATAATGGAGAAAATTATGTGAATAAATATGTCCAGCAATTGTGTTTTGAAGTAGATATCAATTTGTAGGACACATTTCCATATACACCACAACAGAATGGTGCAGTTGAGAAGAAAAATATATATCTGAAAGAGATGTCCAACTGCATGCTTCCAGCCAATTCCCTTTCTCCCAAGATATGGCCTACATTTATTGATTGTTTAGCACACATAGAGAATAAATTTCCTCACAAATATTTAACAGGATTCACCCCTTCTGAGGCTTGGACCAGTAAGAAACGAGAAGTCACACACTTCTGGGTTTTTGGATCTCATGCTTAGGCTCATATACAAATAGATAAGTTGAGGGATCTTAAAACTCAAATTCAAGAGTCCATATTTGTTGGATATCCATAATATGTGAAGGGTTATAGGATACTCAAACCTCAAATAGAAAACTTTTCATTGAAAGAAGTGTTAAGTTATAAGAATGCCCCATGCATGTACCTCAAGAGAAACCCATTACAGATCCACCTATTCCAAGTGATGCAGATATTTCTAATTCTGATCATACTTCAAATTCGGATCAGTTTTTTAATAACAATGGGGCATCAAGTGACATAAATGATCATTTCATTGTATATCTGACACTAATACCATTTTTGTGCCTAGAAAAATCTAGAGGAAGCAGGATATTTAGTGGGTGATCCAACAAATACATGGAGGAGTAGATCATAGTTTCAAGGTTATCCATAAGCACTCTCTATTATAGATCCTTTTTTTCCTATTCATTTTTGTATCGTGTTATAATTGTATCCCCATTCATAATGAGAGGATTCCATGGATGAGGAATATGATTCCCTCATTACGAATCATAATTAGGAGTGTTGAATATTGGCATTGATGTCCGCAAGAAGGAATACATGCCCGCACAATAAGAGGAAGAGATGTCGAGATTAATTTATTAAATCTAATTATCAAAGCAAACAAATATCTATTATTTATTAAACTGAAATGTATTTTTTTAGTGAAAGGATACGATGTTGAAAAGGAATGATGCTTGAAGAGGCACGTTCCTATGGATGAATGAGGTATTTAAATGAAGTTTCGAAATAGAAGAAAGATGTCTCTACAATGCATAACACAGCAGCATAAATAAAGGGAGAGACCAATAGCATAAAGAAAGGGAGAGACTAACGGTATGAAGCATTTCTAGAATTGATGAATCGATTAGAAAATCAAGAAGTTATAAATATCAGGGAAGCTGAGTGGTTGTTAACACCCAAAAAGTGCTCACTAGCTCATTTCCTTATTCACATGACCCATTTGTCCACTTTTCCACCATTTGAGCCTCTAAAGCCATCAAAAGGTCACCAAAAGACCATAATACACCCCTTTTTCCCCTGAAAATGAATATTTTTCCTCAAAACGCATAAAAAACCCTCAAAAAGGGTCCATAATTCCCAAAAATATTAAAAAGGGAATAAAAATATTCAAAATATTCAAAAAAGGAAAAAGGAAGGAAAAAGGCACCTAAACCATGTTGGTCAATACCATTGGTTTCCTCAAAACCATAATGGTATTTCCCACCACCAAAAACTATAAAAAGGTGGTAGGGGCTCCTCACTTTCTATCCATCCATCATCATATCCTCACACTGTCAAAATCTCTCCTGAGACTTTTGGCCATTTTCAGCATCTTGGAGAAGAGACCATTGGAGCTTGGAGCTACTCACCCTTGGAGTTGCTCAACATCATATCCTCACCATTTGAGGTATCTTAATACAAAACATCTATTCTTTTATTTGTTGTTCTTTCCATGAATCGTTTTTAAATTTATTTGTTATATGCACATGTTAGTTTAGATTTAGATTTAATTCATAATCGTTTTTGCTTTCTATATTGAAACTGCTATCACATTGTTGATAGGTGCCCATTGCACAAAGCTTGGTTGCAAAACCAAGCCAACAATTTTTGGTGACTCTGCTGGCTTTGAATTCTTAGATCTTAGTTTTTTGCTTTAGATCTTAGTTTTTGTTAGTTTTAATCATTTTAATTCATAGATTTGCCATCCTAGATAGCAGATCCATTGTTGTTCTAGATCTTGGCCCTTTCTATTGCCATTAACAGCCTGAAATTTCCATTTTCGGGTTCATTTTTCGGCGTCTGTTTTTTGTCTTTCGCCTCACGGATTTTCGCCCGACAGTTGCGGGGCTCATCGCGACCTTGCGGCTTTTTTCCGCACGGCTTCGCGGCCATTTTACACGCTGCACTTCGCGGTCATTTGTCGCGTTGCACATCGCGACTGTGTGACCGAAACCCACGCTGCACTTCGTGGCCGAAAGCCGTGCTGCACATCGCGACGGCGCGGCCGAAACCCACGCTGCACATCGCGGTTGTTTCCCCAAAACCCGTGATACCGTTATTTTGAATTCGGCCAATTTTTTGAAAATATTTTTTGCTTTATTTTTTATCCATTTAGCATATTTTACAGCATTAGTTTTTCTGTATTTTTACAGCCATACTAAATCTTTTTCTATTTATATATGCTCCATTAAAAGTCTTTTTAAAAATTTTCATTAATTGAAAGAAAGATTTTTCTATATTCTATTTAGATCAAAGGTTCTACTGTTTTATGCTCAATAATTTGTCCAAGTAATTTTCTAAGAGATCCATTTATTTCTTGAAATATTTATGTTATTGCTTCCCTTTAAATTATTTCAAAGATCCATTATTTTTTAATAGTTTTTTCAAGCATTTACATTTCAAAAACGCCTTTATTTTTTTCAAAACTGGAAGCGTCTTTTCTTTCATTTGTAATCAATCGCCCAAGCGAGGCAAATCAATTTCAATTTAAATACCACACTTGCACCCACTCTGCCACATAATTTAAACTGAGCCTTAAAATTTACCTTAAACTCAACAAACTTTTAACCCCACTTGGGGAGCACTTAAAAGAATCTTGTAGTTAGGTAGAATTGAGGGGATAGGTGTTCCAATAACACCCGTCAATTATTACATTTGAGACATAGTGGTTGTCCTCTACGGTACCAAAATCTCTTATAATTTTGACATGGTTATCAACCAATTTATCGGGAAGGCCTCTCCCTTAGGAGGGTTGAAGTAGCCAGACTAGTTCCAGAAGTCTGAGTGGAATACCGCAATCCATTCAGTAACTGAAGGATACCTTTCAAAGTTCTCAATGTACACCCAAGAGGGGGTACAGCGGCGATAGAACCAAACTGCAGATTCACCCAACCGAACGTGTCATGAACGGGGTATCCTAGTTGCCACTCTTTAGGATTGATTGTCTACCCGGTGTCCCTCCCGGTAGGGGGATATCTAGACGTTGATTCAACACCATATATTGTTTGACTTGGATTTCATCACCTTGCAGAGAATATCGTTTGTTGACTCACAATACTTCTAGTTAGGTGTTTGCATGATACAATACCCACCTTCGGTCTAGTAACACCACTTTTTTCTAGGAATTGTTTGACTTTTGGTATTCTAACCAATTTTGTTGCATCCCTCCACTTATTATAGCACAACTACTATAATAAGTGCTTTTTGAGGTTGGTTGTTGGCCTGAGAGCCTTTATTTTTTCACTCCCCTCTTGCACTCATTGTTGCATTAGGGTTTCGAGTTTCTTACATCACCACCTTACACTGAAATTTTTAAATATTTCTCACCATTGATAATTAAGACGATCTTGTCGTCTTCAGGGTCAACCCCCTCAGTTCAGTACACTTGGCTCTACACGTCATAGACGTAGAGCCCTATCCCTTGACTCGACACATCATCGGCCAAACACACAGTCATCCGATTCTGACACGCCTCACTTCACATCTGATTTTGAGGCTGAATCCGAAAACCCTACTGAAATATCACCAACCAACCCCATGGTTGGATCACAATATGACCCACTTTTCACCAGTACTATTGGAGATACATCCACAAACCCTTCTACTACCGTGCCACCCATGGTAACAACAACCCCTTTAGGCATACCTAATATAGGGGCCACTCCACCTTTAGGTATGCCCAACACAGGACTACCTCCTATTATGGGTATGCCCAACATAGGAATCACACCCCCTCTCATTACAACAACCCAGATTTCAGGAATTCCTAGCACTATTCCTAACCCCTCTGCAACCCATGTTGCACTTGGGAGCTCTAGCCCATCCCACACCAAAACGGTTGGAGGACACATACCTTCAATACCTAGCATACCCTTAGGGGCTACTGGACCACTACATAATGCTACCATTACTAGTTATGTCCCATCCACTACATCACACCCCTCGGCCAGTGTACCATTTCTGGCAAGTTTGAATTTTCCAGACTTGGCAAGACTAACTAATGATCCTATTAGACATGACCCCACTTGGCCCCCCATGCCCACAAAGCTTCCCTCGGACATCCCGAAGTTTGAAGGAAAACCTGGGGAAGATCCCAAAAACCACATAATGTCATTTCACCTATGGTGTTCATCTAACTCCATAGTGGATGACTCCATTAGACTAAGACTGTTGCAATGAACGTTCACTGGCTCTGCAGCCAAGTGGTACATTGAATAGCCACATGGGACCCACCATACACTTACGTCCCTCGCCTCCACTTTCCTTCAGTTTTTTCAGCTACCTGTATGCTATGATGCAGGAGTTGAAATACTGTTGTCTTGTAGACAAAACACAGCTACCCACATAACCGACCATATCCATGAGTGGCGCAAGCGTTGTAGCCTCTGGAAGATAAAACTGGATGACCGTATATTTTTGGATTGGTTTCTCAAATCACTCCTACCCCTCATAGCCAAGGATGTAGCTTCTGAACGACCCCAATCGGAAGAAGAGGCCATTCTAAAAGCCCAACAGTTTGATCTGATCTGCGCCCAGTGTGGCTACCTGTATACCATTTTACCTGATGCTCCCCATGGCGATTCCTCCCGTACTGACGCGCCGGGGGCATCCCACGCCACCGACGGCATCATTGGACAAGTTGCATCCCACAACCAACCATTTTCCATTATGCGCAATAATAATGGCCCCGATATTTCGCAGGCTACATCTCACTCCGGAGCTACAACTTCGTATGCTCCTATGGCCCACACCCACCACACTCATGGACCCCCATGTCCACCATAGTGTTATGGTCATGCACCTTCATCCTATCCACCTCTGGTTGCACCCCCTACGGATTACCATCAACAGGCCACACATGCTCCTGTTCACTCACAAGCCCCAACGGCTTATTTCCCACCACAGGTAGTCCTTGCTCCACCACAACCTCCAATCACTCAGACTTATCCTCCAAACAACAAAAACGCTACCCCCGCCAACCAAAACCCTGATCGACCACTGAAACAGGGTAAGAACCCCAATTTATGAACAAACCACCCATGTTCCATATGCGGGGTATACGGCCATTATACACACACTTGCCCCCATTTGGGGCGAGCACGCCAACTGTGGTCTGATGACGCCCAATGCCAAGGGCACGCGGCACAACCAGCGCCACCTACTCAACCACAACTCATGGTGCTGCATAATCCTTTGCCCACACAAGGAGTGGTGAACACTTGTCCGTTGGATCCTCCTCAAGGAACCAGAGCACCACAACAGAAAATCACATATGTTGCACACACAAACCAACTGATGGATTCAAGTAGTCATCATCTCCTTATGATTTCATCGTCCGACATGAATCTCCAAACGCGTCGAAACCAATACTCCCCCACTGCACCTAAAAATGTTCTCCCTATGATTGAACAACCAATTCATAATGCACCTACATCGTTCGTCTCCACAGTTAGACCCGGATTATACTCGGAATCACCTATGACTTCCACATTCCAATCCATCCCACCCCCTTTGAATATAACCAAGATATCTGATTTGTGCACCCTCTCACAGAACACACAGGTACCAAACCAACAACCCCCTTTACTCCCGTAACCACCCTCAATGCCAACTCATGTAGGAGCCACACCAATTCATACTATCCCATTTTTATTTCCCCCTTCAGGCGCCATCAGCACACCAGTCATGGCTACACTTAATCTCCCAGGATTAACATTAGGACTATCTGTGTGGTACCTACATGCCCCAACCTCTCCTCTGACATCGAATGTCATTTTACAACCAATGCAACCCATCAATACTTCTAACCGTCCACCCCCTGGTGTAGCAAACATCCAGAATCGACCACCTCCAATAGCGGCCACCGCATCAACATCCAATTATACTCCCCCACCACTTCGAAACACTGGGGGCAGAGGTCCACAAACCTACATCACTGGACCCACAACTCACACCCCCCCCAGCGACCCCCAAGTTGACGAAGAATCCCCCAACAATCTGCATACCCCCCAAGTGCTCTTTGTGCGACGACATAGGCCATGCCACCCATCAATGTCCACAGTTACCAGCACTTCAAGAACACATGAATATGTTGGATGACGACACCAACGTTCCATTAGTCAAACTAGAACTCCCCCCTCAACCTCATGATAAATCATTGCGGACAAACCATCCTTGTGCAATATGCAGAATCTACGGCCATTATTCACATCACTGCCCCGATCTCCCAGATTACAGAGTAGCACTGTACGAGTTGAATAACGTCGACCTAGACATATCCCCTCTTCTCATTAAGGAAATTCATCCCCCACCATCTTCCTCCTCGGAATAAATTAACACCATTTACACGATTTCCACTGGATACACCTCTGTCCGGTCGGCCCCTTCCATTGATCCCTTTGACACACATGTTCAACCCTTTCAAATCGACAAGGAAACCACATGTCCACAACATGGGGGCAGGCCCAAAACCTTGCGTACTCATCATCATCGTGATTCTCGTCGGAGATACTGGGGGAATCCACCCCACAAGAGGAATCCTCCATCATCATATCATCACTTCAGTATGCCACCATGGCCCACAGCCTCCTGGTATACCCCCCCGCCTGTACTTGCTCAATGCCCTATTGATCCCTCTCTAAGACAACATCTGCACCACATTGACACCTCTGAGTTAGGGGGCATAATAGATTACCTCGACCCTGGGATAGGGGGCATGATCAATAATTTTGAACCTTCCCCATCACATCTATCTCAGTATTCCAATGATCCCATTGTTCAAACCAACACATATGTGATCCACAATCACAAACCCCATGCACATAGCATGGGGGCAGGTCATTAACCCTGCTGACTTTTTCACATGCGTGATCTCAACTATTTTTGAGGTCACATATCACTTGTATATTTGATTTGATTTGATACACCTAGTATTCTTCCCCCGCGGGTCATCATTTCCCCCACCACTGCATCCTTGGCTTGGTGGGCTCACCTTTATTTGTAGCCATTTTTTAACCTAGTTATTTCTTTTGACCATTCTGGAGTCCTTATGACCTTCATTTTTCACACCATTTGCACCGCCGGATTCATATTTTTGTGCCCGTGATGATGCTTGAGATCATTTCTCGCTCTCACCAAAAAATTTCGGGCATTTTTTCCATGCCCCTCATAGCCTCGATTTGCGTGCCACATTGGCCGTGGTCCATTTTTTACGAGTCTTATATTGCCGGATTCAGTTTTTCGTGCTCGTGACGATGCTTGAAATCATTTCTCGCTCTCACCCCCATAATTTTTGGGCATTTCTCCAAAATGCCCCTCATCGCCTCGGTTTGAATGCCACATCGGTCGTTGCCCTCTTTTGGCGATCTTTATGCTGCCGGATTCAGTTTTCTAAACTTGTGCTGATGCTTGAGATCATTTCTCTCTCTCACCTCCAGATTTTTTGGGCATCTTTTACATGCCCCCTCGTTGCCTCTGTTTGCGTGCCACATCGGTCGTCGTCCAATTTTGACAAGTCTTATATCACCGGATTCAGTTTTCCACGCTCGTGATGATGCTTGAGATTATTTCTCGCTCTCACGCCCAGATTTTTTTGGGTATGTTTTACATGCCCCCTCATCGCCTCGTTTTGCGTGCCACATCGACCGTCATCCATTTTTGACGAGTCTTATAATGCCTGGATTCAATTTTCTGTGCTCGTGATGATGCTTGAAATCATATCTCGCTCTCACACCTAGATTTTTCGGGCATGTTTTACATGCCCCCTCGTCACCTCGTTTTGCGTGCCACATCAGCCATCATCCATTTTTGACGAGTCTTATATCGCCGGATTCAATTTTTCGTGCTCGTGATGATGCTTGAGATCATTTCTCACTCTCACCTCCAGATTTTTCCTGAATTTTTTCCCATGCCCCTCATCGCCTCGGTTTGCATGCCACATTGGCCGTTGCCTGTTTTTTACAATCTTTATGTCACCGGATTCAGTTTTCCGCACTCATGATGATGCATGAGACCATTTCTCACTATCATCAAAACCTTTTTGTTTGGTATAATTTTATCCCTTTTTCAGGCCGAGCAATTCTTTTACAAAAAAGGCACTTAGGGAGTTTCTGTTAAGCTCTTTTCTGACTCCTAAAACAATGAAAAGATCATTGAGCAACCTTGCTTCCTTTCATGCTCACTAAACGTATCTGAAAGGGCGTCTACCTGGTATAATTTTACCCCTTTTCTAGACCTTGTAGACTAATTACAAAAAAGGAATACTCTAGTCACATCGGCTAGAAGAGTTCTCCATTTGCATCATTTTATGTTTTTTCGGACCTTGGAGACCAATTTACGAAAAAGAACACCAATGGAGTCCACTTACCGCTTTCAGACTCTCTAAACATGAAAGCGACCACGAGCAATCACCATCCTAGGCTCGTAAAAACCCACAGGACGGTACTCACAACCACTGTAGAGTCTTCTTATCGTTTTCAGACTCCTTAAAAATGAAAGCACCCATGAGCATGAACAGTCCTAGGCTCACAAAATCCACAGGATAGTACCATTTCAAAGCACACTTTTATCCCTTCTTGGAGCTCATTAAAACTATGAAGAAGGACTCAATGGTGCTTCTCGGCACCACAACAGATCACGTCGACTCATATCGTAGCTTCCCCATTTTGGTCACCTTTGTTCAGAGTATTCTACAGTATGTCACCCTGAGAATCCCTCGACAGCACCCATCAGCTTGACCCCCCAGAGTCAATACATACCCTTCAATCCTTAAAAGCTATGATCCCCACACCTACAAGTCAGTTCCCTACGATGCCAGGTCAACCATGTCATCATGCTCTGAACAAAGGAAGTTTGAGTCCACCCACTCTATGACCCCAGTTACTTCCCATCCCCACAAGTATGTCAGTCCTACCATCAGTACTACCACACTTCAGTTCTACACCTCGTGCTCCTATCAAGGAAACATCATTGCCTTGTTAGTTGCTAGTCTCCCTCTGTCGACGACAACCAAATTTATTCCAGAGGATAGACCTAGAGGTCCCTGTGTCTTGGACTCATCACCATTTATGATGAGTGCCTACGAATCATTTTGAGAAGAGTCCTCAATACCTCTCCAAATGGTTGTTTCTCACATGCTCGACTTCAACACCTTGATCGCATCGTTGAGACTCGCACAGGGTATTGGTCCTTTTAGTTATTGGTTGAAGACCCCGAATACCACCTGACTCTTCCACATTTGAGAGTCTACTTATGGAAACAACCAGTTACATTTTTCGTATAGATATCCATGTTATGCATGGAAACAGTATTCAGATGTACCCCATTTTTATACTCCCTTAAGTATACAGTTACATATACTCCTCAGAGTTGACTCAGTATCATTGAGTCCCTACAGATGTTGTACACCTTTAGATTCAGCAGTTCATCAACCCTTATGAGACCTTGTTCAGAACGGTTGTCACTTTATTCCAGTGTATCAGTTATTGTAATCAGTCATGTTATGATCATGAGTACATCACAAAATAGTGTCCCCTTTGGACCATCATGATGTACCAACAGATTTTTTATGTATTCTTCAGGTCCCCCTTCTTGGGACTAATTGTTATGTATATGTCTTGATACGAGCATGGGTATGCCTGCCTCGTCCATTATCATAGATTATTCCTCATTCATATTGAGGCCATGTAATATTTTTTCTTTTTGCAGCTTCTAAGGGCTGTGGATCCAGTCTCCAACCGGTCTCTTCTCTTCCCCAAACCCCAGGAAAAAGACAAAAGAATTATGATTTCTATCGGCCATACGATGAGCTCCTGCCCTCACACATCAGGGGGCAATCTGTTAACACCCAAAAAGTGCTCACTAGCTCATTTCCTTATTCACATGACCCATTTGTCCACTTTTCCACCATTTGAGCCTCTAAAGCCATCAAAAGGTCACCAAAAGACCATAATACACCCCTTTTTCCCCTGAAAATGAATATTTTTCCTCAAAACGCATAAAAAACCCTCAAAAATGGTCCATAATTTCCAAAAATATTAAAAAGGGAATAAAAATATTCAAAATATTCAAAAAAAGGAAAAAGGAGGGAAAAAGGTACCTAAACCATGTTGGTCAATACCATTGGTTTCCTCAAAACCATAATGGTATTCCCCACCACCAAAAACTATAAAAAGGTGGTAGGGGCTCCTCACTTTCTATCCATCCATCATCCTATCCTCACGCTGTCAAAATCTCTCCTGAGACTTTTGTCCATTTTCAGCATCTTGGAGAAGAGACCATTGGAGCTTGGAGCTACTCACCCTTGGAGTTGCTCAACATCATATCCTCACCATTTGAGGTATCTTAATACAAAACATCTATTCTTTTCTTTCTTGTTCTTTCCATGAATCGTTTTTAAATTTATTTGTTATATGCACATGTTAGTTTAGATTTAGATTTAATTCATAATCATTTTTGCTTTCTATATTGAAACTGCTATCACATTGTTGATAGGTTCCCATTGCACAAAACTTGGTTGCAAAACCAAGCCAACAGTGGTGGTAGTGGTAGGTTGAAGCCTGTCAAGGAGGTTGTTGTTGGTTGTGGAGCTAGATCTTCCAGTCTCACAGATGATGATTCATCTGTGTTTGAACCCTAGGTTTGGTTATGATCCTGGAATGATCCCTAGGGGGTCTGGGGAGTGTTGACACTGCCCTGGATGGGGGGCGCGAGGGCCAATGGGTTCCCGTTGGGGGTTCGGGGGCAACGCCCCCGAGAAATGGGGGTTCGGGGGTAAAGGCCCCGAGAAAAAAAATTGGGTTGTTTCGCCAACAGATTTTGGGCCCATGGTTTTGGGTATCCCGTGGTATTTTGCCATTGTATTTCCCCTATAAAAGAAATACATTGTAATACAGCTAGGGTAATAAATGTATTAGGTTTTATGCATTGTAAAGATCTATGAGATCGTGAAGAGAGGCTGTGAGACAGTGAAGAGGAAATGCAACGGCTGTGTTGCAAGTTGTATCCCTTCACCTTGTTGGACGGTATAATAAAAATGACTGGCAATTTCAGTGTGTACGTATCCCATCTTGGGTGAACCATGATATATCTGTGTCTCTCTTGTAATGTGTATGTGTGAATATATTTGCATTTATGTTTATTGTTATTGCTCTATGATCCTGTTTTTCTAACAATTGTAGCCTCCTTCCAGTAGCAGCTGGAAAACAAGGGTGTTGCAGCATCCTTATTTGCTGGTGCAGATAGAAAACTGGGATGTTGAAGCATCCTTTCTGTTGCAGCAAAAAATAAATAAATAAATAAAATAAAATTTGTAGAAATCATTTTATTAATAAGTTTGATTTTGTGGTTTGCTCTTTGAGGTTTCCACAATAAATTCTATGTCCTTGCTTGTTTGATTCATGGTATAAATTGTTTAAATACTAATTGTTTTAATTAAAGGAAAAAGAAGGCAATATTGATTCACCCCCCCCCTCTCAATATTGGTGGATAAACCAACAATTCGTATCAGAGCAGGATCCTTCACTACAGTTTAATCACTGGAAGGAAGATCCTATTAAAACACTGTGGATCAACAAGAAGGTTTAGCTGCTAACATACCTCCATTATTCACACGAGAAAATTATGCATACTGGAGTGTAAGAATGAGATGCCATCTAATGTCTCTTGGATGCAAAGTTTGGAATACTATTGAAAAGGGTTATAAAATACCAGTCAGTCCACCGACAGATAAATATGAAGCCAATGCAAAAGCATTGAATGCAATTTTGAATCGACTGTCAAATTCAGTGTTTGACAAAGTCATGCAGTGTAAGATAGCTAAAGATGCTTGGGACACAAATTAAAAAATTTGTATGAAGTAGATACCAAAGTCAAAAAATCCAAACTCCAAACATACAAAGGACAATTTGAAAGTTTAAAAATGAAAGAAGAGGAAAACATTGCAGATTACCTTTTAAGAGTAGATGAAATTGTCAATGCAATCAGAGGCCTAGGAGAAGAAATACAGGAGAAAGAATTTGTTGAAAAGGTACTAAGAACACTACCAATGAGGTATGACTCCAAAGTGTCTACTGTATAAGATCGAGATGATCTTGAATTTCTAACAGTCGGTGATTTACATGGAATCTTCAATGCCTATGAGATGAGAATATAACAGAATAAACCATCAAGGAAAGAGGCAGCATTCAAAGCCACGAAAGATTCAAAGAAATATGAAACATTACCCAAAAACCACTCTAAGAACTCAGATGATGAAGAAGCTCTTTTCATCAAGAAACTTGAGAAAGGTACTGGTAAGTATGAAGGAAAGCTACCCTTGAAATGCTTTAACTGTGGAAGAATTGGGAATTTTGCATCAAAATGTCCCTATCCCAAACAAGATGATAGTGATGATAGAGAAACCTCTAAGAAATTAAAGAAGAACACTGCAGCAAACAAAAAGAAGTTTAATGGGAAGAAGAAGGTCTTTTACACTATGGAAGATAGTGAAGATGAAGAAGAAGAAGATGAGGAAACATAAATTCTATCCATGGGAATAGAAACTCAAGCTCTAGATGATGAATCATATATGGAAGGATAGGTGGACCTAAAGGCTGAACTCGTAAGTGCTCTTGAAGAATTGAGAAAAAGTAAAAGGAAGATTAAATGTTTAAGAACACAACTAGCTGATCATGAAGCGGAACAAAAGACAAGAGATGAGGAGTCAAGTCAAATCATTGTAGATATGAAGATCCGGCTCCAAGAGGCTAAGAAGATTGAAGAGAACTTAGAATTGCAGCTCAAAGAAAGAATGCAAGAATCTTGAAGACTTGAAGCAGAAATTATTCAGCTTAAAAAGAAACTTTATGATAAATCTATTAAAACAAAATTTGAGAAGAGCTCGAAGACTCTAGATGACATCCTAAGTGCCCAAATACCTTCAAGTGAAAAAATTTGGTTAGGATATAACAAAAAGAGTTATGTCGTTGCACTTATGAGTCCAACCAAAACAAGGGATAGTTAGAAATCTAATCCTCACTTACATGAGACAAATATGGTGCCTAGAAAATCAATGACAAGCAGGTATCGGTAGATATTTTTGGGTCACTGCTACTCATGTAATAATTTTGGACACAAATCCCTGAATTGCAAAGCATATGGAATGGTTCATTTTCATAAGAAGAATACATCTAACAATTATCCAAAAGAAAGAAAAGGAAACCATAACTCCTTTGCACCTCTACAAAGCTATGATATAGAATGTTACAAATGCCATAACCATGGACATATCGCTAGAGAATGCAAACTAATGACTCCTACATAAAGGAATATTGCAAACAGGTTTCAAGACAAAGAGAAGAGAAAGGTCTGGAAGAAAAAATAAATAGTAGAGAGGAAAAAATCCATGATAGATCTATGTGCAACAGAAAAGAAAAATATATGGCATGTTGATAGTGGATGTTCAAAACACGTGACAGGAGGTCCAAACAAGTCCATAAGCCTAAAAAGAGATCAAAAGGGAAAAGTTACTTTTGGAGACAATATGTCCTCTAAGATAATTGGAAAAGGTATAGTTGCTATCAAAAATAAAATCGGAGCTGAAAATGTGTTGCTAGTAGAAGACTTAAAGCCTAATATTCTTTGTGTGAGTCAAAATGTGATCAAGGCCACATCTGCATATTTGATTCCGAGAAATGTGAAATCAGGAGGAAAAACTCAGGAAAAACTTATTGGGACTGTTGTAAGGAATTCAAGTAATGTATACATCCTAGAAAATGAAGAGCAATGCCACATGAGTGTGATTGATGAAAGATGGTTGTGGCATAGAAGGATGGGACACTTGAATTTTGACAATCGTATAAAGGTGAGTAAGAAGGAAGCTGTAAGAGGTTTGCCAAAGATTGTGAAGCCTCAAAATTCAGTTTGTAAACATTCTCAACATGGGAAACAAACTAAATCTATCTTAAGATTCAAGGAATATACATCCTCACAGCCATTGAAAATAGTTCACACTGGTCTTTGTGGACCAACAAGAACTAAAATCTTGCAAAGAGAATCCTATTTCATGTATTCATTGATTATTATACAAGGATGAATTGGGTGACATTCCTCAAAGAAAAATCAGAAGCTTTTGAGAAGTTTAAAATTTTTAAAGTAATGGTTGAGAATGAGACAAATCAAAAAATCAAATGTTTAAGGTCAGATAATGGAGGAGAGTTTACCTCAAACGAATTCAATGAGTTTTGTGAAACCCGTGGAATTAAAAGACAATTTTCATCTCCAAGGACTCCTCGGAAAAATGGCGTTGTGGAAAAAAAAATTAGGACAGACCAAGAAGCAACCAGAACTATGCTTAATGAAGCAAAACTTTCAGATGCATATTGGAGAGAAGCAATATATACAGTTGTCTATGTACTCAATAGAGGACAACTCGAAGTAAATCATGACAAGAATTCTTATGAAATACGGTATGGAAGACTTGCCTCTATCAAATATTTCAGAGTGTTTGGTAGTAAGTGCCACATAAAGAGGAATGAGGATGATCTTGGTAAGTTTGACTCCATAACCGATGAAGGAATATTTCTAGGATATTCATCCACCAAGAAAGCATATAGATGTTAAAATCAAAGACTACACAAGATCATAGAGAGTGCAGATGTAAGAATAGATGATATGAAGACAAGAAGTATTATAATTCAAGATGATCATATAAAAAATAATGATAAGGATGAAGAAGACTCACAAAGGAAAGAGGATTCACAAGATGAAGAAGAAATTGAGCAGGAAGAAAAGGAAGATGATGTATCTCACGAAAATAACAAAGAATATTTTCCAAGACCTGATACAAGATCACCATCAAGAAGAAATCAAAGAGATCATCCTGAAATTCAAATTATTGGTGACATAAGTATTGGAGTTCAAACAAGAAGAAGGTTAATATATGATCAAGAACAAGCACTACTTTCGCTAGTAGAGCCTAAAACATTTGCAGAAGCTAGAAAAAGTGATGATTGGATCAAAGTTATGAATGAGGAGCTGGACCAAATAGATAAGAACCAAACCTGGGAAATTGTACCAAGACCTAAAGACAAGAATGTGATTGGGACCAGGTGGATTTTCAAGAACAAGTTAAATGAAGATGGTAAAGTAATAAGAAACAAGACCAGACTAGTATGCAAGGGATATGCTTAGGTGGAAGGTAGTGACTTTGAAGAAACATTTTCCCATGTAGAAAGACTTGAAGCAATCAGGATGTTCTTAACTTTTGCATGTTACAAAAATTTCAAAGTATATGAAATGGATGTTAAATCTGCATTTTTGAATGGGAATCTTGAAGAATAAGTCTATATTGAACAACCTGAAGGTTTTCTCTTATCAAAAAACAGAGATTATGTTTGCAAATTAAAAAGGGAACTCTATGGTCTCAAACAAGCTCCAAGGGCATGGTTTTCAAGACTTGACAACTACTTGAAACAACAAGGATACAGAAGAGGGGCCATTGATAGTAATCTCTACATAAATTTTGAAAATGAGAATATGATCATTGTTGTTGTCTATGTAGATGATATCATATTTGGAAGTGATCTACAAGTCCTAAGTGTAAACTTTGCTTCAGATATGACGAAAGAATTTGAAATGTCTCTATTGGTATAACTAGCATTCTTCTTAGGATTACAAGTCACTCAATCAGACAAAGGGATTTTCATTTCTCAAACCAAGTACATTAAAGAGATGCTAAAAAAACTTAAGATGGAATATTCCAGTCTTGTTGGTACCCCCCATGATCACTGGTTGTAAGTTAAGCAAGGATGATGAATCTTTGGAAGAGGATCATGCTATGTATAGATCTATGATAGGTAGCCTGCTATATGTGACAGCTACAAGACCGGATGTGATGCAAGCTGTAGGATTGGTTGCTAGATTCCAATCAGCCCCCAAATAAACACATGTAACAACAGTAAAAATAATTTTCAAATATTTGAAAGGTACTATGGAGTATGGTTTATGGTACCCAAAAGGCCAAGACTTCACTTTAAGAGCCTTCACTGATGCATATTGGGCAGGAAGTGTTGATGACTGAAAGAGTACCATTGGAGCATCATTCTACTTGGGAGACTGTATGGTATCATGGCTAAGCAAGAAACAACCTTCCGTTGCAGTATCTACAGCAGAAGCTGAATATATTGATGCTGCATTATGTTGTACTCAAGTCATTTGGATGAAGCAGACATTGGAAGACATACTTGTGAAGTATGAGCATCCCATGGTGATAAACTGTGACAATACCAGTGCCATAAACATATCAAAAAATCATGTCATGCAATCTAAGACTAAGGACATTCCAATAAAATATCACTTTCTAAGAGATCAAGTGTCACAAAAGGTTGTAAAAATGGAATATATTGATACAAAGGAACAGATAGATGATATCTTCACTAAGACATTACCCAAAGAATCTTTTGAGTATATTAGACAAAAATTGGGAGTAGTCTCCTTACATTAGATAAAAAGAAGAAAATACTTTGTCAGGGGGAGACATGTTGACAGGGGGAGCTGTCAAAAGGAGGCTTTTGTCATTGTTGTCAAAGGGGGAGACTATTTTTGGTGTTTCCATCAATGCCAAAGGGGGAGAATGTTGAATATTTGCATTGATGTCCGCAAGAAGGAAGACATTCATGCACAAGAAGAGGAAGAGATGTCGAGATTAATTAATTAAATATAATTATCAAAGCAAACAAATATATATTATTTATTAAACTGAAATGTAATTGTTTAGTGAAAGGATATGATGTTGAAAATACATGATGCTTGGACAGGCATGTTCCTATAGATGAATGAGGTATTTAAATGAAGTTTCGAATTAGAAGAAAGATGTCTCTCCAATGCATAATGCAGCAGCATAAAGAAAGGGAAAGACCAGCAGCATAAAGAAAGGGAGAGACCAGCAGTATGAAGCATTTCCAGAATTGATGAATCAAGTAGAAAATCAAGAAGTTATAAATATCAGGGAAGTTGGGTGGTGCTAGTGGCAGGTCGAAGCCTGTCAAGGAGGTTGTAGCCTCCTTTCAGTAACAGCTAGAAAAAAATGGTGTTGCAACATCCTTATCTATTGGTGCAGATAGAAAATTGGGATGTTGAAGCATCCTTTCTGTTCAATGGTAAGTCGAGGCTGTGACTTTCACGTTGAGTTGAAAATGGATGTGAAATGTACAAACGACCCAATTTTTTTATAATAAACATTTATCCCTTTTTGGAATCCACGTGATCATGAAACTTATGGGTGGGTAAAGGAAATAAAGTGAAAACCCCCTTTTTATATTTTTAAACCGAACTTAAATTTAAATATAAAATCATTTAAATAATAAAATTAATATAAAACGATTTTATATTTAAAAATAACTATGATCATTTTCCCAATAAAATTGAAGAAAGGAAATCAATACTCTAACCCATATGAGTTAACAGAAGATTTGACAGAGTTTGTTGCATGGATTTGAGGCTTTGAACATTCCAACAACGAAAATCGAGGTCCCCCTTATATGCACGCTGTCGAAATCTAAAAATTTTGATGGGGCGGATCTTAGCACCAACACCCCCTTCTAGCCTCTGAAAAATTATCTCAATATGGGGCCGAATGCAACCAAATTATAACAAGTCTTTTATATTATTCATCTTACATTGATCCACACAAAATGGAAAAAAATGATTGGTAACTCCTCTAGGCACAAACCATCAGGAATTTTATTACATTATGCAATTAAGCAAAGTTAAAAGGTAGGGAATATTCTACAACCTTCCACAACTTGGTACAATCTTTCTGCAACATTCTATAATTTCTTGTAATTACTCTGCAACTAGTTCACGTAACCAGGTCATAACTCTAAGCATATGAACATCGCAACTAAGATCTGGGTCTCAACTGAATACCACAAAAGATAAATTGATGCATGTGATCACACCACTGAAGACCGCAAAATAATGTTATGATACATTGACTAATATATATGAGAAGAAGGCCCCAAATCAAAAGAGGGCATTTAAGAACAAGTTACGAAACCTCAAGATGGATAAGGAAGAGACAATGGCCTCCTTCTTCACTAAGATCTCTCAAGTAAGAGATATCTTGTTAGCATTGGATTTGTATTGGATGAAGATGATCTCATCCAAACCATTGTCGATGGTCTCCCATATTCATGGGAGACATTCTTGGATGCTATCAATGGCCAAGAAGTGCAACCTGGGTTCGAAATATTGTGTCATGACTGTATCCAAGAGGAAGGGCGAATCCAGAGCAAAGCTATGTGCACTAAAGAATAAAATCTTTCCCTCACGGCAAGAATGAAGAAAGGAAAAAAAAACTTTTTCCAAAAGAAGTTCTCTCATCCAAAGAAGGAGTTCAACAAAGGCTTTGACAAGTCAAAAGATAGATGCTTCAATTGCAACAAGAAAATCCATTTCTCAAAAGAGTGCAAAGCAAAGTGGAAAGGAAAGTTTCATGGTTCTATCGCCATAGAATATGAAACTACTCAAAAGAATGCATTCAAAGAAAAGGAGATAAGAAGGGAGTATTACCTTATATCATCCCTTTTGGGAACCATCATCACAAGGGAAGACACATGGTTTATTTAAATTGGTGCATCCAAACATATGATTGGTTACAAGAGTGCCATCACTGAACTAAAGGAGAAAATGTTCACATGCATGGTAGAGGTGGGGGACAACTCAACATATTCGATCCAAGGAGTTGGATCCACCTCATTCCAGCTGAGCATCAATGACATTCTAAATGTGTAGGAAATTCTATATGTTCCAAGCTTGAATAAGAACCTCCTTTCAGTTTCGGTTCTTGAAGACAAAGGATTCTAAGTTATCTTCATGGATAACAAATCACTTTTATGGCGGAAGAACAAAAGCCTAGAATCTGCTGATGTGATTGGAGTTCGAGAGGGAGGAGTCTACAAGGTACCTGAGAAGTACATTCAAGCTATGATTCACCACACTATTAGTCTAGGCGAGCTATGGCACCAAAGGCTTGGACAACTACACTACAAACCACTACCAGGACTTCAAAAGATGGTAAAAGGTATGCCCATATTTGATTTTGAGCATGATAGTGTATGTCGAGGTTGTGCACTTGGGAAGAATGTTAAGAAAAAAATTCTAGCAGTACTACTAGATCTAAAGGGATTTTAGATTTAATACATTATGATGTATGTGGTCCCATGTCGTCCCCCTCCTTGAGTGGCTTCTTATATTATGTATTGTTCATAGATGATTTTTCTAGGAAGTCATGGATTTATTTCATGAAGGCTAAAAGTGAAACTCTTAGAAACTTTAAAGAGTTTAAAGCCCCACATGAAAATCAAAAATAAAAGCACATCCATCCATTTAAGGTCTGATAATGGAGGTGAATTTGATTCACATGCATTTAATGATTTATGTAGTGATGCAGGAATATGTATATAGTTAACAATACCATACAACCCTCAGCAAAATGGGGTTTTTGAAAGGAAGAATAGAACCATATGTGAGGCTATAAAATACATGATGCATGATCAACATATGTCTACCTCATTATGGGTAGAATCCACCCGTACAGTTGTGTACATCCATAATAGAATCCCACATGCCATTCTAGATGAGAAGACACCAGAAGAAGTGTTTACTGGTGAGAATCTATACATCTCACACTTGAGGATCTTCGGGATCCCAGTATACATTTATGTACCGAAAGAAAAGAGAAAAAAATGGAGCTTTCTGGAAAGAAAGGCACATTTGTGGGTTATAGTGAATCATCCAAAGCATACTGAATATATGTACCTGCTGAGAGATGCATTGAATTCAGCCGAAATGTTACCTTCCATGAGGAAGATGCTTTCAAAATATCGAAAGAGATTCAATGTGATTCAGATATGGAGGATCTCGAATCTAATTCTCCCCCTTCAGAGTTTGAGAGGGAGAAACCAGAAGATGCCTCAAATTCACTAGCTCCTGAAGAACCAGTAGAACTGATTGAGAGGCCACCTAATGAACCTCCCACTAAAAGAATATATGCCTAGTGTTGAGATATCTTACAATATGCAGAGAAACATGGAGCACCAGCAAGATCATCTAGAGAGCACAAACAACCTGACAAATATTCAATGTATGTTGCACTGATGAGTCACATCGGTGATTCAGAACCATCCTTATATGAAGAAGCTGCAAAGAAGAAAGTTTGAAAAGATGCTATGAAAGAATAGTACAACTCTATATGTTAGTTTTTCATCATTTAATTCAATAGATATAGGATCTTAACTGAAAGAACAACATGTACAACATATCAAGCATAAGAGACAAGAGACACAAAACATTTCACCGGGGAAAACCAAGAAGGTGAAAAACCATGCAACTTCCTCAGAGATAGATTAAGCACAAATACAAAGATCACAAAGATCAAACCCCCAAAAGATAGATGACTGCAGCAGCTACTCCTCCTCCACTTGTGCGCACTCCTCCTCTCTCTCACTAATGCAAAGTGAGTGAATAATAGAATCTGTCAAATGAGAGAGTCACACTCTCTATTTATACTTTTACTTTCACTTGACCTTTACTCAACTAGGTCGGCCCCAACTTGACCTCTTAACATAATGTTGACTGGGCCAACCCCACTAGGGTGGTCTAATAACCCTTTGACCCACATGACTCATACAGGGCCGACCCCATCAAGTATAAGTTACAAAACTTACAATATAACTTGCGACACTTGCAAATACAAATGACGACACTTCCAATTGGAGAAATAATACATCTCCATTGGGGATACAATAAAGTACAAATGTAATACATACAATATACAAGTGAATATCTTCCAAAGTTACAAATACATCAACACTATAATGAAGAATGATGTTTGGGAGGTTGTTCCCAAACCTGATGGGAAGTCCATTGTAACTTCCAGATGGATTTACAAGATAAAGCATGTTGCAGATGGTATCATTAAGAAGTATAAATCCAGATTTGTTGCCAAAGGTTTCTCTTAGAAAGAAGGAATTGATTATGATGAGATCTTTTCCCTTGTGGCAAGGTACGCCACAATTCGAGCAATGATTGCACTTGCATCTGTTCTAGGATGGAAACTTCACCATATGGATGTGAAGACAACCTTCCTCGATGGTGAGGTTGAGGAAGAGGTTTATATTCAGTGGCCTAAAGGATTTGTGGTGCATGGGAAGGATTCCCATGTTTTCAAGATATAGAAAGCTCTATATGGCCTTAAGCAATCCTTCGGGGCTTGGTACTCCAGAATTGATAGCTACCTTCAGAAACTAGGTTTCTGTAAGAGTGAAGTTGATCCAAATTTGTACTTCAAAGTAGTGAAGAACCAATTGTTGATATTGGTTCTGTATGTTGATAAAAAATTTCTCTCTGGAGAGGAACATCTGATTGCTTGGTGCAAGACAGAGCTCACCTCATATTTTCGAGATAAAATAATTAGGTCTAACGCACTGCTTTCTTGGCCTTCAGATCTGGCAAAGAAAAGATGAAATTTTTATGTCTCAAGGGAAGTATACCGTGGATATATTGCATAGGTTTGGCATGATAGATTTCAAATCTATGACTACACTGATGGTTTCAAATTTGAGGAAACTTTATGAGTCAGGCTCTGGATCAGATCCAGTAGATCGCACTTTGTATAGATAGCTTATAGGCTCACTAATGTACTTGATACATTGAGGCTTGATGTATGTTATGCCATGAGCATTTTGAGTCAATTTATGTCTGATCTAAGACACAAACACTGGATATCTTCTAAGCATGTGCTTAGGTACCTTTGAGGTACAATTTCATATGGACTCATATATGCCTCTAGTGGAGGAGTCATGTTACTTGGCTATACAAACTCAGACTGGGGAAGAATCATTATTGACCGTAAGAGTACATCCGGCTACTGTTATAGCCTAGGATAAGTTATGATATCTTGGTCCAGTGGGAAGCAGGGCTCTGTAGCCCAGAGCACTACAGAAGCATAATACATAGATGTTAGTGTTTCCTACTCAGAAGCAATGTGGCTCAAAAATCTACTTCCAGAGTTGTTAAGTGGCCTATAGTTATTAGGTGTGACAATCAGAGTTGCATCAAGCTTTCTGGAAACCCAGTGTTTCATGACAATTCGAAGCACATTGAAATGAAGTATCACTTCAACTGAGACATGGTCCAGAAAGGTACAGCAAAATTCAGTACATTGCTACCGATGAGCAGATTGCAAATGTGTTAACAAAGCCTCTATCATGACAAAGTTTAGGTACTTCTGAGACAAGCTTGGTATGGAAAAGAATGCCTCCCTCACTGAGATGGAGTGTTAAATATATAGCATTAGGAGACATTCTCCAAACCAATCTTGTGAATCCAAGATGGATCCTCTCGTATAGAGGTGAGCACTTTGATTTCCTTTTGTGTAAAGGTTATTCCTCCCATATAGAGGTAATTGATCAAAGTAATGATGTTGTAAAGTCTTGTTGGAAAAGGCTCTGGAATTGTGTGTCAATTCATGATTCTCATGTGAACCTTTTGTATAAAGGTATCCATGATATGGACATCCCATATAGAGGTGGACCATCCATATAAAGGTCATGATTTACTTGTTAAAAGCATTTAATGTTTTTTGGTGTATTATTAACCATGATCACCATATTGCTATTAAGTATCCTCATTTGATCATTTACTTGTTAAAAGCATTTAATGTTGTGTGATGTATTATTAACCATGATCACCATATTGCTATTAAGTATCCTCATTTGATCATTAAGTATCCTTGCTATTATTAGCATATGATCATTTGGTCTAGAATAATATACTATGATAACAGCATCTAGTAACTCTTCTTAGTATAATGTAATGTGATGGATAATTAAAGTTAGCACATATTGACCATGAAGTAAAAGATAAAGATATAAAGATAAATGCATATAGAAAAAGAGAATTTGAATTGATCAGGAGATGACTAAGTGAAATCGAATTGTCAAGCTTCGGTTAAATCCACAATGTATGTGTTATTTAACTAAAGAACTCACGGTGGTCACTACAAGTAAATCAATCAGCATGATTTCAGTTAATATAGTTAAACTAAGTGTTAAATAAGAAGGACTAGTTAACTAAAGTGTTTTCACTTTGGTTAAACTAAAAGAAGGCACTTCAATAAATCAAGGAGAACTCGAATTGATCACTACAGTGATGTTATCAAGAAAGAATCAATTAAATAGATTTAACTAAGTGACAACAAAGAAGATATAGTTAACTAAGTGTTATTGCATGACAACACTTATGTTAAACTAAAAGATGACACTTGAGTTGCAATAGTTGCATGACGACACTTAAGTTATCCACCTAACTAAGTGGGAAAGCTTTCAATTAAGAGGCAAGTTCATCCTAAGAGACAATTTAGTGAGATAAATCACTACATGAGAAGTGGGGTGCACTTCTTCATGCAAGACTGATACATCCAGTCTGAGGGCGAGTTCATCCTGAAGTTAGAAGAAGCCAATGCATGAGAAAAATGTATAAATATGTTATACAAGATTGATGAATTCAATGTGAAGCAAATTCTCTTCTCCATTGAAGGAAAGTTGCTTCTCTTTATGTAGGTTATTGTTCTTGATTGTTATTGATATGCTAGGCACATTGGAAACACATTCAATTGATCTCTCTTCTCTATTGATTCCATATATTCACTAAGAGTGATTTGGTGATCTCTTATCTGTTAAATTTTCAAAATTTACTTCAATATGATCTAGGATCTTAACTGAGAGAACAACATGTACAACATATCTACAGCATATCAATCATGGAGATAATAATGCAAGCACAAGAGACACAAAGATTTACTTGGGGAAAACCATAAAGGTGAAAAACCCCAATAACTTCCTCAGAGATAGATAGAGAAATGATACAACCCAAACATAAGAGATAGACATATCCTAGCAGCAGATCCTCCTCCTCCATAAGTGCACCACTCCTCCTTGAGTGCATGAGTGAGAAGTGAGTAATCAAATAGAGTGCCTCCCGCACTCTATTTATACTTGAATTGACTTGCCTTTTACATAAATCATGTAGGCTCAAACTTAACCACATAACATAATGCTGACTAGGCCGACCCCCAATAGGTTGGTCTAATAACCCTTTGACCCACATGGCCGACCCCCAATAGGATGGTCTAATAACCCTTTGACCCACATGACTTATACAAGGCCGACCCCAACAAGGTGTTCTAATAACCCATCAAGTATAAGTTACGACATTTACAATATAAATGATGACACTTCTGTATAGAGGAATAATACCATCTCTATAGGAGTACATACAACATACATATATGAAATACATTCCTAAGTTACATATACATCAACACTCCCTCTTAACTAGGAAGGTATTTCTCAACACAAGTCTTCTTCTCTGGATCATCGTCACTGGATAATCGTCATCGAGACATCATCATCGTCACTGCTGTTGCTATCTCAATTAATCTCTGAATCTACTCGTCATAGGAAGTTCTACAGAGCCATTCCTTTTTCATACTGGATGTAGGCCCACCACCTGCAAGTCTTCATCATCACTGGCCATACTGTGGAATCCTCAGGACTTATTACATGCGTCACAAAACCTTGAAAGAGCATCTGCCAGATATCCCAGGGCAACGAATTACATGCCATAGGCAAAACCTCGAAAGACTATCTGCAAATCTCCTAGGGCCATATTATATGTGACCTCACCACAAAACCTCACAAGAGCATCCCAAGCTGTTACGAGCACACAACTCTACCTATAGGATCTCCCAAGGCACGAATTACATGTGGTCACCACAAAACCTCGCAAGAGCATCCCAGGCTTTTACGAGCACACAGCTCTACCTATAGGGTCTCCCAGGGCACGAATTACATGTGGTCATGGAAAAACCTCGCAAGAGCATCCCAGGACTGATTACAGGCACACATCCCAACCTATCGAATCTCCCAGGGACACGAATTTTATGCCATAGGACAAAACCTCGAAAGAGCATCTGCCAGATATCCCAGGGCAACGAATTACATGCCATAGGCAAAACTTCGAAAGACTAGCTACAGATCTCCCAGGGCCAAATTATATGTCCTCCCAGAGCAAAACCTCGAAAGAGCATTTGCCAGATATCCCAGGGCAACGAATTACATGCCATAGGAAAAACCTCGAAAGACTATCTGCAAATCTCCCAGGGAAACGAATTACATGCTCATCTGCACAACCTGATCTACGGCCATAGAGTATCAACCTGATACTCACCATACATCATCTTGATGTACACATGATCATCCTGCTCATCATCACTGCAACATCCTGTTGCATGTCATCTGGAGCAACATCCTGAAGCTCGTCATCCATGATCATCCTAATCATACAATGCATCTACCTGATGCATACCAAGTATCTACCTGATACATATCATCATACATGATCCACCTGATCATACAATGTATCCACCTGATACAAATACAAATACATGATACATATCACCATACATGATCCACCTGATCATACAATGTATCACCTGATACATATACAGATACATGGTCCAAGCATCTAACATGATGCGTACATACATATAAATGATCCAACTGATCATATCCAACATACGACATGATGCATACATACATACATAAAAATGATCCAGCTGATCATATCCAAGCAGAAACCAGAAAATCATCCTGATGCTCATCATCCAGCGCTTACATCCACAGCCATGTGAAGGATCCTCCTTCCAACATGCTTGGAATGGCTTCAGTAGATGTGTCCATCACTTCTTCTTCGAAGTGTCCTCGATCTGAAGAACACCAAGCCTCTCTCTGAAGTACTCAAACTTCACCCTGGCTAGTGGCTTCGTCAGCACATCTGCAATCTGCTCATCCGTCGCAACATACAGGAGCTTCACAGCTCCTCTCTGCACCATATCCCTGATATAGTGATATTTGATCTCTATGTGTTTCGACCTGTCATGAAACACTGGGTTCTCGGATAGCTTCACACAACTCTGGTTATCACAGAAGATACCAGTAGCATCCAACGGGAGATCAAATAACTCAGACAGTATCTTACGTAGCCATACTGCCTCACAACTAGCTGAACAGGCTGCAACATACTCTGCCTTAGCTATACTCAGTGCTACGCAGGACTGCTTCCTACTAAACCAAGAGATCACATCTGCTCCCATACTAAAGCAGCTCCCAGATGTGCTCTTCCTATCTGCAGCACTGCCAGCCCAATCTGAATCAACATAACCCTGCAGGTTAAACTTTTGATTTGCTTCATACTTGAGCCCATAATCCACTGTACCCTTCAGGTACCTCAGAACATGCTTTACATCAACCAGGTGAACACTCCTTGGATCCGTCAGGAACTAGCTCAATGTGTTCACCGCAAAGCAAATATCTGGTCTCGTGATCGTCAGGTACATCAAGGACCCAATCATCTGATGATACATAGTGATATCAACCGGCTCAGATGAAGCATCACACAGACGCTTCAGGTTCGATGCCATAGGTGCGGCCATAGCCTTGCAGTCCATCATCCCGGACCTCTTCAGGATCTCTACTACAAACTTCCCTTGTCCAAGGAAGATTCCATCACTCTGCCACACCTCCATGCCAAAAAAAAATAGTGCATCATCCCCAATTTCCTTAACTCGAACTCGGCAGCAAGCTTCCGCTGTGTGTCGGCAATCAATCTATCCTCTCCTGATACAAACAGGTCATCCACATAGTAGTATCACTGGATTGCCTTCCTCAACCTTGTAGTAAAGGTTGGAACCCGCTTTACTCTTGGTAAAGACCAAACTGGATAGAAAGCTTCCTATCCTACCATACCAAGTTCTGCACATATATGATTTCCTGTCATGTGTCTCAGAACCAAGTGCCTGCTCGACATACACTTCTTCTTCAACTACACCATTCAATAAAGCTGTCTTGAAATCCAACTGGTGTATCTTCTATTTCATCACTTTTATATTTCTCTATGTTGTCATCTACAGCATGCTTGATCTGATAGTTCCATTTGGAAGTCACAACAGACTTCCCTTCAGCTCTTGGGACCGCATCCCAAACATCGTTCTTCATGATCGACGGATCATGGCATTCTTCCCGTATCCTGGGAACTTCAATATCTTCAGTAGATAATTTTGTTGCTGAACAAATGTTGTAGTTCTTCTTTTGTAGGTGATGGCATACGATCTTTCCTACACAAGTTAAATTGCATGATTAGAAAACATCTCATAGTTTTCAGAACAAATTCTTACACATAAAGAAATATGTCATACAGTCATGCAATTATCTTAGCCAATGCTTCAATACAACATTTATCCATATCCCGTATCTTTCTAGATGTCGTCCAATCTCTACCAGAACATAGTTAAGAGTGTGCACAACTCCCAACATGTCAGCAAAGAGGTTTCATTCTAGATAAGTAGCAATGGAATGTTGTACAGTGCCATAGGCTACTTACCCATGCATATTAGTAGTATACTGTTCATCAATGCAACTATTCTAATATACATAATACACAACCTAATTCTAGGAACATCATTATTGAACAATAAAATATGCAAGTAATGACAATTCAAATACTTATCTTTGTTTGTTTGTTGGGTTGACTCCCTCTCAGTCTTTGCTTCTTTTCTTCAACTCCATTCTTATGTGGATTGTGAGAAGTGGTCAACTCCCTCTGAATATCTGCATCCTTGCAGAAACTACTGAAGTGTGCTCCTTTGCTTTCTTGCAGGAACAACTGGGGTGTGCTCCCTCTTGATCTTCGCTTCCTAGATTACCTGTCCTTGAACTTACATTCATTCTCGATCCCTATGCATGCTTGTTAGTATCATCATTGTGTTATCCTCTAGGTCTCATACATAATCAAACATTCATTAGTATAATCTTAATATTATCAAAACATAATAATCTAAAGCATGTATAGTCAGGATCAATTCAAACACAGATAATAAACATTAGTATTCAAGGTTTCAAGGAAGTCTTCTTTTATTCATACATATTCTTATTTGATCATAGGACTCTTCTGGTTGGTTAAATCATCAATCAAGATAAGAGATATAATATGCATAAAACCCGTGATTACTCAAACCTATACCTTCATGATTCTTCTGGTTAGTCATATCATCAATTATGGTAAGAAACATAATATGCATTCAACCATGATTATTCAAACCTATGACTTCATGAATAATCATTATTAACAACACAACAGTATAAGATCCTAACACAAGGTAGGATTCTAGCTTGATATAGGAAAAACATACCTGGATTAGCATGCTAGCTAGTTATGTCTAACATACCTGCATAATGTCTTCTGGTTCTCTTCAATGGCTTGTGCTAGTAACCTGCATGTCTCATAAGTTAACCATTGTAGAACCAAGTTATACATACCTCGAAAGTAGATCTTCTATGTGATCCATGACAATGGATGAATCCTTGTCTTCATGTCACCATGATCATATGTTCTTGAAGTAGAACATGACTTGTCTTTCTTGGTGTACCTTTTATGTTAGCAGACAACATAAACCTCATACAACACCATAATGCATTAGTACAATCATAAGTGTCAACACCCTAACCAATGAATATCTTCTATCATGCATTCATAATTTTGTTAAGGTGATACGACAAATCTAAAATCAAGATTGTACTAACCGTAATAACATGAAGACAAGCATACCATAAACTTAATCATGAACAAATATCGAAACATACCTCGATGAGTCATACCTATCGAGAATGCTTGTAATATTCTTATGTAAGGCCTTAGCCTCCTCTCCCTCTGAAACAGGAACTTCTTCACTTATGCATATGATCAATCCATCTTCTTCTAGGATTAACCCAATCCACATGATTTGCAAGAACTGGACCTGGAGCTGGATATGGGTTTGTCAGAGAAACCCCAAAAATTCAAACTTTGAATTTCAAACTTTCGAAAGGATAGAAATATGCGCCTTGATGAGCTGATCAAGCTGGTATATTCAGAATTTGAAAACTGCAAAGTTTCACTCCTCAATTTTGCCTTTGAAACTTCCAGATTCACTGGACGTGACCCTGAACTGGGGTTTGATGAAGCCCACTCTTCTGCCCAATCAAAAGGTTTGATCCAAAGCTCTAAGCTTCTATTTTTCTAAGGAGCTTCCAGCCGTGGTCACAGATTTCAAAAATTCCCATTTTTACAGAAGCCCTAATTTTCCACTTAAAGTCCCGAACTAGGGTCTGACCAAGCCCGGCCTTCTGCCCAACCAAAAATTCTGATCTTGGTCTCTAAATTTTTATTTTGATGAGTATCATTCAGCCATGGTCTCTGATTACAAAAATTCCAACTTTCTCCGAAGCCCTAAATTTCGAAAGCCATGAATGAAGGTACTCAAAAATAATTCTGTTTTGACAGAAATATGTACCTGATTGATTCTGGTGTACCTACAAACTTTTCGATCCACAGGGTCTGAAAAAAGTTTCTTGAGATATCCTGACCTGTTATCTTTCCATCTTGACAAGTCTGACCTCAATTGGATTCTCTGAGAGAGAGTTATGCCAAGTGTTGCAACGTGACCTGTTTATGGGATAATACATGAGAGCAAACTTGTACGGTGTGCCACGTGTCACTGTTTCAACTTCGGCCTCTGGAAAACAATTTTGAGATATTACAGTCTGTGTACTACCTGTCATTTTTTACGAAATTTCATTTGGAGCTTCCTAGCCCAAGTTATGACCTTTTTCCCAAGGTCACCTGATTTTGACTCAGATCTGGAAGAGGCAGAAACCCTATATTGTACAGATCATAAATCACAAAGTACAACGAATTAGAAGTTTTTCTTTGGATACAAGGTACATGGGATTTAATATTCAACCTGTAAATGTTTCAGATCCGAAAACTTTGCCAAAACGGATTTATAGCGAAAGTGCTACGATGACTGGTTTTTGCTATTTCAAGCCCTAGCATCGTAAGTGCAACAAGTGTCATACATGCCATATCATGCCTTCTTTCAGGCTAGCTCTGATACCATGTTAAATTTTCAGAATTTACTTCAATATGATCTAGGATCTTAACTGAGAGAACAACATGTACAACATATCTACAGCATATCAATCATGGAGACAATAATGCAAGCACAAGAGACACAAAGATTTACTTGGGGAAAACCTTAAAGGTGAAAAACCCCAATAACTTCCTCAGAGATAGATAGAGCAATGATACAACCCAAACATAAGAGATAGACATATCCTAGCATCAGATCCTCCTCCTCCATAAGTGCGCCACTCCTCCTTGAGTGCATGAGTGAGAAGTGAGTAATCAAATAGAGTGCCTCCCACACTCTATTTATACTTGACTTGACTTTCCTTTTACATAAATCATGTAGGCTCGAACTTAACCACATAACATAATGCTGACTGGGCCGACCCCCAATAGGGTGGTATAATAACCCTTCGACCCACATGGCCGACCCCCAATAGGGTGGTCTAATAACTCTTTGGCCCACATGACTTATACAGGGCCGACCCCAACAAGGTGGTCTAATAACCCATCAAGTATAAGTTACGACATTTACAATATAAATGACGACACTTGCGTATAGAGGAATAATACCATCTCTATAGGAGTACATACAACATACATATATGAAATACATTCCAAAGTTACATATACATCAACATTATCTTCCAAAAGCAATATGCTATGTTGTAAAAGAAATCATTCTTTGTTATCCATTATATTATACTGAGAAGAATTGTTGGGGTTTTTGTTCTCATAATTTTGAGTATTTTCCCCAGGGTATATCTTGTGTTATGGTTGCATGAATTTCATGTGATTGAAGTGTCTCATTGCTTCAAGTTTCGACATCTAAAAGAATTAAAGATCAAAGCTCAACCAAATATTAAAAATATTTAATAAAGTTATATACCTAGCTTCATAGCTCTAGGTATAGGCTGCAAATTCACAAATCAGAATGCCCCTAAAAGAAATTATCAATATGCATCCCCTTTTTTCCTCCTCTTTCAATATATATCTCCATTGGATGATGAAAACTGGGCCCAAGGGTTCATCGATAACATGCATTTTCACAAGAATTCGATATAGGGAACAAAATAGAATAAAAACTAACAAGAACTAGGCACAAATCACTCCTCCACAACTCTAATTTTCTCAAATAATGTTGTTTCCATCAATCCATGTGTCGTCATATGTACTTGTCATAAGGGGAAATTGTTTACTAGCATGTCTTCTACCGTTTACCCTGAAAAATGGAAAATTCATCTAATGGAGCTCTTCAATAGACTGTGGCTTACTGGAGCCCACAACATCCTTTCAAGGTTCAGAGTAATAACCTTAGTGAAGAACAACCACGATATTGCATAGTACCACTTTAAGCATCTCTTTTGTTTTATCTATGCACTTAATCAAACACGATACCTATATTGTTTAAATGGCATTACCAACCAACAAAATACCAAGGGATATCCACATATCGTTTTGGTTGTTAATGATTAAACCCCTCATTACTTTGGGTGGTCCATATATCTAAAGAATGCATAGAGGGATCGATTCTACAAATTCCATTGGACCCTAGGATATGATACTCATGGGAAGACAACAAAATAATGTGGAAGCAATAATAAAAATTCACAAGCCCTAATTCAATACATAACACCTAAAGAAGCCTCCACATAATAAATCATATCCAAGATAAACTACTACATTTCTCATCCCATGGGAACATATATAGATTGTGCTATGAATAAATCACTCGGCCATCCTCAGAAATGTGGCCATTGTTGAACTTTGATTATCATTGATGTCAACCGATGTCAAAGAGGACTCAGTGTCCTTGTGCCAGTTTGAAGAAGTATTTGAAATCCAGTTTGAATAAGTACATCCAGATTGCAGAAGTACATCCAGTTTGAAGAAGTACATAAGGTATGTGTGCAAGTCTTAATCCATCTAGTTGTGGAAATTCCAAGGTAATGCGAAAGAGGTGGTTGGACAAGTCTACGGAGTGCGAAAGAGGTTCGGAAGCATGAAGCAGTTGGACATGAATACAAGTCCCGGAAGTGTGCATGACCCATCAATCGAAAGAAGTATACAAGTCTTTGAAGTGTGCAATAGTCCCGGAAGTAAAAGGTGGTCGGACAAGTCAAGTGCGTAAGACCCACAAGTGATGGTACTTCAAGGGTGCAAGATCACAAGCGAAGTGGTTCCCTAGTGTGCGAGACCCAATATGCAAAGGACCAAGTATGTGCAAGAACTGCAAGATATGATACCTCAGTGGCACAGATCATTACAAGCGGTGGAAGCATGAATTAAGCTTGATCGTGAAGCAAGGAAGAATGGATGTTATGACCAACTTGTGGACATATGGTCCACGCAGGTCAAGTATAAAAAATAATCCAAGTTAGAGAGTTGAAGTAAGATTGAACATGTGAATGTGGTATCACTCTAATTTGGAAAGCTTCTAATTATTGGGTATCAATGGCTCGTGGAACCGGAATAGCATAATCTAGAAGAAGAGCTAGATGCACAAAATGAAGCACAATAGATGATGCACAGGAAGATGTGATTTATGCACAAAGACAGAGGAACAACATAGCAGATGATGTGCAAGATGAAGTGATTTATTTGAGACGGATGGACAAAGACAGAAGAGAAACACAGCAAAAGAAGCACAGTATGATGAGGCTTATATGAGACATGTGTGTAAGAACAGAAAGGCAGTATCGCAGATGGTATGCAAAAGGTCATAGATTATCTAAGATAGATGCACCAAGACAGAAGTGAATCATAGAAGAGGATGCACAGAATGATGTGATTTATTTGATATAGATGCACGAGGTCAGAGAAACAGTATAGCAGAGGATGCACGGTATCATTTAACTATGCAGATGCACAGAAACAAAACAATATGTTGAAACAACGTGCAGATTGCAGAATGTTGTGAAATATGAGAACCAGTAGGCAACATTGATACAGTGAAGTGAAGTGTGTGATACAACACAGCAATTGAAAGATCAGAGTATACAGAAGGTGCACACATCGAAATTTATTGCAGCAAATTTGAAGAGTGTGTGGATCAATAGAAAGCAAAGACAAATCTTCTACAGTAATATCAGGGCGGTAGGAAGGGGAAAGGAACATGGAGTCGGTGCTTCCTTCAGGTCGGTGCCTGTAAAACCCAGGGGTCGATTCCTCCTTCCATTCAGTGTTTGTAAGTCAGGTATTTGGTGCTTCCTTCAAGTTGTAGCTTGTAAATCAGTGGGTTGGAGCCTGTAACGTCCCCAACTTAACCCTATTGCATTAATATGGTAAATGATGTAAATATTGTCATTTAGTCATGGAGAGGAGCTCAAGGCCAAGGCCCCGCCACTGACTTATCGTTTTATGTATCGGCAATTAGAATAGATGCATATGGTTCTTGTGCTAGCAGTGCACAATGTAAAATCGGACACCATGTAAAAATGCAATTTTAATGAAAAACCCACAACCAGCTACACAATGCAACAAAAGAGATGGGGGCATGATCTTTACAAGGAAGAGGGAGGGAAAATAACCGAACCCTTGAGCCAATGGTTTTAATCCATGTGTCAATGAGAAAGCCCATGAACTCCCAACTACCCATTTGGTCTCATGCACCCAATCATTTAATTCCTCCAAGAATTGGTTGAGACAATAAATGACTTGGGATGGGAGAGGTATGGCTGTCAATTTTCGTGCATGGGCAAGCCATCAACTTGGGAAATCGTGTTTTTGCTTGTTGGGCAAGAAAACCCCCACGAAATTGGCCCAAAAGCCATTCTTCACCCATGGCCATTCTTGCTCTCACGCAGTTTGAGCTCCCTGAAGTGATCCTCACGTTTTTTTGGCCATAACCCCTGCGTTTTTCCATGCCCAGAAACTCGTTTTGGTATTTTTGGAGCAGCTGGGGAAGGAGGGATGCGATTTTTGGACTGAGGGAGAGGTCGTTTTTGCCCTTGGGGCGTTTTTCTGAAATGGGTTGCTCGCCTAGTCGATTTTTCCTAGTGGCCAATTCGTTTTGAGTCTACCCACATCTTTCTGGAACTGGTAGAAACCCACTGTTGGGAACTTCACCGTATAGGCGTTTTTCTCATGCCCAACACTTATGCTTTTGATGATGCATGCACCCATCTCTTAACAGCCTGAGAAATCCAATTGTTGATTGGCTTGGCTGAGTTTGATATACCTTTGGCTATGTGAGAGCCTGTTTTCCCCTTTTCCTTGTTGAGATCATGCCCAGCTCGGGGGTGGCAGTGGTGCTGAGAGATTGAGGAGCACACTGGCCTACGGTTGGGTGGAACGTTGCAGAAGCGTAGCTGGTTGTTTGGGACTACTTCATTAAGATAAGTATTCCCTTTTGTTTGTATATTCTTGCCATTATTTAATTGATGAATATCTGAATGTATGTGGATGTGTTAAACAAATTTACTTCCGCTGTGTTTTCAAATGGTTATGCACTTGCACATGCTCATCCTCTTTTAAATTGAATGTTCATTTTTAATGTATGGGGCTGGATGCCCGGGTTAACCTCACGATCCTCTCCATCTAGCTGGTAGAATGGGAGGGGACGTGACAGAATGGTATCAGAGCTGCGTTGCAGCATTGGGCCTCTATGGGCGAAATCTGATAGCAATTAGAAGGGAAGATTTTTAAATTTTTCCTTAACAGTTTTGAAAATTTTGGTTTAAGCCTATTTCTGGAAATTTTGATTTTGAGTCTGTTTCAGGGAGTCCTCCTGAAACTACGGAAAGGTTCCGCGAACCTTCCTGCAATTGCGGAAGAGTTCCGCGAACCTTCCCGCAATTGCGGAAGAGTTCCGCGAACCTTCCCGCAATTGCGGAAGCGTTCGGCGAACCTTCCCGCAATTGCGGAAGAATTCAGCCAACTGCTCCGAAACAGCGGAGAAAAATGTTTTTAAGTGAAAATTTTCTAAGTATCGGAAATTTCGGAAAGAATTCTCTTCCGAAATTGCGGAAGGAATTCTCTTCCGAAATTTCGGAAGGATTCCGCGAATCGTTCTGCAACGCGGAAGAGTTCGGCGAGTCGTTCCGAAATTGCGGAAGACTTCGGCGAATCGTTCCGCAACTGCGGAAGACTTCGCCGAATCGTTCCGCAACTGCAGAATACTTTGGCGAATCGTTCTGAAAATTGCGGAAGCATTCCGCCAGTTGTTCCGGAAAGGGCAATTCGAAAACCGCCCCGAAACCCGGAAGCATTCCGCGGACGGCTCTGAAATTGCGGAAGCCTTCGTCGAATGGCTCCGCAATTGCGAGAGCATTCGCTGAATGGCTCCGCAATTGCGGGAGCATTCGTCGAATGGCTCCGCAACTGCGGAAGCCTTCGCCGAATGGCTCCGCAATTGCGGAAGCGTTCGGCGAACTGCTCCGCAGTTGCGGGAGCCGTCGCCAAACCGCCCCGCAGCGGAGGTGAGCCGAAAAACACCCGAACAGCGGGAGCATTCCGCCAGCCGCCCCGCAGTTGCGGGAGCATATAGTGAACCGCCCATCGCGGAAGGATTCAGCGAACTGCCCGTTGCAGCAGGATTTCGCGAACCGCCCGATGCGGCATGATTCGTAAAAAAAAAAAAAAAAAAAAAAAAACAAGGGGGCAAGCCCCCTTGACCCCCTTTTTCTTTTTTTTCCCCTCATATTTTGTTGTTGTGATTTGACGAATTGTCAGTATGGCATTTTTCCACGTGCATGAAGTAATTTGTAAATTTCTGAGAATATAATGCAGCTGGGTAAAATGTGCAGAATGGGAGTGAAAGTTGTCATTTTTTAAAGGATGCAGTTCCTGCACCTGATGTCAGAATGGAGCATGAAGACAGGCATTGGAAAGCTTGTCCAGCAGGGAACAATGATGCATGACCAGAGTTTGAAGGAGGTCTATATATATCATAGATATTTAGTGCAGAAGAGTGCCAGCGGCTGTTTGACGAACAAATTTTGTTGTCAATATGGTCAATTTCTACAATTGCAGGATATGGAAGAGGAATTCCATGTCACGATGAGGGATCGAAAAGGGAAGAATTTCTTAAACCTCTGTTTGTTATCATACTTATAATTATGAAATTGTCATATGGCATAAAAATGTTAAAAATTTCAAGGGATTACATAGATGTATATGCACTAGATGGCATCTTAACAAATTGCATAGTGCATATAGAAATGCTTGTGCATAAATGGGATATTGCACATTGGTAGAATAATGAAGTCGGCATATGCAATAAACCACTAATGGAGAATATTGTGGTTGATAATCACTATTGATGTTGGTATTGGTTGTAGGACCAAAGATAACAAAGAGCATGGCTAAACGTTCTGAGGATGTTGTTGCATGAAGCCAACAACCTTATGCAGAAAGGATGGCGCAACAAATCTGTGATCATAAAGTTGGGAAAAGGGCTGAGCAACCTTGGTAAGAGGCCAACTGATCAAGTGACATCAGACGATGTTAATGGTAACCATGCAAGTAATGATTATTGGTGCCAAATTGCATGAATGTTGAAAGGGGATTTGGTAAGATCTCTTCAACTATGTTTGAACTATGTTGAGCTAATCTGCATGTAATATTGAATATCGACTGGGGCTGTTAACCTACCAAGCTTGGTGAGGTGTGGGTAAGTGAAGAGGATGACCCTTACACCCTATGACTGTTTAGAAATCTCAATGCATTCACGTGAAATTATATCATGCCATGCGTATGATTGGTTATGTGCTTAATAACCCAAGCAAGTGAGGACTGGTGGTCCTAATTATGGTAATGGAGGTTATATGAGATAGTCATGTTTCGAGCATAATATGCTTGAATGCATAGTACTCATGAAACAATGCAAGGTAGCATTGAGTAGATGTGCATTAAGAGATTTTATAAATCTTATGATGCATTGTATGAATGCATAGGGATGATACATATGTCAATGCAAAATAAATAATGAATGAAATGATGAATTGATGATAATTCTAGGACCATTTTATGGGCTGTTATGAATGCAGAATAGTAAGTTCATGAAGACCCCAATCATGATCGATGGGCTGCTAGAATTCTCTGTGGAAGGACAGAGTTGTATGAATGATACGACTGTGAAATTTGATCTAGAGCTTATGAGAAGGAATCTCATGGTTGAGAGCCCTAAGTTCTGTTAGTAAGAACAGTTGTAAATATCAGATTTGTAATTGTTTCGGATTTGAAATTTCGCTAATAAATGTTGCTGACTGTTTGGCTTATATGAAAATGTGTCAGGAGGACATGCTGTAAGGGGATGCTCCCATATGGCAGCAGGCATAAGGCCATAACGGGCAGAGTGGTGTCACTTACAGGAGCCAAACAATATGAGGATAGCCTCATGGATAAGAAAACCAATTTCTGTAGTAGACAGAATTGTAAATTCATATTGAATTTAATTATTAATGCTATTGATTGGTTATGGAACAATCATGTTTGAAGCTTATTGCTAAATGTTGCTGACTGTTTAGCTATTTGATAAAGTGTGCCAGGATGACACATTGCAGGAAGATCATGTGTGATGGCCTACAGAAGCCAAACTAGATAGGAAGGATTCCATGCTTTGGAAATGGGTTTCGGGTGAAACGCCATTGTCTCAACCAAACAGCATGTCGGTAAACCATGAAAGTGAGATGGTAAAGCTATGCCCAGAAGGCATGTGAGACACATATGCAAAATGAATGAGTATTCTTTGACCCTAAACAAGAACATGCATGTCTAAATTATTAGATTTAATATGCAGAGCATGTTTTATTATTTCATTATTGTTCCAGACTGCTTGAGTATGATTAGGGCCTACATGGCGCACATCAGAAAGGGGGTGCACACCTTTTCTGGTGCTGGGTCATGGTAGGGTTTTCAATATTGACTACACCCTAAGGGAATGGACGCATTCCTGGTATTTCAATACTTGATAGTGAATGATATGAAATATGATTACAATTTTTGGGCAGTAATACTGATGAGCCTGCTTATCCTTCTTGTGCTAACAGCTTACACAAATGCAACTTGGTGTTGCACGTAAGAGGCAAAGTGAAGAAGGGTGCTCAAAGAGGACTGTATGGGCAGTGGTGACCTTTCTACGCTCACACTAAAGGACACTAGAAGGGATGGATAGGACCGAGGAGCTGTGTTGCAGAAAAGGGGTATCATCCTTGTGTAGTGTGAGTGGGTATTGTGGGGCCATGCTAGCCTGCAGTCAAGTGAGTCACCTATGGAGTTCCTGGAGGGAACCGCTGGTTGCACAAGGGAAGGAACCATGTAATCATATTATGTTGTTCATATTGCCTGATAAACCCAGTCGACGTACTGGCTTGGCATTGGTTATTTGGGGAGTTGTGGCGAAAGGTTGATGGATGCCTGATAAACCCAGTCGGTGTACTGGCTTGGCATCGGTTACTTGCATGATGTGGAAGTATTGGTGAAAAGGTGTTATTTCCTGACAAACCCAGTCGGAGAACTGGCTTGGAAATGGTTACTATATGCTTGATAAACCCAGTCGGCGTACTGGCTTAGCATACTGATTTTTTGAAATGCTTGATAAACCCAGTCGGCGTACTGGCTTAGCATACTGATTTTTGAAATGCTTGATAAACCCAGTCGGCGTACTGGCTTAGCATACTGATTTTTGAAATGATTGATAAACCCAGTCGGCGTACTGGCTTAGCATAATGATTTCTGAAATGCTTGATAAACCCAGTCGGCGTACTGGCTTAGCATACTGATTTTTGAAATGCTTGATAAACCCAGTCGGCGTACTGGCTTAGCATACTGATTTTTGAAATGCTTGATAAACCCAGTCGGCGTACTGGCTTAGCATACCGATTTCTGAAATGCTTGATAAACCCAGTCGGCATACTGGCTTAGCATACTGATTTCTGAAATGCTTGATAAACCCAGTCGGCGTACTGGCTTAGCATACTGATTTTTTGAAATGCTTGATAAACCCAGTCGGCGTACTGGCTTAGCATACTGATTTTTGAAATGCTTGATAAACCCAGTCGGTGTACTGGCTTAGCATACTGATTTTTGAAATGCTTGATAAACCCAGTCGGCGTACTGGCTTAGCATACTTATTTTTGAAATGCTTGATAAACCCAGTCGGCGTACTGGCTTAGCATACTGATTTTTGAAATGCTTGATAAACCCAGTCGGCGTACTGGCTTAGCATACTGATTGGTGGGATGCCTGATAAACCCAGTCGGCGCACTGGCTTGGCATTGCCTATTCGGATGATGTTGTGGAGCAGCATGTGTGCTGGCCAAGCATCCACCCCACAGGTGATCCAAGGCTGGTAAAGCAGAGAAGGAAACCTGTGGAGTAGCGAGGAAACGCACAATACAGATAAGTATTCATTTTCATTTAATTCTTGTTTGAAATAATGAAGATTTCGGGTACGAATCTTATTGTAACCCAGCTAATACACTGTTGTTTCCTTGTTGGAAACCTTGGCCATTACAGGAAACAAGGACCTTGGAAAGAGCTATAAATGCTTGGTAAAGCCAGAGAGTAACTGGTTGGAACTATAAAATTCTCGGTAAATTCAGAGGGTAGTTGGTGGGAACATTAACCACTTGATGTTGTGGAGCAGCCCGCGTGCTGGCCAAACATTCCCTTAAACAATTGATAAAACCAGTCAGCGTACCGGCTTGGCATTGCCTATTCAAATGGTTGTGGAGTAGCCTGCGTGCTGGCCCAACATTCATTGTTGTATCCACGGGAAATCCAATGCTTGGAAAGCAAAGAAGGATCTTGTGGGATAAAGTGAAGACATCCAATGCAGGTATTGTTGGAAGCAAGAACCTTGAAGCATCTTAAGAATGCAGGTGGACATGTAACCACCTTGAAGAGCTCAGCATGAGAAGTAATGAAAGATGGGGCTAGTAGAACTGTGTGATTCCTAGCAGCCAAGAGAACCAAGTGGAGGGACTCCATGGTTGAGAGGTCTGGAATAGACCATAGACACTACGTGTCATAGCGAAGAAGGGCAAGTCGAGCATTCACGTGAAGTGAAAGAGGACAGGAGCATGAAAACCACAGTGGTGGTGTGGGATTCCAGAACGGAACAAAACTAAGAGGAGAAACTCTTACGGCTCTCTCTCTTTCCTTTTATTGATGCATTTATAGAGTTAGAAAGTTGTTGAATGCATGCATGACTGAAAGTAAAAGTGTGTTATTTGATTAAAGTGAATTGTGAATGCTAATTAATGAATTTCTTGTGAATGGATGAACATGAAGGAATTCATGTGTATGTTAGGCAAGCATGAAAAGTGTGGAAGTCTCATGAGTAAGGCATGGGCTATCCATGTCAACCGGGGAAAACCATTGACTGATTTTAATGTTTGGGCTATGCTTGGCCTAACGAGAATTGTAATGATGAATTTCACAAGTGGAAATTGAATCAATTGGTTGCAGCCGGTGCAGGCAAGTGTTGCTAGTAAGCAAAGTGTGGTCAATCGTTCCATTGACCATGGCGGCAGACCAAGGGCTATTAGAATTGGCTGGAAGTCTTCTTCAAACAATTGCCAAGACCCAAGAAAATCTTGAAGAGATGCTCAAGATGCAAAAGCAGCAGAACAAGATGAACCACAAGGTCTTGCAGGACTCTATTCGTCTGCAGAAAGAGGTAAAAAGTATTATGAAAGCAATCAGCAAGGGAAGGAAAAGTGGCTCAGTGAAGAAGTATTCATCCAATCGTCCGATTAAGAAACGATCCAGGTGGGAAGACTCAAAGGAAATTGAGCAGGTAAAGATGAAGCAACCCGTGAAGTGTTGGAAATGTGGGGGAAATCATTACTTCCGCAACTGTCCAACCAGAGAACCTCAAGAGGGTAGCGGCCATAAAGTTTTCAGACTTATGGGTGAGCTAGAAGATCCGAATCAGCAGGAGCAGCTCGTGAAGATCAAAGGACTTGGTCCTGAAAGTTCAAGGTAAAGAACAGAATGCAGGGCAGATCTGCAAAGTTTTTGTGAATTTTGGACATATGTAAAGCGGGTATTTATTTCCGAAGTGCTGGAACACCGAGGACGGTGTTATTCCAAGGGTAGGGGAATGTAACGTCCCCAGCTTAACCCTATTGCATTAATATGGTAAATGATGTAAATATTGTCATTTAGTCATGGCGAGGAGCTCAAGGCCAAGGCCCCGCCACTGACTTATCGTTTTATGTATCGGCAATTAGAATAGATGCATATGGTTCTTGTGCTAGCAGTGCACAATGTAAAATCGGACACCATGTAAAAATGCAATTTTAATGAAAAACCCACAACCAGCTACGCAATGCAACAAAAGAGATGGGGGCATGATCTTTACAAGGAAGAGGGAGGGAAAATAACCGAACCCTTGAGCCAATGGTTTTAATCCATGTGTCAATGAGAAAGCCCATGAACTCCCAACTACCCATTTGGTCTCATGCACCCAATCATTTAATTCCTCCAAGAATTGGTTGAGACAATAAATGACTTGGGATGGGAGAGGTATGGCTGTCAATTTTCGTGCATGGGCAAGCCATCAACTTGGGAAATCGTGTTTTTGCTTGTTGGGCAAGAAAACCCCCACGAAATTGGCCCAAAAGCCATTCTTCACCCATGGCCATTCTTGCTCTCACGCAGTTTGAGCTCCCTGAAGTGATCCTCACGTTTTTTTGGCCATAACCCCTGCGTTTTTCCATGCCCAGAAACTCGTTTTGGTATTTTTGGAGCAGCTGGGGAAGGAGGGATGCGATTTTTGGACTGAGGGAGAGGTCGTTTTTGCCCTTGGGGCGTTTTTATGAAATGGGTTGCTTGCCTAGTCGATTTTTCCTAGTGGCCAATTCGTTTTGAGTCTACCCACGTCTTTCTGGAACTGGTAGAAACCCACTGTTGGGAACTTCACCGTATAGGCGTTTTTCTCATGCCCAACACTTATGCTTTTGATGATGCATGCACCCATCTCTTAACAGCCTGAGAAATCCAATTGTTGATTGGCTTGGCTGAGTTTGATATACCTTTGGCTATGTGAGAGCCTGTTTTCCCCTTTTCCTTGTTGAGATCATGCCCAGCTCGGGGGTGGCAGTGGTGCTGAGAGATTGAGGAGCACACTGGCCTACGGTTGGGTGGAACGTTGCAGAAGCGTAGCTGGTTGTTTGGGACTACTTCATTAAGATAAGTATTCCCTTGTGTTTGTATATTCTTGCCATTATTTAATTGATGAATATCTAAATGTATGTGGATGTGTTAAACAAATTTACTTCCGCTGTGTTTTCAAATGGTTATGCACTTGCACATGCTCATCCTCTTTTAAATTGAATGTTCATTTTTAATGTATGGGGCTGGATGCCCGGGTTAACCTCACGATCCTCTCCATCTAGCTGGTAGAATGGGAGGGGACGTGACAGAGCCTCCTTCCAATTGGTGTTGGATAAATTTCAAAAGTTGGTGCTTCCATGAATGTAATATTTATAATATAAGAGAGCATTCTATGGTTTTCTCCCATTTGGGTTTCCATGCAAAAAGCTTGTGTTCTGTGTGTTTCACATATGTGATGAATGTTATTGTTTATGGTGAATGCATAATATAACTACTATTTAAATTTTATAAGAAGTGAAAATTGTTCATAACTACGCTAATATCGATTCGCCCCCACCCCCTCAGTATTAATAAGATTCCAACAATTGGTATCAGAGCGGGTGTCTTTAGTAACAGCTTAACATCAGGAAGATAGATCCTTGTGTAGATATGGACATACAAGAAAAAATCTTCATGGATAACATGGACTCAGAAGATGAAGGAATGACTAAAGTAGATTTTGAAGGAGAGTTGATTAGTGCCTTGGAGGAACTGAAAAAATCAAGGAAAAAGAACAAACAAATACGAGAACTACTGCTCAAATTAGAAGTGGATACAACAAAGCAATTGAAACAAAGAGATGAAAAATATGAGAAGCTAGAAGCTGAGGTCACTTCTCTAAAATAAGAGTTACAAAAGCTCAACATACAATTGGAGTATGGACAAAATTTCGGAAACAACTCTAAAAATCTGTTAGAACTAGACTATGAAAGTTCGAACTCGGTCTGTGAAACAAAAGCAAGAATTTTTGTTGATCTGCTCAATAGTTCCATTCCAAAGAAAAATCAAAAGTTTGAAGAAAAGGACAAGGTGTCACTACATAGGGAAACTTGATTTGTGCAATTTAGAAGAATTCATCCAACCAGATATCAAACTCTGTCTTTGGGAAATTGCCATTTTTGTAATAATTTCGGTCATAAGGTGATAAACGGCAAAGAACGAGCACATGCAAATTGTTGGAAGTAGTGCAACTTCAGAATTTATTCTTATTGTATTTTATTATATTGTTGTTGTACCTCCTACGGGAGAAGATATTAATGTATTTGGTCATGTAAACCTTGGGGTAAATATACACAAAGAAAATATTTATTAAATATTAAATTTAACTTTCCCCAAGACAAGTAGTCCATGTCAATTAGACAAGTCGGCCCAGTTAGGGAAAAATTCAGTTTTGCAAGTGTATAAATAGAGAGGTTGTGTGCCTCATTTGGTCACTCATCCAACAAAAGCTAGCTCGCACTAGTAAGAGAGAAGTTCTCATCTGTAGCAAGGAGAAGTGATTTGGGGTTTTTCACTTGAAGAAATTTTCTATTTTCTCTCTTATCTATGTACTTTGTTCTCGGGATTGTTCATGATTATACGAAGGTTGTTTGGTTTTCTCCCTATTGGGTTTCCCGGGATAAAATTATCCTGTTCATTGTTTTTGTGCTTGGTTATTCTTCTAGTGATCCTATTGTTTATTTGCAATTAAATTATACTGCTATAATTATATGAAAATCTAACATGGTATCAAAGCAATACTAGAAGAAGCCATTGTCGGAAGATAGGGTTTCACTTTTCAAGACCTCCCCTCATCAATTTGGATGGAAAATAGCATTGGAAATCTCTCCCTAAGGAAGGCGAATCTTCTGGTGAAGGAAAAATTCAATTTTGAGAAGTTTCATTTTTTACCTAATTTTGCAACTACTACAGTTACTGCAGAAATTAGGGTTTCAAGTTTTGTGTTGTTTAGTCCACATAATTAGTTCGAACTTACCTTATCTCAACTCGCCTTGATAGGGTGCATCTATCTATGGAATCAGTTTCTCAAGAGTCCAAACTTCATTTTTGACCTAGCTCCTGCTAGGGTTTCTGGTCCAAATTTGTAGTCAAGATGATTGGAATGTGGTTGAAGATCGACTGGATGGGGATTCCAATTTCATCTCTTGGAAGTCTAGGGTTCTTCTCATACTTGAATAAAATGACCTATTGAATTTTTTCAATGAGAAGGTTCCAGAACCAGAACTTGAAAAAGACAAGTCTCAATGGAGGAAGAATGATGCCAGAGCAAGAAGAATCTTGGTGGATTCAGTCAAGGATCATTTGGTTCCTCAAAAATCTAAAAAGAAGACATATAGGAATATGTTAAAAACTCTAAAGAAGTTATTTGAACATAGTAGAATCAATGTGACTCTCACATTGAGGAATCAACTATCAAACTTATCTAAATATGTCCAAGTCAAAATCAATTGCTTCATACTTCATGAGAATCACAGAACTAAGGGACAAGCTAAGTTATAGTGTAGAACCCCTCGATGATAAGGAGATTGTCATCACTAAAATAAATGGTCTTCCACCATCTTGGGAGTCATTCATTCAAAGCATAAGTGGTCGAACCAAGTTTTCCAAATTTGACATATTATGGGCAGATTGCACTCAGGAAGAGACGAGGATTGCAGCAAGATAGAAACTTCATGGCACTCAACCTGAGGAGAATCAAGCATTTATGCCTCATGCCAAGAAAGGAAAGGGAAAGGGAAGAAAGTTTCACTATCATAAGAACCAAGGTAGGAGATCAAGCCCTGCTCCAGATCAGAGGAAAAAGAAGAAGGATCTTTCACATATACAATGCTTTAGGTGCAAGACTTGTGGTCATTATGCCAGCAATTGTCCAAGTTCAAACAAAAGGAAACTTGAAGCCTCAAATGCTGATGTAGAATTCGTCTTCATATTAGCTTTATCAAGTATTGTTCCCACCACTAGTGATACATGGCTTATAGATAGTGGTGCTTCTAGGCATATGACTGGTTATAAAGAAAATTTATCATAAATTGTTGAGAAAGAATCCCATCTGCGTGTTTTACTTGGGGATGATTCCAATTCAATTGTGAAGGGATCTGGGACTACCTCCCTTCAGTTAGAATCTAGTGACACATTACACCTAAGTGATGTAGTATATGTACCCGATATGAAAATAAATTTTGTCTCCATATCTGCTTTGGAGGACAAAGGATATAAAGTTGCATTCTCTAATGGGAGAGTTGCAAGACCCACAGTGATGATACTACAAGGGTTGAAGTCCCAAGTCGAGGACCAAGCATGTGCATGAACCACAAATAAAGGAAACATCAATGGCGCAGAACATGACATGTGGCAGAAGCATAATCCGTGAAGCAAGGAAGAAGATATGCCACAAACAACTTGTGGACATACAATCCAAGCATGACATCTATAAAGGAAGCAAGTTGGAGATTTGAAGTAAGCTTGATGGCAAGTTGAAAATCTTGTAAGTGGAAGATAAAGATTTATATTTGGGGCATCAAGGGACCTAGGAACAGAATAACATGATCTAAAAGAGAGCCGAGTGTGCACATGCAGAGAGCCGAGTGTGCACAAAATGATGCTAAAGATTTGGGATGGTTGTGCAAACACAGAAAGGCAGAATTACAGAACTATGTGCAAGTGCATGAGGACCGAATGACATTATTTCAAGAAGCATACAGACAGTCACAAATGTCTCAAGAAAGAAGCGCATAAATAGAACTGAAGCATATCAAAAGATGCACAGAAGTATAGTTGATGCACGAAGGTTGAATTGAAGTGTGCGAAGTAAAGATATCCATCAAATGTGCAACAACAGAGCAGCAGTAGATTCAAGAATGTGTGTCATGATGACGATGATCGAAGGCAAGTGCGTTAAAATGAAAGGACGAATCATATGATGCACAATATGTCTCAAATTGTCTGAAAGATTGTGGCACTTAAACCGAACGAACATATCAGAAAGTGTGTAGTTCCATCTGATACTGGTGTGCAATCTCAAAACAACAAGCTATCAATTGAAGCACAGTATTAGTTGGTGAGTGTAGTTGCGCAGTAGCAGAACGATAGAGTAAACCTTGTGATCTGGATTTATGCAGGAATGAAATAAGATAGCACATACAGAATCATATACAGAGATATATTGCAAAGAACACAATGATACAGTAAACACATATTCTATTAAATAGCAGAAATAGAACAGACTGTAAAATACAATAGTTAGAATGGTGGTAGAAATATCTGAGAAGAGATGTGGCCGCTATGCTCATTTGTGCCAAGATGAAATACAAAGGGGCTGAAAGGGCCTATTTATCATAAACATGAGGGAAAGAATCCCAAACATCTAAAAACCTAACCCTCGAAGATGAACCGTCATAAAGTTTGCGGCCCCAAGGTGGTTAGTTGAACAATCAACTTCCAAGAGTCATAAATTTTGCATACGATATATGTTTGGGGCGCTCGGTATTCCGCTGTAAAGGTCTATCCGAGATTTACAAATTTCGATTAGGGTCAAATGAATGCCATTGGAAACCATTTGGCCCCCCAAATCGCCGAAAAAAGTCGTTTAGGGCCTTAAAATGGCCCCGGAAGTTTACGACCCGAAAAACCGTAGAAAAATTACTAGAAGATTGGCAAAATGGGAAGCTATTTTGATCCAGTGGAATAGGTGGGTGGCCACCGATATCCATCTGGATCAAAATTCCCCCCTTAGGAAGCAATGGTCACCATTGCGTCAAATCCCTTATCATATGTCGAGCTGTCTGTCGAGTTGAGCTCCTGGTGCAGAATTTGTTGAAGTGGAATGGTTGCCTTACTTTGACATCTTTAGAGGGTTGTAATTGTTGTTGATGGATGCGCTGGAGCTGTTCAACAGTTTTGGTTGTTGTTGTATCCTTGGTCTGCACCGGTGTGGATGGTTTCTTTTTGTAGGAGCACCTTGAATGTGTGGCCTTGCACTGTAGAGGTACCCGAATATGTGATGCTGCACTGACTTTGTGTTCTTCTTGTTTCTGCTGAGTAGAAGGGTAATGTGCAGAGGTTGTGTATGTCAATGCGATCTGATGTTCTCCTTCAGTGGCAATTGCGAATAGGGAAAACTTCCCAGTGTGGGAGATTATCTTCCTGCCCTGCTTGGTTGGGGTAGGTGCAACTATCTATGGTATCCGATAGAGTTGTCCTCCCAAAGTGACAATGACACTGCGAGGTCATCGTTCATATATGGCATGGTGCTTCCACATATATGGTTGTCCTCAAAGAACATCAGATACTTCAAGTGGGGCCACATCACACAATACCTCATCTTTGAAGGGCTTGATGCCATATGGTAGGCAGCATTGATGACTGACGCAGATACCTCGTCCTTGGCTTAGCCACCCAATGGTGTATGGTTGTGGGTGTGGTGTTATTAGTAGCTCCAATCTCTTGATGACTTCTGCTGAGATCAGGTTTTTTTGGCTGCCACTTTCCACAACAAAATGTAGGGGAATTCCCTTCACCCACATCTGTGAGTGGAAAATGCGCTCCTCTATCTCCGACTCTTCAGGTTCCTCTGGTTGAATCTGCGTGGTGGAAACAACGACACTAGGTTCTGCATCAATGATCTGCTTCTCTTTTTGCGCGGCTATGAAATTAGGTTCTGAGTCAGAATTGGAACTGGGATCTGATTCTAAAGCTTTGATCTCAGCCACCAATAACTGTTTTGAGCGACATTCATCAGTGTTGTGCCAGGGGTTTTTGTGGAACTCGCACCACTTCCCAGTGTCCTTCTTTGTCTTTTCGTTACCCTTCTTCGCTTTTGGTTGGGACTGGTTGTCCTTTCCCTGCCCTGTGTTCTATGAACCAGATTTTCACTTGCCTTGCTTCTGCACAGGTCCAAAGTCACGCTTGTTCTTTTGCTAAAATTTCTGCTCAATTTTGACAGCATATCGATAGACGGATCCGAGTGAATATATTTCGAGGAAATCCATCTTTATTTGTATGTACTGGTGTAGGCCACTTCGATATTTCAGTACTAGGTGTTGCTCGGAGTCCTTGATACCTAACTTTATGACAAGGTATGAAATTTTTTGGTGTACTCCAACACCGTTTGGTCCCTCTCTTGATGCAGAATGGTCCATTTTGTGTACTGGTCATCATAGGGTAATATTGTTCCTTAACAGCATCTATGAAAGAGGCCCAAGTGGGATCGTGATCAAACAATCCAGACTCGCCCGATGAGTTTTTCTCACAATAAGTTTCCCCCCAATTTTTGACATGGGGGACAACCTTAAGGAGCGCAAAGATGATATTTTCCTGTCGAAAAAATTGTGGACAGAGAAATACCCTTCTAGTAGATTCAACCATTTATCTAGGGCATCGGCATCGATCTGGCCTTAAAATAAAGGGATATCAAAATTAACTTGTACCTTGAAGGGAGTCGCATCTCCGAAATAGATGCTCGTTGAAGGTGTATCTGTCGTCGTCGGCATGCGTCGAAGGATTTGGGCGAAATTATCCATCATCTCATTCCTCTGTCGCGCGAGGGCTTCTTCGAGCAACAATTTGATAGGATCTCCTACTCCATCGTCTCTCTTTTCATCCGCCATGGGAGGTCGTTTGGGGTGGCGAGAGTGATCTTCCCCAACTGAAACTAGTTCGAGACCCAACTCTCTGTACCCTGACCTTGTCGGGGACATGCACCGACAAACAATCAAAGAGCAGATTGCTTTGATACCACTTATCTGGATTTATGCAGGAATGAAATAAGATAGAACATACAGAAACATATACAGAGATATATTGCAAAGAACACAGTGATACAGTAAACACATATTCTATTAAATAGTGGAAATAGAACAGACTGTAAAATACAATAGCTAGAATGGTGGTAGCTATCTCTCAGAAGAGATGTGGACGTTATGCTCATTCATGCCAAGATGAAATATAAAGGGAGGCCGAAAGGTCCTATTTATCATAAGCATGAGGGAAAGAATCCCAAACATCCAAAAACCTAACCCTAAAAGATGAACCATCATAAAGTTTGCGGCCCCAAGGTGGTTAGTTGAACAGTCAACTTCCTGAGGTCATAACGTTTGCATACGATCTTCGTTTGGGGCGCTCGTAGCCCGTTGGAAAGGTCTATCCGAGATTTACAACTTTCAACTATGGCCAAATGGATGTTGTTGGGAACCATTTGGCCCTCCAAATCACCAAAAAAGGTCATTTAGTGCCTCAAAACGGCCCCGGAAGTTTAAGACCTGAAAAACCGTAGAAAAATTACTAGAAGATTAGCAAAATGGGAAACTGTTTTGAGCCAGTGGAATAGGTGGGTGGCCACCGATATCCATCTGGATCAAACTTCCCCCCTTAGGAATAAATGGTCGTCATTGCATCAAATCCCTTATCATATGTTGAGTTCTGTGTCGAGTTGAGCTTCTGGTGCGGAATTTGCTGAAGTGGAAAGGTTGCCTTACTTTGACATCTTTAGAAGGTTGTAATTGCTATTGATGGATGCATTGGAGTTGTTTAACAGTTTTGGTTGTTGTGGTATCCTTGGTCTACACCAGTGTGGATGGTTTCTTTTTGTAGGAGCACCTTGAATGCGTGGCCTTGCACTGTAGAGGTACCCGAATAGGCGATGTTGCACTGACTTTGTGTTCTTCTTGTTTCTTCTGAGTAGAAGGGTAATGTGCAGAGGGTGTGTATGTCTCTGCAATCTGATGTTCTCCTTCAGTGGGAATTGCGAATAGGGAAAATTTACCAGTGTGGGAGATTATCTTCCTGCCCTGCTTGGTTGGGGTAGGTGCAACTATCTCTGGTATCTGATAGAGTTGTCCTCCCAAAGTGACAATGACACTGCAAGGTCGTGATTCATATAAGGCATGGTGCTTCCACATATATGGTTGTCCTAAAAGAACACCACATACTTCAAGTGGGGCCACATCACACAATACCTCATCTTTGAAGGGCTTGATGCCATATGGTAGGCGGCATTGATGACTGACGCAGATACCTCATCCTTGTCTTAGCCACCCAATGGTGTATGGTTGTGGGTGTGGTGTTATTTGTAGCTCCAATCTCTTGATGACTTCTGCTGAGATCAGGTTCTTTTGGTTGTCACTTTCCACAACAAAATGTAGGGGAATTCCCTTCACCCACATCTGTGAGTGGAAAATTCGCTCCTCTCTCTCCAACTCTTCAGGTTCCTCTGGTTGAATCTACGTGGTGGCAACAACGGCACTGGGTTTTGCATCAATGATCTACTTCCCTTTTTGTGTGGCTGTGAAATTAGGTTCTGAGTCAGAATCGGAACTGGGATCTGATTCTAAAGCTTTGATCTTAGCCACCAATGACTGTTTTGAGCGACATTCATCAGTGTTGTGCCAGGGGCTTTTGTGGAACTCGCACCACTTCCCAGTGTCTTTCTTTGTCTTTTCGTTACCCTTCTTCGCTTTTCGTTGGGACTGGTTGTCCTTTCCATGCCTCGTGTTCTGCGAGCTAGAGTTTCCCTTGCCCTACTTCTACGCAGGCCCGAAGTCACTCTTGTTCTTTTGCTGAAATGTCTGCTCAATTTTGACAACATATCGATAGGCGGATCCGAGTGAAGAGATTTCCAAGAAATCCATCTCTGTTCATATGTATCGATGTAGGCCACTGCGATATTTCAATACTAGGTGCTGCTCGAAGTCCTTGATACCTAACTTTGTGCGCAAGGTATGAAATTTGTTGGTGTACTCCGACACCGTTTGGTCCCTCTCTTGATGCAGAATGGTCCATTTTGTGTACTGGTCATCATAGTTTTCCATAGGATAATATTGTTCCTTAACGGCATCTGTGAAAGAGGCCCAAGTGGGATCGTAATCAAACAATCCAGATTCGTCTGATGAGTTTTGCTCACAATAAGTTTCCCACCAATTTTTGACATGGGGGACAACCTTGAGGAGCACAAAGATTATCTTTTCCCTGTCAAAAAAATTGTGGACAGAGAAATACCCTTCTAGTAGATTCAACCATTTATCTAGGGAATCGACATTGATATGGCCTTCAAATCAAGGGATATCAAATTATCTTGTACCTTGAAGGGAGTCGCCTCTCCGAAACGGCTACTCGTTGAAGGTGTATCTATCGTCGTCGGCATGCATCGAAAGATTTGCACGAAATTATCCATCATCTCGTTCCTCTATCGCGCGAGGGCTTCCTCGAGCAACAATTTGATAGGATCTCCTGCTCCGTTGTCTCTCTTTTCATCCACCATGGGAGGCCGTTGGGGGCGGTGAGAGTGATCTTCCCCAAGTGAAACTAGTTCAAGACCCAACTCTCTGTATCCTAACCTCGTCGGGGACATGCACTGAGAAACAATCAAAGAGAAGATTGCTCGGATACCACTAATCCGGATTTATGCAAGAACAAAATAAGATAGCACATACAGAATCATATACAGAGATATATTGCAAAGAACATAGTGATACAGTAAACACATATTCTATTAAATAGCGGAAATAGAACAGACTATAAAATACAATAGCTAGAATGGTGGTAGCTATCTCTGAGAAGAGATGTGGCCGCTATGCTCATTCGTGCCAAGATGAAATACCAATAGAGGCCGAAAGGTCGTTTAGGGCCTCAAAAACGGCCCCAGAAGTTTAGGACCCGAAAAACCGTAGAAAAATTACTAGAAGGTTGGCAAAATGGGAAACTGTTTTGAGCCAGTGGAATAGGTGGGTAGCCACCGATATCCATCTGGATCAACCCTCCTCCTCTAGGAAGCAATGGTCTCCATTGCATCAAATCCCTTATCATATGTCGAGTTGTTTGTCGAGTTGAGCTCCTGCTGCAAAATTTGTTGAAGTGGAAAGGTTTCCTTACTTTGACATCTTCAGAGGGTTGTAACTGTTGTTGATGGATGCACTGGAACTGTTCAATAGTTTTGGTTGTTGTGGTATCCTTGGTCTGCACCGATGTGGATGGTTTCTTTTTGGAGGAGCGCCTTGAATGCATGGCCTTGCACTGTAGAGGTACTCGAATAGGCGATGCTGCAATGACTTTGTGTTCTTCTTGTTTCTGTTGAGTAGAAGGGTAATGTGCAATGGTTGTGTATGTCTCTGCGATCTAATTTTCTCCTTTGGTGGCAATTGCGAATAGGGAAAATTTCCCAGTGTGGGAGATTATCTTCCTGCCCTGCTTGGTTAGGGTAGGTGCAACTATCTCTGGTATCTTATAGAGTTATCCTCCCAAAGTGACAATGACACTGTGAGGTCATGATTCATATACATCATGGAACTTCCACATATACGGCATGCGTCGAAGGATTTGGGTGAAATTATCCACCATGTTGTTCCTCTGTCGCACGAGGGATTCCTCAAGCAACAATTTGATAGGATCTCCTACTCCGCCATCTCTCTTTTCATCCGCCTTGGGAGGCCGTTTGGGGCAGCGAGAGTGATCTTCCCCAAGTGAAACTAGTTCGAGACCCAACTCTCTGCACCTTCCTGCTTTAGACATTTTTATTATGCTTCTTTGCTTTTAGTGGAATAGGATAAAGCTAATATGACTTGGAAAACTGTCTTTTTTTGTCCAACTCACCCTCCATATTTTTCTTCTCTCCAAAATCCATTATATTTTTCCTTTTTCACCACTCATGATCTTCCAACACTGCTTTTTCCAATTCATGAGCCTTTAGACTTATTTGGAAAGAATTTTTTGTCACCTAGGGGGGTTTTCACAAGTTTAGTAAGCCTACCTTTGTGAGGATTTTGAATGCCTTCTTTGGATTTAAAATATCTGATGTAAATATATATTTGGAAATCCGCTACATATCCCAAGTTTGGTTGATGTACTCTTATTCAATAAATGTTTATTGTGTGCATCAATTCAATGACTGTTTTGAGTGATCTATGCATCCTTTTTCTTAACATTTTTTATGAGAGTAATGTTTTCTTTGCAAGATCTTCCTGTGAATTGATTTTCACAAACAGGTAATTTGCAAGGGCACAAAATTATGCACGTGACCTTTCTCACCATGATGAAGGTACATTGTCATCCATTATTTTGTGGCATGCTAGATATGAGCATATCAATTATGATAATCTTTCTTTGTTGAAGAAGAATTGATATGACCCAAGGGAGGGCATATACAGGGTTAAATGTATGTAATATGACCCCAAGGGGGTCATATATGGGGATAAATGTATATGTAATAGGGTCGTCTTAATGAAGGGGCCTCATGTGCAATGGCTAGATATGTATATATAAAGGTAATGGAGCCATTGTTGAAGCACATGTGAAATGATTATGTCAGTGTCTTGGGATAATTGGAGAAGTATCTCCTATTATTTAAGGATTTATTGTGTAACTAATTTCTATCTATCTTGGATTTGTGCTCTATGTTTACATTGATGTACATGGTGTGTACTCTTGTCTCTTGTGCTATCTTGTGCTATCATAGCTCTAATACCAAATGTTATGAATCAATATCCTTAAGATAGCAGAAGAGACAAGATTAAACGCCATGTACAACAATTTAAAGATGGAGCACAACTCAAAGATAGATAAGAGATATGAGTTATATAATAACTCCTTAAATAATAGGATATCCCTCTCCAATTACCCCAACACATTCACATAATCATTTCACATGTCCCTCAACAATGACTACATTACCTTTATATATACATATCCACTCATTTCACATGAATCCCATTCATTAGGCCAACTGTATTAGATATACATTTAGCCACATATATGCCTCATTTATGGTAATATTACATACATTTAACCCCATATATGTCACCATGGGATCATACCATAATACCCTCATTCGGAAAGCTTTGTCCTCAAAGCTTTGCAATTAATGGCTTTGCATGAGATGAAACCAAGTAAAAGGATTTCCTTATATTCCTACTTTCTTGTTTCCGTTGATGATCAACCAGCCATACAAATTCAATTTTTTTTTGTTGCAATCCTTGATAGTTGGTTGTTGCATAATTTTGATTCCATGTGTTGTGATTGTGAGTTCTCCAATTTGTTGAAATTTCTGGTCTCTGATAATATCTTGTTGAATAATAGTTTTTTTATGCCTTGTATCGTGAATATTGTCAAGTATTCCATCTTCTTCCTTGGTAGTGTCATTGTAAATCTTATCTTTCTTGGTAATGAGGATATCGATATGGTTTCGCAACTAATGGTTTATCTTCCTTTTGCATACCCATATCATCAATCTTGTTTTCAAAGATAATGGCATCCTTTATTTACTCTATGCATAATACTTCTAACACCAACAAGAACTATTCATTAAGTGTTAGTTGTGTAGCTTGATCTTCCAGTCTCATAGATGATGTTGTTTCATTGGGCCCCCATCGGGCCCAATGGTTTCACCAACAGATTGCGGGCCCATGGTTTTGGTTAACCCGTGGTATTTTCCCTTTGTATTTCCCCTTTATAAGAAAGACATTGTAATACGGCTAGGGTTGATGTATTAGGTATTATGCATTGTAAAGATCTCTAAGATCGTGAAGAGAGACTGTGAGACAGTGAAGAGGAAGTGCAGCGGATGTGTTGCAGGTTGTATCCCTTCATTTGTTGGATGGTATAATAATAAGGACTAGCAATTTCAGTGTGGATGTAGCCCATCTTGGGTGAACCATGATATATTGGTGTCTCTCTTGTAATGTGTTTGTGTGATTATATTTGCATCTTTGTTTATTGTTATTGCTCTGCGATCCTGTTTTTCTAACAATTGGTATCAGAGCCAAAGGTCTATTTGGCAGATAAACCCATAGGAAACTAGGGTTTCTAGTTCGAGTGCGAGCAATGGCGGAAGAAGGAAATTTTAAGGTCGAGAAGTTCAATGAAAAAAACTACCAGTTATGGAAGACGCAAATGGAGAACTATTTGTACCAGAAGGATCTATTCCTACCGTTGGGAGGAAGAGTAAAGTAGCCGACAACTATGAAGGACGAAGAATGGGAGGTTCTTGACAGAAAGGCACTGGGAACAATATGGTTGTCCCTAGCTTCGTCGGTGGCTTTCAATATCTCAAAAGAAAAGACAACGGAGGGTTTGATGAGCACATTGGGTAAGCTATATGAAAAACCCTCGGCCTCCAACAAGGTATTTCTAATGAAGCATTTATTTAATATGAAGATGTCTGAAGGTGGATCTGTTGATGATCATTTAAATGAATTTAATATGGTTACAAATCAACTAAGTTTTGTAAGTGTGAACTTTGATGATGCGGTTAGGGCTATTCTAATCTTGTGTTCATTGCCAGAAAGTTGGAATGGCTTGGTCATGGTTGTAAGTAGCTCTGTCTCTGGTTCAAACACCTTGATATTTGATTATGTTGTTAGTGTTATTCTTAGCGAGGAAATGCGAAGAAAAAGCATTGGTGAGACATAAGATAATGAGTTGACCATGGAGAGCAGGGGAAGACAAATGGAGAGAGAAAAGAGCCAAGGTAATCACAACAAGTCTAAAATGGGCAGATTCAAGTCCAGACTGGAAAAAATAGAGTGTTGGAACTGTGGAAAGAAAGGACATCTGAAGAAAGACTACAAATCTCTAAAGAAGAAAGGAGATGGACAGTAGGAGACTACTCAGGAAGCAAATGTAGTAGGTGATGTGTTACAAGATGCTTTGATTCTTGCTTTAGATAATACTAGTGATTACTGAGTAGTAGATTCAGGGGCTTCATGTCATGCTACACCCCATAGGAAATATTTTCATGATTATGTTCCAGGTGATTTTGGACATGTCTTAATGGGTGATGATGAGCCATGTAAAATTGTTGGAATGGGTAAGGTATGGATAAAATTTAAGAATGGAACTGAATGGTTGCTAAAAGATGTTAGGCATATTCCTGCTATGAAAATAAATCTGATCTTAACAGGGCAGTTGGGAGACGGCGCTTGTCTATCAACATTTGGAGAAACGTGGTGGAATATCACTAAAGGATCAATGGTGATAGCAAAAGGAGACAGGGTAGGTATGTTTTATTTATGTCCTCATAATACTGACCATTCTATCTCTTTAGCTTCCACAGGAACAGATACAGCATTGTGGCATCATAGGCTTGGCCACATGAGTGAGAAGGGGATGCAGATTCTCCACTCAAGGAAGTTGTTGCTAGATTTGAAGCAGGTAAGTTTGGAATTTTGTGAGAACTGTGTTTATGGAAAACAGAAGAGAGTCAGATTTCTCAGGGTTGGGAAACATAAGAAGAATGAAAAGTTAGAGCTTGTGCATACAGATGTATGGGGACCGGCTCAGGTACAATCTCTTGGTGGCTCTCATTATTATGTTACATTTATTGATGATGCAACTAGAAAAACTTGGGTTTATTGCATTAGACATAAATCTGATGTGTTTGATGCTTTTAAAAGTGGAAAGATTTGGTTGAGAATGAAACAGGAAAAAGGTTGAAGTGTCGCAGATCTGATAATGGAGGTGAGTACTGCAGCAAGGAGTTTGATAGTTAATGTTCATACCATGGGATTTATAGAGAGAAGACAGTCTCAGGAACACCATAAGAAAATGGTGTGTCAGAAAGGATGAATAGAACGATCATGGAGCGTGCAAGGTGTATGAGATTGCATGCATGGTTACCCTTAGAGTTTTGGGAAGATGTTGTAAATACTATTGTTTATTTAATAAACAGAGCGCCTTCAAGTGCTTTGGATGGTGGTATTCCAGAGGAGGCAAGGATAGGTAAAAAGGTAAACTACTCATTTCTGAGAACGTTTGGTTGTGAAGCATTTTTCCATATTGATAAAGAAAATAGAACAAAGCTTGAAGCTAAATCCAAGAAATGTACCTTTATTGGATATGGGGTTGATGATTTTGGTTATCACTTATGGGATTATGAAAATAAAAAAATCATTAGTAGAGATGTGATATTCAATGAAAAGATCATGTATAAAGATCAATTGCAGGGAAAGAAACAGGAAAAGGAAAACACAGAGTACACAGTACTTGATGAAATTGAAGAAAATGAAGTTCCAAAGGTGCCAGAAAATCAAGAATAGCAGCAACTACCTGAAACTCCTGCAAGTGTAAGAAGATCTACCAGGTTAAGTAGACTCCCTGAACGATACTCTCCTTCAATGTATTATTTATTTATGACTGATGTTGGTGAACCAGAATGTTATGAAGAAGCAATGTAGGTGGAAACTAGAAAGAAGTGGGAGCAAGGCATGAATGAGGAGATGGACTCATTGGTAGGAAACCAGACTTGGGATTTGGTTCAGTTTCCTGTTGGTAAAAGAGCATTGCAAAACAAATGGATTTACAGGTTGAAGGAAGAAGAAGGAGGAAAGAAGCGGTACAAGGCCAGACTTGTTGTAAAGGAGTTTGCACAAAAGAAAGGTATAGATTTTGATGAAATATTTTCTCATGTTGTTAAGATGACTTCAATTAGGACTATCTTAAGTCTAGTGGTGGTAGAAGATTTGCATCTTGAACAGTTAGGTGTAAAAACATCCTTTCTCCATGGGGATTTGGAGGAAGAGATATATATGCAGCAGCCACAAGGGTATGAGGTCAAAGGGAAGGAAAATTTGGTATGCAGGTTGAAGAAGAGTTTGTATGGTTTGAAGCAAGCTCCAAGGCAGTGGTATTTAAAATTTGACAGGTTTATGACAGAACAAGGTTATAGTAGATGTCATTCTGACCATTGTGTTTATTTCAAGAGGCTAGATAATGGAAGTTATATTATCTTGTTATTGTATATGGATGACATGCTTGTTGCAGGGTCTAACATGCAGGAAATAAATGTGCTCAAAAGGAAGTTAGCAAATTCATTTGCGATGAAGGATTTGGGTGCTACAAAGAAAATCCTTGGTATGAGAATAACAAGAGACAGGAAAAATTGCAAATTGATATTGTCTCAGGGTGAGTACATACAAAATGAGTTGGAGAGGTTCAAAATGCAGAATGCAAAACCAGTTAGTACACCTTTGGCAAGCCATTTCAATCTAAGTAAGGAAATGTGTCCCAAGACACAGGAAGAGACAGATTACATGTCCAACATTCCCTATTCATCAGCAGTTGGCAGCTTGATGTATGCCATGGTGTGCACAAGACCAGATATTGCACATGCAGTGGAAGTTGTGAGCAGATATATGAACAATCCAGGTTAAGAACATTGGAAGGAAGTATAGTGGATTCTCAGGTATTTGAGAGGTACTACCACTCAGACATTATGTTTTGGAGGTTCAGACACTGTTCTACGGGGATATGTTGATGCAGATATGGCAAGTGATAAGGATAGCAGGACGATCACCATAGGGTATGTGTTTACTGTAGGTGGAACAGCAGTAAGTTGGATTTTGAAACTACAAAAGGTTGTTGCACTTTCAACAACGGAAGTAGAGTATGTTGTTGTTACAGAGGCTAGTAAAGAGATGATTTGGTTGCAGAGGTTTATGGAGGAATTGGGTAAGAAGCAGAAGGATAGCAAGTTGTATACTGACAACTAGAGTGCCATTCATCTTGCAAAGAACTCAGCATTCCATTCCAGGACTAAACATATACAACTCAAGTTCCATTTCATACGCTCTGTTCTGGAAGATGAACTGTTGAAGCTGGAAAAGATACATACTATCCAGAATCCTGCAGACATGTTCATAAAGATAGTGACCAGAGAGAAACTGAGTTCTTGCTCGGTTTCAGTTGGCCTTCTAGCGTGAAGGAGAAGATGAGAAATTTTCCAAGTCCAAGTCCAGCAAGTACAACAGCGATGGAGTTCCTGTGATCAGGATCCAATTGGGAGATTGTTGGTTTGTGGAGCCTGATCTTCCAGTCTCATAGATGATGTTGTTTCAACCGTGTTGTACCCCAAGTTTGGTTATGATCCCGACACGCGTTCCAAGGGGTCCGGGGGAGTGGTTCACTCCCCCGGCTGGGGGGTGCAAGGGCCAGGGGGGCCCCGTCATGGTTTCAGGGGTATAGCCCCCGAAGGAAATTTTTGGGTTGTTTCGCCAACAGATTACAGTCCCATGGTTTTGTGTAACCTGTGGTATTTTCCCTTTGTATTTCCCCTTTCTAATAAAGACATTGTAATATGGCTAGGGTTGATGTATTAGGTATTATGCATTGTAAAGATCTTTGATATCGTGAAGAGAGACTGTGAGACAGTGAAGAGGAAGTGTAGCGGATGTGTTGCAAGTTGTATCCCTTCATTTGTTGGATGGTATAATAATAAGGACTGAAAATTTCAGTGTGGATGTAGCCCATCTTGGGCGAAACACGATATATTGGTGTCTCTCTTGTAATGTGTATGTGTGATTATATTTGCATTTCTGTTTATTGTTATTGCTATGCGATCATGTTTTTCTAACATTAAGTGTATCCCTTATCTCTCTTTAGACCAAAGAATTGCATTCCTCATCCTCTAAAACATTCCACCTTATATAAGCTCTGAACCATATACCCTAAAACCCCTTATTCCCACTAAACCCTAACCCTTAACCTTATAACCCCTTAATCCCACTAAACCCTAACCCTTACAACCCCTAACCACTTTAATCCTTGTTTTAGTGTTTAATACCCCTTACCCTTTAAACTTATAATCGATAATCCATAAGAATTATCACCATAATGCATATATGCCATATGACCATAGTTATTATTCATAAGTCCTTCCAATCACCCTTAACCTTGATTGACACGAATTCCCTAACCACTTCAACCCTTACAACCCCTAAGCACTTCAATCATTGCTTTAGGGTTAAGGGGTTCAATTCCCCTCATATGTTAAACCTATAGTCCTTAACCCTAAGAACTATAATCAAAATCCATATGTGCCATATGACACCTAGCCACTTTAGATATTATTCACAAATCATTATCACCCTTAACCTCTAACACCAAATCCTTGACTCCTATAATCCCTCACTACATGTAACCTCTATAACCTTAGCCACAATCTTGTAATCCCTAATACCTATAACATATAATCCATATTATCCTTTAATCCCAAATATTAGCTAACTCATATGTTGTATTGGATGCAATTCTAGGAGCAACCCTAGGCGTTATTGCGAGAGCAACAAAATGAGAAAACATTGGCACTCTTTTGTGAGCCAAACTAGATGCTAAAGTAGGCGTTAATGAGGGATCTAAACCTGACGCTAATGAGGGAGATAAAAATGGCACTACTTTGGTGCTAATTAGGGAGAAAAACTAGGCACTAATGAGGGAGTTAAACATGGCATTAATTAAGGAGAAAACTAAGGCATGAAGAGGGAGCTAAATCTAGTGCTATTTAGGGAGCAAAACATGGCACTAAGTAGCACTAAGTTTAGTGTTGACTTGTAAAACAAGATGCTAAAAACACCAAGAAAAGGGCCATCCTGTGAAATAACATCGACTTTTCCTAGAAAGTGAAGCAAAATACACTAAAAATATGATTATACGCAAAAATGAGAACTAAGAAGGAAGCTAATCACAAGGTTTTGTTGTAGTGTCCAAACCAAACTTGCCAATATCCCTAAACCCAAAAAAATGAAATTCAATTAAGATCTCTCATAGGTTAAACTTGCAATAACAATGTCTCATTATTCATAATTTAATTCACGTAGCTTGCATTTTATCCTGAAAAGCTAAATGGGGTCAAATTGGCCCGAGTTTGAAGTTACATATTTGAGTGGGTGCCAATGAGCTCTAGTTGTTGAATTTTCATTACATCCTTATCCTCAATTTTCTTTAATGTTATGGTTTTCATATTCCTCTTTATAAAACATTTTGACTAAAAATGTACCCATCAACAATTATTCTCAAGAAATGGTCTGGTGCATTGTGCTAAATCATGTTATAGAAATAATATTTGTACACAAAGTAAGAATGGATGTAAATAACATGGATCGCAGTGCCCGGTGCATGGTGTTAAATCATGTTACACAGATCAAGGATGATGAATTCAAGTAGGTTGATTCTAATGTGCCATTATCAAACAACATAGAAGATAATAGAAATCTTTGTTGGAGGTAATTGTTGTGAAAATGTAAAAGAGAGCATGCCACCATGATATCAAAATATCTAAAAATGTATTTTGTTTTCCCATTTGTGGGAAGACCTATTTCTCTATCCAATAACCTATCTAATAGTCCTATGATTTCCTTTAAACAAAATCAAAGATTACTAACTCTAACCCTAAGTAGATGCCTAGAGAGGCCATCATCTAAGCATTCTTCAAAGGCATAGGAAAGCAAGTGCACAATAAAATTTATACTTTGGGAGTCATTACTTAGGGTTTGATTCCACGTCAATAGTAGAAATTAACTCCTTGAAATGCCAATGCAGATATATGGTTTTGGTGTGCTTTGATTCATTGATCCTATAGAAGTTAATGTTTGGAAAGAGTAGCCTAATTTTTACATTGGAAGTTTTGTACCTATTCATCCTAACTTTGTCTTCAGCTACTTCAAACTCCCTTTCCATGTCTTCTAAGTGCCTAGTATGGTAAAAAGCAGTGGTAACCACTCCATCCCTTATCTCTTCTTGCAAGGGGTGGTCACTCTTCTCCTTGTTACTCTTCCCCTATGTGTTTTGTCTTTTCTTTTCTTTACACAACAATGGTTATATTTCTATTAAGGTGCTTTGTTTTGACCTAGCTAAAATAGCTTTCAAAATAACTTACAAAATTGGGCATTTTTTCCTCAACGAAGGGTTAAATTCCCTTTGTGAGGTGTTTTAACACAAATATGATTATGTTGCTACCTCAAAAATGACAGGTATACAATCTAATAAAGTGACCTAGTAAAAATAAATGGAAAAGTACATGTAAATAAGTATATTAGATTCTCAAAGCAGCACTAGCCACCCTACACATATTCCACTTACAAATGAAATTCAAGTTCTAGCATTGGATCTTCTGTGTAGGGAGGTCCTAGCAAAACAATCTCCATCACCAAATATTCAATATAATTGGACGCCTGCATTACCAAATTCAATAGGTCAACCACTAATTGATCCAATTCCATGTTTTTCTACATGAGATGTGCATGGGCAGCTTCACTTTCCTTCCTCCTTTGTTCAAATTCAAGTAGTTGGCCTTCCATTTCCAACTTTTAGGCACATTTCTTATCTTCCCTCTCTCCTAATCTATTCTCCAACCTAGTTTTTCATCATGTGTTTAGAGGGATGAGTACTAAACATCACCATGAAGGTTTTTAATCTCCCTATTAGAGACATTCATGGCAATCTCGAGGGCATGTACTTCTTTGGTGAAGATGAAGCAACAACATTAACACTAACCTTAATCCATGGAATTGAAGAGGAGGGAGACAAAGAGTTGGGGAGTAGGAGTCTAAGGTTGTGGACTAAAGAAGGAGGGGGGGTACGAGTGATGATTAAGGAGACAAGAGGGAGATGTGAGGGGAAGGGGGGGTGAGTAAGGAGGTGAGGGAGGGGAGAGGCCCCATGAGCGATACACACATATGTCATCCTTCAACAACAAGGGGGGGGGGATGGGGTGCCATCCATTCGAGAGGGGTAGGTGGTGTGGAGGTACCCCCTAATAAATTTAAACTATAGAGCCACCTATACACCAATTTTTTAGATGAATGTCTACCTCCAAAGCTTCGCAATGCTTTGTTAATCTACACCTTCTCATTACCTTATACTCCTCTTCTTACATCTCTTTCTCAGCATCATGTTGAATGGTAGTGTTCTTAGGAGGGATTGGGCTATGATGATAACAATACTCTCCATTCAAGCCAATTGATATGAAGAAGCCCCCTATACTACCTAAACCAACCATGATTGCCTATGTTTGACATCGCTCCATCACTTTCCCGCGTGATCTCGCGTCCTCTATCCAAGTGGCAGCCCTTATTGATCCCTTCATTAACACCCCATAAATAAAAATATCTATAAACATTTCTAATATATAAACATTAAAGATCCATTACCATTACCATCACTTCCCCACGTGGTTTCGCATTATATATCCAAGTGGCAACCTCTATCGATCCCTTCATCAACACCCATCAAGAAAAATATCTATATACATTTATGATGTAAAAACATTAAAGATCCATTACCATGTGTAAACATTAAAACTCTATATATTATAAATTTTGAAAATAACTTGAAACATTTTTTCCACCTAGAATATACGAATTCCTAATATTCACAAATAATCAAGGAATCCTCGGTTACATATCGGTTACATAATATGTCACATAGTAAGGTTTGGACCCAAGTGATGAGTATAACAACATTCTTCCCAACCACTTGTTCAATACTTAATTGACAAAACAACTTGAAACCTATATCTGAATATATATCTTATCTCTATATGAAGTCTTTGCTTTAGAATAAGCTATTATTTAAAATTTAAAAAAATTAATTAATTAATTTAAGATGTCATTGTTTTCAAAATGATTATTCTTTTAAAATGATGATTTGGTAAGCAGCCAACCCAAAAACAAAACAAAAAACAAAAAACAAAGATATTATGTTTTATTGTTTTGAGGAATTTTTTAAAACCGTCATGGTCCACATTTTTAATATCATTCGTAATCATGTGCACGTGAGGTTGAAAAGTAATAAATTTACATCGTTTATCACGATCAATCCATTATAGGGGAACGGCACTTCTAAAGATAATTAAAGCACATCCGAAAGGTATTCTTGCATTGACCAAAGCACCTACTTGGTAATTGTTTACGTCGTAATTTTGAGTGTTACTTTAAATGTATTTTGTTTCTATGTGTTTTTTTAAAGAATGATAAGATAATAGTTGGAGAATATAGTTTTTGTTTTAATATTATTTTAAATTTAATTATGTATGTGACATATTGTAATTATTTTGGCACCTATTAGTCGGTCTGTACGATCGCAAGATGCCATATTTTATGGGCTTTTGTAAGGTCTTTTCATAGTTAGATTTTGATAAAGGTGCCTCGAAAGTTGGAGCAAGTGATTGGATTGACGCGTGTCTATTTTGGAGTTTGTGTGCTGGCAGGAGGGTTGAGTTGGGTTTGGCATGTTGCATATAGCCCGGGCGAGAGGGCTACAGTGGTTTTGCAACGTTCTGAAATTGTGGTGCACTTAGCATTGGATGCTATGCATTGATTTCTGAAGTAGCATAATGGATATTTTATTGTTCACCTTAATCAAAAGATATGATGATATTAATTTGTGGCATACTGGCACTGACAGCCTCGGACTTTGCTTCAAAAGTTTATTCTTTTATATGTAAGAAGGTCGACAAGGCATGTTGACGTGGCTAGATGATCTCGCATTGAATGGTTGATGGTTGCTTGATTTGCTTGTGTTTAATGTGGGGTTTGTGTCGTCTACTTTTGGTCATGTTGCATATTACGGGGGGGGGCTGTAATGATTTTGCAACATTATGAAAAAGTGGTGGAGTTAGCATTGAATGTTATACGTTGATTTGTAAAGTAGCATAATGAATATTTTATTGTTCGTCGTAATCAAAGGATATGAGGATATTTGTCTCATAATGGCACTGACAGCTTGGGATTTTGTTTCAAAAATTCAAATTTTTTTTAAGGATGAAGGTCGACATGGCATGTTGATGTAGCTAGATGATAGCGCGTTCATTAGGAAATGGTTGGAAAGTGGAAAAAGCTAGCAGCTATGAAATCTAGGGTTGGCATGAATGACTTGAATGAGTTTGAATGAATTTGTTCGAGGGTGTCTTGTGGTAGATTTGATAAAGGTGCCTCGAAAGTTGGAGCGGGGATTTGGATTGATGTGTGTTTGCATTGGAGTTTGCATGATCATGGAAGGTTTGAGCTCAGTGTCCTTATGTTTGTTGTGGGATTTATGTATTTTGCTTATGTTTAATTTAGACAAGACGAGATGGCTATGGTCGTTCTATTTTGTTTTTCCCATTGGGAACCCGGTAGGGTGTTTAATTGCATGAGGGTCTGTATGTTGTGGCAGATTTAATAGGGGGAGGGTTGAGGATGTTTTGCATTTGGATCCAGCATGTTGCGTATGCATTGTTTTGTCGACTGGGAGTGCAGTGGAAGGTCTATCAAAGGCAATTTCGAGCGTTGTTGGAGTTAACGCTTGTAGGATGGTGTTTAATGGGTGCCCTTGTGAATGTTTTGGGCACTATTTTGTTCGATTTGCTTGGCATTTTGACCTTGTCGTTCACTGGTTATCGCTTGTTCTCTATGCTGGGAGTGGTATTCTTGTTTGGTTTGGTGAAAGTGGACTTGCAGTTTCCCGTGAACAAGGTGGCATTGGGTGGTTCTTTTGTGGTGGCACTGGACACAGACATCTTTCTGAGGCATGACAATTTTCCCTCCCTACTGTTGATAGTTTTGGGATATGCTTGTTTTTGTATTACCAACATGCTCTATCAACTAGGATGTTTTTCCCCACTTTATCTAAGTTGGTCGGGATAGGGTTTCACTCATGGAATTCCTTACTTGAGAAGGGGAAAACTAGGAAAACAATTCTACTCTTTATTGTGATAGGTTGTCAACTGACCAAGGGTGGGTTTATTACCACAAAGTCTGCAAGATGCCTTTCCTAGGTCGCAAGTCTGCCCAAGCTTCTACATTTTTTTATGTCTTTGCTGCTGAATCAGGGGACATGCATGAAAAAAGATGGGGTTTACATAGAATTCAAACAATAATAGTGGAAATGAAGTTGCTTTGGGCAATATGAACTTGTTCTTGAATTTTATAATTGTACTTGCTTAGATGCTTATATTGTTCTCTCGTGCACTCATACCCTTAATGACTATGTTGTTGTTGTTGTTATTATGCCACTATTAGGAAAGTGCAGTGCAGACGATGCATGTTTATCGTAAATGCGTAGGGTCAATATTGTTTAACCTTTGCACACTCTTTATATAGACTAGATACATTTCCTTATTGCAGTGAAGCAAAGTGGTTGTTGTTGTATTGTTGGTTTACTACACCAATTAGAATGACTTTTCCCACGTTATCTAATATGGTTTGTTAGATAGGTTTTTTCTTGTGGAAACCCTTTCTTGAGAGGGGGCATACTAGGAAAACAATTATGCTCTACCGGCCATACTCCAAGACAATATGCCAAGTTCAAAGCATTTATTTACAATATATATGCAAAGTGGCTCTTAGATCCAAAGGAAATCCTCAGATTTCAAATGTGTGCACGAAAATTCTAAGGATAAAGGCTAGGTATTTTGCATTCATTTTTTTAGAGTGCAAATCACAGGTTAGGGTTCAAAGTTTAAAGCCTATCTTTGGGTATCCATTGGTATCCAAGATAGAAAAGAAAATGTTCCTTATCTCATGGCCAATTTATCTCAACTGGTCATTTAGAATTAGGGTTTCTGAATATCATTGATACCTTGTTAATGGCAAAAATGTCTGAGCAAAAACTCTAACAAATATAGAGGCACTTCCAATGCATGGTTATGGGATTGAATTTCCAATGTAAAACAAATCAACGAGCTCTTCTCAAAGCAGTACTTTGAAAACAACATTCTGACCAATTACTGTCGAGGATGGAAGTAATTACAAGCTTCTGAGTTTTCCACAAACTTTGGTTCATTTCTTTTTAGAGGAGCAGTGCATGTGAAAAGGATAAAGAATAAGAAACAAGGCATGCTGTAGAGTCTCATACAAAACAATAAATTTATCTCAGGTTGAATGACCACATTAATCATGCTTAGGAGCCTTTTTTCTGTTTCTCTACGTCTTTGATGCTTAATTGGGGCGCAACCATAAAAAATGGGGGTAACCGAGAATTCAAACAATTATAATGTGAATGAATTTGCTTGGGTGCAGTTTTTTTTTCCACTTTATCTAAGTTGGCTGGAACAGAGTTCGTTTGTTGCATTCCTTGTTTGTGAGGGGCCATACTAGGCAAACAATTATGCTCGAGAGTTATTTTGATACCATAAAGTGTGCAGTATGCCTTCTTTAGGCTACAACATTGCCCAAATTTTTGCCTTTTTATGCTTTTATTGTTGAATTAGGGCACAGCCATAAAAAAGTTGGGGCGGATAGAGAATTGAAATAATTATAATGTGAATGCAGTTGCTTGGGTGCAATATGAACTTGTTCTTCAACTTCATAATTGTTCTTGCTTAAGTGCTTGTATTGTTCCCTCCTGTGCTCATATCATTAATGCTTGCATTGATGTTGTTATTATAATGTTGTTAGGAAAAGTGTAGCGTGCATTGTATCTATTTATTGTAAGTAACTAGATCTTGGTATTTGCAACTGGAGCAAAGACAAAATGCCTAGGGGGGATTTCTTCTGTATATATATGGGGGCTCGAAGGAAAAGGAGCCAAGGTTCAATTTATGAGTTCATGATCAACTTCTGAAATGAAGTCTTTATTCAACATTTTCATTCAAGGGAAAAGGAATATGTCCCACCCTCAACAATGCAAAGAATACATTTCATTGCAAACTAAATACTTGATATAGAAAAATATTACTAAGTTATGTATGTTTCAATGCTTGAAACCCTCCTCGAGGAGAAATGGAAACGGTAACAGTCATCCAAGAGGGAGTTACAAGCAACGCAAGTGCAAAGAAAACTCAAAACGAATGGCAATGCAAACCTATAAACTGGGTGAAAAGTGAAGAAAGTTAGCATTCACACCTCGTGCACAGGATCATTTAATGTGGCAATATTTGTGCATGCCAGCCCCTATATTTTGTTTCTAGTCGCGGTCAAGCAATGTGCTTGTTGTTTCCTTGATGGATTACTCCACCAACTAGAATGTTTTTTCTCACCTTATCTAAGTTGGTGGGGATAGCGCTTTGCTCATGGTACTCCTTGATTGCTAGGGGACATACTAGGAAAACAATTCTGCTCTTTATTCTAATAAGCTACTGGGATTTAAGAAAGTTTATTTCTATTTATTTTTGTGGCTGATCGAGGGTGGATTTACTGCCATAAAGTGTGTAAGATGCCTTATTCAAGCTGATATACTACCCAGGATTTTGTCTTTTTTTAATGTCTTCCTTTCTGAATTAGGGTGCAGTCAAAAAGAAAAAGATGGGGGTGATAGTGAATTCAAATAATTATATTGTGAATGAAGTTGCTTGAGCACAATACGAACTTGTTGTTGAACTTCATATTTGTTATTGCTTAAGTGCTTATACTATTCTAGCATGCATTCATATCGTTAATGCTTATATTGTTGTTGTTATTATAATTCTATTGGAATAGTGCGGTGCACATGATATATGTATATCGTAAATAAATAGATGTTGGTAAAAAGAAAAAATACTTGGAGGGAATTTCTTGTATACTGAACACAACATGCTTAATATTCAAGTACATGATCTTTTCAATTGTTCTTGTTTAAGTGCCTATATTATTCTCTCGCGCATTCATATCACGAATGCTTATGTTGTTGGTGTTACTATAATTCTATTAGGAAAGTGCAATGTTTATGAGATGCTCCAACCCCTACATGTTGTTGATATCTTCAGAGCCACTTGACATTTATACTCTGTGAATGTTTCAAATGTCCCTACAGCCTTCTTTCCACGTCTATATGCAACATTCCCATAGCAAATGGCACAAAGAAGACATCAAAAATAAGCACACCAATCTTAAACCTCTTGCCATCACACACGCTCCAACGTCGACATGCGTCAATTCAATCCCCTACTCCAAATTTTGAGGCGCCTTTGCCAAAGGCTGATATTCTACTTCAGAAATCAATGTATAGGATTCAATGCTAACTCGACCACCTTTTCATGATATTGGAAAACCACTATAGCCCTGCTGCCGAGGCTATATGCAACATGCCCATGCGCCTGCTGCAACTTTCAAGGCACCTTTATCAAATCCTAATCATGGAACAAGGTTGCAAAATCCCAAACAAAATGTGGCATCTTGAGATTGTATGGATGGACTTATAGGTAGCTTTGGTAAATCATCACTTACTAAAATCTAGTTTTCTTAAGCTCTCTAACTTGGTCTAGGTGTCGCATGCTTTGGGGCATTTGGCGCCCACCAACATTCTGTTGAATATTGTAACTTCTAAGAATATTATATTTGTACTTTATTATTTCGGAGATGTTTCATCCCTCTGAGGTAATTCTATTATGTATCCGGATATGTTTATTCCTCCAATGAATTGTGGTAACCAAGGTTATTACACCCACCATGTGGGGTTCGGCCCTGAGTTTATTATTTAGGGGTTATTAGACTTCACTAGGAGAGGTCGGCCCCATTAGGGATTTTGGTCAGTTGGGAATCAGTACAAGTAGAGGAGAAGAGCTCCTCATTTGACACACTTGCTAAACTCAGAAAGCAGCGCACTTGTGTTTGAGAGGTCTGCATAGGAGGTAGAGAAGAAGGAGGTCAAGTCTTGTAGCACATCTTGTATTTTGGTTGATCATCTTATTGAGGAAAGCTTTGCTGGGCTTTCTACCCCATGAGGGTTGCACAGGGTAATATCCTTGTCTATCTTGTGATTATGTTTCTTTCAGTGATCTTGCTAGTCAAATTAGAATAATCTTAACATGGTATCAGAGCTAGCCTGAATAGAACACCTTTCACAAGGTGAAATTATATTTCTCTCTGTCTCCCAAAATTAGGGTTTCTGCAAAAGTTAGTATTTTTGGATTCTGGTTGCATGGCTGAATAGCCATTCTAAAGATCTATCTTTTGAGCTTTGGATCGAGGTTTTTGGTTGGGTAGAACTCTGGGAAAGTCAAACCCTAGTTTTACCAAAAGTGAGATAAACCAGAAATTCTGTTGCAGATCCGGAAAAGTGAAAAGGTAAAGTTTCCTACTCTATCATTTATCTCTTGGACTCCCCCAAGAGTAGATGGCTCCAAGTACTAAGCTTGAAGACAAGCTTGAAGGTATAGAGAATTTCCGAGCATGGAAATACAGAATTGGTCTCATTCTTGAAGAGAATGATCTTGCTCAATATATCAATGATGAAGTTGCAGAACCTAAAGGAGATGAAGCCAAAGAGAAGCAAAGGAAGGATTTGATTAGGAAAAAGAGAATCATTGTTGATTCTATAAAGACCACTTGATTCCCCAAGTGGCATCCAAGAAGACTCCAAAGGAAATGTATGATGCCCTAGGAAGAATGTATGAAGGAAAGAACATCAATAGGAAGATGAATCTAAGAACTCAGTTGAAGAGCACCAAGATGCACAAAAGAGAATCCATTCAAGACTACTTCTCAAGGATCTCCCAAATCAAGGAGCAACTAGATGCCATTGGTGATACTCTTGATGAAGATGAACTTGTGATGATTGCTCTAAATGGTCTCACTAGACCTTGGGAGTCATTCATACAAACCATGTGTGCCAGAAAAGAAAGTATGAAGTTTGATGTAGTATGGGAGGATTGTGTTCAAGAAAAAGCTAGGGTAGCCAACAGAGAAGCCCTTCTCAAGGAGGATGACCAAGCCTTGGCTACACACACTAAGAGAAGGAAGAATCAATCTTACTTCAAGAAGGACAATCACAAGGAGTCTCAATCTCCACAAAGATTTCAGAAGAAAGGAAAAGGAAAGTTATCTTCCTTCCAATGTTTCAACTGTCCTAAAGAAGGACACATTGCTAGATTTTGTCCTTCAAAGAAGAAGAAAAATCTTCACTATAAAAGACATCAAGCACATCTTGCAGAAGATGATAGTGAAGAAGAAGAGGAAGAGGAAGTAAGGCCTCATAGGAAAAGATCCAAAAGAAATGAAGAAGAAGAAGAAAGCCCCTCCCTAGGAAAAGATCTAGAAGGAATGAAGAAGAAGATGCAGAAGAATATGTTCTATTTTCTGCACTCTCTGGATCTGTGTCTCCCGGAGAAGATACATGTCTCATTGATAGTGGTGCTTCAAAGCACATGACAGATCAAAAGAAAACTCTCTCAAGACTTGAAGAAAAGTCTTCTCCACAAAAGGTATCTCTAGGAGATGATTATCAATATCCCATCAAGGGAATTGGTGAAGCAAGCTACAAGCTTGATTCTGGAACACCCTTGAAGATGAAAGAAATTTTATATGTTCCAGGTTTGAAGAAGAACCTACTTTCTATCTCAACACTAGATAAGAAAGGATTTAGAATTGCATTTATTGATGGTCACGTACTTATGTGGCCCAAAGGAAAATCAATTGAGGATGCAATTGTTATTGGTGAAGAAGAATGAGGCCTTTACAAACTCAAGGGTCACCCAAAAGCTGCCCTTGTCCATGAAACCACTAGCCCCAATGAACTATGGCATAGAAGGCTTGCTCACATTAACTACAAGGCCCTACCCTATGTGAGAAAAGTGGTCATAGGATTACCAGACTTAAATATTGACCACAATGGTTCATGCAAAGGATGTGAAAAAGGGAAGAATGTCAAGAACCCTTTTCCAAAGAGTGAAACAAAGACTAAGAACATTTTGGAGTTAATACACTCAGATGTATGTGGACCAATGCCCACCACATCCCTAAGTGGGTTTGAATACTATCTCTCTTTCATTGATGACTATTCAAGGAAGACTAGGATATACTTTCTAAAAGGTAAGAATGAAGTCTTTGGAAAATTCAAAGAGTTTAAGGCCTTAATAGAAAATCTCTCAGAAAAGAAAATCAAGATTCTCAGAACAGATAATGGCGGAGAATATACTTCAAAGGATTTTGAAGACTTTTGTAAAGAAGTTGGAATCAAGAGGGAACTAACCACTCCCTACAATCCCCAACAAAATGGAGTTGCTGAAAGAAAGAATAGAACTATCATGGAAGCTGTAAAGACTATGATACATGACCAAGATCTACCCATGTATCTATGGGCTGAAGCAGCTAGGACAGCAGTCTATGTACAAAATAGACTTTCCCATAGTGCTCTTGAATTCAAGACTCCAGAAGAAGTGTTCACAGGAAAGAAGCCTGAGGTAAGTCATCTCAAAATATTTGGATGTCATGTGTACATTCACATTCCAAAAGAAAAGAGAACCAAGTTGGATCCCTCTGGTAAGAAGGGAATATTTGTTGGATATTGTGAATCATCCAAAGCTTTCAAAATTTACATACCTGGTTTTCATCATATGGAAATAAGTAGAGATGTAACATTTGATGAAGAAGCAGCTCTCAAGAAATCTAGGAAGTGCCAACTTGAAGAAATCTATGAAGAGATACACCTCCTAGAATCACAGAAGTTGTGCTCATCCCTGAAGATGATACACCAGAGGATCATGACATGTTGGAACCACAAGAACCCCCTATTACAAACTTATCTAGAAAAAGAAGGCCAGCATGGGCTAGAGACATTATTCAAGGAGCTAAAAAATATGGAGCTCCTAAAGGCTCCACTAGAGAAAGAAAGAAACCAAAGCTAGTATCCAACTATGTGGCCTTGATGTGTGATCTTGTGGATCAACAACCTACTAGCTATGAAGAGGCATCTTAGAAGAAAGAGTGGGTAGAAGCAATGACAGAAGAATATCAGTCAATAATGAAAAATGATGTTTGGGATATAGTTCCCAAACCAAAAGATAAAAGTGTGGTTTCTTCCAAATGGATATTCAAAATAAAACATGCTGCAGATGGTAGCATTGAAAAATACAAGGCAAGATTTGTAGCCAGAGGATTCTTTCAGAAAGAGGGAATTGACTATGAAGAAACTTTTGTACCAGTTGCTAGGTACACTTCAATTAGAACTATCATGGCACTTGCATCTATGATGAAGTGGAAATTACACCAAATGGATGTCAAGATAGCTTTTCTGAATGGTGTAATTGAAGAAGAAGTGTACATAGAGCAGCCACAAGGGTTTGAGGTTAAAGATGGGAGAACACATGTATGCAAACTGAAAAAAAAGGCATTATATGGATTGAAGCAAGCTCCCAGAGCTTGGTACGGAAGGATTGACAATTTCTTAACAAGCATGGGCTTTACCAAGAGTAAAGCTGACCCTAATCTTTATCTCAAGGTAATGGATGATGAACCAATTATACTGTTGTTGTATGTAGATGATCTATTTCTAACCGGAAATGAGAAACAAATTATCGAATGCAAGAAGAAGCTTTCTTCAGAATTCGAGATGAAAGATCTCGGATTAATGCATTACTTCTTAGGTCTAGAAGTATGGCAAGAACCAAAAGGAATCTTTCTAAATCAAGGTAAGTATGCTATGGAGATTCTAAAAAGGTTTGATATGTTGGAGTGTAAATCCATGGCCACTCCCATGGACTCCAACTTGAAGTTATTAGTTAATGACTCATCAGAATTAGTGGACATAACTCTATATAGACAAATCATTGGGTCATTGATGTATTTAACAAATACCAGACCAGATATATGCTTTGTTGTAAATACCCTGAGTCAGTATCTAGTGGAACCTAGAAAGGTTCACTTAATAGCTGCAAAGCATGTAATGAGGTATCTAAAAGGTACATTAGATTTTGGTCTATATTATCTTGGAAATCATGAACTCAGATTACATGGTTACTCAGATTTTGATTGGGTAGGAAGTGTCTCAGACAGAAAGAGTACATCAGGTGGATGTTATGGTCTTGGATCTGCCATGATCTCATGGTTCAGCAAGAAACAATCTAGTGTGGCTCTCAGTACTGCTGAAGCAGAATATATAGCTGCCTGCTCTGCCAGTTGTGAAGCAGTGTGGCTTCAGAAGCTCTTATCTGGAGTGTTTGACTTAGAAATGGATCCCACTGTGATCATGTGTGAAAATCAAAGCTGTATTAAGATGACAGAAAATCCAGTATTCCATGATAAGTCAAAACACATAGAGATCCAATATTTATACATACGAGATATGGTGCAAAGAGGAGCTATTAAGCTCGAGTATGTGAGCACTAAGGAATAGATTGCTGATATATTGACCAAACCTCTGTCTCGAGTAAAATTTGAATATTTCTAAGACAAGCTTGGTGTAGTTCAAAAGGACCCTCCTCGAAAGGGGGAGTGATATAGTCACTAATGATGAGATTGCCCTCATCGACAACCAAGTCGATGATGAGGATACCTGTTTACTACACCTAGATATTTATGTATGCTTAGATTACTTAGATTTAGGACACTTCTACTTAGAATACTTACACTACTTGTTTTTATATTGATGTATTGATGAGGATACATGTTTTGATGATATATGTACTTGTATTGATGAGGATACTTGTTTTAATGATATATGTATTGATGAGGATACATGGTTTAATGATATATGTATTGATGAGGATACATGCTTTAATGATATATGTATTGATGAGGATACATGCTTTAATGATATATGTATTGATGAGGATACATGCTTTAATGATATATGTATTGATGAGAATACATGCTTTAATGATAATGATATATGTTCTTATATTAATGTATTGATGAGGATACTTGTTTTTATATTGATGTATTGATGAGGATACATATGTATACATGTATTGATGAGGATACCTGTATGTACTTGTACTATTGATGATCCGGATCTTGGGAGCTGAGAACCGGAAGGCTTGAATGCCGAGAGAGGAGGAGAAGAGATAGCTTCAAAACTGAAGCGAACAATGAGCCAGCTGTGAAAAAACAAAGTAGTGAGATCTGAGCTATGAATAACATAGATGGACAAACATAGAATAAATATGCCACATGGAGGGGTGAGGCTCAAAGAGGGTTCTTTGAGCCTCACCTCTCAAACTATACTAAGAAAGACACTCAGAACCAATACCCCAATAATAACTCAATAAAATAAGAGAAATGTAGGATAGAAACCAAATGCGTAACTTGTTATCACGAGAAGGCTTGCTAAGCCTTTATATAGCATTATTACAATATGTCTTGAGGCCATACCATGGGCCAAAACCATGTGCTACCAAATACCATGGATACGAGAGGGTGGCCTCTTCATTTAATGTTGTTATAATAAATGGGAGAGGGTGGCCTCTCCATTTAATGTTTTTATGGTTTATACATCCAAATTTAGACCATATGCCCCATAAAATTCAGATCAATTGATGTACTAACGATATCTGTATTGATGAGGATACATGTGGGGATTAGATCATCCCTAGACTTCAGTCCTAAAGTGAGTCGTAGACGTATGGTCTCCGAGAATGAAGTGCTTGATGGACATGTGGGGATTGGATCGTCCCTGGACTTCGGTCCCAAAATGAGTCGTAGACATATGTCTCCGAGAATGAAGTCCTTGATGGACATGTGGGGATTAAATCATCCTTGGACATGGTCCTAAATGAATGGTGTGGATTAAATCATCCTTGGACATGGTCCTAAATGAATGGTGTGGATTAAATCATCCTTGGACATGGTCCTAAATGAATGGTGTGGATTAAATCATCCTTGGACATAGTCCGAAATGAATGGTGTGGGACTAATCATCCTTAGACCGTAAATCCCGTAATTCCGAAAGGAAGGATTGTCTTAAAAGAGATTGAGTGGGATTAATCTTCCTTAGACCGTAAATCCCATAATTTTGAAAGGAAGGATAGTCTTAAACATGATTGTGATGGATCCCGTAATTCCGAAAGGAAGGATCACTAGAGTTGATAGGACTGTATCGTCCCTGGACCTCGGTTCAAAAGATATGTGATTTGGATTGTATCATCCATGGACTTATGTCCTAAAGAGATCGGGATTGATCATCCTGTAAGATGATCGTGTGATGACGATGCATATGATCGTGTGATGATGATGCTGATGATCGTGTGATGACGATGCTGATGATCGTGCGATGACGATGTTGATGATCGTGTGATGACGATGCTGATGATCGTGTGATGATGATGCTGATGATCGTGTGATGACGATGCTGATGATCGTGTGATGACAATGCTGATGATTGTGTGATGACGATGTTGATGATCATGCGATGACGATGACGATGACGATGATGTTGATGTTCCAGTAACTGGTTGAGTTACTAATGATGATGTATTGAAGAAAGCTTCCGATGATTTACAAATGTATCATGTATGATGTAGTCGATGACTCCTTACTCCTGTAGATGTTGTTATAATATCCTTCTCGTTGAGGGGGAGTGTTGAATATTGTAACTTCTAAGAATATTATATTTGTACTTTATTAATTCCGGAGATGTTTCATCCCTCCGAGGTAATTCTATTATGTATCTGGAGATGTTTATTCCTCCAATGAATTGTGGTAACCAGGGTTATTAGACCCACTATGTGGGGGTCGGCCCTGAGTTTATTATTTAGGGGTTATTAGACTTCACTAGGATAGGTAGGCCCCATTAGGGATTTTGGTTAGTTGGGAATCAGTATAAGTAGAGAAGGAGAGCTCCTCATTTGACACACTTGCTAAACTCAGAAAGCAGCGCACTTGTGTTTGAAAGGTCTGCATAGGAGGTAGAGAAGAAGGAGGTCAAGTCTTGGAGCACATCTTGTATTTTGGTTGATCATCTTATTGAGGAAAGCTTTGCTGGGTTTTCTACCCCATGAGGGTTTCCCATGGTAATATCTTTGTCTATCTTGTGATTATGTTTCTTTCAGTGATCTTGCTAGTCAAATTAGAATAATCTTAACACATTCAATATCTCCAATCATGATCCAGGTGGATATTGGTGGCCACCCGCCTATTCCACTTGGGGCCCCAACATTGTTCTTTCAGTTCTTTCAGTTTCCTTAATTATAGCACAGCTTACTATTTTTAGCAGTTTTTTGGATCCTAAACTTCCGGAGCTGTTTTGAGGCCCTAAACAACGTGTTTTGGGGATTCTTGCTTGGCGAACATCCTTGTTCAAATATTGGTGTAGTCCTTGGATAGATCTTTCCAAAGAGGTATCATTTTCGTCAAACGGAGATCGTATGCCAAAGCTACGGCGCTGGGAAATTGATGTACCAATTTACCCCAACGGGGCCCATAGTTTGGCATGGTTTCATCTCCTAGGGTTAGGTTTTTGGATGTTTAGGGTTTTCCTTTGTTTTCAATAATAGAGAGGCTTCGAGCCCCATTGTAAGCAGAGTTCAGAGGCCTGTATCTGCCACATCTATTCTCAGAGATAGCTACCAATGCTCTAGCTAGTTTATTTCCATTTTGTCTGTGAGCATATTTCTGTTATGTGATATTAATGAAATGAAGTCTTATTTTTGCTGCACCTCTGCGTTTATGTGTATTTATATAACCCCTTGTGTTCTTTCATAATTCCGGATCAAATCAAGAAATAGCATTTGGTCATGTGTGTGCAATATGAACATGCAGAGTAGTCACATGGTCCCTTGGTCATGACTCTTTTGTGGGGTAGCAAAGGCATTGACTTTTATGTCTCTTTCATTTTTGTTGTTTTTCTCAGTGAATAGTTCCTCTTGTTGGGGTTTCCTGGGCTTGAATTGTGTGGGTTTTGATCGGAGAACTACGCCATACAATGCACTAGACATCATTCTTGTTGTTTAGCATTGGAAATGTATGCCATGTATCTATGATCTATTATGTGTGGTAATTGCTTTTGGAAGCTTTGCATGTTGTTGATCCAAAACAATAGATTGAGTGCGAAAACACACTTTGGATTTGAAATCAAGTTAATGGTTTTAAAAAGCTCTATTGTAGCTATTGGGAATTTGTAGAGAGTGTGCTAATATATTGCTCTCACGAAAAAGAAAAGAAAAACTGCTTCTTTTGGAACCAATGATCTTTAGAGAAGGCTTGAAAACATATGCATGCATGTTTGATAAGATCATAAAAAATTGCCATGCAGGAAACACAAGATGCCTTATTCTTTGATAGAACATAATTAGCTTGAACTCTAGTAAAATTGAAACAATAACCTTTGCTTCCATGGGGCTCAAGTCCTTGCACGCCTGAAGTATGGGGCCACGACTGTGTTGTTTGTCTTCTAGTTGATTCCAATGTGTATGTTCAAACATGCAATTCTTCAATGCAGTTGTGCACTAACTGAAGCAAATGACACATTGCTAATGACAGTTGAGGAGACCTTCCATTTGTATGCCAGTGGCATGTCAATTGTGTACATGTGGAAGGAAATGATACATTACCACTACTATTTGGAGAACCAATTTGCTTTGCAGAAGATAAATAGGCAAGGGAAAAATTTGAAGAAAACAATCGATGTAGACATTTGCAAAATATATATTATTAAATATTTAGAGTGTATATTATGTAGTGATACATATTGATTTGTCTTTCTTTTTAAATTTCACTATTATAAAATCTACAAGGAGAAATAAGTAGGGTTTTTTATTCTTTAAAAAAAGGGGATGCAAATTTATTAGCTTTTCCTGTAAACTTTCTTCATATTTTCTGCAATTATTTTGAATGTGTTTATGTGTGGATTTATTTTTAATACATCTTGATGTGTATTTCTTTTAAAATTCCCTGTTATAAAAATTGCAAGGAGAAACAAGGAGAGTATTAAAAAAACGTGCAGACTTATTAGCTTTTGCAGCACATGCCTGTAAATTTTATATCTTCCAAATTAAATATTCTATACAATGACATATTGGTGTGTTTTCACTTTTGCATTTCATGTTATAAAATGTGCAAGGAGAAACAAGGGGAGTCTTTCTTTAAAGTGCATATTCATTAGCTTCTACAACACATACTTATAAATTCTATATCTTCTAATTTAGACTATATTTTTTACTTGCTATTTCTTTTATTTTCTCATTTAGTACGTTTAGAAAAAATAGTTTTACATGATTCCTTATAAGGATCTTGTGCTATTGTGATATTCTCAAGGACATTAATAAATTTGTAGAATAGCTATGTTGTTGTTGTCGTAGTTCTTTTACAATGGAAATTCTATTTTACTGTTGTCTACAATGTTGCTGAATTTTTCGTCCCTTTTAATAGCAATTTTTAAAACTGTCATTTATATGTGCTTGAATCTTTGCCTATGGATTTTTCTTTTCTTATTGAAAGAACAATTGAACTATCTATAGTTTGACCTTCCACTTGCATTTTGTTCGGGATAATCTTTTATTGGTTACATGTAGCATCAACAAATACTGTAGTCACAAGAGCATATGCCTTGTTCCATTGTTCCTGTGTAGTGTGCATACCTTTCAATAGTTTCTACGAGTCGACAAATAGATAGATACTACAAACAATGTCCCTTAGACAGTCTGTGTGCTTTTGCAATGTGTGATTCAAATATTCATGGAATTGATTCTATATTGGCTAGACATGGGCTATTTCACTTGAAGAACTTCTACTATCGGCTATGGGACTACTTGTTTGATACACTTGCAGTGTTGATGCATTTGTGATATTCATCTATTCAAATTAGAAAAGGGATAGTAAATCACTTTAGGGAAAATGTGGCTTGTAGACATCTAGAAGCTATTCATTTAATGAAAACATAATTAAGTCATCGTTTCCTCTACGAATTGAATGGTGTGAGTTATACAAATGCATATTTGCATTGAATGTCTTTATCTGCTACACATTTGCAAAGCACTTCAGAAACTGGTCTTTGGGGTGATATTTTTTGTGTCAAATGGTTTTCAAAATGGCTAAATGTTTCAATCTACATCTGTTCATTTTAAAAAAAGAAAAATTATTTGCATTTCAAAGGCAATGCCAACAAATAGGATATTAATATTGTGTTGCATGATAGGATCATGGCATGCAGACACTTTGATCCATTGCTATCATGTAAATTGAACTCTTACATTGGCCATGTGCAAAGAGTACCGATTGCATGTTCAGCTGCAAATGACACTCTAGTGGCTCAGTTAGACATGTTATCAATTGTGCATGCATTGTCACAACATCATCTTATTTCAATTGAATTTGTTTCCAACAATTGTCATGACTCATTGTTTGAATCAATATGCACATTGAAAATGGGCTTTGACATCCCCTCTTTGCAAAAGATAGTAGCATATACCTTTTGCAATTGTTACAATGGAAGTGACAATAGGGAAATTCATTATTTCAATAGGGATCTTCTAACTGAGTATATAATGAACCAACAATGCATAGCTACTTCAGAATCATACGTTGTCAATTTGTCAAATTTGTATAGAGAAGGAAAGATAGAAGGAGGAGCATTTGCATTGCAGTTGCTATGTGAACACTTCAATGTCAATATACATATCTGTTGCATTCAATCAAAGAAAATAGTTGAAACATTCCATTCGCCATGTGCCTCTTCAAATACACTCTATCTAATGCAATTTGCAATTGACAATTCACACGTGCATGATTGGCCATTACGAAAGGAACAAGAATTCAATGTCAATCCATGCATATTTTAACATGGCATGGATTTTTGCATTTAGAAAGGAACGACTCCTACTACAAATAGCATGTTTCTTTCTCCAATTTGCAATAATGTCAATACGTAGAGTTTCAAAGAACATTTTCCATCTGAGATCAATATGTCTAGTCATGAAATATCTAGTCATCAAGATCAGAAATTTGTGAGCAATGAATCTAAACTTATAGGATAACAGGCCATAGAAGTTGAGCATTTCATAGTAGAAAATGTCGAAGAGCCGAGTAGCACTTGCAAAAAGATCCATGGCACTGGAATTAAAACATTGCATGGTCTAAAATGAAGAATAAGAGCAGAGGAACATGTTCCCCCAATTAGGAAAAAGATATGTGTAAATGATTCAACGGCAATGAAAGCATACTTGAAACTCATTAATGACACACCAACACATCCATTCTTATTTTGTGAGCACTTGCATTTCAAAAAGGACATGAGCATAGTCGACAATACTGACATTTTGAACCATGCATCTCTATCAATGGATTATGATCTAAAGACAATTGAAATAAACCAACAAATTTGCAAAAAATGCAAGAAAGCTTCAAGCAATGCAAAGATTCCCGCATTTTTAGTTCCTTCGCAAATTCGTCGCAATGAAAAACTAGAATATGTTACAAGTTTAACTCCACTAGAAGAAAGATTAGTTTCACCAAGATCATCCTTCGCTCAAATGTGACGACTAGGCTACAAAAGAGCACAACTTGCACTTACAGGAACAATTATAAATGTGCCTTCGAACTTGGACAAGATACAAAATGCATTGCCTAGAATCCTACAAGATCCAAAGATAGTTATAGTGATGTTGAAAAGAAAATTGGAATACAAGAATGTGTATATATCCAAGAATGTTCATCCTCACAATGTCATACTTGCTTTAAGTCAGCTATGCAACACTTCGCTCTATATATCTGGGAACATTTCCATTGATGGTACATAGTGTTGAAATATTGTAACTTCTAAGAATATTATATTGTGTACTTTATTATTCCGGAGATGTTTCATTCCTCCGATGAGACTTTGTTGTATATTCGGAGATGTTTATTCCTCTGTGGAGAATGTGGTAACATGGGTTATTAGACTTCCCTAGTGGGGGTCGGCCATGTATGAGTCATGTGGGTTAAAGGGGTTATTAGACCACCCTAGTGGGGTCAGCCCTGCCATAATATGTTAAGTGATTAAGTTGGGGCCGACCTAGTTAATGTAAAATACAAGTCGGAGTTGTGTATAAATAGAGGAGGTGTGTTCCTCATTTAACACACATTACACTCACTTGTGATTGGCGCATAGGTGAGGGAGAGATCTGTTATGGAGGAGGAGCTCATGTCTAGGGTTTACATCTTTGTATTTGCTGGTCATCTATATTGAGGAAGCTTTGCTGGGTTTTCTACCCCATGAGGGTTTCCCAGGATAAATATGTGTCTCTTGTGTTTATGTTGTGCTTGTTGTTCTTTCAGTGATCCTGTATATGATATTGTTGTGAAATGGAATGTAATGTTGATATTTTTTGTCTTAGCATATTGAATCTTAACATGGTATCAGAGCTAACCTGAAGGAAGGCAATGTATGGCACTTACGACACTTGCTTCACTTGCGACAATTTGAAGGTTAGGGTTTTATATAGCAAAAACTAGTCATCGTGGAACTTTCACTATAAATCTATTTTGGAGAATGTTCAGGATCTGAAACCTTTACAGGTCGTAGATACAATCCCCATATACCTTGTGTCCAAAGGAAAACCTCAGATTTGTTGTACTTTGTTATTTATGATCAGTACAAGTTAGGGTTTCTGCCAAATCTCATTCATAAACATGTGACCTAGGAAAAAAGGTCACAACTTGGGTTAAGAAGCTCCAAATGAAATTTTGTAAAAAGGGACAGGTATAGCATGGACTACAGTTTCTCAGGTAACTTTTTCAGAGGCCGAAGTTGAACCAATGACACGTGGCACACCGTACAAGTTCGCTCTCTTGTTTTATCCCATATACAGGTCATCTTGCTACACGTGGCATAACTCTCTCTCAGAGAATCCAATTGAGGTCAGACCTCTGGGGTTGGAAATAGGACAGGACAGGATACCACAGGAAGAAGTTTCGGACCCTTTGGATTCGTAATTTCGGATTTACACCAAAAACAATCGGGTGCATATTTTTGTCAAAACAGATTTGGATTTTGAGCACCTTCATTCTTGAATCGTCACTGCTGTGGGAAATTAGGGTTTCAGATAAAGTTGAAATTCTTGGAATCGGAGACCACGGCTGAATGATACTCATCAAAATCTAAATTTAGAGACCAAGATCAAAAATTTTGGTTGGTCAGAAGGCTGGGCTTGATCAGACCCTAGTTTGGGATTTTGATCGGAAAGGTGGAAAATTAGGGCTTCTACAAAAGTTGGAATTTTTTAAGTTTGTGACCACGGCTGGAAGCTCCTCAAAAAAATTGAAGTTTAGAGATTTGGATCGAACCTTTTGATTGGGAAGAAGGGTGGGCTTCACCAAACCCTAGTTCGGGATCTTGTCCACAAGATCCAGAAGTTTCAAAGGCAATTTTGAGGGGTCAAATTTTGGAGATTTCAAAATTGAAGTATGCTAGCTTAATCAGCTCATAAAGGCACATCTTTCCATCCATTCAAGAGTTTGAAATTCAAATTTTGAATTTTTAGGGTTTCTCTGACAAACCCTAATCCAGCTCCAGATCCAGTTTCATCAAATCTAAGTGGATTGGGTTAAAAGCAATCCTGACAGGTATGACTTGAGGAGATACATGTATGTGTTGAAATTTGTTCTTGATATGTTTGTCTTCATATTATTGAGGTTAGTACAATTATGATTGTTTGATGATGAATGCTTGTGAATGATATAAGACATTCATTAATTAGGTTTATGACACTTATGATTGTACTAATGCACTTATGGTGTTGTATGAGGATGATGTTGTCTGCTAACAACATATAGGTACATCAAGAAAGACAAATCAAGTTCTATGACCATGATGACATGAAGACAAAGACTCATCCATAGTCATGGATAGCATAGAAACTCTACTTACGAGGTATGTATGACTTTGTTCTACTATGCTTAACCTATGAGATATGCAGGTTCTAGCACAAGGTCTCTAAATCATTGAAGAGAACAAAGAAGATATTGTTTGGGTATGTTAAGACATAACCAAGCTTGATAATCCAGGTATATTTTCCTATATCAAGTTAGAATCCTACTTTGTTAGAATATTAGGTAAGTATACCTATGTATGAAATTATCATGACCATACATACTTAAGATTATCATGTTTTGATAGTATACTAATGAATGTATGATTGTGTATGAGATCATGAGGATGACACTAGTGCACAGTTGAGCATGCATAGTGGTCCAGGATGGATAAGAAGTTCAAAGACATATAGAGATCAAGCGGGAGGCAACCATAAAAGATAAGTATTTTAATTGACATGAAATAGTAAATGATATTGCTTGGAATAATTGTATGCATATTTAGAATATATCATGCATAGTGTGAGCATTCATATAGCATTGAACAATATACTACTAATATGCATATGATGGGTAAGTTGGACAAATATTCCATTGTTGTTTGTCTAGAATGAAACCTCTTTGCTGACATGTTGAGAGTTGTGCACGCTCTCGATAGTATGTTCTAGTAGAGATGGAAGTCATCTAGATAACCACTGTATGCATACAGGATATGGAAAAGTGTTGTGCCAAAGTATTGGTCAAGATAGTTGCATAACCATGTGAATCATATTTGTATGCATAATAAGGTTATCATGTCAACATGATTTGATGATTATGAAGTATTTCTAATCATGTAATTAACTTTGATTTGTAGGTAAGATCATGAAGAATGATGAACACCAAACAAGTGATGGATGTTCAACAAGAAGACTTACAAATCAAACATACTATAGAAGGCTCGTGACTAGAAGATTCTCTTAGAAAGAGGAAGAGGATCATGATGAGATGTTTGCTCCAAGTGGCTAGATAAGACCATTCTCTTAATGGTGTACTTGAAGAAAGGTTTGTATGCATACCCAGGATCGATAGTCATTTGATGAGCTTAATGATCACCATGGGTGATGCGGATTTCAACCTTTGCTACAAGGTTGAAGATGGTATCTATACACAGATGAAATTCAAGAAGGAACTCACCACAGAGTTCGAATGATCTTGAGGCTCATATCACTAGACCCATCTGACGAGAGATGGCACAGATAGATATGCAGAAGAACACTCACTGTAGAGTGCAGATGATGTTCAGTCACAGAAGGAGAGCTGATAGCTTCTTGAAAAGCTTGGGCTTTACCAAAAGTAAAGTTGATCCTAACCTTTACCTTAAGGTTATGGATGATGAATCTGTCATACAATTACTGTATGTGGATGATCTCTTTCTGACAAAGAATGAGAAACAGATCATGGAAAGAAAGAAGAAGCTACAGAATTTGAGATGAAAGATATCGGATTGATGCATTACTTCCTGAGTCTGGAAGTATGGCAAGGCTCAGAAGGAATCTTTCTCAACCAGGGAAAGTATAATGTGGAAATCCTGAAAAAGATTTGATATGTTGGAATGTACAACCATGGCCACTCCCATGGATTCCAACTTGAAGCTGTAGCGGATGACTCATCAGAGTTAGTGGATGTGACTCTGTACAAATAGATTATTGCGTCATTGATGTATCTGGCGAATACAAGGCCGGATATATGCTTTGTTGTGAAACACCTTGAGACAGTATCTAGTAGAACCTAGGCATGTTCACCTGATAGATGCAAAGCATGTGATGAGGTACCTAAAGGGTACAATAGACTTTGGTCTATGTTATCTTGGAGATCATGATTTCAGATTGTATGGCTACACAGATGCTGACCAGGCAGGAAGTGTATCAGACACGAAGAGCACATCGGGCAGATGTTATTGTCTAGGATTTTCCATGATCTCATGGTTTAGCAGGAAGCAGTCTAGCACAACTGAAGCGGTATATATAGCTGCTTGCCCTGCTAGTTGTGAAGCAATATGGCTTCAGAAGTTGTTATCAGGATTGTTTGACTTAGAGATGGACCCCGTTGTGATCCTGTGTGACAACCAGAGTTGTATCAAGATGGCAGAGAATCCAATGTTCCATGATAAGTCAAAGCACATAGAGATCCAATATTTCTATATACAGGATATGGTGCAGAAAGGAGCTATCAAGCTCGAGTATGTGAGCACTGACGAACAAGTTGCTGATGTATTGACCAAACCTCTGTCTCGAGAAGAGTTTGAGTATTTTCGAGACAATCTTGGTGTAGTTCAGAAGGACCCTCCTCGAAAGGGGGAGTTATGTGGTCGATGATGATATTTGGATATTGGTATCGATGTGGATACCTATATCGATGATGAAATTGCCTATATTTACTGTAAGGTCAATGATGAGGATACTTGTATCAATGATGAGGATACTTGTATCGATGATGAGGATACTTGTGTCGATGATATGGATACTTGTATAGATGATGAGGATACTTGTGTCAATGATGTGGATACTTGTATCGATGATGAGGCTACCTATTCTGACGATGAGGTCATTGTATGGTCCATAGTGGACGTGATAGGACTGCATCGTCCCTGAACACTTGGTTCAAAATGTACGTGATGGGGATTGCATCATCCCAGAACCACTGGTTCAAAATGTATGTGATGGGGATTGCATCATCTCGGAACCACTAGTTCAAAATATACGTGATGGCGATTGCATCATCCCAAAACCACTAGTTCAAAATGTACGTGATGGGGATTGCATCATCCCGAAACCACTAGTTCAAAATGTACGTGATGGGGATTGTATCATCCCGGACTTCGGTCCCAGAATTGATCCATAGACAGATGTCTCCGAGAATGTGGGGATTGTATCTTCCCCGGACTTCATTCCCAGAATTGATCCATAGACAGATGTCTCCAAGAATGTGGGGATTGTATCTTCCCCGGACTTCGGTCCCAGAATTGATCCGTAGACAGATTTCTCCGAAAATGTGGGGATTGTATCTTCCCCGAACTTCGGTCCCAGAATTGATCCTTAGACAGATGTCTCCGAGAATGTGGGGATTGTATCATCCCCGGACGACAGTCCCAAAATTGATCCGTAGACATATGTCTCCGAGAATGTGGGGATTGTATCATCCTCGGACTTCGGTCCCATAATTGATCCGTAGACATCTGTCTTTGAGAATTGATGATAGGACTGCATCATCCCTGGACATTTGGTTCAAAATGTACGTGATAGGATTGCATCGTCCTTGGACTCATGTCCTAAAGTGATAAGGATTGATCATCCTAGAAGTAGATCTGGATTGCATCGTCCATAGACATGAGACTTGTCTTAAATTGATAAGGATTGATCATCCTGGAAGTAGATCTGGATTGCATCGTCCATAGACATGAGACTTGTCTAAAATTGATAAGGATTGATCATCCTGGAATTGGATCATGTGTATTGCAGATTATGCTGTATATCGAGATGATACAGATGCTGTAGATCTAGATGATCCAGATGTTGTCGATCGAGATGATCCAGATGTTGTTGATCAAGATTATCGATATGATCCAGATGCTATAGATCGAGATGATCCAAATGATGTCGATCGAGATGATCCAGATGCTGTTGATCGAGATGATCCAGATGATCCATATGTTGTAGATCGAGATGATCTAGATGATGCTGATCGAGATGATCCAGATGTTGTTGATCAAGATGATCCAGATGCTATTGATCGAGATGATCCAGATGCTGTTGATAAAGAAGATCCAATTGATGATGTGATGTTGTTGATCAAGAGGATCCAGTTGATGTTGTTATGATGATGATCAGTAGATCCAGACGATGAGGTTGTTGATCGGGTGATCCAGATGATGATGTTACTGTAGTTGTTCGAGTGTTGCAGAAGATGAAGACTCGGTACTGAAGATGTTGATGTTCCAGTATTGAAGATATTGAAGATATTCCAGCAACTGGTTGAGTTATTGATGATGTTGAGAAAGCTTCCAATGATTTATAGATGTATCATGTATGATGTAGTTGATGACTCCTTGCTCCAGCAAATGTTGTTATAATATCCTTCTCGTTAAGGGGGAGTGTTGAAATATTGTAACTTCTAAGAATATTATATTGTGTACTTTATTATTCCGGAGATGTCTCATTCCTCCGATGAGACTTTGTTGTATATCTAGAGATGTTTATTCCTCCGTGGAGAATGCGGCAACTTGGGTTATTAGACTTCCCTAGTGGGGTTCGGCCCTGTATGAGTCATGTGGGTTAAAGGGGTTATTAGACCACCCTAGTGGGGTCAGCCCTGCCATATTATGTTAAGTGATTAAGTTGGCGCCAACCTAGTTAATGTAAAATACAAGTTGGAGTTGTGTGTAAATAGAGGAGGTGTGTTCCTCATTTAACACACATTACACTCACTTGTGATTGGCGCATAGGTGAGGGAGAGATCTGCTATGGAGGATAAGGAGCTCATGTCTAGGGTTTACATCTTTGTATTTGTTGGTCATCTATATTGAGGAAGCTTTGTTGGGTTTTCTACCCCATGCGAATTTCCCAGGATAAATCTGTGTTTATGTTATGCTTGTTGTTCTTTCAGTGATCCTGTATATGCTATTGTTGTGAAATGGAATGTAATGCTGATATTTTTTTGTCTTAGCATATTGAATCTTAACACATAGGAGCAAATTGTCAATGAACACATCAAACAAGAAAACAACTCTCCAATGCAAATAGAATCAACTGATTGCAGTGATAATGAAACAAAACCAAAACTTGATATTGAAACAATGGTGCATGGCTATGTGCAGCCCCATCTAATAGATGATATTGACAATAAAATCATACAAATACCACCCTCTGAAGGATTCCATCCATTAGGCATTTTCCAGGACAAGTTTTATGAGGAACTCAACTTCCCTACATTATTCTTTAGATCTAGTCAACTTGAAGATATCACAAATCGATTTAGTTACCAGCAAATTTCACAAGGGGAATTGGACCATGTCACAAGAGACTTTGCAATGCACAATACAAATACCTTCTCCAAGGCAGTGTGTGTTCTCATAAATCAAATTTCAAATTCTGCATGGATTTCCATACAAAAAGGAGAGCTCAAAGGAAAGCCTCTTGCTGCAAAAGATGTAAAATGCAAGACAAATCTTGAGAATATATTGAAATCACCAATTTCTTATCGGTCTCTCAGAAGCATACGCACGTCACCCAACTACTTCGAACACATAAAAAAGGATGTCTTTGCAATGATTAGATAGCTTGGGCCCCAACATTTTTTGTCATGTTTACTAGTGTTGGACATCTTTGACTTCCTTTGTGCAAGGCATTGCAAGAAGCTACAGACAAGTGTTTAGTCAAACATGATGAAAGAAACATTGATCAATCAATTGAATAATTGATAAGTCAAAACCATGTAATATGCACCCGCTACTACAGGCACATAATATCAGCACTACGTGCTTTAATCTTAGCCAATTCTGACTTGTTTGGAGAAATAGTGTACTACTTCTTTATAACTAAATTTCAAAGCAAAGGCAATGAACATGACAATGGATTGCTTTGGATTAAAAAAGATCATGTGTATTGATAATGCACTAATGCTGACATAATCATATTTGTTGATAGATGCCTATATTATGATTCTTCACTTCTTACAGATGACTTGGTGAAGATGCAGACACATCACCACACAAAGAGTTGCAAAAAATATCATCATTCCAATTGCATATTTAATTTTCCTTTCCCTTCAATGAACAAAACTTCTATTTTGCAACCTTTGGAAAATCCTGAAGATAGCATTATTAAGAAAAAACAAATATTCTCGCTTCCAAAGCATAAAATATCCAAAGAACGTGTCCATTTACATGTTCCTTATGGAAGCATCACTATAGACGAATACATTTTCCTTCTTTGCTCAATATTATCGCATCCTACTTTGATCCTAAGAAGAGATCCATCTAATGTCTGGATCAATGCATTTTGCAAATAAATTCTAGCTTTATGGCATGCAAATACAGATGCATAGTTCATCTTGGATGCATATGTTGCAACAGCGTACTATAGCTCTTACATTACAAAAATGGATTGGAAAATGACATCCACATTAAAAAAAATAAGGGAAAAATGTTTGCCTGTAAATGACGACAAAATTGAAACAATTTGCAAGCTTGGCAATGCACTTCTCAATATGCAACGGATATCAATTATCCAAGCTATCTACATTTTTCTTTCCTTGCCACTGTACAAGGATCACCTATCCCATGAATAAAAACACCTCATCCATGTGTTCAAGCAAAATGGTTACAAAGAAGCACAAATTAAGAAGATCATCCATAGGGGAAGAACCAATGCTCGTAACATGGATGAAGCATCCACAAAAATTGTCTTACCATTCATCTAAGGAGTTACTGGTAATATTTATAGGATCCTCGGGAAGAGAGACATCATCACTTTATCCAAGCCACCCTACACCATCAAAAATATGTTAAAATCGGTGAAAGACCCAATTGACCCACGCCAATATAAAGGGGTTTATGAAATCCCCTACTCTTGTAGAAAATCCTACATTGGGGAAACTGGATGGTCATTCCAATTGAGACTCAAGGAACATGAAGCATACATAAGGTTAGACCACTTACACACCTCTGCTCTTGTCGAACACGCTCATAAGACAAAGCACCAGTTATGCCTAGAAAATGCTAAAATTCTTGCTAAAGTGGACAACTACTCCAAATGGAAGTTTAGAGAGGCCCTTGATATCATTAAGCATCCCTTCAATCTGAACAAAGATGGTGGTTGGTAGGTAAGTAAGAATTGGCTCCCTCTTTTTCAGAAGATTGCTCCCCCAACAAACGGCCACACCAACACGTGATTTTATTTTCTCCTTCTCTCATTCCTCGTCATTATGGTTTCCTTATCCTTTCCCTCTTGTAGTATCCAGCCTCTTCACTTAAGACTCTTACATTCACCGCCTCACAGTATTTATTGACATGATCAACCCTCCTCTCCTCAACTATGTTCGATCCTGGAAATGGACCTAACTTAGGGTTCAAAACATCGACCTTCCCATTTCAAATTTGTGATGCTTCCTGAAAATATCATGGATAATTCTACAAGCCACAGAAGTCTAAAATCTTTCATTTATAGGAAAACAATATTCATTAATACCTAACATGTTGATAAAATAACTTATGTGCTTAAATGCCAAAGCTACTGCAGCAAGAATGGGATGATTCGGAGAACATTGTTTGCCTGTCATTTATTGATAAATACATTGCAAGACCCGTTGGACTTGAACACATATGTTTGGTTGAGTATGCTTCTCACTACACATGCTCAAACTCTTGTCTAAGAAAATAAAGGCGTCATGCTACAATATGATATGTTTGATATAATCAACATAAGGGTCCATAAAAAAAAAAATTGGAGAAAAATTTATGCTCTTTGTACCCTTTACACAAAGTGAAAATACTCTTCAAAAATATTTCAAAACATGGGTAGAAGCATATCTATTGCAAAAACTACCCTTAGAGTTGAAAGAACAACAATTCATAGCTAGGTCATAAACAACTTGAGGTGACATCGACAGAGTGTCCAAAACAATTGACTTTAAAAATGAGCAAATGTTTATGATCCAAACTATCAACTGAACATGACCAAAATGATGCATCCACATGTCATATATATGACATTAAAATGATCTTATACATAAAATATTCTCTAGAAATCCTTCTTCTAATGTTGATAAGACATTTGAAATCATTAAATATCCATATATCATGAGCAAAGAATTCTACTATGATGTAGGAAAAAAACTTAACAAAGATCAACAATCAATAACAAAAGAAATCATAATGAGAAAGCAAAATGATCTGACAACTCCAACCCCTTTGTTCTTAACTGGAAGTGTAGGCACAGCCAAGACATTCGTTGCAAAAGCAATTTATCATGGTCTAATCATTTTTACTATATTGACCTTCATAGTGATCCCTTGAAGAAGAAGGGCATCATAGTTGTAGCTATTGGAAGGGTTGCACATAATGCATATGGCATTACAGTGCATTCAGCACTCCACTTGCCTTTGACACTATAGAACATGTTTCCACTAGGTTATAATTCATTAGATCTATTGAGCAAGGATTTTGAATAGCTCCAGCTTTTGCTAGTAGATGAGGTCTCCTTAATTGGATCTTGAATGCTATGCAACATTGACAAAAATATTTTATGAGGAATCGACTTGGATAAAGCCAAAAATACAAGAGCTTTCCACTGTGCCAGAACTAGGGATTCCTTCAGGCTGTGATCCCTTCTCAGATCAAATTCATAAGCCACGTGGTTGGAGTCATGACCACCCCATGGATCCACCTACCAGGGGGGTTCATCCCCCCAACTTTTTGAAATGCACTACACACTGCTACAGGAGGAGGTTCAAACTTTTCAAGAGCCTCATTCCAAGCCCCGTTGGATCTTCTTGTTATGATTTGGGAACATCAAAAAGAGTAGGATCACAACAATGCTACAGAATTATAAGCAAATTCATCCCATCCAAAGTCGGATCGGGCATGGGAGATGGGAAAATGCATCTCCCAAGCTACGACGGCGCCCAAGTTTGTTATTCACTCTAATAGGGTTAGCACAACTACTCAATTTATGAAATATCATGTGTTAATAGGCAAGTTCCTTGGGTTGTGGCTAATTGAAAGAGATCCGATCCACTAGATCCAAACCTGGTGGAAGACAAAGGCCATTTTGAGCTTCAACTGGTTTCTAAGGGCTTCTTCATAACTATTTTCCATAGTCTAGAAGACAAAGACCGTGTCTTGATTAGACTATATTATCTTCCACGTGGATTATGGCTAGAAGAAATTCTGGAGGGCATTAGAAACACATTGGTTCGATATATCAAAACAGCAGAAGCTACAAAAATAAGAAGATACACCTCCTATGCTAGGATATGTGTCTACATGAATATAGCGAAGCCACTTCCAGGATCAATGTGTCTAGAGTATCAAGATGAATAATGATAGCAAACAATAGATTACAAGCATATACCCTTTCGATGCAGGAAATTTCATGTACATGGCCATATTTTCCTAGACTGTTTGCTCAATGCAAAACCAGATCAATCCCCCCCTCCTGTGGTTAAGGAACACGAAGGATTCACTCGGGTTCATGGGTATCGCAGATCAAACCACAAGAAAATGTTGCTTCAACACCAAAACATCCCATCCACAAGCAATCAATTTCACATATTAGCTCAGGAGGACCTGAATATGGAAACCTAGACAGATCCAACTCCTCCGGTAGAAGATCTAGAAGCTTACAAGGGAAAGGAAATAGCTAAATAAGTTCCAAATAACTTGATTCCAACAATGACAACCCAACATCTTGAACAAAGAGAGGAAACAAATATGGAACTAGACCAAAAAGAGGTAGGTGGCATAGATCTTGCCAACCTTGAGGAAGCATTCTGAAAGAAAGACCTTCACTCTCTTCCCATTGGGAAACTCCAAAAATTTCACAATGTCTACATGAACTCGACGACAGGTGTTGCAGCTCGATCCTCCAAACAATTGGGCATTGTGCAAGAACAACAAAAGGATTGAAGAAAACAAAGTAAGGAGAAGAAGAAGGTAGGTAGAAAACCACTACAACAACTAATCCAAGAAGTAGGTAGTTATATGTTAAATTCCAGCAAAATGAATTTGATAACGGATAGTTATCATCCCCTTCCATCTCAGCCCTAATGAGAAGATAATCTCTTAGAATATTAGAGGTTTGAATAGAAGAGGCAAGCAAAGGATTCTTTAAAAAAGGATCATGGCAGAAAACTCAGACATAATTTTCCTTCAGGAAACAAAATGTGTTGGGAAAGAAGCAGATTCCATCCTCTCTTCATGTTGGAGAATGGGTATTCATGTAAGCATTGATGCAAGGGGTGTTGCGGGAGTAATTTCCATCCTATGGAACCCCTCCTCTATCCTCATGGATAATTTTATATCTACCAAATGGTCCCTCACGGCCAATGCTAGAGCGCTTGGATCAAGCATGGAAGTTTTCATTTCAAACATGTATGGTCCCTCCACCCCCCAGAAAAAAATCGGCCTTCCTAGAAAGTATTGAAAACATCAGTCATCTCATTCAGAATCAGCACTGGATAATTGGGGGAGATTTCAACATTATTCTATCTCTAGAAGAGAAGTGGGGAGGAATCTGAAGATTGGATAATGAAAGTCTCATCTTTCAGGACTTGTCAACCAAGCGCATCTTATATATCTTAAGACAATAGATGGGGGATACACATGGTCAAATTGAATATCTAGTCCTCAAAATATCACATGTTGACTTGATCGATTCCTAATCACAGAATCCCTTATGTTGGAATATCTCTCAATGGATTCCATCATTCTCCCCTTCTTGGTTTTGACCACTGGCCCATTCAGTTATGTATGGATCTCACAAGAACTCCAAGGAAGCACTCCTTCCGTTTTGAAAATTTCTAGCTTACACATCTAGACTTTAATGACAAGATGCAATAATGGTGGGAGGAGATCAGTATACCTCGAGAATCACTATTGTACAAGTTCCAACAAAATTTGAAAGCCATCAAACTGAAATTGAACGAATGGAACAAAGGTGCCTTTGGGAATATTTTCCAAACCTCAAGATATCAACCAATTCTACGCTTTATTTGTAGATCTAACAGCCTTACAATGTATGGTGAGTTCCGTATATAATTGTGTTTATCTTCATAAATCATACTTAAGACCTTAACACTGTTATGATCTTGAGTTATTATTCATTAATATATATTGTTTATCTTCCTGATGACATGTATGTTTATTTTAATTTTTAAATATTATAAAAAAAATAACTAATATTTTCTTACATCATAATGCAAGAAGCATGCTGTGTATTTTGATGTTCTTGAAATTCTATGATGTCAAAAGCATAAAACATTACACATAAACGGTAAGGGAAGATGACTAAAATATGTCAAATGAATGAGAGATAAGACTCATTTGGACTCCAATCATCCCATGCATGCTTAGGCAAGACCCTATTCAATATTTTTCGTCCAAATCTTGATTCTTTGTTGGCCCAAATATTTTTTTTAATATTGAACACTTTACTCAAAGAATGCACAAAGTGAACTCAATGCACGCATGTGATTAAGTGTTTCATAATACATGCATGGAAATGGAAAAGAAGAGATTAACTTACAAATAAGAGAGGAAAAAACTGAAATAAAACGGTAAAGAAATAAATTTCTAATTTCAATGAACCTAAATTCATCTAATTGGAGTAAAAAATACAAAAACAATTGGCAGTACCTTGTCCCTTGCAAGAAAAATTATACCTCGGCCGCTAAACTTGTGGCCTGACCATGCCTAGGTGGTTGGAAATGATCCAAGATTCCACAATCATGTCCTTGGGCCACATGCAAGTACCAATAGAGGGCCCACCCCTGATCAAAGATAAAATTCATAGCCCTCACTGTCTCCTTCAATGGTGTCCCACCCTCATCAGGTCTATGGAAAAATAGCACATCCACATACTCTACCTATAGTCTCCTCAGTGAGGCTTTTGTCCCTTCAACCAAGCACTTCCTGCACATCCCCACATCATTGGGCCCATTCCCGCCACTGAAAATATTGGTGGAGATCACAATGTTAGAACGATTCCATCCCAGTTCTTGTATTTCCTAACCCATTATCTCCTCTAGCCTGCCTCCTGCATAAACCTCCTCGTTGTCAAAGAAATTGATGCTATGTTCTCTACAGCATGACAACAACGTCTTGGCTTCTTCTAGGACTATTTGGAAGGAAAAATTGATCCATGTTCCATATGATAGCCTACTCACCTTGAGGCCCGTGAGGCCAAGGTTCCTATACTCCATGTTTTTATTACAATCCCTCTTCCATAAAACAACCCACCCGAATACTTATACAACAGACAATCACTTATTCAAACCATTCAAAAGTTCGATGCCTATGAATGTCTTTTGGGGATCAAACTGTTGAACTTTGGTTTTCATTGATGTCAAAAGGAATTAGTATTCATGTGTCAAAGAAGACTCGGTATCCATGTGCCAGTTTGAATAAGTATATGGAATTCAGTTTGAAGAAGTACATAAGACTATGTGCGCAAGTCCCTATATCCATCTAGTCATGGTTCCACAAAGGTGATGTCAAAGAGATGGTTGGACAAGTCTTGGAAGTGCACAAGACCCACCAAGCGATGTAAGTATACATGTCTCGGAAGTGCGCAAGATCCATCAAATGGAAGAAGTATACAAGTCTCGTAAGCACGCAAGAGTCTTGGAAGCAAGAGGTGGTTGGACAAGTCAAGTGCACAAGACCCATCAAGCGATGGTACTTCAAGGGCGCAAGACTCAACAAGTAGTGGTTCCTGAGTGCGAAAATCCCACTATACTAAGGACCACGTTTGTGTAATACTCACAGGGCATGATACCTCGATTGCGCAGATCAAGACAAGTGGCAGTTGCATAAGTCAACTTGATAGTGAAGAAAGGAAGAAGGGATGTTATGACCAACTTGTGAACACATGGTCTGCACAAGTCGAATATAAATAAGAATCCAAGTTGGAAAGTGAAAATTAAGCTTGAAGATGAACAAGTGGTAGTATTCTGATTTGGAAAGCTTCGAATTATTGGGGTATCAATGGCTCATTGATCCGGTACAACATAATCTAGTAGAGAGCCAGATGCGCAAGAACTGAAGAGCAACACAACAAATGATGCATAGGATGATATAGTATATGGGCCAGGTGCGTAAGAACAAAAAGGCAGTATCGCAGATGATGTGCAGGAGGTCATAGTTTATATGAGACAAATGTGCAAGAACATAACAACATCATAGCAAATGATACGCAAGATGATGTTGTTTATCTGATACAGAAGCACAAGAATAGAACAACAGATCGATAGAGGATTCGCAGTATCAGTTGAATATGAAGATGCATAGAACCATAACCGAATGCTAAACAACACGACGATTGAAGTATATGAAGTATGATAACTAGTGTGCAATATTAATGCTGTGATGTGAAGCTGAAATTGAACTGGTGATACAGTACAACATTTGCAAAGTACATAGTATATAGAAGGTGCGCTCAAGGAAAGTATTGCAGTAAATTTGAAGAGTGAGTAGATAAGTAGAAAGCAATAATAATCTTCTACAGTCATATCAGGGTGGCAGGATGGGGCAAGGAACAGGGATTCGGTGCTTCCTTCAGGTTGGAGCCTGTAAATACAGGGGGGCGGTGCCTCCTTCCAATTGGTGTTGGTAAATTAGGGAGAGTGTTGCTTCCTTCATGTTTTAGCTTGTAAATAAGTTAGTTGGATCCTCCTTCCAGTTGGTGCTAGAGAATATTGCAATTTGGTGCATGCCATGAATGTAATCTTTATTATATAAGCATTCTGTAATTTTATCCTATTTGGGTTTCCACGTTAAATCTTTGTGTTCGTGTATTGCGCATATGTTTATGCATGATATTGTTTATGATGAATGCATAACACAAGTACTGTTTAAATTTGAAATTTGTTCATAACTACGCATACTATTGATTCACCCCCCTTCTCAGTATTAATAATATTTCCAACAATTGGTATCAGAGCGGGTGTCTTCAATAACAGCTTAACAACTGGAAAATAGATCCTTGCGTAGATATGAATATGTAGGAAAAACCCTTCGTCCCTAATGAAGAAGATCTAAAAAACGTGGACTCAAAAGATGAAGGAATGGCTGAAGTAGAGTTTGAAGGAGAGTTTATCAATGCCTTGGAAGAGCTAAAAAAATAAAGAAAGAAGAATAAATATCTACAAGAACTGATATTCAAATTAGAAGTGGATACGACAAGGCAATTGAAATAGAGATAAGAGAAATGTGAGAAGCTAGAGGCTGAGATCACTTCTCTAAAAAGAGAATTACAAAAGGTTAACATCCAGTTGGAGTTTGGACAAAAATTTAGAAACAACACTAAAACTCTGTCAGAACTAAACTGTGAAGGTTCGAACTCGATCTGTGAAACAAAAGCAAGAGTTTTGTTTATGTAGTCAGGAGTTATATTCCAAAGAAAGATCGGAAGTTTAAAGAAAAGGACAAGGAGACACTCCACAACAAAACCGGAATTGCACAATCTAGAAGAACTCCTCCAGCCAGGTATCAAACTCTCTTTTTGGGAAATTGCTATTTTTGTAATAATTTCGTTCATAAGGAAATAAAATGCAAAGCACTTGCAAATGCCATTACTAGAAGAGATAACAATTTTAATCAAGTCAGTCCTAGACAAAAGAATATCAGAAGAATAGCTGAAACCCCGAAAGAAAATTTCAATTCATTTATCCCCATGAACTTAGATAGTGAATGCAATAAATGACATAATCATGGTCATAATAGTCAGGACTGCAAAGAACAATTGCCATCTACTCATTGGTCGAAACCAAGAACATCCCCAGTAAAACAGATTCTGCAGAACTTCAGAAAGACCAATATCATCAAGAAGGATGCAGCCTGGCTTTAAATGCACAAAATAAAAAGGAGCAATGATACATTGATAATGGTTGTTCTAAACAGATGACATGGGACAAAGATAGTTTCTTGAAATATAGGGAAGAAAAAGGAGGAAATGTCTACTTCGGATATAATGGCTCTACCAAAATTCTAGGAAAAGGCTTAGTAGTCTATGGAATAGGAGAACCAAAGCATAGAATGTTTTATTGGTTGAAAACATGAGGCACAATCTCCTCGTCGTAATTCAAATGTGTGATCAAGGACATACTCTTACTTTTGATTCAGAAAAATGCAAAATAAGAAACAAGGATAGAGGCAGACTAGTTGCAACAACATCTAGAACCCATAATAATGTATACATTCTGGACGAAGGAAATGAAGAAAAATGTTGCATGGGAAAAATAGATGAAATTTGGCTCTGGAATAGAAGATTGGGGCATATCAATTTCAATAATTTGGTCGAATTAGTAAGAAACAAGTTGTAAGAGATATTGCAAAAAATCATGAAACCCTTGAATTCTATTTGCAAGCACTGCCTACACGGAAAGAAAACAAGGCTAAGCTTTAAGACAAAAGAATACTCTACAACAAAATCGTTGGAGCTAGTGCACACTGATCTCTGCGGTCCAATGAGAACCAAAGGGATAAAAGGTGAGTCTTATTTTATTCTCTTCATTGATGACTATACTAGAATGGCATGGGTTTTCTTCCTTAAAGAGAAGTCAGAAACATTTGAATGCTTCAAGGTTTTTAAAGTAGTTGAGAATGAAATTAAATTAAGGATTAAGTGCTTAAAATCAAAAAATGGAGGTGAGTACACTTAAAATAAATTCAAATATTTTTGTGAAAAACATGGAATCAGGAGACACTTCTCAGCTTCCAGAACTCCGTAGAAAAATGGAGTAGCAGAAAAGAAGAACAGAACTGTGTAGGAAATGGCCAGAACAATGTTGAATGATTCAAAATTATCAGATATTTTTTGGACTCATGTTATTCATACAGCTATACACATTCTTAACATATGTTAGATACGGACAAACAATAACATGACTCCTTACAAACTCTGGAAAGGTAGGCCAGGCACTGTGAAGCATTTTAGGGTGTTTTGAAGTGTTATATCAAGGGAAACGATGAAAACTTGGGAAAATTTGACTCCAGATCTGATGAATAAATATTCCTTGGGTATGCCACCAGAAGTAAGGCATACAAGTGCTCCAATTTATGACTAAGGAAAATGGTAGAAATTCTAGATGTAAAGGTGGATGAAGTGTTCACACATGGGATAATAGAGGATGATGATGATCAGCCGGTATTTGAACAATTATCTGAGGAATTTCCAGAAAATGAAGAAACGTGACAATCACAGGACATGATATATCAAGGTGAATCAAAAGAAGGGAGACCAGATACAAAGGTCCCTTCTAAGTACGTTCAAAACAACCATTCTGAGGATTTGATTATTGGAGATAAGAACACTGGTGTAGGAACCAGAAGGAGGTACTTAAAAAATACGACTGGAGAGGTTTATTTTTCTTTGTTTTCCCAAATAGAACCATAAGGTTTTGAGGAATCCATAACTGATGAGCACTGGGTTAAAGCTATGGAAGAAGACTTAAGCCAGATTGAAAAGAATCTGACCTGGGAACTTGTTCCAAGACCCAAGGATAAAAATGTTATTGGCACCAAATGGGTATTCAGGAACAAACTTAATGAAGAATTTCAAATAGTTATAAATAAGGCAAGGTTGGTATGCAAGGGATATGTGCATATTGAAGGAAGAGATTTTGAAGAAACATTCGTTCTTGTAGCATGATTGGAAGCAATCAGGTTACTCTTGGCCTATACTCGTTCTAAAAACATCACAGTGTATCAAATGGATGTAAAGTCAACATTTTTAAATGGATATCTCGAAGAAGAAGTGTACATAGAACAACTGGAAGGATTCTTTCTTTTAGATAATAAAGACTATGCATGTAAATTAAAGAAAGCTCTGTATGGACTCAAGCAAGCACCCAGAGCTTGGTATTCAAGATTAGACAAATATCTGCAACAACAAGGCTTCAAAAGGGGTAGTGTAAACAATAACCTTTACATAAAAATTGAGCATGAAAAGATGATTGTTGTTGAATTATATGTAGATGATATCATTTTTGGAAGCAATGATGATAGTCCGAGTCAACAATTTGCTAAAGACATGCAAAAAGAGTTCAAAATGTCTATGCTAAGAGAACTATCCTTCTTTCTCGGACTCCAGATATCTAAACTTGATAATGGTATCTTCATTTCTCAAACCAAATATGTGAACGAAATGTTAAATAAATTCAACTTGGAAGACCGCACACTGGTATATACACCCATGGTCACTGATTGAAAACTAATTAAAGAGGATGAAGCAAAGGAAGTAGATTAAAAACTCTACAAATAAATGATTGGAAACTTATTATATGTAATAGCCTCAAGACTAGACATAATGCAATCTGTGGGATTGGTTTCAAGATTTCAAGCAACACCTAAGGAAATACATGTCCAAGCAATAAAAATGATCTTTAGATATTTGAAAGGGACCTTAAACTTTGGCTTATGGTACCCACGAAGTAATGATTTGAACTTAGTAGTGTATACTAATGCAGACTGGGCAGGTAGTGTTGATGACAGAAGAAGCACAAGCAGAGTTGCATTCTTCCTAGGAAATTACCTGGTATCTTGGATTAGCAAAAAACAACCATCAATAGCACTGTCTACAACAGAAGTTGAATACATCGCAGCAGCATTCTCTTGTGCGCAAGTCTTGTGGATGAAACAAACCCTAAAGGATGTCCAAGTGAAACTTGATCATCCCATGTGACAACACAAGCACAGTTAGAATTTCAAAAAATCATGCATGCACTCCAAAACTAAACATATTAATATAAAACATCATTTCGTGGGAGAACATGTCACTAAAAATACTGTCAGACTGGAATATGTCGACACCAAAGAACAGATTGCGGATATATTTACAAAACCGCTCCCAAGAAACACATTCGAGTATCTCAAACATGTGTTATTCCCAGTCCACAACATGATGAGAGCCTCGGAAAGAAGGTATAAGCTTATAAAGGCAAGGGGAACACAAAATCCAGTTTGAAGAAGTACATAGGACTAAGTGCGCAAGTGCTACAACAATAAATTAGTAAATAAATAGGTTATATACTATTAGTAATAGTAATTAATTATTATAGTTATGAAGAGGAATGTCTCTTCAATAGTGATGGCCCAGCCATATTTAAGGCAGCCATATTCTATGTATTTTATCATCTTTATATCATCAAATATATTATTATTATCTATTACTCAAAATGAGAGTCGGATTCGATTATTAATCTAGTGAACGGATTCGTTCACCGCATTTGGTATCAGAGCAGATTCGCTCCTCCAGCACTGAGCTCGGATTCGGCTCATCCACTTACCTTCACCCATCACTCACGCTTCAGTCTTCATTTCTCTTACACATCCTCCCGTCCGCTGCACGCTCCTACTCCCACACTCCACCCATCACAGCTCGCCTCTCTCCTCTACGCATCACATCCCCTCCACGTCCTCCCACGTCCACCCATCTCCACGCCATCACAACCTCCCTCCGTCACTGCTCCACACGTAGCCCCCCTCCTTCGCTGCGTCCCCATCCTCCTTCCCTACCGTTCCATGCCCTCGTCCGCTGCATCTGCTATACCTTCCTCCTCTCCATTTTGCTCTCCCCACCTGCGCTCTCCACCACTTGCGCCTATACACGCCTCCGCCCTCGCCTCTTACCCTAACCTGCTCGCCGCGTCCACCTCTCTACCCTCCTTCTTTGCCCTACGCTCCACGTAACGTTGCTACACCTACCCCTAGTGCCAACGACCCCCCGCGCCTCTGCACACTCCCTCCCGCGCCTCCTCTTCCAACCGTATCCTCCACCATCTCCCTACCCCTCAACTCCTTCCCGTCCAGCACTGCCTTTCCCTGACCACTCCATACCAGCCCTCCACTGCACTCCATACCCAGCTCACTCTCCCGCCACTCTTCCCACGCGCAGCTCCACTATCCTGTGCTCCTTCCGTCTAGCCCTTCTGTTCATCCTCCCCGTCACTCCTCGACACACCCTGCTCCACCCTCCTCGCCTTCTTTCCTTCCACCGCAGGCCTCCCCTCCCTCCTGCGCTCACCCCAACAGCTGCCAACCTCCACGCCGTCGCTCGCTCGGTCTCCACCTCTCGTCCTCGTCCTCCTCTCCAAGAGTGAAACCCTAAATTAAAAAAAATAATAATAAATATTTAAACTTTGTAATAATATTATTACATTAGTTTAATATTTAAAAAAAAAAAAAAAACTATATATTAAACTATATATAGTTTACATAAGACATTAATAATAATATTATTATTAATTAATAATTATTATTATTTAAAAAATTTATTATTGAAATAATTATTATTATTATTTTAAAATAATAATTATTTTTGGGAAAAAAAAAAAAACGAGTTATTTAAAAAAAAAATCCCCCTCTACAAGACTTATGGCGTCATTCAATGAAGAATTGATCAAGATTTTTGAGCAAATTAGTAAGGATATAAATGAAATAAAAAAATCTATTAACAATTTAACACTTATAGAAAATGAAGATGTATGTAAAAATTCCATAGAAGAAGCCACTAAAGCTGAGGTAAAAGAAGAAGATGTAGTAGACCATTATGTCAACCATGATGAAAGTAATGGCATTGATCAAGATAATATGCAAGACAAATATACAACACATCCTATTAATGAAAAAACCAACAACGAAATATTTGACAAGGAGAAAGATGATCTTGACCAAGATTGTGATAAGAGACAAGCCGGTGTTGATAATAATAAAAATAATAAATGCAATGACAAGGAATGGATCCTACAATGTGCAGAAGAAGTCAAGTCTAAGAAAGTAAATATTCCAGATTCAATCTATACCCTAACTATCCTCTCACCTCAAAGGAATCTCAATGGAAGTTATATGGTGATTTCAAATCCAAGAATGTTATATGATGATTGTGAGACCTCATCTTACAAGACAAGTAGAAGGGGAATAACACATGACGACATCCTAAATATGCTTGGACTAATATCAAGGATAGAAGTGACGGAGTCCAGTGTCCACCTAGATGGTAAAATTTTCAAACAAAGCATCAATATAGTTAGGCTTTCAAACCAAATCCCACCTTGTGAGCAAAGTACAGATTTCTTCACAAGGATCAAAATCAAGAACATCATTTGGAACAACTATAATATCTATCAGACACAAGATAAGACCAGTGTTCTTATGCGCATTATAAGCATAAAGAGCCCATTCAAAGGGACTGACACAAAATGTTTTGGGAATAACAACACAGAAATAGATAAGGTCATAATGTATGTTGAGCATGTTCAATTGACGAAAAACATAGTTAAAAGAAGCAATCACACAAGTAGAAAAAGCGTAAACAAAACTTCGCCAAGTTCATACTTAATGCAAATACCAAGACAAAATAACCCAAAGGAGGCAATGGTTGTAATCAAAATCGCATCTCTCAAGTCATCAGTGCGACATAGAGCCAGAATAAAATACATCATGAGAAACTCAGCTTTGAGGACAAAGCTTTTCCAAGGGAAAGGCAATGCTACAACAATAAATTAGTAAATAAATAGGTTATATACTATTAGTAATAGTAATTAATTATTATAGTTATGAAGAGGAATGTCTCTTCAATAGTGATGGCCCAGCCATATTTAAGGCAGCCATATTCTATGTATTTTATCATCTTTATATCATCAAATATATTATTATTATCTATTACTCAAAATGAGAGTCGGATTCGACTATAAATCTAGTGAACAGATTCGTTCACCGCAGCAAGTCCCTACATCTGTCTACTCATGGGTCCTCAAAGGCGATGTCAAAGAGATGGTTGGACAAGTCTCGTAAGTGCGTAAGACCCACCAAGCGATGTAAGTATACAAATATTGGAAGTACACAAGATCCACCAAATGGAAGAAGTATACAAGTCTTGGAAGCACGCAAGAGTCTTGGAAGTAAGAGGTGGTCAGACAAGTCAAGTGCGCAAGACCCACCAAACAATGGTACTTCAAGGGTGCAAGACTCAACAAGTTGTGGTTCCCAAGTGCGCAAGTCCCACTATACTAAGGACCACATGTGTGCAAGACCCACAAGGCATGATACCTCAGTTACACAGATCAAGACAAGTAGTGCATGCTTAAGTCAGCTTGACCGTGAAGAAAGTAAGAAGGGATGCTACAACCAACTTGTGGACACATGGTCTGCACAAGTCGAATATAAATAAGAATCCAAGTTGGAGATTGAAAATTAATCTTGAATATGAACAAGTGGTAGTATTATGATTTGGCAAGCTTCAAATTATTGGGGTATCGATGCCTCGTTGATCTAGAACAACATAATCTAGCAAAGAGCCAGATGCACAAGAACTGAAGAGTAGCACAACAAATAATGCACAGGATGATATATTATATGAGCCAAGTGTGTAAGAATAGAAAGGTAGTATCGCAGATGATTCACAGGAGGTCATAGTTTATATGAGACAGATGCAAAAGAGCAGAACAATAGCACAACAGAGGATGCGCAAGATGATGTGGTTCATCTAATACATAAACACAAGAATAGAACGACGGATCAATAGAGGATGTGTAGTATTAGTTGAATATGCAAATGCGCAAAACCATAACCAAATGTTGAACAACATGTGGATTGAAGTATATGAAGTGTGAGAACCAGTGTGCAATATTGATGTTGTGATGTGAAGTTGAAATTGAACTGGTGGTATAATACAACATTTGTGAAGGACAAAGTATATAGCAGGTGTGATCAAGGAAAGTATTGCAGTAAATCTAAAGAGTGCGCAGATCATTAGAAAGAAAGAAGAATCTTCTGCAGTCATATCAGGGTGGCAAGAAGGGGCAAGGATCAGGGAGTCAGTGCTTCCTTCAATTCGAAGCCTGTAAATCTAGGGGGTTGGTGCCTCCTTCTAGTTGGTGTTGGTAAATCAGGGAGTTGTTGCTTCCTTCAATTTGTAGCATGTAAAGCAGGAGGGTGGAGCCTCCTTCCAGTTGGTGTTGGAGAATATTGGAAGTTGGTGTGTCCCATGAATGTAATATTTATCATAAAAGAAAGCATTCTGTCATTTTCTCCCATTTGGGTTTCCACGTTAAATCTTTGTGTTATGTGTATTGTGCATATGTTGATGAATGCATAATACAAGTATTGTTTAAATTTGAAATTTGTTCATAAATGCGCATAATACTGATTCACCCCACCTCTCAGTATTAATAAGATTCCCAACACAAACCATAACAAACATCAATAAGTGCCAATGCCAAGTGGAAGATTAATGGAGGTGGGATGGTAGAAGATTCGAAAGAGATGAGATTCTTCAAAGGAATAATTATGAATATGGCGATTGTATCAATGTCTCCTAAGTCGTGCACATTCTCATGAAAAGCACCTTATCTTTCTCTCTGGACCGTGGAATTGGTTGTGACCACGCTCTCTTGTGGCACCGTTCAATTTTACTAAAATAGAAAATAGCCAAGTTGGATAAAGAATCAACGCCTCATTTCGTTTTAGTTCAGAATTGGGTAAATAAAAATTGTCGTAATGAACAATTTGTTATTTAAATTGCAATTTTGATCATTTGGGTAGATTCAAAACTCATAAATTATGTTAAAATTGCAACTTTGAATTGTAAAAATTGTAGAATGAAGAAACTGACAATTTCAATTGCTACTAGATTTTGAATAAAATTAGTAGAATTAAGAAAATGACAATTTCAACTGTTGCTATAGTGTAACTCAAGATTATTTTGTATGTCCTTATTAGTTCACCGATGAGTTTAGTTCTTATCAGTTTGTGATGAGATTCAGGATGTGGAGCGTTTGCAAAGCCTGAAATTCGATAGTGCAGTTGTACTCATTTCTGATGACCTACAAGAGGGCACCCCCACAATACCTTTTCTTCATTTTGTTTGCAAAATATGGTAATAGAAATGTTGTTGCTTGATATAATCCTATCGATGAAAAGTGGGTGGTTATTCCCATGTCCCAGCAGGAGTATTCCTCCCGAATTGGGCGATCTCACATTACTCCAGAACTTGGATGCATCAAGCAACACCCTTACCGACAACATTCCACAAAAGCTCAAGAAGTTGAAGAAGATACCATACAGTTTACATTTCTACAACAATAATCTTTCAAGCCAAATTCCTAAGAAATTTTGGGAATTGTTGTTTCCCGAAGGCTTGTCGCTCTACCAGAATGATCTTACAGGCCAATTACTGCATAAAATGGGAATCCTGTCCAAATTCAGCATGCTAGACACATCGCAAAATTGACTCAACAAATCATTGCCTAAAGACATTTGCATAGGATGAAACCTGAAGTACTTTCTTGTTCTCGAAAAATATTTCATCGAAGAAATGTTTCAAATTCAATAACAATTGTTGGAATATTCTCACCATCGTTATTTATATTTGCATGCATGCATGCATACTACATGCGTGCATGCATACTGCATGCATCCAATCATCAGTATGGTAGTCTCCCCAGCACCTAGAGCCTATTTTCAGCACCCTAGAGCCTTTTTTTAGCCCTCAGTATCCCTCCTACCTACCTAACACACCTTTTTTTCCTCACCTGGATGAAAAATGCACCCTACTACACTACTTTGATTCCTAACAGTTAGTTACAGCATGGATTGACCAGTTCATGCATTTATTGCTCAGTTTAACTGCCTGTAGCTTCCAATTGTCTGTATCGGAGTGCCACTTGACCTACTGACAGCCTCATGCGCCCTCCTTGGAGTCTCCATCCCTTGATTTGTGCTCACATGGCTCGGTTAGACTCAGTTAGACTCATTTGACTGACTTTTGACTATTTGTGACTACTACCACTGATTGGGTGATGTCTCCAATGCTATCCAAGCCACACATTGAGGAGAATTCGAATCACCTTTGGCTAATTCGAATTCACCTGATAGTATTGTTATTGTATTCACTTTTCAGAGTGCCATCTTACAACTGATGTATGATTATACTGCAGATTTCTCCATTTCTGAGTTTATGAGTGATTACTAATTCAATTCTTCTTCTTTCTTCTTCTCTACAATTCTTGAGTGAGATTAGTGAGATTTAATCTAGTTGTGTGATCTATCCTGTAAAATATCACATGGTATCAGAGCTGGAGTCATCTATTCGGATTGCAGCCGCAACATTTGCAGCAATTCATTGAGCAGTTATCTTTCATTTGGCACCAAAAGCCTCTAGATTTCCTCAACAATTCTTGGTGCAATTGTCTTGAATTCACTGGAGCAATCCAGTGAGGTCTATCCAAATGTGAAGGATCCAGTCACATGTGCTCATTGTCCTAAGGTAGTGTTCATTCTAATTTGTAGCAAATCTCCATCAACAATTTCATTTGTTTTGCAGGTTATCTCCATCATTCAAATTCATCTTCAATTCAACTTCAACAGCTACCAATGGATATAAAACTAAATTCATTCAATTATTTTGAATGGAAAGCAAAGATGGGCATATTCATGAAGTCTAAAAGCCTTTCTAGAGTATTGAATGGCACTGCAGTCGAACCCACTGGTGTAGTTGAGAAATCTAAGTACTTGGATAAAATTGATGAAGCAGTAGGACTGCTGCTCCTCAGTATTACCGAAGATCTCCATTTTCATGTCATAGATCTAACAACTCCAAAAGAAGTTTGGGACAAGCTCGAATCTCTTCTTGGACAGAAAGATGACTTGAAAGGTCACAAATTGGAAAATGAGCTCATCTCATTGAGCCCTTGCAGTTTCGACTCCATCACTGAGTTTCTAAACAAGTTCAAAAATTTGATTTCACAATTGAAGAAATATGGGATTGAGAAAGAAGAGAAGCAACTCATCCTTTCCATACTATCAAAACTAGGCCCTGAATACTCAGTATTTGTCTCTACCTTCCAGTCAGTGAAGCTGTTCATCCCAAAATGGAAGTTTCCCACACTTGAAGACTTCATCCAGTCTCTCACACTTGAGGAGGAGAAGTTATTTCATATGGGGATGATAAAACCCAAGTTGGATTCGGCACTTGCTGCCACTGAAATGAAGAGAGAAAATGGAAAGGGAGAGCAAAATTTGTTTGACAGAAATTCGAATGAGAAAAAACAGAAGGAGGCTCCAATCCAATCAGAAGGAGTTTCGAATTCCAAGAAAGACAAGCAAAATCATAAGGAGAAATCCAAATGTACCTATTGCAATAGAGGATTTCATCCTAATATTTCATGTATGAAGAAGACCATAGATCTCATGGCTTCACTTCTTTAAAAGAATAACCTTCCAGTACCTGCATGTGCTGGGAAAAAAGAAGGTGAACCATCAATATCTAAGGACAAAGAGAGATTCCATGCTTTCATGGCAGCTGCATCAACACAATCCTCCATCATCATAGATTCAGGAGCATCAAGACACATGTCTTCCTCCAAATATCTCTTTACTGGTTTCGAATCTACTGTTGGACCTTCCATCATGTTGGGGAATGATTCTGAGGTCTCCTCTGAGGGGATTGGAAGGATCAAGCTTGATCATGGGTACTTCTAAGATGTGCTCTATGTCCCTACACTAACTGCTAATCTACTTTCGGTCTACCAAATGACCCACACTAGAGAGCCCAAGAGGGTGATCTTCTCTCCAAATGAGGTCAAAATACAAGACATGGTATCGGGATCTACCATTGCAAAAGGTGTTGCAAACCACAAGTCGGAACTCTATGAGTTATCCCACTTTCTACCTCTCTCAAAACAGTCTGCTCTTCACACTCATGAAAATGAAGAGAGTAGGCTATGGCATGAAATATTTCGGCATCTCAACTACAAGTACCTGCAAGATATGCATACTCAAGAGATGGTTGAAGGACTACCCAAAGTCAAGTTTTCCAAAGGCAACTGTAATGGTTGTTTGATGGGAAAGCATCCAAAAAAGATGTTTGAGAAAGGGAAGGCAAGGAGAGCCTCTCAACCTCTAGATCTGTTTCATAGTGATGTTGCAGGGCTATTTCCATATCTATCTTTGAACAAGGAAAGGTATATTCTTACTTTTATTGATGATTATTCAAGATTTACATGGGTATACTTTCTCGGATTAAAATCAGAAGTGTTTGGATACTTTAAGTTTTTCAAGTCTTTTGCAGAAAAGTTTTCAGATAGAAAGATCAAGGCCATTCGCATTGATAATGGAGGAGTATGTCAAAGGTGACTTTCAAACCTTTTGTGTTGGAGAAGGAATTGAGATTAAGCATATTGTTCCCTACACACCACAACTGAATGGTGTTGCAGAGAGAAAGAACAGAACATTAATAGAGATGGAAACATGCATGCTAAAGTCAAAAGGGTTGCACCCTAGTCTTTGGGCAGAAGCCATCAACTGTGATGCCTACCTTCAGAACAGATTTCCTCACAAAGGACTCAAAGATATGACTCCTTTCGAAGCATGGATGGGATACAAACCCGATGTATCTCATCTCAAAGTGATTGGATCCAGAGCATGGGCAAGGATTCCAACAGAGAAAAGGATATCCCTAGATACACAGAGCAGAGAGTGTATTATGGTGGGTTATGCATTGAGTGAAAAATCCTACAAGCTTCTTGATCCTTCTACTATGACAACATTCCTTGACAAGAGTGTACAATTTGAGGAATGGCCACTTTATGATGCTCATCCTGTTGAGAAAGAGAGCTTTCCTACCACACCACCACTGCTTGATGAGAAAGAGAGTGAAGCTTCATCCCATGAGAGATCAGATTCTGAATCTGAAAGTGAAGATGATGAAGAGCGAATGCTAGATCCAGATCCATAAGAACCTGAAGATCTAGCAACTGATAGTGAAGATGAGTTAATGGAAGATACAGATCCACAAGAACCTGATGATCTACCACCTGATGATACTCCTCTTCTAGATGGACAGACACTACTCTTAGATCTGTCAGAGATCTTGTTGGAGTTCCACTTGATCTGAGGAGAACCAGATCTGATTTTCAGAATAGAAGGTTTCATCCTTCTCACATTACTGATCCATTTCTTGCCGATAGATCTTTCTTCGGTGGATAATTCCACTTGCCTTTTGGGGTGAGTGATGTACATGATTGCTCATCCTACCATAGTATATCTTGAGGGGGGGCTTTCTTCCCACTAGGTTTTCCCTCTTTCCTCACTTTATTTATTTAGATTGTTATACAGGGTGACCTTTGGTCTCAGTTGCCAGGGCCCTACTAGTTTTCAGTTACTTCCTTGTAGTTTGGCTTGCAGGGGGGTGTTGGAATATTCTCACCATAATTATTTATATTTGCATGCATCCAATCATCAGTATGGTAGTCTCCCCAGCACCTGGAGCCTATTTTCAGCCCCCTAGAGCCTGTTTTTAGCCCTCAATAGCCCTCCTAACTACCTAGTGTGCCTTGTTTTCCTCACCTGGATGACAAATGCACCCTACTACACTACTTGGATTCCTAACAGTCAGTTACAGCATCGATTGACCAGTTCATGCATTTATTGCTCATTTTAATTGCCTGTAGCTTCCAGTTGTCTGTATTGGAGTATCACTTGACCTACTGACAGCCTCATCAGCCTCATGTGCCCTCATTGGAGTCTACATACCTTGATTTGTGCTCACATGGCTCATTTAAACTCATTTGAATGACTTTTGATTATTTGTGACTACTACCAATGATTGGGTGATGTCTCCAATGCTATCCAAGCCACACATTGAGGAGAATTCGAATCACCTTTGGCTAACTCAAATTCACTTGACAGTATTGTTATTGTATTCACTTTTCACAGTGCCAGCTTATAGCTGATGTATGATTATCTTGCAGATTTCTCCATTTCTGAGTTTGTGAGTGATTACTGATTCAATTCTTCTCTGCAATTCTTGAGTGAGATTAGTGAGATTTACTCTAGTTGTGTGATCTATCCTGTAAAATATCACAATAATTGTCTCAAAGGTAGAGTGCCAGTGGGAATTTGGTGTCTGCTAATGTCAATATTATTGATATGAGCTTCAACAATTTTGTGGGAAAAATGAGTGCCCAGATCGGAAATGCAAAGAATCTATCGTAGTTGTCCATTGAAAACAACCAATTCTCCAGCAAATTGGTGCCAAAGATTAGTTTGGATGCATGTGGGTCCATTTTTCTTATGAGGTGTCCATTGGGCTACAGGTTATGGATTCCATTGAAATGCTGATACGCATGTCACATCATGGTGCTTGTGGCTGCAAGACGAATATTGGTGATGGTGCTAGAATTATCGTTGGTCTTCCTCATGATTTATTGGTCGAGGTACTTGCACTTTTGCTTATTGTATGTTTCATTATGTATGTCTTTGCATGTACATGTTCATATTTCATGTTTGCGATATATATGTATGTGGGAAGGATTGGGTAGTGAAACAAGTTTTCCGTGTGCATATCGGTGTGTGAATTGAGTTGGGGAACGACTGTCAGATGGGATTTGAACTTTGGTGAAAGAAAGATTCATGACAGCAAGACCTGTACGATTCATGGGGTTCTCTAGACTATATAATGCAAATAAGATAGGTGGTGGTATGAGGATTTTTTCGTTTATAGATTAAATTTAATTATTTTTAAAAATTGAAAATTAAAAGCACTCATACAGGGATTTATGTCCCATTAGAAGTGTACTAGACCAATAAAAAAATCCAATTTTTGAATTTTAAAAATTGTTATAATTATTTTAATTTTTCAGGTTATTATGTTTAATAACAAAATTCTTTAAAAATTTAGAGAACTTTGTTAAAAAAATTGTGTGAAAATGTAAAATAATAGAGGTCAACAAGATTTGACTAATCATCAATTAGTATATCCCTCCCTTGGTAGGGAATAAAAAGAGTTGAATAGAAAATTTGGTGTTTTTCAAAAGAAGTACAACAATTATCATAAGGTACAATGATTAAAGAGGATAGAGTTGGTATTGTCGTCATTTCTATTTGCATAGTTTGATATATTTTAAATTTTTTAAGGGGTTTTTATTTTACGAGGACATCTTTTTATGATAATATGATGTAATTTTTCCATTGAGAGATAAGGACTTTTTACAATATATCATTTTTTAAAGTAAATATCTCAGGGAAATATTCGAGTACTTGCCCTCATTTCAAGGATGGTCTTGAGTTTAAGCCCTAGGTTCCTCAAGGCACAAGGCCAATCAACAACCTGGCTTAAAGCCATCACAACAATATACTCATTATGAGTTCAACATGCCACTTACAAGAATATAACTTGAATTGTGAAGGAAACACTCCATCCAACAACCACTCAAACTAAACCTAATAAAATCATCATATATTTAAAATCAAATAATTTAATATAATTAAAATTAAATTATTATTATTATTATTATTATTATATAAAATTTCAATTTCATAATGAACGATTATCATAACAAATAAAAAATATATATGTTATATTATATCATCCTTATTAAAACAACAATATCACTTCCTTACATTAACCCAAAAAACATAAACAAATTAGCTTAATAAAACGGCTTAAAGCATCTTTTGCCAAAGGAGAGTCATATCATAACAATCATTATGAGCACCATCAATATCATTAACCAAAACCATTTGATGACACATTTCCCTTATTGCTTTCTAACCAGTGTAGACCTATCTAACTCTGGTTCTATGAAGCACTGAGAGGGGTCAAATCCATTGAGGTGCAAACCCCTTTAAAAAAGAATATTACAATGTGATCAACTTTAATCTTTCTTCTTCTTCTTTTCTTGATACCATTGTTGCTCCCTTTTCCATCTTCTCATATCAATCATATGTGAAAGGAGGTTGAATTCGAAGACCATCCAAACCTTTTACTCGAGATATTGTTGTAAATGTGAGTCCTTGTCTTTCTTTGTTTCCAATATTTATAGTTTCCTTCTCCAATGTTAATCCATGTGACTTATGGATTGTCAAACCCCAAGCGAGCTTCGATGGAAGTTGTTTTGTTGTAACTCTTTCAATTGGTATAATAGGAACAATTTGATATGATAATTCATCTCATGGAATCCTTACATAATTATCAAATCTAACTAAAACATATATAGGAGGCTATGGGGGCGAACAACCAGGATTATACACAATTGTTTCAACAAACCCAAGAGCTCCATTAACCAATCCTACATCAGTCCATATATTTGATGTGAGCATAACCCTAGATCCAACTGAAATAAGTAATTCCATTTCGATTTTTTCCTCGTGATCTTCATAACATTAAAATTTCCTTGATAGTGCTACAACAACACTTCATGCAATAGGATGATTTAGAGATGCCAAATAATGTCTATTATGATTATCTACATCTTCATTAGTTGCAAATAAATGTATTTCCCTCTTAAATGACGCTTTTGTGGAACTATCCAATGAATAATTTGTACGAGTCGTTAGTAATTTCCAATCATCTATTGTTGGAATTGCATCTCTAACATTCATTAGAAGATGACGAAAACGTTTTTGTTCCTAGTTTTGTCCATTTTGCCTTAACACTGTATCAATATTTATGACAGACGTGAATGAGTTCCATAATTCTTTCACTTGACCTTCACATACATATATAGGTTTATCCATCACTAGGGGGAGCTCGTGTCCCAAATCCCCAACCAATATAATTGATCTTCCTCCAAATGAAAACAATGAATTTCCAGGAAATGCTTGACGAAGATGAGATTCAATACATGATAATAGATTTCTCCCTATAAAACTCGTTTAATCAATAAGGATACATTTGACATGTCGTATATCTTCCTGTAACTTAATCAAAATTGACCCTTATAAAGCAGTTTTGTCCTTGATTGGTATATGAAGGGTAGAGTGTAATGTTGATGTATATATATTGAATGTTGTCACACCGGTTGGGGCCAAAAGAAGTAATGGTGACTTATTCGGAAAAGAATCAATTTCGAGTGTTTGTCTAATAGTTCCAATCAAGTAAGATTTTTCTGAACCTGTAGTTCCTTGGATAATCATTCTCAATGGTTCATTGTCCCCACCTCTATAATGCTCAAGAATAATGTCAAATGATTTTCTTTGCTTCTCTGCCAAGATTTCAATTAAATAATTGTGTGTACGATTATCAAGAACAATGGCGTTCAACTGTCGATTTTCATATAGGAATTGCAATGCGTGGTTGGAAGTGTCCATATCAACAAAATTAGAGTTCCAATTTTCCATGTTATCACGTTCCCTAAATCCAAGCATATCATATTCACTGGTATTTATATATTTATTCCTATATAATCCTGAAATTATCTACCATTCATGCTTCCAATAATCCCTTTGCACAAATAACTCTTCTTCCACTGTTGGCACAAGATTGCGGGTGGATTGCGATCAATATGCCAAGGATTACATCGAAATCCTTCCCAATTTTATATGATATCTTCTGATGTTTGGCCTAGATCTTTGTGGAAATCATGAAATGGCTTGTATAGCACCATCTCAATATAACAAAATTCAACAAACTTTTCATGCCCACGAGAAGGAATTGTGATATACCAAGGAAAAACTCCTACAATAGCTCCAGTATTTCTTCATAACCATTTTCACACTTTCGTCGTTTGTCAAAATACCATGATCTTGCGACATCTATTAAACAAAGGTGCTCCATTTTCACAAGTCTATGTGTATATGCATCAATAAGAGAATGATCAATGTCACCATTGAATGCATTTGCTTGAACTTGTTTGAAAACTTTCATGTTGTCATTCAAAACGACAATTTGACGACTACATTCTGAAAGTAGAAGCTCCATAAGCATATGACATGTTTCGTGTGCCCCTGTGTCTCTATCAACAAACATCTATATGCACGTGTTGTTGGCTCATGTGGATTCTCAATATTAGAGACACGCATCAACATATCATGGAATGTTTCTAATCCCTTTTTTGCTTTTGCCTCGTATTTCCCTATGTAATTAATGGCCACATGCTTGGAAAGAACATGTTTCCAATCCATATTAGCACACCACATCAACAATGTTTCACGATTATGTGTATTTAACCTATCATAATTTCGTTTTGGTTCATATTTTTTTCACCATTTTCTTCAATGTACAGTTTTGATACGTTACACAATTTCCATGGGGCCTTATATTGACATAACAATCTTTTACCCTTCTTTCGGAGGCAAGTTCTCTCGTTATATGTTATGTGATGCTCAACATAATTAAGAAGTTCCTCGTAATCCTTTGTTGGATTAGTTTTAAATATTTGTTTTGTATCCTTCAAGCAAGGATTATCATCACCACCTTGTCTGAGTTGAATATTTATCCGATGTGCACTACGTGGGTTCCATACATGTACAATCTTATCAAAATATTCTCTTGCAGATATGACCTGAGAAAGATCCTGCCAATTCAAAGTTTCCATATTTGGAGCATCTTTTAACCACAAAAAACCATGCACATGTGGATATCCTCTATGTTCCCATTCATAGTGACACCAATAATATGTAACATGATGAAATTTATTGCAAACCTCTTCTCGAAACACGATATATCTCAAATACATGTAATTCGACGTAATATGAGGATTGTCAATTACATTTTGATGTCTCCACTTCTTTGCTTCTGTTGGATCTTCAAGGCATCAATTTATGCAAATCAGGCCATTGCATATCTATTGCACTTAATGTGAAGAATATTGTGGAACTTCCTATTTGTTGAATCATGTCAGATAACTCTTCTTGAGACTTGCTCCAATATGCACGTGTTCTTCTTACTACAGTACCAAATCTCATTAGTTTATCAACAATTGAAGAAGCTTTTAGATTATGTAAATGTTCTCGTAACTCATCTATGGTTGTTGGAAGTTCTATCATATTCTATTTAACAAAAACTACAAGAGAATCTTGGGCTCGATGTCTCATGGTGACACTAAGTAATAAATGTCTAACGCAAGGATGTTTTCCAAATCTGTTGTCATGGTATCTCAGAATATGTCTTGCATACTCGTGAAGATGCACCTTATGCATCCGAGGATGTAAAAAATTTGCTTGAACTTTTGGAAACAATATTGGAAATGCCATATCAAACAATCCTTCAATGTTATACTCATTTATCGCAGACGAACCTATTATGGGCCAATTAATGACATCTATCGATTCAAGGTTTGAATTTTCATCCTCTCCGTTAGGGTTTGAATTTTCATCTTCTCCTTAGGTTTATTTTCCCAAGCTCGAATAAGTTCAATTTCCCTTTGTGTATTTGGAGGCCTTGATGCAAAAGATGTTGTTTAACAACCTTTTAACATCTCATCAACGCCTATAATTCCTTCTCTCTTTGTTCAAATCTGGAATTGTAACAGTGTTAATCATTTGTGAGACATCAACTGGAGTTTCTAACAACTCATCAAGTGCACCATAATCTATATGAATATTGTGATAAAATGGATCATGTTCAACTGTATACATCAATGCATTATATACATTCTCCTTTCTAACACTGAAATCATAACTTGATCCCTGGCATCCTTTTTTGCGTACCACGATCATTATGTCAAGGTCTTTAATATGTCGTGGCAATATATTGACGACACTTTCTATATATTGAGGAAAGCTAATTGTGTGCCCTCTATACTTGTATTGGCCACCTATTGAATGCATGACTTGCAAAATTGGACTGACATGTGCTATGAACATCTCTTCAACCCATGTTAGATCTACAAGTACTCATGGTTGCACTCTTGGGTTCATATCATTTTGAGTTGAAAACTTATGATGAGATACCTATATTTTACATCTCATACACATTGGACTCGTATTGGTATTAACCACATGAATGCCATCTAATGATTCTTCACACACATGGCACATCTGAAATTTAGCCAATTCATCAATCCTTGCACTAATTTGTTTATGTGCAATACCCCATTCTTCAAATCTTATTATCATTCTTTGAAGTTCATTCTCAACTATTGTGGTCTCATGTTCATTTCGAGTTGTTACGGACTATACCTGTGGTTCCCTTTTGGTATGAACCACATGTACAGTGGTCAACAATAATTCTTTCATAGCTTTGAATTTACATTTTCTTTGTTGTTCCCTTTTTCTTTCAGCTTCTTGTCTTCTTTGGTTTTCCTTTTGTCTAGAGCCATATTCACCCTTTGTAATCTATGTCATTCACGATCCTATTTTTTTCGTTCTTATATTTTTTCTGACGATTATTTCTCCCTTTCTAATCCTTTTTGTTCACGATATGGTTTTCTCTATTCTTCTGTATGTTCTGATGATCCTTTCTCTCTTTGTGTTCTAACCCTTTGTCATACTCTGCTTCTTTGATTATCAATAGCTTCATTATTCGTAATATTATCATAAAAATCCATAATTATATTAAAAATACTTTTTTTAAATATACCCTTAAAAAAACTATAAATTATTGAAATCAGTACAACTTATGAATTGTTAAAATTTAATACATATTAATAATATATTAGGATAACCTAACCTATATTACAATATATACAAATATAAAATATATTATACCATATATACATATATACAAATATAAACTATATTATACCATATATAACAAATATAACATATAACATAACATAATATATTACAAATATTATATACATTCTTTTATTTTGAAGCTTACATTAAAATATTTTTTTTCCAAGGAAAAAAGCGTAATTTAATTATTGATATAACCAAATTACAAATCGCAGAAAGCATTCAAAGATGCCTTTCAGATGAGAGTGTCTGGCTAATGCTGCAGAAGTGTATATTGCTCCTAAAAAGAGCAATCCAAACTATATGTACAATATAAGGAGATGTTCAAGGTTCCCAAAGAGGGGCCCCCTAAAAGAGTCTAATCGATGTAGAGACAGATAAAAAAAAGTGTGAACCAAAAAACTGATGTGTCAAAAAATCACAACTGTAGGGATTATATGCCCTCAATGAAAGGCTGATGATAATATTCATAAGCTACTCTGTGTTCAGTAGCCGAGATCTTCCATTGTCCGATGGGAAGGTTCAGTCCCTGATTTGAGAGTAAATCTGCAATGGATTTTCGCTCCCTGTAAACATGTCGACATGAGAAGGTTTCAAATTCCCTCAGTGGGCTCATGACATCATCCAGAATATTGCACAAAAATAGATTATGACACAGTTGAATGTTGTTGACCTAGTTGTTTACAATCATTGAATCTCCGAAAATATGAATATTGGTGCAATTCTTTTCGATAGCAAAACATAGTAAGAGTTTGAGTGCAAAAAGTTCAACAAAATTATTTGTGCCAGGTCCAAGTCCCATTTGTATGTGAAAGAAGGAGGATTGGGTGAGATGTAGAACCACCCCCCCCACAACACTGATCGGTTTCCGCCCCATCAAAATATGCCCAAGGTAGAGCAGGATCATAGAGTTCAGTTGTAATGATGCGAGTGGAGAATAAGTGTTTTTGCTGGGGGAAATATGTAAGGATGTCCGCACTCTGAGATGCTACCAGCTCGGGGACAGAGAGTTTTTCATGAAACAGTGCCTTGTTGTGGGCCAACCAAATTCCCCAGATTACCGGGAGGGGTAAATCTCTAAATGGAGCTGTATCCGAAGAGTTGAACCAAGTTTTCCAAGCCTCTTCTAGTGTGTTACCCAGCCAAAGGTTACCAAAATTCAGGGTGGTGCACAGCAAAGTCCAGATTTGATGTGTAAAGGGGCAGGAGATGAAAAGGTGATTAAGAGTTTCAGAGTCTTGTTTACAGAGAGAGCACCACCTCGGCCCTACGATATTCCATTTTTTCATATTTTCCTAGACCGAAACTTTTTTTGCCAAAGAGCACCACATGAAAAGCTTTGATTTTAATGGGCACTTTGATTTCCAGATCGTATGCCACCACCAAATATTTTCTCCCTCCTCAATTTCTCCAGCCAAATGTTTGTATCCAAGCTTCGGGGTGTAGATGCCCAATGGAGAAGGGGAGCAAATGAAAGTGTCCATGTTGTTGGAGATTTGGACATGTGTAGTTCAAAGAGCAAGAAGATAACCATTCCACGGATCCCGAAAAGGTTATGGAATATGTAGAAGTTTCGAGCTTTTCTTTCCCTGTTGCATGATAGTAGTGGAGTTCGGATAGGCAATGTGAGATAGATGGTGGATATCTTCAGCATGTAGAAAAGCAGTAAGGGGCTGAGGAAGAGTGTGGCGATTTTGGAAACCCAACCATGGGTCCAAACCAATGCGGACCTGTGTGCCATTCCCCACCTTCCATGCAATCCCAGAACCAATAACATGAAAGGAGGAGAGAATGGCTTTCCAGATATCGAGATACCCACAGAAGTTCTAGCAGGACTCTTGACCCAGTTTGAGATGGAGACTAGCTCAATATATTTTTGTGTCACCACTTTTGTCCAGAGGTTATCAGTTGTCAAGAGTCTCCAGCCTGCTTTTGCAGCCAGATATTTTGCAAAAAGATGAATATTTTTGAGACCCCAGCCCCCTTGAGATTTTGGCTTTGCAAGGGTTTGCCACCTAATCCAGGGAGAGACGTGTTTTTCATATTTACTCGACCAAAGGAATCTGAAGCAGATTTTCCAAGTTTTTTCTAAAATTCCTTTTGGAATCCATGCAAGGGACATCCAGTATACAGGGATTGCTTCTAAAATCGATTTTATGAGTATGAGTCTCCCTGCCCGGGAGAGCCACCAGTGACTCCATGACGAGAGACGTTTTTCCAATTTTGCGATTAGCCATCCCCAATCAAATTTCCTGTAATTGTTTGGTATTAGAATAAATCCTGAGTATTTTAAACCAACATCCACGTCAGTGGACGCATAAGGAAAAAGGGTAGAATAGTAACGGGATTCCCGTTCATCCATATTTGACAAGGATGGCGTAGATTTTTGAATGTTTATCTCCATACCCGTCGCCCTTCCAAAGAGGTCCAGAATGCCTAGCAGTGTATCAGCATCCCGTAAGGAGCCGTTACAAAAAAGGAGAATGTCATTAACGAACAAAAGGTGAGTGAGAAAAAGTGAGGTCGAGATACCAATACCTTTGAGATATCCCCTGTGCTTTGCATCTAGAATGGCTCTGCTTAAACCTTCTGCTACCAGTAAGAAGACCAGAGGAGAGAGCAGGCAGCCCTGACGAAGCCCTCTACCTGCATGGAAAAAATTTGATGCTGACCCATTGATAAGAACAACAAAAGATGCTGTAGTGATGCAACTCATGACCCATTTTATGAAGGAGTAATCAAAACCCAGATGAGTCATCAACATTCAAAGGTAGAGCCATCTCACCTTATCAAAAGCTTTTGATAGATCTAATTTTATGACAACCCCTTTTAATTTCTTCTTTTTATAGAGTGAAAGCACTCCTGAGCAACCCGAATGGTTTCATGAATCTGTCTTCCCTCCAGGAAACCAAATTGTTCTAGAGAAATGACTTTTGAGAGGATCTTTTTTAGCCTTTTGGCAATGATTTTTGCCACCATTTTATATGTGATATTGCACAGTGAGATAGGCCGGAAGTCGTTAAAAGAGGTCAACAGGTCTGTTTTGGGAATAAGTGCAATGAAGGTGGAATTCAGGAGTGGGTGGATGTGTCCCCTTGTGCGTGATTCCTTCACCAGATGAAGAAGGTCGGACCCTATTACCTCGAAATATGCCAGGAAGAATTTAATTGTCCAACCATCCGGTCCAGGGATTTTATCCTTCTGGAAGCTATGCAGTGTTTCTTTGAGATCATCTTCTGAAATATCCTCCATGAGGTCCTGATTGTCCTCAGGGGTTATGAAGCCTGGAAAAAATTGAGATATTTGAATGATCTCGGCAATATTTGCTTTGTTATCAGCTCTGTAAAGGGAGGAAAAGTGGGATGTACCAAGAGTTGCAAGTCCATCGAAAGAAGAGATGTTCTCAAGATTATGATTTTGAAGTTCCCATATGGTATTTTTAAGCTTTCTACCATTGGCCAAATCTCTTCTTGGTTATGTAAGAGTTTTCACCTGAGAGCTTCAAGGAGGCCCAATTGAATGAAGGTGTCATGATTCGGAAAACCACACCCCTCTGATTCCTGCGCAATGCGTAGGTCCGACTCAACTTGAGACAGTTCCTGATCATCCCTTTCCTTAGTTTTAAAATCCCAGTCTTTTAGTTTCTTTTTTATATCCAAGAGGTTCTTTGAAAAATGTGGGGCAGCAAAATTCCCCTCTGCAGGGCAGAATGGCACCCTGTTTTCCTTGATGATCTGGGTAACATCCTCTTCTTTTAGCCAGGCAACACAAAGCTTGAAAGGGCTCGGTGGTTTAAAATCATCTCCCTTTATCTCAAGTAAAATGGGAGAGTGGTCTGATAGTCCTCCCATGTCCACCCATTGTCAAAATTTTAGATTTTGACCAAGGAGATGTTCGGCCAGGATAAAACGATACAGTCTTTTTGCAACCCTTTGATCACATGTTCTGTGATTAGTACAAGTAGGCTTAATCTTATCAGGTAAGAGGTCCACCAACTTGTGATCAAGTAAGAGTTGTTCAAAAAATTCCACCTGTTGATCCGGTCTGGAGCTGAGACCCCAGATTTTGTGATTTCCTAGAGAAAAATTTAAATCTCCTCCAATGATCAAATCTTCCAAGTGGAAGAAAGATTTCTGTTTTAAGAAGTCCCAGAAGGAGACTTTATCCTCATAGGTTCCATAGATATTTAAGATATTGAAGTTGGTATTTAACACCGCATGATACACTTCCACCCCTAAAGTCGAACGCAACCCCCAAGAGTTTTTTAGTCTGACAGTGTGGGTATTCCAGCCAGTGTCAATACCACCCAAGAGTATCCAATGCTCGAAATTCCATATATGGGAAGAGAGAAAGAAGAATGGATGTGACTCCCTCTTCAGGTCCCATAGTTTCTTGTAGAAGTAAAACATCGGGCTGATGCAGTGCAATCATCCTCTTTAGGGCAATTTTTTTGGTCTCACTTGCCAACCCTCGACAATTGAGGGATAAAATATTCATAGGTGAACCCCAGACTGGGATTTCCCTGCTCTAAACACCCTAAAGATGGATTTATGTTTACCGTTTGCAGGTTCCAAAAGAGCACAATGTTGTGTCGTGGAGAGATGGGTTGGTCGACCCTTGCATTTTCCTTTGCCAAGAGGCTGTGTATTTTTCCCAATCCCCTTAGATGGGATGGAGACAAATTGAACAGGAAGAATATCTCCCGATCTGAGTCGAAAATGGAAAGGATGGGAGGAAGTAGAGGCAATGGGAAGCACCAGACAAGGGGAGGGAGAGGTAAGAGGGGGGGAGGAGGAAAGAGGAGAGGGGGAAGGAGGAGGGACTGAAGAGGAGAGAGGGACAGGAGAGGAGGTGGTTGAGGGGAAGGGGGGCTTAGGAGGTAGGGGAGAAGAAGCAGGGCGAGCGCCAGTGGTTGTAAGGGGTGAGGGGATGTGCAAGGAGGCTAGAAAATCAAAACTAAGAGAATGAAAATTTTCAACCAAAGTGTTGATATGAGTAGGGAGAGAAGTCTGCATACCTGAAGCCGCGTGATCCAGTGGTAGTTGTGTGGTGGTATCCAGTGACGTCGGGGGAACTTCAACCATCCCGGGAGAAGCAATAGATGGGGATTTAGTTGAAATATTCGCTTGAACACTCTGATCATAAAGGTGAACCACATCAGAATCGTCACTTTTTCCCAGCTTGTGAGAGTCGGTAGAGTCCACCGAGGGCCCGTTAGCCACCATCCCTTTTTTTGGCCTATCCACCCGCTCGGAGAAAGATTGTTTGCAGTTTCTAGTAATGTTTCCATAGACATGGCATCTGTGGCAGCGGAAGGGGACGCCTTCATAGTCAAGGGTTTGGATTCTAGTTGCTCGTCCCCAAATAAAATTTAGGCTCTCCCTGAACCCCGAGCGGAGGTTTAAAGAGACAAGGATCCTGGCCACCGTCATTCTTCTTGTCTGAAGGAAAGACATATCAGTGTCAATGAAAACCCCCAATCAATTACCAATGTCCCGAAAAGATTCCTAGGTCCAGAATTCCCAGGGAAGGCCAGGGAGTCTAACCCAAACGGCACCGTATCAATTCTTTCACTATCTACATCGAACATCGGAGTCAAATTTTTCAGAACAAGTGGAGTGTTTCCAAAGCTCCAGTGTTTTTTTAAAATAGTTTCCACGTCCTCCTTGCAGCGCAACTTGAAAACGAACCATCCCCGGGAGAGGACAGTGATTTTTGGCTTGTAGTTCAAGAAAGTAGCCCAGTTTGTGTCAACCCACCGATCCAGTTGGTCTAAACTGGGGTATTTCCCGCGTGCTCTATCAACAACGGTTGTTTTCGCCATCGCCAAAGACTGGGCGACCGTAACGTTTTTCCCACAAATCAGATTGAGGAGATTCTGTGAAGTTTTGAGGCACTTATCCATTTTCTTACCTCCCCCCGGTGGAACACCCGAAGAGCAAGGAGGGATTTTTGAACCCAAACCAGAACCAGAAACCGATCGGTCCGTCAGATGAGTATCCTCCAGAGGACAGCCCCGCTGATCAGAGGGTTGTAGCAGTGAAGCGATGAAGCCCTCCAGATTTAGTGGTGAGGGTAAAGCTAGGTCCTGGTCCAATGCAGAGTCTGAATCGTGGTTAAGATTCGAAGGCCAGCGCGCGGCCAAGAAATCATAGCTAGGCCCATATAAATGTTCCCCCCGGTATTTCGGTATATGTTCAACAACAGTGCGATCTACATCCGTGATCATAGGAGCTCCAATGTCTGACCGCAGTGGAGGTTCGAACAGTCAGAAACGGGTTGCTACAAAGGAGTGGAGCTAAAGGTCTGGAGGAGAACAACAGAAAAAATGGGTCATCAGAAACCACAATGTTATGTGGGTTAAGGTTACCCCCCAGTCCCGCCGAGGAAACCGTAGTGCAAGGTTGGGAATCGGGTAAACCACCGCAAGTAAACGGATGCCCAGATGTCGCCATCTCCGGCCCTGAAAACAGTGAAAATTTTGCAGTAAACGGAGGCCGATAAATTGAGGGAGAAGTAAAAATGGTTTTACCCTCAAAAGGGTCTATAGTATAGTCCACAACGTCCTCCCACGTTTCCCCATCTGACGCAAGTGAGACCCGCAACCTGACGTCATCTGTTGGCGCCATTCCCAAGGTCGGCGAAAGGTCTGGTACAGTAGGGAGCTGCCTCCTGCAACCCCTCGGGGAGATTCCTCCTGCAACCCCCTGTGTTAGAGAACCCTAGTTGTCGCCTGCATCATTCCCCTTACATTACAATATATTACAAGTATAACATATATTAAGATCTATATGTAACACATAACAACAAAGAAACATTTAAAAACACATATGCTATTAAAACATAACATATAACATAATATATTACAATTATAACATATATCACAATTCATACGTGACATATAGTAACATATAATGGCAAAGAAAGGAGTTGTCAAAACATTTGATGATTTAGTTTGGATGGGGCTTTTCATTGAAATTCAGTTTTTTCTTATTTGCAAAATCTGAATTTAATTATGTTTTAATAACGATTTTGATGGTAGAATCAGATTCAACACCATCAAAAACCCTTGGGGCACTTAAAATTTCAGAATTTAATAGTTGTAATCAAGATTTTAAAAAATTTATGCCAGATTTTTTCAAAATCATGTGGAAAAAATTCTATTCAAAATCATAGAACTTTTAAACTTCACGACAAAAAAAGGTTCAAAAATGAAGAAACACCGACATATGTTATTAAAATCCTCCAGGTCGACTTGCAAAATAAAATACTAATTCGTATTGGCTCAGCTCTATGGAGATGGGATTTTCGGATGATGCTGCGCAGGCATGGGACAGGTATATTAACAAACTTAACTGCATTAGATGTCGTCTTTCAATGGATAATGACACCTTAATCTGGAACAATAATAAAGCAAATGGGGTGATCACGGAAAAGCTGGCATATAAGGAAATCATTAGTCAATGGTGTGTATTACATGGAAATTGGTGGTTTAGGGTTATGTGGAAGTGGAATATTCCACTCAAGATTAAATGTTTCATGTGGCAAGCTTTAAGGGGTGAGCTGAAAACATGGGTAAACCTTCTCAAAAGAGGTTGGAAGGGACCTAGTTACTATTATCTGTGCAAAGGTAATTTGGAAAATGCTAACCACATTTTTGTTGAATGTATTTACACCAGAACAATCTGGAGCTCGGTTATCAAACACCTCAGATTGAATAATCAATGGGGGACTGGGTTATTTGAGGTCTATGCACTTGATTGGCTTAGAAACTGCAAAATCCTTCCTTTCCTTCCGGCAATTATCTCTTGGGCTATATGGAGAATTAGGAACGAATATATCTTTGAGAATCTGGTCCCTAATATTCCAGGTGGATGCAATAGAATTGTCACAGTATTAAAGGACCTTAGCCATGTCATCAGTTCTGGCTCTATCAGGAAGGAAAGTATTTTCTCCTTTTCACATCAAAAACCTGTCACATTTTTTGATGGGGCAGTAACCAATGGTTTATGTGCAGTCGGGGGTGTGATATATATCAGCAATGAACATTTTTTCACTCTAAAGATGAACTGTGGTGTTGGCACTAACACTAAGGCAGAACTACTAGTGCTTTGGTGCGTTCTTACAGTTTCTGCTTTGTTTGGTTTTTCTGAACTAATTGTTTTTGGGGATTCACAGGTGACGATCAAATGGGCTCGGGGTGAGCACAACTTAAATGTTGAGACACTATTTCAGTGGTGTTGCAGAACCAAAGGAAAAAAATTGTCGTTCAGTGACATAACATTTCAGCACATTTATAGGGAGCATAACACTATGGCTGACAACCTCTCAAAAGTTGCTTATGATGGTGAAGAAGGGTTAATTATCTGGGAAGAGTATTTTGATATGCAGCTCGAGGAGCAGGGTTCCTTCCAAATTTTTTACTACTAGTCCAGATGGTTTTTCTAAACAACAATGATTATAATGTCTTTTCATATGTAAAACTTTTATCAGTTTTTATTTGCAAATTTGGACTAAGATGATTATCAGTCCATGGGAGTATCAATCATTTATTTTGACACAGACTTTATTTGTACTATTTGATTCACTTTTTTGAATAACAATAGTATGTTTTTTTCCGCTGAACCAAAAAAAAAAAAAAAAAAAAAAACTAAGCCTCCCATTAAAAGAGCTAAAATAAACGTAACATATAACAGAAAATTAAAAGCGAGCTAAAATAAACGTAACATATAACAGAAAATTAAAAACATGAGGTAAGATAAGTTTGTAAATGATTTATTTCGGGGATTAAAGTGAGATGTTATTAAATTAGTGATTCCAAGTTTGTAAGGGGACGTTTCACTCGAGAGAAGGCAAATTAGTGAGACAAAACCTTCGGGACACTTCTACATTTCATGATTTTTTTTTATGATTCTGCCATTGCTTCACGTCTTGCCTCACTCGATAACGAAGGTTAAGGACATTGAGAGGGATTTTTTTTGTGTAAATAATACAATGTAGGGTAATTCTTGATTTAGCGAAAGATTTCATCACCGCATTTGTTTATTGTCCATTCTATGCTTGTGAAGCAATAGTGTTGTAACCTATCAATAATGTGGGCTACGATTTCAACCGTATACATCGGGAGATCATGAGTTGTATATTGTGATAATCAAATCGCTTTTCAAAAATATCATGCAATTTTCGGTTCTCTATAAGTTCAAGCATGGAAAAGTTGGGTACGTGAAAGATTGGTTACGATTATGCCATGAAATCATCTTTGAATTTCCCTTCTTAGGTAGATTGAATTTTTACTTTGGCCCCGGGGTCGCGGGGGGAAGCAACCCGCTATCTATTACAAATGACACATCCCTGGGCAAAAAAGCTATCTCAATGGGGGCTCGCATGGGGGGTTTGGCCCCATATTTCTCTCCATTAAAGACGCGCAGTGCTCGGAAAAATAAGAAGGTTATTCCCTTGGGGGTGGATGACGCTTACAAATTATCGAGTTCCCCCATTTCTTCTGATACCAGGGCTCTTAGAGGAATCAAATCCCTTGCCAGGGGTCGTTAATGATCTTTTTCTCACTAAACATCCGGGATGTGGGGGGCCTCCCAAAGAAATTGGCTCTCAAGCGTGTTCTTCATATTATTAATCCTGATTTAGTATTCCTTCAAGAAACTATGGTTAGTGGTGAGAAGGCCCGTATTCTCTTTAACAAAATAAAACCGGGTTGGCTGGTGTGTTCGGTGGATGCTTTTGGCCTGTCTGGTGGGCTCTTGGTGGCATGGAACCCTGGGGTTCTAAGGCTCAATCCCTTTATTATCTCATTGGGAATTCTCCTTTCTGGCAACATCAGGGGATCTGATAAAAACATGAATATTGTAAATTTTTATGGTCCCTATTGTGACAGGGAGGCATTCGGGGACCTTACGTGCTCGGGGCACTTACTGGATCTGGAAAATTTGATTCTTGCAAGTGATCTGAATTTTTCTTAGGGGGCTGAGGAAATTTGGGGTCACTCCACAAGAAGGGACCCCCTGGGTACATACTTCAAGGATCTCTTCTCAAAATATCATCTGATTAATGTGGCTTCTCATCCTTTGGCACCAACTTGGACAAATGGTAGGAAGGATGGGAATCTGATCTCTAAGCATATTGATCGGTTCTTAATATCGAAACTACTCTTAAACTGCTTTCGGAATTACCGATCATGGATTCAACAGATTCATATTAGTGATCATCTCCCTATTATCTTACAATTTGATACTGAGTTATCCCACCATCCTTATCCTTTCAAATTCAATTCTACCTGGTTAAAAGATCTGGATTACACATTGGGTGTGAGAAATCACTGGTTACAGGTTGATGCCTCTGGTGAACGATCTGCGATGGATAGGCTGGCGGTGAAATTAAAATCCTTGAAAGACTATACTATTCTATGGGAAAGAAATAAGAAAGTTGCGATGGTTGTAGACCTCATTATGTTGGAAAAAGAGATTGGTAACTTGTTGGAACTATCACTGCGATCTGGTCTCGCCCCCACTGATCGGTCCAAACTATCAGTATTGGAGGAGAAAAAATTGAAAATCCTACTCTTGCATGAGGAAACATGGCGCTTAAAAAGCCGTGCTCTTTGGCTCAATGCTGGTGATTTGAATACCAAATTTTTTCACTGTGCTGCAGATTCTCGCAGAATACAGAACACAATTCGGGATCTCAATGACCATGCTGGTCGATGGATTCGGGGAGACATGGATCTCATGACTAAGGCTACTCACTTCCAGAATTATTATTGTGATCCTAAAAATACAACACTGTCAGAACAATTCAAGATTATTAAGGAATACCCAAGGATGTTCAATGACGTGGAGGGGGACAATATATTTGAGGCTGTCACCCTGGTGGAAGTAGAAATCATTTTACGTGGTTTTGCTAAGGACAAATATCATGGCCCTGATGGGTGGGCGGTGGAACTGTTCCTCCACTTCTTTGACATTATGGGGGGGGACCTTCGGGATGCTGTGGATGAGTCTCAGAACATGGGACTGGTCTATGGGGCACTTAATACCACCTACTTGACTCTCATCCCAAAAACTTCTCATCCATATAATTTTGATGAGTTTCGGCCTATTGCCTTATGCAATCTGGTCTACAAGATTATATCCAAGATTATTGTTGTACGAATTAAGCCGATTCTCTTGAAACACATCTCTATGGAACAGTTTGGTTTTTTGGAGGGCAGGCAGATACTTGATGCGGTGGGGGTGGCACAAGAGGTTTTTCATAGTATTAAACAGAAGAAAATTAATGCTCTTATCCTCCAATTGGATCTGGTGAAGGCATATGATCGTGTGGACTGGAATATGATCAGACTGATACTGATACAAATCGTACTACCCTGGAAGGTGATGAAATGGATTATGGCATGTGTTTCTACAATTAATTTTGATGTGCTCATTAATGGTCAGCCGACAAACTTTTTTAAGGCCTCCAGGGGTCTCCGACAGGGTTGTCCTCTCTCGCCCCTCTTGTTCCTGCTGATTATAGAAGGCTTGAGCCTCACTATTCATAAGGGAAAATGTGAGGGCTCCATTGTGGGCATTAAGGTTACCACTGGTATATCTATTACTCATTCACTCTTTGCGGATGACGTCATGCTCTTTGGTTTGGGCATACTTGCTGAATGGATACAATATAAGAAAATTTTGGATTTCTTCTACTCGGTATCGGGTATGATTATAAGCATGCTTAAATCACACTTTTTGAAACACTCAGTGGAGACAGATGTGGAACAGTCGATTGGAATGCTATTACCTTTAGACTTCAAAGATTTGGAGGGTGGCACAAAATATTTGGGATATTTTGTCAAACCATCGAATTATTTGGTAAATGACTGGTCTTGGCTATTAAGACGTTTTGACTTAAGGATTGGTCAGTGGCGTATGTGACATTTGTCCATGGGTGGTAGACTCACACTGGCTAAAGCGGTATTGCAGAATCTGGGGGTCTACTGGTTCTCACTTTGCAAAATACCTAAGTCTATTCTCCGCCTTATACGCGGGAAATTTTTTAGTTTCTTATGGTCTGGTGGGGTGAAAAATGGAAAATATCACTTGATCAAATGGTCTTCGTTTGATCAACCTTGGGATCTGGGGGGCTGGGATATCAAACACCTGGATCTTTTTGTGAATGCCCTACATGCAAAGAGTTTGTGGCATGCTCTTTTCGTTGATTCTGTGTGGGGCAAGATAATTCGGGCAAAGTATTTAAAAAACACTCGGTGGTCGATCGGTTTAGAATGGGACAGCCTTCGTCATCTGGGGTCTCTAACATCTGGAATGGGCTCTTGGGGTCGTTCAATACCATTTCCCAATGGCTCTCGTGGGTTCCTGGTAATGGACGGGAGATTAGGCTTGGAACTGATCCTATTTTGGGGGGATCCTCGACTTTTCTTCTGTCACCAGCTTTAATGTCACACCTTCGGGCAAAGGGTTTCTATTCACTGGCTCATGCAGCGTGCCGGAATGGCGGTGTGGGAACTAAATGGATCTCTGCGCCCTAGTTGGGGCTCTATGGTGCCTTAGGAAAGGAATGGGCTGATTATCTAAGATCTTTTTGTCAAGCCAATATACAACTTTCTGAGACTCCTGATCGTCTGGTTTGGTCGTGGGATGTGGCTCATGGTTCGGTGACTGCAAAACTTGCTTATGCTTCTTTATTTGCTGATATTCAACTTGAGAATCACTCGTGGCATCACAATATTTGGAAACTTTCCCTCCCTTTAAAAATCAAATGTTTCATTTGGTTGGCTTTGAGCAACAGAATCCTCACATGGGATAATTTGTGTCTTCGTGGTTTCGTTGGTCCTGGATGGTGCCCTTTATGCTACCTTCAGGGAGAATCAGTAGATCACCTCTTTGTTACATGCTCTTTCATACAGGATCTTTGGAAAATTATTGTTTTTTACTCCAGCTTACAGATAATCTGGCGCCCCACCACACTTATCGATTGCCTTGGCTCCTGGATCCGGCATTCCTTCTCAAAGATGGAGCTACCTTGTTTTATGCTGTGGGAAGTTTGGAAGGCCCGTAACAACCTGATTTTTTAGGGCACTATACCACATTTGGAGTGGATTTGTGGTCGAACTATCGCTACTCATAAGGAATACATTTCTCACTCTGGACATGGAGGGGGCTGTCTTAAAAAAATCATGTTTTATCCTGGACGTCGGTTGACCCCTCCGGTCTTGGTATACCCCTGTGGATTTTTTGATGGGGCTGCTGCTGGAAGTCCTGGTGTGTGTGGGGCCGGTGTGGTGCTACATCTGTCTACATCATGTTTTTTTCGCATCCAATTAAATCTGGGATCAGGCTCCAACACTCGTAGTGAATTGTGTGCACTTTGGCTCCTCTTGTATTTTGCTCGTTCCAGGAAGATATCGTCTCTTTTGATTCTGGGAGACTCCTCATCCATCATCTCCTGGGCTTTGGGTACTACCCCACTCAAGGTGATGTTACTCTGCTTTTGGTTGGTGGCGGTCCGGAAGCTTATCAACAAATTTGATCACACATATTTCTATCATATCTTTCGAGAGGTTAACATGGAGGCTGACCAGCTCTCAAAGTTAGCTTTGACCTCTCCGGTGGGGATCATCCTGTGGGAGGAGTGGCGAGGGGACTTTCTTTTCTCCCGTGGCACATTTGACATGCATTGGTCTTGATTCCTTTGGCTCGGTACACCTGTTATGAGGTATTTTTGGTATTCTTGTGGTCATCATATCTTTTATATTTGTGTTAATATATCCTTGTGCAGGTCAATTGCACTATTCTCCATCAACTACTTGTTGATCCGGTTTTTGTTGCGGCACTATTCTATTTTGCGGATGTATATCTTTTGGGCATACCACCTGTGGTTCCGTCATTCTGTTTTTTATGAGCCTCATGATGGATGCGCCCGTATGTTTTGGACGCTCTATGCTAGGCCTGTTTATTTGTTGCTGGTTATATGGTCATGATGGGCCTCGTCATTGTGCAGTTGTATTTGCACTTGGTTCCCTATTATATGATGCATCTTGTACGCTGGTTTTTCGGTCTTTATGGCACATATTTGGCATTTTGTTTTATTGGGACAGTTTTATCTTGTGCCTGTGGGTTGTAATATTTACTGTACTATGCTGGACATATTCCTGTGTGTTTTTTTGACATTTGGAACATTTACTATTTCGCATTATTAATAGTAAGATAAATTTTTCGATGGAAAAAAAGGTAGATTAAATTTTTATTTGTGATTTATTTTGTTTGTTATATTCATATTTGTTTTATTTTATTTATATTCTTATATTTTTATTTAAATTTTTATGACCACATAAATTTAAATTTATATGGTCGACCTAATAAATGTATTTTTTCTTTTTATTATTATTATTTAATATACATGTTATCAACAATCCTTTAAATAATATATATTAATTTTTTTATTATAATAATATAATTTAAAAATATATATATAATTTTAAAAATCAATTTATTGATTGAAATTATTTGGGTGAGACTTGGGTTAAAATATCGTGTAAATCTTAAGCTAATGTTAACACTCGACTCTGGTAAAAATGATATGTCCAAAGACACATCTAAATGGGGTCCCACTTAAAAGAGGTGCCTCCCCTTCTAGACTTATTAGAATGAACCAATGTCTTATTAAGGAACCCAGGTAGGGAGAGTATGAAACTTACCTCCTCACTATTCAAACTATTAACCCTACATGGTTATATATATATATATATAAGTTAGTTTGGAGATAGACCTACATATTATTGATTCTATTAGCAAGCTCAATCATTTCTAAATTTGCTTTTATCATTTTTATGGTTATTGAGTTTAATGCTTTGATTCAAATTTTAATTTTATAAATATTTTCATCATTTTTCTTCTTATTAACTTTAATGCTTTGAAATTATGAATTTAATTTTAAAAATTGTTTTTAAAATTATAATTATGTATCACAATGACTTGTTTATATGGTATGACATCCTACACATGTCAATTTTAACAATTAAATCCAAGTTCAAGTTTGCAAGGTGGAAATGGAAATGGTTTATTTGAAGTAATTGCACCGTGCATTGTGATAAAGAGTTCTTTGCAACTAACTATCTTTCTTGTATGACCAATCTCAATAGCGAGAGAGACACCCTTGCCACAGAGCTAGCTAAGCAATGTGTAAGTGTTGGGAGCAATGCCACAACTAACCTTCCCTTGTTATTGAGAATGATACATACAAGTGCTTGGCCCCTAGCCATTTTAGAGGCAACCTCTTAAACTTACACAATGGGTGAACAATGGATGGGAGCATATATTAGTAGATCCTTAGCCTCCTATTGAAGCATGGGGGAAACCCCTAAGGATAAGAATGACCCCCTCTCGATGCTAAATTATTATTCATTGTTGACAAATGTAATGTTTTGTGTTGGTTAACTAAGAATTTTATCGTGTTCTTATTACTATGTTGATGGTGCCTTTAAACCACGATTGTAGTATTTTTTAGTGTATATAGTCAAGTTTATAAATTGAACAATCAACTATTAATTTTATTAAGTATTTTTGCTCTTGCTTGTGGTCATTACACACACACATATTAACAAACATTGTTACTTTTGTATTATAATGGGGTTCGACCAAATTGTCCAACACATGAATACAAAATATGATAGGTAGTATATCTTTAAGATTTCACAATTCTTCAAATTTTCCACAAAATTACTACATATCTGCCATATTCTCAAAATTTTGTTCCTAGAGCTAGCTACATGGCTTGTATACAACCTTGGAGAATGTCCTAATAAAAAACATATTGACAAAAGATAGAAAAGTTTATAAAGTGTTGGTTCCATACCCATGAGGGGTGTTTTGCTTGCTTCCCGCCTTTGTTGAAAAGATGGTTGAAGTTTGCTCACATGCACTTTTGAAATTTTGTTGGATTGTATCCTCTTCTTGAGTTACCATTTGATCCATGCCTAGACATCCAACAAACGAGATAGGGGAAACTAAATTCCTTAACTCCTCGAACCTAGGTCTCTGCTCTAACTCCAATATCTTAACTATGCCTTGTATAACTTTAATCTTCTACTCGGCTTCCTAAAGCCTACCAATATTGCTTTCTTCTCCAATTTCCTCTTGAATTTGTTTTCCTTTGAGATTTTCTAATTTGGCCTTCATATTAATTCATTGCCTTTGTAACAACTAGATGTCCCTAGAGTGCTTTTGTTCCCAGTCTACAAACTGTTATCCAAACTTTTGAACTCTCACATAAGGCACACTTGTTGGATGCTTGTGGCAGTTGTCCATCATTCTAATGGTATTCTTACCATCGATTCCAAGAACAAACATTGTTGTTATTTCCCAATCTTGCAAAGACATATTGGAAATGAAATTCTACCCTTGATATAAAAATGAGATTCCAAGTGACAAGCCAACAAAAGGGATAAAGCTTAGAGCTCTTTTTAATCTCCACAAATCATTAAAGAGGGAGAATGAGGAGAAGAGGTTGGGGAATTATCTAGAAGTGAACAATAAAACCACACACCTTTCACATCCCATTGGGACTGAGAACATAAGCATTTCCTTCTACACAGTCATAATGAGGAAAGCATGATAGATGTGGCCCAAATTCAATTCATCAATCCTAGAGTACTTACATCGCCATTTGTCAAAATCACCAAGTGGCGTGATTGAAGGATTTAGAGGCAAGTTAATTCTTATGGAATGTTGGAATTTTAAATGCAGTAACAATAACGATCACTGAAAGATAAAACAAGCACATCATAGACAATAGTACACAATAATTTATCCTAGGAAAACCCTCGTGGGGCAGAAAAACCCAGTAAAATTCTTCTATATAGATTTGTCAGAATGTACAATAGTATTCCTCATGCAATGACCCAAAAACAAGAAGACTCCAAAAGCGACTGTTCACTTGACTCTATTTCTCCTACTCATGTGAATTTGATGAGTGAGTGAGGTGACCAGATGAGGAGGGCGAGCTCCTCATTTATACTAATCAATGACTTGACATTTTTCCCCAACAGGGCCGACTTGACTCTCCTAACAGGGCCGACTTTTCCAGTTAACAATAAAATACTCTTTTCTGGATCTTTCTATGCCGACATAATAGTTAGGGTTTACATTGACTCTTTCAATGACTTTTACATAATCAATTACATCAATAATAATTCTCGAAGGAAGTACAATAAAAATTATACAAATAAGAATATATTCTGAACTTACATTCTTCAACACTCCCTCTTAATAAAGAAGGTATTCTTATGACATCCTCACCATTGTCTTACCGTTGATGCACTTCTTGTACTTTGACTATTGATATCTGACATCTACCGAATCTACATATCATAAGAAGTTTCATAGAGCCAACCCTTTTTCATGTTGGATGTGCCTTATAGTGCCAGCCCTTTTTCATGTTGGATGTGCCTTTCTACAGAGACATCCCTTTTTCATGCTGGATGTATCTATCTTGCATACCTAGCCCTCTTTCATGCTAGATGCAAACTCCTACAAAGCCAGTCCTCTTTCATACTGGATGTAGCCATCTTGCAGAGCCAGTCCTTTTTCATACTAGATGTGCACCACTACAGAGCCAGTTCTTTTTCATATTGGATGTAGATATCCTAAAGAACCGGTCCTTTTTCATACTGGATGCGCACCACTACAAAGCCAGTCCTCTTTCATACTTAATGTAGATATCCTGCAGAGCCAATCCTTTTTCATACTGGTGCACACCACTACAGAGCCAATCCTTTTTCATATTGGATGTAGATATCCTGTAGAGCTAGTCCTTTTTCACACTAGATGCGCACCACTATAGAGCCAATCCTTTTTCATACTGGATGTAGATATCCTATAGAGCTAGTCTTTTTTAATACTGGATGTGCACCACTACCGATCCAGTCCTTTTTAATACTGGATGTAGAAATCCTGTAAAGCCGGTCCTTTTTCATATTGGATGCAACTGTCCTACAGAGCTGGTCTTTTTTCATACCGGATGCAACTATCCTACAGAGTTGGTCCTTTTTCATACCAGATGTAGTTGTCCTCTTCCACAAACCGAGTAAGACATCTAGTGGGTCCAACCCATGAGCTCCATTACGTTGCACAATACAACTACCTGCCTTACCTCACCGCTCGTCCAAATCCTCTCATAGCTTAGGAGACTCAATTACATCGCATGACCCGTGAATACATGCTACCGCATCCAAGTTAATCACTCCCTCTTGATCTAGACCACTCCAAGCTTATCCCTGAAGTACTTGAACTTCACCCTTGACAGAGGCTTGGTCAACACATCGGTTATTTGTGCCTTGGTTGCTATATACTAGAGCCTCATTGCTCCCTTATGCACCATATCCTTGATATAGTGGTACCGGATCTCAATGTGATTCGACTTGTCATGAAACACAAGGTTCTCAGACAACTTCACATAGCTATGGTTGTCACAAAAGACACAAGTCGCCTCTAACTTGAGATCAAACAATCATGTAAGAAACTTCCTAAGCCACACTGCCTCGCAGCTTGCCGAACAAGCTTCCATATACTCGGCTTTGGCTGTGCTGAGTGCCACACTCATCTGCTTCCTATTGAACCATGAGATCATACCCGATCCCAAACTAAAGCAACACCCTGATGTGCTCTTTCTATCCGTGACACTCCTAGCCCAATACGCATCAACATAACCCTGTAGGTTAATCTTTTGATCTGATGCATATATGAGGCCATAGTCAACCGTACCCTTTAGGTACCTCAGCACATGCTTTGCTACATCCAAGTGAACATGTCTCGGCTCTACCATATACTGACTCATAGTGTTCACCACAAAGCATAAATATGGCCTCGTGTTCATTAAGTACATCAATGAACCAATCATATGCCTATATACCGTGGCATCCACCAGTTCTGAAGAAGTATCACTCAACAACTTTAGATTCGATGCCATAGGTGTGGCCATGGACTTCCAATCCATCATCTTGAATTTCTTTAGGATCTCTTCTGCATATCTTTTCTAGATTATGCCACACCGTATCCTAGGTGCCTTTTTCAAATCGTACAAGGCCTTCTTCATTCTGCACACATGAGTCTTCATGTCGTGTGTCTCACTTCTACTACACCATTCAGGAAAGTTGTCTTCACTTCCATCTGGTGTACCTTCCACTTCATCACTGCAACCATCGCAAGTATATATCTAATTAAAGTGTACCTTGCTACAGGAGCAACAACTTCTCGTCACAAGCGGCTCCCTTGTTTTGGGCGAAATCATGATCCTTGCCTTGTACTTCTGTAGTATGCTTGATTTTATAAATTTGCTTGAACCTTCACCACTTGTTATTTGGAACAATTCTTTATCATTGTTCTCTTGTAGGTCACACGATCTTTCCTACAAGTTCAATTTAGTCAGATGATTAGTATCATTCCATGTAATGACAAATTCTTATGCATAATGTACATATTCATGTGACCAATGCATCTTAGCCAATGCTCCAGTACAACACTCATCCATACCCCGTATACACATTGTAACTATCTAGATGCCTTCCATCTCTACCAGAAAATATTATTAAGAGTGTGCACTACTCTTAATCATGTTAGAAAAGAGGTTTCATCCTAGACTAGCTCCATCTAGGGCTCATGAGATATTGTACAACACTATAGGCCACTTACCAACAACATGTACCACATGAGCCTACTGCTAGTCAATCTAAGTCATCTATAAGTGCATAAAAGAAAAAATTGTATCACACATCTAAATGTAACTGTTATGAGCAAGATTTTTCAAAATAATCAGGAATTCAAATCAGAGTAAATACTTATCTTTCATGTGTTTTGTAGGCTCCCTCTTGGTTTCTGCCTCCTTGCAGAAGTTACTGGCGTTTCTAGAAGCATGCTCTGCTCCATCATTCGATTTTGAAGACCTTGATCTTCTTCATCTAGTCTAAAACTTTCTGAAGTATTCATCCTTGGTCCTCATGTACTGGATTCAAAGTCTCCTTTGCTTTTTTTATCACTTCTTGAAAATTAACTCTTCACGTTCTTGCCTCGTGCACCTGCTTTGCATATGCATTCATGTTTTGTTTGGATCTCGGGTAGACCGATCACCATTTTGCTTATGATCGGTAAAGCCTAGTATGTATGCAAACCTTCTGAGCCATAGTTCACTTGGTTCCACATTGTCATAAACCAATGCTCGATTTGAGCAAGACTCCCTCTTGCTCTGTAAAAGTTCAAGACATATTCTTCATCACTTGAAGAATCCTCTTTTGCTTTCTTCCTTACAGGTTCATCATACTCCGCAATATGAGCATGATGCCTTTTCTTGTTTTCCTTCTTGGGACAATTCCTAGCAATGTGTCCCATCTCATCACAATGGTAGCATTTGAAGCTTGAAAAGTCTCTAGGATATCTTCTACCCTTGTGTGATTTCTTATGATGATGTTCTTCTTTCTTGCCTCTATTGGCATGAGCTGCCAGAGCTTGATTATCTTCATCTCCTAACTTTTCTTCTCTGGCTGCAATCCTTGCTTCCTCCTGAGTGCATGATTCTAAAAGTGCACTAAACAATATAAGATTATTCCTAGAACATGTCCCTTGAATATATGACTCCCATGATCTTGGAAGACCATTTAGGGTAGTCATCACTAGTTTTGCATTTTCAACCTAGTCTCCAATGGCACTTGATTGATCTCTGATGTTGGAGACCCTTGTGAAGTAAGATTGGATATTTTCATTGCTTTTCATATTCAAAACCTTGAGTTGGGTCCTCAAGGTCATCTTCCTATTTATGTTGGTTCCTTCAAAATAGTCCCTTCACTGCATCAAACATCTCTTTTGGAGTTTTCAGAGATGAGATGTGCGGGATCAAGTGATGTGAGTTAAAGAAATGTAACTGCAGAAGATATTCTAAATGTACTTGTTTATTGTATTATTGTATTTCTCCTTCGGGAGATGTCATTGATGTAATTGATAATGTCAGAGTCATTGAAAGAGTCAATGTAAACCCTAACTGTTAGGTTGGCCTGGAAATATCTAGAAAATAATATTTTATTGTAAAGTGTATAGATCGGCCTAGTTAGGTGAGTCAAGTCGACCTAATTAGTAAAAAGGTCAAGTCACTTGTTTAATAAATAGGAGGTTGAGTTGCTCATTTGTATCACTCATCTCACTCACTCAAGCTCGCATAAGAGAGAGAGAGAGAGAATGAGAGAGAGAGAGAGAAGTTCGTTGGTGAAGGAGAGAATTTGTTTTGTCTTAGGGTTTTTATCTTGTATTGGTGAATTCTATATTGAAGAAGTTTTGTCGGGGTTTTCTCCCTTGTGGTTTCCCCGAGAGAAATTTTGTGTTCTTTGTGTTGTTGTGCTTGTATTTCTTTTAGTGATCCTATTTTCTAATGTTATTATGCTAAACAAAGTAAAAACTAGTCATCTTGGAATTTTCGCTATAAATAACTTTTGGAGAAGGCTCGGGATATGAAATGCAGAAAAACCAAATATGAAATGTTCATGTACCTTGTGTGCGAGTTTCAGCCTCATATTCGTTGTACTTTAGGAGATATGAGCCATGCAAATTAGGGTTCCAGCATCCTCCATAATTCAGTTTTAAAAAGGTGACCTAGAGAGAAATGTTATATCTCTCGCTAGGAATATCCAAATTGAATTATGTAAGATGTTCCAGAAATTGCACGGACTGTAGTTTCTCTGGTATGAGTTTCAGAACCCTAATATGAAATAGTGGCACGTGGAATTATGTACAAGATCGCTATACTGAAACAATCCATAAACAGGTCATCTTGGGAAACTTAGCATAAGTTACACTTGGTGAATCCAATACCGCTCTAACATATGGGGTTGTATATAGGACATATCATACTATCCCAGGACGAAGTTTCAGACCTTGAGGAGCATAAAGTATGGAGATACAGTAGACTTAAGACCAGACAAATATGCAGTAGAAATTGAAGAAACTATGGCATAAAATATTTTGCAGTCCTGTCCACGGATTTGGGAAACAAAGTACTTTGCCTAACTCGCCTTGGGGAGGCACATATTTTTCCTCCAATCAGTTTCTCAAGATATCATACTTAAAAATTAGGGTTTCTCTATCAAACCCTAGGTCAAGCCATAAGTAGTTCTTGGAGAAGCAGTTTCGCAAGTAATGATCCAGGTGGATATTGGTGGCCACCCACCTTTCCAACTGGCTCAAAACAGTTTTATGGCAATTTTGGTATTGTACTATTTTTAGCAGTTTTTCGGGTCCTAAACTTCCGGGGCCATTTTGAGGCCCTAAACGACCTTTTTTTGGCAATTTGGGGGGCCAAATGGTTGGCTCTAGCATACATTTGGCCCCAGTCGAAAGTTGTAAATCTCGGATAGATCTTTCCAACAGGCTACCGAGCGCCCCAAACGGAGATCGTATGCAAAAGTTACGACCCCGGGAAGTTGATGTACTAACTTACCCAAACGGGGCCCACATGACTTTTGGCGCTTCATCTCCTAGGGTTAGGTTTTTGGATGTCTAGGGTTTTTGACGTTCCTGTTTATTGTAAAAGGCCTTGAGAGCCTCATTGTAACCATCTTTTTGCGAAATGAGCGCAGCCGTCACATCTCTTCTCAGAGATAAGCCGCCACCATTCCAGCAAGCTTGTTTTCCGCTGCATTTTACAGTTCTAGCTTATTTCCTTATTGAATAGAAACCAATTTTACTGTATCTCTGTTATTTTGTGTTAAGCATCTGATAATAATCTGTATTCATTTCGTTCTGCTCATAAAATCCGGATCAGTGGTATCAGAGCGGTCTGCTCCTTGTCGTCTTAATGCATGTCCCCAACAAGGTCAGGGTACAAAGAATTGGGTCTCGAGCTTGTTTCTCTTGAGGACAAAAGCTCTCGCACGCCCAAGCGACCTCTCATGGCAGGAGAAAAGAAAGATGACGGGACAGGAGATCCTATCAAAATGTTGCTTGAGGAAGCCCTCACGCAGCAGAGGAACGAGATGATGGATAATTTCGCGCAAATCCTTCGGCGACTACCAACAAGCGACGCATCTTCCTCGAGCGGAGGCATCGCCCCCTTCAAGGTACAAATCAACTTCGATATCCCTATATTTGAAGGACAGATAGACGCAGATGCTGTAGATAAGTGGTTGAATCTACTAGAAGGGTATTTTTCTGTCCATAACTTTTCGAACAAAGAAAAGATTACTTTTGCGCTCCTCAAAGCCGTTCCCCATGTCAAAGATTGGTGGGAAACATTCTGCGAGCAAAAGGACACAGAAGAAGCCTCATTATTTTCAGTCACGGCCACCTGGGAATCCTTCAGGGATGCTATTAAGGAACAATACTACCCTGTTGGAAGTTATGGCGACTTGTATACCAAATGGACCACACTGCGACAAGAAAGAGACCAAGCAGTGCCAGAGTTCACAAATATCTTCCATACCTTGCGCACCAAGCTGGGTATCAAAGATTCAGAGCGACATCTGGTGCTCAAGTATCGCGGTGGTTTGCATAGATACATCCAGACCGAAATGGAATTTCTGGACATCTCTTCCTTGGGCGCGGCCTACCGATATGCCGTCAAAATCGAGCAGAAGCTCAAACAAAAGACGCGGCAATTTGGGCCTGGGAACCCTTCACAGCAAAAGACAGGAAAGGGCGGCCCCAACCCACAAAATAAAGGACAGAGCAAAGATGGACAATATCAGGACAACTAGTCCAAGCCGCAAGCAAAGAAGGACACCGGAAAAACAAAGAAAGATACCGGGAAGTGGTGCGACTTCCATAAGAGCCCTTGGCATAACACCGCTGATTGCCGCTCAAAGCAGTCGCTGGTGGCCGAAGTGAAAGCATCTGAATCAGATGCGGGTTCTGACTCTGAGTCCGAACCAGAAAGGGGAAGAAGGATCATTGACGCGGAACCCATTGCCACCATTGCTACCACCAAGCTCCAGCCTGAGGAACCAGATGAGCCAGAAGAAGGAGAACGCCTCTTCCATTCACAGATGTGGGTAAAAGGCACCCCGCTGCATTTCATCGTTGATAGTGGTAGCCAGAAGAATCTCATCTCAGCAGAGGTTGTCAAGCGCCTGGCCCTGCCAACAACGCCGCACCCACAACCCTACACCATTGGATGGCTCCGCAAAGGAAGCGATCTCCGCGTTAGCCAATAGTGCCGACTGCCATATGGCATCAAGCCCTTCAAGGACGAGGTATTGTGTGATGTTGCTCCTCTTGAAGTTTCAGATGTTCTTTTGGGCCAACCTTATTTATGGAAACGTCATGCTGTATATGAGTCTAGGCCTCGTAGTGTTATTATTTCTTTGAACAGGAAATTGTACAGGATACCCGAGGCAGTCCCTCCTAGTGCTATTTCCTTGATCTCTGCCAAGCAATGCAGGAAGGTCATCTCTCAAACCGGGAAATTTGTCTTCTTCATGATTCGCTCTCAGAGTGAAAGAAAGATCGCAGCCACATCCCGGGCCTCCACGACCGATCTATCCACACAGCAGAAGCAAGTCGATAAGGTGGTGGAAGGATACTCAGATATCTTCTCCTCTCCGACCGGGGTACCTCTGCACTGCCAGGTCAAGCATCCCATCGATCTGACCCCAGGTGCACCGCTACCCAATGGGCCAGTCTATCGCCGCTCTCTGTTGGAAAACGAGGAGATCAAGAGGCAGATCCAAGAATTGCTCCACAAGGGGCACATCCGTCCCAGTTCATCACCTTGTGGGAGCCCAATCGTGCTGGTGCAGAAGAAAGATGGGACCTAGCGACTCTGCATTGATTACCGGGCCCTGAATAAAATCACAGTCCGTAACCGGTACCTGATTCCCCGAATCGACGACCTCCTTGATCAGCTCACGGGGGCCAAATACTTCAGTAAGATTGATCTGAAGTCTGGCTACCACCAGGTCCCAATAGAACAGACAGATGTATGGAAGACTGCCTTCAAGTCAAAAGAAGGTCTTTTTGAATGGCTGGTCATGCCTTTTGGTTTGACAAATGCTCCAACAACTTTTATGAGGATGATGGACGATATCCTACGACCTTTCACCAACAATTTTGTAGTGGTGTATCTAGATGACATCCTCATCTACAGAAAGACTTGGGAGGAACACTTGCAGCATATTCACCAGGTTCTACACACCCTGCGGAAGCACAAACTATATGCAAACTTGGAAAAATGCTCCTTCGGCATGGATAGGGTCCATTACTTAGGCTACATCGTTGATCAACATGGTGTGCATGTGGATCCAGCCAAGATCCAGGTCATCCGTGACTGGCCAGCCCCAACCACACTCACTGAACTTCGGAGCTTCTTGGGCCTCGCCAATTTCTATCGCCGGTTCGTGCTGGGATTCTCTCATATTGCATGGGCCCTCATCCAAGTGACCAGGGGTGGTGGTAAGGCAAAATTTGTGTGGGGCCTGTCCCAACAACAAGCCTTCGATGATTTGAAGAAGCGTTTGTGCTCATCGCCGGTACTCTCATTACCGAACCTGCAACATCCCTTTGAGATCGAGACAGATGCTTCAGATTATGCTGTGGGTGCCGTTCTCACTCAACACGGCCACCCCGTGGCATATCATAGTGAGACACTATCAGATGCTATTCGCAAGTACCCTACCTATGACAAAGAAATGTACTCCATTGTACAAGCTTGCCGCCAGTGGAGACATTACATTCTTGGGAAGGAGACAGTCATCCACACTGATCACAAGCCACTACAGTTCATGCAAACCCAAGGAAAGTTGTAGAATGACCGCCATCAGAAGTGGTCAACATATTTACAGCAGTTCCACCTCAACATCAAATATAAAACAGGGAGTACCAACCGAGTTGCTGACTGCCTCAGTCGACCTCCAGTCGCGGCACTTACCACGGTGCTAGACTCTTGTGGCCACGAGACCTCCGGATGGCCCCACCTCTACGAGACAGACCCTGACTTCTCCGCCACCTATCAAATGTTGGGCACCAACTCAGTGGTTGCTAATTTCCATCTTCAGGACGGGTTGTTGTGTCATCTGGGCCATCTCTGCGTTCCATCAAGCGAGCGTGCGAAGCTGATTTGGGAAGCTCACTATAGTCGGGTGGCAGGACACTTTGGCGTCGAAAAGACAGTGGCAGTGTTGCAGAAACATTTCTACTGGCCAAAACTTCGACAGGATGTCGGCAAGTATATCAGGTCCTGCACCGCTTGCGCTATTGCCAAACCAACCACTAAGAAACAGGGCCTATACACCCCTCTTCCTACTCCTGACAGGCCGTGGGAATCCATCTCAATGGACTACATGTCGGGCCTCCCGTCCACCAAGAGGGGAAACGACTGTGTTTTCATGGTTGTAGATCGCTTTTCCAAGATGGCGATTCTAGCCGCTTGCAAGAAGAACATCACAGCAGAAGCCACTGCCAAGCTCTTCTTTGAACGAGTATGGGTACATTTTGGGATCCCACAGACCATTATCTCAGACCGTGACAGTCGGTTCCTCAGCTCATTCTGGTCAAGCCTCTGGTCACTGCTGGATACCAATCTCACCAAATCCACTGCCTTCCACCCCCAGACCGATGGACAAACGGAGGTTGTCAACCGGATGGTCGTACATATCCTGCGCATGTACAATTCAACACACCCCCGCACATGGGATGAGAGTCTCCCTTATGTCCAACATAGCTACAACCGAGCCCTGCATAGCTCAACTGGCCACAACCCCTTTCAGGTGGGGTTGGGATTCCAACCATTGGGCCCCATGGATGTTGCACTTCCCCTTGCGACCACCTCGGCCGACTCGTCCCCAGAAGCTGACAAAGCCGCCCGGTTCATTGAACGGATCCAGCATATCCGCCAACAGGTTCAGGATATTCTACAGAAGTCTAATGCCAAGTACAAGCAGCGCCATGATCAACATCGGGTGCCACATAAGTTTCAGGTGGGCGACAAAGTTTGGTTGCATTTGCAGAAAGAACGCCTTACAGGGCCCCATCGAAAGCTTCGCCCACTCCGTTATGGGCCGTACACCATCACCAAGGCAGTGGGTGACAATGCTTTTGAGCTCAACATTCCCCCCTTCCTTGGTCTGCATCCAGTCTTCAACGTGGCTCTCCTTCGGCCATATTTCCCACCACTATTAGACACCTCAGAGATAGCAGAGAAGTTGACACCAACAGAGCTCAACCATGACTGCCTGCAGCAAGCATCCAGTGATCATATTGCAGACACACAGATCAAGGGCACTCAACATCAAAGGATCCAGCTTTATCGAGTTGTCAAAGCAGGGCAACTCCTGCACCAAGGCAAGTGGCTCACCCGAGGCCAAATTCAGCAGAAATTTCCTCATCTGATGGGGGAACTCAACGCAATGGAGACCATTGCTTCCTAAGGAGGGAGGATAGATCCAGGTGGATATTGGTGGCCACCCACCTTTCCAACTGGCTCAAAACAGTTTTATGGCAATTTTGGTATTGTACTATTTTTAGCAGTTTTTCAGTTCCTAAACTTCCGGGGCCATTTTGAGGCCCTAAATGACCCTTTTTGGCAATTTGGGGGGCCAAATGGTTGCCTTCGGCATGCATTTGGCCCCAGTCGAAAGTTGTAAATCTCGGATAGATCTTTCCAACGGGCTACCGAGCGCCCCAAACGGAGATCGTATGCAAAAGTTACGACCCCGGGAAGTTGATGTGCTAACTTACCCAAACGGGGCCCACATGACTTTTGGCGCTTCATCTCCTAGGGTTAGGTTTTTGGATGTCTAGGGTTTTTGACGTTCCTGTTTATTGTAAAAGGCCTTGAGAGCCTCATTGTAACCATCTTTTTGCGAAATGAGCGCAGCCGTCACATCTCTTCTCAGAGATAAGCCGCCACCATTCCAGCAAGCTTATTTTCCGCTGCATTTTACAGTTCTAGCTTATTTCCTTATTGAATAGAAAACCAGTTTTACTATATCTCTGTTATTTTGTGTTAAGCATCTGATAATAATCTGTATTCATTTCGTTCTGCTCATAAAATCCGGATCAAGTAAGTACTATCTCCATTTTATTTCCATTTGAGGTTCTCATATTTTATCAAAATGACAAACACTACCAAGCTTGATGAGAAGCTTGAGGGAGTTGAGAACTTCAGGGCATGGAAATTTAGGGTCATGCTCATTCTTGAAGAACATGACCTGGAAGGCTTCATAAAAGAAGAATTTAAAGAACCAGAGGTAGATGAGGCCAAAACAAAACTCAAGAAGAATATGATCAAGGCTAAGAGGATAATAGCTGACTCTATCAAAGATTACTTGATCCCTCAAGTGTCATCAAAGAAGACCCCAAAAGAAATGTTTGATGCCTTGACCAGTCTGTTTGAAGGAAAGAATATTAACATAAAGATGACCTTGAGAAATCAACTCAAGGGTGTGAAGGTTTAGAAGTCTGAGACTATGCATTCATATTTCACCAGAGTATCTCAAATCAAAGAACAATTAGAAGCTATTGGAGACGAGATAGAAGAACCTCCTATCTATCTCAAAATTGGATAAGAAGCGATGCAGTTGTGATTGCAATTGAAGGAGGACTCTACAAATTGAAGGGACATGCAGACTCACCCCTAATAGCTAGGACCATGAGTCCTTGTGATTTGTAGTATAGAAGACTTGTCCAACATTTTTGGTCATGAGAAAGAAAGGAACAGGTCCTCGGAATCAGATGATGGAGTGGAGCACATTGTTAGAGACTCTTGCAAGGAGACTAGGGAGATCCTACCAAACAAAAAAAGGTAAGTATTTGAATTGTCATTTTATCAAATTGTTTAAATGATATTGTTCAGTTGTGTACATATTTATATTCCTAGATTTAGGAAGTGTAGTATGCATGTTAGAACAGTTGCATTAATGAACAACATACTACTAATATGCATGTGATGGGTAAGTGGCCTATGGTGTTGTACAACATTCCATTGCTACTTATCTAGAATGAAACCTCCTTGCTGACATATTAGGAGTAGTGCACGCTCTTAATGATGTTTTGGTAGAGATGGAAGGCATCTAGAAAGTTACCATATGAATGTGGGATATGGATTAATGTTGTGTTGAAGCATTGGCTAAGATAGTTGCATGACTGTGATACCTATATCTTTATACAAAAGAATTGCTTTTTATGAAATGTTTCTAATCATGAAACTAAATTTGACTTGTAGAAAAGATCATGTATAATCACCTACAAGAGAATAATGATGAGACTTGTTCCGAAGAAATGGTTCAACTATAAAATTCAAGAAGATTTATGAAATCAAGCATACTACAAATGAACAAAGTGAGGGTTCTCCCAGAAAGAGGGAATCGACTATGACAAGACATTGCTTTAGTGGCCAATGATGTATATTACACTAGACAGATAGTGTAATTAAAGTAGAAGCATATATCGAGTAACCTCCAGAATTCAGAACTCTCTACAGAGAACCACATGTGCTAGCTTGAAGAAGTATATGAAGAAGATGTAGCTCTCAAAGTTGCAGAACCGATGAAAGAAGTTGCAAAGCTAGAGGATTCTCTCAAAAGGAAGGAATCGATTATGAAGAGACATTTGCTCCCACATCAAGGTACACTTCCATTAGAACCATCATGACACTTGCAGCCACGATGAAGTGGAAGCTACACCAGATGGATGTGAAAACAAATTTCCTAAATGGTGTCATTGAAGAAGAAGTGCACATAGAATAACCGCAAGGATTTGAAGTTGTAGATAGAAAGATGCATGTTTGCAAATTGAAGAAGGCGCGGTATGGGTGTAAACAAGCTCTAAGAGCTTGGTATGGAAGAATTGATAGTTTTCTGACGAGCTTGGGCTTTACCGAAAGTAAAGTTGATCCTAACCTTTACTTTAAGGTTATGGATGATGAACCTGTCATATTATTGTTATATGTGGATGACTTATTCCTGACAGGCAATGAAAAACAAATCTCAGAGTGTAAGAAGAAGCTCGTTGTAGAATTTGAGATGAAAGACCTTGGCTTGATGCATTATTTTCTAGGTCTTGAAGTATGGTAGAGCCCAGAAGGAATCTTCCTTAACCAAGGGAAGTATGTCGTGGAGATCGTAAAAAGATTTGAAATGTTGGAATGTAAAACCATGGCCACACCCACGGATACAAATTTGAAGTTACTGACTGATGCTTCGTCAGAGTTAGTGGATGTAACACTATACAGGCAGATTATTGTGTCATTGATGTATCTAACGAATACCAGGCCAGATATATGCTTTGCTGTGAACACCTTGAATCAATACTTGGTTGAGCCCAAACGTGTTCACCTTGTAGTTGCAAAGCATGTGATGAGGTACCTAAAGGTACGATAGATTATGGTCTCAATTATATTAAAGATCATGACTTCAGACTGTATGGTTATACATATTTAGATTGGGCAGGAAGTGTCTCAGACAGAAAGAGCACTTCAGGTGGATGTTTCAGTCTGGGGTCAGCCATGATCTCATGGCTAAGAAGGAAGCAGTCCAGTGTTGCTCCCAGCACTGCAGAAGCAGAATATATTGCAGCTTGTTCCGCCAGTTGTAAATCCATATGGATTGGGAAGTTGTTATCAGGTCTATTCGATTTGGAGTTGGATACCATAGTGATTCTATGTGATAACCAAAGTTCCATGAAGATGACAGAGAACCTTGTGTTCCATAATAAGTCGAAGCACATAGAAATCCGATATTTCTACATTCAAGATATGGTACAGAAGGGAGCTGTAAAGCTCCAATATGTGAGCACAGATGAGCAAGTTGCAGGATGTGTTGACTAAGCCTCTGTCTGATGTGAAGTTTGAGCACTTCCATGATAAGCTTGGTGTAGACCGTAAGGACTTCCCTCGAAAGGGGGAGTAGTGTTGATGATACTATGGTATCTTGATCATAGTGGGTAGCACAGTCGGGATTGATCATCCTTAGACTTGATCCCGTAATTCCAAAAGGAAGGATCACCAGTGTTGTTGGACTGAATCTCGTAATTCCGAAAGGAAGGACTGTCCATGATGTCGTAATTCTGAAAGGAAGGATCACCCGTGTTGAACTCAATCCTGTAATTCTGTAAGGAAGGATTGTCCATGATCCCATAATTCTGAAAGGAAGGATCACCCATGTTGAACTCAATCCCGTAATTCCGAAAGGAGGGATTGTCCATGATCCCGTAATTCCGAAAGGAAGGATCACCCGTGTTGAACTCAATTCCGTAATTCTGAAAGGAAGGATTGTCCATGATCCCGTAATTCCGAAAGGAAGGATCACCCGTGTTGAACTCAATCCCGTAATTCCGAAATGAAGGATTGTCCATGATCCTGTAATTTTGAAAGGAAGGATCACACATGTTCAACTCAATCCCATAATTCTGAAAGGAAGGATTGTCCATGACCTTGTAATTCCGAAAGGAAGGATCACCCGTGTTGAACTCAATCCCGTAATTCCGAAAGAAAGGATCATGTTGGTTGTTGATGCACCCGTTGACAGAGATGATGTTGCTCCAACCTTGAGTTGTTGACGATGATGATGTTATTCCATCTTTATGCTCATGAGCCAGCCTCGTGCTGCCGTTGTTGTTGATGTATCAATTTTTATACTGAAGATGATGATGACGTTCCAGCTCCGAGCTGTAGATGATGATGACGATGTTCCAGCTCCGTGCTGCAGATGATGATGTTGTTGTTCCAACATTCACATGCAGATGATTGATGTTGTTCCAGCATTCACATGTTGATGATTGATGTTGTTGTTCCATTATTTGCTTACTGATGATTGATGTTGTTTTAGTACTTGCTTACTGATGATTGATGTTGTTCCAATATTTACTTACTGATGATTGATGTTGTTGTTCCAGTATTCACTTACTGATGATTGATGATGTTGTTCCAGTATTCATATAACGATGATGATGTTGTTCCAGTATTCATATACTGATGATGATGTTGTTCCATCAAATTCTTGCTGACGATGATGATGATGTTGATGGTGATATTCCAACAAATGATGTTGATGTTCAAGCAAATTATTGCTGACGACGGTGATGATGTTGATGGTGATATTCCAACAGATGATGTTGATGTTGCAACAAATTCTTGCTGACGACGATGATGATGATGATGGAAATATTCCAACAAATGGTGTTGATGATGCCCCATACATATGATGATATTCCCAAAACTTCCTACGACATATAGATTTTCACCAGTTAGTTGGACAACTGTTGATGTTGATGATGTTGCCTGCAGAATACCTTCCTATTTAAGAGGGAGTGTTAAAGAAATTTAACTGCAGAAGATATTCTAAATGTACTTGTATATTGTATTATTGTATATCTCCTTCGAGAGATGTCACTGATGTAATTGATAATGTAAGAGTCATTGAAATAGTCAATGTAAACCCTAATTGCTAGGTCGGCCTGGAAATATCTATAAAATAATATTTTATTGTAAAGTGTACAGGTCGACCCAGTTAGGTGAGTCAAGCTGACCTAATTAGTAAAAAGGTCAAGTCACTTGTTTAATAAATAGGAGGTTGAGTTTCTCATTTGTATCACTCATGTCACTCACTCAAGCTCGCATAAGAGAGAGAGAGAGAGAGAGAGAAGTTCATTGGTCAAGGAGAAAAGTTGTTTTGTCTTGGGGATTTTATGTTGTATTGGTGAATTCTATATTGAGGAAGTTTTGCCGAGGTTTTCTCCCTTGTGGTTTCCCCAAGAGAAATTTTGTGCTCTTTGTGTTATTGTGCTTGTATTTATTTCAGTGATCCTATTGTTTAATGTTATTGTGCTAAACAAAGTAAAAACTTAACACCTTGATGGAGTCAGCTTTGATCATGTTCTTCTTGTGCTTTTCTTTGTCCTCATCTCCCTTTGGCTCCGCAACTACTTCTATGACATACTTGTCCAATTCATACTCTTCTAGGATGAGCATCACCCTATACTTCCATGCTCGGAAGTTCTCAGCCCCTTCAAGCTTATCCTCAAGCTTGGTATGATTTGTCATCTTGATAAACTTGATAAATGAGAGCCTCAAATGGAAATAGAGAGAGTATAACTTACCAATGAGATGCTCTACTCAGAAGTTGATTTATGTGATCCGACTTCATAAGGTCCTAGGGTTTGTCAGAGAAACCCTAATTTCTCAACTTCTGGATCTTGAAAATCTGAGAGGAGGAAAAGATGCGCCTTGCCAAGGCGAGCTAAGCAAAGGTACTTTTTCTCTGATTCTGTGGACAAATCCTCCAAAAACTTGATGCCCTAGTTCTCCGAGCTGTAGTGGTGGGCCCAAAAATGAAACCTCTCAGATTAAAATTATGCTTCAACAGAAAGATGCAGCCTAGTGAGGCGAGTTGCTTGGATCCTCTTTTTCAACTGATCTATGGAGAACTCTTCCGGAAATAGAAACCCTAGTTTTTGTAGTTGCAACAGTTGCACAATGTTTTCTTCTAGGCCAGTTCTGATCCCTTGTTGGAATTTTAAAGGCAGTAACAATAAGGATCATTGAAAGATAAACACGCACAACATAGACAATAGTACACAATAATTTATCCCGGGAAAACCCTCGTGGGGTAGAAAAACCTAGTAAACTTCTTCTATATAGATTCGTCAGAATATACAATAGTATTCCTTGTGTGATGACCCAAAACAAGAAGACTCCAAAAGCAACTATTCACTTGAATCTATCTCTCCTACTCATGCGAACTTGATGAGTGAGTGAGGTGACTAAATGAGGAGGGTGAGCTCCTCATTTATACTAATCAATGACTTTAAATTTTTCTCCAACAAGGCCGACTTGTCCAATTAACAATAAAATACTCTTTTTGTAGATCTTTCTAGGCCTACATAACAGTTAGGGTTTACATTGACTCTTTCAATGACTTTAACATAATCAATTACATCAATAATAATTCCCGAAGGAAGTACAATACAAATAATACAAATGATACAAATAAGAATATCTTCCGAAGTTACATTCTTCAACAGGTTGGTCCCCCTTCTTTGTTGAATATTCAAAATTGAAGACTACAGTCTTGATTACCCAAACCATCCACCAAGGTATTAAGCCCATGTAAAACATATTAATACTCCACAAGCTCGATACTCTCTACTATTTTTTGAACTTCGCTTACAAGCCTTCTCAAATGAGCTTCTAGGGCAAAGAATTGTCGATGATGTGGTGAATTGTTATCATTAAATCCCCAAGCATCGTGATCTTATTGATGCCTAGTTGTTTGTTTAAGAAGTAAAAATTATTTCCAAAGTACCCAAATTTCAACTTGATTATTGAAGATGATGCTTAATCTCAAAGCTAAAGTTTTTTTTTTCGAAACCAAAGATAACCTCACAACCTTGCCACCCCTAACTCGTAATCATTGTATTCTTTGTGGGAATAAGATAGGAACATTCTATTACTGAAATAGGATAAATATGTACATAATGTTACAAAAAAGGTTTGTCCTGAGCATAAACCAGATCATTAGGAAATCCCCACTAAACCCAACAAAAATGCCATTCCACTTGCAACAACTCTTACTACCCAATTTACCATTTTACAGAGATCCCATCCCAGGCGTAAAGCCATTACAAACCCATCCCATCCCAGGCGAAAAGCCATTACAAAATAAACTATCAGATAATAGCCACGACAAACATAACATACACTATTTCTCGGCTCAAAGCCATTACAAAACCAACACAAAATCATTTTGTAGAGACACCATGAGGCACCAAGACAGAGAGTGAAAAATACTAAACTGGGTCAACCGTTGGAGGCACAGAATCCTCCTGAGTCTCTTCCATGTGAGTCGACGAGGAATGATCAGGGTCCACCGGAGGAGACGAGTTGCGCGCCGGAGTAGCCATAAAGGAAGCTTTGGACAACTCCATCACACCGTCCATGTCCACCATATTATGCATCATATCCTCCTTGATTTTCGACAATCTGCGCTACCAGGTCCCCAAAGATTACTCGTTATAACATCACTTTAGCCAGAATCCGCCTCAATATCCAGTACGGGTCGAGAGCAGCAGCCATTCCACGATCCTCAATTCTTTGCTTCACCTCATTGTCCTCCATTTTTGAAATGGAGTCGTCAATATGGGAAGGAATACCATCCATATATTCCGCCCCAACCTCCTCTTCCACCACGCCTCTCTCAACTCTTCCTCTTCCCCCCTAGTGACTTCGCGTTCTTTGGCGATGGGCCATCGACAAGAAACCAACTTTCACAGGAGCAGACCTTTTATCACCTTCCAAAAGGACAGGCCTACAAAACTTGATGTTCTTCAGCCTCTAAACTGCAACACCTTCCTGCTTAAATACTTGCCTCCATACTCTCCCCCAAGAACCGCCATTTGCAAGCTTAATCAAACTGACAGGGAATATCTCGATGGCTTCATGCGGGATCGAGCCGTTATTCCATCCCTCCAGTCTCTTTCCTCCATAAATCCCTTGATATCTCACGTATCAGGCGTATATTCCGCTCCAATTCTTAACTGCCTTTGGCAACGAACCAGACCAACTCTCCTCCACGATGTGCTATTTGCTTAAATGATATTTTCCTTCCCTTACCACAACCATTAAACCACCCCCTCCTTGAATGTCCAACAATTAAACACTTCCTCGCTCGTCGGCAAGAGTCTCACCCTCTGACACGCCTCGCTCTCCTTCCGGCTCCACGTCACCGGTTGCATGCAGGCCCCTAGCCACTTGTACACCTGCATTCGGGACATTGTTATAAACAATTATTATTATTATTTATAAAATATTCAATATATACACATTTTATTAATAAATTATATATTTTATTAATAAATATAAAAATTCTTTTTTATTTAAAAAAATTATTTTATTAAATAAGATTATAAATAAATGTTTATATTTATGATAAATAAGTGTTATTGCTAAATAGACAATGTGCTCTCAAAATCACCAAAAGTTGGGAAAATATCCCAACATGCAAATTCTATCAAATTGAAAACATTTTTTTTTCACACCAAAAAATACAACTTTTTATATTAGAAAAGTTGTATCAGAAAATACATAAGTCTTTGAGAAGTGTAATCTTCTCAACCCAAATAAAATTACATATGAGACTTATAATCCTTCTATCAACGAGCTTCCGAACCAGTCAGTACTATGCCCAAAACATGGGAAATTATTTCATGTTTCATAACCAATTACATATATACTACGAGAGCAAAAATTCCAGGAAGTATGCCTAATATTTGGATACAGATCCGCTCTCCCAAAAGAAACTAAAAACAAGACTAATTAAAAAAAACTAAATTGACTAGAATCCAAAAGAATTCCATTCCTGAATTCTTCAAAAGAGATTTTGCCATCCATAATTCCAATGGCTCGCTTGGATAAGGTATCAGCTCCAACATTGTATTCCCTGTATATGTGCTTGAATGATAAATGATCAAAACCATTGATCAAGTTTCTAACTCTGCGAATCCAATGCACCAATGCTAACGAGGTAAGGGTGATATCTCCCAAAGCCCAATCAATGATAAGCTTCGAATCACCAACAATAAAAAAAGAATCCAAAGCTCTCTTCTTGGAAAAAACAGAGTAAGCCCTGCAGGTCTAAGAGTTCGGCTTTTGTATTGGTGCCCCTCCCTACCCCTATCCAAAGATTAATAAAGTAAGAAGAATTATACCTTACCATCATTCCAGCATCGCGTATGCCCTTCTGCTCAACACCATCAAAGAAACAAACCAAAAGATTAAGCTCCAGATTTGGAAACTGTATCTTTCTATGACATAAATTATCTCTCTTTATGGAATATTCAAAAAATAGTGATTTCACTTTTATACACACAAAAACCGAATTAGAATAAAAATCCTCAAATATCCGTAATTTCTAACTCTCCACACTTCCCACAAAACAAATAATACACCACTTATTGATGCACTTATTCAAGTTATCTAGTGAATAGGAATCCAAGGAAAAGAAAGTCCCAATTCATTCAAATTGTTTATTACATACAACCTTTCCATTTTGACTAACAAAATTATCTTTGGTACATGTTTCTTAAATATAAAAAAAAAATGAAAAAAAAACCTTTGAAAACTTAAATTAAAACTTAAAACTGTTCTATATTTTAATTTATCATTATATTACTTCTTATACTTGCATATTTTTTTCATTCCATTTTAATATTGCCTTTAAACTACGTAATATATCAAACTAAATTACTAAGACAATTCGATACTTTCAACATAATAATTATTATTATAATAATATGTTATCAATATTCTAAAATATAATCGACAAACGCCATAATATTATTCCGTCAAGTAGTTGTATTATCCATCTACCAAAACAAATCCCATTTTATAATAAATTCTTAAAGCTGAGAATAAGCTGAGATATTTGAACTTGAACTATTGGAATATAAACAGAAGTTTTTCGAAAGAATAAAAAAATTAAGTTAAATTTTTGTTCTAGTAAAGTTTTTTAATATTCTATATATATTGATGACATATATAACATAATATATATTTATAATATTAATAAATTAAATTGAAAAACATTTCTTTAATATAATAATAAAAAATAATAATGATGATAATAATAATATATTTTTAAAAATTTAACTAAACAAAAAATTCTTCTACATAATTATTTAAAAATAAAAATAATAATATATTTTAAAAATTATATAACTTTACTAAACAAAAACTTCCTCTTTCTTCACAATTTTTTTTTTAAACAGCCATCCACAACTATTTTTTTAATTTATTTTATTTAAATTTTATAAACTCAGCCCACATTTTCTCTTTAATATGCAATGAAATATAAAAAAATGATAATTAAAAAATTAAAATCAATAAAAATAAATAAATTTAAAAATGCTTCCTTTAAAGTTTAGTTAGACACGCAACACTCGAAAGTCCCAGTCCAATCCAAGTAAAGAGGGAATATCAACACTTGGCATAAGCGACGCAACACAACGAACGAGGATCATAACATTTTCAAAAACCTAAAAAAAAATTAATATTTGTGTGGGCACCTCAATTCCCTTTTTACTATTTATCTAAACCGATCACAAAGTATCTACCCATCTCGTAGAAATTCAAACCCATATTTTGTTCTAACTACTCAACGTTTAACGTGCGGTGAAATGAACAAAAATGCTTTACTGAATGTCAGAGCAGAGCAGAGGAGACAATACATATACCAAATTCAATACAAACAGGCGGAGGATCCACGAAATTCACCCCCTAACCTTCCCTGAATTCATATGCCAACTCTCGTCATGTTGCAAGCGCATAGTTAAGGACATTTTCAACAAGGTTTTCGAGTTTAATTTCAAAGGATCCGCGGGAATTTTCCAGTGTTTCGTGCATAATAGCTAGGGCAGGGTTGGAATTATTTTGTGCTTGCTATCGATGTTGGCGATCGAATTTTCCACAGATGAAAATGGCTTCCAAGTCTCAGACAGCCAAAGACCTAGTGGAGGAAGCCAAGAAGCGGGCATTACTGCTTTCTATATGCGTCATCGGTCTCGCATATCTAATGTCCTGTAAGTCTTCGGGTTCCTTCCTGGCCGAATTCCTTCATTTTTTGGGTATAGTTTTAGAATGATTTCTGGTCAAATTGTTTCAATTGTTGTTTATGAAATTTTGGATGGCGAGTTTTTGGAGGTCGTTCTTCAATTTTAACCTTGAATTTCAAATTGACTTGAGAATTGATAAAAATATTTGATGTTTTGGACAAATGATTCGATGCCAGGATCGATGCAATCGTGTTTTGATTACTTAGTGATGTTTTCTGGGTTGCTTAATGCTGGTGCACTACCTTTGTTTAGATGGAGGGGCATGGAGCTCTATTGGAACAATTTGATGCAACAGCCATAAACGTGGTCTCTTTTGACTGCTTTAAAGCAGTCCTTTAACGGGTGGGGCATGCCTACTGGGATTTGCAGCTGTGTCATCGTGATGGTAAGTGTCCCCACTCACCACTAGACACCATCTAAACCAAATCCCGGCGAACGTTGTGCTTGCTTGATGGCTTCTTAGCTATGAAAGAATTTGCACAAGACGTTTTTCCTGCCGAGTCTTGGGTTCTCAACCTTAAATTATGCTAAGGACTTCACCAGTACTTGATGGTGAATTACATGTTTTGGAGTTGTCACAATCTCTTTTACTGGGCCAGCTGAGGGCTACTCCATGCACTTAATAACAGCTTGGTCTAGGCCATGATTCAGGTGATCTCTTCTGCTTAGGTTTCATGCCAGGCATCGGACTTTGCAGACTTTTTGGGTCATTTGGATTGTGATCTTAATAAATGCAGTGTTATGCGTTGTTTCATTAACCAACAGGCTAGCATTCTGAATTCAATCTTTTCACAAGAGGAACAGAAGGCATTTGTTTGCAGCGTTCTCATATATGGACATAGTCCGAGTTGCCTAAGAATTGAAAGCAGAAGGTTCTCTGACCATTTGTCTAGGCTAATAAATAGTCTTGTTGTTCTTGACTTTGGAAGTAAATTTCTAGTGGTTTTGTTTTCAATTAATGAGGTAAAAAGACTTCGTTGACCCCTGTAAGAGAATCTTTTGGAGTTTCATCTTCTGGAATGTCATCTCCGATGATCTTGTTCAACTCCTGTTTGATAGATAGGAGATGGCTAGGTGCATTCAAGGAATATCTAAATGGAGGGAGTCGGTCCATTTGAACGCTCACAGACTCCAAAAGATTTGAGATCCCCACAAACCAACCTTGAGCTTGGCTCGGAGGTCTAGAGGAGTTAATAGTCTCTGAAGAACAATAGAACAAGTACAAGTATCGGTCTTGTCCTTTCGTCGAGTTGCGGTCTTGCCCTTTCATCGAGTCGACAAAGCTCCATATGTGATGCAAAAAAGAGACTATATTAAGCACCATCTCAAGTTGGAAGGGTCAGGCACCAAACTCTGCTAGGATGATGTGCTGAGGGATAGTCTGCTTCCATATGATGGTGTGTTGGAAGAGAAGGGTTTGGACTCTCTCGGTTGAGGCCCAATCGGACTTAAGCAAACAAGGACCCCAAATATTCAAGCCATAGAGAATAGCGGGTTGGATAAACGAGTTAATGAGGGACATCTTGGATGAGATGTCCTAAAAGTGGTGTTGGAAGCACTATCTCTTGAGGAGGGCTAAGGATTGGTAGCCCTTTTGACCTAAGGTTGAAGGGCATGTCACAAATTGAAGCAGGGTCCTGAGAATTGCACCCCCAAGTTTGTGTAGATGTTGGTGATTTCAATCTCCTCCCCTTTGAAGAAGAAATAAAGGTCCGATAAAGTTTGATGAAGGAGTGATTGCGAAAAATTTGGTGGTGGGTAAGGCCGCGGGGAGGCGCCCCCCTCACTTCTCTCCCGAAGCACGCTTGAAGAGGGAGTGATCAGGAATCACTCCTGGAAGTGCGATTCATGATCGCTTCCTCTTGGGAGCATTTTTGGAATCTCGATTCCAGGCAAAAAAATTGCTCCTTGGTTTTTTAGGGAGTGACTGGGGAGCGATGAGGGAGCGACACTCCCAGAGTGCTTCCTCATTGCTCCCTAGTCGCTCCCAAGAGAAAAAAAATGATCCCAAAAACGCTTCCTCAACAATTCCGCGAGCTTGTGCACACTGTTTTTTTGTTTGTTTTGCTTTTGGAACCAAGGCATGGTTCCACTTGGGTTTTTTGGCTTGCTTAGGGTTCATTTAGGGGATATAAACACTCTTTTTTTTGTAAGCTCCATAGAAAAATTATATTAAAATACAAAAAATAGGACGGGCACAAGAGAGTCATGATGTTTGAGAGCCCACTGTGGTTTCTCACAGAACCAAAACAACTAGCTAGAAACCATTAATAACCTGCCCATGCATGGGATAACAAAATAGACTAACAGGAGAGGACTGCCCATGCATGGGAGTGCAAAGAACTTACTAAAGAGGTCAAAGTCTGAGAGCATAACAAAAATTTAAAGCCTCAAGCGGCAGCTACTGAGAATATTAAACCATAAGCAAAAGAGCTAGCTGTCCCATGGACAGAGTTCCAAGTGTCTATCTTCATGCAGCTGGCAATAACAAAAAGTGAAAGAAAGAAAACCACAAACTATCTTCATGCAACTGACAATAACAAAAAGTGAAAGAAAGAAAACCACAAAATTACTTGGGATTGCAGATTGTATTTGCATCATCAGGCTTTTCTTGCAGAATTGGGCCCCGATAGTCCTATGAACTGGAAGTGCTATCAGGAGCAGCTTTTGCTGGTAGTGCTTTCGTCTTCATGAAGGAGGAGAGATTCAACAAGCTCTTGCTCTCCACGTGTTTTCTTTTATGACCACTTGTGGAAGCAATGTTGGTTTTGTCACCAACCAGTTGAGGATCCTTGTCTAACTGATTGCTTTGGTGCTCCATTGGCTTAGAGACCTGAAAGGTAACTGGAGAGGAGGAATAGAGAGTTGGAGTAGGGGAAGGAGAAGGAGGTGGATTGTTCTCCTGTGAGAGTTCTCGAGAATGCATGAGGACCTGAGCTAGCGTGTTCTTCACCAACCAATAGTGTCAGCGTCTAATCCGTGCTCGCTGACCAATTAGCTGTTGCACCACCATACCTCTTCCCAGTCATCCAACATAGTTCTTAGATGGCCAGGAATGGAGCCGTCATAACCATTGTCGATGGAGCCTCTGTGGCCCCGTCTGCCAGAGCTTCCCCGGCCCCTGCTACCACAACGAGGGGTGGCATGGGGCCGCCTAGACATAGTTCCTACCTCTGCTAGCTGCGAATTTAGAACAAAGAAATGGAGCCTAGAACCTCTGCTAACTACAAACTGAGACCAAAGAACAGCAGAACTGACCCAGAAGGCGAAAAAATCAGAGAAGAGCCAAATACTAGCGTTGAGGAGACTATACCATGCACGAGGAAGGTGACCACTCAAGCGTAGAGGGGAAACATTGCCAGGATTTCGACCTCGTAACGCCTAAAATCCGAATCAATCCTTGTCAAATAGCATTGGATCAGCATCCCTGAAGGCCATAAATTCGCTGGGGAAAAGCATGATTGCCAAGGTACTATAAGTAAACAACTCTATTAGGAGCTCGAAGGATCGGCCTCATTAAGGCCACAGGCATCGTATATAGGGTCAAATAAATGTGCACGGCGAGCAAGTCGAGGGGTCGCCACGTGGTCGGCAGGGGTGGATTTCGTGTTCATCTCCTCGTGCGCTGGAAGATCATGAAGATCACCCGCATTCGGGGGATATAAACACTCTTTGACTCATTTTCTCTCTTTCCATTTCTCATTTCCTACATTTCACTTCTCTTTGCTAGGGTTTTGAGTGGGTTTGCTAATTTGTGAGCAAATTTGTGGGAGGTTGGAAGGGAGATTGAAGGGGTGATTGAAGGCTTACATAGAGACATTCAACCACCATTGGAGAGCTAAAGAGGTAGGTTCTAAATCCCACTCTTTGTTTGCTTTTGAAAAAATATTTCACTATGTTAAAATTTTAAATCTTGAATGTTCTCTTCTCCTACTCTTTCCCATTTCTCCTCCATTCTATTGTAGCCAACAAGTGATTCTCATCTTGAGTCAAGAAGCATGATGGGTATGTGGTTTTTGTTTTTGGTTCCACTTCTTATCATGATGGTGGTGTTGGGAAACATGTATATTGGTGGCAATGATGAGGAGGAAGGGGTAGGGAGTGGCACACACCATGGAGAGGAGGAGGAAGGGGTAGGGAGTGGCACACACCATGGAGAGGAGGAGGAAGGGCAATAGAATGATGATATTGATGCTGAGAGTGATGATGGGAAAAACAAAAATATCCAACACCTTTGTGGAAGTATGTGACAAGGCTTGGGGGAGGGAGAGGGGGTGGAACCACAAAGTTTATAGGCCCCCATTGTGATTTTTTTTTATTCAAGCACATAGTCTAAGTTTTATTGTTATTTCATTTACTTCTGCTTTCAACAAATTTGATAACTTTAAACCAGTAGATAGATAAAACTTGAAATGATAATCAACAGTAGAGAAAGTACACAAATAGACCTCACATGAACACATATATTTACCCTGGAGAAACCCTTAGAAGGGAGAAAAACTCCAACAAACAATCTTCCTTATATAAATAGTATATCAGGTCCAGATTACAAAATCACCATGAACTATGCTCTTCAATGAGTTTTGCCAAGAAAATAAATACTTGACTGTATGGCCAACAAACTTAGAATTTAGGACAGCCTTCTTCAATCTTCACTAAAGCAGTAAACTCAGGTACAGGACAACAGCAAACCCAGAAGATATCACCTCATGAATCAACAGTATATCAGCAGTATACTCAGGTATAGGACAACAGTAAACTATGGCATAAATCTTTCTTGCCTTAGTTCTCAAAACTCAATGAAAAATGAATGAATAAATGGGGGGGTGAGGGCCTATTTAAATAGCATGGGTGGCTGGCCTAAGCAGCCCCCAAAGGCCACCCTAAAGACTGGCCCATGTGGCAGCCAAGGGTTGGCCCCTAAAGGTTGGCCTTTGGGGCAATCAAAGGCTGCCCCTTTCCACCGCCTTAGCTGGTCAACTCCACCGTCCTAAGCAGCTCAAGCTGCCCTAAGGAGCTCAAGCTTCCCCCTAGCTTGCTGCCCTAAGCAGCTCAAGCTGCCCTCCAAGTAAGCAGCTCAATTTGCCCCCCAACTTGCTGCCCTAAGCAGCTCAAGCTGCCCTCCAAGTAAGCAGCTCAAGTTGCCCCCCAGCTTGTCGCCCTAAGCAGCTCAAGCTGCCCTCTAGCTAAGCAGCTCAAGTTGCCCTCCAACTAAGCAACTCAAGCTGCCCTCCAATGTTGATACTTGACACAAGTTTACATGGTAATTTGTAAAATGAAAAATAGCTTTCGAAGCTATAATTTAACACTCCTTCTTAGTGAGGAAGATATAATTTACCAATTGATACATTATTTACATAAGGAAGATTATTTGTTTCTAGCTCATAGGAATTTTATATTCATCCTAACTTTTGTTGGATGCCTTGACTTTTGCTAAATGCTCACAAGGATTTTTGTCTTGACTTTTGACATGACTCACAAGGCTTGTCCATTCGCCTTTACTTTTGCCATTGTCTCACAAGACTTACTATTTTGACTTTTGGTATGGCTCACAAGGTTTGTTCATTCGCCTTGACTTTTGCCATGACCTCACAAGACTTATTAAGGCATTATCACTTTCGTTTTGACTTTTGTCCTGTCTCACAAGGCTTGTATGTTTGCCTTGACTTTTTGCCATGACTCACATAACTGTTTAATCTCCATATCTCCCTGGCTAGCTTCAGGGTGGTCACTCTTGACCTCAGATCCGGAGAAAGCCTTCTGATGTTGATTTCAATATTCCCTCTTAGAGAGGGAGGCATTCTCTGCCACTCCAAGTTTGCCTCTAAAGTGTGCACACTTTGTCAACGATAGTGGCTTGGTCAGGATATCAGCTACCTGTTCATCTGTTGCAATGTACTTTAGCTTGATTACATTTCATTGTATCATATCTCTAATATAGTGGTACTTCAAATCAATATGCTTTGATCTGTCATGAAATACTGTATTTTCTGTGAGCTTTATACAGCTCTGATTATCACAGTGGATAATCGTAGTCTCAAGCTCTTCACCAAACAACCCAGAAATAAGTTTTCTGAGCCATACTGCTTCTCTGCTGGCATTGCTAGCAGCAATATATTTAGCCTCAGCTGTGCTCTGAGCAATAGATCCCTGCTTCCGGCTGGACCAAGAGATCATCGCTGATCCTAAACTGAAGCAGTAACTGGAGGTACTCTTTCTGTCTACTAGACTCCCAGCTTGGTCTGAATTTGCATAACCATGCAACATCACACCACTACTTGATGTGTACTTTAGCCCATAAGCTATGGTACCTCGAAGATATCTCAGGATGTGCTTACCTGCCACCCAGTGCCTTTCATGTGGCTCAGCCATGAATTGGCTCAAAACATTTACTGCATACTGTATATCAGGTCGAGTATGAGTTAGGTACATCAAAGATCCAACAAGCTGCCTATACATGGTGGGATCTGTTACCACCTAAAGTTGCACTTTAGTTGGACTTCAGTGTGCCGCTAGTATTGCACAATTACTTGTGCTCTCTCAGAGTTCGGAAGTTCCAAGTTTGGCCTGTTCTGGGCCCCTTTTTTAATTTTTGTAGTGCATGACCATGCCCCATGGGGTTTGTAATAAAGTGTGCTAGCATGGTGGCCTTGGAGTGACTCGGTTCCCTAGGACTTGACAACCAAAGAAGGTATTCCAAGGAGTTTTTTCCCTTGTTGATTATGCTTTGCCTTTAGTCGAGTATAATCGATGAGTTTTTCTCCTACACCTCCAAAGCTAGAATGCCCAAAGTGGTGGTTAGGCCTTAGGGGTTTATTAGAGTCCATTTTATAACGTTTATAAACATGCTAGACGCTAGAATTTTAACATTTGGTCATGTACTAGGTCCCCCAAAAGTTTCAGTCAATTCCGAGATTTTTTCGCATTTTTAAGCCATTTTTTAATGGTTTAAATGAAAAAATTCAAATGGTGATAAAAGTGTGATCCGGAGTCGGAATTTGGCGCAGGGATGCTCGTTTTCACGCTCAGAGCATCCTCTTTACCTTGGTACCTGGTTTTCCTATGTTTCGGGCGATCAAAACGTCTCGTGGAGTAGTTTTCGCCTATCAAAGCTACAGAATGGCATTTTAATGATAAAAATGCAACAAATTGCACCATAGCCAAAAATTAAAATATTAAAAATTTGGTATTTATCATATGCCAAATGAGTTGGCATATTTTCTCATAAGGTGGGCGACTATAGTCAAAAGGTAAAACATGCGATTAAAATTCGAATTTGAGCTTGAGTGAATATTCTATTCTATGCTACGTCCCTCTCTCCTTCACGTGGGCCGAGTTCTCTTCACGACATCTCGGATTGGTTTGAAGATAAGTTTAATTCGGTGGGTGCCTACCTCTTGTGAGGTGGCACATCCACGTGGTTTGGTTTCTAATCAAAACAACAATCCAACCCCACCATCTAGCGTGGTATCAAGCACTCGCCATTTTCTTCACGTGGGCGTATCTCCACTCGGCAACTCTTTGTTCGTGTTGGTGGATGGATGAGCTCAAAGTGGGGGCGGCCATCTCATTAGGAGGTGGCACAACGCATTATGATGAAGCTGCTATTTAAAGCAACAAAGCACCCAATCAGAACTCAACCTTCAACTCCTACGTAGCATGGAAACATCAAAGAAGTCGCCCTCTTCCTCACGCGTGAGATGTTTGCTCCATTCGATGGTTTCCATTTTGAAGTGTTTTTTCAGTGAGGAGTCCGCCCACCTCTCTTGAGGTGGCGCATCACCATTGGATAGGAGTTGCCTTGCTCTACAATCAAGGAGCTCACCCTCCTTAGGGTTTTGCACCCTAGATGGCTTGCCTAATTCTATAAATTGAGGAGCTGAGGTCCATTGTTATGATGTGAAGGTGGAACTTCTGCTCTTGTCTATTGTAATATTTTTTTGGTTATTGAATAATAAAATGCTTTGGAGGCTACCCTGGTGTTGTTTGTGGTGTGTATTGTCATGTTCTTTGATCATCAACGAGGTAATCTGTATCGTGGTTCATACTAGTATATGTCGGGTATTTGTCTTTGTAAGAAAATTACTTTTCATAAGGATAGTAAGCATTGCTTTGTAGAATTCTTACCATTGTGAATGATATTAGAATGCTAGAGGTAATGATATTTCTTGTTTGATTATGTTATTCTTTCTTATTTCTTTCAATTGTTCACACAAATCTCTTTATCCCCTTTGCTAGTGTTGACTCCATTTTGCAGGTAACTCAGGTTGAAGGAGCGGATGAGCATGTTGGCTCTTCCTCATACTCAATAGGTCCAAAACAAGGAAGCCAATGCTACCGGTGCATCAACAAGCAGACTCCATAGCCCATTTAGACGCTCATCCCCCAAGGGTTCAAGCTTCAAGATCCAAACTTTTCTAAAACTAAATCGGTTACCTTCTCTCAACTTCTTAGATCTAGATCCAAGCTTACATTTTAAATAGATCTAATCTATTGCAATCTAAACATTCTTAAAGTTTCACTTAAATCATAGATCTAGATTGCACAAAGTTTCTCATTTTTCAAGCTTCCATAAGTTTAGATCTAAAATTTTTTGAGAAATTATTTAAGTGTTTTAAAAAGTTTTATTCAAGCAAATCGAAGTGCCAAAGTATTTACTTGCCATCTCTTAAAGAGGCAAGTAAAGACCCTAAGAAGACAAGCTTTCTAGCTTGCCTTTTTTAGTTTATTTATTTATTTTATTTAGTTTTGCATCTTGAATAAGAGTTAGTTTAGATCATTTTTAGAACATTTTAATTTTTTTAGTTAGCTGGAATTTTTGCATGCATATATCAGCCCTAGATTTTAATTTCAATTATAAGTCAATTAAAGACTCAAAAAATTACCCAAAAGCAAGTTTTTTACTTACTAGTTTAGCTAGAGTTCATTTTTGCAATTTCTAGCATTGTCAAAACACTCTTAAAGTGTCTTGATTGTCATTTCTAACCAACATTAGCTCGTTGGTCTGTTTTATGTTCTTAACAGGTTGGAGCTAAAAATTTCACAGAAAAGGCATCCTGAAGCTCCCAGAACCACCCTGTGAATCAGCTGTTCAAGCGTTGTTTCACTTTCACAATATTTTGTAAACTGTCTTGTTCCCTAAGCATAAAGGGCAAGCAGTGTTTCATATCAAGTTTCATATTGTAATCAAAAGAATAAAAAGAGCTCAGCAGGCAATTCCAGTGCTTGACCCCAATCCCCTCAGGGGGGATTCGCACTTTTTTCATTTTTTCTAACTTTTTTTGATTTAGATTAGTTTTATTTGAGCAGTAGTAATTAAACAACTCACTCAAGCACACAACGTCTTTCGGGGACTCATTTATCATTTTTGTTATATGCTTATGTGTTTTATTCAATCATACAACTGTTCTTAAAATCTGATCTTAAAATTAACCCCTTGTTCTACCGAAGTACTCCATCACTTTGTGGTGCGAGGAAAATATATTCTTGGGTCGTAGCTTAGTTAATCATCTACTCACACATTCTAATAAAATGAACCACCCCCCAAGCCCAAAGTATGCTCTTGGCCGCTGTAGCTTAGTCGAAACAGCTAGACCAATCAGAAATGGGTGCAAGGTAATTAGTTTAATAGGACAATCCAATCTCATCTTTCTTGGCAGATTCGGGAGGTTGCATGGGTATATACCGTAGAGTAAGCATGCTACTTTAAGAAGGTTCATCCTCGTTTGGTTGGACACTCGGTTAAGCCGCTAAAGCACTCAGTCCAAAGAGCTAGATTCGGTTGGGCCAAACCAACAATTTACCCATTCCCTAATCCACTCATTTAATAATCTTAAAATTTACCAACTAAGACACTGCAATACATTCATCGAGACCACATAAGCAACCCTCGCAAGCACTCCATTTTCATCGGCACTGATCTTTAATACTTCTATGTTTAAGTTAATTTTTTTACCAATGTCATGAATTGATTTGTATCTTAAAAGCTGTGGGTTTTAATTTCATATTGCAGTGATTTATGGTTTATTTTAAAGTTATTTCATCATAACTCCTAGAATAGACTTTTACTTTTGTTATAGATTAAAATCCTTAGTTTAATTTTCATAGGGATCACCCCCCTTGGGTTCACTAGGAGTAAGCCTAGACAGAGGATTCGAGTAATCAAGTGACAACACTTGACTCTCACTTGCCCCCAATGACACACCGAGCGGCTTGAAGGTTTCCCGTCGTGTCCCCCCCGGGTGTGTATTAGGCGGCAACAGGATCCACCAAATCAAATCTGAATCTGAATCATGTAGTTTCTTTAGATTAGCAACCATAGGAGTTGTCATACTCCTGCAATTCATCATACCAAACCTCTTCAATATGTCTACTGCATATTTTCCTTGAGATAGGAAAATCTCTTTTGGTTTCTGCCAAACTTCTAAACCCAGGAAATAATACATCAATCCCAGATTTTTCATTTCGAACTCAAAAATGAGCTCCCTCTTGCACTCGACAATTTGCTTTTCTTCTCCTGTCATGAAAAGGTCATCCACATACAGGACTAAAATAATAGGCTGATTTTCAACAACTTTAAAATAGAGGTTAGAATCAACAGTGCTTGTTTAAAATAGAGGTTAGAATCAACTTTAAAATAGGTGCTTGTTTAAGACCATACAAGGCCTTCTTTAAGTTACACACATGAGTTTCCCTGTCATGCACTACAAAGCCATCAGGTTGTTCTACATATACTTCTTGTTCTACTTCACCATTAAGGAAAGTAGTCTTTACATCCATTTGACGTAATTTCCAACCAAGTACAGAAGCAAGAGAAATAACTGTACGGATAGTAGTATACATGGCTATTGGTGCAAAAATCTCATCATAGTCTATACCTTCTTTCTGGGACAATCCTCTGGCAATGAATCTTGCTTTGTACTTTACAACACTCCCATCAGCTGCATGCTTAAGCCTTGTTAAATTTTATTAAAGCAAATGTGAAGTTGTTTAACTAAACTAAAACCCAAGAGTCTCTTTTCCACACACCGATGATTGGTGCAGTACTTCGGGAAAGCAAGGGTGCAAATTTATTTATTAATAATGTACAAAAATTGTAATAGCAAAATTATTGACGGTTGAGAATCTCTTTTCCCTTTCGGTACTTCGGGAATGCACAACCGGATTTAGTTTTTTTTAAGAGTTTGTTAATTTCCAAATAAAGTATCAAATTATGAAATAAAGTACACTAACTATACAACCTGATTAGGGCGGATTGTGGGCATGTGTTAATTTAATCAAATGCTTGCATAAGAAAACTAATCTAAACCAAAAAAGAATGACAAAAATACCAAACCACAAAAAGACGCAAATCCCCCCTGGGGGGATGGGGTGTGGGCGCTGGATAGGCCACTTGCTCTTATTAATCATTTTACAGATAATAAGATGGCTGCCTTTGGTTCTTATGAATCTGGATCCAAAGGCCTTACATGTTTCAGAAATGATACAAGATGGAAAGATATTGCTCCGGGAAGCCTTGGATGGCTTTAGATCTTCGATTTTCCGACAACACTTCCTCTTGTTATGGCGATAAAAATGCAAAACCAGCCACCTGAAATGCACCAAATGTGCCCAAATAAACGTTAAAAGCATAAAAGTTCTAAGTACTAAAAGATAGGAAATAAGTGCAAGTACTTAAAAATAAACTAGATCTACAAATGTAAGCATTAAAACCTAGATCTAGCAGCATAGTCAAATAAAATCGGCCTTTAGATATTATTTAAAGCAAACTAAATTTGCTTAAGCACGCAAGTCTCTGTAACCAAAGCGGAATTTAAATAAAACTGAAGGAGAGAGAGAGATAGAAGAAAAGTTGGGAGCTTAGGAACGTTTGTGCTGTGTTTCTTGCTAGTGGAAAGCAGAGGGACTATGTCCTTAGGTGCTCGAAAAGCGGTAGAATCAAACAAGATCATCCGCACGTTCACGCTAGGAAACCTGCACAGTTTACAATACTTGCAACAAGGGGATTAAATCCAGTATTTCCTACACAAGAGGTTAGAAGAGCATGCAAATAAACAAATTATACATGCAAATTCTAAATCTCTGAGCATAAGACAATAGTAAATAAAGTCAAACTAGAATTATTTACCATATGGGTGTTGATGTAATTGTAACTTCAGAAGATATTCACTTGTATTTTATATTGTATTATTATTGTATTTTATTTGTACCTCCGACGGAGATGTTTATTCCTCCGATCAGAGATGTTATTATTACATTTGGTCATGTAAAGTCATTGAGGTAAATCCTCCATTGTAAGTCAGGGCATTAGATCCCCCCAGAGTTAGTTGTATTAGGGTTATTGAGTCCCCTAGAGAAGTTAGCCCAGCCAGTTTAGTTGGGGCCGAACTAGCAAGTGAAAAAGGTCAAGTGAAAGTAAAGTATAAATAGAGAGCTGGGCTCTCTCATTAGAACAGACACTCACTCACTCAAGTTCGCATAAGTGAGAGAGAGAGGACAAGTTCGCATGGGAGAAAGAGAGAGGAGCTGCAGAAGACCATCTTTGTTTTGGGGTTTTACTTTTGTGATATTGTATTGTTGACGATTCTATCTCTGAAGAAGTTGCGGGGTTTTCTCCGTTATGGTTTCCCTGAGGAAAATCTTTGTGTCTATTGTGTTATGCTGTGCATGTTATTCTTTCAGTTAAGATCCTAGATAATATTGATTAAAAGTAGAAAAACTAACAATGAGTTGATACCAGCTTTCATCAGGGCCAAATCAATCACCATAAGATGCAAAATAGAAAAAATACAAAGTTACCTCATACATCACTTGACAATAATCATTCACACACATTTGCTCTACACAAGAGATTTGCCTCCAAAGCTTTCTTATTCCAAAAAATATTACATTACAACAGTTACATACTCCAACAACCCTTCGGTCCTCTCTGACCATGAGAGAAAAGGGAGCCCAATCCCTTGCTTAAATAGGAAAAAAGAGAGAAACCCCAAGGGGGGCGAATTTGCTAAGTGTTGGAGCTTTTTGAGATAATTGGTGAAGAATTGAAGTGAACTAGAGGTGGTAGGTGCCACCTCTCACAAGGTAGGTCATCCCCCCCTCTTTTTGTGACACATATACACCAAGAGGTGAGCTCTCTCATGGATAAATGTGCCCCCTTAAGGAGAAATTCTCCCCCTCACTGGAGATCCACTCACTGTGACTCGATTTGATTGCTAATCAGTTGGATCATGATTGATTTAGTCTCCGATATTGATTGCTGACTTAACTGGGCCTTCAGTTGGACAAATTTCCTTCAATTTAGGAAATTTGATTTTCTCCAAATCTTTATTTTTTGAATTAAATAATTTTAATTTCTCTTTTATTAATTTCGAGAGAATATTTATTTAAAGTGAATATATTCACTTAGATCTTAGAAAAAGTGGGTTTAGGGGTTTAACGGGTGCTCTGGGTTAGAAAACGAGCACACCCATGGCAAATTTCACCTCCTAACCACACTTTTATCATATTTTTGGGTTTTTAATTAAAACATAAAAAGCTCGTTTTACGGGAAACAATTAATTTTTCCTAATTGACCAAAAATCCTAGGGGACCTAGTGCATGTTCATATTGACTCAATTATATGTCTAGCAAGCTCATAAACATTGACACATGAACTTTAATAACGTACTAAGGCCTAACCACCAAGACGACCATTCCAGCTTTGGAGGAGCGGGTGAAAAACTCGTCGATTATACATCACTTGTTCATCATTGCATAATTGACAAGGGAAAAAACACCATGGAATGATCGCATTTGATGTCTATGTCCCAGGAAGCCAAGCTCTTTACAAAGACCGTCATGCTAGCACATTTTTACAAAATCCCCAAGGGGTATGAACATGCAAATTATTAAAAAAGGGCCAGAACTCGGCCTGATGGATCTCGGAACACTGATGATGAACAATTGGATTGTTCAAGTCTTCGACGGTTCACTTGGAATCCACTAAGTGCAATTTTAGTGGATAACCAGTAGTTCAGTACCAATGGCCTTGTTGCCGCCTAGATGAACACCTGGGAAAACGCGGCAGAAATATTCAAGCCACTCGGTTTGGCCTTGGGGGCAAGTCAGAGTTAAGAGCTGTCACTCGAAACTTAACTCCTCCGTCTAGGCTTACTCCTAGCGAAGCCAAGGGGGGTGGACCTAAAAAAGGAAAAAATATAAGGTGTTTAATCTATGAAAAGAGAAAACAACTAATCTAGGAGTTAATTAAATGAAATCTTTTTTTTTTTCTATCTATGATAGCAAATAAAATTGAAAGTTCAACAGCATAAGGCATCCATCATCATCATTTTGCATATATAATTTGAACAAGATAATAAACAATAAGACCAGTGCCCAATATGAAAGATGCAAAAAACTGAAAAAGTGCTTTGGAGTGCTTTGCTGTGTCAAATAAGTATTGTGAGTGTCTTGGTTGGTAAATTTTATTATTAAGGGTGATGGTAATTAGTGCGTGTTTTCTTGTTTGGCCCACTAAAACTTTCTTTCTCAAACTAAGCGCATAAGCAAGTTTACCAAGTGTCCAACAAGGAGAGGACGAACCTCATTAATGAGTATCCCCTGACTCTGTGGTAGTCACTCTCTGCGACCTTCCGAGTTTTCGAAAGTTAGCTTATGTGGATTTTCCTATTGATCTAATGCTTACCTCCCTTTCTGGTTGACGAACTGATCGGACTGTGCTGCAATGGTCAAGAGCATACGGGAAGATAAGTGTTGGTTTATTTTAAATGAACTTAGGATATTCTATTTAGTTAAGCTAATTCCAAGTCTCTTTCGGCCGAATTCCATTACTCGAGCAAGCTCTTTCGTGGCACTGTACTTCGGGAAAGCAAGGCTAAAATTACTCAAAAGCTAGAAATTGTTAAAAAATGTAAAAAGCTAAGTCCTGAGTGCACTTGTGGCATGTCGTTGAAACAGATCCAACAAGGTTAATTTTATTAATTGCGGAAAAAGGAAATCTAAACTAAAAATTACAAACCACAAAAATGGAGTTGACACAATCCCCCCTGGGGGATGGGGTGTGGGCACTAGGTAGCCCACTTGCTCTCGTTATTATGCTTATTACAAAACTCATTTTCTTTGGGAATGCCTTTGATCCTTTATAACAGAGGATTCAGTAGGCTTACAATGGTTTTGGAAAAGGTTGCTTGTAGATAAATGTGTCTGGAATGTTTTGAAGGCTTTATATCTTGAAAAATTGGCCAGCACGCCTTTCTACCCGCTCATAAAAAACAAAAAACCAGCAAACATATGTTAGTAAAAGTGCAAAAAAAAAACACTTAGAAAGTGATTTTGGGTCACCACAAAAATTATAGAAAAACCTACCAAGTTAATCTATGATATGATAAATCAACCAAAGTAACCAAGGAAAGCAGGCTTTCCTTGGGATCCTGGTTTGCTTTTGAGGCAGCCAATAAAATGCACTTTCAAATTGCAAGATAAACTTTAAAATCAAGAGAACTAGCCTTCTACTTAAGCCTTGAGATTTTTATGATAAAAATGACCTTTGTAAGGAAGCTAGCAAATAGATCTAGATTATGCTTGATAGATCTTTAGCAACTCAACTAAATCTATTTTACTTGCAAAAGAAACTAGATCTACTTGTGATTTAAGCTTTAAAAGCTAGATCTAAGTAAAAATTGCACTTTCAAATTTAAAGTAACCAAAAGAAAAGAGAAGTTTATATGGAGAAAGAGAAGAGCAGCATAGTAGATTATGAACAAAGAAGGTTCTGAAAGTCTGGATGTGGGACACCGAGGGCAAGATCCAGCAAAGCAAGTCTTGAGAGAGAGATGAAGAGCAAACAAGCTCTCCACTTCTTCCAATCCTGTAAACCTGCAACTAAAACATTCTCACACAAAACCCATCAAATCTAGAAATGCATAAGCTTAGAAATCAAGAAAATATGAGCATAAACAAATGAAGCATATAAATCTTAGATCTCTAATCATATGACAAATACAAGATTAACTAAACAAGAAAGCTTAGCAATCTTCTCTTCCCTACAAAATTGATACCAACCTTCACTAAGCTAGATCACGATGAAGAAATTTGCACAAAAATGGTTCAAATACATGTTATCTCACGCCACGAGATCATTCCATCCACTCACAAATAGCATCACACATGTATGACCTCCAAAGTCTCTTTATTCATCAACTAGAAAGATAGAAAACTATTACAATACAAGTGTCTGCTCCAAACTCCAACTAGAGAACAATGATGAGAGAGTCTTGGTTAAATAGGAAAAATCAGCCCATGAGGGCACACTAGCTTAACTTGGGCGAATTCCTATGATGGAGGGATTGATTCCCAAATTTATGGGATTAGACCCTACTATTTGGCTGCCCAAAAATCAGCTTGAATGCTGCCATAAAATCAGCTGCATGGCTGCCACAAAATCAGCTTCATGGCTGCCATGGAATGCGCCCTGATTTGGTGGAATGTGCCCCCCTTTTATGGGAGAAAGTGGAATGCGCCCCCCTTTTATGGGAGAAAGTTTCCCTTTATTAAAGATGCCCCAAAATGCTCAATATCCTCCAAAAATTCCTCAATCAATTCTGATCGCAACTTAGACCAGATCCCACTGATTTAGGAGTAATTTTTTTTCTCTCAATATTTTAAATTTTCCTATTTTTACTCACTTTTTGACTTTTTTGAGCAAAAAGTAAATTAAGTGAAAATAAATCACTCAAATACTTAGGAAAGTGGGTCTAGGGGTAAAGTGGGTGCTCTGAGTTTGAAAACCAGCACCCCGATGGCAAAATTGGCCCCTAGACCCACACTTTTATTACATTTTTAAAATTTTAATTAAACCATTAAAAATGGCTTAATTTACGGGAAAATTTTATTTTTCCGAAACATAAAAAAAAACCTAGGGGACCTAACACATGTCCATATGGCCTTATTCTAGTGTCTAGCATGTTCATATACATTGACCTATGGACTTTAATAACCTCCTAAATTGACCCGTGGACTTTAATAACCTCCTAAGGCCTAACCACCACGTCGGGCATTCCAGCTTTGAAGGAGCCAGGAGAAAAACTAAAAAATTATGCCCTGCTAAAACACAAATCATAATTAATAAGTGAAAAAACTCCTTGGAATACCTGACTTGATTGACAAGTCCTAGGAAGCCAAGTCCTTTACATAAAAATATTATGCTAGCACACTTTATTACAAACTCCGCGGGGCATGAACATGTGAAGAAAAAATAAAAAAGGGCCCGATGGAATTTTGAATGCTTGTAAAAGAACATGAACCATGTTCATCATTGGCACGCTCCCTTGAAAGTCCAACTAAGTACAACTTAGCTGGTAACAGGCCCTACAAACGTGAATGTTGGCTAAAAGAAGAAATTTATAGGAGAGCTAATACTTATGAGGAAGTCATGATTAGAAAAGGTTTATGTCCCAAATTACAACCAAGATGAAAGGAAGGACAAACAAAAATGATGGAGCAAGTAACAGAAACCAAGGAGGTTGAAGAAGAACTTGAAAGCAAACAAGACATGAAGGTGCCGATAATGTCAGAAGGGAGACAAGAAGATGAGGAGGTACAACTAGAGGAAGAAGAGCATAATGAAGTTTAAAAAGAGATGGATGTACAAGCAGTATCAGAAGTATGAGTGCTCATTGGAGGGAACATGCCCTCTCCCATTGTCTCCAATCTATAACGTTTCACATGTTTCGACACAAGCTTCAAGGAGTTAGCTAGCTTAGAACTATTTAAGTTTGACTGGAAGAGTCAGAGAGTGGTCAAACAATTGCACAAGAAAAGAAAGCTTAGTGAAAGCCAAGATTTGGTCATCTCTACTAAGGTAATGGTCGTGGTTATCAATGAGACTGGTCGAATCGTGACAGCTACTATTGGGGTTGCCTTTTTTGAAGGCACTTTATTTGCCATTTCGAGATTTAAGAAAGAGTTAGAAGAATGTAAGAAGCAAATGGAGTTGTTATAGAATCAGGTAGTCTACTACAAAGTAGCTCGGGGAGATCCTACGAAGTTCACATCTTATGCTTCAGGGTTACAAAGTGAATCGCATGCTGCAGTAAAAGATTTCTACAGCAAGGCACATGATTTTCAGAATGTTTGTCGGGATCTTGTCAACATCTATAATTAGACCCACATATGGAGATTAAAGCTGCAAGAGCTACATATTAAGTTTGATACACTTAGTAGATGGTGTTATCCACTAAAATTGCACTTAGAGGATTCCGAGTGAACTGTCGAAGACTTGAACAATCAAACTGTTCATCATCAGTGTTCTGAGATTCGTCAGGCCAAATTTTGCCCCTTTTTTAAATAATTGCATGTTCATACCCCTTGGGGATATTGTAAAAATGTGCTAGCATGATGGTCTTTTGTAAAGAGCTTGGCTTCCTACGACTTAGACATCAAATGCGATCATTCCATGGTGTTTTTTCCCTTGTCAATTATGCAATGCTGAACAAACGATGTATAATCGACGAGTATTTCACTCGCTTCTCCAAAGCTCGAATGGTCGTCTTGGTGGTTAGGCCTTAGGAGGTTATTAAAGTTCATGTGTCAATGTCTATGAGCTTGCTAGACATCAATTTGAGTCATTATGAACATGCACTAGGTCCCCTAAGATTTTCGGTCAATTCCGAGAAAATAATTTTTTCCAGTAAAACGGGCTTTTTTAATGTATTAATTAAAAAATCTAAAAATACGATAAAAGTGTGGTTAGTGTTGGGTATGTTATATCTCTTCACATGGTCGCTGCGTGTACAACACGATCCCTACGGCACCTTCGCGTCCGGAGGGGGGGGGTTTAGAGGGGGGGGTAGCCCGACAGGGCCCACCCCCTTCGTTTCGGACCGTTAGGTTCCGAAACGACACGGAGGGGGCCGTTAGGCCCCCGGAGTCCGCGCGGAGCGCAAAATTTTTTTGGGTTGCTTTTTGCTTTTTCGCGTTTTTCGACCCATTGTAGTCTAATCTAATTCCGGTAAAAGGAATTAGGGTTGTAACCTAATTCGGGTAAACGAATTAGGGTTTTAGATGCTGCAGAATACCATTTATTGTATTGTACATGTAAAAATAAACATATAATGAAAAAGGAGCTATGCGGCTCTAAGTTTTTTGCTGGTTTTTCCCGGTTAAGGGTTTCCAGGTGAAAATCTCTGTGTAATGTGTGTGCCATTGTGTATTGTCTGTAAATGCTTAAGAATCGATATATGTTTGTACTTCACTGTTAAGGTTTAAAACTTACATTTGGTATCAGAGCATTTTTGGGTTCAGAGGGACGCCTTTGTTTCCAAGGGTTTGGCTCGATCTTGGATTTGTGATAAACCTGGTTTCAGTGGGAGCTTTGCAGCGGTGATTTATTTCTTTAAAGAATGGCAAGCAGTTCTAGATTCGAGATTGAGAAATTTAATGGTCAGAGCTTTGAGCTATGGAAGCTCAAGATGGAAGATCTTCTGGTAGATAGAGAACAGTGGATCGCAGTAGATCCAGGTACCATGCCCTCTGGTATGGTAAAAGAAGAATGGGAAAAGCTGGAAAGAAAAGCAAGGAGCACCATTCGTCTTTGCCTCGCAGATTCGGTATTGGTGAACGTATCTGGAGAAGACAGTGCAAAGAAGCTATGGGACAAACTGGGAAATCTGTATCAGTCAAAGTCCCTGGTAAATAAGTTATTTCTGCGAAAGAAATTGTACCTTCTGAGGATGACTGATGGAGACTCTGTATCAGAGCATCTAAACGCCTTCAATACTCTGGTAAGTCAGTTGACATCTGTTGGTATTGCACTTGATGATGATGAAAAGTGTATTAGTCTGTTGTGCTCTTTGCCAGATTCATGGGATAATCTGGTCATAGCTATTGGGAGTAATGCAACCACGCTAAACTTCGAGAATGTGGTTGCATCCCTACTATCGGAGGAAATGAGGCGGAGATCCATAGACAGTTCAGCCAAGGATGCCTTATTTGTAAGAGGTCGCCCTGGAGACAGATCAAAAAATAAGTCTTCAGGTGGTAGATCTAAATCTAGAGGGAGATCTAAATCTCCAGGACCTTCTGTAAGAAAATGCTGGAAGTGCGGAAAAGCTGGGCATTACAAGAAGGATTGTAAATCGAAAATTACTGATAAAAGTAGAGGACCTAATGACGCTCCATCCGCAGATGGGAAAGAATCTACAGAGGAAGGAGGAGATGTGTATCTGGCATCTTCAAGTACACATGCAGAGCATGATTCGTGGTTGATTGACTCAGGTGCGTCTTATCATATGACTCCTCACAGGGAGTGGTTTTCTGAATACGAAAAGTATGATGGAGGAGATGTATTTCTGGGAGACAACTCGGTAGCGAAAATCATAGGTCGAGGAAAGGTCAAGCTACTGCTCAAAGATGGAAGGGTTAAAACTCTTCCCGGGGTTCTGCACATTCCAAAGTTGGCTAGAAACCTTATATCTGTAAGTAAAATGGATGATGCAGGTGTGAAAACTCTATTTGAAAAGAACACATGCAAGATGGTTCGAGAGTCATTGGTGCTGATGAGGGGAGTTCGGATTGGAACTCTATACAAGTTGTTGGGAAGCACCTTCAAAAATGGATGTAACAGCACTATTGTTTCTGAGGGTAAAAATGAAGGAGATGGAGTCCTTACTGTCTCTAGTGAGAAGACATCGCTATGGCATCGAAGGCTGGGACATATTGGAGAAAAGGGTCTTCGACTATTACAAGGTAAAAGTATGGCTGAAGGCATGTCTGATTTCACATTAGATTTTGATTTCTGTGAACATTGCTTATATGGTAAACAGAATCGAGTAAGATTCTCATCTGGTGTTGTAAGAGCTAAAGGAATCTTAGAGTTAATACACAGTGATGTTTTTGGACCTGTGCCTGTTCCATCACTTGGTAAATCTGTGTATTATGTTTCATTTATAGATGATTTCTCAAGGAAAACTTGGATTTATTTCCTGCGTAAGAAATCTGAGGTTTTTAATAGATTCAAAGAATTTAAGGCTCTTGTAGAGAATCAAACTGAGAAGAAAATAAAAGTACTCAGAACAGATAATGGTGGAGAATTCTGTGAAAGTGAATTTGAGGAGTTCTGTAAAACGTGTGGAATAGCAAGGCAAAAGACTACTCCATACACACCTCAACAGAATGGGGTTGCAGAAAGGATGAACAGGACATTGATGGAAAAGGCAAGGAGTATGCTCAGTGGTGCAGGGCTAGCACAACAATTCTGGGCAGAAGCTGTTGACACTGCGTGTTACCTAGTGAATAGGACACCCACATCAGCATTGGTTGACAAGACACCTCATGAGGTTTGGACTGGTAAGAAACCCTCTCTCTCTCATCTCAGAGTGTTTGGGTGTGATGCTTTTGTACATGTTCCAAAGGAGAAAAGGAGCAAGTTGGATAATAAAGCAGAAAAATGTATCTTCATTGGTTACAAGGATGGAGTGAAAGGTTACAAGCTGTGGAACCCAGTAAAAAGGCAAACAGTTTACAATCGAGATGTGATCTTCAGAGAAGTTGAAAGCACTTCCAAGATTGAGGATGTACCAAAGGAAAAGGATTCAGAGAAGCTACACTTTGATATCAAGGATGAAAGAGGTGACTCTTTTGAGGAACCAGATTCGTCTGAATCAGATGAGGAGGCAGAATCGTCTGAATCAGATGAAGAGGCGGATCCACAGACTCCGGTATTGAGGAGATCTGACCGAGAAAGAAGGCAAGTTGAAAGGTACAGTCCCCCTGATTTTCGTTCTAATTTTGTGTTATCTATTACTGATGATGATCCTAGAACTGCTAAAGAGGCAATGGATTCAGAAGATAGTAAACTATGGAAGAAGGCCATGATAGAAGAAATGGATGCCTTGGACAAAAATGAGGCATGGGATCTGGTTGAGTTGCCAGAAGGAAGAAAGCCTATTGGAAGCAAATGGGTATTCAAGAAGAAGTTAAATGCAGCAGGTAAAGTGGAGAAGTACAAGGCTCGACTAGTTGCGAAAGGTTACTCCCAAATTGAGGGCATCGATTTTGGTGAGATTTTTTCACCTGTTGCAAAATTGACTTCTATTAGATTTCTTTTATCTATTTCTGCTGCTTTTGATCTTGAAGTAGAACAGATGGATGTAAAGACGGCTTTCCTACATGGAAATCTTAATGAAGAGATCTATATGAAGCAACCAGAACGGTTTGTGGTGAAAGGAAGAAAGGAGCTTGTCTGTAAGCTGAAAAAGTCTCTCTACGGTTTGAAACAATCTCCCAGAATGTGGTATCAAAAATTTGATACTTATATACTGGGACTTGGTTTCTCAAGAAGCAAAGCTGATCACTGTGTTTATTTTAAGCCAATTGGTGATCATTTTATTTATGTAATATTGTATGTTGATGATATGTTGCTAATTGGAAACAACAAAGAAATCATCAAGGATGTCAAGAATCAGCTGTCATCTGAATTTGACATGAAAGATCTTGGTGCTGCAAATTTCATTTTGGGCATGGAAATAAAAAGAGATCGTGAAAACAGGAAACTCTGGTTAAATCAGAGGAAATATGTTGAAACGATATTGAAGAGATTTAATATGCAGGAAAGCAAACCAGTGAAGGTGCCCATTCCTGTAGGTGTAAGGTTATCTGCAGAACAGTGTCCCACTACACAAGAAGAGGTAGAGGACATGTCTCATGTTCCATATGCTAGTGCAGTTGGCAGTCTGATGTATGCCATGGTCTGTACTAGACCAGATATAGCCCATGCAGTGGGAGTTTTGAGTAGATACATGTCAAAACCAGGAAAGGAACATTGGACTGCAGTAAAAAGGGTCTTCAGGTATTTGCGTGGCACTACAGATTCTGCAATCTGCTACCAAGGAAGACCCGGTCTAAACAGAGAGATAGATATACAAGGATTTGCTGATGCTGACTGGGCTGGAGATCTTGATCACAGAAGATCTACAAGTGGCTACGTTTTTAATCTATTTGGAGGAGCAATCAGTTGGATGAGTAGAAGACAAGCTGTAGTTGCACTCTCAACTACAAAAGCTGAATACATGGCAGCTACCCATGCAAGTAAGGAAGCTGTATGGTTGCAAAGATTGTGTTCAGGTATTGGTTTTGTTCAGAATGCAGTAAAAATTGGTTGTGATAGCTCAAGTGCAATATTTCTGGCAAAGAACCCTGCTTATCACTCGAGGACAAAGCACATTGATGTGCAGTACCATTTCGTCAGAGACATGGTTGAACAGAACAAAGTGTTGCTGGAAAAGGTTGACACTTTGGTAAATGTTGCAGACTCTTTGACAAAGTCTGTGAGTACTCAGAAGTTCTCTTGGTGCAAAGAGAACATGGGCATTGTTGCCCTGAATTGTTGAAGTCATAAATTTCTCCTGTATGTGAAGAGAACAACAAGTGGGAGAATGTTGGGTATGTTATATCTCTTCACATGGTCGCTGCGTGTACAACACGATCCCTACGGCACCTTCGATTCGCCTGCGCCGGGCGCGTCCGGAGGGGGGGGGTTTAGAGGGGGGGGTAGCCCGACAGGGCCCACCCCCTTCGTTTCGGACCGTTAGGTTCCGAAACGACACGGAGGGGGCCGTTAGGCCCCCGGAGTCCGCGCGGAGCGCAAAATTTTTTTGGGTTGCTTTTTGCTTTTTCGCGTTTTTCGACCCATTGTAGTCTAATCTAATTCCGGTAAAAGGAATTAGGGTTGTAACCTAATTCGGGTAAACGAATTAGGGTTTTAGATGCTGCAGAATACCATTTATTGTATTGTACATGTAAAAATAAACATATAATGAAAAAGGAGCTATGCGGCTCTAAGTTTTTTGCTGGTTTTTCCCGGTTAAGGGTTTCCAGGTGAAAATCTCTGTGTAATGTGTGTGCCATTGTGTATTGTCTGTAAATGCTTAAGAATCGATATATGTTTGTACTTCACTGTTAAGGTTTAAAACTTACAGTTAGGAGGCGAAATTTTCCATGGGGGTGGTCATTTTCTAACCCAGAGCACTCATTAAACCCCTAAACCCACGTTTCCTAAGTTTTAAGTAAATATTTTTCACTTAAATACAAATTCTCTCAAAATTAATAAAAGAGAATTATTTAATTCAAAAAATAAAGATTTGGAGAAAATCACATTTGCTAAATTGAAGGAAATTTGTCGGAGGCCCAGTTAAGTCAGCAATCAATATCGGAGTCTAAATCAATCATGATCCAATTGATTGGCAATCAAATCGAGTCACAGTGAGTCTATCTCTAGTGATGGGGCGAATTTCTTCTTAAGGGGGCACATTTATCCATGAGAGAGCTCACCTCTTGGTGTATATGTGTCACAGAAAGAGGGGGGGGTGACCTACCTTGTGTGAGAGGTGGTGCCTACCACATCTAGTTCACTTCAATTCACCCCCAATCATCTCAAAAAACTCCAACACTTGGCAAATTCGCTCCCCTTGGGGTTTGCTCTCTTTTTTCCTATTTAAGCAAGGGATTTGGGTCTCTTTTCCTTGATGGTCAGAGGACCGAAAGGCCGCTCAAGCTCTGCTTCTATTTTGTAATATCATTTGGAATAATAAAAAGGCTTTGGAGGTCTCATGTGGTGTATGGCTCAAGTGTGTCGATGATCATTGTCTCGTTATGAGGTAACATGTATTTATTTATTTTTGTATATCTTTGGTTGAGTGTTGGCCTTAGAAGGGGAGTTACCTCCCAATAGGTAAGAGAAATTCTAGTTTGATTTATGCTCTTTTGTTTTGGTTGTAGTATATCTCTTAGACTTGTATGTTTAATCTAGGTTGATTGCATGCTTTCTAAGTTTCTGCTGCAGTCAACACCAATGCTCGTTTTAACCATTTTGTGTGCTAGAATCTCTAAGTTGTAGGCTGCCTAGATTGGAGAAGAGGTTGAGCTAGGTTGCGTCTTCCTCATCTTCAAGCACTTCCAAAGAGGCATAGTCCCTCCACTCTCCACCATCAAGCCCCATTGCCCAAAGTTCCCAGGCTTTGAGTTTGTTTCTTTCCTCTTTCCTTCATCTTCAATTAATTTCTTTTCTGGTTACGATTTTTTACATGCTTAATTTAAATTAGTTTCTTTCAAGAAGATCATAAGCTTATTTCTTTTAAGTATGTTTTCATAAGCTAGATCTGGTTATTCAAGCTGTAATTTTGTAGATCTAGTCCCTTTTCAAGTACTTAATTTACTGCAATTTTTTTATCTTTCAAGTACTTGAAATTCTTTGTGCTTCTAACGTCTTAATCAACACATTTGGTGCAAAGTTGGTGGCAATTTTTCACTTTTGATGAACGGGTAGGAGGAAATGCTGCCTGTTACCAACTAAATTTGCACTTCAGTTGGAATTCCAGAGAGCCGCCAATGTTGCACAATTACTTGTGCTTTTCAGAGTTTAGAAGTTCCAAATCAGACCTTTTCAGGGCCCTTTTTTAATTTTGTAATGCATGACCATGCCCCACGGGGTTTGTAATAAAGTGTGCTAGCCTGGTGGTCTTTGAGTGACTCGGTTCCCTAGGACTTGACAACCAAAGAAGGTATTCCAAGGAGTTTTTTCCCTTGTCAATTATGCTTTGCCTTTAGCTGAGTATAATCGATGAGTTTTTCTCCTACACCTCCAAAGCTGGAATGCCCAAAATGGTGGTTAGGCCTTAGGGGGTTATTAGAGTCCATTTTTCAACATATATAAACATGCTAGACACTATAATAAAGTCATATGGTCATGTACTAGGTCCCTAGGTGGTTAAAATCAACTTTTAATTTTTTTATTTTATTTTCATGGTCGTGGACCATTTTTTGGTTTTTATTAAAAAATAATTTTTTCAATTAATTAAACCATTTTTCCTATGATTTAATTGAAAAAATTCAAAATGTAATAATTAAGTGGTTTGTGGGTGGATTTGATAAATGGATGTTTTTTTTCGAAGCCAGAGCACCCATTTAACCCATAAACCCACTTTTCCTAAGTTTTGAGTAAGTATTTATCTCTAAAATTGATATTTACTCAGAAACTCCAATAAAAGATAGAATAAATGTCAAAAAAGACATTTTATTAAAAAAGGGACAAGTTCGTAAAACAATGGAAGATGTCCGGAGTTGGTCTGGACTCTGGAGTCGGACTAAAGTGACTGGATAGTCAAGGCTGAGTTATCTGAGCTCCGAAAAGATGATTTCAATCAACATCGAGCTAGTTCCAGCTAACCATCCCTTGGGAAATGTGCCCTCTCTCTGCATGGGCAACTTTGCTTGATGGAGGGTGGAGATTCATGGTGATAAACTCGAGGTTGGAGCTGCCAACCATCTCCAGAGGTGGCTCATTCCCTTCCATTTGGCTTTCAATCAAGATCCAGTCAAGCATTAGTTAACTCTCTCATTAAACAGAAGTTGCCCTCCTTGATTAGTGCGCCCTCTCTTGCATGTATTTTGCTATTTAAAGAGAGTATTGTTCACCTCTTTTGCCATCTGAAGGTGGAACCTCTGCTCCTCTATTTTGTAACATTTTTCTAAGTATTAAGTAATAAAAGAAGGCTTTGGAGGTTAGTCCTGATGTGTTCTGTGGAGGCTTGATGTACCAAGCTCTGTATATGAGGTAATCTATATTGGTTTCATATGTTTTGTTTATTGTTGAGATATATCTGTCTTTGAAGAGAAACTAGTTTCAATAAGAATATCAGGTAATACTTTATAGATTACTTCTTGTTGTTGAATGGTAGAAGGATTAATAGGGATATATAGATTCTTGTTTGAACTTATATCTTTTAGTTATTTTTTTTACTTGCACACATAAATATTGCTAATCTCCTTGTACAAGTGTTGTGAGATCTTTTGCAGATAACCTACGCTAGAGGAAGTAACAAGCATGTTAGCTTTCCCATCTTCTAGTACCTTTGAATAGAGCTCCATCTCTCCGGTCTATCAAGTGAACAACTCCATTGCCCAAAATTTGTGCTCAAACCCCCACTGGTTCAACTTCCAGATCCATAAAATCTTCACCTATTTCGGTTACTTTCCTTTTCACATTTAGATCTTGCACTAAAAAAGTTTCTTTTACAAGTAGATTTAAATTAAATTGCAACCTAATAATTAGAGTTCATTTGATAATCTAGATCTAGGTTGTTATTTCTCTATTTTTGCAATTTTTGAAGTAGATCCAAAGCAAGATAGAGCATTTTATATTACAAGGTTTTTTTTATCAAGCAAATTAAGTGCCTAGACATTTACTTGCCATCTCTTAAAGAGGCAAGTAAAGATCCTAAGAAGGAAAGCATTTTAGCTTGCCTTACTTAGTTCTTTGTTTCTCTTGTTCTTACTAGTTTTCATAGATTTTTTTGGGCATATTTTGTATTAGTGGTCAAATCACTTTCTAAGTGTGTTTGGCCATTTTATCACAACAAGAGCTCGCTGGTCTGTTTTGCATGCATAGTAGGTTTGTCATTTAAAATTAATTAAAATTCGATTTTGAGACTTCAAGGATCACTCGAAAAATCATTTTTGCATACTAGTTTGTTTATATATTTTTTTAAGGCACCTTGTAGCATTACCAAAAGCATTCTTAAAGTGTTTTTGGCTATCTTTTTTACAATTAACGCTCGCTGGTCTGTTTTGCATGCTTAACAGGTTTGAACAATAAAAACTAAAAAACTTTGGATTCGAAGCTTCCAGAACCACTTGGAGAACCCCCTTCAAGCACCTTCACTTTCTATTTTTACTGTAAACTGTCTTGTTCCCTAGTGATAAAGGGCAAGCAGTAGTTCTCCAAGCATCGTGATTGTAATAAAAAATAAAAGAGAGCTCTACAGGCTATTCCAGCGCCTGCCCCCATCCCCCCTGGGGGGATTCGCGTCGTTTTTTCGTTTTTTTATTTTATTTATTTTTGTTTAGATTAGTTTCATTTAAGTTTGTAGTAATTAAACAACAACACTAAGCACACAAACGTTCTCAAAGGACCATTTTAATCGATTCATCTTTTATATGCTTATGTGTTTCAACAATACAATTGTTCCTAAAAATTTACTTAAAATTTTCCCCTTGCTTTCCCGAAGTACTGCGCCATTCTGTGGTGTGTGGAAAAGAGACTCTTGGGGCGTAGTTTAGTTTTAACAATCCACTTCACATTTTAATAAAATAAACCAACACTCGAAATCTGAAGTATGCTCTTAACCGCTACAGCTTAGACTGAACAAATTGGCTCAATCAGAAAAGGACGTAGAGTAACTAGCTTTAATAGGAAAATCCAATCAAGTATAACTTTACGAACTCGGGAGGTTGCGTGGGTGTACACCATAGAGTCATAAGGCTACTTTAAGCAGGTTCATCCTCGCCTTGTTGGACACTTGGTTAAGCTGCTATAGCACTCAGTTCAAGAGGTTACACTTCTTTGGGCCAAACCAAGAATTTACCCACTCCCATAATACCCATTAATAATTCTAAAATATACAACAAGCCACTTGCAATACTTTCACGACACTACACAACAACAATCGCATTACGCATTCTCGGCACTGGTCTTTAATTTTCCATGTTTTAAGTTTTAATTATAAAATGTCGTGAATGCTTATCTATCATGTGTGGTGTTAATTAATTGATTTAATTTGCAAACTGTGCTTATTTGTATTATTTTTCCATTTCATCACTTTGACTCTTAGACTGCTTTTTACTTATTTTTGTAGTTAAAAGCCTTTGATTAATTTCATATGGACCACCCCCCTTGGCTTCGCTAGGAGTAAGCCTAGACGAAGGAGTGGAGTAATTAGGTGACAACACTTGACTCTCACTTTCCCCCAAGAACACACCGAGCGGCTTGAAGGTTTCCTGTCGCGTTCCCCCAGGTGTGTATTAAGCGACAATACTGCCGAAAATTTGAAGATCCGAGACCCCAGCAGCACTTTCCATGCCTTGAAGTCATTTTTTGTGAAAACTTGTAAGCTTTTGGATCCAGATCTATAAGGACCAAAGGAACCCACTTCAAAATTGTAAAATAAGTAATAAAGGAAAGTGGGCTACTCAACGCCCACACCCCATCCCCCTTTGGGGGCTCGTAGGCTCATTTTGTGGTTTGCTTTTTTCTATCTTTCTTTATGTTATTTTATCATCACATGCACACAATCCACCCCTACAGGGCTGTATAGTTAATGTACTTTATTTTTCAATCTTGTATTTTATTTCACAATTAATAAAACTCATAAAAAACTAAATCTAGCTGTGCATTCCCGAAGTACTGAAAGGGAAAAAAGATTCTAAGCCGTCAATAAATTACTTGTTACAATTTTTTAACAAATAAATTAAGGCTGTGTATTCCCGAATTAAATTGAAAGTGTTTATCCCCGGTAGGTGAAAAGAGATTCTCAGCCGCATAATAAAGCTTCAATCTAATTGTTAAAATTAACCAAGTCTTAGCCTCCTTGTATGCTCTGGATCTCTGTGGTTCGTCCGACTAGTTGATCACATTAGAAAGGGAGTTAAGTGACTAGCTTAATAGGGTAATCCATTAAAAACTTGATCACTAGAACTCGGGAGGTCGCGTGAAACTAACTACAGAGTCAGTGGGCTACTTTAAGCAGGTTATGCTTCGCCCAGTTGGACCCTTGGTATAGTTGTCACTACGCTCAGTTCAAAGGACTAAGTTAGAATTGGGCCAAACCAAGAACTAACCCACTACTTAATTCACGCACCTAATAAAATCAATTAAAATTGACCAACAAGACTCTTGCAACACTTTCACGACACAACAACACTTCGATAATCTCATGTGACTCCATTTGGCACTAGTCTAATCTACAACAATCAAACATTTTAAGTGAATCAATGTGTTAGATGGATTTATCATTTTTCATGTTGTTGATTTAATTCATAGTTGCATTCTCTGGTTCAGTATTAATTCTCTTTCAAACTCTTAGAATCATTTTTCTCTAACTTAAGCTTAAAGGCCATAGTTTTCTTTTCTTAGGGACCACCCCCCTTGGCTTCGCTAGGAGTTGGCCTAGACGGAGGAGTTGAGTGTTGAGTGACAGTATCTCGACTCTTTGCTTGCCCCCAAGGATGCACCTAGTGGCTTGAAGATTTCTTCCACGCTAACCCCCCTTTTCTTCGAGTGGCATATCCGGCGACAACAGATGGCGAAGGGAATTCTAGAACATCCCATCAGAACTTCCTCCATTGCCAAACAGTCAAATGCTAAACATCAAAGTTGGATTACGTGCTTGGGAAACCTGTAGTGAAGAAGCACGGGAAGATGTAGACAAAGAAATTAGCAATAAACAAAGATTATGGGAAGAGGTGGAGCAGATCACAAGACAATGTAATTTGCCAAAATTTGGAGCATGGGGGCAGTGTCTGCCACAGGATGAAGTGAACAGAGTAGTGGACAATTACATTGAAGTAGCAGATTAGTCTGTTCTTCAAATCTCTAAGGTCAACATCACACAGCTATCCTATGAGGCAAATAGGGATAGTTATAAAGTATCATTGGAAAATTGGATAAAGCTGCTTCAAAATTGAAATGGAACCTTGCCATACTTAGGATTCTAGTGGAACAACATACATTTTGCTATGCCAACCTCATTAATGCAACTTTTGAGGTATGGATCCATTATAAAGATATTCATATTCAAGAAGAGGAAGCAGTTACACCAAAACCCTGATGTTTCAAATGGTCCAAGAAACCGTTCAGCTTCTTGTAATTGAAAGCTCATGGGATACCTAAATAAAGAGGAAATCAATGTATTAGGGGCTTTTTGCTTGTTGCATTTCCTGTATAAACTTCGCAGATTTTTAATAAGAAGCCATTTGCTCTACTATTGGGAGAGAAACTTTGGTTCTAAGATTGCTTGTGTACATAATTGTTTCTGTCATATATTGCTCATTGTAATTACTGTAAGAATTCCTTTTCTGCACCTAGATTCTTCTTTGGTCAAGAGTGCATCCTTATTTTTTGTTTGTCTTTCAACAGTTTGTCTATAGCCTTGTGAACATATCATTTTAGTTGGCAGGTAATCAAAGACTGTTCTTGATAACTAGTTTGTTAATTATATTGTCACTAATAAGTACAATAACTTCATTGCTGGTATCATAGGAAAGGTGCATTTGAATTCTGTGTTTACATTACTAGTCTTTTGCTCCTAGCTACGATAGGTAGGATAGTTTTGCATTCTGCATATAGATTTAGTTGTGCATACATCTGCATTCTGCACTTAGAAATCCTAGAACAACATTCACAATTTGTAATGGTTGCCAGGCCAGAATTCGGATGGATTCCCCACACCAAACAATGTAGGGTCTGATTGGGACCTCGTATGGGGGAGAATCCTTGCTGTTGACAGATAGAGGGCATTTTGCCCCATCACCACCAGTGACCATGCTTAGAAGCTTTTTGTCATCAACACACTAGTGACCCAAGCCATCAGACTTCAGAGTTTCCGACTAACAATCACCTAGAACAAGAGCTAGAACACTTAGCCAATGTTTTCAGAAACAATGGCTACAAAGACCATCGATTCAAAAAGGCAGTCTCAAAATCTAGGAGAGGACATCGTGACATTTTTGAACCAACAGAAAGGAAGGTTATCACTCTTCCTTGCATCAAAGGCACCACAGATAGAATTTCCAAAATTCTCAAGGAAGGTAATATTAAAGTTACTTTTGCACTTCCCAACACTATTAAAATATTCTTTATCATGGTAAAGATGCAAGAGATCCTTGTCATCATAAATACGTTTATACCATCCCCTGCTCATGTGGTAAACATTATATTGGTGAGACATGAAGATCTCTGCAAGCTAGTCTTAAAGAACATTGCGCTGACATCAGACATAATCGTGTTAAAAGGTCAACCTTAGCAAAGCACTCTCAAGACGCTGGCCATCTCATTGGCATCGATAATGGCAAGATCGTAGCTAAGATTGACCACCATGGAAAAATCAAGGTTCGTGAGGCCCTTGAAATTGAACTTAGTCAAAACAACTTTAATAGGGATGAAGGCCTTAAAATGAAAGATAGTTGGAAACCTTAAAATTAAAGAACATTAATTAATTGAGTCTGTTTATATGTTTCATTATTTTCTGATTGGCATATGAATATCTTACAAGGATCTCTAATCTAATTGAACTTCAAACTTCATGATGATGATCCCAGCTAGTGGATTGAAACTGGTCGAGGATTAATCCTTTATCTTTGAACACAGTTCTCTTTCTCAATGATAAGATATCACAATATTTTCATACCTCTTAAAAAAACACAATTTTCTCAGCCAATAATATAAAGAAAATGAAAATTTGTGATTTATTGCAAATATTGCAATATATTGACAATATTTGCAACTGTGATTAAAACCCCTTGCGACATAGCATAATATGTGTTAGATTTTCATATGATTATAGCATAATAATTCCATTGCATAAGATCAATAGGATCACTAGAAGAAAGCCAAAGCACAAAAACAAAGAACACGAGAATTTATAGTGGGAAACCGAATCGGGAGAAAACCCAGCAACCTTCGTATAGAGATGAATAATTCTGAGAACAGAGTACAATGATGAGAGAGAAAAGATGGAAGTGCTTTCCAAGTAGAAACTGTTAAAATTGCAGGTTATGTACATTTTATCACATATAACAACCTTGATGCAAGAACATGTAAACAATTGTACTGCAATATTTAAATTTAAACTGATTTAAAACATAATTTTCATCGCTTTCAACTTAATGCTCCATTTAGTCACTGCATTAATGTTGGTCCTCGAGAATCATCAAATGCTAAGTTCAGGAAAAATAAAATAAATGAACTATAGTAAAATAAACATAAATTGCATTAAAGAATTAAAACAACCATTTGGATTCAACTTATACTCAGATAGTTTTGATCTTGTCACTGAAAGGACAAGTCAAACTAGATAAACCATATACGTACTTTAAGAGAGAGAAGGTTCAGGTAGAATAAAACAGACCTCAAGTTCTTCAATTAAAATGACAGTAGTAAGAAAGACATACAGGCGCTGCAGACTACAAAGGTCAAGCACGTAAGCAAACACTCACTCAGAGTTCAATTATAGTGATGACTACTGAATGCTACAGGTAGAATAGAGAAACTGTGAGACTGCGGAATGCTACAGCTAGAATAGAGAAACTGTGAGTCAATCAAATGCTACAGCAAAAATAGAGACAATTACATGCCACAGCAAAAATAGAGAAGCTGTGAGACAGTGACATGCTACAGTCAGAATAGAGACAATCAAATGCCACAGCAAAAATAGAGAAGCTGTGAGACAGTCACAAGCTAAAGCTCAGAGTAGAGACAATCAAATGCCACAGCAAAAATAGAGAAGCTGTGAGACAGTCACAAGCTACAGCTGGAATTAAATGCTACAACAAAAAAAATAGAAAAATCGTGAGAGAAACCCGTGAAGGATAAAGCCGTGAAGACAGTCATGAAATCCAAATAGGAGCAGACTTCACATGCTACAGCCGTAATAGAAATGATGCTACAGCCGGAATAGAAATGCCGTGAAGGATAAAGCCGTGAAGACAGATCCGTGAGGGATAAATCGTGAAGGCAGATCCGTGAGGATGAAATCGTGAAGGCAGACCGAAATAACAAAATGCTGAATGCTGAGATAATCCGTGAGACAACCTAAAACAACAAATGCTGAGATAAACCGTGAGACAGTCTGCCCAAAACAATTGATGCGAGTAGAAGAGAGACGTAAAGATTAAGCTCACGATATTTTTTCATTTGTTGAATTAGAGTTAAGTTTTTATATAGTTTTAGATTTAGAAATCTTAGGATTAAAATAATAATAAAAACGTAGGATTAAAAAAAGAATAATAAGAAATAAATAAATAATAAATAAAATAAAAGTAGGGTACCAATGGTCCAAGGGTTTTTAAATAAAAAAATATAAGACTTTAAAATAAAAAAAACTTTATTAATAAACTCATAAAGTCTTTATTAATAAAATCATAAAGATTTTATTAATAAGACTAAAATAAATATTTAATGAATTTATCATAAAGTGAAAAACCAAAGGTCCAACATAAAGTAAAAAGACCAAAAACATAAGTGGGACAAGGCCCTATAACAAAACATAATAATACATGGTCCAATGGTCTTTAATAAACTCTTAGGTAAAAATACTCCATAAAGTAGGAATCATCAGGGTCAAGTGTGCACATGAGTGAGAGTGCCAGGACCAAGTAAGAAAATGACCATGAGTCAACAACCACAAGACCAAGGTGGGCATGCAATCAAATAGGACCATCAAGACCAAGGTGGGCATGCAATCAAATAGGACCATCAAGACCAAAAACTTTTCTCTCTCTTAAGATACATAGTTTATATATTTTTGTCATCACTGTATAAGGGAGAAGATCCAAATGGATGGTGCAATCCTTTTGTCCTTAACGCTGCTCCTAAGGGTTAGGTACTAGAGACATCGCCAAGGGGTGGCCAGTCCCTTGAGAAGCAACCTGGCAATAACCGATTAGGAGAGGGGACAACAATATCTTCCATTCTCAATGAATGGCTTTCAGCTCAAGGCTGAACCTCAGTCCTAGACTGGGACATGTTGATCAACCATCTGGTCCATGACCAGGATCTCCATTCTCCCAAAGAATGGTCCTCAGCCTCAAGCTGAGCATTCAGTCCTAGGCTGAATGTTGATCAACCATCTGCAGGACCTAGGAAGTCTCTGTCTCAACCTGCAGGATCTGCTTGGTCATCATGACCAAGAAACCGTCTGGTTCTAGACCAGAATACCCTAGAGACAAATAGGGGCCCTAGCCATATGCTAGGGACTTTGCCATGGCACCAATCTGCTTGGTCCTAGACCAAGAACCCCAGGAGACAGCTGGGGGCCCTAGGGTACCTTCTAGGGTCTTACTCATACTCTGCCTGGTTAACTTGACCAGGAACCCTAGTCAAATGACTAGGGTACCATTCTCTCTGAGAATGGGTCTCGCAGCTGCACTAAAAATCAACACTCCCTCTCAGCAAGAGAGGCATTCTCAGCAACGCTAAGCTTGTCAAGGACAGAGGCTTAGTCCACATAACTGACAACTGCACCATGTCCTTGTCATGGTGAAACAACCTGTCATAGAATACAGGAATTTATGAGAGCTTCAAAGAACTCTGAATGTCAGCAAACACTTTGATCTTAAAGATCCAAATGGAAGTTATACTTGACTTCCCTTGTTGTCTGAGAATCACTTTCCATATATCATTATCCAATTTCAACTGAAAAATATTGTTCCAAACTTGAAGTTTGGCTAACTCCACATTTGTGGTTGAACTTGAATCAGTGACATGGCTCCCACTGGAGCAACCTTGAAACCCCCCCACAAAAGGTTCCTTAGTGAGATCAACTGAAGGCTTCTTGGCCTTCTCCCTCTGTTTCTCTGAATGAGAAGTCTCATGGACTTCTATGTCTGAGTCAATGTAAAACTCCCTCTTGATCTCTGAAACTTGACAAGGGTCATTCAATAGAGCTTTAACAACATGTCCTGAAACCTTGTAAAGGTCTCCTTCACGGACACCAATTTCAAAAGCTGAGCTCATATTTCCACCTTTAGTCCATACTAAAGCTTTTCCTTCTGAGAAGGCTATAGAGAACCCCTTGTCTTCTAAAATTGCCACTGAAAGAACATTCCTCTTTAAACCAGGAACATATAAAATTTCATCAACATGAATTAACGTACCTGAATCGAGTTTTAAGGCTGTTGAACCAACTCCTTTTATTTCAAGGGTACTTCTGTTTCCCATCTCCACTTTTGCATTAAACTTCTTGGCCTTGTAACCTACAAGTGCCTGTTTGTATCCAGTCATATGCTTGGTGGCCCCACTGTCAATCCACCATGCATCTGAAGAATTGGAGATGGAACCTGAGAGCACTGAAATAAGGTAGTACTCTTTTTGATATTTTTCTTTGGTCTCAACTTTAGATTTCTTTTGTTGAGGCTCTTCTTCTTCTATAGCAGTTGAAGCATGGTGCTTCCCTTTATGCCAATTCTTCTTAGGAGGATTTCTACAAACATTGGCATAATGACCGAGCTTGTTACATTTAAAACATCTTACTTTTGACTTATGAGAGTGATTACCTTGAGGTCTCTTACCTTTGTTCTGGTGCTGAGGGAAACTTCTTTCTCTCCTTGTTTTGGCAGTAAGAGCAAGGTTCTTTTCAGTTTGAGGTCCAGACCTACTCTGGATTCTGCCTTCTTCTTCTAGGCAATCATGCCATAATCTATCAAAGCTTGGTTGGGTTTCTCTTCCATTCACTGCTGAAAGGAATGTCTCCCAAGATGTAGGGAGGCCATCTACAGCTGTTTGCACAAGATCATCATCATCTACTTCAACTCCAATTGCCATGAGTTGATCTTTTAAATGAGCAATCTTTGAGAAGAAAGAGGCAACTGTTTCTTTATCCTCCATCTTTAATGAACGGAGCTGCTTTTTCAATACCCTCTTTTGAGTAGGTGCCTTCTTTTCATAGAGATTAGCTAGGGCATCAAAACATTCCTTGGCTGTCCTTCGAGGAGCTATTATAGGCATCAAATTATCTTTGACTGAGTCAAAAATCACCCTCTTTGTTTTAGCTTGCTTCTTCTTAAATGCTGCTCTTCCTTGAGTTGTTGTGGGTTCTTCCACAACATTAGTGACCAATTCATCCAAATCATTTTCCTCCAAAATATTTAAGACCTTGGCCTTCCATGCATTAAAGTTTGAGGCTCCTTCAAGCCTATCTTCTGCCTTTACAGAGTTAGAAGCCATTTCAACCCCTTACAGTCAACTTGCCAAGTAAGCTTTTGTGAAGTAAAGATCTTGTCTTAGGATCGATGTAGTTTCTGTTGGCTGCAAAACAGAATTAGCTACACCCTAAAGCTTTGATACCATGTTAAAATTGCAGGTTATGTACATTTTATCACATATAACAACCTTGATGCAAGAACATGTAAACAATTGTATTGCAATATTTAAATTTAAACTGATTTAAAACATAATTTTCATCTCTTTCAACTTAATGCTCCATTTAGTCACTGCATTAATGTTGGTCCTCGAGAATCATCAAATGCTAAGTTCAGGAAAAATAAAATAAATGAACTATAGTAAAATAAACATGAACTGCATTAAAGAATTAAAACAACCATTTGGATTCAACTTATACTCAAATAGTTTTGATCTTGTCACTGAAAGGACAAGTCAAACTAGATAAACCATATACGTACCTTAAGAGAGACAAGGTTCAGGTAGAATAAAACAGACCTCAAGTTCTTCAATTAAAATGACAGTAGTAAGAAAGACACACAGGCGCTGCAGACTACAAAGGTCAAGCACGTAAGCAAACACTCACTCAGAGTTCAATTATAGTGATGACTACTGAATGCTACAGGCAGAATAGAGAAACTGTGAGACTGCTGAATGCTACAGCCAGAATAGAGAAACTGTGAGTCAATCAAATGCTACAGCAAAAATAGAGACAATCACATGCCACAGCAAAAATAGAGAAGCTGTGAGACAGTCACATGCTACAGTCAGAATAGAGACAATCAAATGCCACAGCAAAAATAGAGAAGCTGTGAGACAATCACAAGCTACAACTCAGAATAGAGACAATCAAATGCCACAACAAAAATAGAGAAGTTGTGAGACAGTCACAAGCTACAGCTGGAATCAAATGCTACAGCAAAAAAAATAGAAAAACCGTGAGAGAAACCCGTGAAGGATAAAGCCGTGAAGACAGTCATGAAATCCAAATAGGAGCAGACTTCACATGCTACAGCCGGACTAGAAATGCCGTGAAGGATAAAGCCGTGAAGACAGATCCGTGAGGATAAAATCGTGAAGGCAGATCCGTGAGGATGAAATCGTGAAGGCAGATCCGTGAGGATGAAATCGTGAAGGCAGACTGAAATAACAAAATGCTGAATGTTGAGATAATCCGTGAGACAACCTAAAACAACAAATGCTGAGATAAACCGTGAGACAGTCTGCCCAAAACAATTGATGCGAGTAGAAGAGAGACGTAAAGATTAAGCTCACGATATTTTTTCATTTGTTGAATTAGAGTTAAGTTTTTATATAGTTTTAGATTCAGAAATCTTAGGATTAAAATAATAATAAAAACTTAGGATTAAAAAAAGAATAATAAGAAATAAATAAATAATAAATAAAATAAAAGTAGGGTAACAATGGTCCAAGGGTTTTTAAATAAAAAAATATAAGACTTTAAAATAAAAAAACTTTATTAATAAACTCATAAAGTCTTTATTAATAAAATCATAAAGATTTTATTAATAAGACTAAAATAAATATTTAATGAATTTATCATAAAGTGAAAAACCAAAGGTCCAACATAAAGTAAAAAGACCAAAAACATAAGTGGGACAAGGCCCTATAACAAAACATAAAAATACATGGTCCAATGGTCTTTAATAAACTCTTAGGTAAAAATACTCCATAAAGTAGGAATCATCAGGGTCAAGTGTGCACATGAGTGAGAGTGCCAGGACCAAGTAAGAAAATGACCATGAGTCAACAACCCCAAGACCAAGGTGGGCATGCAATCAAATAGGACCATCAAGACCAAAAACTTTTCTCTCTCTTAAGATACATAGTTTATATATTTTTGTCATCACTGTATAAGGGAGAAGATCCAAATGGATGGTGCAATCCTTTTGTCCTTAACGCTGCTCCTAAGGGTTAGGTACTAGAGACATCGCCAAGGGGTGGCCAGTCCCTTGAGAAGCAACCTGGCAATAACCGATTAGGAGAGGGGACAACAATATCTTCCATTCTCAATGAATGGCTTTCAGCTCAAGGCTGAACCTCAGTCCTAGACTGGGACATGTTGATCAACCATCTGGTCCATGACCAGGATCTCCATTCTCCCAAAGAATGGTCCTCAGCCTCAAGCTGAGCATTCAGTCCTAGGCTGAATGTTGATCAACCATCTGCAGGACCTAGGAAGTCTCTGTCTCAACCTGCAGGATCTGCTTGGTCATCATGACCAAGAAACCGTCTGGTTCTAGACCAGAATACCCTAGAGACAAATAGGGGCCCTAGCCATATGCTAGGGACTTTGCCATGGCATCAATCTGCTTGGTCCTAGACCAAGAACCCCAGGAGACAGCTGGGGGCCCTAGGGTACCTTCTAGGGTCTTACTCATACTCTGCCTGGTTAACTTGACCAGGAACCCTAGTCAAATGACTAGGGTACCATTCTCTCTGAGAATGGGTCTCGCAGCTGCACTAAAAATCAACAGAAACCCCAAAATGTCTTCTCCTAGATGCAGGTGCGAATCTCTCTCCAAGTGATGCAAACTTGTGTTGAGTGAATTAGTGAATAATGAGGTGAACTTTCCCTCTATTTATACAAGTGCCAAACTGGCTTTTTCCTCAACAGGGCTGACTTGTCTAACTTGACTGGGCCGACCTGACCTGGGGCACAATAAATAAATTTATTTTAATCTTCTTCTTTGGGTAATTTAGCCCCAAGGTTTACATTGATTCTTTCAAGGGTTTACATGATTAATTACATCAAGTTCAACTCCCTTAGTAGGTACAATCAATCACAATAAAATACAATAAGAATAACTTCTGAAGTTGCACAAATTCCAACACTCCCTCTCAACGAGGAAGGTATTTTTCGGTCATCATCAGCATCACGATCATCTGGGTTTCATCTGTACATCTATACTGTCTCAATAACCTCTATACATACTGAAGGTTGTCAGCACATTCTTAGTCCTTCGAGATGTGTCATCAAGCATCAACTTCACTAGTCCTTCAGTGAGTTCAAGAGTAGTCTCTCCATCCTACCTGGATGTCCGAGAGATAAGCTTTTACCATCTGCTTTACCATTTGCTACCTGTCCGTCTCCTCTACTGATGGGATCCTTCCATACCTGGCTAAGAACCTGGATGAGTAGAGGTGCGCGACCATGTACTACCTGTTCGTCTCATCTGCCGATGGGATACTCCCATACCTTCCTGAGAACTTGAACGAGTAGAGGTACTCGTGCAATCTTCACACGACCATCTATTACCTGTCCGTCTCATCTGCCAATGGGATTACTCCCATACTTGGATGAGAACCTGGACGAGCAGAGGCACCTGTGTGTAACTCGACCATCTACTACCTGTTTGTCTCATCTGTCGATGGGATTTCTCCCATACCTGGCTATGAACCTGGATGAGTAGAGGCACCTGGGTGGAACCCGACCATCTACTGCCTGTCTGTCTCATTTGTCGATGAAATTTCTCCCATACTTGGCTGAGAACCTAGACGAGTAGAGGCACTTGGGTGGAGCTCGACCATCTACTGCCTGTCCGTCTCATTTGCCGATGGGATTTCTCCCATACCTGGCTGAGAACCTGGCCGAGTAGAGGTACCTGGGTGAAAGCAGGGTAAACATCTCTATGTCATCTTTTCCTCTCAAGGAGGGACACGTTCTCTTCCACTCCAAGTCTTCCACGAAAGTATTCAAACTTTATCTTGGGAAGAGGCTTGGTGAGAACATCTGCAGTCTGGTCATATGTCGGAACATACTGTAACTCGACCGCACCATATCACGAATGAAGTGATATCGAATCTCTATATGCTTCGACTTGTCGTGGAATACAAGATTTACTAACATCTGCACACATCTCTGGTTATCACAATGAATCATGGTTGGCTCTGGAATTTGGCCAAACAATCTTGCAAGGAGTTTCCGAAGCCATATTACTTCTCGGGTTGCTGTACTAGCAGCCATATACTCGACCTCTGCAGTACTGAGTGCTACTGCGTTCTGCTTCCTGCTGCACCAGGAAATCACTACAGAATCCAAACTGAAGCAACATCCAGAAGTACTCTTCCTATCTGCATCTTATTCGACCCAATCTGAGTCTGTAAACCCCTGCAATCTCAAGTCACACTCTGAAGCATATATTAGGCCATATCCCACAGTGCCATGCAAATATCTGAGCACATGTTTTGCAGCAATCCAGTGAATCTGCTTCGGCTTGCACATAAACTGGCTGAGAGCATTCATAGCAAAACATATATCTGGTCTGGTGATCGTCAGATACATCAAGGACCCAATCAGTTGGCGATACATAGTGGGATCAATCAAATTTGAATTTGAAGCAAAATCCCTCAGCTTCTTCAAATTTGCATCCATCGGAGTGGCCATGGACTTGCGGTCCAACATCCCGAATCTCTTCAGAATATCTATGGTGTATTTTCCTTGACCTAGGAAAATCTCCTTATGCCTTTGCCATACTTCTAATCCCAAGAAGTAATGCATCAATCCAAGATCCTTCATTTCGAACTCAGAGGCAAGTTTCTTCTTACACCATACGATAAGTTTCTCATTTCCAGTGAGAAACAGGTCATCAACATATAGCTCCAAAATTAGTGGCTCGTCATCCACAACCTTGTAGTAAAGGTTGGAGTCTGCATCACTCTTGGTTAATCCCAAACTCACTAGGAATTCGTCTATCTGTCCATACCAAGTATGGGGTGCTTGCTTGAGTCCATATAGGGCCTTTTTCAGCTTCATACATGAGACTCCTTTCCATGGACGACAAACCCTTCTGGTTGTTCAATATATACTTTTTCCTCAATAACACCATTGAGAAAGGCCGTCTTGACATCCATCTGATGCAACTTCCATCCCATAGCAGAAGCAATAGCAATGATCGATCTGATGAAATTATATCGAGCCATAGGAAAAAATTTCTCATCATAATCGACTCCCTCTTTCTGAGAGAACCCTCTGGCAACAAATCTAGCCTTGTGTTTTTCAACACTCCCATCTGCTCCATGTTTAATTTTGTATAACCACTTGGAAGTCACTACTGACTTCCCCTCAGGTCTCGGCACAACCTCCCACACATCATTCTTTATGATGGATTGGTATTCTTCCACCATGGCATCCTTCCAAACTTGGTGTCTGGATGCTTCTTCATAAGTGGTAGGTTCTGAGTCAATGATGTGAGTCATCAATGCTACATAACTAGAGAACCTCTAAGGTCTTTTACTTTCTCGGAAAGTACCATGTGGAGCTTCATGCCCCTTTGCATCCTACAAAGTCTGTTGTGCCCATCTAGGCCTCTTCCGACCTACTGCAACATCTCTGGGAACATCAACTGGCTCAACTGGATCAATGGAATCATTGGGTTCATCCTCTTCTGCTAACTCCCTCTGAACTGTTGGAGGGGGATATGATCTCATCTCCTTTGGTTCTAGCACTTTATCTCATCATCGATCTCCATGTCTGATCCTCCGCCTTTCTTGACAACCATCTCTTCTTTAAAGGACACATCCATGTTGATTTCGATTTGTCTAGATCTTTGGATGTAAATTCTGTATGTCTTTGAAGATTCACTGTATCCCACGAAAGTTCCCTTCTTGCTTGAAGGTTCTAACTTCGTCCTCTTTTCCTTGGGCAAATGTATATAGTCTGGACAGTCAAAGCTCCAATGGTGGCCCACTTCTGGTTTCGCTCCTGTGAAAGCTTCTTTCGAGGTCATCCTTCTAGGATGAGAGTCATACTCCTAGAAGCTTCCTACTGAACATCAACGAGATTCATGTGTCCACCACTTGTTCATCAGAACAAGTCTCATCATCCTTCTCTTGTATGCCATATCACATGATCTTTTCCCTACAAGTCAAATCCCGTCTGATGATTAGTGACATTGCATAATCAAATTTAACCGATTTCTATTTCTATGCAATGACAATAGTTTACGCTAGGCATCTTGGCTAATACATTAGCACAATAATGAACAATCATAAACATGTCTTCCAAACACATCTGGGAACTATCTAGATGTCTGCTATCTCCACTAGAACATCCCATCAAGAGTGTGCACTACTCTAAGCATACAGGAAGGAGATATCATCTAGACTACCTCCATCATGTGTTCATGGAATGTTGTGTAGTTCATATGCATAACAAATACAACAATAGCCTACAGTATTGTTACCACACCATAGTAGCTGGGCTACTATTCTTGCTGAGCAGATATCTGCACTTTCCAGAGCTTTGCTTTTCCTGAGATCAATTATGATGAACAGTGTATGTGGGATTACTCACAGATCAAAGCAGTATATATATCAGACATTGAGTAGACCTTGTGCCAAGGATGAGCCTCGAGAGCTTAGATTTGATGACCGATGTGACCTTTTGTTCCATATAGTTTTAGTTCAGTGCCCAGAGTTCCGGATGTTATTGTTGCAGCAGTGTTTCAGTTGTTTATGGACGATGATTATTGATATGATATGATGGGACCTATGGACTTGTGATTATTATCATGGATTATTATCTTGTTGTTTTAGTCATCTTCATAGCATTGACTTGGTATATGATTCATGATGTGGCAATACTATCTAAATAAATAAAATGCAGTATCTTGGATGATTTTGTAATATATAAAATTGGATGTATTACTTGCACTCTAAGGTTTTCTGACAATACTCATTGGTTTCATTACCCTCCTGTGAGCATAGACATGGTCTTCCCTGACATTCCTTGTTTGCTAGCCTAGGCACCACATTCACTTGACTCCATCCATCCATGACCTTCCTTACTTGGCTTTCACCTTGACTTGCCTTTTTGACTGCTTGATATGGAGGACTTCCCCATTTCTACCTTTGTGTTGGACCGCATCCATGTTTGTTTTGTGTCTCGGCTCTGAGTTGGTGATAGAACTTGCCCTTGGTGAGTTGGATTTTATGCCGAGATCACTCTAGTCGGTTGCCCCAATGTTTGGCTTAGCGCGGAATTCCCTCTAGTCACATGAGATGTTGTTGGCTAAAACTGAAAGCACATGTACTACTTATATTGGAAATTTATTATGAAAGCTTGTGAACTCAAAATTCTAGAATGTGTTTTTCAACACACGTGAATAAAGGCTAAAGCAAAGAACTTCTAAAATACCCAGCGAAGGGTATAGAAAGGTCCAAAAAGCAATGTTTAAACAAATGCTATATCTAAATATTGCTGACCTCATGCTTGTAAATATGCCCCAGATGCAAGTTGCGTTTAGTTATGCTTCTTAGCACATGTAAAATCCCAGATGGGTCATATAGGCCAAAAATGCCATGAAAATGAAATGAATGATCCTAATGAACCTGGATCAACTTGATGTATACATGATGCCTAAGTTGAATAAGCACACTCAAAACAAGTTATCCATTTGTGAGGCACGACCCTTCCCTTTGTTATTATGTCCAACACAAAGTGTAGCTTCCCCTTTCCCCATCCAAAGTGTCACTTAGTTGAGTTGGTCAAGTCATCCCTTTCGCCTAGCCTTCTTTTAGCCTTCACCCTTTGCTAGCAGTTAGGCCATGTCCGTTGAATGAGTATGTCTTTAAAGCTTTTGTGCAAGTAAATTATAAATAACACTGGAATATATATATGTATTAACTGCCACGGAATGATGTTTATACTTTAAGTTAAGTGGTGAATATGATTAAAGGAACATGTCTTAGTCTTATGTTATAATCTAGTCTTTGGCTGCATTGTGACCTAGTCAAACATAGTTTGACCATGGTCATTCTTGGGATCCGTGATGAGATGGACCAGTGGTGCTTATGGATGATGATTTGTGGTCCCACATACACCTATTGATGATTCCATATGTTGGACATATGCTCCAGATGATGATTGATGCAGTTAGTCAGTTTTATTATTATTTCCAGATCATCATATTTTACACTGTCCGGGTATGGTGGACCCTACAGTTGACCCCACAGGTCAACCCATGGTGTATGAGTACTCATTTCTAGCAGATTTGGGTCTTCTAGATCCATTGAGACACTTATCTTTTAGTTTCGGGCATTCCTGGACATGATAGCAGCAGTTATCTACCTGTTGACCAGTTTGGGCATGCTGATCCAGCCTGTCCAGCAGAGGCCTTGGAGGCCAATCGTTGCCTAGGGTGCTACAAAGGAAGGAAGTGGTCCACCACTTGTTTTTACCATTATACCCCCCTTCTAGATAGCCTGGTACACTCAGTTTGACAGCGCAGGCACCTTGGATGGCAGTTTGGGGCACTTTTAGGGTTTTCAGGAGGATTAAAAAATGGAATAAAAGGGTCACTGAGGAATTCAATTTGGGCAATTGAGGCAAGGTTTTTGCACTTGGTCTGCTCTGAGGTCATCCATGGTGAACCCCCCATCTTCCAGATCAGTTTGCATCAGTCAGTGGGGTCCACCGTGGTTACAGGAGGTCTTTTACTGCATGTCTCTCTCAGATGTTGGAGATAGGATTTGATCATTTGTATATTTGAGATGTCATAGACTTATATTTTATATTATTGTGCCATGGGGACATGCTAGTGAAGGGAATTAATACCTCCTAGTCCCACAATGAGCTCCTAGTGACTTGTCTTGATCTTATTATGTGGCACATGTGTTCCTAGCCACCCTTCATGCATGATGTCACCCTCACTTAGTCACTTTTAGCTATGACGTCATCACTTAGTGAGTGATCCATGTGATATTATGTATTGGCTGATCTTAGCCATTGATTAGATTGTTATATCTTTTAATCTCAACCACTAGTTTTAAAAAGTGGTTTTGTGGTTTAGGGTTTTGGTCTTTATTATCCTATTAAAGGAGGAGACTCCCCTCATTGTAAAGCACCTTTGGAGCTCTTGAAGATTGGAATAGAATACTATTTTGTGGATCTACTTCTCTTTTTTGATGGATTCTTTTGCAAGTTGAATATACAGTATTTTCTCTATGTATCATTTGTGGATCGCGGGCTACTAGTTGTTTTTCTGCAAGGAGGCCGAATTGGTGAGGAGGAGGACGATTTGAAGGAGGCTATTGTTGGGGGGACCCACATATCTTCTCTTGGGTTGATCTTTGTGACAGGGAGTATCATTATTGTATCTTTGTGACATAGTTGATGCTTTCTATTACATCTCTTCATCATTTTCATAATTTTTCTACTTGGCTTGTTTCTAACTTGATCTTGTCTTGTAGGAGGAGGACGATTTGGCTACCTTTGGAGGAGGACGTTTTGGCTTGGAGCACTAGATCTTACTCTTGAATATACACATAGGGGGAATGCTATCAATTTGCAAAGTGGCCACAAGCAATTGAGATATGTTCTACAAGGTATGTACCTAGATCCATTCATTCTTCTTCATTGGTCATCAAACCCTTAAAATCAAAACCCTCATTTTACATTTTTTTAGATCTACTTGGATCTAGCTTGGCTTTGGGGATAATATTTAAAACCCACCTCTATAGCATCCACGACAATTCAGATCTATAGTTTGGTGGTGATTGGCCGCCATTTGACCCACTTACTAAGGCACCTAGCCCTCCTTGAGGCAAGTTGCACTCCTTGAGGAAGGCTAGTTGGGCTAGTTCCTTGACATGGGTAGGTGAGATCCCACTTGATTTGGATAGATCAACTTTGATAACCTACCCTAGTGCTTCACCTTGTTGATTTTCACCTTGTGGGTCCCATTTCTCATTTTGAGGGTTGAGTCCCACTTGGGTCACTTGGTGATGCATTTTCAATCTCAGATCTATGGAGATCTAGCAAGCGTTTGGACTTGATAACTTAAACCCACCTTGATAATTGCCTTAACTACCCCGATTTATAATTTGGTGAAATTTGGACTCCATTTGCCCCCTAAATTTAAGGCACTAGTCTCCCTTGGGTAAATCGCACTCCTTGGGCTAGTAGTCTTTTGCTAGATCCCATATGTGGGTCATGCCTCTCTCATCTTGAGATCATCAATCCATCCTTTGCATACCCCTTAGTGCCATCTCACCCCTAACTTGACCTTGTGGGCCCCATTTGGACCATTTCCCACTTTTTAAGGAGTGGGCCCCAATTGTGTAATCTCCATGGTACTAGATCTATCCATTTGAACTTCATAAGTGGCCCTAGTCTTTCATTGGTTGAAACACTTGTCACCCCTTAAGCCTCTTCAACCATACTTAAACCCTTGGGTCCACTTAACTTTCATAGATCTAACTCACTGTTTGGTTTCCGTAACTGAAATTACACATTCCCTAGGATGCTTTGGGTTAGCTAGTCTTCATTGATTGGCTAGGGTCTCCCCCTTGATCTTGATTAGTCTTGATCTAAAGTGAAAAGTGCCTCGGTTATCGTGACACCCAGGTTGCATTGGGAATGGTGGCATCTCTTGGGTCACCTCTTTAGTTGTCCATCTCCTTTACCATCCTGGATGGGATACCTTTAGGGACAACTACAAGTTGTGTGATAACAAGTATATCAAAAGTAAACTATATCAACTGCTCAACACACTTCCTGATAGATCTGCATATAATTTGATGTGTAAGACAAAACAGATCTATTTGAGCAATAAAGCGAAATACTTATCCTTTATTGTTTTTATGTGTGGGCTCCCACTGCCTTCTTGTGGGAACCATGAGAGACCTCTGTTCTGACAGTTTGGATCTTCATATCACCTCAACATAGGGAGAACTAGAAGAAGAACTCCGAACGATCATCATTCCTTGACTTCTTGTGAGGAGTGGTCTTCTGGATCTGGGACCTTCTCATTGACAAACTGCAAGAGATCATTTTCTTCTGGTAAGAGAAGAACCCTAGACTTCCAAGAGATGAGGTTGGAAGCCTTGTCCAAACGATCTTTAACCTTCATTCCAATCATCCTGATTGCAGGTCTGATGCAAAAACTCTAGCAGGAGCTAGGTCAAAAATGAAAGTTGGATTCTTGAAAAATTGACTCCATAGGGAGATGCGCCCTAGCAAGGTGAGTTGAGAAAAGGTGGGGCCGAGCCAAAACTGTGGAGGAAGTAGGTCAAAAACTGAAACCTTGATTTTTGTTGCAGTTGTAGAATTAGGTCAAAAATTGAAAATTCTTAGAATTGAATTCTGCCTTCACCAAAAGATGTGCCCTCCTTAGAGCGAATTTCCCAAGGCACTTCTTTTGCCAAAATGTTGAGTGAAGGCCTTGAAAGATGAAACCCTAGTTCTGACAATGGCTTCTTTTAGAACCGCTTTGAAACCATGTTAGATTTTCATACGATTATAGCATAATAATTCAATTGCCTAAGAACAATAGGATCACTAGAAGAAAGACAAAGCACAGAAACAAAGAACACGAGAATTTATCCTGGGAAACCCAATCGGGAGAAAACCCAACAACCTTCGTATAGAGATGAATAATTCCGAGAATAGAGTACAATGATGAGAGAGAAAAGATGGAAGTACTTTCCAAGTAGAAACCCCAAAATGTCTTCTCCTAGCTGCAGGTGCGAATCTCTCTCCAAGTGATGCAAACTTGTGTTGAGTGAATGAGTGAATAATGAGGTGAATTTTCCCTCTATTTATACAAGTGCCAAACTGGCTTTTTCCTCAACAGGGCTGACTTGTCTAACTTGACTGGGCCGACCTGACCTGGGGTACAATAAATAAATTTTATTTTAATCTTTTTCTTTGGGTAATTTAACCCCAAGGTTTACATTGATTCTTTCAAGGGTTTACATGATTAATTACATCAAGTTCAACTCCCTTAGGAGGTACAATCAATTACAATAAAATACAATAAGAATAACTTCTGAAGTTGCACAAATTCTAACAATATGCATTTGCTTAGTATTGCTTTCCCATGTTGCAAAGAAAGAAAGAAATAAAATTTTGATGCGAAAGATTTGCACACAGCCTCTACAATTTCTTATGTTTTCTAGCCACCAGATGGAATGGTGAGACAATGTCAATCTTTTATAGTGAATGGTTTGGTTTTTAACATCCATGAAGCAGAAACAACCTTGAGGCATGGCCCATAAATAATGTGCATCATGATCAAGGCAACAATTACTCATAGGGATGCCGACAATATCCAAAGACTTGCCCTTGATATATAAATATAATTATTCTTGGTTTGTTATTGCTGCTGCTATGATAAAGCTCGAAGAATGAACAGACAAGGAAGGACAAATATAAAAAGTAAGGACGAGGAAACAAGAGATGAAATAAAGGTTCGAACAGCCATTCTCCGTCTGCGATGGTCTAAAACATTCTGGGGATGGTAAGTAGCGGGCTCACTCTTAGCCAACTAAATATGGAGGTTAACTCAAAGGGCTTAGACAAAGAGTAATGTTGTATTCATGAGCCAAATGCTATCCATTTGACTGGAAACTTGGTCAAGTCATAAAAAGTATTGTCCTTACCATGCAATTACGAACTTATATGTTTAAGAACCTCCACATATGTGTTGGTAATTTACTTGTAATTAAGTAGACCTCCTACAAGCATAAAATAATAAGTACATTCGTACATTATCCTATATGTGACCTTCTTCGATATTCCTTTTGAGGGCACTATCAAGGCGTAATGCATGCATAACCATGACAGAGAGAAGGCATTCTGCCCCATCACCACCCTGCTCAGAAGCTTGGTGTCATCAACACAGTAGTGATCCAAGCCATCAGAGTTTCTGACAACGATCACCTAGAGCAGGAGCTAGAACACTTCGCCATTGTTTTCAGAAACATGGCTACAAAGACCATCAATTCAAAGAGGCTGTCTCTAAAGCTAGGAGAGGACATCATAACATTTGTGAACTGGCAGAAGGGAAGATTATCGCTCTTCCTTACATCAAAGGCACTACAGATAGAATTTCTAAAATTCTTAAGAAAGGTAATAATAAAGTTGCTTTTGCACCTCCCAACACTCCGAAAAATATGCTTGACCATGCTAAAGACAACATAGATCCTAATCATCATAAAGGCATTTATAATTATACCATACCCTGCTTATGTGGTAAACATTATATTGGTGAGACAGGAAGATCTCTGCAAGCCAGAAAGAACATTGCACTGACATCAGACATAATCGTGTTAAAAGGTCGGCCTTAGCAGAGCACTCACAAGACACTGGCCATCTCATTTGCATCAATAATGCCAAGATCATAGCTAAGATTGATAGCTATGGAAAAAGGAAGGTTTGTGAGGCCCTTGTCCTTGAAATTGAACTTAATCAAAACAACTTTAATAGGGATGATGGCCCTAAAATGAAAGACGGTTAGAAACCTGTTATTCATCAATTAAAGAACATTAATTAATTGAGTCGGCTTATACTGTTCATTCTTTTCTGATTGGCATATTATCTTACAAGGATATCTAATCTAATTGAACATCAAATCTCCTGATGATGATCCCAGCTAGTGGATCAAAACTGGGCGAGGATTAATCCTTTATATTTGAATGCAGTTCTCCTTCTCAATGATATCTGCCATTGCATAAAATGAATACTTCAATTGTGATATCTTGTCAAACAATCACGAGTAGATGAAAAATATTACTGCACTGTTGCAATTATCTCTGATTTCTCTTTGTTTTTCTGAGTTTTTCAGGTCCAAGTTAATGCTTGCTGATATTTTGAATTTTCCCTGATTTTTCCGATAAGTTTCTTTTCAGACCCTTCGTGATATATCCCAGAAACAATATTTGCATGAACCTTAAATAATATGTCTGGATATGTTTTACAAACTCAAATTGGTACAAGAGGGCAGGCATTTCTAAACATCTTTAGGTGCCTTGTCTTGAATTTTTTTCTCCTGCCATACCTTTGCTTTGCATGTGATGGTAGGGGATTGATATTTCTAATATGTCCTAGGGTCCATTGGTTCTGTTTACATTTGCTGCAAGCAAATTTTATTATATCATATCCTGCCTGTTGTGAACTACTGCAGCTTGTCGTTGTTACTTACATTAATGAAATGTTATTTATGGTGTTCATACTTGTCTTCTTTACAGTGACAAGCTCTTCAGTATGGATTAACATGCCTGCAGCAGTTCTCCTGATAGTTCTTGTTCGCTACATTTCATATGATGTTAGTGCTCGTAGGAGGATTGCAGAGCAAGATACGCCATCTTCAGTGAACAACATTTTACAAAACCAAATGCCCCTTGATCATGCATCATCCCAACCTCACTCTGAACCAAGTGATTGGAGAAGGAAAGTTGATTCCCCAGTTGTTGAGGCAGCAATTGACAAACTAACAAAGCATCTTGTGTCTGAATGGATGACCAATCTGTGGTATGAGAAGATAACACCTGACAAAGATGCTCCAGAAGAGCTCACAGAAATCATGAATGGACTTCTTGGAGAAATTTGCTTGCGAGCCAAGGATGTGAATCTTATTGACCTTATCACCAGGTTTCCAGCATTTGAACTAAATTCAGTTTGTTATTAAACTGTGTTCCAAATAAGAGTCTGTAGACCCTATACCTGTTTTGAATTGGTAATCATGAACCTTTCTGTGCAGGGATACTGTCCATTTGGTGAGTGAGCATATAGATCTCTATCGAATAATACAGACCCAGATTGGCGAAGAAAAGTTGAGTAGCTTGTCAAATGATGAAAGAGATGCGAAATTGAAGTTAACTCTAGCAGCAGATAACAAACTTCATCCAGCATTGTTTTCTGCCGAGGCAGAGCGCAAGGTTGGAGGTTGCCTTGCATAAAAGTTTAAAACTGACATATAAACTGCAGCTAAAGTGCCATATATATCTTTATTCTTGTTAGTTTGTAACCTGTATCAGATCCTGCCTTACGATGGTTCAAAGGTCACTTTCATAAAATTAACATTTATCTGTAGCTTGAAATATGGCTGCTATTTTGTATCTGAGAAATTTGTAACCTCTTCTGATTCGAACCTTTACCAGTACGGTTTTTTTGCAGGTTTTACAGCGTTTTATGGATGGTCTTATGAGTTTAACATGTAAACCCGACGACCTGCAATGCAAATTTTTCCGATATATTGCGAGAGAGCTTCTTGCCTGTGCAGTGATGCGTCCAATCATGAACTTAGCGAGTCCCAAGTATTTTCTCGTAATGCTTGTTCCATAGTCACTAGTTTTTGTAGACGTTCCTGAGATTCAGTCTCATTGATTAATCATTAGACATTATATAAATGTTTTAAGTTATTGTAGTCACTTTGATATGTATATTATTTGATCATTGTCTGCAATTTATGATCTTTCTGGCAGGTTCATCAATGAACGAATTGAATCTGCTGTTTTATCTCTCCGAAATAGGAATGGAAAACTAACTAAGGCCTCGGAGCCAGGGACAAAACAGAGTAAATCCTCAAGATCAAGGTTTACACCTGATCATTTCTCTGGTTTTCTAGATCGCTCTATCGCGGGGGTTGAACTTGTGCAGCTTGGACCTAGCCATGGCAAAAAGTCTGTGGAAATTGATGGGACACAAAATGGAGCTTCCTCTACTTTTCATAATGAACCAAAGTATGCTTACTTTAAGTCATCAGCAGATATCCACCCAAAAAATCATATAGTGCAATATTACCAACAAGAGGGTGAGACATCTGATATTGTGATTGCAGACAATTGGAAGTCTCAATCTGAAAATGTTGAGGGGATAGAAACACACAATGTTGACAGTAGAATCATCCAGGCACGGCGATCCCCAGGTGGGGAGTGGGGTCAGATGCTTGATATTATCTCAAGGAGAAAGAAACAGGCCCTTGCTCCTGAGCATTTTGAGAATATGTGGGCAAAAGGGCGTAATTACAAAAAGAAAGAAATTGCAAATAGCTTATCAAAGCCTGTCAATCCTAGGGTATTGTCTGAGGCTTCTGATAAAACAAATCTCAGCAGGAAGCCATTTTATGGACAGCCAGAAAATTCAGGGATAAGTAAGAGCTCTATTCCAGAAAGTTGTCCCAGTTTTTCTCAACAGATAAAGCAATCTACTGATGACTGCAGTAGAGTAATTGAAGATGCTGGCAGGCTGGAGGAACCTTCACCTGTTCATGAGCATATAAGACATGAAAAATCTTTTAAACAGCACATGGAAATTGTAGAAGAGAGTGGGAGTTCCTATACGAGTGAAGAGGACGAGGGTAGCAGTGTGACAGGGCTTGGTACCCCTGGTATTAAGGTATGGGATAGTAAAAGTAATAGAGCTGGTTCTGCATCACATCATCCCTTAGAAAATGATCAAGGTCATCACAAAAAGCAAGGAAACAAAAGTCAGCTCCACTATCGTAGGTTATATAAAACAGCATCAGGTCGGAAAAGGACTAGATCCAAGCGGGGTGTAGATAACTGGCAAGAACTGGAAAGAACATCCTTTTATTTGGGAGATGGTCTGGACATATTGAAAACTGCTCAGGCAGAGTCTATGAAAACTGAAGATCCAGAGGATGAGAGTGAAAATCAAAGTAGGGTGTCTAGTGGTACCTTGGCTTGTTCATCAGCTGCTGCTGTCTGCAGTTCTGGAACAGCCAATTCATCTGAAATAAAATCTGAGAGCTCTCACTTGGCTGCAGCTTTACCATCTCAGCAACTGCGATGCAAGGCAAGTATGAAACTGTCTTTGACTTAATATCTTGTACAGGGTAATGGAAATTGGGCTGCAGAGCAAAGGAAGACATAATTTTAAGTTGTCAATAGCACTGTTGAGTACAATAGAAATCTTGTTGGAGGAAGACTGCATGTCAATGTCTTTTTGTCAATGGGACTATTGAGTATGAAAGGATAGAAGACTACTTGGTGGAGTGCACCAGGCACCTTCAACTTAAGACATGATGCCATAAAAAACAGAAAGAACTAAGATGCAAATAGCCATAATTGGATTAGTTGTGTCTGTAAACTTAATGCCTAGCAAGGCGTATTAGCTGTTTAAAAAAATTATGAAAGCAATTTAAATATGAAAGATATTCACGGAAATTCTTTTGCAGGTATTGGGAGCAAACTTTGTTAAAAGTGATTCCAAAACCATTGCTGTTTATTCTATCTCCGTGACAGATAATGAGAACCGTACATGGTCAATTAAAAGAAGGTGTTGTATTTAAAATCATTGTTATTAGTTCTTCCATCTTTTCTATATTGTTTAAAAACATTGTTTTGAAGACCAGAGTTTGGTGCCCTTTTCTTGTAAAAGCTTTCAGCTATAACTGAATATTTTATGTTGTTAACTCAAGAAATTAACTGGTATAGTACTCTGAATTTTATGCTATATTGGCTTTCTGCACTATTACTAGCCTGACTTTGTGTGATAATTGCTGGGAAATTATATGGGTTTAGATTTCGACATTTTGAGGAGCTACACCGACGGCTCAAGGTTTTGCCAGAATATTCATTACATCTGCCTCCCAAACGATTTTTATCGTCAAGTCTGGATGCTTCATTTGTATATGAACGCTGTAATTTGCTTGACAAGTATCTGAAGGTGAGTATTGAACATTTTGATTTGTGCATTAGTAAAAATTATTGGAAATCAACCTGGGCATGCTATTTGCTACTTTTGTTCTCTCATTCTATATATTTCTAATCTTTTTATTTTCTGTTCATTTGTGACACTGTTACCATAGTATTTTACCCATATGAAGAATCTAACTTAACTTTGAACATTACTATTCTTCTCTTTTGTTGTTAGTCTAGATTTGTTACATTTTTAGCAGTTCACTAGGCACACCTTATTTTGCTACTTGTACCCACTACACTCTTGAGCCCCAGTAACCTTTCTTTTGTCATTTGTGGACATTAAACTCTGGGCAAGATGTTTCAAGAGTCTCAATTGTCAAACATCCACTACCTATTAAGAGGCAGGACACTGTTTGACAGTTGGAAGCATGAGGCCAGGCCTGTGTGGACATTAATATAATATCTTTCTTTCTTTCTTTCTGGTCCCAGAAACACTTGCATGGGTTGAAAATACTTGATTGAACCCATCATTTTTTAATATCTATTAAAAGTGGTGTTGCAATTTTCTAGGGTGTCAATGAGCTTCTTTATATGGAGTCATTGATAATTTTCATTTACAGAAATGGTGACTGTCTTTTAAAAAATGCTGTCATACAATTTTCCTATAAAGGCTTGTAAACTCAGGTGCCGGCAAGCAAAAGGCTTGAAACTTTAATATAAAAACTAGCCCCACATGAATCCAACTATCTCATAAAATGAGTTCACGTCAAATCCCAAACTTCTCTTGTACTTTTAGTGATCTTCTTATGATTTGGTGGGTTGTTTTTTGGCATGTCTTATCACCTTTCTTCAAAAATGATATAGAGAAAAGTAATTTTACTGAATCCACATTATATCTGAAGTTTTTCTTGTAGTTTTGCTGGTCTTCTTATGACTTAGTGGTTTCTTTTTTTGGCAAGTCTGATCGCATTTCTTTGTAAAAGAAATTTTTCTTGTTCTACGAAGGATCTTACCAACACCCTTGGTAGGCATTGTCCATATGATGTAGTTGGACAATGTATCTTCTGAATGAGATATGCCTTGTATCATTGTTTTTAATTCTGCAGTCATTTCCTTCCGTCAATGAAATCATTTTAACAAATATCATTTGACATCCTCATATGTATTCATAGCAATGTTTCAAAAATTGTTATTGATAACAATTGGTGGCTGTGGTGGCTGTCATGAACTCGGGACATTGGAAAACTGGGGAAAAATTGGCAAACTTAAAAAATACAAAATATACTCATTTTTTCTTTAAAAAATATAAATTTTCAACAATATCAAATAATCACATTGCCACATAAATATGAAAATTTAAGACTAATATATAAGACAACGTCCCACCAAGTTTCTGGGACGTGGGGACAAGGGGCGTGTGGAGGCATCCCCAATATTTTAGGAAATGTCACGTGGAACGTCGGGGTCATCGACATAGGGGACCTGACCCAAAATACTAAAAATTTAGTCGAAATTTAAATGTACGAAAAACATAAATGGAAATGTTAGTTTGGGTGGGTGTAGATAAGATAAGATCACATAACATAATTTTACTAATGTCCAACAAATGACCACAAGAGTAGGTCAATGGGACTGCTGAATACAATGATGCCATTACAAAGCAGGAGAACCAAAGTGGCTCCTATAAAAAGCATGAAAACCGAAAGTAAAGTTAAGGATCTATGGTAAAGCTTGAAGAAAACCATTGACTCCTAGAGCGGGCAACTGCCTTGGGAGAGGGATGTACAAGGGAGATGAATCCGGATACTGGAGAGAAAATGACAATGATGATGATACAGGTGTGTCATGGTCCACAAGAGACAACTCTCCTAACATCTGAGTTTGAGTGAAGAAAACTCAAGATACAATGTTTACTAGAGGAGGAAGTGGGGTGGGGGGGGGGGCGGGGAGTTGCTCGTTGAGCTACTGAATGGAAGGAGTTCTCCCCATCATTGAACCTTAGAAGATCTCTTCTGCTTGCTAGTGACAGATCTGGATTGGTGATGCTATTGAGAAGTCTAGGAAGAAGGAATGGTCCTCCGGGTCTACACAGGTCTTGAGTTGAGGGCCGAGCTACTAGTAATCTATCTCTTTATGCCCCTAGCTAGTGGGAACATTGTAAAAAGGAAGTGATCCTCTGGGTGGAATCCGGTCTGGGAGGAGGCTGAAGCGTGTGGGAGTGGAGTGTGAGTTCCTCCTGAATATATAAATCCAGGCATCTTTTGTTGGGAATTTGAGATGCCTAAAGAAAATATTTGCGGTCCCGTTGAAGAGAAAGTGGAACCTCCCATGGATATCATAATAGATGGGGTAACGAAAGATGAAGTTCTCCTCCGTCTCTACTTCCCGAAGATGGTACAATATATAAATCCAGGCATCTTTGGTTGGGATACCTAAGGAAAATATTTGTGGTCCCTTGAAGAGAAAGTTGGACTTCCCACGCATATCATAATAGATGGGGCACCGAAAGATGAAGTGCTCCTCCGTCTCTACTTCCTGAAGATGGTACAACTAGCATATTCTATCAAATAAGTTAATCTGGTGATCCACCTTAGCTTGAAGTCTATGCAAGCCAACTCTAAATTGGCCTAGGGTTTAAAATTTTAAATGAAGTGTAATTTGGGTTTCTAGCTTTAGAGGCCTCAGTGTTGGGGATTTTTTATAGTTTACTATTATTTTTGTATTTGCACTATAGCTTTGTATTCGTTCTTTGATTTTAGATTCTAGTTCTTAGATCTTATAGATTATATTTGCTTTTATCTTGCTTTTATAGAAGTGGCCATTATGCTGCCACTTCGTATCAACACTGATGTACTTAGTAGGTCACATTGACTTGTTTGTGGTCATTTGTAGGACATTAATACAATTATATTATCTTCATGGTGCATTTTTTTAGGAAGGGAATGTCCTGAAGTACCCTTTTTTTCAAGGGTACTTGTAGGCATCCCTTTTTTTCTTTTAATTGAAAAGGTTAATTTATGATAAGTAAAACAATGATGGTCATTCTTGTGCCATGGAGAGTGCAACATTCAAGAAAAATTCTGTAGTCATTAAGAGACTTAGGTAATTCATTGCCCTGACTAAATAGTGTTATCCATGACTCATGCAACCAAAATCTACTGCTATATTGTCTATTGTATTTACCTAGTAGTACAAAGTAACGACAAAACATTAATATGACATTGCAAACACTTCCCATCTTGAGCACTAGCTATTGATTCCATTTGAATTGAAGAACCTTAGTGTTATTTTGTTGCTGTTGGAAGCCTTAGTGCTTGGCAACGAGGAGGGAACAGGAGGCCAACCATAAAATTGACAAATGTGGATAGTCACACTGCCAATTTTTCTAACACATTTTAGGATAGTCAATGGTCTTTTGGAGGGAATTTTAGGAGGGAAATGAGGCATTTGAAAGGGTAGAAGCCTTTAAGAAGACATTTCTCCGCTCATTCTCTCATTCCATTCATCTTCTAAGAGCCATTTCATTTATAACTATCACTATGAGAAGGTGCACTCATCATCATCTAGGAGGGTGATTGAAGGAGTCTTCAACTCATCATTAGCTCCTTTGTGAAGGAGTCTTCAATTCATCACAGTTGCTGCTTTAGTCTAGCCCATGGCATGCTCTTCAACCCCGAGTTAATAAAGGATACAAACCCTAGCCCTCCTAGAGAGACAGTGCTTCAAACACCATTTTTGGGACATTTTATCCAAGATGTCTCGCATGGACTTTCTTATTTGACCCACAGTCCTCTATGTATCTGAGGTGTGGGGGCCATGCCTACTTGACTGTGATTCGGCCTCAGTAGAGAGAGTGCATATCCTCCTCTGTCGCATCATTAGATGCAAACAAACTATACCTCAACCCATCGTACTCTCAGAGTTTGGTGCTCAACCTTTTCAGATTGAGTCTGTGTTCAGTTTTGTTGCTCTCTTACATCGCCTTTGGAGCTTTGTCGACATGGTGAAGGTGCATGATCGGTACCCATACTTGGCCTATCTCTCTTCAGAGGCCATTGCCTCAGCTAGCACTTCAAGACGCTCTAGATGTTGATTTGCGAGTGTTGCAGATCGTTTAGCATCTATCAGTATTGTGGTGATCGACTTCCTCCTCTTGGGTATTCGTTGGTTGCACCTAGCTTCCTCTTACCTACCAAGCAGGGGCTGAATAGGATCACTGGATATGACATTTATAGACAATTTGTGCAAGTTACTTGGATCAACCCTTTAGGGGGGCTACGTCCCAAGATGGCCTTCTACGCTATGCACTTCTTGGATCCGAGAGATGGTCTCATTATTTGGCCCTCGTACATGTTTCGCCATTGGGCACATGCTATTTGTATTCCTTTAGGCATATTTAGAGTGGGCTGTCATCGTCTCCGGGTAGAGACAACTCACTAGCTCGGCCGGTTAGATAGGATTTGCCAGGTATGTCACCTTCGAGAGGTTGAGATCGAGGAGCATTCATCTTTCAGTATCCTATTTATTACGAGATCTGCGGGCGGTTCCATTGTCTTTTTAGGGACCTTCTTCTCACAGAGCTCTAGAATTTGACTAGATTCTTCAGATACCCTGATTAGAGATGTCTAGCCTTATACTTGCAAGAGGACCTCCGACTTTTGCTCCTTCACCCTCCAACAATATTCTCAGTTCGGACCAAGCTCCATTCAAAGTATCACTTCCTTCTTTTTGGTGCTTCCTTCCTCTAGGGGCACCAAGAGATAGACAAATGGTGGCATAGATCTTGACCGCTCAGTTAGGAAACAATAATCCACCTCTACCTCTGCCCAACACTAGTGATGGGGACCGTCTTGGCCCCATCTTGACAGACGGATGACTTCATCTAGGATGCAACATCAAGCACCCTCCTCTAGGCAGCAGTGCACTACCCATCGCAGTTCCTCTTCTAGCTCTTCCTCCATACAGAGTATTCTTTTGAGCGTCCTTTAGTTGGCCTCAGATGGTAGGAGAGATACTCCCAATGCTTCCAGTGTTTCCAATGCTTCCAACGGCCCATGATAGTGCCTGTTTCGCCATTTTTGCATCACAACTCTCGGATCCACTCCCTTTATACATTTTACTTTCTTGGATTAACTCTATTCATGTCTCGCCTTGTATACTTTTCTCCGAGATTGACTCTCCATTTGTGGAGCTAGGGTTTGGTTTGAGTATTGCTTTTAGTTTTTTATAGGAGCTACTTTTACGCTCCCACTTTGTATTGTTATCATGGTACTGTATAGTCCCATTGACCTACTTTTTTGGTCATTTGTTGGACATTAATAAAATTATTTTATCTTATTCATCTTATCTAGCTATGTTGGCACTAGCTCCTCTAGGGTTTAGTTTAGGCATTCTCACTTAAGATTGGATTTTGGAGACATTGTTTATTTTGATATTCTAATCACGTTGTGAGATTCTGAGTTATGTAGTTGAAATTGGTACTATTTGTGAATTTGTTCAAGGAACCTTCTTTCAGTTCATTATTTTGCATACAAATATGGAATGCCAAATGTTGTATTACCATTTTTTATGTGATCTTAAGAATTTCTGCATAGAATGTGGTTTTATAACTTATATGGATTAGAAATGTCATTAGTATATTTTTTGTGCACAAAATTTACTATATTTGAGCTTTTTTTCCTCTTTTCTGAGTATTTGCTGACTCGCCGAGTTTTGCCGAGTCCCTAGCCAGCTGAGTCTTTGCAGAGTCCAAGTCTGACAACATTGGTTTCAATTATTCATTAGTATAGCATCAACACGAATAAGAGTGTTTGGTGAAATTTTCGATTGCATGGTCCCCTTACACTTAATAGCTTAAGTTCTGTTCTGTGCAAAGTCATTCTCCCATAAACTGTCTCTTTTGTTTGAAGCAGATTCCATTCCATACTCTTTGACTTTGTTCAGCTTTATGTCTTCTTCCACATGCTCATCCTTCCCTGGACCTCACCCTCACAGATCCTCTTGGTTACAACTTCCAAAAGTTCCATTAAAATCAAACTTAAAATCAGTAACTTTAAGAAGCCCTCTTAAAGCTAATCTGAGAAATTCATAATGTGATCAATGTCTTCATCAGCTGTAGTGCCCAACACGATGGATGAATAGAGGACAGAAATTGAAGTTCCTGTATATAGATGTTTCTGGATTCTGGAATGACTTATTGCCTACGGACTTTGTTTTGCAGGATTTGCTTGTACTTCCAAATGTATCAGAATCTATTGAAGTCTGGGATTTTTTAAGTGTTGATTCACAGGTGCATAGATTTTCTACTAAATTCATTTTAATTGGTATTTTCTGTATTATTCTCAATTTTGTGCAACTTTATGATGAAAGGAGGTTCCAACTCTGTCATTCACATCTTGACAGACTTATATGTTTTCGAATTCTCTCTCAATAATTGAGACCTTATCTGGTAAGTGAATTGGTGGTTTTGTCAGATGTCATTTTGTGTTTGTGCATATTTTCTTTGTTAAATATAACTGGTTGTCTTTCTCTTCTTTATTGTTTCTCTTTGCATGGAAACTATTGGCAGTTGACCTTGATAACAGACAGTATGGGAAACATGCAAAATTCAATGAAAATAACACAAAGAAAACAAAAGAAGCTTTAGATTGGAATTGTGATAAATCAGCATTAAGATGCATTGAGTCTGATTCTCATCTAGCAACAAGCCCTTCTGCTGAAGAATCTAGACAGCATGGTAGAGACACTGAACAGGAGCCTTCATTCTCTAAGAGCAAACAACAGGAAGGTATGCACGTTTCTTATTCAGAAAGTGATTCAGACATTGAGCAGCATGGAGGCAAAATACATTTAAAGATATCTGAAGGGAGTAGAAATAAGGCAAAGGCAGAGGTGAACATACTGAATGATGCTCCTGATGTACTTGGTATGGAGGACGATTCTATGGTACCATCTGAGGTAATTTTACAATTGTGTTGTTGTTGATATCCTCTGCTAGTTTGTTTTTGTGTCTCTGAGAAGTTATTTTGCAGCTAAATGGAATTATTACAAAGAGCATATTGAAAGAAGAAACATGGTTATGAAAAAAATTTGATCCTCAAATTAGGTTGGGTTTAAGAAAAATTCGGTCATTCTGTTGCACTTTGGATTCTTGATATTATTTTTACTGAAAAATGTATTTTTAGAGACATAGTCATGAGTAAACTGTTGGTGTTTATTATGTGTTAAATAATTCCAATATTTAAATTGTCAACCCGAGGAGGGAGCTTATGAGATGCAATCACTATATGTGCAGGATTGAAGGCTTGAACTATCCTAAGCTGACTACAGATGCAAATGTGCTAAAATGCAACTATATGATTTTAAACTACTTGCATGATTTTCATAATTCAAATGCAAGAATTTGTTTTATCTATGAAAACAGGAAACTGATTAACAAACGAAGCAAGTAGGAGACTTAATAAAGAAGTTAAACTGAACTATAGTTGATTATGGAAACAAGTAGAAAACTTGATAAAGATGTTTAATTATGGAAACAAGTAGAAAACTTGATAAAGATGTTTAATATTAATCCAAACCTTAAAACATGAACATCTTTATTAAATGGAAATTATCAAGCTAAAACAACTTGGAAAATGGAATTATTAAACTATTACTGGAAAAACAAACTATCTAGAAACAAAATTAATAAGTTCAAAACAGTAACTAATTAGCAAAACAGAACTACAGATCTGAACTTTGGAAGAAGGATGAGAAGAGGATAAGGAGGAAGTAAAGAAGAAGGAAAGAATGACAGAACTTAATTAGAAACTTTAAATAACAAGAAGCGAGATTGAATTACATCTAAAAACTATTAAGGAGGAACAGGAAGAATGATGAGTGGAAGGCAGAGGAAATTGGATTTTGAAGAAGGCCTAAAACAATGCAGAAAACACACAGGTCCGAATGACGATCCGAACGCCGGTCTGAATGGCGGTCCGAATGGAGGAAAAATGAAAGAAAAGAAGAATTGGGATGATTTAATGACCAGCTGGTTCATGCATATGATCCCACAGTGCAAAGGAAAGCAATGGAGAGATTATTTAGAAGCTAAACTAATGAGAAACTACTCTAACCATTATCTAAGGAGAGGAATTATTCTATTGGATATGAGAAGAAGGTAAGATGGAAGAAGAGAGAGTTAACCTACAGCAATAGGAAAAAAAGACTAACAAAGAGAAGGAGAAAGAGAAAGAGGCTAATGCTAACTATGGAGGAATTGGGAGCAATATCTAACAATGATGGAAGAAGAATTGAAAACAAACTACAAACTATTAAAGCTATTGGTCGACCATTTTCCTAATTCAGAAGAAGGGAGATTATGTTAGCAGCAAAATACAGTTCGTAAGAAAAACATTAGCAGGACTAATTCTAACTATGAATTGAATTTAAAACATGAACTGATTAACTTATCTAGTTGTAGAAAAGACTGAAAGTAATCAAGAAAGCTATGCTTGACCAATCATACTAAATTCTACAAACATAACAACAAAATACACATAACGTAAAACATAAGTTTTATTTATATAAACAACATAAATAGTAACAGAAGTACATAACATAACATGTGAATGTTATTTATATAAATAATGGAATATGAACAGTGATAACATGCACAACACAAAACAAAGATTTCATCTATGTAAGCAACAGAATATCAAGATATAAACATCGTGTTATAAAAATAGATACAGAGATGAAATAAACAACACAACATGAGTTATACACACAGACTGGAGACCGCTGATCGTTGAGGGGCCCGTCTCAGCAAGCAGAGGTTGAATCTTTAGTAATCAATCACCATACATGCTGCCAGATCTTCATAAAAACCAGAACAAAGATGTATATATTGAATTAGCAGAGTATTACAGCATTCCTGTGTCCATTTGCAGTGAGGGAAAGATCAATAAGATCAACTCTGTCTCAGTCATGTCAATAAAAACGAGACTTAATAACACAAAACAAAGCTTGACAAGACTTAGTTCATCTCAGTCACAAAGATGTCTATTTATACATGACAATAGATGAGAAGGTCGACAGAGTCGACCTCTCTAAAAATAGAGGTCTTTAATGACTGTAACTGCTGATTTAAACGATGCGTAACAGTGCAGGGAATGTCGACCCAACTTCTCGACGTCAATCCTACCCAACACGAACAGTTGAGCATTCGTTTCCTCAAAACGTGGGCAGAAGTACGTGCTGGAGCGTCGATGTAGGCACAGGAGTTACGTTGGAAAACTGAGCGTGAATAGGCTGGACTCCTTCCAGAACAATGGCGTGAGCAGTCAAGAACGGGTGTGCTTGATCCTCGGCTGAATGTGCAAACAAATCAGGGCTTGGCGTGTTGATGAAGACGTGGGGTGTGTTGTCACGTTTAGCGAGTATAGGATAGGATCTTCTAGAACCATGGCTCGTTAACCATGCCCATTGCGTGGCAAACAGAACCCACGTGCCCTTTTCTGTGTTTAACGACCTGAGGTATTCCAACCATTGATTTCGTGGGCTGAACGGGAGGCTGAACGATGTGCTGAACGACGAGTTGAACGCAAATATGTAGCCCAAAGTCTGAACGAAGGGTCATTTGAAAAATGCAGCTTGTCAATGAAACGCAAATGTCAATTATGCCCATAAAATGCCAATTTAACATAAACAAATCATAATATAACGAAATATAAACAAGATTTGCGTAATAGGTAAATATGTGCATACCTGGATTGTTTGATGGGTTGAAAGGTAAAGAAAACAACTTACTATAGCAAAATTGATAGAAATAACGCCATTTCGAGTAGATTTGATGATAAAAAATGGTGACAAAATGGACGTCAACATAAACATTCTATTCTCTGTCTGGGATCTTGCAGCCCTTTCCTTGGAATAACAAGTTAATTATGTTAACTCTTTGGGCCCTATGGAATTTCGAATTTAAGTGACATATTATAGACATACAGATATGTCTATACCTGCACATAAAGGAGTGCCCAGTCAACTTTCATGTGTGCATGTATGCATAAACTAAAATAAGTATTTACTATGCAGATATTGGGACATTATAGAAATTATAGTAGTAAATTAGTAATTGTGAAATAATATTGACAGATATCATTGTCTGTTAGTTAGTACTAGTTTGGAGCAGTACATACATCTATACTATATTTGCAAAATAATTGGTAGATTGCATGCCACCCAGATGTGATATTGAAAAAACATTTGAATAATTTGAATATTTTGCGTAAGTATATTAAATGTTGAAATATTTGTATTATTATTTAAATGATGCTGCTTTTGGCAAATAACTGTCATTTGTTTAGAAACAGATGTGCATGATGACATTTGGAGGATGTCATCAGGGACTGCGAAAGGCATTGGGGAAAGGATTTCCTCAGTGAGCATATCACGTCATTACTTAACCAAATGGTCAGAAGGAATCTTGGATAGCTGGGCAACATGCCTTGTTTTGTCTATCTTCAAAGGGGGAGGGAGGAATGACCTGGGAAACTTTAGGACCGTCATGATCAGCTTCGTATTCACCAATTGAGTTAGAGGGATTGTGGAACAAAAAGTCAGCAAATGGGCAGAGAGGAGGAGGGCAAAAGAGCTAAAGGCCAAGCCAAATTCAGGCCAAAGCACTCTAGATCATTGCCTCACATTGAGACACATGACAAGGAAGACTTGGGATAGCAAAGATCAGGAACTGTGGTGGTGCTTTGTGGACTTCAAAAATACCTTTGACATGAGAGAATGTATGGGAATGGTTTAGTAGAATTGGGGGTCCCAAGTGAATGGAGGGTGTCAATGCATAAGTTGTATGAGCAAGTAAAAGCGAAAATCACAACTATGGAAGGGTTACCTACTTTCAGTAGAGGTATAAGCCCTAGGGGTGAAACAAGGCTGGTCTCTACTCCACACTATTTGGGCTCTACATCAGCAAACCAGAGGCATAGATAAATCCAAAGTTGGGGGGCTGGGGGGAGTGGACCTAAAAGGGACTATAATAAGAATGTTGTTGTATGCCGATGTAGTTATCATGAAAGTCAAGACACTGCACAGCCTATCTGACAACCTACGGGATTTGGGGACCTTTTGCATGAGAGTGGGGATGATTGTACAAACAGATAAGACAAAAGTGGTGGTTTTTTCACACAAAAATAAATCAAGGCAAGTGCAAATCAGTTTCAAAGGTGAGATACTTGAAATGATAAATGAAACATCACCAAAAAGTTGAGAACATCTTGAGAAATTGTGAATTCTAGGAAAACTCGCAAAATTGAAAAAAATTGGGAAATCATGATTTTTAGGGAAAAATCTCATCATGGCCTCAAGAAATTCCCAGCCCATTTAAAAGCACCCTTGAAGTAGTGTATTTGTTTTTTTAGGGGTAATTCCTACGCTGTTGGGAGCGGGAGCGAAAGGCAAAATTTTCAAAAGCTTCCATTTTGGGAGCGTTTTTTATATAATATATATTTTAATATATTTTGATGCATATAAATTAAAAAAAACATGTATTATGCCAAATTAGCTATAGAAAACATGAAAACATAGAATCTAGATATTCATATAACCATTTAGTACACATTGATATAACATTAATCATCTAGGAGCTATAACTTATAACATTGTCATTAAATGATCATCATCAAATCATCAATCATCAATCATCAACAACATCAACCTTCAAATTTCAAGATATAATATTTGCCATCAAACTAGGCCATAATGTTTACAAAATAGGCCAAAATAAACATGAAAATGAAATACAAAGTACTATGAATCTATGATACTATCTACTAAGCTTTCCGCTTGCCATGAGAAACTTCCAATTTCTTTTCTCGTGGTCTAGGTGGAATAGGTGCTGCTGGAAGTGATCGTGGAACATGAGAAGAAGATGAATGGCCCCCATGGGCTGAACTTGGACGTTGTGAAGCTAAAGGCAAAACTTCTGCATCCGGAAAGCTGTTGCTGGTTGGGGGTGGCATCTCTGTACGGGTACCTGTAGTATGAATTGGATCATCATGATCATCCAATAGTTCAACCTCCATGCGCTCTAATGCTATGGCTCCATCCTCCACATTAGCCTCCTCTGGATTGTTGTCCCAAGTAAAAAGTGTTCCATCATTCTTGGCTGCCTCACAATAATGGGACAACAACCTCAAGTTGTAGTGCACATAAACCAAGCTTTTTGCGCGATCTACATTCATACTGTTTCTCTTTACACTGTGGGTGAAGTTGTAGGTGCTCCAACACCTCTCTGCAGAAGAGCTATTAACAACCTATGATAGCACCCTCATCGCCAATTTATGCAAATATGTGGCTCCAGAGCCATGCATGTTCCACCAACGGATAGGATCCAATCTGTCTCTATCTTTGGTTGCATACAGGGAACCAAAGGCTCCATGCTCACTAATGTATTCGCTCAATTCACTCCGTACTTGAGCACACTCATCCTCATCAGGGACCAACTTGTCTAATGCAAGCATATACCCAGTTTGCACCTCTGGATCTGTGTGGGGTTTTTTCCTAACTCCACCCCCAGGTGCAGATTGGGCCAACCAAATTGGAGAATAGTATTTTGGGGTGAGGACATATGCAAGGGCATGGAGTGGAACATTTAGATTATCCCACCTTTTGACCACATGTTTATGAATATGGTCATACAAGATTGCATCTCTTTGCTCAACAATGTCTTTGTTTTGACCAAGCATGTTATCCATCTGCTCATATACCTCCCCAATCACCGGCTGATTTGTATCTGCAAAATGAATCATGTTAGAAACTGGCTTGGTGAACTGCAGAACATACTTAACCTGTGACTAGAAATGACCTTCAAGAACGGTGTCCTCCACCTCCTGAAAGTCATGTCTATCAGCTGCGCTTGCACATCTGCCTTTTAATTCTTGCCATGGATCACTTGAGACCATACTAGCCAATGCCTGTCTTACCTTCAAAAGCCTCCTGAAGGTGAGGTATAACTAGCAAATCTAGTCTTTGCAATCTTCAATAGCTCCAACTTAGAGTGATTGCGAAAAATGTGGTGGGCCATGCTATGATTGGTAATAAATTTGATCATTTTCTTACCTCTCTTGTACAAGGCACCAATCCATCGGTAATTAGGGTCCTTCATCTTAACAATATCATGCATCAAAAGGTTCAATGTGTGAACCAAACACCCTGACCAAAATATGTTGGGATACTTATCCTCAATGATTGCTCCCGCTGCCTTACAATTAGCAGCATTATCAGTGATGACTTGAATGACATTGTATGGCCCAATCTCCTGAATGGTTTTAAGTAAAGGTTGTGCAATATTAATACCGGTCTTGTAGCGATCTGAGTAGTCATGGGCTGAAAGGAAGACCGCACCGCTAGCAGAAACGCCAAGAATATTTATCAATGGCTCGCCTTTAACATTTGTCCACCCATCAGATACAATGGATACCCCATAGTTGGACCAATCATTTGTGAACTTTCCAAGAGCACCATTGATTTTGGCTCTTTCCCTGTCAAGTCCCATGGTTCTAGCTTTGTCATACCTAGGGCTTTTGTATCCTTGAGGGGCACCATTGATGGCTTGTACCATTTCATGCCAATAGGGTGAGTGAAGAACATTGAATGGCACACCACATGCATAGAGAAACCTATAAAATTTTGAATCCACATCATCTCTACAACCTTGGTCAAGGAAATCGGATAATGTTCTTCGCATAGGTGAGATTCCATGGGGAGATGAGGTTCTCGATCGAGCCGATGATGATCCAGCTCCACTACCAAACATTCTCTGTGAGGATTCAGATTCAACCCTTGATCTCTTAGAGTTGTTTTGAGCGGCCTCTTCTTTCATCTTGTATTTGCTTCTCTCTTTAGCTCCCACTTTGTCATAAGTTTTGACTCCATGAGACTTACCTTCATCGCATGGCATAATCCCACACAAATGCTTTCTCACCCGGGTATATGAACCTGTCTAAGTTTTATTACAATGGGGGCATATAAACTTTGTGGTTCCACCCCCTCTCCCTCCCCCAATCCTTGTCACATACTTCCACAAAGGTGTTGTGTCTTTTTGTTTTTTCCCTACATCACTCTCATTCTCAACATCATCACCCTCTTCCCCTTCCTCCTCTTCTCCATGGTATGTGTCACTCTCTACCTCTTCCCCCTCATCACTACCACCACCATATCTACTTCCCAACACCATCATAATGAGAAGAAGTGGAATGAAAAGCCAAAACCACATACCCATCATGTTTCTTGATTCAAGATGAGAGTCACTTGTTGCCTACAATAGAATGATGGTGAAGAAGAAATTGGAAAGAGTAGGAGAAGAGAACATTGCAAGGTTTACATGTTTTAACATAGTGAATTTTTTTTTCAAAAACAAACAAAGATGAGTTTTTAGAGCCTACCTTTTAGCTTTCCAATGGTGGTTGAATGTCTCTATGGAAGCTTCAATCTCCCTTGCAAGCTCTCCCCTTCAATCTCCCCTTCAATCTCCCACTCAAAGCTCAAAGCTCTCAAACAACTAGCAAACTCACTCAAAGCTCAAAGCTCTTCCCAATCAATGAAATGAGTAATGGAATGAGTCCAAATGGACTCCAACACCCTTTATTGGCTCAAACTAACCCTAGTCCATCCAAACCCCCCCCCAAAAAAAATGCAAAAATCGAAATTTTCGTCGTTGAGTCTGCCAATCCCGCGGGAGCGTTTTCAGGAGCGATTTTTAATCCTGGAATCAATCCCTAAAAAACCAGGGATCATTTTCTTGATAAAGGGAGCGTGAATTACAAAATCGATTTCGGGAGGAATCGATGAGGAATCGCGATTCCAGAATCGATTCCTCATCGATTCCTTTCGGATTGTGAATTGGGAGTGATTCGAGGGGGGGCAGAGCGATTCCCAACAGTGTAGGGTAATTCGTCTTTATAACAGTCGAGGATTGGGAGACGAGTTTATTATCATCAACCATTGATCTTAGGAGGTCCAAACAATTGTTCTTATCACCATCGAAGATTTTTTTTGGGAATGTGTTTTGGTTTCTATTTACAGTTTACATATTCCCAAGTATTTCTCAAAATTACACCATCTAACTATTTTTTTAAAGATTTATGTAAGGGTTTGCGAAGTGCATGTTACTTGCCTCATTATTGTTTTTTCATGGGTTATAGAACAATTTTATAGGTCTGATTTCTTACCAGCACTCTTTTATGTTATTGTTTTCCATTTTTTGTCTTAGGTTTGAAGTTTGAAGTTGAATCAGGACTTGCCAATATGTTGAAGGTGTTGGACCCATTTTGGCAGTTTGGTGAACCTAAAGATGGGACATGTTACTCCCCATTTTGTCATGGGTGTCTGTGTGATTTTTGTCACACATTCAGTGGGGATTACATGTTGATGGAGCTGATTTATGCCTTGGGTTATTGATGTTAGAGTTTCGCTTCATGTTGCGCTGATGCACTACCGTATGGATGACCTAGTAATGATGCTTACCTTTGTGATGATGCCTTGGATGATTTGATGGAGTACTTGCTTAGCCTTCCATGATTGATGATGATGTTCCACTTGCATGTCACTTATTCATCACTTATTGATGGAGAGCTCTTGCATTTGTGGCTTGATTTAACTTGTTGATGGCATTTGGAGACTTGTCCATGTGAGTGCTCTATCTTATTTGGCATTGTTTGATAACATGGATGTATTTTGGTTGTTTTTCAATAGAGTGGCCTCCTCCTAGCACATGTTTGGTGACATATGGCATTCATTTGTGAAGCACCATTGTTTCTTATCACATGGATGGCATCTTGGTTCTATTGGGCATCATTTTTTGTTGAATGCCCTCCCTATTTCTCTCTTTTGGCACATGTGGAGGCATGCTATGGGCTTGTAGAACAGGCCGCCCCCTTCCTCATGGAGTGGTTATCTAATTATGGATACCTTGTTCTTAGATTGGGTACTTTATTTGTTGATTGGTTATCTACGTCATTCATGGATCTAACGTTTGTTGGTTGAAATGTGGACATCATTGCACATATGTTGAGGTTTGACCCTTCAGATTTTGAGCTTTTTAGAGGGATGTCCTAGTTTGGGGAACAATTATCTTTTAATAGATTGCCGAGAGTTGTGCCATCTCAATGCCATTAGATGCAAAGTGGCCGCGGGGTGGGGGAAGTGGACCTAACAGGAACCATAATAATAATGTTGTTGTATGCAGATGTTGTTATCATGACAACCAAGACATTGTGCAGCCTATCTGACAACCTACAGGATTTGGGGACCTTTTGCATGAGAGTGGGGATGATTGTACGAACAGATAAGACCAAAGTGGTGATTTTTTCACACAAAAAGAAATCAAAGCAAGTGCAAATCAGTTTCAAAGGTGAGATACTTGAAATCATAAATGAAACATCACCAAAAAGTTGACAACATCATGAAAAATTGTGATGTTTAGGAAAACTCGCAAAATTGAAAAAAATGGGAAATCATGATTTTTAGGGAAAAATCTCACCACGGCCTCAAGAAATTGCCAACCCATGTAAAAGCATCCATGAAGTGGTGATTTTGTTTTTTTGGGGGTAATTTGTCTTTACAGCAATCGAGGATTGAGAGACAAGGAGTTTATTATCATCAACCATTGATCTTAGGAGGGCCAAACAATTGTTCTTATTGCCATCAAAGATTTCTTTTTGGAGTGGGTTTTGGATTCTATTTACAGTTTTCATATTCCCAAGTATTTCTCAAAATTACACCATCTAACTAGTTTTTTTTTAGATTTATGCAAGGGTTTGCGAAGTGCATGTTATTTGCCTCATTGTTGTTTTTTCATGGGTTATAGAACAATTTTATAGGTCTGATTTTTTTACTAGCATTCTTTTATGTTATTTTTTTTTCATTTTTGTCATAGGTTTCAAGTTTGAAGTTGATTCAGGACTTGCCAATATGTTGATGGTGTTGGACCCATTTTGGCAGTTTAGTGAACCTAAAGATGGGACATGTTACCCCTGCTACGTTGTACCAGTACTAGGGCACCTTCAGCTGTGCCTCAGTGAGAGGGTCATTTTTTTGACCAAGAAGGGTGTTTTCCAGAATTTTCTGAGTGGAGGTTATGGCCAGGCCCTTCTGGTTCTTCTTCTGGGAGTACTATGGCTTAGTGGCATTGCTGACTGCCTCATTAAAGGGCTTGAAGCCTTGAGGTTGGTGTCCGGGGCTCCCAGGGGTCACATGATCCCCCACCTCTTTTATCATTCCGGTGGTGTTTCTTTCAGCATTGAAGGTTATGTCTCTCTTCTAGGCCACCATCCACACCCTCCTCGTTCCTCTGCACTGCAGTGCCCTCCCTCCTTGGGTGGTGCTCACAAGGGTGAAGAAGTGGGAAATTGGTTAGTTGTGACTATACTCATGGGATATGGTTCATAGATTATGACTTACACCCTGTAGATAATCCCAAAAATGATATATCATATGTTGGATTGCGAAGTGGTCCACATCATTGAATAAGTGCTATCAAGGAGGGTGCTCCATGGAGAGTCAAGGGAAACACATCCTCAAGTGAAAACCATGTTGAATGAGGTACAGTTCCTCACTAGGATACCTCCATATGATCCACATAATCCATCCAAGGGTCCATGAACAAGAGCACTCCAAGGGATGCCCACGACAATTTATCCATGTCATCAAACCATGCCATCAAGAAGCTGTATCAAGTCACAAATGCAAGAGCTATCCACTAAGCATGATGGTATATGTTATCAAGGTAACAAATTAATGACAAACCAAGTGCTCCATGAATAGCAATGGTAGATGTGATCTAGATTCTAGATGGAAAATCAAACCAACGGCTCTAGGGCGCCCCTCAAGGAGATGATCCATGTGACACATGAAAATGAAGTGCACCTGTTGAAGAATGTTTTACTTCAGAAGATATTCTTATTGTAATATTGTTTTATTGTTATTATATTTTGTTATACCTCCTTCGAGAGATGTCATTGTGTATTTGATTATGTAAAGTCATTGAAAGAATTAATGTAACCATTGCATGTAAAGCCAGGTCAATACCCGAAGAAACATTATGTAAATGTTATTTTGAGTTCCTCTAGGAGAGGTCGGCCCAGTAAGGGAAAAGGTCACTCACTTGATGTGTATAAATAGTAGGGTCGAATCCCTCATTTGGACACATACACTCACTTGAGCAAGTTCGCTAATGAGAGAGAGAGAAGATCAAGCATACTAGGGAAGAAGAAGAAGCTGCTGAAGACATCTTATCTTTTGGGTTCTTATCTTTGTATGACATTGTACTTGCTGACCGAATATATACTGAAGAAATTTTGTTGGTTTTTTCCCGTGAGAGGGTTTTCCCAGGATAAATCTTTGTGTCTCTTTTATGTTGTGCTTGTCTATCGTTCAGTGATCCTATTGCATAATATTGTGTTTGATTAAAGATCTAACATAATCTATATTTAGTAAAAATACTAACAACACCATCAGACCTTCATAAACACATTCAAAATCTCCATATGCGAGTACATCAATAGTAAAAAAACATCATGAACATACACACTCCATAGCGCTACTAACCCAAGTGTATCATGAAAATCCATATATGTTAGAGGATCATCAACAGTAGGACATCATCACAACATAAAGCAAAAATCTAGTGTCAAGGAACCTAGGCCATCCATAGCTACATCAACCTGTAACCTATGCTGATTGTGTGACCAAAATCACATGTGGATACCCATGTCAAAATGGGGGAACAAGGGGCATCAATAATAGGCAAAAAAGTGTGTTGCAATGGATAACCCTCCCTATGACACTTTAACATTTACCAAGGTGTTCATTAGATAAAATGTGTTAACTATAAGGGAAGTGTCGAGGAAAGTGTGTGCACAAGTCAATGCTCCTAAGTAACCATAAAGCTCATTCGATTAATCCTACATCTGTTTGTTTAGTGGAATGAAAAAGCTAACCGACAGTCACTGATCTTTGTGCATAGGGTCATCAAATATGGCTCAAAGGTATAACACTCCATGGGTAGCCTACCTAGCTAGGTCTCTAATTGGATACAATACCTCATGCTATATGAGAAGTAATAATGCCCATAGGCTAAAGAATGGTCATTTACCTTAACAAGATCACTCAAGATGATAATATACAAATGAGGTTTAGTTGTGTATTCAAGTAGGAAATCCTTCCAAGAGGATTTATGTGCCCACACAAGTGGGGTGTACTCCCAAGATTATTTATGAGCTCATGTAAGCAGGGTACAGTCCTCGAGAGGGTTGTATAGCCTATAAAAATAGACTAGGTCAGCCTTTACGGTAACCTAATAATACAATAAATGATCACATTAATGCCCAAACAATTGCATTGATGACACCATAACAGTTGGGAAGATTACACCATTCTCAACAAAAAACTTCTTTGTACCATATTTTGGTCCTCACCTTGGATTTGTTCTCTTTTCTTTTCTATCCATGTACTTAATGGAATTGGCATATTAAATGCAAGCACCTCTAGTCCCACAGGCCAGTTGGCTTTGTGGAAGTTTTAAAAACAGTTCATATCATATCATACATGTAAACAAATTGGATGCATGGCCTAAAGGTTTTGCTTGGATAGTTTCAGGTTTCCCTCATCAACTTTGAGTTGAGAGTCGAGATTGATCACTGCATCGATCACCTTGATTGGACTTGATAGCTATGCCACTTATAGAAGACTAAGTTGGAGAAGCATCACATCTTCAGATGCTTTATCTATTACGAGATCAGAGGGAGGTTTTACTACCCTTATAGGGATTTGGGTGCTCCCTCTCCACCTTCTTTCATTATCTAGAACAAAGATGCATAACTATCTTGCATGTATGTATTCATCACATGTTTTTATCTAGTTTAGCATTCATGTGCTTAATTATTACCCTTAAGAAGGTTGAGGTTCCTTGCTTCTTGATCAAGCAAACTTTGCATGCCACCCCTAAGCTTGATGCTTGTAGCAAAACTTAGCTTAGTGATGAAGGTACCCTTACCTACATGCATGTGCTACTTATGGTGAATATAGGGCAACTTGTATTCCTCATGAAGCTTCTAGATTCTTGTGGAAAGGCCAATTGTTCTGTGCATCTCCTACATCATAGATATTATATTCAAGGTATTGGGTGGATGATAACAATGGCGATGGTTGCGTCAAGGAATGCAACTTTCGATGTCGTAAATACACTTTAGTGTTATAGGTCATGAATGCTTACTGCACAATAACGATTGGAAGACTATGAAAAAATCAACTAAGCCTAGAAGATTGTTCAATCCAAAATGACTTTGAAATTTATATACATTTCTCAATTCCTTGGCTATAGGTTTAACTTGTTGATTTCAAGATGTATTGTCAAGATTGATTTGTAAAATGGAGGACTCCATGTTAATTACTCCATTTGTATTTTGTAAACAAGATATTGTGTTGACTTATGGCCATAGAATGCGAGGAACAATGTTGTTTAATGGTGTAAATTATGTGCACATTCCAAATTGAATATTCTAGAATAAAATATCATTTAAGGATGAGAGATCACTAGGTCACCTCTACGTTGCATTGGAGCGCCTCCCACTGTGGAGCTCACTTCGCTCTAGAATTGCGCTTCTAGAGGGAGCGATTAAGAAGGGTGCTTCTTGAACGCTCCCTTCTGGGAGCTATTTTTGGGAGTGTGCTCCGTGAAATTTAAATCACTCCTTGCCAAAACAAGAAGTGATTAGGGAGCGTTGCTCCTTGATTGTTCCTGGTCACTCGGAGAAAAAAAATTGCTTCCCGATCATTCACAGGTTCACTCTTGTAGGTTGAGGCGATTTTTTCCCCTTGCTTTTGGGAACGAAGACACGATTCAATAAATTTGGTTTAGGCATGACTAGGGTTCCTTTGGTTGATTAAAACAGTCACTCTCTCCATTACTTTCATTCTATTTCTCATTTCACTCATCTTTGCTAGGGTTTTGAGTGGGTTGCTTGCTAGTTGTTGAGGAGCATATTTGTGAGAGCATGGAAGGGATTGAAGGCTACTATTTGTGAGAGCTTCGAAGGGAGATTGAAGGCTGCCATAATTACATTAAACCACCATTCAAGAGCTGAAGAGGTAGGCTCTAAAGCTCACTCTTCAACTACCATTTCCGATTTCTCCTTCTCCATCATTCTATTGTAGGCAATAAATTATTCTAATCTTGATTCAAGAAGCATGATGGGTGTTAACGGTCAAACTAGCACCCTTCCGAAAGGTCATGCAGTCGGTGCTAAGAGTGGCAACTAATAAGGAGATGCACCCACTATTACCGCAATGCACTATTACTGCAATGCACTCTCCTCTCTCTTTAGGCCTTGCTCCTTCAGCCATGGGAGGCTTCCCAAATGAGTGTAGAAGTAGCCATGTGAAGCTCAAGAATGAAAGAAATCCTACTTCTAACAATAAACCCTCCTATTAGATTAATCAACCAGCGCCTTATGGAGTCAATAAGATATTCAATATAGTCTCAATGACCAAACACGAGTGTAGGAGGCTTCGAGCGATATGATCTAGCACTATCTTGTCCTGAAGATATGTCAATGAACACAATACAACACTGATAACTTGATATAGAAACTTTAGGTAAACCCTTGGAAATCACAAGTAGATACCTCTTACATTTAGCCAACAAATATAAGACTTGTGACCTTTTATTGCAGCTCAAGTTGGCAAAATTGTGAGTTCAACATATGGCTGTAGTAAGATGTTTCAGACCTGCAGCAGCTTGATAAAAACATCAGACTTGATTAGAAGCTTCAAAACCCCCTTAGGGACTTTGACAACACTCGTAGGTGATGGGGGTATGTCTCCAAGCCCTCTAGGGATTAATTGCAGCCGAAATAGATCGCTGTAGATGGATGCACAGACCTGCAGTTATGGCTGTAGCAGCCTGTTAGGGCTGATGTCACCCTATTTTACGGCACAACCAAGCTGTAAATGCAAAATTTTTGTGATGTTTTGACATTTCAGGGATTTTTCAATAATGTAAATAACTCAGAAATAATAAACAGCAGAGTATATTTTTGTATTTTTATGACTAAACTCAACAAACCACAGAAATAAAACAACAGTACAATAATATTTTTTATTTTATTTTCAACAATATTTAATTTTAAGTTTTTTTTCTATATATTTGATTTTTTGTATTTTTCAAATATAAGATATGAAATTTTGCAATTTGAAGAAAAGGGATTTAAACCTTAGTCCTATCCCTAGGGCAATGTGAAAAATTGGGGTCAATGTCCTCTCAAAAATTGACTATGCAATGCTTAATGAATGATATGGAATTTTGGAATTTGAAGAAAAGGGATTTAAACCTTAGTCCTATCCCTAGGGCAATGTGAAAAATTGGGGTCAACGTTGTAATGTCCCCTTTTTGAAATTCTTTAGAATGGTAAAATTTTCAACTTTTTCCACTAGTTCGACCCTTGACTAGTCTTGGGTTCTTCGGGTTCTTGAACTCCAAATGGCTCCAAATGATCCCAAATTTTCTCAGAAGGTGTATGAATGGTTTTAGTACATAACTATGATGTCCAAGGATGCTTTAAAGTTTATAGTCAACAATAGGCTTCTGCAACTCTCTTTTAAGTTCTGGCCAAAGTAGGGAATTTGACTAGCAATTTCTCTTTGACTAGTATTGGTCTCTTGGTCTCCAAATGACTCCAAATGCTCCCAAATCTTCAGAGAAGGTGTATGAATGATATTCAGGGGTGATTTAGGACCATCAAAAGAATTTTCTGAAAACCCCTTTAAGATTCTGGCCAAGATAGGAGTTTTTACTAGCAATTTGGGGTTCAAATCGCCCCAAGGTAAATGCTGAATATGGCTCCCCAAAAGCTTCCAAACCCACTCGAATTTCTGAATAGAGGCAGAGGATGTCTAAGGGACAATATTAAGGTCTCATGTGCATCATTATTCAGTTTGTGAAGTCTGTTATAACCCTCTCCCAACAGCTACAAAATCACTAGTTTCGACCTTGGGGGAAATGGCATTAAATCTTCTTCAAATGGTATAAAACTGAGCAAGATGACTCCAAATGCTTAAGTACTGAACATGAAACTTGTGCATCTCATTAATGACAGTCCATTAATCATAAATACATCAGAGAAATTCTCTTCCATTCGAATTCATCAATATTTCATTGCTATACATCAAGATAGTGGGGAAATGACACCATTTGTTCATTAAAAATTAGATTTACATCATTCCAATTGGATTTTCGACCTGGTACATTTATGAGTGTGAATAATAGAGCATATACATCTTATTACAAAAGAAATGGGGCATTAGAAACTCCCCCAAAGAGAACAATAGCTCACCAAAAGCGCCCTTCCTCAAGGATCAAGAATATGCAAAGAGAACTGGAAATGGTTGGAGGAATGAGCTGCAATAGAAGAAACCACGAGCTGTCCTGTAGCTTACACCTGCAAATAAAGACTCCATTAAAGCTTCAAATGAAAGGTCTGAATGGCCTTTCCAATTACCAACTAGGATGGGAATCTTTCAACCTCGAAATTGGTGTTAAGGAAAGTAGAGTAGCACTCCACTAGCTCTCCTCTCCCAAATGCAAAATGCAAATTCTAAAATGATCAAAAGCTGCTATTCTTCTTTGTTCATGACTTTTATAAACTTCTAAGGTCCTCCATGGGTCGAATTCCTTCCAAGAGCTTCATGCCAACTCAAGTTGGGAAGAGATTCCCAAGTATGCCACTTGTCCTTCCAATTCTAGCTCTCTCCTTCTCCAAATTCGAATTGGTGTCTCTTTGGCTGCCCTAACTCACTTGAGCGCCCTCTTGGAGATTATTTTTAGCCCTAACATGTCATATGTCAGCCTTTAGGTCTGATTTGTGTCATAGGTGTCATAGCATCTTCATCATTGTTGTCATAGAGCTAGGGAATCTAGCCCAAGTGTCCCACTAGCTCCAAATTGTCTCTTCCCCTTCCATGGGAGTTACTCTTCCTGTACATTTTGACCTCATTGACTCATGCCAAGTATTATTCCCTTCCAACTCATCCCAAGAACATTGGACTTCTCATGGATTCGAATTGACAAGAGGAGGATGCCATGTGGCATAGAAAATCTAGCTTGTTTGGGTCCCACTTCCTCCATGTGTCTTCATGATCATTGACTCATGCCAAGTATTATTCCCTTCCAACTCATCCCAAGAACATTGGACTTCTCATGGATTCGAATTGACAAGAGGAGGATGCCATGTGGCATAGAAAATCTAGCTTGTGTGGGTCCCACTTCCTCCATGTGTCTTCATGATCAAATGCCACTTTGGTTTTCCCTTGTATATATTTATTTAGCTCCTTTATTAAATATTTATGCTATTCCAATGTCCACACATCATTTATTATCCCTCTTATTTCAAATCCCAATGCATCCACCTCCAATCTAGGAAACTAGTAATTTTCCTCCTAGGCAATTATTTGACCCTTAACATCAATTTGACAAACTCTCATGAATATGGCCAATGCTCTTAGGCCATTGTGACCCAATGCAAAATTTGGGACATGACAAACGTCCTCTCAAAAATTGACTATTCTATGCTTGATGAATTAGAGAAAGGCCTAGAAACCCTAGGTTATATAAGCCTTTGACCTAATTAGGACAAACAAAGATGCCAAGGCCCAACACAAAGATGGATTCTCCAAGAGAAATACCTCACCAACAAGACAACTAACATGGACGAAACCCTAAAATACTCTTACCTTGGATACACCGGTAATACAAGACAAGAGGTTCAAGATCTTACCACATCTAGCATAGGTAAAGAGAAGATAACCAAACGCTAGAATCCTTCCTCCTTAAATTAGCCTTGAAAGATTGCAAAGAAGCCCTAATACAATAAGGATTATCCTTGAAAACCCTAGAACATGCCAAGAAGAGAGGTGCGCACCACTTCAAAGTCTCATATACCATAGAAGAAATAAAATTCAGTCATGTTTGATCCCATGATCTTGGTTACAAATGACAGAAGGGCACTATATTTATACTAAATGTCCTAGTTGTTTTCCCTCGTCTAGGTCGACCTCTTAAAATGACATAAAATTCAAATTTAGGGTTTGTCACCCACAATCCGGAGACTAAACCTCATAAAATGTAAAATTAATGAAAAATAAATGATGAAAGCTTCAACAAATGAAATGTTGAGCTTGGAAGGGGGACGTCATGCCCCATCTAACCCCAACAAAGTGTCTTTTTTCCTCAATGACCTCCTTGCTTGGTACGACCTTCAAAAGTTGCTTTTAATGGTGGACGATTTGCATTTTTTGACTAGGATGACCAAAAAGGAGGGGTAATACAACAAATTGTGGTCCAAGTGGTATAACAGAGGTGTGCTAGAGTGGGTATGGAAACCCTTAGAAGCACAATCACCTTTTCAAAGCATGAAATCATGAGTGTGTCTAAGGGCTCCTAAGCCATGTGTCCTAATGGAGTGCAGCAATACCTATCTAGGGCATAAATGCCCGGCATGATGAGGAATTAGCACCCATCAACATGTTGTTAGTAGGGCCACAAGACCAATACACCTTGAAATGAGGACCAAGAGGACCTTCCATGATCGACCAAAAGGTTTGGAACGTCGATAGACCAACACTTTTACATAAAGCAACCCCAACTTGGTCCTTTACAATGGCAAAAGGACCCCCTCTTTTGGCACATCTAGTTGGGTGCGTTGCAAAGAATTTGGTCTTGTTTTTGATCATGATGGTGGTGTTCAGAGGTCGAAATACCAATGATGAGGAGGTAGAATTAGGCAGTGGCACATACCTTAGAGAGGAGGAAGAAATGGAAGGTGATGATAATGAAGTTGACAGTGATGAGGGCGCAAAGAGAATTCAGCACCCTTGTGAAAGTAAAGATTGGGGAACGAAAAGGGGGGTGGAATGACATAGTTTATATGCCCCCGTTGTCATAAAATGTACATAGGTTCTGTTATCACCTAAACTGTAGTTACCCCTGTGGATGTATCCATTAATGGATGGCAATAGGGAAGGGAAACTCAAAAGGTGCAACCACGATCACCTCGACCTCCAATAGATGGTTGTCACGCCAGTCGAGGCAACCTTCACTTTATGTTATCTAGCCCAGACAACAAAGGGGGAGACTCGATCTACTCCCGACAGGAGAGATCAAAACCAAGACACCAAATCAAGTTAATACCTAAGTCACCTGACACGAGGACACGAGACACGAGTGTCCCCAAAATACGAGTGTCCCCACGGGACACGGTGACCCCCGGAATCAGGACACGAAGGACACGTTTTATATACATATATATATATTTTTTAAATATATTAAAATTTAAAAATATAGACATATAGATCCAATAAAATTTAGAAACTAGAACATTTACAAATATTCAATAGAAATTAGAATCAAAACACATTAATGATTACACATTTGTCATTCACAATTCACAACACATTTGTCATTCACAAATCACAATGAGACACATAGATGCATGTCGAAACCATATTTCTCATTAATTTATCAAAATCAAAATGTATTACATAGATGTCGGAATGCCACTGGGCACTGGCAAATGCCAAATAGACTAATAGATTGCCTTGAAGCTTTATTTTTCAATTCCCATATGAATTTGGGAGATTATTTTTTCATTCAAAAGATGAATAAACTCCTAAAAGTTAAAACCATTAAGAATGGTATAGACTGTCATAATGTTTTATTTCACAATTACCAATATAAATTGGCCAAGCAATGCAAGTTTTGCACTCAGTAGTGAAGAAGACAATAGTGTTTTATGGAACGGATGAACTCTCGAGGCTATGGAAGTTAAATGTTAGACTTTGTGGCTGTTATCATGTTAGTGTGCGTTTTAGGAAGGCTTAAGAAGATAAAAAGTGAGGTGGAACTTATGAGAAACCTTTTAGCATCAATAAAATATAGGACCATCACAAATTACAAAAGCTTGAACAATAATTTCAAAGTTAATTTTAGTGTTCAAGTGTCCTGGAGTGTCCTGGAATTGGGACACGATGTGCAGAGACAGGACACGAGTGTCCTGAAATCAGGACACAAAAAAAGTCGTGTCCCCCACGTGGGGCAGTCGTGTCCGCGCCCAAACGTGGCCCACGGGACACTTGGCCCTAGAGGGACGTGTCCTGTTACTTAGGTTAATACTAAGTGAAGTAAGGTGTATGGTTTATCCTAGACCTAAGGATGAAGTCACAATATAAGTAAGGGGTTCAATGAGTATAGCTTTGGTTCATTATTGATGTGAGAGTGACTTATAGTATTTGAAAAGGGATCCAGGATTGAAGTACTAGTTCAATGTGAGAAAATCCACTGCCTTGGGAACCGTGTCCAATGCAGGGTAGTTAAGGGGTTGAATTGGGGCTAACTAGTACAAATGACAAGCTTGTTCATGATATATGATGACATCAAAGGGTTTAGTCCACCAAACAAGGATCAAACTACAAGTTAATCCAACAATTTAGGAAAGTCGAATTGACTTGGAGAGAGATTAGTGCCTTGGGAATTGGGATAATGGAGTCAAAGTGAAGTTAACTTGTGGTTGATGACTCCTATTGCATGAGACAAGTGGGCAATTAAAGGTTTGATGGAGGAGTAAGTCTAAATCTAGAGATTCAAGGTTTGACCTAAGTGGACCACAATCCCTTAAAACAAGGAATGCTATCCCCAAGGCAAGATTTGACAAAGTGACATACTAGACCTAGGTTTTGAATTATGCTCGTTCCAAATCCACCAAAATCTCATGTACCCATGTCCTAGAAGTGGACCAACTCACTCTCCCAAGGAAGTGCGACTTTGCCCAAGGAGGGTTAAAAGTGGGATAAATGGATCAAGACAAGTCCAATGGCATCCAAACTTTAGATCCAAGAAGGTTGATCAAGTGAGAGTGTGGATCTACAATTTCAAGGCAATCCGATGGCTAGATCTTACTAGATCTGAGTTTAAAGATACCAAGTGGTCCAAAATGGGGATTAAATCCCTTAAAATGTGGAATAGGGCCCACAAGGTAGAAGTCAGAAAAGTGACAGTGCAGGGGTAGGTTATTGGATGTGTCGATTACGAATCAAGTGGAAACTCAACTACCCATCAACTAGATCTAGGGTAACTCACCTTCCCCAAGGAGTGCGACCTCACTTGGAGAGTCTAAGTTGGCTTGGGAAGGGGGTCAAATGGAGGCCAATCCTCACCAAACTATAGATCCAGGATGCCGTGGATACTATAGAGGTGGGTTTTCAATATTACACCCAACAACCCACTAGATCTTAGTAGATTTGAGAAAATGTAACAATGAGGGTTTGAATTAATTAGATTTTCAATTATGTGTTATGTCAATGGATTGGATTAAGATAAGAGAAACAAACCTGTGGATCTTACCTGGGTAACCTTGTAGATGCCTTGATGATGATGATCTATGCAAACCCGATCAATTTGAGAAGCTTTGAGGTAGTTTTCTATGAAATCGATTTAGTCCAAGAAGCCAATACGCCCTCTCTCCTGCACAACAAACGTCAACAATATCAGATTTGATGCAATCAAGAGATAAGACTAATGCCACAAGAGAAGTAACAGAAAGATAGCATAGATCACAATGATACTAATGATAACCCCCTGATACAAGCGAATGCCAAAGAGAACGATTTGAAGATGCCTTGCAAAATCGCCCTAGTTGAAGTCGCCCTCCTATAGACAAGACAAAGATTTCCAAAAAAAAAGATAGATCTTACCACAAATTCCCAAATGCTAGGATGCAATAGACTTTCCAATCACCATCTAAGAACACCAGATGCAAAGGAGACCACAAGAATTTTCACAAGAAAGTTTTTCTATACCAATAATCCAAGAGCCAAAGACCCCTTTACAATGAGAGGCTCTCTCCTTTAAATAGGAAGGAGAGGCATCAAAATCCTAACCACTTTTTGAATGAGTGGCTAAGATTAAAAGATACAAATGTCTAATCAATGGTTGAGATGAGCTCAACAATAAAATACATGGATCACTAATAAAATATAACATAAGTGGACAAAATCACCCTAGGAGAGGGGAATCCCACCATATCATGATGACAAAATATAATAAGAAGCTTATGGTGGGTCCAAGGGGTAATTTTAGCCACCCTTGGTCAATCCCCATAGCACAATAATAATAAAATAGTCATCAATATACCAAATCGTGCCTCTATGGACAAATCGTGGGCCTCAAAAGGCCTCAGAAATCATCAGAAAGTGCCATAAGTGATGGATGCGGGTTCCGATGAAGCTGAAACTGCTGGAGGAGGTCTGGAAGACATCAATCCATCATCACTGATCATCCCATGCTAAGACATTGCCTCAGTAGCCCAAATCGAATTCCTCAATAGCCATTTCTACCAATCCTAAAATGCCTCGGGAAGCGTGAAACTGCCCCAAACTGCTTCCTGGAGTGCCTACGCTGTTAAGGTGAGGGCACCAGTGTGTTCGGGAGGGGGGTAATATGGTAAAAACAAGTGGCTGGACCACCCCCTCCAAGCACAGCGCCCTAGGTCAACCAAATAAAAATCCTCTCTGCTCTGACAGGGTCTCCGACAGACCAAAACTGCACTAGGTTAGCCTACTGAGGCTCAATCATCACTGTAAGTGCTCAGAATTGAAAACAGACTGTCTCATTGGACTCGAAAGGTCCAAATCCATCCAAGATGAGTACTCATACACCATACGAGTCTCTGCATGATCATAAAATATATCCAATATACCGGAACAGGTGAAATAATAATGATCTGTAAATGATCAAATAATGCTGTAAACCATGAATCATCATCATAACCCTGTATCTGTTGCATAGAATCATCATGTACATGTACATAGACCATATATCATCTATCCATATCATCACAAGGTCCAACCATCTCATGTCCTATGGTTGACCTTGGTCAAACTAGGTTTGACCAAGTCAACATGACCAATTATAACTCAGACCATCATCAGAAGCTGCTGCAAAGTGTCAAAGGTTAATGCATGCTCTACAACTTATTCAAATAACAATTATAACACAAAGTAATCATTACTGGCGATCTAAATCCAAATATATAATGTCATTAATTATTATTATTACTCAGACTAGACTTTCAAGACCATACTCACTTCATAGCTGTGATCAATTTGCTAGTGAAGGGTGAAGGCTAAAATAACTGGCTAGGCTAAGGGATGACTTGACTGACTTAACTTTGTGACACTTTGGAAAAGGGAAAGGGAATACACACCATAGTATATACTGAATGAGCAACAACATAGGGAATGGCGGTGTCTCACAAATGGATAAGTTGTGCAAAGAGGGTTTATTCACCTTTAACAGATGCGTACAATCCATAATACAAATGAGGCCAACAATAATTTAGATATAGCATTTAAGTTCCATTGTTTCTTGGGCTTGAAGTTTCCATAGCCTTTGATCTATGTGCGTTTATAAACACATTGCATAGATTTACATTTATTTTAGGCTTTCTGCTGCAGGTGTGTTTTTAAGGCACTTGTTTACCTGAGCACTTCTCGGTGTGTCACAGACAGCTTGTTTACCTAGGTATTTTACATTTCTAAAAGATATAACATTTTATTTTCATGACCATTTTCATTTGGCATGCCTTTTATTCATGTGTTGAAAAACACATTGCATGAATGGGCTTTTCATACAAGATATAACATTTAATTTTCCAGATTTTGTATTCATGGTAGCACTAAAAGTTTCAGGTTTAGCCAACACAACTTTAGTGACTAGGGGGAATTCACAAGGAACTCCAACTCACCATAGGTAAGTTTTGTCACCAACTCAAAGCCGAGACACAATAAACGGGGAAGCTCATCCAATATAGAGGCTACAGTGGGGAAAAGTCCTCCATGCCACTAGTCAAGTAGTAAGTCAGGGTGATAAACTAAAGGGTAGGCAATGGATGGATGAAGACAATGAATAATGGAGCCGACACTAGCAAGCCAAGGTATGGTGGAATGATCACCTCTATTCTCCCTAAGGAGGGTAAAACCAATGAGTATGAATAGTGAACTTCTAAGTTTGAGTAGGGACAATATAGTATATATAATAAGACCAACCAGGTCCACATATCTATATGATTGCCAGATCATGATACTAAGGGCTAAGACTTGCTATAAGAATAAGTATAAAAGCAATATAACCATAACACAATGATATACCTGCTGAGTCATATACCTAAATGCTCATCATCTGAACCATCATCTGTCCTCTGAAATTTCTGCTGTAACTCTAGGCACTACTGACTGCTCTGTACAAATGGTATAATGGCTATATCAGTCATCTCTCTGAGTGTCCTGAGACTCAATCATGGCAATGGGGAATACAACTGCTGTCCAAAATCTGATAGTGATCCAATATAGATGCTCATCTCAGCATCTCAATGTAAGGGAACTGGCTGAATAGTGTACTGGAATCAGAAAAATAATGTATGGTAGCCCGGCTACTATATATGTGATAACAAGTTCATATATTTGCGTGAGAAAGCATCTCTGTGGGATTATGCCATGGGATAAATAAGACTATAAAAGTCAAAACTTGTGACAAAGTGCCAGTGAAAGATAGAAACCAATACAAGAAGGAAGAGGAGCATCACAAAACAAATTCAAAAGATCAAGGGTTGAATCTTTAGATCTTAGGCTCACATAAAATGTTCAGCGATCGATGCCCATCCCCTCATGCTAGTGGATTCTTGTGTGTGCATTAATGGCATAGAACAATATTAGATTTCTTTCACCAAGGTTGTAGGGATGATGTGGATGTAAACTTTTTTAGGTTTCTCTATGCATGTGGAAGACCATTCAATGTTCTTCACTCACCCAATTGGCATGAAATGGTACATACCATCAATGGTGCCCTTAAAGGATATAAGGGCTCCTTGTATGACAAAGCAAAACAATGGGATTTGACAAGGAAAGCGCTGAAATCTATAGTGTGTCGGGACAATTTACAAATGATTGACCAAATATGAGGTATCCATTGTATTTGATGGTTGAACAAATGTTAAAGGTAGACCATTGATAAATATTCTTGGTGTGTGTTTGTTAGTGGTACAGTCTTCCATTCAGCCCATGACTACTTAGAGTGTTAGAAGACTGCTATTAATATTGTAGAATCCTTAATTGAAATCATTCAAGAGATTGGGTCGTACAATGCCATTCATAATTGATAAAACCGCTAATTATAAGGTAGCACAAGCAATAATTGAGGATGATTACCCTAACATATTTTGGTTAGGGTGTTTGGTTCACACATTGAACCTTTTGATGCATGATATTATTAAGTTGAAGGACCATGATTATAAATGGATTGATGCATTGGACAAGAAATGGAAGAAAATAATAAAAAATATTACCAATTATAGCATGGCCCACCACATTTTTCACAATAATTCTAGGTGGGAGCTACTTAAGATAACAAGGGCCAAATTTGCTAGCTACTACCTCATGCTTAGGTGCCTTTTAAAGGTAAGAGAGGCATTGGGTAATATGGTCTCAAGTGATTCATGACAGGGTTTGAAAGATAGGGTAACATTCACATTTTATAGACATGAATTTTAGGATGTGGACACTGTTCTTGATGGTCAATTTTGGGCATAGTTGCTAGCTACTACCTCATGTTTGGCTTCCTTTTAAAGGTAAGAGAGGCATTGTGTAGTATGGTCTCAAGTGATTCATGGTAGGGTTTGAAAGATAGGGTAACATTTACATTTGATAGACATGAATTTTAGGATGTGGACACTTTTCTTGATGGTTAGTTTTGGGCATAGGTTAGGTATGCTCTGCAGTTCACCAAGCCCATTTATAGTATGATCCGACTTGTAATTGTAGATCAATCGGTGAATGGGGAGCTGCATGTGTAGATGGGCAACATGCTAAGCCAATCAAAGACATTGTTGAGCCAAGAGATGATCGTGTATGCTCATACTCATGAACATGTGGTGAAAAGGTAGGTTAATTTGAATGTTCTACTCCATGCCCTAGCATATGTCCTTACACCCAAATATTATTCTCCATCTTGGTTGGCTCGACTAGCACTTGGGCTTGGGGTTAGGAGAAAACAACATATAGATCTAGAGGTACAGAATGGGTATATGCTTGCATTAGACAAGTTGGTCCTTGATGAAGAGGAGTCTACTATTAGTCTGATGAAAATTGAGTCTTGGCTAATCTGCATGCAACTAAAGATTGAGATAAGTTGAATCCTATCAAATGGTGGAACATGTATGGCTCCTCTACTTCTTTTGCAGAGAGGTGTTGGAGCACCTACAACTTCATCCACAATGTGAAGAGAAACAACTTGAATGTAGATTGAGCAGAAAGCTTAGTTTATGTGCACTACAACTTGAGTGAGGTTGCGAAAATTGATAGAACACATGTTAGTTGGGACAACAATCGAGAGGAGGCTAATTTGGAGAATGGAGCCATAGCTTTAGAGTGCTTGGAGGTTGAACTTTTGAGTGATCATGATGGTGTTAAGATTCATGCAGTAGAGATGCCACCCCCAACCACAAGGAGGTTTTCAGATGCAGGAGTTTGCCTTTAGCTTTACAATGTTTAGTGTTGCATGAGGGCCATGTGGCTGCTACTCGTTTTCCACGAATACTTCTTCCAACTCCTACTCTTGTTAATAGATCATGGGAAAAGAAACTAGAAGTTTCTCGTGGCAAGATGAAAGCTTAGTAGATAGTAGATCTATTTGTCTTTTCATGTTTAGAAGTAGTCTCTAGAAGATAGTACTTTGTCTTTATTGTGGCCTGTTTTGTAGATATATATGAGAGTTTAAGTTTGAACTTTGAACCTATCTTTGAAATTTGAATTGTTGAGTGCATCTTACAACTCTTTGGTAATGAATATGATGCTCTATTTAAGTTCGTGGTGGGTGTTATCTGTTACACTTTGTTGATGGCAAATGTTATATGTTGAAATGTTTGATCATTTGATGACAATGTTATAACCAAAGTCACAAGAATCGCGAGTCAAATTGCGATTTTTCGATTTAAATCGTACTCGGCAGGCAAACAATCCGATTCAAAACTCTCTGAGTTTGACTCAGGTTGACCGAGCTTGACTCGGTCAACGCCAGTCAAACTCGTGATTTAACTCACGTTTTATGGAAGTTCATGCCTAGGAAAAGGTTGTTATCCCGATTTCACTGTTTTTCCTCATTCTTTATTTTGTTGGAGTTGTTTTCGGCCTGGTGGAAGTGTTTTCTACTTGTTAGTGTGAAGGAACACTGACCGAATCATCCACAAAGAGGCTATTTTGAATATCGATGAAAAATCAAATTTTTAATTCAAAATGTGTATATTTAATTTTTTGTATTTGTCTATTTTTCCCGATTCGATTCAAAACTTTGACTCTTTTGCCTCGCCAATTTAGTGCCAATTCGGAGTTTGGTGACTATGGTTATAATTGCCAGATGATTGATGTTATACGTGTGCTATATGGTTGATGATTTAATGATCATCATTAATCCAGTAGTTAGATCTATGTTTTTATGTTTTCTGCAGCTAATTTTGCATTCCACATGTTTTATTTTGAATATATATGCATCAAAATATATTAAAATATGTATTATTTAAAAAACGCTACCAGAACACTCCGCTACTAGAAGTTTCTTGAAAATTGCGCTTCCCACTCTTGCTCCCTGCTCTGAACAACCTTGGTTCATTGTAAATTTAGGTATTGTTGTTGAAAAACTCAAGGATACATAGACTTCCTGTGTGTATCACACACTTGTATTATAAATATTTAAAGGAATAGGACATCATCTAATCTTATCCGATTTTCTTCCCTTTTGGATGTTACATGACTTAGCATGTTTGTCCAACCTTTTCTTTGGGTAGTGTTGACCACCAAGCCAACTAGGTGGACAACGGTGTACCATGCACATGTTTAATGTGCCTTGAAGATGAGAAAGAAGTACATGATGAATATTTCAAGTGAGGCAACTCGTCTTCTTATCTTCTCTCCATGAAATTTCCGTAACCCCGCGGGGGATTTTGTAATGATATGGCAACATGAGGGTCAATTTTGCATAACTTAATTACCTAAAACTTTATCATTAGGGAAGTCCTTTCATCAAGTGTTTTTTCACTTGGATAATTAAAATTCTTTTTTAGTGATTTTAATTATTTGAGTATTTCACTCAAAAATACCTCGAAAGTGGTGAAAGGCGTTCTAGTGATCGAGTCCATGTGGTGATTGAGGCCTAAGAATGTTCTATATTACCATGCTATACATAATCCAGAGTCTTGCGGAATTTCATTAGGTTTTACATAGGATTTTTTAATTTTTGGTGATTAAAAAATGTCCCTCAACGTAAAATGTTGTAATGTAAAAGAGGGATACTTGGTCCTTTTTGATGTTGTATAGGGGTATGGGTACTCAAGATAAATGACATGAGACCCCCTACACCCTTTGACCAAGTTTGAAGTCATTCAGACAAGTCTTGCTAAGGTTTTGGACACTTTTGCCCAAGTCAATCAAGGAAATCAGGAAAGTGGCCAAATAATGTTTCAAAAGGTTATGTTATGTCCCCAAGACAATTTTGGATGATAAAAGCACCCCCCCCCAAGCAATTGTATTACAAGTTATGAAGTGCCCACTCTAGGGAGTGCGCCCTCCTCCTCATGAGCTCATGGGTTAAGTGAAAGTCAATGGGAGGGGTTCCACTTGGGTGGTTCCCCCCCCCATTTGGCTTAGGGTTGGAATTAGATCATTAAAGGGGAGGTTTTCGCCCCCCATTATTTGGATCCTCAACCATGCAATGCGCCCTCCTTGAGCAAATGCACCCCCCTCTCTCCCATTTGACACATGGCAAGCATGCAAGAGGGGTCCTCTCCCTCTCTTTTGCTACTTAAGGAGGTTCTTCCTCCTCATAATGGTTACAATCTCTCATGCTCTTGCTCCATTTTTTATTTTCTCACTCTCTCTTGCTCTCATCTTGCCCCATTTTTGGGCCATTGTAATTTTCAGCCATTTGGCTTGGTAATAGAAATTCTTTGGAGGAGATTTGGTGTTGGTGTTGCTCTTTAATGGTTGTTTGCTTCAGAACTTCATAGCTACCCAATCTTTTGGAGGCCAAACAAACAAACTGTTTTGCTTTGGTAAGATCTTTAGTATTTTTGCTATTGATTTTATGAATTTCCTGTTTAGTAGTTTAGAACTTCATATGCTTGTTGGTCGAAGTCTATGATTTCTTAGCTCTTCATTAGGTACTCACGTTTTCTTAAAAATTAATTTAAGTCCCGATTCTTGCCCTGTATTCACTCCCCTTGGTGGTTCGACTGATCCTGGGTGACAAGAAAGGGCAAGGATTTGAGTTGGCTAGAATAATAGGCACCCAAAAACATATCTTTACTAGAATTGAGAAAAAGGGACTTGACCTGTGGAGCTAGTGGGGTAGAGGTTGTTGGGAGCCTTGTGGCACTTTGTGTCCTCCAGTTGAGCACCCAACAAGTTTTGGGATTGATCCGTGGAGCTAGTTGAGAACCTTGTGTTCTCAAGTTGAGCACCTGACAATCTCTCTCAAATCGAAAGAGGTAGTCTCTCGGGGTAGACACATAGAGTAGCTTAGTTGTTTTTGCAAAACCTTAATCCCCTAAGTTGAAGTGAGACTTAAAATAAACTAAAACTTACAGGACCATTTGCACAACATTGTTACTATTGTTTACATTACTTTACTTCAAAGGCAGTTCATTTTTGGGCTCAATCTTGTTGCAAGCATCTTACAATAATTTGTTCATTTACTGCAAGTCAATGTTTAAACGTGATATTATATGAAGTGAATTATTTAATGCTATTGGAAAGTATTTGGTAATCTGGTTTTATTTGGTGACTCCATAGCCCAAGAAGTAGGCACTGGTCTGGTCTTGTTATTCAACTGTTTATTTCTCTCTTGCATTTAATTGATAAATTGTTTAAGAAATGTTTGCTTGTCATTTGAACTATTGCATCTCTGCACGTTTGCTTCTCATTTGAACATTTAATAATTTACAACTCCCAAAAACAAACTCTTTAAAAATAATCTTAGTAAGTAGGGACTACCCCCCTTGACCTTTAGGAGTTGTGGTCTAAACAGAGGAGTTTGGATTGAGGTGACATTGGGTTCTACACTCATAGTTTCCCTCAAGAACACACATAACGGTTGGGAGACTTACCCGTGGTCAAGTGCGTTTTAGGTGGCAACAAGTAGTAAACACAAAGATTTATTTTATCTATAGCATGATGGTTCATATTTTCCTTTTGATGTTTATTTTCAATTCAAATGCAACATCTCAGTGTGTACCTTTCTTGCAAAAAGTATGGATTCCCTTTATATTTAGAGGTGATATCTTAGTGAATTGTCCAGAATCATATTGTTGACCAATCAGGGACTTTAGCATTGGTATATTCAGTTACTTCAAACATGATCTATTATCCATTTTAAAACTGTACTAGTTGAAGTGAAAAATATTGTGGTTACTTGTTTTGGATAAACCTCCGAGTTAGAGAATTTGGTTAAAGAGGTTGTTGTCTCTTTTGGAATTCAATGCAACTGAAACAACATAAAAATGTAAGCTGTGCTGTTTGAGCACACTTTTCATGTCAAATGATTTTCAACTATGGTGCATGGCAATTATGACAAGTGTTTAGAATATTTTATTCTGCATGCATAGTCTCAATGTCAAGTTTAACATGATTTTGTGTATCCTTCTGCAGTGGATACCACCAAATTTGAGTGTACCAATATTGAATTTGGTAGATGTCATTTTCCAACTACAGGATGGTGGTTGGATCAGGTAAGAGAACCTAACTGAAATTGACATACTTAGTCCATATCTTGGTGCTGGTAAAAGTTCTCAGATTTTATTTCACTTTGTTGTGTGGTGACAATGTGTACATTAGATTTCAATTTTGAACTTTAAACAAATTGCCAGGCACTTCCCTGTAAATATATTCTTATTTTTCTCAAGTGACTGTGTACCATATGTCTTCCAGTGAAGGCTTTATTATCTCTAATTGGCTTTAGTTTTCCAGGATCTCTATTTACAAGAGTATTGCTTTTGCTGCATGCTCTTGTTTTTTATATCTGTCCATAGGATTGTGCCATCCTTTTTTATATCTGGCCATAATCTTGAGGGTTTCCTAACTTATCGAATTTCAGAGGCACCAATATCATTCAACTAATTTTGATTTTCTCTGTTTTCCATCTTATTAAATGGCCTTCATCATACTACCTGGTTAATTTTGTGTTTGTTCAATCCTTTAGAATAAATGTTAGATGAGTAAAATCTTTGGAATTTGAATTGGGACTCTCTTTTGATGTTAAGAAAAGATGGTGATGAATGATGTTAGTTGTACTTCTATTTAATGATAAATTGGTATATTCATTTCGTTATGACTTCCTTGTTCACTGGATTGTCTATACTTAAAATTTTTTGAGACTCAGAGTTTGAATACTTCCAAAGTAGTGTCTATTTATTTTATTTAGATTAGTTAAGTGGCAGATGGAACAAATGGCCCTGCTTTTTGTTGATGACCAAAAAGGAGAAAAAAGATATTTGAATATGGGAAAGCACTGTTCATGCCGAAAAACGCTGTCATTGTTTTGGTTTTGATATGTTTTATATCTCTCAGTAAAGTGTCTCATCTCAAGTTGAACTTTGAGTATGATTCTAATGGGTAGCTGTTTACAAGTTGCAGATTTTTTTTTCATAACCAAATTCTACATTCTCATTATCAAAAGGAAATGTACCGGCTGCAGTATTCTTGAAAATAATAAATATGCAAATTGTATATTGATAGTAGTATTTTGTGACCCAGGAGAACAAATAGCCATTTGGTGAATGATTGGTTGGGTCCCACTAGGGATTGAGTATTTTCAGGAGGCTCCTTAAGCAATGGTACTATGGCAAATTTTGTCTAGTCTCAGTGCATGGTCATGTATGAAGTTTTTGAGAGGTGAGGGTAATAGGAAGTGGGCTGTTATGGCAACACCAAATGCCCCTTTCCTTAGTGTTTGGACTTAGCCAAGGGAGAAGGGATTAATACCTCATAACCTTGTTTTCTTCGTTTCTTAAACAGTTTTAGCTCTCTTTTATCCATCTTCCATCTCTTTTTTCCTTCATAAAATTTTCAGCCTTTATTATTACATTTTTTTTCTATTCAACCTAGCTTTTTTTCCTGACCTACATTTTCTCTAAAACCATGATCCCTATCCTAAACCCTTTGTTTTCTTCCAGCCGTTGTTAAAGGAACTTTTAACCATTTTTTTCAACCATTTGCCTTCCCCTCTTGTACCTTTTACAGAGCAATTAACAGTTCAACAGATGAAGACAATTATAAAGTGAGCATGGATGTAGGTCTAATCTAGCACTAAAATATTATGGCTAAGTACATATGGACTATTTAGTGGATGATCACTCTCTTATGGCTTGATTTAGCACTTAAGTGATGAAGTCCTAACTCACTAGTGCTATCAAGGGCAACTTCGGAAAGAAGCACTACTATCACTGCAGTGTTAATTTCTCACTTTTAGGCCATCTCTCAAAGGCCAAGGAATTAAAGAAAGCTAAGGGAATTGAGGTCAACTTGATGATGATGTGTGTATTTGAGTTATGTAGTTGATTTTCTGAAATAAACATTTAACCATTCAAGATGTGCAATATTCAATAGATCAAATACTTAGAAACTTCTTAAGAGTATGAAAATATCATGAACCATGAACATTAGAAATCATCAATATCATACATTTATTGATCCATGAAAGAGAAACAAACTCATGAGAGAAATAAAATTCCAGAAATTGTTTATCATTAAGTCAATGATTATGTGATTTATGAGTTGGAGTTAATCATTCAATAATGAGGACTTTCCATAATTGTCACAAGAGTTACTTAGTCAATGTAACATAGACAATTTATCCACCATCAACCAAGTAAATTTCAAATGCTTCTGCTGTAATGCACTATCAATTTATCCAACGTCAACCAAATAACTTTCAAATGCTTCTGCTGTAATGCACCATCAATTATAATAGTAGATTGCAGAAAATTTCAGAATTCATAATTATGTCACAAATTATTCCAAAATATTTAGTTCACTATTTAGTCAATGTGTCAAGGGTCTATGCATTCTTAAATCATCATTAACCAAACATGAAATATCAGTCTATCTTGTTGTTCATAGATTACTCAATAAGACAGAACAACCAGAAAATTTCCAGCACTTCAAAATTTTACTTAAATCAATGATTTAGTGTGTTTGAGGTGTTAGATCAGAGTTTTAAACAATGAACAATTTCCAGAATTAAAGTGTTGCTGTTCTAGGTCTTTTTCAGCCATATAAACATCAAGAAAAACTGAGAATTTTCAGATTTCTACCCATAAATTTGTAGCAAAAATTTGTAAGCCAGAAATTTAAAATTTATATGCTAGATAATGCCCTAGAATTGTTTCCAGAATTATGTTGTTTGCTGTTATAATTTCTGGAATTAAAAAATTAGCAATTTCAGCCATAGGAACTACTGGAAAATAGCAGACATGTATGAATCTAATGTCCAATTTTTTTTAGCAGTCTTAATCTAGCACAAAAGCCTAAAAAACCATTCAATGATGAATTCTTAGGGTCAACTTTTTCAGAAATGGAATCTAGAAATTAATTCTAGAAGCAGAAAATAAAAATAAGCTAATTCAACCCAAAGAAGAATCTGTAAATTATTCTGAAAATTCTAGAAAATATATTTAATTTCTTTTGGGGTTAGTTATACCCTAAAAATTACCCTAAACTACCCTAGAAAAACAAGCAAATGTTTTTTTGATTTTTTGATATTCTACCCTAGATCTACCCCAAAAAAAACAAGAAAATTTGAGAAATTTGGTGTTTTTTGGTTCAAGAATTAGAAGCGAGATTAATGCCTTCAAACCCTTGCGCTATGGGGTCTTGGAATCAAATTGTCATAGGGGCCTTGTATGTAACTGCTTGGATGAAATCCCTGCATAAAACAAAGGGATTTCTTGTCCCAAGCTATTGAAGCTTTACACACGCCCTCATCAAGGAAGAGCGATCATTACTACAACACATTTTCAGCTCATGGCTTAGCATGTACCCTAGCTCATGCCACCAAATCTGCAGCCTCTAGAATGGTAGGCAAATTACGAACCAACAACAAAACTAAACCCCAACATGATAAAATCATTCTATTGGAGCAGATATACTCTTTCAATGAACTAGGAGCTTAAACCTTACAATGATAAAGATAACATATTACCTTAACAAGAAGAATCACCAAGTTGTGCCAACCATAGAAGAGGACATAGAATAGGACAACAGACTTTGTTGAGTTTTCTTCAGTCCTCTTCTTTCAGCCTCGGATGTTAGGAGAGATGGGTCGGATCCTCAGACCTTTTCGCTCCTGGATCTTTTCCGCTAGGACATCTCCGCCCCATTGCGGGTTTTCTGGATTCGCGTCCGTAGTCAAAGCTCTCTCATACTTCAGCCTTGTTCACTTTTGTTCACTCTTTTCTTTCTTTCTTCGTGCATTGTATCTTTTTATAGGAGACCGTTTGGTTCTCCCGCTTTGTACAAACATCATTGTAATCAGCAGTCCCTTTGACCTACTTTGTGGTCATTAGTTGGACATTAATATAATTATCTTATCTTATCTTATCTCCAATGATCAACAAAATTGAGAATGAGAAGCTCGCTCTCTTATATAGGAGAACAACTTAACTCCTATAGTAAAATAATAATAAAAGTGTCAAAACCTTCGATCCAATCTAGAAATCCTCCAAAATGATCCCAAATACATTAAATAATGTTCAATCCTCAACAAACCCTCAAAGAGAGAGGGCACCCCCATCAAATCATGGTCAATAGATGGTAAATGGGACAATACATAGCCCAAGGAATGTTAAATTAATGTAACTTCGAAGTATATTCTACTTGTACTTTATTATTGTAACTCCGTCGGGGATGTTTTACCTCCGTTGGGGATGTCATTATTACATTTGGTCATTTAAAGGTCATGAGGTTAAACCTCCATTGTAAGTCGGGTCGTTGGCACCCAAGTAAAAGTAATATAAGTGGTAATTGAGTCTCTCTAGAGAAGTTGGCCCAGTTAGGATTACTGGGGTCGGCATAATTGAGTTAAAGATTAGGTCAAAAGTAATGTCTAAAAAGAAGGAGAGACTCCTTCATTTATTTCCTTCATTTATTCATTTCACTCACTTGTGCAATTCGCATTAGTAGAGAGAGAGATATCCGCGAAGGAGAAGGAGGAGTGGTTGGAGTCCATAGTTTGGTCTTTTTGTCTCTCTTATTTGTGAGACATATTTTGGGGCATTGTACTTGATCATCTATATTGAGGAAGTTCTTGCTGGGTTTTCTTCCCCTAGAGGGTTTCCCAGGGCATATTGTTTTGTGCTTTATGATTGTGTTTCTTTCAGAGATCCTGCTTATGCTGCTATTGTGAATAATGTATTGACTGCTAATGAATTTGCAATCTAGTCTATGGTAGCATATATAATCTTAACAAGGAACAGGGGCGCTCCATCACAAATGGTCCAAAAAGCCATGTGTGGCAAAATTATGGTGCGGCACTTTAAATGACAGTTCTAGATTTTGCAACTTTCTCAATATTGATCAGATTTTCTATTATAACCACTTTTCGGAAATCTCGTAGCCATTCTCCAGCCAATGGTGTTTAGATGGCAAAATTTTGGGCACTCTTCCAAAAGATAATTGCTCCTAAAGTTAGGACGACCCCTCAAGTGTGCTAGGAACATCACCCATTGTAGTGCTCCAAGTATAGGTGCCTAAGTATCATCCAACATACCAATCAAGTCATAGCATGTGTGTAAATAAAATCTCTCTCTAGTGTAAGAAAGTTAACCATCATGAAAACTTAGGCAAATGTTCATCTAATATGATAATAATACACAACATATAAGTTACAAACACACTTTATCTAATAACTCAATAAAAATAATTTTACCCATCTAGGCAAATACGTAAATTAGCAGGTAATTAAGCAAGGTTGAGCAAGAATGAGAATTACCAAGTGGTCATATGTAATTATGCAAGCCCTTATTGGGGGGTTTATAGTGAAGCATGACTCGGCTGAGACTCGCGGGGTACTCACGAGTCTCAACGAGTCAACCCTGACGTCGATTAACCGCTTTGTACTCGCCCACATACTCGGAAAACCCTTGAAATTCGCCGCCACTCGCATAACCGACAAATTCTGGTCAAACTCGGGCCATACTCGGCTGGACTCGCCATGACATGAAAGAAAAAACCCGCGAAAATTTGCCGAATGCGAAGTGATTATGCTCGTTGGTTGAGCATTGTAGCCCGTGAACAGAGATTTTGGAGGGAAATGAGCCCGAGGGGAGGCTATCAGGGGGTTCGTCTTTCTCGTTAATCCATCAAGCACAAAGTTTCAAGTTTTCTCGTGTTCGAGGTCGGCTGGTGGTCGTGGTGCAGCGTGCAGCATTGTCCGAGGTCGTGGTTGTGGATCAACATTGTCTGAGGTCGTGCTGCAGGTCGTGGTTGTGGTTGTTTTCTCTACGAGTCGTGGTCGCTGATCAGTGGTCGCCTACAGTGCCACGGAGTTCTGCAGCGATGTAGCCTGCTCTCTCGACCGTGGTCGCTGATCAGTGCCGAACTCGTCTCCGTGGTTCTACACTTCGACTCCTCCAGTCTCTAGGTTAGTATACATATTAAAAAATTTAAATGCATTTCTTTTTAATTTTTTTATAAATTATTAAAATTTAAAGTTTAAAGTTTTAAACTATAGCATTTTTAAAATTTTTGGTTATAGTTTTTAAATTATGTAAATTATATAATTCTAATTTGTAACTATTTTTAAATTTTTAATAACTATAAAATGCATTTTTTTTTTGGATTATAAATTAATTTTTGTTGGATTTTGTGCAACTTTGGAAGGTATTATTTATTGTATTTCTATTGTACTTGATTGTACCTCCTAAGGGAGATGAACTTAATGTAATTAACTATGTGAACCCTTGAAAGAATCAATGTAAACCTTGGGGTGAAAATAAGCAAAAGAAAAGATTAAAAATTAAATTATTAATTGCCCCCCAAGTGAAGTCGGCCCAGTTAGGGATTTTTTAGTTTAGCACTTGTATAAATAGAGGTAAATTGCACCTCATTAACTCACTCTCACTCATTCACACAAGTTCGCATCACTTGGAGAGAGAGAGGTTCACACCTGCTAGAGAAGAAGACTATTTTGGGGTTTCTACTTTTTGGAAGGCATTTCCATCTTTTCTCTTTTATGATTGTACTTTGATCTCAGAATTATCATCTCTATATGAAGGTTGTTGGGTTTTCTCCCGTTTGGTTTTCCCAGGAATAACTCTGTTGTTATTGTGTTGTGCTGTCTTTCTTCTAATGATCCTTTTTATGCAATTGAATTATTATGTTATGAATGTATGAAATCTAACATGGTATCAGAGCAGTTCTAGAAGAAGCCATTGCCGGAACATTGTCGGAACCTTGCCGGAACTAGGGTTTCATCTTCTGAAGTCTTCACCCAACATTTTGGAGAAAAAGAGCCTTGGGAATTTCGCTTTTAGGGAGGCACGTCTTTTGGTGACGATAGAATTCAATTCCTAGAATTTTTTAGTTTTTGACCTAATTCTGCAGCTGCAACAGAAATTAGGGTTTCAGTTTTGAACTACTTCTCTCCACAGATTTGGATCAGCCCTACCTCATCTCAACTCGCCTTGCTAAGGCGCATCTACCTGTGGAATCAGTTTTCCAAAATATCAACTTTCATTTTTGACCTAGCTCCTGCTAGGGTTTCTGAACCAGATCTGCCGTCAAGATGATGAAGGTTGAAGATCGTACAAAATTTATATTCATATGAGCTTTATCAGGTACTATTCCCACCACTAGTGACACTTGGCTCATAGATAGTGGTGATTCTAGACACATGATAAGTTATAAAGAAAATCTTTCAGAATTAGTTGAGAAAGATTCACATCTCCGTGTTGTACTTGGAGATAATGGTAACTACACAGTGAAGGGATCTGGAGCCACCTCCCTTCAACTAGAATCAAATGATACATTGTGCCTAAGTGATGTGCTCTATGTACTTGGCATGAAAAGAAACCTTGTCTCCATCTCAGCCTTGGAAGACAAAGGATATAAAGTAACTTTCTCTAAAGGGAAAGTACTTGCTTGGCACAAGAACTCAAGCATAAACACAGCCAAAGTTATTGGTATAAGAGAGGAGAGCTTGTATCGACTAAACACTCCACCAGTCCAAGCCCTAGTACATGATGTTGCAAGTATGGGCGAATTATGGCATAGAAGACTAGCTCATCTAAACTATTGAGCTCTCCGAGCGCTGAAGAATATAGTGACAGGTTTACGAGGGCTCCAGGTAGACCATGATGGAACATGTAGAGGATGTGCACTTGGAAAGAATGCCAAGAGATCTTTTCCAGATAGTGAGAGTAGATCCAAAGGGGTTTTGGATCTAGTACACTCTGACTTGTGCGGACCCATGACAGTTGCTTCATTGGGTGGATATCATTACTATATAACATTCATTGATGATTACTCACGAAAGACTTGGATATACTTCCTCAAGTCCAAGGAATTCGAGGAAGTACTCAGCAAGTTCAAAGAATTTAAAGCACAAGTTGAGAATCTGTCAGGAAAGAGGATCAAGATTTTGAGATCCGATAATGGTGGAGAATATACCTCTACAGAATTTAATGATTTCTGCAAGGAAGCAGGAATTAAGAGGGAGCTCACAGTTCCCTACAACCCTCAACAAAATGGGGTTGCGAAAAGAAAGAATAGAACAATTTTGGAGGCAGCCAAATCTATGATACATGACCAGAGTCTTCAAATGTTCTTGTGGGAAGAAGCATCCAGAACTGCTGTATATGTACAGAATAGATGTCCACATAAGATATTGAAGAATATGACTCTGGAAGAAGCGTTCACAGGAGTGAAACTAGAAGTGGGCCAATATCGGATCTTTGGCTGTCCAGTTTATATACATGTGCCCAAGGAGAAAAGATCGAAGTTAGAACCTTCAGGCAAGAAGGGAACCTTTGTGGGATAATATGAGTCTTCAAAGGCTTATAGAATCTACATCCCAGGATCCAGACAGATTGAAGTCAGTAGGGATGTAACCTTTGAAGAAGAGATGTCTATCAGGAAAGGCAGAGGATCAGACATGGAGGTTGATGATGAATAAATGATGGAACCAAAGGAGATGAGATCATCTCCCCCTCCAGTTCAGAGGGAGTCAGCAGAAAAGGATAAACCTATCGATCCCATTGATCCAATTGAAATCCCCAGAGATGTTACAGCAGGTCGAAAAAGACCTAGATGGGCATAATAGACTTTGCAGGATGCAGAGGGGCATGAAGCTCCACATGGTGCTTTCAGAGAAAGCAAAAGACCTCAGAGGTTCTCCAGTTATGTAGCACTGATGAGTAACATCATCGATTCAAAACCAACCACTTATGAAGAAGCATCCAAACAACAAGTTTGGAAGGATGCCATGATGGAAGAATATCAATCCATCATGGGGAACGATGTGTGGGAGGTTGTGCTGAGACCTGAGGAGAAGTCAATAGTGAATTCCAAGTGGCTATACAAAATCAAGTATGGAGCAGATGGAAGTGCTGAAAAATACAAGGCCAGATTTGTTGCCAGAGGGTTCTCTCAGAAAGAGGGAGTCGATTATGATGAAACATTTGCTCCTGTGGCTCGATATACTTCCATTAGATCGATCTTTGCTATTGCTTTAGCTATGGGATGGAAGTTGCATGAGTTGGTGTTAAGATAGCCTTTCTCAATGGTGTTATTGAGGAAGAAGTATACATTGAGCAGCCAGATGGGTTTATTGTCCACGGAAAGGAGTCTCACGTAAGGCACTGTATGGGCTCAAGCAAGCACCCCGTGCTTGGTATGGACGGATAGACGGATTCCTGGTGAGCTTGGGATTTACCAAGAGTGATGCAGACCCCAACCTTTACTACAAGGTTGTGGATGATGAGCCACTGATTTTGGAACTATATGTTGATGACCTGTTTCTCACTGGAAATGAGAAACTTATCATATGGTGTAAGAAGAAACTCACCTCTGAGTTCGAAATGAAAGATCTTGGATTGATGCATTACTTCTTGGGATTAGAAGTATGGCAGAGGAAGAAGGAGATTTTCCTAAGTCAAGGAAAATACACCATAGATATCCTAAAGAGATTCAGAATGTTGGACTGCAAGTCCATGGCTACTCCGATGGATGCAAATTTTAAGAAGTTGAGGGATTCTGCTTCAGACTCAGATTTGATTGATCCCACCATGTATCGCCAGCTAATTGGGTCCTTGATGTATCTGACTAGATATATGTTTTGCTGTGAATGCTCTCAGTCAGTTCATGTGCGAACCGAGGCAGATTCACTGGATTGCTGCAAAACATGTTCTCAGATACTTGCATGGCACTGTGGGATATGGCCTGAGATATGCTTCAGAATGTGACCTGAGATTGCAGGGGTTTACAGACTCAGATTGGGCCGGATGTGTTGCAGATAGGAAGAGTACTTTCAGATGTTGCTTCAGTTTGGGTTCTGCAGTGATTTCCTGGTGCAGCAGGAAGTAGAACTCAGTAGCACTCAGTTTTGCAGAGGTTGAGTATATGGCAGCTAGTACAACAACCTAAGAAGCAGTATGGCTTCGTAAACTCCTTGCAGGATTGTTTGGCCAGATTCCAAAGCCAACCGTGATTCATTGTGTTGACCAGAGCTGTGTGCAGATGCCAATGAATCCTGTATTTCAGACAGGTCGAAGCATATAGAGATTCGGTATCACTTCATATGCGATATGGTGCAGAAAGGTGCAGTTGAGTTACAGTATGTGTCGACAGATGACCAGACTAGAGATGTTCTCACCAAGCCTCTTTCCAGGATGAAGTTTGAATACTTTCGCGAAAGACTTGGAGTAGAAGAGAACATGTCCCTCCTTGAGAGGGAAAGATGACATCGATATGCTTGCCCTGCATTCACCCTGGTGCCTCTATTTGATGTAATTATTGATTAATCGCCAGTGAAATGATGCTTAATACTTTAAGTCTTGCTACTAGAATGATTAAAAGAGCATACCTTAACCATTGCACTTGCAGCATCAGTGTTTTCTAGCCTGGGTCATATTTTGATCAGTGTTGACCTGGTCAAACCTAGTTTGACCAAGTCAACCATGGGATCTGAGATGAGTTGGACCAGTGATGTTCGAGGATGATGATCTATGGTCCTTTGATGCACCTTTGATGGTTCCATACAGTGGACACAGGTTTCATATGATGGTTGATATATTTTTTATGGATATTATTATTTGCAGACCTTATTTTTATATTGTCCGAGTATGGTTGAGGCTACAGATGATTATATAGGTTTCCACAGGGTGTATGGGTACTTATCTCTAGTACATTTGGACTTTCTGAGTTTATTGGGACACTCAACACTCATATATCGGTTGCAAGCACTCCTAGTGATGATATAGTCAGATTTCCACTTTTCTATAGTTTTGCCATGCAGAAATGGCCTGTCCAGCAGTTGCATTGAGCTAGCACGTTCTCCTAGGGCGCTCCTGAGGAGATGGGGGGTCCAGCCAATCGTTATTACCATATTACCCCATCTCCAGACTTGTTGGTATAGTTAGATTTTTGTCCGGGGGACCAAGCAGAGAGCTACATGCATTTTGATGATTTACAAGTGGTTTTCTGAGGATAAAAAATGGAATAAAATGGTCACTAAGGAAATCGATTTTGGCAAATGAGGCAAGGAATTGGCATGAGGTTTGTTGAAAGGTCATTTGTGATGCATCCCACACCTTCCAGCTCAGCTTACAACATTCACTGGGGACCACACACCCTTCAAGTTGTTATTTGATGTATTTTTCTGTCATTGAGGGGTCCACGATTTGGTCACTTGGTCACTTTGAGGTGTTATTGAGTCATATTTTTATTCATTATGCCATGGGGTGATGCTAGTGAAGGATGTTAACACCTCCTAGCCCCACCATGTGCTCCTTACACTCATCCTGGTCATCTTTTAGGTAGTGCAACCCCCCTAGGGCCACCTTAGTGAGTGCGCACCCCTCATTAGTGAGTTGATCCATGTGTTTTAGCCAATGTTGAAAAAGTCGGTATTGGCAAAAAGTCGGCAAGGGTCCTGAATACAACTTCTCGATAACATCGGCGAAAAAATCGGGAAAAATCGGCAAAAGTCGACAAACATTAAAAAATACAAAATACATTCATTTTTTTTTAGAATTTTAAACATATAACACAACAATAATATATGGTAAACACATTGGAACATAAATATGGAGAAAGCACTAATATATAGATGTAGTGGATGCAAATAACTTGGAGTGGTTTGCTATCAATGACTCAGACTGCTAAAAAATAGATAAAATTTTACAATTTTAATGAAAAAAAATATATATTAAAGATTCCAAACCATTAGAGACAAAATATTATAAAAATGGCACAAGTGCAATACATATCTAAATCAAAATTGAAAAACCATAATCATCAAAACCATTGTCTTTGTTGAGATCATATTCATCAATAGCACCATGTTCCCCCACCTCTAGGCTCTAGACCTTTCTTCTACCTCCAATCTCGAAGTTGATCCTCCAAGGACATCAATTAACACCCTACAATTTTGATGAAACTTCTTAGTCCAAGCGTTAAAATAAGGTAGAAAGAGCTTCCCATGCTTAATAAGTGATTTTGCTTGAGTGAAGGGTACATTTTTTATTAAGGTCATGGCAGAGGCATTCAATCAACTTCAACAATCAGGCATTGACACCACCAACATCAAGGTACATAGAGAGTTTGATTTGCTTCATTAAATTCCAATCCCTTACCCACATACATGATAGAATCCATTGGAAACATTGGAATCCTGAAATCCTGAAAACCATTAAGTCTGTTGAATTCTGAATGGGATCTAAAATTCTACTTTTTGCATATGAAGTCCGATGAGGTTGGAACCACTCTCAAACATCCTGAAACAATTAATGGTAATATTACAAATCTAAGTAAAAGTGATGATGGAAAATGATGATGAATATAGTTGTCTATGATTGTCATTGATGACAACATTAATGACAAAGGGGCAAAGATGAAGTGGACAAGGCTAATGACATGGAACACAAGCAAGCATTGATGACTTGGAGAAGACAAAAGACAAGGTGACATGGCATGGCTCATGGACAAGGACAATCAATGAAATATGACTTGGCATAAAAGACAATAGGCAAGATGACGAGTTGACAAGCAAGGTGTAAATGGCTGAAAGTGATGGCAATGCCAAGCAAGCGTGAGCTTGCGGGCATGCTTCATAAAGTATATGCGGGTATGAAAATTAACTAGTGTGGGCATGCTGAAAGCAAAAGAAGTTGGTTATGTGGGTGTTAAGACCACATGCATGTGGTAAGAAAGACAAAGTGCGGGCATGTCAAAGAAGGCAAACAAGAAGCTACTACGGGCTTGCTTATGACCCTAGTGTGGGCACACTTAACCAAAGCTGCGTGCTCAGCTTTTGAAGGGTTAAACTTGCGGGCATGAAAAATGAAGGACAGTGAGGGCATCTTAAATGGTGGAAGCCACCCGGGATGTAAATTAAATATATATTTGTAAATATATATATTTGTTGATGAGGTGGTAAGAAACACAAACATAAATATATAATCATTTGATTTTATTAAATGATAAAATAAAAATACAATGTGCAAAGTCGGCTCCAGATTAAAATAAAAGATAAAATTAAAAACAAATTAATTTTTATCTTTTTAGACAGGTCGGCCTCATAAAAATTTTCATTGAAAATGTGTATAAATAGGCAGCTCGCCTCAGTCATCTAGAAAGGAGAAAATTTTGGTGGAGAAGAAGAGAAATTTCGGAGGTCTGAGGAGGACAGTTCGGAGGCTGCTGTGGAGCAGCAGGAGCAGCATAATGATCTTTTATCTTTGATTTTTTCTGGGTCAATTTGAGGCAGCCTGTTGCTGGGCAGAATGGTGAAATTATGAAGACATGGATGGAGATAAGGGCAGAATAGTGCAGCAGATTGATATGACATAATTTGATATGCTGATATGCTGGAATGGTGATATTAATGACATGATGCTGCAGCAGAATCAGTAGCATGATGAAGTTTTTTATTCTGGGCAGCATGATGTGGACAAAGTGAAAATTGCTGGGCATGATATAGTGACATAATGATGATATAGGGCAGCAGATGATATAAGCAAGGACATAATGAATGCTGATGGACATGATAAGGAATACAGTATGCTTGACAGTTTGATGACTTGCTAGATCAGAATGGATATGTGCTTACATGCAGAACGTTGACATGAAAATGAAGTACCTGTGGACAGTACTGTGATAATGTGCTGGTGGACAGAGAGTTGTACCTAAGTGATTGGGAAACAAACAAGAGTTTCCTGTTTGATAACGTATGTAATTTACAAACATGAGAAAGGTCTGATTGATCACTTGAAAGATTGTATTATTGGGGGTGTTGTAGCATTCCAGTCAGTTGTAGCTGACTGAAACCATTCTGGTGGGTGGTGCCACCTTATGGGTTGTAGCCCATACTGGAGATTGAAGTCTCCAATTATAAAAAGTTTACAAAGCTTAGATCTTGTCTCTTGTAATGTGTTGATAATGTGTCTTGCTGAATGAATGACATTGATGAATTTGATATTGAAGTAAATTTGTAAATGATGATCTTGGTTTAGAGTTTGAAGAAGTTGAAATTAAAAATAAGTGTAAGCTCACTGATTCACCCCCCCCCCCCTCAGTGAGCATTGTGTCTAACAAATGAAAGATAAAGAGATTGTCACTTTTACTTTAAGAATTTAACATTACCATTTAGTACTGTTGACATCAACGTCACTTGTACAAAACTCATCAAATTTAAAAAAAAAAAACCTTGAGTTTTTAAAATTGTGAAAAATCCTCAATGATTTTTTCCAAAAAGTCACGATTTTTTAGAAAAAGTCGTGATTTTTAGAAAAAAAGTCGCGATTTTTAGAAAAAGTCGCGATTTTTTCAAAATTTAAAAAATCATGATTTTCCTCGCCGGAAAAACGGCTAGAGGAAAAACTCGCGATTTTTTCGCTTTTTCCCGAAAAATCGACAACTTTTTCAACACTGGAACTTTTAGCTCAGGCTCATCATAGCCACCAATTGTATTATGTTTATCTTTTGATCTCCACCACTCGTTCATAAAGTGGTTAGGGTTTGGTCTCTCTCATTCCTATTTAAGGAATAGACCCCCTCATTGTAAAGGTACCTTTGGGCTCTTGAACTCTTGGAATAAAATATTATTTTGCAGATTTGCTTCTCAACTTTGATGAATGTTCTTGTACATGATTATACATCTTTTCTTTAGACATCTAAGTTGCTTACAGGTGATTTCCAACATCTTCAGAGGGAGGCTGAATTTACTTACTGCAGGGGTGCGAATTGCTTGAGGGACAATTGCAGGGGTTTCCCACATCTTCTCTGGGCATGACGTTTTCATCTTGAAGGGAGTTTTTCAATTGTGCTTTGTCCATTGATTTGCTTCTTTTAATATGCCGTGCATGGTTCATCTTTTATCTGTGGATCAAATCTCACTTTGGTAGTTTGAATTTGCAGGTGAAGAGGACGTTTTTCCTCCCTGGGCTAGGATGTTTTTGCTTGGAATCACTTGGATCTAGCTTGGAATTGTAACTAAATGGAAGGATCATCAATGTACTTGGCGGCCGCAAGCATTTGAGCTAAGATCTACAAGGTATGTATTGATTTCCATGCATTTTACCCATTGGTCACTTCAAACTCTCATTGTTAAAACCCTAGTTTTATAGATCTGATAGATCTGACAATATTTTGGGCTTAATAACTAAAACCCACCTCTTAATTAATTAAAGAACCTTGGAGACCAATTTTGGTGGGAATCTTACTCCATTTACCCCTCGATCTAAAGGCACTGGCTTTCTCCAAGGGAAGTCGCACTTGTGGGTTATTTGTCATTTTCCAGATCTATCATCTGGGTGTTGCTACTTTGTCATTTAAACCTCATATCTATAGCTTAGCCACCCTCCTAGTGCCATTCCTATTTCAATTTCACTTTGTGGGCCCGATTTCACTAATTTTCCTCAATTTAAGGGTGGGCCCCACTTGGGTCTTTTTGATTGGCATTAGATCTATCTAGATCTACTTCTTTAATCTCATAAGTGGCGTATTCATTTCATGGTTGAGCATTTATCCCTTCTATAAGCCTCCTCAACCAAGCCCTAACTCCATTTGTCCACTTATATTCCCTAGATCTAGATCTACTTACTCTTGATCTCTCTCTCTCTCTTTTCAACTTCACATTTCCCTAGAAGGTCTAGAGTAGGTTTGCTAGCCTCTTTTGGTTAGCTAGGGTCTCCCCAGGGTCATGCTTTGTCTTGATCTAAAGTGAAGAGTTCCTCGATTAGCTTGACAACCATTTATCCTTGGGAATCGTGGCTCTCTTAGGTCACCTCTTTAGTTGTCCAACACCTCTACCATCCTAGAGAGGATCACCTTTTGGGAAAACTACAAGTTGTGTGATAACAAATCCGTAGTTACCAAATGCGGTCGAATTGGCCAAATAAATTCAAAAATTAGTTGATTCGTTTGGTTCAGGTGAATTATTCATTAAAATTTATTTCGATTTCGTGCAAACGGTCTTTGGAGGGTAGCTGTGAGTTACCGAACTTGATCTGCGAAACCGTCCTGCTCCTGGAGCCAGCAAAGCCGTTTCAGGAAAAACATAGGGCAATAGCCTGTTTTGAAAGCATAACTGAACGTATCGTCATTGGCAGACTGGTTAGAACCACTGGTAGCTTCCTTTGTGGGTTTGAACCAACGAGGAGGGTCCTTCCAATTGCCATGGTTTTGGACCGAGTAATGATTGTTCATTCACGCAGTAGTTTTGACTGTGATAAAATTGCCGAGGTGATATAAACTTGTGAAATTTGTTGGTGTGATATAAACTTGTAAATATGTATATGAATTTGCCGTTTTTTTTTTAATTTTCTTCCAAGCTGTAAATTATGCATACGAATTATTTCCGTATCGTATCGAATTCGAATACCAAACTTGGTAACTATGGTATAATCGACGAGTTTTTCACTCCTCCAAAGCTGGAATGGTCGTGTTGGGGGTTAGGCCTAAGAGGTTATTAAAGTTCATGCGTCAATGTTTATGAACTTGGTAGACATGTAATTGAGTTACTATGAACATGCACTAGGTCCCCTAGAAGTTTTAGTCAGTTCGGACAAAATTATTTTTTCCCATTTTACGGGCTTTTTTAATGCTTTTAATTAAAAAATAAAAAAATATGATAAAAGTGTGATCCGGGGGCTGTTTTTGCCATGGGGGTGCTCGTTTTCTAACCCGGAGCACCCATAAAACCTCGAAACCCACTTTTGCTAAGTTTTAAGTGATTATTTATCACTTTAATAAAAATTCTCTCGAAAATATTAAAAGTGAATTATTTAATTAAAATAATAAAGATATGAGAAAAATCATTTTCTCTAAAAAAAGGAAAAACACCAAATAAAGGGCCAGTTGTGATTTCCATCTATATCGGAGATGATTCCAATCAAGACTTGGAGCTTTCAGTTAAAAAGCTTGGAGCACAACAAGTCATCTTCTCTTGGGAATTGCGCCCTCCTTCATGATGGGCGACTTCTTGAGGAGGTGGCTTTTGGTTATTCATTGGAGGAGTTTCTTATGCTAAGAGGGGTGCCCCTCTAATGAGGTGGCTGCCACCTCTTCTATTCACATATTCACGCCAACCAAGAGCTTGTCCAAGCTCTAGTTTAAGAGAAAATCTCTCTCATGATTAAAGGATGTGCCCTCCATCCCTGGAGGCTTCTAGAACTCGCCCTCTTCTTCATCTTTCCCTATTTAAGCATGCTCTTGCTCCATTGTTTCATGGATGCAAGGAACCTCTGCTACTTTGTGTAATGGATTGCCTTTGTGCAAAGATTTTGAATAAACGTTGAGGCTTTGGAGGTCCATATGGTGCAAATGTCATGATTAGGAATGCTTGATCTACATTGAGGTGATATTTGTCTATGCTTTGCTTCTGTATTTACAATCTCATAGATCTATTCTAGCTTAGAAGATTATTGTTAATCCATAGGGTAAACATTTGTAGTTTTAACTTGTTTACTTATGTTTTGTATTTGAAGTCTACGAGTAGCCAAAGGTATTCAGTTATACTTAGGCTCTCCCAAATTTCTTTTATCAAAATATACTAGATTTGATCATGGTTTGTTTATAGTTGTGAAGCTTTGCAGGTCACCAAAAGTGATGGGTGACTTTAAGCTCAGCTGCATTTTATTTCTCTTTGCTACTATTTTATGAATCTAACGCTCTTTTGTCCTACAGGAACCTCCTCCTCTTCAAAATATTCGAGCTAGGGCAACTCTTTCTTCATCCTTCCTTTAAAAATCTAAACTTTTTTCTTGGTTACTTGATCTTACTTTCAGATCCAAGTGCTTTAATCAAATATCTAGATAGATATGAGTTTCTTTTATTTTAAATCTAAAGCATTGGAAAGATTCAAATTTTTATTAGATCTAGAATTGTTAATCTACTCTTTTGCAAGTAAAATTTTGATATATCTGAAAGGTTTGAAGGGTAGATTAGTTTGTGAATTTTAAAGGGTTAAATCAAGCATCAAGTGCTAATCATTGGCTGCCCTATAAAGGCTGTCCAAGACCATAAGAAAGTTGGTCTAAAAAACCAACTTTTCTTAGTTATTGCTTTCTTTTGATTTAGCATAACTTAGAGTGAATTTTTGCATATTTTTCTAACTTCGCCCAAACACTTTCAAAGTGATTTTGGGCATTTTTCTATAACATTTGTTTGTTGGTTTTTTGTCTTTCATTGTAGGAAAGCGAAGGAGCAAAACAAATTTGGGAGTTTGAACCATTAAGGAAACTCTCTCTTTAATTCCTTTGTTTATACTTAGCTTTTTCAAGCTTTGAAAGTCTCTTTGCAATAAACTTGGTTATCGATTCACAATTTCACCTAAAAAACTCCTAATAAACACTCATCCCATCCGTAACAATTAACAAACTAAAAAAGCCTTAGAAACCTTTTTCAGTAGGGTCTACCCCCCTTGGCTTCAGTTAGGAGTTTGCCTAAAAGGAGGAGTCAGGATTAGGTGACAGCACCCGACTTGAGACTTGGCCCCAAGGTCGCACCTAGCAACTTCAAAAGATTTTTGTTGCGTTTCCCCCCAGGTGTGCTTTTCGGTGGCAACAAGCGCAATTGGAGTGTCTTTGAAAAAATATAATTCACGAAGTGGAATGGGTTAGAATTTAAAAATGTTCAAATTAAAGTTAATTTTTTTTACAATTTTTTTTTTTCACATGTGGTTCACAAACCCCTCAGTGGGACTGTTACGTCCACAGTAAGAAATCACAGGGGGACCACCCGAAGGAGCCGCACCCCATTCGCTCTGATTACGGAGCTAACCCAATGGGGACATCAAGTGAGGCCCTTATATAGCAATGTATAGCCGCCCAGGGATTTGACCCCGAGACCTTCTGCTCACAACAACACTTAACCACTTGAGCTAGCTCACCGAGCTTAAAATGTTAGGAGGACATGGGGGTGGGCTTTGATCCACTTATTTGTCCACAGGTCACGAGATCATTTAATACAATCTCTCTGGGTGGAACCATGCGTTCGACCACTACCTCAAGGTGCCCCCATGGCTCTAGGTTCATCCCTCATTGGAATTGAACCTTTCCCACTAGTGAAAAACTCCTCGTTCTTCACCAATGGATCCAACCCCTTTGGGCAAATTTTTTTACAATTATTAGTTTCAATAATTTTAATTTATGTTCATGGGCCATCATCCTCTAATTACAAAATGGCCCTTCTTGTTCGTCGAGATGCACACTAGCAGCAAAAATCTTTCGAAAGCTATCTCCTCACTACAAGTGGGAGAAGTGTGGCCTTGGGGCCAAGCAATGAGCCAGGTACTGTCACCTGAATCCCAGCTCCTCCGTTTAGGCAAACTCCTAATGAAGCCAAGGGGGGTAGTCCCTACAAAGAGTTGTCTATGGCTCTATGTTTTTTTAAATGTTTTAATGGTTGCGGATGCAGATGGGTGTTGTTTAGGAGCTTTTTGAATGAGATCACAACTTATAAAATGACAATAAGCACAAGATAAAATGCAATCCACGTTGCGAAACAATATAATGAAGGCTTGTATAAAATGACATCCACAGATAGATAATAATTTAAACAAATTTCCAATGGACAAATGGCCCAGATTAATTAATAAATGAAAGTTTTAAAGTGACCAGTGCCAAATGGAGTAAAAAATGTGTAGTGCTTGGGGATGCTGAAGATACAAGTCTTAGAATAATGTTTGTGAGAACGTTGTGCAAATTATCTTGGTTGATTTAAAAGTTTTAGTGATCTTGATTATTAAGGCTTAGAAAGCAAGGTATGAGTCCAACCGGAAAAAGTATACCTTCAGTGGCTTCTCCTTGGTGACATGACGGACCGTCTAGTATTCTAGGCTAGGTGTCTAGTGGATTTAACCAGCAAGCTAGAACTCTATGACAACAATGATTTCCGGCACCACCAGTTAAGAACTTTGCCCACTACCTGAGTATTTCTCGAAATAACAACGCCGGTTCGTTGGTTATGGGGTAAAGATTTTACTATGGTTATCACTTGCAAGATTAACAAATCCAATCACCGTTTTGAGTACAAGTCCAACTTTTTAGGGTCGGCAGCGCATACTTGGTGATGGAAAGCAACGAGATAAATTTTGAAGGGGAAATGTGAGTTGAAAATTTTATTAAGAGCACACAGTAAAACTCTTCGACAGAGAGTGCTCTTGACTTCGTCTTATGACGGAAGTTCAAGAGACTTTAACTAATCTATATGCTGAATGCAAGGAAAATGCAGTGCTTATCCTCTCCGACAAAGAGTGCTCTTGACTTGTGTTATGGCAAGTTCAAGAGTCTTTGGTTCTTTTTAAAAGACAAGCAGATTGTGAACAAGGAACCAAATGATAGATCAAGTAATAAAAATGAAACAATGCAACTAACAGATAACTTTCACTTTGCAAAGAAGGAAACTAAACTAGCAATTAGTGTTCTAAAACAGAATGAAGCTGATCTAGCAAAAAAGGAGTCAAAAATGACTTCTTCACACTGTTCATGAAATTTCCAGCTAGCTGGAAATGCGTAGTACACAGTGTGGAAAGAGAAGTAGCACGCAAAGTCAATGCGGCACTTGGGATTTAATTCCAAGCTACTTCTTAAGACAAAACTGAATTAACAATTAAAGATCTAAGCACCAAAGAAGCTATTCCAAGTACTTAAAGCAAATCTAAGCTAAGAAAACACAAGACACTCTTCCCCAAATGGGGAAGACACACAAAAAATGGGAGGCCTTATCACACTTAGCCTTATTTTATTAATTTATTACAAGATGAAGGGTTTCAACCCTTGAAATAAAATGCAACTAAGCAAGAAATTTAAAGTCTTATTTTGACTTGTACAAAGGAGAGTGATTTGAGTTTGGATCTTCTTCTTGATATGGTTCTTTATTTTGGATCTTGGTTCTGTTGTCCTCCGAAATGGCATGCGTGTCGTTTGAAAGCCCAAAATGCAACACGCCAACCGAAATGACAACTCTCTCAGGAGAGAGGCCAATGTCACCACACTCCTCTCCTCTTCGCTTCAGGTTGGCTCTTCTCCAACACTAGGGGGGTATCCCTAAACTAAGATCGCTAAGGCAGGTACAGTAACGGGCAAGGTGAATGAAGAAGGCTGCCTTAGGGAAACGGAAGTAACAAAAGATAGTTTTCAAAATGGGTGATGGAAAAGGAAGGGAAGATCAATCCTCAGGGAAAGACCAATGCCAGTATCAGAAGGGGAAATGGAGTCAAAAGAGGGCTCATGGAGGCTTTATGCTTCATAAAAAGTGAGACGAATCTAGAATGCATAAACAATCAAATCTTAATCGATATTTTGTACAACCGAATACTGATGTCCATTGAGAAAATAATTGTTCAAGCATAATTAACCAACTTAATCCTAAATGGCTAATCTATTGTGCTTGATAAAGCCCTCCCAAGCTAGATTCATTCTACAATTTGAAATACATCACACAAGCATATGAGGATTGCTCAATCTGTCCAGAAAACCTAACTGATTTTTTCATTTAACGCTCAACAGGGATAAAAAACCCAAAAATTTTCCACACTTTACAATGAAAAGGCTGGGGCCTTTATAGACCAAAAAAGGCTCTCCTAAGAACTAAACAATAAAGGAAAAATAATAATAAAATAGTGAAAACGGTGGATCCTAGGTCCACCATCGAATCACAAAAAGCTCATAAAAACCACTAAACGCTTCTACCAACCTCGAAGACAACTCAGCAAAGGAACTGTCATATGCTCCATCGGCCATGTTTACCAAAAAAAAAAAAAAAAACCCCACCGATTCTCCTATGAGATACCCATGTGGATTGAAGACACCCACATGTATTTGCTTAAAAACTGGAAACAAAGAAGAACCGGCCTCCTAAATAAAACCGATGTTTGAGCCGAGCTTCTCCACGCCGAAAAAGATACTCTCACCGAGCAAAACGTGAACATTAACTTTGGCCATTCGTTGAAACCCCAGTTGGTGTAGAAATCTACTTGATACCTGGCAGCTAACAATAGAATCGACGTTGAGACTTGAGAAGAGGCCGGGGAAGGTGTCACTGCCGCCAATCATAAAAAATGATCCAATTTTAAAACTCTGTTGTTGAACACCGAGCTATGAAATCGACCATCGATTTACCGACGGAATTTGGCTCCATAAATCGTGGTGTTGATAAGAATTACAAATCGGCTGGGAAATCAATGAAATCGGCTTCTAATATGACTGTGGTTTTTTAGTGCAAACGGGCTGCCAGTGACAGCGGATTCGAGATCAACGTGGCACACAACTGGTGACTGCGATTTGCCCCTTCTCTAACTGCTGCTGAAAAATATTGGCCACAGTGCAAATTTGATTTTTATTACTCGAGTTGGCGTTTGAAAATGGACCCCGAGTAAATGACTGCTGGTCACGCGATAATCAAATTTTGGCTGATATAGAATCGCGATTTTTATCGACCTGTCCTCCAATTTTAGTTCGTTCTGCACCAGTAATGAATGCAGCAATAATATTGGTTTTCAGTCCAATGGAATCAATCTCGAGCCTCGTTGTTTTCGGGATCCTGGATCGGGGCTCAAATATCGTGCTGGTAGCTCCCCAAGCCACGATTTAATTTAAACAAATCGGCTACAAATTCTGATCCAATGAAAAGCAGGTTTACGCATAGTAATTCAAGCTGGATTTCTTTTTTAGCCTGAACTTGAATTATTCCTTCATTGAAATCTTCATGGGTAACCTCAGTGGCATCTCGACGCAGGGCAAGCATACCAGCTTCTACACAAACAGCTTTTAACTGCGCACCACTGAAATCGTCAGTAGAACATGCAAGCTCTTCAAAGTTGACATCTGGATGAACAGTCATTTTTCTTGAATGAATCTGTAAAATTCGTGCATGTGCATCCTCTGTTGGGTGAGGAAATTCTATTTCCATAGCTTTCATACGAGAATCATACTCTGATAGGAGTGTGTCAAGTATTAAATAGCTGTCTTTATTAACTCCCACTAGATCTCCAGGTTTCAGTTTATCTGGATCTACAAATCCTACCACAGGCAAAAAGACGGCCGCTTCAAAACCTTCAGCTGTTGCTAGGCTGTCTTCAAAATGGACTCTATTTATTATTTCCCAAAAAACCCTGCTAGTTCCAGACGCACATATCCTTCATCGATGTAGAAAGGGCACCTCCTGAGAGCTGGATTGGACTGCTAATTGCCTCATCCTTATCAGAAATACCTGAAACTTTAAACGCTGACAGCTCCAGATCTAGATGTTTACCTTTACCTTGAATGTTCGTCTTAACATGCATACTTTCTCAGTCTGCAACCCTGGCGTAATATTCATCTCTGGAAAAGAGGTAGCATCTTTATTTCTTGCATTTTTCTTTCGCATGCTACTACTCACTGTGTGAATACGCCCGTAACATTTGGGAGGTAACACTGTCCTCACATGCAAGGAGCCGCTGATTGAGAATGCCCTCTGTTGTTTCTCTGTCTGGTGACAATATTGTTAGCTGCTCTAGTGATAGTCTCAGATTTGTTGTAGTTCTGGGCTGTGCAATCTCAATGAAACTGATGTTCATAACATCCAAGACCAAATCCCTCGCTGCAAGTAGTCAAAGGAATTATTGTGGGCTGTAATGAGCTCCTGCAATGACTTGATGTTGGGCTGTTCTGTTCCAACTGCCACCACTCCTTCGATATCAGGTCCTGGCTTCTGCACTCTAGGCCTCATTCCCAGTTGATCACAGCTCATTGGCAACTTCCATCACTGCTTTATGAAGCACCCTCTAACTCTGTCTGATAATACTGTGCACGACCAACAGTAACTGCCCAACATCCTATCATGATCTTTATGACCCGATAGCAAACAAAAATGCAAAACTGTCCCACAAAGCCTTTGCTGAAGGATGTGAGGACAAGTGGACACCCCCGCCACTATTGAGGGATAACAGGTTCCAAACTTTTTCTCTTGTTTTGGGTCTTCTTCTTCTTTTCTTGAGCTTGGCTTTATCCAATCCCTACAACAAAGATCACAAACCACTCATGCACCCTTTAGCATTAGTTAAAAAAAACCAAACAATAATGAAACTATTTAGATCTAGGAACTATCAACAAAATAAAAACTAAGTAGAGATGCAAGTTAATCTATATTGCAAATCCTAGAATGAGATCTATATGCCAAACACTATCAAGATGCAAACTTTTTACCTTTTTGATTTAAAGCTAGTATGGAAATATAAGCTAAAATCTAACAAATGCAAAGTATGATGAAAGATGGCCTAATTATTAGCTTTTAAAAAGAAAGAAACTAACAACTACTAACAAAGCTTTTTATTGTTTTTTAGGTGAAGTTTTTAGGGTGATCAAGGAGGGACGAAAGGAGAAGGCTTGAGACTAACCTAAGGAAGAAACGAAGGGAGGAGATGAAGGCTAACTTGAGGAGGGACGAGAGTAGGAAGGGGTGAAAAGATAAGGAAAAGAAGCTAGGAGTAGGGTGGACGAGAGCTAGGGAGAAAGGAAACCAAAAGGGGAGGAAGGTCAAAACGAGAAGGAGAAGAGGGGTTTGGAGGAGGACGAAAGGAGGACTTTGAAAGGAACTAGGACGAAGGCAAGGAAGAAAACAAAAGGAAAGAGACCCTTAAAATGAAAACCAAGGTGTTTGTAGGGTATCCAAAAGTAACAAGTAACCAGGTTTGAAATATAATTTTGAGGGATGGATCTTAGAGCAAACTTCTCAAGCTCGAAATTGAACCACAGATTCAACTTTTGGAGAGCCCTAAAATGCAAAACTTGTTAGAAAAATATTTGTGAAGAGGAGAAAGATGCATCCGAGCTCAAGCTCCACTTCACCTTTGACAGACCTGCACAATATACATAACTCACAACAATAATTGATCAAGGTTAGTATGTTAAATAAAATGGGACAAGAAGATGCATAAGTATTACCGACTACAGTTTGCACTTCTAAATCACATAAAATCCAACATCAATGAACAATTTGTATCTTCAAATGCTCATCCTATTGTCTTAAGAAAGACTTCTAAGCTAAAGAATGACCAAATATTAACAATATGAGCAAATATAATAGCACAATATCACCTTATCATATGTGAAGCAATTCTCATAAACAAGTAGGGCACACCATGTAGACCTCCAAAATCTTTTTTTATTCCAAAATAGCAATTGCTATGAGCTGTTACAAAATTACCAGAGTAATGTTGCACACAAATTCCATGAAGAATAGAGTGCCTTGCACCTCTATTTATACAAAATACAAGCCATCCATGAGTGAATTCGAATTGGCCTTGAAGGAAATCAATGGCACTATCACAAATTTGAATTGGCAATCAAAATCCAATCAATCCATGTCAAACACAAGCTTGGAGTGTTAAACCCCCACATAACTCGAGTTGCAATCAATGGGGAGTGGGGAGGTGGCCTCCACCTAGGCAAGGCGCCTCCCACTCAAGCTTTGGAAGCTCCACCATACATAAGAATATACACCAAGCGAATGGCAACCATCCACCTAGCAAACACGTGAACAATAGAGGATATACGTGAGCCTCATGAGAGATCCAATCTCATGTCATCTTAAGTGCTAACTCGCCTTTAGTGGGAGCCAAGCCCATGAGGTGGCCATAAAATAAGGAGGGCGCCTACCATGGAGTAAATGCACTCCCAACAAACCATTAAACACTTGCCACATCAACCAAATCGAATTTTGCATGAAGGAGGGCAAATTCTCTTTAAGGATATCACTTGTGCTGACTGGATAGTTAGCTGAATCTGAGTTGAGTTGATTGGAGTCTTCATAAATGCCTAGTGCCATGTCAATTAGCCTTTTATTTTATTCTTTTTGGATTATTTTGGAGAGATTTGGATTATCTCCAAAATATTCATTTTTAATATTTTAATTAATAATTTCTCTGTAAATGGGTTTTTTGAGAAATTATTAATTATGAGGCTGAATTGACATCCGAAACTTAGGATAAGCTGGTCCGGGGGTCATGTATGATTTTTGGCTTAAGGTTTAAGCCTTCAATCTCTGAAATCAGACCCTGGATGACTGACATATTACAAATTGAATTTTTCCATTTAAACTATGGAAAAATTAATTATAAAAAAATAAAATAATTTACTGTCCAACGCGTCCGGTAAATTTTTTTCGGACAACGTTTAAAAACCACCACAAACCTAGAAAATGACCACTGACTCGACTCATATTGTCTAGTAGGTTCATATACATCAGTTGGACTCTAATAACCCCCCATGGCCATAATTTCAAAATCGGGCATTCCAGCTTTAGAGGAAGCGGGAGAAAACCTTGTCAATTATATCTCGGCTGAAGGCAAAGTATAACTGGTCAGGGTAAAAAACTCCCTGGAATACCTTAGTTGATAAACCAGTCATGGGTGACCGAGTCACTCAAACCCTACTAGCACACTTTTATTACAAAAACCCCGTGGGGCATGGTCATTTCAAGACAGACAACAAATTGACTAGCCAAAACTGGCTAGGCACAAAAATGGATCATCTGATACACTGGAACACAAACACTTATCATGTTTGTCAAATGGCGGCTCTTCAGATAATCCAACTATGGTACAAATAAGTTGGTAACAGCCCTCATACAGGTTAGATTTCCACTGCCTTAATGATATGGTCAATGATTACTACAGTCTAAGGCTTTGGGTTAAGTAGATTGACAAGGCACCTGACATAGATTGCATAAAATTAGATGAGATTGACACCACATGTCCGTGGAGGGTGGAGATTGAGAAGCATGTCAAGGAGGATACCTTTGAGTGGTTGAAGCATGATGATGATGTGTTGAAGGATGAAGAGGAGGAGGAATCCAAGGATAAATATGCATTTTTAGCACAAACATATTTGGAGGAGATTGAGAATGCATCGCAGCCAATGTGACCACCTCCACAGAGGCTTTCAACTCGGGGAAGAGGTGGAAGACATCCCACTTCAGCTGCAACCTTTTCCCCATCACCCTCCACCTCAGTGTAATAATAATAATAAAATAATAATAACTAAATAAATAAATAAATTAATTAACATTTAATGAAGAGTCATAGGCCACACCTATCACTCGCATGACCATTCATTCATTATCAATTATACCTTTATGTATTCAAGCTCTATTGCAGAATACTTCTGTGTTTATAGTCCCTCCACTACACAGTCCCAAAAATGGCACGTTCACCTTCCACCTCAGGATCAACCTCAACACGTCCACCTACTACTGAGTAAGCGCGGTAGCAATGACCTTTTCCCATAAATGGTGTAGAGAGAATTGTTGATTACTTAGTGCTTGTAAGTATCTTACTATCTAGATGCCTCATGATGATTCATCTCATGAGATACATTTATCCAGTGTTCCACAGGGACACGTCCCACAGGGTCGGGGACGCGTTTCCCGCGTTTCCTACGTCCCGGGGACTTGGGGAATCTTGGCGAAACGTTTCCCCCCCAATGCCCCCAATAATTTTTTTTATGCTTTTCCATTATTTTCACTTTTTACAATCCCTACTTGGTACTACTTAGAAAATAAATCAATATATTTAGTATTTACATTGCACAATCATGAATATACATCAAATGAATTATTATTTTTGGTATTTTATTTTATTTTTAGTATTTCCCTAGAATTTTGGGGTGGTCTCCACGTGTCCCGAAGGTGCGTTTCCCCGCTCCTGCGTCCCCCCGTCTCGGAAACTTGGGGGAACATTGCATTTATTTTTGTATTGATGTGATTTGGTGTCATCTTGTCAAGACTTATGACTCAGGAGTCAGGATAGATATCATATTTCAATATCTATGTGTGATGTACCACTTAACATGATCTTATACATCTTATATATCAATTTTATTTTCATATTTATGTAGCAATGTTTTTGTTTGATGTTGTTGTTGATGTAATTGTAACTTTGGAAGATTATAACTTGTATTTATATTGTATTATTATTGTATTTTATTTGTACCTCCGACGGAGATGTTTATTCCTCCGATTGGAGATGTCATTATTACATTTGGTCATGTAAAGTCATTGAGGTAAATCCTCCATTGTAAGTCGGGGCAATAGATCCCCTAGATTTAGTTGTATTAGGGTTATTGAGTCCCCTAGAGAAGTCGACCCAATTAGGTTTAGCTGGGGTCGACCTAGCAAGTGAAAAAGGTCAAGTGAAAGTAAAGTATAAATAGAGAGCTTAGCTCTTTCATTTGAACACACACTCACTCACTCAAATTCGCATAAGTGAGAGAGAGAGGACAAGTTCGCATAGGAGAAAGAGAGAAGAGCTGCAAAAGACCATCTTTGTTTTGGGGTTTTACTTTTGTGATATTGTATTGGTGACGATTCTATCTTTGAGGAAGTTGCGGGGTTTTCTCCTTTATGGTTTCCCCGAGGAAAATCTGTGTCTATTGTGTTAGGAAAATCCGTGTCTATTGTGTTATGTTGTGCATGTTATTCTTTCAATTAAGATCTTAGATAATATTGATTAAAAGTTGAAAATCTAAAATGGTATCAGAGCTAACCTGAAAAGAAGACACTCTGCAGCTGCGGAAGCTAGGGCTTCTAAATTTTGGGTCTTCTCTCCATAGATCATCAACAAAAAGAGGCTAGGCTTACTCGCCCTTGGAGGGCGCATCTTTCCGTCGAAGCAGAATTTGATTTTGAGAATTATTATTTTTTGACCCGTCACTACTGTCGGAGGAAAACTAGGGCATCAACATTTTTGTGTTTCTGTTCTCAGATTTGGAGAGGTGAGTACATTGGGCAACTCGCCTTGAGGATGCACATCTATCTGTCCAATCAGAATTTCCAAATTCCAAGTTTGAAAATTAGGGTTTCTTTGACAAATCCTAGGGCCAGCCAGCGCCAGGACCAGTTTGGGCATCTAAAAGTGGTAAGACCTAAAAGCTTTGCTATTTCCATTTGAAGTTCTCATTAAAAATGTCTCACCACACCAAGCTTGAGGATAAGCTTGAAGGAGCTGATAACTTCCGAGCATGGAAGTATAGGATTGCCCTTGTCCTTGAAGAGAATGAATTGGACAAGTATGTAAATGAAGAGGTTCCAGCACTAGAAGGAGATGAGGCTAAAGCCTTACATAAGAAGAACTTGGTTAAGGCTAAGAGAATCATTGCAGATTCCATTAAGGATCATCTCATCCCACATGTGTCATCTTTGAAGACACCTAAGGAGATGTTTGATGCTTTGAAAAAACTATTTGAAGGGAAGAACATCAATCGGAAGATGACCTTGCGGAACAAGCTGAAGAATGTGAAGATTCAAAATGCAGAGACCATGCAGTCCTATTTCACAAGGGTCTCTCAGAACAAGGAGCAACTTGAAGCAGTTGGAGAAAAGGTAAAAAAGGAGAGATCGTGATGGCCACCTTGAATGGTCGCCCAAGATCATGGGATTCATTCATTCAAGGGGTATGTGCCAGAAAGAAGTTGATCACATTCAGTAGGCTATGGGAAGAATAATCATAAGAAGAAGCTCGACTTGTGGCTCGAGAAGAGAAGATGGGAGCAAACGATGATCAAGCTCTCACATCACACGCCAGAAGGAATAATAACAAGAGGGAGCACCATCATCACAGTAAGAGGGAGAAGCACCACCATCAAAATCAGAGGGAGAACTTGAGAAGATCCAGAAGAGATCTATCCAACATTAGATGTTATAAATGTGATGAGAAGGGACACTACTCCAGAGATTGTCCGAGAAACAGAAGCTCCAATAAGAAGAACAACAAGAAAAGATACCATGCTCACACCGCAGAAGATGATGAAGCTCCAAGGAAGAGAGCCAGAGAAGAAAGAGATGATTCTTCAAGTGATGAAGAATATGTATTACAATGAAGGTAACCAGATACAAGGGTTCATTAAGAAGGTTCCACCTCGTAAGGTGAAGCTAGAGATGACTTTCAGTATTACATGAAAGGAGTAGGAAAGCTCCTACAAAGTTGGACTCTGGAAACAAATAAGGATCAATGCTCTATGGAAGAACCTCTCATCCATTTCAATATTGGTTAAGATGCAGAAGAGGGAGAACACAGAGTCTGCTCCAGTACAAAGAACAAGTGATCTACAATACTTACTCAACATTTCCGATCATAAGCAAGAAAGGCACACGACCTCTGAATCAGATGATGAAGAAGAGCACACTGTCAGAGACTCCAGTAGTTCCTGCAAGGAAGCAAAGATCAAGAGGGAGTCCACCCAACAACCAAACAAAGATAAGTATTTGAATTGTCATTTCTAGTATATCTAATTATTCAAAATGATATTGTTTAGTCATGTACATGCTTATGTTCCTAGATGTGTATTATGCATGTTAGAAAAGTTGCATTAATGAACAATACACTACTAATATGCATGTGATGGGTAAGTGGTCGATGGTATTGTACAACATTCCATTCCTACTTATCTAGAATGAAACCTTTTGGCTGACATGTTGAGAGTAGTGCACACTGTTAACAATGTTCTGGTAGAGATGGAAGGCATCTAGAAAGTTACCGTATGAATACAGGATATGGATGAATGTTGTGTTGAAAGTTTGAAACCTTGACCAAGATAGTTGCATAACTATGTGACCTATGTCTTTATCCATAAGAATTTGTTTTGACAATTATGAAATGTTTCTAATCATGCAACTAAATTGACTTGTAGGAAAGATCGTGTACTACAAGAGAGATTTGTTTCGAAGAACAAGTGACGATGATTCAACGATAACATTCAAGAAGATTTATGAAGTCAAGATTGAATAATCTGAAGAACCTGAAGTTCTCAGAACTAGAGATAGAGTCATGAAAGAAGAAATTCAAGAAGATCATGAAGACCGTGACATGTAAGAACCACAAGAACTTGTAGATCCACCTCGTGAGAAGAACTCCCAGAAGAGAAAGCTAGCATGGGTACGAGAAGCAATACAAGATGCAGAGAAGTATGGCGCTCCAGAGGGGATGCACAGAGAAAGCAAGAGACCTAGACCATACTCCAGCGATGTGGCCATGCTGTGTGACATCATTGACAAAGAACCTTCCAACTTGAGGAAGCAACAAAGAGGAAAGAATGGAAGGATGCTATGATCGAGGAGTACCGGTCGATTATGAAGAATGATGTCTGGGAGGTAGTTCAGAGACCAGAAGGGAAGTTTGTAGTGACTTCGAAGTAGATCTACAAGATCAAGCATGCTGTAGATGGCAGCATTGAGAAACACAAGGCAAGGTTTGTGGCACGTGGCTTCTCCCAGAAGGAAGGCATAGGCTATGAGGAGACATTTGCACATGTAGCCAGATACACTTCCATCAGATCAGTACTTGCATTGGTTGCAGTGATGAAATGGAAGGTACACCAGATGGATGTCAGGACAACATTCTTGAATGGTGTAGTAGAAGAGGAAGTGTACGTGGAGCAGCCACTTGGATTTGAGACACATGATAGGCAGACTCATGTGTGCAAATTGAAGAAGGCCTTGTACGGATTGAAACAGGCACCTGAGACATGGTACGGCAGGATGGATAGCTTCCCGATGAGCTTAGGCTTTACCAAGAGTAAAGCAGATTCCAACCTTTACTACAAGGTTGAGGTAGGAAATCCAATGATACTTCTACTCTATGTAGATGACCTGTTTGTAACAGGGGAGGATGAGCTCATTGCAGATACAAAGAGGAAGCTTGCCGCAGAGTTCGGGATGAAGGACCTAGGGATGATGCATTATTTCTTAGGGATGGAGGTGTGGCAGAGTGCGGATGGAATCTTCCTTGGACAAGGGAAGTATGCAGTAGAGATTCTGAAGAGGTTCGGAATGATGTACTGCAAGGCTATGATCATACCCATGCCATCAGACTTGAAGCTACTATGCGATGCTTAATCAGAGAGAGTTGATGCCATGATGTATCGTCGGATGATTGGTTCATTGATGTACCTGACGAACACGAGACCAGACATATGCTTTGCTGTGAACACATTGAGCTAGTTCTTGACGGATTCGAGACATGTTCACTTGATTGTTGCAAAGCATGTATTGATGTACCTGAAGGGTATAATTGACTATGGGCTCAAGTATGATGCGAATTAGAAGATTAACCTGCAGGGTTATGTTGATTCGTATTGGGCAAGCAGTGCCGCTGATAGGAAGAGCACTTCAGGATGTTGCTTGAGTATGGGATCCGATATGATGTCTTGGTTTAGCAGGAAGCAGTCGTGCGTGGCATTGAGTACAGCCGAAGCAAAGTATGTTGCAGCTTGTTCGGCTAGTTTTGAGGCAGTATGGATTAGGAAGCTACTGTCTGATTTGTTTGATCTCCAATTAGAGGCAACTTGTATATTTTGCGACAACCAGAGTTGTGTGAAGTCGTCTGAGAACCTGATGTTCCATGACAAGTCGAAGCACATTGAGATCAAGTACCACTATATCAGGGATATGGTGCAGAGAGGAGCAGTGAAGCTCCAGTATATAGCGACGGACGAGCGAATAGCCGATGTGTTGACCAAGCCGCTAACCAGAGTGAAGTTCGAGTACTTCAGAGAGAAGCTTGGTGTTCTCCAGATCGAGGTTCCTTCCAAGAGGAAGTGATGAGTCCGGAAGACGCAGATGCACATGGGCCATTCTTGCATAGGGGTAGGTTTGTGCCTCCTATGTTGGTAGGATGCAAGGGTTGGGCCATTCTCGCATAGTGGTAGGTTTGTGCATCCTATGTTGGTAGATGTAAGGGCTGAGCCATTCTAGCATGGTGGTATGTTCGTGCCTCCCATGTTGGTAGATGTAAGGGCTGGGTCTCGCATGGTGGTGGGTTTGTGCCTCCCATGTTGTTAGACGAGGTCTCGTATGGTGGTAGGTTCGTGCCTCCCATACTGGAGATGTCCACTGGTCATAAGACACTGTGTGTGCGCCTAGGCAGGATCTCGCATGGTGGTAGGTTTGTGCCTCCCATGCTGGTAGATGTGGGCTGACCGTTGTGGGACATGTGATGTGCATCTGGGCTGTGCTCCGTGTAGCGATGAGATGATTTGAAGACGATGAGGCGACAATAGGAGATGCAGGTGTTTGCAGTGGCAATGTATGACTGGTCCTGGGCTGTACCTACTTGATGGCTTGCTCGCAGAGATGATGAAGACCTACATAAGGGCTAGGCCTACATCCATCATGAAAAAGGGCTGGCTCTATAGAAATTCCTATGACGAGTAGATTCGAGAGATGTCACCAATCGATGATTGACATGATGAGGATTGCAGCAACGACAATGATGATCCAGTGTTGATGATGTTCCAGCATTGAAGATGATCCAGCGACGAAGACTTGTGTCCAGATGTGTTGATGACTGTGGCAAGAATACCTTCCTTGTTAATAGGGAGCGTTGATGTAATTGTAACTTCAGAAGATATTCACTTGTATTTTATATTGTATTTTATTTGCACCTCCGACTGAGATGTTTATTGCTCCGATCGGAGATGTCATTATTACATTTTGTCATGTAAAGTCACTGAGGTAAATCCTCCATTGTAAGTCGGGGCAATAGATCCCCTAGAGTCAGTTGTATTAGGGTTATTGAGTCCCCTAGAGAAGTTGGCCCAGTCAGGTTTAGCTGGGGTTGACCTAGCAAGTGAAAAAGGTCAAGTGAAAGTAAAGTATAAATAGAGAGCTTAGCTCTCTCATTTGAACACACACTCACTCACTCAAGTTCGCATAAGTGAGAGAGAGAGAGGACAAGTTCGCATAGGAGAAAGAGAGGGGAGCTACAAAAGACCATCTTTGTTTTGGGGTTTTACTTTTGTGATATTGTATTGGTGACGATTCTATCTTTGAGGAAGTTGCGGGGTTTTCTCCTTTATGGTTTCCTCGAGGAAACTCTTTGTGTCTATTGTGTTATGCTGTGCATGTTATTCTTTCAGTTAAGATCCTAGATAATATTGATTAAAAATTGAAAATCTAACATTTGTTGCCTTAAGATGTTTAAAAAATTGAAAAAGGAATGATTATTTTTGTATTTTTTAGAGTTTCTTGATAATTTCCGATATTTTCCCCGATATTGCCTATATGTTAGATTTTGGACCCTTAGTGATAAATTTGCTGACAATATAAATGTAACATTGTTCTAAATCATCAATTGATTCACTTCAAACCGTGTGCAAAAGAGGAGGTAACCTAGAGAAGTGTGCCATGGTTGTTACACTTCTTATTCACAAATGTTAAAAGAACTCCTCCACGTGCCTTGGAACCTATGCCATAAGAGAGTGCTTCATAGAATAAGCCTTCATAACCTCCAACAAACCTATCCTAGGCATGAAAAGAGGCCAATGAAGGAGGGCACTCAAGTATTAGCCTTCTAATTGATTAAATCAACCAATGAATGGTTAAATAAACCTCAACATGTGTGCACTATGGCTAAACTTTTAATTAAACGGTAGTCCGACATCTAAATAGTGACCAATTGATTATATCACCATAAATATGTGTGCCAATGAATGGGGGGGTAGCACTCCATAAAGTGTCGTACTATGCAAATAAGTTGTTCTCCCTAGTAAAACCCGACATAATGACAAATTAGAAGCTCTCCCTAGGTTTGAATCTAGGCCCTAGGGTGCACCACCAAAGGACTAATACATGATTAATACTCTGTCAAACCTTAGGAAAAGGCTTGATCATCAAGGAAATGTGTAACATCCCCCTTCTCTAACTCAAACTTAGGAAATATTACATCACATCGGTATTACATCATTAATTACATATCCCCCGCTAGTCAATGTTTAGCAAATGTTACAACGTCAAGTCATATCACCTAGGGAAATCCCACCAAGGCATAGTGTGCTACCACAACACATCAACACCAAATGAAAGGGGACATGAGAAGGGTGTTAACATCATCTAGCATCAAGTATGCCCCCACCACACATTCAACCAAAAGTGATTTTGTAGACACCCGCTTCCTAGTGGCACCAATAATACAACATTATCACATGTAGTCACTAGGAAGCATCCATATGTTAATAGAATGGAACAACTGCATGAAAGAAGCATCACACCATAGAATGACCATCAACATGACCATCCACCATAGAGAAATGGCCATCCTCCATCAATGATCTTCATTAAATATCCATTTTGAAAAAGAGTAGAAGCTGTCTGAAGATGTAGATCCCCCAAGTCGATCAAGATGCTCCAAGGTACCAGCTGAAAACCCCAATGTGAAACCTCATACAATATGAGGTGTAAATTGTAATGCATGACAAACAGCTTCTATGGAGAACTCTTTCACCGAAACAATCTTTTGACTACACTGGAAAAGCATAAAACCATAAAATATTTTTCCACCTTGTTTCCGCAACACTCTTCCTTGAACAAATTCTCTGTTAGACAGGTTGGTGAACTGCTGAATCATACTGTTGCACACTCTCAAGAGTGAAAACACAGATCATGCATAGGGAGGTTCCATGCCAAAACCTTTTGTCTCATCTTCCCACAGCCTTGACTTGGATGCACCATCTATCAGGACTCTCTCCCTAGCAGAAATTGGACCGACATGTTTTCCTTTTGGTTAATATATTGAGCATTAGTTATTTTCTTCCATATCTGCCTGCGTCTACTTTTATGAGAAGATCTGGGATATCCTTTGTGGGATGTTGTCATCATTTATTAGATGGCTGTTTTGTGACATTGTGCAAGCTGTTAACTTTTTACCTAAGTTGCACGAAACATGGCAATGTGTACAAGTTTCGGAAACGGGAATTCTTGGAAACAGGAAAGCTTGGAAAAGTTTTGGAACTGTGTGACGACTTCCTTTTATTTATAATGGATTGTTTTTGCTGTGCTCAGTCATCATTAATTGTTCATTATGTTTTTCCTGATACTTTTAGTTAATGATAGTTCAGTATTATAGTGTACAGGCGTGATTCCTTTCTGTTTGTTTCTGTTTTGCACTGCATCTGAATATTGTCATAGTGAATGCATTTTTAAATTGGTATAGTTATTTTCGGTTGCTGTAAAATGTTATGGGAAATAACTGTTCCCACCTCATGAGAGAAATTTTAGGTACTTTACCATCAATCTTGTAGATTGTGCATGTAGGCCAACCTTTCTAATCGATGCATATGAAGTCCCACAATGTTTTCAGACTTGTTTAATTCAGACATTGTAGTTGCATGTCTAAAAGGCATTAGTTTTATTTAAATATGGGACTATCCATGTATACAACAGTGTGTGATTAGTTGGAAATTTTGATGGTCAGAAGTAAGATTGGTTGCCCAGATTAGCTTTATTTTTTTCACATACTTTGGCCAAAATTTTCCTCTTGGTGATTTTACTTATCAAGCTATATTTACAATTTGCTAGTTTGATGCTCGTGATCTTTTTCAAGGAATTGCAGTTATGTTAGATAATTTACTGGTAGAATTCTGAAATAACCTTTACATTCCTTTACAGGCGCCAAGCTTTTTGGGTGGCAAAACAAGTACTACAGCTTGGCATGGGTGATGCGTTTGATGACTGGCTGATTGAGAAAGTTCAGCTTTTGCGAAAAGGAGAAGTCATCGCTTCAGCAATTAGTAAGATTGAACAGGTGACTTCAACATGACAGAATAACTGCCACCCAATGTTGATGTCAGCATGTGGGTTCCAGTTGGCAGATACCTGCAGGCCTAATTAAGCAAATATATTTGTAGGCAGTGAACGATGTGGATTATTTTATACTTTTTATAATTTTCCTCCCTTAAAAACTGTATTTTATTTGTTTTTACTTTGCTTGTTTTTAAGTAGCATGGACCCTTTGTTCCATTTATCTTTGAGATTTGATTCACTTTTATATTCCCCCACTTCTATGATCAACATATGTATTGACTATTAGTAATGCCAAGAAATGTCGACAAGGAGGAAGGCTTCATGTTCATTAGCTGGTATTACTCTTTGTCCTGGTAAATTATGTGATCTTGTGTTGTTACTTTGCAACCTACATAATAAGGGTCAGGATACAAGCTATAATGACAGATGTATATTGAGAGTGTAGAAGACCAAGTGGCTTCTATGGCCACTTATAAGGAAGATATTAGATAATCTCCAGGATACCCAATTGCAAAGCAGGTAAGCATGCCAAAGTCACCATGTCTGAATTAAGGATATTGACATATGAATGCGTTGAGTACAATAGGATCTAGCTATATCAACATGATTTTCATAGCCCTTCATCAGATAGTCTTCGCTCTTCATTCACTTCCGTAGTTTTTTGGTACAGTAGATCCCTTTTGATTGGAGAGGGTATAGAACTGCTTACAACATTACCTTTACAACAGGATGACCTTTGGCCATGAAGCCACGACTGAGGTGTATCTATTCCATCAGTCACCTAGGATTTGCACCTGGTCTTATTTGCATATACTGCATTAGCACAAATCCCAGCCCTAACAGCACCTTTGCACTAGCATGGAGCCAATGTTTATTGCAATATCATGACCTCACATCTTGGAAGGACACGGTCGGCGATATTGTCACGAGGAGCACACCCATTAGGTTTTGAACCTGGGTAATCATCATGGCAATTGCTCCAACTTACCACTAGACCACATTCCAACAGAGCATATTAATATTAATTTTGTTTATTAATTTTTGTCCTTGTTAGCTTTAAAACAAAAAATTTGCAATAAAGGACAAGATTCGTGATGTAAATACTCATATTAGCAAGTAAGGATTTGCTTGAGTGAAGCCAGTATTGTTTGACAACTGTTGTACTTGTCACTTGAGATAATCCTCCAAGTGATGTGCTTGAAGGGATCAAATGACCATTTAGGGAGATTGCCAATGCCACCTCTGGTTTTTGAATATAAATTTGAACTTATTGATTTGACTCAGTTGTTACTGTATGTAATTTTAGTTACTTGCAGTGGCCACTGTTGACAATTGTAATGAACCAGAGTTGAAGACTTAGGGTCACCTGTTTTAATAATCTATAATATATTAAGACTATTAATCAGGTGCTCCCTGCCCTTGTATTTTTATATCTACATGTGATGCAAAACTAAAGGATTCATGCCATCAGCGTTTCAGTAGGAGTTAGCCATGATTCACTCTGAAATGTTGGTAATGAAACAAAATGATTATAGGAATGAAAATTTAAGGCATGATGTAGAGTAATTGTTGTGTTTTCTGCATACTGGAATCGTGTTAGTCGCTGTGGATTTGTAAATGAAAAACTCCTGAGGGGCAGACATCAACCAAATTGGTGTGGTTACATGTGATTTAGTCAGCATCTTTTGACTCAAGTATTTTTTGAAATCTTATATTTTTCACAGTTCTATTATGAGCACCTGTATATTGGTTTTGTTGGAATTGCCAGTCTATCGTAGTCTATCATTGCTACATCTCTTTTTATTATATGTTCTAAAAGAACTTTATTTACACTCTAAACTATGTCAGTTCTTTTTTGTTCTGTTCAACATCTATGGTTGAGTTCTTGGTCATCAAAATAACAAAGGAATGGTATATGTTCCACAGATTCTTTGGCCTGATGGTATATTCCTAACTAAACATCCTCGGCGCCAACACCCTCCAGCTTCCTCAAAAGGTGATTCATCCATACCACATATCCCACCATCTTCCTCAAAAGGTGATCCATCTGCTCCACATATCACACCAACTTCCTCAAAAGGTGATCCGTTTGCTCCACATATTAGAGGAACAGCAACATCACCTAAGGAAGCGGAACATGGACAACATGAGGAGAAAGATAACCAAAGTTTGTTGGATCAACAGATGGAAGAATCCCGTCGTGCAAAATTTGTCCGAGAGTTAATGATTGGTAAGCTGAAGTGTCTGTTCTCATATCTTGGAAAAATAATTTAGATGATAGCTCACAGAGGTCCCTTTTACTTAGTTGGATTAGAATGTTCTTCTATGTTTGATAGTGTATTACAAGCAAAAAAAATTATCTTGTACTTGCAGAACTGAACTCAAGCTATTCAAGAATATTTTGTATCTTTTGACAATCAAAATATGCTAGATCATCAAATTTGATTAGTAAGTTGATCAGTTGTATAAAATTTTCCATCAAATTTTACAATGAAGATTTCAAAACATATTCTATTATTAATTCACTATTAAAAACATTTTTTTACGTTTTATGGTTCAATACAAACATGTAACTATTTTGAATATTTATGTTATATCTATTTTTTCTTAAGTAAAATAGTTGCATATTACTCTACTCTGCAATTTTCTTTGCAGTGGAACACTGCGGAGCTCTTTGAAATGTACATATAATAATAATAATAATAATAATAATATGTTCAAGGGATGTTAATTGGGTCTGGCATGGGTGGTTGAGAGGAAAATTGTTATTGTTATCCTCTTCAGCTGGATGTTACAACTACAGTTAGCATTTAAGTATAAAAGTCCTAATCCACGAGTGCTACCCCTAGTAGTAACTGCAGGAGGAGTACCACTGTTACCTCAGTACACCGTTCCTCTCACTTTTGACCTATTCTACCTAGATCAAGGGGGTCTTCCCTAATTATGGATTGATGTTAATTTATTCTTTAGTTAATGAGAGCTTAAATGGTTGATTTAAATCTGATTTTGATTGCTGAGTGTATCATGCATATTTGATTAACCCTTATGAAGTGATTGCCATAAATTAAATGCCGAAATAAAAAGTTAAAAATAAACACTTGAAAAATATAAGAAACTTTGCTTAGCAGAATTTTGAACTGAACAAATGCAGAATTTCCATTAATAGATTTTATAAAATATAAAAGATTACAGCCATGATGAAATCCTTACAAATCCAGAAAACTAGGTAGATTAAGCAAAGGGAAATTTAGAATCACTCCCTACACCTAACTTTAAATGGTTTATAACTTTATTTCAGCACTTTAGGTTGCCGCAGATCTGATTTAAAAATGCAGAAATTTGACACATTTGCAAAATTTTTTAGAACAAGTTACCCAAGAAAATAGATCAATTATTCCAGCACCACTTGGACCTAGTTCAAGTTTGTTTTTTTAGGACAGTTTTGAATGATAAATTCCAGAATTTAAACTAGCTGAATGCAACCCTAAAAGATGATATAAAAACTATTCTGAAATCCTGGGCTAGTGATTTAAAATCTGGAAATGATATTTCATAATATAAACTTCAGATTTCAATAAGAAAACAAAAAGGAAAATGGGAAAATTTTAGTTTTTTGGTTGGTGGTTGATGGGAGAGACTAGTGCCTTCAATCATGGGGCATATGTGGTCACGAAGACAAATCTAAATGGGCTCTTTTCCTTAGTTGCTAAGGCTTAAAATGACTGAATACACATGCCAAAATACCCTATTTACTTTGAAATTTGATGAAGAAATCTATCATGAAAGTGCTCCCTATGAGATGCACCTTTGGCTAGCAGCTTGGCATAGACACTAGCAATGGGATAAATGGACTTGCGATCACTCCTAAAAGATGCAAACTACAAGCATTATACCAATTACTAAAGCATATAAGAAATGAAAGGTGGTGCCATTAACTTTCTTTCAAGCAACAAATTATTACCACTCATTGAACCAAATCAACTAACCTTTGCATGAAGAAATTTCCAATACCATATCTAAGCTTGATCTACCAATAACAATTCCCTCACATCAACAGTTTAGTCTTCATACACATCCAAATTCTTTCCAAAAGAAATAGAGCTCTCAATAGCCAATCAACAACAATCATAATAGTAGAGGGGAGAGCCTCTTATATAGAGTTCTAGGCTCAACAAACCCTTCAATAAAATAATTCTGAATCTCTAAATCTATTTTAGGGAGTAAAGAACAATGTCATCCTCTTAACATGGTCAATCGAATACAAAAGAATGGGGTGGTTATGCCAACCTATACATCAAACCTCAACAAAATGCCGAAGAAGAGAGGGGGCACATCACTAGAATGAGGAGATTATGGCAATGATAAATCGAATGATCCTCCAATGATGAGAAACAAGTGACATACTCTAAGAGAAATGGTCAAAATAGTGATGAATTGACCTTAGATCCAAGGTTTTGACCCCCTAGATTCCTCCAATGTCGTGTTATCGGAACCAGTAAAACCTTCCGATTTGATCGGTTCACAGGCCCAACCGGTTCGGTTAGGTGCCTGAACCGTAAAACCCCGTTTTTGTCTTGGATTGGTTGTGAACCGTCCGGTTCTGTACAAAACTGTACCAAAACCTCCGAATTGGCCGGCTTTGCCCAGTTCCATACTGTCCATTCTCTGTCGATTCGTATCATTGAAATTATATACAAATGCGTGGTTGATTGAAAAAGCAGTGATTTGGGGATATCAAATCATTGGAAGATTAAAGACTATTTCTTAGCGACACGAGTAGTTTTGATATGGCTGCTCCAACTTGGGTGCGGCTCCAAAGATATTGCTGCATTAAGTATGTGATAAAATGAGAAGCTAGCTGTGATACTGCTCCAGTTGGGAAGAATGAATCCTTCAGATAGAAATATGGTGTGTCCATTTTTTTAATTAAATTATTTAAATTTTCTCACACCTGTACAGAGTTTGAATGGGTTTCACCCTCAAGTAGCGTAGGGTTTTGTCGGGCAAGGATATTGTCGATAATATTTTGATTGTAATTTTGCAAAGGATTTGAGTTACATATATTAGGTTATGTGAGTTCCGGAATTGAGGGGAAGAAAAGGGACCCACGTTTTACAAATTATAAAAAAACATAAAAAACTCTATACTAAGGATTCTAACATAGCCCTAAACCCTTTTTTTGGACTCTAGGGGCCATTTAGTGCCTCTTTGTTGATGTATTTTGGTTATTTGCACTCGTACTTGCTATATATATGATAAATTTTGCATATTTGTGTATTAATGGTTTGGATTCATATGTGTGCACATGGATATATATGTTTTTTTCAAAATATGAATATTTTATGTATTTTTTGGTCGACTGTCTTTTTTCTTGGTTTTTTCACGGTTCCAGTCCAGTTTTTGGTCCGGTTCATATTTTGGGCTCTGTCGGTCGATCACCCGTCTGGTTTTGATAACATTGCTCCAATGTAAAATCATGTAAAAGACTCTCCCAAGTGGTCTCCCTCCATCGATAGGCCTCAAAAGCACGGAACGTTCCCTCAAAAAGTGTGTCCCAAGGTGAAATGAAGAGTCTCCAGGTGTGAGGTCCGTAAGAGATGCCATGAAAACTATGCTAGCAATCCTCCTCTAGTATAGTGCTCAACCTAAATTCAAATGCCAAGTTTCCTCAAGGTTCCATGTGTGGCTAATCAAGGGAATGCTCCTCCAAATAATGCAACAAACTCCCAAAAAGGTGGCATGTGTGAGGGGTCTAGGAGAAATGCCCCATCAATGAGGTAATAGAATAGTGCCAAAGGAGAAATCCAATTCATAAGTACTCCAAACTCGTGCCAAAGGTCAACATCAAGCAATGAAAGGTCGACAACATGTTAGACACGATGGGTCACTGAGAGGGGGGGTGAATCAGTGACCCTACACTTCATCCCAATTTCAACTTCAATCGCAATCTTATGTTATCATTAATTCACATTTACTTCAATATAGTATTCATCCATGAACTATCTACCAATCACATGTTATTCATCAAATAAACACATCAACACATTGTACAAGAGACAAGATTTAAGCTTTGTAAATTTGTATAAGTGGAGACAACAATCTCCAATATGAGCTACAACTCAAAGGTGGCACTACCCACCAGATAAAATTTGTCAGCTGCAACTGACTGAAATATTACAGTATTCAAGCAAGCTTCAACTTTGTCAAAAGACTAAATAGTCTTTCCCCAGCTCCACCCTACCTCCCTATACAATCTTTCAAGTGATCAATCAGACTTATCTCAAGTCTGTGAATACAATATCAAACAAGAAACCCTTGTTTGCTTCAACAGCCTGTCTCATAACATAACCAGCACTTTGTTACATCAACAACATCATTAACATATCCTACATTTCTGACTGTCATTGCATCAAGCACATTCATCATAAACTGTCCAATAACTTTCTGATCATCACAATTCTGTTCTCAACAGAACTGCCATAATTGCTGCTGCCCTAGATAAGCCTCCTGTCCAATAATCGTTTCTTCATCAATAGGCTTCCCAGAAGAATAGAAAGAAAAATAAAAGGTTTTACTGCTGCTGCTGGCACCACCACCGAACTGTCCTTAAGCTGACCAAAATCAAAGCTCCTTATGTCTCCCTGATTCACCATTCTTCCCCCGAATTTCCTTCTACTAAAACAATGAATGTGACCTTTTATTTATACTTGTTTTGTACATCATATTAGGCCGACATGTCACTTATCGTTGAATGATATATTTTTTATTTCAACAAAAGCTGGAGGCCGACATATCATCAATTCTAATTCTTTTATTCCATCACATGTTTTTATTTTCTTGATTCATCCACCAAATTATGAGGTCGACTTTGTCAATTATGTACTTTTGCTTCCACGTTGTCATGTATAGATAATTGTTTGGTCTTTTTGCCACAATGGCAAAGTGGATTTAATACCACTTTACCCCATCTCTTGATGGTCTCCATATGCCCGTAAGGACCATCACAAACCATGCTCGTAGGTGGCACCTGACATGCCTGTAATGTCTCCTTTGTAACACCATTTCATCATGCCCGGAGGTTGAGAAAGTGATGCCCGCAAATGTCTTAGAGGATGCCCACAGGAGAGGTTTTGATGATGCCCGCAAGGGTCCAATGGATACCTGCAATCCCTAGGGGGCCTTCTTCATACTCGCAGCTAGAGATGCCCGCATGTCTTCAAAAAGTGCCATCGTTACCTTCCTTTAGATGGTGTGCCCTAATGGGGTTTTTTCCCTTTAACCACTGAGCCCACAGCTTCCAGGATGATGCCACACGGTCTTCCCACAAGATCTCCTTCAGATGCCCTCATGAGGCATGCCTGCAAGCTTACGCTTGCTTGGTCTTCCCACAAGATCTTGTCTTATTGTCTTGCCATCTTTTCCATTTGTCCAATGTCCACTTTGTCATCTTCAAATGACCACAATATGGGTCATTTGACTCATTGGCATGCTTGCCATTTCCTCCATGTCATCATGCTTAGGCTTTGTCATTAATGGTGTGTCATCAATGACAACCATATTCATCACAACATGCCAAACCAACTCCACATGCTAGGGGAATGAAACCATCAGCCATGAAGAAGGGGACGACCCCATGTTCTTGCAGCTATAGTCCACATGGGCCTCCAAATATGTGAGATATAGGGGTATTCATTGGGTGGAGCCTAGTCATCCTCCATATGTGATGAATCAAGTGCTAAACCATAGAAAAGAGCAAGGGTTGCCATGCTCTAGGAGATCCATACCACGTGTGACTAGGAAATGCCTCCAAATATGTAGAACATACATGAAGTGATCAACAATTACATTTTTATCCATTAAAATTAGACTTATCATGGTGTGATCAACATTAACCCCTATTACATGTGAAACCCCTTAGTCAAGCTGTGCTTCTTAGGTCCCTAATTGAGGCGAGGGTGATGAAATGGATGTGGTACTAGGGAAGAAAGGTGTCTTTATGAATTGACCCTTATACTAATGTAGTATAAGTGATAATAGGTCTACCCTTTAGCTTTCAAGAGCTAGGGGTTATAGATTTGTTTCCACCTGTGTGCCTTTTGAAGGGAGCACTTAGCATGAGTAACCCTTTCCTCGTTCCTTTTCTTTTTCACTTTATTTAATTTTTTCTTTTGCTTTTGCTTGGACCCTTTCTTTAGATTTAGCTTTTATAACCATGGGACTTAGGGAATAAGGCTTTTGGTAAGGGGGCATGGCTCATGTACATAATGATTTAATTTAGATGCTCGACCTTGAGTACTTTGACTCTTTTGCTTTGATTTAGGCATTTCATATATGAGAATATCTTTGAGACCTTGAAGCATTACATATGATAGATCAATCACAAAGGGGAAATGGTGAAAGTGGGTGCTAAGGCTAGTGAAATGAGAAGGCATGAAAATTGGCTAGGTCAAATGTTTGAAATGTTTATGAGATGGGTGTGATACCTACTTAAATCAGTAGGGATACAACTTAACCTACAAGGTAACACACTTATCCAAGGGAAAGTTATGATTACACCATGATACATCTTAGCAATGAACACGAATTTAAGTGTTATGAGATGCTGTAGAGCATAAAAGTGACCCCCCATGGTGTTGTCTATCATAGAAGAAAGACATCCCATGTATCAACAAGGGCGACATATGTCATAGTGCTGGCACAACCGTTACAATCTCCACTAAGAACTCCAAGGCACAAGTTCCATCTAAGCATGCTAGAAAAGTCTCTAGCAAATGATATATGGTCGATCCACAAATCTCCTCTTTGGCACGGTAGTTTGTGATGAAATTACAAACAAATGATCATTATGTAACGCCTGGAAATTAAAGGGTAACAGCAGGTTCAAATCCCGATTGTGACATGTTCACTCGTGAGCCAAATGTTGATTGGGCACCACTTTCTAAGCTGATTGTTGATGGGGGTTGGTAAGGTACCAATGATCTCATCCTCGCTTGTGGATTTAAGGGTGGGGTGAATTGCAATCCAAAGAAAATAATATGTATAACCAATGGTCATGAGTCATGTCTATTCAATGGATGGCTATTCAATATGTATATACTATATATGTTATCATGTAAATCTACACAGGCAAATTCACACAATAATTACAGGAAAACCAACCCATGTCACGGTCTTAGTCACCGCATTCGGTGAATTTCAACCTTGGAATTCGAATTTAGCCGAACTTCAACCAAATTCGAATTTGAAGCCGAATTTAAAGCCGAATTTAAAGCCGAATTTCAAAGTCGAATTTCAAGCCGAACATGATACCGAACTTCAAGTCGAATTCGAACTTGAAGGCGAACTTATTCAATAAAAAATTTATAAGGTAAAAAAAACAAAAACCTAACCTAAATTCCTAGATTTTCTAATAAGATACTGTCCTTTTGAAATATAATTATATATGTTAATGTTGGCATGCAATTTTCATTTTACATATATGTTTAATGAGTGCCTATATATATATATATATATATATATATATATATATATATCTAAGTTGCAGGAAACTTGGTACTAGGCCCCATACCACTGCCGTACCAGTGAGGAAACTCGTTTGGTACTCCTTGGAAACGCGTTTCCGACTGTGCCACCACGTTTCACGTGGAGGAAACATGGGTGGTATGGCTGGAAACGTGTTTCCGTGCCGTATCTGCGTCCGTATGGCGTGTTTCCTCCTTGAATTCTTGCTTTTCCATCCAAAAAAAGAACCTGTTAGCTTAATCAATGGGTTAAGTTGTTTTTTAATGGGTTATAGTTTAGGAAACCTCTAGAAGCCTCTAAAGGTCATTTATTTATAAAAGGAGGATTTTACTTCCCTCATCTCACATAGTGATTTGAGCAAGCGAGGGTTACTTGAGAAAGCCGATTTGAAGACAGTCAGCTACGACACTGTGCAAATCGACTTTTCTTATGTTTTAGTTCTATGTTGACTATTCACATTTTGATATATGTAGCATTGTAGCCTCATACATAAAGGCTGATTTTCAAATTTTGAATAAATTGTATTGCCAAGGTTGTTTTTGGATATTACTTGGAAACTTGCATTATGTAATCATCTATTACAATTATTAATGATGTAGAGATGGACTTATGAGTAAAATGTGATGTTAGATGTTTGAAATTATGATTTATCACTTGTCATTTATGTTTCACATTTAATTTTTAATGTCCTTGCTAATATGCATACATATACCGTGTTTCCCCGTTTCCTAAATTTTGAGGGGTCGCGTTTCCAGTGTGTTTTCGTATCTGATACACGTTTCCGTTTGCCCGTATCATGCAACTTAGACACATATCTATATATCTATCTATATATATATATATATTAAAATTTTGAAATAAATAGTCCCTCAAACTAAATGTCAAATTTTATCACCAAATTTTTCATTGCATTTTTTTGTTGGACATCAAGGTTGCCGAATTCGAACATGAACTCGAACTGGGTGACTTAGGTCACGGTTGGTGAGCCTCGAGCCATATGGACTGGTGTTTTTCTAGTTTGAGGGGAGTGTCCTTAGATGATGTATACTGTATTCTGGTCTAGAAATCAGCACGTTTTACGAGAAAAACAGAATAAAAAGACTTCCTCTTTGGCTGTCCTTGAACAGCTAAGAGCGAGGGTAATTTTCAAACAATAAGTTTTAATGATTGAGATCAGGTTTTGGAAGTGACTTTAAAATCAAAGCAAATGAAATGAATAGGGAGTAAGTGCGTCTTGAGTGAAAGATAAATCAAAACAAGTGCATATAACTACCATGGCAATACAAACAGTTTAATCAATGACAAACAAAGATTTAGAGAATTAGAATAAAGCATAACTGTATCAAATCACTTATTACCTAAGAGACTGTTGACATCATAATGGATTATAGGTGACAAGCTGCCAAAGATCTCCTTGCTTGCAATGGAGGTAGTGGTCAAGGTGTGGTGAGTGAAAGACTGAAGAGTTGTTCTGCTGCTACAATAACCGCAGGAAGAATTAACTATCGCTTACCTGTCTCTACAATCTCAATATAAAGACAATTCTTGCCTCTCAGACCAAGTCGCCTTGACTGCTGAAAAGGAGGAAAGAAAGCTAACAATGCAAAAAGTTATGCTCTTTTTTGTATTTTAGGAGACTTTTCTTTCTCTATTCACCACAAAAACTGTTGCCCTTTCACTTCTAAATTGAAATTCTCCTTGGCTGATATTTTCTGTGGTAACTTGCTGTTTTAACTTTTAAAATGATTTTTGTGAGAGCTGTTTGTTGCTATCAAACATGAAATTGACCTTCTCATAAGTAAAAAATACCACAAATTATTTCCACCCTTCCTCAACTTGCTGTGTGGATTGAGATTTTCAATGACAAAGCTAGATACTTTTTAGCTTTTCTTTTCCATGAGAAAGACCGTTAAACAATCCCTTTGCAGCTTTAGTATCCACCTCTCGCCTGTACCGTCATGTCTGTTCATCATAATGCTGTTTATCAGTCAATATTTTCTGTTTGTCAAACAGGAAATAGAGCGCCACAATGTTCCTTCATGCACAGTGGATTCTGGACAGTGTTAGTAGTAGTACCACAAGAAAATGCCCAGTATTGCTTCCCAGCATTGGCCTGAGATGATTTCTTTGCTGTCTAAATGACTTTTTCTGCTGTTTTACATTGCCAAAGGCCCAAAACTACTGCCCTTCCTCCCATTTGAATCCTTCACTTAAGCTTGTATCCACCTCCTCAAACCCTGCCATTTTTGGATCATCTGTGCTTTGTGAACTCCCCTTGACTACTGTTCTTTAACCCTGCTTAAGACTCCTAATCTCCTGATGAAGGGCAGGCGAATCAACTAAGAGAAAGACACTTCTACTACACAGGACTGTTGGCTACAATAATACAGCAAATCTGCTGTCATAAAGGCGACTGTCCTGTAGCAGGCTTGGCATAAGGAAAAGACAACGGCAGGTTTAACGACATGAAGGTGCTCATTGACCATGTCACTTGGTGTGCTTGACCATGTCACATGGTGTACTTGACCATGTCACTTGGTGTACTTGACCATGTCACATGAAGGTGCTCATCAATGATTTCTCTTTCAAGGCACACCAACACCATGCCGATTATAATCCACGGCGCTGAATTTTTGTGCATATTTTTGGCTGTTCTATCAGCAAAACAGAAAATAAATAGGATATAAGTAACCCTCCATCAGTTCGCTGTTAACACCATTCCTCAAATACCAGGTATTTTCAGTTCTAAATGCCATGCTGAGGTTTTTCTAGTTAGATCAAATTAACAATCTAGGCCAGGTTTGGGACCTCAACCGTGTACTCGGAAATAGAGCTCATGCTTCTCTGTTCTACAACCTTTAACCCAGCGAACCTCCATCCAGCTATCCTTTTGCATTCAAAAAATGGAGAAACAGTAGTAAGATCAGGCTTATAAGGTCCAAAAGGAATTAGCGTAGTTGCTAATTGCAACCAAAACAAAGCAACCAGCTTCTCTTTTGGATCAAATTGACCCAATTTTTCATAATATATATTCCTAAGTCTGGTGAATTCAGCATAAGGCACAAGTATTAAGTGTAGGTGACCCCACAATTGGAAAAGCTTGCCAAGAGAAAAAAACAGCATGCAAAATAGGCATTTTTGATAAGTCAAGTGAAGCCTTTTATGGCCAAATCCTATGATCGGTCGTCAAATCTCAGTCCAGTTCCTGCCATCCCATTCAATCAATTAACCTAACCAAAGAGTATTTGTTTTGTTTCTGTTGTAAAGTTTAAACACTTGCCAAATGATTTCCTTCTTCTCAGAGTTTATTGAGCTCCGATACCATGTTAAATTCTCAATACCAAATATGATTTATGTTCTCAATAATTTTTATACCCAGAAAGAAATTATTGTTGGAGCTTACCGCTGAAATTATAAATATAAATTCACTGATATTTTAACCAATAATTGCATTGGAACAAAACAAGAAATCAATCACATTTGACAAAAGTATTTACCTTGGAAAATCCCAATGGGGAAAAACCAACATTCAATGTTTCTTATATTATTCTTGGCTCACATTGGAAATAAAAAATTTACAATAATGGAACCTGTAGCTCAACTCCACAGGAAATCGGCCCTCTATGGCAAATCGGCCTTAAAAAAAATAGGCTCTCTTGTGGTCAATTCGGCCCCTGAGAAATCGGCCCACTAAAGGAGAAATCGGCCTCAACAAAAGAGAAATCGGCCTCAACCAAATCGGTCCCCTGAATTGACCTTGTGTCAGCTCTGTGTCAGTCGTACGGATCTGTAAAAATCACTTCTCTCGGCTGTATAGATCCTCCCTCTACTCGGTTTGGCTAGATAGGCGGCTGGATCGGCTTCTCTCTCTCTCTCTCTCTATCTATCTATCTCAGCGGGATCTACCCCTTCTCTCTCCCATATCTTCCTCTTGCAAATCATTTCTCTCTCTTTCTCTTCAACCACTAAGTATCTCACTCACTATCTCTCACTCTTCTCTTTGAGAAAATCTCTCTTTGAAATGATCTTGTGTTTTATGTGTCTTTCTCCTCTCCTCGAGCTTTCTTTTATAGCATTTCAATGACCAAACCCCTAATCCTCAATCTCCAAAGTGATGGATGGCTAAGATTAGATCTTAAGCCTCACTTAAGATAAAAGGTCATGACTTAATTTAAAGTTCACTTAAATTTTCACTTTAGTAAGCCTTAGTCATTAGCCAACATTAAATTAGTTAATGTGCTTTTCTTGAGTTAGACTTAGGAAAGAAATATAAAAGTCACTTACTCAATAAATTGAGCAAGTACCTAGAGAGGTAATTGACAGCTTTTGCATTCTTGATACCTAGCCTATGCAGTGTGAAAATCCTCACAGCAGATCTAAGAGATGATGTATACCTCACAAGAAAGTAATTGATTAAGCAAGAAAATAGAAGAAGAGTGGTCAATGCAGTATAATGAGCAACAGAATAATAATACAATAGAACTCAGATAGAAGCAAAAATACTTCACACACACTAATTAATTAATCACAATATGGACAAATAAATAGTACAATGCATGAGGATTCGAATGCCTAAGGTGGCAATTCGAATTAGTCTTCATGGAGTGATAAAAGATCACTGGAGTGTCATCGGAGCACAACTAGTAGTCTATCTCATCATCAGTGGAGTCATCAATACTCAAGTAACTGTCAACCATCAGTCAAACTGAGTCTAACTGAGTGTGGTAGGTGTAACTGGAACTAACTGAATGAAGGAGGATCAGTGGAGGGCGCATGAGGAGCTAACTGAAGTCAGAATGGGCAGTCAAGTCTCACTGGAGGTCCATCAGAGTGATACAGTCAGTTGAGAGTCACTCTAGCCTTAAATCAAGGAAAGAACTGAAGATAATTGAAGATAACTGAATAGTAGGTAAGGAAGGGCGCCTTTCTCATGCAGTAGGTGAAAGGAGGGCGCAGTGAGCTCTAGGAGGGCTGAAACTGAGTGGAAGGAAGCTCCAGGGGCTAGCTAACTGAGGGCTAGGTGCTCGGACTGATGTCTGGAATGCATGCAAATGCATGCAAACCCTAAATGATACATGCAAACCCTAAAAGTGCATGCATGACTGAAAATGTAAATGATCAAAATACTGGTGGGACTAGGATGGAGTATAGGAATATCCTAACACCCCCCCCTTAATCCATCCTGGGCCCTGGTAACTAAGACCAAAGGTCACCCAATACAATGAATAATAACAGTTAATAAACCAAGGAAGTGGGGAAAATTTCATGGGAAAAATACCCCCCCCTCAAAACAGACTGTAAGGCACACACAAAATTAAATGCTCCAAACTCAAGCAGGTGTGATGCTTGGTCATATGTCTGGAGGTATCTTCTTCTTGGGAAGAAGTGGATCATGCTCAAAAAGCATGTGCTTGTACTTTCTCTTCAGATCGAATGTGATGAGAACAAATCCAAAAGTATGAGGATGATCCTTGAACCTGTGATTTGAATCAGTTGAGGTAGGATCAAAAACATGAACATGTGATTCGAACCATCATGGGTGAGATTATGCCAAAAAGAACCATCAAATAATAATAATTGCTTGAAATCCAAATCAGATTTAAGACTTGATGAATAGTTTCTTGAGATCTCCTTTGAACCAGCAGGGGTGAGATCAAAACCATCATATGCATGAGAAATTATCTCAAGTAGTGTTTGCTTGGAATCCAAATTAGATCCAAGACTTGAATCATGGTTTCTTGAGATCTCCTTTGAACCATAAGAGGTGAGATCAAAACCAGTAAGTGCATGAGAAATTATCTCAAGCGGGTGGCAATGGCCATATTCTTCAATGACCTTCTGAAAGCATGAGATAATGATCATATAGTAATAAATAAGAGGTGATTGCTTGAGGAGAGTGAATGCATTACCTCCAATAGCTGATTTTTCCTCCGAAATAATCATGTGATCATGATGCAAACCAACAGACTCTGGTGCAAGAGATGATTTAGGACCTTCTGCAATATCTAGAGTGTGAGTTGGCTTAGAAAGAGAAGAAAGTTGGAGCATGGGTGTAGAATCTGCAAGTTCTTTGTGGACAACTTCAATATGAGATGATACTGGTTCATGATCTGAGAGACCATCAAGGGGAGTGAATGCATCACTTTGCTTGTTCTCGAAAGGGTTTGGACCAATTCCTTCATTCTGTCTGCCAAATCTTTCATCCAGGTAAGCCCATATCTTTTTTGGAGATGAAATATTAGGGAAGTCATATAACATGCATAGAGACATAGCATAACTCATGACTGCACAAGCTTGTTCACCTTCACTTAACCAGTCATACTCTTCATCATAGGATTCAAACTCTCTTTCAAAACAATAATCAAAGAGACCATGTCTCTTCAAATGTGCTATCATTTGTGGTTTCCATTCATCATAGTTGAATGGAGAAAGAGGAGTAATTCCTGATGAATACATGGAAGTTGTAGAAGATCTGCAAAAACAATAGAGAATATCTGCAACTGCTACTGCTACAAAAGTGCAGAAACTGCTGCACTCGAAATCTTGATAATAACCTGCAAAAAAATCTCTGGAATGGAGATAAACAATACTCTCAACATGCTCTGATACCATGTGAAAATCCTCGCAGCAGATCTAAGAGATGATGTATACCCCACAAGAAATTAATTGATTAAGCAAGAAAATAGAAGAAGAGTGGTTAATGCAATATAATGAGCAACAGAATAATAATACAATAGAACTCAGATAAAAGCAAAAATACTTCACACACACTAATTGATTAATCACAATATGGACAAATAAATAGTACAATGCATGAGGATTCGAATGCCTAAGCTGGCAATTCGAATTATGTTAGATTATGGTAACTTCGGGATGTCCTCCATGACTCAGATGCCTTGCATGGAGGGACATTAGTACCATAGGCATCAGGATGGAGTAGAGAGTGAGATGCACTCTACTCAGTGGCATGAGCCCAGCAGGGGCTGCATGCGGAGCTTCAGGGGAGATTGACCTATGCATGCATGAGTTTTGTATGACTTGCCAGCATGAAGTGAATGCATGCAAAAGTGACCTTTTTGCATGCATGCATGCAAAAGTGACCTTTTTGCATGCATGCATGCAAAAGTGACTTTTGCATGCACCGGGAATTAGGGTTTTGGCAAACCTAATTCATCGGTGAGATTATTTATAGAGGCAGGGGTCCCCAGATGGGGTTACTTAGTTGCATTATCAGAGAGAGATATTGCCAGAGTGAGGGGGACGAATCTGTCCATGTGGGGCGACTTTCTGAGATAGGGAGGAGTTGCTGCAGGAGCTAGGAAGGTCAGATCTGAGGTAGATCAGTGACCTTCAGTTCCAGAGAGACTAGATCCTCAGTACTGTGAGCTGAGAGAGCTCCACAGTGTGATTACTGATCAGATTGGAGGAGGCCGAGTTTGCTTGGAGGAGGACGTTTTTCCTGAGGGGGAGAAGCTCGTTGTGAGCTGGATCAACTGAGTTGGAGTCCGAGACTTTCAGGATAGCCTTGCCTTGAGATTTCAGGAAGGTTAGAGACGATCGGAGCTCAGATCTGTTGAGATCTGGAGCAATACGAGCATTTGACATCCAGAGGAGGAGGGCGCACTTGTGCATGCAGAGAGGGCCGATTTCATCAGTGGGCAGTCTTCAGAGAGAGCAGATCAGAGCAGGGTGATCAGTAGAGGGAAGATCCATCAGAGGCACTGTCAGAGCACTCAGATCCAGATTGGCAGTTAGGGCACACTTCGTCAGTGCATGCATCAGTTGGATGCATGCAAATTAGTGTTTTCCCTAGTCAGAGGGATTGAGTTACCGACTGAGGTAATTCTGTATTGTACTGCTTTTTTATTCTTCTATATGCTCTCGACTCGAGATAGAGAAGATAGCCCCATAGTTAGCTGGTTTCTCCCGAAAGGGTTCCAGGGTATATCTGTTGTCTATTGTGGTTAATTGCTGTTATATGTTGTTGGTAGATGCAGATCTAGTGGTTTGAGTTTATTTCTTTATGAGCATATATTGATTTAGAGACTCATACCACTTGAGGTCTCAGACTGATACAGAGGGAGTAGTGATCTCTGTATCAAATATTTACAAATTAGCCTTCATGGAGTGATCAAAAGATCACTGGAGTGTCATCGGAGCACAACTAGTAGTCTATCTCATCATCAATGGAGTCATCAATGCTCAAGTAACTGTCAACCATCAGTCAAACTGAGTCTAACTGAGTGTGGTAGGTGTAACTGGAACTAACTGATTGAAGGAGGATTAGTGGAGGGCGCATGAGGAGCTAACTGAAGTCAGAATGGGCAGTCAAGTCTCATTGGAGGTCCATCGGAGTGATACAGTCAGTTGAGAGTCAATCTAGCCTTAAATCAAGGAAAGAACTGAAGATAACTGAATGGTAGGTAAGGAAGGGCGCCTTTCTCATGCAGTAGGTGAAAGGAGGGCGCAGTAAGCTCTAGGAGGGCTGAAACTGAGTGGAAGGAAGCTCCGGGGGCTAGCTAATTGAGGGCTAGGTGCTGGGACTGATCACTGGAATGTATGCAAACCCTAAATGATGCATGCAAACCCTAAAAGTGCATGCATGATTGAAAATGTAAATGATCAAAATACTGGTGGGACTAGGATGGAGTATAGGAATATCCTAACATGCAGAAGCACCTACCCAAGCTATAATCATCAACAATATTGAATAAAATAATATTTGCATAACTGAATGATATTTTTACAATTGGTGGCCTTGTATATAAATATGATTCAAGAGGGCCTTGATGCCTTTTCATTTGAAAAGGTATGACCTTTTATTATTTATTACCTTCTATATAATATTTATTATTATTATCATTATTGTTGTTTTTATCTTTTTGTTTTTGTATATTATATTTTCCTTGGGCCTATTTAATGTCCATAACACTGAGTAGCTTGTGTTTCTTACTTCTTTACTTGCAAGCTCAACCTCAACTCTTCCTTTTGATCTCTCTTCTTAATCATATCAAAAATTGATTGATTTGCAATATGGACAATTTTTGTGGTAGATGCATCGCAAATATCCACTTCATGCCTTGCGATTTTGACAAGGTGGTATTTCAAGTGGTTGACTATGCCAAAAATTATTGCTCCACATTCCAGGTTAGTTTTAGTCAATTAAAACCTCAAATGGTTCACCATACTCTCACACTGGGTCCAATGGCTTTGGGATTTTCTAGGGAATTTATTAAGTGATTAAAGCTGTGACAAAAAACAAATGGGGTGATTTAATCAATAGAAAAGAATGCTACAATTAAAATATCACATCTAGATATCTGTTAAATCTCTCATTAAAAACGATAAGAATAGGTATATCTAATGGACATTGCAAACCCTATATTATATCTTGAAAACCAAAGAAAATAGAAGCATATTTTTTTTACATATTTGGGAATATGGATATGGTAGATTGGAGTAAATATCCACTCCACAATTGCGTGGCTGTTGGCAATGAAAACAATAGATTTCCCCTTGTTTGCTTGATGGAAAATGGTCACAACATTGTCGGAGCTCAATCCCCTTACTCACTTTTGCAAAATGAGAGAAGAAAAACCCCAAAGCTGGCTTTTAACGCAGACTTGACGGGGCATGCCAATAATTTCCACCCACTCGCAATAAATAGGGAATTTATCGCAATAATTTTCGAAACTTGAATTTATTGGGATATGTACTGGTGCTAATCTTGTTGACCCCCGAATATGGAAATATATCACTTATAAGTGCAACAATGCACAAAAGTAGTGCATTTGGTCTAACAAAGACAAGTCTTGTGTGTAGATCTCACGAGAACTCGTTGGAAGGGCCAAGAAGGGGTTTGAAACTATAATATACTTAAACCCAAAAATGTAGAGTAAAGATAGAAAAACATAAGAGAGAATAAATAAAACCATGAAAAGATCTTTTGTATGGAAGATATTCAAAACAAAGAGCTATGTTCACTTGCCTCTTCAAGATGGGAAACCTCCAAGAGCAAAGCTCTAAATACAATCACAAGTCTTAACCTAACATTACTTAACTTACTACTCTATATAGCTCTTCAATACCCAAAGTCCTAACTACTTGTGGTCCCACTATTAATGAGGGTCAACCAACCAAGGCCCTTTACTCGATAAGGAGGCCCCTTTTAGATTAAGTCACTACCCAGTACCCATTAACTATCTAATGGTGCTTATGGGCTTATACATTGATAAATTTGGGGGATTATAGTTGGACCCTAACATGCCCTCCCCTTCAAAAGCAATGTTGTTGTCAAGGCTGGAGATGGGGAAGTTGCTGCAAAATGGATGATGATTCCCAGGTAGCATTTTTTGGTGAGGTATCCTTCCACTGAATCAAAACTTCATGTATAGGTCATTGACGTAGCTAATGTTCTTTAGTGTCCAAAACTACTTTTGGTTGGAGCCAAATGGAGCCTTTCTCATCTAGTTTTGGTAATATAGTTTGTACTCAAAAAATTTAACTCACGTCCTTCTTCAAACAAGACACGTGAAATATTGGGTGGATCTTGGAGTGTGCATGGAGCGCTAATTTGTAGGTCATCTGACCAATGTGTTGAACAATTTGATATGGATGTAAAACTTTGGTGCATGTTTCTGATGGTCTTTAACTTTGAGAGAGGTCTGCTTATAAGGTTGGAGGCAAAGGATCACCTGGTCACCTTCTAAAAATGAAAGTTTTGAGTAGTGCTAGTCTTCCTATTGATTCATTTGTTTTGGGCCATTGCCAAATTTTCCTTAAGTATGCAAAGAGTGGCATCACAATTATGAAGTAGATTGTTTACTGTGTGTACTTTGGAAGTGTCTGGTAGATAAGAAACCACGAAGTGTGGTTGTTGTCCATACACCACTTCATATGGTGTATTTTTTGTAGCCTCATGATAAGTGGTATTATACCACCATTTTGCCAAAGGTAACCACTGTGCCCATTGTGAAGAACACACCTAATACTGAGAGGTGGGGGGGGGGGGGGTGAATCAGTATTGGTTATTCGTTTCCCAATTTTCTCCTTCAGTTTTTGCTGGAACCTTAGTAATGCTTCAAAATAACATTAAGCAATGAACATACATGAATTCATACAACAGCTCATATTGGTTTCCAAGTTAATATATATATATATATATATATATATATATATATAAAAGTAATTTGAATTACAAATATAAGGTGCTACAACACCACAGGAGGCTGCAACCTCCAGGAATGAACAAGGGATGCTCCAACATCCAAGCAAGCTTCAACTTGCTGAAAAGACTTACCAATCTTTCCCCAGCTCCAATAACCTTAGTATTGGTTATTCGTTTCCCAATTTTCTCCTTCAGTTTTTGCTGGAACCTTAGTAATGCTTCAAAATAACATTAAGCAATGAACATACATGAATTCATACAACAGCTCATATTGGTTTCCAAGTTAATATATATATATATATATATATAAAAGTAATTTGAATTACAAATATAAGGTGCTACAACACCACAGGAGGCTGCAACCTCCAGGAATGAACAAGGGATGCTCCAACATCCAAGCAAGCTTCAACTTGCTGAAAAGACTTACCAATCTTTCCCCAGCTCCACCCTATCTCCCTATACAAAATTTCTGACATATATTTTCAAACAAGAAACCCTTGTTTGTTTACACCATCCTCATTCTGTCCAATACATTATCCATCACAATTCTGTCTGTGTAATCAGCAAGTTCACAGACTCAGCATATCATTCTGATCATGGGTTTATTCATGTGATCATAAACACATTCTTCACCTCAGGCTGTCTCAATTTGTTATCCAGTAAGCAAAACCACTGTTCATATCATGCTGCTGCCCAGAAATCATTCATTCTGTCCATCCATTGGCTGTCTCAGTTTTTAACCCAGAATTAGAGATAAAAGCCAAGATTGTTTTACTGCTGCTCCATGCCCCTGTCCTCCTCTTCTTATATCTCCCCGAACTCAGAGCACTTCCACCATCGAAAAACTGCTGTCACTTTCTCTATCAAAACAGCGAATCTTCTCTTTTATTTATACTTTAATTCTCCATGTAGTTGTGAGGCCGACATAGCATTGTATATTTTTATTTTATGAAATTAATAACAAACTATTCTTTGATGGCTGACTTGTCAATATCAAATGATATGTATATATTTTTTACTCCACATTTTCTCAATTAAGCCGACTTCATGATAAATTTTGTTTTTATGTAATGGCATGGGTCTTTGATCACAATGATCTTCATTTCCATGCCCACGAGGGTTGGATGACATGCCTGTATGGGGTTTAACTCTTCAAACGTTGAGCACGCAATAGTTACTGGAGATGCCCACACTTGTCTTTATTTAGCATGCCCACAATTGTCATTGCCTTTCTTATCGTGCTCTCAAGTTGAGCCATAAGATGCTTGCATTGTCTTTGAACCCACAAGCATGGTGGTTCCTCACGCCATGCCCTCATTTTTCTTTTTGATGCCCTTATTAAATAACTTCAGTGATGCCCGCGATACCTCTTCCAGGATGCCCGCATGAGGGTTTACAAGATGCCTGTATCTCAGTCACGGTGTATCATGCCCACTCTGTCATAACACATGCAACCATCACGTTTTCCATCCAAAGTTTACTTTTGATTTTCATGCCTGCAAGCATAAGCTTGCTTGGCATATTGCCATGTCATCTTTGCGTGTCTTCATTTGGTCCATCTGCACCTTCTTCAAAACACTTATGACATCAATGACAACAATTTGCCAACACATTGGTGCTACTTTTTGGATGCAAAACATTGCAAATATGTTTCAAGACACTTGTTGATTGCTTTTGTTTGGCCATCCATTTGGGGATGATAAGATGTGCTCATTTGCAACTAAGTGCCTTGTAGTTTAAATAGTTATTGCTAAAACTTGCTGGTGAATATGGTATCACGATCTGAGACATGGAGGTAGGCATGCCATGGAGTTTGAAATCTGGTCTAGAAAAATATGGACAACTGTTGCCTGGTAAATGGGTGTTGGAGAGCACAAAAATTATTTTTTGGATGCAAAACATCGCAAATATGTTTCAAGACACTTGTTGATTGCTTTTGTTTGGACATCCATTTGGGGATGATACGATGTGCTCATTTGCAACTAAGTGCCTTGTAGCTTAAATAGTTATTGCTAAAACTTGCTGGTGAATACGGTATCACGATCTGAGACATGGAGGTAGGCATGCCATGGAGTTTGAAATCTGGTCTAGAAAAATATGGACAACTGTTGCCTGGTAAATGGGTGTTGGAGAGCACAAAAATGAGCATATTTGGAAAGTCTATCAACAAACACCATGATGACAGATTTGTTACATGATTTTGGAAGACCAATAATAAAATCCATGGAAATGTTGGTCCAAATGGTGGTCAGTATTGGCAATGGTTGCAGTGCCCTAGGAATCTTCATTGACTCACCCTTGTTCCTTTGGCAAGTGTCACATTCTGCCACAAAAGTAAGGAGATCCTTTTTCATGCCTTCCCAGAAGGAGCACCTAGCATGTGCATAAGTTTTCTGAAATCCAGAGTGACTTATGATAGGAGATGATTGCAACTTTGTTAACATTGTCTATTTTAGAGCAGAATTAGGTACGAGGAAAAGGTGACCTTTTATACCGCAATGTGTCTTGCTGCCAAGTGTAGCCTGTGGGAGGGTTGGGATCTTCCTGGAGTCACTTGATGAGCTGAGATGCAACAACATTGGTTAGTCATTCTTGTCATGCTTCTTCTAACCATTCAGGCATTGGAGAGGATAAGGAAAAGAGGGATCACTCTTCCTCATGTTTCCTTGGCAATGCATTTTCCACAACATTGTCTTTTCCCTTTTTGTTGATGATCTAAGCAATCATATGCAAACATCTTGGTGATCCATTTATGTTGCTTTGGGGATGACACCTTTGTACCAAAAAATACTTCAGGTTGTGGTGACTTGTCTTAATCTGGAAGCGTCGCCTTCTGAGATAGGACCACCATGTGTTAACTGCATGTAAGATGGCCATCATTTCTTTCTTGTAGGTAGACTTGCCCAAATTCTTGTCACACAACTTCTTATTGGTGAATGCTAAGGGTCTTCCTTGCATTAAAACTGCAGCCAAACCTTTTCTGGAAGCATCACATTCCAATACTAAAATCTCAGTATAATCAAGCATGACTAAGACTGAGGTAGTGCACATGGCTTGTTTTAAAACCAAGAATGCTTGTTTTGTATCTTTCTTCCATGCAAAAGCATTTTTCTCGAGTAGGGTTGTTAAAGGGGTTACAATTTTATCATAGTTCTTCACAAACTTTCTATAGTGGCTCATAAGGCTTAAAAACCTGCATAATATTTCCAAGGTTTTAGGGTGGGGCCATTCTTGCTTTTCCACAATCTTCTTGGGGTCCATTCTTGCCCCTTCTTATTTGATAGTGTGACCAAGTATTCGATCTCTGAGACCCCAAAAGAACATTATCAGTGTTTAATGAACAACTGATGGTCTTGAAGGAGTTGTAAGGCGTTATCAACATGTTGTGCATGGGCATCCCAAGTTTTACTGTATATCTAGATGTCATCAAAGAAAACCAACACAAAATCACGAAGATATGGCCTCAAATTTAATTCATGAGGCTCTGAAAGGTAGAAAGGGCATTACAAGGTCCAAAGGGCATTACGCAAAAGTCATAATGGCACCCTAAACGAAGGTCGAGTTGGTGAAAAATTTGGCACCACTATTCTTGTCCAATAGATCATCAATGACTAGGATGGGAAATTTATCTTTGATGGCCAGCTTATTGAGGGCACGAAAATTAGGACACATGCGCCAAGTGCCTTCTTTCTTTAAAACCTTGACCACTAGGGATGAATACAGGCTAGTGCTGGGAGGAAAGACTCTTGCCTCTAGTAGCTCCTAAATGATCTTTTCAATTTCATCCTTTTGTGCAAATGTGTGCCTATATGGTCGTCCATTTGGTGGTTGACTTCCCAGAATTAAGGGAATACCGTGATCATGCTCTCCTCTGGATGAGGGTAAACCCTTCAGTGCCTTAAAGAACTTTTGATGTTTCTCCAAAACCCTTTGCAAGTCAGCATGGATTTTTGGTGCAATGCTATCTAGAGTTTGGATCGCATGGAAGTGAGCAATAATTCTAGAGCGGCCTTTCTTTAATAGTTTTTCCATCCAATGAGAAGTTATGATTTCAGGGAAGCTTGCTTGAAGCCCTTTGAGGGTGAGTATGAAAGTCCTGAGTAAAACTCAAGTATAATTCCTTGAAGTCCATTGTAACTGGCCCCAATGTGCATAGCCATTCCACCCCTAAAACTATATCACAACCATCCATATCTATGGGCAACATATGAGGTTTGAGATGATAGTCACCCAATTGGAGTCTCACATTTCACAATGCCGCCCACATTTCATCATCACACCATTGGATATCATAATCTAAAAGTTGGACACTGGGTGGACATAACAATGGAGTTCTTCAACCACACATTGGTGAATAAAGTTGTGGGTGTTTCCACTGTCAACCAAGACTACCACTTTGCTGTTAAGTTTTTACTTTGTTTAGCATAATAACATTAAACAATAGGATCACTGAAAGAAATACAAGCACAACAACACAAAGAACACAAAATTTCTCTCGGGGAAACCACAAGGGAGAAAACCCTAGCAAAATTTCCTCAATATAGAATTCACCAATACAAGATAAAAGCCCCAAGACAAAACAACTCCTCTCCTTCACCAACGAATCTCTCTCTCTCTCTCCCATGCGAGCTTGAGCGAGTGAGATGAGTGATACAAATGAGCAATTCAACCTCCTATTTATACTAAACAAGTGACCTGAGCTTTTTACTAATTATGTCGGCTTGACTCACCTAACTGGGCCGACCCGTACACTTTACAATAAAATATTCTTTTCTAGATATTTCCAGTCCGACTTAATATTTAGGGTTTACATTGAATCTTTCAATGACTCTTACATTATCAATTACATCAATGACATCTTCCGAAGGAGAAATACAATAATACAATAGACAAGTACATTTAGAATATCTTCCGCAGTTACATTTCTTTAAGACTCCCTCTTAACTAGGAAGGTATTCTGCGGGCAACATCATCAACATCAACAATTGTCCAACTGACTGGTGAAACTCTATATGTCGTAGGAAGTTTTTTGGAACATCATCATATGTCTGGGCCATCATCAACACCATCTGCTGGAATATCGCCATCAACATCATCATCATCGTCAACAAGAATTTGCTGGAACATCAACATCATCTGTTGGAATATCACCATCGGCATCATCATCATCATCATCATCGATAATAATTTGCTGGAACATCAACATCATCTGCTGGAATATCACCGTCAGCAAGAGTTTGCTGGAACAACATCATCATCAGTATATGAATACTGGAACAACATCATCAATCATCAATAAGCAAGTACTGGAACATCATCAATCATCAGTAAGAAAATACTAAAACAACAACATCAATCATCAACATGTGAATGTTGAAACAACAACATCATCATCTGCAACACGGAGCTGGAACATCGTCATCATCATTTGCAGCTCGGAGCTGGAACATCATCATCATCTTCAGTACAGAGTTGAAGTATCATCATCATCACATCAGTATAAAAATTGATACATCAACAACAACGACAACACGATGCTGGCTCATTAGCATAAAGCTGGAATAACATCATCATCGTCAAGAACTCAATGATGGAGCAACATCATCTATGACAATAGAATGAGGCAGGTGCATCAACAACCAACATGATCCTTTCGGAATTACAGGATCGAGTTCAACACAGGTGATCCTTCCTTTCGGAATTACAGGATCATGGACAATCCTTCCTTTCAAATTTACGGGATTCGGTCCAACACTGGTGATCCTTCCTTTCGGAATTACGGGATCATGCACAATCCTTCCTTTCGGAATTACGGGATTCAGTCCAACAACACTGGTGATCTTTCCTTTCGGAATTACGAGATCATGGACAATCCTCCCTTATGGAATTACGAGATTTAGTCCAACAACATTGGTGATCCTTCCTTTCGGAATTACGGGATCATGGACAATTCTTCCTATCGGAATTACGGGATTCTAGCCCAACAACACTGGTGATCCTTCTTTTCGGAATTACGGGATCATGGACAATCCTTCCTTTCGGAATTACGAGATTCTATCCCAACAACACTGGTGATCCTTCCTTTCAGAAGTACGGGATCATGGACAATCCTTCCTTTTGGAATTACGGGATTCTAGCACTGGTGATCTTTCCTTTCGGAATTACCGGATTCTATCCCAACGACACTGGTGATCCTTCCTTTTGGAATTACGGGATCATGGACAATCCTTCCTTTCGGAATTACGGGATTCTAGCCCAACAATACTGGTGATTCTTCCTTTCAGAATTACGGGATCATGGACAATCCTTCCTTTCAGAATTACGGGATTCTACTCCAACAACACTGGTAATCCTTCCTTTCGGAATTACGGGATCATGGACAATCCTTCCTTTTGGAATTACGGGATTCTAGTCCAACAACACTGGTGATCCTTCCTTTGAGAATTACGGGATCATGGACAATCCTTCCTTTTGGAATTACGAGGTTCTAGTCCAACAACACTGGTGATCCTTCCTTTTGGAATTACGGGATCATGGACAATCCTTCCTTTCGGAATTACGGGGTTCTAGACCAACATCTATGGTGCTCAGACAATCCTTCCTTTCGGAATTACGGGACCTAGTCTTTACAGAGCTACCACTACAGCACACTGGACGATCCTTCCTTTTGGAATTACGAGATCATTGTCCACCACTCACATCTTAAACAATCCTTCCTTTCGGAATTACGAGATTTTAGTCTAAGGATCAACATTTAAGACTATCCTTCCTTTCGGAATTACGGGAACATTGTCTGAGGATGATCAGTCCCAACTGTGCCACCATAGTATTATCAGCACTACTCCCCCTTTCGAGGGAAGTGCTTATGGACTCTACACCAAGCTTGTCACGGAAGTGCTCAAACTTCACACGAGAAAGAGGCTTAGTCAACACATTTGCAACTTGCTCATCTGTGCTCACATATTGGAGCTATACAACGCCCTTCTGTGTTAATTTTTAGTGGAGCTGCGAGACCCATTCTCAGAGAGAATGGTACCCTAGTCAGTTAACTGGGGTTCCTGGTCAAGTTAACCAGGCAGAGTAATGTGTAAGACCCTAGAAGGTACCCTAGGGCCCCCAGCTGTCTCCTGGGGTTCTTGGTCGAGGACCAAGCAGATGGATGCCATGGCAAAGTCCCTAGCATGTGGCTAGGGCCCCTATTTGTCTCTAGGGTATTCTGGTCAAGAACCAGATGGTTTCTTGGTCATGATGACCAAGCAGATCCTGCAGGTTGAGACAGAGACTTCCTAGGTCCTGCAGATGGTTGATCAACATTTAGCCTAGGACTGAATGCTCAGCTTGAGGCTGAGGACCATTCTCTGGGAGAATGGAGAACCTGGTCATGGACCAGATGGTTGATCAACATGTCCCAATCTACGACTGAGGCTCAGCCTTGGGCTGAGAAGCCATTCCTTGAGAATGGAGGCACTTGGTCAGTTACCAAGATTATGATGTGTGATGCCCTCGTCTCCTAGGTCTTCGAGATGGATGAGTTGGTTGGTCTTCTCAAGGGACTGGCCACCCCTTGTGGAAGCTACTAACATTTGACCTAAGGAGCAGTTGAGAGGACCACATGATCACATCATCTGTGTGAACCCTTCCTTATACAATGATGATGAACTTTCAGGTTATATGGAACATTTGTACATTTGAGAGAGAGATGACTGGTTGTACCTTTCCACCTTGGGTGATTTACTTTTGGTCCTTGTACCTTGTTGTTTATTAATCTTGGACTCTTGTGGCACCCTGTATTTTGATTTGTGGTAAATAGGGTCATTGACCCATCTTTTATTTATACCACCCTTGTTGTTTGTCCACTTTATGAGGTTCTTTTATTTTTATCTTTTATTTATTTATTTTTATATATTTTTGTTTTTATCTTTTATTTTTATTTTACTTTATTTTTACTCTTTACTTTTATTTTATATTTTTGAGACTTTATTATTTTTTGGTACACACCCAAGTCTCTTTATTTCTTTTTATTATTATTATTTTATAATTTTATTTTATTTTTCTAAAAAGTGGTACCATCCTAATTTATTTTATATTTTTGAGACTTTATTATACACACCCAAGTCTCTTTATTTCTTTTTTTTATTATTTTATAATTTTATTTTATTTTTCTAAAAAGTGGTACCATCCTAATTTGTCGGAACTTTAATTAAATTAAGGTTGGAACATTCTAACATATCTTACTCCTATTTAATATGAAGATTTATCTTCATTTTAAGACATGCTCTTATGCTATCACAATCTGGCAATTTCACGGATCCTTTTTTTTTAAGTGTGTTTACAGTCTCACTCTTTCCGGGGTCACTTCCTCACGGGTTCTCTCTTCACTGTCAGCCTGTTTACGGGGTCACTTGCTCACGGTTTCTCTCTTCATTGTCAGCCTGTTTACGGGGTCACTTGCTCACGGTTTCTCTCTTCATTGTCAACTTGTTCACGGGCTCACTTTCACGGTCTCTCTCTTCACCGTCAGCCTGTTCACAGGCTCACTTTCACGGGTTCCTTTCATTGACGGGTTCACGGTTCTGCTGTGCAGCTGTTCCACGACCTGCTCCTCTACCCTTTCTCCACGGGTCTGCTCCACGCAGCATCCTTCACGGATTTGCTGCTCAGTTTGCTTCTCTGCCTTTCTCCACGAGCCTGCTCCTTCACGGGGTTTTATTCTCTGTGCTATTAATCTAATAAAAGAGCTGCTGGTTGTATTGGAGGCTTGATGCCTGGGAGTTTATTTTTTGTGAAGACAGTGATCTTTTATTCAACCAGCCTGTCCTGAGTTTCTCAGTTTTTATGCTGAGATTTGTTTTTGTATGAGTGCAGAGATTGATGCCTGGGAGTTTATTTTGGTGAAGACAATGATCTTTTATTCAACCAGCCCGTCCTGAGTTTCTCAGTTTTTATGCTGAGATTTGTTTTTTGTATGAGTGCAGAGATCTTACCTGGGTCTGATTTATTTGTTGAGACTTTGATTGGGATTAATTTTATAAGTTGTAATCAGACCCTCCTATACTGAGTCTTGTTTGACAGTCACTGTGTTCTTGACTGTCTTTGACTATTTGACTGTATCTCAACCTGTCTCTCTCTCTCTCTGGTTTGTACTACCCTCTTGTAGGGTCTGATAGTTTCCAGATTTGACTGGCTTCTCTGAGGCACAGTGTTTACTGAAAGTAAGTAATTCTTCTGAGTATTTTATAGGAAGGGTCCCACACACAGGTAAGTATCTTCTCTTTTATTATTAGTTATTCTACGTTACATGCTACTGAAGATTAACTTAGCACAGTGACCTAACGGGTAGTGTTAAAAGTACTTTAACACAGTGACCTGAGAGTGCTAAAGACATGAAATTTATGTTATGATAGTTTTTACTACTGCACTGTTTAATATTCGATATTTGTAAATGTTTATTAAATATATTTTCTGCATTAGAATATGATGAATTGTTATTTTTCTGTACAAAACCCTAACTTGACAAAATTTCAACATTCTGCACCATATCTCAAATATGTATAGCCGTCCAGTCTGAAGTCATGATCTCTAGTATAACTGTGATCATAATATATCGTACCTTTTAGGTACCTCATCACATGCTTTGCAGCTACAAGGTGAACACGTCTGGGCTCAACCAAATACTGACTTAAGGTGTTCATGACAAAGCAAATATTCGTCCTGCTATTCATCAGATACATCAATGACCCAATAATCTGCTTGTATAGTGTCTCATCCACTAACTAAGCATCAGACAACAACTTCAAATTTGTATCCATGGGTGTGGCCATGGCTTTACACTCCAACATATCAAATCTTTTTCAAGATTTCTACTGCATACTTCCTTTGGTTAAGGAAGATTCCTTCTGGGCTCTGCCATACTTCAAGACCTAGAAAATAATGCATCAAGCCAAGGTCTTTCATCTCAAATTTTGCAGTGAGCTTCTTCTTTCATCGGTTCTGCAACTCTGAGAGCTACATCTTTTTCATATACTTCTTCAAGCTGGCACATGTGGTTCTTTGTAGAGAATTCTGAATTCTGGAGGTTACTCGATATATGATTCTACTTTAATTACACCATCTGTCTAGTGTAATACTCATCATTTGCCACTAAGGCGACGTCTTGCCATAGTCGACTCACTCTTACTTTGTTTATCTGTAGTATGCTTGATTTTAAAGTCTTCTTGAATGTCATCGTCACTTGTTCTTCGGAACAAGTCTCATCATTATTCTCTTGTAGGAGAGTATACACGATCTTTCCTACAAGTTAAATTTAGTTTCGTGATTAGAAACATTTTAGAAAAACAATTCTTATGTATAAAAACATAGGTCACACTATCATGCAACTATCTTAGCCAATGCTTCAACACAACATTCATCCATATCCCGTATTCATACGGTAAATTTCTATATGCCTTCCATCTCTACCAGAACATTATTAAGAGCGTGCACTACTCCGAATATGTCAGCAAAGAGGTTTCATTCTAGATAAGTAGCAATGGAATCTTGTACAACAATGTAGGCCACTTACCCATCACATGCATATCAATGCAAACATTCTAACATGCATAATACACATCCTAAATCTAGGAACATAAATATATACACAACTGGACAATACAAGAAATGACAATTCAAATACTTATCTTTGTTTGTTTGGTAGGATCTCCCTGGTCTCCTTGCAAGATTCTTTAACAGTGTGCTCCACTCCATCATCTAATTCTAAGGACCTGTTCCTTTCTTTCTTATGACCGACAATGCTGAACAAGTCTTCTATACTACAAATCACAAGGACTCATGGTCCTAGCTATTAGGGGTGATTCTGCATGCCCCTTCAATTTGTAGAGTCCTCCTTCTTCAATTTCAATCACAATTGCATCCCTTCTTATCCAATGCTGAGATAGATAGGAGGTTCTTTGATCTTGTCTCCAATAACTTCTAATTGTTCTTTGATCTGAGATACTCTGGTGAAATATGAATGCATAGTCTCAAACTTCTGAACTTTCACACCCTTGAGTTGATTTCTCAAGGTCATCTTTTTGTTAATATTATTTCCTTCAAACACACTGGTCAAGGCATCAAATATTTCTTTTGGTCTTCTTTGATGACACTTGAGGGATCAAGTGATCTTTGATAGTCAGCTATGATCCTCTTACCCTTGATCATATTCTTCTTGTGTTTTGCTTTGGCCTCATCTCCCTTTGGTTCTTTAACTTCTTCTTTTATGAAGCCTTCTAGGTCATGTTCTTCAAGAATGAGCATGACCCTATATTTCCATGCCCTGGAGTTCTCAACTCCCTCAAGCTTCTCATCAAGCTTGGTAGTGTTTGTCATTTTGATAATATGAGAATCTTAAATGGAAATAGTACTTACTTGCGAAATTGCTTCCCCAAGAACTGCTTCTGGCTTGACCTAGGGTTTGACAGAGAAACCCTAATTTTTCAACTTTGATATCTTGAGAAACTGATTGGAGGAAAATATGTGCCTCCCCAAGGCGAGTTAGGCAAAGTACTCCTTTTCCCAAATCTGTGGACAAGACTACAAAATATTTGATGCCCTAGTTTCTTCAATTTCTACTACATATTTGTCTGGTCTTAATTCTGATGTATCTTCAAAATTTCTGCTCCTGAAGGTCTGAAACTTCGTTTTGTGATAGTCTGATCTGTCCTCTATCCAAGCCCATAGGTTAGAGCAAGATTGGATTCACCAAGTGGAACTTATGCTAAGTTTCCCAAGATGACATGTTTATGGAATGTTTCAGTATATCGAAATTGTACGGACTTCCACGTGCCACTGTTTCATCTTTGGGTTCTGAAAATCGCACCAGAGAAAATACAGTCCGTGCCCTTTCTGGAACATCTTACGGAATTCGATTTGGATATTCCTAGCCCGAGATATAGCATTTCTTTCAAGGTCACCTTTTTAAAACTAAATTTTGGAGGAGGTTGGAACCCTAATTTGCATGGATCATATCTCCTAAAGTACAACGAATATGAGGCTAAAACTTGCACACAAGGTACATGGAAATTTAATCTTTAGCCTGTCCAAGTTTCAGATCCTGAACCTTCGCCAAAAGTGATTTATAGCGAAAATGCCAAGATGACTAGTTTCTTAAAATGGAAACCCTAGGCAACAGCTGCACAATGTTTTCTTTCAGGCCTGCTCTGAGACCATGTTACGTTTTTACTTTGTTTAGCATAATAACACTAAACAGTAGGATCACTGAAAGAAATACAAGCACAACAACACAAAGAATACAAAATTTCTCTCGGGGAAACTAGAAGAGAGAAAACCCCGAAAAAACTTCCTCAATATCGAATTCACCAATACAAGATAAAAGCCCCAAGACAAAACAACTTTTCTCCTTCACCAACGAACTTCTCTCTCTCTCCTATGCAAGCTTGAGTGAGTGAGATGAGTGATACAAATGAGCAACTCAACCTCCTATTTATACTAAACAAGTGACTTGACCTATTTACTAATTAGGTCAGCTTGACTCACCTAACTAGGCCGACCTGTACACTTTACAATAAAATATTGTTTTCTCGATATTTCCAGGACGACCTAACAGTTAGGCTTTACATTGACTCTTTCAATGATTCTTACATTATCAATTACATCAATGACATCTCCCGAAGGAGAAATACAATAGTACAATAGACAAGTACATTTAGAATATCTTCCACAGTTACATTTCTTTAACATTTGCAGTGATTGATGTAACCTAGAAGTTCCAAGGTTTGCGCAATGTCACAAGGTTCGGGTTCGGGTTTGGGTTCGGCGACCTTCAGGTTCGATTCGGGTTCGGATTTTCCTATGAGGTTCGGATGGGGTTCGACATAGGTTCGTCTATATACATTTTTTAAATTTTAAATATTTTATAAAATTAACCTTTCTAATATATTTTTATATTGTGTAAATAAAAAATAACATTTAATACAATTATATATAAAAAAAAAATTACTATTTACTATACTTAATACCTAGATTAAAACATTTAATATTTAAGATTATAAAGTGTATGCAATATAATGTATAATACATATAAATAAATAAAGTTACCATTGATTATACACTAGTCTAAAATAACTTAAACATTTGATATAAATATATTATAACTTTATATCCATTAAATATATTATAACTTTATATCCATTAAAAATTGAATGTGGTCTCGATTTGGAATAACCGCGAGGGCACAGGCTTGGCACAACTTGTCGGGAAGACCTGTCCATAGCCTCGACGCCGGTTCCTCGACAACTTACTGGAAAACCTGTCCGTAGCCTCGACGCCGTTCCTCGACAACTTACCGGAAAATCTAAAGTCGTGGATCGTGGGATCGGAAGACCATTCGCACGCCGCACAATGGCACAACAGTTCGGTACAATGGCACAATAGTTGGAACAATCGTGGATCGTGGGAGTCCCGGAGACAGCCAGATAGATCGCAGAACCTGAGTTGGAAAGAAATCGCTAAAGGATGAAGAAAAACCCTGAATTTTTTTTTTTTGAGGTCGGCTTTGAAGTTCATCGAACCCAAACGAACTTAAATTTTTTTTTGAGGTTCGGCGAATTTCGAACCTGATGGTTCAGGTTCGCCGAACCCCGTGACTTAGGGTTTGCGGGATTGAAATACTGGATAAAGCATGAAGAGATATGAGTGGTTCTTCTTAATGGACTTTGGGTTCCATTTCTTCTTGCATGGGAGGAGTTTGGTTGACAACCCCAAATTGAGTGGTATTTTCCATAATGATGTCCTCAGAATCTATACGAGTGATCACATCAATTTGAAATTACTTTTGGTCTTTACATTGCCAACCTAGAGCAACATACATAATAATAATAAATAAATAGAAATAACAATAAATAATAATGATAATAATAATAATTAATTATTAATATTAACAATTAATGACTAATGAAAGGACACATCCCATCTAAAAGACATGACCTATTGAAAGGACATGACTTACCATTATGACCAATCAATGCTATAAATACACCATCACAAGGTCATTGTATATCATCTCATATTTTATTCACTATCTATATATATATATATATTTGTCCATATGGATTATAACTTGTCTTATTTAAATTGGATATTCAATTATTGAATTACTGTTCGTATTCAAGAAATGCATATTGTTCGTTTCATTTGGTATCAGAGTTTTGTGTCGGTTTGGCCTTTGGCCATATCTCTTAGACCTTGTCTGACCTAGCTTTTGTGCACACTCATCAATTTTCAGAGTTTCTTTGGTTTTACTTGGTCTTTGACCACAATTGGCTTTTGGCCATTTTCATAATTTTTTTGAAGAAAAAATTACTCTAAAAAATTTAAAGAGAAATCCACTGCCAATTTCAAGGAATAGAATATCGTTGTTTTTTCTATAGAAATAATACAATGGTATCAGAAATAATACATTGGCTACAAAAATAATACATTGGTATAGAGCCACAAGTTAATAAAAATATTGGAGAAAGATAATCGATAGTTGCCATTAAAGCACTGTTAATACTGCTGCCATGGGAAATTGATAAAAGTTTGTAAGCAATAGGCGTCAATATCTTAGAAGTCTATTCATTGTCAAACACAATTGTTCAAGCCTCTACAGTAATAAATTGTTAAGGAGTTGTTATCACACCATAGTAGCTGGGCTACTATTCTTGCTGAGTAGATATCTGCACTTTTCAGAGCTGTGCTTTTACAGAGATCAGTTATGATGAGCAGAGTTATTTGAGATCACTCACAGATCAAAGCAGTATACATATTAGATATTGAGTAGACCTTGTGCCAAGGTTGAGCCTTGAGAGCTTAGATTTGATGACTGATGTGACCTTTTGTTTCATACAGTTTCAGTTCAGTGCCTAGAGTTTTGGATGCTATTATTGCAACAGTGTTTCAGTTGCTTATGGATGATGATTATTGATATGATATGATGTGACCTATGGACTTCTGATTGTTATCATAGATTATTATCTTGTTCTTTTAGTCATCTTCATAGCACTGACTTGGTATATGACTCATGATGTGGCAGTACTATCTAAATAATAAAATGAAGTATCTTGGATGATTTTATAAAACATAAAACTGGATGTATTACTTGCACTCTAAGGTTTTCTGACAATACTCATTGGTTTCATTACCCTCCTGTGAGCATGGACATGGTCTTTCATGACATCTTTGTTTGCTAGCCTAGGCACCACATTCACTTGACTCCATCCATCCATGAACTTTCTTATTTTGGCTTTCACCTTGACTTGCCTTCTTGATTGCTTGATATGGAGGACCCCCCCATTTCTACCTCTGTGTTGGACCGCATCCACGTTTGTTTTGCGTCTCGTCTCTGAGTTGGTGGCAGAACTTACCTTTGGTGAGTTGGATTTTATGCCTAGATCACTCTAGTCGGTTCTCCCGATGTTTGGCTTAGCACGGAATTCCCTTTAGTCACATGAGTTGTTGTTGGCTAAAACTGAAAGCACATGTACTACTTATATTGGAAATCTATTATGAAAGCCTGTGAACTTAAAATTCTAGAATGTGTTTTTCAACACACGTGAATAAAGGCTAAAGCAATGAACTGCTAAAATACCCCGCGAAGGGTATAGAAAGGTTTGAAAAGCAATGGTTAAACAAATGCTATATCTAAATATTGTTGACCTCATAAATATAAATATGCCCCAGATGCAAGCTGCGATTAGTTGTGCTTTTTAGCGCATGTGAAATCCCAGAGGGGTCATATAGGCCAAAAAGGCCATGGAAATGAAATGAATGATCCTAATGAACCTGGATCAACTTGATGTAGACATGATGCCTAAGTTGAATAAACACTCTCTAAACAACTTATCCATTTGTGAGGCACTGCCATTCCCTTTGTTATTTTGTCTAGCACAGAGTGTAGCTTCCCCTCTCCCCTTCCAAAGTGTCACTTAGTTGAGTTGAGCAAGTCATCCCTTTTTGCCTAGCCTTCTTTTTAGCCTTCACCCTTTGCTAGCAGTTAGGCCACGTCCATTGGATGAGTATGTCTTTAAAGCTTTTTTGCAAGTAAAATATAAACAATGATGAAATATATATGTATTAACTGCCACTAAATGATGTTTATACTTTAAGTTAAGTTGTGAATATGATTAAAGGAACATGTCTTGATCTTTTGTTATAATCTAGTCTTTGGTTGCATTTTGACCTAGTCAAACATAGTTTGACCATGGTCATTCTTGGGATCCGTGATGAGATGGACCACACGTGCTTATTGATGTTGATCTATGGTTCCACGTACACCTATTTGATGATTGCATATGTTGGACATATGCTTCTGATGATGATTGATGCAGTGGGTCAGTTTTATTATTATTTCTAGATCATCATATTTTACACTGTCCGGGTATGTTGGACCCTACAAATGACCCCATAGGTCATCTTATGATGTATGAGTACTCATCTCTAGTATATTTGTGTCCACAGTGGCTACATGAGGTCTTTTACTGCATGTCTCTCTCAGATTTTGAGGACAGGATTTGATCATTTGTGTTACTTGGACATGTCATAGACTTATATTTTATATTATTGTGCCATGGGGACATGCTAGTGAAGGATATTAATGCCTCCTAGCCCCACCATGTGCTCCTAGTGTCTTGTCCATGTCATATGTTGTGGCTGCATGTCATATAGCCACCCTTTAGGTGTGACGTCACCCTCCTTAGAGACATTTTAGGAATGACGTCACCCTCCTTTTGCGTGATCCATGTGATATTATGTATTGGCTCATCTTAGCCATTGATTAGATTGTTATATCTTTTGATCTCAACCACTACTTTTAAAAAGTGGTTTTGTGGTTTAGGGTTTTGGTCTTTATTATCCTATAAAAGGAGGAGACCCCCCTATTGTAAAGGCACCTTTGGAGCTCTTGAAGATTGGAATAGAATACTATTTTGTGGATCTACTTCTCTTGTCTCGATGGATTCTTTTGCAAGTTGAATATACAGTATTTTCTCTATGTATTATTTGTGGATCGTGGGCTACTAGTTTTTTTTCTACAGGGAGGCCGAATTGATGAGGAGGAGGGCGATTTGAAGGAGGCTATTGTTGGGGGAACCCACATATCTTCTCTTGGGTTGATCTTTGTGACAGGGAGTATCATTATTGTATCTTTGTGACATAGTTGATGCTTTCTATTACATCTCTTCATCATTTTCATAATTCTTTTACTTGGCTTGTTTCTAACTTGATCTTGTCTTGTAGGAGGAGGACGATTTGGCTATCCTTGGAGGAGGACTTTTTGGCTTGGAGCACTAGATCTCACTCTTGAATATACACATAGGGGGATTGCCATCAATTTGCAAAGTGGCCACAAGCAATTGAGGTATGTTCTACAAGGTATGTACCTAGATCCATTCATTCTTCTTCATTGGTCATCAAACCCTCATAATCAAAACCCTCATTTTACATTTTTCTAGATCTACTTGGATCTAGCTTAGCTTTGGGGATAGCCTTTAAAACCCACCTCTATAGCATCCATGACAATTCGGATCTAGTTTGTTGGTGATTGGCCTCCATTTGACCCACTTCCCAAGGCACCTAGCCCTCCTTGAGGCAATTCGCACTCCTTGAAGAAGGCTAGTTTGGCTAGTTCCTTGACATGGGTAGGTGAGATCCCACTTGATTTGGATAGATAAACCTTGATAACCTACCCCAGTGCTTCACCTTGTTGATTTTCACCTTGTGGGCCCCATTCCTCATTTTGAGGGTTGAGCCCCACTTGGGTCACTTGGTGATGCATTTTCAATCTCAGATCTATGGAGATCTAGCAAGCATTTGGATTTGATAATCTAAACCCACCTTGTTAATTGCCTTAACTTTCCCGATCTATAATTTGGTGGAATTTGGACTCCTTTTGCCCCCTCAATTTAAGGCACTAGTCTCCCTTGGGAAAATTGCACTCCTTGGGTTAGTGGTCTTTTGCTAGATCCCATATGTAGGTGATGCCTCTTTCATCTTGAAATCATAGATCCATCCTTTGCATATCCCTTAGTACCATTTTTACCTCTAACTTGACCTTGTGGGCCCATTTGAACCATTTTCCAGTTTTTAAGGAGTGGGCTCCACTTGTGTAATTTTCATGGTACTAGATCTCTTTAGATCTATCTAAACCTCATAAGTGGCCCTAGTCATTCATTGGTTGAAACATTTGTCACCCCTTAAGCCTCTTCAACCACACTTAAACCAATGTTACATGGGAACACGTGCCCAAGGGTAGGAAACGTGTTTCCACGTCCCCACACGTTTCGAAAACTTGGAAACTCCATTGGAATCATTTCCCCCACGTCCCCGCTTGAAGGAAACTCAAGGAAACACATAAGGGAAACGTTTCCCTCCTAAAAATGGCATCCCCACGTTTCCTTTGACAAGTTTTTACAAAAAAAAAAAAAAAATGATAAAGGGCCACACTGCCCACTATCTTCCTTCTCAGTAGCCTCGATTTCATTTCGCTGTCCAGTATGGTTGTGTTTCCGAATTTGTTTTATCAGTTATAGCTTATGTATATTTGTATTTCATTTTATTTCACTTGATGTATGTTGTAAATTTGTATTAATCTTTAGATTATAAAATTAAAGACTTTAATGACTTATGCTTCAACTTTCAATTTTTATGTATTCTAATATAAATTTGGTAGTTCTCCTGTTGGTAGTTCTCCTGGTGGGGTCCCCTATGCTGAAGACCTCGACGTACCCTTCGATGTTTCCTAAAATTTGGGGGGGGGGGTACTTCTGCATATGTCGTTTCTGCGTTTCCTCTCCCGCGTCCCGGAAACTTGGGGGAACATTGACTTAAACCCTTGGGTCCACTTAACTTTCATAGATCTAACTCACCATTAGTCTCCTTGATTTACTCTACACATTTCCCTAGGAACCTTTGGGTTAACTAGTCTTCATTGATTGGCTAGGGTCTCTCCCTTGATCTTGATTAGTCTTGATCTAAAGTGAAGAGTGCCTCGGTTGACGTGACTCCCAACTTGCATTGGGAATCGTGGCATCTCTTGGGTCACTTCTTTAGTTGTCCAACACCTCTACCATCCTGGATGGGATACGTTTAGGGACAACTACAAGTTGTGTGATAACAGGAGTGTTGGGTTGTAAATTTAGAGTCGTCATTGTAACAAACCACAAAAAGAGAACTTCCGTCCACAGGAAATCACAACCGATAGTCTGACACCAAATCGAGACACGGAGACATTGTAATCAGTGCTGCATTAACTACTGCCATTGTGTTGAGTATAACAATCCGTGAAGCATTTTCGACGAACCATGTATAAGTCGCGACTTTTTTGTACAGGTTAAATTGTTTTATTCTGACTTATCCATGGTAATATTAGTCCATATGTGCCAATACAAAATTAGGTGATGTTAAACTTATACACAAGTTATAATATGAATCAAACATTTTATAATATAGATAAAAAAGAGACATCACCACAATAAAGCGTTTCTCTTATATTGGTATTATATCAAGGGTTTGAGATGATATAAATAGGGTACACTTTTATGTGCAAGGAAATATTTATATAAAAGGGATTCAATCTTAAGTATATTAAGAAAGTTATTATTGAAGGAAGTCAGTGAAGCACATTATTTTCGTGAGACTTTTGCACTGGTATACCAATTAATTATTGAGTTAGAAATTGGGACTATGAATTCCACAAAAGATCCAACATTTTGGACTAAATGTCCTTGTTGTAAAGGGGATTTTAAGTATCTCTCGTCATTTAAAATGAAATGCTCAGTTGCCACCAATGTTGAAAAAGTACGCATCGGCAAAAAGTCGGCAAGGGTCCTGATACAACTTATCAACAACATCGACGAAAAAATCAGGAAGATTTGGCAAAAGTTGGCAAACATTAAAAAATACAAAATACATTATTTTTTTCTTCAGAATTTTTAACATATAAAGCAACAATAACATTAGATAAACACATTGGAACATAAATATGGAGAAAGCACTGATATATATCATCATCAAGTAGTCATGCCAAATTTAAAATGATACATCAAAGTCGATACTGAATCTTGAAACATCATAGTTGTCCAATCAAGGACTCAAGAGTAGATAACCAATACAAAATGACATCACATATATAAATGTATTTGAGGAAAACTAGCAACTAGCTATCTACTATCAATGCCCTCTTCCCCTTTAACGGGAAAAGGTCATGGGTCCTTTGTCAGACCTGCCCCTAGCACTAGTAGTAGCAGCAGAAGGCCTTGGCCCTGCATCTAATATCGGACGATGGGTGATGGATGAGGGACTAGCTGTATCAATCAATGTAGAAGGTGGTGGCGATGCTAGCACATCACCCTCCGTGGTGTCTTCGACCTCCTCCTCCTCCTCCTCCTCATCCTTCTCCTCCTCCTTCCGTTCCTTTGTCTCTAGCCATGTAAGTGACTCCTCCATGATAGGAGTCTCAATCTCCACCTTCCACTTAGACAATATATCAATATTGTGTAAGGAGATGGCATCCGTATCTTGTTCTTTCTCTATCTGTCTCATCCATAAACAGAGATTGTAATGGACGTAGACCAAGTCATTGAGACGTGTGAACTCCAACCTGTAAGAGGGTAATAATTTTTTTTATGAGTTTGGAGGTTCAAAAAATAATAAATTATAATATGTTAGAGCATAGAGGATGATAGATTCATAAATTACATTAAATGCAATTGATTTATTGAAATTCAAAGCTTTTGCATCTCTTTGCCTATATTTTTTGAAACACATTCCAATTCCGCTCACATCCTGAAGTGGTACATGTTTGGCTAAGAATCTTGATGGCAAATTTCCATAAATTTGGTGTCCTTACACCATAGGTTTGCCACCAAGTAGCTACAACAAATAAGAAAGAAAGATAACTAAATTACATTTCATTGCATTGGAAAACTGAAATAGGAAATAAATAAATCATAATTCAACTTTCAAATAAAAGTTAAACACTTTAATAATTTACCTGGCATGAAATTGGTTCTGTCACGAATAACATCACCAAAGCTAAATACTCCAGTACCATCCCGATACACCTCTATCTCACGATTGATTGCATTGTGAGTCTCATAATCAAGTACCATCCTCTGAATACAAGTGAGGAGCCCCTCCAACACCTCGCCATCAAAATCAAAATTACATTTGTAGGAAAATGTAGGGTTGAGGAAGAGTGTTGCTGCATGAATGGGTCGATGAAGTATCCCGTTCCATCGACTATCAATCAACTCCCATAACAACATGTGCCTGTTGTGCCTCGGGGTACCCTTGCCCTCATAATAATTCTGGATGGCCTCTTTGGCCCTATCCATGGCCTCATACAAATAGCCCATTGCGGGCTTATCACTATCAACAAGTCTCAGAACCCTTACCAAAGGTTCACTTACCGAGCACACTTCCTCCGCTCCTTCTTAGAAGGAGTCGGTGTACACCAACTTGGCAATGGTTCTCCCATCCTCTCTCCTGTTGTAAGCACAATCACGCCACTCATCACAAACACGCATTTGCTCCAACTGAAACTGACATTGTAGCACAGACAAAGAAGTTTCTCGCCAAGACCTTAAGGACATAGTAAAATAAAAAAAACAAAAGATTAAAAGAGACATGGTAAAAAAAAAAAAAAAACAAGACCTTGAGGACAAAGTTGAAAAGCTAGAGAACATTGAAGAACATTCATGCTTAAAGGTTCATAATCAAAGTTTATTTTCCCAAGTCAATAAGCTAAAGAATGACAAGAAGTTGCTACAAAACAAGTTAGAGAAATCTACCTTTAGGGAACCCCTAATTGATAAAGTAACAATGACCAATCTCCTTGAAATATTTAATAAAGAAGTTGTTGGAGGTGAAAATTGAGACATTAGAGAATGCAACGAATACAATTCGGATTGAAATCTTACCTACCAATAAATCACTAGAAGCATCACTAAATGAGGGTTTTGAGAACATGACACCATATACAAGCATACCCTATCGTCATCTGAATTATACAGGTCATCAACGAACTAACCGAACCGAAAACAAAATCAATATGCAAAGCTAAGTAGAGATCCCACTTTGTTGACGAGAAGTTCAAGTATTGAATCCTATCATGATAGAAGTCATTGCCAAACAAAATCACAAAAGATCGAATTAGAGTTGTATGACCCTTATACAATTCAACAACTCTACTCATCACTTGGAAGATCATATCGCCTTGTGTCCTTAACAATGATGAACGTAAGAATGAAGAATCCTGAGAAGACATTACAAGCAAGAACAAAGACATAACATTTGTATGCTTTGAGGACAAAGCATTTTTACAGGGGAATGCAATATAACTGTTATCACACAATAGTAGCTGGGCTACTTTTCTTGCTGAGCAGATATCTGCACTTTCCAGAGCTTTTGCTTTTACAGAGATCAACTATGATGAGCAGAGTTTTTTGAGATCACTCACAGATCAAAGCAGTATATGTTAGACATTGAGTAGACCTTGTGCCAAGGCTGAGCCTTGAGAGCTTAGATTTGATGACCGATGTGACCTTTTGTTCCATACAGTTTCAGTTCAATGCCTAGAGTTCTGGATGTTATTATTGTAGCAGTGTTTCAGTTGGTTATGGATGATGATTATTGACATGATATGATGTGACCTATGGACTTGTGATTGTTATCATGGATTATTATCTTGTTGCTTTAGTCATCTTCATAGCATCGACTTGGTATATAACTCATGATGTGGCAGTACTATCTAAATAATAAAATGAAATATCTTGGATGATTTTATAAAATATAAAATTGGATGTATTACTTTCACTCTAAGGTTTTCTGACAATACTCATTGGTTTCATTACCCTCATGTGAGCATGGACATGGTTTTTCATGACATCTTTGTTTGCTAGCCTAGGCACCACATGCACTTGACTCCATCCATCCATGACCTTCCTTATTTTGGCTTTCACCTTGACTTGCCTTCTTGACTGCTTGATATGGAGGAATTCCCCATTTCTACCTCTGTGTTGGATCGCATCCACATTTGTTTTGTGTCTCGGCTCTAAGTTGGTGACAAAACTTACCTATTGGTGAGTTGGATTTTATGTCTAGATCACTCTAGTCGGTTGCTTCGATGTTTGGCTTAGCGCGGAATTCCCTCCAGTCACATGAGTTGTTGTTGGCTAAAACTAAAAGCACATGTACTACTTATATTGGAAATCTCTTATAAAAGCCTATGAAATAAAAATTCTAGAATGTGTTTTTCAACACACGTGAATAAAGGCTAAAGCAATGAACTGCTAAAATACCCTACGAAGGGTATAGAAAGGTCTAAAAAGCAATGGTTAAACAAATGCTATATCTAAATATTGCTGACCTCATAAATGTAAATATGCCCCAGATGCAAGCTGCGATTAGTTGTGCTTCTAGCGCATGTGAAATCCTAGAGGGGTCATATAGGCCAAAAAGGCCATGGAAATTAAATGAATGCCTTAATGAACCTGTATCAACTTGTTGTAGACATGATGCCTAAGTTGAATAAGCACTCTCTAAACAACTTATCCATTTTTGAGGCACTGCCATTCCCTTTGTTATTTTGTCCAGCATAGAGTGTAGCTTCCCCTTTTCCCGTCCAAAGTCACTTAGTTGAGTTGTTCAAGTCATCCCTTTTGCCTAGCCTTCTTCTTAGTCTTCACCCTTTGCTAGCAGTTAGGCCATGTCCGTTGAATGAGTATGTCTTTAAAGCTTTTGTGCAAGTAAACTATAAACAATGTTGAAATATATATGTATTAACTGCCACTGAATGATGTTTATACTCTAAGTTAAGCTGTGAATATGATTAAGGGAACATGTCTTAGTCTTATGTTATAGTCTAGTCTTTGGTTATATTTTGACCTAGTCAAACATAGTTTGACCATGGTCATTCTTGGGATCCGTGATGAGATGGACCACATGTGCTTATTGATGTTGATCTATGGTCCCACATACACCTTTTGATGTTTCCCTATGTTAGATATATGCTTCAGATGATGATTGATGCAGTTGATCAGTTTTATTATTTCCAGATCATCATATTTTACACCGTTTGGGTATGGTGGACCCTACAGATGACCCAACAGGTTATCATATGGTGTATGAGTACTCATCTTTAGTGGATTTGGGTCCTCTGGATACATTGAGACACTTATCTTTCAGTTCCGAGCATTTCTGGGCATGATGGCAACAGTTATCCACCTATTGACCAGTTTGAGCATGTCGATCCAACCTGTTTAGCAGAGGCATTGGAGGCTAGTCGTTGCCTAGGGCACTACAGAGGAAGGGGGTGGTCCAACCACTTGTTTTACCATTATACCCCCCTTCCATACAACCTGGTACACTCAGTTTGACAGCGCAGGCACCCTGGGTGGCAGTTTGGGGCACTTTCAGGGTTTTCAGGAGGATTAAAAAATGGAATAAAAAGGTCACTGAGGAATTTGATTTGGGCAATTGAGGCAAGGTTTTGGCACTTGGTCTTCTTAGAGGTCATCCATGGTGAACCGCCCTTCTTCTAGATCAGTTGGCACCAGTCAGTGGGGTCCACAGTGGCTACATGAGGTCTTTTACTGCATGTCTCTCTCAGATTTTGAGGACAGGATTTGATCATTTGTGTTATTTGGACATGTCATAGACTTATATTTTATATTATTGTGCCATGGGGACATGCTAGTGAAGGAGATTAATGCCTCCTAGCCCCACCATGTGCTTTAGGTGACTTGTCCATGTCATATGTTGTGGCTCCATGCTATCTAGTCACCTTTTAGGTGTGATGCCACCTTCCTTAGAGACATTTCATGTATGATGTCACCCTCCTTTTGAGTGATCCATGTGATATATTGTATTGGCTCATCTTAGCTGTTGATTAGATTGTTATATCTTTTGATCTCAACCACTAGTTTTAAAAAGTGGTTGTGTGGTTTAGGGTTTTGGTCTTTATTATCCTATAAAAAGAGGAGACCCCCTATTGTAAATGCAGCTTTGGGCTTTGGAAAACTTGGAATAAAAATACTATTTTGGAGATCTACTTCTTGGCTTTGATTGGGTTGCTCTTGTACATGGTTATGCATCTCTTCTTTTAGACATCTTTGCTTATAACAGGTGAAATCGACTTCTACAGAGGGAGGCCGAATTGCTTTGGTGCTAGATTGCGACGTGCTTGATGGGAAGATTGTAGGGGTTGCTCACATCCCCCATGGGCAAGACGTCTTCATCTTGAGGGAGTTTTTCAATTGTGCTTTGTCCATTGATTGCTTCTTTGACATGACATGCTTAGATCTCATTGATTTGTGGATCAAATCTAACATCTTGTAGTTTGATTTACAGGTTGGATGGGACATATCTCCTCCTAGGGATTGGACAATTTTGGTTGAGGACACTTGGATCAAGCTTGGAATTGTAACTAAGGGTAAGAATCATCCATATGCAAAGTAGCCACAAGCTTTTGAGGCAAGATTTACAAGGTATGTATCCATTTCGCTTTCTCTCCATCTTATTGGTCAGATAAACAATTAAAATCAAAACCCTCAGTTTACATTTTTTTAGATCTACTTGGATCTAGCTTGGCTTTGGGGATAATATTTGAAACCCACCTCTATAGCATCCACGACAATTCGGATATATGGTTTGGTGGTGATTGGCCTCCATTTGACCCACTTCCCAAGGCACCTAGTCCTGCTTGAGGCAATTTGCACTCCTTGAGGAAGGCTAGTTTGGCTAGTTCCTTGGCATGGGTAGGTGAGATCCCACTTGATTTGAATATATCAACCTTGATAACCTACCCTTAATGCTTCACCTTTATGATTTTCACCTTGTGGGCCCCATTCCTCATTTTGAGGGTTGAGCCCCACTTGGGTCACTTGGTGATGCATTTTCAATCTCAGATCTATGGAGATCTAGCAAGCATTTGGATTTGATATTTTAAACCCACCTTGTTAATTGCCTTAACTATCCCGATCTATAATTTGGTGGAATTTGGACTCCATTTGCCCCCTTAATTTAAGGCACTAGTCTCCCTTGGGTAAATCACACTCCTTGGGTTAGTGGTCTTTTGCTAGATCCCATATGTCGGTAATGCCTCTTTCATCTTGAAATCATAGATCCATCCTTTGCATACCCCTTAGTACCATTTTCACCTTTATCTTGACCTTGTGGGCCCCATTTGAACCATTTTCCACTTTTTAAGGAGTGTGCCCCACTTGTGTAATTTTATGGTACTAGATCTCTTTAGATCTATCTAAACCTCACAAGTGGCCCTAGTCATTCATTGGTTGAAACATTTGTCACCCCTCAAGCCTCTTCAACCACACTTAAACCCTTGGGTCCACTTAACTTTCATATTCACCAATGGTCTCCTTGATTCAACTTACACATTTCCCTAGGAACGTTTGGGTCAGCTAGTCTTCATTGATTGGCTAGGGTCTCCCCCTTGATCTTGATTAGTCTTGATCTAAAGTGAAGAGTGCCTCGGTTGACGTGACTCCCAGCTTGCATTGGGAGCTGTGGCATCTCTTGGGTCACCTCTTTAGTTGTCCAACACCTATACCATCCTGGTTGGGATACCTTTAGGGACAACTACAAGTTGTGTGATAACAGTAACATACATAATAACAATAAATAAATAATAATAATGATAATAATAATAATTAATTATTTACAATTAATGGCTAATGAAAGGACACAACCTATCTAAAAGACATGACTTATTGAAAGGACATGACTTACTATCGCGACTAGTCAATGCTATAAGTACACTATCACATGGTCATTGTATATCATCTCATATTTTATTCATTATTTATATATTTTTCCGTATGGATTATAACTTCTTGTCCTATTTAAAATGGATATTCAATTATTGAATTACTGTTCCTATTCAAGGAACGAATATTATTTGTTTCAAGCCAACATATGACTTTTGAAATGATCGTCACCCAATTGGAGTCTCACATTTTTATGCTACCCACATTTCACTATCCTGCCATTGACTATCATAATTTAAAAGTTGGACACTAGGTGGACATAACAGTGGAGTTCTTCAGCCATGCATTGGTGAATAAAGTTGTGGGTATTTCCATTGTATACCAAGGCTACCAGTTTGTGGTGCTTGGTGTACCCTGAAGTTTCAAGGTTTGCGAGTTTGAAATACTGGATAAAGCATGAAGAGATATGTCTGGTTCTTCTAGATGGATTTTGGGTTCCATTTCTTCTAACATATAAGAGGAGTTTGGTCAGCAGCCTCAAATTGAGGGGTATCTTCCATAATGATGTCTTCGAAATGGGTGGGAGTGGTCACATCAATTTGAAATAACTTATGTTCTTTACATTGATGACTCAGAGCACACTTTTCGTTACAGTTATAGTAGAGTCCTTGTCTTTATCAGTGTGGCATTTCTGTTTGTGACAACCTCTGTATTTTCAAGGGAGGAGAAGGAATCGTGTTTGAGGAATTGACCTAGGTAGGGCACAAGCATGGAATGAAAGAGGGTTTTGTTATCACACCATAGTAGCAGGGCTACTATTCTTGCTTAGCAGATATCTGCACATTCCAGAGCTTCCATTATTCAGAGCTTGGCTACGATGATTGTATATTTTGAGATCACTCATGATCAGAGCAGTGTATTATTCAGACTTGTGTCAGACCTTGTGTCAAGGCTGAGCCTTGAGAGTTCAGATTTGATGACCGATGTGACCCTTTATCCCATACAGTTTCAGTTCAGTGCCTAGAGATATATTGTAGCAGTATTTTAGATGATATATGATGATTATTCTTGTGATGATGTTGTATGACCTATGGATGTTTATTCATTGACTGTGGATTATTATCTTGTTGATTTAGTCATGTTCACAGCATCTGCTTGGTATATTATTCCTGATGTGGCAAATTGTTTAAAATGAACTATAAATTATAAAATGGACATTTACTTGCACATTTAGGTTGTTTGACAAAACTCACTAGTTTACCACCTTACATAGATATGGTCTTTCTTGACACCAGTTGTCTGCTAGCTTAGGCTCCAAATTCACTTGACTCCATCCATACATGACTTTCCTTATTTGACTTTAAACCTTGACCTGTCCTATTTGACTTTCTGGTACTGAGGACTTCTCCATTTTCTACCTCTGTGTTTGGACTGCATCCCTGTATGTTTAGTGTCTCGGCTCTGAGTTGGTGACAAAACTTACCTTTGGTGAGTTGGATTGTAGGCCTAAATAATTCTGGTCGGTTGTCCCGATGTTTGGCATTGGCTCGAACTCCCCCTAGTCACTTGAGATGTTGTTGGTTAAAACTGAAAGCTCATGTACTACTTATGGAAACTTATGTAAATTCGCCCATGGAAACTAAAAAGGGCAAGAGCGATGAACTGCTAAAAATACTCCTCGAAGAGTATAAGAAAGGTCCAAAAAAGCAATGGTTCTTAAAAGCTATATCTAAACAATTGCTGACCTTATATGTATATGTAAACATGCCCTGGATGCAAGCTGCAATTAGTTGTGCTTATCAGCACACCTGAGATCCGAAGGGTTATGTAGGCCAAAAGGCCATGAAATGAAATTGAATGATCCTAATGAACCTGAATCAACTTGATGTAGACATGATGCCTAAGTTGAATAAGCACTCTCTAAACAACTTACCCATTTGTGAGGCACAACCATCCCCCGTGTTATTTTGTCCAGCATAGAGTTTGTAGTTTCCCCCTTCTCCCAGTCCAAAGTATCTTTTAGTTGAGTTTAGACAAGTCACCCCCTTGGCCCAACCTTGTTCCTAGCCTTCATCCTTCACTAGCAGTTTGACCATGTCCAATGGTGAGTTTGTCATTTAAACTATTGTGCAAGTAATTACAAATAACAAAGGAATATGCTAACATGATTAATGCCACTGAATGGATATTATACTTTAAGTTAAGCTGTGAGAATGATTGGAGGAACATGTCTTAGTCTATTGATATGATTTATCCTTGGTTGTATATGGACCTAGTCAAACCTAGTTTGACTATGGTCATTTCTTGGGCTCCGTGATGATGTGGGCCATATATATACCTATTGATGATGATGGATGGTCCCACATACTCTTGATGATGATGCTATATGATGGACATATGGTTCAGATGATGATTGATGCAGTTCAATAGGTTTTATTATTACTCTAGATCATCAGATTATACACTGTCCATATATGGTGAACCCTACAGCTGGCCCATCAGGGCAACCCATGGTGTATGAGTACACATTTCTAGTGGATTTGGGTCTTCTGGATCCAATGAGACACTTATCTTTCAGTTCCGGGCATTTCTGACAGTGATAGATGCAGTTTTACACTTGTTGACCAGATTTGGGGCTGATTTCCCAACCTGAGTAGTAGGGGCCATGAGAGGCCAGTTCACCTAGGGTGCTGTATGAGGAGGGGGTGGTCCAGCCACTTGTTATTACCATTTACCCCCCCTTCTAGAGAGCCTGGTGGGTTCAGATTGACAACTCAGTTGCCCTAGGAGGCAGTTTCAACACTTTCACATTTACCGAGGTAGTCTAGAAATGGGATAAAAGGGTCACAAAGGAATTCGATTTGGGCAATTGAGGAAAGGTTTTGGCACTTGGTGTTCACAAAGGTCTTCCAGGGTGAACCCCCTATCTTCCAGCCAATTTTCATCAGTTGGGTAGGTCCGCAGAGGCCACATGAGGCCTTTTACTGCTGGTCTATCATAGATTTTGAGGACAGATTTGATCATTTATATTTATTTTGGACATATATTATTTTATTGTACCATGGGGATGAGCTAGTAAGGATTGATGCCTCCTAGCCCCACCATGAGCTCCATGTGTCATGTCCTAGTCATAGGAGGTGGGCTTTTGTACTTTTACCCCCTCTAGTGGATGATGTCACCCTCCTTGAGTATCTTTAGCTATGATGTCATCACCTTTTTGAGTGATCCATGTGTTATGTTATTATGGTTCATCTTAGCCATTGATTTTATATTGAGATCTTTTAATCTCAACCACTCATTTTATATTGTATTGTAAAGTGGTATAGGGTTTTAGTATTTATTATCCTATATAAGGAGGAGACCCCCTATTGTATAGCTCACATTTGGGCTCTGGAAAACTTGGAATGAAAAGAATATTTTGGAGACCTACTTCTTGGCTTTGATTGGGTTACTCTTGCATATGTTCTTGGTTATCTTTCTTCTAGACATTGTTTGCTTTTCAGGTGAAATCGACTTCAAGAGAGGGAGGCCGAATTGCTCAAGCTAGCTCATCGTTTTTGCATTGTGGGAAGATTGTAGGGGTTGCTCACATCCCCCATGGGCAAATCGACTTCATGGAGAGGGAGTTTTTCAATTGTGCTTTGTCCATTGATTGCTTTCTTGATATGACATGCTTAGATCTTATGGATTTGTGGATCAAATCTAACTTAATGTAGTTTGATTTGTAGGTTTTCATGAGACATATTTCCTCCTAGGGTTTGGATGCTTTTGGTTGAAGACACTTGGATCAAGCTTGGAATTGTAACTAGGGCAAAGAATTCTCCATATGCTAAGAGGCCGCAAGCTTTTGAGGTAAGATCTACAAGGTACGTATTAATTTTGCTTGCTATCCACCCCATTGGTCAAAATTACATTAAAATCAAAACCCTCATTTTTTGTTTTTCTTAGATCTACTTGGATCTAGCCTTGCTTTTGAAAAGATATTAAAAATCCACCTCTATAGTATCCACGGCAATTCGGATCTATAGTTTGGTGGTGATTGGGTTTCATTTGACACACTTTTCAAGGCAAAATAGCCCTCTTGAGGCAAATTGCACCCCTTGGGAGAAGCTACTTTGGTGAGATCTAGCACATGGGTAGGTGAGATCCCACTTGATTCCCATTCTCCTCACTTAATAACCTACTCCTAGTGCTTCACCTTGTTGATTTCTGCCTTGTGTGCCCCATTCCTCATTTTGAGGGTTGCGCCCCACTTGGGTCAATTTGGTGATGCATTTTCAATCTCAGATCTATGGAGATCTAGCCATTGGATGCCCTTGATTTTCAAGATCCACATTGATACTTGCCTAAACTACTTGGATCTATAAGTTGGTGGCCATTGGACTTGATTTGACACACCTTGCCATGCTTTTAGCCCTCCTTGGGCAAAGTCGCACTCCTTGGGTGATTTAGTTTGCCCACTTCTAGAACCTGGGTAGTTGAGATTCCATTGGATTTGGAAAGAGCATACCTTGAAACCTACATCTAGTGTCTCATTTTGTGAAGATCTGCCTTGGGGGTAGCATTCCTTGTTTTAAGGGATTGTTGTCCACTTGGGTCACATCATGAAACATTAGATCTAGTAAGATCCAACCATCATATCTTAATTAGCCCACTTGATTTGCATCCTAGGTGTCCCAATCTACAAGTTGACCTCTCTTTTGACTCCATTAACCCATCCAACAAGGCACTAGTCCACCTAGGGCAATTTGCACTCCTTGGGAGTTGTGTCAAGTCTTAGATCCCATATGCGGGTATCTCTAATTTCATCTTAGATCCTTAGATCTATCTCTTACATACCCCTTGGTACCATCTGCACCCCTAATTTCACCTTGTGGTTCCCATTTGAGCCATTTCCATATCCTAAGGAAGTGGGTCCCACATGTGTACTTCATGGTACTAGATCTTGTCATCCTACTTCATCATGTGGCCTGAATCATTCGTTGGTTGAAATACTAATCACTCCTTAAGCCTCCTTCAACCATACTTTAACTTCTAGGTCCACTCAACCTTGCATTGGTTTCCGTAACTTGTCATTTACATATCCCTAGGAACCTTTGTTTGGGCCCAATCATCCTTGATTGGTTATAGGGTCTCCTCTTAGGTCTTGATTTATCTCGATCTAAAGTGAAGAGTGCCTCGGTTGACGTGACTCCCACCTTGCATTGGGAACCGTGGCATCTCTTGGGTCACCTCTTTAGTTGTCCATCTCCTCTACCATCCCGGATGGGATACCACTAGGGACAACTACAAATTGTGTGATAACATTTTTGGTGCCGTTGCCGGGGAAGGTAGAAGCCTACCTTGGTTCGACATACCTATATTTTCGTCTCACTCTCTCCCTGCACTTTAAACGACATACATCTTGGTAGAAGAGTTTAAAAGTCTAACTGGCGACTCCTGATCGTGACTCCGTTGAGAATCGGGCCCTTAAAGGGATGTCTTCTCAAGACACTATCTCTCCTGAAATGACCATGGAATTCATGTCAAACATGTGTGAGATGGTCACCAACATCGCTAAGTATCTTAAAAATCAAGATGAAGATCTTAAAAGATGTGATCAACAAACCAAAGAAATGTTAAAATCTATCTGCAACAGTTCGAACCCTCCTAAGGCCAGTCTTCCTAAGACTCAGCAACCTAAGCCGGTTGATCCACAGCCTAGCAAGGCAGTGCATCAACCTGTGCGAAGAATCTTGCCCAGGACTCCAAAACCTTCATCTGAGGTCATCACAAAGGGTAAAGCTATAACTAATACTAATCAAACCCTTTCTACAAACAAAAACCCAGATCAAGAGATCAAGATTGATCTTCCTCAAGCTAATGTTCCTAAAGCAACCCTTTGGAGAAAACAACCTGTGCCTCCAAAGACAAAGCCTCCCATGATTTTAAAGCCTAATCAAGAGCTTCCAAGAACAAATGTTCCTAGTAAGCTAACCAATTCATCTGCTTTGGTTTCCTTAAAAGAGTTAATCAAAATCCCATCTGTCAAGTATGACATTATGAAGTTCCTAGGTTTAGGTGTAAATGAAAAGGACAAGGAAAATCCCTACAACCTAAACATTGATGTTACAAGTTTTCTGGGGAAAATGAATGTGCCTATCCCTTTCTGTGAAATTTTTAAGAACTTCTCATTCCACAAGAGAGCTACTACTCATCTTGGAATCCAAACAAGGAAGCAAGTTCCCAAGAAGGTTTCTGTAGAAACTGAGGATTCCCCTGTCATGATCCAAAGTATCTCGGGTGACAACTCTGGAAGCTTCCCTCCCTTTTACATTGCATTGGAAGTAAATGGTTTAATATTGCATAACTGGATGTTAGACTCAGGAGCTGAGGTAAATGTTATGCCCTTAAGAGTCATGGAACAACTTGAGTTAGTGCCCACAAGACCTTATAGAAACGTTTGTGGAATGGATTCCAAAACTGTGAAAGCTATTGGGATAATTGAAAATTTGCCTGTTAGGTTGGCTGCCTGTTCCGACATCAAGCTCTCAATGAGTTTCCTTGTCCTAGATGTCCCTGATGTTTGGGGAATGTTGCTATCCAAGGAGTGGTCAACAAGATTAGGTGGAAGCGTCCAAATGGATCTCACATATGCCACAATCCCAACTGGAGGGGGTTCATCCATAACCTTGTTTAATGAACCATCTATGCAAGAGCACGTTGAGACACCTGAACACTTGTTTACTGAAGCAATGTACTCAAGTGATGAAATTGGAAACTTCATGGTTTTAGCAAATTATTGGGAGGAAGTTAAGAAGCATCCTTTTCCACATGATCAAATCTGGAAAATGCACTTTGACGGGGCTCGTTCCCAACATGGTGCAGGTGCTGGGATTGTTTTGACTTCACCATCCGGAGAAGAGAATTTTTTCTCTTTTCGATTGGAGTTTGATTGCACCAACAATGTTGCTGAGTATGAAGCCTTGCTTTTAGGTCTGGAAATTGCTAGAGAAAGAAAAATCAAATCTTTGTCTGTCATAGGTGACTTTGACCTCATCGTGTCCCAAGTCAGGAATCAATTTGCTGCTAAGAATAACAGACTTAGAGATTATAGAAATGCAGTTTGGGATACCATTGAATGCTTTGATGCCTTTGGAATCAAGGCAGTTCCCCATGAGCAAAACAGTATGGCCGATGAGTTGTCTGTCATGGCTAGTACTCTTCAGGCCTCTGAATCTTTGAGACAAAGAAATTGCAAGCTGGAAGTCTTATGTAGACCCTTTGTCCCTAATAACCAAGATCATTGGCAGGTCTTTGATGATGGTGCCCAAATCATCCGATTTCTGACTGCGGCTAGAACCCCAATGGTAAACTTTGAGGATGAAGTGAAGGGTAGTTCAATTGAAGGAATGGATGTAACATAAATCACTTTCCCTCTAGAGAAGAATTTCAATAGGCATGATGAATTCAAAGGTAGGAGATCTGAGCCAGTTGATGGGGTCATTGAAATTAATATAGGCTCTTCTTGCTCCCCAAAGATGATTAGGATAGGGATAAGTGCCTCTAAAGAAGAAAGGAGGAGAATTGAAGAATTAATTAGAGTATAAGGATGTGTTTGCATGGGTCTATGATGATTTGACTAAATAGTCCCAAGTGAGATGTTTCTTCCATTTTGGCTCATTGTGTTGTGACTTCTTTTGAGATCTAGGGTTGTATATATACTTGCCAACTTTTGATATAGCTTTTGATCCAACTTCTGATCTTGGTTGCTTACTTCCTCCTTAAGTTTTTGAATCTCTCCTATATATTAGTCATCATTGTCCTGGATTTTTGCTTGACGTGTCTTGTATTGTTCTTCCAGGGTGTCAATATTCATGGCATTAGAGCGAGTGTTTGTGTTCTCCGGGGTTTGTAAGGTGGTCTATAGGGAGGAGGTCCATCCACCATGGGATGGTTAGGTGAGAGTAAGGTTTACATGATCTTGAAAATGAGGGAGTGTCAGGTGCTATAGCTCTTTGATATACACGTGATGTCCAACAGTAGTACTTGACCCAATACCTCAGGGCACTAACTAAGGAGGCTTGAACATGCCCTTAGTCAGACTACTCGACTACCCAGGTAAAAGAGAGTGATCTCTCTGAGTGTTGTTCTTTGTGTACTATAGTGACATGACAGTCAAACAATTTATCTAAATCTGGCTCTAGGTATTTCTAGGGGACTATCGATACACCCAAGGGTATGTGGAAGTGAGATTCTATATATAGGTGTTATCCTAAGTTGTATGATATGGGGAAACGAAAACGTGTATCCGATACAAAAACACATTGGAAACATGACTCAACAACCTTCAACAACTCCAATCTGGAGAATTCTCGAAATATTGCTTGAGATTGGTGTTGGTTGGTGATGAATTTAATTATCTCCCTTGCTTGCCCAGTTAGTTCCTTTATCCATGGACCTTTGTTGTCTATTTCTTCTAAGATCAGATTTAGATTATGGACAATGCATGGTGTCCAAAAAATGTGATCATACCTGCTCTCAACAGTTAGACCCACAGCTTTGCATACTGCCGCATTATTGGTGATAACTTGCACCACCTTACTAGGCCCTATTTGCTCAATAGCTTTCATTATAACACCAACAATGAAAGGGGCATCCTTTACCTTCCCTGAACAGTCTTCAACCTTTAGGAACATTGCTCCTTTTAGTGGAGTGACAATAATATTTATCAGTGGTCTCCACTTAGTATCTGTCCATCCATCAGAGACAATGGTTCATCAGAGACAATGGTAACACCATAACTACCCCATGAAGCACGGATAGGTGATAAAACATCCTCCAAAATCTCCTTCTCCTTTTTTAGGAGATCAGTTTGTACTTTTTCATAGTTGGGCCCCTTGAACCCTTTTGGAGCAGTGTTAATTGCCCTGCCCATGTCTTGCCAATAAGGAGACTGAACCACATTGAAGGGATACCGCAAGCATAAATGGCTCTAGCCACTCTTGTTTCAGCTTCTTCCCTTCCTTGAACATTCACCATTTTAGCTATCCCGCTCTCTTGAATTGAAGGAGAAGAACTGCTATTGATTTTTGATGCATGTCCCTTTGTTTGAGCTGCCTTCCTCTTCCTTGCTTCCTGCACAATCCTTGGCTCCATGGATGGAGCTTGACAAGTGGCATTATTAAGCTCATCATGTCTTCTTTTAACCCAATCAACCTCTTGCTGCTCATTCTCAAACTTCCTCCTTTCCCCTAGGTCACTTGTTTTCGTGCAACTATCAACCCTTTTCCTGTTTCATGCAAAAAATGTGCCCTCACTCTTGGGTAAGAGCCCTTATACAAGCCATTGCAGAGAGTGCAGCGCCATTCCCATGAACCACCACCCGAAATTCTTGTAATTTTTTTAACATGCCTCCATAAAGGGTAATAGTCAGCCCTCTTGTTGGGCTTAGGCAGTGGAGGAAAAGTACTAGTATCTTCTTGATTAGTAGCCATTACTTCTGCAAAAACAAAAGAGAAAATTAATTAGTAATGAGCATTAAAAAAATTATGAAGGATTCAACTCTACATTGCGTGGGAGCGCCCCCCCCCCCCACCTCGCCCCGCTTCGGAAGCTCGCTCTAAGCCGAAGCGCTCAGAAAGCGCGCTCTGCTTTCGCTCCAGATTGGGAGCGATTTCTGGGAGCGCGGTTTTGGGTGAAAATTTCCGCTCCCTGCCTCTGCTCGGGAGCGATGAGGGAGCGATCGCTCCCTGGTTGCTCCCTCATCGCTCCCACAAACACTTTAAAAGTCCTCCCATTTCGCTCCTTGTCGCTCCCACCGTTGCTCCCAAGGAAATCCGCAGCTAGAAGATGATGGGCGTTTTTTGTTTTGTTTTGGGGGGAGTTTGCTTAGGCTGTAAAGCACTCCCCCACTTCATTTCACTTTATTCTTGCCATTTCATTCACCATTGCAAGGGTTTGAGGAGCTTGGAGCGCATTTGGAGATTTTGCAAGAAGATTGGACTCTTGGACTTGGAGAGCTTGGAAGAGAGATTGAAGGGTTCCATTTGTGAAAGCTTGGAGGGGAGATTGAAGGCTTCCATAGGGTTCAAGGATTCAAGCCTTCAAGCATTGGAGAGCCAAATAGGTAGGCTCTAAACTTATCCATTTTTTTTTGGCTTGAAATTGAATGCTTGTTACTTGTATGTTTTCTTCTCCTACTCTTTCCCATTCCTTCTCCCTCATTCTATTACAGGCAAAGGGTTATTCTTTGAACTTAAAGTTTGAAACTTTGAAGGTTTGAACCTCTACAAGCATGATGATCATGGGTATTCCAATGTGGCTTCTCTTTTTGGTTCCATTGTTTGTTATGATGGTGTTGATTGGAAATCGGAGGAGAAATGATGAAGAGGATGAAGAAGTGGGTAGTGGTGCATATCAAGGAGAGGAGGAAGAGGAGGGAGAGGGAGAGGGAGAGGATAGTGATGATGATGGAAGGAAAAAAAAAAAGAGAACCACACACCCTTGTGGAAATATGTCACAAAGCTTGGAGGAGGGAAAGGGGGTGGAACCACAAAATTTGCATACCCCCATTGTAGAGTAACATTCATAGGTTCATATTCCCGTGTGAGAAAGCATTTATGTGGGGTTATGCCATGGGATGAAAATAAGACTATAGGAGCCAAAACTTGTTCTGTAGTGCCATCAAAAGATAGAGCCAAATATAAGAGGGAAGAGGAGGAAGCACAATACCAAACCAAAAAATCAAAGATTGAACAGGAGACCTCAAGCTCACATAGAGGATTCAGTGCTCAAACCCCATCCACCCATGGTAGTGGATTCTCGGCCATGCCTGCAAGTTCAGGGCGTAGAACAATATCAGATTCCTTGACCAAGGTGGTAGGGATGACGTGGATGCAAAAGTGTTCCAGTTTCTCTATGCATGTGGCATACCATTCAATGTTCTTCGCTCCCCCTATTGGCATGAAATGATAGAAGCCATCCGTTTTGCCCCTAAAGGATATAGGAGCTCCGGGTATGACAAAGCTAGAACCGTAGGTCTTGACAAGGAAAAAGCCAAGATCGAAAATGCTTTGGGGCAATTCACAAATGCTTGGAATGAATATGGGGTTTCCATTGTATCTAATGGTTTGACAAATATAAAGGGAAAGCCATTGATATATATTCTTGGGATGTCTGCTAGTGGTGCAATCTTCCTTTCATCCCATGACTACTCTGATTGATTCAAGACTGGCTTCAATATTGCATAAGCCTTAATTAAAACCATTGAATCTATTGGGCCATACAATGTCATACAAGTCATTACCGATAATGATGCTAATTGTAAGGCTAGGCCAAATAAAAGATATTGTTGAGCCAAAAGATCCCATCTTGTATGATCATATTCGCAAACATGTGGTCAAAAGGTGGGATAATCTTAATGTTCCACTCTATGCCTTAGCCTACGTCCTTACACCCAAATATTATTCTCCATCTTGGTTGGCCAAACCAACACCTGGGGGTGGGATCAGGAAAAAACCCCACACAGATCCAGAGGTATAGAATGGGTACATGCAAGCATTAGATAAGTTGGTCCCTGATGAAGAGGAAAGTGCCATATTGCGTGCTCAATTGAGCAAATATCTTAGTCAACATGGGGTGTTTGGTACTTTGCATGCAAACAAAGATTGAGAAAGGATTCCTCCTATCGAGTGGTGGAATATGTCTGGCTCCGCCGCCACACAATTGCATAAATTGGCCATTAAAGTGCTTTCACAGGTGGTTAATAGTTCTTCTGCAGAGAGGTGTTGGAGCACCTATAGCTATATCCACAATGTGAAAAGAAACAACCTAAATGATAACCAGACAGAAAGCGTCGTTTTTGTACACTACAACTTGAGGTTGTTGTCTCATTATTGTGATCGGGCCAAAAGTGATAGAACATTTGTCACTTGGGACAACAACCCAGAGGAGGATAATTTGGAGGATGGAGCCATGGTTTTAGAGTGCTTGCAGGCTGAACTTTTGGACGATGATGATGTTATTGTTGACCGTGCAGCAGTAGCAACAGCAGCGATGCTAACTCCCTCGAGTAGTAGTTTTCCATGTCCACTTCCACTTCCAGCGATAGTCCCAGATGTACCGGTTTTTCCTCTAGCTTCACAACCTCCATTGTTTCGTGGGGGTCGTGTAGCTGTTGGACTTGGTTCACGATCACTTCCAGTTCCACCTACCGAGGATGAGGATCCTGAGGCTGATACTACTGCTAGCAGTGCTCATAGAGCACGGGAAAAGAAATTAGAAGTTTCCCGTGGTAAAAGGAAATATTAATACTTGTCTTTTTCTAGTTTTTCAGTACTTTGCATTTTGCAAATTGAACCTATTGACTCTTTAATATTTCTTATAGTCAATTTTGAAGACATTATGATTATATGGCAATTTAAGTTTGATGTTTGAACTTTGAAGTTCATTGCTTTGTGAAATTGAATCGTTTCATTTCATGGTTGAACACTTGAACTTGATCTTTTTATGTTCTCGAATCTCTGTTATAGTTTGATAACTTGGTTACAAGAATTATGAGTTTGATGATTGATGATTTATCATTTGATGAGTCATGCCAAAATTACAAATGTTATATATTGAAAATGGTTGATGCTATGGATCATGAATGTTATAAGCTATAGGTTATAACTTATAACTACTAGATGATTGATGTTATATAGTTTAATCCATGTTTTTATGTTTTTTGTAACTAATTCAACATTCTGCATGGTTTTGTTCACATATATGCATCAAAATATATAAAAAATATATATTATATAAAAAACGCTCCCAACCTGGATGCTTTTGAAAATTTTGCTTTTCGCTTCGCTCCCGCTTTCCGCTCCCGCTTCCCGCTCCCGCTCCCCGCTCTCGCTCCCTGCTCCCAACGGCCTGGATTCAACTTCATTCAAGGAAGCATAAACCAATTGAAACTTCACCAAATCTCTTATAAAATGCTTCATGCTCACCACAAGACACCAAGACGTGATTGTTGCTGCCCCAAACCGTCACTAAACAGAAAAAATTGATGGCTGTAGCTGTAGCAGCAAATCGATTGACCCACACTACCTGCAAAATGAAACACAACAAAAAAATTTTAAAAGTTAAAATGTATAAAAATTGAACTGGCTGTAGTGGCTAGCGGATTGTCAAGAATCTAACATACTTCATCAAATGACAAACAATGATCACAACGTGCAGCAATGCTCACCTTTTCGTCGCCTTCCTGAAGTAGCCGCCAGTTGCTCAAGAGCCAAAATGGTACGATGTGGAGAGAAAATGAAGTGAACTCTTTAATTTATAAAAAAAATTACTTCTACAATGTTCTAGAAGCTATCCTAACCCTAATCGACCGTTTCAAACCTAACTTAAGTGATTTTAACCCTGATTAAGTGATCCGTTTTTTTCGGGGCTCGTGCGGGCTTTTTTTGTTTTTGAAGTGCGTTGTACGGAGGCTGATACACGCCTGGAATGCGTTTCAGACCGTACACCATGCGTTTCCCACACGTGGAATGCCACTGTACGGTCTGAAACGCGTTTCAGGCACGTTTGATACGCATTTCAGCGTTTCCTTGCTGAAACGTGGCTGGTACGGGGGGGTCCTAGGCGTTTCCTGCAATGTAGGTGTTATCTGATGCAGTACTACTTGAACGGGTACCAACAGAGGTTACAAGGGTGTCCAACGATATGACTTAGTACCACTTGTATTTTTTGCGTGTATGCTTCCCAAACCACAAGTTTACCCACTAAACAACAGATCTTTGTGTTATTTAAAGATGTTGGATCTTGTCTCTAATTTTTTATTTTTTATTTTTAATTTAGGAGCTCGCTAACCCCTAAAAGAGCTCTACAATCAGTGGAAAATAACTTACTTTTCATGGAAGCGTGTGAGGCCGAAATTTTGAAATAAATGCAACTTGTAAATCCTTGATTTGGAGATGATCTTGAAGCTTCTACAACTCTGGAATTTATGCACCTCGGACTTTGAAGTCTGAAATTTTGTTCTATTGTAGTCTAATATGTTTGCTCTACAATGCTATAGGTTTCACTGAATTTTGATGTGCCAAGAAAAATTTAGGGTAATTTTCTCAAAACTTGCTGATTTTGGCCTTTTCAGAAAAGTGATTTGTACAGCCTGCCATGAATATTTCAGGTTTGAATATGAAATTTGTACCAAAAATATTAGGGTATATCTTCTTCCCAATGCAACTAGTGGCACTCCATTTGGATCTTCTGAACTTCAAATATAAACAATTTTACCCAGAACACCTGTATAAGGCTAGCTTTTCAGCTAGTCAAAATGCCTAACTTACACAGAGTGTATCTCCGAACATATAGAGATCCAAAAGCTAAAATTTTGACACAAGCTTCTTTAGTACGTTTGCGTTGTAACTTGAAAATTTCAGAACTTGAAACTTTGTGGAAAAAAATTTAGAGGAAAAATGCCAAGATGACTCGTTTGAATAGCCAAACCTTGTGGAATATTAAAAAACTCTAACTTACTCAAAGTATCTTTGAAAGTATAGCGACCTAGATGCTGAAATTTTGACACAAGTTACTTTTGTATGACCTTGCGGTGACCTAAAAATTTCAGACCCTGAAACTTTGTAGGAAAAAATTTGGATAAAAAATGCTAAAATGACTCATTTGAAAGAGACAAACCCTAGGATTATTATTATTATTATTATTTTTTTCTGGCCCAAGAAAGAGCTCTGATACGACTTGTAATATACTTAAACCCAAAAATTTAAAACTGCACCATGAAAAGATCTCTTGTATGGAAGATATTCAATATACTTGCCTCTTGTTGCCGCTTGATACACACCTGGGGGTTAATGTGGTAGAAATATTCAAGCCACTAAGTGTGTCCTTGGGGGAAAGCTTTGAGTCAAGTACTGTCACTTGATTCTTGACTCCTTCGTTTAGGAAAACTCCTAACAAAGCCAATGGGAGTGGATCCTAAAAGTTACTAAGGCTGATTAAGCTAATTAGTGGTTTTGCTGGATGAGTAAGTTATTTTTAGGATTATACAAATCACAAAGTCACTCAACACATGATAGGTTTCAATAGAGATTGTAAAATAACAGTAAATGACCAGTGTTGAAAATGGAGTTAAATGTAGTGTTGTTGTAATGCTTGAAATGTATTGCGAGTGCTCTTGGTCTATTTTAAATTATTGTGAGAAATGAGTGGATTATTAGGGAGGGGGATTCCTGATATACCACAAAAGAACTGGGAATATGTCCAAATTCGCTAAGTGTGGCTCCACACGAGAAAATGTGGGCTAGATTGGAGTCGCGGGGGTGTGTCCAACACTACACCAATCAAGGGTGGAGGCTGACCAAGCCCCACTGCCACTATCTAGTTGTTCCCGCCTTCTCTGTGAAATTTTCCCACACAGAAGCAAAAGGGAGACGTTGGATATTCATCTTGGGAGGTTAATTGAGTAACATGAAGACTAATTACTAGTCACTAAGTCCCTTTCTGGTTTGATCAACTGTTCAGTGGAGGCTACAGAGATCTAGAGCATACGGGGACAAAGCCTTGTTAATTTTAAGGATTTTAATTTGTTTTCTTGCTTAACAACCTAAGAGTCTCTTTTCTAGCCAGTACTTGGGCAAGCCCTTATCCTCAAAACCGTACTTCGGGAAAGCAAAGGATTTATTTTAATTGAAAAAAGAAAGACTGAAAAGGGAAATGTTGTCTAATTACTACGCTACCGAAACAGTGGGTTAGTATCCATTTTATTACGCTTTTACAATGAGATCTAAAAGAAAAATACTTCTTTCTCGTTATAGTTTTGGAGAAAAGAAGTTTACAAAAGTTTGGGAAACAAGTTCCAATGAAGAAGGATGTTCCCAAAGGCTTCTGAAAACTTGGATTTATCAAATTTCCGCCCAAAAAACCTTCAAAACTGCTAAAAAGGGTAAAAAACCAGCAAGTTTATTAGTGGTTAAAATGCTGAAAAATCACTTGGAAAGTGATATTGGACAACACAAAAAACTTGCTAGAAAAAAGACTAAGTAAAACTAGATCTAACTACAACAAGTAACTAAGAAACTTGGGCTTGTAAGACCCAATTTCTTAGGATCTTGGACAGTCTTTAAAGGGGTGTCAGTGAGGCACTTTAATGCGTGATTTAACTTTTAAATATCAAAAGAAACTATCCTTTAACAAGATTTAAAATTTGCAACATGAAAACTTGTAAAAGGTGACTTCTTTATGCTAGATCTAGGTAAGTAAAATGATTTGAAACATAGAAGCAACTCTAGATCTATGCAAGCTAACTTATAATGTAGATCTATGAAAGATTTAACTTTAAATGAGTAGATCTATAAGCTAGATTATTAACAAGTAACTAAAGGAAGATTTAAATTGAAGTTTGAGAGAAGGTGAAGAAACCAAGACTTTCTGAATATTGAGCTTATGGAGTTGTACAGGTGGAGCAAAGAGGGACTTTGTCTTTTTTCGAGAGATCCAGAATGAAGAAGAAGTCAAGAAAGAATCTCCTTCTTTTTGGATAGAAGTACCTGCAATGCTTAGAAAATACTTGCCAAAAAGAGCCTGTCAAATCTGTATACCCTACACTCAAGATTAGGATATCATGCAAGTAAACAAACTAAAACATGAAAATTCCTTAGTCTTGAAGCATAAACAAATAAATGAGAGAGCTAATGTAAAACAACTTCTCATTCCTATGGATTAAAAACAATCACTATAAGGCATAAAGATTGACAAAGCAAAGAATAGACATGTTTAACTAAGCTACAATTACCTCAATGAAGCATAGAGACAATCAACATCCGCACAACCAAGATGATATACCCATGTAGCCTCCAAAGCTCTTATTCATTACTCAATGATAAACACAAATACAATAGTAAAATGGCAGAGCTTCAATCCTTTCATCCAAACAGTGGAGAAAGAGCTTGCCTTTATAGACCTTGAGAGCCCTGGGGGCGCAACCTCTAACTAGAGATGAGGGCGAGTGTAAGAGATAAAGGAGGGATTGTGATTGAGACTTAGATTGAGTTAAGCTTGAAAGGTGGGCGCCACCTCACAAGGTAGGCGCCACCTCTTTCTTGGACTCTCCACCTCCCACAAAGAAGATGCCACATAGGGGATGCCCCTCACCAAGAAGATATGCACCCTCCTAAACTTGGACTGATTTTCCTTGACATGGATTTCATTGGAATTTCTCTGATTTAGCTCTTAGTTAACTCCAAATCAAAGCTCAGTTAACTTAGATCATGTCTGGGGCAAGTTCTCACTGATTTAGGAACTTGATTTTCTCTCATTATTTATTATTTTTCTATTTTTTATTCATGTTTTTTTTTGGAGAGAAAATCCACCTAAGTGATAAATAATCACTTTAAAACTTAGGAAAAGTGGGTTTAGGGGTTTATCGGGTGCTCTAGGTTAGAAAACGAGCACCCCCATGGTGAAATTCACCTCCTAACCACACTTTTATTACATTTTGAATTTTTCCATTTAAACTATTAAAAAATAACCTAATTTTACGGGAAAAATTATTTTTCTTGGAAATTTAAAAAAAACTAGGGGACCTAGCACATGTCCATATGACTCAAATATAATGCCTAGCATGGTCATATACATTGACACTTGGGCTCTAATACCCTCCAAAGGCCGAGACACCAAGACGACCACCCCAAATTTGGAGGTATGATTGAAAAACTCGAAAATTATAAGTCATTTATTCAACAACATATAATTAACACGGGGAAAAACACTCTGGGCTAGTTGGATTGATATCCAAGTCCTAGGATAGCCAAGTCTGTTACATTAAGGTCCTCATGCTAGTACATTTTATTACAATTCCCCCAAGGGCGTATGAACATGTGGTACAAAAACTAAAGGACCTAGAAGGCCTGATGGACTTCTGAACTCTGATATGACCAAGTACACTTGATCATTCTCTGTCGGCTCACTTGAAATCCAACTAAGTATGACTTAGTAGGCAACACCTCTTCAAGAAGGTAACCTCCAAGAGAAAAGCTCCAATTACAATTACAATTCTTGATGAAACATTACATAACTTACTACTCTCTATATAACACTACCATAGCCAAAGTCCTATTTACCTGCGGTCCCTCTATTAATGAGGATCAACTACCTAGGAGCCTTTATTCAATCAGGAGGCCCCTTTTACTCTAAGTCACTACCCATTAATTATCTAATGGTCTTTATGACCTTATACATTGATAAAGTAGGGAGGTTAGGGTAGGACTCTATTATAAACCCTTTAATAATATTGATCTAGAAATGCCATTGCCAAGCAATCATCTAGATGACTACAACCAGTGCTGCTCTAAAATAATTGCATATGTTTGGCTAAAAGAGAGAAAAAAAAGGAGTGCACTGCCCTAGAAGGCATAAATTTGTAAAAGTCTCGTTCAGTCTATTGAAAGGAACAAAAAATGTGAAAGAAGAAGGGTGCTGATGAAATAGAGGTTGGAAACCTGAGAAAATTGTGCAGTCTCCAAAAATGCTGAAACCCTAATTTTCAGACTTGGAACGGTCCTAAAACCAGTCTTGGGCAATGTTTACTGGCTGTAACTCTAGATTAGCTTCAAATGAGTGACCGAAATAACACCACATGTGAAGGAACAACCATGTACAGCCACAATGAATCCATACATGAGTGCACTTTGGGAGGGAAAAAACAGTACTACCATTAATGTGCACTAGAGAGAAAATACTAATCACAAGGAGAAAAATGCCATGCATAAAAAATGCTGAATAAAGAATAGAAAGTTCACACCCATTCTGATATCATGTTAAGATCACAAGAGACAGAGAAGGATTGAATGGAAACACCAACAAGTCCTAAATCAGCATGAACCATAAGCACATCATAAAGAGGTGAAGATGAACCCATGAGCAAGAGAAACACACGAAATGGAGCTCACAGTCTAAAACAATCTTGCCCATAGGCTAAAGAATCAATCACTCTTAATCGATATGATGAGATGATAAAAATGAGAGCTTGAGTTGTGTATTTATACACCACTCAAGTTATGTGTTTGTTAAGAAGGGAGGCATTCCTTCAAGGGGGTTATGGTTCCACATAAAAAGGGCGCACACCTCAAGAGGGTGACTAGTCCAACCTAGTCAAATATAAAAATACAATAGAGGATGCTTAGCCATAAATGACCACGAAAAGATTACCATCATTCCAACACCCTGATGGTTTAGTTAAACTAATATCTAAGTTGCTCATGTTCATCTCTCATAAAGCCTGTCCTACAAATGAGCTGTGTTATAGTGAAAATCGAAATGTTTGTCAATGGTGGCTTGCGTGGTTGGTGAAAGTGGGGTGCTGTTATTGCCCAGACAAGGGTTCAAGCCTCTCCAATGGCATGCTTGTGCTTGTGTTTATGCCAGTGCTTGTGAAAACCCAGTGGGGTAGGTGCAAGTCCTGGGTGACTTTGGTGGAATAGATACCCCCCATTTGTGGCCTCTTAGTTTACCCCCCATTTGTGGCTTCTTTTGTAGGGAAAGACTTTTCTGCCCATTGAATATCCTATGTAGAACAGTTGCCGCTTGCTTCTGTTGATTGGAAGCATTCAGTAAAACAAAACAAAATAAAATAAATTGGGTACTGTCTCATGTAGTAACACTCAGATTTGTTCTTTTTGCAAATGTTATGACTTGAACTCTTAGAGTTAGCTAATTTTACATTGTAGTGCAGGCTGATATCCTTTCCACCAAACAGCTAACTCTAAAATGTCTTCTTGCTGCATCATGTTTCCAAAGTCAATTTGTCCCATATATCATGTGTATGGCTTAAAGAAAGCATGGAACTGAGGCTCTCTCTAGTCTAGTTTCCAAGGAAGCTACACTGCAAAAAGATCATAGACCTCTATATGCATCATAGCCTATATTTTGACTTGCCAACCTGTTTCTTTTTTGTTTCTTTGGCATTTTAATCTTTATTGTGTGCCGTAATTTAGAATATTTTTGGAGGTCACTAGTATGTCTGTATATGCAGAGTGTAAATGGGAGTGTTGTATTCATATCCTGCAGATAATGCCCCAGCTGCTCTTGTTGGTCTCGTAGGACGCAAGGAGTATGAGCGATGTGCCCGGGATATTTATTTCTTTCTTCAAGTAGGTCCCAAATATTGTTTTGATTTTCTTAGAAACTAATGGTCATCAAAAGATTACTTTGATGTATATATTTCATTTTTTTTCTTTTTCTTTCTTTTCTGATTTAACAAGTGATGACATTTGTTTGCACTGAGAGGCAGATTGATCTAAAAGAAGGCATTGCATTTCTTTATTTATCTATTGCAGTCAGCAGTCTGTTTGAAGCAATTAGCTTACGGTCTTGTGGAGATGCTTCTCCTAGCAGCATTTCCTGAGCTCCATAATATTGTGAGTTCTTGCCATACAGAAAAGGGAAATTTTGAGGTAATTTAACTTTCAAGAGATGAAATGATTCCATTTATTCGTTCCAATTGTTCTGGCTTTCAGTAGTGATTCATTGTGGCCATGGTTGATGTTGATTGGATGAGTTATGTTAAAATCGAATTGGTCCATTTGTTGAGTCCACAAATATGCTTATGGATGACGTGTCCTTAGTATTCAAAGTTTGTGGGCATTTTTCCCCTTGTCAATATTGTATTTTGAGAACATAACCAAGAGCAATGGCAAATCTAGTGCCTGAAAGTATTCGTGGTTCGGTTGAATTAAGTTGTTATTGTTTTGCTCAGCTTTGCTCAATATCAAGCATTGAGTAAGTCCTTTAATAATATGGTTTCAATTTTTGTAGTAGCTTATAATATAAATAAACAAAAGAATCCATGAATGGGCTCATACCCAAGTTATTACCTGGATGCGTCCTTAAGTGCTAAGTGTTTCCTGGGATTTTGCTGCTTGTCAATATTGTATTTTGAGAACTTAACTGAGAGCAAAGTCAAATCTAGTGCTTGCGAGTATTCTTGGTTTGGTTGAATCAAGTTGTTATTGTTTTGTTCAGCTTTGCTTAATATCAGGCATCGACTAAGTTCTTTAATATTGTGGTTTAAATTTTCCTATTAGTTTACAACAAAGTTACAAACATAGGAATCCATGGATGGTCTTATATGCAAGTTACCACCTGGATGTGTCCTTAAGTTTTCAGAGCTTGTTGGGGTTTTGCCCCTTATCAATATTGTATCTTAAGAACATAAACAAGAGCATTCACTAGTAAGTCCTTTAATAATATGGTTTCAATTTTTGTATTAACTTATAATAAACAAAAGAATCCATGAATGGGCTCATACCCAAGCTATCACCTGGATGCGTCCTCAAGTATTAAATGTTTAATGGGATTTTTCCGCTTGTCAATATTGTATTTTGAGAACATATCTGAGAGCAAAGTCAAATCTAGTGCTTGCAAGTATTCGTGGTTCTGTTGAATCAAGTTATTGTTTTTCAGCTTTTCTCAATATCAGGCGAGTAAGTTCTTTAATATTGTGGTTTCAATTTTCCTATTAGTTTACAACAAACATAGGAATCCATGGATGGACTTATACGCAAGTTACCACCTGGATGTGTCCTTAAGTTTTCAAAGTTTGCTGGGATTTTGCCCCTTATCGATATTGTATTTTAAGAACACAAACAAGAGGATTCACTAGTTATGTTCCAATTGTTCTGGCTTTCACTATTGATTCATTGTGGCCATGTTTGATGTTGATTGGATGAGTTATATTAAAATGGAATTGGTCCATTTGTTGAGTCCACAAATATGCTTATGGATGACGTGTCCTTAGTATTCAAAATTTGCGGGGATTTTGCCCCTTGTCAATATTGTATTTTGAGAACATAACCAAGAGCAAAGGCAAATCAGTTCCTTCAAGTATTCGTGGTTCGGTTGAATTAAGTTGTTTTTGTTTTGCTCAGCTTTGCTCAATATCAAGCATTGAGTAAGTTCTCTAATAATATAGTTTCAATTTTTGTATTAGCTTATAATAAACAAAAGAATCTATGAATGGGCTCATACCCAAGTTATCACCTGGATGCGTCCTTAAGTATTAAGTGTTTGCTGGGATTTTGCCGCTTGTCAATATTGTATTTTTGAGAACATAACTGAGAGCAAAATCAAATCTAGTGCTTGCAAGTATTTGTGGTTCGGTCGATTCAAGTTGTTATTGTTTTGTTCAGCTTTGCTCAACATCAGGCATTGAGTAAGTTTTTAATATTGTGGTTTCAATTTTCCCATTAGAATTTACAACTAACAAAGGAACACATGGATGGGCTCATACGCAAGTTACCATCTGGATGTGTCCTTAAGTTTTCAAAGTTTGCTGGGATTTTGCCCCTTGTCGATATTGTATTTCAAGAACATAAACAAGAGCAGGGACCAAATCTAGTGCCTGCAAGTATTCAGGGCTCAGTTGAATTATGCTATTGTTTTGCTCAATATGAAGCATTAAGTCCTTCAATAATATGGTTTCATTTTTCATATTAGCTTATAACGAAGGAATCCATGGATGGGCCGATATCCAAGTTACAACCTGGATCTATTATTCTCACTTTTATAATTAAGTTTTACCCATTCAAATGATAAATTTGCACCCAGGGGCAGTACAATTAGTTTTCATAAGCTTTTTAATTACATTTAAATTTACTGAAGCAAATTCTAGCGAGATATAATAGAAACATCATTAGAACAGAGGGGCCTTGAATGCTACTAACTTTGTCTAAAAGCATGCCTAATGCGGGGAAAGTCCTCAAGGCTAACTTAATCTAGAGTTTCTTGCTTTTGATGACAAGTACCTAGGTATTCCAGGTTGTCCGTGGTTCTACAATGTTTTTTTTAATTTTCTTCTACTTCTTTTGATTCCTTTTAGAGGTCTTGCCTTTGTCTACTCCATTCACAAAGGCACTAGTTTCCACATTTCTATCTGTCAAGCTCTTGCCTCTATGTTCCTCAGGTTCTGGTTCTTCAACCTACCATTCTTCTATTTCAACATCTTTTCTTGATAATTAACATGTTTTGGTGTTTAACTATAATTTTTAACTCGATGCTCCTCTTCTAACTCCAACATATGCTCCCTTTGTTGATCATTAATTTGTTTGTTCGGTTTTTGATCTTGGTCATCGTATCAATGTTTTGAGTTCTTGCACACTTAACCTTAAAGTTCAGAAACTTCAAAGAGGTCGCTTTCCTTCAATTATTTTTTATTTGGGTGGTGCCTTCTAGTCATTCTCCTTATTGCCTTTACTATTGTTCTCAGTAAAGAACTATTATGTTCTTATTGAACTTGAGAGATGAATTTATGCAAGTAAATAAGAAATAATTTATTGAATGAATTATAAGATGATACAGTGATCCTCATGACAGTGTACTTTATAAGCACTAATTGGTCACGTGGTCAATAGGTGTGTCCCTTCACTTAATTAATGCTAATAAATTGGATTCTCTATCACTGAGTATGCTTCCCTAGTGGCGTCATCTTTGTCTGATTGTAAAACTTGACTTGGCTTCTAATTGGAGAATTAGCTAGATTGTTTTGTAAGACGTGTATCATACCTTGAAGTCTTTTGATTTGGTCAGGTAACATAAAACCTCAAAACCTTTTCAGTCCAAACTTGCCTTGCCTCCGTTGTACGAATTTCTGGGCTTTTGATGATATGTTCATTAGTTGTACGTCATCGTCCCTGATATCAAGATCTTTGACACCATATAATTTATAATGTTGTAGGTTATCTTTTATGGGTATAGGTGGATGTAATGACCCCATTCAAATAAGTTTCAAAAGAGGAAATTCCACCAATCTACTAATTTCCTAGGTTAGGGTGGAAACATTGGGATTTTGAATAAGGGAGCTAATAAATCCCAAATGGACATTAGATCGACATAAATATATTAAAAGGAGTTAAATAAATATTTATTATAGGAAAATAAGGTGGCACTTTGTCATGGAGACACATTAGTGGTGTGGGACCCACACAAAGCTAGATTCCTCATGTCACATGGAATTCTATTCTCGCCCATTCGAATCCAAGCTGGAATCTAATGATCTTGGGGAGTTGGAAGGTCAATATACTTGGAATGACTTAATGAAGGTCGAATTGGAGTGGAAGAGTAACTCCTATGGAAGAGGAAGAGGCATTTTGGAGCTAGTGGGACACTTGGACTAGATTCCTTAGCTCTATGACAACAATGATGAAGATGCTATGACACCTGTGACACAAATCAGACATGAATGTTGACATCTGACATATATGACATGTCAGGGCTAAAAATAGCCTCCAAGAAGGCGCACAAGGGAGTTAGGGAAACCAAAGAGACTAGGAATTGTTGGACAAGTGGCACACATTGGAATCTCTTCCCAACTTGAGTTGGCATGAGTCTTTTGAGAAGGAATTCGATCCAAGGAGGTCTTTGGAAGTTTATAAAAGTCAAGAACAAAGGAGGAGAGTAGCTTTTGATCATTTTATCATTTTGCATTTTGGAGAGCATAGCTTGTCCATGCTTGTTGAGTGTTTACTCTACTTGCCTTACTACCAATTTCGAGGGTAAAAGATTCTCACCCTAATTGGAAATTGGAGAGGCCATTCAGACCTTTCATTTGGAGTTACAATGGATTCATTTGTTGCATGTTGAATCTATAGGCATGCTCGTGACATTCTCATCCTCAACTTGCTTCCACACCTTTCTCACTTTTCTCTTCATATTTTGGCTCTTGGACGAAGGGCGCACATGGTGAGATGTTGTTCTCTTCGGGGGAGATCTTTGTTAGTTTTTCAGAATTTACTTCAATTTGATCTAGGATCTTAACTGAGAGAACAACATGTACAGCATATCTATAGCATATCAATCATGGACATAATAAAGCAAGCACACAAGAGACAGAGTTTCATCCAGGAAAACCAAGAAGGTGAAAAACCCTACAACTTCCTCAGAGAGAGATAAAGAAACGATACAACGCAAGGATAAGAGATAGTCTTCTCCTAGCAGCTACTCCTCCTTCCTCACATGTGCGTCACTCTCCAATGAGTGTGAGTGAATAATATAATGATCAAATAGAGTGCCTCCCGCACTCTATTTATACTTGACTTGACTTGCCTAATAACTTTTACTAGGTCGGCCTTAACTTAACCACATAACATAATGCTGACAGGGTTGACTCCCAATAGGGTGGTCTAATAACCCTTTAACCCACATGACTTATACAGGGCCGACCCCAACAAGGTGGTCTAATAACCCATCAAGTATAAGTTGCGACACTTACAATATAAATGAAGACACTTCCGTATAGAGGAATGATAACATCTCTATATGAATACAAACACTTCCGTATAGAGGAATAATAACATCTCTATAGGAATACAATATACATATATGAAATACATTCCGAAGTTACAAATACATCAACACTCCCTCTTAACTAGGAAGGTATTTCTCGACACAGATCTTCTAGCACAAGTCTTCTTCTCTGGATCATCGTCATCGAATCACAGTTATCGTCACTGCTGTTGCTATTTGAATCAATCTCTGATCTACTCGTCATAGGAAGTTCTACAGAGCCAGTCATTTTTCATACTGGATGTAGGCCCACCACTTGTATGTCTTCATCATCACTGGCCATACTGTGGAATCCTCAGGATTGATTACGTGCATTAAGCCAAAAGCTCGAAAGAGCATCCCAGGATTGATTATGAGCATATTGCTCAACCTATCGGATCTCCCAGGATCTTTTACATGTAGCTGCACAACCTGTCCACGACCATAGAGTATCATCCTGGTACTCATGATCATACTGATCATCTTATCGTCTACGAAGCATAGTCCAGATGCACAAAATACAACACTTACACTCACCGGCATGGGAAGACACACTTCAACCATCCGTGAAAGGCTCAGCACTCACATCAATGCACATGGGAGAACACATCTACCACCATGTCGGAAAGGCTCTGCACTTACATCAACGCACATGAGAGAACACATCTACCACCATGTCGGAAACGCTCTACACTTACATCAACGCACATGGGAGAACACATCTACCACCATGTTGGAAAGGCTCTGTGCATCTATGTCTTTGGACTCATCACACATGATCCATTTGATCATGTCAAAACATCCACCTAATGCATGTCATCATAGCATGATCATCCTGATCATCAATGCATCCACCTGATGCATACCATGTATCCACCTGATACATATCATCATACATGATCTACCTAATCATACAATGTATCCACCTGATACATATACAAATACATGATCCAACTGATCATATCCAACATCAAACATGATGCATAGACATATACATGATCCAACTGATCATATCCAGCATCCAACATGATGCATATACATAGCAATAACTAGAGCATCGTCTTGATGCTCATCATCCAACGCTTACATCCACAGCCATGGGAAGGATCTTCCTCTCACCATGCTTGGAATGGCTCTTGCAAATGTGTCCATCACTTCTTCTTCGAACTGTCGTCAATCTGAAGAACACCAAGCCTCTCTCTGAAGTATTCAAACTTCACTCTGGCTAGTGGTTTTGTCAACACATCTGCAACCTGCTCATCCATCGCAACATACAGGAGCTTCATTGCTCCTCTCTGCACCATATCCCTGATATAGTGATATTTGATCTCAATGTGCTTTGACCTGTCATAGAACACCGAGTTCTCAGACAGCGTCACACAACTTTGGTTGTCACAAAAGATACCAGTAGCCTCCAGCGAGAGATCAAATAACTCATACAGTAGCTTCCTGAGCCATACTGCCTCACAACTAGCCGAACAAGCTGCAACATACTCTGCTTCGGCTGTACTCAGTGCTACGCAGGATTGCTTCCTGCTAAACCAAGAGATCACACTTGATCCCATACTGAAGCAACATCCAAAAGTGCTCTTCATATCTACAACACTGCCTGCCCAGTCCGAATCAACATAACCCTGTAGGTTAAACTTTTGATTCGCATAATACTTGAGCCCATAATCAATTGTACATCAAGGACCCAATCATCTGACGATACACCATGACATCAATCGGCTCAGATGAAGTATCACACAAAAGCTTCAGGTTCGATGCCATAGGTGTGGCCATGGCCTTGCAGTCCATCATCCTGAACCTCTTCAGGATTTCTACTTCATACTTCCCTTGTCCAAGGAAGATCCCATCTGCACTCTGCCACACCTCCATACTTAGAAAATAGTGCATCATCCCCAAGTCCTTCATCTCGAACTCGGCAGCAAGCTTCCTCTTGGTATCGACAATCAATCCATCATCACCTGTAACAAACAGGTCATCCACATACAGAAGTAGTATCACAGGATTGCCTTCCTGAACCTTGTAGTAAAGGTTGGAATCTGCTTTACTCTTAGTAAATCCCAAATTGGATAGAAAGTTGTCTATCCTACCATACCAAGTCCTAAGAGCTTGCTTTAAGCCATATAAGGTTTTCTTCAACCTGCACACATATGACTCCCTGTCATGTGTCTCAAAACCAAGTGGCTGCTTCACATACACTTCCTCCTCGACTACACCATTCAAGAAAGCTGTCTTGACATCCAGCTGGTGTGTCTTCCATTTCATCACTGCAGCCAGGGCAAGTACTGATATGATGGAAGTGTACCTGGTTACAGGAGCAAAAGTTTCTTCAGTCTATTCCCTCTTTCTGGGAGAAGCCATGAGATACAAACCTCGCTTTGTATTTCTCCATGCTACTATCTACAGCATGCTTGATCTTATAGTTCCATTTGGAAGTCACAACAGACTTCCCTTCAGGTCTTGGGACTACATCCCAAACATCATTCTTCATGATCGACTGGTACTCCTTGATCATGGCATTCTTCTATTACTGCATCATGTATCTTGGGAACTTCAGATTCTTCAATATCTTCAATAGATAGATTTCGTTAAACTTCGTTGTTGGAACAAATGTTGTAGTCCTTTTGTAGGTGATTGTATACGATCTTTCCTAAAAGACAAGTTAAATTGCATGATTAGAAACATCTCATAGTTTTCAGAGCAAATTCTTACACATAAATAAATATGTCATACAGTGATGCAATTATCTTAGCCAATGCTTCAATACAACATTTATCCATACCCCGTAACTTTCTAGATGTCTTTCAATCTCTACCCAAACATTGTTTAATAGTGTTCACAACTCCCAACATGTCAACAAAGAGGTTTCATTCTAGATAAGTAGCAATGGAATGTTGTACATCGCCATAGGCCACTTACCCATTACATGCATATTAGTGGTATACTGTTCATTAATGCAATTATTTTAATATGCATGATACACAACCTAAGTCTAGGAACATAAGTATATATATCATTGAACAGTATTATTTAAACAATTAAATATACAAGAAATGACAATTCAAATACCTATCTTTGTTTGTTTGTTGAGTGGACTCCCTCTCAATCTTTGCTTCCTTGCAGGAACCACTGGAGTGTGCTCCCTCTTGATTTGGATTATCTGTCCTATCCATCCTGGACCACTATGCATGCTTAAATGTGCACTAATGTCATGATTGTGCCATCCTCAAGATCTCATGCATAATCATACATTCATTAGTATAATCTCAAAACAAGATAGACTTAAGTCAAGATCATTTCATACACAGATAATTTATTACAATTCTTTTACTCATGCATATTCCTATTTGACCATAGGACTTTTCTGGTTAGTCATATCATCAATCAAAGTAAGAAGCATAATATGCCTAAATCCATGATTACTCAAACCTATAACTTCATGAATAATCATTATCAATCATACCAAGTATACTTATATAAGAGATCCTAACACAAGGTAGGATTCTAACTTGATATAGAAAAAACATGCCTGGATTAGCATGCTAGCTAGTTATGTCTAACATACCCGCATAATGTCTTCTTGTTCTCTTCAATGACTTGTGCTAGTAACCTGCATATCTCATAGGTTAACCATTATAGAACCAAGTTATACATACCTCGTAAGTAGATCTTCTATGTGATCCATGACAATGAATGAATCTTTTCCTTCATGTCACCATGGTCATATGTTCTTGAACTAGAACATGATTTGTCTTTCTTGATGTACCTTTCATGTTAGCGGACAACATCAACCTCATATAACACCACAATGCATTAGTACAATCATAAGTGTCAAAACCCTAATCAATGAATATCTTCTATCATGAATTCATATTTTTATTAAGGTGATACGACAAAGTCTAAAATTAATCAAGATTGTACTAATCTTAATAAAGACAAACATATCATAAACTTAATCATGAATAGATTTCGAAACATACCCGTAAGTCATACTTGTCGAGATTGCTTATAATCTTCTTATGTAAGGCCTTAGCCTCATCTCCCTCTGAAACAGGAACTTCTTCACTTATGCAAGTGACCAATCCATTCTCTTCTAGGATTAACCCAATCCACTTGATTTGCAGAAACTGGATTTGGAGCTGGATTAGGGTTTGTCAGGGAAACCCTAAAAATTCAAACTTTGAATTTTAAACTTCTGAAAGGATAGAAAGATGTGCCTTGATAATATGATCAACCTGGTATACTTAGAATTTGAAAACTGCAAAGTTTCACTCCTCAAAATTGCCTTTTAGATTTTCGGATTCACTAGGGAGGACCCTGAATTAGGGTTTGATTTTCCCAGAGCTTCACCCAACCAAAATGTTTGATCCAAAGCTCTAAACTTTGATTTTCTTGAGGAGTTTCCAGCCATGGTCACAGAATTAAAAAATTCCAACTTTTGTAGAAGTCCTAATTTTCCACTTTTTCGATCAAAGTCCCGAATTAGGGTTTGATCAAGCCCGGCCTTCTTCCTAACCAAAAAATTCGATCATGGTCTCTAAATTTTGATTTTGATGAGGAGCATCCAGTTGTGGTCTCCGATTACAAAAATTCCAACTTTCTCCGAAACACTAAATTCCTGGAGCCATGAATGAAGATGCTCAAAATCTAATTATGTGTTGACAGAAATATGCACCTGATTGTTTCTGGTGTAACTCCAAAATTTACGATCTACAGGGTCTGAAACTTCTGCCTGTGGTAGCCTGACCTGTTATCTTTCCAACCCCACAGGTCTGATCTCAAATGGATTCTCTGAGAGAGTTATTCCAAGTGTCGCAACGTGACCTGTTTATGGGATAAAACATGAGAGCGAACTTGTACGGAGTGCCAGGTGTCATTGGTTAAATTTCGGCCTCTAAAAATTGTACCTGTGAAAGTACAGTTCGTGTTTTACTTGCCACTTTTTACGAAATTTCATTTGGAGCTTCCTAGCCCAAGTTGTGACCTTTTTGCCTAGGTCACGTATTTATAACTAAGATCTAGAAGAGGCAGTAACCCTATATTGTATGGACCATAAAACAAAAAGTACAGCGAATTAGATGTTGTGCTTCGGACACAGGGTACATGAGGATCTTATCTTTGACTTGTAAGATTTTTAGATCCTGAAACTTCGCCAAAATGAATTTATAGCGAAAGTGCTACGATGACTGGTTTTTGCTATATCAAGCCCTAGCTTTGCAAGTGCAACAAGTGTCATAAATGCCATACCATGCCTTCTTTCAGGCTAGCTCTGATACCATGCTAGTTTTTCATAATTTACTTCAATCTGATCTAGGATCTTAACTGAGAGAACAACATGTACAACATATCTATAGCATATCAATCATGGACACAATAAAGCAAGCACACAAGAGACACAGAGTTTCACCGGAGAAAACCAAGAAGGTGAAAAACCCCGCAACTTCCTCAGAGATAGATAGAGAAATGATACAACCCAAGCATAAGAGATAGTTTTCTCCTAGCAGCTACTCCTCATTCCTCACATGTGCGTCACTCTCCAATGAGTGTGCGAGTGAATAATAGAATGATCAAATAGAGTGCCTCCTGCACTCTATTTATATTTGACTTGACTTGCCTAATAACCTTTACTAGGTTGACCTTAACTTAACCACATAACATAATGCTGACAGGGTCGACCCCCAATAGGGTGGTCTAATAACCCTTTAACCCACATGACTTATACAGGGCCGACCCCAACAAGGTGGTCTAATAACCCATCAAGTATAAGTTACGACACTTACAATATAAATGAAGACACTTCCGTATAGAGGAATAATAACATCTCTATAGGAATACAATATACATATATGAAATACATTCCGAAGTTACAAATACATCAACAATCTTGTGGCCCAATTTATTTATATTCTGATATATATATACTTTGTATTTAATGCTCAGAAGACTCTTAGGTCGAAATACCAAGTGGAACTATGTTAAAATACCAAACAATGCATAAATAGTGCCATTTTCCCTACATCTTGTTATGAAAGCTTGAAGTTAATCTATTTCGAGTTGTATCAGTTCATATCTATGATTTTTATGATGTATGGATGGTCATTAATTTCTGGAAGAAGTATTATATACAATTCATAAGCCTTTGGAACATAAATCTCGAAATTCATAGCAAGTGGTGAGGTTTACTAGCATTTCCCCCTATGTGAAGACATGCCCACAAACCTCTGATTTATGGGAGTTGCATAAGTCTTGAGAAACTAATTGATGATGTATTTGGGATCCCATTGAAGCCCTTTAAAAGTACCATGTCTCTGTTCTAAAATTTGGGAAGCTCGTACAACATTTGGAGATCCATCTTTGACCACTACCCTTGGGGGATTTGAACCTCGATTTGACTAGTAAATTGCCCTATCTTTCCCTGATTGTAATTGAATGTTGCAGAAGTCTTTTGAGTGTCCATGAATCCATAAGTCCCAATTTTATGTCTTTTACCTTCCAAACACATTCAGAACTAATTTGGAAGCATTTGGAGCCATTTGGGTCAATACTAGTCTAAGGGTTGGATTGGCCAAAATTTGCAATTTTTCCTAGTTTCTACAAATTCATTAAAAGGGACACTACAAGTGGTATCAGAGCATGGTCCTTGCATCTAATGTGGATGACCATTCATGAGGACAATAAGTCAAAGAAATCAGCCCCCACCCTTAGAAATTGAAACTGAAATTGAAAGTATTTTGGTGAAAGGGAATAAGTAGGAGAAGAAGTGCATTCTTTGGTAACCATGAGTAAGGATGAGAAAGGAACCTTAGAGGAGAATCAGGAGTTTAGGAAATTTAAGGATGAGAAAGGAACCTTGAGGAGAATGAGGAGTTTAGAAAATTCATAAAACCATTCTTTGAAGACATGACAAAACAACTAATGCAAGGGTTTGAATTGTTGGCTAGTCAATTTGGAAGCAAATTGGCAATAGGAGGGAGAAGTGGTTCTCCTTTTGAGGAAAAGAAAGCAATGGATGAAAGAATTTATGTCATAAGGGAGGAACCTCATGTAATGGTGGAAAATGAGGTACATGTTGATATGCAGGTGCTTGAAGATGCTACACTCAAACAAGAAGAAAGAAAAGCACTTGTGTTTGTTCAGAGGGATTATGAGTTGCCTCATGGAGAGAGTTGCAAAGCCTTGGAGGAGGCACATGATCTCACAATAGTTGGACCAACCAGTTACGGAGGAGATGAATTAAAGATTTCGATGGGTAAGAGTTGTAAATATTTAAGGTTGGTTCATAATTCCTCACCCCCTACTTTTTCAGCCACAATTGGGGATGAAAATTGGGTGAAAGGTTTTTTTCTAATCGTGCCACATGAGAGTTCAATTGGTGTTGGAGGAACTTCATCCAATACTTGGGTGAAGAGATATATGATTGGAGCATATTTTTATTGGAAACAACATCCTTTTTTATTTCTTGATGATACACATATTCATGGATGCACAAATGGTACTTCTGTGAGGCCCTTGAAGGTTCATTGTTTTTTTTGCTCCCTACTTTGTTCAGATTTTAGTGGAGATTCTTCATTCACTTCTTGGATGAAAGAATACATGGTTGATTGTTTTGATGCATCTTACATATTTTTGGAGCAACATTATAGGACATGGGATACTCACCTATGTCATTGGAGCAGATTTGATTGGTCACTTGATGCTTGTATGCACCTGGAAAATGGTGGTCTACTTACTTGGAGGTACAAGCACTTTAATGATTCTTTGATGAGGCACCTCCTTGATGTACATTTTTATTATGTTGTCATGTACTTTGATGATCTATGTTTTGTACTTATAATGTTTGGAAGAAGACATACAAGGAAATGAGATCCAATAATTCTCTTGCCTGATGGTATGGGTTGGAGAGCACTCCTAATTGTTGGAGTGCAATACAAGCAATGGCACCTTGGAATAATTTTAGTCTCATTGGTTTCAAATTTTTTGTTTTGGAAAGAAAGTAGGTTCTTCAACATTGATGTTCAAATTGCTTGAGGACAAGCAATCTTGGGTGGGGAGGACTGTAATGACCCCATTCAAATAAATTTCAAAAGAGGAAATTCCACTAATCTACTAGTTTCCTAGGTTGGGGTGGAAACATTGGGATTTTGAATAAGGGAGCTAATAAACCCTAAATGGACATTAGATTGACATAAATATATTAAAAGGGGTTAAATAAATAACATCTAGGTCAATGAACTTATCATGTTTATTACCCATTCGAAAAAGTCACAAACTGTGTGGGTCATCACAATCTCATCGAGTGGAGAATCATTTTATTAGCAATCATGAAATTGGAAGTAGTCTTTTGTGATTTGTATTTTGGAACATTTGGTAGTCGCTCCTGATTTGATAAACTTTGGGTGGCTATTGACACAATGCAGCTTGTAGATAATTGGACATTGCAAACCTTCCTAGATGACTAAAAGGGTATAGAAAATCTAAATTTGGACTAACAATTGTGAAGGTATTATTGGATTTGCATTTCGCGAAATTATGATTGAGTTCCTGAGGATGTAATGAGACCATGTTGAATGAAAAAAAGTAAACTTACGATTAGAACCACCAGTGCTTAGAGCCTTGATTGTTGGAGAAAAATAGATTAGAATGATAGAAGATGAGAATATAAATTAAGATAAAGCCTAGCGTCGGAAGTACAAGAACAAAAATTAACTTCGGGACGAAGTTCTAATTAAGAGGGGGTGTATGTAATGCCCCTAAAATGACTGTGGACCTTAAGGGCACCTGTCGAGTGACCTGGCTGAACAACTTCAATATAATGGTCTCTTGAGCCTTGTTATGTCTTAAATGATTGAGGAAAACCTGAAGATGGGAATGACGACAATAATTGATAAATGAATTAAGAAATTAATTTATATGTGTGGAGTGGTATAATTGATTGATTCTTGCTTAATGATTATCCTTAATTGATCAAGTCAAAGTGCAGTAGGACAGTTACAGTTCTAGCTCTGCGACTTGGGGGGATGCAACTGAGATGCGTCATAGCTTTCTGCATTTATTCTAAACTTCGTAACAAAGTTCTAAATAAGTAGGGGTGTATGTAGTGCCCCTAGACCACTGTAGACATTGAGGGAACCTATTGAGTGACCCGACTGATTGAAACATTAATAAAACGACCCCTTGATACTATATTGAGTATATTCATGACTACGACTAATTGTGAATCAATAAAATAATGATATATGTGTATCTGGATAGTTGATGTAAATCAATGATTACACGTTGTTTAACGATTAACTTTGATTATGAAAAATGTACAAGTAAATGACGCTTAAAGACTAGCTGTATGATTGATTATGTGATGAGAACGAAGAAAGTAAATATTGACGAGATGCATTTCTGATTAGATGAATGAGTAATGTTATGAGTAAACTATAAATGCTTAAATGAAATAGTAGATTTATGAATCATATTATGATAATTGAAGACAATACTACTAATTTATGTTTGTGAGAAATGTGTGTAGCGGCAGGTGAAACGGTTCATCGATGGACACACAAGGGAATTGAAGGGTCGTAGAGTACAGATAAATTACACACGGGGAGAGCGACGACGATGTCGAATTCCGACGGAATACCACGCATGAGTAGATAAGCACTGATCCACTTGCTCAAAAGGAAAGCGTGAGGGCGTACAAGATGGGCCACGATGGAGCTGGTCACGTATGATTTGGGGGGCGCGTAGTGAGAACGAACTCACTTCTCAGCTCCATTAGTCCCTAATAGCGTGTAGACGGAGGATGGAAGGTAACAGCTCCTGAAATTCCTACATGAAGTTCTCGCAAGTCAAAATGAAAGGATGACGACAGAAGGGCCCGATGGTGCGGTACCCTGTCAAGAACGGAGAGAGTGGACGCAAGGACCCAACGATGTGGTACCTTGCCGAAGAGTGGAAACTACGGATGACTGGACCCGACGAAGTGGTGCCATGTCGTGGAAATGAAATTAAGGAACGGGGAATCCCAATGGCGCGGCACTGGGATTGTAGTGAAAATGATTATAAACTTAACTGCATAAAAACATATAAGTTTGCACCTAGAGCATTACTTAGAAATGCATTTGAGTACTTTAGACATGCACATCAATGATTACTTTGGCATTTAAATAATATTAAGTGTTATTTAGGCATTTGCATATAAAATAATATTTTGAGCATTTAAAATAATATAAATCTTTATTTTAGGAGCAAAGTAGAATCCTAAGCATGGACACCTAGTCAACTCCACCTACACCTCAAAACTAGGAGTTAAGTAAAATATCTAGGGGACAAACATGAACAAACTTAGGAATGTTGGTGCAACTCCTGGAAAAACTGACACATGGATGTGTGAGTATTATTAAATTGGAAATTTAATAAAATATGTATTTATGCATGAAGCGACATGTGTCACATGGAATTTTCCTTTAAAATGAAGGATTTGGGAATGGGTAAAGGATCCAGTCCCTGGATGACTATAGTAATTTTGAGTTACCTCATGACTTGCTGCTATTGAGGGTTTGGTTGGAAACTTTGGTGGGGGGGAATCCCAAGTTGAGTTTCTTAATTATTGTGTATGAACTTTACGACCCAAAGCTCGGGGGAGGCCATGCGACTGAAAGCATGAGCCTATGGTTGGGTGGCGAAGCTAACGGTTGCTTCGCTAATGGTTAAATGAGCTTTGCTGGAGGGATCCTAAGGAAGACGCGGACGACAACGGACCAGCTGGGTCGAGTTGACAGGTTGAGGTTTGGTTTATCTTTCTTAAGTTATTCACACTTTTTATTTTATTTTTCTAGTAACTATGATAGCTAATTTGTTTGTATGAAGTTGTTAAAGTTTCAGGTTCAGTTCAGGGGGACCCTAAAGGAGGGGTTCTACATTTGGTATCAGAGCTTAGTTGTCTCAGATCCCGATGGTCCATCAGCAAAATGGAGAGATAGGTTTGATGGTTGATACTAGTTCATGTTACAGTGATTACAGGGATCAAATAGTGGTGTACACAGGTCTATGCTGAAGTAATTATAGAGGTTTAGAACATACGCTAGAGGGAAAACATAAAGTTAGAATTCATGCATTGAATCAGGAACTCGTAAAGCTTAAATCATTGATCTTTAGTTTCATTTACTGCAGAGACAATTTCTGTTTTTTTTTTTTTAATTTAGAGTAAATTAAAATAACTAGCAAATCAGGGTGTTGATTGATCTCTGTCCAGTCTCATGTTCATCTTTGGGGAATATTAAATTATTATTATTTTTAAAGGAGATTTGTAATGAGTTTGCAATGAAACAATATGTGAAAAGCCAAGACTCTTTACAGGTTTGAAATTTCAATTCATAATGCTTTTGTTTCTTCTATTCATTTGCAAGACCATACGTGCACTAGGATAAAGACGAGGATACATTTCAGAAATTTAAAGTAAGAGAGCGGTTGGACTGAATGATACCCAGAGGAAAACAACGTCTTCTAATGGTTAACTGGATTACGGAGGCAAGAATTTTTGGGCAGTTTAGAATTTTTGTTTTTGTTAGTTACATAATTTAGAAGGGAACCTTATTCTATCGAACTTTAAATTGCGCCCATACCTCCGTATTATATATATATATATATATAACAATGACACAAAAATCCTATTCAATGATCATGCAGATCTTTACAAAACTGGAAACTTCAACCAATCATACAGCGATACACAAATCAAGTCATCTACGGGTCGGTCACAGGGTAGGTGTTTTATAGTTCCACTCATTCATACACATAGGTTTACAAAATTAAAAATTATAAGCAGAACAATACAACATACAACAAAGGGGTTGAGTTCATCTTGCGCAGAGCCTGAGGATAGAGGTATGTTCTCTCAACACAAGATATTGTTAACAGGGCAATCTATGGATGCTCATTTGATTCTCAATTGAGAAGGTGGGGCACCAATAATAGGGATCATCATGGAGAAACTATGTAACTTCGGATTCGGTAATACAAAAGCTCTGTTCGATAGTCGCTTTATGAGCAGGTGTGAAATGGCCCTAGATCCAAAAGTTTAAAATATTAATAGAGATGAAATCCAGATTCAGATTGTATTGATTTAAATGGAGATCACAACTAAAATCGATATGGTTACTAATCAAGTCTATGCGGCTGGGGTATATTCATCCCGATCAGGGTGAAACAAATCAATCGAGCGGCAAGGCATGGTGGACAGAGTCAAGGACTGAGAATTGGGCGCAACATGGTTTCTCAATATAGTGTAAACAAAAACAAAGTTTCGGATAAAAGATGAAACAACTACCTCCTCTGAAGGATTACAGAGGTTGGATTTCACTAAAGTTTACGCACTGGTGATCATCCTTACGGATCTTCAATGATCTGGACATTTTAGCTATTTAAGTGCAGAGGTTAAATAGCAGAATCTCAAACGATCTGGGATCACCCGGTAGGCACTGACAGAGATCAAAATAAAAGAAGGGTACACAACAGACGTTGCTAAGCCATTCGAGGTCGACTGATTATAAGAAATGAAATAATTATTATCTCACTCTAATTCAAGACTGTGGAGATGAAACAATCGACTGAATATAAAATTAAACATAATTGACCTCATGAATAATTGTCAAATTCTTCCACAGAACTAATTAATTTCAACTGTCAGAATCCAGAATTACACACGAATTAATTCGCTAACAGGTCCTTAGAATTCAGATCTACTTGGTTTATGATAATTATTCCGTAGATTAGATAAGGATTCATTTCCACGATTCAAAGAAATTAGATCTACATAACTAAGGTTTCGAATAATTTCTGTAATAAACTGATATAAAAACAATTTCCTGTGTATAAAAGTACCATTTCCAGAAATCAAAAGAAAGTTCAGATTTATAAAATTAAGATCTCTTGAAATTTCAAAATAAAACTTTAGTAATAACCATTTAAGTAAACTCAAACCTGTGTAAATAGTAGCCCTTGTCGAAGATGTGAATCCACCAAGGTTACCGCTCCAATCCTGCCGCTAATCCAAACGGTCGCCGATGAACACCTTAGATAAAATATGAGTTCGGTGCCCTCAAGGCTCAACTGACTCTGATACCAAATGTAAAACCCCTCCTTTAGGGTCCCCCTGAACTGGACCTGAAACTTTAACAACTTCATATAAACAAATTATCTATCATAGTTACTGGAAAAATAAAATAAAAAGTGTGCATAACTTAACAAAGATAAACCAAACCTCAACCTGTCAACCTGACCCAGTTGGTCCGTTGTCGTCCGCGTCTTCCGTAGGATCCCTCCAGCAAAGGCTCGTTTAACCATTGGTGAAGCAACCGTTAGCTTCGCCACCCAACCATAGGCTCATGCTTTCAGTCGCATGGCCTCCGCCCCTCCTCTAGGGTCCTTCCTGCTTAACCTGAAACTCAACCACTTGATACAAACGAGATTAGAAAGCATAATGACTAGATAAATAAACTAAATAAATGAATAACTTAGCAAATTAAAACAAACCATAACCTGTCACCATCTTGTCCACTGTCGCCCGCGTCTTCTGTAGGATCCCTCCAGCAAAGATCGCTTAACGATAGGCGAAGAAACCGTTAACTTCGCCACCCTACCTTAGGCTCACACTTTCAGTCGCATGGCATCCCCCGAGCTTTGGGTTGTAGAGCTCACACAATAATCAAGAAACCCAGCTTGGGATCCCCCCCACCAAGATTTCCAGCCAAACCCTCAATAGCAGCAAGTCATGAGGTAACTCAAAATTACGATAGTCATCCAGGGTCTCGGTCCTTTACCCATTCCCAATGCCTTCCTTATAAAGGAAAATCTCATGCGACACATGTCGCTTCATGCATAATTATTATTTTATTTAAATTCTAAATAAAAACAACTCACCCATCCAAGTGTCAGCTTTTCTAGGAGATACACCAACATTCCTAAGTTTGCTCATATTTGTCCCCCAGATATTTCACTTAACTCCTAGATATGTGGTGTGGGTGGGGTTGACTAGGTGTCCATGCCTAGGATTCCATTTTGCTCCTAAATAAATATTTATAATATTTTTTAATAATCAGAAATATCCTTTCATGTGCAAATGCCTAAATAACACTTAATATTATTTAAATGCCAAAGTAATAATTTATGTGCAAATGCCTAAAGTACTCAAATGCATTTCTAAGTAATGTTCTAGGTGCAAACTTATATGTTTTTATGCAGTTAAGTTTACCAATCATTTTCACTAGGATCTCGGTGTCACGCCGTTGGGCCACCCTGTTCCTTAATTTCATTTCCCCGACATGGGACCACCTCATCGATTCTAGTCACCTGTAGTTTCCATTCCTGAGCAAGGTATCACATCGTTGGGTCCTTGCGTCCACTCTTTCCGTTTTTGGCAGGGTATTGCATCGTCGGGCCCTTCTGCTGTCATCCTTTCGTTTTGACTTGCGGGAACTTCATGTAGGGATTTCAGGAGCCATTACCTTCCATCCTCCGTCTACACGCTATTAGGGACTAATGGCGCTGAGGAGTGAGTCCGTTCTCACTGCGCGCCCCCCAACTCGTACGTGACTATCTCCATTGTGGCCCACCGCATATGCCGTCACGCTTTCCTCTTGAGCAAGCGGATCAGTGCTTATCTGCTCAAGCGTGGTATTCCGTCAGAAGTCGACATCGTCGTCGCTCTCCCCGTGTGTGATTTATCCGTACTCTACGACCCTTCAATCCCCTTGTGTGTCCGTTGGTGAACCGTTTCACCTATTTCTACACACATTTCTCACAAACTTATATTAGTAGTATTGCCCTCAATTATCATAATATGATTCATAAATCTGCTATTTCGTTAAGCATTTATATTTTACTCATAACATTACTCATCCATATAATCAGAAATGCATCTCGTCAATATTTAATTTCTTCGTTCTCATCACATAATCAATCATACAGTTAGTCGTTAAGCATCATTCACATATACATTTTTCATAATCAAAGTTAATCGTTAAACATGTAATCATTCATTTACATCAACTATCCAGATATACATGTATCATTATTTTATTGATTCACAATCAGTCGTAGTTGTGAATATACTCATTATAACATCAAGGGGTCATTTTATTAATGTTTCAGTCAGTCAGGTCACTCAATAGGTGCCTCAAGGTCTGCAGTATAAATATTTATTATAGGAAAATAAGGTGGCACTTGGTCATGGAGACACATTGGTGGTGTGAGACCCACACAAAGCTAGATTCTTCATGCCACATGGAATTTTATTGTCACCCATTCGAATCCAAGGTGGAGTCTAATGATCTTGGGGAGTTGGAAGGTCAATATACTTGGAATGAATCAATGAAGGTCGAATTGGAGTGGAAGAGTAACTCCCATGGAAGAGGAAGAGGCATTTTGGATCTAGTGGGACACTTGGACTAGATTCCCTAGCTCTATGACAACAATGATGAAGATGCTATGACACCTATGACACAAATCAGACTTGAATGCTGACATCTGACATATATGACATGTCAGGGCTAAAAATAGCCTCCAAGAAGGCGCACAAGGGAGTTAGGGCAACCAAAGAGACACCCATTCGAAATGAGGGAAGATGGAGACTAGGAATTGTTGGACAAGTGGCACACATTGGAATCTGTTCCCAACTTGATTTGGCATGAGTCTTTTGGGAAGGAATTCGATCCAAGGAGGTCTTTGGAAGTTTATAAAATTCAAGAACAAAGAAGGAGAGTAGCATTTGATCATTTTACATTTTTGCATTTGGAGAGAATAGCTAGTAGAGAGATAGTCTACTTGCCTTAGCACCAATTTCGAGGGGGAAATATTTCCATCCTAATTGGAAATTGGAGAGGCCATTCAGACCTTTCATTTGGAGCTACAATGGATTCTTTAGTTACAAGTTGAATCTACAGGGCAGCTTGTGGTTCATTCATCTACAACTTGTTCTTACATCTCTTTCACATTTTCTTGCATATTTGGGCCCCTGGAGGAATTGCGCCTTTGGTGAGATGTTGATCTCTTTGTGAGAGTCCAGGAATCTCCATTTATTTGTATTCTAATATATATACTCTGTATTTACTTCTCAGAATACTCTCAAGTTGAAATGCCAAGTGAAACTATGTAAAATTACCAAACAATGCATAAATGATGCCATTTTCCCTATATCTTGTTGTTGGAGTTTGAAGAGACATTATTTCAAATTGTATCAGTCATTCTCTGTGATTTTGTTGATGTATCGAGTATCATTAATGTCTGAATAATTTTCATTAACATGGCACAAGTCTTTGGCACCTAAAATTCGAATTTCATAACATATGGTGAAATTTACTAGCTTTCCCCCCTATGTGGAGACTTGCATATAAATATATGATTTATGAAGTTGCAGAAGGCCATAGGAACCAATTGAGGATACATTGGGCAGCTCATTAAAGCCATTTATCAGTACCATACCTCTATTCTGAAATTTGGAAGGGTTTAACATCATTTGGAGAGCCATCTTTGACCACTACCCTTGGGGGTTTTGAAGCTCGATTTGACTAGTACATTTCCCTACTTTGTCCAGATTGTAAATGAATGTTGCAGAAGTGATTTAAGGGTTGTTAAGCATCCGTAATCCTCAATTATATGTCTCAATACCTTCCAAACTCATTCAGACCCCATTCGGAAGCATTTGGAGCCATTTGGAAGCAGTTGAGTCATTACTAGTCTAAGGGTTGAATTGGCCAAAAATTGTAATTTTTCCTAGTTTTTGCAAATTATTAATAAGGGACACTACAGTGGAGCTATAAGTTAGGGATCTTGTTTTCGTGGAACCTTGATCTCTCACTCTTCCTACAATGAGGTGGAATGTACTGTGGTTACTTCTTGTGTTTGGTTTTGTTGATGATAGTAGCTGCGTGAGGTATCCTCACTAGCTAAGTCGGCTCATAAAAGAACAAATAAATAATATTTTTGTGCCCAGAAGACAAGTTTGCCTAGTTGAAGAAGACAAGTCGGCCCAGTTGGAAAATTCACCCATAAAACATGTATAAATAGAGATGGTGTCCACCTCATTTGCACCATTCACTAAAGTTTGTTCAAGCAAGGAGAAGTTTTCTTTGGGTTGTAGAAGACAAATTTTGGGGTCTCTTTCTTTTGTATTTTCTATTTGTGATCTCTCTTGATATATCACTTTCATATCTGGTTGTACATGTATTATGTACTGATTCTCTGAATAAGAAAGGATTGCTGGGTTTTTTTCCTGAGTTTGGGTTTTCCCATGGTAAATTATTTGTGTCTCTTGTGTTTCTATGTATTTTTATGATATAATTGAAAGAGATGAAAATTATACTACTACATCATTAAAAATATAACAGGTTTTTCTAAATAATTGTTTATCTTTGCAATACATCATCTTCACTCTTATTTGATAATGAACATGTAATTGATGCTAGTAATACTTGTTAAATTTTTAACTTAGCATTACAATTTTCAGATCTTGATAATTATGTCCTAATGATTATCATGTCGCTTTTACCACTAAAAATTTAAACATCCTCTTGCAGTGGAAATCAAACAAGGATCACTAAAAGATAACCATGCACAAGAGACACAAATATTTTATCATGAGAAACCCAACAGGGAGAAAAACCGACCAACTTTTTTTAGAAGAAATCAATCCAATTCAAGTACAATACCATTCATGAAGATGAAACCCTATCACATGAGAATGTTCCATTGCACAAGAAACCCTAGAGAACCTGTAATGCCCCATTTTGACCCTTCAGATATATTAGCTTTTAATGTAAATATTGTATACATGTGATGTATGTTTTCCTAGCGTGGAGCTCAAGGCCAAGGCCCCGCTAGTGGAAGCTCGAATTTTATTTAAAAGGCAAGTATTAGACATTATGTTACCCATGTGCTATTTAGCCATGCAACATTGTAAAAATGATGTAAATAAACATCATGCAATAAAATACCAAAACTAGTTATGGAGGCAACGAATGAGAAGGGGTCATGTGTATCCACTAGGGAGTGGTGAGGGGGTTGTGGGATTCAACCATAGGTTTCCAAATGTCATATTGAGAACCCATTTGACTTACTTTGCTGGCATTTAATTCTGTTGTAAGAAAGTGGTTGAAGAAAACAGTCAATGGCTTCAATGAAGCATGGGCAGCCTAGAAATTCGTATGGCAGAGTATGGACTCTGTTTTCTTGTACCACAAGTCACTCTACCTCATTCTCATTCTAGGGTGGAAGAATCCAGCATCATTTTCCATCCAAAAACGAATTCCCAGCAGTGGGTAAAACCAGAAAATCGCAACTTTGCAAGAACCCACGTTTTGAAGAGCAAAAAATGCCCAGATTTGGTATTTGATAGTAAAATCCAATGGGGGATCCATAGATATAAACCTTGGGGTGAATTTGAGAGTATTAGATACTCTGAAATCCATTGGAAAACTCAGTTTTTAGAGCCCAGAAATCGAGTGACGTGATTGAGTTATTTGATGACAGATTTGTGAGAAATCCAAGAGTGAATGTTTGAATAGAGGATTGGATTGCTTGAATTTAGCTTGAGATGTCTAAAGCTTTGTGGTTGAGCTCACTGGCTTAGCATCCTCCTCCTCCTTTTCTTATTGCCTGCTTGATAAACCCAGTTGTGTGCTGGCTTAGCATGACCGTTTGAGTGAATCTATGGCTATGAGTGAGCCTGTCTAGTTCCTCCTTAGTGGATACACAACCCAGCTCGGGGGTGATCTCTTAGCTAAAAGAATATAGGATGGACAGAGATCTATGGTTGGGTAGAACGTTGCTCTCACGTAGCCAGTTGTTTGGACGTTTGCATTTCAAGATAAGTATTCTCTGTGGATTAATTTATATGCATTATGTGTTCTGTAATGTGTTAATTCTGAATGTTAACTGTTCATGTTAATGAGATGAAATGAATATCTTAATGTGGTTGATATGAAGTTTGTACATAGCATAAGAATTGGATTGATTCGCTTCCTGATGATTCATCATCTGCTTGGAATAGATATGCTGATGTATTTCAGTCTCTATGTGTGTTATTATGTTTTAATTCCGTTGTGTTTATATTGCGTATGAATTGCACACAGAAGTTTTTAATTATCCATGCATTTCTTTGAAAAAGTTGAATGGGGCTGAGATTGTCAATAAGCCCAGTATGTTGGTCATGTTTCTTCCCTTGCACCGGATTGATGGAAGGGGATGTGACAGAACCTCTAGGGAAGAATATCAAATCACGAGAGATGGTAAGAACCCATAAAACCTTTGCTTCTTGTTTTTGCTAGGCCTTCCTTGAAAAGTGCGCACAATTGGAGAGAGAAGAGAGAGCGTTGTGATGATGAAAATGAAGTGGGAGAGCGCTCTATTTATATTCCTCTGTTCACTTGAATTTTTCTTCAATGGGGTCGACTTGTCTTCTTTCACTAGGGTCGACTTGTTCTTTTTGTCCTCAACTTTCATTCCATCTTCAGGTTGACTTGTCTCTTGTATTATTTTTCTTCTGGGACTTCATCAATGTTGTCTAGGACTTCCTCATTGGTTGACTTGATATCTTGGTTATTTCTTCATCATAGAGAAGTTATCCTTGTTGATGTTCATCTCCTCACATGCAGATCAAATTCACCCATATAGCTCTAATGTTGATTTGACCCCACTATAAGAAGTCCCAGATACTTCTTATAGAGCCTATGTCAAATTCAACATTAGATGAGACTTTGTATATTTCACCAGGGGATAAAATCCCTGATCAAAATAAGCAAGTCAACTCACTCTAATATTGAATAGATCACTCCTTGGAGAATGCAATGTGATCTCTAGCTTCCTTCTCATAGCACTCTTTCTTAGAATAAGCATCTCAAGCCTTGATTACTCGTAGTCATTTCGCATGACTAATCAAGGCTATGTCGAGGCCATCCTCTACCAACCATTGGTCACTTCTCATGACCTCTCTGGGAGAATGTCTGTATAATATTTCCCGATGCTGCAACCATGGAGAAACATCAACACTCCCTCTTAGCGAGGGGAACATTCTGTATCACGCCAAGCTTCACACTTGGAAAGAATGTTCATAGAAGACACTTTGCATCTCTGCAAAGCTTCTCGCTTGGTGAGAGTGTCGTCACTACTAAGCTTCACACTTGGAGATATTTTGTATCACTACCAAGCTTCTCACTTGTTGAGAATGTCGTAATCCATCTCAGATATATATTGCATCTAGGCCATTCACCACTAGCAAAGCCCCATGAATGAATGTATCATTTATCACTAGCATAGACCTGTGAATAAATGTCTACCCTAATTATGCTCATCCGTATAACCATCACGATACCTATGCCATTCACCTTTAGCAATATGTCTCATGCTCCAAGGGTGAATGTATGTTGCTCGTCTGTAAAACCTTCACGGTGTCTGGGCCATTCACTTCACATGAATTTTTTTCGTGAGTCTGTATGATCATCTGGGCCATTCATTTCTCGTGAATGTTTGCCCAATGTTGCTCATCCATCAACTCTCCCTCTCACTAAAGGACACTTCTCCATCATGCCAACCTTGTCCCTAAAGTATACAAACTTTTCCTTAGACAGAGGCTTGGTGAGAGTGTCGGTTATCTGCTTATTTGTGGATATGTACTGGAGCATCATTGCTCCCTTCTGCACCATGTCTCGAATGAAATGGTATTTTATCTCCCGATCAAATAGTTCTGCAAGAAGCTTTCGAAGCAACATTGCTTCACGACCTGCAACACATCTATTGTACTAAATGCGACAGATCATAACTGATCTCAAGTTGAAGCAATACCGTGAGGTGCTCTTTCTGTTCATTGCACTCCCCACCCAGTCAAAATCTGTATATCACTACAACCTCTCTTCACCACTTGAGACATCTCTCAGACCATATCCAATTGTACCATGCAGGTACCTCAACACATGCTTTGCTGCAACCTAATGTACATGCCTTTGGCTCAACCATACAATGTATTTTAAGGTGTTTACTGCAAAGAAAACATCTGGTGTTAACCAGTTACATCAAGGATCTAGTCAGTTGCCCACCAAATCTGAATATGAAGTAGAATCATGCAACTTCTTCATATTTGTCATCATAGTGGGATCCATCAAATCTGAATCTGAAGTAGAATCACTCAACTTCTTCAAATTTTCCTCCATAGGTGTAGCCATGGACTTGCAGTCCATCATATCGAATATGCTCAAGATCTTATCTGTGCACTTCCCCTGACTGAGGATGTTAGGATATTCCTATACTCCATCCTAGTCCCACCAGTACTTTGATCCTTTACATTTTCAGTCATGCATGCACCTTTTAGGGTTTGCATGCATTCTAGGGTTTGCATGCATCCCAGTCATCAGTCCAGCACCTAGCCCTCAATTAGCTAGCCCCCAGGAGCTTCTCACTATTCAGTTTTATCCCTCCAGTTGCTTAATGCGCCCTTCTTCCTTGATTTTAGGGAGCAACTCGCCCTCCTTCACCTACCAGTCCAGTTGTCACTCAGTTACACTCAGTTACACTTAGTTACACTCAGTTACAGTTAGTTACAGTCAGTTAAACTCAGTTACAGTCAGTTACACTTAGCTACATTCAGTTACACTCAGTTACACTCAGTTACACCTACCAAAGTTAGTTTGAATGATGGTTGACAGTTACTTGAGCATTGAGGACTCCACTGATGATGATGAAGACTTCCAGTTGTGCTCCGATGATCATGAGGACACCTAGTTGTGCTCCGATGACACTCCAGTGATCCTTTGATCACTCCATGAAGGCTAATTCGAATTGCCACCTTAGGCATTCGAATTCCTCATGCATTGTATTATTTATATGTCCATTTGTGATTAATAATCTAGTATGACCGAAGTATTATTGCTTCTATCTGAGTTCCACTGTACCATATTATTCTGTTGCTCATTATACTGCATGTATCACTCTTCTTCTATTCTCTTGCTTAATCCATTATTCTCTTGTGAGGTATACATCATCTCTTAGATCTGCTGTGAGGATTTTCACATGGTATCAGAGCATGTTGAGAGTATTGTTTATCTCCATTCTTGAGAGTTTTTTGCAGGTTATTACCAAGATTTCGAGTGCAGCAGTTGCAGCAGTTTCTGCATTTTTGCAGCAGTAGCAGTTGCAGTTATTCTATATTGTTTTTGCAGGTCCTCTACAGCTTCAATCTATTCATCAGGAATTACTCCTCTTGATCCACTCAACTATGATGAATGGAAACCAAGAATGATAGCAGACTTGAAGATCCATGATCTTTTTTATTGTTATTTTGAAAGAGAGTTCGAATCCCCTGAAGAGAAGTTTGACTGGTTAAATAAAAGAGACATGCACTTTGCAGCAATAATGTTTTCTTTGTGTGCATACCAGAGATTCCAATTCAAATACCGTGATGGTGTTGAAATTCCAAGAGAGTTATGGACTCCAAAAGAGATATGGGCTCACCTGGATGGAAAATTTGGCAGAGAGAATGAAGGACTTGGTCCCAACCCATTCGAAAGAAAACAAAGTGATGCATTCGCTCCTCTTGATGGTCTCTCAGATCATGAACCAGTATCATCTCATATTGAAGTTGTTGACAAAGAACTTGCAGATTCTCCGCTCATGCTCAAACTTTCTTCTCTTTCTGTGCCAGCTCACACTCTAGATATTGCAGAAGGTCCTAAATCCTCTCTTGCACCAGAGTCTGTTGGTTTGCATCATGATCACATGATTATTTCAGAGGTCAAATCAGCTAATGGAGGTAATGCATTCGCTCCTCTTCAGCAAACATCTCTTTTATACTACTATATGATCATAAATTCATGCTTTCAGAAGGTCATTGAAGAATATGGCCATTGCCATTCGCTTGGGATAATTTCTCATGCATCTACTGGTTTTGATCTCACTTCTCATGGTTCAAAGGAGATCTCAAGAAGCCATGATTCAAGTCTTGTATCTAATTTGGGTTCTAAGCAATTACTGCTTGGGAAAACTTCTCATGCATATGATAGTTTTGATCTCACCCCTGCTGGTTCAAAGGAGATCTCAAGAAACTGTTTTGAAAGTCTTAAATCTGATTTTGATTTCAAGCAAACATGTAATAGTTCTTTTTGGCATAATCTCACCCATGGTGGTTCGAAGGAGAAGACAAAGGACTATATGCACATTCAAAAATTTGATCCTACCTCAGCTGATTCGAATCACAGGTTCAAGGATCATTCTCATATTGTTGGATTTGTTCTCATCACATTCGATCTGAAGAGCAAGTACAAGCACATGCTTTTTGAGCATGATCCACTTCTTCCCAAGAAGAAGATACCTCCAGACATATGACCAAGCATCACACATGCTTGAGTTTGGAGCATTTATTTTTATGTGTGCCTTACAGTCTATTTTTTTGAGGAGGGGGTATGTTTCCCATGAACTTTTCCCACTTCCTTGGATTATTGATTGTTATTATTCATTGTATTGGGTGACCTTTGGTCTTAGTTACCAGGGCCCAGGATGGATTAAGGGGGGGTGTTAGGATATTCCTATACTCCATCCTAGTCCCACCAGTATTTTGATCCTTTACATTTTCAGTCATGCATGCACCTTTTAGGGTTTGCATGCATTCTAGGGTTTGCATGCATCCCAGTCATCGGTCCAGCACCTAGCCCTCAGTTAGCTAGCCCCCAGGAGCTTCTCACTATTCAGTTTTATCCCTCCAGTTGCTTAATGCGCCCTTCTTCCTTGATTTTAGGGAGCAACTCGCCCTCCTTCACCTACCAGTCCAGTTGTCACTCAGTTACACTCAGTTACACTTAGTTACACTCAATTACAGTTAGTTACAGTCAGTTACACTCAGTTACAGTCAGTTACACTTAGCTACATTCAGTTACACTCAGTTACACTCAGTTACATTGAGTTACACTCAGTTACACCTACCAAAGTTAGTTTGACTGATGGTTGACAGTTACTTGAGCATTGAGGACTCCACTGATGATGATGAAGACTTCCAGTTGTGCTCCGATGATCATGAGGACACCTAGTTGTGCTCCGATGACACTCCAGTGATCCTTTGATCACTCCATGAAGGCTAATTCGAATTGCCACCTTAGGCATTCGAATTCCTCATGCATTGTATTATTTATATGTCCATTTGTGATTAATAATCTAGTATGACCGAAGTATTATTGCTTCTATCTGAGTTCTACTGTACCATATTATTCTGTTGCTCATTATACTGCATGTATCACTCTTCTTCTATTCTCTTGCTTAATCCATTATTCTCTTGTGAGGTATACATCATCTCTTAGATCTGCTGTGAGGATTTTCACAGAGGAAAGTCTCACCTGATCTCGGCTACACCTCCAATCCCAAGAAATCAAGCCAATATCCTTGAACTCTGAGGACATCTTCCTCTTGGTGAGGGAGGTACTCCTTGACTAAGACACCTCCTCCATCACCAAAAAACTGTGCAGGAGCACTGTCATGTCCCAAATTTGGAATTGGGTCACAATGGCCTAATCACATTATCCATATTCATTAGAGTTTGTAAAATTGATGTTAAGGGTCAAATAATTGCCAAGGAGGAAAATTACTAGTTTCCTAGGTTTGGGGTGGAAGCTTTGGGATTTGGAATAAGGAGGATAATAAATGATGTTTAGACATTAGAAGGGTTCAAGTATTTAATAAATAGAGTGAATAAAGAAATTCAAGAGAAATCCTAAGTGACAAATGGTTTTGGAGACATATGGAGGATGTGGGACCCACACTAGCTTGATTTTTCATAGTGCATGGTATCTCTCTTTTGCAAATTCGAATTAATGGGAATGTGAACAATCTTGGGTGAGTTGGTAAGTCATAACACATGTCATTGAGCATCTTAGGTCGAATTTGGAAGGATTGGTAACCTCCATGGAAGATAAAGAGTCAAAGCGGAAGTTTGTGGACACTTGGGCTAGATTCCCTAGCCCCTATGACACCAATGATGGAGCATCTATGACAACTATGACAAATTGCAGACCTGACCTCTGACATCTGACCACTATGACATGTCAGCCCCAAAAATAGGCTCAAAGAAGGCGAATTTGGGAGTTGGAGAAGCCAAAGAGACTCAAAATCGAATTTGGGAGAAGATGGAAGGTTGGAACTAGGAGACAAGTGGCAAATGTGGAATATTTCCTAAATGAAAATCTATTGAATCTATTGAGAGGATTTCGACCCTTAGAAGGCTAATGTTGGTTATAAAATGTAGAAATGAAGTATGAGAATGGCTTTTGATCATTTTGTAGAATTTGCAATTGCATTTGTGAAGAGGGAGAGCTAGTGGATGACTAGTTTCTTGCCTTAGCCAATTTCGAGGGTGAAAGATTCCCATCCAAGTTGGAAATTGGAAAGGCCATTCAGACCTTTCATTTGGAGCTTTAATGGAGTCTTTATTTGCAGGTGTAAGCTACAGGGCAGCTCATGGTTTCTTCTATTGCAGCTCGCTCCTTCAACCATTTCCAGTTTTGATGGCATATTCTTGATCCTTAAGGGAGGGTGTTTTTGGTGAGCTATTGTAATCTTTGGGGGAGCTTCTAATGCCCCATTTCTTTTGTAATATGAAGTAAATACTCTGTTCTTCATCTCCAAAAAGTTTCAGGTCGAAATTCCAAGTAGAAATGTATAAATCGCATTTTTAATGGAAGAACAATGCCATTTCCCCACTACCTTGTTGTGAGCCAATGTATTGATGATGATTTCGAATGAATGGATGATTCTCTGATATATTTGTGATACATATACTGCCATGGATGTCTTATGCAAGTTTCATGTACTGTACTTGAGCATTTGAAGCATTTTTACTCAGTTTAATTGCATTGGGAGAAGAAATAGTGCCATTTCCCCAAGGGTCGAATTGGAGATTTTTGCAGTTGAATGGGAGAGGGTGAGAACAGTTGTAATAAACCATTAATGGTGCATATGATACCTTAATAACATACTTAACACATTACATACCTCTGTTCATAAATTTGAGTGGGTTTGGAGGCATTTGGGAAGCCATTTTCAGTACTTACCTTAGGGGGATTTGAACCCCAAATTACTAGTAAAATTGCATACTTGGTCCAGAATCTTAAGAGAGTTTGCAGAGGTCTTTTGGTGGCCATATTTTATCCCTAAACATAATATTCAATTCCTAATATCATTCATAAACCTTCCTTGAAGATTTGAAGGCATTTGGAGTCAATTTGAGACCTAGAGACCAAAACTAGTCAAAGGGAAATCACTAGTAAAGTTACCTACATTGACCAGAATTGAAAGAGTATTTGCAGAAGTGTTTTAAAGGTGCAAAGGCATCCCTGAAACACATATTTATGTTCCAATATCATTCATATACATTCTCAGAAGATTTGGGATCATTTGGAGCAAATTTGGGACATAGAGATCGAAACTAGTCAAAGGTCGAACCAAGGAAAAAAGTGGAAAATTGCAATTTTAATAAAATTCCTAACAAGGGACATTACAAGCACCATGCTCCCTTTTCACTTGAGTATCATGTACTGAAGCAACCTATTTTCATCTACACTTGTTGATCCCATCCATGATTTTCTCTAAGCTTGCAACTGGCTAACTTCATAGCTTGTATAATGTATCATTTGGACTACATGCTGTTAAAGAAATGTAACAGAGGAAGATATTCTAAATGTACTTGTCTATTGTATTATTGTTATTCCTCCTTCGGGAGATGTTATTGATGTAATTGATCATGTAAAAGTCATTAAATTAGTCAATGTAAACCCTAACTGTTAGGTTGGCTTGGAAAGATCTAGAAAATGATATTTTATTGTAAAGTGTACAGGTCGGTCCAGTTAGGCGAGTCAAGCCAACCTAATTAGTAAAAAGCTCAAGTCATTTGATTAGTATAAATGAGGAATTCGACCTCCTCATTTTCACCACTCATCTCACTCACTCAAGCTCGCATAGGAGAGAGAGAGAAGTTCGTTTGTGAAGGAGAGAAGTTGTTTTGTCTTGGGGCTTTTATCTTGTATTGGTGAATTCTATATTGAGGAAGTTTTTCCGGGGTTTTCTCCCTTATGGTTTCCCCGAGAGAAATTTTGTGTTCTTTGTGTTGTTGTGCTTATATTTCTTTTAGTGATTTGATTGTTTAATGTTATTATGCTAAACAAAGCAAAAAATTAACATGGTTTCAGAGCATGCCTGGAAGAGAACATTGTGCCACTTCTGCCTAGGGTTTCCATTTCCGGAAACTAGTCATCTTGGAATTTTTGCTATAAATAATTTTTGGTGAAGTTTCAGGATCTGAAACTTAGACAGGACGAAGATGAAATTTTCATGTACCTTGTGTGCGAGTTTCAGACTATGATTCACTGTACTTTAGGAGATATGATCCATGCAAATTAGGGCTCCAACCTCCTCCCATAATTCATTTTTAAAAAGGTGACCTAGGTTGAAATGCTATATCTCGGGCTAGGAAGATCCAAATCGAATTCTGTAAGATGTTCCAGAAAATGCATGGACTGTAGTTTTAGTGGTGTGAGTTTTAGAACCCGGAGATGAAATAATGACATGTGTCAGTTTGTACAAGTTCGCTATACTGAAACATTCCATAAACAGGTCATCTTGGGAAACTTAGCATAAGTTCCACTTGGTGAATCCAATCCTGCTCTAACTTGTGGGGTTGGATAGAGGACAGATAAGACTATCACAGGAAGAAGTTGCAGACCTTTAGGAGCAGAAAATTTTGGAGATAAACCAGAATTAAGGCCACACCAATATGTAGTAGAAATTGAAGAAACTAGGGGATCGAATATTTTGTAGTCCTGTCCACAATTTGGGAAAAAGAGTACTTTTCCTAACTCTCCTTGGGGAGGCGCATATTTTCCTCCAATCAATTTCTCAAGATATCAAAGTTGAAAAATTAGGGTTTCTCTGTCAAACCCTAGGTCAAGCTAGAAGCAGTTCTTGGAGAAGCAGTTTCGCAAGGCATGGAAATATAGGGTCATGCTCATTCTTGAAGAACATGACCTATAAGGCTTCATAAAAGAAGAATTTAAAGAACCAGAGGGAGATGAGGTCCATGAGTCCTTGTGATTTGTAGTATAGAATACTTGTTCAGCATTGTTGGTCATAAGAAATAAAGGAATAGGTCTTCAGAATCAGATGATGGAGTGGAGCACACTGTTAGAGACTCTTGCAAGGAGACTAGGATCAAGAGAGATCCTACCAAACAAACAAAGATAAGTATTTGAATTTTCATTTCCTGTATATCCAATTTTATTTAAATGATATTGTTCAGTTGTGTACATACTTATGTTCCTAGATTTAGGATGTGTATTATGCATGTTAGAGAGTTTGCATCGATGAACAAAATACTAATAATATGCATGTGATGGGTAAGTAGCCTATGGTGCTATACAACATTCCATTGCTACTTATCTAGAGTGAAACCTCTTTGTTGACATATTAGGTGCAGTGCACGCTCTTACTAATGTTCTGGCAAAGATCGAAGGAATCTAGAAAGTTACCGTATAAATACGGGATATGGATGAATGTTGTGTTGAAGCATTGGATAAGATAGTTTCATGACAGTGTGACCTATTTTTTTATGCATAAGAATTTGTCATTATTAATATGTTTTGGAAACTATGAAATGTTTCTAACCATGCAACTAAATTTGACTTGTAGGAAATATTGTGTACGATCACCTACAAACGAAGAATGGTGAGACTTGTTCCATAGAGAAAGTGATGATGGTTCAACTATAACATTCAACAAGACTTATGAAATCAAGTATACTACAGAAGTACAAAGAAAGGGTTCTCTTAGAAAGGGCGAGTCAACTATGACGAGATGTTTCTCTTGTGGCCAGACACACTTCCTCAGTGGTGAATATTACACTAGATAAATGGTGTAATCGAAGTAGAAGAAGATATCGCGCAACCTCTAGGATTCAGGACTCTCTATAGAGAACCACATGTGCACAGATCGAAGAAGGATTTGTATGGGCTCAGAAAGCACCCATGGGATAGAATGATGAGATCAAGGATCACCTAGAGTGATGAGACATCAACCTTTTCTACAAGGTTGAAGATGAGAAGGTCATAGATGGGTGCAAGAGAGAACTTGCAACAGAGTTCAAGATCTTGGTATCCAGTGACCTAGAAAGATGAAATAGATGGATACACATAGGATCATCAGAAGAGAAGGATACCAGTCACTCCAGTGTAGAATGTCCTGATACAGAGAGTACAAGATGCAGAGGGAGGATAGTGCTCAATTATAGAAGGAGCAGGAAAGCTCCACTTCAGAGGGAGTGACTAAAGTACAGATGGAGAGACACTTTCACTTAGTCTCTATTTGTGGCAAAGGTTGTTTTCTCCAGTATGAAATAGAAATCCTAAAAAGGTTTGATATTTTGGAAAGTAAAGCCATGGCCACGCCCATGGATACAAATTTGAAGTTTTTTTACTGATGCTTCGTCAGAGTTAGTAGATGTGACACTATACATACAAATTATTGGGTCATTGATGTATATGACGAATACCAGGCTAGATATATGCTTTGTTGTGAACACCTTGAGTTAGTATTTGGTTGAGCCCAGATGTGTTCATCATGTAGCTGCAAAGCATGTGATGAGGTACCTAAAAGGTACGGTAGACTATGATCTCAGTTATACTAGAGATCATGACTTCAGACTGTACAACTATACATATTCGAGATTGTTGGACACACCGAGCACACTGAGAGGGGGGGGTGAACAGTGTGTGTAGCTTTTATTACTTTTTCAACTTTAACAATCATTAGTAGCTTATTCAATACATCATTCATTAATGCAATATCACATTATCATTATATCATCAGCATTATTAACAATTACAGCTCATCATATCATCATCACATAGGCAGCATAGAAAAACACAGTACGCAAGATTTTTACGTGGAAACCCAAGTCCTGGGGGAAAAACCACGGAAGCCTTTATAATAATAATTTACCAGCAACAACTGGAAGGAGGTAACAACCCCCTTTGTTACAAAGACTTCAATTCTCCAGCTACAACTGGAAGGAGGCTACAACCCCCTGGTTTACAGGCTACAACCTGAAGGAAGCCTTAGTTCCCTCAATTTCCTTGCCCCGTCCTGCCACCCTGATATGAAGATAGATACTGAACTATTGAACCACAAACTGCATTGATCCTGCGGACCTGCTATCCAACACTTGTACCACACTGCACAACCTGTACCTCACTGCACAACCACTTTCACTGCACATCAACTGACCACTCCTCATCAACTGTCCACTAACCACTGCACCATAACTGTGCAACACTGCTCGTCAACATGCGCAATCTAGCTGTACCAATCAAGTTGTTGTTCACATCATCTGAATCAATCAATCTGAGTTCAACCAACTGTGTACCAGACCACCTGGGTCAAACCAACTGCTCATACAACTCAGCCAATCTGAGTTAAACCAACTGCACATAAGGCAACCTATGCCAAACCTGTACCAAGCTGCTTATGTACCTGTGCGAAATTAATCATATGCCTGTGTCAATCTGATCATGTACCTGTCCATAATTGCTCTATGGGAAACCTACTTTCTTACTTGGTCAAGATAGAGTTACAACCATAACTTTACTCACCCAATCATACTTAGTTCAATGACATCACAACTATTCTCACAATTTGACAGGCAACATAGTCAAGAAGAGCTTGACGGACAACTTCAAACAAGCAATCAACAAACTGTAAGACAATCATGTCTTCAACCAACTTGGTCAATGCTATACCACCTATGGATACTTTCATCAATATATAGTCTCATACAATGTTAACTAAATCAAATACAGTCAATGGTTTCTCAATACTGGAATGACAATTACTTAAGATCAATATTGACTTACTAAGTCAATGGTGAATAAAACAATTGCCCAAAACCAATCACATCTCAAATCAATCAAGAGAAGTATTATCAAATCAATCAAACAACCTTTACTTTGTCAAATCATCAACTTGCCAATGTTACTCAGATAACAGTTAAGGCTCATAGTCAACCACTAACAAGTCAATCTTAGGTCAATCCACTTAGTCAATGACAAACCCTTACAACATTGTTTTGTCAACTCAATGAAGGTCATCAATTAAGTCAAAGAGTACTGTCAATACAGTCCTAATATAATACTATTCAAAATTCAATGGAAGAATGCTAAGTCAATGATGACTTGTCAAATCAACATCAAGTATACATCATAATGCATAGGAGAGCATCATCACACTATGGTATGCATGTACATCATATTGTATAGGAGTGCATCAACTTCATAGAGTGTACATCATTATCACATGCATTATCATCATAAAGTGTATAATATCATAGCATAAAGGTATGCAACTTCATCATCATATCCTCCATAATGACTTCAAATATATATACCAATATATAGGCTCACATACTAATATCAAAGATGAACTCTATCCATGAGAGACATGTGCCATTACAAGAGAAACCTAGAAGCATGAGCCATACCTTTTTGAAGATCATAAGGTCAAGAAACGATAGAAAAACCAAAATAAACTCTATATCATGTCATCACATAGCCCTCGTAACAAGCTTTCCAACGAGCCAAGAATTTTGTAATTCTGATTCCGTATGAGAAAGTTATGCCAATTTTAGTGAAGATACCCAAAAACAATTCCTCCACAAAATTTCGCACTTTTCTCCAAGAGTTGCGAAATTCCAATTGATGAGCAAATGAAATGTTTTATATTCTATTTATATATAGGTCATAGAGGAAAGTTATTACCTCAAACTGGGTCGACATGCAATTCAAAATTACAAATAATTAATTTTTCTTTTGTTTGGTCGGCTCACCCAAAAAGGTGGGGTACACCAACTTCAAAAATTCATATCTCTTCAACCGTAAGGAGTTAGAAGATGCTCCACATATCAATGGAAATGGCTTGATGAGGACTATCTCCCTATGATGGGTTTATTTGCAAATTCTTGGTATAATACACTTAAATTATTCAATATGTCCACGACGTCAAAGACCCCACACATGAGGGTGCCAAAGACCATACCACTAACTACAAGAGTTTCAAAGTCTTATTCAACATATCAAGGCACATCCATGGGATCTACCTCCATCTACATCCCAATATCCATACAACCACAAATAGGACCATACATCACCATGGTTCAAGACCCAAGGCACCCCATGCAAGGGTTTCAAGGACTCTTTCAAGGATATCATATAATATTTAAAGATACTTTCCATGGACTTCAAGCCCATCACATAGGACTCCATCACCAAGTGATGAGGGCATCATGACCAAGGATTCTATCATATCAAAGGCTCCAACAATCATGGGATTACAAACCACCATATGTATGGATTCCAAGACCCAAATCATTTCCAAATGCACCATCAATGATCATATAGTGTCCAAGGGTCATCATGCCGCCATTTATGTGGGTGCTAGACCTTCTCATGCATAATGACCATCTCCAAGGGTTCCATGACCCCAACAAGGGATACACGGGCATCAAGATCTTCGTCAAGGGTTCTAAGTCTTCATCAAGTCATTAATTTCCACATCATCACCTTTAAGGGGACAAGGACCATTAAGCCATCAAATGTGGGTCCAAGGACTTCTTCATCAAGCAAGGGGATTCATAGGCTTCTTCAACCACCTCAACCACACCAAGAGACCTCCAAGGGTCAAGATCCATCATGACATCACCTGTGGGGTTGCTAGACCTTCTCCTGGGGTACCATGACCTCAATAAACACAAATGACCACTGAAAGGGTCATTTGGACTCTTGCAACTTGTTCAACACTTTTTTAGCGTACTGGGGCATAAGTTGTGGTACTGGGGAAACAAAGAAACAATTGGGGAAACGCAAAACCTCTTTGGGGTACTTAAACACTCTACAGGGTGTTCAGGGCTTTTGTCATTGTCCCAAGGGCTCCAAGGGCTTCAAACTTGGGCTTGGACAAGATCAAAAGGTCTCCTTAGACACTGACAATTACTTAACCCTCAGGGGCTCCTCAAGGGGCACCAAGACTCAACTGTTGGCATCAATGACCAAGCACTGTTGGCATCAATGAAAACTTAATCAACAATCTCCCCCTTTGTCATTGATGACAACACTCAGGCTCCCCCTGAGAATAGGCTTCCCCTATTCAGAACTTCTCTCCCCCTTTGGCATCAATGGCAAAGGGTACTATCTTGAGGTAACGCTCCCCCTCAGGGCATGCTCCCCATGTCAACAACTTCTCTTCCTTTGTGCATCAATGGCAATGAGAAATTTCGTTAGCAATACTGCTCCCCCTATCACTGGGCACTGCTGCTGCTTATATGCTGGAACCAACTACTGTAGGTTAATCAAGTACATAGCTCCTTTTACACTTCATAACACTGATCGATAGTCTTCAAAATGGTATTGGGTTTTTCCCAATATTTTCATCATTTCTGTTTTGATCATTGGTGCAATCTACTGACTTTATTTTCCATACTTTGGTAGGCTGATCATTGTTCATGACATTCGGTTGAACTTGCTTTCTTCTCCAAACTTTAACTTCTCCCTGCATCCTGCAATGTTTCGCAAAATGACCATAATGATAACAATTATAACATTGAACGGAAAACATACCGTGATTTCTTTCTGGAGTGATTTTGTCATGAGCTCTGCAATGGATGGCTTTGTGACCATAGTTGTTACACTTGTAGCAGTGACCACCGAATATCATGGGATATCCTTGAGCAAAGGATCTTCTTTGTGATGCAAGTTCTCTGTTTCTATTCTTCCTTGAATCTTGCTGATCATGGGATCTACTGAAAATATCTGTATAAATATTATCCTTTTCTTCTTTTTCCCTGGAACTTTCACTTTCTTCAATGTTCTTTTCAATCTTTGAATTTGTCTTCAGCTGAGCAACTGTCTTATTCAGATCTTCCTTTAGAGAGAGGATCTTCAATTCTTGCTTTTGACAAATTTCTATCTTTTCTTGGAGTTGTCTTGTTAGGTCTTCTTCAATTTTCTTGACTTCTTCTATCTGTTCTTCCAGATCAATGACAGTACTGTCTTCCATCTGTCCTTTTATTTCTTGATTTTCTTTTCTGAGTTCTGAGAGTTCCTTTTCAAAGTCAAAATTCGTCAGAAATACCTTTCGTAATTCTATCTTCAAGGATTTGATTTCATCTTCTTGTTTTCTTCTTATTTTCTCTTCAATCTCATGACTGAAATGAATTCCCCTTTTGTCACTTGGATCTTCTTTCTGACTGGCGGATCTTTCCTTCTTTATTTTTTCAAGTAAGATACTGATCTCACTATCTTTGTCTTGAAGCTTGCGAGTCAATTCTTTTTCCTTATCTTCTAGCTGTCTTCTGAGCTTGTCGATTTCTTCTGATTGTCTTTTATTTTCAGTAGCAGACTTCTCAAGTTGATCTTTCAGAGAGTTGGATATGGCTTCTTTGATTCTGGTAGCTTCTTCAACTTGGAGATTTAGATCAATTATAGTCTTTGTGGCTTTCTCACATTCTTCTTGATTCCTCTTCTCAGATTTGTCCAATTGCTCTTTCAATACCTGGTTCTATTCACAAAGTTTCTCAACCTTTTGCAAAGCATTAGTAATATCATTGTTTAAACAGTCATTTCCATCATTTATCAAGAAACATTGATATTCATCACATTTTGATGTATTACAATCTATGAATTTAGAATAGTGCTTATCTTCTATACCTGATAAACATATTTCTTCAAGAACATTACAAGCAGGGTGTTCAATAGACTTACCTTCATACTTACCTGGATCTTGTACTGACATTTCTATGGAGTTGTCTTCTGCTTTTTGTTCTTCAATGGAGTAGAGTTGATCTAAATTCAGTGACAATTCTTCAACTGAGTTGCACTTTCCTATTTTCTTCTTTTGGAGATCTGTCAAATCTGCAGTCATGAGTTTCATAACTTCTTCTTCATGTTCCTTAGAGGAGTAGAGATGTTCTATTTTGAGCCATAGTTCCTTAGCAGTGTTGCACTTTCCAATATTCTCTTTTATGGAATCTGATAAGCCTTCAAGAATGGATTCCATAGCCATTGAATTATTTTTCCTTGCTTCCTTCTGAGCTGTTGTTTTCACTTTCTTCGGATGATCGTACCCAGTAAGCACTGACTGCCATACTCCACTGCCTTCTGCTTCAAGATAACCTTGCATTCTTCTTTTCCAGATCAAGTAATTTGTCCCACAAAACAATGGTGCTCCATTCACTGAGAACCCCATGGTGTGTCAAGGATCTACTTCAAGCTGGTAAGGCTTTCTGTGAAGGACCCGCTCTGATACCAATTGTTGGACACACTGAGAGGGGGGGGTGAACAGTGTGTATAGCTTTTTATTACTTTTTCAACTTTAACAATCATCAACTGCTTCTTCAATACATCATTCATTAATGTATTACCACATTATCATTATATCATCAGCATTATTAACAATTACAGCTCATCATCACCTATCATCATATCATCATCACATAGGAAGCATAGCAAAACACAGTACACAAGATTTTTACGTGGAAACCCAAGTCCTGGGGGAAAAACCACGGAAGCCTTTATAATAATAATTTACCAGCAACAACTGGAAGAAGGTAACAACCCCCTTTGTTACAAAGACTTCAATTCTCCAGCTACAACTGGAAGGAGGCTACAACCCCCTGGTTTACAGGCTACAACCTGAAGGAAGCCTTAGTTCCCTCAATTTCCTTGCCCCGTCCTGCCACCCTGATATGAAGATAGATACTAAACTATTGAACCACAAACTGCATTGATCCTACGGACCTGCTATCCAACACTTGTACCACACTGCACAATCTAAACCACACTGCACAACCTGTACCTCACTGCACAACCACTTTCACTGCACATCAACTGACCACTCCTCATCAACTGTCCACTAACCACTGCACCATAACTGTGCAACACTGCTCGTCAACATGCGCAATCTAGCTGTACCAATCAAGTTGTTGTTCACATCATCTGAATCAATCAATCTGAGTTCAACCAACTGTGTACCAGACCACCTCGTTCAAACCAACTGCTCATACAACTCAGCCAATCTGAGTTAAACCAACTGCACATAAGGCAACCTATGCCAAACCTGTACCAAGCTGCTTATGTACCTGTGCGAAATTAATCATATGCCTGTGTCAATCTGATCATGTACCTGTCCATAATTGCTCTATGGGAAACCTACTTTCTTACTTGGTCAAGATAGAGTTACAACCATAACTTTACTCACCCAATCATACTTAGTTCAGTGACATCACAACTATTCTCACAATTTGACAGGCAACATAGTCAAGCAGAGCTTGACGGACAACTTCAAACAAGCAATCAACAAACTGTAAGACAATCATGTCTTCAACCAACTTGGTCAATGCTATACCACCTATGGATACTTTCATCAATATATAGTCTCATACAATGTTAACTAAATCAAATACAGTCAATGGTTTCTCAATACTGGAATGCCAATTACTTAAGATCAATATTGACTTACTAAGTCAATGGTGAATAAAACAATTGCCCAAAACCAATCACATCTCAAATCAATCAAGAGAAGTATTATCAAATCAATCAAACAACCTTTACTTTGTCAAATCATCAACTTGCCAATGTTACTCAGATAACAGTTAAGGCTCATAGTCAACCACTAACAAGTCAATCTTAGGTCAATCCACTTAGTCAATGACAAACCCTTACAACATTGTTTTGTCAACTCAATGAAGGTCATCAATTAAGTCAAAGAGTACTGTCAATACAGTCCTAATATAATACTATTCAAAATGCAATGGAAGAATTCTAAGTCAATGATGACTTGTCAAATCAACATCAAGTATACATCATAATGCATAGGAGAGCATCATCACACTACGGTATGTATGTACATCATATTGTATAGGAGTGCATCAACTTCATAGAGTGTACATCATTATCACATGCATTATCATCATAAAGTGTATAATATCATAGCATAAAGGTATGCAACTTCATCATCATATCCTCCATAATGACTTCAAATATATATACCAATATATAGGCTCACATACTAATATCAAAGATGAACTCTATCCATGAGAGACATGTGCCATTACAAGAGAAACCTAGAAGCATGAGCCATACCTTTTTGAAGATCATAAGGTCAAGAAATGATAGAAAAACCAAAATAAACTCTATATCATGTCATCACATAGCCCTCGTAACAAGCTTTCCAACGAGCCAAGAATTTTGTAATTCTGATTCCGTATGAGAAAGTTATGCCAATTTTAGTGAAGATACCCAAAAAAAATTCCTCCACAAAATTTCGCACTTTTCTCCAAGAGTTGCGAAATTCCAATTGATGAGCAAATGAAATGTTTTATATTCTATTTATATATAGGTCATAGAGGAAAGTTATTACCTCAAACTGGGCCGACATGCAATTCAAAATTACAAATAATTAATTTTTCTTTTGTTTGGTCGGCTCACCCAAAAAGGTGGGGTACACCAACTTCAAAAATTCATATCTCTTCAACCGTAAGGAGTTAGAAGATGCTCCACATATCAATGGAAATGGCTTGATGAGGACTATCTCCCTATGATGGGTTTATTTGCAAATTCTTGGTATAATACACTTAAATTATTCAATATGTCCACGACGTCAAAGACCCCACACATGAGGGTGCCAAAGACCATACCACTAACTACAAGAGTTTCAAAGTCTTATTCAACATATCAAGGCACATCCGTGGGATCTACCTCCATCTACATCCCAATATCCATACAACCACAAATAGGACCATACATCACCATGGTTCAAGACCCAAGGCACCACATGCAAGGGTTTCAAGGACTCTTTCAAGGATATCATATAATATTTAAAGATACTTTCCATGGACTTCAAGCCCATCACATAGGACTCCATCACCAAGTGATGAGGGCATCATGACCAAGGATTCTATCATATCAAAGGCTCCAACAATCATGGGATTACAAACCACCATATGTATGGATTCCAAGACCCAAATCATTTCCAAATGCACCATCAATGATCATATAGTGTCCAAGGGTCATCATGCCGCCATTTATGTGGGTGCTAGACCTTCTCATGCATAATGACCATCTCCAAGGGTTCCATGACCCCAACAAGGGATACACGGGCATCAAGATCTTCGTCAAGGGTTCTAAGTCTTCATCAAGTCATTAATGTCCACATCATCACCTTTAAGGGGACAAGGACCATTAAGCCATCAAATGTGGGTCCAAGGACTTCTTCATCAAGCAAGGGGATTCATAGGCTTCTTCAACCACCTCAACCACACCAAGAGACCTCCAAGGGTCAAGATCCATCATGACATCACCTGTGGGGTTGCTAGACCTTCTCCTGGGGTACCATGACCTCAATAAACACAAATGACCACTGAAAGGGTCATTTGGACTCTTGCAACTTGTTCAACACTTTTGTAGCGTACTGGGGCATAAGTTGTGGTACTGGGGAAACAAAGAAACAATTGGGGAAACGCAAAACCTCTTTGGGGTACTTAAACACTCTACAGGGTGTTCAGGGCTTTTGTCATTGTCCCAAGGGCTCCAAGGGCTTCAAACTTGGGCTTGGACAAGATCAAAAGGTCTCCTTAGACACTGACAATTACTTAACCCTCAGGGGCTCCTCAAGGGGCACCAAGACTCAACTGTTGGCATCAATGACCAAGCACTGTTGGCATCAATGACAACTTAATCAACAGAGATGTGGTGCAGAAGGGAGCTATAAAGCTCCAATATGTGAGCACAAATGAGCAAGTTGCATATGTGTTGACTAAGCCTTTGTCTCGTGTGAAGTTTGAGCACTTCCGTGACAAGCTTGGTGTAGTCCGTAAGGACTTCCCTCGAAATAAGGAGTAGTGCTGATGATACTATGATAGGTCAGTTGGGATTGATCATCCTTAGACTTGATCCCGTAATTCTGAAAGGAAGGATAGTCTTAAATGTTGATCTTTATACTAAAATCCCGTAATTCTGAAAGGAAGGATTGTCTAAGATGTTAGTTGTGGACAATGATCCCATAATTCTGAAAGGAAGGATCCTCTAGTATGTTGTAGTGGTAGCTTCATAAAGACTAGGTCCCATAATTCCAAAAGGAAGGATTGTATGAACACCACAGATGTTGTTGGAATAGAATCCCGTAATTCTGAAAGGAAGGATTGTCCATCATCCCGTAATTCCGAAAGGAAGGATCACTAGTGTTGTTGGACTAGAATCCCATAATTCCGAAAGGAAGGATTGTCCATGATACCGTAATTTTGAAAGGAAGGATCACCAGTGTTGTTGGACTAGAATCCCGTAATTCCAAAAGGAAGGATCACTAGTGTTATTGGACTAGAATCCCGTAATTCCGAAAGGAAGGATTGTCCATGATCCCATAATCCTGAAAGGAAGGATAACCAGTGTTGTTGGACTGGAATCCTGTAATTCCGAAATGAAGGATTGTCCATGATCCCGTTATTCGAAAAGGAAGGATCACTAGTTTTGTTGGACTGGAATCTTGTAATTCCGAAAGGAAGGATTGTCCATTATCCCGTAATTCTGAAAGGAAGGATTGTCCATTATCCCGTAATTCCGAAAGGAAGGATCACAAGTGTTGTTGGAATCGAATCTCGTAATTCCGAAAGGAAGGATTGTCCATGATCCCGTAATTCCGAAAGGAAGGATTGTCCATGACCCCGTAATTCCGAAAGGAAGGATCACCATTGTTGTTGGACTAGAATCCCGTAATTTTGAAAGGAAGGATCACATGTGTTGAACTTGATCCTGATATTACGAAAAGAAGGATCATATTGGTTTTTGATGCACATGTTTCCAGATATGATGTTGCCCCAGCCTTGAGTTGTTGATGATGATGTTATTCCAGCTTTATGCTGATGAGCCAACCTCGTGCTATCGTTGTTGTTGATGTATCAGTTTATATATTGATGTGATTATGATGATGATGATGATGATGATGATGATGATGCGGATGATGATGATGCTGCTGCTGATGATGATGTTGATGATGATATTCCAACAGATGATGATGATGATGGTGATGGTGATATTCCAGCAGATGATGATGATGATGCTAATGGTGATATTACAGCAGATGATGTTGATGTTCCAACAAATTGTTGTTGATGATGATGTTCCACCAGATGATGTCGATGATGCCCTAGACATATGATGATGTTCCGAAAAAATTCCTACGACATATAGAGTTTCACCAATCAGTTGTACATTTGTTGCTGATGATGATGATGTTTGTAGAATACCTTCCTAGTTAAGAGGGAGTGTTAAAGAAATGTAATTGTGGAAGATATTCTAAATGTACTTGTCTATTGTATTATTGTTATTCTTCCTTCAGTAGATGTTATTGATGTAATTGATCATGTAAAAGTCATTAAAAGAGTCAATGTAAACCCTAACTGTTAGGTTGTCCTGGAAATATCTAGAAAATAATATTTTATTGTAAAGTGTACAGGTCGACCCAGTTAGGTGAGTCAAGTTGACCTAATTAGCAAAAAGGTCAAGTCATTTGATTAGTATAAATGAGGAATTTGAACTCCTCATTTGCACCACTCATCTCACTCACTCAAGCTTGCATAGGAGAGAGAGAGAAGTTCATTGGTGAAGGAGAGAAGTTGTTTTGTCTTGGGGCTTTTATCTTGTATTGGTGAATTCTATATTGATGAATTTTTGCTGGGGTTTTCTCCCTTGTGGTTTCCTCGAGAGAAATTTTTTGTTCTTTGTGTTGTTGTGATTGTATTTATTTCATTGATCCTATTGTTTAATGTTAATATGCTAAACAAAGTAAAAACTTAACACATGCTAGATCACTTGGAAGTCATCTGGACTACATGCTAGATCACTTGTTTTCTCTGCATCTCAACAGGCCTTCGGATATGAATTACTGGATCTCAGACTCCTATCTCTCACTCTGTACTGATCATCACAAGAGATATAACTCGGTCTTGTCTTACAAAATATATGAATCACTTATGTTACTTACAAGAGTTATGACTCACTCTTGACTTACAGAAAATATGACTCACTTCTATGAATACTTCCTTGGGAGTCTTATCCCCAGTATCTGGTGAGGGCACTTGATTTGAGCATAACTATTGTATTGGATGCATATTCTTATAAGAACATGGGTAGACTTTCACAGTATTCACAATGGACCTATTCTGCAATACATGATAGAAATGTCCACAAGGGTTAACAGGTACTAAATTAAGCAGTTATGCTATGAAATGACAATTCAAGTAAATAAAAAATCTTATTACATAGGGTATTAAATACTTATCTTTTTTTTTACTCCCTCTTGATCTTTGCCTCCTTGCAGAAGTCACTGAAGTCCTCAATAATTTTGATCTTTTTCTTAGTCAAGTCCTGAATTCCTAAATCTTGTAGAAAATTGTGCCCTTGGTTTTCATGTCTTCTAAAAGAAGTCATACATAGTACAAGAAGACATCCAAGGATGCCATTATATTCGATCTATTTGCATTAGAAAAAGTATTCTTTCAAAAGATCATATGCAATTTCATCAAGTTTGTCTTCTTTTGTCTTCTTTAGTGGAGGCTCATCAACATTGGATATTGATGCATGTTGTCTTTCCTTCATTTTTGTTGAAGATTATGTAACTTTGGAAGATATTCTTGTATTGCATAAACCCTAAAAGAATAATATTAAAGATATACTCTCAAATAAATCAAGTGAAAATATACAAGTCGGCTCCACAAAAGTCTGTGGATAAAATTGTCCCAGTCACCAGGTAAAACTTCCCTAACAGTGAGTAAATCTGCCCTAGTGAAGTTGATCCAGTTAGTGGAAAAGTCAACCATAAAAGAGTATAAATAAGGAGGGTGCACTCCTCATTTGCATACATCAAGATAGCTAACTCAAGCTAGTGAGGCAAGTGTTAGAGATAGTGGTATCTCGGGATGTCCTCCATGATTTAGATGCCTTGCATGGAGGTACATCAACAGTAAAGGCATCGAGATGGAGTAGAGGGTGAGATGCACTCTACTCAGTAGCATGAATCTAGTAGTGGATGCATGCGGACCTTCCAGGGTGTTTTGCCTCATGCATGCATGAGTTTTTTGCATGTACAGTTGTTAATTAAAAAAGCATGCAAAAGTGACTTTTGCATGCACTAATATTAAGTTTTTGGTAAACCTAATTGATTAGTGAGATGATATAAGGAGGAAAAAGGTCATTGGTAAAGGTTACTCAGCAGACTAGTCAGAGAGAGATCAGTCAGAGTTAGGAGGGTGCATAGTGCATGTAGAGGGTGACTTTCTGAGAGAGAGAGGAGCTTTTGCAGTAGGGAGAGTAAGGGGATCTAAGCTAGATCAGACCTCACTTGATTAGAGGCACTTGGATACCAGATATAGTGAGCTGAGAGAGCTCAACAGAGAGATTTACATATGGTTCAGAGAGAAGACGACTTGCAGCTGTGGAAGGGCGCACTTTATGAGGAGAGAAGCTTGTTGTGCATACAGTTGACAGATTGAGCAGATAATTATTTTAGAGTAGGTATTCCTCAATGATTGAGGAAGTACTGTGATGATCAGAGCTCAAATTTGTTGAGATCTGATTCAGTACGAGTTTTCGACAGTTGGAGAGATGGCGCACTTCTGCATGCAAAACTGCAGGGGTGCATTAGACTTTGAGTAGAGCAGGATACCATTCCAGACGGAGTAGATCAGGGAAGTGGAGTATAGAGGGAGATAGTACATCCTAAGATGGGTAGAGTCAGATATTCAAAAGGTTCAGATCCAAACTGATAGTAGGGGGTGCATTACTCAAGAGCAACAGTTACAATTGTTGCGAATCTGGGGTTATTCTAACCCGTCAGGTTTGGTTATTCGTTTATGAAGAATTGTATGTACTAAATCTATTCTTACTTTGCTCTGGGCTTGAGAAAGAAGAAAGCCTCATAGAATGTTGGTTTTCCCTGTTTGGGGTTTGCAAGGTATATCATGAGTTTATGTGTAATTGTTGTGTATTTTCATTATGGAAGTGTTAAGAGATCTATAGTGTTTGTATCTTAATTCATTATTGTATTTCTGATTTTATATAGACTCAAACCGCTTGAGATCTCAAGGCATTTAGAGGGAGTAGTGATCTCTGGAAAATTAACATGGTATTAGAGCTTTGGTAAGGGTTAGGGAGAAGCAATCACACACAGATCTGCGAATAGTTTACCAGATCTTTGTGGTGACTCAGGTTTATTTTTCAGATCTGTAGAGAGGGAGACCAGATCTACCAAATCTGAAGTGTAGGGTTCATATTTGTGACAGTAGAGGTCAGATCTAATAGATCTAAGAAGTTGGAGACTATATCTGAGATAGATCTAGTAGATCAGTGAAGATAGAGACCAGATCTACTAGATCTGAAGAGTGGAGCTCAGATCTATCATATTTGTGAGTTTGGAGGTGAGATATGAGATAGATCTTTCAGATATGGAGAGTAGAGTCTAGATCCGTGGCAGATATATCAGATCTGAAGATTAGTGTTCATATATGTGAGAGAAGAGTCCAGATCTGAAGAGCAGAGTTCATATATGTGAGAGCAGACATCATATCTATGAGGGAAGGGATCGAATCTGTGAGAACAGAGATCAGATTTGGGAGAGCGAATCCTAGATTTGAGAAAGAGAGGGTTATCTTGTTCACCAAGGCACAAATCTACAGGTTGTATATGATTCATAGATTTTGAATCAATAGTGTTATCAGATTTACAGAGTCATGGCTTTAGGAATTTGTACAGTTATGCATCTAAGCATATGATGTGAATATGAGAAGTGTTCCTCAGTGTTTCAAAAACAGACTCAGACTGCTATGATAGGATAGCAGTGAGGAGAGTTGGTTCAATGATGTTCCAGTCGGAGTCAGAAGGTTTACTGAGGATGGTAGGAGGGATGCATGTACCAAAGCAGACATATTAACCCTTCGTATCAGCTATGGAGGATGAGGGATATAGTATTATGTTCTGATATGGACAGAGGCCTCTTTATTTAGAGGGAGTGACCTTGGATGCAACAATGAGGCATGGCATTAGACAAGGTTAGTTGTACAGGTTGTTGGTAAAGCATGTATGTGGGTCCATGGAGACCTTGGATGCAGTTTCAGTATCAGTGACAGAGGGAGAGCATGATGCTTCTCTCAAGATGACACTGATAGAGGAGGAGCGCAAATTTGCGTATCAGAGTGCAGTCGAGAAGTCTTCCAATTAAGAGGAAGTAGCTGTAGCAGCAAAGTATGTGTTTGATCCTGATGGATGCTTGTCCATAAGTACTTTCCTCGCTAAGAGAGAATATATGGTCAGAGGAGTGGGTAGATTTTGGTTTCTCCTAGACTTTGGAGAACTCATGGAGGTATTATGAGTATTATTCATTCCAGGACTGAGAGGGAGTATTCTCTCATTGGTAGCATTCAATGTTGTCGGTTACTTAGTGATGTTTCATAAAGATATGATATTCACTTATCCAGACGGAGTTGATCTAGTCTTGATGGGTCACGGGATCGACAGTGAGTACTTGGCTCGGGGACATCCCACATCTGGCACATTGGATTGGTTGAGTGCATCATCATCAGATCCATAGGAGGATAGAGAGTGAGATGCTCATAGAAGAGATGGTGCTAGGAGGAGTGAGTCCTTTCAGCAGATGGGTGAGCGAGATGCTCACCATGATGATGAGGATCAAAGGAGTGATTCTGGTTATCTAATAGATGAGCGAGATGCTCATGGAGTTGATGAGACACAGCGGAGTGAGTCTTTGGACTCGTATCAGATGGATGAGCATGATGCTCATATAGGTACCAGCCGAAGACTGAGTTGGTATGAGATGACAGAGATGGACTTAGCTTTGGAGAGAGCTGATTCAGTCCAGAGAAAGAGGGATATCTCCTACATGGAAGTAGATCTGCTTGATGTTAGATTAGGTGATTGGTTACAATAGAGGTTCAGAGGGAGTCAAGATCAGAGTTCAGTGATTAATCATGAGGTTTCTTCTGGAGCCACATTGATGGATTTAGATCAGGGTACTACAGGTCAGAGGGAAGCATTTAAAGGAAGGATAGTTGGGTCAATGCCAACAGCAGGTGACTTGTTGGATCCAGGAATCAGTGGTTGGACTTCCCTCAATAAGAGGGAGTGTTAGAGATAGTGGTATCTCGGGATGTCCTCAATGATTTAGATACCTTGCATGGAGGTACATCAACAGTATAGGAATCAGGATGGAATAGAAGGTGAGATGCACTCTATTCAGTGGCATGAATCCAACAGTGGATGCATGCGGCCCTTTCAGGGTGTTTTTCCTCATGCATGGATGAGTTTTTTGCATGTACAACTGTTAATTAAAAATGCATGCAAAAGTGACTTTTTGCATGCATTGATATTAGGTTTTTGGAAAATCTAATTGATTAGTGAGATAATATAAGGAGGCAGAAGGTCACCGGTAAAGGTCACTCAGCAGACTAGTTAGAGAGAGATCAGTCAGAGTTAGGAGAGCACATAGTGCATGCAGAGGGTGACTTTCTGAGAGAGAGAGGAGATTTTGCAAAAGGGAGAGTGAGGGGATCTGAGCTGGATCACACCTCACTTGATTAGAGGCACTTGGCTACCAAATACAGTGAGCTAAGAGAGCTCAACAAAGAGATTTACATAATGTTCAAAGAGAGGACGACTTGCAGTTGTGGAGGGGGCACTTCCCGAGGAGAGAAGCTCGATGTGCATTTGGTTGACAGATTGAGTAGCTAAGACTTTCATATTAGGTCTTCCTCAGTGATTGAGGGAGTACTGTGAGGATCAAAGCTTAGATCTGTTGAGATCTGATTTAGCACGAGTTTTCGACAGTTGGAGAGAGGGCGCACTTCTGCATGCAGAACTGCAGGGGTACATCAGACTTTGAGAAGAGCAGGCTAACATTCCAAATAGAGCAGATCATGGCACTAGAGTACAAAGGGAGATAGTACTTCCTGAGACGGGTAGAGTCAGATCTTCATAAGGTTCAGATCCAAACTGACAGTAGGGGGGCACATTACTCAAGAGCACTAGTTGAAACTGCTGCAGATATGGGATTATTATAACCCGTCAAGTTTGGTTATTTGTTTCTGAAGAACTGTATGTACTAAATCTATTCTTACTTTTCTCTGGGCTCGAGAAAGAAGAAAGCCTCACAGAAAGCTGGTTTTCCCCATTTGGGGTTTCTAGGGTATATCGTGAGTTTGTGTGATTGTTGTGTATTTTCATTGTGCAAGTGTTAAAGAGATCTATAGTGTTTGTATCTTAAGTCTATTCTATTTCTGATTTATAAAGACTCAAACCGCTTGAGATCTCATGACATCCAGAGGGAGTAGTAATCTTTGGAAAATTAACAGCAAGTATGCAAGAAAGAGAGAGAGTAGCAACAGCTGGAGGAAGACTATTATTATTGGGGTTATCTTACCTTTGCTTCTTGTATTTTTTGTGTGAGAGCTTTAGCTGCTCATTGTATTGACATTGTACTTTGTTGATGAATCTATATTGAAGAATTTCTATTGGGTTTTTCCCGTGAGAGGGTTTTCCCAGGATAAATCTTTGTGTTTATTGTTGAATGTCTTTCTTGCAGTGATCCTTATGGATGCAATTATTGTGATGTGATATGTTACATGAATAAAAGTCTAACATAATTGCTTGTAAGTAGAATTCTAACATGGTATCAGAGCCGTGCTGAGAGAATTCATTGCAATAACTGCAATTTCCAGAGATTAGGGCTTCATGTTTGAAATCCTAAAAGGAAGAATTTAGTCATACGGGAATTTTCTCTATAACTTGATTTTGGTAAATATTTAGGGGCTTAAAATCAGTCAGAATGAATATGAGATATTGATGTTCCTTGTGTGTGAGTTTCAACCTCAGGGTCGTTGTAAGTTCTGAGTTATGATCCATGCAAAATAAGGTTCTAGCCTCTTCCAAAATTTAGTTTTAAACATGTGACCTAGGGAAAATGTCATATATCGAGATAGGAAGCTCCAAATTGAATTTCGTAAAATGTTACAGAAAGGGAACATAATGTAGTTTATCTGATGTGAGTTTTAGAACCCGAAGTGGAAACAGTGACACGTGGAAGTCCATGCAAGGTCGATATACTGAACCAGTCCATAAAAATGTAATCTTGGGAAACTTAGCAAAAATTACTCTTGGTGAATCCAATCATGCTCTAACCTATGGGATTGGAAAGAGGATAGATGAGGCTGCATAAGGCCGAAATTTCAGACCTTGAGGAGCAGAAATTTCAGAGTTAAAGCAGAAGTGTGACCAGACAGTTGAATAGGCTCAACAGAAGAAATTGGAGATTAAAAGGAGGAAGTCTTCTTTTAAAGTTTATGGCCCATGGCCATTGATGCAGTATTGGAGAATTTTGATGCAACATTGGGAATTATGAAAATGAATTCGGAATACTCTCATCATGGATATTAATCTCTCATCACAACGCTCCAGAAAGAAGGAGGTTTAAAATTAGGGTTTTGTCCCTACAGAGGAACCTACAAGTAGTCATTCATTCAAGGTGTGTATATACTATATCTAAATTTCTTACTTTTGATTTAAATCCCTGAGGAATGCAGGTTACCATCAAAAGACAAAGGTTCTAAAACCTTTGAAGAAGACAAAATGAAAATATAACTTATACAAGCACAGCAGGTATGACTTGAAAGGATATGTTATCACCAAACTTGTAGGCGCCCCTTGAGATGGATCCAAGATGGATGGCAGAAGGGAAGGGAAACCTAAGAGGTGCAACCAAGATGGCCTCGACTCCCAATGGATGGTTGTCACGCCAATCGATGAAATATTCACTTTATGTTATCTAGCCCAAGACAACAAAAGGGGAGACCCAGATCTACTCACGACAGGAGAGATCAAACCAAGACACCAGATCAAATCAAGTATAGATGAAGTATGTAAGGTGTATGGAAAACCCTAGATCTATGGATAAAGTCACAAGGTGGGTAATAGGTTGGATCACAGGATTTAGACAATGTATATTTGGTCCTACATGTTTATGTGAGTGACTTATGAGGTTTTGAATAAGATCAAGGATTAAGGTACTAGTCAATTGTGAGAAAATCCACTGCCTTGGGAACCGTGTCCAATGCAGGGTAGTTAAGGATCAGATTGGGGCTAACCAGTACCAAAGATGAGCTTGATGAATAGATGTGACAGTGTTTAGGTGTTCAAGCATTCAAGACAAAGATCAAATCCTAGCTAACCCAAGAATCTAAGAAAGTCGATTTAGCTTGGAGAAGATTAGTGCCTTGGGAAATGGGCCAAATGGAGTCAGATGTCCACGAAATTATAGATCAGGGATGTTGAGGTGTCAATCTAGGTGGATCTTGAAAATTAAGGTCATCCAATGGCTAGATCTCAGTAGATCTGAGATTGAAATATGCCACAAAGTGACCCAAGTGGGGCTCAACCCTCAAAATGAGGAATGGGGCCCACAAGGTGAAAATCACTAAAGAGACACAGTAGGGGTAGGTTATAAAATGTGTATATCAAGGATCAAGTGGGATATCACCTACCCAGGTGCTAGATCATACCAAAATCACCTGTCCAAGAAGTGCGACCTCACTTGGAGAGGCCAATTTGCCTTGGGAAATGGGTCGGATGAAGGCCAATCCACACCAAACTATAGATCCGAATTGTCGTGGATGCTATAGAGGTGGGTTTTAAATATTATACCCAAAATCCAAGTAGATCTTGCTAGATCTGAGAAATTGTAAAATGAGGGTTTTGAAATTATAAGGGTTTGAAGCATTTAGACAAATGGATAGATCATGGAGAGAGAAATTACCTTGAGATCATACCTGAGTGTTGGAATGAGATGCCTTGTTGTTGAGGAAGACTCCCGCAGAGATCAAATGAGAACTTGTTGAATTTGCTTGCCAAAATGATGCCCTAGCCCACAAGTGCGACCTCCTCTACCTGTCAAACCAAGGAAAGCGATTCAATCAGTGAGATCAAGTATGGAGGAAATACAAGTAAAATGCAATGATAACATGAAATAGAAGGTCCTGGGACAGTAATACTTCCTGTTACCAACGAAGAGATCTAAAGAAGAAGTAGGGAGGGTACTTTCCTACCAATACGTCCTCCTCAAACCAAATCAACCTCCACCTGTAGATGCAAAAAACGTGGTACAAAAATATAGCAAGACAAAATCTCCAAGAACCCAGTGCAAAGGAAGAATCAACAAACGAACTCCAAAAGATTTCACCACAACACAACAAATAGATGCAATAATAATTCTCTATTCCAATAATCCAGAGCCAAAAGTCCCCTTTACAATGAGAAGCTCTCTCCTTTAAATAGGAGGGAGAGAGTCCACAATCTAACCACTTTTTGAATTGAGTGGCTAAGATTTAAATATCAAAAGATCTAATCAATGGTTGAGATGATCTCAACAATAAAATACATGGATCACTAATAAAATATAACAATAAGTGGACAAAATCACCCTAGGAGAGGGGATCCCACCAAATCATGATGAAAAAATAGTAGATCTAGCTTATGGTGGGTCCAAGGGGTAATTTTAGACACCCTTGGTCAATCCCCATAGCACAATATCAATAAAATAGTCATCAAAGTACCAAATCGTGCCTCTATGGACAAATCGTGAGCCTTGGGAGGCTCCAAAAATCATTAGAAAGTGCCATAAGTGATGGATGTGGGTCCTGATGAAGATGAAACTATTGGATAAGGTGTGGAAGACTCCCACTCATCATCACTAATCATCCCATGCCATAACATTGCCTCAGTAGCCCAAATCGAATTCCTCGATAGCCATTTCTACCATTTCTGAATTGCCTCGGGAAACATGAAACTGCCCAAACTGCCTCCTAGAGTGCCTGCGCTGTCAAGGTGAGATCACCAATGAGTCCGGGAGGGGGGTAATATGGTAAGAACAAGTGTCTGGACCACCCCCTCCATGCACAGTGCCCTAGGTGAACCAAGTAAATCTCATCAATGCTCTAACAGGGCCTCCGACAGACCAAAACTGCACTAGGATAGCCAACTGAGGCTCAATCATCACTGTAACTGCCCGGAACTAAAAACAGACTGTCACATTGGACTCAGGAGTTCCAAATCCATCTAAGATGTGTACTCATACACCATATAAACCTCTGCATGGTCCAAAATAAATACTCATCATATCTGGCAGACCAAATAATAATAATCTGTAAAAGTGCTGAAAAGCACAAATCATCATCATAAGCCTGAAACCACTGCATAAGCCCACCATGGTGACCTGTACCAGACCATATATCATCTATCTGTATCATCTGAGGTCTACCACCTCATGTCCTATGGTTGACTTTTGGTCAAACTGAGGTTTGACCAAGTCAACATGACCAAAATATAACTCAAACTGTCATCAAGCTGTTGCAAGGTGTCCAAGGTTAAGACATGCTTTACAATCCATTCAATTAGAAATTATAGCAAAAAGTAATCATTACTGGCGATCTAAATCCAAATATAATAAGTCATAATTATTATTTATTACTCAGACTAGAGTTTCAAGGTCATACTAACTTCATAGTTGTGATTAATTTGCTAGTGAAGGGTGAAGGCTAAGAAAAACATGGCTAGGCTAGAGGGAATGACTTACTGACTTAACACTGTGACACTTTGGAAGTGGAAAAGGGAATACACACCATAGCATATAGTGGACAAGCAACAACACAGGGAATGGCGGTGTCTCACAAATGGATAAGTTGTTCAAAGAGTGTTTATTCACCTTACACAAATGCGCACAATCCATAATACAAAAGAGGCCAGCAATATTTTTGATATAGCATTTAAGCTCCATTGCTTTTTGGGCCTATAGTTTCCATAGCCTTTGATCTATGTGTGTTTACAAACACATTGCATAGATTTACATTTATTTAGGCTTCTTACTGTAGGTGTGTTTTTAAGGCACTTGTTTACCTGAGCACTTCTAGGTGTGTCACAAACAACTTGTTTACCTAGGTATTTTACATTTCACAAAAGATATAACATTTGATATTTCGTAGCCATTTTCATTTGGCTTGCCTTTCATTCATGTGTGTTTAGAAACACATTGCATGAATGGGATTTTCACACAAGATATAACATTTCATTTCCATACTTTGTATTCATGGTAGCACTAAAAGTTTAAGGTTTAGCCAACAATAACTTTAGTGACTAGGGGGGTTCCACAAGGAAATCCAACTCACCATAGGTAAGTTTTGTCACCAACTCAGAGCCGAGACACAATAAACAGGGAAGCTTATCCAATATAGAGGCTACAATGGAGGAAGGTCCTCTATGCCACTAGTCAAGTAATAAGTCAAGGTACTGAATCAACTGGGTAAGTCATGGATGGATGAAGACAGTGAATAATGAAACCGACACTAGCAAACCAAAGTATGGCTGGAATGATCACCTCTATTCTCCCTAGGGAGGGTAAAACCAATGAGTATAGGCCAAGAAATTCTAAGTCTGAGTAGGGACAAATGTGATATATATATAATACAACCAGGTCCACATATCTATATGATCGCTAGATCATGATACTAAATGCTAAGACATGCTAAGAGAATGGAAATAAAAGCAACATAACCACAACACCATAATATACCTGCTGAGTCATATAGCTGAAAGCTCGTCATCTGAACCATCATCTGTCCTCTGAAATAGCTGTTGTAACTCTGGGCACTACTGACTGCTCTGTATAAATGGCTAAATAGCTACATCGGTCATCTCTCTGAGTGTCCTAAAACTCAGTCATGGCATGGGGAATAAAACTATTGTCCAAAATCTGATAATGATCCATAGTAGATGCTCATCTCAGCATCTCAATGCAAGGGACCTGGCTGAATAGTGTACTGGAATCAGAAAAATAATGTATGGTATCTTGGCTACTATATATGTGATAACAGGATACATGTATGTCTTCTTATGTTTTGAAGTCTGCTTAATTTATCATATGATTGGGATCTAGGCAAGCTTTTCTTCATATAATTATGTTATAATGATCATTCTTGACATTAAGGTTTGTATGATTACTATGTTCTTCAGTTTCATGTCAAAGGTTTATATGATCATTATGTTTTCTAGCTTGATTGTCTTATGGCTGACATTGATAGTATGTGCTTGACAAGTTAAGGATTTTATGGAACAAAATATGCACGTGTGAAGAAACGATTTATTAAACCCTTGTGTCAAGTATGTTGGACATGAACAAGTGTGTTTACTTACTAGAAGGATAAACTCTTATGATGAGTTACACAAGTAACTATACTAAAGTACATTTGTATAGGAAATGATCATGATATTTATGATGGTTATGATCATGATGATACTAATAAATTTGTGGTGATGCATGTGACACCATATGAGGATGGTATGATGATTATGCTAATATGAAAGATGCATATAATATCAAGCTTAGATTAAGATATAGCTTGATGATGTACAATGCCAAGAGATCTTTTATAAACTATGAAGGTAGATCCAAGAGAATCTAGTGCATCCATAAGACATGAGGACCAAGGTTGAAGTTTCAACACGTTCCAGAAGTTCAGAACATAATGAAGAAGAAGATCAAGCTTTAGAACTTGCAAAGAAGTAGAGATCAAGAGAGATTCAACCAAACAAGCAAAGGTTGTGAAAGCAATGATCCGTGATCAAAAAACAAAAATATTCAGTATGACAATTATGCTTAGATTGAGTGTGCTCACCAGATAATGAAGGACAAGACAATTGTTGTAGTTCTATACAATTGACCAAATTTGAAAGCCCAACCAACCTGTCATAAGAGGAGTGGTACAAGTATCGACCACATGAAAGAGAAGTATTTAAACTTTCATTTGAACACTTCCTTAAATCTCCAATTGTTTAAATGATATTGTTCGTGACAGTTGTATGCATATTTGTATTCCTAGAATTAGGAAGTGTATTATGCATCTTATAGTGAATGCATTGATATGGCTAGGATAAATGAACAATATACTCTTAATGTACATGTTATGGGTAAGTAGCCTATGGTGTTTCACAACATTCCATGAGCCATTGTTGCTTTTCTAGAATGAAACCTCTTTGCTAACATGTTGGGAGTAGTGCATGCTCTTAATAGTATGTTCTGGTAGGGATGGAAGGAATCTAGTTAGTTATCGTGAGTATACGGGATATGGATGATTTTTTTGCTGAAGCATTGGCTAAGATGGTTACATAATTGTGTGAATTATTTCAGTGTGCATAAGAATTTTTCATTAGAATGTCAATATGATTTGATCATTATGAAATGTTATTAATCATATGACTGAATTTGACTTGTAGGAAAGATCGTGTGCTATGACCCGCAAGAGAAGGACAATGAAACTTGTTCTAAAGAACAAGTTATGACTGTTCAGCAGTGACCTTCAAGTAGATTGAAAAAATCAAGCATACTACGGAAGTACAAAGCAAGGTTCATGGTCTCTCAGAAAGAGGGAGTCGATTATGATGAGATGTGTGCTCCTGTAGCAACATACACTTCGATTAGAGTTATACTTGCAATAACTACATTGATGAAGTGGAAGGTACACCAAATGGACGTGAAGACAACTTTCCTGAATGGTGTAGTATAAGAAGAAGTGTATGTGGAGTAGCCACTGGGATTCGAGACACAGGACAGGCAGAAAAATGTGTGCAAGTTGAAGAATTTCTTGTATGGATTGAAGCAAGCACCCAGGACGTGGTACGACAGGATTGATGGTTTTCTAATGAGCTTGGGTTTTACCAAGACTAAAGTAGACTCCAACCTTGCCTACAATCTTGAGGATGGGAAACTAGTGATATTGCTACTATATGTAGATGACATGTTTCTAACAAAAGACGAGAAGCTCATTGTAGAAACCAAGAAGAAGCTTTCCGCAAAGTTTGAGATGAAATACCTAGGTATGATGCACTATTTCTTAAGTCTATAGGTGTGGCAAAGTCCATATGATATTTTCATTAGCCAAGAAAAATATACTGTGGAGATCCTGAAGAGATTCAGGATGTTGGATTGTAAGGCCATGGCTACACCAATGGAATAAAACTTGAAGTTGTTGTGTGATACTTCTTCAAAGATAGTGGATGCCACATTATAAAGACAGATGATTGGTTCGTTGATGTACTTGATGAACACTAGACCATGTATATGATTTGCGGTGAACACTTTGAGTCATTACATTTTTGAGCCAATAAGTGTTCACTTGATTGCGGCAAAGCATGTGATGAGGTATCTAAAGAGTACACTTGATTACGGAAAAGCATGTGATGAGGTATCTAAAGAGTACACTTGATTATGGGATCAGGTATGTTCCAGATCATAAGATTAGCCTGCAAGGCTATGTTGATTTAGATTGGGTTGGTAGTGTCATAGACAAGATGAGTTCTTCAGGATGTTGCTTCAGTTTGGGATCAAGCATGATTTCCTGGTTCAACAGTAAGCAGAGTAGTGTGTCACTCAATACAACCGAGGCAGAATATATGGCAGTGTGTGTTACACCTAAATCTCATCATCATGAGTCCCTTGTTAACTCAATGCCTTGATTCCCTGAAGTCCTTTATGATCAAGTAAGTTAGTTAGAACAAGTTGATTCCCTTTGTCCACATTCCTAGTTGGGTCGGCGCACATTGTCTTTGAGTAAGAAGCGCCCAACTAGGGTCGGCGCCAAGTGTATTATGCCAAATTGCGTCGGTGATGCAAAGTGCCTTTTTATATCCCGCGCTTCCCTTCCCTGACGTAGGTTTCCTTGATTCAGCTTGCGCTGGAGTTGGTTAATTGGGATAAAGGTAGCTTTCAAGCAAATTCTAGAAGTTGGATGAGGTGGATCTCTATCCCTAACTCCTAGGTGAGTTGTCCTACAGTTCCCTAACCTCAAGGGAGGATCCCTTAGCCCTCTCCCCATGATCCTCAACCTACTCTATCCACTTGGTCCTATAAATACAAGGCCCCTCTCCATTCCAAAGGAAGGAAGTCTATAGCACTTACATGCTAGTGAAATTAGCTTATGAGATCCCTATCCATCTTTTGGGAGACTCACACTTCCTTTGGAGGCATTGGCTTGGCTTGTTGGAGGAGGATTGTAGCATTAAGGCTTGGGTTGTGATCATCTCTCTACTTTGCATTTCCCTCTTTTATATAGTAATATAAACTCTTTCCACAAATGTTATTGTGTTGATAATGTTTTGCAGTTTACTTCCTTAACTGTTTACTTATATCAGTTATTGTTTAGACATATTTTATTGCTTCTATTGTTTCCATATGTTTTGATAGGTCTTGCAGCTAAAGATCTGACGACCACGGAGCTTGGAGCAACAACAAGGAGAAGATCTATGATTTTAAAGGTAAGATGTCTATCACTTGATCTATAACTATATATAGGAAAGCAACTTTGTATTATGTCTTTATTTGTTCTAGATTCACATTGAACTAGGGAGATCTGGCTCGTGTCCGCTCGAGTAGATTGTCCAATAACAAATCTGGCGACCATACTGGAGATTTACATTAGTTTTGATTTCAAGTTTGAGTATGTTATTCTTGATTTCTTTAATGAGCCATTACTTTTCCTCTTAAGCATGTTTTCACCATCAAATTCTTTTCTGAAAGAGTTTGTTGACTTTCTTTGGGTCTGTTGAACCATTCTCAGTCCATTTATTTGATCATTGGTTGGAGTTTTTTCCTTGTTTTCTTTGAGTTATTTGTCTGACGCGCCTGGGAAGTACATCTAGGGTGCCTGTCCACCCAGGAGCGCATTTTGCCTATCGTCATACTGCACCATTGTCTCTTTTGTCGATCTGACATTTTGCGCCGCCGATGCTTTTCCCCTGTTTGCAACCTGCGTCAAGCGCTCTGTGCCCAACCATAACCTGTGCCGAGTTTTCAAACTTGCTGCTTGGGTCTTTTTCTCCAAATTTTTGATCATTTGGGTTGATCTACAGACATCTCTGCACTGTATCTTCCAGGAAGAGACTCTTTTATTCAATAGTGTTTCGTTTGGTTTGCTTGTGTTCGTCTTCGGTTCTTTTTGATCAAGTGAGCTTGCTTGAAGTGATGGGAAATTTCAATCCCCCACGGTCATCCACTCCATCGTGTTCTCCCTGATTACCTCACTGGATCTATCCAGCATGTTAGATCCCCTTCCAAACCCTTTTTGAGCTTGGTTATCATTCGTTGGCTTGCATTTGATCTTTTTGAGTGATTTTTTTTGTTTTCAGGTCATTGGAGTGCTTGTCATTTCTTTGAGAATTTCTGAGTGGTTAGAGTGCTGCAACTAGGTTTTATTTTCAGCCATTTACACTTAAAAGCATTATTGTTATCAATTTTAGTCTTGACATATCATTGTGAAAATTAAAAGTGCTTCATTTTTTGCCATTTTCAAGTACATTTGAGAAGTGTTGTGAAAATTGGTTCATGCATTGGAATTCATCATTGGTCTTTTGGAAACTTTGAAACAAAGAATAAATTGTTTGTGTTTTTCTCGAATTACGAGTCATTCATTTTCTTGAAAAATCCGAGTATAGTCAAATTTTTGCGAAAGTGATTCCATGCTTAAATGAGCTCTATTCATTTTTTATTTTCATGCTTTTAGGTTGTCATTGTGAAAGTTGAAAAAGTTGGCGTGCTCTAGATAGGATTTCTCCCTTTTCATCGTTTAGTTTCATTCTAATTAGAAAAGATAAAAAGAAGTTCTTTGATTTGGATTTGATGTGTTGTTGATTTTCATGTTTTTATCCAAAAACGGAAAAGAGTACTTTCATTATCATCTTTGGTAGATTGAGAGTGTCATTGAAATTTATTGTTTTGTGAGACCATTGGAAAATGATTTCTCCTTCCCGTACATAGATTTAATCAAAAGAAAGAGTTCATTTTTCATGTAGTAAGGGATTGCATTATGTTTACGTTTATGTACTCACCTCATGCATTCACCTAACCGTCCAGATAAAACTTACGGTAGAACTAGGTTAAAATTTTTAATAACTTGTGTGTTAAGTTAGAGACGTGTTCCAGCATCTTAAAACATGGCAGTTGTCGTTATTTGCCTGCACTGCATCCCAGGGGCATTGTAGTTCTCCACATACCAACTGGTATATCGAAGCTCTTTCACTTACCAACCGGTATATCGAAGTCTCTTTCGCGTACCTTAGGGTATATCAAAAGGCACTTCACGTACCAACCGGTATATCAAAGGCGCTTTCACGTACCTTAGGGTATATCGAAAGGCACTTCACGTACTCGGTATTATATCGAAAGGTGTTTCACGTACTTGGTAGTATAAAGGAAGGCTCTTATCGTACGGTTGTGAATTAGACAACACCAACACGGATTTGAGCTCCCATGTACCTTGCGTATATCGGGAGACACTCTTAGGATTCCCGAAACCAACTGAGCTAACTATTTGGCTGTCTTGGCGGAGCAATACACCGAGAACAACACTCGGGGAGCTACTACGCACGTACTATCGGGTAGTCAGGTTATATGGTCAGGGGTACGGTCCTAATCCTCCCTGGTTAGTGCTATGAAAAATTGGGTTGAGTATAACTGTTGGACCCTGGAGTATATCGTGAGTTGCGAAGCCTTGACAATCATGTGAGGTTCCATACTTTTGAATCCATGCCTATCACATAAGTTTTCTTGCAGCCTTAGTTTGTGTAGATTTTTCTGGACTTCTTTTTCTTTTGTTTAGTATACCGTTAGGAGAATTTTTGGTTCAGTCATTCTGGATGAACAACCTGTGAGAAGGTCCCGCGAAATTTTGAACTTACCAACTGAATACTCCCTTAATCATGAGGTAATTTTGAGGGTAAGCATGGCCACACAAGTTACGATAGTTTCTCCTAAAGTAGAAAACTCCATTATGGAGTCCGGAGCCAACATGTTTCCTCCTGATTCACCAACCTCTAACCTGTCAAGGGCCGAAGAGGGAGAACCTTCCACTTCACAAGACACATCCTTCCATCACGCAATGGCAGGAGAACCTGGATCATTAGAATGGTTAAATGCATCCCAGGATGACCCTGTATCCACAACATTCGGTCCATCTGCATCTTTTTGGGATACCTCTCTCGGGCAACAATGGGCCCACTTGGATATCGATCCGAACACTGAAACTTCCCCTCTCTGGGATTCCCATGTCTAGTGTATGGCTCTAGTATATGAACTCATGGATGAACTTCGCCGCCAAAGTCTATCATGGAGAAGAAACATCCCGGAGACAACCATGTTTCAATACACTCCCATTCTGTGATGAACCTGCAATAATTAATTAATGCAATTACACGAGATATCAGAAATAATAGAACTCAGAATCACTTTTATATTGATCACGGGCCACTTTGAGGGGGAAACCTCCTTTGAGCAAGCTCAATACAAACTTCACGGTGCCTTCAATGACCTCAACACACACTTATATACTAATTCTATGCCCAATACTATGAGTCAAAACCATGGGACATATAATACTACAGGACAACTTACAAAGCATATGCATCCAATACTATGGGTCAATACCATGGGCTAATATAAACTATGGATCAACAAAGACTACAGGACGACTTACAAAGCATATGCGTCCAACAACAATATACTAACAAAGTAAAGAGAAGGGTTGACACGGGTTCCTAACATTCGCTCTCCCTTAGAAAAATCTTTGTCCTCAAAGCTTTGGTTGGGGAAATTGATGCAGAATCTGAATGAGTGGTTCCCCGGTAGCATCCTCTGGTTGCATTTCGGGCCACTGATGCCTTTGGATTTTCAAGGAGAATTTCTTGGAAGGTTGTAGACGAAGAAGAACCATATCAACTGCATGAAAAGTGCGCTCAGAATGGTGCTAATCGGCGTGTTGTTGCAGTCGAATTCTGGCCATGTGAATATTGTCCTGCAGAATGAGAAGAATTTGATCGCGGTTTCAAAGAACCGAGTCAATTTCCTGAACTGGGGAGCTGCTAAGGGTGTATGGAAGAAGAACTATCTGTGTCTGTCGAGAGACTACTTCATATGGTGTCCTTGTAGATGTGGTATTGTACCACTAGAGCACTTCTAAGAAATCCATAGAAATAGTTGGCCAAATCTGTGTAGGGATGGGCAAGGGTTTGAGCAGTCCCGAAAGGAGTGTCATTTCACCCTTGCTGACCTGGAAAGTATCACAGTCAGCCACCATCTGTTGAATTGTCATTTTCAGTCCCTGCCAAAAGAAGTTACATTGTTCCCGGTCATATATTTTGAAGAACCCAAAGTGCCCTGCTGATGAAGAAGCATGGAGTTCATAGAAGAGATAGCCCTGTTGAACATATTGCAACCAGTTTGGAACAAGCAGAGAAATAGCTGTAAGAGAAACTGGGTCATCAATTGTGCGAGAAGGAGCATCTGCCACCATATTGTCCTTACCCTTATTGTAAGTGATCGCATAGGGATAACCCATGAGTTGGATAACCCATTTTAGGTGTGTTGGGGAGGAGATCCATTGTTCCAAGAAATTTTCCAAACCCTGGAGATCAGTCTTGATGCAGAAATAAGTCCCTAATAGGTATGGCTGCCACTTCTGTACTGCATGCAAAATAGCAATCATTTCCTGCTGAGAGGTAGATGCGGCTAAATTCTTACCAGAAAGGTCTCTTGAAGGCAAGAAGTTCATTGGTTCAGCAAAGACACCTGCATATCTATCCAAGGAAGTAGTGGAGACTGTTGATGGGTGCATCTGAATGGAATGGAGTTGAGCGATGACACCATGTGAATTCTTCTTAAGGATTTTTTCCAGGCGATGTGAACCGATGATGCAGAGAGACCCTAGTTGTAAGCCCATAAATGTGTGTTGTGCCCCATTGACTGAAAACTGCATCCAAAGTTCAGCAAAATCCCATAAGATGGGGCCAAGTGTGCGTAACCATTGAACACCCAAAACCACATCACATCCGCCTAAGGACAAGGAAAACATGTCAGAGCGCAGGTTATAATCTTCCATAGAGATACGCACATTGTGACACTTCCCCTTGCAAGGTAAGGTGCCCCCATTGGCAACCATGACTTCAAAGTGGGAGCAAAGATGGACAAAACAATCAGCCTGTTTGGAAATCCGAGGGTCAATGAAGTTATGAGTGCTACCAGAATCAATGAGTATGGTAAGAGGGAGCTTCTTGAATTATCCCCTGACCCGCATTGTTTGTGGGGTGGTGACATCGGTTACAGCATGGAGAGAGATATCGGGTGGGTCGTCCTGAGATGGGGTGTCAACAGGCAAGTGTTGAATGTCAACCTGATCATCTACTGTATCTAGAGCTTCTTCACCAAGTTCAGAGGCAGGCGGAGAATCCACATCTAAGAGATAAAGCTTTTGTTGAACACATCTATGTCCCTGAGTGAATTTCTCATCACAATTATAACAAAGCCCTTTTTCTCGGCGTGCCTGCATTTCTGTTTCAGACAAATGCTTGATAGGAGTTGGTCGAGGATCAAGCATGATGGGAGGTCGTTGGGAACCCATATTTCTGAAGGGAACAAAGGTGGGTTTGGAGCATTGTTGAGCTGCGATCTTGTCCTCGGCCAGCTTAGCCAACCCTAGGACTTCCATCATTGTGTTGGGACAGAACATTTTGACCTCTGAGCGGATTTCATCCTTGAGACCACTGATAAAACAACTCCTAAAGAATTCATCAGACAATCCTTCTGTGTGATTGGCTAGTTTCTCAAATTTCGTCTGATACTCTCTCATTGTGCCAGTTTGGTGAAGTTTAGTGAGTGCTCCTGTGAAGTTGTCAAAAGAACTAGGACCAAATCGTGGCAAAAGGAGTTGGCAAAAATCTGTCAAGTTTGGCTCGGGATGAGCTTTGATCTACCAACGGTACCATTGAAGGGATTCCTGTTCCAAATGAAAGGATGCAAGTGGAACTTTCTGGACATCAAAAGTATTATGCATACTGAAATATTGTTCTGCTCAGTATATCCATCTCGTCGGATCAGTACAATTGAAGCGAGGAAAATCAAGCTTCGGCCCCCGAAAATTGCTGGAAGAAGAGAACCCGGTGGCTGCAAAAGATTCTGGCTGTCGGTTATTGTTCATGGCTGAATGCTGAAGATGGAGGCTGAGAAATTTTTCATCCAGATCTTGGAGTTTGGTTTGGATGGCTACAAGTGCTTCCTCCATGGTTTTTGCTCCTGCGCGAGTGACAACCACAACCAGGAGTTTTTTTTTTTTTTTGAAATGGATAGAAAAACACAAACAAAAGCTTATTTAGTAAAGGAAAATTTGGATTTGGGAAAAACTCGAATTGGTAATTGGGGTTTGACTAGGATTTGGACACTTTCTGATGGACAGGGAGGCAAAAAATGGGGATTTCAGAAGCGGGGTGAAAGAATGAGAAAATTTGGTAGAGAGGGACAAAGAAGCAGAATTAGGAAAGGAACACGGTGGAAAAATTTGAAGGCGTTTAGGTGAAAATTGAAGGAGTTATGGCAAACCCTAAAAATAGACAAATGTGAGATTTCTGGTCTTGGGAAGTGGAATTTGGGATAGGGTCTTCAGGAATGAAATATGCAGAATGGGATTGCAAGGATGTCAGTGAAGTTTCAGGGAAAACAGAGTTGAAACAAGGGAGTTCAGCTGAAAATAGATATGGACCCCAGGTATGTGCAGTTTCCTAACAGTTCAGGGGTTTCACTCGGTCACCAATGTTGTCTGACGGCTTGCGTATTGGGGTAGTACCCCTCACTCCATGGCTCAGGTAAAACCGATAAATGTGTTGCCACAAATGACAACTCTTGGTTTACCTCACGGGTGGGAACTAGTCAATCAGGTAGGGGTCGTTGCCCTTTTCACTGGCAGGTCCTCTCAATGGGCCAGCTACTTCGGGGTTCCTGTGGTACTCCTCACAATGAGTTTTAGGGCTTATGCCCAAGTACTTCCCATAGTTAAGCGGATAGGGATTATTCCCAAATCCGAACCTACAACAGATGCGAAACAAATTTGGCAGAAATTTCACCCAACGAGCCCAAGAAAGTGCTCTGATACCAGATGTGATGAACCTGCAATAATTAATTAATGCAATTACATAAGATATCAAAAATAATAGAACTCAGAATCACTTTTATATTGATCACGGGCCACTTCGAGGGGGCAACCTCCTTTGAGCAAGCTCAATACAAACATCACGGTGCCTTCAATGACCTCAACACACACTTATATACTAAGTCTCTGCCCAATACTATGGAGTCAAAAACATGGGACATATAATACTACGGGACGACTTACAAAGCATATGCGTCCAATACTATGGGTCTATACCATGGGCTAATATAAACTATGGATCAACAAAGACTACGAGACGACTTACAAAGCATATGCGTCCAACAACAATATACTAACAAAGTAAAGAGAATGGTTGACATGGGTTCCTAACACATTCGCTCATTATCACTTACTTCACTGTAGACACCCATTCACTATGTGACCGCTTACGAACCTGGTCAACCTTCATTTCCTACGAGCAGACCTCTCAGTCAGGGGACTGGTTATACACCTCAAGTGACTCAGAGTGTTGAAGGACAACAGTCCAACACCCCTACCACTACTACTATTGGAACGTTACCTTCCCCTCCCCCACCCAAAAACTCATGGGGAGGATACTCCTTACCTCCTATTTTGATCACGCATAGTGTTCCTCCCATAGTAAGTAGTCAACAAACCATTATGAGTCAACCATCCACTAGCGGTCAACACGTTGTCACTAGGGGGAAACACTCGTTTTTTAGCCATAATTCGAGTGGAGGACTGCCAATTGATTGTTCCCTTGGAATCTCTTTACCTATTGTGGGATCCACCATAGGATTACCCTTTGGTGGGGGACCATCCAACCCAACCCAACCACCATGGATTCAAGCGTATCCAGGTTATCTTAACCCGGTGTCGGGACAACTTAATCTAGGAAACGTACTCCACGGGATACCTTATCTCGGAAACTCATACACTCCATGGGGACATTTTAATGTTGCACCATCTGGACCCCCGCCAACTTTTCCTCATGCCCCGCCACCCCCACCACCTCTTGGTCCACCTCCTTCTAGAGGGGGCAGACCTCCACCTTCTGGCGGAGGCAGAGGCCCACCCCATTCTGGTGGTGGAGGACCACCACCTTATGGCAGTGGCAGTCTCCCACCTTATGGAGGAATCCCACCTCATTCTAGAGGTGGTGACCCACCTTATTCCGGTGGTGGCGGAGTACCACCACCTTCTGGTAGTGGCGGACCCCCACCTTATTCTGGAGGTGGTGGCCCACCCTATTCTAGTGGAGGTGGTGGTGGTCCACCCTATTCTGGAGGTGGAGGCGATGAACCCCCACCTTCTGACGGTGGAGGAGGACCCCCACCTGGAGGTCCACCTTATTCCAGTGGTGGAGGATCCCCACCTCCTGGCGGTGGACCACCTATTATGACGGAGGACCCACCTACGGTCCATCACCCGGAGGCCCACCCCCTTATGGCCAATTCCCATCGAGAACACCTTATAATCAGTCGATCCAAGGTCCTATTGGTCCATATATGCCTTATCAATACTATCAGTATCTGCAGCCAAACCAACAGCTGCCCTTTTTGGCTACTTTGGACCTACCAGAACTATCTCGTCTGACGAATGATCCCATCCTACACGGCTACAATTGGACACGAATTTCGGTCAAGTTTCCCTCCGATATTCCCAAATTTGATGGAAAACCTGGTGAGGACCCAAAAAATCATGTGATGAATTACCACCTGTGGTGCCCATCCAACTCCTTGATGGATGACTCGATCCATCTAAGGTTGTTTCAAAGGACCCTCACCGGCCTAGCTGCCAAGTGGTATATCGAATTACCACCGCACTCCTTTCCCAATTTTCGTTCTCCTTCTATGTATATTTTTACTCATTTCCAGTTACCCATACGCTACGAAACTGGTACAGACCTTTTGACTTCCCTCCGTCAAATCATCACAACTCATATTTTTTATCATATCCAGAGTGGCGGAGGAGACAATGTCTTATTAAGGCTCCTATTCTAGAACAACTCTCAGCTGACTGGTTTACGAAGTCTCTTTTACCCATCGTAGCTCGAGATGTGGCCATGGGAGGGGCCGTCACTGAGGAACATGCTATTGCTTGTGCCCATTACTTAGATCTGGTCTATGCTCAATCTAGCACGTTGTATGACATTGTTCCTAACGCACCCCGCCCTACGTACGACCCTGCAAAACCACTTAAGGGACCTCAGGTCGATGGCATCATTGGTTCCCTTAACTCCTAGCCTTCTACTCAAACTGGTGGACTGTCGAACCCCCAGGGTTCTTCCCCATCCCCACCATAGGATCGCAACAACATTACCAAGTCACCCACTCCTGCCTCCACCAAAGAGGTGAATTCTGTTCAATCAACTTCGCCTCAGAAATCCGGTGGTAAGAAGAAGAAGAAAAAAGGTAAACCCAAGAAATATTCTAACCAGGAGGAGCCCAAGACCACCCCTGAAGACACCAAACAGAAGAGAAAGTTGAAGTATCCTTGTTTATTGTGTGGTGGTGACCATTTCTCTAAGGAATGTCCCCACCGAGATGAAGTACAGAAGTTTCTCAAGGGAAACCCCACTCCCGTAGTTCTCAATGATCCCTTCCCCACTCAGAACCAACAAATGATTTCTCAACCCTCTCCTTCACACGAAGACACGTCCTCCACCATGCATGTTCTCATGATGCGTAGTGAGACGGTTAACTTGAACACACGTTCACGCTCGTACGACTCAGTGCCTATGAAGGACCCCATTGGAAGTAATACTGAAAAAGCTTCCACTTCTATTCCCGACGTCATTGTACCACCGGCTTCCCTCACCATTGAGAATCCTTCCTTAGAGTCAATGTTACGTCTGCCTAAGAGCACGATTCGAAAAGCAGTTTTCAATCCTAACACTCGGGAAGCTCAGAACTACAACATTGTAGAGGACTTTGCACAAGCTCCTTGTGCCATGTCGATGCTAGAGGTCTTGCATAATTGTCCCAACCAACGCAAGACCCTTCTCGTCTCCATTGGCACGGTAGATCTGGATTCCTCTAATACAATCATGTTCTTACTCGAGTACTTTAAACCGAGGCTTTCCCACCAACTGGCATTTCAAGTTTTCACGAATATTGATGGGAAGATGATCCATTGTACTGTATTAGACGAAGGCGCCTCTACCTTGGTCATGTCGATATCGTGTTGAAGAGCCATTGGTTCTCCCGAGTTAAACCGTTCTCCCACTACCCTGAAAGCATTCGAGGGTCGTGGCTTCAACCCCATGGGCTATTACAAGCCTTGGTAGTGGAGTTGAGGGGTAAGATCGCAACCATTAATGTGGAAGTAGTCGCAACCGCTTTGGATTATAATCTTTTACTTGGTCGTAATTGGTTTTATGCCATGACTGTGGTCGCATCATCTGTCTTCTGCATTGTGCAATTCCCCCACCAAGGCCGAATTGTCACTATCGACCAACTGGATTTTTGTACACCTAACACTGCTACTCATCCCTACGATAATGTCCCATTACTCGGGAAATCTTCGCAACCATATGAGAGTGGGGGGGTCATAAACATAAAAGACTCATCTCTTATTGGTGTTTTTCCAACCCTGGATCCCCCTAACCATGTTTCCACGACGAACATGATTTCATCTTTCCCCAACTCCACCGATCAATGGATCGTACCCAACGAAGCCACCATGCATTTGATTGGAGACAGAAAGCCTCTTTCACTCGCTGAAACTACTTATGTGGCTACCCAGTCAGCACCCAAGGACCACTTAGCTTTGGCATCTACTTCATGTTCTCTACAACAGACATCATCCCTACCAGATCCTCTGCTCTGTAATTTTCATTCTGACGAGTCCATTATGGATATTATGAGTGTGGATGACCCTCCATGGGAAGACCTCCACCACCGATCGTCTTTCCTACCCCCATTGGATTTTGTAGAGAACAAAATCGCCACCATTTTCACACTGAATATCTATACTTGCCCCCAGTCACCGATACTCATGTGTCATACGGTCTTGGAGGGAAACTTGGCAAATATCGAACCTACCATTCCGGTAGACATCTCGGTTACTCATGGTATCGTGGAACATATTCGTTTAGGATAGAACTGTTCTCCCAAAGAGATCACCATTTCGCGGCCTTATTCAAGCAATTCCGCGACCTGTTTGCTTGGACCTACGAGGAGATGCCCGGGATAGATCCCGCTATCGTTTCGCATGAGACCAAAACCTATCCCGACGCTAAACCAGTCCGTCAAAAGCTATGACCAGTACACCCTTGAAAAACTGCGGCGATTAAGGCAGAAATTGAAAAGCTTCTGAAGGTCAGCTTCATCAACCCTGTTCCATTAATAGAATGGATCTCAAATGTCATCCCTGTGGCTAAGAAGCAGGGCACCATCCGCGTCTGTGTCGATTATAGGGATCTGAACAAATCTTGTCCCAAGGACAACTACCACACCCCCTTTATCGATCATATCATAGACAATTGTGCTGGGAGTGTCATCTTCTCATTCATGGACGTATTTTTCGGTTACAACCAGATTGAGATCCACTTGGTCGACCAACATAAGAAAACTTTCATCTGCCCTTGGGGCACGTTTGCTTATTGCAAGCTCCCTTTTGGTCTAAAAAATGCTAGTGCCACATTCCAGCGGGCCATGTCGTATGATTTTCATGATGTGAAGGACTTTGTGGAACCCTATCTTGACGATCTCCTTGCTCATTTGCAACAGCTAAGTTCCACATCGATCATCTGATGGTCGTATTCCTCAAATGCAGGCGGTATAACATCCGTATGAACCCTCACAAGTGTATTTTCTGTGTCGAGTCTAGACGCCTCCTAGGTTTTATTGTTTCGAAAGACGGGATCCACATTGATCCCTTGAAGGTGGAATCCATTGTCTCTCTCCCACCTCCTACCGACGTAATATAACTACAAATTTTACAAGGGAAGGAAACTTACCTACGGTGTTTTGTCTGTAATTTCACTCAGAAGACACAGGGCTACATGAGATAACTGAAGGACGTCCCATTCATTTGGGACGAGCAAGCGCAACAATCCTTCGACGGTACGAAACATGCCATTACCCATGCCCCTGTGCTATCTTGCTGCTTCTGCCACCACGATCTCCATGGTCCTAGTCTAGGAAGACAAAAAATCCCAGGAACATGTGATTTATTACCTCAGTAAGGGTCTTATTGACTCTGAAAATCGTTACTCACATGTCGAGAAACTTGCTCTCGCGGTAGTCATTGTTATCCAAAACTTTCGTCATTATATACTGCTCCGCACCACCACCATTATCGCCGAGTCGAACCCCATGTACCATGTTCTAACACTTCAAGTACTCGGGGGAAAGTATTCAAGCTGGATTGTGATACTTCAGGAATTCGATCTCATCTTTGAGAAGGCCAAGTCTGAGAAGTCTTTGGTGTTTTCTGAGCTCATTTGTGATCTTCCCTGTGTTGATTTAGGATTTGAGCCCAACGATTCTCTTCCAAATGAGTCATTGTTCCTCATCAACATGTCCAACCCATGTTATGGAGATATTACCTTATATCTTCAAACCCAAAGGTTCAACCCCCAACTGTCTCGTGACGATCGTCGTCTTATACGTCACCACGCCAAGTATTACTTGATCATTAGAGATACCCTGTATTGTCGTGGTGTAGATTATGTTCTTCGACATTGTTTGACACACGAGGAGGCTGAACATGTATTGAATGACTATCACGTTGGGGCTTGTGGTGGTCATCTCTCTGGGATGGATACAGCCTAGAAGATACTACACATGCGATATTATTGGCCATCCATCTTTAAAGATTGCATTGAGGCCGTTAAGAAATGTCCCCCGTGCCAGCATTTTCAAACGAAAAAGCACTCCCACCCCTCCCCGTTACATCCAGTTATTTCCATGGGGCCCTTTGTGAAATGGGGCATAGATTTCATGCACTATAATCCTACCTCGGTCGGGGGGCATGGTTACATCATAGTAGTCGTGGATTATTTTACTAAATGGGATGAGGCTATGCCTATGTATAGCAAAGACGACAAAATCGTCGCACTCTTCATGTTCAACCATGTCATTGCACGGTTCAGAGTTCCACAATCCATAGTCACCGACCATGGATCTCGCTTCCAGAACCATATGGTCGATGAATTGAGCACCAGATTGGGTATTCATCATGAAAACTCAAACCCTTACTACCCACAGTCCAACGGACAAGTAGAGGCCATTAACAAGGTCTTGAAAACCATGATTCAACACATGGTGGGTACACACAAGTCAAACTGGCATAACATGCTCTTTTTTGCACTATGGGCATACCGGATCTCCGTCAAGACTGCCACCGGATTTACACCATTCCAATTAGTTTATGGATTGGAGGCAGTCCTACCTATAGAGTGCGAGATTCCATCTCTCCAACTCGCAGTTGAACTTCTTTCGAACACCACTGCCGAGGAAGAATGCTTCCTTTACATAGCAAAACTCGATGAGACCCGCCGTGATGCTGCTCTTGCCAACGAGACACATAAGAAGCGCATCAAAGCTCAATATGATAGGTTCATTAAACCTTGCGTCTTTAACAAGGGTGATTTGGTCCTCACATATGACCAAAAACACGATAAGATGGGGGAAGGTAAGTTCGAGTCCAGGTGGCATGGACCCTACATAGTGAAACGTGTTCTAGAGAAGGGAGCCTACGAGCTAGAAGATTATGATGGTATATATTTGGGAGAGCCCCGCAATGGGCTCTACTTGAAGAGGTATTATGCCTGATTATTTCACGCATAGGTATCTTGTATATACTGTACATGGTGTGTGTTTTGTGTGGTGTGACGCTTTGTTTTAGTGTGTCTAGATCTTGTTTCACTACTTATACCATGTTCTGTCTGCATGTGTAGATGGAAACTGGCTATGGATTCGCGGACGGCACCAACCGGCATACCTGCAACCTTGCTTCAGCAGCTTGGGTACTTTATTCTTCCACCGGAGAGCTTATCAGCTCGGGAGGAATTTGTCTAGGATACGCAACTAGGCGGTGATTGGAACCCTAACTGGTGCTCTTTCCTTAGGTATGAGCCACGTTGTCATCCACTTGGATTCACAACTAGTGGTTTCCCATCTTAACCGGATCTACGCTATCTACGACCCTACTCTACTCTGTCTCTTCCGACGAGTTCTTCTTCTGGAAAGTTCTTTTGAATCTATTCAATGCCTGCACATTCCATGAGACAAGAATACAGTTACTGACTCGATGACCAACTTCATTCTAGATTGGTACATTTCACACACATAAGATACAAAAAGTGTCTATATATATATATAAATCTATACAAAATGGTAGTGTTGATACAAAAATCTGAAGCATGCTAGCTTTCAGTAAGATTCCTCTCTACAAAATATGAAGCTCACAAGCTTTCAATATATACATAAGTAGAACATGCACCTAATCCCTAGGCCATGCATCCCTAGGCCTCGTAGCCCTGGGCTGTGCATGGAAGCAAACTAGGGCCCTCGCCACCTTCCGGAGCAGCGTGCCGAAACAAACTGATACTCCAACCGCCAGCTTCTGATATCGACGGGGTAGGTCATGGACACCCGGATCTAGGATGTCCAAGGTCATGCTCTAGAGGTTCTCCTCGACCTCCTCTAGCTCCTATACAACATCATGAACCGCGGGGCCCACCTCCGGTGCTGCTCCTTTCCGCACAAGGTGAGTGACTCCAAGTGGTTGCTTTGGACCCACGTCTGCAAGAAACATGTAAAAGTTTTCAACACTACTCCAAAAAAATCATAAAATGCAAGAAAAAGCAAATTCTAATGCACTAGAAAGTTAAAGGGACAAGTCTAGAGTTACCTATCGTTGACGGCGCTCGAAATGATGGATCACGACTCTCGGAATCAACAAAAGAAGAACGGCTCCAAATGGCACTTTTCACCTCTCCAACTTGGTAAAAAACAAATAGTAATTCTTTTTACTATTTACCCCTATTTATATTAAAAAAGAGCATATTCCCTTTTTAATTTATTCTAATGTGGGTTATTTTTCTATAGTTGGATTCATTTATACACAGTTAATCGTTTTTGACCTAGTTTCAAAGCTTGCAGGTGAAGTTAAGTACCACTTTGATCTTGTTTTTCGCGGTTGTGGTCTTTTCGCGCGTATTCTCAGGTATGAATGACTCATATAGCGTCTTTTTGTCATTATTTTGTTCATTAAATTCAATTATTAATGACACTGAGCTAACTCTTTGTTCTTTCTCATGCTCGTAAAATGATGAGAGTAAGTTACCGAGTTATAGTTTATCACTTTTTCGGGCTCGTTAAACTCCCACGAAAAAGGAACCCCACGGAGTCATTTCTTTAAGCTCTTTTCAGGATCTCTAAATAATAAAAGATCGCCAAGCGAACTTGATGTGTTCACGATTGTAAAAGTATTTGAATGATCGTCTTCTTGGTGATGGTTTAACCCTTTTTTGGACTAGGGGGCACTACTTATGAAAAATGAATACTCCAGCCAATCATGACTGGAAGAGTCCTCTCTCGCGTTGTTTTACCCTTTTTCCGGGCGAAGAGGCTAACTTTACGAAAAAGGACCTTTGGAGTCTTCTTTAGTTTTTTTCATACTCTCTAAACATGAAATGACGTCGAGTTTACCTTCTATGGACTCATTAAAATTCAACATTGAAGGGCCCATCATGGGACAAAACCCTCCTTTCCTAGGTTCATAAAACGTTTGGGATTGGACTCATCTATGAGATGAGCTATACCGAGCATCTGGTTACCCTCCTCAAGCTTGTTAAAAAACACATGAGGCACTCATCAGTCATGATGGGGAAAAATGAAATATTTTGTGTTACACTTTATTTATGGAACTACATCGTCACTCTTGAACATGGCGCTCATTTTCATTTGCATAAAACACTTGGGTTATCTGTTGGTCTTCAACTTATACTGATTTCATGAGTCATGTCACTCCTTTGGGTCATCTGAAGAATGCTTCCTCTATCAGTCACATTGGGGGTTAGTATCATTCTCACCATGTCCATACTACCAAGTCATGCCATGCCCATGTTCAAGAGATGTTCATTGCTCGTCGTCTACAATCAGTACACCTTCCACCATGTCGGTCTACCTTGAGTCAGTATTGCACATTACTCTACCGTCCAATCTATTCCAAAAATCTGTTATCAATTTTCATGTCGATTGATGGAGCATACATTATGGCCCTCCTTTGACGAGTTCATCCTTGTCGACTTCAACACATCATTCGAGGATTCAATCTAGAAACTAATCAAGTACCTTGGACCTGCATGCCTCAATGGCAGGTTACCTCGTTTTCAACATGAGTTTACATCATTAATTCTTGATTGAAATGTAACTCATTTATTCACGCTATGTGATATGTGCTGTGATACCTTGGGGATCATTGACATCAATAGTGATTTCTCCCACGCTTGTTAACGGTATACATTAATGTCCGGTAATCAAGTGGTTTCTACCATGTTCGACTCCAAAACATTGTAATCACATGGATAGATTCGTATCATTGTTGGTTCAGCTTGAAGATCGTGGGGAAGTCACATTCTACCCTACCCAAGTTGTGATGGAGATTGTTTGCGTCATATTACACGGATCCACTTTGTATTGGTCGTGGTTGTGTTATCATCTCATCATGGATCTACGATTGTGTCTAGTAGCCATCATTGTGTTCAGTTGGTCTTTACTACCATGGATCTGCAATGTATTGGTCGACAGCCGTGATGTGAGTCATGTGAGACTTGTATGTCAGAGTTAGTTGTATTGTAGCAGCATCCTCCAACCAACAAGTCTTTGCCATCTATCTTTCAAAGCACTTCATCTGTCTTATTTTTCCAACTTCATGCTTTGGGGGGCATTCTGTTACACCTAAAGCTCATCATCATGAGTACATTGTTGACTCAATGCCTTGATTCCATGAAGTCCTTCATGATCAAGTAAGTCAGTTAGAGGAAGTTGATGCCCTTTGTCCACATTCCTAGTTGGGTCGGTGCACACTGTCCTTGAGCAAGAAGCGCCCAACTAGGGTCGGTGCCAAGTGTATTCTGCCAAATTGCACCAGCGGCACAGAGTGCCTTTGTACAGCCTGCGCTTTCCTTCCCTTACACAGGTTTCCTTCATTCATCCTACGCTGGAGTTGGTTAATTGGGATAAAGGTAGCTTTCGAGTGAATTCTAGAAGTTGGATGAGATGGGTCTCTATCCCTAACTCCTAGGTGAGTTGTCATATGGTTCCCTAACCTCAAGGGAGGATCCCTTAGCCCTCTCCCCATAATCCTTAACCTACTCTATCCACTTGGTCCTATAATTACAAGGCCTCTCTCCATTCCAAAGGGAGGAAGTATATATCACTTACATGCTGGTGAAATTAGCTTAGGAGATCCCTATCCATCTTTTGTGAGACTCACACTTCCTTTGGAGGCATTGGCTTGGCTTATTGGAGGAGGATTGTAGCGTTAAGACTTGGGTTGTGATCATCTCTCTACTTTGTATTTCCCTCTTTTATACAGTAATATAAACTCTTTCCACAAATGTTATTGTGTTAATGTTTTGTAGTTTACTTCCTTAACTGTTTACTTAGATCAGTTATTGTTTAGACATATTTTACTACTTCTATTGTTTCCATATGTTTTGACAGGTCTTGCAGCTAAAGATCTGACAACCGTAGAGCTTGAAGCAACAACAAGGAGAAGATCTATGATCTGAAAGGTAAGACATCTATCACTTGATCTATGACTAGATCTAAGAAAGCAACTTTGTAGTCTGTCCTTATTTGTTCTAGATTCACATTGAACTAGGGAGATCTGGATCGCTTCCACTCGAGTAGATTTTTCAATAACATTGTGTTCAGCTAGCAGTGAAGCAGTGTGGCTTCATTATTTACTTGCAGGGTTGTTTGATGTCGAATTAGAGGTGACTTGTATTTTCTGTGACAACCATAATTGTGTGAAGTTGTCCGAGAAACCAGTGTTTCGTGACAAGTCCAAGCATATCAAGATCAAGTACCATTATATCAAAGATATGGTACAGAAGGGAGCAGTAAAGCTCCAGTATATTGTGATGGATGAGAAGACAGCCAATGTGTTGACCAAGCCTCTGTCGAAAGTGAATTTTGAGTACTTCAAGGACAATCTTGGTGTGATGCAAAGAGATGCCCTTCGTAAGAGGGAGGGATGAGTCACATATGCGATTCAGGGGGTAGTATTTGTATAGTGTGATAGAAGTAGGTGGTCATTAACGAGCATGTACTCTGAGAGAATTGGAGAGAGTGAACAGCTCATGATGACTGGAGAATGTGACCATACTTTGTATGTGTATCCAGTCAAGTTGCGTATCCAGTTAGAGTTAGTATGAATATGAGGACTGGAGAGAGTGACCATATCATGAGGACTGGAGAGCATGACCATACTTTGTATATGTATCCAATCAAGTTGCGTATTCAGTTAGAGCTAGTATGTATGTGTGGACTAGGGAGCATGACCAGATCAGGAGGATTGGAGAGTGTGACCATACTTGCGAGGGTTGAAGAGCGTGACCATACTTGTGAGGGATGGAGAGAGTGACCATACTTAGTATATGTATCCAATCAAGTATGTGTATCCAATCGAGTTGTGTATCCAATTGGATGTGTGTGTCTAGATCCTATGTGAGCTAGACGAAGTCCCATAATGATGTAATGTGTGCTCTTGGATTACTGATGTGTTGCTACTGTGATGCCCCTGGATGTATGATCATGACTGATGCATGATTGAGATGATGGCTTGCTTGTACAAAACTTCTAGTGATGTATATATTCGCAAGATGTCACAAGTCAATGGTAAGAGTATAGAGTTGCAGTGGCAGTGATGATGTTCACATCAAAAGAATACCTTCCTTGTTAAGAGGGAGTGTTGAAGATTATGTAACTTTGGAAGATATTTTTGTATTGCATAAACCCTAAAAGAATAATATTAAAGATATAACTCTCAAATAAATCAAGTGAAAATAGACAAGTCGGCTCCACAGAAGTCGGTGGGTAAAACTGCCCAAGTCACCGGGTAAAATTGCCCCAGCATTAGGTAAATATGCCCCAGTGAATTCGGCCCAGTTAGTGGAAAATTCAACCAGAAAAGAGTATAAATACGGAGGGTGCATTCCTCATTTGCATACATCAAGCTAGCTCACTGAAGCTAGTGAGACAAGTGCACAAGAAAGAGAGAGTAGCAGCAGTTGGAGGAAGACTATTATTCTTGGGGTTATCTTCTCTTTGTTTTTTTTTTCGTGTGAGAGATTTAGCTCCTCGTTGTATTGACATTGTACTTTGTTGACGAATCTATATTGAAGAAGTTCTGCTGGGTTTTTCCCAGGATAAATCTTTGTGTCTACTGTTGAATGTCTTTCTTTCAGTGATCCTTATGCATGCAATTATTGTGATGTGATATGTTACATGAATAAAAGTCTAACATAATTTCTTGTAAGTAAAATTATAACAGTTTTCTTTTGAGGGCACTAACTAGCATAGTGATCAAATTTATGGCAATTGTAACATCTTATTTTGGAAAGATCTTTCTTCCTTTGATCTTGAATTGGGGCTGATTTTTCACCTGTATTTCTCTTCTTCTCAAAATTTTTTCTTCTTCTTCCTTTTCTTGCATGAGCTGCAAGAGCTTGGTTTTCTTCATTCTTAGGTTTCTACAAACTATTCTTTGGCAGTACTCTAGGATCTTCTTAGACATAATCATCCCATAGTCGATCAAACTTGGGTAACTCTTCTCTTCCACAAATACTCTAAACAAAAGACTCCCGTGAAGAGGGAAGTCCATTAAGAGTTGCTGTAACAAGTTTTACATCATCAAAGATGTCTCCAATGTCTTTGAGTTTATCTCTCAATTGGGAGACCTTCATAAAGTATGTGGCAATTGAATCTAAGTTGGTCATCATCATACATTGGAGTTAATTCCTCAAGGTTAGCTTTCTGCTAGCATTTTTTCTCTCGAACAATCCTACTAAGGCATCATACATTGCTTTGGCAGTCTTCAACTCGAAAATATGTGGAATCAAATGGTACTTTAAAAAATCTATTAGGATCCCTCTGTTATGATATTTAGACACTTAGGAGTTAGTTAAGATCAACTTGTGTAATATATCCATTAGGAAAAGTGTGTTTCTTTAGTATGCATTTGTAAATATTTAATTCGACGGTCACGATATGTTCTAGACATAGAGTGATCTGACGGCTCAACTTCTCTTAGATCATACCTAACCTTGATCCGTGGCTTAACACCTTATTGGTCCATGATCTCTATTTGAAGAGCATGGAGGGTCATTGTCTAGTTAATCAATTATGAGAAGCTCATTTGTAACTTTCTTTCTTTGCATAATAAATTGCTCCGTAGAAGCTATTTGGCCGGGGTCGTGGAGTGTTTCCCCCTCGAGGGTTTAAACCACGTCAAAACATCGACGTATCGATCTATGATCTATTTGTGTGAAGTGGTTTCTCTAGGTGTTCGATCTTTTGGGAGTACCCTGTGTACCCGAACATGGTATCCGAGCTTTATGAAGAGCCGCTTCCGGTTATGATCTAGATCTTGAACTGTTGTTGCCAAAACTTGAAAGGGTTTCTGGTTCTGGTATTTCTGTGCATTTCTAGGCCGTGGGAGGTGTTCCATTACATTCGGAGCGTTGTTTCCATTGGGAAATAGTTTTTGTTTAATCGAAAACAGTTCCCGGTTGCTTCAGAAACGTGTAATTCATCAGATCTGAAGGTATAATGTTACAGTGCCGTTTGTTTTAATTTTTGTTTAAAAAAAAATATCTCATATTTTATCAGTTTTTATTAATAGATTTTTTTATTTTCGGATTGTTGCTTTCCCTCTCTGCGTGTGCTCTTTATCATACACCTTGTGTGATCTCGGCAAATCAAAAACAGAAAGGGAAAGGGTTTTTCTTGGTTACGTATGCTCTTTGCCGTGCACCTTGTGCAATCTCGGCAAATAAAAAACAGAGAGAAAACGTAGACTTTCCGGGCAAGCTAACGAGATCTAACCCCATAAGCGTGGAAAAGTTTTTTTGTTTTGGTTTATGGTGTGATTTGCAGGAAAAAATGCAAGCACAAAAACCGAGCAAGAAGAGTATAAAAAAAAAAAACCTTCCTCCTTTCCATATTTTACATACCTTTTAATCTAGCTCATTTGGTTCAAAGTTGCTTTATTCCTTAATAGGTCTTGAATTCAAGTCTTAGGAAGTTACTTTTAAAATAAAAAGTGAATGCAATTTCTATTTTCAAGTTACTTTATTGTAAAAGTGCATCTCACTTAAATAATAAAAAATAAAAATAAAAAGTGAGTCACTTAAGTTCATTTTTATTGTTGCATTATTTAAAGTAATATCATTGTAAAAGTGAAATCACTTATTTTACAAAAGTGATTCACTTAAAGCAACTTTCTTGTAAAGTGATTGTCAAAGGTTCATCTTGGGAAGAGGGGGGTCCTTTTTTTTTAGCTGGTCATTCTCTATCTGCCATGTCACTATTGGAGACATTTTCAACTTTTTTTTTGTTCAAGCATAACTTCATCATACAGAGTAAGTTTTCAGTGTTTTTTTTTTTTTAAACTGCCTATTTTTTCGAGCTCTTCGCATCCAGACTATTGGTTTATGTTTTTATAGCCATTAGTTTGCAGTATGGCCTCTCCTTGTGATATTCTACTTACCAGTTTCAACTATTTCTCATGGAAATCTCGTATGGAGGATGTTCTACGAAGTAGGGGACTTTTCAGAATTACCTCAAGGAAAGAAACAGAACCCACTGATGATGACAAGAAAATAAAATGGGCAACTAGATGTGACGAAGCTCGTGGATTGATTGGGATGTCAATCTCTACTAATTTTCGATTCCATATATCTAGAATTGATGAACCTGATGTTGCTTGGGACAAGTTGGAATCTGTGTTTGGTAAACACAATAAAATTCGAGGTCACCAACTCAAAAATGAGTTGATTTCTTTAAATCCAAGTGATTTTTCATGCATACAAGATTATTTGTATAAATACAAAACTCTTAAACTCTTATGTGAAGAATGCAAGATTACGAAGGAAGACAAACAATGCATTTATCATATTCTTTCCAAACTTGGACCTGCATATTCTGTTTTTGTATCTACATTTTACTCCATGAAAGAATCCTTGAATGCAGCTAGCTATCAAGAGCCTAGTCTTGAATCATTTTGTGATTCCTTGATTAGAGAGTAAGATAAGCTCATCCATCTTGGAATAATTACCAATGCAAATACATCTGGGAAAGCCTTATTGTCCCAACAGAAAGAAAAGTCCAAGCCTCCCAAGAAACAAAATTTTCACAATAATAAGTCAAACAAGGGTCCCAAACCCTCTCAGTCAGCTCCTTCTTTAAAAAATGACAAAGGATCCAAGCCAAAAGGTAAGAAAACTGAGCGTCATTGCAACTATTGCGAGAAAGATAATCATGATGAATCTAAGTGTTTCAAGAAGATGGAAACCTTGGAAGCAGCAATGAAGAAGCACCACATCAGCTTAGATTCGCCTTCAGAATCTACCTCTCATGGACATGCACTTTGTGCTTCTGGTTATTCTTATAATGCATCTTCTTCTTCTACTTCAAATGAATGGCTCATTGATTCTGGAGCATCTTATCATATGGCTAAGGATCAAGCCATCTTTTCTACTATGCATAAATGTAACACCAAACAAATACTTGTTGGTGATGATATATCTCTAAGTGTTGTAGGAGCTGGAACAGTTCTAGTAGATAATGGTCATTTCAGTGATGTACTATGTGTTCCAAGAATTTCCTGCAATTTGTTATTAGTCTATCAAATCACTCATTCTGGTGCAGGTAAAACTATGACGTTTACACCTCACCAAGTTGTAATCAAGGATTTTAAAGATCCTCAACATGTCCTAGCTACCAGAATTGTTGATGATATTACCAGGTTGTACAAGTTTAACAACTTTGGGTCATCACCTTTTCCTTCAGTTTTTGTTGCTCATAGTGATAACTTGAGCAAACTTTTGCATGAGCGATTTGGTCACTTAAATTATCGCTCATTGCAACAACTATGTAAAGACAATATGGTGACAGGTCTTCCGATGGTATCTTGCAGGGATGGTGTTTGTTCCGGTTGTGTACTCAGAAAACATCATCGGGATAGTTTTGACAAACGTGCCTCTTAGCATGCCTCGGTTCCCTTGGATCTTGTGCATAGTGACTTGTGTGGTCCTCTTCCATCTGCTTCCTTTTCTGGTTTCAAATATTTCTTAACTTTCATTGATGATTACACCAGATGCACTTGGGTTTATTTCCTCAAACTTAAGAGCGAAGTATTTAACATGTTATTGGCCTACAAGGCCCTTGTTGAAAAACAATCTGGTCATCAAATTATTAAGTTAAAATCTGACAATGGAGGAGAATATGTTAACAAAAATTTCACTACTTTCTGCACTAAACAAGGAATCCAACAACAAAACACTGTTCCATATACACCACAAAAAAATGGTGTAGCTGAAAGGAAGATCTGCACTTTAAAAGAAATGGATAATTGTATGATCCAATCTAAGGGACTAAGTCTTCAATTTTGGGTTGAAGCCATTAATTGTGCAAATTACATAGCTAATCACACCCCCACTAAAACATTACAAGGTATCACACTGGAAGAAGCATGGAGTAAAATTAAACCAGATGTAAGTCACTTCCATGTGTTTGGTAGTGAAGCATGGGCTCACATTCCGGATAAAAAACGGAAAGCATTGCAGCCTAAAAGTGAAAAGTGCATATTTGTTGGATATTCTGAAGATGTAAAAGGTTATAGAATTCTTCAACTACATTCTCATGATATAATCATTAGAAGAGATGTTAAATTTGATTAAAATCTCTTAGCCTGCGAGCCTAACTCGGTGATTGTGCCATCTTTGGCCTGCGAGCCTGATTCGGCGATTGTGCCTTCTTCTTCTTCTTCCAAATTCCTTGACAGGTTTCCAACTCCAGTTTCTGATGATGACAGTGAGGATGAAAATCCACCTCCTCCTGCTCATGTTCCTCCAGTTGCACTAGCACAAGTGCTTCCTCGATGGGTCCGTTCAACATGTGAAGAAGTTGGTGATCTTATTGATGATCCTAGAGATCAACGTCGAACGCATTCTCAGTTTCAACGATCCTCTTCTCTTTTGGCTCAAGTTTCTGAGAATCATGATCCAGAAACCTTTGCAGAAGCTTCAGGAAATCCAAATTGGGATGCAACTATGGATGAAGAATATCGTTCCTTAATGGTGAACGATACTTGGGATCTTGTACCTCTTCCAAAAGAAAGAAAACTTGTTAAATGTAAATGGGTCTACAAAACTAAGTATGCATCAGATGGAAGTGTTGAAAGAATTAAGGCAAGGTTAGTTGCCAAAGGTTTTTCCCAAGTTGAAGGGATTGACTACAATGAAACCTTTGCTCCTGTCGCAAAAATGAACTCCATCCGCCTTGTTCTTTTCCTTGCATCCTTACACAACTGGGAAGTCCATAAAATGGATGTCAAGTATACCTTCTTACATGATGATTTACAGGAGGAAATTTACATGGAACAACCTCCTGGATATGTTCAGAATAACTCTAGCCTTATCTGCCGCCTTAAGAAATCCTTGTATGGCCGTAAGCAAGCTCCTAGAGCTTGGTATGCCAAAATGGATAGCTTTCTCCTTGACACTGGTTTTTCTAGATGCCATTCTGACCCCAATGTCTATACTAAGAAAGTAGGAAACCATCTCATCATACTTGTTCTATATGTTGATGACCTTATTCTTACTGGTAGTGACCCTAAGCTTATAACCCATGTGAAATCCAATCTTAAGCAAAATTTTGAAATGTCAGACTTAGGACATTTGCATTATTTTCTTAGTCTCCAAGTCCTGCAAACCAAAGAATGAATCTTTCTTTCTCAGTCTAAGTATGCTTGTGACCTTCTTCGTCGCTTTCACATGGAAGATTGTACACCTGCCCCTTCTCCCTTCCAGTCTGGAGTCAAAATTTCTGCCACTTGTACTTCACCTGAAGTAGATGCCAACTTGTATCGTTATCTTGTTGGAAGTCTCTTATACTTTACTCATTCCCATCCTGACCTTTCCTTTGTTGTTGGTCGTGTTTCCCGTTATATGTAAACACCTCATGAAAGTCACTGGAAAGCAGCTAAAAAAATACTTCGCTATATTCGAGGTACAATTCAGTTTGGGATTCATTACAGTATAGGGGGGAAACCTTTGTTGATTGGTTTCACTGATTCAGATTAGGCCAGTGATCTTGATGATCGAAAGTCTACAGCAGGTTATGTTTTCAGTCTGGTATCTGGACTTGTCACTTGGGCTTGCAAGAAACAACAATCTCTTGCTCTTTCTTCAGCAGAGGTAGAATATCGAACCGCCGTTAATGCCAATCAGGAAGCTTTATGGCTTCAACAGATCCTTTCAGAGTTTGGATTCGAGCAGCAGTAGCCTACTCCACTTTGGTGCGACAATCAAAGTGCCATCAAGCTTGCCAAATATCCAGTCCTACATCAACGCAGCAAACACATTGAGATACATATGCACTTCATCAGAAATCTTGTTCATGATCATGTTCTTGAAGTGCTCTTTTGTCCTACAGATGATCAAGTTGCAGACATCTTCACCAAGTCTCTTATAGAAGTGAAGTTTTCTAAACTTTGATCTATGTTAGGAGTGCAGGAACTTGTCATTAAGGGGGGATAGGCTCTAATGCCTCCTTCCTTCTCCTAATAGTCTCACTTTTGTAAATCCTTCAATCCTATCCCAATTTGTTTTTAAGGGGGTATGTAAGGATATTTAGACACTTAGGAGTTAGTTAAGATCAACTTGTGTAATATATCCGTTATGAAAAGTGTGTTTCTTTAGTATGCATTAGTATGCATTTGTAAATATTTAATCCGATGGTCACAATATGTTCTAGACATAGAGTGATCTGACGGCTCAACTTCTCTTAGATCATACCTAACCTTGATCCGTGGCTTAACACCCTATTGGTCCATGATCTCTATTTAAAGAGAATGGAGGGTCATTGTCTAGTTGATCGATTATGAGAAGCTCATTTGTAACTTTCTTTCTTTGCATAATAAATTGTTCTATAGAAGATATTTGACCAGGGCCATGGAGTGTTTCCCTCTCGAGGGTGTAAACCACGTCAAAACATCGGTGTATCGAATTGTGATCTGTTTGTGTGAAGTGGTTGCTCTAGGTGTTCAGTCTTTTGGGAGTACCCTGTGTACTCGAACACCCTCCTAGCCTCTGCTTCATTCTTCTTGTGTTTGACTTTCTCCTCAGCATCTTCTAGTTCTGATACATCTTTCTTTACATAATCCCGAATCTCATTCTCATCTAAGATGAAGAGTATCCTAGTCTTCTAGGATCTTAAATTTGAAGTACCATCCAACCTATCTTCTACTCTGAGACTAGACACCATCTTGTTAAAGAGCTGAAATCCGACCCAGAAACCCTAACAGGAATTAGGTCAAAACTGATATTTTCCTCCATAGATAGATGTACCCTCCTTAGGTGACCTTCAAAATGCTAGGATCGAATCCATTGTGTGGCCAAAAGGGTCCAAAACTGAAAGCCCTAATTCTGGCAAAAATTCGGTCAAGATTGAGTCTTCACAAAATTGAGATATGTTTCCACATATAAGGGCGTTGTACTGGGATGGCCTCCAAAACATTGTTTCCAAGTCCAACATGAGGTCATAAATGTCCAAACTTGGAAGCCCTAGTTTCCATATTAGGGCAGAAACAATGAATTCCAATGGCTTTTTTCAGTACTTCTCTGATACCATGTTAAATTTTTAACTTAGCAATACAACTTTCAAAGCTTGATAATTATGTCCTAATGATTATCATGCCACTTTTATCACTGTAAATTTAAACATTCACTTGTAGCAAAAATAAAACAATCATCACTGAAAGATAACCATGCATAAGAGGCAAATATTTTATCCTGGAAAACCCAACAAGGAGAAAACCCAGCCAAATTTTCTTAGAAGAAATCAATCCAATTCAAGTACAATAGCATTCATGAAGATGAAACCCTAGAACATGAGAATGTGCCCTGCTTTCACAAGAAACCATAGCGAACCTCTAGGGAAGAATATAGCGAACCACAAGAGATGGTGAGAACCCATAAATTATTTGTTTCTTGCCTTTGCTAGGCCTTCCTTGAAAAGTGTGCACAATTGGAGTGAGAAGAGAGAGCGTTGTGATGATAAAAATGAAGTGTGATAGCACTCTATTTATATTCCTTTGTTCATTTGATTTTTTCTTCAATGGGGCCGACTTGTCTTCTTTCATTGGGGTCGAATTGTTCTTTTGGTCTTCAACTTTCATTCTATCTTCAGGCCAACTTGTCTTCTTGTCTTTATTTCTCTTCTGGGACTTCTTCAATATTATTTGGGACTTCTTCAATGGTTGACTTGACTTCTTGGTTATTTATTCATGATAGAAAAGTTATCCTTGTTGGTGTTCATATCCTCACATGCAAATCAAATTCACCCATAGAGCTCTAATATTGATTTGACCCCACTCTAAGAAGTCCTGGATACTTATTAGAGCCTATGTCAAATTCAACATTAGATTAGATTTCTTTATATTTCACAAGGGGATAAAATCTCATATCAAAATAAGCAAGTCAACTCAGTCTAATATAAAATAGATCACTCCTTCTCGAAGAATGCAATGTGACCTCTAGCTTCCTTCACGGAGCACTCTTTCTCAGAGTAAGCATCTAGAGCCTTGTTTACTCTTAGTCACTTGTCATGGCTAATCAAGGCTACATCAAGGCCATCCTTTACCAACCATTGGACACTTCTCATGACCTCTCTAGGAGAATGTCTGCAAAATGTTTCTTGATGTTGCAACCATGGAGAAACATCAGCAATACTTTATTCGATGTTTCGTCATAATCAAATTCTGCATTGTATGCCACCATAACTTCGATTTTTTCCTCATTTTTACTTTTATCTCCTCTAGCCAATGTTCTTCAGAATCTCCAGCTTCCTTGTTAACTATATCTGTGAATAATTTGTGCATGTTATCTATCAATCTGTCGATTTTGTTGCCTAACTCTTTCTGGCCCTTCGCTAACACTTTTTGGCCTTCCTCGATGTTATCCATAATTAACGAGGTGTTATAGACTTCATCTTCATAACGATAAACATCAGTGGATGCTTTGTCATAGTAATCATTGATTTTATATTTTTTCTTATTCTTCATAAAAACACTTTTAATTTTACTTTATTATCAAATTCCCTTTTGAAATTGAAAATTAATTAATTTTTTATAATTTGGCTTTATAAGCCAAGTATTTAAAAATCAAAATGTGACTTTATAAAAGGAGACCGACTCCGAGGAGGCAGGTGCGGGGGGGATCATTTTTGATCCCAGAGGAAACAAAGTAATGGACTTTGCATGGGGATTAGGCAAAAGAACAAACAATGAAGCCGAATGGCTTGCTCTGTATCACTCCTTGGAAATTGCCTCCACTCTCAACATTGGAAAATTACAGGTCTTTGGAGATTCAATGCACGTCATTCAAATTATGAGGCATGGTGCCAAAACAACAGGGCCTAAGAGTCAAAGAATTTGCAGAAGAATCGACTATCTCTCTCTTCCTAAAGACACCCAATACTTTCATATAATGAGAGAGAACAACACCTTAGTGGATGCTGCAGCCAATAAAGGAGCTTCCTTGAATTGTGGCCAAGTCAAAAACAACAATGGCATATGTGAGTACTTATACATCCCCTAGCACTTTCCCAATGTTCAAACTCCCAAGGTTTTTTTGGCTCGATCACTCTCATGGACGTTGGAATGGTTATGAACCTGCCTTTTCGTGGCCGACATGCCACCCCCCATGTGCCCATTACATGGCTCTGGATTTTTGTGACAGCTCGCTCGAGCCTGCATTAAATGCTCCTCCCCCCGTCCTGTCTATTACCCTTCACGATGGCTAGTCCTCCCATTTCATCTGCCCTCAACCCTGTGTTCGACTAGCTCTCCATCCTCGACCCCGAACTCGACCCATTGCTGTCCTATGGAACTTGTGCGACCTCTCTTCCCCTCAGTTCCTTGTTCGACTGCACAATGGATGGAGTTAAGGAGGCCATTGCAACCCTCAGTCACCTCACTGCGGAAGTAAAGACGTACCTGTGCGGAACCTACTCAGTTGTTTGCACCAGCATGAAGCAGAATGAAGAACTGGCCACCGAAATTAGATACAACACCACTCAACTTTCTTGCCAGGACTCTAGGATAGATGATGTCGAGCAGAATCTCTTCGAATGACTGGGTAAGGTGGACATTATCAGGGAGGATATCTCAGTGCCAACAAGCAAGTCCCAATGCAGTCATGTGCAGGATGCCCCTACTGTCAATCAGGAAATGGTGGATGCGGCCTCGGTTCAACAACAGAACTATGGATAATTTCTTCCTTTCTCACAAGTTCCTTTAAGTTACAACTTTTTGAATGTTTTTTTGCCTGCTGCTAAGCAAACAATTTGTAAGGGTTTATCCCAATGCTTTTAACAGAAGTTACAGGAAGCATAGACACAAATATTCCAGAGACATGAACAATTTCAATTTCTGTTATTTTCCTCTGATTATAGCAAAAAAATCATCTCAATTTTTGTAATGTATAGCTATGCACTGCCTTTTCAAATATATATATAATTTCCCTGTTTCTGTTAAAAAAAAAAAGGAGACCGACTTAATAATTTGAAAGTGCCAAGTAAAAAAAAAATAGATTAACAAATGAATATAGGTGTATGAACACGACTCAACAGAAATGTATGGAGGGTCACAAATTCAACCAAAAATACAGAAATAATTAAGAGAACTGTTAAACAACACGTTGAGTCACCACCTTGTACAGTATATGCAGCTATACAAAGCACTCGTGTAAGAAACTGGTGGTGACGTACGGACTTAAATCACACATTTCATACGATTTGATGTGATGGAAGCAATTATTGGATGTGTTGTACATGTGGTATATTGTACAAGCGGCTGTTGGAAGTGGCAGCTGGAAGAGATGCATAGTAGGGTTGGAATTTGACAGCCAAAATGCCCATCACGAGGCATTTTTCTCGTCTTTTACGACCAAAATAATTTAGTGACCGTCGTGCTTGAATGCCAAGTTAGATGTTAAAACGTATTTTTGACCGATTATTAATTTTCGAAAACGTTATTGTAGGGATATTAACCTGTATAAAATATTTGCAATTTTTTTAATATTAATTTTAATTATTTTTCTTAATTCTTTGTCCTTCTCTAAATTCTTAACCTCTCTTATTTATCGATTATGTTTGGATTTATGGATTTTGTTTCAATTTAAATAAAGTTTTGAATTTCTTTTGGATGATAGTTTAAATAGTGGAAAACAAAAAATTCAATCCAATAATTCAACATAGTGATTATTTACCGGAGAAAAACTCCAGGAGATACAATAATGAAGAGAAACTAATTTAAAGATAGTTCTTGGGCCCTGATAATGGCAAGAAGAATTACATGTCATGTCTCCTCATACGGCTGTGTTTTCCAAAAATTGTTCTTTCCAACTGCTTTTGGTGAAACTACTTCTAACAAAGCATGAATTCCCACATGGATTTCGTTTTACACGATTTAATAATTATTTTATTTCGTTTTTCAGATTGGGTGAGGAACCATATTTTTCTTGGAAGTGAATTTTAGCTATTTTGTATAGATCTGAAAAGGGATTTGTGTTGATTTTCCAAGTAATGTTTGTAAATTACCTTACTTTACTTTGCATAATATACATGGTTATACAGATATGCCTTAATTTTTAAGTTTGAAAACAATAATTTTAAATAAAACAGTATCAATAGGATTATTATAAAACGAGTATTATTGAAGGTCATGTGTTTCAATAAAACATTTTGTGACGTGAAGGAAAAAATCCACAACGTCATTTTTTCTAGTAAGACGGGTAAAATCGCCACCAAATTCCAACATTGATGCAGAGTAGACGACGACTGTATGGAAGGTATCGGTTGATGAGAAGATGTGATTTGTATGGATGTGTGACTGCCAACGGTACGGTAATGATGCTTGTATGGATGTTGTTAGAGCTATATGGAACAATAGTTTGTCTTACGGATTGCAGGTTTATGCGAAATTTAAGCCACGAATGGGTAGCCAGATTGGCTCTGATACTAATGTAAAGAACTATTATGTTCTTATTGAATTTGACAAATTAATTTATGCAAGTACATAATAAGTAATTGAATGAATAAATTATAAGATGATATAATTATCCTATTGAATGTGTACTTTATAAGCACTAATTGGTTAAGAGGTCAATAGTGTGTCCCTTGATTTTCCATTAATGTCAATCTTAATTTATTAACTATTTAATTATTTCTAATCATTTATATTTGTGTTTGTAACATTCTCTATTTAGAGTTGCATGGCTCGGAGGTTTCTTGTTTCTTCGTTCCTATTTTTTCTTGGCAAATTCTTATCAAATAATTGATCTTAAAGCATGACCTACTTTTGAAAGGAATATTTCATGCTATATTGCATGCTTCCACCAATAATTTGGAAGCTACAGATTGATGGATGTTGATGGGATGTTTCCCAATTGTGAATCTGCTCAAGTTTTGGCTATTGGGTTATTCTTTTATTAATGATCTTTTAATTTTTTAGGAAATTTCTGTGTATCTCTCTATATGTATGATATGTGTTATTATGTCCCTGACATATATGATTCGGGAGGTTGGATTAATTTGTAAGTTTTTTGAAAATTTCATGGCTGTCTATAGTTGTAACTATAGTTTAAAATATTTTTATTTTTTTAGATTTTTAAAATTTGTGTTTATTTTGTTTTTGATTGGTCCCGTGCAGGTGACGTCGGGCCAGGGGTCTTGTGCCCCAGGCCCCAGCCGTGAGCTCCCGTCATCGAACGTATCGGGTCAGTTGTCATAGTAGGTTTGATTGACAAGTTCATGGGTTCGGCCCTCCTGTTTGAATTATTAGCGATTTCTTCCTCGGATGACTCAGGACACATCGATTTCTTCCTCGGATGGACTCAAGACATAGCTGCCAAGCTCAGTATACCCAGCATAGTATTCTACCCATCCGGTGCTTTTGTTGTTTATGTCATCAGTTCGCAATGGAAATACATGCCACATGAAGAAGTATCATTAGATAATGACACAGTCCATATTCCTGAACTTCCTCATCCTATTAGTTTTCCAAAGTATCAAATCTCGCATCTTGCTCGCGCATATAATAGGTCAGATCCTGTCTCTGAATTCATTAGATATGGCATGAATTTGTATGTAAAAATCTGGGGTACTATTATCAACACCTTCTATGATCTGGAATCTCTTTATTTAGACCATCTGCAGAGAGTTTCGGGTAGGCATGTTTGGTCTATGGGTCCTCTGCTTCCTCCTGCTTTGTTCGAGGCAAAGCAAAGAAAAACCATGATTGAAAGAGGGAAACCCACTTCAATCGATAACTCGATATGTCTTCAATGGCTTGACTCTCGCAAAGAGAAGTCTGTTATTTATATTTTCTCTGGTAGCCAGGCCTACCTTTCAAATAATCAAATCGAGGAGATGGCAGCAGGGCTTGAAGCAAATGAAGAGTCCTTCATTTGGGTTATAGGGGATCCTCCAAGTAGTATGCCTGCTGATGAATATGGTGTGATTCCACAAGGTTTTGAAGAAATAACGAAGGAAAGAGGTATGATAATTAGAGGTTGGGCACCTCAGCTCTCGATCCTCCCACACCCTTCTGTTGGGGTTTTCTTACACACTCTGGGTGGAATCACAATTCCGATTCTTTTATCATTCGGCTACTTTGATTTTGGCGTGTAGTATAATACTGTTTTGCAGATACATACATATATAGGGTTTTTATTCACTGAACCTAGCTAGCTATGTTGTGAGAGTATTGGCAAATAATAAGCACCTAGCAAAAATTAATGACATTATAGGCTCATAGGCCCATATATCGTGTAGGATGTATATGCGTAGATATTCAATGGATTTTCTCATACATTGCCATTAATGCTCAACAGCTCAAGCATGGTTGCGAGAAGATTCAGTAGTTGCAGCGTTTCGTTTGATATTGGTATACCGTGTTTTGATTCTCCTAACTTAGCTATTGTTTCTGGCATTTGCAGCTGTCCCTTTCTTCCCCACTTTGGAATGGTAGTAGTTGGCGATATGACTAAGCTGATGGGGCAAGTACTAGATGCTCTCAAGATGAAGCTCGGAGATGGCAGGTAACTCTGGGCCAGGAGAATTGACAATGGAACCTTATGAATAGCCATGTTTTTTATGGGAAACGGATTGAAAAATCCAGGGTCTCATAAACTTCTCCTATGATAGGCCTTCACCACAGCTAACCAACGTGCTTCAAACATTCACGTCTTCCCTGGTAAGAAGGTGCATAGATGTTGGAGTGGGCATGAATCCAAATCCCCTTGTTTGGTAATGCCAACCCATGGCGATGTTAAATGATATGAAATCTCTTCAGCAAAATCTGTCGAATGTGCACTAAAAATCTAAAGGACAATTGCAGATTCTGATATGTGCCATGGAGGAGAGGCATCGGGGCTACACCACTCTCAAGCGCATTGCCGAAACAGATATTGGATTGTGTGACAATGTTGTCTGTTTGAGCACGTTAGGAAATGCTCTGATCAGAGTTCACAATCGCAGGCATTACAGTATTTGGCGAATTTGGCCTTGAAGATGAATGCCAAAGTGGGTGGAAGCAATGTTTCCCTTCTTGAGAACCTTTCTCGCCATTTACCATGATTCGACAATGATCAAGTGATGTGCATTGGTGTCGATGTGAACCATCCTAGTTCGGGGGATAGTACGAGTCCTTCCATTGCTACAGTGGTTGGAAGCATAAACTGGCCCTGGTCTAATCGCTATAATGCGAGAGTTAGCTACTAGACTCACAGGGTGGAACACATCCAACAACTCAAGGAGATGTAGATCAATCAATCTTCAAGGCAAATACAAAGCAAGAAAAACACCTTGCACAAGGCAAATAACAGAAGAGCTGGTGTTGCAGTTGCTTTGTCCTTCCTCTTTTTGCAAATGTCATGTGGTCGTACGAACCATTTTCACTTCCTTGCTAATATAATTTTCTATGCAAGACACTAGCATATGGAAAATATTGCAAAAATTGCAATCTGTTACAGAGGACTGTATTCAATGTTTGGTTACTTTTGCAACCGCATGTTTTTTTTTTTTTCCACCTTTTCAAAGCACGAATAGACAAAAAACAACTTCACATACTATATGCTGCCTCGATAGCTACGTATTACGTATATTAAATAGCCTCAATAGAAATTTTGCAGCTATTATTAAGGTTTTCAACTGTCAGTGCAAATCCATAGCTAGTGGAATTTACAGTACATAGACTCTTTTACCTGATGCACAACCACAGTTTTTTGAATACTTGAAACAATATAGCAGTAATCTTTCTTAATCGTTGTTGATAGTTTGCCATTCCTTGCTATGTGTAGCTTTCCATTGCTTCAAATGTTAATTTTTTTTCTTATCAATGATCAATAGCTATAATGTTTGCATTATGTGATGATAGGCTAAAGCTATCATGTATTCACTTTATCAGCATATAGTTTGTTTTATCATGCTATAGAATACAACTTATCTAGTAATGCGCTTGTGTTTGTGTTTGTGAGCCAAAACTTTTATCTCTTCTCTCAAATGCTTTGATTCAGGGGCACAATTTTGGCAGTGAAGATAAATTACTTTCAAGTTTTCAGTTGCCTGTGCACACTTTCCAAATTGAGAGTAAATAAGTACATCAACACAAATGCCAAATTATGTTAACACCCAAAAAGTGCTCACTAGCTCATTTCCTTATTCACATGACCCATTTGTCCACTTTTCCACCATTTGAGCCTCTAAAGCCATCAAAAGGTCACCAAAAGACCATAATACACCCCTTTTTCCCCTCAAAATGAATATTTTTCCTCAAAAAGCATAAAAAACCCTAAAAAATGATCCAGAATTCCCAAAAATATTAAAAAGGGAATAAAAATATTAAAAATATTCAAAAAAGGAAAAAGGAGGGAAAAGGTACCTAAACCATGTTGGTCAATACCATTGGTTTCCTCAAAACCATAATGGTATTCCCCACCACCAAAAACTATAAAAAGGTGGTAGGGGCTCCTCACTTTCCATCCATCCATCATCCTATCCTCACGCTGTCAAAATCTCTCATGAGACTTTTGGCCATTTTCAGCATCTTGGAGAAGAGACCATTGGAGCTTGGAGTTACTCACCCTTGGAGTTGCTCAACACAAATCCTCACCATTTGAGGTATCTTAATACAAAACATCCATTCTTTTATTTCTTGTTATTTCCATGAATCGTTTTTAAATTTATTTGTTATATGCACATGTTAGTTTAGATTTAGATTTAATTCTTAATCGTTTTTGCTTTCTATATTGAAACTGCTATCACATTGTTGATAAGTGCCCATTGCACAAAGCTTGGTTGCAAAACCAAGCCAACAGCTTTTGGCGACTCCGCTGGCATTGAATTCTTAGATCTTGGTTTTCTGCTGTAGATCTTAGTTTTTGTTAGTTTTAATCATTTTAATTCATAGATCTGCCATCCTAGACAGTCGATCCATTGCTATTCTAAATCTTGGCCCTTTCTATTGCCATTAACAGCCTGAAATTTCCATTTTCGGGTTCGTTTTTCGGCGTCTGTTTTTCGGCTTTTGCCTCGCGGCTTTTCGCCCGACATTCGTGCGGCTCATCGCGACCTCGCGACTTTTTTCCGCGCGACGCACCGCGGCTTCACGGCCATTTTTACGCGTTGAACATTGCAGCTTCACGGCAATTTGTCGCGCTGCACGTCGTGACTGTGTGACTGAAACCCACACTGCACATCGCGGCTTCGCGGCCGAAACCCGCGCTGCGCATCGCAACTGCGCAGCCGAAACCCTCACTGCACATCGCGGCTGTTTCCCCAAAACCCACGATGCAGTTATTTTGAATTCAGCCAATTTTTTGAAAATATTTTTTGCTGTATTTTTTGCCCGTTTAGCATATTTTACAGCATTAGTTTTTCTACATTTTTACAGCCATACTAAATCTTTTTCTATTTATATATGCTCCATTAAAAGTCTTTTTAAAAAATTTCAGTAATTGAAAGAAAGATTTTTCTGCATTCTATTTAAATCAAAGATTTTACTGTTTTATGCTCAATAATTTGCCCAAGTAATTTTCTAAGAGATCCATTTATTTCTTGAAATGTTTATGTTATTTGCTTCCCTTTAAATTATTTCAAAGATCCATTATTTTTGAATAGTTTTTTCAAGCATTTACATTTCAAAAATGCCTTTATTTTTTGCAAAAATGGAAGCGTCTTTTCTTTCATTTGTAATCAATCGCCCATGCGAGGAAAATCAATTTCAGTTTAAATACCACACTTGCACCCACTCTGCCACATAATTTAAACTGAGCCTTAAAATTTACCTTAACTCAACAAACTTTTAACCCCACTTGGGGAGCACTTAAAAGAATCTTGTAGCTAGGTAGAATTGAGGGGATAGGTGTTCCAATAACACCCCTCAATTATTACATTTGAGACATAGTGGTTGTCCTCTATGGTACCAAAATCCCTTATAATTTTGACATGGTTATCAACCAATTTATCGGGAAGGCCTCTCCCTTAGGAGGGTTGAAGTAGCCAGACTACTTCCGGAAGTCTGAGTGGAATACCGCAATCCATTCAGTAACCGAAGGATACCTTTCGAATTTCTCAGTGTACACCCAAGAGGGGGTACAGTGGTGATAGAACCAAACTACAGATTCACCCAACCGAATGTGTCATGAACAGGGTATCCTAGTTGCCACTCTTTAGGATTGTCTACTCGGTGTCCCTCCCGGTAGGGGGATATCTAGCCGTTGATTCAACACTCTATATTGTCTGACTTTGATTTCATCACCTTGCATAGGATATCGTTTGTTGACTCACAATACTTCTAGTTAGGTGTTTGCATGATACAATACCCACCTTTGGTCTAGTAACACCACTTTTTTCTAGGAGATGTTTGACTTTTGGTATTCTAACCAATTTTGTTGCATCCCTCCACTTATTTTAGCACAGCTGCTATAATAAGTGCTTTTTGAGGTTGGTTGTTGGCCTGAGAGCCTTTATTTTTTCACTCCCCTCTTGCACTCATTGTTGCATTAGGGTTTCAAGTTTTTTACATCACCACCTTACACTGAAATTTTTAAATATTTCTCACCACTGAGAATTTAAGACGATCTCGTCGTCTTCAGGGTCAACCCCCTCAGTTTGGTACACTTGGCTCTACACGTCATAGACGTAGAGCCCTATCCCTTGACTCGACACGTCATCATCCAAACACACAGTCATCCGATTCTGACACGCCTCACTTCACATCTGATTCTGAGGCTGAATCCGAAAACCCTAATGAAATATCACCAACCAACCCCATGGCTGGATCACAATATGACCCACTTTTCACCAGTACTATTGGAGATACATCCACAAACCCTTCTACTACTATGCCACCCATGGTAACAACAACCCCTTTAGGCATGCCTAATATAGGGGCCACTCCACCTTTAGGTATGCCCAACACAGGACTACCTCCTATTATGGGTATGCCCAACATAGGAATCACACCCCCTCTCATTACAACAACCCAGATCCCAGGAATTCCTGGCACTATTCCTAACCCCTCTGCAACCCATGTTGCACTTGGGAGCGTTGGCCCATCCCACACCACAACGGTTGGAGGACACATACCTTCAATACCTAGCTTACCCTTAGGGGCTACTGGACCACTACATAATGCCACCATTAATAGTTATGTCCCAGTTACTACGCCACACCCATCTGCTAGTTTACCATACATGGATAGTCTGAACTTACCAGACCTGGCCAGGTTAACCAACGATCCTATCAGGCACAACCCTACATGGCCACCCATGCCTACAAAGCTCCCCTCGGACATCCCCAAGTTTAAAGGAAAACCTGGAGAGGATCCCCAAAACCACATAATGTCATTTCACCTATGGTGTTCATCTAACTCCATAGTGGATGACTCCATTATACTAAGATTGTTGCAACAAACGTTCACTGGCTCTGTATCCAAGTGGTACATTGAACAACCACATGGGACCCACCATACATTTACGTCCCTCGCCTCCACTTTCCTTCAGTTTTTTTAGCTACCTGTACGCTATGATGCAGGAGTTGAAATACTATTGTCTTGCAGACAAAACACGGCTACCCACATCACCGACCATATCCATGAGTGGTGCAAGCGTTGTAGCCTTTGCAAGATAAAATTGGATGACTGTATATTTTTGGACTGGTTTCTTAAATCACTCCTACCACTCATAGCCAAAGATGTAGCCTCTGAACAACCCCAGTCAGAAGAGGAAGCTATCTTAAAAGCTCAACAATTCGGCGTGATTTATGCCCAGTTAGGCTATCTCTACACCATCATACCAGACGCCCCAAGAGGCGATTCTTCACGCGGTGACGCTCCGGGGGCATCACATGCCGTTGATGGTATTATCGGCTAAGTTACGGCGCAAAACAAATCTTTTACCATGATGAGCACAAACAACACCCCAGACCTTTCTACGGCTTCATCTAATTCTGGAGCTACAACTTCGTATGCTCCAGTAACACACACCCACGACACTCATGGACCCTCATGTCCACCATAGTGTTATGGTAAAGTGCCACCAGCTTATGTGCCAGCTCCATATTATAACCAACAGGCCCACCAAACTCCAGTTCAGCCACAAGCCCAAGTGGCTTATTATCCTCAACAGGAAGCACCTCTTGCTCCAACACTTCCAGCAGCTCAAGGTTACTCACAACCACAACAAGCAATAGGTCCACCTCATAACCCTCCTCTTTACTACCCAGCATTTTCCATTATGCAGAATAATACCTTCCCCGATCTTTCATGAGCCACATCTCACTCCGGAGCTACAACTTCGTATGCTCCCATTTCCCACCCCCACCACACTCATGGACCCTCATGTCCACCACAATGTTATGGTCACGCACCTTCAACCTATCCACCTCTGGTTGCATCCCCTATGTATTACCATTAGTAGGCCACACATACTCCTGTTCACTCACAAGCCCCGGCGGCTTATTACCCACCACAGGCAGTGCTTGCTGCACCACAACCTCCAGTTGCTTAGACTTTTCCTCCAAACAACAACAACACTACCCCCACCAACCAAAACCATGATCGACCACCGAAACAGGGTAAGAACCCCAATTTACGAACAAACCACCCATGTTCCATATGCGGGGTATACGGCCATTACACACACACTTGCCCCCATTTGGAGCGAGCACACCAACTGTGGTCTAATGATGCCCAATGCCAAGGGCACGCGGCACAACCAACGCCACCTCCTCAACCACAACCCATGGTGCTGCAGAATCCTTTTCCCACACAAGGAGTGGCGAACACTCGTCCGTTGGATCCTCCTCAAGGAACCACAGTACCACAACAGCAAATCACATACACTGGACACGCAAACCAACCGATGGATTCAAGTACTCATCATCTCCTTATGATGTCATCGTCCGACATGAATCCCCAAACACGTCGAAACCAATACGCCCCCACTGCACCTAAAAATGTTCTCCCTATGATTGAACAAACAATTCAGAATGCACCTACATCGTTCGTCTCCACAGTTAGACCCGGATTATACTTGGAATCACCTATGATTTCCACATTCCAATCCATCCCACCCCCTTTGAATATAACCGAGATATCTGATTTGTGCACCCTCTCGTAGAACACACAGGTACCAAACCAACAGCCCCCTTTACTCCCGCAACCACCCTCAGTGCCAACTCACGTAGGAGCCACACCAATTCATACTATCCCATTTTTATTTCCCCCTTCAGACGCCATCAACACACCAGCCATGACTACACTTAATCTCCTAGGATTAACATTAGGACTACCTGTGTGGTACCTACCTACCCCAAACTCTCCTATGACACCAAATGTCATTTTACAACCGGTGCAACCCATCAATACTTCTAACCGTCCACCCCCTGGTGTAGCAAACATCCAGAATCGACCACCTCCAATAGAGGCCACCGCATCAACATCCAATTATACTCCCCCACCACTTCGAAACACTAGGAGCAGAGGTCCACAAACCTACACCACTGGACCCACAACTCGCACCCCCCCAGCGACCCCCAAGTTGGCGAAGAATCCCCCAACAATCCGCATACCCCCTAAGTGCTCTTTGTGCGACGACATAGGCCATGCCACCCATCAATGTCCACAGTTACCAGCACTTCAAGAACACATGAATATGTTGGATGACGACACCAACGTTCCAGTAGTCAAACTAGAACTCCCCCCTCAACCTCGTGATAAATCATTGCGCACAAACCATCCTTGTGCAATATGCAGAATCTACAGCCATTATTCACATCACTGCCCCGATCTCCCAGATTACAGAGCAGCATTGTACGAGTTGAATAACATCGACCTAGAGATATCCCCTCTTCTCATTGAGGAAATTCATCCTCCATCATCTTCCTCCTCGGAATAAATTAACAACATTTACACGATTTCCACTGGATACCCCTCTGTCCGGTTGACCCCTTCCATTGATCCCTTTGACACACATGTTCAACCCTTTCAAATCGACAAGGAAACCACATGTCCACAACATGGGGGTAGGCCCAAAACCTTGCCTACTCATCATCATTGTGATTCTCGTCGGAGATACTGGGGGCATCCACCCCACAAGAGGAATCCCCCATCATCATATCATCACTTCAATATGCCACCATGGCCCACAGCCTCATGGTATACCCCCCCGCCAGTAGTTGCTCAATGCCCTATTGATCCCTCTCTAAGACAACATTTGCACCACATTGACACCTCTGAGTTAGGGGGCATAATAGATTACCTCGACCCTGGGATAGGGGGCATGATCAATAATTTTGAACCTTCCCCATCACATCTATCTCAGTATTCCAATGATCCCATTGTTCAAACCAACACATATGTGATCCACAATCACAAACCCCATGCACATAGCATGGGGGCAGGTCATTAACCCTGATGACTTTTTCACATGCGTGATCTCAACCATTTTTGAGGTCACATATCACTTGTATATTTGATTTGATTTGATACACCTAGTATTCTTCTCCCACGGGTCATCATTTCCCCCACCACTGCATCCTTGGCTTGGTGGGCTCACCTTTATTTGTAGCCATTTTTTAACCTAGTTATTTCCTTTGACCATTCTGGAGTCCTTATGACCTCCGTTTTTCACACCATTTGCACCGCCGGATTCATTATTCCGCGCCCATGATGATGCTTGAGATCATTTCTCGCTCTCACCAAAAAAATTCGGTCATTTTTCCCATCCCCCTCGTAGCCTCGATTTGCGTGCCACATCGGTCGTGGTCCATTTTTGACAAGTCTTATATCGCCGGATTCAGTTTTCCGCGCTCGTGATGATGCTTGAGATCATTTCTCGCTCTCATGCCCAGATTTTTCGAGCATGTTTTACATGCCCCCTCGTCGCCTTGTTTTGCATGCCACATCGGTCGTCATCCATTTTTGACGAGTCTTATAACGCCTGGATTTAGTTTTCCTTGCTCATGATGATGCTTGAGATCATTTCTCGCTCTCACGCCCAGATTTTTTGGGCATGTTTTACATGCCCCCTCGTCGCCTCGTTTTGCGTGCCACATCGGCCGTCATCCATTTTTGACGAGTCTTATATCGCTGGATTCAGTTTTTCGTGCTCGTGATGATGCTTGAGATCATTTCTCGCTCTCACCTCCATATTTTTTGGGCATTTTTCCCATGCCCCCTCGTTGCCTCGATTTGCGTGCCACATCGGTCGTCATCCATTTTTGACAAGTTTGATATCGTCAGATTCAGTTTTTCGCGCTCATGATGATGCTTGAGATCATTTCTCGCTCTCACCCATAATTTTTGGGCATTTTTTCAAAATGCCACTCATCACCTCGGTTTGCGTGTCACATTGGCCGTTGCCCATTTTTGACAATCTTTATGTCACCGGATTCAGTATTCTGCACTCATGACGATGCTTGAGACCTTTTCTCTCTCTCATCAATACCTTTTTGTTCGTTATAGTTTTACCCCTTTTTCGAGCCGAGCAATCCCTTTTACGAAAAAGGAACTTAGGGAGTTTCTGTTAAGCTCTTTTCTGACTCCTAAAACAATGAAAAGATCGTCGAACAACCTTGCTTCCTTTCATGCTCGCTAAACGTATCTGAAAGGGTGTCTACCTGGTATAATTTTACCCCTTTTCCGGACGTTGTAGACTAATTACGAAAAAGGAATACTCTAGTCACATCGACTAGAAGAGTTCTCCGTTTGCATCATTTTATGCTTTTTCGGGCCTTGGAGACTAACTTACGAAAAAGAACACCAATGGAGTCCACTTAACGCTTTCAGACTCTCTAAACATGAAAGCAACCATGAGCAATCACCATCCTGGGATCGTAAAAACCCACAGGACAGTACTCATAACCACTGCAGAGTCTTCTTATCGTTTTCAGACTTCTTAAAAATGAAAGCACCCATGACCACGAACAGTCCTGGGCTCACAAAATCCATAGGACAATACCATTTCAGAGCACACTTTTATCCCTTCTTGGAGATCATTAAAACTACGAAGAAGGACCCAATGGTGCTTCTTGGTGCCACAACAGATCACGTCTACTCATATGGTAGCTTCCCCATTTTGGTCGCCTTTGTTTAGAGTATTCTGCAGTATGTCAGCCTGAGAATCCCTCGACAGCACCCATCAGCTTGACCCCCCAGAGTCAATACATACCCTTCAGTCCCTAAAAGCTATGATCCCCACACTTACAAGTCAGTTCCCTACGCTGCCAGGTCAATCATGTCATCATGCTCTGAACAAAGGAAGTTTGAGTCCACCCACTCTATGACCCCAGTTACTTCCCATCCCCACAAGTATGTCAGTCCTACCATCAGTACTACCACACTTCAGTTCTACACCTTGTGCTCCTATCAAGGAAACATCATTGCCTTGTTAGTTGCTGGTCTCCCTCTATCGACGACAACCAAATTTATTCCAGAGGATAGACCTAGAGGTCCCTGTGTCTTGGACTCATCACCATTTATGATGAGTGCCTATGAATCATTTCGAGAAGAGTCCTCAGTGCCTCTCCAAATGGTTGTTTCTCACATGCTCGACTTCAACAACTTGATCACATCGTTGAGACTCGCACAGGGTATTGGTCCTTTTAGTTATTGGTTGAAGACCCCGGATACCACCTGACTCTTCCACATTTGAGAGTCTACTTATGGAAACAACCAGTTACATTTTTCCTATAGATATCTGGGTTGCGCATGGCTACAATATTCAGATGTACCCCAGTTTTATACTCCCTCGAGTATACAGTTACATATACTCCTCAGAGTTGACTCAGATTGATTGAGTCCCTACAGATGTTGGACACCTTCAAGATTTAGCAGTTCATCAACCCTTCTGAGACCTTGTTCAGAACGGTTGTCGCTTTATTCCAGTGTATCATTTACTGAGATCAGTCATGTTATGATCATGAGTACATCCCAAAATAGTGTCCCCTTTGGACCATCATGATGTACCAACAGATTTTTTATGTATTTTTCAAGTCCCCCTTCTTAGGACTAATTGTTATGTATATGTCTTGATACGAGCATGGGTATGCCCGCCTCGTCCATTATCAGATATTATTCCTCATTCATATTGAGGCCATGTAATATTGTTTGTTTCGCAGCTTCCAAGGGTCATGGATCCAGTCTCCAACCGGTCTCTTCTCTTCCCCAAACCCTAGGAAAAAGACAAAAGAACTATGATGTCTATCGGCCATACGATGAGCTCCTGCCCTCACACATCAGGGGGCAATCTGTTAACACCCAAAAAGTGCTCACTAGCTCATTTCCTTATTTACATGACCCATTTGTCCACTTTTCCACCATTTGAGCCTCTAAAGCCATCAAAAGGTCACCAAAAGACCATAATACACCCCTTTTTCCCCTCAAAATGAATATTTTTCCTCAAAAAGCATAAAAAACCCTAAAAAAGGATCCAGAATTCCCAAAAATATTAAAAAGGGAATAAAAATATTAAAAATATTCAAAAAAGGAAAAAGGAGGGAAAAGGTACCTAAACCATGTTGGTCAATACCATTGGTTTCCTCAAAACCATAATGGTATTCCCCACCACCAAAAACTATAAAAAGGTGGTAGGAGCAACTCACTTTCCATCCATCCATCATCCTATCCTCACGCTGTCAAAATCTCTCATGAGACTTTTGGCCATTTTCAGCATCTTGGAGAAGAGACCATTGGAGCTTGGAGCTACTCACCCTTGGAGTTGCTCAACACAAATCCTCACCATTTGAGGTATCTTGATACAAAACATCCATTCTTTTATTTCTTGTTATTTCCATGAATCATTTTTAAATTTATTTGTTATATGCACATGTTAGTTTAGATTTAGATTTAATTCTTAATCGTTTTTGCTTTCTATATTGAAACTGCTATCGCATTGTTGATAGCTGCCCATTGCACAAAGCTTGGTTGCAAAACCAAGCCAACAAATTCTGAATAAGTGCTTGTATAAATATAAGATAGAATTGAATAGTTGTTTTCTAATTGCAATGAACATAGATTAGGATGCGAGTTTCAGGTCATTGCATTTAAATAAGTAGGAACTGAATGTTGCAATAGAAAAAATAGCTATAATACAAATTTAGAAAATCCCCAATTGCAAAAATAGTTGCCAACCAGTATAAGAAGCAAACATTGCATAGATTGGTTTGCAACTAATTTCTGCTTGCAAGGCTTCAGCTACATGTAGCATTCACTCTGATGCAGGAGCTTTTTCTTCAGTGCTCACCACAATCTCACGAGCTTGTGCCAACTTATTCTCAGATGTGAATTTTAGTTCAGCCATTTCCACAAACATCTCATGTAAAGCATTTCCAAACTGAAACAGATGAACATAGAGGTAAGTATCTCCTGAACAATATGAGCATAGAGAGATATTGCTTGTACAACTAATTTGCTACGCAAAAGCTTAATCTATGTCAAGATGCAAATTAAGTGTTATTTCCTATTATTTTCATCTTATCCCTTGAGCATTTATGCAAATGTAGCAAAGAACTGAAGATGGAAAAGATATTGAAAATTATAGAGCTGGGGACAGAAAACACTTTGGTTTTCTACACTTTTTGTTGAAATGCTACATTTATATATTATTTTGTAATTAGTTTTATCCTGTTTGTGCCAGAAATTGTTTCCAGGCTATAAAGAAACAAGCCAACACAATCTCAAAAAACTCAATAAAATAAACTAGGTTTTAGGGTTTCTGAAATGTTTTCTTGGTTGTAAATTTGGTGACTGAAGGGAATATATTCATGAGCCAAAACAGGAACTGAATCACAAGCAAAAGAGAACAGAGATGCATAATATAATTACCAGTATCCAACAGAATATGACATTGAAGTTCATTCATAAAAGACAAGCACTACCAGCATACAGACCATAAACCAGCAATGAATTTATCAATTATGTAACTAAACAAGTTAAAAATGAAGCCAAAACACAGACTGAAGGGTGGAACGGATCATATATTTCATAATTCTATTCAGCAAATACACATGAGAGTTATAGTACTTAGCTCATAAACAAGTCACAGACCTCCTTAAGCCAGCCAAAAAATCGAACCCCTTTTTTGTCTTTCTCATCTATCTAAATACTATATTCTTTACAAAATCAGTTAGGGTCTAAACCCTAACTGCCCTCAACCAACTCATCGATGAGATAAAGTGAAATTATATTTACAAAATAAAGTGTTTCTTTAAAAACATAACTAATAACTAACTAACTAAAGTATTTCTCAAAAGATCTAACAAGTAACTGACTAACTACCAACTCAAAGTTCTTTGGCAGCTTCAGCTAGTAAGGCTATTCCATCCGAGGCTTGGGCCTTCTTCCTGGCTCTCTTCTGTTCTGCTTCCGTATTTGCTAACCTTCTTGTAAGTTTTTCATTCTGCTGCTGCAAGCTTCTGATAGTCTGCTTCAATTCTGCACATTGTAACTCTGTGCTTCTCTTTCTCTTCAGGGCCTCCCTAGAAACTGTAGTAAGCTCTTGATAATGATCATTTAGTTCCTGTAAATCCTCCCTGAGTCTTCTATTTGCTAGGATCATAACATCATTAGTCTCTTGCATGCAATCCATTTGATTCCTGTATTGTTTGATGGTTTTTTGCAGGTTCTCCATGTCTGAGTCAAAAGCCTTCCCTGTTGTGGTATTTTGCATCTCACTGGGAAACCATGGGATATTTAACCTTCTGAAAATGTCTTCAGCCTCCTGTAACAGCCTTGAAGACACACCATGAACAATAGGGCTTTCCTGACTGGTTGCTTCAATAGGTGTAGTTTCATCTATCAAGTGTTGATCTTTAGAATAAGAAACTTTAGTTTCCTTTTTCTGTTGTTCTTTTATCATTTCATCTTTTAATTTCAGAAACACAGTTGATAGTTTAGTTTGGGTGAGGATGGAGTCTTCTGCTGACCTCAATGACTTTTTCCCCTTTGTATGATGAGAAACTGGACCTTTTGGAACTGCTTCTTTCTCAATCTTTGGTTTTTCATCTGAAGAATCATCATTGAGTACATTTATCTCTTTTGTATTTAATCCAGGGTTTAGCAGTTTTTTCATACTCAGCCTTAACTTGTTTTTAGGTCTGGTTTTTGGTCTCCATTCTGAAGCAAGCTCTTTCACCATCTTTAAATTTTTTCCTTGATGTCTGACTGCGGCCAACTCTATAGCTTTGATTTTGGTCTTCTTTTTCTTTGATCTCTTTGTTTTATCCTCTTGACTATAGCATTATGTGTATGTGTCAACCCTAGCTTCAGTTTTGACAGTGAATTCATCTTCCTCTAACAAATATCCCTCATCCTCAGATAAGATAGTGATGGGGCTCCCTTGCTGGACCTGAATGTTTTCTTTCTCTACAACAACCTTTTCTGTGGCAACAGTTTTCTCTTCACTGAAAGTTTCTACTGGTGCCATGTGTTGCTCAGGCTGATCTTCCTTTTGTGAAAACAGTGAATATTTACCTTTGCTGTCAGCTACAAACTTTTGAGGTTCATTCTCATCCTTCGAGGACTCTGGTGCTTCTTCAAGTTTAACCTCTTTCTTGTCTTCAGACTTGATCTTCTGACCTAGTTTCCTAACTAGGGTTTTCCCTTTGTCTACACGTTTTTTGGTTAGCTCCTCTTCTTGCTTAATTTGAAAACCAGACCAAAACAAAAAATAATCCCATGTCTTCCCTTCTCGTTGTAGAGCAGTACTGATAATGAGCTTGATCAAACCATGATGGAAGATGGATTGTGTAGTATGATCATGATGTCCCTTAACTCTACTTGACATCTTTTGCAAACTTTTGAACAAGAAGAAATGAAGGTTCATTTTGGATTCACCAACCAAGTGCTGTAAAAACCTAAAATAGTATTTGAAGACATAGGCATATCTGCCTTCACAGGTGATATAACTTTGTAATATTCTAATGGGCTCCACCGACTCATCTCTGCAATTCTGGATTAATACTCCTTTGCGCCAGTCTGGAGTAATACCAGGTAAAAGGTACCTTTGGGCATTAAAGGTGAAAGGCAAATTCTTGAACCACATTTCACCTTCATTTCTGACTCCTGTAGCTTCAGCAACTAGCTCCACAGTCAATTTAAACTTTAGAGTATCAAATACTATCATGTCCTGGTTATAGCTTTGGGCAAATTTATAAGAGACCTCAGTGTTATAGCCATCGATCTTCTTGAAGAAATTCAACCAACCGGCATTCTGAAAAAGCTCTGCACAACCTGGAAATTTATCAATCCAGCTTAATTCAATGGGCTCAGCCCTATTTGTTTTGCCACTTTTACCCATCTGCTTTCAATAGTTGAATTCTGTGTACTTTTAGAGCTATGTCAATGACCTAACAGCTGCTTTCAGGCTTTGAAAAGGTAGTGGTTCAATGTGCTGCTACCTTTCAATTTTCCACTTGCCACAGCATCTCCAAACCTCTTAAATTGATATCTCTTCGACAGGAGTTTTGTTTAAAGCCTACATTTATGTTTTCCTTAATGAATTTTAACAAAACAAGTTTTACTGGGAAAACCCCAATTTAGCAGCCACTACCACTTTAACGTGGAATACCTTATTCCCGTCTGGCTGTAGACGTTTAAAATCAATCCTTGAGCTATCTGATTGTCAAATTTAACTATACAAGTGTCTTTGAGTCTCCAATTTGCTTCCAGCTGGCAGGACGAGAAAACCCTAATTTCTCTGTAACTGTGAAAACCCAAAAATTCCTCTGTAACTGTAGCTTCCAGTTTTTAGGCAAATGTCCTCACTCCACTTAGTCTCCAGTTTCATAATACATGTATGGAAAAACTTCCTTCACATCAAACTCGGTCTATGCCTCTATCTGTCATGATACGTTGTGTTCTAGCTGATGATTACCACGATCTCTTCCACGACACAATCACACCTGCTTTCATGATGATTACTGGAGCAACACGTATCAACACCCTTTAAACATGCGATTAGTCACTTAGAAATCGAACTCATGCGAAAATTCAGCTTGAAAAACGGTGATTTCAATGCGCGCAATATTCTTGTAGCGCCTATGTGTTAATTTTTCATCGTTGCGCTACAAGAATAATTTGAATTTGATTTTGACACCATTTTAACCATTTTTTTCCATTTTTAGTGAGGTTTAAGTGAGAAACTATAATCATGATGTTATTTGTGAATCCATTATTCAACATAATGACCTTTAGAACCCTTCAAAAACCTAAAGGAACAAAAATAAATAAAAAACCTGAAGGCAAAACTTGAAAATTTCATTAAAAATCTAAAATTTTCCATAGTAAGTAAAAGGACAAACTCAAGCAAACAAGCAAACTAGAATAAAAATGACAATCAAACATAAAATAGTAATAAACAAGTTCCTGACTTAACATCTGGCTCCAGCTGCGGGATGAAGTCCTCCCTGTGAGGCTTCAAGAACCTGTATACCAGTGCCTTTTGTCTGCTACCTACTTGTCTACAAAATTTCCATTGGGCTATGGAGTCTTTATTATGCTTCACTCACACCGGTATGTACAATGAAAAGTGAAAATCTCCTTATAGACTGTAAAAATGCTTGAGGAATCGTCCATTAACTGGACTAGACAACTCCTCACCTTCCAAAGACTGCAGGATAAAAGTATTATTCTCCAAAACTTTAGACACTAGGAAAGGGCCAAACCATAGGTTATCAAAGTTACCATGCTTACCCTTTTGCTCTTTCCTTGCATCCCACCTTAGAACCATATCACCAACTGAGCGAGTGTTTTCTTTGATGTTCCTGTCAAATCTGCTTTTGATCTTCAATTTGTATAACTGTGCCTTTTCATCTACCTTTTCCCTGCTCTGCTGCAACTCTATCATCTCATAAATCCTTCTCTGCATATCATTTGGCTCCTCCTGAGAATTCTGAAGAAACTTCATCACTGGGATTCCCAATTGAACAGGAAAAACTGCATCTGTGCCATAAACTAATTGAAAGGGAAAAGTTCCAATTGCTTGTTTAACTATTATCCTATCTGTCCACAATGCATATTTCAGCATTGAATCCCATGATCTCTTGTTATGCTTGAGCAACTTTTTTATACTCTGAATGATGTTTTTATTAGAGGATTCAGCCAAACCATTACCCTGAGGATAGTAAGGAGTTGAATGCTTCAGTAGGATGTCATTCCTTTCACAAAAGGCTTCCATTGCCTTAGACTTGAAAGCCTTTGCATTGTCTGTTACTAATTTCTGAGGACAACCAAATCTACTAAGAATATTCTCTTCAATAAATTCCATGATAACTTTGTCTGTAGCATTCCTAGTAGGGATAGCTTCCACCCATTTGGTAAAGAAGTTTGTTGTAGTCAGAATTCGGCGGTGTTGTCCTGAGGAAGCTGGGTTTATTTATCCAATAAAATCTAGACCCCATTGCTGGAAAGGAGCATTAACTACAATAGGTTTCAGGGGCAATGACATCAACTTTTGTTTGCCAACAAACTTCTGACAAGGGATACAGGCTCTTACCTGCTGATAAACATCTGCAAACAAAGAGGGCCAATAATATCCAGCTCTTAAAATCCTGTATGTTGTTGTCTTCCAGTACTTATGACCTCCACAAGCACCCTCATGAGATTTAGAAATCACTCCTTCAATTTCAGGTTTATCCAAACATCTAAGTAGAATACCCCCTGGGTCCTTCCAGAACAGTTGCTCTTCCACTAGACAATACTTAGTAGTTTTAAGCTTTAAAGATCTGGCAGCTTTCCTATCTAGATGCTCAGGACATTGTAAAAACAACAGAAAATACACAATGTCTGCATACCATGTTGATGATGAATAATAATCCATGATCTTCTCTTTTTCCAGTAATGCTTGATCTTCTTCCTGGGCTATATCTTCAGCCATAACATGCAATCCCAGAGCCTGACAATTTGATTCAGCCAATAGCTTGGCTAAACCTTGTCCCTTGACGAGTTTGGTAGGTCTGATCTCTACATCATACTCCATGATTTTAGCAATCCACCTACCTCTTTTCCCTTCACTATCAGGTTGTGTTAACACATCTTTTACAGCAGCATTAGGTACAAATGAAATGACTTTAGAATGCAGCACATAGATTCTGAAAAATTTTAAATCCTTTACCAGAGCATAAGCCTGCTTTTGTAATATACTGTACTTCAGTTCAGAATCCATGAGAGTTTTGCTGAAGAATGCAATAGGCTGCTCCAATCCTTCCTTATTCTTCTGAAGTAAAACAGCTGCAATTGTATCGTCTGATGCAAATGAGAATGTGAGAAATTCTTTTGTAAAATCTGGGCTTATTAATATAGGAGCTTCAGTAAGAGCCACTTTAATTTTCTCAAATGCACTCTTTGCCTCAGTGGTCCACCTGACTTCTTGATCCTTTTTCAGCATGGTTGTGATCTGTTTAATAGTTTCAGCAAAATTGGGTATAAACCAACGCAGAAAATTGATTTTACCAATGAATGATTGAACATCTTTTTTACTCCTTGGTAAACTTATCTTCAATATAGCTTTTACCCTTTCAGGATCAATTCTTATGCCATCAGTAGACACCAAATGACCAAGCAGTTTACCCTCCTGTACAGCAAAGTGTGACTTCTTTGGGTTCAAGGACATGCCAAATTTTCTGCATTTCAGGAAAGTCTGCTTCAAATGCTTCAAATGTTCGTCATCTGACTGTGAGAAAACGGTAATATCATCGAAATAAATTACCACAAACTTATCCTTTTCTCCAACAAAAGCAATATCCATGGCCCTCTGGAAGGTAGCTCCAGCATTCATTAAGCCAAAAGGCATCTTGTCATACATAAAAGTCCCCCAAGGAGTTGTAAAGGTTGTTTTCTCTTTATCATCAGGATGCATAGCAATCTGATTGTACCCTGAGAAACCATCCACCATAGAGATCCTCTGTGCCCCAACTACTTGCTGCAATACTTGTTCAATTTTAGGCAAAGGATAATTGTCTTTTAGTGAAGATCTGTTCAAATTTCTGAAGTCAACACATAACCTGATTTCCCCATTCTTTTTCCTAACAGGTACAATATTAGCAACCCATGAAGAATACCTGAGGGGCACTATGATCTTGGCATCCAACAGCTTCTTCACTTCTTTTTCAATAATAGGAAACAAAGCTGGATTAATCCTCCTTAATTTCTGACGAAAAGGTTTAACATTTGGTTTTAAAGGGACTTTATGTTGTATGATTCCTATGTCATAAGACCAGGAAAAAACATCCACATGCTCTTTTAACAGTTTAATGTACCTATTTCTTTGTTCAGCTGTAATTGATTTAGAAATTTTGACCATTCTAGGATGTTCTGCTGAACCAATATTACACTCTACCACATTTTCTTCTGAAGACTGAACAACAGGCTTTGAGAGTGTATCATCCTTTGTAAATATTATTTCCAGAGGTACCAATCCTTTTGGGATGAATTTGCTTTTTAGTTCAATAATTTTATGTCCAGCTATCTCATCTTCAGCAATCTCATCCACATGTCCATCTTCTTCATCCTCCTCTTGATCAATCAGGGAATTTGAAAACTCATGGGTAAGCTCTAGGAACCTTTTAATCTCAATGTCATCTTCGAATACTTTCCATTGCTTTACATTATCAGGTACACATGGTCTGTACCTCACCTCTATGGGATACCTTAACTGAGTGGTCTTGGGGATTCTGAAGTGTGTGGCAGCCAAGGCCAATGAATCTGCCATCTGATTATGATCTCTTGGAATATGAGTGATGTTAAATGCTACAAAATAATTTTCAAGCATATCCCATACCTCATTCCGATAGACTTTCAGCAAACCCTGATTCACTTGATAATTGCTCTTCACATGCTGAACAACTAATTCAGAGTCACCAAATGTAGCAATCTGCTGAATGCCCAAATCTTTAGCAGCTTTTAATCCCAGCAGCAAAGCTTCATACTCAGCAGTATTGTTTGTAGTAATAAATTCCAACTTATACATGAGCTTTACTGTTTCACCTCCAGGGAATATGAGAAGAACCCCTGCACCTGCACCTTCTTTACAAGAAGATCCATCAAAGTATAATTGCCACGGTTCATCTTCTTCTTCTCTGCTGTGTTTTACTGGCTGTTTTTTTTCCACCTGTAACAAACCAGCAGTATTGTCTTCATCACTGAAATGTAACATACAAGTTCCTAGGTCTTTGTCAACAGCATATAGTGGATGATTGGTGGGGTTCTTGTCATCTGTCACTATGTAAGCAAACTGAAGCTCTCTGTACAACCTTCTGTTTTCTCCACAAAACACAGGAATGGTAGCATATGAGAGATCCATTTGTAAGGTCCCTCCAACCTTCTTTGCCCAATACCTAGAAAGAAGTAATCCAAACTTCGGTGTAATATCAGCTACCACAACATCCATGATTACACTTTTCATAGGTAACTGAGCCAGGCTGACAACCATGTCCTTTATTACTCCTAATCACTTCACTGCTCGGGAATCAAAGGCATACAGATCATGGTAAGGTTTAGTTATACTCAGCCCTAAAGCCTCCATAACAGCCTTTGGCATCAAATTGTGTGAAGCTCCCGAATCTAACAAACAATTGTGTATCATCTGTTCATGGACTGTCAAGGTTATGTAGAATGGAGGTGAAGCTCCTGCTTCATTTTCAGCCTTCTCAGCCAAGGTTGATCCAATGAAAATCCTAGGGTTTTCTTCTTGCAAATTTACTGTGTTAGAAATAAGCTGATTACTTGTTGAATTCATCACTTTTAGGACTGTTTCTTTATATGAAGGATTTTTTATTAATTCAGTTAAAGGTACAGGAATCTTTAATTTTCCTAATTCATTCTCCAAACTGAAATTATGGACAGTTTTATTTACCTCTTCAAACTCTGTAGTCTTCTTTGGTTTTTCTGGAACTTGCTTTTTCTCTGTCACAGGATCTGATGCTTGTTTAGCAGGGACAATTGCTTTCTTTTTTGGCGCTTGTACCACCTGTTTTGGACCTGATCTCAGATTTATAGTCTTCTTGAGTTCATTTTGATGGACAGTAGTAGTTACAGCAGTCTTTTCCAAACTTAAATCATCCTCGGTTTCAAACATATCAGCATCATAGTATTTTGCATTTAGAAATTCTTCTTCAGTGACAAAACCCCCAGACAATCCCTCTCCAAAATGATTCATATCTTGATCAGTCTGTTCAAAGATCAGCTCATCATCCACTTCTTTTTCATCAACTATATTGTTCTGAAGAGGTGGTGGCACTCTTTGGTCCTCATTTTCCCTCCTTTCTCGCTGGATATCATTATTCCTTCGTTCTCGTGGCATGAAACGGGGAGCAAATTGCCTTCTGAATTGATTCTGATTATTTGGATTTCGTTCACCTTCTGGGGAAGGCTTGCTGGAATTTTTCTCAAGCTCTAATTTGTTCAATTTTGTAGTCAAAGTCTTCACCAACTTAGCCATTTCATCAATTTTCCCTTCTGCAGAATGAGAAGTAGAACCTCCTGGAGCTGCTTCCTTTTTTCCTTTTCTTTCATACAGCTGCTGAGCTATTTCCTTCTTTAGTCTATTTGAAGCCAGTATGTTGGATTCTACCTCCAATGCTGCATCCTGCATATTCAGCAAAGAGATAGGCCTCCTCTCTCTTAATAACAAAGAGAATTCATGATCAAAAGCATTTGCATATGTCAGTTTAGCTGATGTTTCTGTAGGCTTTATCTCTGCGGGAATTCTACTATACATTTTGTTAAACCTCTTCGAAAAATCTGCAACAGTTTCTTCCTTTTTCCTAAGGGCACCAAACTCAGTTATGTAGTATGTATGGTCTTTGGTGTCACCTCATTGTCTCATGAAGAGATCATGAAGTTCTTCAATGATAGTGATGGAGTTAGCAGGCAACTCCCTGAACCATTTCCTAACATATCCATCGAGGCTCTGAACAAACATTCTCATCCAAACATCCTTAGCTTCAATGTTTTGATTGTCAGCATAACTAAGGAAAGCTTCCCAATGTTCTTCAGCAGTGGTTTCCCCCTGTCCATTAAACCTAGGAAGATATTTCTGATAGTCACCCCCAGGCAGTGCATTTAAAGGCTGAGGCAAGACCAATGGTGCATATCTGGCTGCAACCATCCGGTCCATCATGTCTATGGGCTGATTTTGGGCTGCCATACTTGAACTGACTAACTTTGATGATGAAGAAGTTTGACTGGAACCTAGTTGAAAAGGATTTTTATCTAGTTTCAGCTGAAAAATAGGTATCTTACCAGTAGAAGCAGTTTTGGCTTTCTTGAAGGACTGAGGATTAGTAAAAACTTGGAAAGTGCTATCAGGGATAATAGGCTTTAACCAAGGTGAGTTTTCTTCTTCTTTTCTTAACAAAGATGAATGTGATAAACCACCCAACTGATCAGGGTCACACAGGGCTGGTAAAGATTGAGACCTTCTAACTTTTCTTGTTGTCTTTAATATCTGTTCAGGGTCTGAAACACCTAACTGCAATGGTGAAGTAAGTCTGTTCCTGGTTCCCACTCCTCTAGTAGCCACTGTGTCAAATTTGGTGAAAAATAGCCTTAAAGATGTGCTGGTTTAATTTCACCTCTTAAAACCAGTGAAATGATAAGTATCCCAGGGAAAAATATGTTTTCAACTTCGTTCCCCGGCAACGGCGCCAAAGATGTTTGTGCCAGAAATTGTTTCCAGGCTATAAAGAAACAAGCCAACACAATCTCAAAAAACTCAATAAAATAAACTAAGTTTTAGGGTTTCTGAAATGTTTTCTTGGTTGTAAATTTGGTGACTGAAGGGAATACATTCATGAGCCAAAACATGAACTGAATCACAAGCAAAAGAGAACAGAGATGCATAATGTAATTACCAGTATCCAACAGAATATGACATTGAAGTTCATTCATAAAAGACAAGCACTACCAGCATACAGACCATAAACCAACAATGAATTTATCAATTATGTAACTAAACAAGTTAAAAATGAAGCCAAAATACAGACTGAAGGGTGGAAAGGATCATATATTTCATAATTCTATTCAGCAAATACACATGAGAGTTATAGTACTTAGCTCATAAACAAGGCACAAACCTCCTTAAGCCAGCCAAAAAATCGAACCCCCTTTTTGTCTTTCTCATCTACCTAAATACTATATTCTTTACAAAATCAGTTAGGGTCTAAACCCTAACTACCCTCAACCAACTCATCGATGAGATAAAGTGAAGTTATATTTACAAAATAAAGTGTTTCTTTACAAACATAACTAATAACTAACTAACTAAAGTATTTCTCAAAAGATCTAACAAGTAACTGACTAACTACCAACTCAAAGGTCTGGCAGCTTCAGCTAGTAAGGCTATTCCATCCAAGGCTTGGGCCTTCTTCCTGGCTCTCTTCTGTTCTGCTTCCGTATTTGCTAACCTTCTTGTAAGTTTTTCATTCTGCTGCTGCAAGCTTCTGACAGTCTGCTTCAATTCTGCACATTGTAACTCTGTGCTTCCCTTTCTCTTCAGGGCCTCCCTAGAAACTGTAGTAAGCTCTTGATAATGATCATTTAGTTCGTGTAAATCCTCCCTGAGTCTTCTATTTGCTAGGATCAGAACATCATTAGTCTCTTGCATGCAATCCATTTGATGCCTGTATTGTTTGATGGTTTTTTGCAAGTTCTCCATGTCTGAGTCGAAAGCCTTCCCTGTTGTGGTATTTTGCATCTCATTGGGAAACCATGGGATATTTAACCTTCTGAAAATGTCTTCATCCTCCTGTAACAGCCTTGAAGAAACACCATGAACAATAGGGATTTCTTGACTCGTTGCTTCAATAGGTGTAGTTTCATCTATCAAGTGCTGATCTTCAGAATAAGAAACTTCAGTTTCCTTTTTCTGTTGTTCTTTTATCATTTCATCTTTTAATTTCAGAAACACAGCTGATAGTTTAGTTTGGGTGAGGCTGGAGTCTTCTGCTGACCTCAATGACTTTTTTCCCTTTGTATGATGAGAAACTGGACCTTTTGGAACTGCTTCTTTCTTAATCTTTGGTTTTTCATCTGAAGAATCATCATTGAGTACATTTATCTCTTTTGTATTTAATCCAGGGTTTAGCAGTTTTTTCATACTCAGCCTTAACTTGTTTTTAGGTCTGGTTTTTGGTCTCCATTATGAAGTAAGCTCTTTCACCATCTTTAAAGTTTTTCCTTGATGTCTAACTGTGGCCAACTCTATAGCTTTGATTTTGGTCTTCTTTTTCTTTGATCTCTTTGTTTTATCCTCTTGACTGTAGCATTATGTGTATGTGTCAACCCTAGCTTCAGTTTTGACAGTGAATTCATCTTCCTCTAACAAATATCCCTCATCCTCAGATAAGATAGTGATGGGGCTCCCTTGCTGGACCTGAATGTTTTCTTTCTCTACAACAACCTTTTATGTGGCAACAGTTTTCTCTTCACTGAAAGTTTCTGCTGGTGCCATGTGTTGCTCAGGTTGATCTCCCTTTTGTGAAAACAGTGAATATTTACCTTTGCTGTCAGCTGCAAACTTTTGAGGTTCATTCTCATCCTTCGAGGACTCTGGTGCTTCTTCAAGTTTAACCTCTTTCTTGTCTTCAGACTTGATCTTCTGACCTAGTTTCCTAACTAGGGTTTTCCCTTTGTCTACACGTTTTTTGGTTAGCTGCTCTTCTTGCTTAATTTGAAAACCAGACCAAAACAAAAAATAATCTCATGTCTTCCCTTCTCGTTGTAGAGAGGTACTGATAATGAGCTTGATCAAACCATGATGGAATATGGATTGTGTAGTATGATCATGATGTCCCTTAACTCTACTTGATATCTTCTGCAGACTTTTAAACAAGAAGAAAGGAAGGTTCATTTTGGATTCACCAACCAAGTGCTGTAAAAACCTAAAATAGTATTTGAAGACATAGGCATATCTGCCTTCACAGGTGATATAACTTTGTAATATTCTAATGGGCTCCACCCACTCATCTCTGCAATTCTGGATTAATACTCCTTTGCGCCAGTCTGGAGTAATACCCGGTAAAAGGTACCTTTGGGCATTAAAGGTGAAAGGCAACTTCTTGAACCACATTTCACCTTCATTTCTGACTCCTGTAGCTTCAGCAACTAGCTCCACAGTCAATTTAAACTTTAGAGTATCAAATACTATCATGTCCTGGTTATAGCTTTGGGAAAATTTATAAGAGACCTCAGTGTTATAGCCATCGATATTCTTGAAGAAATTCAACCAACCAGCATTCTGAAAAAGCTCTGCACAACCTGGAAATTTATCAATCCAGCTTAATTCAGTGGGATCAGCCCTATTTGTTTTTCCACTTTTACCCATCTGCTTTCAATAGCTGAATTCTGTGTAGTTTTAGAGCTCTGTCAATGACCTAACAGCTGCTTTCAGGCTTTGAAAAGGTATTGGTTCAATGTACTGCTACCTTTCAACTTTCCACTTGCCACAGCATCTCCAAACCTCTTAAATTGATATCTCTTCGACAGGAGTTTTGTTTAAAGCCTACATTTATGTTTTCCTTAATGAATTTTAACAAAACAAGTTTTACTGGGAAAACCCCAATTTAGCAGCCACTACTAGTTTAACACGGAATACCTTATTCCTGTCTTGCTGTAGACGTTTAAAATCAATCCTTGAGCTATCTGATTGTCAAATTTAACTGTACAAGTGTCTTTGACTCTCCAATTTGCTTTCAGCTAGCAGGACGAGAAAACCCTAATTTCTCTGTAACTGTGAAAACTCAAAAATTCCTCTGTAACTGCAGCTTCCGGTTTTTAGGCAAATGTCCTCGCTCCACTTAGTCTCCAGTTTCATAATACATGGATGGAAAAACTTCCTTCACATCAAACTCGGTCTATGCCTCTATCTGTCATGATACGTTGTGTTCTAGCTAATGATTACCACGATCTCTTCCACGACACAATCACACCTGCTTTCATGATGATTACTAGAGCAACACGTATCAACACCCTTTAAACATGCGATTAGTCACTTAGAAATCGAACTCATGCGAAAATTCAGCTTGAAAAACGGTGATTTCAATGCGCGCGATATTCTTGTAGCGCCCCTGTGTTAATTTTTCATCGCTGCGCTACAAGAATAATTTGAATTTGATTTTGACACCATTTTAACCATTTTTTCCATTTTGAGTGAGGTTTAAGTGAGAAACTATAATCATGATGTTATTTGTGAATCCATTATTCAACATAATGACCTTTAGAACCCTTCAAAAACCTAAAGGAACAAAAATAAATAAAAAACCTGAAGGCAAAACTTGAAAATTTCATTAAAAATCTAAAATTTTCCATATTAAGTAAAAGGACAAACTCAAGCAAACAAGCAAACTGGAATAAAAATGACAATCAAACATAAAATAGTAAGAAACAAGTTCCTGACTTAACATATCCCACATAGGAAAGCTTTTACATTCTTAATTTCCTAGGTGTTTTCCCTCACAAGCCTATTTAAAAATTTATTGTGCATTGACAAGCTTATCAAATTGAACATTAAGATCTTCTGACACAAGTTTATGATAACAATGGTGCACAATATCAGCGTATTAATTTAGTCATGAATGAATCCAAGGTTGGGCATTAAGGAGGAATTGATAAGTGGACAGATTTTTGGTTCATCTCATGTAAAACATTCTCAAGCTGAAACATATGAACATGAAGATAAGTAGTTATATTCTCCTTGACAATGTGAGCACAGATATAAATTACTTAATCTAGTCTTCTAGGCATTCATGAAGCGTAATCTGTGTCTAGATGAAGATTAAGAGTTATTTCGTATTATTCTAATCTTATCCCTCGGTTGAGAATTTATGCAAATTTAGGGATGAAATAAAGGTGGAAAAGATAATGGAAATTAAGGTAGAGCCATGGAAATGAAGCAATTTGGCTCAATTCATTCATTACTAAATTTATAAAAATCATTTGTGTACCATCGTCATCATAAACTTGTGTCACAAGCTCTTAACGCTCTACTTGGTATTCTTGTCTAAGCCTAATAAATTCTTAAATAGGATTTTGATGGCCAAAAAACCCAAGGAAAAGTAAGAATGTAACAGATGACCATGAAATTAACTAGTTATACTCTCCTTAACAATGTAAGCATAGATAGATATTACTGCTAATTTTTTACGCATTGGTGAAGCTTCACATGTGTCTAGATCAAGATTAAGAGTTGTTTCCTATTAAAGATGCAACTAGATTTGCTTTTCAACTGTTTGGTGGATAACTGATTCTATTATTGTTTAAAATCTCTGTTTCACTCAATATTATTCTTTTAAAGCAAATGTTTGCAAAAACATGAGGGGATGCAATACATAAAACGGACTTCCTTTGCTAGATTCCAGGTCTGAGACGTATCTATTATGCTAGATTTCCCTGGAACTTGCACCCAGAATCATCGCTTTTTAATTTGACTTTTAACCTCACTAATATACCAAGATCTGGTTGTTTCTACTCAATATTTCTAGGTAGATTGCTTATGTCAATTTGAATTTCTTATTTTCCCACAGTTATAGCTTATATGATTTGTACATAATATTCCCAAAAGGCTACGTATTGATAATCTGCTATAGTGCCCAATGTGGAAGCATGATTGCTTGTTAAGTAGAAAACTTGTGTCAAATAAGCTTCTTGTTATTCAAGAGAAAAACTCAAAAAGTTGTAATTTGCTATTTTCTTAGTTTTATTTTTTGGGGAAAAATGTCTGCACAAAAATCATCTCTCCTAGGAAGTCCTGGATGAATGTGACCAACACTTTGTCATTGTAGGATCTTTCTTAAGAAGTCCTGAATGGATGTGATGAACATTCTGTTATTGTATGTAGGCTATCTTGATCGACTACACTTATAAATTTCATTGTAGTGCATTTAAAAATTCCATTGGATTGTAATTACAGTAGTCCTCTTACCATTATAACCAAAATCTTCATGAGCTAAAAGATATTTGTATGTTGTTACATGAATGTAGTTCAAATAAATGTTTAATAACATATACAACCATGAGACTTGTCAAATGTTATATGTAGAGATACAGATATTTGCATCTATAGTAGAGATCTTCTTTAACCACTAAAGAAGTGGAGGAATAAGAGCATCTATAGTAGAGATATTCTTTAACAACTGAAGAAGTGGAGGGATAAAAACATTTTATGGGTGTTTCTTATGAATATGTTGTGTCATCTTAAGCATGCAAGCACTTGCTAACGTCATTTTTTTTCAAGTCTCATTTGTTAAGATCATTTTCATACTTCGGAATGTCATTAGTTTGAACACAGCTAACCATTATTGACTACTGGCTTGAACCGCTGGATAAGTTTTATTGGTTGATGGAAAATTTGCATGGGCAATTAAGTTATGCTATATGAGTTCAAACAAGTCGCTATATGTCTATATATGTCCCTTTATGTCTGCTTCAAACAAGTGCAACTTACCTCTTTAGCAAATAAAGAATCAACTACTCTTTCAACAGTGCACATATAAGCCCCTCCCAAAAAACAGGTGGCAATGTCAGGGACATTGCCACCTCGTGGCTCTTGTTAAATGCAAAGTTAAATAAAAAACTAATGGATAAGTGAAATTAAACTCCAACAATATTTATTCTTGTATAAGAAGTGAAATTAAACTTTAATGTTATTTATAATAAAATAAAATGCCCTTAATTGTAAAACTGAACATAATAATGTGGTTGTTAATATTATTAATTTTTTGCCCAAAATATATTGATAGTTGATTGTTAATTCAAATGTTAAGATGAACCACCTTAGTGTGTTATTAATTAGTTTTATTGCATGCGTGCATAAAATGTCATTTTGGGCCTTCTTGGATGATTATGTTATCATAATTTTACATGATAGAATTTATGGATTATAATCATTGACTAATAACATCATAATTAAAGTTTCATCTCCCATATTTCAATAATTGGACCTATATTTTATTATTTATTATGTTATCATTCACTTATATTACGTTGTTTCTATTTAGTTAATCTAAAATAGTCAATCTTGATTTTTATTTTTATCATTGAATCAATCCAAGTAAATCGACATAATTACAAGAGTTATAATAGAAACCTAGTTGAATTATATATTGTAATAACTATAAGCATAAAAAAGAAACCTTATGTCTTCTTTAGTTGACAACTTTATTGGTTCAAGGAAATTCATAACTCATGGATGATGTTCATAATGTGCTTATCAAGTGTTTTGTTATGATAAATGAATCATTTATATTCTAGTGAATGTTCAAGCAATGGTTTACATTAACATGAATGGTTTAGGAAGTTGAGTTAATGATACTAGAAATATTTAGTTGCAAGGTTAATCCTTCATTCTATTGTGTCCTTGACTTGTGAACATTTAGGCAATGAATGTTGGGCAAGACCTTTCTTGTTTTAGGGATTAAAAATGTCAATGATAAACTAGATGACATTTCTTGAACACTTGCATGGACCTTAGCAGGAAACCTTGAACCAACAAATAATTCATTATCGGGACTAGACCATGAGTGTGGAGACTTTGAAAAATGAATCACATGAATTTGACACCTAGAGTGAGTAGTTTTTTAGACAAGAATCCTTGATTTTAGGATGGAGTGTAAATAACTTTAAAGAACTGATGTATATGAAGGTTTACGAGATTTTTTGGGTCAAATATTAGATATGTCTATTTGAGTTGTTTCACAGACTCGATGAAGCTTCACGATATTTGTGGGGAGAAGGGAAGATGGATAATTGGAACATCTTGAATCATATAACTTTGCAACAATACCATTGTAGTGATCCTTAACCTAGAAATCGAATCACAACAAAAATATAGAACTCTTATACTTCATAAATATCCAAAAGACATTCACCATAAGAATAACATCAAGATATAGAAAAACCCTTGAGGTAGGGTAACACCACTGAATATTCCTTAAGGAAATAATCATTTCGTAAGCTATGCTTGCTACAAAAGAATAATTCCAACATGCCTCCATACAATGATACTCATATGTGTTTATAGTTTCTCATGAGTATTCTTAGAGGTCTATGCCAACTAACCCCTTATTATTATATTATTTCCTTAAAACTACCTAGTGAGCATATTCCATTATTTATGTCCACATTAGATTAATTATTCACCCTTAGGTACACATTATATGATATATTTCCCTCAAGTACTTACCTAAGCACTCCATATTATCCTCCCCTAGTTAGGTATACTACATTCCATCCACCTTGAAACATGTTTCGTCCTTGAAACATGAGTATTAATCATATAATAAGTTCTACTAAAAATAGTAGCCAAGTGGTGCCAGCATGAGCATCCATCCATCTAAATGAAATATGGAGACACAGTCTAACTGCTTCCTTGCCACCTTTATTTTGATTATGGTTCATGTGGTTCCATGATTTCGCTCTATTATTCTAATGTCCCATGCATTGTTTTTATTCCCTATGTAACTCTATACTGGGTGCCCTTCTGGTTTTATGTTGGTCCATAGTAAGTTCACTTATTGCAACATAAAACGTATAGCTAAAATGTTATATATATATATATATATATATATATATATATATATAATGACTACGATGGAGGAATGGTTTGAATATATAGGACCCTCCCATCGTTCTTCAATCTCCTCAAAATTTCTGGTAATGTCGTGCACTTCAACTAATAATCGTTTTCTTTCTCGTTGTCCTAGTGCTTCATTTGCTTCCATATGGTATGGAAGTTCTGCTTCAACTCATAATCGTTCTCGTTCCCAAGGATCCATTAATCTCCGTTGCAACTCGACATCAATTTGAGCCGAGATTCAGAGCCCCTGGCCTAAGAACATGTGTTATCTCCGAGGAGGTCACAGGTTCAAAACCGGCGGGGGGAGGGTTGCTTATTGGCCCGTTGTGACAAGGCTCGAAGGGTAGGCGACCTATGGGATAGAGGCTCTCCCCTGGGATAAAGGGTCTTGGGACGTCTTGGCCCCTGCTGAGTCACAAGTTTCTGGTATATCTGGCTTGCGGGCTGTTGGATATACCCTTGGGAGGTTGTTGTTCCCATGGTTAAAAAAAAAAAAATTGAGCCGAGATTCAACCATCCATAGCAAGTGCTGATATAGCTAGTTCGCATGGAGAAATTTCTTCATCCATTCACAACCCTCCATGTCAAAGTTTCCTTTTTAGAGGCATAGAAAATCTTCCCTCAGAAAAATCGTTCTTGTTGGACAAGTAAAGGGGCGCCTCTTTCTTCTTGCGTTATCTTATTTTGATTCAACTTCGGACTCTTCATCTACCATGTATGTAGAGAGTTCAACTATTTTACTTGCAAGGACCTCTTCATGTGCTCCCTTGGGCCTTTGTTGTTTAGTAAGAAAAATATCTCACAAGATGATTTTCTTTTCCTTGTCCAAAGCTTCAAATACTTCTTTTGCACATTAATATTAACTATACCGAGTCCATCCAAGAATATACCTATACAATATCCACATCATCCATATATATAACATAAAAATATGAATGCAACACATATTTATCCATGGTAACCTTCATATCTTTAAAAACTTGAACATTCTCACCATTAACATATGTGCTTTGAATATACTTTTTGAGAACTTGCAGTCTTTTAGCTACATCAACATTGATAAAATTATGTTTTCTACTAGGTTTTATAGAGATAATGACATTCTCATGATGAATACATCCATGAACATGTAATAAGAAGTTGTCAAATGAAAACAAACATTTAGTGTTTTCTTTATTAGTTTTCGCAGCACGAGACAACCTATCCAAGAATACATTTTCAAATTATTTCTCCAGAAGTGCCCACATGTTGTCCTTGTCAAATGACTACCACCATATAACAACATCACCTCTTAATCTATAGCTCATCCAAATTTAACACCATGATACCCAAAATGACTTCTTTTCTTTTATGTGTTCTTCAATAGTAAGAGCATCATCTTTTCTTGTGAAATAGAGTTGGTTTGCCATAATGCTAAAAATAGAACTAGGGTTTTGAAGAAAATCACTTACTTTTGATGCAGCAAATTTAAAATGACCATAACTCCCTCAATATTTTATGGATTCTTTATAATAACCATAATTATGAAATGACACAGTCATTCTACATCTACTAGAGTTGGTTTGAATGAAATCTGGTTGCTCTATCAAAAGATATCAGCTTCGCAATTTGTGTGGTCATCACAGAAAAACACTAAAAAATAGTTGATTTTAAATCATTGATACTTCACTTCCCGGAATATGTTTTGGATTATTTCCTTTTTTGAAAATGATTCCTTGTTGAGAGGAATTCAAATATGCCACTAGTCTCTTCAGATTTTGCACAAAAAGTTTTAGAAATCGACCTGAATTCCACCATCCTCTTCTTCCTTTCAAAAATCTACAAAAAAGAAAAATTTCTTCCAATTTTTCATCCCAAGAAAGTGGTCTAATACCACTTGTAGTGATTCTTAACCCGTAAATTGAATCAAAACATAGAACCATTATACTTTAGAAATAACTAAAAGGCATTCACCATAAGAATAACATCAAGATATAGAGGTAACACCATTAAATGCTTCTTAAGGAAGGAATCACTCCACAAGCCATGCTTGCTACAAAAGAATACATTCAATGTACCTCAATACAATGATACTCATGTGTATTTATATTTTCTCAATGATGAGTATTCCTACAAGTCTATGTCAACTAATCCATCATTATTATATTATTTCTTTAAAACTACTTAATGGACCTATTCCATTATTTATGGCCACATTATATTAATTATTCCCCCCTAGGTACATATTAATAATATATTCCCCTTGGGTGCCTCCCTAGGTACCTCATATTAACCTCTGCTAGGTTTTTGAAGTGTTTTGATATGATAAATGAATCATTTATATCGTGGTGAACATTCCAACAAGGATTGACATTAACATGAATGGTTCAAGAAGTTGAGTTAATGATATTGGACATATCTAGTTGCAAGGTTAATCCTTCATTCAAGTGTGTCCCTGACTTGTGAAACATATAGGCATTGAACATTGGGCAAGACCTTCCATGTTCTAGGGATTGAAAATGTTGATGTTAAATTGAATGACATTTGTTGAACACTTCCATGGACCATGGTAGGCAACTTTTAGCAAACAAATGGCTCATTATCGGGACTAGATCGTGATTGTGAAGACTTTGAAAAATGAATCACTTGAGTTTGACACATAGAATGATTAGTTTTCGAGACAAGAAGACTTGTTTTTATAGTGGAATGTAAATAACTTTAAAGAATAATTGTTGTATACATAGGTTTATGAGATTTTTTGGGTCAAATATTAGATGTGTCTATTTTAGTAGTTGCATGGGCTCGTTGAAACTCCTCGATATCCGTGGAGAGTAGGGAAGATGGTTAATTGGAACATCTTGAATCAAATAGCTTTGAAACGATGTGACCATCCAGTTAGTTGATGTCTAGATTCTAGATTAAGTGAACTTTGGAGGGATATATTGTTGAGTTTGCAAAGTAGTTGTATTGATCATATTCAAGCATCAAAGAACAATATAGGTGATGTTCGAGAAGAAGATTTGTAAACGATATACCACATTGGATAAAATGTTGTTGGTGGAAAATGTGTTGTTATACTTTTATCCCATCAAGAATTATAGCATAGAGTTATGATCTGTAAACTCTCGTAGATATTCCATTGGAACAGTTTGTCACAATTAATTATATAACTCAATTCATTATGTTAGCTTAATTCCATGGAATGGTAAATAAAATGGAACTGAAAGGAAAATAACTAGAGAAAAATAACACATCCACACAAACAACACAAGATATACCCTGGGAAAATCCACTTTAGGGAAAAACCCATCCAGAAGTGAAGACTATGCCTTTCTCTTTTCTTCTCCAAAATGTAATGCAAATATAAAGAAAGTGGTACTCGTTGTGGAGTTACCTATGAAATTGTGGCCTACATAGCTACTATAGGGTCTCTTACTTTCTTTGTTATGCTTTGATATCCACTCTCTTATTGTTGCTCAGCTATGGAACAATACAATAACATCATAAAAATGGAACCCCCCTCCTAATGGCTTGGCATTTAACATAGTCTGATAATGGTCTAGGGTTATTTTTAGGGTTTGTGCATGCCTCAAATCCTGATTAGGGTTAGGGTTTTGGACCCTATAGAATGTTCTTGAAATTCCACACTTGATCAGATCCACATATGTGGGTAATCAAAGCTGACTTGGAATCCACTCAGTACCATGGTGATCAACTAGATAGCGCAACTTGCGGGAGGCATAAATTCCCCATACAGACTCTGATTAAGGCAATTATTGCATCGTTGGAAAGGTCTCGAAGGGTAGAATAGTTTCAATGGGATAGATCTATGATCACAAACTTTTTACCACAAAAAAACATCGTTTAATACCTCAAACATGCCTAGAAGGTTTCAGACCCCAAATCTACAAAGTAAGGCATTCCCCTAAAATGGGCCCTACAAGCCAATTCATCCAATTGTTCCACACAAAAATCACCAAAATAGATGACGAATTATATATTCATCCAATTTAGATCATACCTCCCCATTTCGAGAGGTTTTTGGTCTCCACAATATTTTACTAAATTAGGTGGGAAAATTTTTCCTCTACCTTCTCCCTAGAGTACCATTTAGCCTTTCCTGGAAGTTGTCATTCAACTTAATTTTCCAAAGGTCATACTGCCCCTTTCTAGTAATTCTGGACTTCTTTTGCAAAACTGTGTCTTCTACAAATTATGCTTGAGCATCAAATGCTAACTCCTTTATGGTAGGTAGGACCTCTCCTCCTCCCGATCTAACATGGAAGGCTCATAGAGTTTAAATTTTTCCACATTCACCACTGAGTAAATGCGCATGTATGGGGGTAGAGAGAGTTTGTAGGCAGTATCTACCACCTTCTCCAATACCTCAAAAGGGTCATACTGCATAGCCTTTTTATTATTAAGAGGACCCTAAAGTATTTCCTTATAAGATGTAACCAAAATCTATCCCCCACTTTGAATGATTTCTCAACCCTGTGTTGGTCGTGTATGGCCTTGTACTTTTCTCGTGACTTCTTCAATGTCTCATGTACTTGTAATTGGATTTGCTTGATCTTTTCAATGAATTCTTCAACTCTTAATGATTCACCTGTGGTGTCTTCCTAACTCCCCCTTGATGTCGATATATGAAATTAATATGTGAAGGTGGAATATATTCAAAACAAGTTTAAAAAGAGGACCTACCAATGGAAGTGTGGATTGCTCTATTATAAGACTGTTGAATATATATAATGTTTCCATCCCAAGTCTTCCACTTCTTTTGATTGTAACCCTTCAAAAGCTACACCAAAGTCCTGTTGATTACTTTTCTCTTCCCATCTATTTATGGATGGAATGTTATAGATCTCTTCAACTTAGTTTACATATTCTCCCAAAGTGTAGACCAAAAGCCACTCAAAATTCTAGTATCCCTATCTAATATGATGCTCCTTGGTATCCCAAAGTGCATCTAGACCTGCTCAAAGAACATGTGCATTGCTTCTTGTCCTTTGATGGTCTTTTTACAAGGCATAAGAATGCACATCTTATTGAATCTATTAGCTACCACAAATAAATAGTCATGTCCCTACCTACTGGTTGGTAACCCACCCACAAAATCTATGGAAATGCTTTCCCAAGGTCGAGTTGGTACATGTAAGAGATGGTATATACCTTGCTTTATATTACTGGAATTTTTGGTACAACAAAGTATGCATCTTCTAATATACTATGCTACATCTTCTTTCATTTTGGTCCAATACACATACCTTTGTAAGTTAGCAATTTTCTTTCCAACACCAAAATGCCATGCAAATTTAGAGGTGTGCGTGATCCATCTCGCAGTTGGCATTGTTGTCGAATCCTGACATCTACTGCAACAACTCGTCGACGTCGACACAACTTCGACAAGTTATGACTTAGACACGACTTCGACAACTTCGCACCTTCAACACGTTCAACAACCTCACAATTTCACGACGTCGACATGCAGCGTGGACCTACGAATTGTGCAACACCGACTTGCGACTGTCGAACTTCGACAGACTGTCTCTTTGTCTTCCAGTCGACTGTAAAGGTTGAACTGTCGAACCGTTATAAATTCTTTGTAACTAAACGTAATGGGAAGGAACCCAAGCGTCTCATCACTCTTTATATAATCATGTAAACTATTGTAATATACATCTTACAGTTTGGATCTTTACATCCAGTAATAGAGAAATCAATGCGCATTCCTGCATATTGTCTGTATGTATTTGTGATTATCTGTGTAGTGTATTTCTGCTTGCTTATCTTCTTTCTTATGCTTCCGCCATAACAAAGCCGACTCATTCAATCAAACTGTGTTCCCACTCGTGCTTCCTAGCCCCGAGTGGATCATTGGTATCAGAGCAGACTCAGAGCTTCGTCAGAGCGCATCAGCTTTGTTCGTGCTTAAGTTTTGTATAGACACTTCCATCGAAGTTACCTGACTTATGTCGGTTCAAACACGCTCGCAGACTCAACAATCCAAGCAGACACTACTCCAGAGATGGCAGAAGAAACAGGCGAAAGACATGTAATTGAAGAGACACAGCAGCTCATAAAGAAAGCACCGGCTCGACAATGAACTGAGTTGTTCACCCATTTCAACGAGATCCTCACGCGATTTGCTTCGACTTCAGGAGCATTTTCGACGAGAAACAACTCCGACAAAATCAGCCCCTTCAAAGTGCAAATGAATTTGGACATACCCAATCTAGAAGGAAAGATTGACGTGGAATCCATCAACAATTGGAGTACTATTACTCTGTGAATCAACTCTCACAAGCCGACAATATCACCATTGCATCCTTAAAGATGTCAACATCTGTTCGTTGTTGGTGGGAGAACCTTTTGACAAAGATGGAGAAAATCAGAGACCCCATCGACACATGGGATAAATTCGTCGAACACATCCGAAAGGAGTTTTACCCACCCAAGTACCTTGAGAAATAGTATAAAAAGTGGCAGAAGCTAAGGCAATGGAAAGACTATTCCGTGCAAAGCTACACTGACGAGTTCTATCGACTCATGGCTAGACTTGGCGTCCAAGAAGAAGAAAAATTGCTTGTTTTGAAGTACGTCAGCGGATTATCCCAGTACATTCAGCAGGAGATGGAGTTTCTGACCTTCAATACGCTTGCGGATGCATTCCACTATGCCAGCAAACTTGAAACCAAGCAAAAGGGAAAAGCACGCTTCGTGACAAAGCCGAAACCAGGACGACCACCCAACAAGAAGGCACCATCCGACTTCGACAAGTTGAAATATTCGTAGACTCCACCAAATCCAGATCACGGCAAAATTCCTTTTCACAAAAAGGAACGTAGCAAGCAACCGACCGAAAAATGGTGCGACTACCATCACTTATCTTAGCATGATACGTCTAAATGAAAAGCTCGGAAGACCTTTTTAGAAAAATTGTTGACATCCGACGCATTCGACAAGACTATGGTAGAATCTAACCTAGAAGCAATGACTCTTTTGACATCGACATCGACAACTCCAGCAGCCTCAACTATCATCGACGAGGAGGAACGAGAGCGTCTATTCCATGCACATATATGGGTTCAAAACAATCCATTTCATCTGATTGTGGACAATGGGAGCCATAAGAACTTTGTTTCTGAATAAATTGTGAAGAAAATAGGTCTTGTGACCACTCTGCATCCTCAGCCTTGCAACATCGGTTGGATGAAGGATGGACAAAAGCTAAGGATCACCCGACAATGCAAGCGTTCCTACTTCATAAATTCTTTTGAAGATGAAGTACTTTGCAACATGGCACCACTCTTTGTAACCAACGCCATGTTTGGGAAACCTTACCTATGGGATCGCCATGGAAGTTACCAGTCACAACCGCAGAAGGTGATTGTCATAGTTCGCAATCAACGATACAGCATACCAAAACGATGAACTACACCAACGGTTGCAATGATATCTGCTAAACAAACAAATAAGCTCATCAATCATGCTCAGAATTTCGCATTGATTATGATAAAGCCGCAACATTCTAGGAAGACTGCAGCGACAAGTCGAGTTACCAACGAGTGCAGCTCTCGATAGAAGCAGCAGATCGACAATATTCTGGATGAGTACTAGAACCTATTCAAAGTTCCAGATGGAGTACCTCTACACTGTCAAGTAAAACACTCTATTGAACTTGCTCCTAATTCTTCTTTTCCTAACGCATCTGTCTACAGAAGATCCATTCTCAAAAATGAAGAGATTCGCAGACAAATCCAAGAATTGATAGACAAAGGCCATATCTGACCCAGCTCCTCCCCTTGTGGAAGTCCAGTCATCCTTGTTCCAAATAAATACGGGACTTGGCGCATGTGCATCAACTACAGGGCACTCAACAAAATATTGGTGAAGAATCGGTACCCTCTATCGCGGATAGACGAGCTCATCGAATGTATGGAAGGTGCTAAATTATTTACTAAGATCGACCTCAATTTAGGATATCATCGGATTCCAATCAAGCCCTCAGATGTATGGAAAACTGCTTTCAAGACCAAGGAAGGATTTTTTGAATGGTTAGTAATGCCTTTCGGCTTAACCAATGCACTTGTGACCTTCGTGCGATACATGGATAGCATTCTTCGACCTTTCATCGACAAATGGGTCATTTTTTATCTTGACGACATATTGATTTTCAGTCGTACATGGGTAGAACATGTCGAAAAACTTTAGCAAATCCTCAACACTCTCTAGCAACATCGACTCTATTTGAACATGGACAAATGTTCCTTTGCGATGAACAACATCAAATATTTGGGGTTTGAAATTGACTCTGCAGGAATTCACGTCGACCCAGACAAAGTACAAATTCTGAAAGATTGGCTCATTCCTCACAGCATTTAAGAACTAAGAATTTTTCTTGGTTTGGCGAATTTCTATCGACGATTCATACTCGGATTCAATCACATAGCCTGGCCCTTGAATCAATTGACGAAAGGAAGTGGGAAAATTGTCTTCAAATGGACACCGACACAACAAGCAGCTTTTGAACAGCTCAAGCACAAGCTCTGTACTGCACCAATACTTGTGTTACCTGATTTACATCATCCCTTTGAGATTGAGATGGACGCATTGGACTATGCCTTGGGCACAGTGATCACTCAGTCTGGTCACCCAGTCACTTTTCATTCTGAAACTTTTAACAACACTGTTAGAAGATATTCAACATACGAAAAAGAACTATACGCCATTGTGAAAACTCTCAAGCAATGGAGGAATTACATTCTTGGAAAGGAAACGATCATCCTCACTGACCATAAGCCTCTTCAGTTCTCTCTGACCCAGTCGAAACTACATACAACTCAACAACTTAAGTGGATTAACTACCTACAACAATTCCAGTTGGTAATTAAGTATCGGAAATATAAAGCTAACGTCGCCGCCGATTGTCTAAGCAGACCAACCATTACTCTCCCTTTTACAGTGATGAGTATGCAGGGATATGACACCACTACTTGGCCTCAGTTGTATCAGGAATACATCAAATTTTCACGAGTATATCGACAAATTCAGACTGACAAGTCATCAACCGTCGATTATTTCCTGAAATATACCTTGCTATACAAGCTTGGACAGCTTTGTGTATCGACAGGCGAGCATCGACAACAGCTCATTTGGGACGCGCATTACAACAAGACCGCAAGACACTTTGGAGTATCAAAGACACTTGCTATTATGCAGTAGCATTTCTTTTGGCCTTCACTTAAAACCGACGTCAACAAGTACATTCGATCATGAGTGGTTTGTACCATTGCTAAAATGCCTAATCGACGACAGGGATTGTACACACCTTTTGATGGGGGCCTAGGTTGAACGCATCCAACTCAACCCTCACACTTCCAGGATATAGGGTGATTCGCTGGAATCAATCCGTAACTTGGTTGGAAACCAGCCTAGTCCTTCTTCCACGTGGCCCTTACCTTCAACACAAGCACTCCGCAACGTTTTGGGGTCTCCTTCCTTCGAAAATGACCTTCCGCAATCTTCTTGCGGGACCACCTTCCTTCCTCAACCACGATGTCCTTCCGCATATGCCTTCCACATTCATCTTCTCTGCAACCGCCTTTCCTCTCTTGCGGGTTGAGGGTTGCGGGGTGTACTCCTTGTGATTTCCGGAAAATGCTTCTGCAATACTCCTTTCCGCACTTGCGGATTGCAGGGTGTTCTCCCGACATTCTCGAAAAGTCCTTCCGCAAAGACCCTCCGCAACTGAGCTTCCGCAACACCTCGCCGCTAATCTCCGTGCTTCTCCCTTTTGCGAGAGGTTTTCTCCACCATTGATCATTTGCATATCTAATCATGGTCATTGATCTAGGATCAAGGCGAGATTCTTCACTTAGGCTTGTGGAAAGGTCAATTTCCGTGCCGCTTCAATTTAGGTGACCTTTCCCTGTCGTCGATCTTTGCCTCGGCTTCTATCTGAGCCATCCAACTTAAAATCACTGGTTCTACTCTATGGCTCTACAATTTCTCGGTCGATTAATCATGGAAACGATCAAACCAACTCAACCCTCATCTAGATATTAGGGAAAACTAAACACAAAAAAGAATTAGACTTAAACAACTTAATGGTGATCGGTCTGCAAACATTTAGGGTGTTCTTCACTGCACACATGAATCATATGAACATGAAATAGAGATTCATTCACATAGAAATCAAGTCACAAATGCACACAGCTCTACCTGAAAAAAAATCAAAGCGTTCTTAATTCAAATGCACAGAAATATTTCTCAAACATACAGAACTTCTAAATTCATTCACATATAAGCATAAAAACTACATTCCATACAGAATGACCAACACACCCCCAGCCGACCAACCCCTATCTTATTCAATTATTCCCTACTTATGCATTCAATCCTCTAACAAAATCGCCGAATCACTCAGCAACCTAACAACTTGACACCCTCCATGACGGCGGGTGTTCATCATTACTCAGATGACTTTCCTAATATGGCTTGATCTCCACGTAGGGAGTATCAACTCGCCACTATGTCATATCTTACCAAAAATAGACAACGCATCAGATGGTTACATATCCCGCGATCTCGAATCATCACAAAACAGATCATATTGTCCACATCAGAACATCTTGCCTCCATACTAGCCACAACATGTGACCACGCAATCACATTGCTAACTCAACATCGATGCTCCTGCATCAGACTCCCAAGATTGAAATTTTTGAACCCCTGTTTAGCAAGTCATCTACTGAGAACCCTTTGGTTTCCAACTCTGTAGCATTCATCCATGTAGAATCCTCTATAGGATGTCCTTTTCATTTGATCAAATACTCCAAGTAATCCCCCTGTCTAGTACTCCTTGCCACTCTAGTATCCAAGATGGACTCAGGTTCTATTGGTTGGGATATAGGCATCTATTTCAGCCACTGAAGGTCTTCCACTTTTGTCACTTTCCCTGTATCATCTGTCACATAAGTATACAGATCCGCAACATTGAAAATAGGTGATATACCAATCCCTGTTGGCATCTCCAATTCATAGGAATTTGCTGAAAATTTTATGAGTATCCTGCAAGGTCCAATCTTTTTCATCTTTAGCTTGTTGTATTCTCTTTTTGGAAATCTCTCTTTCCTCATATGTGCTAAAACCAAATCTCCTACCTCATAGTTTTTCTCTCTTCTCTTGGAATCTGCCCTTGCCTTGTAACTATTGTTACTCTGTTGTAACCTTTCCTTGACTTGTTTTTGTAGTTCATTGATCCTTGTTGCAAACTCGTCCCCATATGCACTTCTCTTTTCCAATTGACCCAAATCACGAAGTTCACATGCTCCTCTTGGATGCATTCCATACAAAATTTGGAATGGACTCATTCCTGTACTTCAGTTTGGTGATTCATCATATGCAAACTCTACTTGAGATAACACTTTGTCCCAGTGCTTTGGACCTTCTCCAATCAAACTTCTCAACATGTTACCTAGACTCCTATTCACGACCTCAGTCTAGCCATCAGACTGTGGATGATATGCTGAACTGAAGTTCAACTTAGTACCCAACTTCTTCCACAAGGTTCTCCATAAATGACCTGTGAACTTTACATCTATGTCAAATACAATACTCTTAGGTAAACCATGTAGCTTCACAACTTCATTGAAAAACAAGTTAGCAATGTTTGTGGCATCACTAGTCTTATAACATGGAATTAAATGTGCCATCTTAGTGAATCTATCCACCACCAAAAAAATAGAACCATTTCCCTTCTGAGTTTTTGGCAAACCCAAAATGAAATCCATACTCACATAATCGCAAGGCCTAGTTGTAATAGGAAATGGTATGTATAAGCATGTGTTTTGGCTTCTTCCTTTGGCATGCTAATATACCCTACATCTGCTCACAAAATTATCAACTTCAGATCTCATCTTTGGCCAAAAATAAAAATGGCTCAACTAACCAAAGGTTTTATCACTTCCAAAGTGACCTGCCATTCCTCCACTATGCTTCTCCTGTATCAGGTTCTCCCTCATGGAACATTTAGGGATACAAAGTTTATTGTTTTTAAAGAGTAATCCATCCTGCAACATATACTCAATCCATGACTCTCTGTCTACCTCTACAGGATTTCTACAAGCTCTATATGCATTCTGAAAATCAATGTCAGCCTCATACAAATCTCTTAAGTGCTCAAATCCCAAGACTTGGATCTGATTCTCTTGCACCATCAATTGTCTCATGCTTAAGGAATCAACTACTCGATTTGATTTCCCACTTATGTTCTTTATCACAAAGGTAAATTTTTGCATGAACTCAACCCACTTGACATGCTTCTCATTCAACTTAGGTTGATGCATGATGTACTGCAATGCATGGTTATCCAAAAACAAAACAAACTCTCTGGGCATCAGATAATCTCTCCAATGCTTTAGTGATTGGACAATAGCATAAAACTCCTTTTCATAAAATGAATACTTATGTTTTGAATCATTCATCTTCTCACTGAAATATGCTACAGGTATGTCTTCCTGACTGAGTACAGCTCCAATTGCTACTCCACTGGCATCACATTTCACACGGAAAGGATGTTTGAAATCTAGTAATTTCAATAATGGTTGTTCAGTAATATTCTTCTTCAAGAACTGAAAGCTTCTTTCAGCCTCTATTTTCCATTGGAACGGTTGTTTGTCCTTCCTGATTGTTTCACTGATAGGTGCACAAATACCACTGAAATTATTTATAAACTTCCTATAAAAACTTGCCAATACATGGAAACTTCTTACCTCAAAAATGTTCTGAGGTGAAGGCCAATCAATGATTACTTGCACCTTTTATGGATGCATCTTCAATCCATCTCTTGAGATAACAAAACCCAAATACACTAGTTCTAGTTTCATGAATGTACACTTCTTCACATTTATCAACAAATTATCCTTTTGTAGTTTCTCTAAGACACATATTAGATGCTTCAAGTGTTCTTCCTATGTTTTACTAAAAATCAGAATATCATCAAGGTAAACTATCACAAACTTACCTATAAAATCTCTCAAGAATTCATTCATTAATCTCATGAAATTCCTTGGTGCATTGGACAGTCCGAATGGCATAACCATCCACTCATACAACCCATCATGTATTAAAGGTTGTCTTCCACTCATCTCCTTTTCGAATCCTGATCTGATGGTACCCACTCTTCAGATCTAACTTGGAAAAACATGTTGCTCCACTTAGGCAATCCATCATGTCATCCATCCTTGGAAATGGAAATCTGTATCTGATGGTAATCTTGTTAATTTCTCCGGATTCAGTACACATCCTCCATCCACCATCCTTCTTTGGGATAAGTACTGCTGGTACTGTACATGGACTCAGACTCTTCTGAACCAACCCCTTATCTAACAATCCTTGAAATTGCCTTCTAATTTCTTCATTCTCTTGAGGTGTAAATCTATATGCTGCCTTGTTTGGTAAGCTTTCTCCATGAATAAAATCAATATGGTGACTTATATCCCTCTTCGGTGGTAACTCATTGGGTAAATCATCTACCACAATGTCATTAAACTCTCCTAGCATCTCATGAATCTCCTCAGGCAGATATGTAATATTGGTCTTCATTACTACTACTCTAGGCTTACATACTACAACATAATTCAGTTCATCCTCCTCAATCTGCTGCAAATATTCTTTCCCTGTCAACATCGGGACTTTAGATGCTTGCTTCTCAGTTGAACTCTCTCCTTGCAAAGGGTGAAGAATATGTTTTATCCCATATTGTACAAAGCTATGACAATTTCTCCTATCATCATGTACTACATTTTTTCCAAATTGCCATGGTCTTCCGAAAAGAATATGGCAAACATCCATGGGCATAACATCACACATAATTCTATCCTTATATGTGCCTACTTGAAAATCAACCTCACACTTCTCACTTACCAGGATTTGATGTCCTTTGTGCAACCAGGATACTTTGTATGGAACTGGATGCTTGGTCTTCTTCAGACCCAGTTTCTCCACCAGCTCTGTGGAAACAATATTTTCAGTGCTCCCACTGTCAATCAACATCTTACAACAGTTCCCTTTGGCCTTACACATCGTTCTGAATAAATCCTTCCTTTGAGCAGGTTCCACTTTCTCCTTTCAAGTTTCAATAAGATCTTGTTCATCATTAGGGATTCTCCCTTCTCTGGCATATTCTTGGCCATTGTCGCCTGTTCTTGTTGCTGCTCGTTCTAAGCTACATAGGCTCCCCTCTGTCCTATGTCTTCCTTCTCTGGACACTTAAAGGATATGTGCCCCAATTTGTTACACTTGTAACAACTATAGACATTTTCCCTGCCTCTTCCTTTACATCTACCCCTTTGGTAATGTCCTCTCTCTCTAGAGTTACTTCTTCTATCTTGGTGTTCATGATGGTGTGGATTGCGGGATCCTCCTCTTTGGGATGTAAACCTTCCTCGTCTAGTTGTGTACACTATTCCTTGGGTTGGGCCTCTACCCCTATTGAAGCTTTGCTTTCTCACTAACTTTTCTTCTGATCTCAAGGCACATTGGTATGCTTCCTCCATTGTCCTTGGTGATACCAAGATGATCTCATCCTGAATATCCATTCTTAAACCTTTGACATATCTAGTAGTCTTTTCTATGGATTCCTCTATATAGCCTACCCTTAGTTTTACTTTGTAGAACTCTTCAGTATACTCTCTTACAATCAATCATCTTTGCCTAAGGTTCTGCATCTGTCTATACAAGGTTAGCTGGTGTTCTTTTGGTAGGAACTTGGCTCTCATTTTTGCTACCATCCTATCCCAGTTCTTTATCAACGATCTATTCTTCCTTCTTCTTTCATCTTGCACACTATCCCACCATAAGGATGCATGTGCCTTCAACCTTGTCACTGCAAATCTAACCTTCTTGTTCTCCTCAATTTCATCATACAAAAAGTATTTGTCTAGCTCGTGTTGATGTATATGTAACTTCGGAATGTATTTCATTTATATATTTATTGTACTCCTATAGAGATGTATTATTCCTCTATACGGAAGTGTTGTCATTTGTATTGACAAGTGTCGCAAGTGTGTTAACTTGCCGATGGTTTATTAGACCACCTTGTAAGGGGTCGGCCCGATATAATGTAATATGAAGTTATTGTACCTAACTAGACAAGTCGGCCCCATAAGGTTATTGGGCAAACAGGACAAGTATAAATAGAGATTGGGCCAATCTCTATTTGGATCACTTCAGAACTCACACTTCCTTCACTCGAAAAGTGGCGCACATGTGAGGAGGAGGATCAGCTACTAATAGGAGTCTATCTCTTGTACTTTGGTTGTACTTTGGTTGTGCTATTGCTCTATCTATCTCTGAGGAAGTTGTGGGTTTTTCACCTTAGGGTTTTCCCCACGGAAACTCTGTGTGTCTATTGTCTCTCATGCTTTTTCTTCTTGTGATGATTGACATGCTTGTTATGATTGATATGCATTGATATACTGTACATGTTATTCTCTCAGTAAAGATCCTAGAGTATTGTGAATTAATGCTCAAAATTTAACATGGTATCAGAGCTAACCTGAGAAGAAGACATTGTGTAGTGACGAAAACTAGGGTTTCTTGCTTATTGGGTTTCTCTCAATAGATTTTGGAAAAGCAGTATAGTAGATTGACTCTACCCATCAAGGAGAATCTATCTGTCCAATCAGAATTTAATTTTGAGCATTTTCAGATTTGGCCCTAAAAATTAGGGTTTCCACAAAAATAGGAATTTCTTAAATCTGAAGACATAGCTGGAAGCTCCTTGGAAAAATCGAAGTTTAGAGCTTTGGATCGAGATTTTTGGCTGGGTAAATCTCCAGGAAACTCAAACCCTAATTCAGGGTCCTCCCTAGTGAACCCAGGAAGACTAAAAGGCATTTCTGAAGGGTGAAGCTTTGCAGATCTCAAATTCTGAATACACCAGGCTGACCAGTTCATCAAGGAGCATCTTTCTATCATTTTAGAAAGTGGAAATTCACATTTTGAATTTTTAGGGTTTCTCTTACAAACCCTAATCCGGGACCAGATCCAGTTTTTAGCAAATGAAGTGGTAAGACCTAAATCTTTTCTATTTCCATTTGAAGTACTCTTTAAGATGTCTCACCACACCAAGCTTGAGGATAAGCTTGAAGGGGCTGATAACTTCCGAGCCTAGAAGTATAGGATTGGGTTAATCCTAGAAGAAAATGACTTGGATACTTACATAAGGGAAGAGGTCCCTGTCCCAGAGGGAGAAGAGGCTAAAGCCCTCCACAAGAAGAACTTGGTCAATGCAAAGAGAATCATTATTGATTCTATCAAGGACCATCTCATCCCCCATGTGTCATCTCTGAAGACACACAAAGAGATGTTTGATTCCCTTTCCAAGCTATTTGAAGGGAAGAACATAAATCAGAAGATGACTCTGCGGAACCAATTGAAAGGGGTAAAGCTTCAGAATGGAGAATCCATTTAATCTTATTTTTCTAGAGTCTCTCAGATCAAGGAACAACTAGAAGTAGTGGATGAAATGGTCGAGAATGGTGAAGTTGTCATGACCACTCTGAATGGCCTACCCAGGTCATGGGATTCCTTTATCCAAGGAATTTGTGCAAGAAAGAAGTTGGTATCCTTCAACAGACTGCGAGAAGAATGCTCATAGGAAGAAGCAAGGATTGTGGCACGAGAAGAAGAGATGGGGAATGAAGATCAAGCTCTCACAGTTCACACCAAGGGAAGCAAGTTTAAGAGGGAGAAATCTCATAACAAGAAACATTCTCATCCTCATCACAAGAAGAAAGATCTATCTCATGTTCGATGTTACGAATGTAAAGAAATGGGACACTTTGCTTCAAATTTCCCCAAGAAGAAGAAAGACAACAACTTCAACAACAAGAAGAAGAATAACAAAAGAAGATATCATGCTCATGCTACTGAGGATAATGAACCTTCCAGGAAGAAAACTAGAGCAAAAAGTGATGATGATGACTCATCAAGCGAAGAAGAGTATCTTCTAATCTCTGCCCTCACAGGTACATGGTTAATTGACAGTGGGGCTTCCAAACACATGATTGGGTTTAAAGAATCTTTTGTAAACCTATCTGAACATGAATCACCCCATAAGGTGAAACTTGGGTATGATTATCAATACCCTATCAAAGGAAGTGGGGAAGCCTCCTACAACCTAGAATCTGGAAAGTTCTTAAAGATGAAAGATGTGTTATTTGTACCTGGACTCAAGAAGAACTTACTCTCCATATCTGCATTGGATGCAAAAGGCATGAGGGTTGCATTTGTAGATGGCCAAGTCCTAATGTGGCCAAAGGGTAAAACTATTGATGATGCAATGGTGATTGGAGAGCAAGAGGGAGGATTGTACAAATTGAAGGGACAACCTGAACATGCCATGGTACATGAATCCATGGAGCCAAGTGAACTATGGCATCAAATGCTTGCACATGTGCACTACAAAGCACTACCAATTGTAAGTAAAGTTGTAGAAGGTCTTCCTGAATTCAAGTCAAAGCATGAAGGTGTTTGCAAAGGATGTGCAAAAGGAAAGAACATTAAGAAGGCATTTCCAAGCAGTGAAAGCAAGGCGTAAGGAATTTTGGAAATTATCCACTCCGATATATGCAATCCAGTGTCATCCAGCTATCTGAGTGGGTATGTGCACTATGGTGCTTTCATTGATGATTTATCTAGGAAGACTTGGACTTATTTCTTGAAGAAAAAAGATGAAGTATTTGATAAGTTCAAGGAATTCAAGACCTTGATGGAAAATCAAACCGATAAGAAGATCGAGACTTTCATATCCGACAATAGTGGAGAATTCACTTCAGAAGACTTCAAGAAGCTATGCAATGATTCAAGGATTAAGAGGGAGTTGACCACTCCTTACAATCCACAACAGAAAGGAGTAGAAGAAGCTACTTCAAAGTTGGACTCCAGCAGCTCCTGCAAGGAAGCAAAGATTCAGAGGGAGTCCACCCAACAAACAAACAAAGATAAGTTTTTTGAATTGCCATTTCTTGTATATTCTAATTGTTTAATTAATGTTGCTCAATGATGTATATACTTATGTTCCTAGACTTAGGGTGTGTATTATGTATATTAGAATAATTGTATTAATGAACAATATACTACTAATATGCATGTGATGGGTAAGTGGCCTATGGCACTGTACAACATTCCATTTCTACTTATCTAGAATGAAACCTTTTTGCTGACATGTTGGGAGTTGTGCACACTCTTAACAATGTTCTGGTAGAGATTGGAAGGCATCTAGAAAGTTACAGGATATGGATAAATGTTGTATTGAAGTATTGGCTAAGATAATTGCATGACTGTATGACATATTTATTTATGTGTAAGAATTTGTTCTGAAAACTATGAAATGTTTCTAATCATGCAATTTAACTTGTTTTGTAGGAAAGATCATATACCATCACCTACAAAAAAAGGACTACAACATTTGTTCAGCAACAAAGTTATCTATTGAAGATATTGAAGTTCCTAGGATTCGGGAAGAATGCCATGATCGAGAAGTATCAGTTGATCATGAATAATGATGTTTGGGATGTGGTCCCAAGACCTAAAGGGAAGTCGGTTATGACTTCCAAATGGATCTATAAGATCAAGCATGCTGTAGATGATAGCATGGAGAAATACAAAACGAGGTTTGTAGCTCGTGGCTTCTCCCAGAAAAAGGGATTGAGTATGAAGAGACTTCTACACCTATAGCCAGGCACACTTCCATCAAATCAGTACTTGCTCTGGCTATAGTGATGAAATGGAAGATACACTAGATGGATGTCAAGACAGCTTTCTTGAATGGTGTAGTCGAAGAGGAAGTGTATGTGGAGCAGCCACTTGGTTTTAAGACACATGACGAGAAGTCATATGTGTGCATACTACAGAAATCCTTGTATGGATTGAAGCAAGCTCCCAGGACTTGGTATGGTAGGATGGACGGTTTCCTATCCAGTTTGGGCTTTACCAAGAATAAAGCAGATTCCAACCTTTATTAAAAGGCTGAGGAAGGCAATCCAGTGATACTACTTCTATATGTGGATGATCTGTTTGTAACAGGTAATGAAAGTTTGATTGTCGATACCAAGAGGAAGCTTGCAACCGAGTTCGAGATGAAGAACTTGGGGATGATGCACTATTTTCTAGGCATGGAGGTGTGGCAGACTGCAGATGGTATCTTTCTTAGAAAAGGGAAGTATGCAGTAGAGATCCTGAAGAGGTTCGGGTTGATGGACTACAAGACCATGGCCACATCTATGGCATTGAACCCGAAGCTTCTGTGTGATGCTTTGTCTGATCCAGTTGATGTCACTATGTATCGTCAAATGATTGGGTCCTTGATGTACCTGACGAACACTAGACCAGATATTTGCTTTGCGGTGAACACATTGAGCCAGTTCCTGACAGATCCCAGAGGTGTTCACTTGGTTGTTGTAAAGCATATTCTGAGGTACATGAAGGGTACAGTTGACTATGGGCTCAAGTATGATGCGAATCAAAAGTTTAACCTACAAGGTTATGTTGATTCAGATTGGGCAGGTAGTGCTGCAGATATGAAGAGAACATCTGGCTGCTACTTCAGTATGGGATCAGGTGTGATCTCCTTGTTTAGCAGGAAACAGTCATGCATAGCACTGATTACAGCTGAGGTAGAGTATGTTGCATCCTGTTCGGCTAGTTGTGAGGCAATATGGATTCGGAAGCTACTGTGAGAGTTATTTGATCTCTCGCTGGAAACTACTGGTATCTTTTGTGACAACCAGAGTTGTGTGAAGCAGTCTGAGAACCCGGTGTTCCATGACAGGTCGAAGCACATTGATATCAAATATCACTATATCAGGGATATGGTGCAGAGAGGAGTAGTGAAGCTCCTGTATATTGTGATGGATGAGCAGATTGCAGATGTGCTGATGAAGCCACTAGCTAGAGTGAATTTTGAGTACTTCAGAGAGAGGCTTGGCGTTCTTCAGATTGATGACACTTCAAGGAAGAAGTGATGGACACATTTTCTGAAGCCATTCCAAGCATGGTGGAAGGAGGATCCTTCACATGGCTATGGATGTAAGCATTGGATGATGAGCATTAGGATGATGTTCTAGTTTCTGCTCTATATAATCAGTTGGATCATTTATATGTATGTATGTACGCATCATGTTGGATGCTGGATATGATCAGTTGGATCATTTATATGTATGTATGTACGCATCATGTTGGATGTTGGATATGATCAGGTAGATCATGTATTTGTATATGTGTCAGGTGGATACTTGTATGATCAGGTAGATCATGTATTTGTATATGTATCAGGTGGATACTTGTATGATCAAGTATATCATTTATTTGTATATGTATCAGGTGGATACTTGTATGATCAGGTAGATCATGTACTTATGTATGTATCAAGTGGATGCATTATGTATATCAGATGGATGCATTTGTATGATCAAGTAGATCATGTATGATGATATGTATCAGGTAGTTACTTTGTGTGTTAGATGGATATACTGTTTGATCAGGATGATCACAGATGATGAGCTTCAGGATGTTGCTCCAAATGATATGCATCAGGCTAATGCTATGATGATGATCAGGATGATCACAGATGATGAGCTTCAGGATGTTGCTCCAAATGATACGCATCAGGTTGATGGTATGATGATGATCAGGTTGATCATGTGATGATGTACATCAAGATGATGTATGGTGAGTATCGGTTTGATACTCTATGGTCGTGGACAGATTGTGCAGGCAGCATAGAAAAGACCCTTTAAAAACTGGATAGGTAGAGCGGTGTGCTCGTAACATCCTGGGTTGCTCTATCGAGATTCGGACAATTAGAGCGGTGTGCTCGTAACATCCTGGGATGCTCTGAGTAGGTTTTGCTACAGTTTCGCATAGAAAAGATCCTTTAAAATCCGGACAGGTAGAGCAGTGTGCTCGTAACATCCTGGGATGCTCTATCGAGATCCAGACAGGTAGAGTGGTGTGCTCGTAACATCCTGGGATGCTTTGAGTAGGTTTTGCGAAAGTTCACATAGAAAAGATCCTTTAAAATCCAGACAGGTAGAGCAGTGTGCTCGTAACAGCCTGGGATGCTCTATCGAGATCCAGACAGGTAGAGCGGTTTGCTCGTAACATCTTGGGATGCTCTGTAGGTTTTTTGAAGGTCAACATGTAAAAGATCCTGGGAGATCCGATAGGTTGAGCAGTGTGCTTGTAATCAATCCTGGGATGCTCTTTCAAGGTTTTGTTGATGCACGTAATCAGTCCTAAGTATTCCACAGTATGGCCAGTAGTGATGAAGACCTACAAGTGGTGGGCCTACATCCAGTATGAAAAAGGAATGGCTTTGTAGAAATTCCTATGACGAGTAGATTCAGAGATTGATCGAGATAGCAGCAGCAATGACGATGACAATGATTCGAGGATGATGATTCGCTGATGATGATCCAGAGAAGAAGACTTGGGCTAGATGATATGTGTCGAGAAATACCTTCCTAGTTAAGAGGGAGTGTTGATGTATATGTAACTTCGGAATGTATTTCATTTATATATTTATTGTACTCCTATAGAGATGTATTATTCCTCTATACGGAAGTGTCATCATTTGTATTGACAAGTGTCGCAAGTGTGTTAACTTGCCAATGGGTTATTAGACCGCCTTGTAAGGGGTCGGCCCGATATAATATAATATGAAGTTATTGTACCTAGCTAGACAAGTCGGCCCCATAAGGTTATTAGGAAAACAGGACAAGTATAAATAGAGATCGGGAGATCTCTATTTGGATCACTTCAGAACTCACACTTCCTTCACTCGGAAAGTGGCGCACATGTGAGGAGGAGGATCAGCTGCTAAGAGGAGTCTATCTCTTGTACTTTGGTTGTACTTTGGTTGTGTTATTGCTCTATCTATCTCTGAGGAATTTGTGGGGTTTTTCACCTTGGGGTTTTCCCCACAAAAACTCTGTGTGTCTATTGTCTCTCATGCTTTTGCTTCTTGTGATGATTGATATGCATTGATATACCGTACATGTTATTCTCTCAATAAAGATCCTAGATTATTGTCAATTAATGCTAAAAATTTAACAGCTCGTTGATCCAGTCAATGAGATGTTCAGCAGTGAGACTTCCTTCATAGGTAGGCAACTTAGGTTTTGGCCTCGAAGTGGCTCTAAGAATTGACCGAAAGTATCTTAGTTCCGGTGTATCTCGCATGGGTGATGCTTCTTCTCCCTGTTCTTCTTCTTCAGGATCACTCACGTCTCCTGCCTCTGGATCTCTTCATCGACCCATCTCCATAGCTTCCATACTTGTTCGCATTTCTCTCATTTCCTCCATGACTTTAGCGTTCGTTTCCAATCGTCCTCTGCCATTCATTCTTTCTCCTCTCATGTGTATAGCCATGTCTCTCTTCCGTTGCGTCACACAACAATATTGCTCTGATACCAAAACTGATGGGGGCCTGGGTCGACTGCAGCCAACTCAACCCTCACACTTCCAGGATATAGGGTGATTCGCTGGAATCGATCCCTAACTTGGCTGGAAACCAGCCTAGCCCTTCTTCCACGTGGCCCTTACCTTCAACACAAGCACTTTGCAATGTTCTGGGGTCTCCTTCCTTCAAAAATAACCTTCCGCAATATTCTTGCGGGACCACCTTCCTTCCGTAACCACGGCGTTGTTCTGCAAATGCCTTCCACAGTCGTCTTCTCTGCAACTGTCTTTCCACACTTGCTGGTTGAGGGTTTCGGGGTGCACTCCTTGTGCTTTCCGTAAAATGCTTCCACAATTTTCCTTCCGCAATATCCTTTCTGCACTTGCGGATTGTGGATTACGGGGTGTTCTCCCAACTTTCTCGAAAATTCCTTCCGTAAAGACCCTCCACAACGCCTCACTGCTAATCTCCATGCTTCTCCCTTTTGCAGGACATTGTCTCCACCATTGATCCTTTGCGGATCTGATCACGACCGGTTATCTAGGATCAAGGTGGGATTCTTCACTTAGGCTTGTGGAAAGGTCAATTTTCGCGTCCCTTCACTTCGGGTGACCTTTCCCCGTCGTCGATCTTCACCTTGGATTCTATCTGAGCCATCCAACTTCAACTCACTGGTTCTACTCTATGGATCTGCGATTTCTCGGCTGATTGATCATGGAAACGATCAAACCAGCTCGACCCTTGTCTAGATATTAGGGAAAACTAAACACAAACAAGAATTAGACTTAAACAACTTAATGGTGATCAGTCTGCAAATGTTTAGGGTGTTCTTCACTGCTCACAGGAATCATATGAACGCAAAACAGAGATTCATTCACAAAGAAATTAGGTCACAAATGCACACAGCTTTACTTGACAGAAACTCAAAACGTTCTTAATTCAAATGCACAAAAATATTTCTCAAACACACATAACTTCTAAATTCATTCACATATAAGCATAAAAACTACATTCCATACAGAATGACCAACACACACCTAGCCGACCAACCCTTATCTTATTCAACTCTGCCCTACTTATGCATTCGGCCCTCTAACAGAATCACCGAATCACTCAACAACCTAACAACTTGACACCCTCCATGACGGTGGGTCTTCATCATTACTCAGCTGACTTTCCTAATCTGACTTGATCTCCACATAGGGAGTATCAACTCGCCACTATGTCATATCTTACCAAAAATAGACAACGCATCAAATGGTTACATATCCTACGATCTCAAATCATCACAAAACAGATCATACTGTCCACATCATAATAGCTTGCCTCCATACTAGCCACAACATGTGACCACGCAATCACATCACTAACTCAGTATCAATGCTCCTGCATCACCTTTTCCAGTTCCTAGTTGACCATGGGAATCTATTTCTATGGACTACTTGACAGGATATCCTACTACCAAACATCAGCATGACGTGATCTTAGTAAGAGTCGACAGATTTTCCAAGATGGCCATTCTCATTCCATGCAAGAAGACAATGACAGCACAGCAAAACACTCAACTCATCTTCGCACATGTTTGGAAACAATTTGGTTTACCAACGACCATTATTTCCGACAAAGATTCTCGATTTGTCAGCATATTTTGGAAGACTCTTTGGTAGCAGCTAGACACAAGAATCTCATTTTCAACATTTTTCCATCCTCAGACAGACAGACAAATGGAAGTTGTTAATCGCTTGGTCATACAATTGCTTCGCATGTACAACCACAAGCATCGACGAACATGGGATGAAAGTATTCCATACATACAGCACAACTACATTCGTGCTCAGCACAGCTCTATGGCCAAGAGTCCATTTGAAATCTGTTACGAATTTCAACCCTCAGCGCCTATTGACTTGTTCATCTCCTCGACACAGCCGAACTCCGACACCGGCTACAACCAGCGAGAAGTTGACAAAGCATTGAAGTTTCAAGAACATATTTGCGAGATCCAATGACAAGCATAGGACATGTTGCAATGAGCAAACGTGTAAGCTAAGGCCCGAAACGATAAGCAGCGTATCCCTCATTCATTCCAAATTGGGGATAAGGTCTAGTTACATCTTAAGAAGGAGCACTTCATTGGTCCATACAAGAAGCTCAAACCTTTGCGATATGGTCCATACAGTATTCTTCAGTAGATTGGCAAAAATGATTTCCATCTTGACATTCCTGTATGCTTGGGTCTTCATCCAGTATTCAATGTGGATCTAATTCGACCATAGCATGCACCAATGTTGGAACATAACGACTTACAGACGTCGATATGTAGCATCGACCTACGACTTGAGACTTGCGACTGTCGAACTTCGACAGACTGTATCTAAGTCTTCCAGTCGATTGTAACGGTTGAACTGTCGAACCGTTATAACTTCTTTGTAACTGAACGTAATGGGAAAGCACCCAAGCGTCTCAGCACTCTTTATATAAGCATGTAAACTATTGTAATATACATCTTATCAATCTGGATCTTTACATCCAGTAATAGAGAAATCAATTCGCATTCCTGCATATTGTCTATATGTATTTATGATTATCTGTGTAGTGTATTTCTGCTTGCTTATCTTCTTTCTTATGCTTCTGCCATAACAAAGCCGACTCATTCAGTCGAACTGTTGTCCCCCTCGTGCTTCCTGGCGTCGAGTGGATCAGTGCACCTCTCTACTAACTGCAATCTTTCACCTTTAGGAACACATAGCTTGTCTAGCTTGTAGAGTAACCCATTTTGGAGATCATAGTCATCCTTATTGTCACCTTCTTCTACATGAAATTGGCCTTGTATTTGTTGAAACACCTCCTTGAATTCTTCATCTTCTATGTATCCCTCTTTCTATGCATCATGGGTTAAAGGTTCCATGTGCATAAGAGTCCCCAAAGCTGTAATCTTGGATATGGGTGGAATTGACTGCGTGTCTGCCAAATTATTAGTGTTTCCCTTCTTATGCTTGATGACTAGATGAAATTGTTTCAAAAACCCACCCACTTGTAATGTTTTGTTTACTGTAGCTCACTCTGGGCTTGCAAATACTATAGTGGTTGGTGATCTGTGTAGAGAATTGTTTCCTTTCCCATCAAATAATGCGTCCACTTCCTAACATCTTGAAGGAGGGAATAGATTTCCTTATCATAGGTAGGGTAGTTCAATACTCCCCCATGAATCATTTTAGAATGATAGCATATCAAATTACCTCGTTGCATCAAAATTTCTCACATGGCATGCCCTCTTCCATAGGTCTCCACTTCAAAAGGATTATGCAAGATAGGCAATACAAGAACTGGTGCTTGACTAGTATTTTGTTTTAGCTCATCCAAATATTTCCATTGATTCTTTTCCCATTGGAAACTCTTACCGCTCGATGTTATGGCGTGGAGTGGTGCAACTACCATTGAACAAGAACCGATAAAATTTTGTAGGTACTGTTATCACTAAAAGATTAGCCTTGACTACACAAGGAGCATGGCCAGTGAATCTTAACAGTATGTAAAGGATAGGAATGATAGTTGTAAACAAGGTAGAAACAGGACAGAGATCAGGATATAATACCGGACATGGCTACAACAAATATACATATGTAATAAACTCTAATAGAAAGAGTACGAAAACGAATTTATTAAAAGATATGAGTTATTCTGTTCAAATATCCAAGAACATACAGCTAAAACATAAGAATTCAGGTATAGATGAATAGGACCATACACAGAATAAAATTATGAACAACATGCAGTATTTATCAAAATAAGTTCAGTTCGATTACAATCATATCAAAGCATTCTTTCATATTAAGGGAATCAAAATAAATACATGCCTGCCTGCAACCAATAGTAGCAATCTGTTCTAACCCTGCCTCAGCCCTCTCGGCAGGAACTCTCTCGTTTATCAAAATGGTTTACAATTTATAAGAGTAGATAATCCTATAAAGCTACTCTAGATCAATTTTCCTAGGATCTTATCATACCAAAAATAAAATTTAAAAGACAAATGTAACAAGTTTGAAAACAATTATGAAATGACAAGTATTCAGTATTACTCCTAATTCAAATTGACTTGTGAGATTATATTCGCATAGCTATCTCAGCTAGTGCTACGAGGATATCTAGATCATGAGCTCTGGCAGTGGATTCAAACATTTGGCACCCTCAATTACCCTGTCATCAAATTCTATGTGAAATAGAATTGCAGCCTCTGAGTGTCCTCGTGGCATTTTATGATGACTTTTATATAAAACTCTTCCTCTGCAATTGCCAATGTTGCTTCTTTTAAGGACTTAATCTCTCCTTCTATATCACGAGCCAAATTATACACATGCTGCAGTCAGTTTTAAAGGACATCAATTGTCTTTTCCTTTTCATCAAGTATGGCCATATACCATTTGCTCAGAGAAATTGTTCTTCAAGGACTGCATTGAAAATGTGGCATCCTGGACTTTGATATAGGCTTTGCCGATTTAGTATAAGATGAAACCGAATGTGACCTTGGATGAGAAGACAATGAGTGCGATATTGAATACTTTGAGCCCGACCAAGGTGAACAAAATATAAATAGGAACTAGCCAAAAGAGAAGGTGATCTGAAAAAACTCGATCTTCAACAAGTAGACTGAGTCCTTAAAATTTGATTGATCTGAAAAAATTCAATTTTGAGCAAGTAGACTTAGTTCTTAAAATCTGAGATAAATGATGCTATATTTTCCTCACTGTAGAAAGGTTGAAATTGTTCTCTACTCCGAGGTATATATCATCATTCAGAACCTCAACGGCTGTCATCCAATTTGCAATATAATAATGAGCCCTCTCTTTTCAACATTTGCAAGCTTGTCCCTTGACACCTATTGTGTATGAGACTGCATTCCACATGCAATCAGTGAACATATTTGTAGTTCCATATATCCACAATGATTTTATTCTTAGTCAAGACTTTGGCATTAAATCCCCCATTTTTCCAAATTTTAAAACCATTACAAATAATAATTTTGTTGGAGTGGATCTGGTGACAACATATGGCTCTGGCTGGGGATGGCATGCTCCCTATGAGCTGCGAAGAACTTGACTTGTTCCTTATCCATTGGGAAATGGAGTCTTTATCTCAAATCTCTGCAACTTATTCAAATATAAACACATACTTCTGAAATGACAAAATGTTGTTTCTAATGAAATGGGCTTATTTATGTACACTATCTACACTAACCAAATCTGCAACTTGGTCAAGCAAAATCATGCTTCCAGTGAAGCCATACAAGTATCTGAATAACTCTTGATCTGTTTATTAGCAAGATGAAGACTAGAACAAAAATCAACACCTGTCTGTAAGTTTGATTTTCAGACTTATCATAAAATGAGTACTGGAACTTTGAATCGATGAATTCTTCCATATAAATAGAAACTAGATCATGAAAAGTAGAAGAAGTGACATTATGATAGTAAAAGGTTACCTCTTTCTGTTGTAGAAGATGAACAAGTTGCTTTCCTAATTCTTGTTCATGGGTGTCACATATAATGTCATAGCTGAAAGCTTCAATAGGTGTTGACTGAGAAAACTGCTCTTTTAAATCATATGGGTACTCGTCATAAACAAGATGATCTTCCTCTTTTGTGCTTCCATAAGATGCATAACTTAAATACACTGGCTTTGGCTGTTCATAGCTTATGAACTGAATGTTTTCACGAATATGTTGGTCAGATGCTGTCACCATAGAGACATCGGGCTCAAGATCATCATCAAGTATATTCATCATAAAGTGGAACATCATGTTTAAACCCTAATGGGGAGGATGAATGTTTCTACATATTATTATCAGCAATATGACCTTCAAAAAGATTCAGAACAGCTCCTGTATCATAATCATCACTAAGAACATCCAGATAGGTACCAATTGCATTTAAAGTATTACTATTATCAACTTCAATATCATATTTTTGAAAAATCTCCTGCTGTGAAACCAAATTGGGAAAGATACATCTGACAACAAATCCTCTTTTTCTTTGTTAGCCTTATCATCCTCCTCATCATATACATGAGAACCTTCATAAATCTTTTGAATAGCAAATTCATCTTGAAAATGAGTAAAATCTTTTTGAGATTGATTAAATTCAAATCCTTCTTCACAGATCCTTTAACTACAAGGATGATCTTCATCATAACAATGATGTCCATCATTAAAATCATATTCTTCACAACGATTTTCAAATAAAAACTCATCTGAAAAGTACCTTTTACAATGCTCATGGAATACTGTGTGGAAATCCTTCAACGATGAAATGCTAGAAGGAGGTAATGAGAAACACCATTCACGTGCATCACCATCCAATGAATACATAAACATCTTCATGTTGTAGATCTAGCATATCCATGCACTCATGATACTTAATGAGGTGATGTGCAGGAATGTCTTCTTTCTTTTCTCTGAAGATAGGCAGAAAATATCCCCATTCTGACATATTTGGTACTAGATGTGGGAAATCAGTAACTGCAGAAAATTCAAGAGGTGCAAACCTCCGAGCCACAATGGCCGCCATTCGATCATTTGATGGCATTATGGATCCTCAAACAGTGGAGTCACCTCTGGATTCTTTGGAGTCTCCCGGTGAATAAATATGCAGTCATATAAATGTCCACTCCTTGTTCACCGTCAAGAAGAGGATATAATCAATATCAAACCCCGGGGAAGATAACTTCGTCTCTCCATCCCCGGCAACGGCACCAGAAGATGTTATCACAAAAATATGCACCTTGACTGCATAAGGAGATTGGCTAGTGAATCTTAACAGTATGTAAAGGATAGGAATGATACTTGTAAACAAGGTAGAAACGGGACAGAGATCAGGATATAATACCAGACATGGCTGCAGCAAATATACATATGAAATATACTCTAATAGAAAGAGTACGATCATGAATTTATAAAAAGATATGAGTTATTATGTTCAAATCTCCAAGAACATACAGCTGAAACATAAGAATTCTAGTACAAATGAATAGGACCATACACAGAACAATATTATGAACAACATGCAGTATTTATCAAAATATTCTCATTTCGATTACAATCATATCAAAGCATTCTTTCATATTAAGGGAATCAAAATAAATACATGCCTGCCTGCAACCAACAGTAGCAGTCTATTCTAACCCTGCCTCAGCCCTCTTGGCTAGAACTCTCTCTCGTTTATCAAAATGCTTTACAATTTAAAAGAGTAGATAATCCTAGAAAGCTACTCTAGATCCATTTTCCTAGGATCTTATCATACCAAAAATAGAATTTAAAAAGACAAATGTAACAAGTTTGAAAACAATTCTGAAATGACAAGTATTCAGTATTACTCCTAATTCAAATTGACTTGTGAGATTATATTCGCATAGTTGTCTCAGCTAGTGCTACGAGGCTATCTATATCATGAGCTCTGGCAGTGGATTCGAACATTTGGCACCCTCAATTACCTTGTCATCAAATTCTGTGTGAAATAGAATTGCGGCCTCTGAGTGTCCTCATGGCATTTTATGATGACTTTTATATAAAACTCTGCCTCTGTAAACTCTTTTAAGGACTTAATCTCTCCTTCTATATCACGAGCCAAATTATACAAATGTTGCAGTTAGTTTTAAAGGACATCAATTGTCTTTTCCTTTTCAGCAAGTATGGCCATATATCATTTGCTCAGAGAAATTGTTCTTCAAGGACTGCGTTGAAAACATGGCATCCTAGACTTTGATATAGGCTTTGTCGATTTAGTATAAGATGAAACCGAATGTGACCTTGGATGAGAAGACAATGAGTGCGATCTTGAATACTTTGAGCCCAACCAAGGTGAACAAAATATAAATAGGAACTAGACAAAAGAGAAGGTGATCTGAAAAAACTCGATTTTGAGCAAGTAGACTGAGTCCTTAAAATCTGAGATAAATGATGATATATTTTCCTCACTGTAGAAAGGTTGAAATTGTTCTCCGCTCTGAGGTATATATCATCATTCAAAACCTCAAGGGCTATCATCCAATTTGCAATATAATAATGAGCTCTCTCTTTTCAACATTTGCAAGCTCGACCCTTGACACCTATTGTGTATGAGACTGTATTCCACATGCAATCGGTGAACATATTTGTAGTTCCATATATCCATAATGATTTTATTCTTAGTTGAGACTTTGGCATTAAATCCCCCATTTTTCCAAATTTTAAAACCATTACAAATAATAATTTTGCTTGAGTGGATCTGGTGACAACATCTGGCTTTGGCTGGGGATGGCATTCTCCCTGCGAGCTGCCAAGAACTTGAACTGTGCCTTATCCATTGGGAAATGGAGTCTTTATCTCAAATCTCTACAACGTATTCAAATATAAACACATATTTTTGAAATGACAAAATGTTGTTGCTAATGAAACGGGCTTATTTATGTTCACTATCTACGCTAACCAAATCTGCAACTTGGTCAAGTAAAATCATGCTTCCAATGACGCCATACAAGTATCTGAATAACTCCTGATCTATGTATTAGCAAGATTAAGACTACAACAAAAATCAACACCTGTCTGTAAGTTTGATTTTCAGACTTATCATAAAATGAGTACTGGAACTTTGAATCAATGAATTCCTCCATATAAATAGAAACTGGATCATGAAAAGCAGAAGAAGTGACATTATGACAATAAAGTGTTACCTCTTTATGTTGTAGAAGATGAACAAGATGCTTTCCTATTTCCTGTTCATAGGTGTCACATATAATGTCATAGTTGAAAGCTTCAATAGGTGCTGACTGAGAAAACGGCTCTTTTAAATCATATGGGTACTCATCATAAACAAGATGATCTTCCTCTTCTGTGCCTCCATAAGATGCATAACTTTCACACACTGGCTTTGGCTATTCATAGATGATGAACTGAATGTTTTCACGAATGTGCTGGTCAGATGCTATCACCATAGAGACATCGGGTTCAATATCATCATCAATATATTCATCATAAAGTGGAACAGCATGTTTAAACCCTAATGGGGAGGATGAATAATTCTACATATTATTATCAGCAATATGACCTTCAAAAAGATTCGGAACAGCTCCTGTATCATAATCATCACTAATAACATCCAGATAGGTACCAAATACAGTTAAAGTATTACCATTATCAACTTCAATATCATATTTTTGAAAAATATCCTGTTGTGAAACAGAATTGGGGAAAGATACAACTGACACCAAATCCTCTTTTTCTTCGTTAGCCTTATCATCCTCCTCATCATATACATGAGAACCTTCATAAATCTTTTGAAGAACAAATTCATCTTGAAAATGAGTACAGTCTTTTTAAGACTGATTAAATTCAAATCCCTCTTCATAGATCCTTTCACTACAAGGCTGATCTTCATCATAACAATGATGTCCATCATTAAAATCATATTCTTCACAACAATTTTCAAATAAAAACTCATTTGAAAAGTACCTTTTACAATGCTCATGGAATACTGTGTGGAAATCCTTCAACTATGCAATACTAGAAGGAGGTAATGAGAAATACCATTCACGTGCATCACCATCCAATGAATACATAAACATCTTCATGAGGTAGATCTAGCAGATCCATGCACTCATGAAACTTAATGAGGTGGGTGCAGGAATGTCTTCTTTCTTTTCTCTGAAGATAGGTAGAAAATCTCCCCATTCTGACATATTCGGTGCTGGATGTGGGAAATCAGTAACTCCAGAAAAGTTAAGAGGTGAAAACCTCCGAGCCACAATGGCCACCATTCGATCATTTGATGGAATTCTGGATCCTCAAATAGTGGAGTCACCTCTGGATTCTTTGGATTCGCCCAGTGAATAAATATGCAGTCATAGAAATGTCCACTCCTTGTTCACCATCAAGAAGAGGATCTAATCAATATCAAACCCCGGGGAAGATAACTTCATTTCTCCATCCCCGGCAATGGCACCATAAGATGTTATCACTAAAAGATGCACCTTGATTGCATAAGGATCATGGCTAGTGAATCTTAATAGTATGTAAAGGATAGGACTGATAGTTGTAAACAAGGTAGAAACAAGACAGAAATCAAGATATAATACCGGACATGGCTGCAGCAAATAACATATGTAATATACTCTAATAGAAAGAGCACGATCACGAATTTATGAAAAGACATGAGTTATTTTGTTCAAATCTCCAAGAACATACAGCTGAAACATAAGAATTCTAGTACAGATGAATAGGACCATACACAGAACAAAATTATGAACAACATGCAGTATTTATCAAAATAAGCTCATTTTTATTACAATCATATCAAAGCATTCTTTCATGTTAAGGGAATCAAAATAAATGCCTGCCTGCCTGCAACAAACAGTAGCAGTCTGTTCTAACCCTGCCTCAGCCCTCTTGGATGGAACTCTCTCTCATTTATAAAAATGATTTACAATTTATAAGAGTAGATAATCCTAGAAAGCTACTCTAGATCCATTTCCTAGGATCTTATCATATCAAGAATAGAATTTAAAAGACAAATGTAACAAGTTTGAAAACAATTCTGAAATGAAAAGTATTCAGTATTACTCCTAATTCAAATTGACTTGTGAGATTATATTCGCAAATTTGTCTCAGCTAGTGCTACGAGGCTATCTAGATCATGAGCTCTGGCAGTGGATTCAAACATTTGGCACCCTCAATTACCTTGTCATCAAATTCTGTGTGAAATAGAATTGCAACCTATGAGTGTCCTCGTGGCATTTTATGATTACTTTTATATAAAAATCTGCCTATGTAATTGCATATGTTGCCTCTTTTAAGGACTTAATCTCTCCTTCTGTATCACGAGCCAAATTATACACATGCTGCAGTCGGTTTTAAAGGACATCAATTGTCTTTTCCTTTTCAGCAAGTATAGCCATATATCATTTGCTCAGAGAAATTGTTCTTCAAGGACTGCGTCGAAAACATGGCATCCTGGACTTTGATACAAGCTTTGTCGATTTAGTATAAGATGAAACCGAATGTGACCTTGGATGAGAAGACAATGAGTGTGATCTTGAATACTTTGAGCCCGACCAAGGTGAACAGAATATAAATAGGAACTAGCCAAAAGAGAAGGTGATCTGAAAAAACTCGATTTTGAGCAAGTAGACTGAGTCCTTAAAATCTGAGTGATCTAAAAAACTCGATTTTGAGCAAGTAGACTGAGTCCTTAAAATATGAGTGATCTGAAAAAACTCGATTTTGAGCAAGTAGACTGAGTCCTTAAAATCTGATATAAATGATGCTATGTTTTCCTCACTGTAGAAAGGTTGAAATTGTTCTCTGCTCCGAGGTATATATCATCATTCAGAACCTCAAGGGTGTCATCCAATTTGCAATATAATAATGAGCCCTCCCTTTTCAACATTTGCAAGCTCGGCCCTTGACACCTATTGTGTATGAGATTGTATTCCACATGCAATCAGTGAACATATTTGTAGTTCCATATATCCACAATGATTTTATTCTTAGTCGAGACTTTGGCATTAAATCCCCCATTTTTCCAAATTTTAAAACCATTACAAATAATAATTTTGTTGGAGTGGATCTGGTGACAACATCTGGCTCTGGCTAGGGATAGTATTCTCCCTGCGAGCTGCCAAGAACTTGACCTGTGCCTTATCCATTGGGAAATGGAGTCTTTATCTCAAATCTCTGCAACTTATTCAAATATAAACACATACTTCTGAAATGACAAAATGATGCTGCTAATGAAATGAGCTTATTTATGTACACTATCTACACTAACCAAATCTGCAACTTGGTCAAGTAAAATCATGCTTCCATTGAATCCATACAAGTATCTGAATAACTCTTGATTTGTGTATTAGCAAGATGAAGACTAGAACAAAAATCAACACCTGTCTATAAGTTTGATTTTCAGACTTATCATAAAATGAGTACTGGAACTTTGAATCGATGAATTCCTCCATATAAATAGAAAATGGATCATGAAAAGCAGAAGAAGTGACATTATGACAAAAAAAGGTTACCTCTTTCTGTTGTAGAAGATGAACAAGATGCTTTCCTATTTCCTGTTCATGGGTGTCACATATAATGTCATAGTTGAAAGCTTCAATAGGTGTTGGCTAAGAAAACTGCTCTTTTAAATCATATGGGTACTCATCATAAACAAGATGATCTTCCTCTTATGTGCTTCCATAAGATGCATAACTTTCATACACCGGCTCTAGTTGTTCATAGCTAATGAACTAAATGTTTTCACGAATCTGCTGGTCAGATGTTGTCACCATAGAGATAGCGGGCTCAAGATCATCATCAATATATTCATCATAAAGTGGAACAGCATGTTTAAACCATAATGGGGAGGATGAATATTTCTGCATATTATTATCATCAATATGACCTTAAAAAGGTTCGGAACAGTTCTTGTATCGTAATCATCACTAACAACGTCCAAATAGGTACCAAATGCATTTAAAGTATTACCATTATCAACTTCAATATCATATTTTTGAAAAATATCCTGCTGTGAAACAAAATTGGGGAAAGATACAGGTGACAACAAATCCTCTTTTTCTTCGTTAGACTTATCATCCTCTTCATCATATACATGAGAACCTTCATAAATCTTTTGAACAGCAAATTCATCTTGAAAATGAGTACAATCTTTTTGAGACTGATTAAATTCAAATCCCTCTTCACAGATACTTTCACTACAAGGTTGATCTTCATCATAACAATGATATCCATCATTAAAATCATATTCTTCACAGTAATTTCAAATAAAAACTCATATGAAAAGTACCTTTTACAATGCTCATGGAATACTGTGTGGAAATCCTTCAACGATGAAATGCTATAAGGAGGTAATGAGAAATGCCATTCACGTGTATCACCATTCAATCAATAGATAATCATCTTCATGCTATAGATCTAGTAGATCCATGCACTCATGAAACTTAATGAGGTGATGTGCAGGAATGTCTTCTTTCTTTTCTCTGAAGATAGGCAGAAAATATCCCCATTCTGACATATTTGGTACTGGATGTGGGAAATCAGTAACTCCAGAAAATTCAAGAGGTGCAAACCTCCGAGCCACAATGGCCTCCATTCGATCATTTGATGGCATTCTGGATCCTCAAACAGTGGATTCACCTCTGGATTCTTTGGACTCGCCCGGTGAAGAAATATCCAGTCATATAAATGTCCACTCCTTGTTCACCGTCAAGAAGAGGATCTAATCAATATCAAACCCCGGGGAAGATAACTTCATTTCTCCGTCCCCGGCAACGGCGCCAAAAGATGTTATCACTAAAAGATGCACCTTGAATGCATAAGGAGCATGGCTAGTGAATCTTAATAGTATGTAAAGGATAGGAATGATAGTTGTAAACAAGGTAGAAACGAGACAGAGATCAGGATATAATACTGGACATGGCTGCAGCAAATATACATATGTAATATACTCTAATAGAAAGAGTACGATCACGAATTTATAAAAAGATATGAGTTGTTCTGTTCAAATATCCAAGAAAATACAGCTGAAACATAAGAATTCGGGTACAGATGAATAGGACCATACACAGAACAAAATTATGAACAACATGTAGTATTTATCAAAATAAGCTCATTTCAGTTACAATCATATCAAAGCATTCTTTCATATTAAGGGAATCAAAATAAATACATGCATGCCTACAACCAACAGTAGCAGTCTGTTCTAACCCTACCTCAGCCCTCTCGGTTGGAACTCTCTCTCGTTTATCAAAATGATTTACAATTTATAAGAATAGATAATCCTAGAAAGCTACTCTAGATCCATTTTCCTAGGATCTTATCATACCAAAAATAGAATTTAAAAGACAAATGTAACAAGTTTGAAAACAATTATGAAATGACAACTATTCAGTATTACTCCTAAATCAAATTGACTTGTGAGATTATATTCGCATAGATGTCTCAGCTAGTGCTGCGAGGCTATCTAGATCATGAGCTCTGGCAGTGGATCCAAACATTTGGAACCCTCAATTACCCTGTCATCAAATTCTCTATGAAATAGAATTGCAGCCTCTGAGTGTCCTCATGAAATTTTATGATGAATTTTATATAAAACTATGCCTCTGTAATTTCCAATGTTGCCTCTTTTAAGGACTTAATGTCTCCTTCTATATCACGAGCCAAATTATACACATGATGTAGTCGGTTTTAAAGGATATCAATTGTCCTTTCCTTTTTCAGCAAGTATGGCCATATATCATTTGCTCAGAGAAATTGTTCTTCAAGTACAATGTTGAAAACGTGGCATCATGGACTTCGATACAGGCCTTGCCGATTTGGTATAAGATGAAACCGAATGTGACCTTGGATGAGAAGATAATGAGTGCGATCTTGAATACTTTGAGCCCGACCAAGGTGAACAAAATATAAATAGGAACTAGCCAAAAGAGAAGGTGATCTGAAAAAACTCGATTTTGAGAAAGTAGACTAAGTCCTTAAAATCTGAGTGATCTGAAAAAACTCGATTTTGAGCAAGTAGAATGAGGCCTTAAAATCTGAGATAAATGATGCTATATTTTCCTCACCGTAGAAAGGTTGAAATTGTTCTCTGCTCCGAGGTATATATCATCATTCAGAACCTCAACTGTTGTCATCCAATTTGCAATATAATCATGAGCCCTCTCTTTTAAACATTTGCAAGCTCGGCTCTTGAAACCTATTGTGTATGAGACTGTATTCCACATGCAATCGGTGAACATATTTGTAGTTCCATATATCCACAATGATTTTATTCTTAGTCGAGACTTTGGCATTAAATCCCCCATTTTTCCAAATTTTAAAACCATTACAAATAATAATTTTGCTGCAGTGGATCTAGTGACAACATCTGGCTTTGGTTGGGGATGGCATGCTCCTCCGAGCTGCAAAGAACATGACTTGTGCCTTATCCATTGGGAAATGTAGTCTTTATCTCAAATCTCTGCAACTTATTCAAATATAAACACATACTTCTGAAATGAAAAAATGTTACTGCTAATGAAACGGGATTATTTATGTACACTATCTACACTAACCAAATCTGCAACTTGGTCAAGTAAAATCATGCTTCCAGTGAAGCCATACAGGTATCTGAATAACTCTTGATTTGTGTATTAGCAAGATGAAGACTAGAACAAAAATCAACACCTTTCTATAAGTTTGATTTTCAGACTTATCATAAAATGAGTATTGGAACTTTGAATCGATGAATTCCTCCATATAAATACCGAATCATGAAAAGCAGAAGAAGTGACATTATGACAATAAAAGGTTACCTCTTTCTGTTGTAGAAGATGAACAAGATGCTTTCCTATTTCCTGTTCATGGGTGTCACATATAATGTCATAGCTGAAAGGTTCAATAGGTGCTGACTGAGAAAACTACTCTTTTAAATCATATGGGTACTCATCATAAACAATATGATCTTCCTCTTCTGTGCTTCCATAAGATGCATAACTGTCATACATTGGCTCTAGTTGTTCATAGCTAATGAACTGAATGTTTTCACGAATCTGTTGGTCAGATGTTGTCACCATAGAGACATCGGGCTCAAGATCATCATCAGTATGTTCATCATAAAGTGGTATAGCATGTTTAAACCCTAATGGGGAGGATGAATATTTCTACATATTATTATCAGCAATATGTCCTTCAAAAAGATTCGGAATAGCTCTTGTATCGTAATCATCACTAAGAACATCCACATTGGTACCAAATGCATTTAAAGTATTACCATTATCAACTTCAATATCAGGTTTTTGAAAAATCTCCTGCTGTGAAACAGAATCGGGGAAAGATATAGCTGACAACAAATCCTCTTTTTCTTCATTAGGCTTATCATCCTCCGCATCATATACATGAGAATCTTCATAAATATTTTGAACAACAAATTCATCTTGAAAATGAGTACAATAATTTTGAGACTGATTAAATTCAAATCCCTCTTCACAGATCCTTTCACTACAAGGCTAATCTTCATCATAACAATGATGTCCATCATTAAAATCATATTCTTCACAACAATTTTCAAATAAAAACTCATCTGAAAAGTACCTTTTACAATGCTCATGGAATACTGTGTGGAAATCCTTCAACGATGAAACGCTAGAAGGAAGTAATGAGAAATACCATTCACGTGCATCACCATCCAATGAATACATAAACATCTTCATACGAACATCTTCATGTTGTAGATCTAGCAGATCCATGCACTCATGAAACTTAATGAGGTGATGTGCAGGAATGTCTTCTTTCTTTTCTCTGAAGATAGGCAGAAAATATCCCCATTCTGACATATTCGGTACTGGATGTGGGAAATCAGTAACGCCAGAAAAGTCAAGAGGTGCAAACCTCTGAGCCACAATGGCCACCATTCGATCATTTGATGGCATTATGGATCCTCAAATAGTGGAGTCACCTCTGGATTATTTGGAGTCGCTTGATGAAGAAATATGCAGTCGTATAAATGTCCACTCCTTGTTCACCGTCAAGAAGAGGATCTAATCAATATCAAACCCCAGGGAAGATAACTTCGTTTCTCCGTCCTCGGCAACGGCGCCAGAAGATGTTATCACTAAAAGATGCACCTTGACTGCATAAGGAGCATGGCTAGTGAATCTTAACAGTATGTAAAGGACAGGAATGATAGTTGTAAACAAGGTAGAAACAGGACAGAGATCAGGATATAATACCGGACATGGCTGCAGCAAATATACATATGTAATATACTATAATAGAAAGACTACAAGCATGAATTTATAAAAAGATATGAGTTATTATGTTCAAATATCCAAGAACATACAGTTGAAACATAAGAATTCTGGTACAAATGAATAGGACCATACACAAAACAAAATTATGAACAACATGCAGTATTTATCAAAATAAGCTCATTTCAATTACAATCATATCAAAGCATTGTTTCATATTTGGGAATCAAAATAAATACATGCATGCCTGAAACCAACAATAGCAGTCTGTTCTAACCCTGCCTCAGCCCTCTCGGTTGGAACTCTCTCTCGTTTATCAAAATGCTTTACAATTTATAAGAGTAGATAATCCTAGAAAGCTACTCTATATCCATTTTCCTAGGATCTTATCATACCAAAAATAGAATTTAAAAGACAAATGTAACAAGTTTGAAAACAATTATGAAATGACAAGTATTCAGTATTACTCCTAATTCAAATTGACTTGTGAGATTATATTCGCATAGTTGTCTCAGCTAGTGCTGCAAGGCTATCTAGATCATGAGCTCTGGCAGTGGATTCAAACATTTGGCACCCTCAATTACCCTGTTATCAAATTCTGTGTGAAATAGAATTGCAGCCTCTGAGTGTCCTCGTGCCATTTTATGATGACTTTTATATAAAACTCTGCCTCTGTAATTGCCAATGTTGCCTCTTTTAAGGACCTAATCTCTCCTTCTATATCACGAGCAGATGATGATGATAGGTGAACAACAAGGTGAGTTTTGTTTGAATCACCCTTTTCTCTAGCAGTTGCTTCTTCACTTCAGAACATACTACCTATATAGCCCAATATTTGGTAATGGGGATTCAGACAACAACTGTATCTCATGCTCTACATCCCTCTTATATGGTATCCCTTTAGGCTCCTAGAAAACTCATATGTACACCTATAACAACTACTTCAACTGATGTTTTTTCTCTCTGGTACATCCCTTCATGGATACGTTTACTCTTAATGATGCATCACTCGACTAAATCTGTCATAAGAAAAGAAAAAAATATTTCTTACGTGCACCAATCAATGTTTTGGCTTGGTTTGAACTTACTAGTAAAATATTTGATTTATCCTTATGTGCATTGATGATCAGCGAATTCCCATCCTTGATCAGGTAGTATTGGTTTTCTCTCCTCACGAAGACGGAATCCCTCGTATACATGTAAGGGATTCCAAACACTACACCACACACGTCAAGGGGTACTACATTTAATTCCACTTCATCAATAAAATATGCATAGAGTAAACTTGATCTTACACAGTTTAATGACCTTTATATTTGTATCCTTGTTTACCCATCCCAATCGATAAGGGATATGATTATCATGAACCTCCAACCCAAGCTTGTTGACCAGATTGGATGCTATGAGATTGGCATGTGAACCATAATCGAATAAAGTGTATACCTTGGTCTTCTTGATCTATATCTTGATATGGAAGAGTTTTTTCATCTCCTTATTTTCCTTGTGATGAAGGCTACTCAGGTTCACCTCCTTTTACACTGAATTGTAGACAATATTCTTCTTGGCATCCTTCTTGCAGTTTTTAGTGTTCAAATCCAATTGTAGTTTCCAACACTTTTCTTTAGTGTGACCATCAATGTCACAATGATTACAGTGGTTTTTCGGATCATTGCACTGGTGTGTTGTGGTTGTAGTCTTCTTATCTTTTCCTTTCCACTTCTTCTTCCCCTTCTTGAGAGTGTCTTGGTTCTCTTTTTGTTTGGAACCACTTGATTGTCCTTTCTTGTGCCCTATAATCTCCAGGTACCGTGCTTGCACACAGGCCTCATCAATTTTCTTTGGATTGAAGAGCATCACTTTATTTTGTAAATTATTAACCACCCGGATACTTAATGGAGTACATCTAGATTCTTGGGTGAGATATCCAACATAATAGTCATCTTCCTAATTCGGTGGTGTACTCTTGCACACTCTTCCCTTGCCTTTTCCTGAAGTAATGAAAATGGATCCATTAGTCCTCTGCATACCCAATAGGGTAGAATTGGGACTTTATGAGGGTTTCAAAATACTCCCACTTAGTTACTGGCGGATCACCCTTTAGCCTAAGTGCTTCCATGTGGATTTCCCACTAGTTTAATTTATGGCCCTCCAATTTCAATCGATCAAATGAATTAATCTTCTACTCCTCATCTATGTTGTGGATACTAAAATATATCTCTAATTTTTGCAACCAATAATTCAACTTTAAAGTATCGATATCACCTTGGTAAGGCTTGATATCCACTATCACTTCCATCATAAATAACAACTGGGAAGGGATAATGGCATTGGAACTTGGATGATCATTCTTGATCTATTTTCTTGGATCCTTTTTTCGGTTACCTTTGTCTCTTGATTTCCCCTAAAATATGATCTCTAATTTAGAGCCTCCAAAATCAATTAAAGTTCCAAACTTGCTCTCTAGAGCCTCTATGAGGATTGACATATTCCATGAGATATCAATGACTTGAATTTCCAACTTTGTAAATCACTATTTGTATTATCCCCTTTATTCTTCATCGGACTCATCCATCATGGCTAGGGTTTGAATACTTTTTATTTATTTTGCTAAATCCTAGATCCTGCAATTTCCTAGAAAACCCAAAATAAAATTCCTCTAATACTAATATGATCTATAAATTTCCCTGGATATTCCACTAGAACAGTTCGTCACAATGGATCTTGTAACTTAATTCATTATGTTAGATTAATTCCACGAAATGGTAAATAAAATGGAATTGAAAGGAAAATAACTAGAGCACAATAACACATTCATGCAAATAACACTAGATATACCTTGTGAAAACATATTATGGGGTAAAACCCAACTAGAAGTGAGGACTATGACTTGCTCTTTTCTTCTCCAAAATGTAATGCAAATACAAAGAAAGTGGTAATCGATGTGGAGTTACCTCTAACACTGTGGCCTACATGGCTACTACAAGGTATCCTACCTCCTCTATTATGCTCTAATATCGACTACCTTATTGTTGCTCAACGATGGAACAATATAATAACATCTTAAAAAATGGAACTCTTTTTCCTCATAACAACCCAGTATTTAACATAGCTTGATGGGTCCTTTATTAGACGAAAGGTCTGATGTTTTGCTGAAATTTTGCCAAAATCAGGTTGCCAGACAAATGTCAAACATTTGACGATGAAATTTCGACTTCCCAACTTTTGTTGATCTTAAGAACAAAGTTCATCGATATTAAGACAAATATTGAAATTACGTCGAGCTTACAACAACCTTTCTACGACAAAATTTTGGACGTTTCATCACAAAAATGGCCCAAATGTACTAGATATAGTCGTCTACAGTTAGTTTTAGGGTTTGTACATGCCTCAACCCCCAATTAGGGTTAGGGTTTTGGACCCTCTATAATGTTCTTGAAATTTCACACATGACTATATCCACATGTGTGGGTAATGAGAGCATATGTGCAATCCACACGGTACCATGGTGGTCAAATAGATAGGTCAACTTGCAGGAGGCATAACTTCCTCATATGGACTCTGATTGAGGTGATTCTCGAATCGTTGGAAATGTCTTGGTGTAATGTCCCCATTTTGACCCCCTTCGTATTAAATCGTAAATGATGTAAATATTGTAATGTGATCATGGTGAGGATCTCAAGGCCAAGGCCCCACCATTGATTTAGCATTCTATGTATCGGCAATTAAAAATAGATGCCTATGGTTCTTGTGCGAGATGGGCACAATGTAAATAAGACATCCTGTAAATATGAATTTTAATGGAAAAACCCCAACTAGCTATGCAATGCAACAAAGATATGGGGCATGATTCTACAAGGAATAGGGAGGGAAATTATTCAAACCCTTGAGCCAATGGTGTCAGCCCATGTGTCAATGAGAGAACCCATGAACTCTTAACTATCCATTTTGTCTCATGCACCCAATAATTTAATTCTTCCAAAGATTGGTTGGAGCAGTTAATGTATTGGGATTGGAGAAGTATGGCAGTCAGATTTCGTGCATGGGCAAGCCATCAACCTGAAAATCATATTTTTGGTTTGCTGGGAAAGAAAAACCCCCACGAAATGCTGCCTAAGGCAATTCCTCATCCATTACGTTCTTCCTCTCACGCAAACTGAGCTCACTGGAATTTATCCTCACGTTTTTCACCATAACCCTGCGTTTTTCCATGCCGAGGAACTCGTTTTTGGTATTGTGCAACAGCTGGGGAAGAAGGGACGCGAATTGGGACTGAGGGAGAGGTCGTTTTTGCCCCTGGGGCATTTTTCTGGAATGGGTTCTGCTCTCCCAGTCGAATTTTGTAAGTGCCAATACGTTTTGAGTCTACCCACGTTTTTCTGAAGCTCAGGAAACCCCATCTCATGCATCCCACTGTTGCAACGTTTTTCTCATGCTCAGCAGGTGTAGTTTGTTGTTATGTGCATCCTTGTTTTGATGTGAACCTGTGAGCAAGAAACTGGAGTGGTAGTGGACAGAATTGGCTTGATAAACCTAGTGTAGGGAGTAACCTCTCAAGAAGATCAAGAGGGCTGGCTACTTTTCTATGCACACCCTGAGAGCACTAGAAAGGAAGGTATGGCTTGAGGGACTGTGTGGCAATGAAGAGAATACTTCCTTGTGTTGGGTGTGTAGGCATTGTGAGTGCCAAGCTGAATAGATCTGGGAGGGGTACCCATAGCTCTGTGGTTGAGCTCACTAGCTTAGCAATTCTTCCTTCCCATCTCCTAGCAGCCTGATAAACCCAATTGCAGATTGGCTTGGCTCATCTTGGTGTATGCTTGGCTATGTGTGAGTCTGTTGTTCCTTGGTTCCTTGTAGTAATCATGCCCAGATCGGAGGTGGCAGTTGTATCAAGAGGTTGATAAGCACAACTGGCCTATGGTTGGGTGGAACGTTGCAGTTGCATAGCCAGTTGCTTGGGACTACCTTATTGAGATAAGTATTCTCTTGTGTTAAAATTGCATTTATCATTTGATGAATATTGGAATGAATGATGGATGTGTGAATGAATTTAATTCCGCTGTGTTTTCTTATAATTTTACATTTCCATATGAATTTTATACTGTGTGAATGCTTGGTTAAAATTTTATGGGACTAGATGCCCAGATTTAGCGTCACGATCCTCTCTATCATGCTGGTATGATAGGAGGGGACATTACACTTGGAGTGTAGAATAGTTTCATGTGGGCATGATATTTTATCACAAACTTTTGACCCAGGAAAACATCATTTGATCCCTCAAATGGGCCTCGAAATGTTATGGACACCAAATATGCAAAGTAAGACTTGCCCCTAAAATGGGACCTATAAGACAATTCATCCAATTGTTCCACCCAGAAAACACCAAAATAAATGAAAAATTATAGATTGATCAAATTAGGATCAAGTTGACATGGAGGGCACAGGAAAGAGAGTGAGTTGAGCATTTATTAAGAATAGCTTTAATCACTACCTAGTGGTGGTTGAAGCAAAATGGAATTAGATGGAAGCAATGAGTTGAGAATGGAGTTGGAGAACTTGAAATGTCAATATGTTCTCACTAGCTAGTGGTTGTGGGATATAGGATTGAGGTTAGTAGAGATTTCAACAAAGAGGAATAATCGTGATGGGTCTTCGAAGTGGTATAATGGATAGATCGATAATGGTTCATGAGTAGATCTGGACATTTACACTAAAATGGGAATATGCGTTGCGTGTTGAGGTTGAATTCAAGCTAGATTTAAATGAACCAACGGATGGAACTAGTGATGTGGATGCACAACCAAATGAGTGTTGTTATAGGTGTTCACATTGTTTGGTGAAAACGAGAACACAATGGTGGATATGGTAAAAAGTATCCTAGCCAAACTAGTGCAAACAACACCCCTTACAATGCTTATGATTGATTATGATTCCACGTGAAATTTTATTAGTACTTTAGATATGAATCTATATATTTGATTGCTTCAACACATTTTTAGGTCAATAATCTGTAGGAATACTTCATCTTCAAAATATCAATTGCTTGGATTTACTTTATGGATAGGAAAGGTGCTTTCTAGTTGGTGGCTTTCTAGAAGGTTGTTATGATTTGGCTTGAGTCCATATACAAGCTAAAAAGAACGAGGATAATAGGAAGTAAAGGAACTCACCCTAGCACTTGTGTGATCTTGAATATTGGGAGTGGTGCAATTAAGAGTTCTAGCTTTCTTGGAGGTGCAAGATAGAAACTAATCACTCGGCATAGACAAAAGGGATTTGTCTATGTTTACACTAGAATGAGTACTATGATGTGAATATAGAGAATCTCTTTGTTTTTGTACGTTCTCAAGTAAAGGTGAGGAAGACATTAAACAACATGGTTTCTTGTCCCAATCCATTTGGAATGCGAAGGATACTACACTTGTCATTAAGTTGGTGAAATATCCAACCAACTTAAGAGGATAATTGAAATGGTACATGAAATGTGTATGGACTACACCACAAGGCATGGTGAGAACATTGGATGATGTGAGGCATAAATTTATTACCAAGTTTCAAAAACCAAAGATAGAGCATTAAATCATTGTACAAGTAAAGGATTACAAACAATTATTTCATGAAATTGATTGGGAGTATGACTAAAGATTCCAAGATCTTATGAGTTGGTTAACACAACAAATGAATAATGCAAAACATAAATAATTGTTTATCGTGACACTTCTCCCCTTGACTTAAATCCCACTAACCCGGCAGGGATCACTACCTAGTTAGTTTTTTATCTATTATTGTGGATGTGTTATCCTTCAATGGATATGGAAAGCTACAACATATCCATATTTAAATGAACCAATGGATGCGAGCATTAAGTTGGACGCACAAGAAAATGAGGTTCATATATGTGTGCATGTTTATTTATTTATGCATAACATATCAAAAAGATTAAGTAAAGTCCAATTTGTTAAAGAAGGTAAAAACTGCTAATAACTGCGCTAATACTGATTCACCCCTCCTCTCAGTATTAAATCAATTCCAACAACAATTTGCCAAAATGAAAAATTGTTTTGATCCAATGGAATAGGTGGGTGGCCACCAATATACATCTGGATCATAGATGTACTCGAAAAACATGATTTATTAATAGGTAATATCAGCAATGTCATCAATTTCATTTACATATAATATCTATCATATTTCTTTCATTAATGATTATTCTAGGAAATATTGGATTTATTTTATGAATACCAAAGATGAGGTATTTAGTAAGTTCCATGAGTTCAAATCTCTTGTGATAATACTAATGGATCAATGAACACTTGAAATGGCTAAGTGGATGTTTCTTTGGTCTAATTTGTGCTTGAGAACCCTTGAATCTTTATGCTTGAAGATGATTTTTAGAATCCTTGGTGCTTTGGATATCTTTGGAAGTGTAAAAAATGGATAAAGGAAGAGAAGAATATGAAGTGAGAAATCCATCCCACTACCTTATATATGATATTGAGTCAAACCACTTCAATTATGAGGCTTTGACGCATTCCACTCTCCCTAAGGATATCAAGTAAATCCATGCAACGTTTTAAGCTATGTAAATGTCTACATAGAAGGACAAGATCTTGTGCTCTACTTGTTGCATGAAGATAAGGAAAAAGGGCTTGATTTTTGCTAAATTAAAAATCCTATGTAGAGGTCCCCATGAAATGATCGTGGATCACATGGTGGAAGGGAACAAGGAATATTACATATTACATGTCCCAAACCATGTAATTTTAACACAATACAAAGGTCATGTAGATCCGATGGAAAAGGAGGAACAAAGTGTTACCTATTCCCTCCATGCAGCTCACGTTGCATGCCATGTCAGTTTAACAAGGTTCAAAGCTAAGGTATGTGATTCCATGAGCATGCAGGGGAAAGAAGGGATTTAGATGGGCATGTTTTTTCACTCTAAACTCTACATGTGAAGGAAAGAGGGGAAAATCACTACACTAGAAAATTTGCACTCTAAAGAAAAAGGGGCACACAACAAAGTGTGAGGAGCACAATATACATCCCAATTCCCACATAAAAGAAAGAAGGACCATGTGCCAAGGAAGGTAATTAGTGCCTAGCTAACATGTAATGTAGCTAGACAAGATGATGCGGCGTGTATAGGGTGACCAACTAAAGGCCATGACATGGAAAAAATGAAATGGACCAAAAGGTCATTCCATGCATAGTTGGAGCCCGATGCTTATGAGAGGTATTGTAACAGTTTCTTGAGTTATTTGGCCTTTAGATATTTGGAAGATAGGTGTACAAGTCACTAGAAAATGATTAGTTCCCATAAATATTTTTTGAGTCCTTTGACTTTTTGATTAATGGGGGGAAGATAGAATCAAAGATGATATATGAAGAATGGGTAATGCTTGGAGAGTGACTTGGTTGATGTGACTTCATGCATAGCAGAACACTGAGAAGGGAACCATGTGGTGAGAGGAAGAGAGAAAAAAACATTCCCTTTTTGTATTCTCATTAGTTATGATTATCTTAGTGAGTTGCCAATAAAGAGAGTTCTTTGTTTTCACTCACAAAGAGACCTCAACCACTAATTAAGGGTATCAGAATGGCCACCATCATATTATGATGATTCAACATTCTAGTATCATATGCATTTGGTTCATTTGAGCATTGGAAGTTAATTTGGGAATTTTCCCACACTATTATAGAAAAAAAGAGGCAACGATCTCATTAACTATGAAAGAGATCCAACATTTGTGCAAAGAAGGATAATTTGTCCCAACCATTGAGGCTTTTACCAGAGATAAGATTTTAGCTCAAAATATAGACAGACGAGTTTCTATCATGATTCTTTCTTCCAAATAAGAGGAATCCATTGTTGATTGCTTGGTCAGTATCTAGAAATAAAATTAATCTTTGTTGTACACAATCATTTGCTTTCTGAATGGATGAAGAGTATATTAAGGGTGATTGTCCTTCCCTATAGCCTTGTGTCATTGGTGTGGGAATAATAGAGTTCTCACTGAGCCATATTTATAATCTATTACTGCATGAGATTATAACCAAGACTTATTGTTCTCACTTTAATAATTAATTCTTACCCATTTGAGTGATAAATTTACACCCAGGGGAATTTCTAATTAATTTTCATATACTTTTTAATTACATTTAAAGGTACTTAAGCATATTCTAGTGAGTATACATTTTCCTATTTGCAACATTTGTCCCCTGCCCCACCCAATATAAACCAAAAAAAAGTTTTTTTCCATAAATTAAAAAAATCATTATATTAGATATAATAGAAACATCATTAGACTAGAGGGGTCGTGATTGATACTATCTTTGGTTAAAAGCATACCTAATGTGGGGAAGTCTTCAAGGTTGACTTACACTAGATTTTATTACTTTTGGAAATGGGCACCTAGGTATTTGAGGTTGTCTATGGTTCTACAATGCTTTTTTTAACATTCTTATACTTCTTTTTCTTCTATTGGGACTATCTATGTTTGTGATCTTTTAAACATCCAGGAAAATTTCCTATAGAATGGTTGATAAATTTCAAACATTGACTCATGCCAAAATTCTTCAAATAAAGTATGGATTTGCACACATACATAAACAAGATGACTCTCCATGAACCAAGTGCCTTTCTCGAAAACCAATCTTCATTTAGATTCAAGGGGAAAGAAAACAAAGTAGTTTCTAGTTTGATTTGTTACTTCTTGTTCGATGAAGTCTCCTTGATTTCTTCTTGATCTAATGAACTATGATTTCTTTTAGCAGTTTGGACCTCAATAGATAGGTTGGTGACACCTTACTCTTTCATGTCGAGGATATTGTCAACTAGAAATTTTGGGTTTTGAGAATGTGGGATATTCTACATGACGAAAAATGTCCATTTGTTTAAGAGGTGAATAATTTTTTGCTTAGTTATTTGTTTGTATAAAGGTTTTCTATTAACATGAGTTCTTTTGGATGGGAGGGTGTAAACTCCCCTTCAACTCCATTTAAGCTCAAAATGTAGGATTTGAAAGGTTTTTTTTGTGTATTACATGTTTGCAACATATGTGTGACCACCCTTTTCTTCTTTCTCTTAGAATCTTATCCCCCAAACTTGTCTCAAAGGAAGGGATACCCCCTACCAATATTTTATTTTAATTGTTTTATATGAAAATCTTGCTACTAACAACTGGGGTTTATAGGGTGTGGTCTCACAACCTATTAGGCTAATTCATTGGTTTCCTAGTGCCACTTCAAGACATGCATAGGTTAGCTATGGTGTATTGGGAAATCCCTCACAATATGAAAAATTAACTCCATGCTTCACACTATTTCCTAATAACATGGTATTAAGCATTGAACTATTGACAACCTTCACATAAATAATCTACAATGCTTTCTAGTTAAGTTGAAATAAATTTGATTATTGTAGTTTATTTTCTGAGTGCAATTTCTTTTTATTATTTCTTACAGACTTGCAAAACTAATATGTTCAAGTTATTGAATTATTTTCAATTTAATGCTGCGAAAAATAGTTCACATTTTATTAGTATATTTTGGGTTAGTACAAAGACAACCTATATCTTGTCTAAGAATCCACAAGCATTATAAAAATAGTACATTTTTTAAGTTTTATGTGGAAGTTTAAATCACATTTTCTTCATCATTAATGGGAATAATTTTACTTATATAGAAGCTTGTGGTTCAAATATCATCTTGACGCAAGATTGATAGAACACATGAAACAACTTTTATTTTGTCAATATAGTGTATGTGACTTGGGCAAAATTTATTTCAAATGGCCAATACAAATTTAGGGATAAATCATCTCCTTTTTTATATTAACATGATGTTTGTATGGGTTAAGGTCGACCTAAACACATTTTCTTCATCATTAATGGGAATAATTTTACTTATTTTTTTTTCCTGGGAAAATGTCCGTAATTTTATTTCAAAAAGATGATTAAAATTACATATTGCAGATGTAGTAAGATCAACAAGGATCCCTACATTTTCACATATTTGTGTCCCATATAATCAGAAACAACAGCTGTTAATGAGCTGAACAAAAAAGAAAGAAGAACCCAGATAATGTTGCCACAAGAAGTAGAGCAGAGAAATCATGAATAGTGGTGAAATTGGGGCCACCAGTTTCAGGTCTGGTCCCTGAAACCGCCGCCGCCGCCACTGGATCATGCGGACCCAATGGGTCGCCGCGCAAAGGCGCCGCCCTCTCTCCATACTCAGAAATATCCATCCTCCATCAATGCCTGAAAGCAGCAGGCCCAGCCATAGAGAGATGGCAGATCTCGGACTTTTCATTCCAGAGAAGCAAGCAGGGTTAAGCCCACAATAACATCGCTATAATCGTTTGATTGATCTCTGTTATCTTGGATAATTTTGCCCATGCTCCTTCTTGAAACCCACGAGAATTTGCCCTCTCACCTTGCTTTCCGCTATGAAACCGGGAGTGCCTCGCATGTTGGGCCGTAGCAGCTTTTGGAGGACAGATCGCCAAAGAAAGATCCGGTTCTGCAGGTCGAAGCCTGTGAGGGAGGCCTCAAACCCTTGTTAGCCAACCCGCAGTCCATGGAATGACTGCACCGTGCTGGGTCGAACCGGCCACCAAGAACTCATCACGGCTCCACAGAAGGATTCATAGTCGCAAACCCTCGAAAGCCAAGCCCGTCGTCTTTTGGCCATCTCGTGGTGGATGCACCGTTCGTGGTGGATGCACCGTTAATGTGAGCTGGGTCGCAGGTCACCAAGAATCCTCAACACGGCTCCACAGAAGCCCGGAGAGCCGCCTTTGGAAGCCGATGGACCGCTCCCCACTGCTGAACCGCCTCACCACAATGCCAAGAAGCCCCTCTGTACGCTGCCGCCGCCATAGGAAAGCTTCCCTCGCTCGAACAATAACAGTGTGCTCAGAAGGAGTCTGACCAGGGATAGAGCCCTGGCCGCCGAGATCAACTCGGATCGGCTCAAAACCCTAGGTTGCAGAGCTCTATCCCCGGTTTCCTATCGGAATAATTTTACTTATACAGAAGCTTGTGGTTCAAATATCATCTTGACGCAAGATTCATAGAACACATGAAACAACTTTTATTTTGTAAATATAGTGTATGTGACATGGGAAATTTTTATTTCAAATGGCCAATACAACTTTAGGGATAAATCATCTCTTTTTTTTATATTAACATGATGTTTGTATGGGTTTAAGGTCGACCTAAACCTATTTTCTTTCTTTGAATTCGTTTGAAAGCAATTTTTCATTGCTTATTTATGATTGGAGTTGTTGCATTGTTCAACCAATCTTTATGATTTGGGTAACCTTCAAAAATCATAGCTTCATAGTGTAGGTACTTTGGTTGCAATAGCCACATGATCCTCAAGTGTATGAGGCTCCTATTTTTATGATGATAGGAAGTATGTTATAGGATAGTGTGATGTATAATAGTGTTTTTATCTAGAGTAAAATTGTGCAGATATCCTAAGAGGTGTTTATTTTTATCAATTTAAGTTTATATATTTTTTTGAAAATAAATTTTTTTTCTCCATGTTATTGATTGCAGTTTTTATTAATGATGTGTAGAATGCCATATTCCTATTCATATTAAATATTCTATTCATATTAAATAAGATTGTAGTACCATATTTTATAAATTACAAGCATTTAAAATTTTGACAACATTTGCAAAAGAAAACATTTTTATAGATTATATTGTTTACATATACAATTATATAAAAAAACATTACAATCACTTGAAACCAAACTAATTTTCTTTATAATTTACATTTTCAGTATTATAATTCCACTTGATCCTCTTTAGTTTCTCATATTGGTTCAAATATTTGCAAATTTCATGTGGATAAAATGCTAGTGAGTTCATTAAAAATATAATGGTCGGTATTTCATCTATCGCCTTTCTTTTTATATTTGCATAATTTAACTTTTTCTAATACAATATTATAAATAAGCTTTATTCATATTTATTTTCAATCATTAATTTATTGTCTTCATTCAAGCTTTAATGATCATTACAATCTCACCCTCTTGGTTGTTTGTTATTGTCATAAGCATGAATGGCACAAAATGTCATAAATGAGCAATGAATTTTACAGTTATATTGTCAAAATATCAATATTTACATTTCTTTCCTTCTCTATTGGAATATCAGTTTGTTCAATCATAACAAAATTCATTACATGTTTCAGTGATGCATCTCTTTATATGTATGATTTGTATTATTAAATACAAAATAATAAAATTCATTACATGTTTTAGTGATGTATCTCTTTATATGTATGATTTGTATTATTAAATACAAAATAATAAAAATATTAATAGGTAAGAAGTGAAATTAAAGTCCGATGTTATTTATTTATTATTGGATGTCTATAATCAAATAAAGTTCATCTAACTATAAAACTGCACATAATAATTGGTTTTTGTTATTATTAGTTTTTGGCCCAAAGTAAATTTGATAGTTGAATGTTAATTCAAAATATAAGACAAACCTCTTTAGTGTGCAATTCATTAATTTATCAAAAACAATGCCTCTAATTGTAAAATTTCACATAATAATTGTTTTTTGTTTTATTATTAGTTTTTGGCTAATTTATCAAAAAAAGTGCCTCTATTTGTAAAATTTCACATAATAATTGTTTTTATTTTATTATTAGTTTTTAGCCCAAGGTATAATTGTAAAATTTCACATAATAATTGGTTTTTGTTTGATTATTAGTTTTTGGCCCAAGGTAAATTGATAGTTGAATGTTAATTCAAAATACAAGACAAACCTCCTTAGTGTGCTATTCATTAATTTTATTGCATGCATTTATAAAATGCATTTTTTCCTTCTTGTCGTCATAATTTCCTTCCAAGGACTTAACTTTTAATTTTTCTATATACACGACACAATTTGTGGATTATAATTATCAAATAATAAAATCATAATTGCACCTTCATTTTCCATGTTTCAATTATTTGACTTATATTTGTTAATATGTTATAAATGGTTTATGTCAAGTTGTCTCTATTTAATTACTCTAAAGTAGTCAGTCTTGTTTTTAGTTTTATCATTAATCAATCCAAGTAAATCATCTTAATTACAAGGGTCATAATAGAAACCTAGTCCAATTATGTATTGTGATAATTACAAGGATCAGAAAATTTGTGTCTTCTAAGTTAGTTGACAACTTTATGGGTTCATTTTTAATATATATAGTCAAATTCATAACAACTAATTCAATGAGAACCCAAATTTATCATTTGTTTTGAACAAGTTTATGTATCTTAATTATGCAAAGAAGTTTGAACTTTACATTTTTTTTTGCAGGCTTACATTAATTATCACCAAAATAAAATCACAAGATTGTAATAGAAGTCTTGTTGAAACATAGTCCAACAATATTTCCAATATACAAAGCCTCGAGGTAATACATTATATCAAAGCGATTTATTCTTCTCAAGACGATGCAAAATTCTTTACAAGAAAAACAAAATTGGGATGGCATTACTTATACAAAGCTAAGCCACAATAACTACAAACTAAATTATACAAAATCAAGACCATCAAACATCGTATCAATCTTTTTTATTAAATGTAAATTACCAATTATATTTATTGGGTATTCCATGGTTGTCAGATGATTGGAGAGTTTGTTCGGGTTGAGCTCACCATTGTTCTAGAACTGTCCATGGGGTTGAATCTTCGCTTTAAGTTGGGAAAATTGTATAGTGTAAATTGAATAACTATTGAATAGCCATGGAGTTCTTCACTACTGGAACCAATTTTAGAGCTTGAATTCCATTTGATTTTGTTGGAGTATTCTCTTAACATCATCAATTCTATTAACCTAGATATTAACTCGAGCATCTCTCTAAAAAATTTCCCTCTCAAGGCACTTCACTAATCGTTTCATCATTGTAATTATGCAGAAGGTTTTCTAAACATTTGCATGGTTGTTGACTTGAACATACCTTTTTTATAAGGAGGATGAATTTGGAATATCCATGAGTTTTATCATCCCCTTGATAATTACATTTATGGAAACAATTCACCATACCTAAAGTTCTCTTAAATTTCCCATGAAATGGCATTTCTCAAGAGTCAATGTCATATGTAGAATTAATCATGGGAAATATTCTTGTTCGTTTACCCATATACATCTTCTAAGTGTAATCTACACACCATATGAGTGAGAAATATTCTCTTATAGAAATCTCAATATTTGATTTGTATATGGAGGGACAGATAGTTGATACTTAGAAAGGTCACCAAGTCTATTGTGGTGCATCCCTTGGTAATTTTCATCCTTACCTAATTCACACTACACTTCTAGAATCACATCACGATGGACCATTGGTAGAGTAAAATTTCTCAAACTCGTTTCTTATATCCTTCTTTTAGACCATACTTTCATTGTATGGATAAACATTTCTCAATTAAGTGGTGATTTGGGTATTTCCCTTTGCTTCTATGAACTTGTTGTCGACTTTGTTAACTTGAAGGAATTCAATTAACATGAAAGAGGATAGTTTCTATTTGCATCATTCAACTATTATTTAGATTTGTAGTTCATTCAACGAGTGGACTCTTTTGAGACTAGATAATCAACAAGAATACACGATATTTTTCTATATATTGGCTTACTAATTCCTCCTACAAACCCTGGGTGGAGAAAATGGTTGGACCCTTCATTTTGTTTGAGGATAGAGCACAATTATGTGATATCAGTGCATGTAAAATTGGGGTGGTGCCATGCATTTTGGAAAATATGGGAAGTAAACTATGGAGAGTGGAGAAATATATGAGGCAACCAAGGCATGATAGAGGTTTTCTAGGATGTGATCACAAAATTTCAAGGATAAATTTCATTGGAGAGCTACATGCAGGAGCAGCGCACATTTATTCAACCATATTTTCTGGTTATCTTAGAGTTGTTGTTTGTGACTTCTGACCTATGATATTTGTTGTATAAATATGTTCAAATGGGTTGGGAAAAGGGTTCAGTAGTCACAAATGGTTGGCCATTTTGGATACTTATGGGATATTTATATATTGGTTAACATTGGTTCTATGGTAAATTGATATTAATTGTGGATGGGACTAGTTATTATTGAGCAATATTTATGGTTTGTTATGTCTAAGAATAATACATATTCTATCGGTTGTATAATATAATGGCAGATTGGTCCATGTCTTATATATATTACCATTCATTATTTACATGGATGATGTTCATATTGTGCTTATAAAGTGTTATGATGAATGGATCATTTATATTGTGGTGAACGATGCAGCAATGCTTGACATTAACATGAATGGTTCAGGAAGTTAAGTTAATGATATTGGACATATCTAGTTGCAAGTTTAATCCTTCATTCTATTGTGTTCAAAACTTGTGAAACATATAGGGAATGAATATTGGGCAAGACCTTCCATGTTCTAGGGATTGAAAATGTCAATTCTAAATTGGATGGCCTTTGTTGAACACTTTTGAGGACCCTTGTAGGCAACTTTGAGCCAACAAATGGTTCATTGTCGGGACTAGATCATTAGTGTAGAGACTTCGAAAAATGAATCACATCAATTTGACACCTAGAGTGATTAGTTTATGAGACAATAAGCCTTGTTTTTAGGATGGAGTGTAAATAACTTTAAAGTAGAATTGTTGTATATAGAAGTTTATGAGATTTTTTGGGTCAAATATTTGATTAGTTGCATGGACTCAATGAAGCTCCCCAATATTTGTGGAGAAAAGGGAAGATGGTTTGTTGGAACATCTTGAATTAGATAGGCTTGGAATGATGTGGGCATTTAGTTAGTCGAGTTGTAGATTTCTGGATTAAGTGCACTTTTGAGGGATATATTGATGTGTTTGCAAAGTAGTTGTATCGATCCTATTGAACGATTTGGATGAGGTCTTAGGAGAACATTAGTAAACAAGATACCAAGTTGGATAAAATGTTGTTTGTGGAAGAAGCATTGTTGACCTTTAACCCATCAAGAATTGTAGCATATAGCTTTGGGTTGAGAGGTGGATTGGTTGATGCTAGTTAGGATGAGTATTTGCAAGAGGAGTTACCATGGAGGGCACAAGCATGAGAGCAAGTTGAAAATTTATTATGAGTTGTGATCAATACCAAGTGGTGGTTGTAGCAAGAAGGAATTAAATGGAAGCAACGAGTTGAGAATGAAGGATTTGGATAACTTGAAACATCAATATGTGATCAATATCCAATGGTTGTGGGATAGAGGACTAATGCTAGAAGAGAGTTCAACAAGGAGGCATAGTTGTGATGGGTCTTCTAAGGGGTCTAATGGATTGATCAAGAATGTTTTGTGAGTATATTTGGACATGCAGACTGGAAATATCATATATGTTGTGTGTTGAGGTTGCAATCATGGCATATTTAAATAAATTAATGGATGAGAGTAGTAATTTGGATGCACAACCAAATGATCATTGTTAGAGGTGTTTCCATTGTTTGGTGAGGATGAGAACATAAAAATGGATATGGTACAATCAAAAGTAGTAGAGACGAACTAGTGGGAAAAACACATTATAGTCCCCATGATTGATTAGGTAACCACATGAAATTTTATTAGTAATTTAGATATGAATCTATATATGTGATTGATTCAATGTGTCTATAGATCAGTAATCAATACGACTGCTTCATCTTTAGAATCTTGTTGGCTTGGGTTTACTTTATGGATGGTCGAGGTGCTTTCTAGTTGGTGGCTTTCTTATAGGTTGTTATGATATGGATTGAGTCCATATACCAACTAAAACACATGACTATTAATAGGAAATAATGGAAGTCACCTTAACACTTGTGTGATCTTGAATATCGGAAGTGATCCAGTTAGCAGTTCTAGATTTCTTGGAAGTGGAAGATAGAAAGTAGTCACTCGTCATTTACTAAAGGAATTTGTTTATGTTTACACCCTATTGAGTACTATGATGTGAATATGCATAATCTCTTTGTTGTGTTTCCATAATTTCTCAGGTAAAGGTGATGAAGACACTAAAAAACATGTGTTGGTGTGTGAAGCCATTTGGAATGTGAAGGACCTACTACACCTATAATCAAGTTGGTAGAATCTCAAACCACCTTAAGAGGATAATTGCAATGGTACATGAAATATGTATATAGTAAACCACAAGGCATGGTAATAACATTGGACATTGTAAGACATAACTTCATTGTTGAGTTTCAAAAACCCTATATAGAGCATTAGAGCATTGTAGAACGAAAGTATTACAAACAATTTTCTTGCGATATTGCTTGGGAGCATGGCTAGAGCTTCCATTATCTAATTAGTTGTTTAACACAACAATTGCATGATACACAACATAAAAGATGGTTCATTGTGGCACTTGTCCCTTTTACTTAAATCTCGCTAATGGAGTAGGGATCACTACTGAGATAGTTCATTTTTTTCACCTATTTTTGTGGATATGTTCTCCTTTAGTGGATATGGAAAGTTGCAAGATATCGATATTTAGGTGAACCATTGGATGAGAGAACTAATTTGGATGCACATAGAAATGAGGTGTTGATAGAGGTGTTTCCAATTTTTGGTGAGGATGAGATCATAACAGTGGACATGGGACACCCAAAATGTTGTAGAGCCAGACTAGTACATTCAACACTAGTTACACCCAATGCAGATTAGGTAACCATATAAATTCTATTCATAGTAATATGAGACCATCTAGTAGTCATAAAAAATCAAGAGGTATAGTTTGAAATAATGGAAGTCACCCTAGCACCAGAATCATCTTGAATTTAGGAATTGGTGTAGTTAGCAATTCTAGTTTACTTGGAATTGGAAGATAGAAGTTGGTCACTTAGAAAGGACCAAAGGGATTTATCTTTGTTTACAAACACAATGAATATTATGGCATTAATGCAATGAAGCCCTATGTTTTGTTTTCTTAAGTTCTTGAGAAAAGATGACGAAGATGTTGAGAAACATTGGGATATATGTGAAACCATTTGGAATATGAAGGAAATCATGCTCGCCATCAAGTTGATGGAAATTGAACCACCTTGAAAGGAGGAGAATTGCAATGGTACATCAAATATGTAGAAAGCACACTGCAAGGCATAGAAAGAGATCCAAAGTGTATGTATGAGTTTAATTTTCAACAAGTCGCTAGGCAATTTGATGATTTTGTTTTCTAAGATATCCCATGTGTATGTATGAGTTTGATGATCAACAAGTGATCATTAGAAAACACACAATGTTGGTCAGTGTTGGTATTTAAAGTGCATGAGGGTTGTATTTATAGGTTTCTACTAGATCCTATGAAGCATGGATATTTTGTGCACATTAGTGACAATTTGTGTGAGCTTTCACATGTAAGTTTAGGCCATTTGAAGTATGTATCTTTTCATGTCTTAAAAGACATGATGGTGATTTAGGAAAAACTAGATTTATTTTATGAAGACCAGGTATGAGGTCTTTAGTAGGTTCCAAGAGTTCAAAGCTCTTGTGTTAATCCTAATGGATTAGTGAAAATTTGAAATGGATAAGTGGATATTTCTTTGGTCTAATTCTTGCTTGAGAACATTATATATGATATTGAATCAAACCACTTGGATTATAAGGATTTAATGTACTCCACTCCCCCCTAAGTATATAAGGTAAATCCACACGGTGTTTTAAGCTATGGAAATGTGTGAATAGAAGGATATGAACTTGTGTTATGTGTGTTGCATGAAGATAAGGAATAAGGGCTTATGTGTTCCTAAATTAAAAGGCTTGTGCATAGGTCCCCATGCAACATTTGTGGATCGCATGGTGGAAGGGAACAAGAAAGATTTCATATCACGTGTTGCATTCCATGTAAGTTTAACACAATATAAAGGTAGTGTGGATTTGGTGTAAAATGAGGAATGAAATGTTACCTCTTCCTTACATGCACCTTATGTTGCATGCAATGTAGGTTTAACAAGGAACAAGGATAAGATATGTTATGTCATGAGTAGGCAAAGGAAAGAAAAGGAGTCAAATGGGTCATGCTTCTACACTCTACACTTTGCATGTGAATGAAAGAAGGGCATATCACTACACTTGACATTTTTCATGTTGAAGACAAAGGGGCACAAAACAAAGTTTGAGGAGCACAAACACCCCAACATCCACATAAAAGGTGCATAAAAGAAAGGACCATGTGTCAAAGAAGGTTGAGTCCTAGCTAACATTTGATGTGGCCACACAAGATGGTGCGACAGGTATATGGTGACCAACTATAGGCCAACACATGGAAAAAATGAAATGGCCCAAAATGTCATTTCATGTATATTTGGATCCCAATTCCTAGAAGAGGTAGTGTAATATTTTATTGAGTCATTTGGCCTTTGGAATGTTGGTATATATGTGTACAAGTCACTAGGTTCAATAGGTTCTTGAGTCAATTGGCCTTTTGATTAATGGGGGGGGAGATCAAATCAATGATGATAGATGAAAGTGTTATGCTTGGAGAGTGAGTTGGTTGATGTGACTTCAGGCATAGAAGAAGACTAAGATGGGAACCATGTGGTGAGACGAAGAGAGAAACATTCATTCCTTTTGTGCATTCTCTTTGGTAACTTATGGTTATATTAGATATGTGTTGATCATTACAGAGAGGTCGCCATTTTCACTCGAAGAAATCTAACCACTAATTAAGGGCATTAAAACGGCCACCGTCGGATTATGATGATTCGACATTCTAGGATCATATGCATTTGGTTTGTTTGAGCATTAGAGGTTGATTTGGAAAGTTTTGTCACGTTGTTATAAAGAATAAAGAGGCAACGTTCTAATTGAATATGAAGGAGATCCAACATTTGTGCTGAGAAGGATAATTTTTCCTAGTCTTTGAATATTTTGCCAAAGTTAAGATTATAGATCGAAATATAGACAAACTTGTTGTTATCGTGAATCTTTCTTCCAAATAAGAGGAAACCATTGTTGATTGCTTGGTCATAATCTAGAAAAAAAATGTGTGTTGTACATAATCATTTTCCTTTCTGATTGTATGAATAGTAGATAAAGGGTGATTGCTCTTCCCTACAGCTTCGTGTCATTGGCATAGGAATAACAGTGCTCTTTGTAAGCCTTATTTATAACCTGTTACTACATGAGATTGTAACCAAGATCTATTGTTCTCACTTTAATAATTAACTCTTACCCATTCAAGTGATAAATTGACACCCAAAGACATAACTATTTAGTTTTACTAAGCTTTTTAATTATACTTAAATGTACTAAAGGATATTATAGTGAGTATAAAATTTCCTATATGCAACATTTATCCCCTTATCACCATGTCCCATCCAGTTTACTAACATAAACTCAGTTTTGTTTCATAAAAAAAAAAAAAAAAATTATATTAAATATAATGGATACATAATTAGACTAGAGGGGCATTAATTTCTCCTAACTTTGGCTCAAAGCATGAATAATATCGATAAATTCCTCAAGGTTGTCTTACTTTAGAGTTTCTTTATTTTTTAATATGTACCCATGTATTGCAAGTTGTCCTTGGTTCTACAATACTTTGTTTTTAATATTCTTCTACTTCTTCTCATTCTTCAACCTACGTATTTTATTGATCATTAACATGTTCTTTTGGTGTTTGACTATATTTTTAAGTTTTTACTCCTCTTCTAACTCCATCATATGCTCTTTTTGATAGTCATTAAGTTGTATTTCAGTAAGTGATCTCCCTATTATTGTGTTGAGTTTTTATAATCTTACCCTTAAAATTAGAAGGCTTCAAAGAGGTTGCTTTCCTTCAATTATTTATATTTTGGGTGGTGTATTCTAGTCATTTCTTTGTATTGCCTTTCCCATTGCTCTCCATTTAGAATTAGAATCATCATGGCTATGATATTTCTTGTTTCTCTATTCCTAATTTTTCTAAGCAATCTATTATCATATGATTAAGCTTAAAGCATGACCTACTTTTGAAAGGAATATTTTATAATATATTTCCTTCTTCCACTGATACTTTGGAAGTTACATAGTGATGGATGTTGATGGGTTGTTTGCCAACTTTTAATTTTCTCATGTTTTGGCTATTAGGTTATTCATTTGTACATGATCTTTTAAAGTTCCGATAGTTTTAAAGATTGACTCGTGCCAAGAATCTTCAAATGAATTACATATTTTCACGCATACTTAAATAAGATGACTCTCCCATGAACCAAGGTCCTTGCTCGAAAACCAATCATCCTTTAGATTTAAAGGGAAAGACAACAAAGAAGCTTCTAGTTTGATTTTTTACCTTTTGTTCGATGAAATCACCTTTATTTCTTCTTGATGTAGTGAACTTTGATTTCATAAGCAATTTGGACCCCAATAAATCTACAGTTTAGACCTCACTCTTTCATGTTAAGGATATCGTCAACTAGAAATTTTGAATTTTGAGAGTGTGGGCTATTCTACATGGTGAAAAAAGCCCATTTGTTTAAGGGTTGGATGAAGTTTGGCTTACCTATTCAATTGTAGAAAGGTCTTCTATTTTCATGTGCTCTTTCATATGGGAGGGTGAAATCTCCCCTCCAACTCCTTTGAAGTACAAAATGCAGAATTTGAAATGTTTATTTCTATGTTTTTCATCTTTACAACATATTATATGTCCCTCTACTTCTTTATGTTAAAATAATACTCGTTAACCTTATCCCAAAGGAAGGGTGACCTCCCACCAATATTTTATTTTATTTGTTCTTTTTCAAAATCTTGTTCCCTGCAACTAATGTTTGTCACAACTTGTTAAATTAATTCATTGGTTTCTTAGTGCCACTTCAAGACATGTAGAGGTTACCTATGTTGTGTAGGGAAATATCTCACAATGTAAATACTGCATGTTTCACACTACTACCTAACAACCTGATCCTAAGCATTAAACTAATTATAACCTTCATAGGAATAATCTACATTCGTTGCTAGTTAAGTTGAAATAAATTTGATTACTATTGAGATGGTTTGTTTTCAAAGTGCAATAGCTTTTTATCATTTCTTAAAGACATGAAAAGCTAATATGCAAAAATTATTGAATTGTTTTCATTTAAATCTTGCAAACAGATTGAGCTTTTATTTGTATATTTTGGGTTAGTGCAAGAAATCCCTCTCTCTTGTCTAAGAATTATAAAGATAGAACATGTTGAAGTTCAATGTGGAGGTTCCATGGTTTAAATCACTTTTCCTTAATCACTATGTAGGATTAATTTTGTTTAGACACAAACATGTGCTTCAAATATCATTTCTAGGCAAGATTCATCGAACACGTGAATTCATATTTAATTTTGTAAATCTAGTGCATGTGACTTGGGAAATAATTGTTTGAATTGGATATGGCCTATACAACTTCAGGGATAAATTATATCTTCTTTTATATTATCACAATGCTTTGCTTATTTATTATCGAAGTTGTTGCATTGTTCAACAAATCTTTAGGATTTGGGTAAACTTCATAAACCATAGTTTCATTATAGGTACTTTAGTTGCAATATACACACAATCCTCATGTTTGCAAGGCTTCTAATTTTATGAAGATTGTATTTTTTTGTTCTTTGTTTATGATGGTAATCTCTATTAATAAGTTGTATAATACCATATTCATATTCAATAAATGATAAATAACACCACATTACTATATTTTAAAAACTTCAAAGCATTCAAATTCTTAATTACATTTCTATAAGGAAATAATTTTATAGATTATATTATATTACCTCCATAATATAAAGAAACATTATTATTGTTTAAGAACAAACTAATTTTTATATTTTACATTCTCAATCCCATCATTCCACATAATTTTTTTATTTTTTTCAAAAGAAAAAGTCTATACTTATATTAAAAGTATGTAGTGCTGCAACCTAGCATAATAGCACATTTTTAAAAGTATGTAATGTTTATATAAGTGTTGAGTAGCCAATTAGTAGAATAAATTCTTCACATGAGTTCACATATAAATAATCAGCAATGCCTAGCTAATCACTTATGGGTTTACATCGTACTGGCATTTGGACGCCCATATGGCTCCACGAGATCCCTCTTTACTTCTTCATATTGGTTCAAATATTTGCAAATTCCATGTCCAGAAATTTTTAGTGGATTGATTATAACTTGAATGAATGTTACACTCACTTTATTTATTATCTATATATTATTATGTTTCCTAAGGGGATCATATATAGATCATTGAATCCCTATTAATCTAGGCTAGAACCTATACTAGTCTATAAATTGTTTCTATTTTCCTATAGTTTAGATAAATATTGAATTTTATTGTTTTTAAACTGAATTTTAAAACAGATTTATAAAATTGTGATTGGCTACAAAACCTGATGTCATCCTTGTTTTTTTGGTTTCCAAAAGCGAGCTGCAGGATGACATCAAATCCTGCTAAAACAGCAAGCACACTGCATACTCCTCCAAGGCACTCATTTCTGCTCAACTTATTTCAAAAAAACACTATATTTAGTTCGAATTACCCCCAACCTGCATTGAGATTGGATACTGAGGATTCCATTGAGATTTTAAATGGCCTACCATGACATTTGGCAATATGCTTAACAATTGGCAGACCATTTGTCTGCACGCATTGAAGTTTGTCATCGGAGGCAAGGCTGGGAAGACCATCTGTCTGTGCATGCTCAGGCAGATCATCTGTTTGTGCACGAGCATTGAGGTATGTTATCGGCGGCAGAAAGCCTTTGGTAGCAGAGGTTGCGATGATCATCGTAGAAAAAAATTGAGATCGAATTTTGAGTATGAATTGAATTGGTGAGATAAGGATTTCGAAAGGCAGCGAGGGATTTTTCTTTTTTGTTTTAGGGTTACGCCATTTGTACTCGTCCATGACAGAGAAAATTTAAGTACGCCCCCCCTGTATGGAGGTCGGGTTGTCGACTCTTATAAATTCATGCTTGTCTACATTTCCAATAGTCGACGATGGGCATTTCAGCTAGGTTGAATTCTTCTTTGCCTTACCTTCTTGAGTCTTCGAAATATTTTCTTTCCATTCATGAAAAATATGAAAAATGTTTGACTATGTTGATCAGCGATACATCATGATCTAATTAAGGACAATAGGTTGCAATGGGTTGAAATCTAACGAGTGCTGAATGATTTTCTACGAAGAAAAAAAGGTTAACCTAATTTTCAAAGAAAATTTGCAGTTAGAATTTGAACAACATATCTTAAATTTATGGATTTTCTTTCGGGTTCAGTGCAGATGAATTTGACTGTAGTTGATAATTAAATGTTGTTGTTGAAAGCTTGAGAATATTTAAGCTTGATCCTTAGTTCAGAGTTTGAGGTCTTTCTTTCTGTGATAAATGAGAGTGTAGTTGTGATATATAAGTATCTAAGGTTCGAAAATCTAAAATTTGCATGAGAGTTGTCACAGTGCTCTTGCTATTTTCAATTAATATTTTTTTGAATATGACACAGATCGTTATTTCCACATGGTGTCTGATTATATTTTATTTTCTATCTAGAGCACATCGCCTTTCTTATCTCTGTATTGATTAGTAGGGATTTCTCATCCTCGGGGTACCCTCCAATTTGATCGGGGAACCAAAACTATAAACGGAAGACAAGCTAATAGTATTTTGGAAGGAAGTTTCAAAATGTTGGTTGAGTGGAATTCACTGCATTCTTCTTCTCACAATGGTGGTCAATCTCATGCAGCTGATGATGACACTGAGGTATTTTTCTAACGCATGGCCCTCCAAGAGATTATAACGAATCGGTCTCCAAGAGATTATAACTAATTGGTCTTAACTTTGGATGGCGCATTTCCAGTTTTACATATAATTCTTGAGGTCCTATACGAATTGAACTAGTGACCATTGGTTTGTAAAAGATAGTCGCTAAATCGACTTCATTCATAATTTCACAGGCTCAGGTGATAATTTTGTCTTACATTGGTTCATACGATTGTGAAAATCTAATTATCGAATTAGTATCATTTGTCTGAGTCAGGGCATATATGATACTATAACAGGCTATTGGTTCCTTTCCATCTTCACAACTTTGTTAGATAGCACCTGCAAATTCTCGTTAAATTGTTGTCTAGACTCATTCATAAGGTCTATTTGTTGAAACAATTGATCTAATTATCAAGCCGCAAATCAGAATTAGAAGCAGATACCTTTTACTATTTTTCCAATTTACCTCTCTTGTCAGCATCCAAGGATGTGAGCTTAGCAGAGGCAACCAAATTCCTCTCTAAGGACAAGATAGAAGTATATGTGGCAGCCAAGTCTGCAGGAAGTTTTTCTCTAGACATAAAATTGAAGTCTGCCCCAAATGCACCTATGTAAATGGCCAAAGCAAGAGGGTTCGGGGATTTTATAGCAGTGGAATTTTTTGTAAAAGCCTTTGTAAACCTTGTATTGAACTGACAAATTGCCTGGATTTCTCGTTTACGAAGACCTCTTAATTCTGCTAATAAGAAGGATGAATCCTTCTTTTCCCTCCAATACTTTTTAAATTTGTTTTACCACCTCTGTGCCTCGTTCTTAAGGGATTGAACAAATAATTTCATCTTATCATCTTCACGAATGACTAGAAATTCTCAAAAAAATATGTAAAATTTTCAAGATGCCCTTCTACAGAAATAGTGTTATGACCTTGACATTTAGGCAGTTGCTTTCACCAAACCCATCTGGCATGGCATTAGGATGTCCCATGACAGCAATACAATCAATGGGGGCCATTTGTCTAATTGTAAAGATTGAAATAGATGTCCGAGTTAAAACATGAGGTAACGAAATCAAAGAATTATCAACAACAAAGAACTACTTATCAAATAATTATCAACAACAAAGAACTACTTATCATATTTCTAAGGTTTGTATATTTTCAAAGACAAGTGTAATTCAATACAAACCATCGAATTTATCATGATTAAGAAGAATTTTAGCAAATAGAGAGAAATTCCAGGTGTGATGGCTGCATGTTGGGCTCTGCAAATGGGGTGCCTCAATGTTCTCCAGCTAGAGGGTGCTAGGTTCAACACATGTTCTCCACGTACCTACTCGATCATCATTATAACCAGCAGACCTCAAGACTTGCAACCAGTTGAACTGAATTACCAATAGACAACTGAACTCGATTGCAATCTTTTTTTTCAGATTAATCATAAATCTTCATCATTTCTCAACTTGATCCAATCTCAATCTGTACTCGTCTGCGGCAGAAAATTTCTCTGTCAGCTATTCATGTAGAACTCTGTGTCAAATCTATAATCATATCAGAGTGTGCAGAGAGTTTAGGTTTAGGTTTTGATTAATAATTTCATGAAGATAAATGCACATTACAAACGCGTTCGAAAAGACAAGGGTAATGCGTTGATTGTTCCCGGAATCCTCCAATCGAAGAACACGCAGATGCTCCAACAGCAAGTATGCTTTAGATTTATGGTCAGATAAATCCTTTTGTTACCGTACAGCTATGAAATGATTTTTCCTGACTCGGCCTCAGCAGGAACTAGTTCATTCAATGGATTTGTTTTTGGAGAAATGGCCTCCCTGAGCATGAGCTACAGCCGTGATTTTTTTTCTCCATGTGATATTTCATTTTATTCTCAAATTGGGTTTCTCAAGATCAAATGGAAACCCCCTGTTGATCAAGTAGACAAAATATAATTACTCTCAGAGTGACTTGACCTCTTGGCCAAGGTGCTTATCAAGTTTTCTTTTGCTGCACAGATCTTATATATAGTACATAACTACTCTACCAGAGATAATTAGTCGGTTGAGATCGAACAAAGATCTAAGCTTCAATTCAAAAGTGTCTAGAAAATTGAATACTTTGAATCATCTGCCTTAAGTCTGGATTACTGGTTTTGATTTGACAATAATAATACTTACCATTTATTACTGAAGTTTACCTTCTAATTTCATTGAATACTTTGAAACCCAGGTGTTTGAAGATTGACAGATGGTTTTATTCCAAAGATTAAAATATTTTTAAATGTTAATATTAGGATAGGATAAAATAGCTTTATTTATTCTTATTAGAGATTTTTGAAGTGTAAGAATTATAAAAAGATATATTTAAAATAAAAATTAATATTAAAATACAACAATATAGAGTTACCAATCTTGTAAGATCAACCATTCTATAAATTTACATTTATACTTGTTATAATTAAAAGTTTTATGTATGTGTATAACACAATTTTGATAATTTTGTTTTCTAGTTTAATTTTTTACTAGTTTAATAATACATTAACCATTAACTAAATTTAAATTTAAAATTCTAATGACTATAGGTTTTATATAAATGTGTAATCTATATTTACTAGTTTAATAATACATTAACCATTCTTTTTTAATGATTATATCTTTTATATAAATGTATAATCTATATTATAATTTTCATGATTATGTTTTCTAGTTTAATTTTTTATTGGTTTAATAATATTTTTGTATAAATTTATTATTTTATGTTTGCTGTCTGATTCTGTTCATCTTATTATTATTTTCGATCCACCATCCTTACATAATGAGAGGGGACTCTCTGGTAGATGCAGGAAACAATAACTATATTTTCTCTGTGTCTAAGGCTGATAATGCACCCAATGGAGTAGATTTCACTACCTGGGTCAACGACTGGGAACAAAAGAATTTTCACCATCGTACTTGTTTCTTTTTCGCTGCATACCTCATTATCGTTGTTTCTTATGGTTCATTGTATTATGGGTTAGTAATTGATAAACTCACATGAATAAGAGTTTTTATTATATTCAAACAAAAGTTTAAAAAAACTTATTAATTTTATATGATATATCAAATTTAAATATATCATATGTTTTGTCTTTCTTTATCTAGTTATAGTTATATAAGTAACTTACTGAATTTTAATTAAACTGACAAACAAATTTTAGTATGTATTTAGGAGTTAAAAAATAATTGTCAAAAATGTGATATAGAGTAAATAATGGCAACATGCTTATACGGCAATCAATTGATTATACCACATGTAAAGAAACATTGCCTGCCTGGGGTTGGTAGAATTCAAAAAAAAATTAATTAAAATAATTATTTTATATAAATTGTCACCAACTAAAAAAATCAATTTAATTAAAATAATTATTTTGTATAAATTATAATTTTAATAAATTTAGGTAAATTCAAACACCAAAATGAGAAATAGTGGAACCTTATCAAGGGTATCTCCCTCATAGAGAATTCTCCTTCCAACCTCCTCATGGGGCAAGCTGTAGGCTATCCCAAAAAAGTAGTCTGTAGGAATGATGTTCAAAAGTGGGTAAGCAGTAATGTAACAGCATGAACAGCATGATTCTCTCTCATTCTCGACCAGCCACAGCAGCTCGTTATGGGATCTCTCCAACACTTAATCAATTTGCCATCAGTAATGGCACAACCATTTGGGTTTTAAATCTTAGATTCTCTAGTGCATGCATGGATAAATCAACAATTTTAACAATTTGTAGTTATGATATTTAAAATAAGTTAAATTGTACTCGAGTAATATGATAATTTGTACTTTGTATTATTTAAATTTTTTTAAATAAAGTTTGTTATTTTTTTAAATTTATTATGATATAATACTTAAAATAAGTTAAATAGTAGTTGATTTTGTATTACTTAATTTTTTAAATAAAATTTGTTATTTTTTTTAATTTATTATAATTTAAAGTTTTGAGATGTATCATATAAATATTTTAATAAAATTTGTTAAATCTTTTTAATTTGAAATATATTAAATTAAATATTATAAAATTGAAAATTAATTTTTAAAATTTTATAAATATTTTTTAATTATTAGATAATATAGTTAATGTTTTTATATATTTTAAACATAATTATTAATTAAAAAAACTAATTTAATTAAAAATTAAAATATATTTTATAATTTAACCACTTTTTAATTATTGTTTTTTATTTATATTTTAATTTTTTATTAATAATTGGGTTTATTATATTTTTACATGGCAAAACTTGACAATGAGTATTTAAATTGGAAAACTATATTAAATTCTATGTTTTTCACTTGGAAATACTCTCTTTTTGTGAGTTTATAAGTAATTTTCACTTTTAATTAATAATATGGTAGTAATTAAAAACACTTTATTATTTATATTTATTACTTTGTAAAATAGAAGTTGGAATAGTGTATAAGAACCAAAATCAGTTTTAAAAGTCAATGTATATTCCATTTTTCAATTAAGATTAAAGTTCAATTGATTATAATATTTAACCTACAAATTTTGACAATATTTTTGTTACCAAATTTTTATTAAAAGGTAGGTATTGACGGGCTTTGTTTGAAATTCTAAATGTATTTTATAAGAATATGGATGTTGTCTTTATTAGCACTTCTTTATCCACCATCATTTCTTTATAGCAATAAAAAGTAATGGAAAAAATGAAAAAGTGAGAATTATGCTGGTAGCTTCAAACTATTGCAAAAACACTGTTACTAAAAGAGACATAAAGCATACATCCTTCAATTTCTCTTATCATAGACCTCTGGCTTTCTTCGATGGCTCGGCAATTGATTGCCTTTGTGCTATTGGAGGTGTAATCTTTATCAATAGGGATCATTTTTATACTTTGAAGCTCAACTGTGGCAGCGGCTCTAACACCAAGGCTGAATTGTTGGGTCTATGGTGTGTTCTTTCAGTTTCCAGATATTTTGGTTTACATGAAATCTCAGTCTTTGGTGACTCCCAGGTGACGATCAAATGGGCTCAAGGGGAATATAATTTAAATGTGATCTCACTTCATCAATGGTGCTGCAGAATCAAGGAAGTCATGGTTTTTTTTAAGAATATCTCATTTGAACACATTTATAGGAAGCACAATACTCAGGCAGATTTATTATCCAAAGAAGCACATGAGGGTGCTGAAGGCTATATCAGGTGGGAAGAATTTCACGAGGATCATCTTCTCGATTCGAATCAGGTTTTTTGGTCTTGTCTGTAGCAGCTATATACTTTTTTGTTAGTTTTCCGATGTGCACTATGTCCTGATTTTTGTACGAACATTTTGTTCTTATGATGGATTACTATGTTTCACTTAGTAATTCGGGTTGGTATTATTGGTTAATATCTTTCCTTCCTACTGTATAAGTCTTGATTTTATATCGACTTATTTTTTGTACTATTTGATTCTCAATGAATACCAGTAGTACGGTTTTTTTCCGGTAAAAAAAAAAAAACAAAAAAAAAGGGTAGTGAGAAAGGAATATCAATGGGGAACGATTGTTAGGAATGGATGAACATTGAATGGAAGGCCATGTAGCTAAGTTAAATTTTAAAAACTCCACTATACCAAAATAGAAGCAACACTTTTAGTGATATTAGTGACAAGGTTTCATGGAAAAAAAAAAAAGTGAGAAAGGAATATCAATGGGGAACAATTGTTAGGAATGGATGAACATTGAATGGAAGGCCATGTAGCTAAGTTAAATTTTAAAAACTCCACTATACCAAAATAGAAGCAACACTTTTAGTCATATTAGTGACAAGGTTTCATGGTTATGACTCTAGTCTTATTAGTGACAAAGTTTCATGCTTATTGAACAACAACACTAATCTATGAGTTGTGATTTTTTGTTGTCATACAACATTTTTGCATATTCAAGTCTTCATTGCCATGTTTAATCACTAAGTTGTGGGCAATTGTTTTTATGAGTTTTTGAAGGAAGATGTAGCTAGATGTTTCCATATATTATTGGAGGGAAAGTGTAGCAAATTCTTTTATGCAGACCAATGTCCCTCATCTAAACTAGCTAAATGCCCAGCAAAATTCATAACAGCCAATGAAACTAATCCCTTAGATGAAAACTCTACATCTTTTTGTGTACAAATTTGATTTTCTTCTACCACTATCTCCAAAATGGCTTCATCGAATTTTTGTATTATCCTAATGGCGAGTAAGATTGATGCTTCCTATTATCATGCAATCTCTATCTTGCATGGTAGTAATACAACTTAACTTATGGGTTACTGTCTTTTTTGGTAAAATAAGTATTATAAACAAGCACTGAAAGAAATTTTGAATACTTAGTTGGGTTCAAAGAGTGGGCATATTTAATAGAGCTCTAAGTGCCAAAAGTTGATGGCAAACTTCATCCTTCCACATAGAAAAAACTAGAAAATGAACTAACTTCATGACACAAATTACCTTACGGGCCTAATCATTTATATACTAAATAATGTTGCAACCTCAAGAAATGCCAAATTCCGACAAGTCTAGAGCGAACTAGAGTGCCAAATTATTAACTAAAACATAATTCCAATGAACATTGCGTTGAAGCACCCCTAAACATTGATCCTCAAGAATATCCAACACTGTTTGGCATATTAACACTTGCAAAAGATATGCTTCACTGTCTTAGAATGCTAGCCCTCCACTACTTCAACATAGAACTCATTATGACAACATGAATAGGAAACTTCTTGCGTTATCTCTTGCTCTCTCTTTTTTCAAGCAAGTAGGATTACTCACCCAAAAAGTAGCTTTACATGTTCCTACTTGTTATTGTGCCTCCTAAAATGAGCTTTATAATCCTTATTACAACAAAATTGGTTTGCTTAGGTTTACGGTGAAGTTAACCTGTCACAACGGCATGTGGCAATGTCAGGGACATTGCCACCACGTAGCTCTTGTTATATTGTAGCTTTTTTTTATGCAATATTATACATTGTCATTATTATTATCCAATTAATTTTTAAACATCAATTTCTCATCTTTCATTCAAGTTTTAATTATCATTACATTGTCACCCTCTTTGTTGTTTATTATTGATATTAACATAAGTGGCACAAAATTTCATGAATGAGTAATGAACTGTAAAGTTATATTGTTAAAATATCAATATTTACATTTCTTTCCTTAAAATAACTTGGTGGAATCATTACAAAACTCATTATATTTTTTAATAATGTATCTCTATATGTATGATTTTTTTTTGTTAAATATAAAATTAAAAAATATACATTAATGAATAATAAGTGAAATTAAATTTTGATGTTATTTATTCTTTGATGTTTATAATACAATAAAGTGCTATTAATTGTAAAAGTGCATATAATATTTGATTTTTTTATTATTAATTTTTGTCTCAATTAATTGTTAATTCAAATGATAAGACTGTAAAATTAGTCACAGCAGATCTAATGAACAAGTAAATCAATCACAATAGATGAAACTCAAAAAATATGGTGTAAACTGTGCAAAAGCATGCATCAGTATTCTATAATCCCAATAAGGGTGAAAATACAATACAATACTGTCACAATGAGTGAGCAATTCGAATTAACCAAGGAAGTCATTCGAATTAACTGAATGGCATAGCTTGGCTCCAACTAGGAGTCCTCATCATCAATCAATGGTGGTCACCAATGCACAAGTCACTGTCAAACAGGTATCAAACTGAGTCTAACTGAGTTAATAAGTGTAACTGATGGTAAGTGGCACTAATCTAGGGATGGAGGCTCAGTGGAGGGCGCATGAGGAGTTAACTGCACTGAGAATTGTCAATCATGTCTCATCGGAGGTTAACCGGAGTGATAACATCAGTTATGGGTCAATCGGAGGTAAACCGGAGTGATAACTGAAGTGTAACTGGATTGGTAGGTGAGAAAGGAACCCTTCTTCAGTGGAAGGTGAGAACTGGGTGCATGACAGGCTAGGAGGGCTTAAACTGAGTGGAAAGTAGCTCCCAAGTGTTGGGAGACTAAGGACTAGGTGCTGGAGGTACCATACTGATGACTGGGCAGCATGCGGATGCATGCAAAGTATATAAGTGAATGATGAGATATCCTAACACCCCCCCTCAAGTTATACTATGATGTAAAAAATAAAAAATAGGGCCCTGGTTATTGAGACCAAAGGTCACCCCAATACAATAATCCAAAAAATGTTGAAATAAGCTAAGTGAGGAAAGAGGGAAAACCCAGTGGGAAGAAATCCCCCCCTCAAGCTAAACATAAAAATGGATCTAATCTGTCTCCACCATGATGGAACTCACCCCCAACAGTGAACGGAGGTAAGAGAACTTCTTCTCAGTGAAGCTCTTGGTGAAGATGTCTACAATTTGCTCATCGGTAGGGCAATATTGTAGAATGATGGTGCGATCATGCACCAACTCTTGAATGTAGTGCATGTGAATCTCAATGTGTTTGGTCCTCTGCCGCTGAACTGGATCGGTGGAGATCTGAATAGCACTTTGATTGTCACAAAATAGGACAGTCGAAGTAGTGCTACCAAAATCAAACTCGGAAAGAATACCCTGCAACCAAACTGCCTGAATGCAGGCATTGACTACCCCTCGATACTCTGCCTCTGCTGAAGAAAGTGCAATGGCTGCCTACTTTTTGATTGACTAGCAAATAGGCCCATGTCCAATCATGAAAACATATCTGGAAGTGGAATTCCGATCTATGTTATCACCTTCCCAATCTGAATCAGTAAAACCAATGAAATCTAGCTCAGAATCTGCAACATAATGTATGCCAAAATGTTTCGTACCTTGCACATACTGCAAGATCCACTTGGCTGCCTGCTAATGAAGCTCATGGGGCTGCTGCATATACCTTGATACATAACTCAGGGCATAAGATATATCAGGCCTTGAGTGTGTCAAGTAGAGTAGTGAACCAATCAACTATCGATACATAGTGCAATCTGCAAGCGGTGTAGTATTTCCCTCTTCAAGACTGATTCCTAAGAGGAATGGAAATGGAGAAGCCTTACATTCTGCCATATTAAACTTTAATAGCAGGTATTTAGCATACTTTTTCTGAGATAATGCGATCCCATCAAATTTTTGAGCTATCTCCAAGCCCAAAAATTGCTTAAGCAAACCCAAATCGCTCATATCAAAAGCTAGATTTAAAGCGGTTTTCAGCTTGTTAATTGTAAGGAGAGTGCTACCAGTAATGAGAAGATCATCACCATATAAAATCACAATCAAAAAATTACCCTTAACTTGCTATAGGTACAAATTAGGATCAGATTTGCATCTTTTGAAATTCTGAGAAAGAAGGAAGGAGTCCATCTTTGCGTACCAAGCTCTTGGGGCCTGTTTCAATCCATACAAAGATTTATTCAATATGCAAACTAATGATGGATCTGATATGTATCCTTCTGTTTGTTTCATATATACCTCCCCATCAATGTCTCCATGTAGAAAAGCACTCTTCACATCCATGTGGTGCACTTCCCAGTGCTTGGATGCGGAAATGGCCAAAACTAGGCGGATGGAATCCATCTTTGCAATCGGTGTAAAAGTCTTAGTGTAGTCCACACCTTGGACTTGGGAGAAACCTTTTGCCACCAACCTAGCTTTGTATTTTCTAATAGAGCCATCAGCAACAACCTTCGTGCAGTAGATCCACTTGCATTGAACTAATTTTCTTCCAGGTGGAAGAGAAACTAACTCCCATGTATTGTTCTTTTGAAGAGAATTGTACTCTTCATCCATGGCGGTTTGCCATCATGGATCTCAGTGAGCATGATAGTATGATTTCGGATCTGAACCAATCATCAAATAAAATTTCTCAGATAATAATGGATAAGAAAAAGAAAGAGCCATACCTGCTCTTTGATAGTTTGCTCTTGTTCTCCTTGGATCAGCAGGATTTTCAATGTTTGGAGCAGCAGATTGTAGAGTGTTTTGGGCCCACTTTGGTAACTGAGGATGATCATTATGGTATGATTCCAAACCTGATATGTCATGGCCATAAAATTCTGATATAATATCAAATATATCAGATCCAATTCTTTCTTCATAATCACTCGAATCTTCTTCTTGTGGAGGGAGCAGATCGGCAGTGTTTTCCTCAACTAGTTTTAGATCTGGCAGCGGTTCTTCAAACTTCACACTTCGCTCTATGAATACCTTTTTGGATCTGATATTCATGAGTTTATATGCTTTTGATTCTTCCCCATATCCTATCAGGATACATTCAATACTTTTTGGATCCAAATACTTTCTCTTATCAGAAGGAATTCTAGCCCATGCACTGGAGCCAAAAACCCTCAAATTGGACACATCCGGTTTGCGACCAAAGAATGCTTTGAAAGGAGTTTTACCTTTCACGGATGAATGTGGAACTCGGTTCTGAATATATGCAGCAACATTAATGGCTTCAGCCCAAATATTTTCAGCCAAACCTTTTGACTCAAGCATACAGGTAGCCATCTCTTTCAGTGAACGATTCTTCCTTTCCTCTACACCGTTCTGCTGGGGTGTGTAGGGAACTGTATGTTGGATCTGAATTCCGCTTTCGGCACAAAGTTGCAGCAACTCACTCTTGATATATTCTCCACCATTATCATATCTAAGATCTTTGATCTTTCTCTCAGTGGTGGTCTCAACAGAAGCCTTAAAATCCTTGAATTTTCCCAGCACTTCTGACTTGTTTTTGAGAAAAAATACCCAAGTAAAGCGGGAAAAGTCGTCAATGAATGTCAAAACATACCTTGAACCATTCATGGACATATTTGGCAGTGGACCACTAATATCATAATGTATGAGGCCCAAAATAGTGGAATCTCTACTAGCTTTGCCACAGTCGAACCTGTGCTCGAGGTGCTTCCCAACAATGCAACCCGAGCAAATTCCCTTCGAGGAATGGAGTTGCGGAAGACGATCTACCATGGATTTCTGTTGTAGCAGCAGAAAATACTTGTAATTAAGGTGTCCAAACCTTTCATGTCAAATCCTACTAACCTCGTTTCCATGAGTGAGGAGAGCAGTGGGCTTTTCAAGCAGCACAAAGTGAGAAAACTCATAGTATTTTGCAGTGTGGTTTGCCTTTCCGACTACAATAAGTCTTCCACTTTTGATATCAGAAATTTTGACATTGTTAGGGCTGAATGTAAATTTCTTCGGTTCACCAGTGTGTGTCATTTGATACACAGAAAATAGATTTGAAGTCAAGGAAGGCACATAGAGAACATTCTGGAAGCTTCCATGCTCTACATGGATGGTACCTTTGCCCTTAGAAAAAAATTTTGAGTCATCTCCCAAATGGATGGGGATGGAGCTGCTTGGATCGAATGAAGAGAAGGAGTCAATGTTTGTAGCCATATGATTCGAGGAACCGGAATCTATTAGTAGAGTGGTGGGTTTCAAAATAGTTGCCATGAGTGCTTGACCTCTTTCATGATCATCATTTCTATCCTTCTTCTGTGCACCGTCGCGAAGACATGTGTTATTCTTTTCCAAAAGGAGGGCCATTTGATCTATTTTTTTCTTCATGCATTAACTTTCAGGATGAAAGCCACGGTTGCAATATGAACATTTAGATTTTTCTTTTCCCTCTTTACCCTTCTGCTTGGTTCTTGAACCAGATGGTGCTTTCAGTTGCTTGCCTTTATCTCTTTGCTTGGTAGGATCGAATTTGGGCTTCTGTTTCCTTTGCTTTCCTTTACCATTCGAATTCTTGGGTCCTTGAGCAAAGAGGGATGAATCTTTGGAGTTTATGGACCCCATTTGAATCAACTTATCATGCTCTTTTGTGATGGACTCAATGAAGGCATTCAAGGTAGGCATCTTCCAATTCGGGACAGTTAGCCAACCGGAATTGAAAGTAGAGACAAATACCGAGTAATCTTTCCCAAGCTTTGTGAGAATGGAGAGGATCAATTGCTTATCCTCTTTCACAACACCACTGTTCTTCAACTGCAATGACAAGTGCTTGAATTTTGTGAAAAACTCATTGATGGTCTCGAAATTCTCCAGACTAAGGGCAATCAATTCATTTTCCAATTGAAAGGCCCTAAGATCATCCTGCTTGCCAAAGAGATTGTCAAGTTGCTCCCATATTTCTTTTGGAGTCTTCAATCCGCTGAGATGGAAGTGAAGATCCTTGGAAATGGAGAGGCAAAGGAGACCATAAGCTTCATCAAGCTTATTGTAGTGTTTGGTTCTTTCTGACAATGTGCTTGGCTCCAATTCGAGGCCAGCAGTGACTCTATAGAACCCTTTTAAGCGTAATATAATCTCCATATCATCTTTCCATTCAAAATAATTGAAAGGAGTAAGAATTGGCTTGGAAGAAGAGTATTCCATCTCAAATAGCGAGTGCACTTGATGTAGAAGAACTTGTCAAACACAAGAGAGTGAATGCAATTGATCTAGATGATTAACCTGCAAATCACAATCAAAAAAAGAACAGTAAGGTCGAACAATCCACCCTTTTAGAGTTGCATCACACCTGGGATTGGAGATCAAGCAATGTTGAATGGGTCCAATGTATCAAATCCAGGAATTATGTGGAAAACTCAGGCTTCTGGAGTGGGATTGGAGAGAAAAATTCAGCATTAGCGAATGCATAAGCAGTTTTGCATGCCAAATCTTCAATATTTTTTAGCAAATTCACTCAATTTTTCTTGTAGAACACCTATAGAAGAGAGATCTTGTCCCTACAATGGATCTGATACCATGTAAAATTAGTCACAGCAGATCTAATGAACAAGTAAATCAATCAGATGAAACTCAGAAAATATGGTGTAAACTGTGCAAAAGCATGCATTAGTGCTCTATAATCCCAATAAGGGTGAAAATACAATACAATACTGTCACAATGAGTGAGCAATTTGAATTAACCAAGGAGGTCATTTGAATTAACTGAATGGCATAGCTTGGCTCCAACTAGGAGTCATCATCATCAATCAGTGGTGGTCATCAATGCACAAGTCACTGTCAAACAGGTGTCAAACTAGGTCTAACTGAGTGTAATAAGTGTAACTGGTGGTAAGGGGCACTAATCTAGGGATGGAGGCTTAGTGGAGGGTGCATGAGGAGTTAACTGCACTTAGAACTGTCAGTCATGTCTCATCGGAGGTCAATCGGAGTGATAACATCAGATATGGATCAATCGTGTTAAATTTCAAGCATTGATTCACAATACTCTAGGATCTTTACTGAGAGAATAACATGTACAGTGTATCAATGCATAACAATCACAATAAGCATGACAAGTATCACAAGAATCAAAATCATGAAAGACAAGAGACACAGAGTTTCCGTGGGGAAAACCTTAAGGTGAAAAACCCCACAACTTCCTCAAAGATAGAGAGAGCAATGGCTCAACCAAAGTACAACCAAAATACACTGAGATAGTCTCCTAGTAGCAGATGATCCTCCTCCTCACTAGTGCGCCACTTTCTGAATGAGATAAGTATGAGTTTTCGAGTGATCCAAATAGAGATCTCCCAATCTCTATTTATACTAGTCTATTTTCCCAGTTACACTATGGGGCCGACTTGTCTAGATAGGTACATCCACAATATAATATATATTTCAGGGCCGACCCCACACATGGTGGTCTAATAACCCTTCGCCAAGTACACACACTTGCAACACTTGTCAATACACATGACGATGCTTCCTTATAGAGGAATAACACATCTCTTATAAGGGTACAATAAATATATATATGAAATACATTCCGAATTTACATATACATCAACAAATCGGAGGTAAATTGGAGTGATAACTGAAGTGTAATTGGATTGGTAGGTGAGAAAGACGCCCTTCTTCGGTGAAAGGTGAGAACTGGACGCATGACAAGCTAGGAGGGCTTAAACTGAGTGGAAAGTAGCTCTCGAGTGCTGGGAGACTAAGGACTAGGTGCTGGAGGTACCATACTAATGACTAGGCAGCATGCGGATGCATGCATGCATGCAAAGTACATAAGTGAATGATGAAATATCCTAACAATGACCCACCACCTTAACATGTTATTAATGAATTTTATTTTATGCATGTATAAAATGTATTTTTTCCTTCTAAATTTTTAATTTTTTTACATGATAGTTTATCGATTATGTTTATCAAATAATAAATTATCATTACAACTTAATATTCCATTAGATTTATGTGTTAATTTGTTATCAAGCATTTAAATCATATTGTTTTTATTTAGTTAATCTAAAATAGTAAATTTTATTTCTATTTTTATCATTAATCAATCTAAGTAAATCATCATAATCACAAGTGTCATAATAGAAACATAATCCAATTATGTATTGATAATTATAAGGATCATAATAGAAAAGTAATGTCTTATTTACTTGACAACTTTATAGGTTCATTTTTAATCTATTGTCAAATTCATAACAAATCATTCAATGAGAACCCTTATGAAGAAAAGGTTGAACTATACATTTTTTCACCAAAATACAAGCACAAAATTGTTTTAGAAATCTTGTTGAAACATATTCTAACAAGATTTCTAATATACAAATCCTTGATGCAATACATTATATCGAAGGGATTTATTTTTCTCACTTTTAGAGGATACAAAAATTTCACAAGGAAAAAAATGGGATGGGTTTACATATACAAAGCCAAGCTATAATAATTACAATCTAAATTTTGCATAAGCATGACCATTAAACAATATCATAGCATTCTTCTTTAATAAATATTCATTACCAATTATATTTGTCGGGTCTTACATGGTTGTCATTACATTGGTGAGTTTGTTCGAGTTTAGCTCACAATTGTTCTTGAAGTCTCCATTGAGTTGAATCTCCGCTTTAAGTTAGAGAAACTGAGTAATGTGGATTGAATAACTATTGGGTGTCCATGGATTTCTTTATTATTGGAACCAATTTTAATATTCTCATATTGTGTTGTGCTTGAATCCATTTGAATGTGTTGGGCCATTGTCTTAACATCCTCAATTCTATCAACCTAGATATCATGAACAACTTGAGCATCTCTCTAAAAAAATTCCCACTCAAGCCACTTCATTAATCCTTTCATCATTGTATCATTTCTCAAACAATCACAGATATCAAGGAGCACTGCAAACTGACGGAGCTGCTAGGGTTTGAAGCAATGTCTGCTCGAATGGAGCCGCCGCCAGACCCTGGTCGCAATGGCCCGGAGGCTAGACGTCCTCCCATCACCGACTTGTTCAAGGACCTGGTAGCTTCTCTGCCTGCCTCATCGCGAGCCCCATCCCAATCCGAATCTAAGTTTGTCAAAAGAGCAGAGGTTCCAGAAGTAAAGCTCACCTCAACCGCCTCGAAATGTAAAGCCATTGCGCTATCAGAAAAAGGATTGGTCGGACACTTCACGGGGCTTTGGCCCTCCCCTCGCTCTACTGAAACTTGGCTCAACAAAAACTGGCGACCTCTAATTCAAGGTGAGGTGCAGCAAATCTTCTGTGGGAAGGGGTTTTTTTTCTTCTACTTTGAGAAAAAGGAGGATCGAGACTTAATCTTCAGGAATGGGCCATATTTCATGGGGCCAAGGGGAATGTATCTCAATAAATGGGATCTTTCATTCGACCCAGAAAAATACATTCCAAGGGAAGTTCCTGTCTGGGTAAAACTACCGCATCTCCCCCTCCACTGTTGGAATGATGAAGACTTACGAGCCATTGGCAACTCTTTGGGGAAATACATAGACAAATCAGAGCCAAAACCCCCTATGTTTTCTTGTGCAAGAATATGTGTTGAAGTCGATCTGGAAAAGGGCCTCCCAGAAGCTATAGACTTAGTTATGGAAGGGTGGAGCCATAGACAAACAGTGGACTATGAGCAGATCCCCTTTAAATGCAAGGTCTGCCATGAATATGGGCATTTTGCGAGGCTATGCCCAAAAAGGAAAATACCAAAAGTGGAAGAGACCCAAGGAGGAGAATGGAATGAAGTCTCAAATAAAAAGGGGAATAAGAATAATGCAAGTGCAGTGAACAAACCCCCTTCAAAAACCAAAGAGCCTTCCAACAAATTTCAGATCTTGAGTAGCGAGGAAAATGAAGAAGAACAGGAGCAAGAAAAGCAACCCGAAGAACATCAGGGAGACCAGGATCAAATCGGAACTGAGGATAAGAACCAAAACCCACTTTCTCCTAAGCATGCAAGGGATGGAATAGAGCCTTCATTAATCTCAAGAGGCTCAGTAACAAGAGCCAAAGCAAAATTATTTCAAGAAGAAACCTCGGAGAGCAAAGAAGAAGAACAAGAACCCATAGCCAAAAGAGGAAGAAGACTAAACAAAACTGTCAGAGAACAAGAAGCAGCCAGAGAAAGGGCGGGGGGCAAGCAAACCAGTTTGGACCAGCATGTCAGAATATTATCTAGTTCAAAATAGACCCAGGAAGAAAGAAAGGACAGAGCAGGTCCTCTTCAAATCAAAAAATAATGAAAATAGTCTCTTGGAATTGTAGAGGATTAGGCGGGAAGCAAAAAGCAGAGGCAATAAAAAGAATTAAAAAAATGGAGAACATCTCAATCCTCACAATCCAGGAGACTAAAATGCAAAAGGAAGACTGCATCAGCATCATGAAGAAAGTATGGCCCAAAGGAAAAGGAATTGCAGTCAGTGCAACAAGAGCCTCTGGAGGACTCATATCCCTATGGGATGAAGGTAAGTATAAATACCTTTCATTTGAAACAAATCGGCACTGGATATTTACTGATTTAGAAGATATTTCAAGTAATGATAGGTTCTAGATAGGAAATATTTATGGGCCGACCCTGTATGGCCAAAAGGAACAGTTCTGGAACCAGCTAATAGATCTGCGACCCATCCTAGCAAACACCCCTTGTGTTCTAGCAGGTGATTTCAATGTCACCATCTCAGCGTTGGAGAGAAAAGGTGGTTCAAAAATTAGAGACCCATTCGGAGAAAGGATGGAAGATCTGCTTTCAGACTGGAATTTAGTAGACATTAAGCCCAAGCACGGTGTCTACACCTGGAACAATAAGAGGATTGGCCCAAACCACATTGCTGCTCACTTGGATCGCTTTCTAATCAGTTCATCCTTCCTCCTCAACCCAAAAATTCCTGAATCCAAAATACTAGCCTCAGCCACCTCAGATCATAGGCCCATTTCCCTTTTCTTCTCCTCCCCTGGAAACCTAGGCCCCCTCCCCTTCAGACTCAACCCGACCTGGCTAGAAAACCAAAATTGCATGGATGTAGTCATCTCAATCTGGAAGCAATTCATTCCTGGATCTCCTGGCTACATTTGGGAGACCAAAATAAAGTTAATCAAAAGAGCGCTAAAAACATGGGCAAAGCAAAATAGTCTAAAACCTGGAGAAGAACTTGATAAGCTACAAAAGGAAATGGAACGACACCAATTCAAAATGGAGCAGAATACAGTCACAGTGGAGATGTTGAGGGAAGAAAAGAACCTTGATGAGGCAATTCAGAACATAGCTAGAAAAGAAGAGGAGGAATGGAGGCTTAAATCAAGATGTCTCTGGTTAAAGGCAGGAGACAGGAACACCAAATTCTTCCATGCTCAATGCAAGGAGAGATACAGGAAAAACAATATTCTGAGTCTTACAAGAGAGGATGGCCAAAAGATAGAAGGACAGGACAACATTCTCCAAGAAGCTAAAGCCTTCTTCGAAAGGTTATATAATGAAAATTAGGAAGTATCTAAAGAGGAGTTAGATCAAATGAGCATGGAAGTCCCTGCGCTCATTTCAGAATCTAACAACAAGAGATTAATGGATCAGATCTCAGAAGAGGAAGCGAGGAATGCAGTTTGGTCTTTACATCCAAAAAAGGCTCCAGGCCCAGACGGACTTCCCATTCAATTCTATAGGAAATTCTGGTCTTGGCTCAAAAAAGACTTGGTCAGAATGCTCAACTAGACTAGGGGACGAGCAAGAATTGGAGGGGCCACTAACTCCTCATTCATAGCTCTCATACCCAAGGAGAAACATCCCCTTTCCATAGGAATATTTCGCCCCATCTCACTCTGCAACTCCTCCTATAAAATCCTCACCAAAATCATAGCCAACAGAATTAAAAGGATTCTACCCAGAATCATATATCCAAATCAAGGCGGATTCATGGCGGAACGACAAATCTATGACAATATTCTACTTGTTCAAGAGGCGATACACTCGAGCATTCAAAGAAAAGACTCAGGTATGGCTATAAAATTGGATATGGCAAATGCTTTTGATAGAGTAAGGCATGAATTCCTCTTTAAAGTAATGGCAAATTTTGGGTTTGGAGAAGATTTCATAGGATGGATCAAAGCTTGTATTGGTTCCCCTTGGATTGCCCCATTAGTTAATGGCAGACCTTCTCCCTTCTTCCGCCTGACTAGGGGGATAAGGCAAGGTTGCCCCCTCTCCCCTAGCCTTTTTGTCATAATGGCAGACTCCCTGAGTAGAAAGCTAAATAATCAGCAATTGAATGGTTCCCTCCCAGGCATAGTAATATCCAAAAACGTCCCCCCCATCAATCACACACAGTTTGCTGATGACACCATCTTTTTGGGAAGTGCCTTGTCCACCATTGCCTACAGATTCAAGTCAACCCTCGACCTCTTCCTTCATGCCTCCGGGGGGAAAACAAATAGCCAAAAATGCAACATTTACAGCTGGAATTGCGGAAACCTCCTCCTTAGAAATATAGCCCTTATCCTAGGCTTCAAACCCTGCTTTGACTGGACAACTTTCAAGTACTTAGGTATCCCAATCACTCATAAAAAATCCGCCTCAGTCTCCTGGCAGCTGATATTGGAAAAAATCAAGAGTAAGATCAACTCATGGGGATCATGCTGGCTCAACTTAGCTGGTAGAGTGACCTTGATTAAAGCAGTCATCTCTTCTCTTCCCATATACACTGGAGCCATTCTTCTGGCCCCCAAAACAGTAATGAACAATATATGCTTGGAAATCAGAAAATTCCTCTGGCAGGGAGGGAGATCTCAAGGCAAAAAGTTCCACCTAGTCAACTGGAACACTGTCAAGGAGAATAGGAAAAGAGGAGGCTTGGGCATTCGGGATCCAACGACGATGAGAAAAGCACTTGGAGCCAAAATTGTCTGGAGGTTGGTATCAGGCCAAAAAGAGTGGTGGAAGGAGGCAATCAGGAAAAAATATACCAGAGGGTCAAGACAGAGATGTCTAAACAATATGAAGAAGAACACAGGTACTGCCATTTGGAAACTTATGCTCGGCTCAACAGACATAATTAAAGACAATATGTATTGGGTCCCAGGGAATGGAAATAAAATCAATCTATGGACTGATAGCATAAATGGAGAGCAGCCTATAGGTGAGATCCAGGAAATTCAGAACATCAAAATCTGGCTTCAAGAAGTAGGAGTAATAAAGTTGGCGGATATGGCCACCTAGACACCCACAGGGAATTGGAAAGAATGGAAAAATATGAATCCTCCAGGTCATCTTCTTGATAGCTACAAAATTTTCACACAACTTTTGAATGGAAAAACCCCCTTAAGCATCAGATCCAAGGACACCAGAGGATGGGGAAAAGCTGGAAAATACTCAGTCAAAGATGGTTATGCAATGCTCATCAGGAACAACAACCCCTCTCAAGCAAAGTGGAAGAAATTTTGGAACAGATACAGTACTCCAAAGATAAACTACTTTTTTTGGATCCTTGCTCACAACAAGCAACTGACAGCTGACAATCTCAAGCAACATGGTATTGAAGGCCCCTCTAGATGTCCACTGTGCCAAAATGCGGAGGAGAATGCACAACATCTTTTTCTGGAATGCATCTTTGCTAGACAGGTTTGGAATGCGGTCCTTGACCCTCTGACACCTTCAGTCCCCTGCCCTAGACATATGAAACAGATGTTGGAGGAATGGAATTACAGAGTCCAGGGAGGTTCAAAAAATAAACCTACCTTTTCTAGAATCTGGAAGCTTATCCCCATGAATACTTGCTGGCAAATATGGCTGGAAAGAAATAGAAGAATATTTGAAGACAAAAAAAGATCAAAGGTGAGTTTAGCAAACAAAGCAATAACCCTCATCTCTGAGTCACTGAAATCCAAGGGAGTGGTGCTTTGTGCCAAGGAATTCCTAAGTTGGAACGAATTCCAATGGAGCCAAAGGTTCATTACGGTGAGTTCACTTCATTCCAAAAACCCCTCAGCCTGGCATGACTGGGAAATAAGAAAAGACAAAGAAACCTTTGGGAAATGGTGGAAGGAACAAGCAAGATACACAATCTTCTTTGATGGGGCTTCAAAGGGGAACCCGGGGGCGGCAGGTGCGGGGGGGGTAATTTTTGACCCTGGAGGAAATAAATTAATAGACTTCTCTTGGGGACTAGGCAGTGGCACCAACAATCAAGCAGAATGGCTTGCCTTGTACTATTCTCTAGAATTAGCAGTCACCCTCAACATGAATCATCTCCAGGTTTTTGGGGACTCCAGGCATGTTATTCAAATTATGAACAATGGCAATCCCCTAAAGAACAACAAAAATCAGAGAATTCGGAAAAGAATAAAGCGTCTTGCTCTCCCAAAGGATACACTCTATTATCATGTGCTAAGGGATCTCAATGGTATTGCTGACACTTTGGCCAATGATGGAGTCAAGTTAGAAATGGGGCATGCGACCCTAAACAATGCTTTAACATACCATTTTATACCCTAATGGACCCGAAGACTAGGCATTCTCCACATTGGAAAAGCTTAAGGCATAATAGCCCACACTCTTATGGTGAAATTGGTTATGGTCTCAGCCCTCTCCACCGCCATAGCATGGTTCGAATATCTCACGTCACTCCACGTGCCCACCTCGTGGCGAGTACAGTTCCCACGCCTGTGCATTTATCAACCCAGACGACGGTAGTTGATATTGTTTACAACATGGATAACCCTCCATTCGATGCTCTCGGCCCAGCTCTGCAAAATCTCTGCCTTTCCCAGGAACCCGCAGTGCTGGTAGAAGGTAATTATCTCACGGCTGAATGCGAAATGGATGGCGTCAGGAAGGCGATTGTTACTCTGAGTCGCCTCACCTCCGAAATCAAGGTTTACCTGTCGAGAACATATTCTGCAGTGTGCAACACAGACAACAAAGTTGAAGAACTTGTTCTGGAAGACAAATAGATTCATTCCAGGCTTTCCTGCTTGGAATCGCGCATGGAGGATATTGATAGAAACCTCATTGAACTAATGGGGAAGTTTGACAGTGTTAAAAATGACATCTCTGCTCTGGTATACAAAACGCAATGTAGCTGCGTACAGGAGGCTCCTACAGTGAATCTGGAAATGGCAAAGGTGGCTTCAGTCAACCAGCAGAACTTTGGATAATGGAATTCTCTTGCTTACAGGTTCCCCCAGCTGTTTATTTTGAATGTTTTTTTGCCTCAAATTATGTAATCAGTTTGTGAGGGTTTACCCCACCAGTAATCATAGAGTTTTTAGGAAGTCTGATAGTATAGAACTCCAGGGGACAGACTCTATAAACCTCTGCAATTTTCCCTCTTTAGATGTAGAGAACTGGAATTTGCTTATGTACTGAATGGCTGTGCACAGCCTTTGTTAATATAATCCTTTCACCTGTTTCTGTTTTAAAAAAAATCCTTTCATCATTGTAATTATGGATAGATTTTCTAAATGTATGCATGGTTGTTGGCTTGACCATCCCCTTTTTTATATGGAGGATGCCTTTGGAATAACCATAATTCTCATCATTCCCTTAATACCTACATTTATGGAATAATTAACCATAACTAAAGTTCTCTTAAATTTCCCATGAAATGGCATTTCTCTGAGTCTATGTCATACGTAGAATTAGTCATGGGAAAGATACTTGTACTTTTACCGATATATATCTTGTAACTGTAATTTGCACGCCATATGAGTGAGAAATATTTTCTTATATGTTTTCATCAATATGATACACATATAAATACAAAGTATATGACCCCTGGCTTCATATTCCAAGGGTTCTCTTGGACTTCACTATGACTCTTCATATTCCTAGGAACTTGCTATGGAATTACTCAAGCCACTAACCAACAAAATAAAAAAATTTCGTCAAATTTCAAATGGACAAGAATGACAAGGAAAATGAAGAATTGGGCAATCAAGTGAAGATAGAGTTATACAACAATCAAACAAAGTGCTATGAAATTCAAGGGTACCAAGCTATGAAAGTAAGATGTGTGAGATTCTACCATGATCTAGAGTCGGAAAGATAAGAATTCAATCAAGAAGCGAAACACTAGATCTGTTAGGGTATTTCTCTATTGCATTAACTAGCTTGCTCACTAAACAAAGATCATTCGAGCAATATAAATACAAAAGCTTGCTAGATATGGTTTTGGAAGAAATCCCATGCAAGGGCATTCCCCAAATCAATCCATAAAGCAAGAAAAATTGGTCAATTGAGTGAGCTTAACTATTGTATGTGCATGAAAGTGCTAAAGCTAATTGAAGTAGACTAAATAAAAAAAAACTAGTCTATATTCAAAGATCCCAAAACTCTCGGGTCTCAGAAAATCAAATCCTAGAAACCAATAATGATTATCCCAAGAATAAAAACAAAACCTGGAGATCACATTAAGTACAGTATTTTTAGCTTTAGTTGTAGCTTATATATGGTTCAATGACTCTCTTATGACTATATATCGCTTTTTATTGGTGAGTATTTTATTTTGAGTATGTATGTACGGTGTGGAATAAGGAGAAATATCACCCCCTATTTCTAGTTAAAATTATCTCTAAATCCAGCAAGAACTATGACAAAAGTCATAGTTCCACCCCAATGCTAGGAACTTTGCCCACGAAACTTTTACCCAGATTGTCATATTTTTAAAAAAATATATGAAAGGGGTGGAACTATCCCTCGTAACAAATGGGGTAATTTCAAGTTGAGTGCCCCATAGCATACGCATGTATATATGCCAACACAAAGAAAATATTTCATAATGATAACAGGACATCACGGCCTTCGACCGCTTCACACCCTACAACTGCAAAAAAATAAATTAAAATTAAGGATATGGATTATTAAAGAGAATATAATTTTAACTATATGATATTCCAAGTAGCCTTATCATATGCAACTTTAGAGCTTCGACTCATGTCATGGTCACACCAATCACTAAACATGATATTCAATACTACATTAATAACTTTCTTAGTGTATAGATCTCCAATAATTGATCCAAGTCATTTCATACACAAAATTTTCACCATGGCTAGGAGAGCACTTGTTCATAAATACCAAGTAGGAGGTAGTGCTTCATATGCCAGGTGATGATTAGTTGTATTGATTTTGTTGATAGATAGTATATGATGTTAACATGTTGATCAATAATTAATATGCTATTATGTAGCACAAAAATAAATGTCACAATGGATGGGATATTTGATTTAACTATCAAAATCGTGTCATATACTTTCCAAGTGAAGAGATAGTTCATTAGAAGAGATAGGTCATTAGTAGTAAGGGAATGATCATGCATTAATGAAACTCCATAATTTGTTCAGTAGTAGTAGTAGTGTAGTAGTGGCTACAATCATTGGGAACAATGGATTTTAATTTTCAAGAAGATTTCATGAGATTCTCCTTATAAGGAAAGGAAATTGAACTTAGAGGTATTACAGGGGAACCCTCTATAGTGATAATCTCTAACAACATCAAAATATTGCTAAAAAGACAACACCATGGTGTAATTGCATAATTATGCTCACTAGATGTTCAAGCATCTATACCCTGTATTCCAGTGGATCTTCAAAAATTTATTGACAATCATTCCAAGTTATTTGGAGGGATGCCTAAAGAAATTCCACCTACTCGAAATCATGACCATGCTATTCTCTTGCAACCAGGTAGTGTACCACCTACATCAAACCCTACATGTACCCATATGCATAAAAGAGTGAGATTGAGAATATGGTTCAAGAAATGTTAGATGCATGCATCATTTAACCTAGCCAAAGTGCTTTCTCTACACTAGTGGTAATGGTTCACAAAAGGAAATTTCATAGTGTATGCATCTAAATTATAGAGAGTTCAATAAGATGGCCGCTAAAGATAAGATTCATATTCTTACAATTGATTAATTATTGGATGAATTACTGAGAGCAATTTTCTTTACCAAGTTGGATCTCCATTTTGGATATCATCCCAAAAATGAGGAAAGAAGACATCCCAAAAACAACCTTAAGAACACATGAAGATGATTATGAATTGTTGGTGATGTCATTTGGCCTTACCAATACACCTTCCACATTTCAAAGCTTGATGAATTAATATTTTTAAACCTTCCTCATAAAATTTGTGTCAATGTTTTTTGTATGTTATACTAATCTATAGAAAATCTTTGGAAGAGCGTGTACAACATGTTGACATGGTATTAAAACTATTGGAGGAGCACCAACTATATGCCAATCCTTCTAAGTGTGTATTTGGGGTTTACGAAGTGGATTTTTTGGGTAATATTGTATCTCATGAAGGCTTCAAAGTGGATCCTTACAAAATTAAAGATATTATGGAATGGTCGATTCCTAAAAATTTGAAGAATCTTAGAGGATTCTTAGGATTGACCATCTACTACTGCAAGTTTGTCAAGGATTATGGTCAAATAGAAGTACCTCTAACCAAGTTACTAAAAAAGAAGGCATTCTCTTGGACTCAAGAAGCAACCAAAATTTTTGAAAAACTTAAACTGGTTGTGTACAACTCTTGTATTATCCACGCCTCACTTCACAAAAAAAAATATTGTGGAATGTGATTCCTTGAGGCATGGCATTGGTGCAGTCTTAACGCAAGAAGGAAGGCCCCTTGCTTTTGAAATTTTCCAACTTAAAGGGAAAAACTTAAACCAATTTATGAAAAGGAAATGTTAGCCATATTGCATGCAATTAAGAAATGGCACCCTTGTCTAATAAAAAGACACTTTAAGGTAAAGAACAAATCATGATAATCTTGACTACATCTTGGAACAATGATTATCTTTAGAAGAGAAACGAAAATGGGATACAAAGATCTTAGGTTATGAATTTGGAATTATCTACAAAAAACTAAATTAAAATGTAGTGGTAGATGCACGTTCAAGAAAAAAAGATGACACAAAGAGCTTACTTTGTGGTATTTCGATTATGCAATCTAATTGGGTGGAAGAAGCAAAAATAGAATGGAAGTAGGATTAGAAGCCATGCAAGATCATTCAAAAACTACAAGAGGGACTAATCATTAGATAAATTTGTGTGGAATAATGATTAACTATGGTACCAAGATCGCATATATTTATGTAAGAACTCTCAATTCAATCAGAAGGTCCTTTTGAAATCATACACTTCTCCTATAGGATGACATTTAGGGTTCTTGAAAACTTACCATAAAATCAAGAAGCATTTTTCTAGGAAGATCTTAAAATTGTCCAAAGTTTTGTGGTGGAATGTTTGGTTTTCCAACAAAATAAGGGAGAGACAATCAAGACACTAGGTCTCCTACACCCACTAGCATGTTAGCTTTTTAGCTCAGGAGGCACTCTGCATAGTTTTGTCGTGTATGTGGAAGTGGCCTTTCATTTACATTACCTAGGCACTTGACTTTTATAAAATTGTAATAAAGTAGCTCTTTTGTATAAAGTGACTTTTATGTGATGTTCCTAGTCTATTATAAATTAACTTTTTATAAAGTGACTTTATGAAATAAAAGTGCACGTATCTCATTAAGTGAAATTACTTTATTAAAAATGTAAGTGATTTATTTTGGAGGGAATGAATTACATCCCTTGATCTTATCAAGACAAGATTAGATCTTGACTGTTGGATTTAGGAATTGGGAAGGTGAAAAGTCATTTTCAAGTTATAAGAGCAAGCCTAGGATAGTGTGCAAGACACAGTTTTCCAAGAATGTGAGCATTTTGGCATTTTTGAGTTTTAGAGAGGAAGAGCAAGTTCTCTTGTGGGTGGATCGATTCCCTGGGTGAGGGATTCATCCCAAATAGGAGGTGGCTTGAATCCCAAGGCAGCTCTGCTACATTTATTTGTTGGGTCGTACATCTCAGCTGGCATGCATTTCAAGAAATATGTTGGGCATAGAAATTGAGGAGCTGCACAGAAATCGAGGGTTGCACAGAAATCAAGGTGAGGCCTTACTAATTTGTTGGGCACAAATTTCGAGTTCATACAGTTGTTCTAGGCACAGAAATCGAGGTGGGAACAAATTTTGAGGTGCTGGTACAATCATTAAATGTTGATTTTATTATTGTTGTAACTCTGTGTTATGCCGGAAAATGCTTAATGAAAAATTGCTCTTGCACTGGTTTTCCCCTTGTGGGTTTTTCCATGGTCTATTTTGACCAAAATTTCACTGTGCATTGCAATTTTCATACTGTTGTTATAATTTTTTTTTTTTATTTTTTCCGTTGCTAAACTATCTCAGCATGAGTTTTTCAGCTTCTTGTTCATTTTTTAAGTTCCTGTAAATTGTCATTTAACTAGTGACTACCTAAGTCTGAAATATGGGTTTTGTTGGGTGGTTGAATGGATTTTAAAAGCCTAGTTTTTATCATGGTAGCAGAGCTGGGACTCTGAGATAATAGTACATTATTATTGCTGCAGTGTATTGAGTTGTTGGGCAAGGATATTATTGATTTTGACAACTTGTGTATTGGAAAAATATATCTGCAAGTGTTTTGCAGGTGTTGGGTAGACCAGGGATATCTTGGTTTATTTTTTCTTTTGGACAGCAGAGAGAGATGGTTGGTTGCATCAAATTTGAGGACCGGTTGGATGGCATTTCCAACTATTTGCAATGGAAAGTCAGGATGACTGATGTACTTAAAGAAAGCAGACTATGGGCTAATGTCAGCACTGTGATAACTCCTCCCATTGCTGACCCTATTGCTCTTGACATTCATGAAGTAAAAGAGGCTAGAGAACAGAGGGTTATTCTGGATGGTTTCAAGGACCATCTCATCCCACACTTGGCTGAGAAGACGTCAGCTTATGAGATGTGGAACACACTGAAAAACTTGTATGAGGCGAAGAATGAGAACCGGAATATGGCACTCAAGGATAAATTGCATGCAACCAAGATGGCCAAGGGTGAGAGTGTGGTATCCTATCTTACCCGGGTGGCACAACTGAAAGATGAGTTGGTTGCAGTTGGGGAGGTCATCTATGATTTTGAGTTGGTGAGGATAGCCTTGAAAGGCTTCACTAAAGACTGGGAAGTCTTTGTGAAGTGTGTGGTTGGTCATGAACATCTTCCAGATTGGAGCAGACTGTGGGACGATTTCACTCAGGAGGAGATCTGGGAAGGATCTCAAGGCAGTGGACAGTTGGAGGGTGCCATTGAAGAAAATTTTTCTCTTTCAGCTAAGGGAAAGAAGAAGTCCACTAAGGACTTGAGCAAAGTCAGATGTTTTTCTTGCAACCAATATTGCCATTTTTCTTCTCAGTGTCCTGAGAAGAAGAAGGAGGAGGAGGAGGAGGAGAAGGAGGAGGTTGTTGTTGCAACTGCTGAGATAGATGACTTTGGGGAAAAGTTTGAGAAATATTTCTCGATGTTCTCTCTTGTATCGAGTGCTGGCAGCAATGGATTTGTGATGAACAGTAGTTGGTTCATTGACAGTGGAGCCTCTCGTCACATGACCGGAATGTATCATATATTCTGCAGCATTACTAAGACAGATCCAAACTGGATGGTTGAGAGTGAAGGGGGAACGACACGTTCAGTGCGTGGATTTAGGAGAGTCAGATTCCAGGTTCGACAGGGTGAAATACTTGAGAAGGATGGAGTTTTGTTTGTTCCAGGTTTGAGTGTGAACTTTCTCTCTATGTCAGCCTTGGAGCATGCAGGGTATTCGACATTGTTTCGGAGGGGACATGTGTACATTTTTCCAGAGAGGGAAGTTCTGGGAAATGTTCTTATATACTCAGGGGGAGCGAAATTGATCCAGCCAGATTTGATTGGTGATTGGTTTGGTGAGTTGTACAAGTTAGGTGGACATCCCATGATTTATGATCCAGAGTCGGAAGAATATTAGGAGGCTCCTGAGGCTACTGTGGCGCCAAGGTTTGAGTCTCAATTTTCGATGGAAGAGAGGGACTCTCTTCAGAGTATCGACAAGAGGCTCAGCTAGTATGAGAGGACCAATGCTCAAGATTGGAGGATAGATTCTCCTAGGAGATCAGGGTTCAGGGTTGTTGTCAGGAGGGTGTATTCAGATTTGAGTTCAGTACAGGTGGTGGCATTGGCTCTAGGTTCAGAGGGAGCTCCTACTATAAATAGTGTGATGGACCTAAGGACCGGACCAGCGGATGGTGATGGCAGTTAGTACCTCCCTCGCTAGGAGGGAGTGTTAAATTTTTAGCTCAGGAGGAACTACGCATAATTTTGTCTTGTATGTAGAAGTGACCTTTCATTTACATTACCTAGGCACTTGACTTTTATAAAGTTGTAATAAAGTGGCTCTTTTTTATAAAGTGACTTTTATGTAATGTTCCTAGTCTATTATAAAGTGACTTTATGAAATAAAAGTGCACGTATTTCATAAAGTGAAATTACGTTATTAAAATTATAAGTGATTTATTTTGGAGGGAATGAATTACATCCCTTGATCTTATCAAGATAAGATTAGATCTTGATCATTGGATTTAGGGATTGGGAAGGTGAAAAGTCATTTTCAAGTTATAAGATAAAGCCTAGGGTAGTGTGCAAGACACAGTTTTCCAAGAGTGTGAGCATTTTGTCATTTTTGAGTTTTAGAGAGGAAGAGCAAGTTCTCTTGTGGGTGGCTCAATTCCCTAGGTGAGGGATTCATCCCAAATAGGAGGTGGCTTGAATCCCAAGGAATCTCTACTGCATTTATTTGTTGGGCCGTACATCTCAATTGGCACACATTGCAAGAAATATGTTGGGCACAGAAATCGAGGAGTTGCACAGAAATCGAGGGCTGCACAGAAATCGAGGTGAGGCCATACAGTACTATTGGGTCATACTGATTTGTTGGGCACAAATTTCAAGGTCGTACACTTGTTCTGGGAACAAAAATCGAGGTGGAAACGAATATCGAGGTGCTAGTACAATCATTAAATGTTGATTTTATTGTTGTTGTAACTCGGTGTTATGCTTGAAAATGATTAATGAAAAATTTCTCTTGGACTGGTTTTCCCCTTGTGGGTTTTTCCAGGGTCTATTTTGACCAAAATTTCTCTGTGCATGCAATTTTCATACTGTTGTTATAATTGTTTTTTTTCGTTGCTAAACTATCTCAGCATGAGTGTTTCATCTTGTTGTTCATTTTTTTAGTGTCTGTAAATTGCCATTTAACTAGTGACTACCTAAGTTTGAAATTTGGGTTTTGCTGGGAGGTTGAATGGCTTTTAAAAGCATGATTTTTATCATAGCCATACCAAGAAAGCGTTGGGAAGAGGTCTCAATGGATTTTACCATAATTCTACCAAAGTCAGAATGAAATATTATCATCATGATAGTAGTGGATTGACTCACAAAGTATGTCCATTTATTATCTCTTTCTCGTCCTTCTAAAGCAAATATGGTAGTTGTAGCAATCATGGAAATAGTTTAGAAACTACATGGAATCCCCAAGATTATTGTAAGTGATAGAGATCCAATTTTCATTGGTGAGTTTTGGAAGGAAATATTTTATTGTCTGGACACTTGATTGACTCCTCTTACCATCCTCAATCCAATGGAAAATTTGAGGTTGTGAATAAATTCCTATAAGGGTATCTTTGTTGCTTTGCATATCAATAATCAAACACAATGGCTCATGTGGTTTTCCTTAGAAAAATTGTGGTACAACACATATTTCCATACATAAAAAATGTCACCATTTATGGCACTTTATGGCTATCACCCTCCTTCCATCACATCATCATTGAAAGAAAAAGCTAAGGTTGAAGCAGTAGAGGATTGCTTAGAGAACCAACAAGAGGTTTTGCAACTATTGAAAGATAACTAGGCTATATCACAAAATAGGATGAAACAACAATTAGATTAACATTGTAGTGAAAGGAAATTTGAAGTAGGGAATTGGGTATTTTTTAGGCTACAACCATACAAACAGATGTTCCTCAAGAAGCAAAAGAAAGACAATAAATTAGCACCCAAGTACTATGGTTCCTATAAGGTGTTGCAAAGGATAATTTGCAATTATGGCTTACAAATTGGAGTTGCCTCCATCTTCATGTGTACATCTAGTCTTCCATGCTTCTTGCCCAAAAAACGTAATCAGTTACAAGATCCTATTCCAGACTATTTTACGAGATATTGATGAAGAAGGGAAATTGATACTAGAACCTAAAACAATCCTTGACACAAGGACCAAGGAATTGTAAAATCGAACAATTACTAAGCACCTCATCAATTGGAAGAACTTGCGAATAGAAGAGGCAACATGGGAAGATGAGTTATTCATGCATAAACATCCAGAGTTAATCAAGTGCTAAGGACAAGACTGGTTTGAAGGAGAAGGGCATGTTCAACCCTATATATTGCGACATTACATTTCTATTATTATATTAGTATTTCCTTTATTGGTCGGATAGGACCTTAACTGTAATTTTATGGTCAATGTAGCATTTGTCTCCTATATATATATATATATACTAAGGATACCTAGTTTTATGTTCATCTCATCTCGTTTTGTGCATTTGATACATTGTATAAGGAATTTCCCCCCTCAAAGAGGCTTCTTAATCATCTCAGTATTTCATTCTCATGGTGTTGGATTACTCTTTCTTTCTATTTTTATGTTATTTTGGAAATTTGGTGCATAACACTAACTCGACTTTGTTTACAACTTTTAGAGATATACATTAAGATTTAGAAGTAATTGGTTGTAGAAATATGCAACGGCACTTACTTTTCCCATTTTCTTTCCAAATATATGTACGCTATGTTAAGGTGTCCACAGTGGATGGAGGAGAAGTGGAATTAACAACGCTCTTTTCATGAGAACAGGATGGCTATACTTTTTCCTTCTTTGCATCTAAATTATCCAATTATGATTTCTTTACATCTCGTCAAATGTATTTTCAAGTTTAGTTTGGGGTATTCACCTAGTTGTCATACCTTTGTAAGAGGTTGGTTGGCCTTTCATTTTAGATTAAAAAAAAATAGACATTGTAAACATCATGAATTCAAAATGGTTTTTGGGTTTTGCATCTTTAATATTGAAAAAATTGTCACCCTATTTTGATCCTAGAGTAGAAAGAATTGCAAAGCATCTTGCATGGGTTTAAATGTTGGGACTAGCTTTGGAGCTTCAGTAAATGGAAGTGCTTAAGGTTGTTGATGATATCCTCAAGATAGCCACTACTCTTTAAGAGGTTTTATTTAAAACTAGGTTGTTTAAAATCAAAAGTTAATGTCAAGACTTACTATACTACTTTGCTACCCTTTTTTGTAAAATGTTTTATGTTTCTATTGAGATAGAAAAATGTACATTTTACAAAACATAAGATGGCATAGAAGCAACCACAAGCAATAAACAAAAGGCATAAACCCTAGACAAACAAAATTACCATGTATAGGCACTAAAAATTGAAGGGTCATATAGTGTCACAATCCTCGATATAGAAAGTGATGAATAGATAAAGAGTGAGCAAACATGTTAGGATGTTGTGTGGAGAGTTCCTCACCCACATCCAATTGCTCCGGTATTTAGAAAATGAGGGGATTGGGTTCATTACGAAATGGTATCAAAGCCCAGGTTGCAACACTTGGACCTCATGGGTGAAGAATCTGAATAGATGGTTCCAACTCTTGAAGATTTATGGACCAGAAATAATCGCATACATGAGAAAACAGAGTTTTCATGTGAACTATTTGACAAAATACATAGCCCACATGTTTTCTTATGGAAAGTTGTGATGAGAGGGCATGTGCCCAGCTCTCATATTTCCAATAGGGCATAGAGATTCACCCTTTCATATTTGTAAGCGGTCTTGAGTCATATGTTTTTCGTGGCTACCGCTCATGGAGATGAATGATAATTGTGGAGATGTTGAGACTGCATGCCAATTGTTTGAAAATTGCTTGAAATAGAAGTGGTTTCGTGGCATGATATGATGGAAGGGCATGTCGAGAATGGTAATGTCAATGAGATCTTGACCCTATTTCAAAGCATGCAACAAGCTCGTGAGAATCCCAACTCCGACACCATACTCCATTTTCTCTCAAGCATAGCTACTTTGCAACAAGGCAAGTTGATTCTTGGGCATGTTATTAGAAATGAATTTGATTCATAGGTCTCTGACATGAATGCTCTCCTAGACATGTATGCCAAATCCACAAGTATAGACATTACTTTCTAGGTGTTTGAGAAAATGTATAAAATAGATGTGGTCTCATGGAGTTCCATGATTTCTATGAGTTTACAAAGAATGGACAAACCCATAAGGATTTGGCATTGTTTTACTAAATGCAACAAACAGACGTAAAACCCAAGAATGTCACCCTTCTGAGTGTTCTCCCAGCATGCACTGATTTGGGAGATTTGCGACAAGGATAGAAACATGCATAGGAATGCTAACTTGGTTAGCTCTAAAATATGTAATGTCAAAGTAAGTGGAGTCCAGGAAATTGAAAGTAGTGACCATGGGAGGTGCATGCACAAGTGGTGACCAAGTCTATCATCAATTGAAAGTTGTTGAGCTCTAATCCTAGGGTTTGTAGAGATCTTATTCTTTCGAGGGAAAAAATGAAAAGGTTTGATGAGTTTCAATTTAGGTGATACATTGTTGGTTTGAAAGGTAGGTCCATGGTGATATTTTCATTATTGCAGAACGAGATATAGATAGAGTATAAAATACATTTCTTGGTCAATTGAAAGCCATGAATAGCACAGTTCACTATATACAAAGGGGAGATGTCAAGAGGGGACTTCAAACCCTCATTGAAGCTCTAGAACTCAAGACTATCCTCAATATCCAAAAGTGCAATGCATGTTGGGAATTCATTCCAAAACCTCATGAACCGCGTCTAACAGGGATTTGGTATTGTGAAATATCATGATTGTTGGGTATTCTCAAAATGGACATTCCGACAAGGCCTTAGCTGTCTTTTGCAAATTACAACAAGAAGGCTTGACGCCAAACAACATCATCATTGTAAATATTATGTCAATATGTGGAAATGCAGAAGCTCTGCAAGAAGGAAAAGGCATTTATGAAGATGTGAATATATGTGGGCTTGAATCTAATCTCCATGTAAGTAATGCCCTCATGGATATGTATGCCAAATGTGGGATTCTAGAGAATGCATGCCGAGTGTTTAACAAAAATTCTCAAAGAAACTTTGTCTCATGGAACACCATGATTGCAGCATTTGTGCAGAAAGGGCATCGTGATGATGCCTTGGAGACATTTCGGTAAAGCAATTGGAATGTTGCAAGTGAATAGTGAAAGCACCATCAGAATTATGATGTTCCCATCTCTTATTCAGGCATTTTAAGTGAAAAGAAACATCTGGAAATCCTTCTAAATCAGCTCAACAATTTATTTGACTATAAATGGATATAATATATGGAACATCATCCCTGTCATACATTGTTGTAGATACAACTTCATGAATCATAAACAATATCCTCTACTTTCCTCTAAACAGGAAAGGCTTCCAAGCTATTTTTTTTTATAAATGTATGCAGTATGTCCAATGGTGAAAACCCATTCAATCTTGTAGAAGAAATATTAGCAACACCAAGGTCCAAAGGAGTACCAAAAGGAATTGAGTTACTGATGAAATTAGTCATGGAATCATTATCCAATTTTCTTGAGATACCTTTTCTACCAAAAATATATGATGTTGTAGTGCCTATAACAGCAGCACTGACAATCGTAGTAGCTACAACAGGTGTTCCTATAAGCTTATCCCTAGCTGCAATGTCCATTATTCTCATGCTTCCAATTAAAGTGTCCAATATACCTTCTATAGATGGTGTTGGACTAACCATCATCTCTGGCTCAAGTACCTCTCAGGTCAATATAAATACATGCAAGGAAAAGAGGACTTTAGAGGTTGTTGGTGTAAAATATGGAGGAATGATGTCACTTGCAATTGATAAACATCGGATCCTTTGGATATGGGGCCACTATCCTTAATCAACAAGTGAAAGTAGTGATGAAACATTCTATGTTTCTTTTATGTCTAGCGCACAACCAGTTTGGGATTTTCAAGGCCATTATTTTTCAAAGGTAGCTTGTGGGAATGAACATGTTCTAGATTTAGTCACTCATGGAATAAGGGTTGCAAAACAAAATTTAATATGCTATGCTTGGGGTAGTAATACACATGGTCAATTGGGTTTAGGTGATAAAGAGAGCATATTATCTCCTCAACTTGTAAATTTTAATCTCACATCTATTGGATTGCCATATCACATAATGTGTGGGGCATTTAATATCATTGTGCTGACATTAGTACAATTGTAGACTGGCATTCGCACTGAGTGGGAGGAAAAAATGGACGAACTAGCATATGTTGGATTTATGGGCTTGGTGAGAATGGCTGACTTGGACATGAAACTACTCAAAGCCAATTATTGCATGAACCTGTTGATGGATTTCCAAAAAATTCATTATTCAAGTTGGATGAGTGTGGTCTATTTCGTACTTGTGTTATTTTAGAATTAAATCATGTTTGGATTTGGGGAATGGAGAGCGGCCTTGACCTTTTCCCCAGCAGTGGAGCACCCGAGGGGTCGAAAGGTCTTGTTTTCTTTGGTTCCACGGGAGTAGGTTGTGGTTTTTCACATACTACGATAGTCACAAATAATGGTTTCAAGCTTTGGGCATGAGTTCATGGACAGAATGGTGGTTTAGGGAGAGGAAACACACTTGATAGTTTGGTTCCTTATCATGTAAGTTGGCCACCCCCAAGTTCCGTAGACATTCTGGATCTTAATAATAGGATTAAAAAGGAAGATGATGAATAGATGATTGAAATGAAAATGAAAATGCAATATGGCATGGACAATAATGGACATGCATATTTGGATAAACTTAGACTACTGGAGATGGAAAAAAAATATTTTTCAGCAGAAGAAGTGCAATTTTGAATGGTTGGGCTGGTTGCAATTGAACGCTATGTAAATATTTTGAATTTTTCTATATTTGATAACTGTGAACATGGGAATACCATTATACAGGTGCTCCATGGCTCAAATACCATTGATATTCAGGAAGAATGTGGAAAATCCATGGAAATGGATACTCTTGATGAGATTGGTAAAATGGAGGCATCTTATAGGTCTATGTGCACTAAGGTGAAGGATATCATAATGCAAAAGAAAATAAAGGAATGGACTTGTCTATGTTGGATTTCATTTAGTTTAAGTTCATTCAATGACAAAGAATAAAGTTCCTTGTCAGATATAGTCGAAAATTTCAAGCTTAACACTATGTTATGTTCTCAAGCATGGATTGTTGTGGACTACTATGCATAGTTGGGTTTCCCTCTATTTAATCTCATTTCATACAAGGTTGGAGGTTTCTCTCAGTGAAAAGAATCCTATGCATTTCACAAATGAATTTTGAGCAGCGTTATTCCACAATTAAAATTATGGAAACCATAGGATTTCGAGGATGGTTCAAGGGAAATTGGATTGGAAACTTAATCTTATCAATATAGAATTACAAGAGATAATATGCCTCCACCATAAAGACAAAGGATGAGGATTTTGATACAATGGATTGAAATCACGGTGAATAATTCTGATGATTAGAGTTGGGCCTAGCATTATGTAATGTCCCTAGTTTTGACCCCTTGGAAAAAACTACGTAAATGTTGTAACATCGATAATTATTGTCAGGAAGATGGTGAGGAGCTCAAGGCAAAGGGCCTACCATGGACACCAAGAATATATAGATATATATATAAATTTATATCAGCAAGTAAATATGGTTAGTGAACCATGTGTTGGTCAACCACAATAGCATTGTAATTTTACATACATGTGCTTGATAATAATAAAGAAACCCACAGCTAACTATGTAAGGCAACAAGACCATGGGAGCATGATTTTCCTAAGGTTAAGAAGGGACGTATTAATCCATGAATCCATAGATGGGAGCCAAGTGTCCAAGAGAGGATTAATGAGCTATTAGTTGTCAAGTTGACCCATGCACCCCAATCATTTAATGCTTCCAAGAGGGAGGTAGTTGAAGCAATTATTATATTGGGGAAAGGAAGGCGTGGGTCTGAGTTTCTTGTGTTAGCCTCCCTGCAAAACAGGGAATGGGGATTTCTTAGTGGGTAAGCAATCAGTCGAATTGAAGTCATCCTTAAATTACCTGTCAGTTGGGGGTTGGATTAGTCAGTCAAATAGTCATTCTGGTAGTCAATCTTCCACTCAGTCAAACAGTTCCTTTATCTAAGTAACTTGACCCCTCATGTCTATGTAACTCACTCATTTTAGTCACCTTGTTTTGGGGGAAGTTGACCCTTGCTTCAGACGAAGCATATCGTGTTAATGGAGGAAGAGAGAGTGGTTCTAAGCTTGGGTTCGTGATTATGAATGGAAGTTGAAGATAAATCATGTGAGTGAAGTTGTTGTGTATCCCCATTTACTATTCTAAGTACAGAGTGGTATCGAATTTTTCCAGTTGATAACTTGTGCCTATCCGCCCCTAACTAGCAATTGTATGCCAATATTTGCAAGTATGTCCCATAATTGTTTGATTTGTTTAATGATGGTGAAATTCACCTATGAATCCTCTATAGCACACCCTGTGGTCATAAGTGCACTCATAATTGTTGAATCCTACTCCAGTATCAGTCACGAGCCCGAAACTCCCGGTTCTTTGTTTTTTATGTCATTTTGAGTGTGGTCACCTGTTAGTCCTATTATAATCTGAGTGGTCAGTCGGACATCAACTGGAGTGAATCCATGGAATGAAATTGTTTGTGCACAACCAAGATTTGTAAGCCTTGGAAGACAGAACCTTTTGGGGTTATTAGACTCTCTTAGGAGAGGTTGGCCCCATTAGGGTGAAAAGTCAATTAGAACATAAGTATAAATAGAGGAGGTGTGTTCCTCATTTATACCATCCATTCACTCAGTTGTGATTGGCACATAGGAGAGAGAGAGAGAGATCTGCATAGGAGGAGAAGGAACTCTTGTTGAGGACTACATCTTGTATTGGGTTGATTATCTATATTGAGGAAAGCTTTGCTGGGTTTTCTACCCCATGAGGGTTTCCCAGGGTAAATCTTTGTCTATCTTGTGATTGTGTTTCTTTCAGTGATCTTGCTTGTGAAATTAGACTAAACTTAACATGGTATCAAAGCTATCCTGAATAGAACATCTTTCACAAGGTGAAAATACCTCTCTCCTCCTCCAGTGAAAATTAGGGTTTCTGCCAAAGTTGGAATTTTTGGAATCTGATTGCATGGTTGGATAGCCCTCCTCAAAATCGAATTTGTGAGCCCTAGATCGAACTTTTTGAGTGGGTAGAACTCTGGGAAAATCAAACCCTAGTTTGGGTTTTGGACTAGAATTGCAGAAAACCAGTAAACCAGAAAAGTGTGCACCAGTGAACCAGAATAGTTGCAAACCTGTGCACCAGTAAACCAGAAAAGTGAAAACCAAAAATTTTGTTGCAGATTCAGAAGGTGAAAAGTTGAAGTTTCCAAAAGCAGAACACACCAGTATTCTCAATTCAGTCAAGCTCATCTCTTGGTAAGTATCTCTTGAGAAACTTCAATCTCTGTGACCCCCTGGAGAAGATGGCTCCAAGCACTAAGCTTGAAGACAAGTTAGAGGGTATAGAGAATTTTCGGGCATGGAAATATAGGATTGGTCTCATTCTTGAAGAGAATGATCTTGCCCAATATATCAAAGATGAGGTTGCGGAACCTGAGGAAGATGAAGCCAAAGAGAAATATAGGAAGCACTTGATTAGGGCAAAGAGAATCATTGTTGATTCTATCAAGGACCACTTGATTCCCCAAGAGGCATCCAAGAAGACCCCGAAGAAAATGTATGATGCCCTTTCCAGAATGTATGAAGGAAAGAACATCAATAGGAAGATGAACCTAAGAGCTCAATTGAAGAGAAGCAAGATGAATAAAGGAGAATCTATTCAAGACTATCTCAAGGGTTTCCTAGTTCAAGGAACAATTAGATGTTATTGGAGATTCCCTTGATGAATATGAACTAGTCATGACTGCTCTAAATGGTCTCACTAGATCTTGGGAGTCATTCATCCAAACTATGTGTGCCAAAAAATAAAATATGAAGTTTGATGTGGTATGGGAGGATTGCATCCAGGAAGAAGCTAGGGTTTCCAACAAAGAAGCCTTGCTTAAGGAAGATGACCAAGCTTTTGCCACCCACACCAAGAGAAGAAGGAATCAATCCTACTTCAAGAAGGATAGTCACAAGGAGTCTCAACCTCCACAAAGATCTCAAAAAAGAAGATGAACTAATCAAAGAAGAGATTACTCCTCATTCCAATGTTTTACTTGTCACAAAATAGGACACATTGCTAAGGATTGTCCTCTAAAGAAGGAAAAGGGTTTTCACCACAAAAGACATCAAGCTCATCTAGCAGAAGATGATAGTGAAGAAGAAGATGTTGCACACAATGGCCACACTGAGAGGGGGGTGAATAAGTGTGATGGAAAATTAAACCTCCTTTTTAACTTCAACCAATTAGTGGAGTTCGTTAATGCATTAGGTTACCAAGTACATCATCATTACATAAGCATTCATCCACCAACCAACAATGAATCATAAGCATGTTATCAACATAGAATCAAACACATCACAAGACAGTATTTGTATATTAAACTTTATTTATATTTTCATATGATGTACAACGAAAGACTACAATCTTCGCGATTACAATCAGCACCAACTGATGAAAAGAGCACCAACTCTTGTAACAGGACCCAGCCTGGTTTTCTTAGCTCCAACTAAGAATGGTTTGAGAAGTCCAATCCTCAAGTGCAAGTCACTCCTTGCAAGCTTGATGCCAATCACTGATTGTCATCAATTTGCTGCTCAATCTCTACTCATGCTCATCATCTTTGCTCATCATCTCTGCTTATCAACCTCTGCTTGTCAATCAGCTCATCAAAAACTACTGGTCAAGCACTGCTCATCACTGTGCTGGTCAACACTGCTGGTCAATCTCTGTTCAATCTGCTCATCAATACTGCTGGTCAAGCTAGTCAGTCTGCTCATGTACACATCATCATCAGAAGTATCACCAAGTATACATCAAGTATGCATCATCATCGTTGTCAAGGTCTGCAACATCAGGATCTGAACATGTCATCAAGTCATCAAGGTCTGCAGCATCAGCATAGGGTATGCATTATAGGGTACCATTAGTGTATAAGACATCATCCTCATATAGTACATCATCGTGGTATATGGGATTGCATCATAGTATGTAATATCTTCATGCTACAAGTCATCATCACAATAGAATACACATCACTATATATTACTTTACCAAAACATCATTGTTCGCACACCACTGTATGTACATTTGACTGTACATTCACTCATGCATTATCATCATGGTGTATGTCATCAAAACACCATCATCTTCAACATTATCATGGAATATCAGATATCACCATAAGGTACAAGACATCATCAAGTCTGCTATGTACTTGTATACTTACTGTTCATCATACGCATTCATACATACCTTGTCTGTAAAAGATCTCAATCATGTATATTTATATCATCATAAGGTATACTTTTTATTGCACAGACTGCTGCTCATCTCTGTCAACTTTATCATTATCTTCATTTGCCTTTATACCATTGATCCATGTACATCATCATATCATGGTGTGTAGTAGGGTTTGCATCATCAGTATACATCAACATCATACATTTTACCACTGTACTCTTTTCAATATGAAGATATCAACATACCTTGTATACTCCTCACCTGGGTTGTGTTGATTTGCTGTAGAAGACCTTACTCCATAAGACCTTGCTCTTTCAAAACATGCCACTAAATCACTGTAACAACACCATGGTTTATGTCACTGTAGATATGCATGTCAAAACTTAGGGCTGTGTAGATATCCCATACTTGGACTGTGTATTTGGAAAGGGTTATTGACTGTTTTAACCCCAAGCAAAAACACTGTTGACTATGGATGTATGTGCTGCAGATATACTCCACAGACTTGGAGTCAACTTCTGCTCTTGAACTGCTGCAAAATTCAAACTGTACACTGCTGCAAAATAAGCCTACTGCTGCTGCACTCGAATTTTTACCTCAGCCCAGCGAAAAATTCAGAGCTACCTCACAAATTTATTCACATCAAAATTTCAGAGCTGTCTGTCCACATCCTCAGAAGATACACTCGAAAATCAAAGATAATAAAAACATAAAAATTCTGCACCAAAAGAAAAAATCCAGCTGCTGCCCCCAAACAAAGATGAAAACAAAATTTGAAAATTGATGTTCACTGTAGCTGCCTGCTACAGTACCCAAAAATTTTCTCCAAAAAAATGAGATCGTGAGCCCTCCATTTATACACATTTTTTCAAAAAAAATTGTTGGGCCGACTTCTCATTAAAATAATTTTTATTTTTAATTTAAAACTTAATTTAATTTTTGCTTGGTCGGCTGACCCATAAAATGAGGTACTCCAACTTTAAAAATTCATATTTCATGAACCGTGAGGAACCACGTGACGTGCCACCTACCATTGGAAACGACATGACGAGGGCTACTACCTTGTGAGGGTCTTACTTGCATTGGCAAGGTTCTTCACCCTTAATTTCAGGATATCAGAAATTGACTTCAAGTCTTTTGATGGCTACTTCCAGTACAAGTTGCTTGGCTTGAGAAAGACTCCACAACCAAGGACATCTTCAAAGGCTCAAGGGGTGGTCAACCATGTTTGTAACAAGATCATCTAGAATACCAAAGGGTCCTCAAACCACCAAAACACCATATTTCTGGATTCCAAGACCCAAGGTCCCCCATGCAAGGGATCATCATATACCTTGTCTAAGGACCATCAAACCATATATGTGTGGGTTCCAAGACCCAGGTTACCACGTGTGAAGTTACCGGCATCATGCAACCATCAATCTCACCATTCATTAAAGGTACCAAGTGCCCATCAAATATGTCCATCAATGTAGCAAGATTATTATCACATCCATGTTGACATCAATGCCAACAAATACTCAACAATCTCCCCCTTTGGCATTGATGGCAACAATGTCAAATCTCTCTCCCCCTTTGACATTAATGACAAAGGGCCTCTTAGACAAAGTACTACTTCTTGTTTTTGTTTGTTTGTTGCTCCCCCTGAGACTATGTCTAGACATTTTCTGAGCTGTTCTCCCCCTTGGACTGAACTTGACTTTGATCCAGGGCTTTCAACTTCTGCTGCAACAAGTTGTTTATTTTTATGACTGAGTATTTACACTTCAACCAATGGCTTTTGGATGATGCAGGCCTCAAAGCAATCCATTGGAGGTATACCAAACAATCTTTAATTCTCAAACTGTTCATATGCTGCAATCCACTCCTGTCATCCTGATATTCATGTTTATGTCATCTTGAGAAGATATTGATGATTGAACCAATTTTAGGATTAGTAGATTTTGAGAATGAAGTTCATGAGTTCTTGGAACATTTTTGCTTGTAGATATCTGCTCCCCCTGTCAATAGAACTCCTTATGTCTTTACTGTTTAAAAGACTTCTTCAAGCTGATCCATTTATGCCCATCTTCTTGGCAGCCTTAAATGCACATCAACCAACCAGACATCAAATCTATTTTACAGATGTTATTCAAGACTATGATCCATAACGTGATCTTTGAATTTGTTGCATGCATGAATACACCCGTCATAAGATGTCACCTTTCACTGTTGCTATGAGAAAGGCTCTGCCTTTATACAAAGTGAACAAATAGTCTTATGACTGTGTAAGCTTAATCTTATGCAGCTCCCCCTAATATCATACTTCTTCTTTCATCTGCACCTTTCCATTTTTTATTATGAAGATAAAAGGTAATTTCTACCTCTCCCCCTGTCAACGACATTACGATGAGATCTGCACATCATAGGTCTGATTATGCTCATGCCCAGTTCTGCCAATACACAGAATTTCAAGTTCATGCCAAATCACCAAATTAGTCTGCTCATCAAATTAGCAGTAGAATGCTGCTCATACCAAGTCAACCAAGTTCTGTTTAAGTGCATTCTTCTCAAGTAGTCATGCCCATCATCAACTTGTCCCTTTCATGTCAATCTCTGTCAACTGTCAAAGAACTACTGCTATATCAGTCTAGTCACTTCTGTTGTTTTTAAAACATTTAAAGTACTAGTGGAAGCCCAAAGTCTACACATGATATAAAGCTGTGACTTCCTCGAAGAATATGGCTTGATATTTGCAATGCAAATGGCAACTTCAAAACCAAGACTTGATCTCTTTGCTGAGAATAGTCCTGTGCCATCGATTTTAGAAATTTCTAAATCCAACATTTTGCCAAACGTTTTTCATTCTTGATCCTTTATGAAGTCATGACAAAACATGGGTGACATTTTCTTCCAACCAGATCCCAGTGTGATCTATGTAATGCTTCACGAACTAGGGCCTCACATTACTCCCTCATTACTGTTCCATTACCTATAGTAATTCCTCACGAAAATGTTATGTATTTACACCTGCTGACTGCCCCTAATGTGCTGAAAAGTTTGTTTTAGAATACTCTGTAATTGTTGTTCTGCTATCTTGTTGGTGGTACTGCTGAGTTTTGAGTGCCTTCTTCTTCTTACCAAAAAAAAACTTTCAACAGGCTACTGTAGGAAATTCGTGAACTGAGTGTTCAACCTTGAGTAAACGTTGTTGCTCATGCTCCCCCTATTAGTATGCCTCTTCCTTGATTTGCATAGGGCCAAATTGTGTTACCCCACATAGTTCAGACTTCATCATACTCATCATAATGGACAGATCATCACTGATGTTTTATTAACATACAGACTGGTGTATCATTATCCTGGGCTTTCATCATAATTATTTATGTCTGTTGCAGCCATAAGGTATTGTCCATATACTCATCTTAAAGTCTTGCTAATCAATGTCAAGCTGCTCATCAAGTATGCTGGAGATACTTCTTATACTTTTGTGTTCCAAGATACGCAATCTGTTTGTATGCTTGGAGTGGTCATTATCATTCCTTCATCAATTGTCACTGTCTTAATTTTCAGGAAATCACTCTTGCTCACACCATCTATACCTTTGCCTTGCATTAATTTTCTTTCTGTCATTCACAATCCTAGGACCTGATTTGCTTGGAGTGGACATGATCATTCCTTGAGTTCATCCTCCAATTTCATGGACTCAAGGTATACTCAAAGTCTTTTGAAAGACTTCAAGCTTGGCTTGCCTTAAGGCAACCATCTTCTTTGTATTGTTCAATCTCTCCTAGGTGTAACTGCTCGGTCTTCTTCATCCATACTTGCTTCTTGGCATTTGTCCTTTCAGCATTTGTTCCTTCATCTGTACTGGCTTTCCTTGATGGGCTGTATGAGAAACTTCTCATGGGTTGTTTCCGTGTACTCCAACAGTCTTGAGCTTTGTGCCCAAAGCCATTGCACCCATAACACCTCATCGTACGACAATATGCAGCAATGTGACCAACATGGTTGCATGTCCAGCACCTGACTAAGTTGTTGGAACTTCCAACACTTCTTTGATCAACTTCATGTCTCCATGCCTGAGAGTGTCCCTGACTGCATGTCTTTGTCTTCTGTTCTTCAAATCTTCTTGTTGATGTGTATGAAGAACTCCTCCTTGGTTGACTTCTTTGACTTGCACATTCTTGGGCTTTGTGACCAAACCCACTGCATGTGTAGCATCTCGATGTGTGACATGTGGCAGCAACATGTCCAACTTGATTACATGTCCAGCATCTAACTGAGTCATTAGGCTTTCCACCACTTCGTCTTCCGTAGAGTTTACAATCCACAGCTTTATGACCAAAGTTAGAACAAAAATAACAATAACCATTGAAACCACTTTCATACCTGGGACATTGGTTCCATCTTGGAGTTGTTTCTTTTCTGTGCTTGCTTTGAAGAATGGATCTAACTCCTTGTTTCATCTTTGAACTTCCAAAGTCCTTGTTGTCATGTGCAGGTGCATGGGGAGCAGCTTTGGACGTTGATGGACCAACTTCTGGAGTCTTTGGAGACCAAGTGTCATCTTCAGATTTTTCCTTGTCCTTCTTGTAACCAAGACCAGTTTTGTCAAGTGGAGATCTCTGGTAATCCAAGATCTTTTCTAGGACAACTGAACTGTCCTTGAACTTTTCAAAAGCTTCATTCTTCTCACCTTTCTTCCTGAGATTAACTACCTCCATTTCTAGCTTTTGGATTGTCTCCTTCTTTTCTTCCAGCTGAATCTTCATGATTTCTTCTATCCTCTTGGCTTCCTCCAGCTGAGTCTTCAGATCATGATTGAACTCTCTAGTTTCTTCAAGTTCTTCAGCAGGCTCTTCTGGTTCTTCCTTTTGACTGATCAATTCAGTCTTTAGTCGTTCAACTTCCGCATCCTTATCTTTCATTTGTTCCCTCAACTCTTTGTCCTTGTTTTTGAGCTTCACAAGCAACACTTTCATTGTCATGGTCTTCTGCTGATATTCATTCAAGGAGTCCAAGATTTTCTTTTTGAACTTCGTGAAGTCACTTTGGTTTAGATTTACTGTGTTCATGACCCAATTTGCTCTGAGATCAATATTCAACAACGTGAGATGTATCTCATGTGCAGCCTTTGATAGCCCTTCATCATCATCTGCAAGAACCTTCTCAATTTCACACAAGCTATCATTACAAACACAAGAGTCCATACCTTTACTGGAGTCCTCTTCTTGCTTCTCTTCTTCTTGATTGATCTCTTCTAGGGGCTCGTCTTTTGATTCCTGATTTGTCTTCTCGGGTTCTGGTCTTGCTTTTTGATACTCGCTCTCCAACTTGAACCAAAGGTCTTTAGCTGAAGAGTACTCTCCTACTGTTTCTTTTACTGAGCTGGGAAGTCCATCCATGAGGAACTTCAAGGTTGTAGTATTGTCCTTCTTTGCTTCTTTCTGTGCAGCTGCCTTGCCCTTCTTATTGGATGGAGTGGGTGGATTGATCACAATCTCCCAAACACCAAACTTCTTCAGATATGCTTTCATTTTGTTCCTCCACCCGAAGTAATCTGTCACATCAAGTATGGGCACATCATTGCTTGATGACTCTGCTTTTGCTTCCATTGTGTGTCCACGGATCTCCTTCAAGCTTGCAAGGCTTGTGAAGAAGGCCTGCTCTGATACCAATTGTTGCACACAATGGCCACACTGAGAGGGGGGTGAATAAGTGTGATGGAAAATTAAACCTCCTTTTTAACTTCAACCAATTAGTGGAGTTCGTTAATGCATTAGGTTACCAAGTACATCATCATTACATAAGCATTCATCCACCAACCAACAATGAATCATAAGCATGTTATCAACATAGAATCAAACACATCACAAGACAGTATTTGTATATTAAACTTTATTTATATTTTCATATGATGTACAACGAAAGACTACAATCTTCGCGATTACAATCAGCACCAACTGATGAAAAGAGCACCAACTCTTGTAACAGGACCCAGCCTAGTTTTCTTAGCTCCAACTAAGAATGGTTTGAGAAGTCCAATCCTCAAGTGCAAGTCACTCCTTGCAAGCTTGATGCCAATCACTGATTGTCATCAATTTGCTGCTCAATCTCTACTCATGCTCATCATCTTTGCTCATCATCTCTGCTTATCAACCTCTGCTTGTCAATCAGCTCATCAAAAACTACTGGTCAAGCACTGCTCATCACTGTGCTGGTCAACACTGCTGGTCAATCTCTGTTCAATCTGCTCATCAATACTGCTGGTCAAGCTAGTCAGTCTGCTCATGTACACATCATCATCAGAAGTATCACCAAGTATACATCAAGTATGCATCATCATCGTTGTCAAGGTCTGCAACATCAGGATCTGAACATGTCATCAAGTCATCAAGGTCTGCAGCATCAGCATAGGGTATGCATTATAGGGTACCATTAGTGTATAAGACATCATCCTCATATAGTACATCATCGTGGTATATGGGATTGCATCATAGTATGTAATATCTTCATGCTACAAGTCATCATCACAATAGAATACACATCACTATATATTACTTTACCAAAACATCATTGTTCGCACACCACTGTATGTACATTTGACTGTACATTCACTCATGCATTATCATCATGGTGTATGTCATCAAAACACCATCATCTTCAACATTATCATGGAATATCAGATATCACCATAAGGTACAAGACATCATCAAGTCTGCTATGTACTTGTATACTTACTGTTCATCATACGCATTCATACATACCTTGTCTGTAAAAGATCTCAATCATGTATATTTATATCATCATAAGGTATACTTTTTATTGCACAGACTGCTGCTCATCTCTGTCAACTTTATCATTATCTTCATTTGCCTTTATACCATTGATCCATGTACATCATCATATCATGGTGTGTAGTAGGGTTTGCATCATCAGTATACATCAACATCATACATTTTACCACTGTACTCTTTTCAATATGAAGATATCAACATACCTTGTATACTCCTCACCTGGGTTGTGTTGATTTGCTGTAGAAGACCTTACTCCATAAGACCTTGCTCTTTCAAAACATGCCACTAAATCACTGTAACAACACCATGGTTTATGTCACTGTAGATATGCATGTCAAAACTTAGGGCTGTGTAGATATCCCATACTTGGACTGTGTATTTGGAAAGGGTTATTGACTGTTTTAACCCCAAGCAAAAACACTGTTGACTATGGATGTATGTGCTGCAGATATACTCCACAGACTTGGAGTCAACTTCTGCTCTTGAACTGCTGCAAAATTCAAACTGTACACTGCTGCAAAATAAGCCTACTGCTGCTGCACTCGAATTTTTACCTCAGCCCAGCGAAAAATTCAGAGCTACCTCACAAATTTCTTCACATCAAAATTTCAGAGCTGTCTGTCCACATCCTCAGAAGATACACTCGAAAATCAAAGATAATAAAAACATAAAAATTCTGCACCAAAAGAAAAAATCCAGCTGCTGCCCCCAAACAAAGATGAAAACAAAATTTGAAAATTGTTGTTCATTGTAGCTGCCTGCTACAGTACCCGAAAATTTTCTCCAAAAAAATGAGATCGTGAGCCCTCCATTTATACACATTTTTTCAAAAAAAATTGTTGGGCCGACTTCTCATTAAAATAATTTTTATTTTTAATTTAAAACTTAATTTAATTTTTGCTTGGTCGGCTGACCCATAAAATGAGGTACTCCAACTTTAAAAATTCATATTTCATGAACCGTGAGGAACCACGTGATGTGCCACCTACCATTGGAAACGACATGACGAGGGCTACTACCTTGTGAGGGTCTTACTTGCATTGGCAAGGTTCTTCACCCTTAATTTCAGGATATCAGAAATTGACTTCAAGTCTTTTGATGGCTACTTCCAGTACAAGTTGCTTGGCTTGAGAAAGACTCCACAACCAAGGACATCTTCAAAGGCTCAAGGGGTGGTCAACCATGTTTGTAACAAGATCATCTAGAATACCAAAGGGTCCTCAAACCACCAAAACACCATATTTCTGGATTCCAAGACCCAAGGTCCCCCATGCAAGGGATCATCATATACCTTGTCTAAGGACCATCAAACCATATATGTGTGGGTTCCAAGACCCAGGTTACCACGTGTGAAGTTACCGGCATCATGCAACCATCAATCTCACCATTCATTAAAGGTACCAAGTGCCCATCAAATATGTCCATCAATGTAGCAAGATTATTATCACATCCATGTTGACATCAATGCCAACAAATACTCAACAGAAGAGGAGGAAAGGCCTCAAGAGAAAAGATCTAAAGTAGAAGAAGAAGAAGATGCAGAAGAGTATGTTCTATTCTCTGCACTCTCTGGGGAAGTAACACCTGGAGAAGATACATGGCTCATTGATAGTGGTGCTTCAAATCACATGACAGGTCAAAAGAAGACTCTTTCAAAACTTGAAGAGAAGACCTCTCCACAGAAGGTATCCCTAGGAGATGACTATCAATATTCCATCAAGGGAGTTGGTGAAGCAAGTTACAAGCTTGATTCTGGAACCCCATTGAAGATGAAGGAGATCTTATATGTACCAGGTTTGAAGAAGAACTTACTCTCTATCTCAGCTTTAGATAAGAAAGGCTATAGGGTTGCATTCATAGAAGGGTAAGTACTCATGTGGCCCAAAGGAAAATCAATTGAGGATGCAATTATTATTGGTGAAGAGGAAGGAGGTCTATACAAACTCAAGGGCCATCCAAAAGCTGCCCTTGTACATGAAGCCACTAGCCCAAATGAGCTATGGCATAGGAGGCTTGCTCACATTAACAACAAAGCACTACCTCATGTGAGCAAGGTAGTTATAGGACTACCAGACTTAAATATTGATCATGATGGCACATGCAAAGGATGTGCAAAAGGGAAGAATATCAAGAACCCATTTCCAAAGAGTGAAACAAAGACTAAGAGTACCTTGGAATTGATTCATTCAGATGTATGTGGACCAATTCCCTCCACATCCTTGAGTGGATATGAATACTATCTTACATTTATTGATGACTATTCAAGAAATACTTGGATATACTTTCTAAAAGGAAAGAATGAAGTCTTTGGAAAGTTCAAGGAGTTCAAATCCTTGATAGAAAATCATTCAGAAAAGAAGATCAAAATACTCAGGACAGATAATGGCGGAGAATATACTTCAAAGGATTTTGAAGACTTTTGTAAAGAAGCAGGAATCAAGATGGAACTAACCACTCCCTACAATCCTCAACAAAATGGTGTTGCGGAAAGAAAGAATAGAACTATTATGGCATGATCAAGACCTACCTATGTATCTATGGGCTGAAGCAGCTAGGACAGCAGTCTATGTGCAGAATAGACTATCTCATAGTGCTCTTGATTTCAAAACCCCAGAAGAAGTGTTCACAGGAAAGAGACCTGAGGTAAGTCACCTCAAGATATTTGGATGCCCAGTATACATTCACATTCCAAAAGAAAAGAGGACCAAGCTGGATCCTTCTGGGAAGAAGGGAATATTTGTTAGATATTGTGAAGCATCCAAAGCATTCAAAATTTACATCCCAGGTTTCCATCATATGAAAATAAGTAGGGATGTGACATTTGATGAAGAAGCAGCTCTCAAGAGATCTAGGAATTGCCAGTATGAAGAAGTATATGAAGAAGATGCACCTTCCAGAACTGCAGAGACTGTACCCATTCCTGAAGATGTAACACCTGAAGACCATGACATTATAGAACCTCAAGAACCCCCTACCATGAACATATCAAGAAAGAGAAAGCCAGCATGGGCAAGAGATATTATACTAGGAGTAGAAAAGTATGGAGCTCCTGAAGGCTCCACCAGAGTGAGCAAGAAACCAAAGTCATTTTCCAACTATATGGCTTTGATGTGTGATCGTGTGGATCAAGAACCCACTAGTTATGAAGAGGCTTCTCATAAGAAAGAGTGGGTAGAGGCAATGACTGAGGAGTACCAGTCAATAATGAAGAATGATGTTTGGGATATATTTCCCAAACCAAAAGACAAAGGTTTGGTACCCTCCAAATGGATATACAAAATAAAGCATGTTGCGGATGGTAGCATTGAAAAATATAAGGCAAAGTTTATGGCCAGAGGATTCTCTCACAAAGAGGGAATTGACTATGAAGAGACATTTGCACCAGTTGCAAGGTACACTTCCATTAGAACCATCATGGCACTTGCCTCCATGATGAAATGGGAATTACACCAGATGGATGTAAAGACAGCGTTCCTGAATGGTGTGATTGAGGAAGAAGTGTACATAGAACAACCACAAGGATTTGAGGTGGAAAATGGAAGAACCCATGTGTGCAAACTGAAGAAGGCTTTGTATGGGTTGAAGCAAGCTCCCAGAGCTTGGTATGGAATAATTGACAGTTTCTTGACAAGCTTGGGCTTTACCAAAAGTAAAGTTGATCCTAATCTTTATCTCAAGGTTATGGATGATGAACCTATCATATTGTTGCTATATGTGGATGATCTATTTCTGACTGGAAATGAGAAATAGATTATCGAGTGCAAGAAGAAGCTCTATTCAGAGTTTGAGATGAAAGATCTCGGATTGATGCACTACTTCCTAGGTTTGGAAGTATGGAAAGGCCCAGAAGGAATATTTCTCAACCAGAGTAAGTATGCTGTGGAAATCTTGAAAAGATTCGATATCTTGGAATGCAAAGCCATGGCCACTCCCATGGATTCCAACTTGAAGCTGTTAGCTGATGACTCTTCAGAGTTAGTGGATGTGACTCTGTACAGACAGATTATTGGGTCATTAATGTATCTGATGAATACTAGGCCAGATATATGCTTTGCGGTGAACACCTTGAGTCAGTATCTAGTGGAACCTAGACGAGTTCACCTGATAGCTGCAAAGCATGTGATGAGGTATCTAAAGGGTACGATAGATTTTGGTCTATGTTATCGTGGAGATCATGACTTCAGATTGTAGGGCTACACAGATGTTGATTGGGCAGGAAGTGTATCAGAGGGAAGAGTACATCGGGTGGATGTTATTGTCTAGGATCTGCCATGATCTCGTGGTTTAGCAGGAAGCAATCAAGTGTGGCTCTCAGCACAGCTGCAGCACAGCTGAAGCGGAATATATAGCTGCTTGCTCTACTAGTTGTGAAGCAGTATGGCTTTGGAAGTTGTTATCAGGATTTTTTGACTTAGAGATGGACCCCACTGTGATCATGTGTGACAACCATATTTGTATCAAGATGAAAGAGAATCCAGTATTCCATGATAAGTCAAAGCACATAGAGATCCGATATTTCTATATACGGGATATTGTGTAGAAAGGAGCTATCAAGCTCGAGTATGTGAGCACTAATGAACAAGTTGCTGATATATTGACCAAACCTCTGTCTCGAGTAAAGTTTGAGTATTTCTGAGGCAAGCTTGGTGTTGTTCAGAAGGACCCTCCTCGAAAGGGGGAGTGATATGGTCAATGATGATATTTGGATACTGGTATCAATGTGGATACTTGTATCGATGATGAGATTTCCTATATTGACGATAAGGTCAATGATGAGGATACTTGTATCGATGATATGTATATTTGTATCGATGATGAGGATACATGTGTTGATGATGAGGTTACATGTTCCAACGATGAGGTTGATGATGAGGTTACCTGTTCCGACAATGAGGTCGATGTAGTGGTACTTAGACTTTGTCTAAGAGGACTATTGGGATTGCATCGTCCCTGGACTTATGTCCTAAAATTGATAGGGATTGATCATCCTGTAAGTGGATCATGATTGCATCATCCTTGGACTCATGTCCTAAAGTGATAGGGATTGATCATCCCGTAAGTGGATCAGGATTGCATCGTCCTTGGACTCATGTCCTAAAGTGATAAGGACTAATCATCCTGTAAGCTGATTCAGGATTGCATCGTCCCTAGACATGGTGAGATGTCCTAAAGTGATAAGGACTAATCATCCTGTAAGTTGATTCGGGATTGCATCGTCGCTAGACATGGTGAGGTGTCTTAAAGTGATAAGGACTAATCATCCTGTAAGCTGATTTGGGATTGCATCGTCACTAGACATGGTGAGGTGTCTTAAAGTAATAAGGACTAATCATCCTGTAAGCTGATTTGGGATTGCATCGTCCCTAGACATAGTGAGGTGTCTTAAAGTGATAAGGATTAATCATCCTGTAATTTGATTCAGGATTACATCATCCCTAGACATGGTGAGGTGTCTTAAAGAGATAAGGATTGATCATCCTGTAAGATGATCCGGATTGCATCGTCCATAGACATGAGATATGTCTTAAATTGAGAGGGACTGATCATCCCATAAGCGGATCAGGATTGTATCATCCATGGACCTATGTCCTAAAGTGAGAGGGATTGATCATCCCATAATAGGATCTTGTACATTGCAGAGTATGCTGCTATGTTGATGTTGTTGATCGAGAGGATCCAAATGTTGATCGTGATGGTCTAGATGACGATGTTGTTGATCGTGATGGTCTAGATGACGATGTTGTTGATCGTGATGGTCTAAATGATGATGTTGTTGATTGTGATGGTCTAGATGACGATGATGTTGATCGTGATGGTCTAGATGACGATGTTGTTGATTGTGATGACGATGATGTTGATCTACATGACGATGTTGTTGATCGTGATGGTCTAGATGACGATGTTGTTGATCGTGATGATCTAGATGACGATGATTGGTATATCCAGACGATGAGGCTGTTGATCAAGTGATCCAGATGATGATGATGCTATAGCTTATTGAGTGCTGCAGAAGATGAAGACTCAATACTGATGATGTTGATGTTCCAGTATTGATTATGTTCCAGTAATTGAATGAGTTACTGATGATGATGTATAAAGAAAGCTTCCAATGATTAATAGATGTATCATGTATCATGTAGTCGATGACTCCTTGCTCCTGCAGATGTTATAATATCTTTCTCGTTAAGGGGGAGTGTTGAAATATTGTAACTTCTAAGAATATTATATTTGTACTTTATTATTCTGGAGATGTTCCATTCCTCCGTGGAGACCCTATTGTATATCCGGAGATGTTTATTCCTCTGAGAGAGTGGTAACTAGGGTTATTAGATCTCCCATGTGAGTTCGGCCCTGAGTTAGTTGTTTAGGGGTTATTAGACTCTCTTAGTAGAGGTCGGCCCCATTAGGGTGAAAAGTCAGTTAGAACACAAGTATAAATAGAGGAGGTGTGTTCCTCATTTATCCCATTCATTCACTCACTTGTGATTGGTGCATAGGAGAGAGAGAGGTCTACATAGGAGGAGAAGGAGCTCTTGTTGAGGACTACATCTTGTATTGGGTTGATTATCTATATTGTGGAAAGCTTTGCTAGGTTTTCTACCCCATGAGGATTTCCCAAGGTAAATCTTTGTCTATCTTGTGATTGTGTTTCTTTCAGTGATCTTGCTTATGAAATTAGGCTAAAATTAACATTGTGTGGGGCAAGTATTATGGACCCCAAACTAGCTAAGTATGATAGAGGTTCTTGTAAATCAGAGGTCATTTTACTGGCTTGAATTGAGGTTGAGGTTGAGGTTGGATTGGTTGAGGTCGTGTACCTATTTGACTATGAGTGAGCTCTAGATACTTCCCCTTTCCTTAAGGAAATCATGCCCAACGCATAGGTGGCCTCTTAACAGAAATAGTATATGCTAGACAAAGTCCCTATGGTTGGGTGGAATGTTTCTCTTGCGCAATCAGTTGCTTGGAGAAGCTACATTCAAGATAAGTGCTTACTTGATATTTCAATGTTGTTATTTCCATTCCATTTTATGAATGTTGATATAAAATGATAATATAAATATGGATCTATAAAAAATATAAATATAAATTGATAATTCAATAGATGATATAATTTAGAGTACATAGCGAGACTTAAATAATCCATCTCATGACTAACCAAAAGGGATGCAACCCCTCAATTAATATTACAATTTATTAATTATTAAGCATTATGAGCTTTTATTTATATATTTGTATAATATTTTATATATGTAACATTTCCCTTCACTTAAAATTTGCTTTGTCCTCGAAGCAATGGTAATGAGGGATGTAGTTCTCAAAAGTGTTTTGATTCCCAAGATGTGTCTTCTTCGGCAAAAAGTTTCCATTTAATAAGATATTATTTAATCACTCGAGATCGCAATCTCTTTTCCCCGGTAGCAATAATAGCTTTTGGCTCGAAGATAATTTGTCCTTCATTGTCCAACATAGGAAGTATTGTTTGTGCTTTCTGATGTTGTCCTAACACCTTTTTCAAATATGATACATGAAAAATGTTGTGGATGTGACTTGTGTCCAATAATTCCAATCCACATGCCATGTGACTAATCTTCCTGTTGATCTAATATGGTCCATAAAACCCTGGAGCTAGTTTATTCCTTCTGCCTTGTTCAAGTGATAACTGCTTATAGGGTTGTAGTCTCACAAATACACAATCTCCAATTTCATACTCTCTTTATGTTCGATTGTGATCAGCTTGTTGTTTCATTCAATTCCTGGTGACATTTAGATTCTCCTCGAGTATTTGAACAAATTTTTTATTGTCTTCTAAATGATCTCTTACTAATGCAACATTCGTCTGATTTGTGGATAGATTCTTCCATTTCAGGGTTTCATATCTGTAGAGATCTTGGAATGGTGTTATTTTGGTGAATGTATGATATGTGCAATTATACCACCATTCAAAAATATGCAACCATTGAAACCATTTATTTTGCTTGTCGATTACAAAACAACACAAGTAGGTTTCCAAGCATTTATTGATGATTAATGTTTGACCGTCGGTTTGGGGATGGTAAGCTAAGCTCTTTGTGTTGCATATTTATATACAATGTCAAGTATTATCCAAACATATGAGAGGATTTAAAGACCTCACGAAGGTCGGGTTATCAATGGATGTCAAATGGGTTTAATTAAAGTGGATTTAAAGACTTCACAGAGGTCAGGTTATTAATGAATGTCGATTGGGTTTAGTTCGAGTGGTTATGAGATGGAGTGACTTATCCTTCCCACCCAAGATATATTCCTAGAAGTGACATGTTGAGCTCATGATGAATATATTGTTATAATGTATTCAAGCCTTGTTGTTGACTTAGCCTTGTTGACAATTGGAAAAAAAGGGTTAACAATGGGAAGTCAATATTTCAAGTCAAATGTATCTCAAAGATCTAAAAACTTTTGAATATGCCTTACTAAACTGAAAGAGAAAATAGAATAATAAAGATGTTTAGATCAAATATGGTTGTTATTAGCAAAATTTGGTGCACTTTGGAATGGAGAAAAGTTCCTAGTTTTGAATAAGAACATGTTTGGAATGTGATCAAGACTGAAGATCATAAGCACTTTGAACACTAACCGTGCGACTAGTAGAATTTGGATAAATATTGTATAATAAAATAGGTACTTTAAAGTAGCTGAAAATATCTATCAATCTTTGTTGTGTAATGGAGTCTAAGCTAGACAAGAAGTCCCAAATCATATAATTTTCATGTTATTCAATAACCATTTTATTTAGAACATAAGTTGTGTCGTTGGCTCACCAAAACATGTATGATATGAGTACCCAACTCCGGGTAGGATTGACTAAAGCCAGTGCACCCTCCAAAGTCAGCAAACTCTTCCAATATGCCCAGGGTTAACCGAGTTGCATGCCCATTTAAGGGCTTCGGCAAGATTCGAACCACAGACCAAGCATTGGTCCACACTCAGCATGGAAAATCGGCATACTCCATCCCCCTCGACACCATCCATCCTTACATCTATTATTGTGTGTGCCTCATCCTTGTGCTTAAAAAGTTAAATCATCCAACCTAGTAACTTCAATAAGGACTAGCTCATCCAAACTTGTAAATTCAATGTTGATGGACTCTTCCACCCCTTAATACCATAAGTTGTAGGTTTTTCTTACACTTGTTGTTACAAATTGAAGGATGCTATATTACAAATTGCCATCTGTTGTCCCCCCATGCCCTCTTTTGGTTCATTTTCCAAACCCTATGGTAGTTGGTAATAATAATAATAAAGTGTTTAGTTGGTCCAACCTTTAACTTTATGGTGCAAGCTACAATCTATTTAGTTTAGCAAATTCAACCACATATATCTAATACTACTAAAGAAAATATGCATAATATGAGTAGTAACATCCATCCTTACAAATACTATTGTGCTTGGCTCATCCTTGTGCTTAACCCATCCAACCTTGTAACTTATATATGTATTGGCTCATCCAAACTAGTAAATCAAATGATGATGGGCTCCTCCACCCCTTAATTCCTTTGGTGGTAGGCTTATCAATGATCTAGATTATTTGCATAATGAAATGAAGGAAACAATATAAAATGGAAATACACACACAAATGTTTTGCAGAAAGCACAGTAGTACAATAAAACCCAAATTCTATTAATGAATGGAATGAAAAACACTGTAAACTACAAAGCAATACAAACTGGCTTAGATGGTGGTAGCTTATCTCTGAAGAGAAATGTGTCAGATACACCCATTCGTAGGAACTTATTACAACGAGATTGCAAAAGGCCTTTTTATCATAAGAATAAATAAGCAAAAACCCTAACCTCCAAAAACCTAACCCTATAAGATGAAGCACCAAAAGGATTTATGGGTCCCACAGTGGTTAGTTTATAAGTCAACTTCCCAAGGGAGCAACTTTTGCATACTACCTCCATTTAGTGCGCTCGAAATCTCGTTGGAAAGAACTAACTAAGAATTACAACTTCTAACAAGGGAAAGGAATACCATGGCAACCCTTAGCACGATTGGACAAAAAACATCATTTAGGACCTCAAAATAACCCCGAAAGTTTGAGTCCCGAAAAACCGTAGAAAATTGCCACGAAGTTGGAGAACCATTGTAACTCGATGGAGCAGATAGGGTGGCCACCAGTATCCACCTAGATCATTCCTCCCCCCTTATGGAGCAATGGTCTCCCAATGCATCAAGTTCCTCCATCAAATGAGGAAACTTTTGTTGAATTTGACTCCTAGTGAGCCACTTTCCTTAGTGAAGAAGTTGCCCTACATTGATAGTCCAATACAGTTTGATGCTCTGCCAGCAAGTGCCCTTCATCTTAGTTTCCATGATCCGGTCAACTATACCTTCTCAATGCAGTCAAGATTGAGTTATGTAGGTGCCAAGTGCTCAGCTACCTCTGAGGTGTCCAAGAGAGGTGGAAAATACGATCAAAGTATCTCCATGTTAAAGACAGGGTGCAAGCTGAGGAAAGGAGGAATACTTAACTCAAAAGGATTCTCACCCACAACCTTGGTGATGGTGTAAATCCCATATTCAAGTGGGCGAAGCTTTTGATGGGGCCACGTGAGGTGCTCTTTCTGTAAATGTAACTAGACATTCTCACCAACATGAAACTTATGTTGTTCTTGTATCTGTTGGATCCGCCCAACAAATTTGGATGCTTGATCAACCTCAGTTTGAGCGTGGGAGGGTTCTTCCTATGTATATGCAATGGGCAGTGCTACATCAATTGGGGAAAATGGATGGAACCCCAAGCATACCTCAAAAGGGATATGGATAATAGAGTTGTGAAGGGCTCAATTGTAGCTATGTTGAACATAAGGAAGGCTCTCATCCCAAGTGTGGGGATGTTTGGAGTTGTACATTCTTAGAATATGCACAATCATTATGTTGACCACCTTTCTCTACCTATCAGTTTGTGGGTAAAAAGCAGACAATTGGTCAACTTGGTGTCCATCACCGACCATAGGCTAGACCAGAAGGTACTCAGTAACCTATTGTCTTGATCTGAAATAATGGTCCATGGGGGGCCAAAATGAAGCCAAACACGCTCGAAGAAGAGCTTAGAAGTGACCTTTGATGTGACAATCTTCTTACAATGAGTTAAAATGGTCATCTTAGAGAAACGATCGACAACCAAAAGTACACATTCGTTTCCATGCTTGGTTGAGGGAAAGTTGGACATGTAGTTCATGGAGACAAACTTCCAAGACCTGTATGGGGTAGAAAATGGGGTGTACAATCCTTGCTTCTTGATGGTAAGTTTGGAAATGGCATAATCAAATGTACCTACCAACGTCTTGTTAGAGCTTTGGACAGTAGAAGTACTTTTGCAACACTGTGACCGTCTTCTCTACACCGAAGTTCCCTACCACTCGACTGTAACGTACCTCCCAAATGAGTTTCTTGTGTTGGCTTGAAGGAACACATAGGTGGTCAAGATGGCATAAAAGTTCACCTTGGATATGAAAGTTTGACACCGATCTTCCTGCTCATAATGTATGATAGGAAATAGCAAATATATGGTCATTGTCGTGCAATTTGGGCCACCCATATGTCTCGTGTACACAAGAGTTGAGCATAGTAGTTAGTGCAGCAACTGGAGGTCGATTGAGGCAATCTACAACGTCATTGGTGTTTCCCTTCTTATACTTTATGTTCAAGTGGAACTGTTGCAGGTGCGTGGACCACTTCTAATGGCGGTCATTTTGTAACTTTCCCTACGTCTGCAAGAACTGCAAGGGCTTGTGATCAGTGTGGATGATGGTCCCCTTCCCTATGATGTGATGTTTCCATTGACGACAGGCCTGTGCAATGGACTACATCTCCTTGTTATGGTGGGATACCTACAAACTAAATCAAAGAGTGTCTCACTGTGATAGGCCATTGGATATCCATGTTGAGTGAGGACCGCGTCGATAGCATAGTTAGAGGCACTTGTCTCAATCTCAAAAGTTTGGTGTAGGTCTAGAAGATTAAGGACTAGAGCCAAGCAGAGGCGTTGTTTCAAATCCTTGAAGGCTTTTTGTTGTGATGCACCCCAAGCAGACTTGGCTTTGGCTCCACCCTTGGTCACTTGGCTTAAGGTCCAAGCGATATGAGAGAACCTTAACACAAACCTATGGTAAAAGTTGGCAAGGCCCAAGAAGCTGTGGAGCTCTTTCAGAGTTGTTGAGGCTTGCCAATCGCAAATGACTTGGACCTTGGTTGGGTCCACATGCACCCCATGTGCATCCACGATGTATCCTAGGTACTCAATTCTCTCCATGACGAATGAGCATTCTCTAAATTGGCGTATAACTTGTGTTGTCGTAGGGTGCTTAGGTCCTGTTGAATGTGGTGCAAATGTTCCACCCAAGTTTTGTTGAAAATGAGGATGTCATCTAGATACACGACCACAAAGGAGTTTGTGAATGGCCGCAAGATATCATCCATCATCCTCGTGAATGTTGTTAGAGCATTAATCAAGCCAAAATGCATGGCCAAACACTCAAAAAGACCTTCTTTAGACTTGAAGGTTGTCTTCCATGCATCACTTTGCTCGATAAAGACCTGGAGGTATCCTGACTTTAGATCAATCTTGTTGAAGAACTTGGAACCCCTAAGTTGATAAAGAAGATCATCAATCTGAGGGATTGGATATCGATTCTTAACAGTGATCTTTTTCAGGGCTCTGTAATCAATACAAAGTCACCATGTCCCATTTTTATGTACCAACACAATTGGGCTCCCAAAAGGTGAGGAGCTCAATCAAATGTGGCCTTTTTGGATGAGCTCTTGAATCTGATGCTTTATTTCCTCATGCTCCAAAAGAGAGCGTCCATATATCGGTCCATTAGGTAAAGGAGCACCAAGTATCAAATCAAAGGATTGTTTAATCTGGCAGTGTAGAGGCACCCCTTGGCGAGACAAAGATGTCTTTGTATTCTTCTACAATCTTGTCCACCTACTTCTACTATTTAGAGAGACCTTCTGCTAAGGTTGTGGCAATTGCAGTGACATTGACCGAACCATGAAGATGATAAACTTCACAGTCTGATAGGTTACCTTTCGACACTCTTTACCAAGATCAAGGAAATTGCAATAGTCAAAACTACCTTGGGTACCCTGTAGAATTGGCCTCCCAAAGTAATAATTACACTATATGGCATGGACTCATAAACAACGTGGTGTTTCCACATACAAGGTTGTCCTAAAAGAACATCACAAACTTCAAATGGGGTGATATCACACAATACCTCATCTTGGAAGGGCTCGATGCCGAAGGATAGACGGCATTGTTTACTGACGCGAATGTCTCGCCCTTGGCTTAACCAACCGATCGTGTATGGTTGGGGGTGAGGTGTTATTGTCAAGTTAATTCTTTTGATGACCTCGTCCAAGATCAGGTTCTTCTAGTTGCTACAGTCAACAATGAAATGTAGCGGAGTCACCTTCACCCACATCTGTGAGTGGAAGAGTTGCCCCCCTTCCTTTGGCTCCTCTGACTCATCTGGTTGGATCTTTGTGATTGCGATAGTGGCGTTGGGTTCTACATCATTGATTTGATTTCCTTTGTCTTTCTTCGCATTAGAGTCTGATCCAGAGTCCACCTTTGAGGATTTCATCTCAACAAACAATGATGGCTTCGAACGACAACCATCCATGTTGTGCCAAGGGATTTTGTGGGACTCACACCACTTTCCAGTGTCCTTCGACTTCTCGTTACCCTTCTTCGCCTACGATTTGGATTGGTTGTCATGAGTTTGGATTTCATTGCTTTGTCCTTTGTTTTGTGAGTTAGAGCCACCTTTACCAAGCTTCTACTGTGATTGAATTGCAAACCCAAACCCCTGCTTATTCATTTACTTGACTTTTTGCTCAATTTTGACAACATATCTATAATGAGCTCCCAATGAGGAGATGTCCAGGATTCATCTTTGTTTGGATGTATTTGTGTAGGCCACTGCAATACTTTATGACCAAGTGTTGTTTGAATTCTCTGATACCCAGCTTTGAGTGCAAGGTATGGAATATATTGGTAAACTCCAACACCGTCTGGTCTCGCTCTTGGCGCAAAGTTGTCCATCTCATATACTGGTCATCATAGTTTTCAACAGGGTAGAACTCCTCCTTAAGGGTATCGACAAAGGATGCCCAAGTGGGTTATGTACCATATGTTGCAAACTCATCTCCAGCATGCCTCTCGCAGTGATATTTGACATGGGGGAGGGACTACAGGAGTACAAAGGTAATATTTCCGTCGTCGAAAAATTTTTGAACGGAGTAATAACCCTCTAATAGAATTAACCATTCCTCCAAAGCATCTATTTAGCCTTCAAATGAGGAATGTCAAAATTAACTTGTACCTTAAATGGAGTCGCATCTTTGAAATGGTTGCGTTGAAGGTGCATCTGTTACCGCCGTCAACAGTCGTCTAAGGATTTGGGTGAAATTACCCATCATCTCGTTCCTCTGTCACGTGAGGGTTTTCTCGAGCAGCAGTTTAATATCGTCTCCTTCTTCGTCATCTCTCTTTTCTTCTCCCACCATGTAAGGCTTCTTAGGCCAACGAGAGTGGTTGTCCCCGAGCTCAACTAGTTCAATACCCAACTCTCAATATCTGGATCTTGTTGGGGACATGCGTTGAGAAATAACAAGAGCATATTGCTCTAATACCAGTGATCTGGATTATTTGTAGAACGAAATGAAAGCAGCAATATAAAATGGAAACACATACACAAATGTTTTGCAGAAAGCACAGTAGTATAGTAAAACCCAAATTCTATTAATGAATGGAATGGGAAAACATTGTAAACAACAAAGCAATACAAACTAGCTTTGATGGTGGTAGCTTATCTCTAAAAAGAGATGTGTCAACTACACTCATTCATAAGAGTTGATTACAAGGACGCCGCAAAGAGCCTTTTTATCATAAGCATTAAGAAGAAAAAACCCTAACTTCCAAAAACCTAAGCATTAAGAAGAAAAAATCCTAACTTCCAAAAACCTAACCCTAGGAGATGAAGCGCCAAAAGGATTTATGGGCCCCAAGGTGGCTAGTTGATACGTCAACTTCTCAGGGGCACAAATTTTGCATACGATCTCTATTTAAGGCGTTCAATAGCTCACTGGAAAGAACTTACTTAAGGCGTTCAATAGCGCCTCGTTTGACCAAAAAGCATCATTTAGGGCCTCAAAATAGCCCCAAACGTTTGGGACCCAAAAAACCATAGAAAAATGCCAAGAAGATTGAAACCGTTGTAACTCAAAGGAACAAGTAGGTGGCCCCACAATATCCACCTAGATCAATCAAGCACTATGTTGTTACAAATTGTAATCAATCTATCCACCCATTTAAAATGTGGTTAGTTGGTCCAACCTTTAACTTTTATGGTGCAAACCATAATAGCAAGAACCAAATATGAAAATGAGTTTAAATACGATTAAGTACGAAAAAATTACATAAAGAAAAAATCTCATACAGCTCCAAAATGGAGTATACATCTTATAGATACTAAAAATATGCATTTTGTTTCAAAATTTAGAAGAATTTTGGCCTCACAAACCTGCAATAAACAAGAAAAAAATAATTCATTCCTTAAAAAATTTCGCTATTTTAATTTATATTTATAACCAGCCTAGATCCAAATCCTAGGCTCTATCAAGCGCCGAGAGGGATCAAATCTCCCGAGGTGCAAGCCTTTCCTCGAAAAGCTCCTTGAGTGCAATACCTGAGAAGAGGTTTGCACCTCGGGAGATTTGATCCCTCTCGGCGCTTGATAGAGCCTAAGATTTGGATCTAAGTTAGTTCCAGTCGTGGACGGTGACACAAAACTAGAGTTTGATCATCATTGTAAAGAACAGGTTAAGTTGAAAACACAGATAGAATTATGAGGATCATCATAATGTAAGTATTATAAGGATTATTTCGTAAAAATTTTTAACAATACCGATGAATACAGATCAAATAAGATGATGTTTAAATATGATATATGTCAACATGTTGGTTGATGTTATCAAAGAATATAAGCCTATATAATGTTTAAATACAACTATATTACAATGTGATCAACTTTGATATTTCTTCTCCTTTTTTTCTTAATTCCACTCCTGCTTCCTTTGGCATTCTCTCGTATCGATCATATGTGAAAGGAGGAAGACCATCCAGACTTTTTACTCATGATATTGTTGTAAATGGGAGTCCCCGCCGTTCTTTGTCTCCAATATTTATAGTTTCCTTCTCCAATGTTAATCCCCGTTTTTTTTTGCACTGTTGATGTAGATATATTAAACGTTGCAACACTGGTTGGGCCAAAAGAAGTAGTGGTGACTTATCTAGTGTTTTTCTAATAGCTCCAATCAAGTAATATTTTATTGTACCTGCAGTTCCTTGGATAATCATTCGTAGTGGTTCATTATTCCCACCTCTATAATGCTCAAGAATAATCTCGAATGAATTTCTTTGCTTCTCTGCTAAGATTTCAATTAAATATTCTTGAGTATGATTATTGTGAGCAATGGCATTCAATTGTCGGTTTTCAGATATGAACTGTAGTGCACGATTGGAAGTTTCCATATCAACAAAATTAAAGTTCCAATTTTCCTTGTTATCACATTCCATGTATCCAAGTATGTCATATTCATTGGTACTAATATACTAATTCATATAGAACCCTGAAATTATCTCTCATTCATGCTTTTGAGAATCCCTTTGCACAAATAACACTTCTTCATAATTTCTTTAGTTCACGGTCGTGTTTTCTATGTTCTTTTATATGTTCTGATGAATTTTTTTTCTCTCTCTTCTATACATTTGTCATATTTTTCTTTTTTGAACATCGGTATCTTCATTATTTGCAATATTATCATAAGAATCCACAATATACCCTAAAATAGAGAAGAAGAAAAAAAACTTAAATATATTGCAATCATTGCAAATAGTTTTTCTATTAAATAGATAAATTCAATGTATAAATGTAAATAAAAAAAACAATGCAATTTTTTTACTTTTTATTAAATTGATAAATTCAATACATACATGTAAAAAACAAAACAAAATATGCATTGCTAAAATCAATACAACGAATCAAATAAATATGGATCTTGTGTTATTTAACAACATTTTCGTGGGGTATATTGATAAGCAGTAAGGTTATTGGGCTTGTGTTAACCTTGAGACCAAGGTTCAAAACCATTTTTGCTTAGAGTTATATTTAGTTATAAAATCTAATTATTATTATGGCTGACATTGTTGAAATCAATGCAAAGAATCAAATCAATATGCATCTTGTGTTTTTGAAGAACATTTGTTTGTGGTTTATTAAACAATGCATTGTTAAAATCAATGCAACAATGCATTGTTAAAATCAATGCAACAATGTTTTTTATTAAATTGATGAATTCAATGTATATATGTAAATAACAAAAAGAACAATGCATTGTTGAAATTAATGCAAATAATCAAATTAATATGCATCTTATTTTTTTGAAGAACATTTGTTTGTTGTTTATTAAACATCGAATTGTTGAAAACAATGCAACAATGTTTTTTATTAAATTGATGAATTCAATGCATACATGTAAAAAAAAAAACAATGCATTGTTGAAATCAATGCAACTAATCAAATCAACATACATCTTGTGTTTTTTAAGAATATTTGTTTGTTGTCTATTGGTAAGTAGTGAGATGATTGGACTTAAGGTTCAAATCCCTTCTACTTTTTATATTTCTTATGTCGGCTATAGTAATTTATTTTTACTTCTTTTGTTTCTACTTTTTATGTCTACTAGAATATATTTTTTACTTCTTTATTTTATTTCTTATATTTCTATTTTTTATGTCAACTATAATATATTTTACTTCTTTATCTTTTAGGCATTGTTGAAATCAATGCAACCATGTTTTTTTATCAAGATCTCCCTCATATTTACTTTTTACTTTGTATTATTCTTTTTTGTTTATGGCCGACATAATATTTATTACTTTTTACTTTATATTATTATTTTTTGTTTATGGCCGACAAACTCGACAATGAATTAACTCCTGACTAAATGAATTATTCGTGATTAATTGTGATCACAAATCCGAAAAGATTAACTGCCCTTAATTAATCACATTTTTTTCCATAAAACAAATAATCGTTATTATTTGGAAATAACTGCAATTTGATGGGAAATAATCGACTGTCCCTGGAAAAGTGCCCATAAAGATGTAAATCTGATTATTTTGAGGTTATTATTCTTTTCAGAGTTGGGGTTGAGAACTAAAGAGCCAGAAAGAGCCAAGCATCGATTTCATTGCCATCGAAGATTTTTTTCTCAGAGTAAGGAAGGGATTAATTGCTGCTCACAATTTTCATTCCCCCTTGTATGTATTAATTGACATATCGCTTCAATTTATTCCAAATTTACGCAAGGTTTTGCAAAGTGCGCACTAGTCTCTTGCTATAGTTTTTCATAGATTATAAAACGATTATAAAAGTTAATAGGTAATGTTTTTTCTAGCAGTCTATATGTTCATTTTCTTTTGGTAATTTTTCCATAGGTTTGAAGTTGTCATTTCCTAGCCAATATGCGGACGGCTGATCCATTTTGGTAGTATGGTGAACCTGAGGATGGGATAAACAGTAAAACCCAAATTCTATTAATGAATGGAATGGAAAAACATTGTAAACAACAAAGCAATACAAACTAGCTCTGATGGTGGTAGCTTATCTCTAAAGAGAGATGTGTCGGCTACACTCATTCATAAGAGTTGATTACAACGAGACTGCAAAGAGCCTTTTTATCATAAGCATTAAGAAGCAAAAACCCTAACTTCCAAAAACCTAACCCTAGGTGATGAAGCGCCAAAAGGATTTATGGGCCCCAAGGTGGTTAGTTGATACGTCAACTTCTCAGGGGCACAAATTTTGCATACGATCTCTATTTAAGGCGTTCAATAGCTCATTGGAAAGAACTTACTTAAGGCGTTCAATAGCCCCTCATTTGACCAAAAAGCATCATTTAGGGCCTCAAAACAGCCCCAAACGTTTGGGACCCAAAAATCCATAGAAAAATGCCAAGAAGATTGAAACCATTGTAACTCAAAGGAACAGGTAGGTGGCCCCACAATATCCACCTAGATCAATCAAGCACTATGTTGTTACAAATTGTAATAAATCTATCCACCCATTTAAATTGTGGTTAGTTGGTCCAACCTTTAACTTTTATGGTGCAAACCATAATAGCAAGAACCAAATATGAAAATGAGTTTAAATACGATTAGGTACGAAAAAAATACATAAAGAAAAAATCCCATACAGCTCCAAAATGGAGTATACATCTTATAGATACTAAAAATATGCATTTTGTTCCAAAATTTAGAAGAATTTTGGCCTCACGAACCTGCAATAAACAAGAAAAAAATAATTCATTCCTTAAAATTTTCGCTATTTTAATTTATATTTATAAAAACTAGGATTCTAGTTGAGGTTCTTTGGCTTATGGGTATCAAAGACAAAATATAACATAGAAGACAATAAAAAACACGACCGCCAATATAACAAGACCGCAAAAGGCAAAATATAACATAGAAGACGAAAGGCAAAATACGACCGCCAATATGGGTTTACTGGTAGATGGGTATCAAAGACAAAATATAACATAGAAGACAATAAAAAACAAACATGTTGATTGTACCATATCCTTATTGTCTAAAAATTCACCAAATTTTATGTTGCTTCCAAATTCCATATGCCAAAGGCCAATACGACTGAATCTTGCTACTAGGGTGAAAACTACAATCTATTTACTTTCGCATTTTGCTCCATCAACCTTGAATGTAGATAGATAGATAGGTAAGTAGGTAGCCATGAAGAGAGAAATACCAACATGGCTAACTCATTCAACCACATATATCGAACACTACTAAAGTAAACCATCCCAATCCAAAACCATAGATGAAATAATCGTAATCGGAGATATATCAGCAGGGATTCCAAAAAAGGTCAAATAGGGAATAATTGAGAAATAATTGGAAATAAGCAAGCATTAAAAAATCCAAACATAATATTTTTTTTCAATTTGTTTTTTAAAATATAAACCAACAGCAGATATCCACGAAATGAAGAAAAACACAATGTGTCAATTGGTTGAAGGGAGGTATTGTTATCCTTCCCACCAGGCTTCAAATCCCACTTGTGACATGTTTTTTCTTCATCATTTACAGGATGAAGGGTGGGGTGAGAAGTTACATGTATTAGAATATATATATATATATATAAACACACACACGAAATAAACAGTGATATATAAGATGCGTAGGATGTCAGATGTACAACAAAGTCAACATTGAATCTTGATAGTTGTCTAGTCAAGGGCATAAAATTAAATAACCAATTCAAAATGACATCGAATATATATAAAATGTATCTCAATGTGATCAGTGATCTACAAACATCAATCTAGCAGCTAGTTATTGATTAACGCTTCCCCCTTATGGGAAAATCCTAAAGGTAAGGGCTCATCTACCACTAGGAATCGAAGGCCCTTCAACGAGAGTCTAACATCCACTAGTGGGCGCCCGGGTATGAATCTATGTATAGGTTGGTGATAAGGCTACCTCCTCAATCACAATGCCCTCCTGTTAAACCAACTCCCCCCCACTATTAGGGGCGGGTCATCCATATACTCGCCTACCCCATGCACATGCTCAAGTTGTTGCTCCTATACCTCTAAGCATGATACTACCTCATGCATAATAGACCTCTCAAACTCCAACCTCCACTAAGAGGATCATAATAAATTTAATGGGTGTTTACTCTTGAGGGCCATAACAAAAGCTAGAGGGTCATAAATTTAAGTGTAATTGCTAACCTATTGTGCCTCTTTGTGTTTATTTTTTCAAACACATTCCAACTATGCTCACAGCCTAGAGCACTACAAGTTTGTCTAAGCATCCAAACCACAAATTTCTCTAAATTTGGTGCTTTTCCACCATTATTTCTACACCAGACATTTACACCAAATAAGAAATAAAAGATAAAAGACTTGAATTACATTTCAATCCAATAAAACCCAAACACAAGTGACAAAACCAAATCAAAGTTGGCATTCCTATATAGCTCCATCTCTCTATTAATGATTATGTGGTCATTTGCAAGGGGGACAATCCTCTGAAGACATTTATGGGACCCTTCCATAACCTTATCATCAAAATCACTACATGGATAAGAAAAGATAGGGTTGAGGACAAGTGTTGTTGCATGAATTTGGTGATGGAGTGACCCATTCCATCGATGATCAATCTTATGCCAGAGCATTAATTATTTGTCAAGTCCATCTTCCCTAGGTATCCTTCCTCATTAAAAGTTTTGATGGCTTCTTTGGCCCTATTCATGGCCTCATACAAGTAGCCCATTGTGGGATTTTCTCCATCAACCAAGCGAAGAACCTTTACCAAAGGTTCATTGATAGCACATACTTCCTACCATCTTTCCTAGAAACCATCTTGGTTCATGACTCTAATGATGGCCATCCCATATTGTTTTGTACTACATGCACAATCACACCACTCATCAAAAAGGAACATCCTCTTCAGCATCAATTCACAATGGTGAAGGGAATAAAGCTAAATGACATTGATGGCAAAACATGTAAAGCTAGGGTGCAACAACTCCTTGTTCCTTGTGAATTACCTCATGAGAATAAGGACAAATGCATGGTTATATGTATTTGGTGATACTCTTTCCCTGATCAATGGTTGCTTGGACAAATGTCAGTTTGTCGATATCCTCAAGCATCAAATTGATGCAATGGGAAGCATATGGAGTCCAACACAATGTGCGGTGCCTCTTCATTAGCAACTTGTTGACAGCCATATAATCAATTGTGTTATTGGTGGTTACTTGCACCATATGTTGCACACCTTCATCTCTCACAAATCCATCCAACAATTCACATAACAATGTTGCATCTTTAATATGTGCCATTGCATCAACTGATTTTATAGACATTGTACCCTTATGACAACTTACCAAGAAATTAATAAGGGTCTTTCCCTTGCCATCCATTCAACCATCGGACATCACCATGCATCCAGTTTCTCTAGTGATTCTTTTAGCTCCTTCACTCAAGTCCCCGTATTGGCCTTTTCATTTTGAAGGAGTGGCCTTCACAACTCATAGGAAGGGACTTTATAACCCGGCCCAACAATGGTTTAGCATCAAACATACCCTAGCAGAACAGATTGGTCCTGGCAATGGTCAGAGGCATGTCACTCACAAAAAATACCTTGCCACAAATTTGTCTTCTTCTTGCTTCTCCTTTTTTATCCACTGATCTTAATGAAAGGTTATGACCCCTATATGCTTCTTGGAACAAAGAAAGGTGAGGTCCTCATGGAAGTTGAACCCATATAGTCCCTCACACTATCGTTGTGGTTTTGGATGATCTAACAATTTCTCCGACAACAATTTCAAGTTTTTAAGCCATTGCCTTGGCCTTCTTTCTATCCATCTCATGAATAGTCTCATGGGCAACTCGGGGGATTTCTAGGGATGTTTTTCACAACCTACAACATCATACCATGGGATACATGCCAAATGGAACTTCAAGCAATAAACCCTTCCATTCATTTTAACATGAAAGCTTACAGCTCAATTTTATTTTGTTTATCCCATCCTTAGGTTCACCATACTACCAAAATGGGTCCAAAGCAATAAACCCTTCCATTCATTTTAACATGACAGCTTACAGCTCAATTTCATTTTGTTTATCCCATCCTCAGGTTCACCATACTACCAAAATGGACCAGCCATCCACATATTGGCTAGGAAACGACAACTTCAAACCTATGGAAAAATTACCGAAAGAAAATGAACATATAGACTGTTGGAAAAAACATTACCTATTAACTTCTATAATTGTTTTATAATCTATGAAAAACTATAACAAGAGGCTAGTGTGCACTCTGCAAAACCTTGCATAAATTTGGAATAAATTGAAGCGATATGTCAATTAATACATACAAGGGGGAATGAAAATTGTGAGCAGCAATTAATCCCTTCCTTACTCTGAGAAAAAAATCTTCGATGGCAATGAAATTGATGCTTGGCTCTTTCTGGCTCTTTAGTTCTCAACCCCAACTCTGAAAAGAACAATAACCTCAAAATAATCAGATTTACATCTTTATGGGCACTTTTCCAGGGACAGTCGATTATTTCCCATCAAATTGCAGTTATTTCCAAATAATGACGACTATTTGTTTTATGGAAAAAAATGCGATTAATTAAGGGCAGTTAATCTTTTCGGATTTGTGATCACAATTAATCACGAACAATTCATTTAGCCAGGAGTTAATTCATCTATGATCAGAACGATTGGTTGACTCATCTAACCCTGAATCCACCACTATCAAGAGGAAGCCACACAAATTGTTATTATAGTTTCCTCTTCCAACCCTGTATTTGTTTTAGTGGTCGACTGTTGTATTTACCAGCATGGTTAGCCTCACCCAAGGGAAAATATCTTGTATATAAAACCTATACAGCTGTGAAATCATCTCTATGGTTGGCTCACCTGGCTGTAAACCTGTTTTAGGAATTGGGCTCATCCTACTCCGTAAATTCCATAAGTCCAAATGAACTCTTAGTTACATAGTCCTCGAAATTTCCTTCGGACTAGATATGCACAAGCCACATTAATGTTAAGAGGATGATAGATAGAATTGTTAAAAAGGGAACAATAATAGAAAACCAAAAGCTTGCAGCTTGGAACGCCAGTGTTCTCCCGAAGGAAGACAAAGGTTTGAGCATGATCAACATAAGTCATCAAGGTGAAATTTTCCAAGCCAAATGTACCACTTACATGCAGTTAAGGATCGAAAATAATCATTCCCCGACAAGTGTTTTCTTGGCAAAAACATTGTATGAATTTTACAATTTTTCAGAGTGAAAACTGCCGTAAGGATCAGATCTGATTCAAATCCTTATTACTTCAGTATATCTAATCAGTCAACTAATAATGGTTTGCAGGCTTAACTAGCTGAAGAAAAAGATCACTAGATCTAAAAGAGCGCAGATCACTAAGACATTCTTTCTAAAGGGAGTAACACTGCATGAGGAACTGACACTACTAAGACATTCTTTCTAAAGGGAGTAACACTGCATGAGGAACTGACACTACAGAAAAAGCAATCTGACAAAACTATCTGAAGCTTTGCTGTACAGAGAAAACTTAGACATTTTAAAGGATGAGATAGTAAAATATGACAAACTGAGCTGCACTATCCAGTGAATATCAAATTCCAAGTAACCTGGAAAGCTTGCATCTGACAAGCTCAGATTCTTCATTTGGAGTCTGGACATTGATAGATGGAAGAATGGTTGTCAAAGTTACGAGAGGAATTGTTAGATCATAGAGCGATTAAATGGACCACCGTAAATGACTTGTTCCATGCCTTTTATACAAGGGAAAACAAATATCATAAAACACGTCTTTCGAACTGCCCATTGCCGAATTCAATTAGAATTTAGGACACTATGAAATAGTTACCAATACCATTTATGGATATGATATACAGGAGTATACATCTCACAAATACAAAATAATGCAATTTTTCCATAATTTTCTCCGAGACGTAAAGGACTCTGCTACTATGGAATGTGTATATGCTAGTGACCCCTCTACTTGCTCTATCCCTGGCAGTGGCACAAGCTTTTCGGCCCCATAACGAATGCCGAGAGAGAGAAAGTGTTTGAACAGAGGAAACCTGTGTAGAGATTCTTATCCGACGTTTTGGACTCCATCCAGATGGGTCCATCTTCAGGGATCTCAATGCTCATATTGGGATGAGGAGAATTAAGGCGATGCAGGTGATATAAATAGTGTCGAAGCTCCAGAGTCCACATAAAGATAGATCTAGGTCAGACGACCTATGAGGGTAGGCTCCTTTTTTTAAGAAGATTATGAACCCAATGAAGATATTAGCATTTTATTACCTGGTTTATTATGGGTCTTCAAATGCTGCTCAATCTTAGACCATCGTCTCTGTTAAGAGTGTTGGTCCATCTTTCTATCTCGAGGGCCTCACGTATTCTCCTTTTTGTGTAATATTCTTCCTTCGAAATTAATCTCACATCTTCCGTGCGGATATGATGGGCCGTATTGTGTGCATGTTCTACGAGGGCTGATTTTTGAGCTTGGTCATAAGCTGTCTGCCGAATGCTCTTTCAAACAAACCTGTAGAGAGCAGCCTATTTCACCAATGTAGACTTTACCACATGAGCATGATATTGAGTATATTCACATTTGTTGCTTGGAATCCGGTGAATCTTTCACTGAGTCGACAAGGTTTCTGATATTGTTTAGGGGAGTAAAGGCTACCATGATGTTTTTCTTTTTTGGGACTTTGGCGATCCAATCTGCGGTACCCTTAATGTATGGTAGAATGATTCTTGGGATGTCCACTTTTCATTCTGAGCGTCCTCTGTTATGTTCTTTTTGGATTGCCTTGATAATATGTACATCATGGTACTCCATTCTTATGGAAGACAGTTCTAAAGTGTTCAAGTTCCTGGTCTAGATATTCCTCATCAGAGAAAGTGCTGTCACCCAGCTATTCAGTGTGGGTGAAAAATAGTAAGTAAAAAGTCAGCATTCCTCATACAGACGATTTGCTACAGTGTTAATGCTCCTGTGATGGCCTACATGCAAAAAATTTAAAGGAACTTTCACTTGGGGTTTGTTGTTATTGTGATTATGGCCATTTTTTGACCATTCAAATCAATTTCCGTAGGTACAAAATCTGAATCATTGTTTTCAGTTTAATGTGCAATTATGTCTTTTCTTCCATCTTGTGGATGTAGAGGGATGCAAGATTAAGAGATCAAGCGGAGGTGCAAGGGATTGCAGGTGTAAAACCCCAAGGATTGAATGCAATCTTGATTTTTCTCACATAGGCAATTTTTTTAGGGTTTATAATATATATGGATATGGTCAACAATGCATTGACCGTATAATCCGCAATCAATATATACAGCCCATTGTTTTAAAACTCAACCGGTCTGACTTGAAACCGGCTGGTTCAACCAAGTTGCTGGCTGTGGGTTCCAAACCAGCCTTCAAACCGGCTCGGTCGACCGATTTGGTATCGAAATGGCCAAGTCAGACCTTGACTTGGCCGGTTCAGTACCAAACCGGTCAAACCGGGCAGTTTCGCATCAACTCGGCCGATTAAACCCAAATCTAGCCGGGACGCACGCGTGGAGGCTAAGCATGATTTTTTTTAATTTTGACCAAGTTTGTACGAACCCTACCCGTTATGTACAAGTGACATTGAAGTCAGTAATATTAGATGGCAATGTTAAATTCTTAAAGTATTACTTAAATTTTTAACATTACCATTAATTGTTTCAAGACGTTTGAGAGTGGTTCCAACCTCATTGGACTTCATATGCAAAAGTAGAATTTTAGATCCCATTCAAAATTCAACAAACTTAATAGTTTTCAGGATTTCGGGATTGCAACATTTCCACTAGATTCTATCATGTATGAGGGTAAGGAATTAGAATTTAATCAAGCACATCAACCTCTATATGTACCTTGATGTTGGTGTTGTTGATGCCTATTTGTTGAAGTTGATGTTGGTGTTGTTGATGCCTAATTGTTGAAGTTGTTTGAACTCCTTTGTCGTGACCTTTAATAAAAATGTACCATTCAATCAAGCAAAATCACTTATTCAGCATGGGAAGCTTTTTCTACCTTATTTTAATGCTTGGATTTGGAAGTTTCATCAAAAATGTAGGGTGTTGGCTAATGTCCTTGGAGGATCAACTTCGAGATTCGAGGTAGAGGCAAGAGCTAGAGCCTAGAAGAGGGGGAACAGGGTGCTATTGATGAATAAGATCCCAATATAAGCAATGTTTTTTATGATATGTAATTATTTGTTGTAGCATGAAGATTTTTGGACTCTACAGGCCATTGAGAGCCTCTTTGTTTATATTTTTGGGTCAGATATGGATTGCACTCGATGTTCTATGAAGAGACCCCCACCCACCCTCTATTTGGTTCACACCATCTTCATTGGGCATTTGTGATCATTTGGAGGTTTTGGAGCAGAATTGCAGGCTAAGCAGTTAGAGGTTTTGGAGCTTGTTGGGCAGTCTTCTTAGATTGTTTGTAGTGAATTTGGCATCTAATTGAGGAGGCTACAGCCCAGCTTGAAGGAGTTGTTGTCCATCTCATTGGTACTTGTGGCCATTGAGCTATTTTGCTGGCTGTTTTCTCAACTTTCCACTGTCCCAGTCCAACAGTGAACTGTCTAGGTATGCTAACAGTCTAAAATGAGTCAAATCTGCCCCCGTGATGAGTTTGATCTTTGATGATTGATCATGTTGATCTTGTAGCCATGTAGGCATATCATGTTTTTTTTTGGACTCTATAGGCCATTTAGAGCCTTGTTGATTATGTATTTTTAATTTTGATTCAGATATGTATCGCACTTGGTGCCATTTTGATACCCGTACATGGTATATACATGAGTAGACTTTGCATATTTGTCTCTTATGGTTTGGAATGTTCAAAATAAATATTTCCTTTGAAAATTTGAATAATTTATGTATTTTTTTAAAAGCCGAGTCACTGAAATCAAACCGGTCCAAGTCTGAACTGAGTTGACCCTCAGCCGGTTCCAAGCCCAAGTCCGAGTCCGAGTTTTAAAACATTGCAGCCAGATATGGCCATACCCATACTGAGGCTATTATTTTTCATCTTTAGGCTAGATACAGCCATATTCTGCTGCAATGGACTACGGTGTACACTCAGAGAAAAGAACCATCTTCTCCACAATACTCATTCCTATTGAAAGAGCAGCTGGAAATGCAGTGCCATGGGATCTGGACAACCTTAGAACAATGCAGTCCGATGGTTCTGTTAGTTTCCTTTTATAAATCGCTAACTCAGGAATTTCGTTATAGGCAAGACTGCAAATCAAATTGGTAAGGAGTTCATAAAACAAATGGGGAGTGAGTGAGGCTCACCGAGTAGAATTATAGTCTATAACTGTTTATTGTTATATTCCATATGGCTTTGATCTTGTGTTCTATCTTTAACTTTTTGTGTGTGTAGATGATCTTCCAGCATAGGCTCTATGAGCCACCTTAGAACGATGCAGTCCAATGGCTCTGTTAGTTTCCTTTTATAAATTGCTAACTCATGAATTTCATCATAGGCAAAAATGCAAATCAAAATGTTAAAGCTCAGAAAACGAATGAGTAATGAGGTAGGCTCACCGGGTAGAATTATAGTTTATAACTGTTTTCTATTATATGCTATGTGGCTTTGATATTATGTTATATGTTTAACTTTTTGGTGTGTGAGATGATCTTCCAGCATAGGCATTATTCCTATACGCTATGTGGCTTTGGTCTTGTGTTCTAGTTTGAATTTTTGGTGTGTGAGAGATGATCTTCTAGCATACAGGTTCTGCCATTTCTATTTAGTCTTTACACTAAATAGTCATGTAAATGAAAAGGGATAACAACTGTTGGAAATTATTTTAGTTTGCAGGGTATGTTTCAAATAAGGGAATTTTTCCAGCACATTAATGATGATTTTGAATCTCATGGACAGCAAGAGAAGACTGTCAGTGGTTGAAGCTCATACAACAAGCCTGCAAAGAAGGAACAACTCAGGGCCACCACTTTTCTCGACTATGTGACACTTGCAGAAGCTCCATGGAAACGACAGCTCACCAGCTGACAATGACACTATGGACCACGTGGGGAACTTCAAGAGAAGCAGAGAACATGAAGAACAATAGTGACGCATATAACTAGCTGACTCAGCCCGGCACAACAGCACGCAGCTCCCAAACTCAACTCCTCGGGCCTCACCCTACACAAGCAACGGAGAAGCATTTCCCTCCTTTCTGCAATTTCCCTTCTCCCTGCTGGGGAATTTTTGAATTATTTGTATAAACCAGCAGTTCGCCATCTGCGCAGAGAAGATTTTGGTGTATGCGATTCGATCCATTTTGAATATAATTTAGAAAAGAATACCAGAAAGCTTACAGAAGTCAAAAATACTTTTGTAATCCCGGAACTCAGAAATAGGCAGTTTCAAATTTTCGTTAACTCCAAAATAAATTGCCCTGGAGTAGAGTATGTTAATTTTTTAGTGCAGCTGCGAGACCCATTCTCAGAGAGAATGGTAACCTAGTCAGTTAACTAGGGTTCCTGGTCAAGTTAACCAGGCAAAGTAATGAGTAAGACCCTAGAAGGTACCCTAGGGCCCCCAACTGTCTCCTGGGGTTCTTGGTCGAGGACCAAGCAGATTGATGCCATGGCAAAGTCCCTAGCATGTGGCTAGGGCCCCTATTTGTCTCTAGGGTATTTTGGTCTGGGACCAGACAGTTTCTTGGTCACGAGGACCAACCAGATCCTGCAGGTTGAGACAAAGACATCCTAAGTCCTGCAGATGGTTGATCAACATTCAGTCTAGGACTGAATGCTCAGCTTGAGGCTGAGGACCATTCTTTGGGAGAATGGAGAACCTGGTCATGGACCAGATGGTTGATCAACATGTCCCAATCTAGGACTGAGGCTCAGCCTTGGGCGGAGAAACCATTCCTTGAGAATGGAGGCACTTGGTCAATTACCAAGATTATGATGTGTGATGTCCTCTTCTCCTAGGTCTTCAAGATGGATGAGTTAGTTGGTCTTCTCAAGGGACTGGCCACCCCTTGTAGAAGCTACTAACATTTGACCTAAGGAGCAGTTGAGAGGACCACATGATCACATCATCTGTGAGAACCCTTCCTTATACAGTGATGATGAACTTTCAGGTTATATGGAACATTTGTACATTTGAGAGAGAGATGACTGATTGTACCTTTCCCACCTTGGGTGATTTACTTTTGGTCCCTACACCTTGTTGTTTATTGGTCTTGTGGTACCTTGTCTTTGACTAGTGGTTAATAGGGTCATGTACCCACACCTTTGTTATTTTTTTGGTCATGTACCCTACTCATGGTTTATGTTACTAATTGTGACTCTTTTATTTTTTTTATTTTTTATTTTTAACTTTTACTTTTTACTTTTTTATTTTTATTCTTACGTTTATTTTTTTATCTTTATTTTATTATTTGGTGTCTAAACCATTATGTGTTGGTACCCTCCTTATTTAATGGAATCCTAACTTGATTAAAGAATTATTTAATGATTTCTAGAAGTTTTAAGCTTCTATATATTGAAGTCTTTTCTCCTCATTAGACATATCATAGCAACATCTCAGCTCTGATTCTTACTGCTTGACGTTAAAGGTTAAGGGTTGTACTGCTGCTTGTTTACCTAGGTCGCCCACCTGCTGGAGAATAACCCAGATCTGATCTGATTGACGTTAAGGATTGTCACTGCTGCTATATGTGACTGTCTTGTGATTAATTGAGGACTGTTTTCAGCTAACCAAGTCCTAATCTACCCAACCATGAGATGCGATCTGCTGTTATAGCCATGTGTGAGGGCCAATCTGCTGTTGTGCTCTTGTTGGGGTCTTGCCAAGCACAACTGTGATCGGCCTGGGGTCAAATCTGCCTGTTAAGGAGTCCGATCTGTTATTTGATGTCCTGTAGGGGTTTGATCTGCCAGCAAGAAATTTAGCTAGGGTCCGATCTGTCTATTGTGACCTAGCCGTGAGCCTTAGAGCTCTGTTTTTTCTCTCAGCCGTGGGTTTGTGAAACTCAGACCTGCTAACCTTTAGCTGAGTGGGATTTGTTTAAGCTGGCCGCACCCTGCTGGCATCTTGTTTACCTGAGTTGTGGACACCTGCTAAAGAATGTAACTTTTGAGTCTCATTTGTGATCATTTTGCTATGTGCTGCGTTTAGTTTAAGTCTTGATCTATTATGTTAAAGGCTGATCTCTAGCGTTGAGATCTCATCTGGGTTTGATTTATATATATGTTAAACCTTGCCTTTGACCTGATCTCTATTGCTGAGGCTTGATCTAATTGCTGAGATTTATTTGAGGGTCAGATTCTTGCACTGAGATTTACATGTGGTCTAAACTCTGTGTTGAGATCCTGTTTGGAGTCAAACCCCTTTTCTAAGACTTAATTGATTTTTTAGATCTATGGTGTTGAGACTTATTGAGAACTGATCTCTTTTGCTGAGTCTTGGTTGAGTTTGTCGCTGTGTTTCTGACTGTCATTGACTTTCAGTTTTTGTTGTCTACATCCTATCATCTCTCTCTCTCAGGTTTGTACTTACCCTATTAGTAAGGGTCAGCTTGTTCCTAGTGTTTGACTGGCCTCTGAGAGGCACAGTCTGTTCTGAAAGTAAATTCTTCTGAGTATAAAATAGGAAGGGTTCCACACCCCAGGTAAGTATCCTAACTTGTTCACTTCATTGTTGTTGATTGTTAATTATTACACTACTGCTGATTACATGCTACTGAAGATTACTTTAACCTGTTTGATAGGGTTAAAGATGAAAGGGATGAAAATTATGTTCCAAATTATACTGTTTGATTACTGTTGTATTATTCTGCTTTAGTACTAGTCTACTGCATCTAATTTTTGGATTAAAGTATATGAAAGTTTGATTTCTTTGCATCAAACCCTAACCCTAACCAAATTTCAACAGAGTAGGGTTTGAAATAGGCAGTTTCAAATTTTGGTTAACTGCAAAATAGGGTTGGAATTTTACGGAGAAAATGTTCATCATGAGGCATTTTACCCTCAAATATGGTGAAAAGTTTTACTAAGCTGTTTTCCTAGACGAGCAAGTTATCCACCAAAATGTTTTTTTACTAGTAAAATATTATTCAAAACGTTTTTATTCTTCAATCTTTCAAATCCTAAAGGCTCATTGTATTAACATATTTTCTAACTGAATGTGAATCCTCATCCCACTACGGCTGTAGAAGACCAACGTGCAATTGAGGCAGGCAACCAGTTCGTGTTGTTCCAAGATTTAATACACGGCACACTGTAAAAGCATTAGCGGGCACTTTGTTTAATACATTTTAAAATAATTTTAAAAAACCAGCAATCTTTGCTCCTATTTCTGGAGCAAAGATATGAAGTATTAATGCAATTGCAAATGCCAAGACTTTGAAAAGGATGTTCATTTAATGTTGAAACTTGAAACGTGATTGTTGTTTGATTGGAATGTAAAATTTTAATTTTTATGACAATGGTGGGTTTGGGAAACCTAACTTCACTTCCAAAGTCCACTATCCACCTTCACCATCACTGACTGCAGAGTAGCTGAGTCTAAGGCCACCTGCCAAAAATTAAAATCATCTAGGCATGGAGAGCAGATAAATCTAGGGTTTTAACAATCCCCTACCTTCTTTGCTAAGAAGAGCTCCTTCACCACAAGTAAATCTAACTCCGGTGTGCATATGGGCAAGTTCTAATAATAATTTATATTTTTTGTTTCAGTGTTGAAAATTTGTTTTTTATGCTGGTTATTGAAAATTGTCTTTAGAGATGTGAGCAATCGTGTGCATCAATCAACAGATTCAACACAGAAAAAGAATATGTTCACATGTTTAAAACATATGCCTAGTTCTCTTAAGATTCACATCATGTTAGCACATATCTAATTGCTCTATCATGCAAATGAGATTTTTAGATTTTAATTTCTAGTCATGGTGAAAAATGATCCTGAAAAGTTGAGGCTTCTGCATGCTTGAATGGCTAATGCAATCAAACTAATTAGCAAAAGCCACCTGTGACATGTTAGTCAAATTATTGTTGGTGGTTCTAGTTAAATTGCTAAGACAAATACCTGAACCAAAAATCTTTATGTTTTGTCTTCTTGTGCAGTACCCTCTGTCTCTGATAAAAATTTCTTCTCCTTTTGAATTGGAAAACTGGTTATGTAGTGGTTTTATTGTCAAAGAGACAGTAATGGTCCTCATTTTCACTTTCATACATATTTCTTTTAAAAAACTTAATTATTGTAGGGTAGGCCTTTAACAAACTTCATCTCTAAAGGGCAAAGTTTTAAAGAAGACCTTTATGATGAGTGATATCTAAACTTAAAATGTTAGAAAAAAAAAGTTTAACTGATAACAATGCAGTGAAAATCCAACACTGCCTACGAGTAAGGCCTCTATAATTTCTTTCTAAAATGATAAAAATTCTCTATTTCCGTTAAAAACATTGATTTTTTGGGGGGCTATTATACAAGTTTCCTCTATTACAATTCACCACTCATATTTTGAACATGCAACAAATATTTTCAAAAATAAAACATGGGATACTTTCAAAGAACAATCAAGTCTCTTTTTTTCAATAATTAAAACCGAGGTGGTAATTCCAAAGAGCAGCATTAGCCATAAGTTCTCTCTCTAAACACTCGTACTTTTAACATGCAACAAGTCAGCTTTTTCCAAGATAAAACATGGGATAGGGATAGTTCTAAAGAACTATGAAGTCTGCTTTTTCAATAATTAAAAACCACGATAAATTTTCCAGAAACCACCCAATTTTGGCTGAAGCAGGATTGAAACTTTTGGGACATGGAACATGTCGCAAGGGGATTTTGCAGTAGAGTCTATACAGAAATACCCCAATAATCAAACCTCGGCTGGTTAAACTCCAACCGGTCAACCGCTATACCACAGCCCAACCGATAAAGAGAAACCTTTCTCGGATGGAAATTTCCACAAATCTAACGTTATTATCTAGGAATTGAGACGAGGCTTCATTCCTGTTTGGGTAGTTTTCTGTAAAAAAAAATGATTTCAAAAAATAAATTGAGCAATAATGGGTGTAGATAAAACTCCGAACCATGTAAGGGATTTTAATTGCCATAAAATGATAATTCGGGGAAATCTCAAATGTATATATCTTCAAATTGATTGTAAATTCAAACCCTATATATTCTGCAAATCTTATTCAATTCTTGTGTTTACTATCTCAACCGTTGCAGAGCTAGGGCTGACTGAATTCCAAAAACAATGGCTTCTGCGACATTATTGACTAAATTAAGTGGGACAACGCCCAGAGGCATAATCTCCTGCAGCATGTTTTGAACCCTGGCCGGGTCAGGGGCTGCAGCAGGCGTGAGGGGAGGGATGAGTTCTCTCGGTAACTGAAACGCGGTCATGGCAGGGAACTCGGACCCATCATTCAGTCCAAACGGCACGGCATCTTGCCACGACGGAGGCATGTATCCAATCTAAAACACCAATAGCCAGACCGCAAAGGCTTCAAAATAAAATAGCAATTTCATGATCGAATCACAGATAATGAAACCCTGGCAATTCAAACCCTGACAACGAAACCCTGAATTGAATACGTTTAGAAGTATACTTACCTCGAATAGAATTGGTATGCCCTTGCGAACTCCTCTCTGTGAACGGACTGGTCTATGTCAAAATGGTATATTGGTTGAATGTTGTAACTATAAAGGTTTGATAACAGAATTGGGAAGAGTTTAACAATGACAAAACTCTACTATTTTTTCTCAATACTAAATTTTGTCCTTTGTTCCTTTTTTTCTAGCTAAATGTTGTCCATACTAAATTTTGCCAATTTTGTCCTGAGTTATAGTTCCTTTTTTTTCTAGCTAAATGTTGTCCTAAGTTATATTTCCATTTAATTGTGAAAATTTGATTATATGGAATTTTGTCAATACTTCATTTTAATAATAAAAAGATGTTGATGATGAGAATTTCAAAAAAATTGAGTGAATCAAGATTATGTAGATGGTTTTAAATTATATATGAAAATGCATTTTAACAGTATTATAGTAACATTAATGCAACTTTTTATATTCTTATTTTAGATGTTAAATTACTTAATAATTTATTATTTTACTTCTATCAAATTAATAAGACAAATATGTAAGTGGCATAATATATGGCACTTGGAATCTCTATATATAAGCTCAAGATGAAGTACAAGTATATACCATAGCCTTCTCTTAAGGCTAGTACATAAATCCAACCATCCAAAATGCCTTAGCTAGGGTAAATAATCAAACCCTAGCTCAACTAATAAGATCCAAGTGCAAGAATCTATCCAAGGCAAGATGTCCTCCTCGTCTTCTTCTTTTTCACTAACCCACCCTAGAGTTTTCTTTCAAAACTCATATATTCCAATCTCCAAGGGTAAAACCCTAACCTTACAACTCCAAGAAGACCAAGAAACCCTAGCACTTATAGAGAGAGAGAGAGAGAGATAAACAAGTACAAGTAAAGATCCAATAGAGAGAGAGAAAGTCAAGATCATCACTAATTTCTCCTCCACAAAAGAAAACCCCAATCATAAGAGCAAACTCCAACCAAGACGTCATCCTTCCCTTCCGTTAGCTTCATGTTGTGTGAAAAATGGCTCAAGGATAAGTTAAATATCCTATCCTTGTAGGTTGCAAACAAAACAACAGATCATGAGTGGGTTAGTGTGATAAACACTAGTCTGTTGAAAAAAAGAAACAAATAAAAACAAACATAGGGACTACATCAAGAATTAAAATTGCCAAGTGACATGAAAACAAAGACATGAGATAAGCTTCAACCACTCTGCATATGTCCAATGGAAAAGCATGCATACAATGGTGTCACCTTGAGGAATGTAGCTTACAAGGGGCAACCAACACTCCCTATGGGAAGGGTCCTTGATCTCTCTAATTGCTCTCAAACTAAATTGGAATGATGAAGGAAGACACTTGCTTCTTATGGGAAGAAGTCAAGGGAGCTTGAAATGCCAATGAGTGATAAGAATGTGGGTGGAAGAGAGGTCTTCCATACAAATTTTTACGACATAACCTTGCTCTATATTTTTTTTTTATGGAATGCATACCCATGGTTTCATTTTATAGCCAAAATGGAGGTCTTCAAAGAATTGTCTCACAATGTGAATCCTCCTCTTCATGAAGTGACTTCCAAGTACAAGGATGGAAACTCATAAATGCCCAAGTACCTAGTAGATGGAACCAATTTGAACCTCTTGGTGTCCAAATATTGTTGGAAAGCCATAAATGCATCGTAGACTCATAAAGTCTAGTTTTTATATACTCATGTAGGTATTGAAGGATTTTCAATGTGACATCGCTCGAGTGGTGAAATTGTGAGCTTACGCAAGCTAGTAAAATTCTTCATGTGCATCGACTCCTTCATTCCACATGTTAATAATTGTTCAAAATGAAGCTTTATGAGCTACATGATGTATGTTGATGACGTCTTTCAGTAACAGATGTAGAAATGTTGCAGGTCTGTGAAATTTAGGTGATAACAGATGACCCCTTATGTGTGATGTTGTAATATCCCAAACTGATATTTTTTCTTTTTGTTGTATTGTAGATGGATAGTAGACTTATGTCTCAATAGAATATGGAAGTAAACCCTGATCTCTACATGCATGCAGATCTGTAACCTAGATAATACTGAAATGCTAGAAAGTAGGAGGAATTAATGCATGTACATACCAATGTGTAGATATGTTGATGTCGATGAGGATGATCCCCGCATGCAAGAATTATGCTGGATGAATAGGGAGATAATCTAAATCGTCCTCCAATAGATAAGTGCGCCCTCCTCCAAGCTATAATTGCTCCTCAATAAATAATACTCTGCTGATGATGGCCCAGATGATGTGTACTAGGGTTATAATGCCCTTCTGAATAAGATGGAAGCTGCATGCAGAAGGTTTGATGGCTCAATAGCCCAAAATGTGAGTATCCCTCCAAGGAGATTCGCCCTCAGGCAGGCAAACGTCCTCCACTGATGGTGAATGTTGATAACTCTCTCAATGGTCCAACTGAGAAGCCCTTCTTCCAAGGGAAGGGTAATAGGGGTGCTCTGAGAAGAATGAAAGTTGCATGCAGAGAAACTGAGCCCTAGATGTTGCAATGCGAATAGGAGGCTATTTGGACAATGCGCCCATGCAAGGGAGAGCAAGCCCACAGTATAATATAAAAGAGAACTCTGTAGAATCTGAATGATAGTAATACTTGATGATGAACAATGCTGAACCTGGATGATCCAACCTGATGATGAACTAGGTCAAATAGATTTCGCTACCAAAATACACCAGTTAGCTGAGCATGCACTCAACCCCAACTTATCTCCCTGAGCTCTCCAATTCGAATCCCCAAATCAATAATCATATAAGTGTGTTTCTCTATTCACTTTACCTTTCTTTTATAACTCTCAACTGCAAATAACCTAATTAGGTCACTTTACCTTTCTTTTACAACTCTCAGCTGCAAATAACCTAATTAGGTCACTTTACCTTCTAATTTGCAGTTGACTTGCATGCAGGTGCTTGGAGACTGAATCGGGTGCATGCATCATGAAATAATGCTCAGATGTCATGCATGCAGGTGGCCCCTGTCTACCTAATGATGATATAATATCAAGCCCTAGATCTTCTTATATGGCATCAATCCTTAGTTGATTCCTTGACTGTCAGTGCTCGCTCAAACCTATAGGAATCAAATAGGTTAGCGGGGTGGTCCTCAATGCTTAAGCATAAGAAGACATTACAGTCCTACCCGCTCGAATTTGCTTCTCCTCAAGCAATTGTAAAGTTGGGTGCTGTAATACCTACTCTCCCTCCCAAGTGGCCTCCTCTATCAGCAGATCTCTCCACTGAACCAAGTAGTCTTTGTTATCGAACAATCCAATCGAGCGGACGCGAGCAGGATCTCCCTAGCTCAATGTGAGTCTAGAACAAATAGAACATACTACAAGTGCATTTCCTAGATCTACTTAAGAACCAAGTACTAGATGTCTTACCTTTTTACTACGCAATCCTTTCTCCCGAATGTTGATCCACGTCCCACGGTCGTCAGATCTAAGTTGCAAGACCTGTCAAGACAAAGAAACAAGACAAACCAGTAAAAGACATCTATACAATAAGCGATCTAAGTAAACAATTAAGCAGGTAAACTACTCAATATCATTGCATACAAGAACAATATTGGTGGAAAGCATTTGTATTACTGCAAATAGGGGAGTACATGATAGAGATATAGAACTACAACCAAGACTTAATGCAGTAGCCCTTCTCCGACCAAGCCAATTGCCACGTCCTTCCAAGGAAGTATGAGCTCTCCAATAGGTGAATGGAGGTGTCTTAAGAGAGATTTCAGCAGCATGTAGATACCATAGTCTTCCTCCCTTTGGGATGGGAGTGAGCTTCACTAATATAGGACTAAGTGGATAGGGTATGGATAGGATACATTGAGAGATGGTAGGAGAGAGATAGGGGATCCTCCCAAAGAGTTAGGGGTCGAGTACCAACTCCCCTAGAGGTCAGGGATAAGCCCCTAAATGAGCAAGTTTCGAGAAGGATCTCGAATAAGCTATTTTTTCCCATTAACTTACCTCGTCGCACCCTGCAGTGGAGCAAGCTGCGACGTCGCATGTTGCTAGTGTGCAACCTGCGATGACCTCTCAAAAGATTGCAGAACTGAGTGCAAATCCTCCCAGGATGATTACTTAGTCCAGGTATCTTCAGGGCTGTATACACTGAATCTGATGATGAGTAGATTTTGGGTGTAACAGAATGCCCCCCAAAGCATGAAGCTGTTGAAGATAGATAGGTGAAGTGCTTTGATAGAAGTGATGGCAATAGACTCGTCGGACGAAGGACACTGCGGCAGTACAACTGACTCTGAACTGACAACCTCATATGAAGTACAACATGGTTGCCGACCAATACATTGCAGATCCATGGTAGTAATGATCGACTGGACACAACCATGGCTACTAGACACAAGCATAGATCCATGATGAGATGATAACACAGCCACGACCAATACAAGAGTGGATCCGTGTAATATGACTCAATACAAACTCCATCGCAACCTGGGAAAACATGACTCCCCAGGGTCTTCAAGCTGAACCCGCAATGATATGAATCTATCCATGTGATTACAAATTTCTTAACATCGAACATGGTAGAAACCACTTGATTACCGGCCATTGATGTAAGCCGTTAACAAGTGCGAGGGAGATCACCATTGATGTCAATGATTCCCAAGGTATCACAGTACATATCATCAAGCGCGAATAAATGATTTGAAGTCGAATGCAAGATGAAATCTTTCAATCAAGAGCCAATGATGTAAACTCATGATGAAAGCAAGGTAACCTGCCATTGAGGCATGCAAGGCCAAGGTAATTGGTTGGTTTCTAGATTCAATCCTCGGATGATGAGTTGAAGTCGACAAGGATGAATCTGTCGAAGGAGGGCCATGATGAATTCCCCCATCAATCGACACGAAACACGATAAAAGATGTGTAGAGTGGATCAGATGGTACAGTAACATGCAAGACTGACTCAAAGTAACAACGGCATGACGACGTGTGTACTGACTGTAGATGATAGATAGTGAACGTGTTCTTGAACATGGGCATGGCATGACGTGGCAGTATTGACACAATGAGAATGACGCAAACTTCTAATGCAACTAATGATGGAAGATTTCTCCTAATGACTCAGAGGAGTAACAGGACTCAGAAAGTAAGCGGGGACTCATAGACAAACAGATGACCCAAGTACTATATGCGAATGCAGATGAGTGCCATGTTCAAGAACGACTATATACTTCCACTAAGGTATGTAACACAAACACTTTCCTTTTTCCCCATCATGAATGATGAGTGCCTCATGTGTTTTTTACGAGCTTGATGAGGGTAACCAGATGCTTGGTATAGCTCATCTCATAGATGAGTCCAATCCCAAATATTTTTTGAATATGGGATAGGAGGGGTTCGTCCCATGACGGGCCCTTCAATGTGAAAATTTTAACGAGTCCATAGAAGGTAAACTCGGTCGTCATTTCATGTTTAGAGAGTTTGAAAAGAACTAAAGAAGACTCCAAAGGTCCTTTTTCGTAAAGTTAGCCTCATCGCCTGAAAAAGGGTAAAACAACGTGGGAGAGGACTCATCCAGTCATGATTGGCTGGAGTATTCCTTTTTCGTAATTAGTGCCTCCTAGTCCGAAAAAGGGGTAAACTATCACCAAGAAGACGACCATTCAAATACTTTAACAAGCGTGAACGTGACAAGTTTGCTTGGCAATCTTTTCGTTTTTCAAGAGCCTGAAAAGAGCTTAACGGTAGACTCCGGGGGGTGTCCTTTTTCGTGGAAGTTTAACGAGCCCGAAAAAAGTGATAAATCATAACTCGGTACTTGCTCTCATGGTTTCGTGAGTATGAGAACAAACGGAGAGTAAACGCATCCTCATGCAATAATTACGACTATCCAAAAATAATAATGACAAAACATTCAAAGGGGTGTTCATACCTGTAGTTACCGTTGTCGATGCGAGAAATGGCACAAAAGACCACTTTACGACTCCTGTACACTAGAGAAAGTGTCAAATAGTCCCAAATATAATGACAAACAGTCGAAACTATAGTAAATGGCCCAAAAGCATCAAAATATTTGAAAAGGAATATTCCATTCTATTTATAAATAGAAAAATGGACCAAAAATAGATTTCATTGTTCAAATTGCCAATTTGGGTGGAGAAGTACCAATTTGGAGCCAAAACTTGCTTTGCCGATTTCGGGAGCTACGATCTGCCATTTCACCAACCGTTCGGATCAGGTGGGCCTAAACTTCATCCAGCAACTTTCCAATGGTTTAGTTTTTTATTTTAGGTATATTTTTTGGGTTTTTGATGGTGTTATGGAGGGCTTCATGCGCCCTCGGCTCATCGCAGGGGGGCCTTTCGGGACCTATGACGAGATCGAGTCGTCGCAAGCCTCGAATGTGAGAGGTGCGATGGCGGAGAACCATAATCCAAACATCAAAAAGAATTCAAAAATGGACTTCTGAGGGTTGAAGCAAGACCTATCAGTGTTAAAATGTCGTTCTTGGCAGGTTACCAGCTAGCTAATATGGTATTGGAGTGGCGAGAGAGAAAACATGAACTCGAAGATGAACAAGCTATGAACGATCCACAATGCGTGGATGCTTTGAGAAACTACGGGTTACTGAAGTTCTTTAAGATCCAGGGGATGAGATCCCAGATCCCACTACTGACACACATGCTCCAAAGTTGGGATGCGGCCCAACAGTACTTTGTGATTGGTGAGCATATCCTCACGATAGACATTGAGGATATCTACTTTCTTACCGATTTGTCCCGAAGGGGGGACGCTGTACATCTTACTGGAACACAAGCCAGTGACCGTACAGTTGAGGACATGGTGTTGCAACATTGTGTTGCTACTTCTCGGCCTTCCAGCAGGAAGATTCTCATCAGGGATGTGGTGAGTCGTCCACTACGGACCATATTTCTTACCATTACTAGGGTGGCGAGTAGCCAAGCCCCACACATGAATACTCAGACCCAGATGCTGTATGCGGAGGATTGTATGTCCCCCATGGTTTTCAACTGGTGCGAGGGTCTCCTCGCAAACATCTGAGCTCAGCTGACTAAGTGTCGACGCGGGGAGCTAAAGCAGTTTGGGTACGGATCGATCATAGTATCGTTCCTCTTAGAGCGGATTCCTCTTCTACGTCCGCAGTTGCTACTTGATGACAGGGAGCCCAGGGATCCCCATATGCTCAAATGGGCTGAGGTCATGACCCGTCATGGTGGCGGGCCCATCATTAGCTTTGGTCCTGAGTTTTTCAGCTGGCTAGAGGGCCAGTTACTTATGGTCAAGGACTTTCCATACAGCGGCACGGACTTCCAGGAGGATCCTGACTTAGTGCTGTCGGAGGGTGCAGCATGGGGTGATATAGGTGAGAACAAAACCCTTGTATTTTTAGTTTTGTATATTATATCATTTTTTTGATGTAGTGTTGACAAGTACATAATATGTGTGTGTAGATGTGGGCCCCGTACAACCGGTGGGTCTCTCCCTTCTGGCGAGGAGAGACAGAGGCGGGGAGGCAGTCGTTCCTGCAGGTTCTCATGCTGCCATTGAGGAGATGGAGGAGGTGTACAGGAACCCATCTCAGTTGACAGTGGAGGTACCAGAGCCAACCATTGATGATTTACCAAGGCCCATGCAGAGATTTGGAGTTGGAGCATCTGTGCGCTCCAATGCCTTACTCTGCAAGGTGGCTCGGACCATAGACTGCTTTCTCACCTAGCGACAGCGTGCTGTTCGTGCTAGGGGTGGTGTACGGGTCAGGCGTCAAGCCCGATGACACTACTATACTTGTACTGAGAGCTTAGAGGCCTCATATTTTGTACTATTGAAAACTATGATGATTCAGATTTTGTAGAGACTCACTGAAAGCCATCGTGCTTCAAATTTTGTACTGGCACTACTTTTTGAGCGATATATATATATGCAGACATTATTGGCGATTTATACATTATGTGTTTTTAAAATGACTAGTGATGTGATCTTGTTTACATGTTTGCTTCTAAAATATTTACATGTTGTGAATGCTTTTACATATTATGAATGTTATGTGTGTGTGATGTACCAATCCAAAATGAAGTTGGCCATCGAGTCAGCAACTGTGTTTAACTCTCATGGAATGTGTAGGTATTAAACGGATTCAAATAACCTTTCCAGGAGACGTACTGATCTGAAGAGACGGAGTAAGGTGGGATCACAGATGGCGTAGACCCGGTTCAGATGGGAAACCACTAATTGAGAATCCATGTGGATGACAACGTGGTTCATACCCAAGGAAATGGTGTTAGCTAGGGTTCTGATTACTGCCTAATACTCTGTGGCATTGTTGGTCGCAAACCCTAGGCAACTTCCTCTTGAGCTAATGAGCTCACCTGTTGGGGAATATAGTACCCAGGCTGCCGAAGCAAGGTTATGGGTATGCCGGCTGGCGCCGTCCGCGAATCCATAGCACGTTGCCATCTGCACATGCAGACAGAACATGGTATAAGAAGCGGAAACAAGATCAAAAGACACTCGAAAAAGAAATGCGTCACACCACACAAAAACACAAAACACGGCATGTACAGTATATACAAGCAATTCTATGCATGAGAGATCAAGCATAGTATCTCTTCAGGTAAAGCCCATTGCGGGGTTCACCCAAAGAGATTCCGTCATAGTCTTCAAGCTCGTAAGCACCTTTTTCCAACACATGTTTTATAACGTAAGGTCCATGCCACATGGACTCAAACTTCCCTGCTCCTAGTTTGTCGTGCTTCTGGTCATAAGTGAGGACCAGGTCACCCTCATTAAAGATACGAGGTTCAACTGACTTATCGTATTGGGCTTTGATGCGTTTCTTGTGCGCTTCATTAGCAAGAGCTACATCTCGGCGACACTCGTCAAGTTTTGCTAAGTGCAAGAGACGTTCTTCCTCGACAGTAGTGTTAGGAAGAAGTTCGACAACGAGTTGTAGAGATGGAATTTTGCACTCTATTGGTAGGACAGCCTCCAATCCATATACCAATTGGAAGGGAGTGAAGCCTGTGGCGGTTTTGATGGAAGTTCGATAGGCTCATAACGCTGAAAAGAGCATGTTGTGCCAATTGGACTTATGTGTCCCTACCATCCTTTGGATCATAGTTTTCAAGACCTTGTTGATGGCCTCGACCTGTCCATTGGATTGCGGGTAGTAGGGTGTTGAATTTTCATGGCGAAAACCCAACCTGTCGCTCAATTCATCAACCATATGGTTCTGAAAATGAGAACCATGATCGGTAACAATTGCCCGAGAAACTCCGAACCGTGCTATTACGTGATTGAACATGAAGAGTGCGGCGGTTTTGTCGTCGTTCTGGTATGTAGGCATAGCTTCGGCCCACTTTGTAAAGTAATCCATAGCTACAATTATGTAACTATGCCCCCCGGCCGAGGTAGTCTTACAATGCATAAAATCAATGCCCCATTTTGCGAATGGGCCAACGGCAATAACCGGATGTAATGGGGCAGGATGAGTGCGCTTCTTCGTATGGAAGTGTTGGCAAGGAGGACATTTTTTTATGGCCTCAATACAATCTTTGAAGATAGTAGGCCAGAAATATCCTACGCGCAAAATCTTCTGAGCTGTAGCCATCCCAGAGAGGTGACCGCCACATGCCCCAGCATGACAGTCATTTAGAACGCGTTCAGCCTCATCGTGAGTGAGACAACGTCAAAGAATTGAATCAATTCCACGGTGATACAAAGTATCATTTAAGATTAAATAATACTTTGCATGGTGACGTATCTTACGACGGTCGTCGCGAGAAACTTGAGGGTTGAAGTGTTGGGTTTGAAGATACAATAAGATATCTCCATACCACGGATCAATCATACTGATGAGAAACAATGATTCATCTGGAAAGGAGTCATTGTGCTCAACTTCTGCATCAGGATGGGGAAGGTCGCAAATGAGCTCGACAAACACCAAAGACTTCTTAGACTTAGCTTTCTCGAAAAGAAGATCAAATTCTTGTAGTATTACAATCCAGCGTGAATACTTTCCCCCAAGCACTTGATGTGTTAGTACGTGGTACATGGGGTTCGAGTCGGCGATGATAGTGGTGGTGCAGAGCAAGATGTAGTTTCGGAACTTCTGGACGGAAATGACCACCGCAAATGCGAGTTTTTCGACATGTGAAGATCTAGTTTCACTGTCGGCTAGACCCTTACTTGCATAGTATATTACATGTTCCTAGGCGTTTTGATCCTCCTGTACCAAAACCATGGCGATAGTGGTGGCAGAAGCGGCGAGATATAAGATGTAATCTCGATAATAATTGGGCGGTTGGAGCACGGGGGAATGCGTGATGGCATGTTTGATACTGTCGAAGGATTTTTTATCTTGGTCATCCCAAATGAACGGGGCGTCCTTCTTGAGAAATCTCATATACCCCTGAGTCTTCTTCGCAAAATTGCAAACAAAACGTCTTAAATAAGTCACCTTCCCTTGGAGACTTTGAAGTTCCGTCACATCAGTCGGTGGTGGTAGGTTGATGATGGCCTCCACCTTTAAGGGATCAATGCGGATCCCATCCTTCGAAACGATAAATCTTAAGAGGCATCCGAACTCACCACAAAAGATACACTTATGAGGATTCAGACGGATATTGTACCATCTGCATCTGAGGAAAATGGCTGTCAGATGATCAATGTGGAACTCACGCTGCTTTGAGTGAGCAGGGAGATCGTCCAATTAAGGTTCCACAAAGTCCTTAATGTCATGGAAGGCATACGACATAGCCTGCTGAAACATGGCACCAACATTTTTAAGGCCAAACGGGAGTTTGCGGTATGCAAACGTTCCCCACGGGCAGATGAAAGTCGTCTTATGTTGGTCAGCTGGGTTGATCTCAATTTGGTTGTAACCAGAAAAACCATCCATGAATGAGAAGATGACGCTTCCGGCACAGTTGTCGATGATCTATTCGATGAAGGGGGTTGAGTAGTTGTCTTTTGGACAAGCCCGATTAAGGTCCCGATAATCGACACAGACGCAAATGGTGCCCTGCTTTTTGTTCACAGGAACGACATTTGAGACCCAATCCGTCAATGGGACAAGATAGATAAAACCAGCCTTTAAGAGCTTTTCAATTTCTTCCTTTATTGTCGTAGTCTTCCAAGGGTGTACCGGTCGCAACTTTTGGCGCACAGGTTTGATGTCGGGATAGGTTTTTATTTCGTGAGAAACAATTGCGGGGTCTATCCCAGGCATCTCCTCATAGGACCAAGCAAATACGTCTCAAAATTGCTTGAACAAGGCTGTGCTAATAGCGATTTCTTCAGGGGAACACTTTTGGCCTATGTGAATGTGTTCCACTATACCAGGTTTCACCGAGATGTCTACCGGGTTGGTTGGCTCAATGTTGGCCAAGTTGCCCTCCGTGTCCGTAAGACATGTAAGAATGGGGGAATGAGGGGATGGGTAGATATCTGGTGAAAAGAGGGTATGGATGTTGTTCTCTATGTACTCCAAAGGAGGAAGAAAAGATGACCTATGGTGGAGATCATCCCACGGATTGTCATCAACATTCATTACTTCCATGATGGACTCATCTGTATGAAAAGTCCGAAGTAAGAGATCAGGTAGAGATGACGTCCATCGTAGAGAACATGATGGAGAGGCCATGGTTAAATGGTCCTCCGATGCTGATTGGATAGCCTCATAAATACGTTCAGCGGGTGAAAGAGGCATCATATCTCCAAGCAGGGGTGTTGTGGCTTCATCCAGTACAAGCCAAGCATCGGTAGAGTGAGATAAAATCTCTGTGGAGATCATGTTCACCGTAGCAACATGATTAGGGGGGTCCACATCTGGAAAAACACCCATGAGAGATGAATCTTTCAAAAGGCCAACCCCTACACTCTCATACTGTTTTGACATCTGTCCAATGGAAGGAACATGGTCACCAGGATGAGTAGTGGCGTCTGGTGTACAAAAATCTAATTGGTCGATAGTAACAATTCGTCCTTGGTGGGGGAATTGTACTACGCGGAAGACTGAAGAGGCTACCGCCTACATGGTGTAAAACCAATTGCAACCAAGCAAGAGATTATAATCAAACGGGGTCGAGACCACTTCCACGTTAATGGTTACGGTCTTTCCACCCAACTCAACTGCAAGAGCTTGTAAGAGCCCATGAGGTTGAAAGCCACGTCCGTCGAATGCTTTCAACGTGGTAGGAGAACAATTCAATTCAGGGGAGCCAATGGCTCTCCAACAGGCGATGGACATGACAGAAGTGGAGGCTCCTTCATCCAAAAGGGTACGATGGACAATCTTCCCAGTAATGTTCGCAGAAACTTGGAATGCGAGCTGGTGTGAGAGCCTTGACTTAAAGTTGTCAAGTCGGAACATGATGGTGTTCAAAGAATCCGGGTCGACTGCACCAATGGCTGCAAGGAGAGTTTTGCGTTGATTAGGACAATTCTACAAAACTTCCAGGGTAGACATGGCACAAGGAGCTTGTGCCAAGTCCTCTACGATATTGTAATTTTGTGCCGCTCGAGCATTAGGATTGAAAACAACTTTTCGAATCGTACTCTTGGGCAGTCGCAATATCGAGTCTAAGGAGGGCTTCTCAATGGTGAGAGAAGTCGATGGTACAGTGACATCAGTTAAGGAGTCGGAAGCTTTTTCAACATTACTTCCAGTGGATTCTTTCGAAGGGACCGGTTCGTAAGATCACGAGCGAGTGTTCAAATTGATCGTCTCATTACGCAACATGAGAACATGCGCGGTATTGGATGGTTCCCCTTGGGCTGGGGGGGTTTGAGCAATCATCTGCGTGTTATGAGTAGGAAACGGATCATTGAGGATTGCGGGAGTTGGTTTACCCCTAAGAAACTTTTTTACTTTGTCTCTATGGGGACACTCTTTGGAGAAATGATCATCTCCACACAGTAAACAAGGATACTTTAGTTTCCGTTTCTGTTTGGTATCGTCAGGAGTGCTCTTTTGTTCCTTCTGGGTGGAAGACTTTTTGGGTTTCCCCTTGTTCTTCTTCTTATCGCCAGACTTCTGAGATGAAGCTGATTGGACAGAATTCACCTCTTCAGTTATAGCAGGAGTGGTGGACTTGGTGGTGTTGTGGCCAGCCGGAGTCGGGTTGGATGATCCAACAGTGCTAGCAGCAGGCTGGGTGTTAAGGGAACCAACGATTCCATCAGTTTGGAGTCCCTTATGTGGTTTCACAGGGTCATTAACGTCACGGGGTGCGTCAGGAAAAATATCAAACAAAGTGTCAGATTGAGTGTAGACTAAGTCTAGCACATGGGCACTCGCGATGGCTTGTTCTTCGATGACAGCATGTCGCATAGCAACGTCTCTTGCTATGGTAGGGATGAGGGATTTTGTGAACCAGTCTATTAGGAGTTGATCTGGAATGGGAGCTTTAATGAGACGTCGTCTCCTTCGCCACTCGTGGATATGATCCGAAATGTGAGTGGCGGTATTTTGATGGAGCGAGGTTAAAAGCTCGGTACCAGTCTCATACCGTATAGGTAGTTGGAAATGTGTCAAAAAGTTCATGGCAAGAGAACCAAAATCAGGAAAAGAGTGTGGTGGCAACTCAATGTACCACTTGGCAGCCGAACCGGTGAGAGTCCTTTGAAACAATCTAAGACGAATTGAATCATCCATTAATGAATTAGATGAACACCATAAGTGGTTAGTCATCACGTGGTTTTTAAGGTCTTCACCCGGCTTGCTGTCAAACTTGGGGATATCAGATGGAAGTTTCACTGGAATCAATGGCCAGTTAGATCCATGGTAAATAGGATCGTTGGTTAAACAGGATAGGTCAAGCAGGTCCAAAGTAGCTAGGAAGGGCAACTGTGGGTTAGGCTGCGCGTATTGATAATACGGATAAGGCATGTAAGGACTAAACTGACCGTAGGGGGGTGTGACGCCCGGACCGTAAGGAGGTCCGCCACCATAAGGTGGTCCATTCCAATAAGGTGGGGGTCTTCCTCCACCTTCGGGAGGGGTGGAGGTCCGCCGCCACCACCGGGAGGAGTTGGGGGTCCATAACCGTAATAAAGTGGCCCACCATCGCCTCCTCCTGGAGGTGGTGGTGGACCACTTCCGTCGCCAGAAGGATAGGGGCCCCCACCACCTCCAGCGCCGGAAGGATGAGGGTCTCCACCACCATCGCCACCACCATAGTAATTAGGTCCTCCACCGCCTCCGCCTGGAGGGGGTGGTGGACCACTGCCGCCACTCGAAGGGAAATTTCCTCCTCTAACATGATAGGGTGGTCCCCCACCGCCTTTGTCGGGAGGGGGTGGTGGACCATTCCCGCCACTGCCAGAGGGGTGAGGGATATTGTAGGAAAAATGAGGTGGGCCTCCACCAATGTTAGGTGGGGGCCTGCCGCCTCCAGCAGGAGGTGGGGGAGGACCGATCGGGGGTGGTGATACCTGAGGGATAATTGGTTGGGGTCCGTGTTGCAACACAGGTTGTTGCCCCCATAGAGTGTATGGGTTCCCGGGATAAGGTATCCCGTATGGCGCGTTTCCGGGATTAGGTTGGACCGGCACAGGGTTAACAGAACCTGGATACGCTTGACTCCATGAGGGTTGAGTTACATTGGATGGCCCCCCAACATGAGATAATCCAGTGGTGGACGGTCTAGCGGGTTGGGAAGGTCCAACAGAAGATCCGTTGGGGATTCCACTGCCTACGTTCTGGTTAGGAAATGGGGGTTTCCCCCCAGCCACAATAGGTTGACCATTATTTAAAGGTTGAACCAATGTAGGTTGTTGACTAGCTACCGTGGTAGTAGCGTTACCAATAAGATAATCTGTGGGAATGGAATACCCTCCCCTCGAATTCTGAGGTGGGGGAGGAACTGGTAAAGTAACCGTGGTAGTGACAAGTGTGTTGGACCATTGTCCTTCTACCGGTTGGTTCACTTGAGGTGTAGGACTGGACTCTTGCGAGGGTTGACTAGTCTCACTAGCGGTCACATGGTGGGGTACTTCAGGTGATCCGAAAGATATCGGATGAACTGGGATGCTTCCGTCGTCAAATCGTATTTGGAAATGGTGATTATGGAACTCTTCAGAGTGTTGCCCGAGACTTTGTCTTCGAATCTCATCACCTTTAATACGTAACTGTTCCAAACGTTCATGGATGGGGCCAAAAATCTCAGCGGGGTCAGGCCTATAGTAAGGCCTAGAGAACTCTGGAGTAGTCCAGTTAGGTGGGGATGAGATGGAAAAATGAGCCACCGGGTGGTCTGTAGAAGATGTCCAATAAGCTGCTGAAGGACCAACAGCTGTTGTAGGGTCGTCCTGGGGTCGCTTTATCCATTCGAACGATCCAGGTTCTCCCGAGATGACGGGAGAAAGGCCTTGTGAAGCGAGGGTTTGTGCTTCTCCATCCTGCGGGGGATGAGAGGCAGGTGAATCTGGAGGAGTTCGTGGAAACAAAAGTACTCCAACATTCAAAGTGGGGTTTTCCACTTCAGTAACTACGATCACGTTACACTGATCCATTCTTACCCTTGAAATAACCTCCGGATTAAGGGTATATTTAGGTGGTAAGTTCAAGATCCTACGGGATCTTCTCCAGGGGAAATCCACCAGAGTATCAGGAAAATCAGCCAGAAAAGCCGAAACAACGTTTCTCCTAAGGGTATGCTAAAAGAAAAGCAGTCCAAAAAAAACTACTCAAACTAAGGCAACAAGCAAACTTATGTGACAGAGTGGATTCAAAAGTCTGGAACCTCATGGGATTATCAAGGCATCGCAAACCTTGATATACTGCAGGGTCCAACAATATGACGCGACAAGGAGGATTGGGACCGTACCCTTGCCTGCATACCCGATTACCTGGACAGTACATGCGTGCTAATCTCCCTGAGTGTTGTTCTCGGTGTATTGCTTTGCCAAGACGGCCAAATGGTTAACTCGGTTGGTTTCATAAATCCTAATGGTGTCTCCCAATATATGCAAGGTACGTGGGAGCTCAAATCCGTAGTGGTGTTGTCTAATGCACAACCGTTCGGCAAGAGACCTTCCGATATACGTGTCGAGTACGTGATACACCCTTCGATATACGCCAAGTACGGATTATGGTACTTGGTGGGTACGTGAAGGAGCTTGATATACCGATCTACATGGAAGACTACAATACCCCCGGAATACAGTGCTGGCAAATAACGACAGCTGCCACGCTTAACGACACCGGAACATGTCTCTAACTTACACACAAGTTGCTAAAAATTTTACCTAGTTCTACCGTTAATTTTATCTTGGACAGTTAGGTGAATGCATGACGTGAGTACATAATCGGAAGCATAATGTAATTCCTAGCTACATGCACGAAATATTCTTTTCTTTCAATGAATTCTAGCTATGGGAAGGAGAAAGCTTTTTCCAATGGTATTGCCAAAACAAACTCAATGCAACACAATTCCCAACTCAAACAAGTTTGACAATGAAAGTATTCTTTTCCTTTTATGCGAAACGCAAAAGCACAACACTACTATCCAAATCAAAACAACTTTTTCTTTTCTTTTTCTTTTCAAAGTAAAATGACACTAAAGGATGAAAAGAGAGGATTCTGAAATGAAATATGCAAGTTTTTCAGTTTCACTTTCAATGATCTAAAAGCAACAAGAATTAAAAATGCATCTACCTTTCCTTAGCATGGAATCAATTTTGCAAAAATCGAAGCGTGTTTTGAGTCTTTCAAGAAAATGAGCAATTCATAATTCGAGAAAAACACAATAGATCATACATTCATTCAACTTTTCCAAAACACAGATGAGAATTTTCCAATGCACAACAATCTTTCTTCAATAATTTTTTGAGAAACAATGGGAAAGAAGCACTTTTAATCTTCCGATGGATGCATCAAAGCAATAATTTGACAACAACTCTGCTTTTAGATCTAAATGACTAAAAAGAAAACACTACCTGCGACACTCATACATTCAGAAAACTCAAGAAAAGATAAGCACTCAACCGAGCTGAAAAACACACTTAACTCAAAATCAAGCAGCAGCAAGCAAACTAAGCAAGCAAAGCTCAAAACAAATGTAAATGAGGTCTGGAGGTTGATCCAATACAATGATCAGATCAGGGATGGAAGGAAGGGAATGCAAGAGTGAATGAATGAAGGTGGAGGAGACTAAAGTATCCACCACTACCTGTCTCAAACTTGTCCAAGACGAAACCCAAAGTCAATCCAAATGAAACCAAACTCTCAACACATAAATCATGAATGGGGTCTCTGGCTGGATCTTGCAGCCCAGAGAGAGTTCATACATCAGACCAAGGTTCAAACTGTCAAATGAGGGAAGGGATGCCTGTATGCCAACTTTTGACAGATCGACGCACTCTGCCCTTACACACAGTGCGACATCGCAGTTTTCCTTCATGGGAGGTGCAACGATGTCGCAGTATACCAATGCCAATGGATGCGACAGGTGACTAACAGGTGAAGAACAGAGGCTCAAAATGACATAGTGTCGCTCTGTTTCCACTGCCCAGGTGCGACATGTGAGGTCTAGATTAAAAAATGAATCAGATCTCTCAACAATGAACCACAAACAGGCTTGAAAATGAGTTGTATAAACTTAGAGGAAGCAAATCAGAGTCTTGAACGTGAAGATCTGATAGTGAAATCAATCCTAAGAAGTAAATGGAAAAAATGATAAAAGAGGCTTGTGTCAAGTAATCAACTGAAAATGACTCTCAGATTAATGAACACTAAACAAGACAAACACCACTATCCCCAGTATGGTCGCCAGATTTGTTATCGGACAATCCACTCGAGCGGACGCGAGAAGGATCTCCCTAGCTCAATGTGAGTCTAAAACAAATAGAACAGACTACAAGTGCATTTCCTAGATCTACTTAAGGACCAAGTACTAGATGTCTTACCTTTTTACTACGCAATCCTTTCTCCCGAATGTTGATCCACGTCCCACAGTCGTCAGATCTAAGCTGCAAGACCTGTCAAGACAAAGAAACAAGACAAACCAGTAAAAGACATCTATATAATAAGCGATCTAAGTAAACAGTTAAGCAGGTAAACTACTCAATATCATTGCATACAAGAACAATATTGGTGGAAAGCATTTGTATTACTGCAAATAAGGGAGTACATGATAGAGATATAGAACTACAACCAAGAATTAATGCAGTAGCCCTTCTCCGACCAAGCCAATTGCCACGTCCTTCCAAGGAAGTATGAGCTCTCCAATAGGTGAATGGAGGTGTCTTAAGAGAGATTTCACCAGCATGTAGATATCATAGTCTTCCTCCCTTTGGGATGGGAGTGAGATTCACTTATGTAGGACTAAGTGGATAGGGTATGGATAGGATAGATTGAGAGATGGTAGGAGAGAGATAGGGGATCCTCCCAAAGAGTTAGGGGTCGAGTACCAGCTCCCCTAGAGGTCAGGGATAAGCCCCTAAATGAGCAAGTTTCAAGAAGGATCTCAAATAAGCTATTTTTTCCCATTAACTGACCTGTTGCACCCTACAATGGAGCAAGTTGCGACGTCGCATGTTGCTAGTGTGCAACCTATGACGACCTCTCAAAAGATTGCAGAACTGAGTGCAAATCCTCCCAGGATGATTACTTAGTCCAGGTATCTTCAGGGCTGTATACACTGAATCTGATGATGAGTAGATTTTGGGTGTAACAGTCTCTGATGATCATGTTCCTCAGTTTCCGCTCTCGCACCTCTAGGATGCGCTCGGGAATTAGAATCAATTGCCCCTCATCATCAAGGGGGGTCAACTCTGAAGATGTAACAATCTGCTGACCGACTTCCTTCTTGAGATTGGAGACATGAAATACGTTATGAATCTTGCTCTCTGGGGGTAGTTCTAGCTCATATGCTACCTCTCCGACCTTCCGAATTATCTTGTATGGACCATAGAAGCGAGGTTTGATTTTTAGTGCTCCTTTCCTTTTTAGAGATGACTTTCGGTAAGGTTGGAGACGTAAATAAACGAGTTCTCCTACCTCAAAACTGTGCTCAATCCTATGCATGCCTGCATATATCTTCTGTTGATTCTGAGCAGACTGTATGTTCTTCCTGAGTATGCTAAGGATGTCTTGACTCTCTTGAATCCACTCTTTGGCCTTGGGGGCCCTACTATCACCAAATACCAAATCTGCAAAAGTCAGGGCGTCGTATCCATATAGAGCTCGGAAAGGAGTCATCCCAATGGTCATATGGTGGGTGGTAGCCAACTGATCCATGTCTTCTGTTGGCCTACTACGTAATTCCTCAAATACCCCTCAATCCACTTGTTAATTATCTTAGTCTATCCATCGCTCTATGGATGATAACTCGTGCTCATAGCTAACTCGGTTCCCACCAATCTGAAGAGCTCTTGCTAAAAGGCTCCTGTGAATTTGCTATCTCTATCACTGACAATGGTCTTGGGTAACCCGTGGAGTTTGAATACCTCTCTGAAGAATAGTTCCGCCACCTGTGTTGTTGAATAATCTAAAGGAATGGCAAAGAAGTGAGGGAACTTGGTCAACCTATCCACAACTACGTACAAGAAATCTCTACCCTGAACCTTGGGCAACCCTGTAATCAAGTCCATGGAGATGCTCTCCCACTTCTACTCGGGAATAGGAAAGGGTTGTAATAAACCAGCCGGGTGGGTGTGCTCTATTTTATTCTGATGGCACAAGCTCGACTCTCTCACATGTTGTATCACATCATTCTTGAGGCCCTTCCATGAGAAACTCTCTCTAATATGTATGTAGGTCTTGAGAAACCCCTGATGCCCTGCTAATGGTGAATCATGCAATGCCTGTAAAACCTTCTTCTTGAGGGAAGACTCTGGAACTAAGAAGATTCTATTCTTGTAGTATATGATATCATCAATAACCCTGTACCTATCATCCAGAATCTGTCCATCCAATAGCTCGCAAGCAAACTTATCTATGGAGTACTCAACCAAAAGATGAGATCTCCAATCAGATGAGATGCTCATAAGGGATAAAGTAGTTGGTCGTCTAGAAAGTGCATTGGCCACTACATTGTTTTTTCCCTTAACGTACTCAATCTCGAAGTCATAGGCCTGAATTTTGCTCACCCATTTCTACTGCCTCTCGTTTAACTCTTTCTGCTATAGGAAGTATTTCAAGCTGTTATGATTTGTCTTAACTTTGAACGTACCAGCTACTAAGTACTACCTGAACTTGGTTAGCGCATGGAGAATGGATAACATCTCTTTGTCATATATTGAATAGTGGCATTCATAATATTTGAGCTTCCTGCTCTCAAATGCAATGGGGTGGTTTTTCTGCATCAACACTGCCCCAATTCCCTCTCCTGAAGCATCACATTCTAGCACGAAGGGTTGAGAAAATTCTGGTAGAGCTAATACTGGGCATGAACTCATTACCTTTTTCATTTTCTCAAATGTCTATCGTGTTGTCTCCGACCAACTGAATGCCCCCTTCTTGGTAAGATCTGTGAGGGGTGTGGTCATTTATGAGAATCCACTGACATACCTCCTGTAGTAGGTGCAAAGGCCCAAAAAGCCCTTCAGTTCTGTCACATTCTTAGGTGTAGACCAATCCAATATGGCCCGAATCTTCTCTAGGTGCACCTGGACCCCGTTGGCCCCTATCACATGCCCTAAATATAACATCTCCTGCATGCCGAACTCACATTTGGACATTTTGGCATATAATGAATGCCCCTGTAAGATGCCAAGTACCTTGTCTAGATGTCTCAAATGCTCTTCCCAAGTTCTATTGTATATCAATATGTCGTCGAAGAATACCAAAAGATGCTTGTGTAACTGAGCCTTGAAGATATTGTTCATGCATGACTGGAAAGTGGCTGGTGCATTAGTGATCCCAAATGGCATCACTAGAAACTCATAATGTCCGTAATGGCAACGGAAAGCGGTCTTTGGAACATCTTGTTCCCTAACTCAAATCTAATGGTAACCTGAGCGGAGGTCAATCTTGGAAAAGTACTTTTCCCCCTATAGTTCATCCATCAACTCATCAATCCTGGGGATGGGATACCTGTTTTTTATGGTCTTCTTGTTGAGTGCCCTGTAGTCGATGCACATGCGTAAGGTTCCATCCTTTTTCTTCACTAGCACTACTGAAGAAGCAAATGGACTGGAGCTAGGTTTGATGTACCCTAGCTTGAGTATTTCCTTGATGGTATTCTCAATCTCATCTGTGTTCCTCTTGGGATGCTTGTAAGGAGTGTTGATAACTGCTTGAGTCCCCTCCTCTAACTCAATGATGTGCTCAAACCCCCTATCTGGAGGTTGACCTGCTGGAAGGTCTCTGAATACTACTTTGTGCTTTTGCAGTAAAGCCTCTATATCTGTTGGATGTTGTGTGGCTTTATCTGGTGGTTTCCTGAAGGTAACCATGCACTCTACAACCCACTCAATATCTCCCTGTCGGAGTACTGCCTCCATCCTGTGTGATGTCACTGTTGTGGGAGGGTAGGTATTCATCCCTCTCAATACTACCTTTTGTCCCTCTGCCCCTGTGAACTCCATCTCCACGGTTTGGTAGTTCGTGGAATACTTCCCTATGGAATACAACCACTGAACTCCTAATACCACATTCATGTCAGGTACATCTACCACATAAAATGTATCTATCACTGTTTAATTCCCAAGTGTTACCTTTAATTTTGGAATCCTCTGACTACACTCCATGGTGTGACCTGCTGCAGCCACTGAAAATCCATCAAAACTCTCAGTATAAATGCCTTTCCTTTTAACCCATGCAGCATCAATAAAGTTGTGGGATGCCCCACCATCTATCGGCACTCCCACTCTGTGGCCCTGCACGGTACCCCTGATCCGGAGAGTGTGGAATCTAGGGACCCCTGTCATGGTAGCAATGGTACCTCCTGAAGGCTGTCCCTCCTCAACTGTCTCTGGTGTCTCTCCCTGCTCCTGATCCTGATAATCCTCATCCTCCCCACTATCTGAATAGGCCTCTATGTAGTAGGCCTTTCCCTTCCCTGAACATCTGTGACCTGGTTCCCATGGGTCATGACAAGTAAAACATAACTTTTTCTTCTAAGGTCCTGGCAACTATCTTTATCCATCCATTCTTTCTTGGGCCACTCTTTCTGGAAGGGTTTCCTCTCTTTTTCTTTGATAGGGAAATTAGTTATGGGAGGAAATCTATTCTTGGGTACTGCCTCCTGCAAATCTCTAGTTCGACTGATGGCATCGGCTAGGGTGGTGGGTCTATAGGACTTGACCCATTCACGTAAGGGCTCAGTGAGAGCCTCTGTAAATAGCATAATCAATATGCTCTCTAAAATATCTGTCACCATGACTGCCACCCTCTAAAACTTTGAAATCAATGCATCTGCACTACCTGTCTGCTTGAGCTGTGCTAGCTCTCTAAAATGCACCTCTGGGTCCTTCTGATCAAATCGCTCAATGAGCCTCTGTGTCTAGTCAGAATATGAAGTGATGGTGCTGTGACCCAACGTCACCAACCCATGGTACCACCACTCATGGGCCTCTCCATCCAAGTGCAAGGTATCCAATTTAATGGCATCTGTCTCAATCATGGATTTGAGCTGGAAGTATGTATCTAGCTTTTGTACCCAATTTTGGGTTGGGTCACCCCGGGTACCCTCAAAGGTAAGGATAGTCAGTTTCCTTGTGGTGCGCTGTAACTCATAATTCTGGGTGAATGGTCTATTGTAAGCTCTGGGTCTGTTCTTACTTTTAAAGTGGCAGAAGTCAGTGAAGGTCATGGCTGAATGGAATTCATATCCTAAAGCCATATAATCTCTCAGATAGGCACTCATGGATTCTTCAGGTTCTACTTGTGCTAGAGGCGCTGCAACTGGGCTATCTAAGAAGTGAGGCATGGTAGGTCAGGATGGCTTGTTGTATATATGGGGATGGCTCTGCATGTTGGTATGTAAGTGTTCCCCACTACTTCTGGTGGATACCCTATCACTATTGGGAAACAAAGGGCTGTGTGGGGGGGGGGGCATTTTACTCTATCATCTATCTGAAGGTGCTCATCGTCTCTTTCTGTCCAGTGGTGAAATCTTTTATAGTTGTGATGAGACTATTGAGGGTTGTTTTATCATCCTTGGCCATTGTTTCTTTACCCTTTCCAAACTAATACTCTCTATCCCCCAGTTCTATATCCTCTAATTCTTCTTCTCCTCTATCACTGTTTCTATACCTCTGTCTCTGGTAAGTAATGTTGTATGGGTCTTCTGAATTCATTTACAATTTTTCATGCCCACAACTGGCAAGGAACATGCTCTAATACCACTGAAATATCCCAAACTGATATATTTTCTTTTTTTGTTGTATTGTAGATGGATAGTAGGCTTATGTCTCAATGGAATATGGAAGTAAACCCTGATCCCTGCATGCATGCATTTGCATGCAGATCTGTAACCCAGATAATACTGAAATGCTAGAAAGTAGGAGGAATTAATGCATGTACATACCAATGTGTAGATCTGATGATGTCGATGAGGATGATCCCCACATGCAAGAATTATGCTGGATGAATAGGGAGATAATCTAAATCGTCCTCCAATAGATAAGTGCGCCCTCCTCCAAGCTATAATTGATCCTCAATAAATAATACTATGTTGATGATGGCCCAAATGATGTGTACTAGGGTTATAATGCCCTTCTGAATAAGATGGAAGTTGCATGCAGAAGGTCTGATGGCTCAATAGCCCAAAACGTGAGTATCCCTCCAAGGAGATTCGCCCTCAGGCACGCAAATGTCCTCCACTGATGGTGAATGCTGATAACTCTCTCAATGGTCCAACTGAGAAGCCATTCTTCCAGGGGAAGGGTAATAGGGGTGCTCTGAGAAGAATGAAAGCTGCATGCAGAGAAACTGAGCCCTAGATGCTGCAATGCGAATAGGAGGCTATCTGGACAATGCTCCCATGCAAGGGAGAGCAAGTCCACAGTATATATAAAAGAGAACTCTGTAGAATCTGAATGATAGTAATACCTGATGATGAACAATGTTGAACCTGGATGATGAACTAGGGCAGATAGATTTCGCTGCCGAAATACACCAATTAGTTGAGCATGCACTCAACCCCAACTTAGCTCGCTGAGCTCTCCAATTCGAATCCTCAAATCAATAATCATATAAGTGTGTTTGTCCATTCACTTTACCTTTCTTTTATAACTCTCAACTGCAAATAACCTAATTAGGTCACTTTAGCTTCTAATTTGCAGTTGACTTGCATGCAGGTGCTTGGAGACTCAATTAGGTGCATGCATCATGAAATAATGCTCATATTTCATGCATGCAGGTGGCCTTTGGCTTAGGTGGCCCCTGTCTACCTAATGATGATATAATATCAATGCCCTAGATCTTCTTATATGGCATCAATCCTCAGTTGATTCCCTGACTGTCAGGGCCCCGCTCGAACCTATGGGAATCAAATAGGTTAGCGGGATGGTCCTCAATGCTTAAGCAGAAGAGGACATTACAAAGGTTGGGAGCAACTCGTATAGCCAAAATAAATCATCATTTATTTTCCTCGTGTTGATATTCCATGACTATGAGGGTGAGAATGCAATTGGTGAGAGGCATGGAGAACCCATCAAAGAGTTTTGGTGACCACCTATAAAGCTACAAACTGATCAGTGATACATAAAGAATGATTTATATAAATGAGGTAGGCACGTCTATGCTCGTGATATTATTTCTAATCAAATTAACAAGAAAGGAGACCGAGGGGTCATCTTTGGAAAATTATGGGGTAAGGTCAAAGGTGGCTTCGATCCAAACCTAAGTAGATGTACTTGGTAACTACGTATGATCATGATGATGCGTGAGGGGGAAGAACCACTATGATGTCAAACAACCCATTGGGGTAGTGGACCTGAATAATGATGAAGGTGTCAGGAGAGTAACTTGTAATTCCATATATGTAAGTCTTGAATCATAACTATGAACATTGCAACCGTTGAAAGGCATAACTCTCGTTGATGCAATAAATGAGTTGGTGTCAAGCATAGGGGAGATTACTAAGGCAAAGAGCAATGATGACACTTTATGCTCAGTCTGAGGTTGACCATTTATTGGGGATAACGGTAACCAAGGTACAATCTCTATCATCGTAACTCTCATAATTAACTATGCTAAATTCAATGAGAGCCAAGGAATATCACAAGGTAAGGCCCCTATGGATGAGAACGAAGAACATATTGTAATTGACAAGGATGGTGACAGAACGAGGCAAGATGATTTGGTAAGCATGAGGCTCATGACTTCCTTTCATTAGAGTAAGATGGGTGGTTGATGCTAGGAGACAAGCTTTAATTAGTTGAACAGTGTGTGACCTAAGGGTGACGGGGCCAAGGGTATGAACATACTGTGAATTGGGTATTGTGAGGTGATGTAAAACTCAGATGACAAGGAGTCTCAAGTGCCAAGGTGACAGTGGTATCAGTGAAAATGCTAGTAGGTTTTAACAAAAATGGGTGACATGCTGTAAATGCTCTAATCAAGAGTAACCAAGGATGTTGTTGCCAAAATAGTAAAGGTACTAAAACTTCCCTTGTTTTGATGTGTTGGGGAATATCGTTTTACCATTGAATAAAAAATAAAAATGAATTTTTATAAATGAGAAGATGGGTGCCCAAATGAGTAAATACCATGTAGAGAGTCCTTGTAGGAATGACGAATCAATTATGGTTCTTTAATCAAAAGGAATGACCCCACTGTGGGTCTTCTCAAGGTTTATGAAATGGTGGTGAACGCAAATGGTCTATTAATGATGGTAGGGATGAGATCCCACTTGTGAATCGTAACCATAAACTACTTGGGATTCTAAAGCAGGTAGTCAACAATATGCATCAAAAAAGAAATTTGTGGATTTCCTGGTGAGATGATGGACTATTAGACTCCCAATCTATCGACATAATGGCATGAGTGCCATGATACAATAGGTTATAATTGTGCACAAATGGTGTGCAATGCTACTTCCCAACAAAGGCATGATGCAGTAGGGGGTATAATGTGAATTGTCAAGGTTGGAAAATCTTAGGGATATCAATGAGGCAGGTAGATATATGCAATGTTTATAAGGGGAATACTGAGCTTATATGCAAAGTTGAGTAGATATACCTATTAAGGTGGCACTGAGCCTATGGTTGTGGGTTTTTTTTCGAATTTACTGTACTCCATTTGGTATACTACATCTGGTATCATAGTGGTCTCTCTCCTCACTCGCGCCCTCTCCATGCAGGGTTCCATCCTCCTGCTCCACCGCAACCCATCCATCTCCACATGCTTCCACTGCTCGCTTCTCTCATTTCTCGCTCCTGGCACCCTTCTTCACTCTAAACACCTACTCTACACCCTTCATCCTTCTAACGTCCTCCCACATCCTCTACGCCCCTCCCCCTGCTACACCCCTCTTCCTACGCCCTCCTCCTTCCAAATGTCGCACCCCACCTGCACCCATTTCCCATCGCCTTCTGTGATGGTCCCCTCCTTCCCACCCTCCATTTCCATTCCTCCTCCCTCCTCCCCTCCCCACGCAACTGCGCCAACGCCCCCTCTCCACTTGAGCACTCCCACGCTCTTTCCCCAACACGCGCACTCCCTCTTCCATCACCTCCTGCACCAGTTGTTCCTCTCCCTTCCTCCTTGCGCCAGTCCTTCACTCCCACATCCCTACGCCTCCCTACCACCGTCTATGACTCCCTCGCTCCTCATCCAACAACCAATGCCCCCACACTCTCCCTCACTTCAAGCCGCATGCCTCCAACCCCATCCACTCTTCTCCTTGACCCTCTTCCTTCTAAACCCTCCTCCACGCTCCTCCCTCATCTTGCACGCACCATCTACACAGCACTTCCCTCCAAGCCACCACCTCCACGAAAACTTAACAAAACCCCTAATTTTAACCCTTTAGTTTTTTTATAATAATAGTATATTATTACAATAACTATTATTAGTGTTTTTAGTTTTTTTAATAAATATTATTAATAATAAACTTTATTAATAATAATAATAATATTATTATTATTTTTAAAAAAATTACAAATTATTATTAAATATAATAATTATTAATTATTATATTTAAAATTAGCCCTTGAAAAGCAAAATGGGGTCTAGGCACACCCCCCCTTGTTCCTGATCCCAATTAGAGATGAACAAGCGGATGGAGATGATAGAAAAAGACCATGATGAAGACTTTAAGACACTTAAAAACCTTAACGCAAGGTTAGAAAAAATCGTGAAGAAAGGGAAGGATTAACAAGGATGATACAAAGTGAGACCGCCAATGTTGAAGTGAGCGAAATGAACAAGATGAAAATAGAGTTCAATGAAGGGATTGAGAAGATGATGAGGTATTTTGAGGAAAAAGAAGCATCCCAAAATATGGATTCTCCAAAAATAAACCAGCCATATACAACGAAAGTCTTCAAAGTGGAATTGCTAGACCACAACCATCATTAAGGGCTTAACCCAAACTAGCCATATTCAGGATCAATGCAACCAATGGGTGGATAGCAAATGAATCCCAAGTTAGAGTTACTGAAGTTCGATTGCAAAACAGAGCGTGGCATGGATCAATAAAGCAGAAGATGTTTTTTGCATACACAAAATCGTATCTGATGATGCAAAGATAAAATATGAAAGAAGATTGATAAAGTGGGGAAATGCCACAAGGTTAATTTGTAGTTACAAAATTATAACCTTGAATCAGAATTTTATGTGGTACCCTTAGGAGGAGTTAATGTAGTGTTAGGAATCTAGTGGTTGCAAACACTAGGTACCTACTCATCCAACCACCAAGAACACTTTATTAAGTTCAAGTGGCAAGGATAAAAATATAAGTTGTATGGGTTCCAACCCCCTCGCACACAAATTGTGTCATCCCACAAAATGGAGAAGCTAATTTGGAAGGGAGCACCAACTTATGCCATACTGCCAAGAAATGGATTTATTAACTTCAGAAGTTGTCATCCCAGGTCAGCTAGAGGTCCAGGAGCTACTCCAAAAATACAAAAAGGTATTTGAAGATCTGCCCATGGAGTTACCACCAGAAAGAAAGATCGAGCATGTAATTGAAATCAAGCTAGGGGCGAGTCCCGCCAATGTTAAGCCCCACCGGTATCCACACCATCATAAAACAAAGATTGAAAGATTAATCCAAGACTTACTAAAGTGTGGAGTAAATGTGATGCAGACACGGTCAATCGATGGTTCCCAGATTAGCGTTAGACAATGGAAAACAACACACACAGTCACACGACAACAACAAGAGGATTGCCAAGAATTGTGGCTTTCAATTAAATGGGTAAACCTCTTTCCAGAACTATTTACAACATGAGTTAATACTCAGATCATCCGGGATGAACATTGACTATTATCAACTGATGCAAACATGAGGGAATCTCCATCCTCAACACTCTCTGCAACACTATGCACTTAGCGTTCTTTAAGCGTCTCATCTTTGCCTTTCTTCAAGGGATCTCTAAGAAAAGACCAAAGACTCCAAAGATCCTTCTCTCAGGACATGCACAGGTATTTATACTCGTTCCCGCCTACTCGATCATCCTTCAGAAGCTTCGATCGCTTCTAGGCACGATCAAACTTCATTAAATATTATATGTGGCCTTCTTCATCAGGTGGCTCCACTTGGCATTCTATAACTACCGCCATAATTACTCTTGCAACTTACCAACTACCTCTGCGACTAGTTTCCTCAAGTTTCTAACTATTTCTTGCCAGCCGTCGTCGACTTTGACTACTTCTTCCTCTGGTTGGTACCACCTTCGACCATTCTTCTCCACTGTATTGTCGTCTTCCATCGACCATTATTGGTCGGAACCTCTGCGACACATCTATCTTCTGTCGACTGTTGAGCCTATTCCTAGTGGAGGTTGTCGACTGTCCTCCAGACCTTTCCGTTGTCTATCTTCGAATTGTTACTTTGGGTGTTGATGCCCCTAAATCAACCTCTCTGGGTTGAAAAGAACCTTGCTCGTGGTCCTACAACTCCTCGAGCTTGTTTGCGAAAATCCATGCTGCCTCCTCTAAATCTCGGTTCCTCCACCGGACCAAATATTCCTTCTCCTTCTGACTTCTAGTCTTCCTGACTTCATGCTCATTGAGCACTTCTGTGACCTTTTCCATTGGTTGAACTGGTAGTTGTCTCTACCAGTTAGTTTCTGTCTCGCCCCAATCATCGACCCTGCCTCAAACTTGTATAGATCGGAAACATTAAACGTTGGTGATATATCCAACCCATTCGACAACTCCAGTATATAGGCATTATCCAAAATATTTCTTACGATCCTACATGGACCAATTTTCTTCGGCTTCAACTTGTTATATGTCCCTCTAGGAAACCTTTCTTTCCTCAGGTGTACGTACACTAAGTCGCCCTCTGAGAATGAATGTAGCTGTCTTTTCCTGTCGACCCTCAACTTGTATGTCGTATTACTTTTCTCCAGCTGTCGTCGTACCTTGTTATGCACCTCCCTCATGTAGTCGGCAAAAGATTCAACATTGAAACTTTTCCGCACTTCCATTAGCAACTCGACTAAGTCGATTACCCCATGTAGGCTCCTTCCTTGCACTATCTGGAATGGACTCATTCTAGTTGACTGGTTCACTGAATTGTTGTACGCGAATTCCATCTGCGCCAACAAATTCTCCCACTACTTTGGTTGATCAATGATCAAAATTCTCAAAAAATTTCCTAAGCTCTTGTTCACCACTTCAGTCTATCCATCGGTATGTGGATGGTATGCAGAACTGAATTGCAGCTTCGTGTCGAGATTCTTCCACAAGGTTCGCCAAAAATGACCCATAAACTATTCGACATTATGCTTTTCGGAAATCCATGCAGCCTCACAACTTCCTTGAAAAATAGAACAACAATGCTTGTGGCATCACTCGTCTTCTGACATGGGATGAAGTGTGCCATCTTCGAAAACCTGTCGACTACCACAAGAATGGATTCATTACCTTGGTTTGTTTTCGGCAATCCCATCACAAAATCCAAGTTGATATCTTCCCATGGGGCAGTCAGTATCGGCACAGTGTATATAGCCCTATGTTATGACTTATTCCCTTGGCATGCTGACATATCCAACACTATAAGACCCATCTCTTCACATCCGTCTCCAATCTTGGATAGGAATATTTATCTTTGACTAATGCCTTGGTCTTGTTGATTCCAAAGTGTCCTCCCAATCCACCACTATGCAATTCCCTGATCATATTCTCTCTTACTGATCCTCTAGGGATGCATAACCGATGTCCCTTAAACAGGTATTCCTCTTGGATGAAGTAATCCAGGTATGGGGTTCTATCACCACTCCATGGTTCCTTCGACGTCTTCCAAGCATCAACAAAATCTTTTTGGGCTTCATAGTCAGCTTTTATCGACTTTGGTTCCATCGACTTAACAGTAGTCGTTCCTAGTAATGTGACTCTTCAACTCAATGCATCGGCTACCCGACTAGTCTTGCACGACTTGTGATTTAACAAAAAAGCATAACTATGCATAAACTTGACCCAATTGATGTGCCTCTGGTTCAACTTCATCTGAGTATTCAGATATCTTAGAGCCTGGTGGTCGGTGAACAACACAAATTCCTTGGGCAACAAGTAGTGTTTCCATTTATTCAATGCTTGAATAATGGCATAAAACTCCTCGTCATAGACCAAATATTTATGCTTGGAATCATCCAACTTCTCATTGAATAATGCAATCGGTTGGTCCTCCTGGCTCAACATGAATCCAATTGCTAATCCACTCACGTCACAGTTGACTTGGAATATCTTACCGAAGTCTGGGAAAGCTAATACTGGACTATCCGTCACTCTTTGTTTTAGCTTCTCAAATGATCATCATGCGGCTTCTATCCACTTGAACTCACCCTTCTTCATGCACATTGTCAATGGTGCACATATCCAACTGAAATCCCTTATGAACTTCCTATAAAAACTAGCAAGTCCATGAAAACTTCTCACCTCTGTGGCACTCATCAGCTCCAACCATTCCAAAATCACTCGTACCTTTTCTGGATCCATCTTGAGTCCTTTTTTGGAAATCACAAATCCTGGATACACCAGCTCCTTCTGGATGAAGGAACACTTTTGTATATTCAACAACAGTTTTTCCTGGCTTAGCTTCTACAGGACTTGTCGAATATGCGACAAGTGTTCTTCTTTTGTCTTGCTAAAAATTAGGATATCATCGAGGTAGACTATGACGAATCTCCCTAAAAATGGTTTCAGCACCTCATTCATCATGAATGTGCTTGGGACATTAGTCAGCCCGAATGGCATGACCAACCATGCATACAACCCTTCCTTCGTCTTGAAGGTCGTCTTCCATTCATCACTCTCCCTAATTCGGATTTGGTGGTATCCACTTTTTAGGTCATCCTTGGTGAAGTATGTTGCTCCACTCAAGCAGTCGATCAAGTCGTCCATCCTTTGCAATGGAAATTTGTACTTGATAGTAATATTGTTGATGGCCTTTGAATCGGTGCACATCCTCTATTCTCCTCCTTTATTGGGTGCCAGTACAATTGGTATTGCACACGAACTCAGGTTGTCTCTGATCAGTCCCATGTCTAGCAACTCTTGGGCTTGTCAGTTCAACTCAACATTCTCCACTGGTGTCATCCTATGCGGCGCCTTATTTGGTAGAATTGATCCTGGAATCAAGTCAATCTGATGGGATATTGTCCTCGTTGGTGGCAATCCAGTCGACATCTCATCGACCATTATGTCTTGGAATTTTGACAACGCCTCTCCAAATTTTGTTGTGATTTCTTCCATCAGTGTATTGACATTCAGTCCCTTGGGAATGGCAGCAAAGCAATACTGTTTCTTTTCTTCCTCCTTCAAAAACCCCTTAGCTGAACACATCAGCACTCTTTTCTCCTGATAATTGTTCTCTTTTTCTCGACCATCCCGCTCTTCGACTAATGGAATCATCTAGAAACTCCTGCCGTCCTTCTCGACCATAACCACATTTTTGTGGCCATCATAAATCATGTTCCTGTCGTATTGCCACTGTCATCCCAAAAATAAATGGCATGCATCCATCGGGATTATGTCACAGAAAACGTTATCCTGCAACCCTCTAATCTTGAAATTGATCAGGCCCTGTTGTGTCACCATGACATGATGACCCTTTTACAGCCATGACACCTTGTATGTGTTTGGGTGTGGTCGACACTTCGGACCCAGTTTGTCGATTACCTCTATTGAGACCAGATTCTCCGTTCTGCTTCCATCAACAATGATCATACAACATCGATCTTGAATCTTAACCTTTGTCCAAAAAATGAACTTTCTCTAGGTTGGTTCTGCTTCTTCTCGTCATACTTATTGTAACGACATTATCTGGGTCATCAAATTTTGACCTCCTTCCAACGCAACTTCATCTGAGGTTCCCCTCCCATTCGAACCAGTCTCATCATCCTTGATTCTTCCTTTGGGGTATAGTCGACTGGTGGTGTGCAAATTCTCTGGGCACTCATATGCCTTATGTCCCAACTCTTGACACTTGTAGCAAACAATTTTTGGTTGGTCTACATGTTTTCCTCCATAAGCTCCTCTTCGACCATAGGCACCTTGAGCTCTAGGGTTCTCTCCCCCTCGTCAGTGTTCATCACCCCCTGTTGTGCTTTCTTGTCATCGTTCATTACGACTTTCTTCCTTCCTCGCATCGTTGGCTTGTCCTCTGGTGGCGATGAACTTCTGACTTCGAGCAATTGAGTTTCCCGTACTCATCGAGGTCTTTCGCAATAGTTTATCCTCGGTATTCAAGGCTAGCTGATAGGATTCTCCATCGGTCTCGAACCTCGAAAGACTCAACTAATCCTAGATGGCATATTTCATGCCATTCACATACCTGGCGACTGCCTCCTCTCCTTCGTCGATATGTCTCGAACAAATCGACAGTCGATAGAATTCCTCTGTGAACTCTTTCATGGTCATCTCCTTCTATCTCAGGTTTTGTAGCTTCCCGAATAGAGAAATCATGTAGTCGGTGGGAAGGAACTTATCCTTCAACTCGGTGACCATCCTATCCCAATTTTTCACTTTGTCTTTCCCCTTCCTTACTATGTCAGCCTATACATTGTCCCACCACAATGAGGCATGACCCTTGAACTTCAGACAGGTAGTCTTCACCCATTTGGGGTCCTCTATCTGCTCCATGTCGAATTATTTCTCCATTTCTCTTATCCAGTTGATCAATTCTTCAGGGTTTAGTCTCCCTAAATAGGTAGAGACTTCCATATTTGATCTACCTTTCATCTCAGACAACACCTTTAACAACTTATCTCCTAGGTCTTCTTCACGCTCATCCTTAGGAACTTGCTCTTCCTCCTCGACCTCCACATCACTATGAACGAGGGTATCAATACCTAGTCCCCTCTTCTGGGATTCTTTTACTGCATCCAACTCACTCTTCAGAATTCTCATGGTCTGGACACATTCCTCGAACATCTCTCGGTCAATCGTGACCCCACGCGTCCTTCGTCCTCTACCATAGATGTTTACGCCTCTTTGAGCCATCACTCCGTTCAGGCAACCAAATCACCACTTCCACAAATTTTCCCAACCGTAGTTGGAGTTGTTCTTCCCTTCCCAATCGCAACTAGACCTTCTACATGCAGGATAACTTCCTGCTCTGATACCAACTGATGCAGACACAACCAATCGATGGTTTGCAGATCAACGTTACACAACGGAAAACAACACACACAGTCACACGACAACAACAAGAGGATTGCCAATAATAATGGCTTTCAATTAAATGGGTAAATCTCTTTACATAACTATTTACAACATGATTTAAAACTCAGATCGGTTGGGATGAACATCGACTGTTATCAACTGATGCAAACGTGAGGGAATCTTCGTCCTCGACACTCTCTGCAACAATCTACACTTAGTGTTCTTTGAGCATCTCCTCTTCGCCTTTCTTAAAGGGATCTCCAATAAAATAGCAAAGACTCCAAATATCCTTCTCTCAGGACATGCACAATTATTTATAGTCGTTCCTTCCTACTTAGAAGCTTCGATCGCTTCGAGGCATGGTCAAACTTCATTAAATACTATACGTGGCCTTCTTCATTAAGTGGCTCCACTTGGCATTCTACAACTACCACCATAACTGCTCCTGCAACTTCCCAACTACCTCTGCGGCTAGCTTCCTCATGTTTCTAACTATCTCATGTCAGTCGTCATTGACTTTGACTACTTCTTCCTCTGGTCAGGACCCACCTTCGACCGTCCTGCTCCATTGTCTTGTCGTCTGCCACCGACCGCTATTGGTCAGAACCTCTGCGACACATCCATCTTCTTTCTACTATTGTTCCTGTTCCTGGAGATCCTTGATGTTCCTCTGGTCCTTTCCGTCGTCTATCTTTAACTTGTTTATATGGGCGTCGACTCCCTTGCATTAGATTGCGAAAAGTTGGAGCCCTTATGCACTGCCAATAGTATTGGTACAAAAGAAGGATGGATCCTTCATATTATGTATCGATTACAGAGGATTAAATAAGAGAACAATTAAAGACAAATTATCCACTCCATTCATAGATGAGATGCTGGATGAACTTCATGGTGCCCAATATTTCTCAAAAATAAATTTGAGATAAGGATACTATCAGATCAGGGTGAGACTAGAATATTTGGCGAAAACAACTTTTCGAATCCATGAAATACATTATGAGTTCAAGGTAATACCTTTTGGGCTAACTAACGCTCCATCCACCTTCCAAGAAGCCATGAACTATTTATTTCAACCATATCTCAGGAAGTTTGTACTAGTCTTTTTTAATGACATCCTCATATATAGTAAGGCTTGGAAGGAACATCTTACCCACTTGGAACAAGTACTATCTATTTTGAACGAGAGTCAGTTTTATGCAAAGATGTCCAAAGCGCACATTCAGTAAAGAGGAAGTGAATTATCTTGGCCATGTGATATCCAAGGAAGGAGTCAAGGTAGACCCAGAAAAAATCAAGTCAATCTCAAAGTGGCCCAAACCAACTAACATCTCCAAGTTGACGGGGTTCCTTGGGCTACTTGGGTATTACCGAAGATTCATTCGAAATTATGCTCACATAATTGCTCCTTTATCAAATCTTCTAAAAAAATGTGTTTCAGTGGAATGAAGGGGCAGAAAAGTGTTTTGAAGCATTGGAAAAAATCATGTCCACAACACTTGTACTGGAAACACCTGACTTCTCCAAACCATCCATAATAGAATGTGATGCATCGGGTTATGGGTTGGAATCAGTACTAATGTAAGATGAGCATCCAACAGCTTTCGAGAGTAGGAAACTTAATAAAGAGAACAGTTGAAGTCTACATATGACAAGGAAATGTTGGCCATTATGCATGCACTAGCAAAGTGGTGATAATACCTCTTAGGAAGCAAATTCATGATTTGCACAAACCACAATAGTCTCCAATACCTTCTTAAACAGAAAACATTGTCCACGGAGCAACAAAAATGGATAGAAAAAAGTGTTGCTTTCGACATGGGAAATAATACATAAAAAGGGAAAAGATAATGTAGTAGTAGATGCGCTTTCCAGGAAGGATGAAGAGATGACTTCTTACTCTATCTCAGTCGTGATTCCAGAATGGCTAGATGAAATACAAAGTGATTATGCCAAGGAACCAGAAACAAGTGCAATAATTAATAACCCCAATCAAGATTCCAAGTTGGAATGGAAAAATGATATTCTCTGGTATAAAGGGAGGATCTATTTAAACCCAACTTCTAAGTTCAAAACTAAGGTCATGAAGGATTCCCATTATTACTAGCAGCAGGATATGTAGGGTTTTTGAAATCTTACTATAATTCAAGAAGGTAATTTTTCTGGAAGGGAATGAAAAAAGATATCCAAAAGTATGTGGTAGAATGCGACACATGCCAGAGGAACAAAATAAAAAATGTTTTAACCCCAAGTGTGGCAGAATGCGACACATGCCAGAGGAACAAAATAAAAAATGTTTTAACCCCAAGGTTACTTCACCCTCTACACATTCCAATCCAAAAATGGGAAGACATATCTATGGATTTCAATGATGGGTTACCAATGTCAAAAGGAAAGGACAAAATATTTTTATTGGTTGATCGATTAACGAAATTTGGACACTTCATAGGGGTGAAAAATGTTAGAAAAACAAGATCCCAGAGCAATAACAATAAACAAGATGCAAATATAAATCACATAAAACACATTACAAGAGAGACACCAATATAACGTGGTTCACCAAAGATGGGTTTCGTCCACACATAAATTGTTAATCCATATTATTATACCATCCAACAAATGAAGGGATACAACCTGTAGCACATCTGCTGCAACTTCCTCTTCACTTTCTCACAGTCTCTCTCACACAATCAGAGATATTTACAATGTTACAATACACGGCCGTATTACAATGCCTTCCTTTTAAAGAGGGATTACCATGGGAAAATACTATGGAACACCCAATACCATGGGCCTGTAAATCACCCATTATTTACCAAGTCATTACTATGAAATTACAACATTTTACAAGGTACTATTTACCAAGTCATTACTATGAAATTACAACATTTTACAAGGTTTTTTTTTTTTTTGCACTGCCCCTGAACCCCCTCCAGTGGGGGCTCCCAAACTAGTCACCTCCCCCCCTAGGACCCCCATGGCAACTATTTTGGGGGGGAAATCCCCCCAAAACCCCCCATCATGTTTTGTGATCCAAACACAACTAAAACACAACCTCTGAATAAGGAAGATCAGGATCCACAACCAATAATCTCCCACTTGGAGATTGATCATAGTAAATCCACCGCTGCTGCACTTGCTGGACTATGCTCTGAACCTTGGATCTGGAAAATTTCTCATATTCACCTTCATGATTGAAGGCCAACTGAAACTGAGCATGAAATCAATTTCTCTCTAGTTACTACCTTTTTCAACATATCTACAGGATTTTGGCTAGTGTGTATCTTTTCCAACTTCAACAGTTCATCTTCCAGAACAGACTGTATGAAATGGTACTTGAGCTATATATGTTTAGTCTTGGAATGGAAGGCTGATTCCTTTGCAAGATGAATGAAACTATGGATGTCACTGTACAACCTGATATTCTCCTGCTTCTTACCCAATTCCTCTATGAACCTATGTAACCAAATCATCTCTTTACTAGTCTCTGTAGCAACAACATACTCTGCTTCCATTATTTAAATGCAACAACCTTTTGTAGTTTCGAAATCCAACTTACTATCATTCCACCTACAGTAAAGACATACCTTGTGGTGCTCCTCTTGCTATATTTATCACCTGCCATATCTGCATCAACATATCCTTGTAGAACAATGTCTAAACCTCCAAAACATAATGCATGAGTGGTAGTACCTCTCAAATACCTAAGAATCCATTGTACTTCCTTCCAATTTTATTTACCTAGATTGTTCGTATACTTGCTCACAACTTCCACTGCGTGTGCAATATCTGTTCTTGTGCACACCATGGCATACATCAAGGTGCCAATTTCTGATGAATAGGGAACCATGTACATGTAATATATCTCTCCCTGTGTCTTGGGACACATCTCCTTACTTAGTTTGAAATGTTTTTCCAAATGTGTACTAACTAGTTTTTCATTTTGCATTCTAAACCTACCCAACACCTTTTGTATGTACTAACCCTAAGACAATGTCAATTTGTGATTTTTCCTGTCTCTTGTTATTCTCATACCAAGGATTTACTTTGCAGCACCCAAATCCTTCATCGCAAATGAATTATCTAACTTCCTTTTGAGCACATTTATATCCTACATGTTAGACCCTGCAACAAGCATGTCTTCCACATACAATAACAAGATAATATGTCTTCCATTATCTAGCCTCTTGAAATAAACACGGTGGTCATAATGACATCTACTATAACCTTTTTCTGTCATAAACTTGTCAAATTTCAAATACCACTGCCTTGGAGCTTGCTTTAGTCCATACAAGTTCTTCTTCAACCTGCATACCAAATTCTCCTTCCCTTTGACCTCATACCCCTGTGGCTACCGCATATAAATCTCTTCCTCCAAATCCCCATGGAGAAAGGTTGTTTTTACATCTAACTGTTCAAGATGCAAATCTTCTACCGCCCCTAGAATTAAAATAGTTCTAATTGAAGTCATTTTAAAAATAAGAGAGAATATTTCATCAAAATCTATACCTTTCTTCTGTGCAAACCCATCTACAACAAGTATGGCCTTATACTGCTTCTTTCCTCCATCTTCTCCCTTCAACCTATAAACCCATTTATTCTATAATGCTCTTTTACCAGCAGGAAACTAAACCAAATCCCAAGTCTGGTTTCTTACTAATGAGTCCATCTCCTCATTCATGCCTTGCTCCCACTTCTTTATAGTTTCCACCTACATTGTCTTCATAACATTCTGGTTCACCAGCATCAGTCATCAACAAATAATACATTGAAGGAGATTATCGTTCAGGGAGTCTACTTAACCCGGTAGATCTTCTTGTAGTTGCAGGAGTTTCAGGTACTTGCTGTTGTTTTTGATTTTCTGGCACCTTTGGAACTTCATTTTCTTGAATTTCATCAAGCACTGTGTACTCTGTGTTTTCTTTTTCTTGTTTCTTTCTCTGCAACTGATCTTTATACATGACCTTTTCATTGAATATTACATCTCTACTCCTAATGATTTTGTTATTTTTATAATCCCATAAACGATAACCAAATTCATCAACCCCATATCCAATAAAGGTACATTTCTTTGATTTAGCTTCAAGCTTTGTTCTATTATCTTTATCAATATGGACAAATGCTTCACAACCAAACGTTCTCAGAAATGAGTAGTTTACCTTTTTATTTTTCCATGCCTCCTTTGGAATACCGCCATCTAAAGCACTTGAAGGTCCTCTGTTTATTAAATAAATAGCAGTATTTACAGCATCCACCCAAAACTGTAAGGACAACCCTGCATGCAATCCCATACACCTTGCACGCTCGATGATCGTTATGTTCATCCTTTCAAACACACCATTTTCTTGTGGTGTTCCTGGGACTGTCTTCTCTCTATGAATTCCATGGTATGAACAATAACTATCAAACTCCTTGCCGCAGTACTCACCTCCATTATTATATCTAAGACATTTCAACCTTTTTCCTGTCTCATTCTCAATCAAAGCTTTCCACTTCTTAAAAGTAGCAAACACATCAGATTTATGTCTAATGCAATAAACCCAAGTTTTTCTAGTTGCATCATCAATAAATGTAACATAATAATGAGAGCCACCAAGAGATTGTACCTGAGCTGGTCTCCATACATCTGTATGCACAAGCTCTAACTTTTCATTCTTCTTCTATTTCCCAACCTTGAGAAATCAGACTCTCTTCTGTTTTCCATAAACACAATTCTCACAGAATTCCAAACTTACCTACTTCAAATCTGGCAGCAACTTCCTTGAGTGGAGAATCTGCATCCCCTTCTCACTCATGTGGCCAAGCCTATGATGCCACAATGCTGTATCTGTTCCTGTGGAAGCTAAAGAGATAGAATGGTCAGTATTATGAGGACATAAATACAACGTACCTACCCTGTCTCCTTTTGCTATCACCATTGATCCTTTAGTGATCTTCCACCACTTTTCTCCAAATGTAGATAGACAGCTGCCATCTCCCAACTACCCTGTTGAGATCATATTTCTTTTCATAGCAGGAATATGTCTTACATATTTCAACAGTCAATCAGTTCCATTCTTAACTTTTATCCATACCTTACCCATTCCAACAATTTTACATGGTTCATCATCACCCAGTAAAACATGTCCAACATCGCCTGGAACATACTCATGAAAGTATTTCCTATGGGGTGTAGCATGACATGAAGCCCCTGAATGTACTACCCAATAATCACTAGTATTATCTAATGTAAGAATCAAAGCATCTTGTAACACATCACCTGCTACATTTGCTTCCTGGGTAGTTTTCTTCTGTGCTTCTCGTTTCTTCTTTATAGATTTGCAGTCTTTCTTTAGATGTCCTTTCTTTCCACAGTTCCAACACTCTATCTTTCCCAGTCTGGACTTGGATCTGCTCTTTTTAGAGTTGCTACGATTACCTTGGCTCTTTCCTCTCTCCTTTTGTCTTCCCCTGGTCTCCATGGTCAACGCATTTCCTGATGTCTCACCTGTACTTTTTCTTCGCATTTCCTCGTTAATAATAACACCAATAACACCATCAAATTTCAATGTGTTTGAACCAGAGACAAAGTTACTTACAGCCATGACCAAGCTATTCCAGCTTTCTGGCAATGAACACAAGATTAGAAGATCCCTAACCTCATCATCAAAGTCCACACTTACAAGAATTAGTTGATTTGTAACCGTATTAAACTCATTTAAATGATCAGTAACAGATCCACCTTCATACATCTTCATATTAAATAAACGCTTCATTAGAAATACCTTGTTGGAGGTCGAGGGTTTTTCATACAACTTACCCAATGCATTCATCAAACCCTCCATTGTCGTTTCTTTTGAGATATTGAAAGCCACCAACGAAGCCAGGCTCAGCCGTATTGTTCCCAGAGCCTTTCTGTCAAGAACCTCTCATTCTTCATCCTTCATGGCCGCCGGCTGCTTTGCTCTTCCCCCCAACGGTAGGAATAGATCCTTCTGGTATAGATAGTCCTCCATTTGCATCTTCCATAACTGGCAGTTTTGGCCGTTAAACTTTTCGACCTTAAACTTTCCTTCTTTTGCCATTGCTCCCACTCGAACCAGAAACCCTAGCTTCTTGCGGGTTTATCTGCCAAATAGACCTTTGGCTCTGATACCAATTGTTAGAAAAACAAAATCACAAAGCAATAACAATAAACAGAAATGCAAATATAATCACACATACACATTACAAGAGAAACATAGATATATCGTAGTTCACCCAACTTGGGCTACGTCCACACTGAAGTTGCCAGTCCTTATTATTATTATGTCCAGCAAAGTGAAGGGATACAACCTGCACACAACCGCTGCACTTCCTCTCCACTGTCTCATAGTCTCTCTTCTGATGTCAGAGATCTTTACAATGCATAAAACCTAATACATCAACCCTAGTCGTATTACAATGACTTTCTTTTATAAGGGAAATACAATGGGAAAATACCATGGGTTATCCAAAACCATGGGCCCGTAAACTGCTGGCGAAAACAACCCCAAATTTTTTTCTAAGGGGTGTTGCCCCCGAACCCTAAGGTAGGGGAATGAGTGTACAGTCCTCTCAGGTGTATGACTAAGACAATATCATCTATGAGACTAGAAGATCTGGCTCCACAACCAACAGAGCAGGGGAAGAAAAAGGGAGAGAGGAAATATCCCAGGTAATTGCAGCAAGTCTAGGAAGGGCAAATCCAATTCCAGATTGGGAAAGATAGAGTGCTAGAACTGTGGAAAGAAAGGACATTTAAAGAAAGACTACATATCTCTAAAGAAGAAAGGATATGGACAGCAGGAGACTACTCAAGAAGCCAATGTAGCAAGTGATGTGTTACAAGATGCTTTGATTCTTGCATTAGATAATACTAGTGATTACTAGGTAGTAGATTCAGGGGCTTCATGTCATGCTACACCCCATAGGAAATTCTTTCATAATTATGTTCCAAGCGATTTTGGACATGTTTTATTGGGTGATGATGAACCATGTAAAATTGTTGGAATGGGTAAGGTATGGATAAAGTTAAATAATGGTGAATGGCTGTTGAAAGATGTAAGGCATATTCCTGCTATGAAAGGAAATCTGATCTCAACAGGGAAGTTGGGAGATGGTGGTTGTTTATCTACGTTTGGATAAACGTGGTGGAAGATCACTAAAGGATCAATAGTGATAGAAAAATGAGACATTATAGGTACGTTATATTTATGTCCTCATAATATTCATTGTTCTCTCTTCAGCTTCCATAGGAACATATACAATATTGTGGCATCATAGGCTTGGCTACATGAGTGAGAAGGGGATGCAGATTCTCCACTCAAGGAAGTTGCTGTCAGATCTGAAGCAAGTAAGTTTGGAATTCTGTGAGAACTGTGTTTATGGAAAACAGAAGAGAGTCATATTTCTCAGGGTTGGGAAACAAAAGAAGAGTGAAAAGTTAGAACTTGTACATACAAAAGCATGGGAATCGGCTCAGGTACAATATCTTGGTGGCTCTCATTATTATGTTCCTTTTATTGATGATGCAACTAGAAAAATTGGGTTTATTGCATTAGACAGAAATCTGATGCGTTTCCTACTTTTAAGAAATGGAAATATTTGGTTGAGAATGATACAAGAACAAGGTTGAAGTGTCTTTGATCTGATAATGGAGGTGAATACCGCGGCAGGGAGTTTGATAGTTATTGTTCATACCATGGGATTCATAGAGAGAAGACAGTCCCAGGAACACCACAAGAAAATGGTGTGTAAGAAATGATGAACAGAACAATCATGGAGCATACAAGGTGTATGAGATTGCATGTAGGGTTTCCCTTACAGTTTTGGGTGGATGTTGTAGATATTGTTGTTTACTTAATAAACAGAGGGCCTGCAAGTGCTTTAGATGGTGGTATTCCAGAGGAGGCATGGACAGGTAAAAAGGTAAACTACTATTTTCTGAGAACTTTTGGTTGTAAAGCATTTGTCCATATTGATAAAGAAAATAAAACAAAGCTTAAGGATAAATCCAATAAATGAACCTTTATTGGATACGGGGTTGATGATTTTGGTTATCACTTATGGGATTATGAAAATAACAAAATCATTAGGAATAGAGATGTGGTATTCAATGAAAAGGTCATGTATAAAGTTCAGTTGCAGGGAAATAAATAGGAAAAGAAAAACACAGAGTATGCAGTGCTTGATGAAATCAAAGAAAGTGGAGTTCCAAAGGTGTCGAAAAATCAAGAACAGTAGCAGATACCTCAAACTCCTACAAGTGTTAGAATCTCTACCAGGTTAAGTAGACCCCCTAAACGATTCTGTCCTTCACTATATTATTTATTGATGACTGAAGAAGAAGCAATGTAGGTGGAAACTAGAAAGAAGTGGGAGCAAGGCATGAATGAGGAGATGGACTCATTGGTAGGAAACCAAACTTGGGATTTGGTTCAGTTTCCTATTGGTAAAAGAGCATTGCAGAACAAATGGATTTACAGGTTGAAGGAAGAAGAAGGAGGCAAGAAGTGGTACAAGGACAGACTTGTTGTAAAGGGGTTTGCACAGAAAAAAGGTATATATTTTGATGAAATAGTTTCTCCTGTTGTTAAGATGAATTCAATTAGGACTATCTTAAGTCTAGTGGCGGTAGAAGATTTGCATCTTGAACAGTTAGATGTAAAAACAGCCTTTCTCCATGGGGATTTGGAGGAAGAGATATACATGCAGCAACCACAAGGGTATGAGGTCAAAGGGAAGGAGGATTTGGTATGTAGGTTGAAGAAGAGCTTGTATGGCTTGAAGCAAGCCCCAAGGTAGTGGTATTTAAAATTTGACAGGTTTATGACAGAACAAGGTTATAGTAGATGTCATTCTGACCACTGTGTTTATTTCAAGAAGCTAGACAATGAAATATATATTATATTGTTATTGTATGTGGATGGCATGCTTGTTGCAGGGTCTAAATGCAGGATATAAATGTACTCAAAAGGAAGTTAGCTAATTCATTTGCGATGAAGGATTTGGGTGCTGCAAAGCAAATCCTTGGTATGAGAATAACGAGAAACAGGAAAAATCGCAAATTGACATTGTCTGAAAGTGAGTACATACAAAAGGCGTTGGAGAGGTTCAGAATGCAGAATGCAAAACCAGTAAGTACACCTTTGGCCAGCCATTTCAGTCTAAGTAAGGAAATGTGTCCCAAGACATAGGAAGAGACAGATTACATGTCCAAGATTCTCTATCAATCAATAGTTGGCAGCTTGATGTATGCCATGGTGTGCACAAGACCAAATATTGCACAAGCAGTGGGAGTTGTGAGCAGATATATGAACAATCCAGGTGAAGAACATTGGAAAGCAGTACAGTGGATTCTTAGGTATTTGAGAGGAACCACCACTCAGGAATTATGTTTTGGAGGTTCAGACACTGTTCTACAGGGATATGTTGATGCAGATATGGCAGGTGATAAGGATAGCAGGAGGAGCACCACAGGGTATGTGTTTACTGTAGGTGGAACAATAGTAAGTTGGATTTCGAAACTGCAGAAGGTTGTTGCACTTTCAACAACGGAAGCAGAGTATGTTGTTATTACATAGGCTAGTAAAGAGATGATTTGGTTGTAGAGGTTTATGGATGAATTTGGTAAGAAGCAGAAGGATAGCAGGTTGTATAGTGACAGCTAGAGTGCCATTCATCTTGCAAAGAACTCAACATTCCATTCCAGGACTAAACATATACAGCTGAAGTACCATTTCATACGCTCTGTTCTGGAAGATGAACTGTTGAAGCTGGAAAAAATACATACTAGCCATAATTCTGCATACATGTTCACAAAGGTAGTGACCAGAGAGAAACTGAGTTCCTGCTCAGTTTCAGTTGGCCTTCTAGCATGAAGGTGAAGAGGAGAAAGTTGCAAAGTCCAGGTCCAGCAAGTACAGCAGCGGTGGAGTTGTTATGATCAGTCTCCAAGTGGGAGATTGTTGGTTGTGTAGCCAGATCTTCTAGTCTCATAGATGATATTGTCTTAGCCGTACACCCGAGAGGACTGTACACTCATTCCCCTACCTTGGAGTTTGGGGGTAGCGCCCCCGAGAAAAAAATTTGGGGCTGTTTTCGCCAATAGTTTACGGGCCCATGGTTTTGGATAACCCGTGGTATTTTCCCATTGTATTTCCTTTATAAAAGAAAGTCATTGTAATACGGCTAGGGTTGATGTATTAGGTTTTATGCATTGTAAAGATATCTGAGATCGGAAGAGAGACTGTGAGACAGTGGAGAGGAAGTGCAGTGGTTGTGCTGCAGGTTGTATCCCTTCACTTTGCTAGACGGAATAATAATAAGGACTGGCAACTTCAGTGTGGATGTAGCCCAAGTTGGGTGAACCACGATATATTTGTGTTTCTCTTGTAATGTATATGTGTGATTATATTTTCATTTCTATTTATTGTTATTGCTCCGTGATCCTGTTTTTCTAACATGCTCTCCATGGTCAATGCATTACTTGATGTCTCACCTGTGCTTTTCCTTCGCATTTGCTCACTAAGAATAACACCAACAACATCATCAAATTTCAAATTGTTTGAACCAGAGACAGAGTTACTTACAACCATGACCAAACCGTTGCATCTTTTTGGCAATGAGCACAAGATTAGAAGAGCCCTAAACTCATCATCAAAGTTCACTTTTACAGAACTTAGTTGATTTGTAATTGTATTAAATTCATTTAAATTATCAGCAATAGATCCACCTTCTGACATCTTCATATTAAATAAACACTTCATTAGAAATACCTTGTTGGAGGCCGAGGGTTTTTCATATGGCTTACCCATTGCGCTCATCAAACCCTCCATTTTATTTTCTTTTGAAATATTGAAAGTCACCGACGAAGCCAGATACAACTGTATTGTTCCTAGTTCCTTTCTGTCAAGAACCTCCCATTCTTCGTCCTTCATAGTCGTCAGTTGTTTTGCTTTTCCTTCCAACGGTAGGAATAAATCCTTTTGACACATATAGTCCTCCATTTGCATCTTCCATAACTGGTAGTTTTGGCCGTTAAATTTATTGACCTTAAACTTTCATTCTTCCGCCATTGCTCCCACTCAAACTAGGAACACTTCTTTCCTGCAAGTTTATCTGTCAAATTGACCTTTGGCTCTAATACCAATTGTTAGAAAAACAGGATCGTAGAGGAATAACAATAAACAAGATGCAAATATAAATCACATAAAACACATTACAAGAGAGACACCAATATAACGTGGTTCACCCAAGATGGGATACTTTCACACAAAAATTGCCAGTCCTTATTATTATACCATCCAACAAATGAAGGGGTACAACTTGTAGCATATCTGTTGCAACTTCCTCTTCACTTTCTCACAGTCTCTCTCACACAATCAAAGATCTTTACAATGCTACAATACATAGTCATATTACAATGCCTTCCTTTTAAAGAGGGATTACCATGGAAAAATACTATGGAACACCCAATACCATGGGTCGATAAATCAACCATTATTGACCAAGTCATGACTATGAAATTACAACATTTTACAAGGCATTTTTTCCAAAATTTTCTCTACTATTTTGGGGGGGAAAGCCCCCCCAAACCTCCCCATCATGGGCTGCGATCCAGAAACGACTGAAACAAAACCTCTGAATAAGGAAGATTAGGATCCACAACCAACAGAAAAACACAGACACAACAAAACAAATTGCAAAAGTATTTTGCAAGAACATATACAAGTTACACGAATTTCCAAGAGTCATTGTCATTGACAAGGATGCAAAATTTAACGGTAAATTATGGAGGGAAGACTCAAATGTTATATGACTAGGATATGTCTTGGGAGGTAACCATGCTCTTATATGTTGCTAAGCCATTGGATCAACAATATCCACATTCTCCTCTATCATGGAAGGAGAACCTCTGAACTTAAATATATCACATATATAGAATTCTATGATTTGTACTCTATAGTAATCCCATCAGTTACATCTCTAAAATCAATATTGGCAACCTCTTCCATTAGGGAATCACACCTCTCCTCTAGTGAACAACTAGAAGGATCATTGGTGAAGTCAATCTCATCATCATTCCTCTCCTCCTCTAATCACCTAGAAGTCTCATAGATGGAAGATGCAAATGTCATATAACTAGGATTTCTCTTGGGAGGTAACCATGCTCATATATGTTTCTAAGCCATTGGATCAACAATCTCCACATTCTCCTCGATCATGGAAGGAGAACCTTGTGAACTAAAATATATCACATCTATATAATTATTTTCTTTGTACTCTATAATAGTCCCATTAGTTGCATCTCTAAAATCAATCTCGACAATCTCTTCCATTAGGGCATCACACCTCTCCTCTAGTGAACAATTAGAAATATCATGGGTGAAGTCAATCTCATCATCTTGCCTCTCCTCCTCTAAACAACTAGAAGTCTCACTGATGGAAGACACAAATTTTATATGACTAGGATGTCTCTTGGGAGGTAACCATGGTCCTATATGTTGCTAAGCCATTGGATTAACAATCTCCACATTCTCCCCGATCATAGAAGGAGAACCCTGTGAACTAAAATATATCACACCTACATGATATATAATTAGAGTGTTGGCACTTATATCACAACCTGAATCTAAGGTGTCTTTCCATGCATGCTATAGTGTCTACGTGGGCCATCTCAACCTCTTGCAATTTATATTAGGTGAGGGCATATCCATACTCATTATCTTCTCAAATCCCTCTTCATCTACCTCATCTCAAATTTATGAATATAACTCATCTTAAGCCTCTCAATCAATCTCTAGAACAATGACATCTACATTCTCCTCAATCACTGAAGGAGAATATTGTGAACAAGAAGATCTCACATCCTCATCGAATATGACATCTCTGCTCACCATAGTCTCCCACTATGCCAAAATCTCAATCATGTATGTTATAGAAGTATCATTGTATCCATCGATGCAAGATGTTATCACAATATCCTGGATCGATTCCAAACCTAACTCTATGCTATCTCAACATGCATGTGCCTCCTTAGAACTAGAAGGCCCTATTGGCCTCTCACTAGAATGTACATGTTCCACTAGATCAACATGTAACTTGTAAATGCCACCCCCTCTTACCCCTATAGACAGAGTCTTTGAACTTGGTAGATTGCAACTATTAATGGTGCACTATTGTCCCTCAAAAGAAATTATCGACTATACTTCTGTCAAACATGTCATTGAAAATAGATTATTATTCAAACCAAGAACACATAAAACACAATCCACATCATGAATATTACTTGAAGGAATATGAAATGATATGGATCCAAATCCTCTCATAAGATAAGTGGCACCATAATCAAGCTCCATGATGATGCCTACATCTTGATCCTAAAATATATTAAACAATGATTTTGCATATGTCATATGTCTTGGGGCTCCACTATCCACATACCAACCAACACTAATCATAGTGTTAGAAGATAAACAAGAGACCAAAGCTATATCCATCCCAGAAAGTCTACAATATGAATATCATCCACCTATCATGGCATCTACTAGAACAAATCAACCACCTGTCTTGGGTCCTTTGGAGTATCTCACCTACTGAAAATAAAACCATGCCAGTCAATTATCACATAGATCTATCACCTACACTAGAAACCATTGGAACATAATCAATCCCTATCATAGGTCATCCTAGGCATCACACCACCTGGAAAATAAATTCATAATAGCCATCAATGCAATAGATCGATCATCTATTGTCACTAGACAAAGCCATCAAAACTTATCATAGGTACAAATTCTCTTCTCAAGCACAAATAATCAATGAATGAAGAATACAAACCCCTTTCTTTGGTTGTAGTTTCTCCAAAAGAAATCTAGGGTTTCTCACACCAAAACCCTCACTAGGCCAAGTACCTATCCCATGTAATCTATAGATGAAATACAAACTCCCTGTAATTCAAGAGTTATCTTATCCATAAAATTCTCATATACTATGTGGAAATTTCTTGGACTCGAGTAGTTACTGCAAAACTAAAATTTCATCTTCTTCCAAGAAGGTTTCTCAGATGTTAGCCCTATAATTTTCAGCCTTTGGGGATACTGTAAGTTAAAGTGTAAAACAACAATGGGAATATCATTCTAATTCACTTCTAAGAACCCCAAACTTCACGACAATTCAAGGAAGAAAGATACCAAACCAAGACATAAGTTTTCATCCCTTCCAGGGAAACTTATTAGCCAACATCTAGATCTGAAAAATGCAACCCATTATGTTCTTCCTTTAGATGTTAAATCACTTAACAATTTGCTCTTTTACTTATGTCAAATCAGTAAGAATAAATCATTGTAAATATCAAAGCATAAATAACATATAGCTGGAAATTCAAATTTTCAAATGGAATAAAATATGGAAAACTAGAAAATTCATATATAAGCTCAAGATGAAGTAGAGGTACATATCATAGCCTTCTCTCAAGGATAGTACAAAAATATGACCATCCAAAAATACCCGACTAGAGTAAATCAACAAACCCTAGCTCAATTAAGAATACCCAAGCACAATATTCTCTCCAACATTATATCCAAGTCAACTGTAATGTCCCTTGTTAGGAATTTTATTAAAATGGCAATTTTTCACTTTTTTAACTAATTAGACCTTTGACTAGTTTTGATCTCTAGGTCCCAATTTTGCCCCAAATGATCCCAAATCTTCTGAGAAGGTATATGAATGGTATTAGAACATAAATATGTGTTTCAGGGATGCCTTTGGACCTTTAAAATACTTCTGCAAATCCTCTTTCAATTCTGATCAATGTAGGTAACTTTACTAGTGATTTTCCTTTGACTAGTATTGGTCTCTAGGTCTCAAATTGACTCCAAATGCCTTCAAATCTTCAAGGAAGGTGTATGAATGATATTATAACTTGAATATGATGTTTATGGATGACATATGTCCACCAAAAGACCTCTGCAAACTCTCTTAAGATTCTGAACCAATTATGCAATTTTACTAGTAATTTGGGGTTCAAATCCCCCTGGGGTAAGCACTGAAAATGGCTTCCCAAATGCCTCCAAACCCACTCAAATTTATGAACAGAGGTATGTAATGTGTTAAGTATTTTATTAAAGTCTCATATGCACCATTAATGGATTATTACAACTGTTCTCACCCTCTCCCATTCAACTGCAAAAATCCCCAATTCGACCCTTGGGGAAATGGCACTATTTCACCTCCCAATACAACTAAACTGAATAAAAATGCTTCAAATGCTCAAGTACAGTACATGAAACTTGTAGATACATCCATGGAATTATATTGATCACAAATATATCAGAGAATCATCCATTCATTCGAAATCATCATCAATACATTGGCTCACAACAAGGTAGTGGGGAAATGGCATTGTTCTTCCATTAAAAATGAGATTTATACATTTCTACTTGGAATTTCGACCTGAAACTTTTTGGAGATGAAGAACAGAGTATTTACTTCATATTACAAAATAAATGGGGCATTAAAAGCTTCCCCAAAGAGTACAATAGCTCACCAAAAACGCCCTCCCTCAAGGATCAAGAATATGCCATCAAAACTGGAAATGGTTGAAGGAGTGAGCTGCAATAGAAGAAACCATGAGCTGCCCTGTAGCTTACACCTGCAAATAAAGACTCCATTAAAGCTCCAAATGAAAGGTCTGAATGGCCTTTCCAATTACCAACTTGGATGGGAATCTTTCACCCTCGAAATTGGCTAAGGCAAGAAACTAGTCATCCACTAGCTCTCCCTCTTCACAAATGCAATTGCAAATTCTACAAATGATCAAAAGCTGGTTTCATTCTTTGTTATTGACATTTATAAACTTCTAATGTCCTCCATGGGTCGAATTCATTCCAAGAGACTCATGCCAACTCATGTTGGGAAGAGATTCCAAAGAACGCCACTTGTACAACAATTCCTAGTCTCCCACTTCCACCAAATCACATGTGGAAGCATCTTAGCTGCCCTAACACCCTTGAGCGCCCTCTTGGAGTCTATTTTTAGCCCTGACATGTCATATATGTCATATGTCAGCCTTCAGGTCTGATTTGTGTCATAGGTGTCATAGCATCTTCATCATTGTTGTCATAGAGCTAGGGAATCTAGCCCAAGTGTCTCACTAGCTCCAAATTGCCTCTTCCTCTTCCATGGGAGTTACTCTTCCTCTATATTTCGACCTTGGATGAGTCATGCAATGAATAATACCTTTTGGACTCCCCCAAGTATGTTACCATTCACCTTGAATTCGAATTGGTGAGAGAATGATGCCAAGTGTAGTGGGGAAATCTAGCCATATGTGGGTCCCACTTCCTCCATGTGTCTTCATGATGAAATGCCACTTTGATTTTCACTTGTATATATTTATTTAGCTCCTTTATTAAATATTTATGCCATTCTAATGTTCAAACATCATTTATTATCCCCATTATTCCAAATCCCAAAGCTTCCACCCCAAACCTAGGAAACTAGTAATTTTCCTCGGCAATTATTTGACCTTTAGCATCAATTTGACAAACTCTAATGAATAGGGCCAATGTGATTAGGCCATTGTGACCCAATACCAAATTTGGGACATGACAAATCCTCCCTTCCCAATATTGCTTGTCCTCAAGCAATTTTAAACATGGGTGTTGAAGAACCTGCTTTCTGTATAATTCTTTGAAGTTGCCATTGAATTGCCCAACCTTGAGTCTTTGAGTTTCCATGAAGATTTTAGAGAGGAACCACCATGCTTGCTGCTGCACTACTCTGATAAAAATCACTTTATTAAGTGGGGAAATCCATATCCCATACTGCTTGTTTCCCCAAAAAATTTGAAACCAATGAGATAAAAATTATTCCAGGGTCCCATTGCTTGTATTGCACCCCAATAATTAAGAGTGCTCTCCAACCCACACCATTAGTTAAGAGGATTCCTGGATCCCATTTTCTTGTATGCATCCTTCCAAACATCATGAGTACCAAATATATATCATCAAAGTACATAACAACATAATGAAAATGTACATCAAGGATATGCTTAATCAAAGAGTCATGAAGGTGCTTATACCTCCAAGCAAGTAGACCACCATTTTCCAAGTGCATACAAGCTTCAAGTGACCAATCAAATCTGCTCCAATGACATAGGTGAGGATCCCATGTCCTATAATGCTGCTCCAAAAGGATGTGATATGCATCAAAATATTCAACCATGTATTCTTTCATCCAAGAAGTGAATGAAGAATCTCCACTAAAATCTGAACCAAATAATGAGCAGAAAAAACAAGGAGACTTCAAATGACTCAAAGAAGTCTCACCCATACATCCATGAATGTGAGAATCATAAAGATGTAACAAAGTATGTGGCTGCCAACAAAAATGTTCTCCCATCATAAATCTATTCACCCAAGTGTTGGATGAAGTTCCTCTAACATAAAATGAACCCAGTGTTGAGCAAGAAAAACCATGAGTCTTCAAGTGACTCAAATCCATATCATAGGTACATCCATGTAGATGTGAATCATCATAAAGTGACAAATGATGCTGCTGCAAATGTGAATAAGAATGTGCTCCAACCATGTCATCATAAAAGTTAAATCTAGGAGTTCCATGCTCCTCATGTGGCACCATAAAAAAGAACCCTTTCACCCATACTTCATTGAGACTAATGTTGCAAAACATGGAATTGTAGGAAGTAGGAGAATGAACTAACTCACCCAAATGATCAAAAAGTGCAGAAGTTTCATCATGGGAAGGATCCATATGGGTAGTATCATGCAGCTCCTTCAAAAGTGTGAACTCTTTGTCATAGTTTGGTTCCAATGTAGAGGAATCATGCTCTTCTTTAAAAATTGCATAACCTTCATCAAGAGGCAATTCAAATTCCTCTTCCACCACATCAAGTGTTTGGATCTCTTCAAGTTCATCTTCAAACACATCAAGAACATTCAAATTTTCACATTTCTCATGATCCACCATGTCATGAGAATCCTCCAAACAATCTACCATTTGACAATCTGAAACATAGGAGGAAAAACAAGTATCTTGCAACTTTTCAAGAAGTTGCTCATTTTGAATTGTGAGCTTATGAATATCCTCATTATTCTTCAAGTATGCATCATGTAACAATTCATTAAGCTCAAACAAATGGTTTCTATCAAAAAGCAAAGACATGAAATTACCTTTGATGTGGCACATTGCTCTTTGAATCTTCTCCATGTCTTCAAGGAAGGATGTTTCCTCCAATGAAGTAGCTCTCCAACAAGAATTTGACACCAATGCTTGAGTGTCATGGAGAATGCTGAGGGACTCTTGGATCTTCTTTTCATTCATCTTTAAGGACCCTTCAAGAAAATGAGGCTCTTGCAAATGAACCTCCTCATCTTCTTCATTTTTTCTTGGACCAACTTCATGAAGCTCAAGTGGTGATGGGGAAGTTGATCTTGGTTCTTCTTCAACTGCTGCAAGGTCTTCATTATCATGCTTAATGGAACTTGGGCTTGCAGCAACATTTTCAAAAGTGATCTCTATGTTACCAACATAGAGGTGTGAGCACCCATCAATAGGTACTCCTTCATAGTTTAAGCATCCATCAGTAGATGCTCTTTGGTTCATGTCTAAGCTAGAAGGTGTCTCAAAATGATCTTCCATATTTTCAATAGAATATTCTTCACTATCTTGTGATGTCTCTTCCTTTTGCTCCTTCAAGCAAGCTGTTGCATTTTGCCCCTTGGTTTCCTTAAAATCAATAATTTTTTCCACAAGTTCGATAGAAAACAATTCGAATCCTTCCTTAATTTGCTTGGTCATATCTTCAAATATTGTTTTCATAATTTTTATATGCTCCTCACCATCATATGAGGCTCCCTTTTCATCCCTAGTCATAGTTCCCTCAAAAAATTTGCTCTTCTTCTCCTACTTTTTTTTTTCCTCTTCAACAAAAGCACTTTTGGTTTCAATATATAATGGTGGTACCTAAATTCTTTTCCTCATAGATATTATACCACATCAGGTGCCAAGATCATGCTCTGATACCACTGTAATGTCCCTTGTTAGGAATTTTATTAAAATGGCAATTTTTCACTTTTTTAACTAATTAGACCTTTGACTAGTTTTGATCTCTAGGTCCCAATTTTGCCCCAAATGATCCCAAATCTTCTGAGAAGGTATATGAATGGTATTAGAACATAAATATGTGTTTCAGGGATGCCTTTGGACCTTTAAAATACTTCTGCAAATCCTCTTTCAATTCTGATCAATGTAGGTAACTTTACTAGTGATTTTCCTTTGACTAGTATTGGTCTCTAGGTCTCAAATTGACTCCAAATGCCTTCAAATCTTCAAGGAAGGTGTATGAATGATATTATAACTTGAATATGATGTTTATGGATGACATATGTCCACCAAAAGACCTCTGCAAACTCTCTTAAGATTCTGAACCAATTATGCAATTTTACTAGTAATTTGGGGTTCAAATCCCCCTGGGGTAAGCACTGAAAATGGCTTCCCAAATGCCTCCAAACCCACTCAAATTTATGAACAGAGGTATGTAATGTGTTAAGTATTTTATTAAAGTCTCATATGCACCATTAATGGATTATTACAACTGTTCTCACCCTCTCCCATTCAACTGCAAAAATCCCCAATTCGACCCTTGGGGAAATGGCACTATTTCACCTCCCAATACAACTAAACTGAATAAAAATGCTTCAAATGCTCAAGTACAGTACATGAAACTTGTAGATACATCCATGGAATTATATTGATCACAAATATATCAGAGAATCATCCATTCATTCGAAATCATCATCAATACATTGGCTCACAACAAGGTAGTGGGGAAATGGCATTGTTCTTCCATTAAAAATGAGATTTATACATTTCTACTTGGAATTTCGACCTGAAACTTTTTGGAGATGAAGAACAGAGTATTTACTTCATATTACAAAATAAATGGGGCATTAAAAGCTTCCCCAAAGAGTACAATAGCTCACCAAAAACGCCCTCCCTCAAGGATCAAGAATATGCCATCAAAACTGGAAATGGTTGAAGGAGTGAGCTGCAATAGAAGAAACCATGAGCTGCCCTGTAGCTTACACCTGCAAATAAAGACTCCATTAAAGCTCCAAATGAAAGGTCTGAATGGCCTTTCCAATTACCAACTTGGATGGGAATCTTTCACCCTCGAAATTGGCTAAGGCAAGAAACTAGTCATCCACTAGCTCTCCCTCTTCACAAATGCAATTGCAAATTCTACAAATGATCAAAAGCTGGTTTCATTCTTTGTTATTGACATTTATAAACTTCTAATGTCCTCCATGGGTCGAATTCATTCCAAGAGACTCATGCCAACTCATGTTGGGAAGAGATTCCAAAGAACGCCACTTGTACAACAATTCCTAGTCTCCCACTTCCACCAAATCACATGTGGAAGCATCTTAGCTGCCCTAACACCCTTGAGCGCCCTCTTGGAGTCTATTTTTAGCCCTGACATGTCATATATGTCATATGTCAGCCTTCAGGTCTGATTTGTGTCATAGGTGTCATAGCATCTTCATCATTGTTGTCATAGAGCTAGGGAATCTAGCCCAAGTGTCTCACTAGCTCCAAATTGCCTCTTCCTCTTCCATGGGAGTTACTCTTCCTCTATATTTCGACCTTGGATGAGTCATGCAATGAATAATACCTTTTGGACTCCCCCAAGTATGTTACCATTCACCTTGAATTCGAATTGGTGAGAGAATGATGCCAAGTGTAGTGGGGAAATCTAGCCATATGTGGGTCCCACTTCCTCCATGTGTCTTCATGATGAAATGCCACTTTGATTTTCACTTGTATATATTTATTTAGCTCCTTTATTAAATATTTATGCCATTCTAATGTTCAAACATCATTTATTATCCCCATTATTCCAAATCCCAAAGCTTCCACCCCAAACCTAGGAAACTAGTAATTTTCCTCGGCAATTATTTGACCTTTAGCATCAATTTGACAAACTCTAATGAATAGGGCCAATGTGATTAGGCCATTGTGACCCAATACCAAATTTGGGACATGACATCAACACATCCTCTTTCTCCACTTCTTCTTCACAAATACACCATATGGTTTTCTCTCAAAACAATAATCTCCAATATCTAGTGGTAAAACCCTAACTCGAGAACTCTAAGATGCTAGAAGATGCACAAGAAGACCAAGAAATCCTAGTGCCTTCATCATCACCAACATATCCTTCACAAGAGAAAACCCTAATCACATGAGAAAACTCCGACCAATACATCCTACTTCCCTTCCCTTAGCTTCTCATAGGGTTCATGAGGAAACCCTAGTGAATCTTTCCTAGAAGATAAGTATAAAGGGAAGTGTACAAATGATGATGATGATGATGATGATGATTTGGTAAAAGGAATCTCTCCTTCCTCTATTTATATGAAAGATAAGGGAGGCCAACAATACTATGTAGGCCTAATCCCTTCCAAGCAACCTACATGAGCCCTTGTGGGCTACACAAGTGAGACGTCCACTTGGTAGTACAAATTCCATGTTCCAGTGGCAATGTTAGTGCAAAATAATGAGTACCCCAAGGTGATGTATCTATGCAAGTCAAGTCCACACCACTACATCATGATCCTCTAGGGACTCCATCTATCCTCCAAAGCAATGCACTCCACTAGGTCAACTACACTTTTGCAAGAACACTGACGAAGCTCCATGCATCCCCAAGCCATCTCCAATCCTCTGAATAGGAAACCAATATGTCACACGCTAACTAGGGCTTGAATCCCTCCTCCATGACGAAAAATGATCCACTTCCCTTGAAGGAAACTCTCCAAGTATGTGACTCCTCCACAAGGCCTCAATAAAGGGCTTCCACTAGACTACCAAAATTTTTCCAATGCATAAGAGAATAAAGCCGTGAGGTTAAGCATCCATTGAGAAATCTATCTCAACTATACATATCCATCATGGACCATCTCTCATGCTATAATTCATCTCAGACCATCAAGGGTATAAGCATACACCATGTATGCTAAATCTCATGGAGCACCCCCAAACATGGTGTAAACGCTTTTAGAGTAACTCGAAAGTCTAAAAAAAATTCACACCATGCACACTTATTTTTCTCGAGTACTACAAGGCTCATATACCTCGAAATATGGTGATTCTATGGTTGGGATAAATTATAATGTGATTTCAAACAAAATAGATTCCATTATTAGCCTTTCCCAATTAGAGTAGTGTCATGGAATGTCCGGGAGTTTACTAATCCCTTTAGAAAAGTTATGGTCCAAAATATTAGGATTGTGTTTTAGAATCCTGATGTTTTATGTTTATAAGAAGTTAAGTAATATAGTATTATTTTGAAGTGTTATTTGAACCACATCTATCTAACTGCAACTATTTTACTTCTTCTCTGGATAAGGATATGGAGGTGTAATGACCATATTCTCTCCTAATGAATTGTTGATGTTATGGATTGGGGATCAAATGCCACACAAACATTATTAGTTCGGATTATGTTGAATCTAGATGGTCACATGCCAGGATTAGAAAACACATATGAAGACAAAGCTGTTGAAGAAAGGGCATGCTTATGGATATAGTTGCACACTCATGGATATGGATAGCTAACAAAAATATGAAATTCCACTTTCTCGTATGCAAAAGTTTTAATATAATTGATGTGTAAGAAAGAAAGGCACGCTTCTTAGCAGACTCCCTCAAGGAGTGAAGGAATCCTACTCTACTCTCAAATCTAGGTTGGGGTTCTATGACCCTAAAATTTTTAGAAGAAAGAAGTCCATTGAGTTGCAACTTCCATTGTCCAACATTTGTAAGGGTGATAAGAGGGTCCTAAAAGAATCAACGAGGTCATGCTTTTTTTTCTTACTTCCAAAAATATGAAAACTATGTTTTATGCAATAAACTTCCTCAATGTTTCAAGATAATAAATTTGGCTCAACACCAAGAGGTGTTGATGCTCATTTATTTCCATTATTACATCAATGTATTTATAATGTCTGATAAGTTATTTCCCTTGATTAGTATTAATGTCAACATAAGGTTTTCTTTTGAGATGTTGGACAACTAGTTTCCATGATTCTTTGAGCTTTATACCATCATCCCATATCATGTTATTAGTAATTTTTCTACCACTCACCCTCCTTTTGTAGTAATGGGGGACATCTACTATCAACCTTGTGTCCTATATGCAAATGTAATCTTTGTAGGAATTATAGTGTTATGCAACCATTGCTTTTTCAGTCTTGATATGCATTATGACAATGTTGTGTTGTCTTAGTTAGACACCTTTTATTTTCCTTGTGGAGGAGCTAGGCCTATCCAAGCACTATGGAAGGCCACATTTCCTAACAAACAGCCATTTACTTTCCTATTTATTGGGGTGTAGGTAAAATGCACATGACAAATTTCTAACATATTATGAAGGTTTCCCACTTAAAGAGTCAAAGTTTCCTAAATTGTATATGGAACCTTATCATAAGGATAAGAGGGGAAGACAATTGGGTTGAATGGTGGAAAAACTATGGTTGGAAATTTGGCTTAATTTGGTGAAAGTGGCATAAGGTCATCAAGGATGAACTTGAATAAGTTTGTAAATTACTTTAGTATATCCCTTTTAATGAAAATATTCAAGTCATGGCCATCGAGCTTTGACACCATTTAAAAGTTGATGAAGACTATATTGGTTCAAGACTTGAAATAAACCCATGAAAGTATTCTTCAAGGTGTTGGTTCCAAAATAGGCCATGGAAACAATATGTGTAGCTAAGATGACGCTTATCCAATAAGAGTAGGAGGCAATTGATAAAGAGTTTCTTGCCCACTACATAATTGTCTTTCAATCATAATGCCTTATCAAAGAACATAGGGTGGCCATGAAAAATTGTTTGGACGTGGTCCCACATAAACTCTTAGAGTCCTATACAAGAATGTGTGGCTAGTTTCCAACTTTGCCTGAGTTGAGAACTGGCTTGTTAGATATGATTGAGGATAAAGCTTGTGGATGAGCCAACTTTCAATGTGAATTCTACAAGGATACCATGGAATTTATCAACTTAGACCTACACTAAGTATACAAGGAAGCAAACAAAAGGAAATCATTGGACACCAACATCAACAAAGGATCTATTCACTTCATCCCTAACCATGTTTACCCTAAAGTTAACATTAAATAGAGGCTTTCCACTCTCTTGAATGTGCCATGCAAAACAAATATGGCCAAAGCTCAAACTATGAGAGTGAAGGGTGTATTATCTAAAATTATTCACTTATAACAAATAGGATTCATTAGAAGGTGATTAATTTGGGTTAATGCCAATGTTGTTTGAGAAGGAATGTAGTGTGATGGCCCAATGCTTAGGCCTCAACACTTTGTTCATGGAAATATATTTTGAGAATGATTATGATAAGGATGAATTGTCCTTCATATGAAGCATGCTTGAATAATTAGGCTTTGGGCCCTTATTGTTGGGTGCAAGTAAAACTCTCTTTGCCTAAGCATCAACTTGAATATCCATTAATAGATCCAAATTTGAAAATTTGGTCATGTTTCGATTTATTCGTCAAGGTTTCCTTTGGAAATGGGAACCCATCCTCTATATGACATAGTTGAAGCTTTGGGTTCTCTAATTATCCATAAAGTGGGGCAAGGGATAATCAATGGGTTTCCTCTTCCCGAATTGAGCGTTGGAAAACTTATTGATGAACATTTTGAGGATGACTCCATCCTCACCATATTCGAAGAACGAATTGATTAAAAACACTATGGAATTTCTCAAACTTCAATGTCTAGGTTTGTAATTCAATGTACAAAACCCAATGCTATGGGAAAGTCCACCTGATATTATTGATCGGTTATTAGATCAAGGAGGTCCATTAATTCAATTGGGATGAATTTTAGTTACTGACACCCATTTTGCATTTTAGGCATAACCTAAGGCATTATTGGCAATGGTGATTCAAAGAGTGGAGAAAGTTTTTGAAAAGGGGTTGAGTAATCCTTTAGCCTTCACCACTGAATTTCAAATATGCACAAAGGTTCATAATATTGGTTGTGTTTACTACTCTTCATGTTTACATCCCTCGACTAGGGCCTACTAATGCTGAGTAAAATCTATGTAGAGATTCAATTGTTAAAATGTTGAAGGTGGAAAGAAACTTTTTTTTTTGTAAGCAGCATAGTAAAATTATATTATAGTACAAAAAAAGTTACAATCTCATGAGAGTCAGTAAAGTCATCTTTCTGAGGCTTCTCATGGAACCAGGAGTACAAAAAAGAGTCTATGTGGACATGCCTAGTAGCATAAACCTTATGGCATCCGATCAGTAAATATAGAAACCGAACTAGACTAAGGATGTAGACTAGCATCTGTAGATGGGCCATTAACAGAAATAAACAAAACATAAAAAGCTAACTGCCAAAACCAGAAGAACAGTGTTCACACAGAGCCGCATTAGGTACTGGCATTTGCATTTTGAGAATTGTGATTTTCCTCAGGGATAGGGAAGGCGCCAAAGAATTCATCATCCCACTACTGGGTCGGGAGCTTGATGGGAAGGGGCTCGTGTTTGTGGGGAGCAATAACTTCATCCTCGGCTTTCCAGACTCACTTGTAGTGCAGAACGTCAATGGTCGAGGGAATAGGGAAGGATATCCCCGGGGGAGGAGCTCCCTAAACCACGATCGCCGCAGGAGAACTTGGGCCAGAATTGGGGCCACGAACAGGGATAGTGCCATCCGAAGCCGCAATACCCATGGAGTCATGCGGGGAACTACCAGTAGCATGGGCCTCTGCTGCATTTATAACGCCCTTAGTGTGAATGGTTACTATCTTCCGCCGAACCAACAACAGGACCAACATGACCATAATTAGGAGTAGGAGCAGGGAGTGGAAACAGCGAGTACCTACGGCCAGTCAGGCTGGCCTCCAGAGCAAATAGCACCCCATACAAATGCGCCATATTGGCCCTGGTGTCCATGATGGAAACCTTGTCCATGTTCCAATTGGTGAGAATCTCCTCCACTAGGGTGCCAAGCATGTTTTTCAAGAGCCAGTAGTAATTAACTTGGGTGCCTTGGCTGCCAAAGGCCAGAATTTCGGCCACACTGCACGACTCCCAGTCATCAACCAGACGACGAACAGGGAAAGAGACGTTGTCCTTGTAACCAATGTTTGCAGATTTTTCCTTCTTGGAAGTGAACGCAGATGTACCAGCACCATGACCAGAGCCTCGCTTGGATGTGCCTCGCGTGCGAGTCATGGATGAATCGACGACGTCGCAGGAAAACTGAGCAGGAGTAGAGCTCTCAGCAGTGGAGATAGACAGGGAGTAGCAGAGGCAAGTAATGACCGCAGGGGTGTGGATAGGGAGCCTCATATCTATGAGCGCGCAACTGGATGGAGCAGGATTCACACAAGAGAGCTTAATGGAAAAGATGAACCATATGGGAGGAAGGGACGTAGAAACCAACGCTAGCATAAATTCCAACCACTGATCCATGTGGGTTATAAAGCCAAGCGCGTGTGAAGAGGCCAGGTGGAGAAGGATCGTATCCAACATTAAAGGCGGGGTCTAGGGGGAAGCACAACATGGGGCATGTTGCAAGGTGGAGGACCCACGCTGTCAGGTGGGAAGATGGTGCTCCTTGCCATGGCTCTGGCTATCTTTATGTCACCCGCATCCGGGGAAGGTGGAAAGGATCTTCATCAAGTTAATTAAAGTCATTGTTGGGGAATGGGTGGAATGGAGATTGTGAGAACCTATACTCAAGCTCAAATCTTATGTGTTAAGTGTGTAATTAAAGCTATAGAATGAAAGGAGGCCTAGAAGGTGCTCCTTCATTACTACATTAATCGAGGAGATCCCTTATGCAAGAACTAATGGTCAAGCCTAAACTTACAAAACCTTATTGGCACCTCAACCATGGTTAACGTTAAAGGACCTATGTTTCTCAAAGTATTTGGAACCCTTAAGGATTTGTTAAGCCGTTTCTAAATTGGAAATGTTGGAAGGCTTGAAAAGTTGTTAAGCCTTTTCTAAATTGAAAATGTTAAGTGTTCAAGTTTTCCTTATCTTCCAAGGAATGCTCAATATGGTGGTCACATGTCCTCTTATATGAAACAAGACTCTAAACAAGTCACTATGTTATTGGCCTTAATATTCTTCACAAGTGGAATTAATATTATTTAGAACTTTTTGATTCCCTATCTGTAGAATATATCTCTTGGGTCACATTGAAGGAGCATTTAAAAAATGCCAAACCTACAAATTTGGTTTTGGAGTAGGTACAAGATAATTTTTATTTTACCAAGGAAAAACTTGTAGGAAAATTCTCGAGCAGTTCCGCACATTTACAAATGGTACCTGATGCATACTCATTGACATTGACTATGGTTCTTAACCCAATAAGGGCATTGACTGTGATTTCTAAACTATTATGGATATTCCACAACAAATATTACAAGTTTATGCAAACTCTTTGTTATGTCGTTGTTTACCTTATATGAAGATTTAATATTATTAGCTTAAATACTAAAATAAATTGATATTGAAATAAAATAAACTAAAACAAGATGCCACGCCATCCACATAATGAACATAACTTGAACCCTAAGAAATACAATATGGGAAAACCCAACTAGAAGATGGCACAAGACGTTCCCTAGTAAACTTGATGTGAGAAAACCATCAATGGCATTAGTTCCAATGTTGATCTTTACTTGGTAGGATTGGAAGAGATGTTGGTAAAGCTACTAATACTTATCATGGTGTTGGTGGTTATACATCAAGCTCTTATATTGGAGTTGCTACTATCTTTTCATCTACCATGTTGCTTCTTCAACTAAACATTCTACCCCTTCTTTTGTTTTGGATGTCCCACGACAAGACCCATCAATAGGTATTCCCTCCAATTTCCTTGTTATCATAATCTCCACTAATCAAGCATATATTGAAATGAATTTAAGTGCCCTTCCTTCTAGTTTCTACAAGCATCTAAGCACCAAATATTGGAAATAAATCTTTCACCTTCTTTAGCTATGAATCCTATTGATTTCATGCTTGATCTTGCCAATGGTGAGTTCCATAAACTTGTACATACAAAAAGATGATTAGATGTTTTAAGGAGAATTATAATAGTTCATTTGTTTGTAAGGATATTCAAAAATTGATTATAAAAGGATGTTGTATATAATTTTAATTTACAGGGATTACATCTGATATAGAGCCTATGCACGTAGCCTTAGAGTAGGCAAAAGCGCATACTTGAATGAAATATTTGATCATATAATAACAAGCCAACAACTAATCAAAGGTTGTGTGACTTCTCTTTATTCTATGTTTCAACGTACTCTTTTATTTGGATACTTTGCTTTCTTTTTTCCAACATCGAAAAAAGTTAGTTTGTAACAATTTTTTTTGTTCAAAGACTTCATCATGTTCCATGTGCAACCAGAAAGTTGAATCAATTTTGAATCAATAATTGACAGGGGCATTTGGGGTGGCTAAAAAGACCATATATTGCTCCTAGAGCTCTCATGGCGCTGAAATATTGTGGGGATTTTTTGCATGACATCATCAAAAAGTATGTGGGAGACATATGATTATATAAGACATTGGTCAACATTGTGATTTCAATTTACATCTAATAGTAGTAGTATTAGTATTGATGATGTCATCCAAATGCTTACGTAGATATGTACGTCCTATATAATTTTATACATTACAAAATATTTTAGAGGACTTTCATTTGATTTTTTCTTCATTTTTATTTCTATGACCTTCGTAGATTCCATGATCTCTATTTCACTCTTAATTAAGTATTGTCAATTCCACTTCCCAACCTTTGATTTTTATTTTTTCTTCCATTGAGTCTTGTCGATCCCACTCCCCCGTGCACAAACCTTATGATATGTATTTTAATCAAATTTAACTCTTTTGTCAACTTTAGTTCTAATTTCTTGATTGGCCTCACAAATTTGAACATCTCTACATAATTGACATTTTCTAACTATCATGAACATCACTACATAGTTGAAATCTTCTGAATATCATAATGTAATGTAGATTGAGGATGCGAAAAAAATTATGTGATACATGCAAATTGACATGAATCCTAATCTTTTTCAAAGGAAAACTTGCATTTTTGCCTTTTAAAATTTCCTTTTAGAGATATTTAAGTGTTTGAAGGGATTTGGTTAATTCTTAGGCATATTATTTTTCACAATCCTTACTCATTAATCTTTTATATACCTAGAAAAGGTCTACAAATAATCCCCCCCTATGATATCCTTATATAATTTGGAAAATGTGGTGTAAAGAAGACCCACCTCAACGGGTCAAATATCAAAGTGCACAAATAGAAACAACAATAGGCACCAAAAAACACACTCAAAATTCAAATATGACACTGACAATGTATGTTTTATTAATATTAGAATTGAAATTCATTTGTTTGATTACAATCAGGGTGAATTCCCCCTATTCCAAAACCTCAATTGGTCTATTGTTATGTTATAGTCGGTGACCGTCTCTTTCTTTTAAATGCTTGCTTTGAAGATGGCCAGAAGAAGAACCCCTTTCTCCTGGAACTTGATTGGTATTTATAATCTCCTTCCTGCCTCGACTTCCCACTTATGGATCTTCTAGAAGCCTACGGGTGCTTCGTTGATCCAACTCATCTTCGATTAATTCTCATTTACAACCTTCTTGGCATACCATGACATTTGGCGTATCCATAAATTGGCATAACTCCTGCAATAACTACCCCAACTACTTTGCATTGTCTATATTTCTTTGCCTTGGTACTCCTTCAGTCGGTTGTGCCTTCGACCTTTTTCAACCATCACTAACCTTCGTTGGTCGCTACCCAATATTCTTCTTTTCCTCTACTTTGTTGTCGTCTGACCAGATCTCATCAGCACCCTTCTCTGTTGGTCAATACTTTGAATTCTCTTCTCCTCTGGGTGGATATCATTTCGACTATTTTTCCATCTGTTAGTCGACCTGCTCCGAATGCCTCTTGACCCTTTCGGCTAAACCTGTCGTCAATTATTCTGACTTGTTTTCCTACTGTCAACCTCATCCCATCGACCTTCTCCGCAACTCGACCAATATTTTGACTAGTCTTCTACTTGATTGCATGGGCCCGACTTCCCTACTCCCGTCTGGAGGTCATCAAATATCCCCCAAGTGACTTCGGTCATCTACCTTCAATTGGAGAACTTGGGTCTTGTTACCCCTGCATCAGTCTCCCCAAGTACGAAAGAAATTCACCTTTGATTCTTCAATCTCTCAAACTATCCATGTTGCTTTTGCCTAACTTCTGTCCTTCCAACAGACCAAATATTCCTTCTTCTGACTTCTTGTTCGACCAACTTCCCGTTCGTCGAGTGTAATAACCCATATATATATAGTTTTATTTATTTAAGTGTTTTAAGGGATTTGTTTATTTCTTAGGCATATTATTTTTCACAATCTTTACTCATTAATATTTTATATACCTAGAAAAGTTCTACAAATACTTTTTTCCCCTATGATATCCTTATATAATTTGGAAAATATGGTGTAAAGAAGACCCACCTCAGCGGGTCAAATATCAAAGTGCACAAATAGAAACAACAATAGGCACCCACAAACACACTCAAAATTCAAATATGACACCAACAATGTATGTTCTATTAATATCAGAATTGAAATTACATTTGTTTGATTACAATTAAGGTGAATTCCCCCTATTGCAAAACCTCAATTGGTCTATTGTTATGTTATAGTCGGTGACCGTCTCTTTCTTTTAAATGCTTGCTCTGAAGATGGCCAGAAGAAGAATCCCTTTCTCCTAGAACTTGATCGGTATTTATAATCTCCTTCCTGCCTCGTCTTCCCACTTCTGGATCTTCTAGAATCCTATGGGTGCTTTGTTGATCCAAATCATCTTCAATTAATTCTCATATGCAACCTTCTTGGCATACCATGCCATCTGGCATATCCATCAACTGACATAAACCCCACAATAACTACCCCGACTACTTTGCATTGTCTAGATTTCAGTGCCTTGGCACTCCTTCAGTCGGTTGTGCCTTCAACCTTTTTAAACCATCACTAACCTTCGTTGGTCGCTACCTAATATTCTTCTTTTCCTCTACTTTGTTGTGGTCTGACTAGATCTCATAGGCACCCTTCTCTATTGGTCAATACTTTGACTTCTCTTCTCCTCTGGGTCGATATAATTTTGACTATTTTTCCATATGCTAGTTGACTTGCTCTGACTGCCTCTCAAACCTTTTGACTCAACCCATCGTCAATTATTTTGAATTGTTTTCCTTCTATCAACCTCATCCCATTGAACTTCTTCGCAACTCGACCAATATTTCGACTAGTCTTCTGCTTTATTTCCTGGGCCCGACTTCCCTACTCTTGCCTCGAGGTCGTCGACTCCTGCCCAAGTGACTTCAGTCATCTACCTTCAACTGGAGATCTTGGGACCCGATGTCCCTGCATCAGTCTCCCCGAGTACAAAATAAATTCACCCTTGATTCTTCAATCTCTTGAACTCTTCTTCTAAAATCCATGTTGCTTCCGCCAAACTTCCATCCTTCCAACAAACCAAATATTCCTTCTTCTGAATTCTTGTTCGACCAACTTCCCCTTTGTCGAGTGTAATAACCCAAAATTATGAAATATATATATATATATATATATATATATATGAAGATGAGATTTTACAAATGATGGCCCACCTTTAATATGGATTTGGGCACTGATTTGAGGAGTTGCATCCTCTTAGTTTTACTGTAAGTAATATTTATTAATTTGTACTTATTTATTATTTATTGTTCATAACATTGCCACCCCCTTTAAGGGAGATTTGTCCTCAAAGCTAATTTCATTGATATCGTCTTTATTCTGGGTTTGTGTTGAAGCAATGACTTGAGATATGTGATCTCGATTATGACCATTCCTTTCGTTAACTCTTTTGTTTTGAAATTCCTTTTTCTTGGGCGGTGATGTTTGTAAGCTTCTCAAAAAATACAACTTGTAATTATTTCCTTTCCATATTGTCTTTTGGATTTCATTTATCAACAACTGTGGACCTTCATTACCACTATATTTCTCAATCAAAAAGAACAAATTTGCAATACCCAATTGATAACAACAATTAGTGTAGAGTTGTGTCTACTCTAAACATGCTATTTTACTAAGAAGTGGTGAGCATCTATGTCAACATATTAAAATGATTATCACAAGTCAGTAATCAGATCTACATTCATTCATCAATTAAGATAAGCAAAGCTAAGATCTAATGCTACTTTAAACATCTAAATCATGCAAGATAAGCAACATTCAAACATTCAAATGGAACAAACTTAAATCATTTCATATTAAAACAATGAAGAGATACATTCCTACCATGGATCTTGGTGTGAATCACTCCTCCATTGCCATAAGCTTTCCTTTATCCTCCTTCAGAATCTCTTCAGTATGCCTTTGCTCTTCCTTTGTGTACTTTACAATGCCTCCCATGCATTTCTTATATAGCATTGGGAAATGAGACTTAAGCTTTTCTTCTAAATGTGGGATTACTCATTTTCCTCATTTTAGATTATTTTAACCTGAAAACCCACTTTTCCATAGTTTTTAGGCTTTTTGCACAACTTTAAGCACAATTAATGCATTTTAATGCATTTTTCTTCACTTTTTGATTGGTGTATCTTAAGTTTGGACCTTTAATGAGCGGTTCGATGACCGAAATTGGTCTCCTTAGGTTCTTATTGCCTTCACCTAATCTTTCCATTTATGGGAAAAGTGATTAGATCAGAGAGGACTTGTCTTTGAATGTACTTGTGTTTTGTCTTCATGTTGCGGGCGCATAGTAAAAATGTGCTTCTTCTGTCACATGATTAGGGGTGTTAATTTGATTGTTAACAGATGCCCCCTAATGTGTGAGGTCCGAAGCAGAGCTAAGGGCCGAAATACATTACTGAAATTTATACTATGTATAATTATACTCTTTATCGTTCAAAGCAAGGATGAGGAAAGGAAAACTCATGGGCGCATGATTGAGGATCACACCTGCAAAACATAGAAATTTCTCAAATATGTAATATCTTCCTGAGGTGGGCATACCCATGCTCAACAGTAAACAAGCATGGCCACGAACAATACACAGTGGATCCATATCAAAAGTAAATTTTTCAGAAGTGTAAACATGCACTTTGATGAGTGCGAGAACAAAGTCTTTATTGAACTTATGACATGGCAGTCTAATATGGCGTAGCTCGGGCAGTGCATCGATGAGTGATACAACTGTTTTTCCCAAGGTCTTCAATACAAATTGACAATAGTATGAGTTTATATCATGCGAATAAGTGATATGATGTCGAGCATAATAAAACACCATCTAATTACTGATCATTGATGTATACCGTTAACAGATGCGAAGAGACTCACCGATAATGATGATGGACTCTAAGGTACTGAGTACAAACTAGCAACTGTGAATAGATGTTCTGAAGTCGAACACTTGTAGAATCAAACAATCAAGGGTCAATGATGTATACCCATTGTCATTTGCGAGGAAACCTGCCACTAATGACTGCAAGATCCAAGGTACTCTTGGGTTTCTAGATCCATGGTTAGATGATGATTTGATGTCGATAGGAATAGATCCATCAGAAGGAGGGAATTAATGCATCCCACATCAACCAATACAAAATGAAGATCAATAGTCTGATATAATTTGGCAGAACTGCAATTTCCAACACTGTATACTGACACAAGGAAGGCCGACATGATTGGTCAGGAATATTTGAGGAATGGCCAACTCGGTTTGGAACTTCCCTTGAACACATAACATGACTCAGAATGGACACTTGGCAACATAGGACTTTGAGTAACCAACCTTAATGAAATCCTCTAATGCCAGATGCATTAACGAAAGCTCCATTGGTGACGGGAAGGATAACCCATCGGTGGAGATCTGTTCAAAATACTGGTATAGTTTCCTAAAGAAAATGTAGACGGTGTGCTGACAACAGATACAAAATGATATGCCGTGTTCAAGGGAGACAAGGACTGACTATTGCCATTTTCTTCAAGTTTTATAATATGAAGTGATTCAAGTCTCTCCCTTTTTGGATTTTTTAGTTTTTTAATTTTTATGCTTTTTCATTTTTTAAAAAAGAATAAAGAATGTTATGATACATAGGAGGGAACGAGTGTTTCATGGGCGTATGCCTATTTTTCAAGGGCACGGGTTAGGCCAAGGCAAAGATCCATATTGCAAATAAGGGCTAAACTAGTTGTGCACACTTTTACAACTGTTCCCTCCCAGGGCAGGCTATCTGAAGCAGGATTATGTGTCGACGGACAGTGAAGTAATACCATGTGATTGAAGTTATCCAATTTGGGGAAATGACCAAGTAGGAATGGTTGAATGAGGTTTACATCAGCTTGATTCTTGTGAAAAATGCCAAAATCATAGAACATCATGAATCATGGTCTGTCTCAACTACCTGAGTCAAATAGTTCGAAATGTCAAAGTCTTCAAGTCCTGAAATCAAAACCATTTCACCACCCAACAGTTCAGTTAGAAACCTGTTCAAATTTGCATTTAATATCTAAAAAGATAATTAAAATTGAGGAATTATGCATCTTTCTATCATTCAAAAGGATACAGTATGTATGAATAAAAGATAAGTAAGAAATAGTCATGATTTACCATATGCGTTTGTAGTGTAGCTGATGTATGAGAGGAGGCATCCCCTTTCATCTTGAATTTCGAGAAGCTGTGAACCTTTAGTCTTTGATCTGCCAGTAGTGGGTTAGTTTTGATGTCGAACTAGGAAATTTTGAAATAGTTTCCCATGTTTTCGAGTTTTTCCAAAAAAATTTCATCATTTTTTTTGTATGAACATTTTTTGGGTGTTATCTGTAAGAAAAAGAATAAAAAATAGAAATAGTATTTACACTATTCTTTTTGGTGTGTGCAAAATTTACACACTTTTTGGGTTATGATGTAAGCTAGGTTATTTTGGTTTTACTTATGTCCTTAAATGATGTGTTCAATTAAACTGGCCATGAAATAATGTACATGCTTTCTTTTTGGTATGATGTTAATGACGTAGATGCCAATCAAGTACATAGTTGGCCAAAGAATCAACCAAACTATTCAGACTTCTAGGAAAGTGTATATATTCAATAAATTCAAATTGACTCTCTAAAAGACGTACTCGTATAAACTTTATAAACAGTGTAGGATGTTGAACCTGATACTGACCATTTAACTGGGATACAACTAATTATGAGTCCAGTTTGATGATTATTCGTCGGATGTCAAGGGTGATAGCCTTGACAAGAAGCTCAATGACTTCGCTATATTCTGCAACATTGTTGGTTGCAGATTCGAGAAAAATGCCTCTTGAACTAAGAACTTCGTTATTAGGTGTGAAAACGACCTATGCAGCGGAAGCAATGTTCCGAGAACTACGGCTGGCGCCGTCCACATATCCCAAATATGTGAAAGATTCTTGTGCCATCTACCAAAGTGACAATGCCAAGCAAGATAAGTGTGTGCCCGAAATAACTAATGTACAAAAGTTTATATAACAAAGAATACAACATAATACAACAAATGGTGCGAGGCATTAGTGCCTACGCGAAGTATTTCTTTTGATAGAGACCATTTCTAATCTCCGACATGGGTTCCCCATCAAAATTGACCAATTCATAAGCTCCCTTTTTTAACACAATTTTGACAACAAGTGGGCCAAACCATTTAGCTACAAATTTCCCTTCTCCTATTTTATCTTGATTTTTGTCATAAACTAAAACCAGATCATCTTTAGAGAAGACTCGGGGATGGATAGACTTATCGTATTGTGTTTTAAACCTCTTCTTGTGTGCTTCTACATTTAGAGAGGCTTCCCTTCTAGTTTCATCAAGAGAATGGAGATGGAGAAGCCTTTCCTCTTCTGCAGAAGTATTAGGTAGGAGTTCATTTGCTATCTTCAATGATGGGATCTCACATTCAATCGGCAACACAACTTCCTCTCCATAAACCAGTTGGAATGGGGTGAATCCGGTTGCAGTTTTAGGGGTCATTCGGTAAGCCCAAAGAGCAGTAAACAACATCAAGTGCTAGTTATTCTTGTTTTTATTAATCATCCTCTGTAACATAGTTTTCAAAACCTTGTTGATGGCTTCTACTTGTCCGTTAGCTTGAGGGTAATATGGCGAGGAAAAGTCCTACCGCAATCCTAATCGGTCTGTAAGTTCATCCATACAAGAATTCCTAAAATGACTTCCGTTGTTAGTAGTGATCTCTTTGGGTACACCAAACCTTGCTATTAAATGATTGAATAGAAAATATGTTGCAATTTTACCCGTGCAATTGAATGTAGGCATCACCTCATCCCACTTGGTGAAGTAGTCCACTGCTACGATGATGTAGTGGTGGCCATCGACTGAATGTGGGTTGACCGTCATATAATCAATGGCCCATTTTGAAAATGGACCCACGGTTACTACAGGGTGTAAAGGAGCAGGATGTGCGTTCATTTTTCTTGTGTCAATTTTGCAAGGATGACACTTTTTGACAGCATTCATGCAATCTTTGAAAATTGTAGGCCAAAAGTATCCTGCACGCAAGATTTTCTGGGCAGTTGCCAACCCAGAAAGATGACTGCCACATGCCCCAGCATGGAAATCATTCAACACTTGTTCAGCTTCCTCGTGTACTAAACAACGTCTTAATATCATGTCTATTCCTCGATGGTACAAAGTATCCCCGATGATGAGGTATCTTCGAGCTCGGTGTCGAATGTGATGTCGTTCAATACTAGAAAACTGAGGATCGATCCTTTGGGTTTGAAGATATATGATGAATGCTCCATACCAAAGATCATAAGTTGCAATGAGGAATACATCTGCCCAAGATTCAACATATACAATATCCTCCTTCTCCATGGGTAACTCAGACATTAATTCAGCAAATGCCAACAATTTCTTGGTTTTAGCGTTTTTGAATTTGAGGTCAAATTCTTGTAAAATTACTACCCATTTTGAGTATTTTCCACCAATGATATTGCGGAACAAAATGTGTCTCATGGGGTTCATTTCAACCACTATGGTTGTTTTCCTTGGAAGTATGTAATGTCTAAGTTGTTGGACAACATGGACTACTGCCAAGGCCAACTTATTGACCTGGGAATATCTCAATTCGGGACTTGCAAGGCCCTTACTAAGATGGTAAATAACATGTTCTTGAGATGATTCGTCTTCTTGTGCTAAGACCATTCCAATGGTGGAAGGAGATGCTGCCAAATATAGCAGAAAGTCTCTTTTGTAGTTCGGTGGTCTAAGTATCGGGGCAGAAACAAAAAATTTCTTTATTTCATCAAATGAACGTTCATCTTGGTCATCCCATATGAATATTGCATCTTGTTTTAAGAGACGCATGAAACCTTTAGCTTTTTCAACAAAATTCTCGACAAATCTCCTCAAGTAGTTAGCTTTCCCTTGAAGGCTTTGAAGTTGAGTGATTGTTCTCGGGGAAGGCAACTGAAGTATTGCCTCAACCTTGATGGGATCAACCATGATCCCCTTTTGGGACACTATGAACCCAAGTAACCTCCCAGAGTCCACACAAAACATGCATTTATGTGGATTTAACCTAATGTTGTACTTGCGGCAACGCTCAAAGATGGCTCGTAAATGGGCACTATGCTCAACTCTCCTTTTAGATTTAGCTGCTAAGTCATCAAGGTAAACCTCAACGATTTTCTTAATGTCATGAAATGCGTATAACATAGCTCTTTGAAAAGTAGCTCTGGCATTTTTAAGGCCGAATGGCATTTTCCGATAAGCGAAGGTCCCCCAAGGGCATATGAAAGCTCTCTTATGTTGGTCTTCCTTTTTGTACTTTACAATGCCTCCCATGCCTTTCTTATATAGCATTGGGAAATGAGCCTTAAGCTTTTCTTCTAAATGTGGGATTACTCATTTTCCTCATTTTAGATTTTAACCTGAAAACCCACTTTTCCATAGTTTTTAGGCTTTTTGCACAACTTAAAGCACAATTAATGCATTTTTCTTCACTTTTTGATTAGTGTAGCTTAAGTTTGGACCTTTAATGAGCGGTTCGATGACCGAACTTGGTCTCCTTAGGTTCTTATTGTCTTCACCTAATCCTTCCATTTATGGAAGAAGTGATTAGATCAGAGAGGACTTGTCTCTGAATGTACTTGTGTTCTGTCTTCATGTTGCGGGCGCATAGTAAAAATGTGCTTCTTCTGTCACATGACTAGGGGTGTTAATTTGATTGTTAACACCAATTGATTAATAATAAATCATGACATAACTATTGTAGATTTGAATAGCTCTATATGTGGCTTTCCGCATTGAGGCCATACTGTTTTAGTATTCATCGAGAATAAACTTTGTTGAATAAAATAAATTTTCACGTTTACAAATAACGATATATTTCAATTTTGTGGTATAAGTTTGGTTAATCCGCCAGTAAATATCCAGTGAATTGTTGCAACTGTTTCGATCCTTGTGAGCTGCACAATATTAAGACGTCGAAGATCTCCTATCAGGGACACTTTGGTTTTGGATAGCTCTCTGATCATCTCATCATCATCGGTGTCTTGAAAATAGCCCTTCAATTCCTCCATGACTATTGTTTTTAAGGATGAATACATGCCTTTATGCTCCTCTTCTCCGAAAGTGAATCGATTTCTATTACTTCCACCTTTTGCATTGGTTGTGGATCCAGCATTGGATGTCATAATAATGGAGGTATTTTTAAGAGATATTCCTCGACCTTAGAAATCAAAGTGATGGCCATAATTAAGCACTTGGAGTTTGAAAATATTAGGGTGAGCTTTCTCAATTTCATCAAGCAATATTATTGTAAATGGTTTCCATCTTACAACCTCAGTAAGTGTGCACTTTAATTCTAACAATTTCAAGGATGTGTGGCAGTTGTCATAGAAATGACACAACCGACGCCAACCTGATCGTAAATTTCTAGGTCTTGTACTAGTTTTCTCTGAATCATAGCCTCCATGGCTTCTTTATTAGGAGGAATTTTAAGATCCTTCACCCTCGATTTCCACACAAATGTGACCAAGGCTTCAATTTTGGAGCAATATAAATGTTTCTCATATGCAGTAAGTTGCTCAATAGGATTTCTTAACCCTGTGGATGCAATAGTTGCTATGTCATATGGATTAATAACAATAGGCCCACTATCATATTCATCATTATTTTAAATGGGAACGATACCTAGAAAGGACACAACTTTTGCATCACTATATACATTTGTGTTTGAAGAACCATGAGCAGTCTTTCTAGCATGTTTAAGCAAATATTGGCTGCTTCTTGTTGATGGTGCAGCTTCATGGAATTTCTTAACTACCAAAATTTCTTGCCAATATTCATTGGGGAACTTTGAGAGTATGCTTGTTAGAAATTGCTTCCTTTTGTTGCAAGCTTTTATATGGTCGTGGCTTCCAACTTCATTAATCAAATCAATATCTTTATCCGGAAAAACTAGTTAAGATCAATGTGCAAGTGCTTTTCATGCTCCTTGTTCTCTCCAAACATGGTATTACCATTTTTATTAGCATGATGCTCAGCAGGAGCAATTTGTGTTCTATTTGGTGTGCCAATAGCCATTGTAGATCCATAATCTGTAGCTTCATAATCCACAACTGGTGGACGTTAAACTAATGCAGACACATGCTATGTCACCTTGTTGTTGTCTTATTTTTCTTTAGTCTCTATCACAGGTTCCCTTATTTTATATTCCTTGTCTTCTATAACTACAACTTCTTTCATATACTTGTTAACAACCTGAGATTGACTCTTCTTGGTATCATTACGAATAATGTCATCTCTACCTCTTCCAATTATGTGGGAGACGCTAGCTTTAAATCTCCTCTCCTCATAACGATCATCATCTTCGTCATGATCAGAACGATGTTGATTCCTGTGTTGTTGTTGTGAACTGTTATCAGCTTCGTCATCCTTTTCATCGTTGTTGTCTACATCCTTGGTTATGCTTCTTTTGATTTTATCAAAAGCTTTGTCAATAGATTTTTCCACTTCATTGCGTAACTCTCTTTTCGTATTCTTGAATATTTCCTCCTTGTCTTTTTTTTATTGCTTAATATTTTTTATCAATTTCTCATATAATGGATCCATGGACATGATGATTCCACTTTATAAAAATATTCAAAAATTATTTAAGATTTTTTGAAAAATTAACTATTAAAAATAATAATAGCGATTATTATTATAATTATTTAAATGTTTTAATAATAATAATAGTTTTTTTAAGGGATTTAGATATAATATATGATTATTATTATATTATTTGTTTTTTAAGTGGAGGATATTAGGGCAAGAGTTTACGTGAATGGAGAAAATGAAATTTAGAGTAAAGGGAAGAGGAGCGTGGAAGTGCAACGGAGGAATAGGTGGGAGGAATTCAGAAGAGTTGTGTAGTGGGGAAGGTAGGGATGTGGGCGAAATGGCGAATGGATCATTGGAGAATTGGCCATTTGCAGGGAGAGAGGATGGAGTTTTGGTCTGCATGGAGATCGGTGGTGGTTGTAGTCTACATGATGTGTTGGGGTGGAGGATGGGCACAAGGATAGGGAGCTGGTTGCAATGCTGAGAGGGAGGGAATGGCATTGGACAATGCGATGTTGGAAAGGAAGTAGCACAGGTGGAAGTGGGTGAAACTACATATGGAATAAGGGGGCCGAGCAACATGAAATAGGAAGAATTGTGTATTGGACAAGTGTTAGGTGGTGCGATGGTGTGAGGGGTAGTGATGGGTGTAGTGCGATGAGGAAGATGAGGAATATGGAACATAGGGGGAGTGTGATGGGATTGTGTATGTGTTTATGATGCAAACTAATCCCCAAAAATTTCTTAAAATTGTACGGCCCCTCCTTCTATTTTTTGAAGTAGTCTTAGAGTTTAACTCATCCTAGAGAAGTTCACCCTCAACACTTAGATTTTTTCATAAGAGTCAACTGAAGAAAGCTATTTTTTGGCTAAGTATAACTCGGGTTTTTGCGCCGAAACGATCAGAACAACTCGGCGAGTTGAGCCGACACGGTCGGAGCAAAAGTGAGTTTTTAGATGGAGTCCCTATTTCGGAGCGACTTGACGAGTTGAGCCGACATGGTTGGAGCAACTCAGCGAGTGCCACCGAAACGGTCAGAGTGTTTTCAAGGTCACGTCCCAACCCTTTGATTTTTTTTTTTTGAATTTACACTTGATCGGAGGAAACAAGCCAGTCACGCCAACTGTTTCAGTGTGAAAACACCAATCACCAAAACACATCAGCGTGAAAAAACCAGTTAGGCTGATGAAACCATGACGAAAAAGAGGTCAGCATAAAATGTTAAACATCGCAACGTGTTTCAGGGAAACTCGACAAGTGACGCCGAAACGGTCTCCAGAAAAACTTGAGACCTACCGATGAAGCAATTGCGGCGAGCATCGATACGCGACCACAAAGCAATAAGAGAAGGTCGGTGAAACTCGCGAAGTGACACCGATGAAACTCATGAAAGGACTCCTAAACGGTCGCGGTAAAATCATGAGAGGCACCGATGCGCTCTGGCGAGAAGTTGCCAAATGAAGCCGACATTGGCGCAAGATTGAGAATGTCGCCGATGTGTTTCACTGCAACTGAGCCAGTCACGCCAAAACAGTCGACGACAAATTTTTTTTTGGACAACGACGCGGGGAAAAGAGATTTTCATGCCGAACGGGGCCATTCATTAATGACCCCACCAACTCCTCGTTCACATTTATTGCTAAGGTTTTCGCAAGTTATATATAGGGTAGAAATTCATTTGTTCAACATTTGCAAACGCCGTTCTAGCACTTTGTCTCCATTAATCACCGGACGCCAAGCATCCCAACGCCGTTTGAGCCTGTTTTCCTCACCATTCTATAAGTGACAGGTAGGCAACCTCATGCCTTCATGTTTCATTTTTAAATAACATTGTTTTTTTTTGGGGCTGTACAGTTGGACTTAGAGTCATGTATAGTGTCCTAGTTCTATAAGAAGGTGCCCCGGTCTCACCCACCTAGGGTTATTACTATCTGACACTTCGCCCTAGCTCACATTATTGTCGGGTCGCACCCTTCGATAACCCTCGTTTTTCTTTTTAGTTGACATAACCGCGTATGGGGGAGGGCATTATTTTGGCCACAGATAGTAGAGTTTTTCTGCAAATTGTCGGCTTAGCACAGTGGTTTCCCTGCCACCATGAAACCTACTTAGAAAAACCTAAGCGATATGCAACGCAAAATTTTTGTAACGCCCAAGATCGAAAGTTTTCTGGGCATATAGATTAGGATGGCCGTGCAAATTTCTCAGGATTCTCATAGCTTTTACCCTTGCAGAGGGTCGGCCTTAGATGTCGTCTCGTTACATCCCGCCGAGACCATCGCATTTTCCAAACCCACACAATGCCCCACGTAGTCACTCTTTCGATGGAAAACTCGTTTTCTATTTCTTACCCGTCGTCGTTTTAAGCTTGAATGTGTCACGTCCATAAAATAATGTGATTTTTATTAACGAAAGAATTCATTCAAGCAGTTTTAAACGCTGAAAACATTGTTTGAGTAACCCCAAAGTCATTTATACCAAATCATTAACTCCCCGTCATTTATCTGTAAAACATGGATGTTGTGGTTATTGATGAAAATATTTGAAAATAATATCTTTGAATGATTTTGCATATTAATTTCCACACACATGCATACTGTTGAAGCAAAGCAAACATTAGCTACATATACCTGACAGTATGAAAGTAATTGTTTTCTTAACTCTGCTTATTGTTAATAATATGAAGGAGAGAGGCTTTACATAATTCTTGTTGAATTTTTCTTACACATTGTTTCCAATATTTCATCAGGATTTGAAAATGCAAAGAAGGAGTTCCAAGAGGAAGTCCAAGATAACTGAATCAAAGTCGGACGTAGAAGTAGTAGCTGACACTACGATAGAAACCATGTTCGAGGATACTAAAGCGGTAACGGGAATCTCCCCAGAATACAAGTGGGGAGAACTGTATCAGATGATCCGAGATTAAAACATACCTGAGGCATCTCTCGAAGAGATGATTTTATACTAGAATATTAAGAAATCAGGCCTCAGCAAGGCAGCCACACGCCCATAAATTTTTCCTTGCTCCAAAGTCATCGGATGGATCATGCCACATGTGGATGTCGCTGCAAGAATCATCTTTGACACAAAAGGGGAAGGATTTTCCTCTTTCCATCCTGGTCACATAACAATAGCATACAAACTGCCACCGCCCAAGGTCCTGATGACCGAAGACCGGATTAGGGGTGTAAACATGGACCACTTCGAATATGCTAAAAAAATGGTAGTCTCAGGGAAACAACCGAGGCAGAAAGCAAGTGGGGAGTACGGTAGTCAAAGCTTGAGAAACCCATTCAGAATTATAGCTCTGATGCTAAGCATAATTTTCGGCAGAGCAAATGGAAGCATCTACAAGCTAAATTGGGTACCCCTAATTTATCAAATAGCCTTCCACGACACTGTGTTTAACTAGGAATAAATCATATCAGATAGTCTAGCATCAACAATAGGAGAAACACAGGGAGGATTAACCCATAAGAAAGCAGATTTCTACATGTCCTAATATCTCATGGACTGCATATTGGTTAGGCACCCATTTCCTAATTTGGGATGTATCTGGAATCAGGTTGAGTCTCCGATCTATGTCACCTATCATATTACATGGGCCCACAGATATGCGAGCCAATACAAATTCCTCCGTGAAGAGTTGATCATCCCTGTTTATTGGTTGATTTTCAATGAGGAACCAAACTGCCTATCTGAAAACGTAATGGAAATCATAATGGAGTATGGGCATTATTACTTTTCGCAAGAAGGAACCTATATCAGAATGTATGGAGGATCGAGAGCTCCATCCCTAATGCCCAAATATGCAACCGGCTTTGTAGTCCACATAGGCCGCGAGGCAAGTTTTCATTAATGGGATTGGCAGTTTTCTACATGATCATAAGAAGGCCTCCTTCCCACCATTTCCCTTTTGTATCGGGGCCTACAAATTTACCAAATTTAAAGGTGACAAAGCTTTCATACAAGATTTGGAAGCATTTCATTTTGGGGAGAAGAGTTTCGTAAGAAATGACAGCCATACGAATGTCATCGATCATTGTGTGTCAATCAGAATACATTATGAATATACGGATTACTTCGACAAGGATGAATATGTGTACATAAGAGCAAGAAACATGACGAAACTGAACAAACGTTTTGTTCTGAAAAGCAGCGCCACCACCAGTCCTGTTGCAACTACTACAATAGAAACAAAACGACAATGAAAGAAAAGGGAAGAAGTTGTAAGGCTACAAAGGCAGAAGTAGAACATAATCTAAAGGAGGAAGCATAGAGGATCCAGAGAGAAGAGGCTAAGAAGTTTCCAAAGGAGGCCAAGAGATTGCAAAAGGAAGAAGAAGATAAAAAACAAGCGGAAGAAGAAAGGAGAGAAAGAGAAGAAAGGGAAGCAGTTGAGCATCAAAGGAAGAGGGAAGAAGAAGATAAGTCCAAGGAAGCTGTGGAAATTCCAGGAATCCAAGATGAGTTCCCAAGTATACAAGACATGGATATAGATTCACCAGGGGTATCATGATTCACACTTATTGTAGGACATCTCCCATTCATAGAACTCGAGATCACACCTTTCACCCCATCAAAACAACATACAGTGGCCAAATTGGACACGATAATTTTTTACTCAAGTAGGAAAACCATCATGAGGAGGTCCAAGAAGAGATTAAAGATGCGTTCTAAGCCTGATATAGTCAATATCCAAGAGAATGCTATCATGGAGGGTATCCACAAGGACCCTAAATTCACAGCCTCCGTAAGCGTATAAACTGCACAAGCAAGTGCATATAATGTCGACAAGCTGTTGAACGACATTGAGCGAAATAAATAAAAAATGCTCAAATTAAAAGATAACTTGTTGAAGGCGTGAGGAGAGTGAATAGAACTGAAAGTAAACATGATGCCATAATATCCGAGAAGGACAAATTACTGAATGAATATCAGAATTTGGAATCGCAAAAGGAGGCATTGATTGTACAGTTAATGATTATGGAAGGTGAAAAGAGCGATTTCGAAGCTCGCATCAGTGACTTAGAAACAAGAGAGTCGGTAAGAAATCAATAGGACGAAGAGTTGAAAGTTCAGATGGAAGAACTGGTTAAAGAAAAGGAGTCTATGACAGAACAGGTGGAGCTAGCGAACAACAAGAAACAAGACATGACTCCTTTCAATGAGCAGGCTTGCAAAATTCAGGAGAAAATATGTCATTCGCAAGAATTGCTCACTGAAGAGATATACAAGATGAAAATAATGATAGCTAGGATAAACGAGATTGTTGTAGAATCGTTGAGGATCAGAAAAAAATTGGTCAACACTGCAAATAAGATCAAGAGGCAGATCACGTGGAGAGAAGGAAAATCAGAGTTCCCTGATCACTTGCGCCAAAAGACGATTGCATACTCTAATTTGGACATAGCTCTTCTTGAGTTTTGTAGAAAAGATGGTAGGAGGTTAAATAGTGAAGTCCCTAAATATATCGAGAGGTGTGTAGGGTTATACTAGAAGATTCATCAGATTCACGAAAAGTTTCAGCTCACTATGCCCTCGAATATGGATGAGCTGCCTACCAAAGATCAACATTTGATGGAGTTGCAAAATGCGTTGAGGGATGACCTGTATTACATTAGAAAAATGGGCATGTTGACAGAATAATATCTCCATCAATACATTGGGCAAGCATTCATAAATGCTTATTTTTTGGAGGAAAACTACAAAGCAGCTGTAGAAGGAGTAAAAGTGTGGAAACCAAGCTATTATTTCATGAGATAACTTTGAAAGTTTTAGAACCCACACAATGTAACATTATTTTTGAAGAGACTGACATGTGGGCCAATTACATATCTAGTCTAGAGAGGCCAGTTGGAAATTAATATTTTGTAATTTATTGTAATATTCTTTATGCAAACACTAGAGGACAAATTTTGGAAGTCCAAGAGTTAGGTCAGGTGAAACGAACAACCATATGAGGAAAAATATTTTGTAATATAAATATAGGGTGAAGAATACTAGAATAGGGACTTTTTGCTGGTGAATTAGATGCTGGAGGAATTTTGTAAAAGAACTATTTCTTTGCTAATGAGAAAAGACTTGTTTGTTGGAGAAAATATTGCACTGGTGTTTGCTTGGAACGTGTGATTGCTGGAGCAGAATTATTTCTATTTCTGCTTATATCATGCTGTGAGATCTTTCTAATTCCGTTGAACTATTTCAATGATGATGAATGGTTTCTTCATTTCATGCAAATATTTATGTGTAACAGAGTAATAAATCTCTTTAATTAATATCAGATCTATCTTTGATAATTTCTGCTGTAAATGTGAATGTTTCTTTTAATGGCTATCTATTAAATTTACTTGAACATTTAAGCTTATTACTCTCACTTTAAATTTTCTCCCTGCAGGGATATGATAGTTAGTTTAGGTTAGAAATAAATGAATTGATTAGGTAGGAGTGATAAAACGGGCGGTAAGAACCTATGCATCACTTGTTGAGGCTTCTTCCTGTCATTTCTAGGTTAAATGCATTAAATAGGGCCCTTGCATTTCATTTCTTAACATTAAAATTACCTAAACGGTGAATCGAGCCGCAACCGGTAAAGAATTTAAACAAAGATATTCACGATAGCCGGATCGTAAACCGGATGGATTCCCTACACCAAACGGTGAACGATCTAATTGGGATTATTTACCAGGGAGAATCCCTACTATCGATGCTAAGATTTTATGGGCATCAACAGTTTTTTGGCGCTAGAAGGAGGGCCGCTAGTGCATGGCTGGCAGAGGAAATCCATTTTCCGGTGGGATTTTTTTTGGGTCCCCATTAAACACAACCATATCGGAAGAAGTGATTCCTGAAACTGAAAAGTTAGATTCTGAAACTGAAAATATAGAACGTTTATATGCTGTCCCATTCGAGGAAACAAACCACTTCCGAAGACATACAAGGTCTTATGTGAGAAATCTTGGAGGATTGTCTGTAATTCGTGCCTTACCTAGAAGGCGAGTTCCTAAGATAGAGATATCATACACCAGAGACTCTATGCTTGTAGAGAATTTGGAGGAGTTGTTTGATTTATTGTTATAAGAAATCCCAGATCCACTTAATCAATTACCCGAGTCCCCATAGGCTCACGCAGTACCTCACACACCACCTCATACCCCACATTACTCACCACCGCATTCTCCATCGCGAATTATGGCTGGCAATGTTAACCAACCACCTGCATGGAGAGCCAGAGGCCCACTCAACCTAGCTGCACCTTTACATGATTTAACTAAGAACCCAGAAAGAGTGTTACCGAAATTTGATCCAGGAAAGGATATTTCTGCGAAAGACCACCTTAAAAGTTTTTATTTGGCTCTCAATATTTTAAATGTTGAACATGAAGATGTAGTCTGCAGAATTTTCCCTTACACTTTTGAGCTTAGAGCATCCTCATGGTATTTCAGTTTGCAAGCAAATTCGATAATAGACTGGGACTATTTTGAAAAGGTTTTTATGAGCAAATTTGGCAACCAAAAGACTGTCGCCACTCTTATGAAAGAACTGTTGTCTATGAGAATGGAAAAGAAAGAAAAGGTACACGAGTTCAATTAGAGATTCACTACCTTATCAAATAGTTTCAGTGCTGCAACAAAACTTGTTGAAGATGCCTTGGTAGAATATTATACTACAACACTTTATCCACAAATAGCCATGTTTGTCAAGAGATCAGTCAAGGCCACTTTGATAGAAAACTACGAAGAATCCAAGAAGGTAGAGGCTGAGTTGGAAAACATCATGAAACACACAATGGAATTGGAAGTAAAACCAACGGTTAGTGAGAAGCCTCTGATATTATCCAGACCCAAAGAATATCCCTCGAATGAATTAGAAAATGTGGTAAAGATGGTACAGAAGTTATCCAACAAGATAGTAGATTTGGAGAAGGAAAAGGGGGCTAGTTTGTCGAGAAAACCATTCAAACCTTTCTATAAGAAAAGGGAGGAAAATGCGCAAACCCAACCACCATTGAACAACTCTAATGTTTTGAATTTGAATGAGGTTGGCATGGATAGTTTAAGCACTTTCCATCAAGAACATCACTCTGAAAAGAGTTTTCCATAATGGAATAACTCAATGAATTTGGTGATGAACCAATTATTAGATGCGCAGTTGATAGACCAGGAAGACCAAGAAGAAGATCAAGCCAACGAACAAGAAGATTAGAATGAGGAAACCATAATGGTATTATGGGATTGGGCACCTACTTTGGGACTAAATGAGGAAGAAAAGGTGGAGGAAATTCAAGTATCATCTGGAAATCATGCTACTAGGAGCAAAGGACCAGTTGAGGACCAAAGCATAATATTGCCCAAGGAAAAGGAAGCAAGGGAAAATGTAAAAAAGAACAATGGTGTAAATCAGTCACAGCCTAAAAATCAATTTTGGAGTTCCAAAATAAACAAATCCGTCGACGAATAAGCAAGTAAATCCTATCGGTAACAAAGACAATCGTGGTGAAAAGGGGGTTGTGGATCATAGTATGGGATATGACAATGTGGAAGACATTAAGAAAACCAAAGAAAACATATCCTCGTTTGAATTGTGTAATCTCCCTCAATAGAGAAAGAAATTATTAGAGGCTTTTGACCCACAACCCAACAATGCAACAGGGGTAGTTGAGTTTGATACGGAGATTAACAAAGCGAGCATTGGTGGAAAATTGTTACCGAACAATCCACTCGACTGGAGGCAAGAAAGATCTCCCTAGCTCAATGCGAGTCTAGAACAAATAGAATAGACTACAAACACGTTTCCTAGATCTACTTAAGGATCAAGTACTAGATGTATTACCTCTTTGATTTCGCTATCCTTTCTCCCGAATGTTGCTCCACGTCCCAAGGTCGTCAGATCCAAGCTACAAGACCTGTTAAGACACAGAAAAGAGAAATGAGTAAAGAGCATCTATACAATAAGAGATCTATGTAAACAGTTAAGCAGGTAAACAACACAACATCATTACACATTAAGAATGATATTGGTGGAAAGAATTTGTATTACTGCAAATAGAGGAGTACATGATAGAGATATAGAACTACAACCAATGACTTAACGTAGCAGCCCTTCTCCCCACAAGCCAATTGTCAAGCCCTTCCAAGGAAGCATGAATTCTCCAAGAGGTGAGTGAAGGTGTCCTAAGAGAGATTTCACCAACATGTAGATACCATAGTCTTCCTCCCTTTGGTATGGAAGTGAACCTCATATATATAGGACTAAGTGGATGAGGTTATGGATAGGATAGGATGAGAGATGGTAGGAGAGAGATAGGGGATCTTCCTAATAGGCTAGGGGTCGAGTACCAGCTCTCCAAGAGATCAGGGATAAGCCCCCAAATGGGAAAGCTTCGATAAAGATCTCGAAATGGCTATTTTTGCCCATTAACAGACCTCGTCGCACTCTACTATAGAGGAACTTGTGATGTCGCATGTTTCTAGTGTGCAACCTGTGACGACCTCTCAAAAGGGTGTACAAACTGAGTACAAATCCTCCAAATGAGCACTTGGTCCAAGTGACTTCAGGGATGCATACACTAAATCATAATGATGGGTATATTTTAGGTGTAACAGAATGCCCCCCAAAGCATGAAGTTGTTAAGGATGTACAAGTGAAGTGCTTTGATAGAAATAATGGCAAAAGACTTGTCGGATGAAGGACGCTGCTACAGTACAACTGAATCTGAACTAACAATCTCATATGTAGTACAACATGGCTACCGACCAATACATTGCAGATCCATGGGAGTAATGACCGACTAAAAACAATCATGGCTACTGGACACAAGCGTAGATCCATGATGAGATGATAACACAGCCACAACCAATACAAAAGTGGATCCGTGTAATATGACTCAATACAAGCTCCACCGCAACTTGGGTAAAAACATGACTCCCCAGGGTCTTCAAGCTGAACCCGCAATGATAAGAATCTATCCATGTGATTACAAATGTCTTGACGTCGAACATGGTAGAAACCACTTGATTACCGGTCATTGATGTAAACCGTTAACAAGTGTGAGGGAGATCACCATTAATATCAATGATTCCCAAGGTATCAGAGTACATATCATCGAGCGTGAATAAATGAGTTGACATCGAATGCAAGATGAAATCTTTCAATCAAGAGTCAATGATGTAAACTCATGATGAAAGCGAGGTAACCTACCATTGAGGCATGCAGGACCAAGGTACTTGACTGGTTTCTAGATTCAATACTTGGATGATGAGTTGAAGTCGACAAGGATGAATCCATTGAAGGAGGGCCATAATGAATCCCCCATCAATCGACACGAAACACGACAAAAGATGTGTAGAGTGGATCGGATGGTACAATTACGTGTGAGACTGACTCAAAGTAACAACGGCATGACGATGTGTGTACTGACTAAAAATGATAAGTGATGAATGTGTTCTTGAACATGGGCATGGCATGACTTGGCAGTATTGACATGAGAATGATGCAAACTTCTAATGCAACTGATGGTGGAATCTTTCTCCAAATGAATCAGAGGAGTAACAGGACTCAGCAAGTAAGCGGGGACTCACAGACAAACAGATGACCCAAGTATCAATATGTAAATGCAAATGAGTGCCATGTTCAAGAACGACTATATACTGCCACTAAGTTATGTAATACAAACACTTTCATTTTTCCTCATCATGAATGATGAGTGCCTCATGTGTTTTTTAATGAGCTTGATGAGGGTAACCAGATGCTTGGTATAGCTCATCTCATAGATGAGTCCAATCCCAAATATTTTCTGAACCTGGGATAGGAGGGGTTCATCCCATGATAGGCCCTTCAATGTGAAAATTTAACGAGTCCATAGAAGGCAAACTCAGTCGTCATTTCATATTTAGAGAGTCTGAAAAGAACTAAAGAAGACTCCAACGGTCCTTTTTCGTAAAGTTAGCCTCATCGCCCGAAAAAGGGTAAAACAACGCGGGAGAGGACCCTTCCAGTCATGATTGGCTGGAGTATTCCTTTTTCATAATTAGTGCCTCCTAGTCTGAAAAAGGGGTAAACTATCACTAGGAAGACGACCATTCAAATACTTTAACAAGTGTGAATGCGACAAGTTCGCTTGGCAATCTTTTCAATTTTAGGGAGTTTGAAAAGAGCTTAACTATGGACTCCGGGGGGTGTCCTTTTCCGTAGGAGTTTAACGAGCCCGAAAAAGTGATAAATCATAACTCGGTACTTGTTCTCATGATTTGGTGAGTACGAGAACAAACGAAGAGTAAACTCATCCTCACGCAATAATTACGACTTAACCAAAAACAATAATGACAAAACATTCAAAGGAGTGTTCATACCTGTGATTACCGTTGGTAATGCGAGAAACGCTACAAAAGACCACTTCACGACTCCTGTACACTAGAGAAAGTGTCAAATAGCCCCAAATATAATGACAAACGGTCAAAACTATAGTAAATGGCCCAAAAAGCATCAAAATATTTGAAAAGGAATATTACATTCCATTCTATAAATAGAAATATGGGCTAAAAATAGAAACATTGTTCAAATTGCCAATTTGGGTGGAGAAGTACCAATTTGGAGCCAAAACTTCCTTTGCCGATTTTAGGAGCTACGATCCGCCATTTCACCAACCGTCCGGACCAGGTAGGCCTAAATCTTAGCCAGCAACTTTGTAGTGGTTTAATTTTTCCATTTTTGTTCATTTTTTGATGGTTTGGGGAGGGGCCATTGCGCCCTCGGCTCATCGCAAGTGGGATTTTCGGGACTTGCGACGAGCCTAAGTCGTCGCAAGCCTTGAGAACGGGACCTGCGATGATGTCGCCCTGTACATGAAGGTGAGGTGCGACGACGGAAACCCATAAGTCAAACATCAAAAATCTTTCAAAAAATGAGCTTGTGCTAGTTGGGAAAGGACCTAATCATGTTTTAAATGCCCCTTTTGGCAGGTTCCCAGTAAGCAGAGATGGTACTAGAGTGGCGAGAGAGAGAACACGAGATAGAGGATGAGCAAGCCGCAAACGATCCACAATGTGTGGCTGCTTTGCGAAACTGTGGGTTGCTCAAGTTCTTCTAGGTACAGGGAATGAGAGCCCAGATCCCGTTCTTGACACACATGCTACAGAGTTGGGATGCAACCCAACAGTACTTCGTCATAGGTGAGCATATCCTCAATATTGACATTGAGAACATATACTTTCTGACTGGTTTGTCCCGAAGAGGGGATGTTGTACATCTCACTGGGACTCGGGCCAGTGATCATACAGTTGAGGACATGGTGTCACAGCATTGTGTTGCTACTTCTCGTCCTTCCAGCGGGAAGATACTCATCAGAGATGTGGTGAGTCGTCCACTGAGCACTGTACTACTTACTATTACCAAGGTGGCAGGTAGCCAAGCTCCACATATGGCTACTCGGACCCAGATGTTATATGCGGAGGACTGTATGTCCCCCATGGCCTTCAACTAGTGCGAGGGTCTCCTTGCAAACATCCGAGATCAGCTGACCAAGTGTCGGCGAGGGGAGCTCAAGTAGTTTGGATATGGATCGATCATGGTGTCATTCCTCTTGGAGCGGGTTCCTCTCTTGTGCCCGCAGGTGGTACTGGATGACAGGGATCTGAGAGATCCACACATGCTCAGGTGGGCAGAGTTGATGACCCGTCATGGTGGGGGTCCTATCATCACTTTTGGCCCCGAGTTCTTCAACTGGCTAGAGGGCCAGATGCTCATGGTCGAGGACTTTCCATACGGGGGCAAGGACTTCTGGGAGGATCCAGACTTAGTGCTGCCAGAGGGTGCAGCATGGGGTGATATCGGTAAGAAAAAAACCTTTGTACTTTTTAGTTTTGTGAATTATGCTATTTTTTTGATGTAGTGTTGACAAGTACTTTATATGTGTGTGCAGATGTGGGTCCCATGCGACCAATAGGTATCTCTCTTCTGGTGAGGAGAGACAGAGGTGGAGAGGCAGTGGTTCTTGCTAGTGCTCATCCCGCCGTCGAGGAGATGGAGGAGGTGTACCGAAACCTATCCAGGCTGACTGTGGAGGTACCAGAGCCAGCCATCGATGACCTCACGAGGCCCATGTAGAGGTATGGGGTTGGAGCATCCGTGCGCTTCAACACTCTGCTTCGCAAGGTGGCTCGTACTGGAGACTGCTTTTTCACCCAGCGTCAGAGAGCTGTTAGAGGCAGGGGTGGTGTACGGGTCAAGCGTCTAGCCTGATTGCACTTTTAGACTTGTAATGAGAGCTTAGAGGCCTCAGATATTTGTACTTACTGAAAGCTATGATGCTTCACATTTTTGCAGAGACTCACTGAAAGCTAGCGTGCTTTAGATTTTGTACAAGCACTACTTTTGAGTGATTTATATATATATACATTATCGACGGTTTATACATTATGTGTTCTTTAAATGATTAGTGATGTGATCTTGTTTATATGTTTGCTTCTGTACATTATATTTACATGTTGTGAATGCTTTTACATATTATGATTGCTATGTGTGTGCAATGTACCAATCCAGGATGAAATTGGCCATCGAGTCAGCAACTGTGTTTAACTCTCGTGGAATGTGCAGGTATTGAACAGATTCAAATGACCTTTCTAGGAGACATACTCATCTGAAGAGATGGAGTAAGATGGGATCACAGATGGCGTATATCAGGTTCAGATGGGAAACCACTAATTAAGAATCCATGTGGATGACAATGTGGTTCATACCCAAGGAAATGGCATCAGTTAGGGTTCCGATTACTACCTGATATTCTGCGGCATTGTTGGTCGCAAACCCTAGGCAACTTCCTCCTGAGCTAATGAGCTCACCTGTTGGGGAATATAGTACCCAGGCTGCCGAAGTAAGGTGAAGGGTATGCCAGTTGGCGCCGTCCGTGAATCCATAGCACATTGCCATCTGCACACGCAGACAGAACATGGTATGAGAAGCGAAAACAAGATCAAAAGACACTCGAAAAGAGAAATGCATCACACCTCACAAAAACACGCCATGTACAATATATATAAGCAAAATTATGCATGAGAGATCAAGCGTAGTATCTCTTCAAGTAAAGCCCATTGCAGGGTTCACCTAAAGAGATTCCATCATAATATTCAACCTCGTAGGCACCTTTTTCCAACACACATTTTATAACTTAGGGTCCATGCCACATGGACTCGAACTTCCCAGCTCCTAGCTTATCGTGCTTCTGGTCATAAGTGAGGACTAGATCACCCTCGTTAAAGATACGAGGTTCAACCGACTTATTGTATTGGGCCTTGATGCGTTTCTTATGCACTTCATTAGTGAGAGTGGCATCATGGCGAGACTCATCAAGTTGGGCTAAGTGTAAGAGACGTTCTTCCTCAGCAGTGGTGTTAGGAAGAAGTTCGACCGCGAGCTGTAAAGACAGGATTTCGCACTCTATCGGCAGAACAACCTCCAATCTATATACCAATTGAAAGGGAGTGAAGCCTGTGGCGGTTTTAACGGTAGTTCGGTAGGCCCATAATGCTGAAAAGAGCATATTATGCCAGTTGGACTTTTGTGTCCCTACCATCCTCTGGATCATAGTTTTCAAGACCTTGTTAATTGCCTCGACCTGTCCATTGGATTGCGAGTAGTAGGGTGTCGAGTTTTCATGGCAAAAACCCAACCTGTCGCTCAATTCATCAACCATATGGTTCTGAAAGTGAGAACTATGATCGGTAACTATGGCCTGCGGAACTCCAAACCGTGCTATCACATGATTAAACATGAAGAGTGCGGCGGTTTTGCCATCATTTTGGTATGTAGGCATAGCCTCGACCCACTTTGTGAAGCAATCCACAGCTACGATGATGTAACTATGCTCCCCGGCTTAGGTATGCTTACAGTGCATAAAATCGATGCCCCATTTTACAAATGGGCCAATGGCAATAACTGGATGTAGTGGGGCAGGATGAGTGCGCTTCTTCGTGTGGAAGTGTTGGCAAGGAGGACATTTCTTAATGGCCTCAATACAATCTTTGAAGATAGTAGGCCAATAATATCCTGCGCGCAAAATCTTCTGGGCTGTAGCCATCCCAGAGAGATGACCGCCACATGCCCCAGTGTGACAGTCATTCAGAACACGTTCAGCCTCATCATGAGTGAGACAATGTCGAAGGATTGAATCGACGCCACGATGATACAAAGTATCATTGATGATTAAGTAATACTTTGCATGGTGATGAACCTTACGACGATCGTCGTGGGAAATTTGAGGATTGAAGCATTGGGTTTGAAGATACAACAGAATATCTCCATACCAGGGGTCATTCATACTAATGAGAAACAATGATTCATCCGAAAATGAATCGTTGTGCTCAACTTCTGCATCAGGACGGGGTAAATCGCAAATGAGCTCAGCAAACACCAAAGACTTCTTAGACTTAGCTTTCTCGAAAAGAAGATCGAATTCTTGCAGTATCACAATCCACCGTGAATACTTGCCCCCAAGCACCTGACGTGTCAGTACGTGGTACATGGGGTTCGAGTCGGCAATGATAGTGGTAGTGCAGAGCAAGATGTAATGACGGAACTTTTGGACGGCAATGACTGGTGCGAAAGCAAGTTTTTCGACATGTGAAAATCTAGTTTCGGCGTCATCTAGACCCTTACTTGAATAGTATATCACATGTTCCTGAGCGTTTTGATCCTCCTGTACCAAAACCATGCCGATAGTGGTAGCAGAAGCGACGAGATATAAGATGTAATCTCGATAATAATTAGGCGGTTAGAGCATAGGGGCATGCATGATGGCATGTTTGATACTGTTAAAAGACTTTTGAGCATGGTCATCCCATATGAACGGGACGTCCTTCTTAAGCAGTCTCATATAGCCTTGAGTTTTCTCCGTGAAATTGCACACAAAACGTCTTAGATAAGTCGCCTTCCCTTGGAGACTTTGAAGTTCCGTAACATCAGTCGGGGGTGGTAGATTGATGATGGCCTCCACCTTTAAGGGATCAATGCGGATCCCATCCTTCGAAACGATAAATCCAAAGAGGCGTCCAGACTCAATGCAAAAGATACACTTGTGAGGATTCAGACGAATATTGTACCATCTGCATCTGAGGAAAATGGCCGTCAGATGATCGATGTGGAACTCATGCTGCTTTGAATGAGCAGGGAGATCGTCCAAGTGGGGTTCCACAAAGTCCTTAATATCATGGAAGGCATACGACATAACCCGCTGAAACGTTGCGCCAGCATTTTTAAGGCCAAATGGGAGCTTGTGATAAGCGAATGTACCCCATGGGCAGATGAAAGCCATCTTATGTTGGTCGGCTGGGTTGATCTCAATTTGGTTGTAACCAGAAAAGCCATCCATAAATGAGAAGATGACGCTTCTGGCACAGTTGTCGATGAAAGGGGTCGGGTAATTGTCTTTTGGAGAAGCCCGATGGAGGTCCCTATAATCAACACAGACGCGAATGGTGCCCTGTTTTTTGTTCATAGGAACGGTGTTTGAGACCCAATCCATCAATGGGACAGGATAAATAAATACAACCTTTAAGAGCTTTTCAATTTTTGCCTTTATTGCTGCAGTCTTCCGGGGGTGTACCGGTCGCAATTTTTGGCGCATAGGCTTGATGTCGGGATAGGTTTTTATTTTGTGAGAAACAATCGCAGGGTCTATCCAAGGCATCTCCTCATAGGACCAAGCAAAAACATCTCGAAATTGCTTGAACAAGGCCGTACTAATAGCGATTTATTCAGGGGAACACTTCTGGCCTATGCGAATGTGTTCCACTATACCTGATTTCACGGAGATGTCTACCTCAGTAGTTGGCTCAATGTTAGCCAAGTTGCACTCTGTGTCCGTAATACATGTGAGGATGGGAAAATGAGGGGATAGGTAGATATCCGGTGAAAAGAGGGTATGAATGTTGTCCTCTACGTACTCCCATGGAGGAAGAAAAGATGACCTTTGATGAAGATCATCCCACGGACCGTCATCTACATTCATTACTTCCATGATGGACTCGTTTGAATGAAAAGTCTGAAGTAAGAGATCGGGTAGAGAGGATGTCCATCGTAGAGAACAGGAAAGAGGGTCCATGGATGGATGGTCCTCCGGCGCTGTTTGGATAGCCTCATAAATACGTTCAGCGGGTGAAAGAGGCATCGCGTCTCCAAACAGGTGTGTTGTGGCTTCATCTGGTACAAGCCAAGCATCGTTTAAGTGAGATAAAATCTCAGTGGAGATCATGTTTACCATGGAAACATTATTAGGGGGGTCCGCGGCTGGAAAAACGCCCATGAGAGATGAATCTTTCAATAGGCCAACCCCTACACTCTCATACTATTTTGACGTCTATCCAATGGAAGGAACATGGTCACCAGGATGAGTAGTGGCGTCTGGTGTACAAAAATCTAACTGGTTGATAGTAACAATTCATCCTTGGTGGGGGAATTGTATTGTGTAGAAGACTGAAGAGGCTACCACCTGCATGGTATAAAACCAATTGCGACCAAGCAAAAGATTATAATCTAACGGGGCCGAGACCACTTCCACGTTAATGGTTACGGTCTTTCCACCCAACTCAATTGCAAGAGCTTGTAAGAGCCCATGAGGTTGAAATCCATGCCCGTCGAATGCTTTCAGCGTGGTAGGAGAACAATTCAATTCAGGGGAGCCAATGGCTCTCCAACAAGCGATGGACATGACAGAAGTGGAGGCTCCTTCGTCCAAAAGAGTGCGATGGACAATATTCCTAGCCAGGTTCGCAGTAACTTGGAATGCGAGCTGGTGTGAGAGCCTCGGCTTGAGGTTGTCAAGACGAAACATGATGGTGTTCGAGGAATCTGGGTCAACTGCCCCAATAGCTGCAAGGAGAGTTCTACGTTGATTGGGACAATTTTGCAAAACTTCCAGGGTGGACATGGCGCAAGGATCTTGGGCCAGTTCTTCTACGATATTGTAATCTTGTGCCACGCGAGCATTAGGATTGAAAATGGATTTTTGAATCGTACTCTTGGGCAGACGCAATATCGAATCTAAAGAGGGTCTCTCTATGGTGAGAGAGGTTGATGGTATAGTGACATCAGGTAAAGAGTCGGAAGCTTTTTTAGTATTACTTCCAGCGGGTTCCTTCGAAGGGACCTATTCGTAAGATCGCGAGTGAGTAGTTAAATTGATCACCTCGTTACACAACATGAGAACATACATGGTATTGGATGGTTCCCCCTAGGCTGGGGGGGTTTGAGCAATCATCTGTTTATTTTGAGCAGGAAACAGATCGTTGAGGACTGCGGGAGTTGGTTTACCCCTAAGAAACTTTTGCACTTCGTCTCTATGGGGGCACTCTTTGGAGAAATGATCTTCTCCACATAGTAAGCAAGGATACTTCAGTTTCCTTTTCTGCTTAGTATCTTCGGGAGTGCTCTTCGTTTCCTGCTGGGTAGAAGACTTATTGGGTTTCCCCTTGTTCTTCTTTTTTCCATTAAACTTCTGAGATGAAGCTGATTGAACAGAATTCACCTCTTCAGTTACAGCAGGAGGAGTGGACTTGGCGGTGCTGTGGCCAACTGGAGTTGGGTTGGATGATCCAACAGTGCTAGTAGCAGGCTGGGTGGTAAGGGAACCTATGATCCCGTCAGCTTGGGGTCCCTTATGTGGTTTCGTGGGATCATTAACGTCCCGGGGTGCGTCGGGAAAAATATTGAACAGAGTGCCAAACTGGGTATAGACCAGGTCTAATAGATGAGCACTCATGATGGCTTGTTCTTGGTGATAGTACCTTGCATGGAAACATCTTTTGCGATGACAGGAAGGAGTGACTTTGTAAACCAGTCTGCTAGGAGCTGATCTGGAATGGGAGCTTTAATGAGACGTCGTCTCCTTCGCCACTCGTGGATATGATCTGAAATGTGAGTGGCGGTATTCTGATGGAGCGAGGTTAAAAGCTCAGTACCAGTCTCATACCATATAGGCAGCTGGAAATGCGTCAAAAATTTCATAGCAAGAGAGCCAAAGTCAGGAAAAGAGTGTGGTGGCAACTTAATGTACCACTTGGCAGCCGAACCGGTGAGAGTCCTCTGGAACAATCTAAGACGAATTGAATCATCCATTAAGGAATTAGATGAACACCATAAATGGTATGTCATCACGTGGTTCTTGGGGTCTTCACCCGGCTTGCCATCAAACTTGGGGATATCAGACGGAAGTTTCACCGGAATCAGTGGCCAGTTAGATCCATGGTAAATAGGATCGTTGGTTAAGCGAGAGAGGTCAGGTAGGTCCAAAGTAGCCAAAAAGGGAAGCTATGGATTAGGCTCCCGTATTGATAATACGGATATGGTGTGTAAGGACTAAACTGACCATAAGGTGTACCAGGATAAAATTGACCGTAGGGGGGTGTGCCGCCCGGACCATAAGGAGGTCCTCCACCATAAGGTGGTCCATTCCAATAGGGTGGGGTTCCATAACCATAATAAGGTGGCCCACCACCGCCTCTGCCTAGAGGGGGTGGTGGATCACTTCCGCTGCCAGATGGGTGGGGGCCCCCATCGCCTCTGCTACTGGAAGGATGAGGGTTTCCGCCACCAGGCTAATTAGGTCCTCCACCGCCTCCACCCGAAGGGGGAGGTGGACCACCGCTGCCACCCGAAGGGAAATGTCCTCCTCCACCATGATAAGGTGGTCCGCCGCCTCCTCTGCCTAGAGGAGGTGGTGGACCATTCCCGCCACCACCTGAGGGGTGATGGGTGTTGTAGGTAAAATGAGGTGGGCCTCCACCAACGTTAGGTGGAGGCCCGCCGCCTCTAACAGGAGTTGGGGGAGGACCGATCGGGGGGGGTGGTACTTGAGGGATAGTCGGTTGGGGTCCGTGTTGCAACACAGGTTGTTGCCCCCATAGAGTGTAAGGATTTCCTGGATAAGGTATCCCGTATGGTGCGTTTCCGGGATTAGGTTGGACCAGTGCAGGGTTAATGGAACCTGGATATGCTTGAATCCATGAGGGTTGGGTTACATTTGACAGCCCTCCAACATGAGATAATCCCATGGTGGACGTTCTAGCGGGTTGGGTAGGTCTAACGGAAGGCCCGTTGGGGACTCCACCAACGTTCTGATTAGGAAACGAGGGTTTCCCCCCAGCCACAATAGGCTGACCACTATTCAAAGGCTGAACCAACGTGGGTTGTTGACTAGATACCATGGTAATAACATTACCAATAAGATGATCCGTAGGAATGGAGTACCTTCCCCTCGAATTTTGAGGTGGGGGAGGAACTGGTAATGTAATCGTGGTAGTGACTGGTGTATTGGACCATTGTCCTTCCACCGGTTGGTTCACTTGAGGTGCAGGACTGGACTCTTGCGAGGGTTGACCAGTCTCATTAATGGTCACAGGGTGGGGTGCTTCTGGTGATCTTAAAGATATCGAATGAACTGGGAAGGGTTGGTGAGGAGGTAAAGATGGGTCTTGAACCCTCCTTTGGAGACTTAACTACCGAAATTCTTCAACCATGGAATGAAAGTGAGACAATTGGCCATGAAAGTAAGCTAAAGTGTCTTTCGGGGTAGTCTCACTGGGTGGGGATGAGATGGAAAAATGAGCCACTGGATGGTTTGTAGAAGATGTCCAGTAAGCTGCTGAAGGACCAACAACTGCAGTAGGGTCGTCCTAGGGTTGGTTTATCCATTCCAACGATCCAGGTTCTCCTGGGATGACAGGAGGAAGGTTTTGTGAAGTGGGGGTTTGTGCCCCTTCATCCTGCGTGGGATGAGAGGCAGGTGAATCTGGTGGAAACAAATGTCTGCCAATATTCAAGGTGGGGTTCCCTACTTTAGTAACTACGACCACGTTACGTTGATCCATTCTTGTCCTCGAAATAACCTCCGGATTAAGGGGAAATTTGGGTGGAAAGTTCAAGATCCTACGGGACCTTCTCCAGGGAAAATCCGCCAGAGTATCAGGAAAATCAGCCAAAAAAGGCCGAAACAACGTTTCTCCTAAAGGTATTCTAAAAGAAAAGCAGTCCAAGACACCTACTCAAACTAAGGAAACAAGCAAACTTATGTGACAGAGTGGATTCAAGTCTGGAACCTCACGGGATTATCAAGGCATCGCAAACCACAATATACTGCAGGGTCCAACAATATGACGTGACAAGGAGGATTGGGACCGTACCCTTGCATGCATACCCGACTACCTGGACAGGAAGTGCGTGCTAATCTTCCCGAGTGTTGTTCTCGGTGTATTGCTTTGCCAAGACGGCCAAATGGTTAACTTGGTTGGTTTCAGGAATCCTAATGGTGTCTCCCAATATACGCAAGGTATGTGGGAGCTCAAATCCGTAGTGGTGTTGTCTAATGCATAGCCGTGGGCATGAGACCTTCCGATATATATGTCGAGTATGTGATACACCCTTCGATATACGCCAAGTACGAATTATGGTACTTGGTGGGTACATGAAAGAGCTTGATATACTGATGTACATGGAAGACTAAAATACCCCCGGACTACAGTGCTGGCAAGTAACGACAGCTGCCACGCTTAACAATGCCGAAACACGTCTCTAACTTACACACAAGTTACTAAAAATTTTACCTAGTTCTACCGTTAATTTTATTTTGGACGGTTAGGTGAATGCATGAGGTGAGTACATAATCGAAAACAGAATGCAAGCCCTAGCTACATGCATGAAACATTCTTTTCTTTCGATGAATTCTACCTATGGTAAGGAGAAATATTTTTCCAATGGTATTGCCAAACAAACTCAATGCAACACAATTCCCAATGCACAAATTTGATAATGAAAGTACTCTTTTTTTTTTCAACGAAACACGCAAATGTTCACAACACTACTATCCAAATCAAAGTATTTTTCTCTTTTCTTTTCTTTTTCAAATTAAAACAACACTAAGTAATGAAATGAGAGGATTCTGAAATGGAAATGCAAGCTTTTCACTTTCTCTTTTCAATGATCTAAAGGCAACAAAAATAAAAAATGCACCTATCTTTCCTTAGCATGGAAACTATCTTTGATAAAAACGAAATGTACTAGAGCTTTTCAAGAAGATGAATAATTCATAATTCAAGAAAAAAACAATCAATCATATTTCCATTCATCTTTGCCAAAACATTCCAATGCACAATGATCTTTCTTCAATAACTTTTTGAGAAACAATGGAAAGAAGCACTTTTTAAATTTTCCAATGGATGTATTAAAGCAATAAACTTGACGACAACTTTGCTTTCAGATCTAAATAACTGAAAAGAAAATTCTACTTACGACACTCATACACTCAGAAAACTCAAGAAAAGATAAGCACTCAACCAAGCAAAAATGACACACTTAACTCAAAATCAAGTAGCAACAAGCAAACTAAGCGAGCAAAGCTCAAAACAAAAATAGATGAGGTCTAGAAGGTGATCCAATGCAATGATCAAATCAAGGATGGAAAGAAGGGAATGCAAGAGAGAATGGATGAAGGTGGGGGAGACAAAAGTATCTGCCACTACCGATTTCAAACTTGTCCAAAGTGGAACCCAAAGTCAATCCAAATGGAACCAAACTCTCAACACACAAATCAAAATGGGATCTTTGGCTGAATGTTGCATCACAGAGGGAGTTCATACATCAAAACAAGGCTCAGACTGTCAAACAAGAGGCTGGATGCCTGTAAGCTAAGTCTCAATAGATCGGTGCACTCTGGCTTTGCAGACAGTGCGACGTCGTAGTTTACCTGCACGAGAGATGTGATGATGTCGCAGTCTACTAATACACAGGATGCGACGAGCAAGCAACAATCAAAGAACAAAGACTCAAAAAAACATAGTGTCGCTCTGTTTTCACTGCCCAGGTGTGACAGGTGAGTTCTAGATTCAAAAATGAATCAGATCTCTCAATAATAAACCACCAATAGGTTTGAAACTGAGTTGTACAAACTCAAAGGAAGAAGATCAGGATCTTCAACGTGGAGATCTGACAATGGAGTCAATCATAAGAAGGAAAATGGCAAAAGAAATGACAACAAGGCTTGTGACAAGTAATCAATTGAAAATGACTCAGATTAACGATCACTAAACAAGGATACTCCCCAGTATGGTCACCAGATTTGTTATCGGACAATCCACTCGACCGGAGGCAAGCAGGATCTCCCTAGCTCAATGCGAGTCTAGAACAAATAGAACAGACTACAAACACATTTCCTAGATCTACTTAAGGATCAAGTACTAGGTGTCTTACCTCTTTGATTTCGCTATCCTGTCTCCCGAATGTTGCTCCATGTCCCAAGGTCGTCAAATCCAAGCTGCAAGACCTGTTAAGACACAGAAAAGAGAAATGAGTAAAGAGCATCTATACAATAAGAGATCTATGTAAATAGTTAAGCAGGTAAACAACACAACACCATTACACATTAAGAACGATATTGGTGGAAAGCATTTGTATTACTGCAAATAGAGGAGTACATGATAGAGATATAGAACTACAACCAATGACTTAACGTAGTAGCCCTTCTCCCCACAAGCCAATTGCCAAGCCCTTCCAAGGAAGCATGAATTCTCCAAGAGGTGAGTGAAGGTGTCCTAAGAGAGATTTCACCAGCATGTATATACCATAGTCTTCCTCCCTTTGGTATGGAAGTGAGCCTCATATATATAGGACTAAGTGGATGAGGTTATCGATATGATAGGTTGAGAGATGGTAGGAGAGAGATAGGGGATCTTCCCAATAGGCTAGGGGTCGAGTACCAGCTCTCCAAGAGATAAGGGATAAGCCCCCAAATGGGAAAGCTTCGAGAAAGATCTCGAAATGGATATTTTTTCCCATTAACAGACCTCGTCGCACTCTACTATAGAGCAACCTACGACGTTGCATGTTGCTAGTGTGCAACCTGCGACGACCTCTCAAAAGGGTGTACAAACTGAGTACAAATACTACAAATGAGCACTTGGTCTAGGTGACTTCAGGGATGTATACACAAAATCATAATGATGGGTAGATTTTAGGTGTAACAAAAATCAAAATCTCGGACTCTGCCTTTTCTTTTAACTTTTGAAATCTTTAATCATAATGTGCACAATTGCTTGGTAGATTCGTCTAATGTTATGCCACTGTCAATTTGTAATAAGATCAATGGGAAACCAACATCATCCCCTTCTCAGATTATACAATTAGATAGATCTACGGTTAAGGTTATAGGGAAAATGAAGAATGTATTGATCAGACTATCAACAGACCCGAGGGTGTGTCAATTCATTTATATCATGGTAGTAGATATTCTTGAAGCTTATGGTTTGATATTGAGTAGGGACTAGTCTACGAAATTAAATGGTGATTTTGCAATAGATTGGTCTCATATGTCGATGTCATATCAGAATAGGAAAAATTAGAGCCTCACATGAAACATGATGTAACTCAGTTGGAAGAAAAGAATGATCCCGTGAATTTCTCATCCTCGGTTTTGGGGAATTATTTATTAGAAATTGAACCAGGAAATTATCAAACGAAAGATGTTAGTCATGATTCAGATAAGCAATCCGATCTCCTTCAATTCTCGCGGACTGATGACATTGATTGTAACATAGTAGAATTAGTTACTAACTTAGGAGATAGTACTAACGTAGTTAAATCATAAAATAAATTTTGGGATTTTATATTTTGATGGTTCCAAAACACAAGAAGGATCAGGAGCTGACTGTGTTCTTGTTGATACTGAAATAAATAAACAATTTCTCTCTTGTAGGCTAGAGTTTGAATGCACGAATAACACTGTTGAATATGAAGCTCTAGTTCAGGGTCTTAAAAGAGCCATTGAGTTAAATGTAAAAAGTCTAAAAGTGTTTGGTGACTCATAAATAGTTGTTAGATAGGTAAGAGATACTATTCATTGTCTATCTCCACATCTGAAAGGTTATCAATCTGAGGTTTGGAATTTGATATCTAAGTTTGATGCTTTTAACATAAACTCCATTCTTAGATTACAGAATGCTGCAGCTGATTTATTAGCTACTTCTGCTTCTCGATTAGTACCAACTAATAACAAGTGTTCTATTTAATTAATTTTTAGGCCATCGGTCCCTGACAACATTACAAATCTAAGGGTTTTCGATGATGATGAAGAGATCATATGTTTCTTGACAAACGAATATGCTTTCAGGGAATCTATAATTGATGAAGAGAAACACTTGTCAGATTTGCAGAATAAGGACACAAGTAAATGAAATTTTATGCCAAAAGGAGTTAGGAATCTTGAAGGATTGTTTGAATTACAGAATAAATTTAGAAGACCAGTCAATGTCAAGACCAACAGCTCCTCGATGCAGCATGAGTTGGTAAACTTGGGTACATAAGCTAAACCTAAATATGTTAATTTAGGAAAATGTTGTTCACCTGATGAAAGAAGTAAGTTCATCAAACTATTCCAGCAATACAAAGATTTTTTTGCCTGGACTTACGAAGATTTGAAGACATACGACACACGTATCATACAGCATGTGATACCCATCATACAAGGAGCAAATCCATTTCAGCAGCAACTTAGAAAGATGCCTCTGACACTTGAACCGTTAATACAAAAGGAATTGAAGAAGTTGCTTAATGCTAAGATCATTTTCAAAGTTCAACACTTTGAATGGGTGGCTAATTTGGTCCCCGTAAGGAAGAAATCAGGAGAAATACGATTATGTGTTGACTTTCAAAACTTGAATAGAGCATCGGACAAAGACAACTACCCTGTGCCATCGATGGAGCAAATTTTACAGATGGTATCAGGGTCAGAATTGTTCTCCTTATTAGATGGGTTTTGAGGCTATAATCAAGTGTTGGTGGCAGAGCAAGATCGAATTAAGACTACATTGTGCATGAAGTGGGGAACATTCACATATAGGAGAACGCATTTTGGCCTATTGAATGTTGGAGCCACATTCCAGAGGGCCATGGATATTCCATTCCATGGTTTAGTCAGTCACCATGTTGTCATATATTTAGATGATGTAACCGTTTTTTCTAAAAAAGGAGAAGACCATGTTTTCCATTTGAAGAAAATATTTGATCATTGCAGAAAATATGGCATATCTTTGAATCCAAAGAAAAGTATTTTTGCAGTACTCGAAGGAAAACTACTGGGATACATCATCTCCGAGAAGGGAATCTCGATAGATCTAGAGATAATTCAAGCCATAAATCAGATTCCCATGCCCCATAGCAAAAAGACTATGCAATCATTTATGGGCACGATCAATCTTGTTCGAAGTTTTGTGCCGGAGTTTGCATAGACTGTAAAGCCTTTGCAACAAATGGTAAAGCAAAGTGTACAGTTCAAGTGGACTGCGGTGGAGAAGGATTCATTCAGGGATATAAAGAATCCTATAGCTCATGCACCTTCCTTAAGGAATCCATACTTTGACAATAATTTTATCATATATACCTTTGCTTCAGAAAATTCTCTCGCAGCAGTGCTCACACAGAAAGGAGAACTAGGAGACGAGTAGCCAATATCTTTCATGAGCATTGGGTTACAGTGAGATGAACTGAACTACCCAGCCATGGATAAACAATCATACACTGTATTCAAGGCAGTAAAACAGTTCAGACCTTATATTTTGAAGAATAGAATGTAAGTGATAATACCTCATAAAGCTGTCAAATCCTTATTTGTGCAAAAGGAGTTGGGGGAAAGAAGAGGAAATTGGGTAATTGCACTACAAGAGTATGATCTAGAATTCAAACCCGCCTCTATCATTAAAGGACAAGGGTTGTGCAAGTTACTCACTGAAAATACAGCTAATGAAGATCATGAATGGGAAAATGAAGCTGAAATGAATTCGATCGAAGTATGTTCCATTTTCACTACTCCAGAATCTTGGTATAGAGATTTGGTTCACTATCTTTAACGAGGATATTTGCCAGAACATTGGAATTCCAAGCAGAGAAGAGCACTCTGATTGAAATCAACATCTTACCAGATAATACATGGTGTACTCTTCAGAAAAAATTATGACAAAATTTTTCTGTTGGCACGGGATTAGTCTGCAGGAAGTGCGGAAGCCGACAACTGTGAAAGGGATAATCCGAGGAAGAAAGGGTCATTCGCGGAGAATGGAGAAGCCCAGAAGTAGTAAGTTTTTTAGACAAGGGTCATGTGGACCGTTTTGTAAGCACTTATTTTTGTATAAATAGGAGTATGATTGTAAGCCTAAGGGCATCCAGATGCGGTGATGAATAGAGCAATAGAACTTTTGAGTTTTGATCTAGTTAGTGATCTGTTTTGTATCCGCGACCTGATGTATTGACTGTTTCTGCAAAGGTCATTCCACATGTTTTAATGAATGCATGGAGATGTTCAATTATGGTTCTATATTTGTCTTTGTTTCTGTTAGATGATGAATGCAAATGTTTGTGAGATGTTTAATGATCTGTGGGTTTAGTAATTGTTGTTCATGCTAATGAGTAGTTAAGATCATGTTGATGCGAATGTCTATTAATTGATGAATATGCGAATGATGAACTGCTAGCATAGTGTGAAAGATATAATATCTGTTTTTTGCAGATGCAATGTTTGTTTGATGCATGTCCTCAACTCCACTGCAGAAAATTGGTTTTTGTAGCCCCCTTGTGCATCTAGGGTGAGACTTCATTCGCTCTGCGAGTGTTGTTGGAAAGGGTAAAACCTTTTTGGGTCGTTGCGTAAGGGAGTTCAGTTGATGGTTTGTTGACGACAGTGCGAAGTGAACCCCTGTCGATAGCCGTTGTGTCAACAAATGGTTCCGTTGCTGGGACCTTGATGTAATGTCCCCATTCAAATAAGTGCATAGTAAGACAATCCCATCAATCCTACTAGTTTCCTAGGTTGGATGGGCACATGTGGGATGGTAATAAGGAAGCTAATAAATGATATTTAGACATTAGAAGGGTTCGAGCATTTAATAAATATGATGAATAAATAAATTCAAGAGAAATTCTAGGTGGCAAGTGGTTTTGGAGACATATGGAGGTGGTGGGACCCACACTAGCTTGATTTTTCAATGACACATGGCAGCTCTCTCTTGCCAATTCGAATTCATGGGAAGGTGAACACTCTTGGGTGAGTTGGTAAGTCATAACACATGGCATTGAGCATCTTAGGTCGAAATGGGATGGAATAGTAACCTCCATGGGAGAGGAAGAGTCAAATTGGAGACTAGTGGACACTTGGGCTAGATTCCCTAGTTTTATGACAACAATAATGAAGCATCTATGAAATTTATGACAAAATTCAGACCTGACTTCTTACACTTGAACATTATGACATGTCAGCCCAAAAAATAGGCTCAAGGAAGGCGCTCATGGAGTTGGAGGAATCTAAAGAGACTCAAATTCGAATTTGGGAGAAGATGGAAGGTTGGAACTAGGAGACAAGTGGCAAATGAGGAATATTTTCTAAATGGGAAATTATTGAATCTATTGAGAGGATTTCGACCCCTTGAAGGTTAATGTTGGTTATAAAATGTAGAAATCAAGTATGAGAATGGCTTTTGATGATTTGAGAAAAAATGCATTTGTGAAGAGAGAACTAGTGGATGACTAGTTTCTTGCCTTAGCCAATTTCGAGGGTGAAAGATTCCCATCCAAGTTGGTGTTTGGAGAGGCCACTCAGGTCTTTCATGGTGCTTTAATGGAGTTTTATTTGCAGGTAGCAGCTACAGAAAGTTTCAAGGTTTGGTTTAGTGCAGCACTTTCTCTCCACCATTTCCAATTTTGAAGGCATATTCGGGCTCCTTGAGGGATTGCACTTTGGGTGAGATCTTGCACTCATTGGGAGAGATTCATATGATATTTTTCTGATTGTAATAGCTTCATATCCTCTGTTCTTCATATTTAGAAACTCTCAGGTCGAAATACCCATTGAATGTATGCAAAATTATTGATTAATGAGCAAACAATGTCCGTTTCCCCAATGCTTTGATGTATGACACTATAAGGTTGATTATTTCGAATGGATGGATGATTCTCTGATATATTTGTGATTAATATACTGCCATGGATATATTCTACAAGTTTCATGTATTGTACTTGAGCATTTGAAGCATTTTTACTCAGTTTGTTTGTATTGAGAGGTGAAATAGTGCCATTTCACCAAGGGTCAAATTGGGGGTTTTTGCTGTTGAATGTGCGAGAGTTAGAATAGTAGTAAAAATCAATTAATGGTGCATATGAGACCTTAATCACATTATTAACACATTACATACCTCTGTTCATAAATTCGTGGGAGTTTGGAGGCATTTGGAAGGCCATTTGCAGTGTTACCCTGGGGGGATTTGATGCACAAATTACTAGCCAAAATTACCTATATTGATGAGAATACAAATCAAGTTTGCAGCAGTATTTGGAGGGCCATAAAACATCCCTGAACCTAATATTCAAGTCTAAATACCATTCATACACTCCTACAGAATATTTGGGAGCATTTGGGTTGATTTGGAGGTCAAAATAGTAAAACTAGTCAAAGGTCGAAATTGGGGAAAAAGTGGGAAAATTGGCATTTTAATAAAATTTTGAAAAAGGGTCATTACACTTGAAGAGGAAAATGAGAGGATATGCTGTGGCACCTGACGAAACCATAGATTCAAGAGTGGTTTGACAAGGAGACAGAGCAGTTCGCAGAAGGAGAGAAGCAAAACCCTAGACAGACGGTAAGCAGTTGGTTACATAAGTACAATCCAAAAAATATTTTTTCTGCGAATTCCCAGTACTGCTGCACGAGTGGCTAGCGCAGCTAACATTCCAGAAGCACCATTTCCAAAAGACTGAGCCTGAACATTAGACACCATAACTAATTCGACAGTTGAAACGTGTCGACAACATAGTATCAAGGGCTGTTGATTTCTGGGTGGATAGTATCCTAGAGGGATATATTATTGAGTTCGCAGTAGACATGATTGAATCATACAGTGACATAGAAATAAATTTCTTCAAGGGACCAAGGGGAAGTTTCTTGCTATTGCTAAAACTGTGGATTAAGATGCTCGTCTGTGAAAAAGGAATATTAAGGATGAATTCCGACGAGCAGAAAGATCGATGTGCGGAGGTTGTGGGTATTACGTGAATGAAGATCCGATAGAAATATGTGGGGTAGATGGACATGAGCGACGACGAGTATCTAACGGAAGCTGACGAAGAGTGTGGTACCTTGAGGAGTAGGGTGATATTTCAGCGTCTTGAGAAGAAGAGGAGGACTGAGAGAGAGTGTCCTGAGAGGACCGGAATAGAAGGCTGCAAAACAGGATGACAAGGGAGAAAGAGACCCTATTGTGATGAAGACAGTGACCAGGCTACCCCAGAATCATAAGAGGGACGGATCGTAAGTTACAACATACCTGCAACCCCGCGCACTACCCAAAATTTTATAGGAAGAAACACAAGCTATTCGCAAAGTTTCCCTACATGCAGCGGTAAAATTAGTGCATCAGTAAACAATAACAGTAGGAATGTTAGAATGGCAGACGACACAAAAATGCCCACTTTCCAGGGGAACAGGACTGAGGATCCCGAGCAATTTTAGTTTTTGTACGAAGTCGTCTGGACTGTGAAGCAGGTCCAGGATGAAGATATAAAAAAGGGACAGCTAGCGACTACCCTTAGGGGCCGTGCACTATATTGGTTTATGGAGTTTACAAGGGTTCCAGCGGGAACACTATCCAAGTCGTTGGTGCACATCAAAGAAGGAATGATCGATGAATTTAGGAAGCCAAAGTCGGAATCGCAGCATGTCACCGAGCTCAAAGAAATCAAGCAATACCCAAATGAGCCGGTATGGGAATTTGATCAGCGGTACAAAACATCGATAGAAAAAGTAAGTTTTGGGATAAATGATATGCAACACAAGGAGTGGTTCATCGCAGGATTGGTGCCACACATCCGCGAACCACTAATGCAATAGAAGGTTGCGACCCAAGCATAAGATTTAGATATTGCGATGAAGTTGGAGGCTTCACCAATAGGAGAAATGGGGTTGGGTATGGATCAAATACAAGCACAACTGGAAAACTTGATGATCCAACTGCAAGACATGAAGAAAGGGAAAGAGGCCCGCGAAGACGTCTGGTCTACCAAGTGTAGAACAGAGGGACACCACAAGGATCAGTGCCCAGATTTTTGAGAATATTTGCAATCCGGTGCACCAAATCCCCTCACTCAGGGAGGGTTTCCTTGGTGTCCTATCTTCCAAACTAGAGGCCATCGACCAGAAGAGTGTAATTTCCTTTGTTAGGAATTTTATTAAAATGGCAATTTTTCACTTTTTCCCCTAGTTAGACCTTTGACTAGTTTTGAGCTCTAGGTCCCCAAATTGCTCCAATTGCTCCCAAATATTCTGAGAAGGTATATGGATGATGTTAGAACATAAATATGTGTTTCAGGGATGCTTTTGGACCTTTAAAATACTTCTGCAAATCCTCTTTCAATTCTGGCCAATGTAGGGAACTTTACTAGTAATTTCCCTTTGACTAGTATTGGTCTCTAGGTCTCAAATTGACTCCAAATGCCTTCAAATCTTCAAGGAAGGTGTATGAATGATATTAGGACTTGAATATGATGTTCAGGGATGATATATGGCCACCAAAATACCTATGCAAACTCTCTTATGATTCTGGACCAAGTATGCAATTTTACTAGTAATTTGGGGTTCAAATCCCCCTAGGGTAAGTATTGAAAATGGCTTCCCAAATGCCTCCAAACCCACTCAAATTTCTAAAAATAGGTATGGAATGTATTAATGTCTCATGTGCACCATTAAATGATTATTATATCTTTTCCAACCCTCTCCCATTTAGCTACAAAAATCACCCATTCGACCCTTGGGGAAATGAAACTATTTATTCTCCTAATGCAATTAAACTGAGTAAAAATACTTCAAATGCTCAAGTACAAGTACATGAAACTTGTAAAATAAATCCATGGAAGTATATTAATCACAAATGTATCAGAGAATCATCTATTCATTCGAAATCATCAACATTACATTGGTTCACAACAAGGTAGTGGGGAAATGGCATTGTTCTTTCATTAAAAATGAGATTTACACATTTCTACTTGGAATTTCGACCTGAAAATTTATGGAGATGAATAAAAGAGTATTTAATTCATATTACAAAATAAATGGGGTGTTAGAAGCTCCCCCAAAGAGTACAATAGCTCACCAAAAATGCCCTCCCTCAAGGATCAATAATATGCCATCAAAACTGGAAATGGTTGAAGGAGTGAGCTGCAATAGAAGAAACCATGAGCTGCCCTATAGATTACACCTACAAATAAATACTCCATTAAAGCTCCAAATGAAAGTTCTGAATGGCCTTTCCAATTACCAACTTGGATGGGAATCTTTCACCCTCGAAATTGGCTAAGGCAAGAAACTAGTCATCCACTAGCTCTCCCTCTTCACAAATGCAATTGCAAATTCTACAAATGATCAAAAGATGATTTCATTCTTTGTTATTGACATTTATAAAGTTATAATGTCCTCCATGGGTCAAATTCCTTCCAAGAGACTCATGCCAACTCAAGTTGGGAAGAGATTCCAAAGAACGCCACTTGTACAACAATTCCTAGTCTCCCACTTCCACCAAATCACATGTGGAAGCATCTTAGCTTCCCTAACACCCTTGAGCGCCCTCTTGGAGTCTATTTTTATCCCTAACATGTCATATATGTCATATGTCATCCTTCAAGTCTGATTTGTGTCATAGGTGTCATAGCATCTTCATCATTGTTGTCATAAAGCTAGGGAATCAAGCCCAAGTGTCTCACTAGCTCCAAATTGCCTCTTCCTCTTCCATGGGAGTTACTCTTCCTCTATATTTTGACCTTGGATGAGTCATGCAATGAATAATACCCTTTGAACTCCCCCAAGTATGTTACCATTCACCTTGAATTCGAATTGGTGAGAAAATGATGCCAAGTGTAGTGGGGGAAATCTAGCCATATGTGGGTCCCACTTCCTCCATGTGTCTTCATGATCAAATGCCACTTTGATTTTCACTTGTATATATTTATTTATCTCCTTTATTAAATATTTATGCCATTCTAATGTTCAAACATCATTTATTATCTCCCTTATTCCAAATCCCAAAGCTTCCACCCCAAACCTAGGAAACTAGTAATTTTCCTCCTTAGCAATTATTTGACCTTTAGCATCAATTTGACAAACTCTAATGAATGTGGCCAATTTTCTTAGGCCATTTTGACCCAATGCAAAATTTGGGACATGACAAAGAGTGTATGTATTTGCAGAAAATATTTTCGAAACCAGAGAACTTGTATTGCAAGTTTTGTAAATCGGTTGGCCACGATGAAAACAACTACGAAGATTATGGCCTACTCCAGGAGAGGATTGCGGGTGCATACTTCATGGCATGAGAATATTAGGCACTGGGTCAACAACAAAAATAGTATAATCAACTGCCGGCCCAATATAATCACCAACCGCAGCCGCATGATCAAGGGAAGTATGGGAAAATGAAGTATGGTCAGCCACAGTATCCAGCACCACAGTATCCGCCACCGCAATACCAACCATATGGGCCACCACAACAGCCACAGTATGGGAAACCACAGTACCCACCATATGGCCCACTGCGTGGAGGTGCTAGAGGAGGATTCAGGGAAGGTCAAGGTGTTGCGCACGACAAGGGGGAGCTGTTGGAGGAGGACGAGGACCGATTATATGCTACAATTGTGGGCAGCAGGGGCACTATTAGAGGGATTTCCCTTACCCGCACCACAGTGCACTTATTGCAGTGCTATGGATCATGGCATTGAAGACTATCTGCAGCTCATCGTAAAATGGCAGACCAAGAATCTGCCACCACCTCCATAGAACCAGAATCAGAATCCACCATCGGCTATATAGATGATATCAACAGAGGCTCGAAGACACCATGCGACTGTTGGAGTAGTGACACAAGGAGGAGCGGTGACAGGAGCCGACGGGTCACGGGATACTATACGACCAATAACACGGAAACATGTCACCTTTGATGCGGAGGTCAAAAGGGATATCTTCTTGGAAGTGCAGGAGGTGATGAGACATAGGAGGCAGTTACCTCTTTAGGAAGAAGTTATCTACGATATGCCACCGATGTTCGATGCAACGAAGTCGTGAGGGAAGGCTAACACATTAAAATCCTTCTCGAAGAGTTGCCTAGAGTTGGAAAAGGACCAGGATGCACTGGAGGAGATATCCAATCTATTAAATCGACGGGAGGGTGCATGCTAGGAGCTAAAGGTCAATCTCATACACAAGAGGAAGATGGGGAGAGAGATGCGAATGTCGGCACAAATTGGAGCATTTGATGTCGACTCAATTATCTTGGACCTGGGGTCAAACATCAACATTCTGACCAAGCAGACATGGGAGACAATGGGGAAACCGCAGTTGGCCTGGTCACCAGTATAGATGCGATTAGCAAATTAGAGTAAAGTTACTCCACTTGGTCGAGTGTACCAGCTTGCAGTTGAGATTGAGGGTCTCAAGACTTATGTAGATTATGATGTAATTGAAATCGTGGACAATACCAGTCCCTACCCAACACTGCTAGATGTTGTTTGAGAATCGCAAGATGAGGGTTGTTGCACCCTTGGATCTCGCGGAAGGGAAGCGATGCGTTGAACTGACAAGAGATGAATTTACGGAGGGGTCAGATAGCATATATAACATATCCAAAGATACCATTAATCCCACTGCACATGGCGAATTGGGATGGCGCAGTGTTAGTTCAGCGTCGTCTGATTCGGATGAGGCGCTCGAGAATTGGAAGAACCGGATGCATGAAGTGTCATTTAGAAGGTGTGCAAGGATAACAAAGTCACTGAGATGGGTAGCCACAGAGGAGTGCGTGCTACCAACAAATGAGGGATTGCCCAATTTGGCTACATTCCTCACTGAATTTGAGGAAAAATTAGCGGAACCACAACGACTCTTGGCCTTGGAAGAAGCCCTAAAGGATACACCAGCATGATGGTGGGTACTGCACAAGTCCACCATAACTACCTAGACACTATGTCGCCACCTAATGATGGTTAGGTTCAGCGATGCAGAAGGATATAGAGGATGGAAGTTTGATGGCAGAAGTGACCCGAAGGCGCATTTGGATGAGTGCGAACGCAAATGGGGATTACGAGCGAAAGAGGAATGGGTCCATGCATTTGTTCACACACTGGATGAAGTACCGCAGAATTGGTATGTCGCAATAGAACTGCGACGCAAAATGATTTCTTGGGAGCAGCCAACAATTGGCTTCCGTCAAAATGTTTTGTTTCTCAGATTAGAACCCCTTCATCCATAGTGCGCTACAAGTGATCCGCGAGAAGATATTTGAAGCAGTACCGACAGAGAAACCATTAGAACTTCGGTGGACCGTGACACCAGAAATGATGATGGAGTGCTATAACATCACAGGAGAGCCGGATGATGAGGATGACCCGAGGGATACGCATGTACCAGAGTTGGAAGGAAGTCACAGGTCTAGGCACCAAAAATACCTTCTGAAAAATTCCAGCAACCGTTGAAGATCAAGAAAGTAAACACTGGGTCGGAGGAGAATACAAAGTTTGCAAGTATTGGAGACTACTGGGATGAATCAACTATCGCGAAGATTACTGATCTGTTGCATGAGTTTCAGGATCTGTTCCCAACAAAATTCTCAGAGATGAAAGGAATTTCTGGGGACTTAGGTGAAATGAAGATCCCCTTGAAACTCGCTGCGAAGCCAGTCAAGCAGCGACCCTACCGGTTGAATCCAAGGCACAAGGAGAGAGTGCAGGCTGAGATTGAAAGGATGTTGGAAGCAGGAATCATAGAACCCGTAGAGGAATCAGAGTGGATCGGCCCGATGGTGGTTCAGGACAAGAAAACTGGTGAAGCCTGAATTTGTGTCGACTTGCAGAAATTGAACAACTCATGCTTACAGGACCCGTTCCCAACACCATTCACGGATGAGGTGCTTGAAGGAGTAGAAGGTTAGGCAATATACTTACTTACGGATGGATTTTCAGGCTATCTGCAGATCAAAATCATGAAGGAAGACCGACATAAGACTACATTCGTCACAGAATGGGGCTGTTTTCAGTATACAGTGATGCCATTTGGACTGAAGAATGCTCCAACCATTTTTTCTCGATTAGTAGTTTCGGCATTCAAAGACTACATTCATAAATTCCTTGTCGTTTATATGGATGATTGGATAGTGTATGGGTTGGTCAAAGATCATGTTGCAAATCTGAGGCTAATGCTGGAATGCTGTCGACAGTACCAGATTTCATTGCACTTGAAAAAGTGCATCTTTTGTGCTCCGTTCAGGATTTTGCTAGGGCACATTGTCTGTAGGGAAGGAATGCTGGTAGACCCGGCGAAGATCACAATTATTGTTGACCTCCCACCGTCGAAAACAGTCAAGCAATTGAGAGCGACGTTGCGCCACACAGGCTACTATAGGAAGTTTATCAGAAGCTATGCATCCATCATAGCACCAATGGAGAAGTTGTTGAAGAAAGACACCAAGTTTGAGTGGAACGAAGAGTGCCAGAAGAGTCTAGACATATTAAAAGCAAAGATGGTTTATGCACCTATATTAGCATTCCCAGATTGGACGAAGGAGTTCCATGTTCACGTAGATGCATCATCAGTCGCATTAGGAGTTATATTGGCCCAGCTAGGAGAAGGTGACATCGACCACTTGATAGCCTTCGCAAGTAGGAAGCTGTCTACTGCGGAGAAGAATTATACAACCATGGAACGAGAAGGGTTGGCGATGGTCTGAACCTTACAGAAATTTCGACACTACTTATTAGGGGGCCATTTTAAAATGTTCAGCGATCATTCAACATTAAAATACTTGGTGAACAAGCCTGTGTTGGGGGGGAATATCTGTTGCTGGTTATTACTATTCCAGGAATTCGATTTTGAGATAATTTTAAAACTAGGACGACTGAATGTAGGACTAGACCACTTGTCACGAATTGAATCAGGGGAAGATCCAAGGAGCATTAACGAAGGATTGTCGGATGCTCAGTTGTTCAGAGTTGGAATGGTCGACGACCATTACGAGAAAGTCATTCAGTTTTTAGCAACAGGGGAGGCGCCAAAAGGTTTCAATACCAACCAAAAGAAGCAGCTAGTCGTTAGAGCCACATATTTTCAATTGATTGCAGGGAAATTGTATAAGATGGGGCAAGATGAGATACTTTGACAATATGTCCTTCCACATGAACAAGAGAGGATCCTTGCAGAAGCCCATGACGAGATCGCTAGAGGACACTATGGAGGACGCGCCACTGTGAGGAAGATCCTTCAAGTAGGACTATGGCAGCCGACGATGCATGGAGATGCTGCGAACTACGCTAAAAGCTGCGACGTATGTCAATGGACAGGGAAACCATCACGAAGAGATGAAATGCCGCTAGTACCTCAATTGACACTATAGGCTTTCGACAAGTGGGTAGTTGACTTCGTGGGACCCATCAAACCACTGGGAAAATTAACAGGGTCACGCTACATCATTACTGCGACAGAATACTTGACGCGATGGGAAGAAGCAACGACGATAAAGGATTTCTCCACTGCAACAACAACGAGATTCCTCTTCGATAATGTGGTCACCAAGTTCGGGTGCCCACAAATACTAATGACTGACCAAGGGACCCATTTTGTTAATCAGACAATTGCAACAATGACAGAGGAATTCCGAATACAATACAGAAAGAGCACCCCTTACCATCCGCAAGCAAACGAAATAGTGGAGGCATTTAACAAAATCCTGGAGCATGCGCTCACAAAGGTATGCAACATGAATCCGGACGATTGGGATTTCAAGATCCCTGCGATACTTTGGGCGTATCGCACAACTTGTAAACGTTTGACTGGCTATACACCTTTCAAGCTTGTCTACGGGCATGAAGTCGTAGTTCCAATGGAGTATATCGTCCCCAGTCTGCGGATTGCAGTTGTCACAGGCATGAGCAATGATGGAACATTAGAAGAATGATTGGAACAATTGGTACAGCTCAATGAGTACCGGTTCATCGCAGGATTTCATGAGAAGGTGGGAAAGGATCGACAGAAGGCTAAGCATGATTGCCACGTTAAACAAAAGCACTTTCAGCGCAGGGATACAGTTATGCTATATGACAGTAAGTTTGTTAAGCACCCAGGTAAGTTACAAATGCATTGGTTAGGTCCCTACATCATAAATTTTTTCACTTACGGAGGTGCGGTGCAGCTACAAAGTTTAGATGGGGTATTATTGCCAAAGTTAGTAAATGGGAATCGGTTGAAACCCTATCGCCACGATCAGGTGCATAGCGGTTGAGAAACATAGTAAAAAAAAGAAGAAGATAATGATGACAAAAATTGGAAAGCATGCAGGAAGCATGGCCAGCCAGGTCGCTCGTCGATGCTCCGCACATTTTAGCATGCGGGAGTCGAATCCGAGTATGATCACTGTGGATCGGCATCACCAGAAGATGGCGAAAAGGTATAATGACAGATTCGCTTGGTTGTGGATAAGATTTTGCAAATGATGAGCACGTGTAAAGCTGAAAGCATAAATATCGGTGTAATGACTATAGAGCCCAAGTCGAAGTAGAGAGCATCCGAAGAGGAGAATTAGTGGGATGTAGGATGCGAGTTAGTAAGTTAGATGCAGAGAGTTAGGAATTTGGGTGCACAAGCCCAAGGAAGCCATGGAAAAGGGAAGTGAGATAGTTGCAATGGTGCACTTCATTTCAGGCGGGAGCACTCCAGGTGCGCTAAGAGCAAGAACGATGACCGTGCATGAACAACCAACGAAGGAAGCATTGCAGACACTTGGGTGGAGTAGAGATGAGGTATCACCGGAGATGTCTAAGAGTGTGGTAGTAGTTAGAAGAGTCGGGGATTCCCCGACCACCAAAACACTAGGGGCAGAGGCCTGCTAGCTCCAGCAGTGGACTGTCAAATTTGCGAAAGAGATGTGCCAAAGCAGCTGGCCTGTTTCACAATTTGGCGACGATAATGAACTTGTCCCCAGGTCGCAACAAGCCTGAAGCACACGAGCAAGCACAGTAGGGATATATGATCAAGGTTTTAAGAGACTGGAGGATGAGTTTGAGGTAGATGATCAAGGTTTCAAGAGACTGGAGGATGAGATCGAGAAGTACATGACAACGAGCTCCAGACGTCAAGAATGGATTCAGAAGGTTACCACAGCGACAAACGAGACGTACCAGAGGTGTCCAGCTGAGGTGGCTTGAGGGAGAGCCACAAGTTTGTGTTGGGGTCTTGTTGGTATGGGATTAGTCCATAGGAAGTGCGGAGGCTGACAGCTGCGAAAGGGATAATCCGCGGAAGAAAGGGTCATTCGCGGAGAATGCAAAAGCCCAGAAGTAGTTAGTTTGTTAAATAAGGGTCATGTGGACCGTTTTGTAACCACTTAGTTTTGTATAAATAGGAGTATGATTGTAAGACTAAGGGAATCCATATGCGGTGATTGCACCAAGTGAAACGAGGTGCTATACAACCCAGTATGGGGGAGATCCTGTAACATTTGTCCATGTTTGTCCTTATAATCAGCCATAATAAATAAAGTTTGTCTTTAACATAATAATAATAAAAAATTAATATTATGTCGGCGATTAATAAAAGGACGTGTATTTCCGTTTGAATTAAATCTTAGGCTATATAATACATGGACGTGTCAAAAAAAAAAATGTAATGGAAAGTATTTGATGAAAAGTAAAAAAGTAAAATGTATTGTCCGCCATTAATTAAAATGTAAAAAAAAAAATTATGGAAAGTATTAAAAAAAAATCTATGTCGGCTCATAAAATAAAATATTATAAAAAGTAATTAAAAAATGGATGTTCGTTTATAAAATAAAAAATTAAAACTTAAACCCGGATCTATCAATCAAGAGAGATTAAATTTCTTGAGTTTAAATTTAAAAAAATAAATACACTCAAGAAATTGGATCCCTCTCGGTGCTTGATAGATACAGGTTTAAGATGGATCTATGCTAGTGAATAGAGCAATAGACCTTTTGAGTTTTGATCTAGTTAGTGATCCATTTTGCATCCGCGACATGATGTATTGACTGTTTCTCCGAAGGTCATTCCGTAGGTTTTAATGAATGCATGAAGATGTTCGATTATGGTTCTATCTTTGTCTTTGTTTTTGTTAGATGATGAATGCGAATTTTTGTGAGATGTTTAATGATCTGTGGGATTAGAAATTGTTGTTCATGCTAATGAGTAGTTAAGATCATGTTGATGCGAATGTCTATTAATTGATGAATATGTGAATAATGAACTGCTAGCATAGTGCGAAAGATATAATCTTTGGTTTCTGCGGATGCAATGTTTGTTTGATGCAAGTCCTCAACTCCATTGCAGAAACTTGGTTCCTGTAGCCCCCTTGTGCATCTTAGGTGAGACTTCACTCGCTCTGTGAGTGTTGCTGGAAAGGGTAAAACCTTTCTGGGCTGGTGCGTAAGGGAGTTCGGTTGACGGTTTATTGACGATAGTGCGAAGTGAACCCTTGTCGACAGCCGCTGTGTCAACATTTTCTTAGATACCTTGAGAAATATGATGAAGATAAGGTGGTCAAAGAATTACATGATGGCCCTACAAGGGGACATTATTCTGGGGATACCACTGCTCAAAAAATACTAATAGCTAGGTACTATTGGCCCACTCCTTTCAAAGACGCTCATGCTTATGCCAAAAAATGTGATGTATGTCAGAGGTGTGCTGGTAGATTACCAAAAGCAGCAGGACCACTGCATCCAGTTATCATCTCAGAACCATTTGAGCAATGGGGAATAGAAATTATTGGAGAGAACAATCCAAATTATTTATTACAACATCGGTATATCCTCATAGCTACTGATTATTTCACACGGTGGACAGAAGCCCTCCTTTGTGTAAAGTGAACGAAGACACAGTTATCGGATTCCTGCAGGAAAACATTATAACCAAGTTTGGGGTTCCAATTTCGATAGTTTTTGATAATGCAACTTACTTCTCATCTGTTAAGTTAACTACATTTGCTTATGAAAGAGGAACCAAACTGCATTATTCAACTAATTATTATCCACAGGTAAATGGACTAGCAGAATATACAAATAAAAACCTCATCCGAATTTTAAAGAAAACAGTTATTGAGAGTCAGAGAAACTAGCATGTATCTCTTCCAAATGCTTTACGGGAAGATATAGTCACTACACAAAATTATTTAGGAGTTTCTCCTTATACATTAGTCTATGGTAAATAAACTATACTCCCACCTAACATACTAATCAGATCCCTGCAACTAGCCCATGCCATTGGAGGATCCAGTAGTGAAATCCTACAGTCACGAATCAATACCCTACTGAAACTCGAAGAATCACGACAAAAGGCCAAGGATAGATTCAATCAGCACCAAGATAGTGTCAAAAGATGGTTTGACAAACGAAATTCTGGTAAGAGAAGTTTTGAGGTAGGAGACTTAGTTCTGAAATGGGATCACCCACATGAATAAAAGGGAAAACATATGAAATTTCAACAATTATGGCTTGGCCCCTATCAGATTGCCTAAAAGCTCGGCCCATCGACATACAAACTGCAAGATTTACAAGGGGAGGAGGAGAATCTCCCTATCCACGACCTTGCTCTTAAACAGTACTTCACATAGGTTTAGGAACCCCTTTGTACATAAATAAACTTTTGCCTTTCCTTAGCTCTGAATTGATTAGTTTTTTTTCCATTAATCAGCTTCATTTGGTTTGGCTTATTGATTGATTTGCTTTATTTCTATTTTTAAATAAACCCCAACTCAACATTTTGATGAGTAATAATATAAGAATCTAAACAATATCAAGGTCATCGCCTGAAGGATCAGAATCTACTTATAGATAAAGAATTCTATGTATGACATTGTCATTTGGGATTTTTAATTGCTGCTCAATTTTAGAAAGGGAAACTCGCTTCATGTTTATGATTGAGTCATGGTAAACCCTGTAAAATAACTAAGACTCATGAGTTCTAAATTACTATATTGGGGCTCCATTCACTCTCACATTAATAACCATCTTAGGTAGCCTGCTATAATGGACCCATGAAAAGGAAGCAAGTCTTACAAATGTATGGAAATTAAAATGATTCCATGCTAAAGCCAAAATGCTTATATAGAAGAGTCAAAATTCTGGAAATTCATCTCCATCAAATAAATGGTCTTGAAAACAAAGAGATACAATCAAGAAGGTTGCCTAAATGATAGGCCTAGAAAGGTTCTTCCCCGTCCATGAGCATGAAAAGCAAATAAATTCATCACTCACACAAAAGGACATTATGGATGGAAGAATCTATGTCAAATTCTGAAGATGGAAGAAAGCTATCCAAGAAGACTCCGATGACAAAAATTCATCAAGAAAGAAAGCATCTAAAGAAATGCTTACAGCATGGGAATGAGGAACAAAAGAGTACATCTGTTTGACTTTGTTACAATCCTATGGAGTCTTATTTAGTGGCAACCGAAAGATGGAACTAAAATGAAATCCATATTTTGGCCTCAGGAGAGTGGTCAAGAAATCTGGTTTAAGTTACCCTTTTCCCGAAATCGATGACCAATATAATACAAAAGAGGCTATCTCTCTGTATAAAATTTGGCCTTTTAGAAATCCTGGAAAAATTGATTACAAATAAAATAAGGCCTTTTAGAAATCCATGGCATACCGTAACTTGTTTAGCTTAACATAATAACCTATGGTTAACTTAACCAGGGCTGACCCCACACATGGTGGTCTAATAACCCATCGGCAAGTTACGACACTTGCGACACTTGTCAATACAGATGACAACACTTCCTTATAGAGGAATAACGCATCTTTATAGGAGTACAATATACATAGATGAAATACATTCCGAAGTTACATATACATCAACAAATAAGGAAGGATTTGGAAGCGTTGCTCTATTTAGGAGTCCCATCTGACCTTTAGGTCACTGAAACCTCAGAACCATCAGAAGGTAGTCACCTCAAAATACCTACATGTTAACTTGAAAAGGAGGCAATTAAATCCAGAAACTCCAGCTCTTAAACTCCATTAAACACTAACAGTGATGACAATTGAACTTGGGGGCCACACCAAAAGAAATTGTCATATGATGCCAATAGTGGCGAAAATCCATCATAATACACTCCTACCGATAAACCTATCATTAATCTGGGGCATTGATTGTCCACTTCTAGATCATCCTCATGAGACTACCATTAGACCTCGAAGCTCAAACCCTAGAAACTACAATAGAACCCTGGAAACCTCATATTCTTCTAACCCTTATAGTTATATATCTATTGTTATGTACATTGTAGAATTTTTAACCATTATATTTATTAATAGAATTTGGTTTTCACTATAAACATAGATCCATCTCTCTATCAAATATCAACATCAAGAAAGATCAGATCCCTTAAGTGCAAACCCATTTTAAAGTCCTAACCTCAAAAAATTTAAAAAATAAGTCTCAATAAACATTCTACAAAAACCAACACACCCTTTATATAATTCTCTGCCATTGTATGATGACCTCAACGCGCGTACATGTCATTGGACAGACACATGGCAAGTATTGGTGCTTGTCCCGGGTGGAATCCCTAAAACCATGGATCGAGAAGCTTTCGACTATGTTCGCAATGGTAACGTTACCTTGACGTGGCCCAGTTATATGACCAAATTAACACAACGCTAGCTACTGCAAGAACAAAGCAGTAGTTCTGGCCATGCTTCCATGGGCTACGCACTTATCTATGCAGTGAATGTTGTGGCTAGTTCTACCTTTGTTGCATGCACTGAGTCCCACGTTCAATATGTTGCATCAAGTTGGCTGATGATACAAATTTGGCTCCTCTTTTACAGCAACAGTCAATGGAATTGGTCAAGAAGGTCAACTGCTGCTTCCTTCCATATCTGTCTTGAGTAAGAGTACTCTAATCCAGCTGAGTAAGGGTATTTTCGTCGGTTTTGATTTGCATCCTTCGCTTCCCTGGATGGAGCTATGTCCATCATGTAGCTCCGTTGTTATGTCTCTCTTTGCATGTAGTAGCCAGGCATGTGTCTCCATTGATACCCATTTTTCCTTATTATTGTACTTATTGATATTAAAATGGGAGATGTACTTGTGACGCCGAAATGCCGAAAAAAATCGATACCTACCGATGAAGCGATTGTAGTGAGCGCTGATACACGATCACAAAGAAATAAGAAAAGGACGGTGAAACTCGCGAAGTGACACCGACGAAATTCAGGATATGAATCTGAAACGATTGGGGGAAAATCGCAAGAGGCGCCGATCCGCTCCGGCAAGAAGTCGCTAGATGAAGCTGACATCAGTGCAAGATTGAGAATGTTGCCGATGCATTTCACTGCAGCTGAGTGAGTCATGCCGAAAAGGTTGGCGACATTTTTTTTTTTTGGACAACGATGCGGGGAAAAGAGATTTCTGCGCCGAACGAGGGTCGTTCATTAATGACCCCACCAAATCCCCATTCGCATTTATTGCTAAGGTTTTTGCAAGTTATATATAGGGCATAAATTCATTTGTTCAACATTTGCAAAGGTCATTCTAGCACTTTGTCTCCATTGGTCACCGGACGCCAAGCATCCCAACGCCGTTTGAGCCTGTTTTCCCGACCATTATGCAAGTGACAGGTAGGCAACCTCATGCCTTCATGTTTCATTTTTAAATAACATTTTTTTTTTTTTGGGGGGGGGTCCAACTACTTAGAGTCGTGTCTAGTGTCCCAGTTCTATAAGAAGGTTCCCTGGTCTCACCCAGCTAGGGTTATTCCTGTCCGACAGTTTTCCCTAGCTCACATTACCGCCTGGTTGCACCCTTCGCTAAACTTCGTTTTTATTTTTAGTTGACATAATCGCGTATGGGGGAGGGGGTTATTTTGGCCATGGATAGTATATTTTTTCTGCAAATTTCCGTCGTAGCACAGTGGTTTCCCTGCCACCATGAAACCTACTTAGAAAAACCTAAGCGATATGTAACGCGAACTTTGTGTAACGCGTAAGACCGAAAGTTTTCCGGGAATATAGATTAGGATGGCCGTACAAATTTCCCAGGCTACTCATATATTTTACCCTTGCAGGGGGCCGACCCTAGATGTCGTCTCGTTACATCCCATCGAGACCATCGCGTTTTACAAATCCACATAGTGCCCCGCGTAGTCACTCTTTCGATAGATAACTCGTCTGCTATTTCTTACCCGTCGTCGTTTTAAGCTTGAATGTGTCACGTCCATAAAATAATGTAATTTTTATTAACGGAAGAATTCATTCAAGCAATTTTAAAAGCTGAAAACATTGTTTGAGTAACCCCAAAGTCATTTATACCAAATCATTAATTCCCTGTCATTTATCTGTAGAACATGGATGTTGTGGTTATTGATGAAAATCTTTGAAAATAATATCTTTGAATGATTTTCAATACATTTTCAGTTGCATATTAATCTCCACACACCTACATACTGTTGAAGCAAAGCAAACATTAGCTACATATACTTAACAGTATGGAAGTAATTGTTTTCTTAACTCTGCTTATTGTTAATAATATGAAGGAGAGAGGCTTTACAAAATTCTTATTGAATTTTTCTTACACATTGTTTCCAATATTTCATCAGGATTTGGAAATGCAAAGGAGTGCCAAGAGGAAGTCCAAGATAACTGAATCAGACTCGGATGTCGAAGTAGTAGCTGACACTATGATAGAAACCATGTTCGAGGATACTAAAGGAGTAACGGGAATCTCCCTAGAATACAAGTGGGGAGAACTGTATCAAATGATCCGAGATTAGAACATACTTGAGGCATCTCTCGAAGAGATGATTTTATACCAAAATATTAAGAAATCAGGCCTCACCAAGGTAGCCACACTCCCATAAATTTTTCCTTGCTCAAAATTCATTGGATGGATCCTGCTGCATATTGATGTCACCGCAAGAATCATCTTTGACACAAAAGGGAAAGGATTTGCCTCTTTCCATCCAGGTCACATAACAACAACATACAAACTGCCACTGCCCAAGGTCCTGATGATCGAATACTGTATCGGGGGTGTAAACATGGACCACTTCTAATATGCTAAAAAAATGGTAGTCTCAGGGAAACAACTGAGGCAGGAAGCAAGTGGGGAGTATGATAGTCAAAGCTTGAGAACCCCATTCAGAATTATAGCTATGATGCTAAGCAGAATTTTCGACAGAGCAAATAGAAGCATCTACAAGCTAAATTGGGTACCCCTGATTTATCACATAACCTTCCATGGCACTGTGTTTAACTGGGTAGACATCATATCAGATAGTCTAGCATCAACAATAGCAGCAACACAGGGAGGATTAACCAAGAAGAAAGTAGAGTTCTACATGTCCTCATATCTCATGGATTGTATACTGGTCAGACACCCATTTCCTAATTTGGGATGTATTTGGAATCAGGCTGAGTCTCCGATCTATGTGGCCTATCAGATTACATGGGCCCACAGATATGCGAGCCAATACAAACTCCTCTGTGAAGAGTTGATCATCCCTCTTTATTGGTTGATTTTCAATGAGGAACCAAACTTCCTATCTGAAAACACAATGGCAGTCATAAACGTGTACGGGGATTATTACTTTTCGTAAGAAGGAACCTATATCAGAATGTATGGAGGTTCAAGAGCTCCATCCCTAATGCCCAAATATGCAACTGACTTTGTAGTCCACAAAGAGGCCGTGAGGTAAGTTTTCATTAATGGGATTGGCAGTTTTCTGGATGATCATAAGAAGGCCTCCTTCCCACCATTTCCCTTTTGTATATGGGCCTACAAATTTACCAAAGTTAAAGGTGCTGAAGCTTTCATACAAGATTTGGAAGCATTTCATTTTGGGGAGAAGAGTTTTGCAAGAAATGACAGCCACAAGAAAGTCGTCGATCATTGTGCGTCAATCAGAATACATTTTGAATATACTGATTACTTCAACAAGGATGAAGAGGTGTATAGAAGAGAAAGCAACATGACGGAACTGAACAAACATTTTGTTCAGAAAAGCAGCGCCGACCCCAGTCATGCTGACACTACTACAATAGAAACAGAACGATAACGAAATAAAAGGGAATAAGCCGTAAGGATACAAGTGGCGGAAGCAGAACATAAGATAAAGGAGGAAGCATAAAGGATCCAGAGAGAAGAGGCTGAGAAGTTGCTAAAGGAGGCCGAGATTTTTCAAAAGGAAGAAGAAATTAAAAAACAAGCGGAAGAAGAAAGGAGAGAAACAGAAGAAAGGGAAGCAGCTGAGCAACATAGGAAGAGGGGAGAAGAAGATAAGTCCAAGGAAGCTGTGGAAATTCCAGGAATCCAAGATGAAGGCCCAAGTATACAATACATGGATATAGATTCACTAGGGGTATTGGGAGTCACACTTACTGGAGGACATCTCCCATTCATAGAACTCGGGCTCACACCTTTCACCCCATCAAAACAACATACAATGGCCAAATTGGACACAATAATTTTTAACTCAAGTAGGAAAACCATCATGATGAGGTCCGAGAAGAGATTAAAGATGGGTTCTAAGCCTGATATAGTCACTATCCAGGAGAACACTATCATGGAGGGTTCCCAAAAGGACCCTAAATTCACAGTCTCTGTAAGCATAGCAGCTGCACAAGCAAGTGCAGATAATGTCAACAAGCTATTGAACGACATTGGGCGAAATAAATAAAAAATGCTCAAATTAAAAGATAACTTGGTGAGGGACCGAGGAGAGGGAATAGAACTGAAAATGAAACATGATGCCATAATATCCGAGAAGGACAGATTGCTAAATGTATATCATAATTTGGACTCGGAAAAGGAGGCATTGATTGTACAGTTAATGATTATGGAAGGTGAAAAGAGCTACTTCGAAGCTTGCATCAGTGACTTAGAAACAAGAGAGTTGACAACAAATCAGCAGGGCGAAGATTTGAAATCTCATATGGAAGAACTGGTTAAAGAAAAGGAGTCCATGACAGAACAAGTGGAGCTAGCGAACAACAATAAACAAGACATGACTCCTTTCCATGAGTAGGCTTGCAAAATTCAGGAGAAATTATGTCACTCGCAAGAATTGCTCGCTAAAGAGATCTACAAGATGAACATAATGATAACAAGGATGAACGATATTGCTACAAAATCATTGAGGATCAGACAAAAAATGGTCAACAGTGCAAATAAGGTAAAGAGGAAGATGACTTGGAGAGAAGGAAAATCAGAGTTCTGTGATCACTTGCCCCAAAAGACGTTTGCAAACTCTAATTTGGACATAGCTCTTCTTGATTTTTGCAGAAAAGCTGGCAGGAGGTTAAATAGTGAATTCCCTAAATCTATCGAGGGCCGTGGAGGGTTCTACCAGAAGATTCATCAGATTCACGAAAAGTGTCAGCTCACTATGTCCCCGAATATGGATGAGCTTCCTACCAAAGATAAACGTTTGATGGAGTTGCAAAATGCATTGAGGGATGACCTGGATTGCATTAGAAAACTGGACGTGTTGACAGAAGAAGATCTCCATCAACACATTGGGAAAGCATCCATAAATGATTATTTTATGGAGGACGGCTACAAAGTAGCTGCAAAAGGAGTAAAAAGTGTGGATATTGAGCTATCATTTCATGAGATAACTTTGAAAGTTTTAGAACCCACACAATCTAACATTATTTTTGAAGAGATTGACATGTGGGCCAATTACATCTCTAGTCTAGAGAGGCCAGTTGGAAATTAATATTTTGTAATTTATTGTAATATTCTTTATGCAAACACTAGAGGACGAATTTTGGAAGTCCAAGAGTTAGCTAAGGTGAAACGACAGCAATATGAGGACAAATATTTTGTAATATAAATATAGGGTGAAGAATACTAGAATTGGGACTCTTTGCTGGTGAATTAGATGCTGGAGGCATTTTGTAAAAGAACTATTTATTTTCTAATGAGAAAAGACTTGTTCGTTGGGGAAAAGCTTGCACTGGTGTTTGCCTGGAACGTGTGATTGTTGGAGCAGAATTATTTCTATTTCTGCTTATATCATGCTATGAGATCTTTCTAATTCTGTCGAACTATTTCAATGATGATGAATGGTTTCTTTATTTCATGCAAATGTTTATGTGTAACAGAGTAATAAATCGCTTTAATTAATATCAGATCTATCTTTGATAATTTCTGTTGTAAATGTGAATGTTTCTTTTAATGGGTATCTGTTAAATTTACCTGAACATTTCAGCTTATTACTCTCACTTTAAAGTTTCTCCATGTAGGGATATGATAGTTTGTTTAGGTTAGAAATAAATGAATTGATTAGGTAGGAGTGATAAGACAGGAGGTAAGAACCTACGCAACCGGTAAAGAATTTAAACAAACATATTCATGGTAGCCAAACCGTAAACTGGATGGATTCCCTACACCAAACTGTGAACGATCTAATTGGGATTATTTACCGGGGAGAATCCCTACTGTCGATGCTGAGATTTTTTGGGCATCAACAGTATGCGACAATGTGAGTTGGGGAGTGTGGGTGTAATGCATGAGGACGATGGAGCGGTAGTGAGGAAGGGTGTGTGCGTAAGGGGGCGAAGGGTGCAGGTGGTATGAGACACAGTGTATGAGATTGTGGGAGAACGTAGTGGGTGGAGAGGGAAGGCCGCATGGGGCATTAAGTAGTGCATGTAGAGCTGAGGAATGTGTGAGCGAAGGGTATGGAGGACTACAGTTGGTATGAGAGGTAAATTCGAGATGTGAGATGTATTAATGGAGAGTGAGTGAGGATGGGATGAGGAATGGAGATGAGCAAACCATGTCGAACAAATTCATGCACGAGCAACTTGGATTTGATACCAATGTAATAACCCAAAAATATGAAATATGTGTGTGTGTATGTAATTGATAATGATATGAAGATGACCTTTTACAAATGATGGATCGCCTTTAATATGGATTTGGGCACTGATTTGAGGAGTTACGTCCTCTTAGTTAAATATTAATTATTATTAATTTGTACTTATTTATTATTTAATGTTCGTAACATTGAGCACTTCAGTGATTTCCTCTATCTATCGTTCTAGCAATTGGTCTTGCTAGTTGATGGTCGATTCTCCTCCGCTCATCGACCCTCATACTTGTACAAGTCGTTGACCTTGAACATCGGTGAAGTGTCTAATTATTCCAACAATTATAACACATAAGCATTATTAGAAATATTTTTCAATATCTTGCATGGACCAATTTTCTTCAACTTTAACTTGTTATATGTTCCCCTAGAAACCTTTCCTTCTGAAGATGAGCATAGACTAAGTCTCATTCTCTGAATGCTTGCAGTATTTACTTATGGCCGACCCTCATCTTATAACTGACATTACTCTTTTCCAACTACTTTCTAACCTTTTTTTACACTTCCTTCATGTGCTTGACAAATGACTTAGTATATATGCCCTTATGTGTCCCATTCGACAACTTCATCAAGTCAGTCACTTCATGCGAGCTTCTCCCTTGTACAATCTGGAAAGGACTCAATCCAATCGACCTGTTATAAATTTATTATATGCAAACATTTCCTGAGAAAGTACATTCTCCCATTGTCTCGATCAATCGGTGACTAGACATCTCAACAAGTTTCCCAAACTTCTATTCATGACTTCAATTTTCTCATCAGTCAGTGGATGGTATGTAGAATTGAATTGCAACTTAATGTCCATATTTTTGCATACAGTTTTCCAAAACTGTCCCATAAACTTAGTATCTCTGTCTAAAGTTATGCTCTTCGAAAACCCTTGCAATCTCACAATATTCTTGAAAAACAAAACATCAATACCTGTGGCATCATTTGTCTTCTTATATGGAATAAAGTGTGCCATCTTTGAAAACCTATCAACTACCAAAAATATATAGTCATTTACCTGTTGCATCTTAGGTAATCCCAACACAAAATCCATGTTAATATCCTCCCACGGAACCTTCGGTACCAACAATGGTGTATAAATTCCTGTATTCTTACTTATTCCCTTGGCATGCTGACATATGTTGCAATGTTGTATCCATTTCTTCACATCTTTTTCCAATCGTAGCCATTAATATTTTTCTTTGACCAACACTTTGGTCTTGCTGATGCCAAAGTGAACTCCTAATCCACCACTATGCAACTCTCTTATCAAATTCTCCCAAATTGTTCCTTTGGGAATGCATAATTGATGACCTTCGAATAGGTACCCTTATTGAATGAAGTAGTCTAAATATGGAGTCCTATCGAAACTCCAGGGATCAGGACATGCTTTTCAAGATTCACTAAATTCTTCGTCAACTTCATAGTCGTCCTTCATCAAACCTAACCCTTCTTATTGAACAATTGTTGTGTTCAACAATGCACTTCATTGACTTAGCGCATCGACAACCTTATTCGACTTGCATGACTTATGTCACAGAACAAATGTATAACTCTGCATGAAATCTACCCATTTAATATGTCTCTGATTCAACTTGGTCTACATGTTCAAGTACCTCAGAGACTTATGGTCGGTAAACAATATAAACACCTTGGGTAACAAGTAGTGCCTCCATTTCTTCAATGCTTGTATAATAACATAAAATTATTGGTCGTAGACTAAATACTTCTGCTTAGCCTCATCTAAATTCTCATTGAAAATGCAATTGGTCAGCCTTCCTATCTCAACACTGCTCCAATTTCCATTCCACTAGCATCACAGTTAACCTGAAATACCTTGTTGAAGTCTGGGAAATCTAAAATTGGTCTCTCTATCACCTTCTACTCCATATTCTTAAATGCTCTTTGAGCTATTACAGTCCACTAGAATTCACCTTTCTTCATGTACGCTATTAATGGTGCACATATTGTACTAAAATTATTAACTTCCTGTAAAAACTAGCAATTCCATGAAAACTTCTTACCTCGGTGGAATTCCTTAGCAGAAGCCACTCCAAAATAGATTTGACCTTATGAAGGATCCATTTTCAGTCCTTGTTCAAAAATTATAAAACCAAATAAACTAATTCCTCTTTCATGAGCGAACACTTATGTAGATTCACCAACAATTTCTCCTGATCTAGCCTCTGTAATACCTATCTCAGGTGAGTCAAATGTTCCTCTTTAGCTCTATTAAAGATCATAATTTCATCCAGATAGAAAACCACAAACTTCCCTAAGAAAGGTTTCAAAACCTCATTCATCAACCTCATGAATGTACTTGGTGCATTGGTTAACCCAAATAACACAACCAACCATTCATACGGTCCTTCCTTCATCTTGAAATATGTCTTCCATTCATGCCCTTATCTGATCCTGATATGATGATATCCACTCTTCAAGTTGATCTTGGTGAAATACTTAGCTCCACTCAAACAATCGATCAAGTTGTCCATCCTTGGAAATGGAAACTTGTACTTGATTGTAATTGTATTGATGGCCCTTGAGTCGGTGCACATCCTCCATTCTCCTCTCTTCTTCGATGATAATACAACTGGTACTGCACATGGGATTAGGATTTCTCTGATCAATCCTCTTTCCAACAATTCCTAGACTTGTGGGTTCAACTCAACATTCTCAGTCGGCATCATTTTGTGTGGCAACTTGTTTGGCAAACTTGACCCTGGAATCAAGTTGATCTAGTGGGATATGATTCACATCGGTGGTAATCCTGTTGGCATATCATCAATCAATAACCCCTTGAAATCAATCAATTCTTCTAAATTCAGTTGGAATACTTTCCATGCTTAGTCCCTTTAGAATGAATGCAAAACAACAACGTTGCTTCTTTTCCTCCTTTAGGAATTCTTTAGCTGAACATATCAACACTTTCTTCTCCAAATAATTATTTTCACTTCCCTTATCACTCCTATCCTCTTTTAAGGGAATCATTATGGTTTTCTTGCCATCTTTTACCACTAAAACAATGTTTTGATGGCCATCATACATCATATTTTTGTCATACTTCCATTGTCTCTCCAACAACAAATGACAAACATCCATGGTACCACATCACAAAGTACACTGTAATAAAAATTACCAATCTTAAAATTGATCGAACATTTCCTAGACATCATGACATGATTTCCCTTATGCAGCCATTAAAACTCTAAAAGCATTTGGATGTGATCGGCACTTCAGGCCCAATTTATCAATGATTTCAATTGAGGCCAATTTTCCAGTGCTTCATTCGTAGACTATCATGGAACAACACCTATATCCAATATTCATAATGGTCCTAAAGATAGACTTCCTCTGTATTGGTTCCTTCTCCTCCTAGTGAGAATGTTGTAATAAATTCCTTCTAGTCATCATATTTCTGCCTCCCTCGGACTTGGATTCATATGGACTATCTCATGTAGTTGAACTAGTTCTACCTTCATCTTTGTTGGTCTCTTCCTTGTTTTCTACATGTAAGTTTTCTGGGCATTCATATGCTTTATGGCCGAATTTTGTACACTTGTAGTAGACTACACTTGGTCTGTCTGCACCTATTCCTCCAAAAGTTCCTCTTCTACCAAATGTACCTCTACCTCTAGGGTTAGCACCACCCCTTCTATACTCTAGTGTAGGGTTTCTTGTAGTACCCTCATCTCTCCTGAATTGACTGCTTCCTTCTTTCCTTCTTCCATTGTTCTTCCCTATTGTGGAAGTAAATTTTCAACCTCCTCTAGTAGTAATCTTTCCTCTAGTTGTATAGGTCTTCATGGTGAGTTTCTCCTTAGTCTTTAAGGCTATCTGGTAAGCCTCTTTGACTGTTTTGAACCTTGACATGCTCAACTCATCCTGGATGGAATATTTCATTCCATTCACATATCTTTCCATTGCTTCTTCACCCTCATTAGTTTGTCCTAACCTTATGGATAGTCTATAGAATTCTTCAGTGAATTCTTGGATAGGCAGCTCCTTTTGCCTCAAGTTTTGCAATATTTAGAACAAGGTAATCATGGAGTCAGTGGGAAGGAACTTGTCCTTCAACTTGGAAACCATTCTGTCGCAATATTTGTTTTTTTCTCTTCCCTTCTTTACTTTGTTAGCATGTACATTGTCCCACCACAACGAGGTATGACCCTTTAGCTTCAAACAAGCCACTTTTACCCTTTTGGGGTCTTCAATCTGCTCCATATCAAAATAATTATCCATTTCCCTTATCCAATATATTAGTTCTTCAAGTTTTAGACTCCCTGAATACGTAGACACTTCCATCTTGGTCTTACCCTTCATTTCATACAATACTTCCAACAATTTGTCTCCTAGATCTTCTTCCTCTTTAGTCTCAGGATTATTTTCTTCTTCATTGACTTCCACATCACTATGGTCAAGAATTTCAACAAGAAGTCCCCTTTTCTGTGTTTCCTTCACAATGAGCAATTCATTCTTAATATTTCTCATCATTTGAACACATTCCTCAAAATTTTCTTGGTCAATAGTCACTCTTGCACCTACATGCAGCCTTCGTCCTCTACCATGGACATTAACATCCCTTTGATCCATTTCTCCTTCCAATGATCTATCCAATCACTCGTCTAATTGTAACTGGATGTTCACCGCACTATACAACTCCTCCCAACCGTAGGTGGAGTCACCTTCTTCTTCACACATGGCACTCCTTCTCTGATACCATATTGGTGTAAAGAAGACACACCTGAACTGGTCACATATCAAAGCGCACAAATAGAAACAACAGTAGACACCCTCAAATAGACTCAAATTCAAATATGACACCAACAATGTCCTTTTTATTAATATCAGAATTCAAATTACATTTGTTTGATTACAATTAGGGTGAATTCTCCTTATTCCAGAACCTCAGTCGGTCTGTTGTTATGTTACAGTCAGTGACTGTCTCTTTCTTTTAAACACTTGCTCTAAAGATAGCTAGAAGAAGAATCCCTTTCTCATGGAAATCGATCGATATTTATAATCTCTTTCCTACCTCGACTTCCTGCTTCTAGATCTTCTAGAATCCTATGGGTGCTTTGCAGATCCAACTCATCTTCAATTAATTCTCACCTGCAACCTTCTTGGTGTACCATGCCATCTCGTGTATACAACAACTGCCATAAATCTTGCAATAACTGCTTCAACTACTTTGCATTGTCTAGCTTTCTATGCCTCGTCACTCCTTCATTTGGTTGTGACTTCGACCTTTTTTAGCAGTCACGAAAATTCGTTGGTCGCTACCCAATCCTCTTCTTTTACTCTACTTTGTTGTGGTCCAACTAGATCTCGTCGACACCCTTCTCTATTGGTCAATCCTCCTATTTCTATTAACCTATGGGTCGGTATCATTCTAACTATTTTTCCATCTTCCAGTCGGCCTACTCCAACTTCCTATTGACCCTGTCGGCTTGATCCATCGTCAATTCTTCTGACTTGCTTTCCTGTTGTCGACCTTGTCTTGTCAACCTTCTGTGCAACTAGACAATATTCCGACTATTATTTTTCTCAATTGCCCTACTCTCACCTGGAGGTCGTCAACTCTCCCCCAAGTGATTTCAGTCGTCCACCTTTAACTAGATATCTTGTGGCCCGATGCCCCTGCATGAAAATACCTATATACATGATTTGGGATAATAATGCATGATGTTTTAGCTTGGATGAACATTCACACTTTTTGGTGTCCCTGTTGTACTTATTCATCTCCAATCCCAAGTGATTTTGTTTCCTTAGGATCAAATGACACTCCTCCAAATCATGGTGTTACTTGCTCCTACTAACTCGAGATTATGACATCAAAATAATTTTGTATACTTTTTCATTTTTCTTATGAGTTGTAATCAAATTTATATATAGCCCAGACTTTATTGCAACTCTATTTGCACATGCATTTTAGTAAAAAACTTATTTTAATATTAATATTTAATATTTTTTTAGCCCGAGTTAGCATAGGTAAGGATTTTTTCTTTAATTCCTTCTTGTGATTGTGGTAGCATGAAACTGATCTTATATGTAAAAACTTGGTTGCTCCCCCTTTTCACTTGTTGGGTGTACTTTATTGCAGCTTTGAACTTTAACTTTGCAAATTTGCATGTATTAATGTAGTAATTATGATTTTCAAATGATGTTGCTTAAATATTGATAGAGTAAAGCATGTTTTTTTACTGTTATTTTAGTTTTGAATGTATAGTTAGTTCTAATGTATATATTTTTATTTGATATGAAATGGATTATTATATACTTTTTCATCTATTTTAGTATTTTTTTTACTGCTTTGAACTTTAACTATGCAATTTTGTATGTATTATTGTAGTAATTATGATTTTCAAATGATGTTGCTTAAGTATTGATAGAGCAAAGCATGTTTTTTTGGATTGTTATTTTAGTTTTGAATGTATAGTTGGTTATATGTATGTGTGTGTGGCGAGAAGGTTTTAGAGGTTAAAAGAAAATTAAGATATTACAAGTAAGTCATTAACCCTAATCTGGAAGATCAAAAGTATCTCTTTGTCTTAACCGGTTCGAAGAAGAAAATTAATATAGCCAAGATAAGAACGAACTCCCATGAGCTTCATAGTGAAACGAGGCACTGGGCAATTCCTAAAACACCATCTGCGGAAAAGACTTGCCAACTCTGTGATTCTATGAGAGTTGAGGATGAAGGTCATTTTCTTTTAGAGTGCTCTGCATATGCCCACAATCGATCGCAGTTTCCTAATCTTTGCTACAATTCTAACCTTCACGATCTTCTAACTTGTCAAAACTATGGTGACCTAGGAACGCTTTTTTCTAAGCTTTTTGAGCATAGAAATAAAATTTTACAATAATCGAATTAATTACTTTTCTTTTCTTAAGGTCTGATAGACCGAATGGGTCTCAATGGACTTTAATCTTCATCATCGTCATCATCATCATCATATATATATATATATATATATATATATATATATCTATATATATATATATATATGAAATGTATTATTATATAATTTATCATCTACTTTGGTACTTTTTTAGTGGAAAATTTGGAGATTTTGGCTTGTAGGACCCATTAGGGGCAAGTCCTTTGGTGATTTGGGTTCTAAAAAATTTGGAAGCTTGTTTGAGGCCTTAAATGATAATTTTTGGTGTCAAAACCTTGTGAAAAAAGTTATAGCCTCTCGACATTGTTCTACATGTCAAAAGCTTTCCAATGGTGTGAAGATCATCCCAGTCAGAGTTTGTATGTGGGAGTTATGTCTCCCACAAGTTAACCTATCCCATTGACCACCATGATATCGAGTGGATGCCACATTATGTCACATTACTCACACATGTGGATCTACTGACATGTGTACTTTCAAAAGATTTTATAGAATCCAAAACGTTAGCCCTATGTAATCAATAGTTGAGGCATGCAAAAACCCTAATCATACCCCTATATAACTAATTGTTAGACCATGTTAAATACTAGGTCACTAGATTATGAAGGAGTTTCATTTTAATTGTATTGTTTATTGTTCTATAGTTGTGCAAAACATCTAGGTGGGATATTGAAGCATAAAAAAAGAAGTACAAGATTTGGCAGCAACCACACAGACCAAAGTATCCATGGAAACTTCATAATGAGTGCACTTTCTTTGTATTTGCATTTCAACATCAAGAAGAAAAGAGAAAAGTATAGGCCTCACCTTATATCATCCTTTTTGTTGTATTGGGTCTTCCCAAGATACATCTTGTGTTTAATGCGTGTTATTTGCTTATCTTCTTCATTTCAGTTTCAATGTTTTTAGTATTTTGAGGGTTAAGCTAATGATATTCATTTCTAGATCTAAAGTAAAACATTGCATTGTAATGAACATAATATTTCAAAATACTGTAAAATTTGTTTTGATGAATTATGTTTCAGAGGATTATTCACGGCAGTTTGCAAATGATTAATAAATCTGACATGATGAATTTGTTATAAAATGTATTTCTTCATACTAAGTTTTCAACCAAGCTCCATATCATCCCCTTTTTGAGATATAAAGAGCATACATGAATCATATAAGCTCCCATTATGTTTGAAAAAGAACCACACATACCTATGGTTTTTGACAAAAGATGAAACACTAACACCACTAAATACAATTCTCCCCATATGGTAAGGATTTAAAGTTGAACATGGTTTTTTTTATTGTCTTTAATAATTACATTTAAATTTTTTCCAATAAATAACTTATCTCCTAAAACATCAAGTACTACATGTATAATCTCAATCCCCTCATCTTATTTACAAATAATTATATTTATAATTACATAATATATTTATAATGAATAACTGATATTTCAATAAATCAAAATGTTATATGTGTAATTTCAATCTCTTATATCATATTCACAATATTCTTAAGCTTAAATTCAAACAAACAACTTGGTCCAACTATAAGAAAGATTTTATTAAAAACTTAGAGATTAATTGAAATAGAATTAATTATTCTTTTCTATTTTTATCCTTCCCCTTTTCCTTTGACAATCCACCACCTAATAACCATACCATTACCATTGACAATCCACTACCTAATAACCATTCCATGTCATTAGAAATTTAATAGTAGTAAGTTTGATATCAAGCATTCTTCATGTTAGGTTAGTGATCAACACCTAGGCTTTAGGTTAGTGATCAACACCTATGTGATTAGAGGTTTAGCTAATTAAGTTAGTGATCAATACCTAATATGATTAGGTGTTAATTAATAGTTAGTTATATATTTGCCATTTTTTAATTATTAGTTATTAATTATTTATTAAGTAGTTTTGTTTATTTTAATTATATTTAAGAGATTATAATATATATGTTTATATTTTTTTGGAGAGTAATTTTTTATATATTTATTTATATAATACAAATTTATAATTATTTTATATATTAATATAAATATATTAATTGAATATAATTTATTTTAACATTTATAAGAAAATTTATATTTTTTTCTATTCAGATTTAAATATCATTGTCTATACAAATTCAAATATCACTTATAACATATTTAATTTTAATAACTCAATATAAAAAATAGTATAATTTTTTAATTAATGTAGTTGGATTAATAACTTCCTTAGTCAACGTTAATTCAAATATCATTTATAACGTATTTAATTTTAATAACCCAATATAAAAAATAGTATAATTTTTTAATTAATGTAGTTGGATTAATAACTTCCTTAGTCAAGGAAAACGTATTTATCAAAAGAAAACGTATTTACACAGAAAAAGGTTAACTACTAGGTTAAATGCCTCATTTAGAAAATCAAGATGGATACACACGAACTTCTAAGTCAACTAAGCCACTTAGATTATAAAGTGAAACACATATATTGTAACCTCAAAAAAATCAAAGGATATTTGATAAGCTACGTTAGTTAAACTAACAAGTGATATAGATAAGGCACCTTTAAGGATGTTTCACTCTATATTTCATCAAAATGTGAACCAAAGAAACTTTGACTAAAACTTCAATGGTTTATAGGTTGTTAAGGCACATTTCAAGGGCAAGTTTATATTCTAATTAAGTTGGAGGAATGGACACTACAAAAAGGTGAAACCTCAATAATCCTAGGGAGTGTGGTCCAATTCCTCATAATGATTTTGGGTCTCATAATCACTTCCATCTTGTTTCAAGGATGACGAGTTACATCATCTCAACACAAATGGCATAATTACATAATTGATAACCTTAGCACCCAATGTGACCTAATCATTCATGGTTGTTGGCACATTTTACATCACAGTGATCTTGTCTCAAGTTCATGAACCCTACCAGGAATTATTAGGTGTAGAAAAAGACATAGATTATGATTCCTAAGTAACTACTAGTTTAAGTAACTACTAGTTATAGAAAAAAAACATAAATGTGATATAAAATGTATTTAATTAATTTTTTTATTTTTTATTAATAAATGAAAAAATTAACTACTAGTTATAGAAAAAAAACATAAATGTGATATAAAATGTATTTAATTAATTTTTTTATTTTTGATTAATAAATGAAAAAATTAAAGTTAAAAAATAATAATATTATAATGGTTTTTTTTTCTTGATCTAAAAAATCCGATTATTAAAAAATTGAATCACATCTTCACGAAAAATGAGTCTTTTTACATTAAGATTGAGGGGATTTATTTGGTGAACATGACAACATTAGTATTATTATTTATTAGTATTGCACTTCTATGAAGATGAACATGATACTTTATTGCAGCAATAAGAGTGTTATTAGTTGACATATTGGTTGGCTTTATTAACAGATTTCCAATGTTTCCACCTAGAGGGTTTCGAATTATTTACTTTAAAAACATTTTATAACTTTGTGTGCAGACATGCTTGTTACCACATATATATGATTGAGATAAAATCTACATCAAAAAGCAATTTGCTCCTAAAATCTACATCAGAAGACACTGTGCTCCTAATCCAAGAGTTTTTTTTTTTAAGTAAGTACCCACTCTGACCTTCCATTTACAAATTCTAATCTCATTTGCTCATTACCAATTGCTCTATTCCCTGTTGACTCCTAATCCAAGAGTTATGTCGACTTACCAAGATAATTTGAGTCTCACTTGTTATTTTAAACTCAACACAAATACATTTAATAGGGACATAGGTATTGAAAACATTGTCAACATCTTTAGGAGTCACTATGTTTGAATTACCCAAAGTATTACCTATGGATTTTAACTTCTTGTGTTCTTGAAATATAATGAATAGTATGAAAATGTATTTCATTATATCTTAGTATACTAAGAAGTCAAATGAATGAATAGGGGTTGTCTTGTCCCAAAGATAAGGGAGTCTTATACATCAATTTGGTGGCTAGGTAGTAACATTAAAAAATATAGTTATTGTTATTATTACTACATTGATTCAAGAAACATCTATGTAAATGATAGCAATTTTAATTTGACATTGATAGGGTTTTCATATTTTTTTATTGATTATGGATTTGATAATGTTAATAATTAATTCAAGGAACATCATTTGCATGAGTTGCATCACCAAAAACGACTGTTTCTTTCCCTGTAAAATTCTGACAATCGAGTTTGTCCATCTATATAGGATTCCTAATCAACCATTTTGCTTGATAAAATAGGAGCTGCATATCCATATCTTATTATTTATGTTATTGTTCACATACATGTCTACACATTGCATAAAAAAGAGGGAAACACCAACTTAGAAAGCATAATCACAATACAACTAACATTGATCATGTTAGTTAATAGACAACTACCTCTTTAGATATGTCGTTAGAAATCATTTATTTAACTTATTTTTAATACATTTTTTTATATAAGAGAAGCATATCCATCTCTAATTATTTATATTATTCTTTACATACATGTTCACACATTGTATAAAGGAGAGAGTGTATAAAAAAGAGAGAGAAACACAAGCAAAAAAGCATAATCACCTCACAGTACAACTAATCCTACCCCTATATAAGAGAGACTTATCCATCTCTTATTATTTATATGTTATTATTTACATGTTCACCCATTGATGACCATACAAATAACAACTATTATAAACTACCTTTTTAGAAATCATTTATTTAACTTATTTTTTAATACTTTTTTTCCTTTATACTTTTTTTTTTTTTTTGTACATAAGAGAGATATATCCATCTCTTATTATATACATGTTCACATATTGATCACTCTGCAACATGCTGAGTCACAAGTTTCTGATATATCTGGCTTGCTGCTGTTGGATATACCCTTGGGAAGTTGCTGTTCCTATGGTTAAAAAAAACAAAAAACTATTATGTTAATTAATAAAATCTTTATATGTTTTTCTCAAAAATCAACTTGTTATCCACTTTCACAACCAAAATCAATAACTTACTAACCTCATAAACAATTAAATAATAATTATAAATTCCCTCTATTGATAAATTTATTATCTATTTTTATATATTAAATTAATAAAATAATTAAAAATTTCAAATTCCATCCATTAAATTTCACTATTATATCAAATTTGTTAAATCTCTTAAATTTCTTTTTAAAACAAATATGAAAAAGGCTTTGAACATCTTTTTGAAAATAAATTACTATCAAAATATCAAAATCTAACTTTGAAAGTTGAAACACAAATAATTGGAAAAGCTTTGCATTATATGCTTTTCTAAAAATTGAAGTTAGTATCTACTTTCTCAGTCAAAAAAGCAGTGATATTAACGAACGCCTAAAACAGATAAATAACTGAATTTCCTACAAACAAGTCACTTCAATGAATCTATCTTCTATATAAGACAGAATGCAGCCTTGTTTTACTCGTTCTGTTGTATATGCAATTATCGTTTTTCCCCAGTTTAGTTCTAGGTGAAGGATCATGGACATGAAGTTGTTACACATTGTTTCTCTGCTCGGCCTTCTGGTTATGGCCTGTCAACTGCATCCTAACCATGCCAGGAAACTGGGACCTTTCAGGAATTACACATCTTTGTTAGTTTTGCACTTTCAGCCCGGTGTGCATGCAGCCAGTGGTAAAATCTCAGGCTTCAGCTTTTCACATTTCTCCATGTTTTGTTTTGTTAACACAAACTGATTTTTATGATATTCTGTTTTCATCAGAGTTTCAGATCCATATTAGACTTGGGTTTAAGATCCATTTACCAGTAGATTTTGTTGTAAATCCTGCTGTTAGAACCAGTAGATTTTGTTGTAAATCCTGCTGTTAGTGTTTCACAAGTACTGCATGTCAAAACCTGGTTTAATATCAATTTTGTTGTAACTATTCTATTTTCAGAACAGTTTGTGGTGCATGTCAGATCTAGAATTTGTTGTAGTTTCACATGATATATTGAACTGTTTAACACAGCCATTTCCACCTTAGCTTTGCAATTTTGAGGTGCATAAAATGGATCTTGTTGATAGCTTTCTGTAGCTCTCAATACTGTATTATAGAATACTGGCATCTGTTTATTCAGAGTTTTCAGTATAGATTTCAGTTGGGTTTGTAAAAATAACACTGCCCTCCATTATTTTAATACTGAACTCTAATCTGCAGGAGGCCTTTCAGGACTGGAAGACAGTTCATATATGGATAGCCATGAGAGGGAAGTACTGGTGAAAGATCATGGAAATCAAGATTGGGTTGATATTGAAGATGGGGAAGAAGAGGAGGAGAAGAAAAGCCATGAGCCTCATCCTGCTGATGAACTTTTGCAGACCCAAAGAGCAGATGGCACTGAGTCTTACATACTTGGTGGCTACTGATAATTTATTTCTCTGTAAATATTATGAGCGCTTTTGCATTGTGGAGAGTCTGAATCATGTTGTATCTGTGTCTGATCAGGCATTCAATATTCCAATTATGGATTTCTGTAAGCATAGAATATTATCAGGCCAGAAACAGATGATGATGATGAGATAAGCAGATCCAATCAGGCATTTACTTCTGCAGTTTGGTTTATGAATCATTTGCTATTCGGAGTTGACAACAGCCGAGATTTTTGGGATTCAGTACCCAAATTATCTCTCGTTTCCATCAAATTTCTGTATAAAAATAGAATGGGATGCTATAACCAGTTAACCACCTTATCGACATAATTTTGTATTATGATGCCAAATATGAATGGATTAGTGGTATTTATAAATATTGAAGCATGGCAAATGGTTTTATGTATCATTGGATTGCATTACTACTGATATAGATCCAACAAGGATACAGACCAATATGGTTTTGTTATTCCAATGGTTTGCTTTGTATATTAACATAGTTTTGTTAGTCCAATGGTTTGCTTGATAGACTCGCAAGTAATAGAATGGGATGCTATAACCAGTTAAGCACCTTTTCTCAAGGACATATTTTTGTATAATGATGCCAAATATAAATGGATTAGTGGTATTTATAAATATTGAAGTATGCAAATGGTTTTATGTATCATTGGCTTGCATTACCACTGGTATAGATCCAAGAAAGATACATACAAATATGGTTTTGTTATTCCAATGGTTTGCTTTGTATTTTAACATAGTTTTGTTAGTCCAATGGTTTGCTTGATAGACTTGTTCCTTGCTAAGAAGACAAGAAAGAACAATATCCAAGGAGTTCAATTGTTCCTGAAAAGTAATCAAAATTCCTTATGTTTCACTATGTGACACCCTTAGAAATGAAGCATACACTTCCTCCAAAAGGTTTGTAGGACCATTGAACATTCTTAGTAGGGTGGGCTCCATATCTTTAAAAGCTTTTCTTGTCCACAAAGGTTGCATGAGTGGAGAGGGTTCTTTAGCTTTGTAATCCTTAATCTTTAGAAGGACTCCATTTGAGTGGATAGTGGGGGCTATCCCCTGACATCGTTATTGGTAAAGTTGTGCGTTAACTCATGACACTATTATCATTCTCTTCACGCTTTTCTTGCTTCGTTTGACTTCCATATTTCATCCCGGCAACCACTTTTAGTTTAATTTTTAGTGGCGGACACAATGATGGAAGTAATTACAGAGTTAACAGATGGAGCAAGATGGGGATTGAGTTTAAACAACATATAGGTTTAGGTTTGTATGTTAAAAGTCCGATGTTTGTTTGTGAAAACAATGGGGATTGAGTATAAACTTACATATAGGTTTAGGTTTGGATGCTAAAATTACTTTAAATTGGTCAATTTAAAGTTGGTTTAATTTAATTAAATGACAAAAAAATTCACATAATCATTTGAGCTTTTTAAAAGTTTACTTAGATGAATTGCACCTTCTCCATTCCATGGAATTTGAATAAATATATTAATTAAAATAATTTTATACTTGAGCACACCATGAGTCCACTTTGACTATGCTAATTAAAGTTTTTATTTCTTATTGGTTTGCTATAATGTACTAGTACTGATATGATGGAATTCCAAACTTCAAGAAATAAATATCTATGTACTTAAATTTGTTTAACCTTAGTATCTAACTTCCCTAAAAGAATCCGACTAGAACCTACTTTCTAACATCCCAAAAAGAATCAAAACCTACTTTTAATAATTATGAACATTCTCCAACTACCCCAACCTCTTTATATAGAATATCATGTACTTGGAAATTTCACATTAAAAACAATCCGAGGCTCGCCCACCTTGTAATATGATGTACTTAAAGAATGAGGGTGGAGTTTAATGATGAAGATAATAGTGTGTTAGGTTATTTATTAAGTTTTTCTAATAAATACAATAAATAATTAACATTAAATATATATTTTTAAATAATTTAATTGAAAATAATATTTATATTTAATAATTTAATTTTTTATAAAATAAAATAAATCTAATATTTATTATTAAAAAATCCTAAATCTAAGTCCATTTCATATTAATCTTAAATAATTAACATTAAATATATATTTTGAAATAATTTAATTGAAAATAATATTTATATTTAATAATTTAATTTTTTATAAAATAAAATAAATCTAATATTTATTATTAAAAAATCCTCAAATCTAAGTCCATTTCATATTAATCTAAGTCCATTTCATATTAGTTACATAACATAATATGTGCTCTACAAATAACATTTAACATTCAAAAAAGAAATTATACTCCTTATAGTTTCACATTCAAATCTTTTAATAAATTAAATTAGAGTTTTACTCTTAACTTAGCCATGTTTTTATTTATTCAATTGGTATAATATATTGTGAATAATTATTAAAATTTTGATTTGAATTGTAGCTTTTACAACAACCTATAGCAACTTCTTAATGTCTAACTGCTCAAATCTTTCTTCTCCCTTTTGCAAATCTGCTCCATAAGGTTCCAATTTCTCTTTCTTTTTCCTCGACGTACAAATTGTACAAGCACTCCATTCTCCACGATCTCCACCATGTCTTTCCTAATCTCTCTCATGGCCACATTTTCCATGCTTTTTGTTGTATTTCTTGCAAACATACAACCACATAAAATACTATGGGAATGACAATTTTCCATTAGCTCCTCCTAAGTGCTATTGTTGTAGCACTTAGGTTCAACTCTTTATTCTCCTCACGTTCTTGTTGCTCCACTTCTTTCACATATGCCAATATTGGATTTAATAATGCATTTCCAGCCTTATCCACTTCATTTGAAGGATGTAATTAAAATTCATCCCGTCTTTCTCAAATTGATAGGTATTCCTCCTCCCATCATGCATAAATCCTCTATCAAATTGCCATGGCCTCCCCAACAAAATGTAACATGCATCCATGGGAAAAACATCAAATAAAATGCTATCATGATAAGCCCCAATATTAAAAGTAATCAAGCACTTCTTTCTCATAGTGACTATATACCCATTTTCTAACCATGACACCCTATGTGCCTTTGGATGAGGTGTACACTTCAATCGTACACACCAAAATTTCAGAACTACCACCTTCAATATTTAAATTACAACACTACCTTTGATTTTGTATTTCATTCCAAAGAGTGTCTTCTTCTGTTTTGGTTCTTTCTCAACCTCTTTCTCGGACTACAACAAAATATTCCTTATCATCAAATTTTCTCCTTTTTCTAACCGTAATGCAACTACTTCACTTGCCAATTTTGCTTTAACCATATGTGTCCTCCCTTCTTTCCTTCTTTTGTCCTTCATGATTTCTGGGCATTTAAATACCCTATGGCCTTGTGTTCCACATTTGAAGCAGATGCCTTCAAATTTTCCTCCTCTACCTATTCCTCTTGCCGATTGATCTCATCCGCTATCAACATCAGATCCTCTTCTAGCAGGTTGGTCCACAACACTGGAACTGCTTTCACCTTCTTCATCTTGATTTTCTTCCTACTTCCCTCTTCCACATCCTAGAGCTCTCTTCACAATCTGTTGTTTCCTCAACTATTTCTCCTCAATCCTTAAGGTTGCTTGATAAGCTTTTGCCATTGAATGAAAATTCAAAACATTAAATTAATCTTGAATGGCATAAATTAAACCATTCACTTACCTAGCGATGGATTGTAGACTCTCCTCATTCCGCCTTGACCTTATCGAAAGCTTATAGAATTCCTCTGTGTACTCCTTTACCAACATCTTCAAATGTTTCAAATTCTGCAATCTTCTCAACATATTAAAAGCATAATCCATAGGAAAAAAAAACCTTTCAATTCAAACACCACCTTATCCCAGGTTTTGATCTTCCCTCTACCACTACATTCTCTATTCATCTGCAACTTATCCCACCACAAAGAAGCACGACTTTTCAATTTTTTGTTAGAAAACCTAACCCTCATAGGATCTCTAATATGCTAAAACTCAAAGAAATTTTCCATTTCCCCTCTCCAATCTATCAATTCCTCGGGACTTAAACTTCTAGAATAGACATGAGTATCTAGTTTAGGTTTACCTCCAATACCATCAATGGATCTGATTATTCTACCTTCCATTGTTATGTGCTCTTATATTTATTCTCTTGTAGTCTCTAATTCTACTTCATCATCATTATTGTCTTGCACCACATGTGCAATACCTCTCCTTTCGACCGCCTCAATGCAATCCATTATGACCATCATTGTCCTCATCATCGTTGCAAGCTCATTCACCTCCTCTGCATTCTCTAGTCTTCATGACCTCTTCTTCTTTGTGCCATCACTATGGATCTAGTTCGATATCTCTTACTCCAAGCTCCCCACCTCAACAACATTCATAGATTATCTAATCTCCAACCATGGTCTTTCCGCTCCTCTCTACCGCAGGCTCAACCAACTCTTATACCACTTAATATAGAGAAAATATGCACACATAAGTAACACAACATAATATGCATATACAGGTATCGATTTAATGACTCAAGTAAAGAACATCCACAATAGAAATTATACATCACAAATATTTAGTAGAAATAAACACATAATTTTCAATCTTGATTTATTATGAATAGGATACTCCAGAATACAACTTCCACATAGCCTCACTGTGGTTCGCCACACCTCCCTCGACATCTACGAGGCCAAACTGAGAACCACACTTAGCCACTTCTCCCTCGTTGCCCCTTCGCTTCTCTTCGCCCCCTCCTCCTCATAGCAAGAAGGTTCTCATAAATAGAATTGCTGGAGGCATGCCAAGAAAAGGGAATTTTTCAATTGCCAATAATTTGGTTAGGGAATTGTTTCTCATTCCCATTGTTTCACAATCAATTATTTTACATTCAAATAATTTAGTAACTCAAACCATAATTTTACTATTGGCCCACATTTTTATTTATTCAATTGTACTAATATATTATGAATTTAATTATTAAAATTCTGATTGGCATCCGTAGCAACTATGCTTTACAACAAACTCGATATACAAGATAGCTCTCCACGCCAAGGATGCTCCTGCATCACTTATTAAAATATAAAAATAGATTATTAAGTACATTATTAAAATCAATTCATTATTAAAATAAATTTATTATTTAATGTTTATGATGTAATGATGAACCATAGATAAGTTTTCTAACCACTCAATGAGATATATCATTTACATTTTATTATAATACTTTTTTGAAGTGTACACAATACTCAAAGTTTACAATTAAAATATTAAGAATATCATTTACATTTTATTATAATACTTTTTTGAAGTGTCTTCCACAATACTCAAAGTTTACAATTAAAATATTAAGAATCTTTGTTTAGTCATAATTTTTCATGAGAAGTGAGTTTGGTTTGCGAGAGTTTGTAGTCAATTTCATCATAAATCATAAATTGAATTTTGGATAGTAAATGTTCCAATTTAATACAAGTTTCTCAATTTATTTAAACATAATTTTTTTATAATAAAATTGGATTTTTTTAATAATATATAATAATAATATATTTAGATTATATATTTTAAGTTTAGGTTATTTAAATTTTTAATATTTTATTTTTATGCTCATAATATTGTATATAAAATGTTGAATTTAAATTTATATATTTTTTTCACTTAAAAAAATCTGCATTTTGATATTCATTGAATCAAAGATTACATACATATCTATTGGTCATTTTCAACTAAACTGCCAACAAAATACTGTACATATTGAACTAAAATACTGTACATACTGAACTATTTTTTGGTATGCATTCTTTACAAGTCTAGAATCAAACTTTGACATAAAAAATCCTATTATCTGAAAAAATTGAGCATAACCTATCCTCAATACAGAGTAAATATAAAGTTTCAATAGACCCTTCAAAGAACAAAAGGGGTTCTGTAACTATTATAGTCTTCCAGCATAACATAAAATCACCAAAGGACAATGCATAACTGAACAACGCCATGTGAAATCACTAAATTATTTTGTAGTTCCTCGTAAAAGAGAACACCTTCCTCCTCCCCAAGCACTTCCTTTGAAAGGAAGTCAACTTCCTTGCTCAATTCCCTATAGACATGAGTAAAAAAAAGATTATGAAAGGATGGTTTGAGCTGTTTGTTTTTTTCCAACCAATGTTCAAGAGAAGACACATGTAGAAATACGTCTATAAGAACTTTTGATTCACCAAACACATGAATTCCAGAAATTCCTTTATGTATTGGAAAAGATAATAAGCCCCACAGAGTTATCACTTATGCCCCAGTATTAGTACCACATCCACATCCTACCCACATTTTAAGAATATGATAAACTCTAAATCTAATTGTCATACCACCTCCACAAAAACCATTTTGTGAAGCCCCATTGAAATGTCCTATAAGAAAATCCATAGGAAGAACATGTGTCGGAATACTTCTAGCTGATTGAAACTTTGGAGCTTTGTAGTATTCCTTGTAAGAGCTGATAATTTTAGAACACACTCCATGTAAATTTTTTGGAGAGTCTTCAAAAAGAACAAAATTTATGTGCAACCACACTCCCCAGCTCACAAAGGTGGGCAAACCTTTATAATCGGTGACATAATGAACCCAGTTTTTTAGGTTGGATTCAAATGTTTGTGAATCCCAATTTCCATGAATGTTCAAAACCTTTTTAACCTCCTTCCAGACTAATTTTGTAAAAGAACAATTCACCAACAGGTGGTCAATAGATTCTTCCTCCTTAAAACACAACAAACATATTTGGGCTGACATCCCCTCTTTTGATATAATTATCGCATGTTAACAATTCATTTTCAAGCGCAAGCCAACAAAATAATTTAACTTTTGTAGGACAATTCAAATTCCACATATACTTGTACCACCATTTATCCTCACCTTCCATATGTAGAAAGGAAATAGCTTCATATGCTAGTTTAGCATTCACTTGACCATTTTGTGTGTTCCAAAACCATCTGATTTGATCAACATTTTCAGAGAGTATGATACCACTATGTTATAGACCTCTTATGTACATGTTCCACTCCCGCTCTAAAGCACCTTCGAGCTCCAATTCTAATGCATGGAGCCAATGTTGTCCTAAAATAGCTCTATTACCTTCTATTTGAGCTAACACAAATATACCTTTTGATCTTAGCACATATTTTATATCTTGAGAGAGTTTGAAGTTACTATCCCCACCGGTATATGGGTCTTCCCCAACTAGAATAGAGTGACCATTGCCAACCTTCCAGGCTAGTCATAAACCAATTTAAGGAAACACATCTACAAATACCCTTCAAAAGTTCCATGCAACAATAACCTTTTTTGAGCTACCTCGAATCCAATTTTCTACATATTTTCTCTTGAGATATTTAGCTTGAAGTGCTTTACTCCAAAGTCCTATTCCAAATAGTCCCCTTGAGAGGCTTTTCATGGCCAGAGCCTAACTAAACCAAAAGATGTTTTTTAAAGCCCATCCTCCTTTCTTTTTTGGATTAGCTATATTAACCCATCTTACCAAATGAATACCTTCCTTCTCTTTTTTGCAAGACCAAAGTAAACTAAATACCTTTTGGCGAATTTTATGTCAAATGTATTTTAGGATTTTTGCAAGTGAAAACCAGTAAACATGAATACTTTCAAGTACTGATTTTGCCAGAGTTAATCTTCCTCCAAATTTATTTATTTATTTATTTATCTGTTTGCTTGAATGTCCCTAACTTGTGGGACTGACCTTTGGTTTAAGAAACCGCGACCCAAGGGCATCTAAGCCATCAAAATACCCAATAATCGCACCTGCCCTAGGCCACACCAACCATTAGCATAATTCGATTTTTTTGGGTGTCTCCTCCCACCACCACCGAGTTTTGAACTTGGGGTCTCCTAACAAATGGAACCCCTCGAATACCAACCACGTTAGTGGGACTTGAGAGTCTTCCTCCAAATTTAGATCATTATTATGATGTTATTTTATTTTGATTTGTTATAATTTAAATATGAATTGATAAAATTATTGTTTTTAATATAAAAATAGATTTAACATCCTTTTCCAATATTGTTTATTACAATGAGATTGTGCAATATTAATAATTGATATTTGCAATTTCATCAATACAAAAGATTATTACTGAACAATTTTGGATTGATAAAATTATTGTTTTAATGCAAAAATGAATTCAATATCCTTTGTTTTTACACAGAGGTAATATGTGTTAGTTGTAATAGTTGTAATGGGTCATCAATAGAACAATATTTCCCCATTAATAAATTAACAAAAACAAATTTATTTCATTTTCCTCTTAATGGAATATACAAATCATCTTCTCTTAATTAATTTTAACAACTTAATACAGAATTAAAACATCGTTTATTATCATCAAATTATACAATAATAATAATTTATTAAATCAATTTCAATTATTATTATTTAAAAAAGATATCATCTTATCCCTTTCAAAATCATTTGCCATAACTACAATCATACAATTCAAAGAGAAACTAATGTTCCATCATCATACATCAAGGTCATACACTTCAAAGAGAAACTAATGTTCCATCATACAACTAGCATACCCCCAAAGCGGGGGAAATGAAACGCCGAGAAGAACTTAAATATGTTGTAAAATGAGAGAAAGTCGTGTGTACGTAGACAAGTGGTAATTTTTGCAACATATGGCAAGTTTCTTGAGCAATGATCTTCCGGTCAACAATTTCTTATGAGTTCGAACGGTGATAGGCATATGAGGTCAAGTCATGTGGAAATGTTGTAACTGTGATTCTAGTCAACATATGATGGTAGGTCTTTGATTTTCCCTCTACTTTGGAAGCATATTTGAATGTGTATTTCAAGACAACATATTTGGTGATGTACATTTGCTCACCATGTTTAAAGTATGGCCTTAAAATATTTCTTATTGTTGAAGTACCCAAATCAAATGACAAGAATACTACAAAGTCTTGTTTAAAGTATGGCCTTAAAATATTTCTTATTGTTGAAGTACCCTATTCAAATGACAAGAATACTACAAAGTCTTGTTGTTGCTGCGACGTCTAATTTCCAACAGACTTGGCAAATTTGAAAGCGCAAACTCTGAGAAAAAGTGAAAAGCTGAGAGTGGAAAAATAATGCAACCGCTGATCATGCGATGACACCGAATTCATTCATCGCCTATCTTTTCTAATCAATGGATTACTCTCATACTCTCAAGTTTTAATATTTCTGGGTATTAAGTATTCCATGTGCAGTAACCTCCCCTCACACAATACTTATTTCTTCACTAATCGCTTATATCAAGAAGAGTTGTTGCGCTGTAGATAGCACCTTCCCACTCATTCTTCACTAATAGACGATCTGAGAATGCTTCAACTTGTGTTGTCGTATATCAGATTCAGTTGCATGAGTGAGAACGAACGGTACGAGAGTGAAAGCCATTTAGAGCAAAAGTAAAAATGGGTCGTGCAGGCTTCATTTAGTCCGCAGAAGTTGACGCAGACATGGATCATGCTTGTCTTCTTGATATGTATTACAAACTGATCCATTCAGATCCAAATAAGCCAATTTCTTGAGTTATAGCACCATTAGATGCATAGACATATCCGCTCGCTCTCGAGCTATCATTATTTGGTGGTGGTGAATCATTGTCAATCGTTAACTCTAAGAGGCCATCCCTTCTAGACTCTTTTCAAAATATTTATTGGGGTTTCACATCCCATTCCTTAGAAGGCGTCAAGCACTTTCCCTATCACATACCTATCACATACCTGAGTCCGATCATAGGTGAGGATACTTTCACTCGATAAAAAAACTTTGTCTCATTACTCATCTAATAGTTTGTGTATGCAAATAATATAATTTTATACGTTGACAACACATAATGAATATATGGTAGGCATAGTAGTCAATGAAATTGAAAGGCAAACTTAGTTGCAAGTACTAATAAGCAATAAATAGTAGAAATCCTAAACCCATGTAATTAATGGCAAGTAAAATGAAATGTACATTAATTTGTCATACGATAAAGTATACATATGTGAGTAAAACAATAAAGGACTAGGTAGTGACCAAGTTTGACTCTAATTATATTGGCAATCAACATTGGTATTTTCATTAGGTAGGGGGGGTGCATGGATTAAGGGTTGCAATTTTAAGTGTGAAAGGGACAGAGAATGAAGGTATGCCTCTTCTGATACATATGGATTGTCTTTCATCTTTTCATAGCATTCAAAGGAGAATGATGGTGCAACTCACATTACTTCTAATGTTGTAGCATGTGGCATTGTTGTGCAGGTCAATCCTTGATGCTCAGTGTTACCAATGTCAATGGTTGACCTTGTTAATGTCAATCCTTGCGATTTATGGATAGTCAATGCCAAACCATCTTGAGGGGAATTTTTTTTTTTGTTACTTCAATTTATAGGTGGAATTGGTATGTGCTTTCGTTGAGATTGGTCCCATGGAGGCCCAATGTAATTATCAAATGCCATGACAACATAGGTTGGTAACTTAGGAGGGCTAGAGCCAGGTGTGTATACAATTTGCATGACCATTCAGAGTGCACCGTTTACTAATCCTGATTGGACCCATAATTGCAAGATAACATTACTCGCTTCCGTACACATAACAATATTTTTTTTTCTAGTTGATGGTCAACATCTTACTGTGCATCTAAACCATTGGCGAAATATGCAACAAATCGTACAATATGCATAGCCAATTCTTGGAGCATGTATTTGTTATGATTGTTTGCAAGATTGTTTGTTGTAAAGATATGGATTGATATGTCAAATATTGAATGCTCCTATGTTGACAATAATCAATTAGTCCTGGATGATAGGAGGCTCCAGTCTACAAAGGTTGGTGTAGCATTATGGATGTTTGTCAATAGCTGTCGGAAATGAAGTTGGGTGACATTAGTACCCGTTTAACTAAAGATTGTTTCCAAAATTATTACAGTGGTAAAGTATTCCCATAAACACTTCTCCATAGTTTCTCTTGCATATATGGGTTTGTCCATCACATGGGGGAGTTGGCCCAAATAACCGACAATAATTATTTACCGGTTGCCGAATGAGTTTTTTTTTGGATAACACTCATGCAAGCAATTCTCAATCTACACCAATAATTTAGGCCCTATGAAGCTCATCTCATCAATGAGAATATATTGAATATGCTTCATCTCTTCTTGGAACAATGATAGGGCCTGTCCATGTAAATACGTCATGTCCTTTATAAGAATTCGAAGCCCTGCATGTATAGAGGTTGCATGCTTATTAAATGTTACAACTCTAGTAGGGGCGAGGAGCAGTAGTGGGATATGGCCATAGGTTGCTTGAGAAGATAGTTCCTTTTTATGGTTCTTATAAGGTAGGCTTACCTGTTCCTGTAGTTCCTTAGATGATCATCCTCAGTGGTTCTTTAGGTCCATGTACTTGTGAATTTGTAGGATTATTTCAAATGCAAGTTGTTGACTATGAGATAATGTATTTGTGGAAGTAGGCAAAGGAGTGTTATCTTGTATTACTTCCCCAATCCTTTGGTTGTAGTCAATGTAGTTCGGTGCAGTCTCCAATGTATTTGGTGATACTTCTAGAGGATTCCATGTATGGTTGATGGAAAAATCTCGGAGGCCAATCATGTCAAGCTCATTAATGTGGCTATTGCCTGTAGGGACTAATCTTGACAAAACTTGTCATTCATTCATCTCCATGTTGGGATGTATGTTATGATTGGTATACTAATCTTTGGATGTTGTTTCATCGGGAATGGGTGCAAGGATGCAATCAACATGCCATGCATAGTAAGTATAATTGTGTATGCTCTCCCAGTTTGACACAATGTCATTTTTTGTAAGGATTATGTCTTTAGCAAAGGAATGAAAGGGCTTATATAATAGCAGTTCATTCGACAAAATTCAAGAAAGGCATTAGAAGTTTTGGCTAGAATTGAAGTAAATCACGGTCAGACATGGACAATTGTAGGGACAGTTCTCTTCTTCCACTTTTTAGTAAATTGCATCTTTGGTTATATAGGCATTGCTGTAAATATCACATCCATTTATAGAGATTTGCTCGAATCTTCTAAGTGTTGCAGAGGAAAAAAATTCAAAGTTTCAAGAAAAAATATTATGAATAAGATGGGAAAAACCCACTGAATTTTTTTTTGATCATCTTTTTTAGTTCCATAAATGGGATTAGGGATTAGTATATGTGACATTGAGCAACAACTTATAATTTGATATTCATGTCAAGTATCGGAAATTTATTAATACCACTATTTATAAAAGAAAATATGTGAATAACTTATCTTTAGAGTTTAAGTTATTCCATTAAAACGTTTATAAGTATGTGTGTGTATGATAGTTTATTTTTAATTGTCTCACATCAATTCTTTTTAGTAGTCACTGAGTAAATTTATTTTTTCATAAAAATATTCTTATATTCTTATATTGAGATAGAAATTTAAAATATACATGTAATTTATCCGTTATTGAGTTGTGAGGCACTTCAACATTTGATAATTTAGTTAAAATAAATATTTCTATTTCTAAACTTTTTTTCCAATAATAATTTAAAAATCTCACTCAAAATCATTACTATTTATATTAATAAAAAATTGATTAAAAATAATAAAAATAAAACCTCAAAATCAACACTATAAAATAAAAATTCTATAATATATCATTTCATTATATAATGAAATAAGAAAAGTATCCATAAATGTGGTTGGTAGAATGTAATATGGCACATAAATTAAGATAAATTTGGTTGTTAGAATGTAATATGGCACATAGGCAATGTGCAATAGGCATAGTGATCGCCAAGAATAACACAAGTCATAAAAATATTAATAAATAGTGAAAACACTATGATATAATTGGCAAGTGTGGCATGTGCAAGAAGTTAGTTTTTTAACATCTGTATATTTAACTATAGGATATGCTTTAGGTCCTAGATATGCCTCCATCTTTTACTCTATAACCTTTGCTTGTAAGCTTTGCTTCCATCCACTGTTGAAAGGATTAGTTTGTAACCTTTGCTTCCATCCACTGTTGAAAGGATTACTCTGTAACCTTTGCTTCCATCCACTGTTGAAAGGATAGTGGAAGGAATTCTTCTGGCTCTAAAACCATAAGGGGTGCTTTGCAAGGTGCTAGTTATGGAGAAACTCGGTAAGTACAACTTGGAAACTATAGAAACATTATCGCTATCAAAGAATGAAACGCATCGCACATCCCAACAACATATCTCTCCTAGTGATATGAAAACATTGTGCAAATCAGAACCGATTGAAAGAGGCGTTGGATGTTTGACACAAGATGGACCAGAGAGCCCTTCACATGGAGGACCCCACCATATTTGATTCCCTATTGAAGGGTTTCATTGATAAGAAAGGGCAAAAGAATCCATACCTATATGGTGAGCATTGGATTTAAACCACACATGTATATCAATAATACGCTTCTTAACATTTGTGTTAAGTGTGGCAGCTTAACGGATGCCTTTGGGGTTTTGGATCGGATGTCCAAACGAAATGTGATATCATGGATTACTGCAATTGCAACTTATTCCAGTCGTGGGCACAATAGGAAATCCTTGGAACTGTTTAATAAAATGTGGCAAACAAGGATTAAGTTGAACAAGTTCACGTTAGCAAGAATTCCGAAGGAAGCCGGGCCTTTATTTCATTTGGATAGTATGCCATAAAGAGTGAGTTTGAGCAGCGGATCTAGTGAAGATTGTTTACCTGGTATAAGCATATCCGCCTGGTTGAGACCAAGATCCAGAGCCCTTATTCCAGGATCCAGATGCAGTTTACCTGAAACCAACTATAAGAGTTTACCCAATCTGATCAGTAACGAAATCCCCGGTAACATATCGAGATACAAATCCAATCCTATAAGTCGTTCAAGTTCCAATTCGAGAATTGAGATCGAGCCCCAGTTGAACCAAAGACAAAGATAGAAAAAAATCCAACATCCCGGTAATTTACATTTGAGTCATTAGTTTCTGCAGCACCAGCGCCCATAGTTGTTCACCTTGAAGCAGCACGTGTTTGGGGTTTCTGAGAATATTTCCAAATTTGAGGGACGAGACCGAGTACCTATTATTTCTCTGCATTTCATCAATTAATTCACATATTTTTCACCAAGGATGATTCCATGGTGTTAAATACCCTGTTACTCCAACAATATTAACACCAATCCGAAATAGAATTCCAATCCGAAATAGAATTTGTTTGACAACATTGACAGGATTATTCAAACCCACTACAAAATTAATAAGAAATAACTTAGAAACTTACCACTAGTTAAGGCCATTAGTAGTAAGTATATCTATCTTTTACACAATCAGTGCTATATGTCATTTTCATACAACAATAACTGATATGCTATGCTTGCAGGGTTGCGATGGATCAATACTTATCGACTCCACCCTCGGAAATAAAGCAAAGAAAGACTCGCCAGCAAACAATCCAAGCCTTCGCGGGTTCAAAGTGATTGACGAAGCAAAGTAATAGTAACAGGGGATTCTGCACGGAACAAATTCAAGAAAAACGTTAACTTACTAAACTGAGATTGCTGGGAACGAACCTGGTCCACGTCGTTTCCGACAACAACACATCACACAGATGCTCTGCCCACAAAGCCATCCCAGGGAAACAGAGCCCTGCTGCTCGTGGTGCAATTAAACCTAACTCTCAACCTAAGCTAACTTAAGCCCTACCTTTCCTTCTCTCCACATAATCTCACCTCCCCTTCCACGCGTCCTTACCTACCTACTCCAGTCTCCCACTCCACGCGCTAGTCTCCACCGGCTCCACCGACGAACCTCTACATTCACCCGGATGGAAGGGAATCACAAAGGCACTGGGCTGCATGCTAGCCATGTGGGCTGCATGCAGGCCCTCTCCCCACCGTCCATACGCAGGGTGCCTTCCTACAAGAGTAGTTCATCCCCTCGACGCGCGTGCAGGCCCTTCGGGATCAAACCTGGGTGACTGGAGAGAGGCGCTAATATTTCTCAGGGCAGAGAATAATTTGTGCAGGTAATAGAAAAAGGTGAAACCCCAGGGCAGCTTCAGATCCTTCCCATTTAAACAGAGATATTTGTGTTCTCTTCATGAGGAAACAAAGATGAAGACCACCTTGCTATGAAGTTCAGGGAATTGGACGAAGTGGTGGATCAACGTTTGAATAAGGGAAATTTTTTTTAACGTGGGAAATTTCAGGTGGCTTGCCGCCCAGAGATTTGCTTCGATGGGCTTATGCAATACAAAGGCTTCCAATGTCTGCGAGGTGTGAAACCCCACGAGGATAGCCGATGAGAGGGCATGGGATGCCAGTCCAGGTTATATTTAACAGCGCGGGAGTGAAATAAGGACAGAATAATTGATGACAAGAAACTTGCAAAGAATTCATGGGCCAACTTTTCATCCCTATCTATTCCTGTTGTAGTTAAATCTGTAAGAAGCAGGCCTTTACTGAAGTATATATGTTTTTTGGCTTTTGGAATTTTGCGATCACTCTGAGAGTCTAAAGCCTGACTATGGAATTGGAGGAGGAGGCGGACTCGGTGGTGGAGGAGGGTTAGGAGAAGGAGGCAGCTTGGGTGGAGGTGCCGGAGGAGGCTTAGGCGGTGGCGCTGGAGGTAGAGGTGGTTTGGGTGGTGGTGGGGGAGCGGGGTAGGCGGAGGTGGCGGTGGATTTGGTGGAGGCGGTGGCAGGTGGAATAGGGCGAAATATGTTTTGAAAAGTGGCGACTCCCCATAGGCCATCGACAGACGACGAAAGCCCGAGGGGAGCCGACCCCTTAATATACGCCTTCGGTGTAACAAGGTCAAGTAGAAAATAATATTTTTTATTATAAAAAAGAAAGGAGTATGTAATTGTTTTTCAATTTCAATTATTATTATTTAAAAAATGATATCATCTTATCCCTTTCAAAATCATTTGCCATAACTACAATCACACACTTCAAAGAGAAACTAATGTTCCATCATCATACGTCAAGGTCATACACTTCAAAGAGAAACTAATGTTCCATCATACAACAAGGTCAAGTGGAAAATAATATTTTTTATTATAAAAAGGAGAGGAGCATGTAATTTTTTTCAACTCTAATATTATTTAATCAATGTTTAGGATTACGATTTTTATTCATTATTGTATTCAAATGGTTGATTTTAATCATAATACTTTTATAAAATTAAAATTAAATCTTAATGTGGAAAATCATTTCACTTGAGTAATTAATAGAATTTTGAATATTAAATAAAGTATAAATTTTTATTATATTAAAAAAAATTTAATGATTTTCTTTTTATTTAAATAATATGATTTAGATTTTAATATAAAATTTGGAATATGATTTTTTTTTCTAAAAAAAATAAAAAAAATATATAAATAAATTATATAACAACTACAAGACGGTACATACATTTCTAAGTTAAAATTTTAAATCAAACGACTTAATTTTTTCAATATATCTTTGTTATCATATGATAACTTAATTTTTTCAATGTATCTTTGTTATCATATGATAACTTAGACGACGGAAAGTTTCCATACTATTGCATATTAGGCATAATGTAATGCGATACTATTTGTACATGCAATGTTCACATCTTCATTAGTGCTTAGTATTGATATTTAATAACCTTTCATATTTTGTAATCTCGTTGATTATATGTAAATGAATAACCCATATCTTTGTTGATAAATTTACTTTAATACTTATTACATTTGATAAACTTGATTTAAATTATTGTACATTTTTTTTTGTCCGTGGGGGAAGTTTAAGTGGTCAAAATTAGAAGTTGTAATTGGTTGTAAATTGAAGGTCGCGTATTCAAATCCCCCCAAATTTACCCGTGCGACATGGTTTGGGTCCTGTGGATGCACCTAGGGGTATAGTGGTAGCAAGATTGGATCCTTGGACCCTGTGTCACATGAGTGTCAGCCCAACCTCCGTTGTCGATTCCCCTAGTACAAAAAAAACCAGTGTACGTTTTTTAAAATATACATATTTTTATTTTTATTTTTAAATATTTGATTGAGAATATTATTTTTAATATAGTATATTTAATTTAATTAGATATTAATATGTATTAATGGCTAATACATTATGTAAAGACATTAAAGGGAATGTGAAAATACATCTAAAAAAAGTAATTGAATAAAAAATAAAAAGAAGAAGAAACTATTGTGAAGCACAAGAATGAAAAGATGGGCAACAATGGAAAAGCTCAAGTAGTTTCTCTAGTTGAGACATGTTCTCGATAATAATTTCTAACAATCAATACCACAAATAAATGTGTGATGGGTATGAGGCCATGGCGGTCATTGGGTCTACAATGCCTCATAGGTCTAACATGTGAGCTTGAAGGTTGGCCATGGGGTCTCTTCCTATTAGTGACAAAGCATTAGAAGTATGATGTAATTAACCCAGTGCATGTCAATTTAGGTTGTTGGCCTTTGGTAAGTCATTGATTGATCCAGGTGGATATCGGTGGCAACCCACCTTCTCCAACTGGCTCAAAACAGTTTTCTGGCAAATATGGTAATTTACTATTTTTAGCAGTTTTTCGGGTCCTGAACTTCGGGAGCCATTTTGAGGCACTACACAACATCTTTTGGGATATATTTTACAAATAAATTCGCCCCAACAGTTGTAGTTCTCGGATAGATCTTTCCAATGGGCTACCGAGCGCCCCAAACGGAGATCGTATGCAAAAGTTATGACCCCGGGAAGTTGACTGTTCAACTAACCACCTTGGAGCCGCAAACTTTATGACGGTTCATCTTCTAAGGTTAGGTTTTTGGATGTTTGGGATTCTTTCCCTCATGCTTATGATAAATAGGCCCTTTCGGCCTCCTTTTGGATTCATCTTGGCACGAATGAGCACAACGGCCACATCTCTTCTCAGAGATAGCTACTACCATTCTAGCTGTTGTATTTTACAGTCTGTTCTATTTCCGCTATTTAATAAAATATGTGTTTACTGTATCGCTGTGTTCTTTGCAATATATCTCTGTATTTGATTCTGTATATGCTCTTTTATTTCGTTCCCACATAAATCTGGATCATTGATGAAGGTCAAACATCTCTTTGATGAAGAGAGTTAGGCATCTCTAGTCCCCATAATCCATGAGTATATGAAGAGAGCCAAGTGAATCTTTGAAGAGACAAAAGAATCATCCTTTAATCGTGTAGTCAGAAGAGCATTGGAATATAAAGTGATCCTTAATCATAGTCTCCAAGGACCATATTTGGAAAATATGGTGCTCTCAAGGAATACGATTATTTATCTTAATGCAAAGATGGTGGGCATAAGCTCTAAGCTAGGTGAGAGGGACCCTTAAGTTGCAAGATAATTGGAGTATGTTGTACCCTATGGATTGAATGAGCCCATCATTGCACTGGTAATACAAGTTTGAGTAGTGCTAATGTTTGGGAGAAAGCAACTCTTTGTGCTCAACCCACATGGAACTAAGGTAGGCTCTATAAATCTTAGTACAAATACCATTTTTTTTTCTTCCTTGGAGAGATCATGAACATACTAAAAATATATGCATGTGTGGTCTATTAATACCAAGGTCAATGAGGTGAAGGAATGGAGAATCTCTCTCATACTAATGTGAATCGATCCCATGCTCTACCTACTCCATCAAGGATTTGAGAGCAATATATCAACTAAGAAGATGACTACGTGAGTTTCTCATACGTCTGGACCAATGTATCATTGTCACCACATGAAATATCAATGAATTAATGAGGGGTGTTGTGACATATTATGCAAGAATGATATCACAAGGAACCGATCTCTTGGCATGAATATGTTTAAATAACATCATGAAAAACACTCTATCTACTATCTTTCAGTCTACTCTCTAAATTTATGGTCCCCAAACCTCACATCCATATAAGAGGAGGGGTGGGAATAATGAGTGGAAGCATTAGATTGTTCAATCTTGAAATTGAAGTTGCAATTTTTTATTTTCAAGAGTGGTAATAGATGCATATCCCTTGCTTAGTATAGCCTCTATTGTTCGAGTCAAGCTAAAGCATGGTCTAGAGAAGAGGACCCCCAAATATACACATAAAAATACTACCTCAACCCACTCATGTTTGTAAGTAATAATCATATTACTTGGCTCCTTTTTAGGGATGTTAAATGCCATGATTTTTGTTTTCCCAAGATGAATATGAAGCTAGTGAGCATCACAAAAGGAAGCTATGATGTTAGGTTGTCTCTAGAAGTCCCTCACTGAGTGGGACATGAGGATAATGTCATCTACAAATATGATGATGTAACATACATAATGCATATATACATATTCATAATAATAATAAATAATAGTTAACTAAGGGACACATCCATTCATGAACAATTGATAAAAGTTCCTTTAGGATTTGTATTTATACAACACTATTGATCCAGATTTATTTGCGAAACAAAATGAAAGAGTATATATAGCACCACATACATAGATATATTGCAAGGAACACATATGTATTGCAAGGAACATAGTGATACAACAAACTCAAATTCTATTAATTGAATTAAATAGAACATTATGTAAAAATAAAAGCAACTAGAATAATGGTAGCTTTATCTATGAGAATAGATGTGGCGGCTACGCTCATTCATCACAAGCAGATTACGAAAGGATGATGAAGGGAATTTTTATCAGAATCATGAAGGAAAAACCCCTAACATCCAAAAACCTGACCCTAGGAGATGAACCATAAAAAAATTTGCAGCCCTCGAGGTGGTTGGTTGAGGTGTCAACTTCTCGGGGTTATAACTTTTTCATATGATCTCCATTTAGGTTGATCAGTAGCTCATTGGAAAGGTCTAGCTGATAATCACATGGTTTTCCTATCCAATCATACCTTTGAAAGTGAATGGATTGTGGCATCGCCAAAAAAGGTCATTAAGGGCCTCAAAATGGCCTCGAAAGTTTTAGATATGAAAATCCGTAAAAAAACTGCCAAATTGGAAAAATTGTTTTGAGCCAATGGAATATGTGGGTGGCCAATGATATCTATTTGGATTAGTACTCCCCCCTTAGGAAAAATGGCCTCCATTTCATTAAGTTTCCACATCATATGGGGAAACTTCTGCTGAATTTGACTCCTGGTGAGCCACTTGCCTTGATGGAGAAACTGCCTTGATTTGACAACCTGATAGAACTGAACACGCTATTGGCAAGTGACCTTCACCTATGTATTGATGATCTGATCAACTATATATTGATCCAAACATTTAGTGTTGAGATTTGATGGTGCCAACTGCTCTGCCACCTCTGAGGTGTCCAATAATGGTGGGAAATATGGGCGAAGGAGCTCCACATTAAATATTGGGTGCATGACAAAAAAGGGAGGAATACTTAATTCAAAGGCAATCTCACCAACTAAATTGGTGATGGTGTACCTCCCATATCGAAGTGGACAAATCCTGCGATGAGGTCTTGTGAGCCGTTCTTTCTACAAATGCAACCAAATGTTATCACCGACCTAAAATTTGTGTGGAACTCAATGCTAGTCATGTCGCTGCTTGTAATTGACATTGGCTTTCTCCATAATTTCATGGACTTACCGACATATGTGATGAATTCATTCAACAAATCGAGTGGCCTTGTCCACCTCTGTGCGAGCATGGGCACATGTGTTGAGGAAATGGGAAGAGCTACATCAATTGGGGCCAATGGTTGGAACCCCAAGCACACCTGGAAAGGGCTATGTCTAGTAGAGCTATGAATGGATCTATTGTAACTATGTTGAATATATGGAATATTCTCATTCCATGTGTGGGGATGTTTATAATTGTACACCCTTAGAATATGCCCAATCATCCTAATGACCTCTTCTGTCTTTCCATCGGTTTGGGGTGGAAGGAAGTTGATTGGATGAGTTTGGTTTCAATTAGTGACCGTAGGATAGACTAGAATGTGCTCAAGAATATGTTGTCCTAATCTGAAATGATAGTTTGTGGTAGCCCAAAATGAACCCAAACATTTTTGAAGAAGAGCTTAACAATGGCTTCGGAGGTGATGCTCTTCTTGCAAGCTGTCAGAATGGCCATCTTAGAGAAGCAATCCATGACCACAAATACACAGTCATTACCATGCTTTGTTGAGGGTAGTCTTGACATGTAGTCCATGAAGATGGACTCCCAAGGCCCATTAGGAGTAGGAAAACGGGTGTACAACCTTTGATTCTTAATGGAAGGTTTCACGATGGTGTAGGTAGTGCATGATTTGATATACCTATCGATGTATTGTTGGAGCTTCGACCAATAGAAGTACTTCTGCAATGCCGCTACATTCTTTTCTATGTCAAAGTCCCCTTCCACCCAACTGTAATGCGCTTCCCAAATTAGCTTCTCACACTCGTTTGAAGGAACATAGAGATGGCCCAAATTGCACAACAGTACTTCCTAGAGATGAAAGTCTACCATTGGTGTGCCTTCACATAATGCTCGATAGGTGGAAGTAAACTTGGGATCATTGTCATATTGTTGAGACCACTCGGAGGTCTCACGACCACAAGAGTTGAGCATTGTAATCAAGACTACCACTAGAGGTCAACTGAGGTAATCGATAATTGGATTGGCGTTGCCCTTCTTATACTTGATGTTCAGGTGGAATTGTTGCAAGTATGTGGACCAATTTTGGTGGTGATCATTCTACAACTTCCCTTATGTTTGGATGAACTGCGGGGACTTGTGATTAGTGTGTATGACCGTCTCTTTTCCGAGAATGTAATGCTTCCATTAGAGTCAAGATTGGACAATGGAATAGATTTCCTTATCATATGTGGGGTATTTGTGGACCACATCTAAGAGTGTCTCACTGTGATATGCCACAAGATGGCCATGTTGAGTGAGGACTACGTTGATAGCATAGTCTGAAGCATATGTCTCAATTTCAAAGGGATGTTGTAGATACGGTAAGGTAAGGATGGGTGCCGAACATAAGCATTGCTTCAACTCCTCAAATCATTGTTGTTGTGACTTGGACCAAATAAAATTGGCCTTAGAGCCTCCTTTGGTCGCCTTGATAAGGGGCCAAGCAATATGAGAGAATCCCAACACAAATTTACGATAGAAATTGGCAAGGCCTAGGAAGTTGCAAAGCTCTGTGAGAGTCGTTGGGGTCATCCAGTCACAAATGGATTGGATCTTGGTCAGATCCACATGCACACCATGGTCATCCATGATGTATCCCAGATAGTGAATCATCTCCATGCCAAATGAGCACTTCTCTAGATTTGCGTATAACATGTGCTATCGCAGGTTTCTAAGGACCCATTGAATATGTTGTAAATGTTCTGTGCATGTTTTTCTATAGATGAGGATCTCTTCTAGATATAAAACCACAAAATACTTTGTGAATGGACGAAGAATATCATCCATCATCCTCATGAAAGTTGTTGGAGAATTAGTCAAGCTGAAAGGAAAGACCAACCACTCAAAAAGGCCTTCCCGATATTTGAAGACAGTCGTCCAAACATCGGTTAGCTCAATTGCTACTTGATGATAGCCGAAATTCAGATCAATCTTGCTAAAATACTTGGCACCCTTGAGTTGGTCGAGAAGGTCATCGATTCGGGGAATGGGATACTAATTCTGAACTATGATTTTGTTTATATCTATGTATTCAATACAGAGTTGCGTAGTCCTATCTTTCTTCTGCACCAACACAATTGGGCTCCCACAAGGTGAAGAGCTCGATCGGATGTACCCATTTTGGATTAATTCTTGAATTTGTTGCTCGATTTCTTCATTTTCCATGAGGGAGCACCTATATACTATCCCATTAGGTAGAGGCACCCCATGTATTAAATTAATTGAGTGTTTGACCTAGAAATTTAATGGCACCCCAACAAGTGTGGTTGTCATGTCCCCTCTTAATCAATCTGGCCAACATTGAAGGGGTGTGAAACAGATCTTGGGGCCTTGAGAACTCACCCCAAATCCATCTGATACCACACTGAAACAAACATGCATACATGTGCAAATGCAGGATAAAAATATACAACATAATGAGTTTGATCCACACAATGATAACATGCATGTAGAAGCCAATACATCTCAGTCACACAAACAAGATTATTCCAATTTAACACAAGATAAATACTTATATTTAACAATGTAGATCCAAGAAACTGGATGTGTAAGAGCGATTTTCCACCCAACCATAGACACTTCTTCCAACATATACTCTTTCTGCTGCGAGTCCACCCCCAATATGGGCTATGAGCCCACCAGGGAGAAGGAAAACACCTACAGACTTCTATCTCTCATATCACAACAATTTTTTTCTCTACATGCTTAGCTAATTGCTCTTACAGATCTCTATAGGATCTCACTCAACAAATACAGCCTTAGATTCCACAATACATGCCCCATACAACACCCTTCTAGGCTCAGGCATTCCTTCACTAGTCCATGGTTCTCTTGGGAGATCCATCTTGCCAGGTTCTTCCGATCCATCTTGCCAGGTTCTTCCAATGTGTGCATAGAATAAGACCAATCTATTATGTTGCTGGAGAACCACCTGTAGCTTCAAATTTGTGGATTCCCAAGCATCTATGAACAACAAAACTCAATGTGTAAGGGTACCTATCTTTCCCAACCTCTATGCTCACCCACAACCATCTCTCCCTCCTTCAAATTAGCAGCCCTCCTCTAAATTCGAATTTCTGGGTTATACACAACAATGGGGAACTCACGTGAGGTAGCTTTGCATGAAAGAAAATTGTAGAATGTGTCTAATGAGACAATAAACCCAAGGGATATGGGAAAATGGGTGAAACGACAATTGACATTTCTTCTGACCATAGAAGAAAAGGACTACTGTCACTGTAGCTCTGATTTTTAGCAGCTAACAGGACTGTCACCAAAGTCAGTCACCCCCGTGCTTCAATAACTAGGTGAGGTGACTTTTCCCACCAACCTCACAGTGCACATATGCAATCAATGATTGGGTTCAATAGTCAAAAGGATGTGATTGGATCATTTAAAAACACGTCATATTTTGAATGAGTTCTAAGGTTGACACTTGGAAGCTTAGGATCTAGTCACCCATGGGCCCCCTTCCTCTTTCCTTCTGGTGGAATCATAGCTCGTTTGGTGCTCTTTACACAGCCATTGTTGGACCATTTTTATTATTTATGCACATAATATTTACATATATTTCAAATTTTCGAGTTAGCATGTGAAGCCAACCATAGAGTCCAACTAACAATATCACATCCTACATGCCTAGCCATTCACTAGTCTAGCCTTGGCCTTGAGCTCCGCACTAGGAATACATACTAGCATAATTACATCATTTACGTAATTTAACTTAATACATTACAAGGGTCAAACTGGGGTATTACAATCCCCCCCGCCTTGGAATAACATTATCCACGACGTTCTCTTTATTTCCAGCAAGGTTACATGTCCTTGTTTTTACTTGCAATTGCAATTCCTTTCTCTTCAAGGTCACTTTGTCTTGTTGCTAGATATCTTGGATGGAAATGATCAATCATTCCTTTGTGTCACCTTAGAACACTTCCAAGGTCTTTGGAATCCAACAATACCTATGCTCAAACAATGAGTCAATTCACATGTCAAATCCATTCTCATAGGATTCATCTCTTAACAAGAGTTTCAAAACCATAGACGAATCATATACACATGTATATTCACATTAAATCAACAAGAAGATGCAAAATAAACCAAATACTTATCTGCATGAACATCCTCCTTTGGATCCACATGTATCCCACTTGGACTTCAGACAACTTTGGAACCCACAAGACCTACCCCACCCAACACAAGGATGGTACCTCTTCTCTACTATATAGTCCCTCGAGTGTATCCACCCCTTCCAGTGATCTTTAGGTTGTGCATCGAAAGGTAGCCAAGTGTCTGCAAGCCTTGGATCACCTGTGCAAATGTTACGCCCGCACGCTGGCTGCACCACAACATTCAAATTACCAATGCCAAGCCAATACACTGAATGGGTTTATTAGGAATTCCATGCACCAATATGCTAAGCCAACTCTTCGACTGGGTTTATCAAGCATACAAAAACCATTTCCAAGCCAACACCTTTGCTGGGTTTATCAGGAAATATAAAGGAATACAATTGCATGGCCCCCTCTCTTCTGCAAACCAGTGGTTCTCTCTAGGAACTCCATAGGTAACTTAATTAACTGCAGGATAGCATGGCCCCACAATACCCACTCACACAACACAAGGATGGTATCCCTTCTCCTCTACACTTTCCCTTAGGCATACCCATCCCTCCAGTGCACTTCAGTGTGAGCGTAGAAAGGTTACCAATACCCATGCAAGCCTCCTGAGTACCCATGATCTTATTGGGTTTAACAACACTGTGGAGAGACAAGCACATGAAAGAAATTTTATAGGGTTTCTCAAACCCAAGCCACACTTGGAATTTCCTTTGTGTTTTCAGCTTCGACAACCAACATCTACCCAACTGGAATATTTTCAACATCTCTCCTGCATTACCTACAAGTATGCAGTTCACATGAGATATCATCATAATAATTTCAATCATAAATTTTCAAATTTGTTCCATATAGAAACTAGATTTCTCAAACATGAGGTCCTTATCATTATGTTTGTCTCTTGCAGGCCATAGCACATGGTCTTCCTGCAATGTGTCCTTCTGACACAATTCACAAACATCCAACCAAGCAATAACATTAATAATCAAATTCAAATCTGAATTCACAATTCTGTCTCCTACATAAATTAGATTTATTTAACCATGAGGCCATCCTCTTATTCTTTGGATCTTGTAAGTGGGAGCACTCTATCCATAATGGTTATGCACTTGTTTTCATAACATAGACATCCACCTACATCATTTCCTCTTGACACAATTCTAGATAAGCCAAACAATCTTTAGTAATTATTGGCAAAGTTTCAAATCTGAAATTTATAATATGTCCCTACATAAATTAAATTTCATAGCCATGAGATCCTTCTCATAATTTTTGGCCTTTGCACATGGTAGCTTCAAGTCTTTATTATGGACTTATATACATTTCCATACCCAAGAAAATTATACCTACAATCTGAAATTCCCAATCATCCATCAATTTGTGAGTATCCATGCATATAATATTTTCATTGTAAATGTTACAACAATCATTGAAGTGATCTCATAATTATAATACTCAATAATTCAAACACTATGATCTGTTAATATCTCAAAAACAACGAAATACATTTACTTTATGTGCATCATTCTCACAATAAAATTGCAAGATACATTCACATTATCTATGCAATTAAACAAAACTTCCAATTCTCATGGTTACACAATCATATCCATTCATGCAACCCTATCCTCCCAATAGAGTATTTTGGTAGCCAATCAAACATGACTACCTTCTTCATGCACGCCAAGATCGACTTTCACTGATTCAATATGATGACTCCACAAATTTTACTTTCACTGATTCAATATGATGACTCCACAAATTTTATTAATATCAGCATCTTTACAGACAAGCAGATTGGTTTCGGAGGGTGAAGCTCATCACTGCAACTCTATAGTGTCTAAGCACAATGTATCAGGCCCGTTTACTTTTCGGAATCCGCAGAACAGAAACTTACTCAGAGGCTACTTGGGGATTCTGAGATATGCCCACTAACACTTTATACTCACAAACATTACAAACTTTACAGACTCAAGCTTCAGTCTTCTGATGCAGTATTATACCTCAAGGGCAATCTGCAGAGCATACAACCTCGGCTCTCGGACTCGACTTGCAGAGCTCAACACATGAGGACTCAAAACCAAATGAATTACAATGAGGCCCAAGCCATTCTTTTATAACATCCTAGCCGGTTAACCGGTGACTCAAAACTGGCACTCATAAGTCAAAAGCTAAGATTTCGAGGTGATAGTGGGACTACACTACCATTATCTCATCCCTTGGAGGTAGTGCCATATGGGGACTCGGAAGACCAACATGGCCGACAAACATGGCCAACAAGACAACAAGGGAGACAGATTCCCAAATAACGGACAAACGTGGATGCATATGTCGTCCCACCACGACTTTCTTTATTAAGACGCATGACATAAAGTAGCATCTACACTATTACAAAAGCATACTTTGTACAACAGAATCAATCATATGGGCTCCGCGCATGAAAGCACAAGCACACTCTTTCGTCGTCGAAAAGCTGTCCACCACAGGTACAACCGAAGTCATTATCAAGCCAATCTTCATATTCTTCAAGTTCATGGGCAGCAATGAGTGATTCCAAATCTTGTGAATCACTAAAGTAGGGAGCCTCATTACTAAGGTCGGGTGGCGGCTATAACCAAGGACTAAAGCATTTGTCCACATTTGACCCGTAGAAAAGCTGATTTGGCTCACAAATAAATTCACTTTCAAAAAGTGATTCAACCCTGTAGTTCAAAGGTAGAGTACGCGTATGAATCTAAGTATCAATACGGTTACCTTTGTGATCACGCTTGATGTACTTCTGATTGATAAAAACTGTGTGCTCCTGTGGAGTGTACCTTCCCCCTTCATGGTTCAATTTGAATTTAAACCATAGATTAAACTGATCGGCCACTTGCATATCTGCTTGCAGATGCAGAATGAAATTGGCAGGCCTATTTGTCCAATCAACCCTTGGACAGAATTTATCCAACAAAATCTCAGTCCATCCATACCAAGACTTATTCCTCAAATTTCCTGGATCACCACAAATGATGATCGATCTTTCCTCTCGGCAGAATTGCAGAATGAGACTGTAACTTGTCCATGTTAAGTTACCTTCGCTGATATCAACATACCAGACCGATTCTCCTTTTTCTTCATTACAATCGATCCATATCTCTTTGCAGCACTTCAGTTTTTCTTGAGCATTGATGAAGCTGCAATATGCAGATCTTTCCCAATGTTCCATGATATGCAGCTTGCAGGGACTGGATTGGATTTGCTTTATAAGCGTAAGATCAAGATATCTTTCCGCTTCATGTCTCTGGGCATAATCCAGGAGCTGCCTTCTATCTTCTGGAGGGAGAGTATCATCCCATGGCTTGAGAAACAGAGCGTTTCTCGGCTAGAAGATCTGTTCAACAGGGGCTTTCCCCTTATCTCTGCTAGTGCTTGAGCTGGCACCAGCGGCTACTAATGCATCTGCTGATAACATATTCAAACTTGGAATAGGAGACTGCTGCATTGTCTCACGAGTTAGCATATCAGTAAGGCAATTTAAATATCCTGGTTTATATACAATGTCAAAATCAAAATTTGATAACCATATGAACCATTTCAATATCCTACGGCTATTTTTAGCCATTAAATTCTCATTCTTAAATATGCCAGGCATTATCTTCAAATCACTCTAATCACAAATTTCACTGGTTTAAGAAATAAGATAAAATGCTGGACTGTTTTCTTGATGGCGAGAATTTCTTTATGACTGTTGGGATAATTTAACTTTGCAGACTTAAATGATCCTGAAGCATATCCGCAGATATTTTCTTTCCCAGAAATTTCTTCTAGCAGTACTCCACCCCAGGTGGTTGCAGAGGCATCTGTCTCTATTATTAATTTGCCAGAACCTTGTGGCAAATGAAGAGCAGGAAGATATTGAACTTTGGCTTTAATCTTATTGACTGCCAAAGTCATCTCATTGGACCATTTGGGCGGACTTTTCTTCAATCTCTACTGAAGGACATGGATATCCGTTGCTTGCCCTTTGTAAAATGGTCTTATATAATTCAACGAACCTAAGAACCTTTGTAACTGTGTTTTATCTAGAATTTGATCAGGAAAATGCTCGAAAGTACTTAAGACATGTTTTTGCAGAATAACCTGACCTCTTTGAATCTTGAAACCTAGGAAATCCATTTCAGATTTTCCTATCTCCATCTTGGATTCTGATAAAACTAAACCATGCTTAAAAACAAGATCATAAAATTTCTGAAGATGTTTTAGGTGATCTTGGAACAAATCAATATATCATCAATAAAAACCAGGAGCCAAGGTATATCTCTGAAGATATCCTCCATTCGCTTTTGAAACTCTGAAGGAGCATTGTTAATCCCAAATGGAAGCACTTTCCATTGATATTGGCCATGGGGAACTACAAAAGTTGTTTTATATCTATCTTTAGCTTCTATACCAATCTGATAAAAACCAGACTTTAAATCAAACTTGCTGAAGATAATGCAACTTGATATTCTCTGCAAAAGACTAGCTTTGTCAGGTAATGGGTACCTAAATTTTTGCAGGACAGCATTAAGAGGCTTGTAGTTTACCACTAATCTGGGTTTTCCTCTTTTTTGTTCTGAGTGCTTGTTTACAACAAAAGCACGACATGACCATGGGCTCTTGGAAGGCTCTATTAAACCTTTTTTCAGCAGATCCTTAACTTCTGCTGCAAAAAAATTCTCTCTCAGATGGTGTCATGACTCTGGCTGAAGCTTTCATAGGTTTGATCTGTTGCAAAGGATCAACCGACAAAGAAACAAAATATTTTTCTCTGGTCCAGAATGCATTTGGAATTTTAGAGCAACAATCTTTCACCAGTTTCTCTGTTATAGCAGCTAGAGTTTTCTCTTTGTGACTATTTGCATAAGCAATGCAGTGATCCATCTTGTGCAAATCACCAACTTTTGGGGCCTTTACAGAAACTGACTCAACAGACGATTTACACTTATTTACAAGACTGAATGTCAGAGGACAAATCACAGACTGAGTATTAACTGTACAGGAAAACAACATTTTTGACATATCCAAAGAGAATGGACTTACTCTTTGAAGGCCTCAGAACCTAGGACACAATTTTCTTTTAGACTATCTAATCTATAAAAAGAAATCTGACTTCTAACAGAAGACACACGGATTGGAAAATCTTGAGTTTTACTAGAAAGTGACACAGGTGTTCCTTCTATGGCTGAACCAAAATCTTTACATTTTTCCCAGTAAAAGGTTGGGATAGTAGAACCTTTTGCTAAATTAAACTGACAACCTGAATCAATCAAACAATGTAAACTATATGGCTTAAACTCGGGTGGATTAAAAATGATCTGTACAAATATTTTAGGACCTTGGAAAGCACCAAGCAAACTTGGAACTTGAGATTGTGGGGAAGAAGGTGAATGTGGAGGAGAGGACTGAGGGGATTCCTCTTTGGTTTCAGGATTGGAGAAAGCTTGTGCTAGGTGTTTGGAGAGGTCTTCATCAGAGGATTGGTCTCTTTCCAAAACTAGAATTCTTACATTTTCCTTTAATTCCTCAATCTCCTTTACCAATTTTTTCAAAGCTTTTTGCTTTTCCTTTATTTGGAGTCTCAATAATTTTTCTCTATCTCTCCTGTGTTGTTGTCTATCTTCATGTTCATCTGGGTATTCTCTATATAGATCTTCCGGATTATACTTAGCAGAAAGATTATGCATTTTTCCCTTACCCTTTGATTCTTTTTGCTTATCTAGAAGACTAATCAATCTAGCCTTTTCTTCTCTAAGCTCTTGCATGAGGGCATATTGATAGATTGGAACAGTTGTTAATTGTAAATTAGGTTCTGCCAACTGTTTCTCATAAGAATAAACAGTATTGAATGAGAGCATATTCAATGAAAAATCAAACTCCGATATTGTGCACCCCCCTAAATTTGCATCCTGATTGTCAGAACTAGAACTTGAAGCAGACTCAGAGTCAGAGTCAGGAGCAAATTTAGCCAAAAGAGAAGAATCAGAATGGTCACTATCATAATCTGAATTAGATTTTGACTCATCAAGATAAATGACTTCTCCTGCTGGAGGAGGAGAATCAACGGACAATTCAAACAGATCCCACCAATGTGGATCTAAATTGGCACACAAGGTTGCAAGCCTTGGACGAGATTTTCTTTCTGGACATTTCCCTGCCCAGTGACCTAGTTTTCCACAAATGAAACATACATCTTTTTTACCTTTCTCAGTTCTTCTTTTGACAAACCTTCTTTTCTTAAATTGAGACTTATGTTTCTTATAATCTTTGTACCCATATTTAGATTTATGATTGTAAGGCTTATCGGGGTGAAACCGAGGACTGGAAGAATAGAATCCTTTTTTCTTTTTCTTATGACAACTACAAGATTCTTTTAAATGTATGCGGTTGTGCACACCACACCCCCAATCGAGCGTTCCTGCAACATCTTTGCAGAATGAAGCAGAATACATTTTCTGGTGCCTCTTGAAATCTTTACTAACCCTTCGCTCAATGACAGTGTTCTTGCCAAGTTTCAAGGATATGAGCATGGAGTTGGGCTAGTGACAAAGATCGAAGCTCTACTTTTTTATCTTAAAGAGCTTGTTCAACTGCATCAGGAACATGTCCTGGAAAAATTCTCAGGTAATGCTTTAAATAAGCGGGATTTCCAGATTTACTTGAAGAAATAAGAATTTTCTGCATATAGTAGAAATATTCTTCACTTTTACTTAAATTACAAAGTCGGGCAGACATAAAAACTGAAGCAAGATGGTCATAATCTTCACCATCTTCTGGACCATAAAACTCTTTTCCTAGGGCTCTTAGAATCTGATCATCTGCATCATCTACAACTAACATTTCATTTCTAGACTCTTGGGGTAGCCACCTCCACCAATCATAAGCAAGGCCTGAGAGACCTGCTACTAATTGAGTACCCAACATTTGCCCTGTAAGGTTATGGTCTTGCTGTTTTTTGTACAACACCCATTGTCCCAATAATTGAATGGCATTCTTAATTTCATCTCTAGTCTGGCATTGAATATTTAAAACTGGTTGTTCAGGCATTTGTGACAAGAGATTATTCATTCCATTGATTCCATAGTGAGTTCTGGGAGCAACTGACATTGTTGCAGATGGATTCGCATCAGGCATATGAGTATCAAAGGTAGGAACTCTGAGAGGTTCTCCTCTGTTGGAAGATTGAGCATCATGATAGCTAACTTCTAAAGCATTCAAACTAGCAACATATTTTGGATCTAAGACAGGTTTAAACTTCTTAAATTCAGAGATCCAACTTTCTACTTCAGCTTTAATAAGATCACTTTCTCCAAAATCAAATTCAGGTTTTTCTGTCTCAAGCACAAAAAACTGACCTAATGAGTGACTCTTATGGTGATGAGTTTTATGTCCTTTTGCAGCTAATGCAATCACATGATCTGGAACCACATACTGCTTTTGCTTAAGATTATCTGCCTTGTGCGAGATGTCTTCTAGGACAATTAATCTTCGGTTAAGCTTAGCAGAAGCTTCACCTATTGCTAGTTTAATATCTATAGTATCATGAAGAAGATGATTTAACAAATCCATCTTAGTCTCTACTCTCTCAATTTGCTGCCTTTGTTAAGCAATTTGACTCTTCAGAAATAGGATATCTTGTGCCATGTCATCAAGATTCCTAGCAGAATGAACCTGTTGCAAATTACTCCAATTTGCAAGATTTATTTCATCTGAGACCGTCTGGTCAGGAGCTGAGGACTTACTTGGTAAGAATTCTCGTTTGGTTTGACAATCTTGGGAGAATTGTCTGAAAGGTGTTTCAGGAAGGTTTCGGCCAGGGAGAAAAGATCTGTTTTCGGCACTGACAATCTCTGCGCTAGTACCACTACGAGGAAGAGAGAACATTCCTAATATTGGAAATTCTTTTTGCTTAGACTGGTGCTGGAGTTTTTTCATGATTTTTATGCATGTAAGACAATCTCCATGTTGGCCTCTATGCTCAGTATCAAACAAAACAGAGAAGGAGGCTTGGGGTTCAGATGAGGATGGAGCAGAAGAATTTATAGAATTGGTTGCGGCTTGGAGTCGAGCATTATATAAGATGTTGTAGACACAGACCTAACTAAAGGAGGCTGAAATCTACTGGTAGGGCGCTCTTCTTGTACCTTGAATGAGCTGGTTTCTGCATCAAAGGTTAAAGGCTTTGCATTGTATGTAGATGTCATTCGTTCATTATTTCTAAGTTCAGAGTATTGGATTTCCCACTGCTTTGGATATTTTATGCCAGTCCAGTCGAAGGTAATGGGTGTAGCATGTTTAGACTTTTCCCTTTCCACCACGCTTGTTGTGGCAGAACTCTGATGGACGGTTGACCTGAGGGCAGGTAAGGTATCATTTCCAAAGCGAACAACAACGCCGCCTTTGAGTTGGATGATATGGGATCCAGTATCCATGTTAAAACCTTTGGGAAGAACATAAGCTTTAAGAAGATCATAGATATGGGGATCATTTAGGCTGACGGAGAATTTGGGATAGACAGTACCAAAAGTAGGACCACCGTGAAGAGGAGCGGTAAAACCACCAATGACAGCATCGAAAAACTGATGATGACGTGTATCTACAATAACACACATAGACGAGATAGGAAGACGAGGACGAATAAGTGGTCCTAATCCTAACTTGACAGCCCCTAGGTGCACATATTTAAACTTTTGAGTTTTCGCCCAGTCAATCTGACATTTATCTAACAGATTTATATGAACTGGTTCATCTCGACCGAAAAAAGAAACATCAATGCTAGACACTTTAATTTGTGTTGCGACGGTGATATGCCACCATGGAAGCCTGTATACTTCTTTGGGAAACCCCACTTATTTAAAGCATTACCTGAGAAGTTTTCTAGGACATGTTCCTGATGTAGTTGAACAAGCTCTTAAAGATAAAAAAGTAGAGCTTTGATCTTTGTCACTAGCCCAACTCCATGCTCATATCCTTGAAACTTGGCAAGAACACTGTCTTGAGCGAAGGGTTAGTAAAGATTTCAAGAGGCACCAGAAAATGTATTCTGCTTCATTCTGCAAAGATGTTGCAGGAATGCCCAATTGGGGGTGTGGTGCGCACAACCGCAGACATTTAAAAGAATCCTGTAGTTGTCATAAGAAAAAGAAAAAAGGATTCTATTCTTCCAGTCCTAGGTTTCACCCAGATAAGCCTTACAAGCATAAATCTAAATATGGGTACAAAGATTATAAGAAACAGATGTCTTAGTTTAAGAAAAGAAGGTTTGTCAAAAGAAGAACTGAGAAAGGTAAAAAATATGTCTGTTTCATTTGTGGAAAACTAGGTCACTGGGCAGGGAAATGTCCAGAAAGAAAATCTCGTCCAAGGCTTGCAGCCTTGTGTGCCAATTTAGATCCACATTGGTGGGATCTGTTTGAATTGTTCGTTGATTCTCCTTCTCTAGAAGGAGAATTCATTTATCTTGATGAGTCAGAATCTAATTCAGATTATGATAGTGACCATTCTGATTCTTCTCTTTTGGCTAAATTTTCCCCTAACTCTGACTCTGAGTCTGCTTCAAGTTCTAGTTTTGATAGTCAGGATGGAAATTTAGGGGGGTGCACAATACCAGAGTTTGATTTTTCATTGAATATGATCTCATTCAATCCTGTTTATTCTTATGAGAAACAGTTGGTAGAAATTGATTTACAATTAACAACTCTTCCAGTTTATCAATATGCCCTCAGGCAAGAGCTTAGAGAAGAAAAGGCCAGATTCCTTAGTCTTCTAGATAAGCAAAAAGAATCAAAGGGTAAGGAAAAAATGCATAATCTTTCTGCTAAGTATAATCTGGCAGATCTATACAGAGAATACCCAGATGAACATGAAGATAGACAGTAGCACAGGAGAGATAGAGAAAAAATATTGAGACTCCAAATAAAGGAAAAGCAAAAAGCTTTGAAAAAATTGGTAAAGGAGATTGAGGAATTAAAGGAAAATGTAAGAATTCTAGTTTTGGAAAGAGACCAATCCTCTGATGAAGACCTCTCCAAACACCTAGAACAAGCTTTCTCCAATCCTGAAACCAAAGAGGAATCCCCTCAGTCCTCTCCTCCACATTCACCTTCTTCCCCACAATCTCAAGTTCCAAGTTTGCTTGGTGCTTTCCAAGGTCCTAAAATATTTGTACAGATCATTTTTAATCCACCTGAGTTTAAGCCATATAGTTTACATTGTTTGATTGATTCAGGTTGTAAGTTTAATTTAGCAAAAGGTTCTGCTATCCCAACCTTTTACTGGGAAAAATGTAAAGATTTTGGTTCAGCCATAGAAGGAACACCTGTGTCACTTTCTGGTAAAACTGAAGATTTTCCAATCCGTGTGTCTTCTGTTAGAAGTCAGATTTATTTTTATAGATTAGACAGTCTAAAAGAAGATTGTGTCCTAGTTTCTGAGTTCCTTCAAAGAGTAAGTCCATTCTCTTTGGATATGTCAAAAATGTTGTTTTCCTGTACAGTTAATACTCAGTCTGTCATTTGTCCTTTGACATTCAGTCCTATAAATAAGTGTAAGTCGTCTGTTGAGTCAGTTTCTGTAAAGGCCCCAAAAGTTGGTGATTTGCACAAGATGGATCACTGCATTGCTTATGCAGACAGTCACAAAGAGAAAACTCTAGCTGCTATAATAGAGAAACTGGTGAAAGATTGTTGCTCTGAAAGTCCAAATGCATTCTGGACCAGAGAAAAATATTTTGTTTCTTTGCCGTTTGATCCTTTGCAAAAGATCAAACCTATGAAAGCTTCAGCCAGAGTCATGACACCATCTAAGAGAGAATTTTGTGTAGCAGAAATTAAGGATCTGCTGAAAAAAGGTTAAATAGAGCCTTCCAAGAGCCCATGGTCATGCCGTGCTTTTGTTGTAAACAAGCACTCAGAACAAAAAAAGAGGAAAACCCAGATTAGTGGTAAACTACAAGCCTCTTAATGCTGTCCTGCAAAGAGTTGGGTACCCATTACCTGACAAAGCTAGTCTTTTGCAGAGAATATCAGGTTGCATTATCTTCAACAAGTTTGATTTAAAGTCTGGTTTTTATCATATTGGTATAGAAACTAAAGATAGATATAAAACAACTTTTGTAGTTCCCCATGGCCAATATCAATGGAAAGTGCTTCCATTTGGGATTAACAATGCTCCTCAGAGTTTCAAAAGCGATTGGAGAATATATTCAGAGATATACCTTGGCTCCTGGTTTTATTGATGATATATTGATTTGTTCCAAGAACCTACAAGATCACCTAAAACATCTTCAGAAATTTTATGATCTTGTTTTTAAGCATGGTTTAGTTTTATCAGAATCCAATATGGAGATAGGAAAATCTGAAATGGATTTCCTAGGTTTCAAGATTCAAAGAGGTCAGGTTATTCTGCAAAAACATGTCTCAAGTACTTTCGAGCATTTTCCTGATCAAATTCTGGATAAAACACAGTTACAAAGGTTCTTAGGTTCGTTGAATTATATAAGACCATTTTACAAAGGGCAAGCAACGGATATCCATGTTCTTCAGCGGAGATTGAAGAAAAGTCCGCCCAAATGGTCCAATGAGATGACTTTGGCAGTCAATAAGATTAAAGCCAAAGTTCAAGATCTTCCTGCTCTTCATTTGCCACAAGGTTCTGGCAAATTAATAATAGAGACAGATGCCTCTGTAACCACCTGGGGTGGAGTACTTCTAGAAGAAATTTATGGGAAAGAAAATATCTGCGGATATGCTTCAGGATCATTTAAGTCTACAAAGTTAAATTATCCCAGCAGTCATAAAGAAATTCTTGCCGTCAGGAAAACAGTCCAGCATTTTATCTTATTTCTTAAACCAATGAAATTTGTGATTAGAATTTGATTTGAAGATAATGCCTGGCATATTTAAGAATGAGAATTTAATGGCTGAAAACAGCAGTAGGATATTGAAATGGTTTATATGGTTATCAAATTTTGATTTTGACATTGTATATAAACCAGGATATTTAAATTGCCTTACTGATATGCTAACTCGTGAGATAATGCAACAGTCTCCTATTCCAAGTTTGAATATGTTATCAGCAGATGCATTAGCAGCCGCTGGTGCCAGCTCGAGCACTAGCAGAGATAAGGGGAAAGCCCCTGTTGAACAGATCTTCTAGTCGAGAAACGCTCTGCTTCTCAAGCCATGAGATGATACCCTCCCTCCAGAAGATAGAAGGCAGCTCCTGGATTATGCCCAGAGACATGAAGCGAAAAGATATCTTGATCTTACGCTTATAAAGAAAATCCAATCCAGTCCCTGCAAGCTGCATATCATGGAACGCTGGAAAGATCTGCATATCGCAGCTTCATCAATGCTCAAGAAAAATTGAAGCGCTGCAAAGAGATATGGATCGACTGTAATGAAGAAAAAGGCGAATCGGTCTAGTATGTTGATATCAGCGAAGGTAACTTAACATGGACAAGTTACAGTCTCATTCTGCAATTCTGACGAGAGGAAAGATCGATCATCATTTGTGGTGATCCATGAAATTTGAGGAATAAGTATTGGTCTAGATGGACTGAGATTTTGTTGGATAAATTCTGTCCAAGGGTTGATTGGACAAATAGGCATGCTAATTTCATTCTGCATCTGCAAGTAGATATGCAAGTGGCCGATCAGAACAATCTATGGTTTAAATTCAAATTGAACCATGAAGGGGGAAGGTACACTCCACAGGAGCACACAGTTTTTATCAATCAGAAGTACATCAAGCGTGATCACAAAGGTAACCATATTGATACTCAGATTCATACGCGTACTCTACCTTTGAACTACAGGGTTGAATCACTTTTTGAAAGTGAATTTATTTGTGAGCCAAATCAGCTTTTCTACGGGTCAGATGTGGACAAATGCTTTAGTCCTTGGTTATATCCATCACTCAACCTTAGTAATGAGGCTCCCTACTTTAGTGATTCGCAAGATTTGGAATCACTCATTGCTGCCCGTGAACTTGAAGAATATGAAGACTGGCTTGATAATGACTTCGACTGTACCTGTGGTGGACAGCTTGTCGGTGACGAAAGAGTGTGCTTTTGCTTTCATGCGCAGAGCCCATATGATTGATTCTGTTGTACAAAGTATGCTTTTGTAATACTGTAGATGCTACTTTATGTCGTGCATCTTAATAAAGAAATCCGTGGTGGGCCGGCATATGCATCCACGTCTATACGCATTTTGGGAATCTGTCTCCCTTGTTGTCTTGTTGGCCATGTTGCTCTTCCGAGTCCTCATATGGCACTGCCTCCAAGGGATGAGATAATGGTAGTGTAGTCCCACTATCATGCAATTATTTCCCTTGTATCCATGGCGGCTCATGCAATAATCTCAGAATTGCCAATAATTCTATCATTCTAGCTATTAGTGAGTTGCAATGAAATATGTATCACAACCATGCATTCACACAATGCATCTTAACATATGTACCCACACATATGAATGCACAATTACAATATTTACATAATATTTTAATGTAATTCACTCAATGCATCCTTGCGTTGATTCATGAATACCATAATGTCATGCATTCCACCATGATGTATTGGAAGGTCTAGCTAATGCCTTGACACCACTCCCAACCATCTCCCCAATCACTTGGTTAACTATCTGGGTGCCTTCCTTCTTCACCCGAACAACATGTCAGGAGTTCACTCACTCCCTTCTTGTTGGCAAAGAGGTTTCATCCCAGGTTAACACCAATAGGAGTTCATGGGATACTTGTGTAGCACTATAGCATTACCATTTCCAACCACATTATGGCCTTACCCATAACTATCTAATATGGCATGCATTACCACAACAAGACCATAAGTCCTCACTTGCTTTGGTTATTAAACTCATAACCAACATACACACATGGCATGATATTCTTTCATATGGATGCATTCAAAATTCTAAATAGTTAAATGGTATAAGAATCCTTGCCCTTACTACACGATACCCCACCATACTCGGTGGGATATTAGTCACATAAAGGCGTTCGACATCACATACATACCAATTTATGATTATTAAATATGGCTCAAGGGATTGTTATCCAATCCCATTTTTGTACTTATGAAATCAACATAAATATACCATTACCTGCATGGATTCCATCATCATCTTTGATGTTACCTGATTAGTTGGTCTCCTAAAAAGGATTAGATCATCCTTCCACCAACCTCTTGATCACAGATTTGTTGCCCCAAACTTTTTTTATAAGTTTGTTGGTCACATGCAACAACATCATCAACAACTTTAGCTATGCTTCTATTGTCTTTGGTCCTACAACCAATACCAACACCAATAATTATTATCAACCACAACAATTGTCATTAGTGGCTCATTGCATATGTAAAACCTTACTACTTTTACCAATATACAATATCATATGAATGCATAAGCAAGTTCACATGCAATATCCATTATCTCTTAATATGCCCAGTAATGCATATGTATTTCATCTATATAATCACTTTTTAGTTCCATCATTCATAAGCCAAAATTTTAGTATATAAAACTTAGAATATATAAATGTAATGGCAAGGTAAGAGTCAAGAAATTCTCCCTTTCCAATTCATCATCATAGCATGGAATTTATCTTCCACATCATAGCTGTTCCAATTTCATGGCCTCTCTGCCAAACACACTAGGGGTCATTAGCTATGATTTTTTCACCAAGAAGCAACTCAATACACATACTCATGTATAACATTCCTACTTGCTACTTTCCAAGCATGCAATTATTATGTTATAAACATAAATAGTTTAAGGTGAGAAATTTCCCTCTTTATAAACATTGCCTTATGGAAATTATTTTCCGACTTCTGTTGCAACCATCTTATGAGCCCTATGTAGATTTCCTTGGTCATTGCAACAATTCTTATTGCCTTACTGCTCCAATTGCTTTAAGAAATTATGGCCAAGTCCAACTCGATCTTTCTTGTACTTCCTAGCACTTATCAGCACTGCAATTGATTCAATTCCAACTCCATAAGGAGTATTTTCAAGGTTCATTATATGCCCTTGCACCTCATTCAACTATGAGACTTTCTTTCCTTTCTCATGGAAATATTTACCACAATTTTGAACTACATACTTGATTCACACGTGGGAATGGCCACTCTATCACTATCAGGAACCACATCATAGGTCCACATACTGGAATGTTTATTCTATTAGTGACAACTTCTGGATGGATAAAAAATTTCTTACCCATTCTCATTACTTACTCATAAGTTGGTTCATATCCAAAAACTTCTCTAAGCATGCAATCACTATCCCACAAGGATGATTCACCTATCACCTTTACAGGTTGCATGTCGTTTACCTACTGGTATATCCCATACCTTGCTCAACATTCTCTTATGTAATACAATATCCATATCCAATAATCAAGAGCTACCATGTCTCTTGATTGCAATTCAAATTACACATTCTAAACATAGAGAATGCATTGCATGCATTCTGGATAAGGAACCATCACTTCTTCATAGTTCCCTTCTTCCATCACGAGTGTTTACAAAATTCAATCTACATGAGTGAATTCTTATCCATTCAACCCATTTTCCCACATGTTAACATAATTACGATAATACTCTCATTTGAGTATCCCTTCTCATTAATGGTACTGCCTTGTTACCAAGCATCCAACTAAACTTGGTTCAATTCTTTCACATTTCTAGCTAACAAGCAAGTTTACCATGATTGCTTTCCTAGATGTGCCTCCACTTTATTGTGGGAACATTATTACCATGTTATGGGTGTCATAATATTTACTCACTTTGAGTCACTTCATCTCTGGTACACTCTTATACCATTATACAAAATTTTCCCAAGTTTTGGTGTTACTTTGAAAGTCACCCACATTGAGAATGTTATTGCAAAATCAAGCCCCAAAGGCTCTGTTCTACATTCCTTCTAAAACAACTAGAAACATGTTTCAAAATAAGAACCTTCTATTTTTATTCTCCTATGGATAATCTTTCCAATGACTATAAGTATGTCCATTTATGATTATTCAGCAAAAACTACAACCCTTCAAAATTGCCAATTTATGTCAAATTACAAAAGCATCTATATCACCCTTTTATAACCCACAACTTACCCAATTGTCCCGAGTCAGATTGTTATCATAGTGCAACATTTCCATTTCTATGAGTCCAGGAATCACCATAGGAATTTCTCAAAATCGATGATGTCTCAAGGGGACGACGGGGGTCAAGGGGGCTTGCCCCCTTGCTGTAGGGCAGGTTGAGGGAAACGCCCTTGTTTTTTTTTGGCAAATATTTCAATTTCGTGCAATCTGGCACATGAGTTCAACGCCATTTTTCAATTTCTAGCACCTGAAATTCACCGAGGAAATTCACTTGCAACTGCCCAATTTCCCTGTTTTGGCAGAATCCATTGAGTTTTTATCTATTTCGGCATGATCCTAAAAACTCACTGAAAATATCTATCGATGAACTTTCTCCAACCTCATTGAAACATGTCGGCGGAGTTTTGAAAAACTCTCCAATACACTGCATCAACAAACTTTCCAAAAATTTATGAAACCCTTCATTAGTGAATTTTTCCCAAACACATCGAAATGCATTGGCGAACTTCTCCATTTCTCGCCGAAACACCTTTAAGAAACTTTTCCAGTTTTCGCTAATATGTGTCGGCGAAGTTTTTCATTCTTCGTGGAAACACTCTTTTTTGACGAACTTTTCCATTCCTTGCCGAAAATCGCCGAGACACTTCGTCGGCGAAGTTTTCTGAAATGCGAAACGCATTGGTGGAGTTCTCCAATCTTCGCCAAAACGATTATCGACAAATTTTTCAAAACTTCGCCAAAACTCTTTTGGTGACTTCTCTGATTTTCACCGAAATGCTTTTTTCGGCGGACTTTCACAAAACTCGCCAAAATGTCATCGACACAATTCCACGAAACTCACTGAAATGTTGTTAGCGTAACTTGTCTAAGTTCACTGAATGCTTTTTTGGTGGACTTCACCAAAATTTGCCGATATGTGTCGGCCCAACTCCGAAATGCTTTTTTCGGCGGACTTTCACAAAGCTCACCAAAATGTCATCGACACAATTCCACGAAACTCACTGAAATGTTGTTAGCGTAACTTGTCTAAGTTCACTGAATGCTTTTTTGGTGGACTTCACCAAAATTTGCCGATATGTGTTGGCCCAACTCGCTTAAATACGGCGACACACACTTATGCAAAAAACTTAGTTGTTTTTTTTTCTTTCTTCTGATAAACAATGGTGATCAAGAAGCTACCTTATACTGCAAGTTGCATGACATAGCCCATACAGGCCTAATATTGCAACCCATGGTTTTGATACCACATTGTCGCGTCCCCTCTTCATCAATTTAACCAACATTGAAGGGGCGTGAACCAAATCTTGGGGCCTCGAGAACTTGCCTTGAATCCATATGATACCACCCTGAAACAAACATGCATACATGTGCAAATGCAGGATACAAATATATAGCGAAATGAGGCCGATCCACACAATGACAACATGCATGTAGAATCCAATACATCTCAGTCGTACAAACAAGATTATTCTGATTTAACACAAGAGAAATATTTTTCTTTAACAACGTAGATCCAAGCAACTGGCTATGTAAGAGATATTCTCCACCCAACCATAGGCACTCCGCCCAGTATATACTCTTTCTGCTGCGAGGACACCCCCAAGCTGGGCTATGAGGCCACCAGGGAGAAGGAAAACACCTAAAGGCTTCTATCTCTCAGCCCATAACAAATTTTTGCTCTCAATGCTTATCCAATTGCTCTTACAGAGCTCTAAAGGATCTCACTTAGCAAATACAACCTTGGATTCCACAATACCTTCCCCGCACAACACCCTTATGGGATCAGGAATCCCCTTCACCAGTCCATGGTTCTCTTAGGCAATCCATATTTCCAAGTGCTTCCAATGTGTGCATTGAAGAAGACCAATATGTTATGCAGCTGGAGAACCACCTGTAGCTTCAAATTCATGGCTTCCCAAGCATCTATGAGCATAAAAAAATAATGGGTAAGGGTACCTAGCTTTGCCAACCTCTGTACTCACCCACAACCATCTCTCCTTCCTTCAAATTAGCAGCTCCTCTAAATTCGAATTTCTGGGTTATACACAACAATGGACAAATCACGTGAGGTAGCTTTGCATGAGATAAAATGGTATGTGTCTAATGAGATAATGTCCCCAAGGGATATGGGAAAATGGGTGAAAAGGTAGCTGACATTTCTTCTGACCATAGAAGAAAAGGGTTGATGTCACTGTAGCTTTGAGTTTTAGCAGCTGACGGGACTGTCACCAAATTCAGTCAGTCGCATGCTTCAATAACTATGTGAGGTGACTTTTTCCACCAACCTCATACATGCAATCAATGATTGGTTTCAATAGTCAAAAGGAGGTGATTGGCTCATTTAAAAACACATGGCATATTTTGAATGAGTTCTAAGGTTGACACTTGGAAGCTTAGGATTTAGTCACCCATGGGCCCCCTTCCTCTTTCCCTCTAGTGGAATCATAGCCCCTTTGGTGCTCTTTACACAACCATTGTTGGACCATTTTTATTATTTATGCACAAAATATTTACATATATTTCGAGTTAGCATGTGAAGCCAACCATACAATCCAACTAACAATATCACATCATACATGCCTAGCCATTCACTAGTCAGGCCTTGACCTTGAGCTCTGCACTAGGAATACATACTAGCATAATTACATCATTTACATAATTTAATTTAATACATTACAAGGGTCAAACTAGGGTATTACAGTGGTGAAGATGTCTCTGTGCGCCTCCGTGATCTTGCCCACCTGATTTTGCTGTACAGAGAGATCCTATGTGGAGACGGTGGATGTTGCTATGACCTTTCTGTCCCCATCAAAGTGAATCATGAAGAGGAAAAAATTCCCAGTCTAGGAGATTAACTTCCTGCACTTCTTAATTGTAATGAGAGACACTACAATAGGGGGGATTCCTTTGGTATCTTGTAGAGTTGATTTCCCAAAGTAATAATGACACTACGAGGTCTAGTATGGAAAGTGCATGCAAATATACAACAACTACGGCAAAACAGAAAAAGAAAATTAACAATCTAATACACAGGAACAGCGTTGATAAAAATAAGAATAACACGCCTGAAATTGGGCAATTCGATCACATAAAGGCGAATAATGATAACGTTTCATACCATAAGACTGCGCAGAACACTCACGACCTCAACAACACGGATAATACAGCAGATAACGTTGTAAATTTAACAGATAACAAAGCCGACCACAATGGAAATTGGACAATGAATGGAGCAGAACATGATGAGGAGAACACAGGGATAGCGAACAGCTCAGATTTAAATACAGACCACGCTAGAAATTTCATAGAGAATCGAGCATACCACGCCAGCAATCCAACAAACCACGCTGGAGACAACACAATGACACCGAATAACCTAAATGATAAATCGCAGAAGAAGACTGTAATCAACTTGTCCAGCACTACCATCGATGACAACGCCCTCAGCGTTCTTGAACTTGGTTTGAACTTCGCCATAGCACCTAAATCCATTCCTACGAAAGACCTTATCTGCAGCATTGAAGACAGTCTTACAAACCTCCCTGAAGAAGAAGCTGAAGTCATTCGCCAAGATTGCGCTGTAGTAATCCGCAGAGCCAAGCCTCCCAAGCCTAACATCTCTTTAGCCCAAAGATTGACACTACAAAACCTGCGAAATAACAAAGACATCAAAATTACACGGGCGGATAAAGGGAATGCTACTGTAATACTTGACACCGTAGATTATATAAATAAGATGAATGAACATCTGGAGTGTGGAAGCTACAGGCTGTTAAAAAAGGACCCGAGCAAGAAAATTCATAAAATTGTTACAGATGCCATTAAAAACTCGACACTAGACGACAACCTTAAGACGAAACTCTTCCCCAAAGAAGGAGTAATCCCACGCATATATGGACTTCCCAAAGTTCATAAAACGGGTGTCCCACTTCGACCTATTGTCAATACAATTGGTTCTCCCACATATAAACTAGCAAAACACCTTGCTAAATTACTCAAACCTTTAATGGGTAAAACTAGCTCCTTTGTCAAAGATTCCACTAGCTGGCTAAAAGAAATCAGTACTGAGAAACTTGAAAATAATGACATCCTCGTTAGCTTTGACGTAGTTTCTCTCTATACAAAAATTCCGATCAAAGATGCCATTGAAACCATAAGGGAACTTACCAATGACGATATTGCAAAGCTAGTAGAGGTCTGTCTGAGGTCAACCTTTTTCACATTCCAGAATAAGTTTTTTGAACAGATAGAAGGCGTGGCAATGGGCTCACCCCTCTCTCCTATAGTAGCCAACCTATACATGGAGAGCTTTGAGATAAAAGCTATAGAATCTTCCCCCCTTAAACCCAAACGTTGGAAACGCTATGTAGATGACACGGATGTGGTTTGGCCTCATGGAAAGGAAAACCTAGACAAGTTTCTCACACACCTCAACTCACAAAACAATAGCATAAAATTCACCATGGAAATTGAAGAGAACCATAGTCTTCCTTTCCTAGATGTAATGATCACAAGAAAAGAGGATGGATCTATAGCACACCAGGTGTATAGGAAAAAGACCCACACTGAGAGATACCTGCATGCTAATTCACACCATTATCCCCCACAAAAAACAGGTGTTATCAATACACTAGTTACACGGGCCCTTAGAATTGTAGATGAAGAACATATAGATCAAGAGTTAGTACACTTAGAAACGGTCTTCAATAACAATGGATATAATGATAATCAATTCAGAAGAGTGGTAGAATTAGCCAAGAAACCTAAAAAAGATAAAAATAAGATTAATAAAGAAGAGAACACAGTATCTAAGAAAATCTTCCTCCCTTACATTAAAGGAACCACTGACAAAATAGCTAAAATTCTCAGAAAACACAACTTCAAAGTTATTTTTTCCCCCCCTAACACAATAAGAAACCTAGTAGATTCACTTAAAGACCCTAGAGACCCCATGTCATACAAAGGTGTTTACTCCATTCCTTGCTCATGTAGCATGCCCTACATAGGAGAAACTGGCAGGTCAATAGCGACAAGACTAAAAGAACACATTGCTGACCTTAGACATGATAGGCATAAAAAATCAGCCCTAGTAGAACACTCTCACCTAACCCAACATCAAATCTGCTTAGAAAAAGCATCCGTCATAGCTAAAGAAGACAATCTCACGAAACGAAAGATAAGGGAGAAAATCGAATTTGAGATATGCAGCAATTGCCTTAATAGAGATGACGGAACTAAACTAAGCGATACTTGGAAACCCCTAATACACTCTCTACAAAACAAAACTAAACCTAAAAACTATGAAAACCCTTAAGTCTCTAGGCATCACTCTGGTTCCCCAAAACTCATCCTCCTACAACACTATTAATTTTAATTAATTGTGAACTAAAAAATTTAAAAATTATAAATAAACCAAGCACTAATATTTTTATAAAATTTTTTATTGAAAACCTTAAAGAAAACCTATCAAACTTGTATTAACTAAACCTTAAAAAAGAATATATTAAAATAAATGATAAAAAAGCTTATAAAGAAACCTTCATAACAAAACACTTAAACCTTAAATTTTTTTATTAAACTAAATTTTTTTCTTAAATAAGTAATTAAGTAATTAAATTAAACTATATTACAATACAATCTCATAAAAACTTTAATTAATATTAAACCATATTCTTTTAATTAATATTAAAACTAATTTCTTTTCAAACTTTTAATTATATGGTTAAAATTAAATTAACTTCAATCATGTTATTAAAAGTTAAAACTAATGCAATTAAGTTATTAAATTCAGGTCATCATTCTAATTATTGAAATTAAAAATTTATTTAAACTAATTATTAATTTTAACCTTCTAAAAATTAATTATTGGTATCATCTTCTAAAAATTATAAATAAAAAACAATTAATTACACCTTCAAACTAATAACCCTATTAAAATTTTATTAATCAAAATTAATTAAAAATCCATTGAAATAAATTAATTAAAACAAACTTCTAAAAATCTATTTAAAAGAATACACAAAATCTTTTAATTTCTCCTATAAACCAACAAAACCCTAGAACTTCAAACCGACAACTAACCTACCTCTATCTACCAAACCACCACCACCACTACATATACAAAGGTCATTGGGCAATCACAATCTTCTCTCCAGACTTCGCTGTCTCCTGATGATGATCCTACAGTAAGGATTGAAACGTCGAGAACTTTCATTTCACTAACGCATATCCTCTCTTCTTCTAGGATTAATATAACTCCGCCGAAAATGTCGGCAGGCTTAACATAACTCCACCGAAATGGTTGGTAGGCTTAACCTAACTCCGTTGAAACTGGCAGCCAAACTCAGCTTATTCCTTGTAATCTTTCTTCGGAATTGTCGATACTTGAGCAAGCTTCAATGTTGGGTTGATCGGTTAAAATATATTTATAAGTTGACGAAGAGGCGGCCCAACAAAACAAATTAGCTAAGAGTAAGTTAAATTATATTTATAAGTTGATGAAGAGGTGGCCCAGGAAAACCTAATCCACAAAATTCTATGATGATCTAGAAGCAAATATGTGCAATAAATTTCACTTCCTTTTTTATTGTGGTTTGGTTACTTGCTAAGCCCTCTGATATCATTTTAAAAGCATCGACATGCTTACACCTTCCTCTATTTGGTGTGATGAAGCCTCCACATTATGGGTCAAATGCCATTACTGGTTTTAATGCAGCCTCCATGATGACACTTTTCTTGCATGATGTTATAATCCTGAGTTGTGTGCATATGGCCAAGGTAAACCTGTCTAGGGATCATCCTCGCTCACTCCATACTTGCCACAGAGCTCATGTTTCCAGCTGCCACAACAACTGCAAATTGGCTTCAGGCCATATGATCAGATAAAAAGGTATTTAAAAGTAAAAACCACACCTCACATCACTGTAAATGGAACAGGTGTAACCTTTATGTGTCTCATGCACAAACAAATCCTTGCTGTGCAAACCACGTAAACATTGGTTTTGTGTTGCATTTGGTTACCGAGAATAATTTGTAATTTTAAAAATTTAATTTAATATTTTTTTTTAATAAAAAATGTTTATGGGAGTCTGAGTCCTCGGGATTTAGAGTGGAGAACAACTTCAGACAATTGAGCGCTCGTCTGTTGGAATTGTCCGGATCAATTGGGTGTTTTGGCAGTGGGAGAAAGGAAGGGCTCCTGCTCTCGGAGGCCGACAAGGAGTCGAAGCAAATACAATTTGCTCATCGGTTTGCTCATCGTATTGTCGTGTCGGATGTCATGTCGCAGCATCGATGGAGCGATAAAAAGCCATTGGATCTATTGTTTCTGAGCTCTCAGATGATCACAACCGACAGCGGATGCATGGCCTTTGCAGATATAAAGCCGACAGATGATTTGGAAACGAAGAACATCTCAACAACTGAGGCAAAGAGACCGGGCGAACATTCTTCGGCTCAAATCGACAAAAAGAGATCCATGTCTGAAATCATTGGTTTCACCAGATTTCAATCTTGTAGTAGAAACAACAATACATTGCTTCCCGTTACCAGTTTTGAGGAAGGGGATGAACAAAAATGGTTCTCGATTGCAGGGAAGACTGTGCAATGGTTGGGAGGTAAAGACAGTAGCAGTGGAATAGGCAGGTCCAGGGGGCGAGTTTGAGTCCTCGGGATTCAGAGTGGAGAACAACTTCAGACAGCTGAGCGCTCGTCTGTCGGAACCGTTCGGATCAATTGGGTGTTTTGGCAGCGGGAGAAAGGAAGGGCTGCTGCTCTCTAAGGCCGACAAGGAGTCGAAGCAGCTACAATTCGCTTGTCAGCTTGCTCATCGTATTGTCGTGTCGGATGTCATGTCGCAGCATCGATGGAGCGACAGAAAGCCATCGGATTTGTTGTTTATGAGCTCCTAGATGATCACAACCGACAGCGAATGCATGCCTTCGCAGATATAAAGCCGACAGATGATTTGGAAATGAAGAACATATCAACGACTGAGACAAAGAGGCCGGGCGAACATTCATTGGCTCAAATCAACAAAAAGAGATCCATGTCTGAGATCATTGGTTTCAGCAGATTTCAATCTTGTAGCAGAAACAACAATACATTGCTTCCCATCACCAGTTGTGAGGAAGGGGATGAACAAAAATGGTTCTTGATTGCAGGGAAGACTGTGCAATGGTTGGCAGGCAGGGATGAACAAAAATCAGTAGGCACAATCGCATAAATTTTGGCAATAAGTTAAAATTTGTAGATTTTTTTAATAAAAAATGTTCAAGGTTTTTTATATTAGGTGTGTGTTATCAATATTATTGTTTAAATGTTTAATTAACAAAATAATTGTGAGAGTTTTCAAGAAAAGAATAAAGTTATTATTATTATTTAAATGTTTAATTAAACAAAATAATTATGATAGAGTTTAAGAAAAGAATAAAGTGTATTTTCTACCATGGTTGTTAAAATTAGTTAGCTATGTAGACAAACTTTATTCGATCTTGTGTTTTTTAATGATTTTTTCTTAGTTTAATGTGCTTAGTGCTCATATGTGCTAATGCTTTCATTTTAAACGAAGCATAATATTTATAATGGCTTTTTAGTTTTTTAGTTTAGGTGTGTGTTGCAACACAACGTTGTTATAATTCCAATATTTTTTCTTGAGGAGGTTAGTGGTTCTTCAAATAAAACTCTTTTATGTTTTAGAGTTATTTTAATAGCATTTTCACCTATAAAATGGTCGTATGAAGAGGAGACTTGTCTATTTTAACATTGCATTGTTTCAAGATAAAGATTGGAGTAAGTGGGGTTCAAAATATTTTCATATATTCTTTCAATCCCATAACACTATAAATTTTGATCTTATTCAAATGGAGGATGGAGACATCTATGTATATATTTTTTTGGGTTGAAACTATGCTTGAAAGAAAAATCACTTAAATGTGAATATAGTAACTTTCGGGATGGGCAAAGACTGTGTGATTTTATTAATTGGTTTAAGTGGTATGGAAAACAATTGACCAGCATCCATCCTAAATTAAGTATCTTTTTGAGTGAGATGTAGAATTATACATAATCACGGTGCGATAATGATTTCATGATATTTGAAGGAATAAGTGCATGACTACATTCTTCATAAAGAGATAACTGTGTAGGTATTCCATTAGTGAAATTGATGTTTGGCTGCTTATTTTTGTATATAATTAATATTTCACCCATTAAATGTATATAACCGTCACAAACTAAAAATGCTATGATAATAATATAGTGTCACATATATTTGCTATGATAATAATATAGTGTGATCACTATTTCATGGTCTTTGTATTGATGGTATCTATTAAAATATGCTAGAAAAAATGGTCCACATGGAAAAGCATTTTCCAATGGAGAGATTCATTGTTTTATCCACTTTTTTTGTCTCATATCTCCATAGTAGATTTGTTAGTCACAAATAAGTGTCAACTTGAACGTCTCTAAAGCCACGGATAAAAGAACAAGTTCTCTCTAAACAATTAAAATTGTCCTTCCAAGAGGAAACTAAGATCTAATACCATGGAAAGAATTGTAACACCTAAAAGAACAAGTTCTCTCTAAACAATTAAAATTGTCCTTCCAAGAGGAAACTAAGATCTAATACCATGGAAAGAATTGTAACACCACACTCTTAACATGACACCAAATAGAAAATAGAAAATGAATAAATAAGGAAGAGTTACTCATACCTATTTGCTACAACTCATATAAACTCTTGTTCATTCAGTACACTTTATTGCTTTTTACCTCCCCGCAAATAAAGCAGGTAGCAATGTCAGGGACATTTCCAACTCATGGCTCTTGTTTATAAAAATAAAAATAAATACATTTCTACCCTTCTTTCAAATGTCATCATTCAATAAATAAAAAATTATTCATGAAATATGAGAGCAGCATTCCTCATGAAGGGGACCTCACCTTTTTGGCCCAAGAATTGGGAATCAAAGGGCTTTGAGATTTTCTTTAAAAAAAAGCCATATGTTCCAACCCCTACATCAATGACGGCACCGACCAGGTAGGGTTTTAACTAACCAATCAAAATTATAGATGGAGTTGGTGCAGCTATTTTACTTGTTTTTTTATTTTTTGGAACACCTTTGAAATATGATTTTCTTTTTCTTTTTGGAACACATTTGGAATATTTTTTTTGCCTTTTCTATAAAGATATAAATATATTTATTTCACAATTTTTTAAAATTCAAATTCCTAGAGAAACATTTCCATTCCTTTCAAAAGCATATCGTGCTTAGTTGATGCAGCACTCAGTTATACCTTGCCCTTTGATGCACGATGTAGTTTGCTGTATATGCATACATCTGCTGAAGCTTCACGAAAAAACATTTTCTGTATGTATACAAGAAATTGTTTGCTGATCCTTGGAAGGATTCGGTTGAAGGTGTCGGGCAAAGCAAATATTGTGTCGACTGATTTAGTGTCAAGCATTTGGAACTATTCTTTAGCAAACTCCTTGGTACTCCCTTTGACGAGTCGGGGTTTTGTCTCCACGCTAACATGAATTGGATCCATCCTGCTTTATCATTTGCAAAGGGATATTTATGGTGAGTGTGATGGATTGTAATGGTAATGGTTAGATAATTTGTAGTATGCCGGTCTGGAAAGTTAATTGTTTACTCTATGGAACATGTTTGTGCCTTGGTGTTGTGATCTTGGGCGTATTGGAAGAAATACATTCATCTCTGGGAATGTGGTTGAGTAAATGAGGTCTCGAATGTTCCTTTGTTTGGGATCCTTAGGTTCATTTGAAGACTTATCTCTAAGTGGTTTGGGTCTGCAAAAACATGGGTTCTTACTTTTGTGGCTTTGTTTAATTCCATTGGAGCCTAATGGTTTGAGTGTGGAAAACATATTAATGCTTAAGGAAAGGCTTGTTTAACTTGTCATTATAGGGCTTTGTGGCATGGTTTTATCTTCAAAATCTATTTGACAGAGGATTGTGAGGCAATACATTGCAAGAGTATGGAATATTCATCCACGGAAATGTGCATTGTGTGAGGGTATAGATTTAAGGAAGCTTTTCAGATCGAGGTTAAGCAAATGGATTTCATTCAAGAAGCTATACCCCATTTGGACTAGAGCATTGGAAATCATATGGATGCTCAAAAATCTCAATTTGAGGTCCTTGAGGCCCAAATTGAAGCTCAAGGGAAATAGGTGGATAAGCTACTTTTGGACATGGGTATGCCACATTATAATATGATCCTTGGTTTTGCTAGAAGCTCTCCAATGGATGCCAAGCCTTTACTCTCTATTGGGTCAATTAAGGAGGTATGTATGAAGGATTCAAAAGTACAAGATGTGGATAGCTATGAAGAATATTGGGACAAGTTGATGATGGAGCCAAAGAACAATAGAGAACCAATTATGGAAGAAGCACATAATGGCAATGGTCATAAATAAGTGCCTTAGGTTTTTATATGTATTGTCAATTTCTTTTGGTATGTGGTCAATTTGTTAGAATATATAGATATTGAAGGCATAGGCTACAATCTGCATATAGTAAGCAAAGACAATTTTTAAGTGATTATTTTAGAAAAAAGTTAACATTTTTAATTAGAATTTGGTATTTTTAATTAGAATTTAGCATTTTTTATAAGAGATATTTTGAATTTTAGGACAATTTGTACCATTGAATGTTTACATTAGTAACTTTTTTATATTAATGTACATATACCCATTTTTATTAAAAAATAATAATTATTTAGTATGATTCAACATAGCATATTATACTTAATCTAAATTTATCTTAATTGTAATTTATCAATTTTGGAGATAAAATCTTCATAGTGTAAATCTTTCTCAAATATATTTAAAAATAAAATCTCCATAAAATGATTTAATCCTCTTAGAAATGTAAAAGATAAATAAAATATATCAATAACTATAATATTAAAATTTGTAAATGTATAATTAAAAAAAATCATTTGCCAAAGTAAATATCTTATTCATTATAAAGTAATACAAGAAAATTAATTAAATTAAAAATCTCATGGGAAAACAAAATTTATAATAAAGCATTTAATGATATTCCATTTTATTTGATGATATCTTTGTATAAATGCAAGGGTTTATTTTTTTTACAAAGTTGTTCTACAGAGATTGACGCCCTGCTCTTTCCTGTATCACCACATATCTTCTTTTAATATATCTCACATTGCGCACGCAAGAAATGGAAATATAGACATACCTCTTCCTCGGGGAAGTAAACAATGAGGGCGAATTGTCTTACCCTTAGTCCCAGTACTACAGCATAGTTGAACACCAGCTCGTTGAAATTAGGTACCAATTTTCCTCCATTTGAAGCCGTCAAATTTATGAGTCTTGCCACTGGTATAAAGGGAGAAAACGAAGGAGGAGAAGGAGGAGATGTTGGCGGTGGTGGTTCTGGCTGTGGAGCTAGAGGCGGAGGAGATGGTGGAGGTGCTTGGTTCAAATCCTGCATAGGAAGATCATTCATATTATGAACCAATAGAACTCGCAAAATCCTGTCATTTCTTGCTCCACTGACTCCCATGCACAAGCATAAGAACAGGTACAGATTGAGAAGACATAAAGGAGTAATGCAGGTAATCCCCATTTTTAAAAATAATTCATTCAGTGAAGATAACCTGCGCAACCACCATGGAATGCGATACATACAAAGGAATCCGAACAGAGAGCGAAGAGATTTCATTTCTGTTTGTTCGTTGGGCAGACGGGTGTGTGAAGTTGAAGAGCATACGTGGCTTGGAGCACACCACAAATGTTGTTGGGATGTCCGAGTTAGAAGTGCCCCAAATGTTGCTCGGATGTCCGAGTTAGAAGAGCTGCCAGCATTGACAAACGCAGGAAAACATAATTCCTTACTCATCTATTCAGAACAACGAATTTTTCCTTCCGAGTCTCCAAACCAACAGAAAACCTGGAAGCCAGACTTTGGACAAATTTTTGTGTATTGTGCGTTGACTCATTGTTTGATGCCGAAATTCCAATGGATCCAATGGCCTGTTGGAGCTTCCGCTTAGTATAACTGATCATTCTTATGAAACCCATGTCTCTCACCACAAGTGTGACAAATAACATTGATGCGGAAAGATAAGGCCAAATTGTTCCGCCGTTGCAGAAAAGATAGGCGGACTTGCCCGCCTTTGCAGAAAGAAAACTCAACTTTTCCCTCCGTGGAAAGGAGCGAAAGCGTAAGGCAGGAGATTTAGCTGAGTTTTATCCGCTGTTGCAGAAAAGATAAGCGAATTTATTTGGGTAAATCTCCCGCCTGGGCCTTTCCACGGTACAAAAACTTGGGTTCTCTTTCCGCAAAGCCGGGCAAGTCCGCTTATCTTTTCCGCAACGGCGGAACCATTTGGCCTTGTCTTTCCAGAGGGATCAGGGCCAACAGCTGTTGCCGTAGCCCATAACATATGGAGATGTGTTTAAGAGTGGCCGCACAGCCCATCACTCCACAGGACGCAGCCCTCTCATGCAGAGCACGTTGTATTTGCTTTATATTGTAAGTCTAGTCATAGCCGACCACTCCAGTCTCAGCCGACCACTATTCTATCTGAATACATCAAGCAGATTGTGGGAGAGAGCGCTTGGGATTATGACAAAAGGTTTGAGGACGCCAATTGCTACTTGGGACATAGTAAAAATCAGACTTGGAATCTACCCTGGAAAACGCGAACAATATGAAAATAAGGCTGGTGTGGGACTTGCTTCTTTGGTTGAAATGAATTGCTAATCAAACTCTACATTCCATTTTTTGCTAATGTAAATCTGTTGCCACGTGGGGGAAAGGAAAGGGCAATCATTTCACAAATAGATGCATGGCGTAGAGTCATATGCCTCTTCCGCTTCTATACTCTTGAAAACATACTTGTAGGGACCCCCATTTCGGGTTCCCCAAAAAGACTTCCACGGAATTTGAAAATATAAGTATAATTAATTTTATAACTTCCAGTATGATTTTTCAGAAGAGGATATAGAGGCCACAGATCTAGTTCTATTTATTGTAGTACATGAATGTCAATAAATAAAACTATATACCCGGATTTATTCATTCCACCACAAGAGTTAGCAAAATAAATAACTAAATACTTCAAACCTGTTTTCGACGGTTGGTCCAGCGAATCGATGGAGTCCTCGAAGTGGTTTCTGCACGATCCAATCCAATCTCCTGACGAAGTATCGAGTGACCCCTCGGTTGACCTCCCTACCATATCGGGGTTATTCTTCTTCACCCCGAACCCACGAGCAAGTGGGGTCGTAAGAACACACAAGCTAGCCTCCCAAAAGGATCTCCCAATCCCCGTTCCGGCTAATCCCAACTCCAGGGATCATAACATAATCCAAGATTATGATGACCATCCAGCATTAGGGAGCAAGAACTGTCCTTCTCTCCTTCTCCTCCCTCATTATATAGCAAATTCTTGTGTGCCATGTGTCTGTCCATGCACATATTTAATTTAATTTAATATTTTAATTTCAAATATTCTCAAATACATGTGTCTCAAAGTCTTTAATGTGCACCTAATTCCCTAAATCAGTGGGAGTTACATGTAGGAGAGTTCTAATCCTCTTTTGTTTCTCAAATAGTTTACTAAATACCTTTTTAGTAAACTTGTTATTTTTATTTAATTTTTTTCTTTTAAATAATAAAATTTATAAGAGAATTCGTTTCTTTTGTTAAATAACACACACACACACACACACATATGTGTGTGTGTGTATGTGTGTATATATATTTAAAAAATTTAGAAAATTAATAACAATTTATATATATATTCTCTTTACTTCTTTTATTCTTTACTAGAATATTCTCATTTAAAGTTAACTCCTATTAGTGTTCAATTCTAAAAGAACTTCTATAGGGACTCCTAGTTTAACTTTTATTTTATTCTTTCAATAAAGTAGATAAATAAAATAGTTTAGACTAAACTAAAAAGTTTTATTTTTAAACGAAAGAATAATGAATAAAGTTTTCTGGTATTTGTCTTCTTAATTTAAAGTCACCTGAATTTTTTTTTTTTATGAGTTTTCGATTTCTTTATTTTAAATAACAATTATGTTTCTCTTGTCTAGGTGCCTCTTCGGTGGGCCCTTCCGACAGTTTCCTTTCTTCCTTCTTATGGGGAGTACTGCGTAGCGACCGAGAATCGTTATCGCGATCTCTCAACTACGCTCCTTGGAGACTAAGGGATGCTGAGGGATAAGGCTCTCCTTATTGCGTGCCCCTCAACTCATTGTACGCGACCAAATCATTATGGCCTTGCCCGTACGACATACGCTTCCTCAGGTGAGTTGAAACGGCTTCACCCATGCGTGGATTTCTAATTCAGGGTTGACAGTCAGTCATCGTACCCTTAAGTGTTCTTTTCATTCTTACGACCCCGATAATTCCATTGTGGGTCAGTCGATAAATCGTCTTACCTGCCACTGCACACACACTCAAACACATATTAGTAGCACTGCACCATAAAACATTTCATCATCCATTATAATATCTCAGTCAGTCAAGCATATATTTCATTCATCCTTTTCTCTCAATCAGTACATCATATCTATCATTCATCATTCTATCTCAATCAGTCGAGCATATGTAACATTCAGTCATCCTATCTCAACCAGTCGAGCATATTTAACATTTAGTCATTCTATCTCAATCAGTCGAGCATATCTAACATTTAGTTGTTCTATCTCAATCAATCGAGCATATGTAACATTCAGTCATTCTATCTCAATCAGTCGAGCATATCTAACATTTAGTCATTCTATCTCAATCAGTCGAGCATATCTAACATTCAATCATTCTATCTCAATCAGTCGAGCATATCTAACATTTAGTCATTATATCTCGATCAGTCGAGCATATCTAACATTCAGTCATCCTATCTCAATCAGTTGAGCATATCTAACATTCAGTCATTCTATCTCAATCAGACGAGTATATCTAACATTCAGTCATTCTATCTTAATCAATCGAGCATATGTAACATTCAGTCATTCTATCTCAATCAGTCGAGCATATGTAACATTCAGTCATAATTCACTTCGTAAATTCGCAAATCATTAAGCACAGCATTCATTTATTAAGTAAAGTATCAATTTCTATAACTGTCGTTCATTGCGTCGTTTTCATTTATCATTTGTCATCATGCAAATCATCATGCGTTCTTCATTCGTTCAAGCGTTTTCGATACTCAAGGGACCAATTACTAAAGTTTATTCGGTCGGGTCACTTGGCAAGTGTCCTCAAGTCTACGGTTAGTCAATGTGCGGAGGCGGTCATTACATACACCCCCTCTTATTAGAACTTCGTCCCGAAGTTAGCCTTTGTTCTCGTACTTTCGATGCTATGTTTTCTTTTAGTTTCCCATTATCATCTTTTTGTCATTCCCTTATGTTTTTCTCAAGCAATCATGACCATAATCACTAGTGGTTCAATCATTAGTTTTCTATTTCTTCTAACATATTCCTGACAAAAGAGTCTTTTGGTGTTTTGTTAGTTGTAAAATTTGTCATTTCCCCATCATTTAGCAAATTCTCCAATGCATCCGTTCACTAGTATTCTCATCACGGCTATGTGGTAAAAGTTTAAGATATCCCTGGTCTTGGTTCCTTTTCCCCCCAGTGTATTTTCCTTGGGATTCAAATTTGATACAATCGCTACCCAGTCTGTCCTTCTGACTATGAACCTCAAAATTTCTAACCTAACATTCTAGTTAGGTATAGTAGTTAAAATTTTCCTTTTTTTAAACAAATGTACCTTATTTCATATTAAGAACATTTTTTTTTTAAATTAAATAATATATCACAATTCTATTTATAAGCCTATAAATTTATTTCCTTTCGCCATGCTTAAATACAATTGTGAATAAGGTGTTTTCCAACTATCTTAACACCATATAAATTATAAGGGTGTAGATGCAAGCTCCCCTTTTAAGTTAAACCATTGAGAGAATCATAATGAACATATCACCATGTTTATGATTCCTTAATTCTAAATATATCTTGTAAAATGTAAATACATAAATACAACTCTAACTTTATTTAATTTACAGTTTACACGAATATAAATATACACCTAACATATAGGTGTATTGTATTTCGCATAAACTAGGATCTTAACTACAATCCATGCTTTTCTAATGCATCCCATTGAATGTAACATAAAGTGATATATTTCAAATAAGTACTAAACAATACACTCTTCATCTCATTGGCATTCCAATTTGTATATAAATATAAAGCTAGATTGAGATCATAATTCCTTCTAATGCATTTTAACTAAATATGATATACCTTTATTGCATCATTACCCAATATATGTTCCTTACCCTTACTTGCAAATCCTTTTACACATACATATTAGTCTAGGTTTCAAACATGTCACATCAAAATGTAGTGTCCATCCTATATCCCAACCATATCATCTTTTAACAAAAGGGCATTCCATTGATAAGATTAAAAGACATTTTAATAAATATAGTACCTATATTCCAAGAATCTAATCTTTTAACAAAGGAACATTTCCCAAGATAGAAATTAAGATATTTAATAAATATAATACCTAGATTCATCAATAGTGTAATCCTTTAAACAAAGGGGATTCCCATGATATAATTTAAGACGCAACATATATGTGATGAAGATTCCTAATAAGTAAAATGATAAAGATCTGGATAAGAAAATAGCAATTTCATATGGATGTATTTATTTTGGTCATGTAAACTTTGAGTTTGAACTATGACATAATCTATTGATATTTATTTTTAAACCGAATTATCCGCGCAAGATCATAGTGGGTATCCGATCTTGATCCCGAGTTAACAACGAAAATAGATTCATGTATAAACAGAACTGAGCTGGACCCTACCATAAATTAGGGGTGTATGTTATTAAGTCAGAGTTTATCTCTTCCAGATCGTAGTGATATTCGGTCAGGATCCCTGGCAAAAACTATAATAGTTATACATACCCATCCGAACAACTATGATGAATTCAGACCAATTGCGTTATGCAATCTGGTCTATAAGATTATTGCTAAGATTATTGCTGAAAGAATCAAACCAGTGCTATCTCGACACATATCCAAGGAGCAGTATGGCTTCCTTAGTGGGAGACAGATCCATGATGCTGTGGGGGTGACACAGGAAATTTTTCACACTATCAAACAGAGGCGGATTGATGCCCTAATTCTTCAATTGGACCTAGTGAAAGCTTATGATATGGTCGATTGGAACTTTCTGAGATTAATACTTATCCAGATCGGCCTGCCATGGAGGGTTATGAAATGGATTATGGCATGTATTAACTCTGTCAACTATGCTATCCTGATCAATGGTCTTCCTACTGATTATTTCAAGGCAACTAGGGGCCTTCGACAGGGCTGCCCACTTTCTCCTCTGCTGTTTTTACTGGTCATTGAAGGGTTAAGTCTGTCCATACATAAATCTCGTCGGGAAGGAAGGATTGTTGGCATTAAAATAACTAGAGAGATTTCTGTTACACACTCTTTGTTCGTGGATGATGTTATGCTTTTTGGTATGGGATTGCTTGCCGAATGGATGATATATAAACAGATTCTTGACTTGTTCTGTCGGGTTACCGGAATGATTATCAGCTATATGAAATCTTTCTTCTTGAAACACTCTTTGTCTGTGGAAGTTCAGCAGTCGATCAGCAATTTTCTGCCTTTAAATTTCAAAGACATCGATGTTGGTACTAGGTATCTGGGTTTTTTCATCAAACCAACAAACTATTTAATAATTGATTGGTCCTGGCTTATTAGTAGATTTGAATTGAGACTTGGACACTGGAGCTATCGGCATCTTTCCTTGGGTGGCAGGCTTACTCTGGTAAAAGCCGTCTTGCAGAATTTAGGTGTATATTGGTTCTCTCTATGCAAGATTCCTCGAACCATTCTGAATCTTATTAGAAGGAAGATTTTTAGTTTTCTTTGGTCGGGTGGTGGAAACCTTGAGAAATTTCATCTAATGAAATGGAAGGTTTTGGCTCGGCCCTGGCATCTGGGTGGCTGGAACATAAAGGATATTGAAATGTTTGTTACGGCTCTACATGCAAAGAGCCTCTGGCGAGTACTCTTTGATCAATCGACCTGGGGAAGGATCATCCGTGCCAAATACCTGCGAAATATTCCGGTCTCCAAATGGTTTCGTTTAAATCGCCCTGCAACTGTAGGTGTCTCTAATATCTGGAATGGTCTGCTGGGTGCCTACAGGGTTATTATGCATTGGATTGCTTGGATGCCTGGCAATGGGCGGGAGATTAAGTTGGGACTTGATCCGTTCATGGGGGGTTCATCGAGACACTCTCTATCGATGGAACTGAGAACTTTCCTCTATGCAAATGGTTATTACACTTTAGCACATGTGGCTGGTTGGTATGGGGACGGACGTCCTCGGTGGATCTCGACTGCACAGATGGGCCTGACGGGTTCTTTGGGGCTTGAATGGGAGGAATATATTAAGCCGTTGTATCAATCTAATTTGAGGCTCTCTGATGACGTTGACAGGCTTGTTTGGACATGGGACGTGGCAGGTGGGAGGGTCTCTGCCGCAATGGCATATGATGCATTATTTGCAGAGTCTCAGATATTGGTTCGCTGGTGGGATACAACTATTTGGAAACTTGCTTTGCCTCTCAAGATTAAATGCTTCATTTGGTTAGCATTGAATAACCGGATACTAACTTGGGACAATCTCTGCCGGCGAGGTTTTTGTGGCCCGGGATGGTGCATCTTATGCTGCACTGAGGGGGAGACGGTGGATCATCTTTTCACCTCCTATGCTTTCATAAGAGAACTCTGGTCATTTATTGCGAACAAAGCTGGTATATTTTTTCCATGGAACTATTGCTCCCTAAGTGACCGTCTTGATGCATGGTCTCACCATGATTTCGGGGTTAGAGAGCTGCCATATTTTATGATTTGGGAGGTCTGGAAAGCTCGAAATCTGCACATTTTTTAGAATCGTGTCCCTTTCCTGGCTGGGATTGGTTTTAAAACTCTTGCTGCACATAAGGAATATGTCTCTATCCACGGTATGGTTGGGGGCAGTGATAAACCTGATAGGAATCTTCGATTTGCCCCCCCGGTGCTGATCTACCCATGTGGGTTCTTTGATGGTGCTGCTGTCTGCAATCCTGGGGGGGCGGAGCAGGTGCTGTTATACACATTTCCAATGCTGTCTCCATCCATATCTGGCTTAATCTGGGCAATGGTTCCAATACCAGGAGCGAGCTATGTGCTCTTTGGTTATTACTTTTCTGGGCTCACTTGCGGAACATCACCTCACTTGTGGTTTTTGGCGATTCACTTGCCATCATCTCCTGGGCGAGTGGCAAGTCCACTCTTAATAGTATGCTGCTTAAACACTGGATGGATGCGACACTGAGGTTAATAAAAGATTTCCATCACATACACTTCGCCCATGTTTACCGGGAAGCTAACATGGAGGCGGACATGCTATCTAAGAAGGCTCTTAGATCTGAATTTGGGAACATCATGTGGCAGGAATGGCGGGAGGACACTTTGTTTTCACAGGGCACACATCTTCTTCATTGGACTTGATTCATTTTGCTCTATACTACTTTATTAGTTTTAGTATGTTGCTTTTTTGATATTTTTGCGAGCCGATATACTTACATTCGCTGTTAGTTCTATGTGCAGATTACACATAGGGGCTGATTCCAACTTCTTGTTGGACATTTTTGTATACATCTTCTATATGCGGCTCTGCATGGTTATGTTTTTTATTTACTTAGTACTGCTGGACATATATGTATATTTTGGATACTTGGCAGCCATGGCTGTTGTTACATTTTGTGAACATTGATATTTGGATGGACTCTTTGTTGGTATCTTGGGTTGATGAACCTGTTTCTCCTACGGGAGGGGTTCATGGTTTATATGGGGACATATGGCACTTATTATGGGGTTCATGGATGTTGCCGTTGGCACTGTGGCCAATTGATTGGCATGACTCATATGCACTACAGGGCAGATGAGAGATGTATGTTTTTTCTGACAGCTGGCACTATTTACTATTTCGTATATTAATAGTAAGTTATATTTTTATGTGAAAAAGTTATACATACCCGAGTTTGGATATGGTCAACGCTATTAGCACATCAGAGTTATCTCTTCAAGATCCTGCTTGTTGGCCAATATTGATCTTTCATTAAGATAATGATAAAAGAAATAATAATAATTTATATATCACCGGTTCAAGGGAGAAAATCATTTACACAGAAGGTAAACATACAAAGACCCGATCACCGGCGTGAGGATTATTACCACTTCATACCTAAAACGCGTGTTGCAACGCTGCTATCGGGCCTATTAATAGGAAATTGTGTCCAATGATAACGATACGCTGGCAGGGAGTTGACAGCGTTCCGATTCCTCAGCTCGGCAATCCCATAATTCTACCTGACAGAGAAAAAAAAAGGCGTGACAGTGAGATAGTAGTTACTCTTGAAGTTCGTGGTTTCAGTTTAACTCAAGAAGATGAAAACATGGATCGATTCTCAGTGACAACTGTAGATAGTGATCTAAATTCATAATCATAATGCTCAAGGAAGGAGGGTTCTGATTATCTTGTGAATGTATCATTTGCAGAAGGGTTCGCATTCGGAAATTCGGGTTGAATGCACAGAGGTTAAAACAAATTAAAAAATTATAATTTGCAGCAATTTTCTGGAAACGTTAAACGCTTTTCCATGGATGCATAGTAAGTTTAAAAGCAATTCAAAATACAACCGTAACTAAACGCAAAGATACCCATTCATCAATCTGGGGTGTCATTAGGAATTCGATGTATAAAGAATGAAAATAGCATTTATAATTCGTAATTCTGAATTCTGGAAAAGCTTAATAGATATCGAAAGGAATAAACATAGGAATCCGTTTTATGAATCTGGAGGACTCAGTAGAATTCGATGTACAGGGAATAGAGAATGGAATTTATAATACGTATTTATGAATTCTGGAAATCGCTTACTGAAATGTCAACATAATTCGAATTCGAGGCTGCCGCGATCTAAGGGATGTGTGATCCTTACAATTTTCATCAAGGAATCTAGATCTTCGTGAATTTTCAAAAATAAAATACAATAATTTTTTTAAAGGTTAAGACTATAATTTATAACATGGGATTTTTGGAAGTGCCAATACACATAGACTTAAAGATCAATCATATTCTACTTTACGAACTCTGGAAGACCATTAAAATTTCGAAATAATGCAAAGATAATTCATAGAATTTTAATTTTCTGGAGATGCCACGAAATCTGAAACTTCAAGGATCGAATTTACCTTTCATATTACACACTCCAGATGGCCAATGTAATTCGAAATAATGCAGAGAGCCATGTAGGCTACTATTGCTCAAAGAGATTATACCATCCAGAATATAAAAGATGAGCTAGACGAAGTGCAGGCATAATTACAAGATGCACTATGTTCCAGTAACTGGTTGAGTTACTGATGATGATGTATTGAAGAAAGCTTCTGATGATTTATAGATGTATTATGTATGATGTAGTCGATGACTCCTTGCTCCTACAGATGTTGTTATAATATCCTTTAGTTAAGGAAGAGTGCGAAATATTGTAACTTCTAAGAATATTATAATTTATGCTTTATTATTCCGGCGATGATTTTCTGAAAAAGCCAAGGTAAATGAGACTCAAGATTTCTGGAAACGCCATGGTAGATGAGACTCAAGGATTTCTGGAAAATGACGCACATAGTGCTACTACCAACCCTGGACGGTTCTGGTAATAAAAGAAATTTAAAATAAAATCCCCAAATCCATATTACAGAGTCTTAAATAGAAACGCGCATAGTATTGACTGAAAACGCACAACATCTCATCCATTAACCCTGGACAGTTCGTTGAAATCGAAATGCATAAACTCAAATATAGAGTCTTTGATTAGTGATACACATAATTTAGCAAAGGTTAATTTCACAGGTGTGCAAGAATTTGATCTCAACATTTAATAATTTAAATAGATCTTTGATAACTTAAGGCAGGGGTTAAATAATTCTAAACCATTCGATTTCTAATAAGAAGTCTTGGAACGTTAAAGAAATTTAAACAAGGTTTTGAATAAATTATAACCTCAATCGGCTGCTGGTAACGCAGATCTACTAGATCCAATTGGTGGAATGCCTTTTCAATCAAAAAGACAAATATTCACAGAGATTTTAAAATAAATGAAATGCCATATGGACGCCTCTCCAATTTTGGAGTAAACACAGAAGATTTAAAAAGAAAAGGAAACGCCCTTCCGTTTCTGGAGTACCCTCAGAATTTTTTATTTTTATTTTAAAAGAAATGAAGTGCCATAAAGGCACCCTTCTAATTCGAGATTTATACACAAGAATTTTTATTTTTATTTTTTAAAGATCACAATCATGAGTTTGGGTCCTGGAATCGAGAGTACACACAGAAAACCACAAGATCAGGAAACGTAATCGCAGAGTTAAAATTTTAGGGAAGTTCAGATCCAATATTCCAACGCCTCATTCGAAATTTGGAAATGTCAAAAGATATTCGATGTTCAGAAAATTTACAAGAAACAGTGCCGTCAGACGCCTTCCAATTTCAATTTTAAAACACAGAGAATTTTAAGACAGTATCATCAACGCTTTCCCATTGGCATTCAAGATCGCAGAGGTTTAAAGAAACAATGCCTTCAAATGTTTTTCATTTTCAAATTCAAAACATAGAGAATTTAAGAACAGAGTTATCAACGCTTTCCTTTTCGCAATCAAGATTTCTAGGTTACACTGAATTCTTAATGTAAAACTCAGAGATTTTAAGGGTCACGGTTGCAATTTGTAACCTTGCATTTCTGGAAACGTAGACAATCTATCAACATGGATTTTACAGAGTCTAAATAAGTCGATCTTCCATTTACAGATGGAACTATGAAATAAAAAATAATGCCATTATGAGTTCAAGAAAGGGCACAGAGACTTTTAAAGATCCACACAAAGATTTTCATAGTCATTTACAACCATCTTAAGAGATATGGAACGCCCGAGGATACAACACGGTTTATAAGACTCAGAGAAATCAGAACTATATTTTGCCCCAAATCTCTACGCATTCCTAGGAAGTTGAAAATATATAAATACTAAAAACAGAGTTAAAACTTCATATGATCCAGATCGACTTACAACAATATTTTTCCAATAACAGGAATACAGATCTATGTTCGAGCTTACTTCAAGGCAGATAATACAGATCTACAATACAGATCTTACTTCAACACTTTCAGCATAAATTAACACATATTTAAATACCAGAATTACATTTAAGATCAACATTGCAGGCTTCAAGAAATAACAACGATATTTACATTAAGATCTACATCTCACACGTTTTTTTTATTTTTAAATAAAGCATGATTACCATTTCTAAATAACTAACAAAACACAAGAATTTCCTAATTCACTTTGAAAATATACAACATCAACTAACGCAGTGAGCGCCCATCCTAGAGTTGAAAACTAGATAAAACATAAATTAGATATGAAAACTAAAGAGTGAAAGAACCTGTAGAAATAGCCCAATCGAAGGTGTAGCCTAGGAAATTTGCAGTAGTAATCTTGTCGTTGATCTTCACGAATCACCGACGAAACCCTATAAAAATATGGGTCCGACGCCCTCAAGGCTCGACCTGCTCTGATACCAAATGTAGGGACCCCCATTTCGGGTTCCCCAAAAAGACTTCCATGGAATTTGAAAATATAAGTATAATTAATTTTATAACTTCCAGTATGATTTTTCAGAAGAGGATATAGAGGCCACAGATCTAGTTCTATCTATTGCAGTACATGAATGTCAATAAATAAAACTATATACCCAGATTTATTCATTCCACCACAAGAGTTAGCAAAATAAATAACTAAATACTTCAAACCTGTTTTCGACGGTTGGTCCAGCGAATCGATGGAGTCCTCGAAGTGGTTTCCATACGATCCAATCCAATCTCCTGACGAAGTACCGAGTGACTCCTCGGTTGACCTCCCTACCGTATCGGGGTTATTCTTCTTCACCCCGAACCGCCGAGCAAGTGGGGTCGTAAGAACACACAAGCTAGCCTCCCGAAAGGATCTACCAATCCCCGTTTCGGCTAATCCCAACTCCAAGGATCATAACATAATTTGAGATTATGATGACCATCCAACATTAGGGAGTAAGAGATGTCCTTCTCTCCTTCTCCTCCCTCATTATATAGAAAATTCTTGTGTGCCATGTGTCTGTCCATGTACATATTTAATTTAATTTAATATTTTAATTTCAAATATTCTCAAATACATGTGTCTCACAGTCTTTAATGTGCACCTAATTCCCTAAATCGGTGGAAGTTAGGTGTAGGAGAGTTCTACTCCTCTTTTGTTTCTCAAATAGTTTACTAAATACCTTTTTAGTAAACTTGTTATTTTTATTTAATTTATTTCTTTTAAATAATAAAATTTATAAAAGAATTCATTTCTTTTGTTAAATAACATATATATATATTTAAAAGATTTAGAAAATTAATAACAATATATATATATATTCTCTTTACTTCTTTTATTCTTTACTAGAATATTCTCATTTAAAGTTAACTCCTATTAGTGTTCAATTCTAAAAGAACTTCTATAGGGACTCCTAGTTTAACTTTTATTTTATTCTTTCAATAAAGTAGATAAATAAAATAGTTTAGACTAAACTAAAAAGTTTTATTTTTAAACGAAAGAATAATGAATAAAGTTTTCTGGTATTTGTCTTCTTAATTTAAAGTCACCTGAATTTATTATTTTTGATGACTTTTCGATTTCTTTATTTTAAATAACAATTATCTTTCTCTTGTCCAGGTGCCTCTTCGGCGGGCCCTTCCGACAGTTTCATTTCTTCCTTCTTATGGGGAGTACTGTGTAGCGACCGAGAACCGTTACCGTGATCTCTCAACTATGCTCCTTGGAGACTAAGGGATGCTGAGGGATAAGGCTCTTCTTATTGCGCGCTTCTCAACTCATCGTACATGACCAAATCATTATGGCCTTGCCTGTATGGCATATGCTTCCCCGGGTGAGCTGAAATGGCTTCACCCGTGCGTGGATTGCTAATTCAGGGTCGACAGTCAGTCGTCGTACCCTTAATTGTTCTTTCCGTTCTTACGACCCTGATAATTCCATTGTGGGTCAGTCGGTAAATCATCTTTCCTGCCACTGCACACACACTCAAATGCATATTAGTAGCACTGCACCATAAAACATTTCATCATCCATCATAATATGTCAGTCAGTCGAGCATATATTTCATTCATCCTTTTCTCTCAATCAGTACATCATATCTATCATTCATCATTCTATCTCAATCAGTCTAGCATATGTAACATTCAGTCATCTTATCTCAATCAGTCGAGCATATTTAACATTTAGTCATCCTATCTCAATCAGTCGAGCATATCTAACATTCAGTCATTCTATCTCAATCAGTCGACCATATGTAACATTCAGTCATCCTATCTCAATCAGTCGAGCATATCTAACATTTAGTCGTTCTATCTCAATCGGTCGGGCATATGTAACATTCAATCATCCTATCTCAATCAGTCGAGCATATCTAACATTCAGTCATCCTATCTCAATCAGTCGAGCATATCTAACATTCAGTCATTCTATTTCAATCAGTCGAGCATATCTAACATTCAGTCATTCTATCTCAATCAGTCGAGCATATCTAACATTCAGTCATCCTATCTCAATCAGTCGAGCATATCTAACATTGAGTCATTCTATCTCAATCAATCGAGTATATCTAACATTGAGTCCTTCTATCTCAATCAGTCGAGTATATCTAACATTCAGTCGTTCTATCTCAATCAGTCGAGCATATGTAACATTCAGTCGTTCTATCTCAATCAGTCGATCATATGTAACATTCAGTCGTTCTATCTCAACCAGTCGAGCATATGTAACATTCAGTCATCATTCACTTCGTAAATTCGTAAATCATTAAGCAGAGCATTCATTTATTAAGTAAATTATCAATTTCTATAACTGTCATTCATTGCGTCGTTTTCGTTTATCATTTGTCGTCATGCCAATCGTCATGCGTTCTTCAGTCGTTCAAGTGTTTTCGATACTCAAGGGACCAATTACTAAATTTTATTTGGTCGGGTCACTTGGCAAGTGTCCTCAAGTCTACGGTCAGTCAATGTGCGGAGGCGGGCATTACAATACTTAAGAAAATCCGGCGAGGTGTTTGCTCTCGGTCTGCACACCATATGAAGCAACAAGCAGGGGCATGGCGGTGGCATGAGCAACAGCTGGAACGTGAATTCTCTCACAAATGAGTTGGCACTACCATAATTTGAAAGCTTCTTCTCAGTGGAGAGCTATGCGTGGAAAATGTAAAACAGTACCAAATGTTGGCCGTCGCTAGATGCTCTAATTGTAATACCTCTTAACTCTCAAATTTCAGTTCGATTTCTGATGGTTGATATTGATTTCTGCTGGTTGATATTGACTTCGACATCTGATGATTAATATTGTTAAAGCCGACCGTCCACAGCCTGCAGAGATAGCTTCCCCAGGAAATTCTAGTTCTTCTTTTTTAATTGCACCGTTTTCTCCTTTCTCCCCGAATTTCCTATTCTCGTCACAGAGCCTTTTGTCTCCCAGTATTTTTCAAGATATTCCCCTCTTCACCCCCAATTCTGATAATTTCTTCTACTCTCCAAGTCACTTTTATAGATTTTCTAAACCAATGTTCAGTCCTCCACAGAGACAGCCCTTGAACACCTCAACGATGGAGCTGCAGCCACCATCGCGACTACCATAGATTTGTTCAAAACTCTTCCAGAATCTTAGGATTTAGAATATTTATTAAACGAGGATTACTGCAAGCAAACTCTTTCCAAAATTAATAAATAAAAATGAATTCAAACAAATTCAAACGAATTCAACTTTTTCATAATTCAAATTCAATTAATTTTTTATTTAAATTATAATTTCATTTTATTGATGTATCTTTTAATTATAAAATTTTGTTTTTAAAAATTTTAACGTATTTAAAAAAAAGCTTAATTTTTTATACGGTAGACTTACGCGAGTTTCTCCAGCGTTGTGGAGGAATTTAATTAAAACCTTCCGCGATTGCAGAGGAATTTAATTAAAACCTTCTGTCTCTTTGTCCTGCTTCCACCTTAACCTTAACTCTTGCGGAAGAGTTGATCGGAAATGTCCGTCGTTGCAGTAAAAATAGCCAAGTTCCTCCGCCGTTGTGGTAAAAATAGCCGAGTTCCTCTGCCGTTGCAGTAAAAATAGCTGAGTTTCTCCGCGGTTTCGGAAAAAGAATCTTAACTCTTCCTTTGGGCCAGACTTGTTCATCAAAAAGGCCGTTGTGGTAGACTTACGCGAGTTTCTCCGCCGCTGCGGAGGACTTTAATTAAAACCTTCCGCGATTTCGGAGACATTTAATCTATTTCCTCCGACAAAGTGGACAGAATGTCTTAAACCTTCCGCCGTTGCGGCTCAGATCCTTGAGTTTTACTTTGTAATTATGTTCTTCCGCAATTTCGGAGACAGTTAATCTATTTCCTCCGACAAAGCGGACATAATGTCTTAAACCTTCTGCCATTGGGGCTCAGATCCTTGAGTTTTACTTTGTAATTATGTTAAGAAAAGCCCATCTGAATTGCTACAGTGACCCATCCTTCCTTGTATCTCTTGAGAAGAGCCCTAACGTCATCTACAACATCATCGCTGAATGCAGCATGTATGAATCCTACCTCCAAGACCACTGTGCACCCTTCTCTCTGTGAGTTGCAGACTAGCGTCTCTTTGTCATCGAGCGTTTTCTGCTACCTGCGCTATGTGCAATATTTATCTGCCAGACGTTTCTCCTCATTTGAGCCTTTCTTAGTCTCGTACTCGGTCAGGACCGGTCCCTTCCTTCTTGAGAATGTAATGCCCCCTACTTTTGATCTTTGTGGGATGCGTGGTTATGGAGAGACGCGTCCAATTTTTCTGTGTGCACTATACCACATGAGCTATCCAATAGAGCTCTCGTGGTTGAAGACCACCTCATGTGAAGATTGAGTGTGCTATAGCTCGATAGCATTCCCTTTGAAGGCTATAGAGTGGCAACCTGCGTGCAGACCGATGCAATGGAATGCTCTCTCAGAGCGTTGAAACTTGAAGTCTGAGTTTGAGATCTTGAGATTCCAGCTACATGAGACTTGTGATTGCTAGTGCATGATCTACATACCCAATGCTCTTTCTCTTTACTGCGTTAAAGCATACCAATGCGATCATGGAGCTGCTCATTTGGTGTGATGTATTGTATCTGTGTTGAAGAAGATGTGTGGAGATCCATGTGTGGAGAAACATTGTATGTGAAGGCTGTGCTTTGTTTGAGCTATACTCTCAATATTCTGAGAGATACATTATGCGTGATACATCAGAGTGAGGCTGCGACTTGGATGTGATGAGCTGCAGAGAGTTGCGCTCTTGTCCAAGACCGGAGTTGCCCCCATATGCATGGAGAATGACCAATCTTCATTCCAATGAGCTGTGGAGAACAACTACGCCCGTGAGCTGCTAGTTGTGCTACCCGACATTTTTTTTAAAGCCCACGGTGAAATGTTGCGATTTGCACACTAAAAGGAGGTTGTGTGGAGACATGTTCAAGTTTTTGAAGACCTGTGACATGCGAACTTGAGATCATTGCTTGAATATTGTGCAAACCGAGTTGTGGATCACATTTTACTGCTTGTGAAGACACTACCTAGAGGTGCCTCAATTTCGTAGAGTTGCGACTTTGTCCACCCAGGAAGAAGTTCAAACCCTAATTTTTCCCTTGAAGGTATAAAGTAATCATATATTTTTGTAATCCTCGTAACAAGCAATAGAGGTTTTTCAATGTCTAAATTTATGGCCAGCAGTGTGATTGTCGCAAATTCTTTCTTAAATTTTTCACGCCGCGCAATTTTACAAGGATGGTTGTTTTTGGGTTTTGTGGTTTCATGTAAATTTATACGTATGTTGAAGCGAATTCGTCATATCCGATTTCTAAGGAGATGATCGCCTTTCCAAAGGTACTAAATCCTTCACTCTTCATTATGATGTATAATTCTTTATGTATTGCTATGGAAAAATAGTCGTTCCTCTGTTCTGGATCACTTATTTGATGGGCAGACAGCCATATTGTGTAATTCATTCACCCATTGATAGAGTTGATATATCGATAATGAAATTGAAATTGTTTTTTTTTTACAATTACATTTTAATAAGTCATATATTCTACATTGAAAAATATTTAATGTTTCATTTTTTATGATTTTTTAAAAACCTTTATATTCATATTTCCAAATGCGAACCTAACATTTATTCTTAGACATAAAATTGTCTATCGTTGCATTCTATGCCGGCTTAATTGCAAAAATTTATACTGTGTATAAAGCAGGTATATTAATCCAGTCGTTCGATTGTTTGACACTTGTTTCTGCATATTCGAGGTCCATTTGCACTCATCGTGCTTGTATGCCGCTGAAGATGCTAATGCAGAAACATTTTGTATAATTTGATTTTAGTCTCTAAGTGCAAAACTTTTAGAAAAAAAAAATTGACAGACACCATGATATTTTTTCAGACAAGAATTCAGCCAGCGCAAAAATTCAGTCAGCTAAACAAAGAATTCAGGTTTCGCCTTTCATGCCTCCATCCTGATCTTGATATGCCGATCATACATTCAGATTTTGTGTGCATAGTTTAATTTGAAATGGCATGATGTATCAGTTTATTTGATGTTAATTATGCCCGCCATTGTGCAGAAAAAAAATCAATTATTTGATGTTAATTATGCCCGTCATTGTGCAGAAAAACAGATTCATCATCTGGAGCTAAAACCATGGTTGTCACAAGATGAACAACACGAATTTGGTGCGATTTCACGGTTCATCATGTGATATAACATGACATTAAACTTTTATTGCATTTTTTCAAATTTTTATTAATATCCCTATGGGCATTTCCATCTGCATCTTTTGCAGATGTGCTAGTTGTTATTATGCTCCGAGAATTCTACGGATCTCTTTGCTTTTGTACTGCCTTGAAAATGAAGTAGTGGCATAAATATTCTTATCGATATGAATGATGGGTTATTGTTTTTATAATGTACCAGTGGATAAAATACGAATCACGTCGTCGTAATAAAGCATTTAATCCCTGCAATATGATTTGAAACTGTTGCGAAAAAAGATGATGTGATGTGATCGCTGGAGGCCGAGAAACTCTCGTAAGTCTACCGGAACGACCTTTTTAAACGAACAAGTCTGGCCCGACGGAAGAGTTAAGGTTCTTTTTTCCGAAACGGCGGAGGAACTTGCCCAATTTTTTCCGCAACGGTGGACATTTCTGATCAACTCTTCCGCAAAAGGGCAAATGAACCTTTCCTTCTTCTCCAATGTTCGCTTATCTTTTTCACAACGGTGGATAAAACTCGGATAAATATGCCCCCTTACGCTTTCGCGCCTTTCCACAGCGGACAAACTTGGGTTCTCTTTCCGCAATAGTGGGAAAGTCCGCCTATCTTTTCCGAAACGGCGGAACCATTTGGCCTTATATTTCCATTTCAAATTAAAATATGCACACAAAATCTGAATGTATGATCAGCATATCAAGATCAGGATGGAGGCATGAAAGGCAAAACCTAAATTCTTTGTTGAGCTGATTGAATTTTTGCACTGGCTGAATTCTTGTCTGAAAAAAATATCATGGTGTCTGTCGAATTTTTTTTTCTAAAAGTTTTGCACTTAGAGACTAAAATCAAATTATACAAAATGTTTCTGCATTAGCATCTTCAGCGGCATACAAGCATGATGAGTGCAAATGGACCTCGAATATGCAAAAACAAGTGTCAAACAATCGAACGACTGGATTAATATACCTGCTTTATACACAGTATAACATTTTGCAATTAAGCCGGCATAGAATGCAATGACAGACAATTTTATGTCTAAGAATAAATGTTAGGTTCGTATTTGGAAATATGAATATAAAGGTTTTTAAAAAATCATTAAAAAATGAAACATTAAATATTTTTCAATGTAGAATATATGACTTATTAAAATGTAATTGTAAAAAAAAAACAATTTCAATTTCATTATCGATATATCAACTCGATCAATGGGTGAATGAATTACACAATATGGATGTCTGCCCATCAAATAAGTGATCCAGAACAGAGGAACAACTATTTTTCCATAGCAATACATCAAGAATTATACATCATAATGAAGAGTGAAGGATTTAGTACCTTTGGAAAGGCGATCATCTCCTTAGAAATCGGATATGACGAATTCGCTTCAACATAGGTATGTGCAGATAACAGTTCAGGAGGCAGCATACGCGAGAAATCTGGCAGCTTCCTGTCGAAGCTTCTGTTTATTATAACTTATCTAGCATGCCGAGAATTTACAGAATCACATCCGCGTAATGAAGCATTTTCGGACTAATTGCAGTAGGTAGCGGCGGCGAAGCATAACCATCCACATGGCAAGATTCCATTCTCTCCATGAGCGAGGTAGTTTAAATGTCACATTTTGTGGCACTTAATTTTCGCATTTTAGCTAGATTCCAATTGTTAACTTGATTTGTTGCAATTTCTCTTTGTGATCAATATGTAAGCTCTCATATATTTAATTTTGATCATAGGTGCTCACAATGAAGATGAAGGCGGACTAACCAAGATCACTATTTCATAGAAAGCACAATAACCATGGACAAGTGGAGGTCACATTTGATAAAGTAATGTCAATCCATCAAGTTCTGAAGACTCTAACACAGAAGATATCCATAGTAAGAAGGCATGAAAGTCACCATGTCACACGAGGACAAATTATACTAGGTGGCAAAAGGCATTAAAGGACAATTAGTGGAATACCAAAGGTCACCCAAGGGTGAATTAAATCATTTTTTTGTAATAAATTTATTCAAAGAATTCCAAAATCCTTAAAGGAGTATGGAAGGCCGATGGTCACCTATCATTGGCCTATATATTGTCATATCATTTAATGAGGAGGAGGATTTTTTCTCTTGAACTTTCCCAATGTATTATTGCTGAACTGTGAAGGAGGGGAAGCTTTGGATTAGCTTTTGCACATGAATACTTCTATTATGTGGATCAATCTATTTAATTACTTCATGCTCTTTCATGCATGGATATGGAGTCATATTGTTTTATATTTTGAATAGCCTTTATTCCTACAACTCTTTATTGAATATTTCATATGTTATTCCTATTCTTTTGCTTCATGTGGGTAGTGGAATTAGAATTACATAACTAGCAAGATTGTTCTTATGTTTATGCCTTCATTCTACTGATTGTTTATCTACTTATTAATATAGTTAATTGAATTATGAATGTGGATGTTCAATTGTTATTTCACTACTCACCCTTTTACTCTTGCTCTTGGTTGGGATAGGCTAGTTTAGTTAGGAACTACATTTTGGTTAGATTAGATTTCATTTCATCTCTTAATTATAAAACCCTAGAAGAATAACACAATAGTATTAGATAGAAAATGCAATGTATAAAAGAAGGGAAGAGATCTATGGAACATTGGGAGTGGAGGAGAGATGCCATTTGGTACAAGGGTAGAATATTTGTATGCCCTCAATCAAGGTTGAAAAAAATATATTAAGGGAGTCTCATAATTCTCTGATGGCGTGAGACATTCAGTGTTCCTTCAAAACATATCAAACAATCAAAAAATATTTTTTTGGGAAGGAATGAAGAAATATATTCAAACATTTGTAAGAGAATTTTGGGTGTGCCCAAGAAATCAAGGAGATATATTCAAGCCTACATGGTTACTTCAACCTTTACATATACCTAATCACAGATGTGAAGAGATATCAATGGATTTCATTACAAGTTTACTAAAATTAAAAGGTAAGGACAACATTTTTGCGGACCTTGTGGGTAGACTCACAAAATATGGACATTTTTGTGGAATTCAAAGCACATATAGTGAAAGCCAAGTGGTAGAAGCATTCATGAAGGAAATTCATAGAATTCATGGATTTTCTAAAGCAATAGTCAGTGACAGAGATCCAAAATTCACAATAAATTTTTGGAAAGAGTTATGGAAGATAAAGGGAACAACATTGGCTATGAGTTCAACATATCACCCACAAATAGATGGTCAAACATAAATAGTTAACAAATGTTTAGAGGGTTACCTTTGTTTCTATTCTTCGGAAAAGTGATATCAATGGGTTAAGTGGCTTCCTTTCGTATAATGGTGGTATAATATCATCAATAACACATAGATAGTAAGATGTTTCTATTTCAATCTCTTTATGGTTATCCAAATCCTATTATTAGATCTTTTTTGTAGAGTGTAACATCCCGAAAAATACCAAAATTTTAAATTTTTTTATAATAGCAATAATTATCAAAGTCATTAATGCAGAACATATAAATTAATTAAATTTCTTAACGAAGATAATCAATAACGATGACACGTCATGCTTCTCAAATAAAATAAGATATATTTGTATTTGCTATTTCAGATTTGAACGGATGCTAAACTTCTTAACGAGAGATTCTTTTATGATTATGCATACGAGTACAGTTTGCAGATTTGCTTAAGTTCTGAATATGATTACATGCTATACATTGTTTGTACTATTATGATTTTCTTGGTGAAGTGCTGATAGTTTGTTTGTATGATGATGAAGGGGTCCTACGAGGTACCCTGGAGTTTACTTAGCTACATTTAGCTAAGGCATTTGAATCTTGTTTCCATGTGCAGACCACAGGTAAGAAATTCTACGACAATGTGTGTTAAGAGTACAAGTGTCTTTCAATTCATTGTCGATGTAAATTTAGAATGTTAAGTACTTTCTTGCGAAACAAGTTACTGGAGGTATGGATACTTGGTTCTAGTTCTAATTTTTGTACTGTCTTACGAAGCTCTTCGGTGTTATCTTTTCATGTCTTCCAAGTGTTCTGTTATAACGCTACATATAATATCATATGACTACTATCATTATATTTAAAACAACGATATTAATATCTATTGAGTATGTTATTATGAAGCTTGTAGAAATAGTGTTTACACCTTCGAACTATCATTATATTTTGTGTCTACAGAACTTAGACTACTCTAAGTCATGTATTTATCAATTTGAATATAAGTAAGATATAGTGACTAGCGCTTGTACTAAGGACTTAGCTCTTTGATTGTATCTCGTCAACACTTAACTATACTTATGGTGATACCTTGATAAATAGTCTTTGCACTTCATGACTATTCACATGAGATTTGTTGTGAATATGGTGTTTACGTTATGAGCTGGCATTATAAAACTTCATCCTGTTGTTTATACAAAACTATAGAAATGAAAATAGAATTATTCTATAGTTACTATGTATCTGCAATAATACATTGATATGTAATTTAAATTCTATGATGCCTAAGTTCAAATGTTGAACTATATAAAATGTGCAATAATAATTGCAATGATATGATAAACAATATTCAATGATATGATTTTCAATATGCAATGATATGATTTTCAATATGCAATAATATGATTTTCAATATATATAATAAAACTATAGCATCGAATTACATCTTCGATAGTGTCTATGCATAAACATTTTGGTATAATAATACCATTGATACGATGCCCAATACAAACCTTTGGACTATATAACAATGTGCATTTTATGGGTTTAACACTACAATGAATTTGATTTGTGATAGGTAATAAAGCTCAGTCCTTAACATGCTTGAACTAGCGATGAGAGGTCTTATCTATTAATGTCGATCCACTTGATGGTGATGTGGAAGCTCTGCTGTAAGATCTTCACGTGCTTGTGATTTCAACGATCGCTATGATGAGGCTGAGATGTGCTATGCATAAGCTCTCGGCCCGCTTACTTGGTAGTTGGTAGATGCAGCTATTAAATGGTATTGATTGTACTGAAGGTTTTATTATCAACGTTCCTTACAGGCAGTTGATCCACCGTTGATTTTCCTATGATCTAAGGCTGTGAACAAAACCCTAAACTTGCGATGGTAAGTGATGGAAGTTGGTTTCTTGTCTTCATTGTTACGCTTAGTGGTGCCGACTGAATGTTGCGATGTAGGGTTGTTTGATTTTCTGAGAGGAGGACTCCTCCTTGGTCTTGAACCTGAGACCTGAGTGAAATAGTTTAAAGTTATAGGCTTATGCTTCGTGCCATAGAGCCACGATACAGTCATAAAAAGTGTGATTCTTCTGTCAGCTGTTGAGAGTGGTTTGTCTTTGGATTTCGATTCTTCCAATAGATGGTATCGTCTTCTGAGTCCTTGCATTTGTGAATGCTGCAAACATCTTCAGGCTTCGTCGCCTTTGCAGGAGTGGTGCTTCTAAGATCAGAGGCTTCATTCTGAGGGTAAGTAGTTTGATACTGAGTGTAATACTGTGAACTTGCTTTTTATTTGCGTTTGCATGCTTTTAACCCTTCGAACTTGTAATTTGGAAGGTGCCCACTTCATTGGAAGGTTTCTATGCAAAGGGTTTGAGAATGGAAAGCTGCTATTGCTTCCTGGTAAGCTCTGGTGGTTCTCAAAAACCTCATAGGTGCCTTTGATGGTGTTTTTCTATGTGCCGAGAGTTGGAACCTTCGACTTGTTTCAGTGATGGCTGAATATGAAGTTTTAAGTTTGTCTTGTTTTGATTCAAACTGTACAGAGGGTAACCTCTCAGTATTTTGATGTTATTTGGCCCTGAAAGTATTGCTACGTCAATAGAGACGAGCTTTGAAAATGTATTTTGCATTGCTATTTTGATAAGGGAATAACCCTGTGTAGTTCTTGGAATCGTGAACAGTCTGAAATGTAACTCTGATAAAGTTTAATCTAATAGTTTTAAATAGGAGCCGAGGGTGTACATTTTCTGTAAAACGATGGCTCTTTTGAAAGGAAATTTTTATTTAAAATAACTGGTTGAGAGGTCAAATGTTTATTGATGTGTGAAGCCGAACGACGATAGTTGTTCTTGGCTATAAGTTATGGTTTGCATAACTGAAGAGGGTTTCTTCCCGAACTTCGTTTGTTTAAGATAATTATGTTTTGGAATGGTAATGAAATAGTTTGACTGTTAAATGTTTTCGAAAAGGCTATGCCTCCATGTTCTAAATTGTTCAAAGAATGAAACCCTACCTATTGTTTTCCTTGGCATCCTTACTTATGCAGAGAAGTTTGAACCACGAAAAAGACCTTAGCTTGTATATGTGAATATTTTGAATCTGTATATGTTTTAATGCTAGGGTTGTGAGCTAATGTTAGACATTGATACGAATCGTGCTTCCAGCTAAGAGATAAATAATGTCTTACTGTTAGTCTTGGCATAGATAAAAGATAGTTGAAATGTTGTCTAGGGTTTAGATATTAGGCTACTATAACTTCGGCAATAAATCTCTAATGTTCCCAAGAATATTTGATGAAGTGTTATGAACCGTGTACCAAATAAATCTAGGGTCTGATATATCATAGGGTTTTGGTTTTTATAAAGGAAGTATAAATATATGAAAACAACTATGACAAAAAGCGATGAGAATGATTTTGCAGATGCTAAATTTTTAGACTATACTTTTCTTGAAAACATTAGGGAAATAAACGTTGAATTGCATGATATTTCTATCTGAAAAAAGATGTATTTGAAAAGGAAACATATAAATCCTGTGCAAAAATTTGTAAAATTAGTCACAACAGATCTAATGAACAAGTAAATCAATCACAACAGATGAACATAGAAAATATGGTGTAAAATTATGGAAAGCATGCATCAATGCTCAATATCCCAATGAGGGTGAATAATTACAATACAATATAGTCACAATGACTGAGCAATTCGAATTGACTCTAAGGAGGTCATTCAAAGAGGCGAAGCCTCATGGGGTCATCCACTATGATGTTGGATGAACACCATAGGTGGAAAGACATAACATGGTTGGCGGGATCGTCTCCCTGTTTTCCTTCAAATTTGGGAATATAGGAAGGAAGCTTGTTTGGCATAGCCGTCCATGTCACATCATGAGCAATGGGGTCATTTGTTAGTTTGGCCAAATCAAGTAGATTTAAACTAGACATAAATGGTAAGGTAGGGACGACGGGCCTTGCCATTTTGTTTGGGATGTGATTTTCGTGAGGGGGATACCTTGGTGGTGTTGTAAACAACAGATGACCTCATATGAGAGAGTATGGGTCAAATGGATTCGAGGGATATCCTCGGGGAGAAGCCAACGGGTTACTATTTCCGATGGGGGAATAAGTGGTGTAATTAATAGATTCTCCGAGGGGAGGAAATGTACCTAGCAAGGCGTGGCCTCGAACAGATGATCCTATTAATGCTACCTGGGAATGACCTTGGCTTGAATTCCCTCCGCGTGTAATATAGGGGGGGAGGTGTAATGACACCCCTCGAGAGAGGGGATAGGCCTTGCAGTCTCGGCGAGACTATCTTAGGATGTTGTTTTGTTCCTCAATGGTGAAGGCTTTGTGTCAAATGGGAGTGATAGTGGAATAAACACAATTGAACAAATTCAAAAATATGCCAACCACAACAGATGCAAAATGGTGCGATAAGTGAGTGATATGTCCAATATTGGTTTTAGTACATGATTTTCCACATGTAGGTTCTTTTTATTATGATTTAGTGAACTTGTAGTTAACAAAGAAAATAAATGTAAATTCCCTAGAAGACCTAACGTCCTTCCTCTCAAATGTAACTAGGCCTCCCAAAAGCACAATTGATGGTGATAATGGTATCCACTCACCAATCGACTAGTGGAGGTAACAAAGAGCTATTTCTATCGGCGATGGGGCCAATGATCCAACCAACAAGACCTGGAAACACCTCCCAACAAAAATAGCTAACTTCAGGAGTCAATTGCACTCACAATTTCTCCTTGGTGATATCCTAAGTTGGGACACTAAGTTACCTTGTGTCAAGTGTGGATCAGTGGTTCATCCTTCCTGGTATAGTGTCGTCTCCCTACAACAAGCTGAGTGGCTTGTAGGGGAGGGAAGGGCAGATATACCTCGAAATTCACCTCCTTGGTCACGACGCACTTCTAATCTAGGTTCTCTTTTAACACTTGCTTATAGCAAGATTTTGCGAGTACCCTAAAGGACAACAATGCTATGTTTCAAAATATTCTTAATGAAACTAGATTGGTGGGCATTAATGGATGCCTAGCCCAATCAATCCTACCTAACTAAAATGTTCTTTTTTGACCTCCCGTGGAGGATTTTAGTTGGTTAATACACCTACAATGTTTATTTAAAGGGTTTGTATGTTTCTCTTATGGAGTGTAAGAGGGGTATTTCACAATCCCTACCTTTCTGATTCACCAAGCTCACATGAAGTGTGAGGTGAAGAGCATACTTGGATTGGAAGCATTTTTAGGCCTCTTATTGTGTGCTAGTGGAGCAAACATATGTGATCAAAGCAAAAAACGCTTTCGTTGGAAAAATTAACTAAAAGAGTATATCAAGCAATATCTACTTTTAACTCTAAGAGATGCTCATGGTGCTTTGCAAAATCAAATTCTTCTAACTAAATCGACAAGTGTGCAATGGAGGTAATTCACACTTCTAACCCTTTTCTGGTTCACCAAGCTCACATGAAGTGCGAGGTGAAGATAATACTTTGGGAAATAGGTGTCTTTAGGTCCTTGCTTGTGTGCAAAAAGTATTTTCTACACTAGCAATACTACTAAAATCAACATGTCGATTTGATGCATAAAAAAGAAGTGGTCTTGAATACTAGTGACAACAATGGGGCTCATTTGAAAGCCTCAAATTGGTTACCTAGTTAAGTTTCAAGAGAGATGTGCTCTTTACTTCCTAATATTGGTCTAGGTGCACTAATTACTAAAAATTAAGTAATTGGGTGAATTAGCCTTAATTTATGTTCACTGGTAAGCAGCAATTGGGCTACCAAACTAAACTATGCAGATATAAAGCAAATAATCAACAGTAGCGCGACTAAATCACACTCTGTCGCGCGGGTAAATATAAAACAGATGCGCGGGTAGCACGGGTAATGCACTGACCTTTCGCGTGGTCGCAATGAGCAGTGTAGCACGGGTTGTGAACTGATAACCTGCGTGTACGTGCGTCTGTCAGAGTCGATCTTGCGTTATCAACACGACAGAGACGCCGGGAACCGCGCGCCTACACGAAAAAATGTTCTATGGTCATTATGGGGCCAAATTATGGAAGCAAGAGGTGGAATACTAGCTCTCCTACAAGTGAAAAACACCCAAAATTACATACTTAGCACAAAACAACCTAGTTTTAAAAGAAATGAAAAAAAATAAGTATGGTCTCCATTAGAACTGTTATGGAAAAAATTGCACAAGTGCACTCTTCCACTTGGTGAGGGGATAATCCTTGTAGGTTGATGCAAGGCTTGGATCGTTGTATCCCCTTTGATGGTGGTTGGTATTCCTCCAAGTGATCCTGCAAGAGATTGTTAGTGTACTTCACATCCAAACATGAAAATATATATGAAAATAAAATGAAAAAGATGGGGGAGAGATGCAAACTCTAACAACAACCAAAGGTATGCTAAACCACTCTTGTATTTCCCAATGGAATAACTTTACAACACCTAGGATTTGAAGGCTTCAAGGTAATCCAACAATCTCCCTTAGGGAGGCCTTTCTTGTCCAAACTAAATGCTAAGTAGATGGAAGAACAATGGAGATAAACACTTTCCCCTTGATGGTAGGTGGTAAGAAATATTGGAGATGCTCACAATGGTAGGAAATGGTGGGCTATGAGGAATCTCCAACTCAAATCCAATAGAATAACCTTTCTCTAATTTCTCTCTACAAAATGCATGCCAATGGCTTTATTTTATAGGCCAAGAGGTGGCCAATAAACAACTAGATCCAAATGTGATCTCTCCTCCTTCATGAACTAGTTCCAAGGTACACAAGGGGGGATGATTAATGCTACCAAGTGTGTGAGGATCCAAATTGGGATCCTTGGGGATGATTGAGAATTCAATGCACCACTGGAAGTATGTGGTCCCACCGTTTTGACACTAGTGAGGCTATCGAAGGAAAATCCGCGCACGTGTAGCGCGAGCATTGTTCAGGTAACCTGTGTTATAGCGCGGGTCAACTGTGTAATACCCATGCTACCCCTTGTTTTGATTGTTTCTTAGCACTTGTGGACTCATGTTGTGTTCTAGATATGTTGAGGATTCCCGTGGTGAGATGAATTCTTTATGTTGATGATGCTTTACTGGATGAATCACCAAAATGTCACATGTGTGTGACTTTTAGGCGTTAACACGTACCATGAGAAAGGGGTCAATATATAGAGTCCAAGATGGGTTCATCTTACTCAGAACCATAGAAAAAATATCATTTACGTGCTTAGTATAAATTCATGCAATCATTAGTTTTATGAAATAGGATAGTTACAATAGGTTAAGCAGGACTAAATTGTGTTAGGTAGTTGGTAAGTGACCATGCGTTATACATAGGGCATTAACCAGTAGTATGGATTTGACCCCAACATTTTACTCGTATAAATTTTGTATGGGGTTTACCTATTATTTATTACCATAGCTATGTTCAAGGCGATAGTTACTAGAACATACTATGTAAATAAAGTACAAGGTAATTAGAAAATAACTAAAATACTTTAGATTATAGAACTTCGTAAGTCAAGATGCGGTTAATAAACTAGATATCACATAGTTTTTTTTTCGTAGGTAAAAGCAATATATTCATTCCCAGGGTAAGAGACATGTAGCATGAACTCAAAGGATTAGCTTTACGCCATATAATACTCTACATGGCCTACTAGAAAGTATTTTAACTCAGTTATTGAGCTAGTTTGGTAATTAGCATTAGTAACCAAATCGATATATATTTTACCATATCGTATAAGGTGCATAGTGGTATTCGTTTATAATTGAATCTAGCTATGACCTGTATTCAAGGTATATCTCTACTCAATCCAAAATTAATCATACCAATTGCAACGTAATTAGAGTAGTTTTATTCATTGTATACCAGGATAATTAACTTGATAAACACTGTGTATGAATTAAGCACTTTTGTATCTTTAATTATTACTGGTGACGTTCACTAAGTAAGTTACCCATATAACACTATGATATTTGAAAACCTATATAAGAGGTTTCATATGATCACTTATCTCCTTATATAAAATTGTTAAATCGTCTTGATATATTTATGATTTTTCCAATTATATCCTTGAAGGCAAAACCCATAGCTCTCTAAAAAGTGGACCCAATAGAAGCCTACTCCAGCCCCTTTTTCCTTTTTCCTTTTTCCTGTAACCTGTGACTTGTAACCTTGCATGATGCATTTTTTTATCTGGTCAGGTGTGTATGATAGGTCATTGTCCTCTGAAAATCAAAGAAAGCACTGGCTTATTAATACCAATGTATACAACTAAACCTACCAATTACTTCGGCAGGTATCCGCTACCATGCAACACTTGTTTAAGAAAGTAGATATAATGTTTTAAATGGAAGGATAAAATTGGGTCATTTTGGTTGATTGCATGAATTTTTACTTGAATCTTATTGACCTCCTCCTTGTGCTCCTTTATCTTCACCACAACAACAGAATACATTCAAGGAGTGATTCCTAGTAGGTCTCTATTTTCTTCATTTAAACTCTATGTTTTCTCTTTAATCTGAGTGCTTGTTTGAATAGGTTAGAATAAGCCCCTTTTATGTCATTTTTTCTAGTTAAACTAATATATGTGTGTGGGAGCCTTTGGTCTCATTGTACCAATCCAAATACAAAATAATGGAGACTCCAATTTGGAGGAGATTTTATCCATTTTGAAATATCTTCCTTACATGAGTTTCAAGGCTATCTTTTGGATTTTTATACTCTATTTTTTGCATATATATATGTATGCTAAACATCTATGTTGATTGTATTATTTTTTATATGTTTTTTTAGGTTTTCTCTTTAGTTGTGCCATTGTATTTGCATTCCCACATCGGGTGCATTTTTTCCTAAGAAACCCATGCAGGTCTCTAATTGTGTTAATGAAGGATACTATGTCTACTTGGTTACATTGTGGTACACTATAAGGGATTAATATGCTTGTAAGTTAAAAGGCATTGTGTATCAAAGTGAAATTAAATCATGATGGTGTAGGGCACATGTTATTGATGTCAATGGTTAGTAGTGAAGTTATAGATGCTAAGTGAGGTAAATCAATAGGTGCATAATTAATTAACAATATGACATGTAACACCAAAATCATATCATAACTTCACAGAGCAACATTGCACATGAAAACACTTAAGTGACTAAACAAAAAGATGTTATAGATTATCTATGTGTGATGAACTTAGAAACAAACCAATAAACTACTAAAACCAGTTAAATAATCATACCAAGACATACACCAAGGGTGTAGGGGATTGTTCAATCTATATTGTCATTATTGATACAAGAAATATTACAAAATTGGGAAGAGATTGTAATGTTATAAGTCATATTTGAATGCTCCATTCATGTATGGAGTGTGAGTATGGATCTCAATCCCATAAAAGTACAAAGAGAACTCACACCAATATTTAAGATATTTTCATGCATAATTGAACAAGGTTTATTATGCATGTTTTCTTGTCCTTCCCCTCCTTTCTTTGTGTGGCATGGAAAAAAATAGCTAGATACGCCTATCGTTTATGACTATAAAATATCCTTCCCTCATAAGCTTCATTAACTATAGCATTGTGCCATAGTAATATAATCACCAATATATTTTTTAGTTGTTGCGCGCGCCCTCTCTCTGTTCTCTGCGATCTTGGCACCGCCATGGCTTCAGGAGGGGGCTCTGAGGCTCCCCCCTCCTCCTGAGTTAGCAGCATTCAAGAATTTGTTAGCGGCCAGTTGCAAGTGCCCAGCAAGTGCGTCCCAACAGAAGTTAATGAAAAAATTAGACAAAATTCCAACAGTTTCCCTTCTAGCTGAAGAACCTTTTAGGACTGCACTGAATATACCTGAACAAGGACTCATCGGGTACTTCACCGGCTTATGGCACTACAATATTTGAACCCAAAATCCGACGAGAAAATCCAACGACATCCGACGAAAAGTACTGTCGTCGGATTTCACCTTAAAAATTTCAAAATTTGATTTTTTTGTTTTAAAATTGGTAGAAGGATCCGTCAGATATCCGACGACTATGTGGATATCCGACGAGATCCCTGGAATATATGACGGCTATGTGGATATCCGACGACTCTGTGGATATCGGGCATCATATTAAGCCCTGGGATGTCGGATCTTCGACGTCATATTAATCCCTGGGATGTCGGATATCCTACATCATATTAAGCCCGGGGTGGCTAGAGGATGTCGGATATCAGACATCAAATCTCCAATGGTAACTAAGTTCAGGGCGTCGGATATCCGACGGAAGGATGACTTTTAAAACCTATAAATATCGAAACATTCCGACATGTTTGCTACACAAGCGACGGTTTGCAGAAGTTTTTTTATTCGGCAGACTGTTTTTCATTATTTCCATTATTTTTGTGATTCAAGCGAGTGAAGTGTGGACCTTCTTTTTCTAAGATCTATAATCTTCATTCAAGCTCTTTACGAGAAAATGTCAGCTAGCAATATTCCTGATCCACATGAACAAAATCGACAATTGCTTGCTAGATTGTGGGAAGGAGTTGAAAGAAGGGGTGATGGTAAATGATATTGTCCATGTAGTCAATGCAGGGGCTTTAAGAGGAGAAGAATTTTGATCACAACAGCCACAAAACATTGTAGGGAGCATGGGCACGTTGAGGGGGGACATGAATACCATCCATTCGTAAGTTTTGCATTATATATGTTTTTATTTTGATTTCTTTTGTAAATTTATGTATTATTTTAATATTTTTTTCTTATATCTTTTGATCATGGTTTCAATAGATGGGGACTAACATGGACAATAAATATTATTTTAATATTTAATATTTATTATAATATTTTGTTTTTTTGTGCATGTTGAATCTAGGGTATAGTAGAATAACTCATTTATTTGTTTGTTAGTGAGACTAACCCACTCACCAGGGAAAGCACTTAACTCTTTAGATTTGTGACACTTTCCATCATGATAATAGAAATAACGACTATATTAGCATGTTGTAATTTCTCTTATATTTTCTCTATAGACATCATAGCATCGTTTATCTTACCTTAGTGGACAGTATGAGAAATTTTGGGTTATATTTGAGTAGCTTTGCTCAGTAATTGGGTCAATTATTATGTCTCTTGGATAGTTTGGATGCACCTATTTGACCAACAGTACAATTGGTCGTTGTTCTTTTCATCCCAACAGTACAAAATTTGTTACATTTTAAATGCATCACATAAATGTTTACATTTTGCGTTTGAATTTCTTATATTAACTTTTATCTATTGATGGTTTCATGTAATTATAAAGGAAAGACATCCTACGGCATATCATCCAGAGGAAGTGCGTCCAGAACAAGTATCGAAGGGACATGGAGCTATGAATATTAATGGAGAACAAGTTAATGATCACATTGAAGAAGATGATCATACTGATAACATAGTTGAAGATGATGTTACAAATACTTTGATCCATGATTCATTTAATGTTAGAATGGATGATGATGATGATGATGATCATGAAAATGATGAACATTTTGATGATATTCATGATATACCTCTTCTTGATAAGGCATGCAAACCCCTTTATGAGGGCTCCAAGACAAATCTTCTCTCTGCTATATTGTTGATAATGAACTTGAAGGTTATGAATGGTATTTCAAACATATCAGTCACATGGATGTTAAGGTATGTAATATATTCCATCACAAAATATATATGATCGTGTATTTTATTCTTAATTCATATATAAGTCAAATTATTACGGATGAAATGTGTTTCTTTATTTGTTGTAGCATGATAGGTGAATATTTGTTACCACCGTCAAATATTTTACCTCGCACATATCGAGATTTATCTGCCATCATGAAAGAAATAAGAATGATGTATGAAGCAATTCATGCATGCCCCAATGACCATGTTCTGTATTACAATTAGCATGAATTTGCAACAGAATGTCTTGAATGTCATATCAGTAGATATTGCATAGATCAAGTAACTAAAAAGGTGCCTCGCAAGGTTCTACGTTATATTCCCATTATTCCACGTTTGCAATGACTGTTCAGGTGCAAAAACATAGCGCAGTTTATGGATTACCATGCACGGAACAGAAGTCAAGACGACATTATTCGAATTCCTGTAGATGGGTCTGCATTTAGAGATATGGAGGAAAAATGGCCTCACTTTAAAGAAGAACCTCGTAATCTTAGGATTTCTTTGGCAGTAGATGGTTTCAATCCATTTGCAGATATGAGATCCGTTTACTCGGTGTGGCCTATTTTTGTTATCAACAACAACATTCCTCCATGGTTGACAATAAAGAGGGAGCACATAATGTTGTCGATGATTGTTCCAGGTACGAACCCTGCAGTTTTTTTTATAATGTAGTGGTATCTCATTTGTTGCATAATGTCATATATATATCTAATGTTTTTCTATTGTGCAATATGGTTTAATATATATCTAAATGGTACGTCTCATAATTATATTTTTTATATGTTCAAAACAATCAGGTAAGTACCAAGTCAAAGATATGAATGTATATATCGAACCTCTTATTGATGAGCTACTGAAGTTATGGAATGGAATCACTATGTATGACGTATCTAGACCAATATGACAAAAGCAATTTCAATTCCATGTAATGCTTGTATGGACAATACATGATGCCCCAGGGTTAACCCATTTTTGTTGTATGTAATATTAAGTTCCACTTTTCATTTAATTTTACGAACTACTAGTTAATATACTACGCACACATGTTTTTCTAAATAATCCAGTCATTTTGTATATAATTATAATTGACATAGATATTCCATATCTTTATGTAGGTCTTTAGACAAAGGGGAAATTTGCATGTCCAGTTTGTGGTCCTAAGATCAAATCTCGTTGTTCAAAAATCTTAGGAAAGGAGGTGTTTGATGAGTATAGGCACTTCCTCTCTAAGAATCACAGGTATCGAACTGTCGAAAAACATATGTTCAATGGCAAGCAAAAGACTGCATTAAAACCGCAGAGAATGACACCTCACCTATGGAAGTTGCAATATAATAGAAATTGTCAAGGTACGTATAATGATTCATCGTATATGATATGTTATATTGTATTTTATTATATTTGTGTGTTGTTTACTGTAATTGACATTGATTTATGTAATTTCATGATTGTCATTCATGTCATCATGAAGGCATTAATGGGATTCCACGAGGAATGAAAAGTTATCCTAGACAATTTAGTAGGTTTCCCTACTATGAGCACCTAAAAATTCTTCATCTATTTGATACAATGCATATCGAAAAGAATGTGACTGAAACATTATGGAAAATATTGGATGGAAGGAGTGACACATAAAAAATTGTCAAAATTTGCAAAGACATCAAGATAGCAACCATGCAATGAAAGACGTCATTCAATTTCATAGAAACAGAGAGAAAATTAATATAAACTCACTTCCATGGATGTTAACTAACCAACAAAGTAATGTTGTAAAAGAAGTCATTCGAAAAATTAAATTTCCCATCGGATTTTGTGCAAACATGAAGAATATCATAACAAAGAAAGGTGATTTCGTGGGGGTGAAAACGCACGATTGGCATGTCTTCATGAAGGTAATTATTATGGCCGTATGCATTTAATTATTATTATTTTTCTTATTCCAATGAATATGGTTGGTATTTTTGTTTGTCTACTCTTTGTTGATAAAATGAAACGATTTGTATATTATTGTTACAGTATGTTCTACCTCTCTCTATCCTAGACAACTTCGACAACAATGTCAAGCAAATAATATATAGTCTTGGGAAATACATGAGGTAAGAGGTGATTTTTTCCATGCACTTAGTGTTTGTTTAATTCAACATATAACTTATATTTGATTTTCGTTCTCTAATTCATGTTACGTAAAATAACATTTTTTTTCTTTAATCTCTTGATTGGGTTGTCATGTCACTTGTAGATGGTTGTCATCTAAAGAATTCCATAAAGAAGACATAAAGTATTGGAGGAGAGAAATTCCTCGTCTCATGTGTGAAATGCAAAAGCATCTACCTTCGGCATTTTTCAATGCACAGGAACACTACCTCATACACCAAGTTGAGGAGATTGAATTGTGTGGACCTGCGCACTCAAGGTCCATGTGGATGGTTGAGAGGCACTTGAAATTTATGAAGGGTTTGGTTAGACAACGATCATATGCTGAGGTTTCTATGATGGAGGGATATATGGTATACCAAAACATGTTGTATATTAGTGAATATCTTCTTGTATTAGCGTCAAAGCTCAATTTACGTCGCATTTGGGATCCAGACTCGAATAAAGATTTCGAAGGGGAGTACCCGAAGGGGAAAGGTAGATCGAGGAAGGTGAAAGGTGATATAACACATTTGACTGTTGATTTTTATTTATATATATCATACATATTATATTTTTATATTCAGTACTATTTTGCATCAATTTAGAGTGTAATTATATACTTTAATGTTAAGTGACTATACGTTTGTATTGAATTTTAATTTTATTGTCATCAAACAGTTGGTCGAGAGTGGGATGCAATTCATTTATACATCACAAATAATTTTGACTGGATGAAGGTATGGATTGAACGATGTGAACAATCTGGTCATGGAATATCATGGGAAGGTGTGGCTTCATTGGTTAAAGCTACACATCGCAATGGAGACACCAATCTAACACAAAGGGAAATCGATTTAGCAAGAGGTTTAAAAGATAAGCAGGTAAGCATATTAATCAACCACACTATTTTTTTTTGTAAAAAATATTGTAGTTGTACATCATGCTGAGTTTTTTTCTTATATGGCATTATTATAAACATGCACTGGTTAATCTTAAATATTGGATCATTATGTAATATTTTCCTGTATGGTTTGTTGTAGGTAAAACACCATAAGGATATGTGGTGCAATGGATGTAGATATCGCATCAAAAAGTTGGCTGAAACGAAGAAAACATATGATTGTGGGATATCTGCAGTTTTTGAGGTGACCAATGTTTCTTCTAGAAGTGACAGACATCCAGAAGTCTCTGAAAATCGATAATATGGGTATCTGGAAGACATTATTCAGTGTGCCTTTAACTCCTTCAAGGTATTTTTGTTCATTGTCAAATGGTACAAGTGTCGATTGAATCAATGTGATCCCGATAAAACAATTATTGAACATGATAATGGATTTACCATGGTAAATACAAGGTTGTTTGAGCCAGGAACAAAGCCCTATGTAATTCCAACCCAATTTGAACAGGTATTTTACTCCAAGGTTCTAGGTAGAGCAAGGTGGTCATTTGTTGTGAGACACGATCCAAGGGGAAGGCCGGTAAAGTATAATGTAGATGAAGACGTTCTCGAAGAAGAAGACATCGTTGAAGATGATCATGATCAACATGAGTTAGATGATCATGTTCCTGAAGAAGATGTCTAAGAAATTCTTGAATCAGATGATGTATTAGACAATGTCCATGAAGATGATATTGACGATGACATGATGATCGCAATTGACATCGATGACGATGATGATATGGCCAATCCTTACAATGTTGAATCTGGATCATTGGATGATAGTACAGACAATGACTCAGATGAAGAAGATGATGAAGACCATTGAAGTTTACGAGGTATGCAGTAATAATAAATTAACTGTTTCTTAGCGAGTTTCCATTTTCCTGTATGTTTTAATTAGAAACATTGCTTGTTATAATATAGTATGACAAAAAACACATTTAATTTTTTTGTACATAGATATTTTTGTCGGGTTATGGGGAATTGAGAGTGATGTGAGGGGGGGGGAGGGGCCATAAGAGCTTCCACCTTCACGTGGTTGGCCCTGATTAGTAGATAATATTAAATTATTCTCGAAACGGAGAGAAGATTAGCAAGGAAATGCACAATTATCAAGACTCAAACATCATCATCATCATCATCTTCATCATCATCATCGTCATCATCATCATCACCATCATCATCATCGTCGTCATTGTCATCATCTTCATCACCACCATCATCATCGTCATCATCGTCGTCTTCATCATCATCATCATCATCATCATATTCATCATCATAATCATCATCATATTCATCGTCATCATCATAATAATGACAAAAAACACATTCTTCATCATCTTAGACATTCATTCTTCATCATCGTCTTCATCATCATCACCAACATCATCATCATTGTCACCATGTTCATCATCATCATCATCACCATCTTCATCATCATCATCATATTCATCATCATGGTCTTCATCATCACCATCATCTTCATCATCATAATCATCATCGTCATCGCCATCATCATCATCATCATCATCATCGCCATCGCCATCATCATCATCATCATCATCATCATCGACGTTGTCATCATCTTCATCATCGTCATCATCATTGACGTTGTCGTCATCTTCATCATCATCATCATCATCATCATCATCATCATCATCATCATCATCATCATCATCATCATCATCATCATATTCATCATCATAATCATCATCATATTCATCGTCATCATCATCATAATGACAAAAAACACATTCTTCATCATCTTAGATAGACATTCTTCATCATCGTCTTCATTATCACCATCATCATCATCATCATCACCATCTTCATCATCATCATCGTCACCATCTTCATCATCATCATCATATTCATCATCATCGTCTTCATCATCACCATCATATTCACCATCATAATCATCATCGTCATCGCTATCATCATCATCATCATCGTCGTCGTCGTCGTCATCATCATCATCATCGTCGTCGTCGTCATCATCATCATCATCATCATATTCATCATCATATTCATTGTCGTCGTCATCATAATGACAAAAAAACACATTCTTCATCATCTTAGATAGACATTCTTCATCATCGTCTTCATCATCACCATCATCATCATCATCATCATCATCATCATCATCATCATCATCGACGTTGTCATCATCATCATCATCATCATCATCATCATCATCGTCATCATCATTATCATCATTATCATCATCATCATCATCATCATCATCATCATCATCATCATCATTCATATTCATCGTCATCATCATCTTCAGCATATTCATCATCATCATCACTATCATCTTCATCATCATAATTATCATCACCATCGCCATCATCATCATCATCATATTCATCGTCGTCATCATCATAATGACAAAAAACACATTCTTCATCATCGTCTTCATCATCACCATCATCATCATCATCATCGTGCAACTTATGCCCACTTGATAATTTGATTCAACACCTTGTAATTATGTGCTCATAAATGATAAATGATATTGGAAAGTCACTCCTTTCATAATTCATCTTTATGAGTGAGTGTGACAAAAGAGAGTGGCATAACTTATTCATGTGTTTTTAATCACTAGATAGTTTTTTATGAGTGAGTGTGACAAAAGAGAGTGGCATAACTTATTCATGTGTTTTTAATCACTAGATAGTTTAATTCAACATCGTGTAATCTTTTTGCTAATAAATGACATTGGAAATTCACTCCTTTCACCTACAGTGAGTGTGACAAAAGGGAGTGATTAGATGCAAATGCATAACTTACTTAGATTTGTTTTTTAATCATTAAATATAGTTTAATTTAACATCTTGTATTCTCATGCTCATAAATGATATTGGACATTCACTCCTTTTATTATAGAGGTAAAAATAATAATCAAAGATTGGATTAATTTGTTTAAGGATGGAGCGGTAGCAATAGTTGTCTTGATTTATCAACCTCAGTTTATAAAATCCTGCATCCTTCTCAATCATCTTTTATAAGGGTTTGAGGATTTCAATGAAGTCAAAGACAAAACACCTTATGAAATTGATTTTCCCAAAGAATGATTACATCAATGCCTTGTTGTGTGGCAATGGGATAGAATGTTAAAAAGTTTATTCTTTTTGAATAGACCAATATCATGTATTTTGAAATGATATGCCCAAGTAATTTTCCTTATGCAATAATGAAAATGCTTTTATTGGGATGTAGTGTGATCCCATATTTTCTACATCTATTAAAAATAGCTTTAATTTCAATATTGTCCATATAGACAACTACATTTTGATTTATAAGGCCTATGAAAGTTATATCCATTACACATGAATTGCTCCATTTGGTGTTGAAAGCAATTTTCGATCTATCTTCATTTGAGACAAGAACTTTATTAGATCCCAAAAATCCATCCTAGAGTGAGCATTTTAGATCTCATTACAGGTTTCAAAATTGACTCCATAGGTGGAACTCGATAATTATATTTCTCTTATGCTTACTTAAGGTTTCTAAAATTGACACAAGGCCTATTTTCACCACTCATGTTCGTTAACATGTACAAGGTTTTCAATTCATGGCTAATGGTGCATTGGAAACATAATGTTTGCATCTAGCAACTTCTTCAACTCCTTTTGCATCAACGGTTCTAATGATGGATAAACCTTTCACATTTTTTATTGAAAGGGATTAGTTGTTTTCTTCAATGGTATCACCTATTGAATAATTATTGTGTCATACACCTTCAAGTCCTGGTATGTCTAAGAAAATACATCTCTATACAATTTAAATAGCTTGATATAAGATCTTCTTTTAACCTCTAAACAAAAATAACCTAGATTGATTATATTTCGATCCTCTTTTGGTTAAATTTTTAATTATTTGTGTTATTTTTTGTATTATTTGTTGTATTTTTTTGTATTTATAATATATATATATATATATATAATTTTTATTTTTTTTATCATTATATATATATATATATATATATATATATATATATATTGTATTGAATAAACAAATTACAAAAACTAAATCAAATAATAACAAAAACAAATATTATATATAAATACATAGTAAAAAAACATAATATAATAAATATATAATAAAAAACACTATATAATAGATATATATAAAAAAATAAAAAATACATAGCAAATTAAAAAACTTACCAGCTTGATACCTCCCGCGACTATTTTTGCTGCCGACCCTTTCTGCTACCTCCCCGCAAGACCGTTCTTTTGCGGACCATGTCTGCTACCTCCCGTGACCTTTCAGTGACCTTTGTTGAGCTGTGAGAAGAGGATATTCACCCTACACGTGCAAATTGGGATTGTGGTTCCCTGCATTTGAGTCCGGTACTGAGCTATGAGCAGAGGATATTGAGCCTGCACGTGGAAATTGGGATTGTGGCAGTGCAGGTGAGACGGAGCCCGAGTGGAGCAACTCCGAGAAGAAGCAATGGTGCCTCCCAAATCGGTGAGTACGATGCCCTAATTTTTATGGGGTCCAATCCAGAGTATAAAGCCCTAATTTGGTATTGTAATTTTGTTTTTCTTGTGGTAAACATTGTTATTACAATGTTATTCCAATGCATTCGCTTTTGGATCACCCTTGATACCAACAAGACAATGTTCTTTAATGTGATTCAACCAGTGGCTGGTTGGCCCTATTCTAATAATTAACTGCAACAAGTTTGTCTTCACCCATATAAGCTATTCAAAGTGACGATAATCCCATAGTTCCAGACATTCTCGTCCAAGTTCCATTGCACGTCCAAAGACATTTCTTTTCCACTGCCTAAAACTTTGCCACTCAAGGCATTTCTTGTGTGTGAATCAGAATCCCCGTGATGGCGCTTCTATGGCAGTACCCTTCTATTCTGATCTCCTCCATTGAATGCAGAACTTACCCTTCGAGAAAGGTCCAAAGAGCTCACAAGATTAGGCACAATCCTGTCAAGTGTATATATGAGCCCATCCTGGACAATACACCTATCCTCAATTTGCTCCACCAACTTCTGCCTCTTCTCCTTTAGGTATATCAATTCTCCATTTCCTTCAATGTGCATATCTACCTTTGACATTGACCACTGTTGGGGAAAAAATATAACAAACCAATTTTATTGTAGGTGGCATTAATGTTCAGATTGAATTCTGGATAAAAAAGGAAACCCGAGTGCAATTAACCAATAAAATGAATGAATGGCTAACAATTGTCCCTGTGGACATTGTTTCGAAAGTCTGCAATAAATGCACTTGTCACAGTGCCTTCACTCCAAAAACATGTGCTATAGGGATGGTATACTTATCAGGCATGCTGGGAATATGCCCATATATCACTATCACCACTACTTCAGTAAGATATGCCCATAATTTCTGTTGTTTGCATGGCTGCAATTAATGTAGAATTGCCTTTTCTAAAGTCATGGTATGTCTAATAAGCAAACCAGGCTTTAGTATCATTTGCAGAATTGCATAATTTGTCAAACTACCTTTCACAGTCTTCCAAAGGAAGCAATTCCTTTAGATATATCATCATTGGATCCTATCTTTCCATCTAATATCTAAATTGAGGAAACTAATCTAATTGGCCAATGAATTTAGCTAATTTTTAAGGTGATTTTGGTTAGTGGTTGATGAACGAACTGCAATCATATGAATACTTGAGGTCATTTGGAAAGTGCCTTTGGAGCCAAGAAAGGCTATGTTAACCTAGTCATTAATGTATCATTTGCAGAATTGCATAATTTGTCAAACTACCTTTCACAGTCTTCCAAAGGAAGCAATTCCTTTAGATATATCATCATTGGATCCTATCTTTCCATCTAATATCTAAATTGAGGAAACTAATCTAATTGGCCAATGAATTTAGCTAATTTTTAAGGTGATTTTGGTTAGTGGTTGATGAACGAACTGCAATCATATGAATACTTGAGGTCATTTGGAAAGTACCTTTGGAGCCAAGAAAGGCTATGTTAACCTAGTCATTACTGCATCATAGTCATGTTGCAAGAATAAGGCTTCGACACCTTGGCCTTGCTTCCTCGAATAGTGCCTTTTGCAACGACACAGAGTCTCTTTAACACATATTTTGATTTTTCCAAAAAGCTCAAGAGCCCTAGAACTTGACCAAAAGCCTATGTAAGAACTTCTAGTGTTCCTAGTTATCTTGGGAGATGGCTCCACTACAAGGCTTGTGGATAGTGTATTTTGGGAAGGCACAACATATATCATATATGAATTCTCTTCTAGCTTTGGAAAGTTATAAACCAAATTTTGTTTGGGAATATGGACTCTAATACCTCCTTGGATTTGAATGATAGATTTTCCATAATGGTGAATTTGTCACTACAAATCCACCTACAAATGGAGAAATGTTCTTTAGACATCAAGGATCTTTGGCAATTAGAGTACTAGGGTGTGGACGTATGCACTAAGTTGGGTTTCATTGAAATACCCTGAGTTTTTATTATTGCATTTTGATATTCGAAAGGACTCTTACACCCCGTTTTGGCATATGGTTTTGGCCTTAATATATTGCCACCCATTTTTCTTGAGAACACAAAAAACTATATGTGTGTTTCAGAACTCAGACCTTTTCCCTGGTATTCCCACATGTGCAAGATGCTCCAAAATTGTATAACTAAAATGCAATTTTGTCATTCTCAAGAGAATAGAGCTAGTAGGCATTGTGTCATACTTCTTATGAGTACTCCATTTTTCTGGAAAACCATTCATAACTTGATTAGACTGTAGAGTAATAATTATGCAAACAAACTTAAAGTGTCACTATGGGACTATGGTTTCTTTGTGTGTAGAAATTAAATATCTCTTGTGTAAGTCTATAGAAGAAACATGTTCTTGATAATATTCCATGGAGTGTTAAGAGGGTGGTTGTAGTCCCCACCTACAATTAGATATCGCAAGTTGTAGTCCCCACTTACAACATGGTTTTCCTAGGTTGTAGAATGTTTGAGAGTGGTTCCAACTTCATCGAATCTCAGATGGAGAAAAAGTAGAATTCATATCCCATTCAAAATTTAGTAAACATTCAAGGTTTTAGGATTTTCCAGATTGCAGCATGTCCATTAGATTCTATTATGTATGTTGGAATGAGATTGATGTTTAATAAAGAGCACCAAGCCCTCTATGTACCCTGATGTTGGATTTGTTGATTGTTGAAATCTTGTGTCATGATTTTAGCAAAATTGTACCGGGGAAACTATAATTTATGCCTCTAACCTTGGAAACGCAGTCTCATCCTCTAAATTTTCAATTAAATATAAATGAGAAATACAATGACCATAGTATATAGAGGGTTTATGAATTATGATTTATTAATTATTATGTTATATTGTTATTCATAAGATTATAAAATTTCAATGATTTATTATTTATGTTTTGAGTTTCATATATACTAATTTAAAAAATTTAGTATTTAGGGTGGGGTCCTATATGTTATAGTTATAGGCCACCTATCTTTGTGAGCGCTAGATGCCTCTTTGTTTGCACTAGTACCTTATTTCTAATGAATTAGTAATTGATATCAATATGATTGGATAGATCATGAAATGCTTGATTCTCAAAGATTTTGATACAAGCTTGATTGTCATAGTAAATCATGGTAGTGCTCAAATTAGAAGTTGCAGCAGAACCTGGACAACAATAGGGTTTTTTCCTTGTAGAATGTGTAGCACTTCTCTCCTCAGCATCCAAGTCACCATCTATGTCTCTTCTACTATTTGCGCAAATCGTAGGGCATAGAATTCACCTCTATTAGTTGTCCCCTGGTTTGTTGAATACTTAAAGAAAAATAATGTTTGCTTGCTTTCCGAAGGCTATATCTCTAAAAATATTTATAGAACAATTAGCCTTATCAAATTGTCATTAGCCTATTCCTCTCCTATTTAAGTGGGCCAATGGATCCAATACCCATCATGTTCAAGCCATCAACTTTATGCCACATCTAATGTCTTTGTATCATGTTCTTTGTCCATCAAGTTCAAGCCATCAACTTCATGCTAAGTCACCAAGTTGCTTCATTTCATTAACCTTGTCCACTTCATCTTTGTCACAACCATATGTACTGAAGCTTTCTGTGGTGACATTTTGATTACATCTTCACTATGCCAATGTTCTTCAACAGATCTATTATAGCCAAAAATGTCATCAAAGGTCCTGTGGCTTCCTTAAAGAATACACCATAAAACTCACACATTTTTCATGCCATCATCCAACATTTTTACTCTTTCCTCTTACCATCGGATCTTCTTGAAAAATTTGCTTTTTTTTTCTTCATTTGCTTCATCTACTCAGTCTTCAACTTCATGCCTGGGATATGTACCCAATTATCACTTATTTCGTACTTACTCTTATTGACAACATGTATGGAGAGATATCAAACTTAATTTTAACTTGAGGAATTTATGGGTCAAAGGCACTATGGTTGAATGTTTACATGAGATATTTTCTTGTCGTGAGCTTAGAGGCCACATATTGACCCCCTATTTGATTTGTTGGGGAGTTTGGTTTCTTCAAAATGTTTGCATTCTAGAATAAAAGTGAATCCCCACGTTCAATTTTTCAACTCCAGTGGTAGCTCCATTTAAATTGTATTCCCTAATTGTGGTTTTGAAGGTTGGGTGTGTTATTAGTGAAGTAGCAGTGAATCCATATATGACTTGGAGTTTTTTTCATGGGGCCTGTCAAGGCCCCATAGAGTAGTGCAAGATCAGGTTTTCTCTATTTTTCTCTGATATCCATTTCTTCATAGATCCAATCTAGAATGTAGGGCAATGTAGAATGTGAGGAATGAGAAAGATCCAATCTGATAGCTCGATTGGCATTATATCATCCCATTTTGCAAGGTCCAGGGCATTTCCTAAAAATTCCGAGCATTGCATAAAAATTATGATCTCTACTCTCATAAGGACCATAGAAATTGAAGAGTTTGAGAGACCTCCCCAACTCATTACTAAATTAATCAATGCAAATTCCTGAGAAAACCACATAATATTTAATTAGAGGAATGGAAGGGTTTCTAGACTATCACCATCTCTCCTACTAGCAGAATTTTTTTACCTTGCTATCAATCCTTTGTATTGTGTCCATATGTACAATATGTATCAATACTTGCCACCACATGAGGTATGAAATTAAGATTGATTGGCCCCATCCCATTATGAAGTAGAAACATGTGAGATAGATCCTATAACACCATTAGCATCATGATATAAGCAAAATCGAAGTTCTGTTTTCCATCGAGGCGACTTGAAGATGATAATTGCCAGAAAGTGGCCCCAGGGTGCAAAGTAACGAAACATTTGATGGATTGGAAAAGTATATATATATAAGGAACATAATTATACAGGCCTAAAATTGCGGTTGGTGCAATTGCGGTCAAATTTAAATCAATTTGTAAGCCGCCTCGATGGAAAACGGAACTTTGATTTTGCTTACCCATTTTTGTTGTTCTGGTTTAGGAAATATTTCAGGCTAATATGGTTTGTTTTAAAGTATTCATCTTCTTAGAATTGGATTTCATTGTATCATTCATCAGGGTTAGTAAATTCATAAAAGGTAAGCATGCATCATCATACTTCAGACTTCAATCAAACCATCATGACTTGGATTGTGGCAATTTTAGTCTTCAACTGGGGTAGTACTGTAGCATCTTTAACACTTAGAATATAGTAGCTTCAAATTTGGACTGTGGGGGCGGAAGAGTCCAATCACAGCTATACCAGATTCATCTTTTTAGGGTGGGCACACAGAAATATGAACAAGCTATAATTGAAATTTGAGGAATGACAATAGATAATAACAGTTAGAGTGTTGTAATCTAGTGCATACAAGCTGATTTTTGCAAACAAAACGACAAAATAGTTTGCTAAGTTGTAATTGAAATTTGAGGAATGACATTAGCTACTAACAGTTATAGTGTTGTAACCCAGTGCATACAACTTGGTTTCCACAATCAAAATAACAAAAGAGTTTGTTAAGGGTGAACAATGTTTCATTCCCCAATGTGATTCGATGGAGGGATTGAACATGTGTGCATAGAGGCACGGGAACCAGCAACAACATAGTGCTGCAGTTCATTTGATGAATTTGCAGATGTCTTTCAGGATCTACCGCAAGAATTTCCAATTTGACAAGGCCAATCATGCTCAATCTAGCAGAATTTGTTTACCTTGCTATCAATCCTTTGTATTGTGTCCATATGTACAATATGTATCAATCCTTGCCACCATATGAATTTTGACAGTAAGATTAATTGGTCCCATCCCATTATGAAGTATTGCTCATGATGATTAAAGTAAAGGATGTATTTCTCATGATTAGGATACTCTTGTATTTATAGTCATAAAAAAACAAGTTGTGGTATAGATTCCCCAGTTGTAGTTACTATTTTTTTATTAAGCTCATGAACATTTATATGCAGTTTATTGTTTCTACTATCACTGTGTTTTTGTTATGAATGATTGAAGAATGTTATAAGTGTGCCTAAAGAATTATGAACATGGATATATACAATTCCTTATATTTATTATCACTTTGTTTTATGTGATGAATTCATTTGCATGACTTCAGTATATCTGAAGCTCTCCTTGGGGTCCCATGAATGAACTTGAACACTTGTTGCATTCATTTAATTTGAAAGAGTAGTTATAGTTTGAAAGAACTCTCTCCTTACCTTAGCTAGCATTCATTGAAAGGAAAGGATTATTTTATTCATATGCATTTGCATGGTTTGAGTCAGTCATCACACCACGAGTTTCACTTCCATCACCCGATTGAGTAATACAACCATTAAAATTTAACTCGCTAACTCAACACACTTTAACCTCGCTTGAGGATAAAAAGAATTTGGTACTTATGTTGGACACCGGGGATAGGCATCCAAATAATTCCCCCTTGTCATTTTCATTTGAGACATAGTTGTTGTCCTCTAGGGTACTAAAATCCTCTAGTATTTATTGACACGGTCATCGACCAGTTTGTGGAGGGGCCTCTCGTTTTTTCGGGGGTTAAGCCGCGAGGATTGATTTCGGATGGACTTTGTGGAATGCCGCACTCCACTTAGCGCCTAAGGCATATCGATCCATTGTCTTCCTTGTACTCTACCATGATGGTGATACAGGGGGGATAAGATAGAAGTGCCGAAAACCTCTTTCGACGTGTCATGAATGAGATATCTTAGTGACTTTTCTTCTAGGGCTCTTTTACCCAGGATCCCTTTTAGTGGAGGGATATCCTTCCATTATTGGTCTCTCATTTCGTATTGTTCGACTTGGATTTCATCACCTTGTGAAGGATACGATTTGTCGAGGTCTCCAGCTCCTAGTTAGGAAGTTTGCTTGCTATTTCACCTTTTTAGAGGGTATTTTTTCTTTTTAGTGCTGCTTGTTGGCATTCTGGCCACTTTTGTTTCAGTTCGCTTACTGTGACACCGGTCCCAGCATAGTTTTTTTAGATTGATTTTTTGGTCTGCGAGCCTTGTCTTTTCCTAGCTCCCCTTCTGCATGCTCGGTTGCTTTAGGTTTTTTGAGTTCTTACACGGTCAGTTACCAATTATCTGATGATGTGTGATGTCCTCTTCTCCTAGGTCTTCGATATGGTTGAGTTCGATGGTCTTCTCAAGGGATTGAACACCCCTTGATGGAGCCACTAACACTTGAACTTAGGAGTAGTCTAGAGGACCACGTGATCACATCATCCGTTTGGACTTTTCCGTTTACTGTGATGATGGTCTTTCAAGTTATATGGAACAATGGTACATTTGAGAGAGAGATGATTGGTTGTACCCCACCTTGGTTGATTGTCTTATGGTCCTTCCATTTTGTCGATAATATTTGTGTGGTACCTTGCCTTTTACCTTTTGGGTCTTTTACTCATCTTGGTATATCTTTTGATTTGTACCACCTTTTATGTTTTTGGTTTTGTGGGTACTATGGTAGTTTGTCCACATTTGAGGTACACCCCCTTTGTCCAAGTTGTTATGAGTCTTTATTATACACACTTTGTACCACCCTCCAGACCTTAGTTAGGAAGGTTGCTTGCTATCATACCTTTTGGTGGTCCTATTTGAGTTACAAGAGGGAGTTACAAGGAGCTATTTCATATAAGAGGTAGTTACAAGGAGCTATTGTTAACAATCAAATTGACACCCTTGCTTTCGAAGAATTTGAGCTCTTTTCCTCCTTCAGAATCTCGCAAGATTAGATTGCCATGTCAGATTTTCAATAAAGACTTTGTTCTCGCACTCATCAAAGTGCATGTTTACATTTGAGAAAAAATTTCTTTTGACATGGATCCACTGTGTATTGTTCGTGGCCATGCTTGTTTACTGCTGAGCATGCGTATGCCTGCCTCAGAAAGATATTGTATATTTGAGAAATTGCTATGTTTTGCAGGTGTGATCCTCAATCCTGCGCCTATGAGTTTTCCTTCCCTTATCCTTGCTTTGAACGATAAAGAGTATCAGTATACCGAGTATAAATTTCAGTAATGTATTTCGGCCCTTAGCTCCGCTTCGGACCTCACACATTAGGGGGAATCTGTTAACAATCAAATTGACACCCTTAACTAAGTGAAGGAGCAACATATGTTTACCATGCACCCGTGACAGGAAAGTCTTGACACAAGCTCAGTCAGAGACGAATCCTCTTTGAGAAATGCATTAAAATGCATAAATTGTGTTTAAAACATCCTAAGTGGTGCAAAAAAACCTAAAAACTATTGAAAAGTGGGTTTTCAAGTAAAAATGATCTAAAATCAGGAAAGGGGATTATCCCACACTCAAAAGAGAAACTTAAGGCTCATTTCCCAATGCTATATAAGAAAGGCATGGGAGGAATGGTGAAAGGAGACAAAAAGAAGAGCAAAGGCATGCTGAGGATATTCTAAAGGAGGAAAATAGCTCAAATTCTTCGAAAGCAAGGGTGAAGGAAGGGAAGCTCATTTGCAATGGAGGAAGGATTCTCACCTAGGTCCATGGTAAGAATATATTTCTCCATTATTATAATATGAAGTAGTTCAAGTTTCTACCATTTTAGTGTTGATTGTTTGCTTATCTTGCATGATTCTAATTCTGAAATGTTGTTAGATCTCAATGAATGTTTACTTAATGAATTTAGATATTAAGAAATTTGTGATAATTGCTTCATTTCTAACATAGAATTTCACCAATTCTTAGTAATATAGCTGATTTAGAGTAGACACATCCCTGCTCTATTTGCTATTATCAGCTATTGCATATATTTGACATTATTTGACCTTCCATCTCTTTGGCATGTCAAATAACGGGTAGTTACAAGGAGCTATTGCAATATATATTTAACCTTATTTGTACCTTCCCCACAATGGTTGATTTACTTTTGGTCCTTACACCCTATTGTTTATTGGTCTTGTGGCAGCTTGTCCTTTCATTTTTTTGTGGTACGTTGCCTCTCACCTTTTGGGTCTTTTACTGATCTTGAGTTATCTTTTGATTTGTAATGCCTTTTATGTTTTTGTTCTTGTGGGTATAACTATGGTAGTTTGTCCACATTTGAGGTAGTACACCCCCTTAGTCCCAAGGGTTATGAGTCTAATTTATACCCCCTCTTTTCTTTTTTACTTGTACCTTACTGGTTGGTTTTTTTACCCTTTGGTTGGTCCTTGTACCTTACTGGAGGTTGTGATTCTCTTTGGCCTCAATCTGTTGGCTGTTAGCTCATCTTTATTGTGATTGTACTAAGCCTTTTGACTGTCATTGACTTTCTTTGATTGACCGTACCATAGCCCAGTAATCTCTCTCTCTGGTTTGTGCTAACCATATAATAGGGTCACTTGGTTCCTAAAGTTGACCGGCCTCTAAGAGGCACAGTCATTTCTGAAAGTAACTCTTATGAGTATATTACAGGAAACGTCTACACCCAGGTAATCATATATGTGTTGGTTATAAGACTTAAGTAATCAAATTGTTGGTAATCAAGTATGTGGTAAATAATTTGAATTAAGTAGTTAATACTTGTCCCGTCAGACAAAATTGTTGGTAATCAAATTATATTTGTTGGTAAAGAATTTTAAGAGTTGTGGAACTCCTCGATTGAACTTGTGAGGAAAATTATCTTGGAGAATAAGTGTCCTGACAGAAAACTGAGCAGAACTATGCCACTGTTGATAAAGCGATTTTATTTGTTGAACCATGACTTTATTGTAAGAATAGATTGCTCCAGTCTTCCATTTGTGCTAAACAACACAATAAAATTTGCAACAACAAAAGGAATGTTAGAAAGATGGCAATCATTGGTTTGATGTTATAACTGTACTGTTCATGAGCACATTTCTGGGAAACCAAAAAGCATTCTTGACTTTTTAACAAGAGAATATTTGACACAGAAGTATGATGTTAATTTATAACAAGCGATCTTGAAGCAAGCGATCCCGAAACAAGCAAGCCTAGTGCAAGCGAGCGTAGAAGGTCAAAGAGGAATCCAGTGGGCCCATAACCCACAAGTAAACATGAAAATCTATGGTTGGACCGAAGGAAAACATCATATCTATACTATTGATGATAATATTAGTTGGTTGGATTATATGCAAGATTGGAAACCTAGGTGGGAGTTGAGACATACTGAAGTATTAGATGCTAACTTACAGGGATCTGATGCTTTTATTAGAATAGTGCCAGAACTCAGAAGAATGTCTATGGGATCCAGTATCGTACTAGAGATGATTTACAACAACTCCCTGAGAAAAGCAGCTGATGCAAGCAATTGGTTAACACACCTCTACCATGATCTTAACTTAATCTCGACAGAGGTCTCTACACATCACCTCGGGCTACAACTAGACCAACAATACTACTGTATTAAGTGCATACATTCTTTGGAAGCATGGCCACATCAAGATGCTAGTCTCCGGTTTCCAAGTAATACACACACTTATGAAAAATATAAAAAATTATGGTGGAAATTCTTGAGAAAAGAAAATACAGATAGAACATATTATACCATGCTAAAGTTTGGACCTCAAATTACACATATCCATGAGGATCCTGCATTCTACGTCCCTGATTGGATGAGAGACTGGTGGCAGTCATTCGGCATCAACCTGATAGCATTAGAACCAACTATTATTCATAATCTAAAACGAGAAGTTGGAGAATCTCTCGAACAGGTCAAATATATTTTGCAGACAAAGATTACTAAGGATCAAATCCTTGGGTACTACATTAAATACAAAGAACAATGGCTTGTCAAAACCCGCATAGACGTCCACATGCATCATAATAGGTGTGTGGTTCGGAGGTCTATTTATTCAAAGGCATGGTGCACTGAATCCAACCTCTTTCGAAAAATATATGGTCCCCCATACTCTGATGATTTGTAAATGTCTCAAAAGTATTTGGCTATGAGTGGGGCCTCTCCCTTCAGATTGTCATAAAGATTGAAAAGAAAGTCTTTGTAACTATGTCATGATAATATAAAGAAAGCCCTACTTTTCTCTGTGTCAATATGATTGAAAATCTATGTTATGCAATAAATACCCTAAGTCAAGATTACAAGTAATTGTCCAAATGCAGCATTAGTTGGGAGTATGACTGAAAGCTACCATTTTTCAAAACAACTTACATGTTTACGGTTCCATTTTTGCTTGATTCAATTACTTTTAGTCATCTAAGAAGACCGTGCTTGAATAAGATTATACAAGTTCCACAACACTATATAAAATATTGTTTTTGAAGTTTTGTGAACACTTATTAACCACCTAAAAGATCTTACATTTAAAAGTCATAAAAAAATTTAAAAGTTTTCCATAATGGTCAGTTATTTTTATTTTATATTATTATTGCTGAATATAAATATCTTACTAAATGTAACTGAACTTCGTGTTCTGAGGTGATGAACCCAAACTGATGGGATGAGAGAGACTTTAGGGCCATGCTGACAAAGCTGATAGTTGGATGGTTTGATATGGGACTCAAGACCCAAAGTAGCAATAAAAGACAACTCATAATTGAGTGAATTTCTACCCATAAGAAAGATAAAGTGATCGTCTTCCTCGTCGCTCGAATGCCTACATGTTGAGAAAGGGAATGAGGATGAAGTAACATTATAAAAGGCGCTACACGTCACCTTTTAAGAGGCGATATGCCTTGCAGTCGTATCTAAAAAATTTTCCCATGGTGCAGGTAGAACCAAATAGGTATTTGTCAGATTTGTCTTTCTCGAGCGAGGGGAGTTTAGGAAGGCTAGAGGAAAGTGAGACATCCAGTAGGTATAGAAGAGTTGTATCAACTAGATGTCAAAAGACCAGAAGAAAATTCCATAAACGCAATGAATTTTTTCACGCTCGAGGGGGGTCATGCTCCTATGATGATGAGACAATAGACGACGTCGAGGTTCCCTTGAGGTACAGACATTTAGTGAAACAATGGGTACCCAAGGATCTTCCTCAACCGAACACATATTTTTGTGTGAATGAGAGGATATATCTAATTGCATCGTCGTCAATACATGGTTTCCGGTTGTTTTGCATGGATAGCATAAAGGTCCCTTACGGAAGATGTACAGAATTGATGGAGTATGTTGGAACCTGTTACAACTACAAAGATTGGATGCGCCTGGTCCAATATACAAAAAGTATGCATAGATATGGATTGTCAGAAAACTATTTACAGTTGAAAGAAAAAAATCAAAATAAAGGAGCAACATTGTACATGGACGGAAGGCCAAAGGCCACAGGGAATATTGTGGGGTTTATAAATAGTACACAACCAGGGTCTACAATTAAGCAACCAAACTGCGAAGTTGAGGGGCGCGAAGGAAACCGTGTTTTTGTAGTTGCCATTAAATCAATATCCGCAGGGGAAGAGTTGCTTATTCATTACAATTTGAACCGAGTAGATACAAACAAGGTTACTATGGGAGTGGTACATATAACATTTTACCCAACCTTTTATTAATGAATTTAACATATTAATGATTTTTTCGTTAGTTTATTTCGTTTAAATTTTCCATATTTACTTCGCAGGCTAGTGATCAAGATAAATCCCCGCCAGCAGATGGTTGGAGGAGTACATCTTCCTCCAGGGAGCAGGTATACATCTTTGTAATAGTACAAATATAATAAGAAAAAATAGTTTTTTTTTGCTTTGTTTTTTCATTATTAGTATATTGGTTTCGTTTCTATAATGTTATCTAATTATTTTGTTTATGTAATTTTCTCTATGTTTTGATGCAGTCCGGTTCTGCAAGGGTCACAGTATCCTCGATGCAACAGGTATACATATTCTTTGTAATAGTAAAAATATAATACTTAATAATAGTTTTTAATCGATGTGTTTTTTCATGATTAGTTTTGGATTTGTTCAGGTGACTTTCACTATGTTTTTTATTTAGGTATTTGTAAGGGGCAGCTCCCAGATATTAGCAGATCGGGGCAAGTCACCTATGACCATCAATCCGATGAGTGGATCACGATCCTCTAGGTTGCAGGTATAATCCATTGGAATTGTACCAATATAATACGTAGCATAATGTTTATTTTGTTATGTATTTTTCGTGTGTATACTAGCTTCATTGTGATAATGTTTTCTACTTCTTTTTTGCAGGGGTCCGATGATCGGGGCAAGTCCACAACTGTGGATCAGACGACACCATCGTCCAGGCACCAAGTAAACCTAGTTGTAATTTTAGGAATCTATCATGATAGATATGTTTTGTTAATATAATTTTAGGAATCTATCATGATAGAACTCAGTAGCGTTTTATATATTTTTGTTGCAGCCCAGTGAATCGTTGTTTGAAATAGCATCGCAAGAATGTTCAGTAGATCCTGAAGTGGTTGAGATGCTTAAAGATTCCGACATAATTGGTGAAGCCACAAACACGTTTAAGATGATAGACAAATTGTTGGAAAAATATAGTGCGGAAATCGTTTCTCTGCTAATCAAGGTTCCGCAGACAAGCTAGAATATGGAAAGGATTGAATTGTTGGAACGGAAATATGAATCCTTGCGAGTAAGTTGAGGAATCTTGAATCATAAAATAATTCATTTATAACTTTATAATTTTCTCTTTTATATTATAGTATTGAACGTATAATACGTGGTTTGTATTTACAGAATTATCGGAGACCACACAGTAGTGGTCAAGACAATGTTGGCCCCAGCGAGGCTCGTGGAGAGACGTGGCATCATGAGAAAACGACTCCATGTGCATTGAATCCTTTGCCATTGTTGTCGACTGGACAGTCGGCAACACGTTCTGACACACCACGGACCCCAACTGTGAGCGCACGGGCCGCTAGTGATCGACGCACACCGGATCGTCCAGAAGAAGTGGTCGACACCGAGAATCCTAGTAATATTGATATCAACCTAGCTGCATTTCCAGGATCTTCCCATGTCACTAGCACGAGAACAATGGAAGCAAATTTTTTGGTCGAAGTAGATCTCCTCCCAATAAAGATCGAGAAGGTCCCAGGTAATTAATATACGTTGATCAAGTTAGTGTTTATAACTTCATTGTAATATACCAATAAAACGTTTTCTTTAAACTAATTATGATCATGGCATGATCGTTTTGTAGGAAATGATGTTTTCTATAAACAAATGAATGATGCATGCTTGGAGATCTTCGGGCCCACCATCTGAGAAAGGTGGGATAGACAACCGAAATTATTAAAAGATGAACTCACTAATCGGTTGGTTGGCCTATTCGGCGACAAGACCTTCAATAAATCCGAGGTCCTGAAAAAGGTTGGACAACATATCAAGGTTGTCCGAGACCAATATAGGACCCACCTGGAAAAAAACCATAAGTATGAGCGCCCTCCAATGATTCCACCAATGGAGTGGAGAGCTCTAGTGGAGGATGGAAAGGAGAGGGCTCAAAGAAGAGAAGGAAAGATAACACTAGGCACAAGGAGGTATGCAATACTTTCCGCAATGTAATTCTAAACCTTATTATTATTGATTTCTATATCGAACTTGGAACATCTAATGTATTTCAACACTTGCATAGGATGCCAGACACATCAAAGGCCACAAAGGAAAGACTAGAAAAAATAGGTCAGCACAAGCTTGGGCCTGGTGGTTATTCGAATTTGGCGGCACGAATTGTAAGTTTCGAAAAACCAATAATGTATACAAATAATAAATTGCAAATTATTTTTCCTTTTAATGCACCGCAAAATGTTAATTAACAACGTTATGCAAATATGCAGGCCGAATGATTCAATGAACATGCCACTGAGGAAGACATGAAGCTTGGCTTCAAGCAAGGCTTTGGAGCTGTTGTTGAATGCCAAAAAAGCTTGTATGGGAAAACACAGTCTTCTGGTACCAATCCATCCGGTGCACAAGTAAATAGAATCTATGTACTTTATTAAAGATTTATTGCTTATGCAATCTATTCGTAATAAATACTTGACAAAAAAATGATTGTTTTGAGCAGGAAAGCGATGATCCCCCTATTGTCGAGGAGGGACAACAACAAATCGAAGATCATGCTTCGAATCCTGATAATGAATTTATTCATATGCTACAATTTTATGTATAGCATTGCAAATGGTGAACATTAATTGCAGTTCACCATATTTCAACTGCAGAGCATGTAGAGGGTGAAACTGTACAGGTTGAGCCTGGACAAGAACATGAACAACATGATGTGGCCACACCAGGTAAAAAAACACCTTTGTAATGTTTTTTTTAAATGAAATACTTGTTATTACAATATCAAAATACAACGATGTAACATTTTCACATTGTTGCAGCAAATCTGAAACCCTTGCCGCAAAATCCACGTCTAGATCAACACTCTAGGATGCAGACATCACCACAAGCGCCTGATGAAGAACCAAGAACTGGAAGAGAAAGTCCAGATGTAGATGCTCCTCTTATAGATTATTTACCACTAAAGAGAAGAAAAACTAAAAAGAAGTGACTGGAAAAATGTTGTCTAATTATTTTTTATAACAATATATCGTCCATGATTTTTGGCCTAATGAATGAATGAATGGTTTAATGATTTAATGATTCAGTGTAGTAAACTGTTACCTTTATTGAATGTCAGTTTTTATTGAATGAATGTGTTGACTGACTAAATGAATGGTTTATTGAATGTTATCTTTTATTGTATGAATGTGTTGACTGAATGAAACAATGTTTTAATGAATGTTAGCCTTTATTGAATGAATGGTAGATGAAAGTTCATGATGAAATATGGATGAATTTGCATGTATTTGTTTTTTTCAAGTACATGCATTGGGTATGGGGAATTGAGAGTGATGTGAGGGGGGGGAGGGGGCATAAGAGCTTCCACCTTCACGTGGTTGGCCCTGTTCAGTAGAGAATATTAAATTATTCTCGAAACAGAGAGGAGCTCAATGACTGGCTACGATGCTGGCTTTCTACAACCCACTCATGTGTCATCTAAATTTTGACAATTTCTTGGAGCTTGTTGTGGTGTTTGGTTGCTCATCATAACCAATTTTGAGTTTCGACAACTTCAAATGTTGAGTAAATGATGCACTGGAATCAATATCCTTAACCTTCTCTTTAATTTCCTTGGAATCAATATCCTTAACTTCACATTAAACCCTTCCAAAATGGTATATTTACCATTGAATCCTGGCTTCTGAAGCACGATATTTGCAACTAATCTAGCATACACCAACAACAATTAGAAACATGCTGCTTGTTGTCAATGTTCATCATTTTTTAGGGTTGCAACTTGCCCATAATGGCTCCTCTTATGCTAGGGAATTAAAGATAACAGGAAATTAAAGAAAACATATAATTTTCATCGAAAAAATAACAAGGTACGAACTGAACTGAGGAGATTCGAACCTGCGACCTATGTCTAGTCCCAAAGCTACCACCTTCAAGCTTGAAGTGCAACTGACAATGGGAGACCACCTTCAAGCAACTTGATTCATTCTGCATGCATTTCACAGTGGGAGACGACAGGCTACCACCTTCAAGCTTGATTCATTATGCATGCATTTCACTATGCAACCGTCTCAAATTCTCACTGCCTTTTCCCTCAATTAGTTTCTCAATTCAGCATGATCCACGCCCGTCGTCCGAGGAGTGTTGCCAACGGTCTTGAGTTTCATCCTGGCATCGGTGACAATTCATGGTGTTATGTTTCCCTTCGGCTGTAATATGACAAACTCAAAGTTCACTACGAAGGTTTGTCTGCCAAATGTGATGGTTCGGGTTCTAATAGATGTGTGGTTCATAGGTCACTTTGAGGAATTGCTCTGGGGTAACGGAACCCAAACCGTCACATTTGTCAGACAAACCTTCGCAGTGAACTATACGTTTTCCATATTGTAGCTGAAGGTAAACATAATACCATGAATCGTCACCATTTCCAGGCTGAAACTCAAGACCGCTGGAAACACTCCTTGGACGGTGGGCGTGGGTTATATTGAATTGAGAAACTAATTGAGGGAAAACATGGTGAGAATCTAAGACGGTTGCATAGTGAAATGCATGTAAAATGAATGAAGAGTACTGGGTGTCGAGAGAAATGGTTGTGAGATGTGAGAGGAAATGGCGATGGGAATTGATTGATAAGGTCAGGCTTGAAGGTGGTAGCCTTGGGACTAGACATAGGTCGCAGGTTCAAATCTCCTCAGTTTAGTTCGTACCCTGTTATTTTTTCGATGCAAATTATATATTATATTTAATTTATTGTTTTCTTTAATTCCCTAACGTAAGAGGAGCCATTATCCCTTTATATGTTTTCTTTATTTTCCTTTTTTAACTCTATGTATCCCCTTGTGATAATGGGAATTGTTAATATCGAGTCACTCGAGAATGAACATAAAGAGGATTTCCACGGTAATCTGTTTCATCCAAACCTATCAAGTGTACTTTTATGTTCAATTTGGAATATCGAGTCACTCGAGAATTGCTGACCTAAAAGTGCACTTGATAGGTTTGGATGGAATATATTACCGTGGAAATCCTCTTTATGTTCAATTCAACCATGTCTTCCTTGCATCGATAACTTCTAGCAATCCTGAGTTTGTCCACTATCTCCTTCAGCATTCTTCATTCTTTGAACAATTTTAAGGCTTCTATGTATATGATTACTGGTCCACACTTTTCACATTAGAGTTGAGAGGAATGCTACTATTTTTTCCATAAGGCATAGCTTACTACCATGGATGCTACCAATCACTCAATACCAATTGATGAATATAATTTGTGCCATATTTCTTGAACTCATACTTGTCAATTATATCTAGTAAATTCATAAAAGAAAATCCTCCAATCATCAAGTTGCTTTTATTTCATTTGATTCAACTACTCCCCCTATCATATGAACTTCCTCGAGGGCATCACCTTCACACAGGATGAAGTGACTGAATTAGAGGTAATATCAGACAGACTCGTATAGATCATGTCAAATGACGAGGATGAAGAGTCAACTTTGAATCAACTATGTTGAGTGGAAAGCCAACATGGCTCTCTTCGTGAGATCCAAGAATAATAGTATATCTATTGATTTCCAAATAATTGTGTATTTTTTTTTAAATGTCATACGGTATTCGGATATCCGACGACGATGCAAAACTAAACCGACATTCTTGCCACACCTATGACGGCAAGGAACATTGGATTCCATCCTTTTCCATGTCTGATTGTTGTTGGATATCCGACTCCCACACTAAAGATATCTGACGTTCTTGCCACACCTTCGACAGCAAGGAACGTCGGATTCCAGCCTTTCCATGTTTGATTATCGTCGGATATCCAACTCCCACACTGAAGATATCTGACGTTCTTGCCACACCTCTGACGGAAAGGAACGTCGGATTCCAGCCTTTCCATGTTTGATTGTCGTCGGATATCCGATTCCCACACTGAAGATATCCGACGTTCTTTCCACACCTCCGATGGCAAGGAACGTCGGATTCTAGCCTTTCCATGTTTGATTGTCGTCGGGTATCCGACTCCCACACTAAATATATTCGGCTTCCTCTGAAGTGACCCAAGTCAGCTATCCGACTTCCTCTGAAGTGACCCAAGTCAGCTATCCGACTTCCTAGGGGTGTCGAATAACCGACGACGTTCCAGCCATTGGATTCAAGCTGAAACTGGACCGACATTAAAAAAATATGGAGGTTGTCGGATGGTCGACCATACGACGTAGAAAATCCGACTTTGTGGCCGTCGTATTTTGGGTCCAAAAAACCTAGTGTGTCCCTCCCCCAAAGCTATAGATTCATGGGTGCATAGAAATTGGCGACCTCTAATCTCAGAAGGAATAAAAAGCCATCTAGTTGGTAAGGGTTAGTATGTTTTCATTTTTGAAAATATAGAAGAAAGAGATCTCATCTTCCGGAATGGGCCATATTTTATGGGTCCCCAAGGTTTGTACTTGAATAAATGGACATCGAACTTTGATCCGACACAATATGTGCCATCGGCAGTCACAGTCTGGGTGTGTCTCCCACATCTACCCTTGCATTGCTGGAACCCGAAATCTCTATAATCCATTGGGAACACTCTGGGGAAGTACATTGACAAAGCTAAAAGGAAGGACCAATACACTTCTGCTCGAATGTGCGTAGAGGTAGATCTGGAAACAAGGATCCCATAAGCCATAAAACTCACAGTTGCAGATTGGTCTCATATACAGGAATTAGACTACGAACAACTTCCGTTTAAGTGTAGACACTGTCACGGGTATGGGCACTTCGCCTAGCAGTGTAAGAAGAAAGCAGAGGAAGATGCTGAGAAGGCGAAAGGGGAGAAATGGACACAAGTGCAGAAATCAGCCTCGGCAAAACAACCTAACAGAGAAAAAGTGAAAGGGGCACCTACAGGGCTTGGTGTGCCTTCCTCAGGGAAGTTTCAAGGAGAAAGGAGAGTAGCTCCATCACGGGTAGAGGCCTCCAAAAACCCATTCGAAAGTCTAAGTATCCCATAAGAGCTTTCTGAATCAGCAGTGGTTGAGACCGAACAACAGACCCAACCTACTGCAGCTAAGGAAGGAAATGAAGTTGTAGCATATCATCAACACAACTCTCCTTCAGGAGGCTCCTCCGCTCCCTCTTATGCAGATATGACGAGGAAGAAACAATTGGAAATCTATGAATCCTCAAAAGAAGAGACACCCGAGAGGCCTTCAAAAAAGGCAGGAAGGCAATACCTGAAGGAAACAAGAGAAGAAGAAGCGGAGAGGAAAAAAATGTAGGGAATCCAACCCACTAATGAAATTTCCATTGGCATAAATACCAGATATAGGCCCCCAAAGGGAGGCAATACACCCTCCATCCATAGTAAATAATGCGAATTGTCTCTTGGAATTGCAAGGGATTAGGGAACCCTTTGAAAACCGAAGCAGTCAAAGATATTTTGAAAATACAAATCCCAGAGATCCTCATGCTCCAAGAGACTAAAATAGAAGAGGAAGCTCTTCTTGATTTAAGAAGACTGAAATGGAAGAAAAATGCCAGGAAGGCAGTCAGTGCAAGGGGATCCTCAGGAGGGATTGCAACATTGTGGTCGGAAGACAAATTTCAGCTGGAAAGCTCTTTCGAGACTCAACACTAGATATACACCGAGATTCGCCATACTTCAAGTAAGATTACCTTTGCACTTTTCAATTTATATGTGCCTGTCCACTACCTTGAGAAGAAAGAATGCTGGCAAACGTTAACAAATTTCCTAGAAATATACAATCCTAAGAATATCATAGTAGCTGGAGATTTAAACATTATTCTTGACCCAAGGGAAAAAAGAGGAGGCATAAGTGGTATGGACCAAATTCTTACTTTAGTCGAAGATATGATACAACAGTGGGACCTCCTAGAATTCAAGCCCAAGAAGGGTCTCTACAATTGGACCAACAATAGAGTAGGGGCAGTGCACATTGCTGCTCGCCTGGATAGGTTTCTTGTGGAGAGCTCGGTTTTGTTGGAGAGGAAACTAAACTCCTCTAAAATCCTCCCAAAGCTAACTTCATATCACAATCCCATCCTCTTATAGTTGGAAGAGGAAGAAAACCTAGGCCCTATACCCTTCCACGTAAGTCCTCTTTGGATAGAACAAGAAGGGTTCATGGTAATTGTTTCAAAGGCTTGGTCCACCTCGGTCATAGGGTCACCCAGCTTTGTGTGGGAGCAGAAACTAAATGCTACCAAGTTTGCTTTGAAAGAATGGATTAAAAATCCTTCCATAACCCCCTCTATCCGTAGAAGGGAGACAATCCAACATTTAACTAAATTGCAGATGGATATGGAGAATAAGGAAATCACCAACTTAGAGCTGGAAAAGGAACAATCTTCCCAATTCTCTTCTTTCCACTCTTTTCTCCAAGAAGAAGAATATTGGAGGCTCAAGTCCTGCAGCTTGTGGTTAAAAGCAGGAGACCAGAACACCTCCTTCTTTCACAGGAAATATAGAGCCTGCCTCTCTAGAAATAATATTTCTAAAATATCCTCCCTAGATGGGACAATCTATAAAGGATTTGATCAGATCAAAGAGGTAGCAGAATCTCATTGTTAGAAATTATTCAAAGAGGATGGAATTGGCAATGAGGAGGCCACCTCTGACTTTCTATCTCGTATTCCCTTTCTCGTCAACACAAAGGACAACTTAAGTCTCATGAATCCCTTTACCGAGGAAGAAATCAACAATGTAATATGGTCTATGGAGCCTGACAAAGTACCAGGGACTAATGTCTTCTCAATTCACTTTTATAGAGCTAGTTGGTTAATAATAAAGACTGATATGCAAAGAATGATAAAAGCCTTTCACCAAAAATCCAAAGTGGGAGGTTGCACCAACTCCACTTTTCTCACTTTAATCCCCAAAGAGGTGAACCCGAGAACCTTTGATAGATTCAGCCTATATCGCTTTGCAATTCATCCTATAAAATTCTTTCCAAGCTGCTAGAAAATAAAATAAATCCTCTACTAGAAAAAATCATCTCACCCTTTCAGAGTGGATTTGTCAGAGGGAGACACATTTTGGATAACGTGATCCTTGTGCAGGAAGCTTTGCACTCCAGCCATCAACGGCAGGAGCAAGGGATGCTCATAAATTTGGACATGGCAAATGATTTCAACCGGATAAATCTTTCCTTTCTTTACAAAGTCCTTCTTTCCTTTGGTACTAGCCCTGAATTTGTCAATTTGATAAAATCTTGTATTGAAAAGCCCTAGTTATCTCCTCTAGTAATTGGAAGACTTGCCAATTATTTCCAAGCTACAAGGGGAATAAGGCAAGGCTTCCCCCTTACAACTTTCCTATACATTTTGATGGAAGACTCCTTGAGCAGAAAGTTGACAGCAGCAAAAGAAGCAGAGGAAGTTCCAGGTATTAGGGTGATGAAAAGTGTAGACCCTATCAATCATGCCTTGTTTGCAGACGATTCTCTTCTACTAGGAGGATATTCCTTAAAGATTGTAAGGGTCTTCAATCAGATCATACAAAGATTCTGTAGCATCTCTGGAGCGTTATTCAATAAAAGGAAAAGTGTGGTGTATGGGTGGAATACAGATCAACAAACAATATTAAGAATAGCCCAATTCTTGGGGTTTTCTGGATTTTCTTCTTGGGAAAAAATCAGATATCTTGGCTTACCTTTAACATTGGGACCCAACATACCATCACTTTGGATTGAAGTGATCAGTAAGATCAAATACAAAATTGTTTCTTGGGGAGGTCAGTGGCTCACAAATGCTGGAAAACTCACTCTCATCAAATCGGTTCTTTCTTCCCTCCCTATCTATCAGACCTCCTTCCTTCTGGCCCCAAATTCAATCATGGAACATGTCTCTAAACTGATCAGAGATTTTATGTTGAGAGGAGGTAAAGGAAATCAAAGTAAATTTCATTTAGTAAGCTAGGAAACAGTTAAAAGACCATTATTGGAAGGGGGACTACAGATTAGAGATCTTGGTTTGGCCAATATAGCTCTGGGAGGAAAAATCTGGTCGAAACTATTTTCAAATCACAGCCATCCGGTTTGCCTAACTCTCTGGAAAAAATGTCTTAAAGTGGGTTCTCTGAGAAATCTCCATATAGACAATATCCCCATAGGAACCATAATCTAGAATATTTGTCGAAGAGGGCTCGAATTATTTCAAAAACATCTATTTTGAGTTCCTGGGAATGGAAAAAAACCTTGCTGTGGAACGACATCATCCTTGGAAAGTCGCCTTTAGAAAATTCTATTGATATAGCAGAGATTAGAAATTGGCTCATTCAACATGGGATTCTTCGTCTGGAAGATATTTCTTCTCAGGACATCACAGGGAACTGGATGACATGGACCATCCTCGGAACTCCAGTGCACCAACTACCACAAAAGAAATTGCTCCTCGTTGCATTGACGGGTTTGGCTCATGTTCATATCCATGCAATCGAAAAGTGGGGATGGGGAAAAACTGGAGTCTTCTCTGTAGCACAAGGTTTTGCCTCTTTACAATCTAGCCAAGCTATGATTCACACCACAACGCTATGGAAGCATGTATGGAACTCCTTCGGCCTACCCAAAGTAAACTTCTTCACTTGGGTATTAATGAACGGGAAAGTTTTGACAGGTGAAAATCTGCTTAAGAGAGGTATACTAGGACCTCACAGGTGCCCCTTGTGATTCCTAGCTCTTGAAAACATTGATCATCTGTTTGTGGACTGCTCCTTTTCCCAAGCAGTCTGGACGCACTCCCTCCAAGGTCTCAAAGCACCAATCCCATCGCAAGTTTCAATGGTCACGCTCTTCTCCACCTGGAAAGCAAGGCACCCTTGCACGTTCAAAAGAAAATCCCTCTAGAGCAATATTTGGCAGACCCTCCCTAAGTATATATGCTGGAAAATATGGCTGGCAAGGAACGATCAGATTTTCAAGAACACTATGCACACTCCTTTGATGGTGGCAGCTAAAGAAAAAGTGTTGCTTTTGGAAACGTTGGACAATCACTCCTCCTCGGTCGAGCCTTCTTTCATTCCTAAAGAGCGAAGTTGGTTAGGATTCCATAAGATACAAGACATGAAAAAAGCCATCAAAAGGCCCTTATCCACCTCTGGCTGGCGTTTACGAGACCCGGATGTAGATTTCCAAGTATGGTGGAAGAAACAGGGAAAAGCAACTGTCTTCTTTGATGGAGCTTCCAAAGGAAATCTAGGGGCAGCAGGAGCAAGCAGAGTGATTTACTCCCCTGGGGGATCTCGAGAAGAAAGCTTCAGTTGGGGTTTAGGACAGGGCGTTAACAACCAGGCCTAAATTCTTGGCCTCCTCAAAGGCTGCCATATAGCTAAATAATTCGGGTATAAAGATATACAAGTTTTTGGAGACTCAGAAATTTTAATCAAGGTTTTAAATTTCGAGGATCAATTCAATAATCCAACTCTTAAGAAGACTTTGCAAAGGCTCTGTTTTGTATTGCAAGACTTCAATTCCACCTCCTTTTTTCACATTCTACATGGATCGAATAAGGAAGCAGATACAAAGGCAAACACGGGTTGTCTTATGCCACAAGGAGCATTCAACAAGAACGAAGAAGCACCCACTTGGACTCCCATCCCTTAGACATTCAGGCTTTGATCTGATTTTGTTGTGTAAGAACTGGACAGGTTGTAGTGTGGTTGAGTGTGTCTCTGAACCCATGTAATTTTGGTTGATTTGACTATGGCCCAACCAGATCCAAAAATATATATATATATAAAATAACCATTTTAGTTAAAAAATATATATATATAATCACCAATATACTATTATCCGTATGCCAACAAGGGAACCCACAATGGTAGTGACCCACCTACTAATATAATGGTTGATTCGTTGCAAGGGGATTATGCTTTCTTATTCGACCTCCCCCTCCCTTCTATGTGTGACATGTGTGCGAATGATAATAAGAACAAGAATAATAATAATCGGGTAAATATATATTGTGGCACCTTGGAATATCTTGTAACCATAAAATCTCCTCCTTCCCTAAAATTATGTTACCCATGGTTGCATCAACTTGGTCAAATATAAACATTGTAGTAAATCTTGGGAAGGTTTAATAAATGTTGATCACCTTAGCTCTCCATCACATGGTGCCATTAAGATATAGTGTCCTTTGCATGGTCCCATTAGGCTATGTTATGGTACTGATGTGTCACGCTAAGATACATCCAAGGAAATACAAATGATTGACTATTGGGTGGTGCAAAATATATCTAGAGTAGGCATTAAATGGATTACACATGATCATCCCCATGCATGATTTCGTAGGTTATGTACCATTATTTACTTTAAAAAAACATGAAATTGTTTGATTCTAGTTTTGGATCATAATGGATGGATTGGGATATTGATAAGGTTGAGCTAGTGGAAATATAACATGATGGTAATGCTGAATTTCATTCGAGATCCTTACAAAAAATGATGAACTCTAATCCTTTTCCAATGGGAAGGAGGGTTGAATGAATAGAGGAATGGTTTATAAATTCCCCATTTCTCCAGATTGGCTAAAGGGAAGTATTATAATGGAACTAATTAATTACCATGTCCCTTTCGTACGACCACTCTTAAGAGTACCCAAATAAAATGATTCATTTCACATCACCATTCTCCAAAGTCCTGAAGTGTGGTGTCGTATATTCGCTCGTGTTATGCTATAAATCATCCAGGTCAATTGATGTCATGTCAAAACATATGAGAATTTTGATGCAATAAGGAATTAGCATTGATAATACAAAAAGGCATATGACACACACTATAGAAGTTCAAACACAATGTTTCTTTAAGACAAAAGGACCAGTAAATATTTGATACTAAGGAAAAACTACATTCATACAAATATCAACTTCAAAATCAATAAAACCTTGACACCATAGAAAAATAACTTATATCAACCTAAAATATAACATAGAAAGGTACATCAAATTTCACATTGTGTATTCTATTTTTAATCCTAAGGACCCTGCATCCGTATGAAACAAAACTAAGAATCAACTTTTGTATGGGATCCCTAGAAGGATTGCCAATGACCTAGCATCAACATTGATTTGGATAACTTTATGAAAGTGGAAATATTCATGTTTTAAATTATTTTATTTATACATTATCACATTCATGGTATGTTAGATTTCAAGTTATAAGATTCATCTTCATCATCATGGGACAAATATACTAATAAAATTTAATGGACTCCTAATACGGATTGCCATTACCAATGACATATAAGTAACGTTGATTTAGATAATTTTATGAAATGAGAATATTGATTATGTCTTATAAGTATATAATTATCACAAACTTATGAAAATTTAAATTTATTAAATTATATATAATTAAAATTTATATAATGAACTAGATAATTTTATGAGTGAAAATATTGGTATGTCTTATAAACATATAATTATCACTAACTTATAAAAAATCAAATTTATTAAATTATATATAAATTAATTAAACTATATATAAATTTATTAAAAAAACATGGAAAAACCCACCTCGACTTCCTTCCTTTATCCACTCACTTTGTTCAAATAAAAACACTTTTAAGTCTTCCTTTCATTTTCTACTTCTCTCTTAAAATTTGATAATTTGTAACTTATCCCAATGAAATGAAACATCTTAACAAATTTTAAAATATCTAAAACTAAGGTTTATATAGTTACATGATTAATTTGTAAACTTGTCCAAATAAAAGGACCTTTAAATCCCCTTTCATTCTCCACTTTTCCCCCTTGAAATTGAAAATTTTGTACCAAATGAAATGAAATAAGAATGAATTTGGGTTAATGTGTAGACTTTCACTAATTTATTTTATTCCCAATTTAAATTAGTATTACCCTATAATTTGACTAAATTAAAATTGTGTTTTACAACACGTTTATATATAAAAACAACGTTTTAATTAAATTATATAAATGATTTATCATTATAAACTCACGATAAACATAAAATTATGTTTGAAAACAAATATATGTATAAAAGACAATATCTTAATTAAATTATATAAATAATGATCATCATTATAATTTTCTTATACTATTTGTATAAATATTTATTTATTTATTAGTGTGGATTTTATGAATTTCAATTTCTTTTAAATGAGATACAAATATACACTTTAATATACAGGGAGAGATTTAAATTTTGCATTTTAACATGAAGGGAGAGATTTATTTTAGCAAATTTGTTGATTTGATTTTGGAAAGAAAAATAATCAAGAGAGTGAAGACATTATCAAAAGGCTAAAGAATAAGATGGTTTTTATTTAGGAATTAGCATGGTACAATTAATAATATTATCAAAAGTTATTATAAAGGAGTGTAGAGACAAAAAAAGTAGATCTCATATGTTGTTTTGTTGATTTTAAAAAGGCTTTCCACATTGTGCTTAGTACTAGGTTATGGAAAATATTACACGAAATATGTATCCTTGTTAAGATCCACATTGTTGTGATTAGGCTCTATGAAAAGGTTATTGTTAATATGAAATGTAATAACAAGTAGAAAATGAACATTAATTGTAATATTGGTGTTAACCAAGGATGCCTCATTTATCCAATGATTTTTAGTATCTATATCAATGAAGATGAGCAATGGTTAAGACAGGATGGGTGCATTGATATAAACATGGTAAAACCCATTGGCATCCTTCTATAATACATTATACATTGATGGCATTGTTCTTCTTGAAAAAAAATTAATAATCTTCCCAAGCAACTCAAAGCTCTCTAGTATTTATCCAAAAATTATGAACTTGCCATTAAAATAGATCAAATTAAGATTATAATAATCAAATCTAAGAAAATAATTATGTTGAAAAGATTTTTGAAGAAGTACAAACTTACAAGTAGTTAAACATTAATTTGAATTTTCATTTAAATTGTAATCATAACCTCAAGAAGAGAATCATTGGTGGCTGAAAAATGTTGTTATGGTCTTGAAAATAGATGCAAAAATGTTGAACGTTGTGTTTGAGTTTAAAAAAAAACTAGTTTCAACACTTCAATTATGGTTGTAAAGTTTGGGCCTACAACATTTCTTAATGAAAATTGGAATAAATTAACCAAATCCAAAAAGTTTTATATTTTATAATTTTAAGATTAAAATGAAATACTCTTTATCACCTATTTTCAACACTTTTATTACTCAATACTATATTTTGGTGTGAAATCGGATGATGTTTTCCAAAAATGGTTTGTGTTACCATAAATTTGTCAAATTATTGGGAAAAAGTATTTTTTTTATAACTTATGTTATAATGATCATCACAATTTCGATGTTGGTAGGTATTCCAACGTTTCAAGGACGTTAGAGTGACAATAATGTGGCATGATTAAAATTTTGACGATATTTAACCATGTTTAAATGAATTGACCATTTCATTTGAAGTGGTGAATGTTGCATAATTACAATGGTCAATGTTGACTATGTCAAACAGTGATTAGAATTCCATCATGCATATAAAACATATGCAATGCAACAATTATGTGATGCTTTTAACAATTATAATAGATTTTTTTCATACTTTCGACAACTATCGAGACATTTTTGTATCTTGTTTCAACATCATTAATTTTCCATATAAAGTTTGCATTTTCTACATATCCCAAATTCTCTACATATCCCAAATTCTCTTCAAGTAAATAATGTGAAACAAATTTTGAATTTTATATTTGTGGAATTATTTAGGAATATATTGTTTTGTTGAATTTTTAATCTTATTTCCAAATCTTGACAATTATTTAAAGCATTCATTTCATCCCACAATTTTATTGAATAATTACACAATGGAAATTTCAACTTAAATTGTAGCAAGAACAAAGGATCATAGAAAGCTTGCCATGCACAAGAGACACAAGAATTTTATCCTAGGAAACCCAATAAGGAGAAAACCCAGCCAAATTTTCTTAGAAGAAATCAATCCAATTCAAGTACAATACCATTCATGAATAGAAACCCTAACACATAAGAGGTTCGCCCTTCTTCACAAGAAACCCTAACAAGAGCAGTGAATCTTCCAAAGACAATAAGAAACCCCAAAATTACTCATTGTGCCTTTGTAGGCCTTCTTGAAAAGTGCGCCCTTGTGTGGCGGAGATGTTGTTGTGTTATGATGGCGAAAATGAAAAGTGTGAGCACTTTATTTATATTCTTTAGTTCACTTGATTTTCACTAGTGGGGCCGACTTGTACTTTCACTGGGGCCGACTTGTCTTATTTCTGTTGGGGCTGACTTGCCTTCTTGTTGGGGAAGATTTTGTTCTTTCTTATAGTCCAACTTGTCTTTTTCACTTCAATATTATCTGGAACTTCTTCAATTCTATCTGGGACTTCTTCAATGGTTGACTTGACTTCTTGTTTATTTCTTCATCATAAAAGAGTTGTCCTTGTTGATGTTCAACTCCTCACACATGCGCAACTATTCACTCATAGAGCTCTAATGTTGATTTGACCCCACTCTAAGAAGTCCCGAACACTTCTTAGGGCCTATGTCAAATTCAACATCAGGTTAGACTTTGTATATTTCTCAAGGGGATGAAATATCCTATTAAATAATCAAGTCAAATCACTATAATATAGAATATATCACTCCTTCTCGGAGTATGCAATGTGACCTCTATCCTTATTCACTCTAAGCCATTTCTCATGACTAATTAAGGCTAAGAACCTTGAGCCTTATTAACTCTTAGTCACTTCTCATGACTAATCAAGGTTACGTCGGGGCCATCCTCCACTAGCCCTTGGTCAATTCTCATGACCCCTTTGGGAGAATGTCTGTAGAATGTTTCCCAATGCTGCAACCTGGAGAAACATCAACATTTTTATATTGTCATAATGTTGTTTCAATTGATGTTGTTGTAATAGTTAACAATGTCAATATCATAAGTTTGAGGGAGATTTATAGGTTAAGGTATGCATATGGTGATAGTAATGTTATTTATCTTGCAAAAGGTGTAAGGGAATGCAAAAGAGGATATCAATTTTAAAGTCTTCAACTAAGTAGGAATTATGGACTCTTTGAAGGGGGGCACATATTTCATTTGTTGGTAAGTTGATTTTTACATGTTTAAGTTTTTTATTATATATATATATATAAAAGCATGATGGGTTAGCTCAAGTGTGAAGCGAACAAATATTCGCTCATACAATAATATTCACCAAAAGACTTGGTAAACCAGATAAGCCATAATAATAATATATTTGTATTAATGATAGGATGATAGATTACAATGGTGTCTTGGCCTTAAATATGGCTTGGACACTTGATGTAGAGGGGACACCTCTTTTCATAATAACCTAAATATTAATTATTTAATTATTATCTTTATTTATGTTCGTTACATTGCCACTCTCTTAGAAAGGCTTTATCCTCAAAGCCTTATAATGTTGTCGCATCGTTCCTTGTGACGTTGTAGCTGACAAAACATGCTGATACGAACTTCTTAGTGTAGAGCATAACTTCTGATATGTGGATGGATCAATCCATCCCAAATTGATTTGTTGTGGACTGTTGGGATTCCATACTTATATGTCATCAGGAGCTTTGGTCATATTATTACCATTATGTTTCGACAATTCCCACTTTTTAGAATATCGTTTTTTATGGTTGGGGTGTCGATAGGGAATTTTCACACTGTCATTTTATTTTACGAGTGTCATCTTTTGAGCATTGATCTGAGCTAGAAGTTGTATTTTCGTCCCTTGACGTTTAAAGGTTTCGTTCTGTAACTTTTCCAACTTGTTTCCTAACTGCATGTTATCATTTTGAAACTTTTTAATCAATTCTACTTGCGATTTTATGTCATCTTCAGACTTCTTAAGTTGTTCCTTGAGATCTTCGTTATGACTTCTGATGTAGTTATTTTCTTCCTGCTTGTTTAGAATTTTACCTTCAATGTCTTCAGTAGAGTGTTCTGCTTTCCTACTGTTTTTCAACTTCTTAATTTTTGTGACTAACGTCTTATTATGGTTCTTTAATCTGAATATTTCTTCGGAATTGTTGGATAATGCTTTATTACTTTTTGCGATCTCCAACTTGTATGCCTTTATTGAGTCGTCATTTTGTTGTTGAATAACTTTTATCTGTTGTCGGCACTGGTCGACCTCTGATTCTTGATCTTCTAATTTATGTCGTATCAACGTCAATTCTTCATCCTTGTCATTAACGACTTTGTTCAAGCGTATTACTGCTGCTTTGTAATTGTTTATTTCTTTCTTTATATATTAATTTTTAATCTATGGTTGAAATCACTCTCATCTTTTAATTCCTTGATTTGCGCACACAATTTTTCTATATGATTTTTCTGGTCGAACATTTTTAGTTCATTGAACCGTTCTTGTATCTCATGTAGTTTAATGGTTAATTCTGATTTTTTATTCATGTCTCACAATTCATCATTGTCTCTTCGATAACGCCTTATTTTGGCTTCTAATTTTTCTATTTGCAGTCTCAAACTAGTTTCCATGCTCTTCAACTTCTTCGACACTAGATGGTCGTCTGGACTATAGATGGTCTTCAATTTTTTATTTTTTTTTTATTTTGTCTTCCTTTGACTTTAACTCTTTTGTCGATAATTTGTATTGGCTCCTTGATAAGTGGTAAAACGAAGTGCGCAATAAACACTAATGTAGTTCCCTTGGAAGGGATTTCTTCTTTTAAATTGGACTTCTCTTTTGTATGCCCCTTCTATTTTTTTAATAGAAATAAAATTATATAATTACTATTTATTATTTTTCAAATAATAATAATTATGCTAATATTGAATTTTTTCTTGGGGGAGCTAATAATCATAATATGTATTATTGAATAATAATACTATTATTATATTTTTTTAACTTGAGTGCTAGGGTTTAAAATATAAAAATAATATATATTATTATAAATAATAATATTATTATTATTACAAATTTGGGATAAGGTTTGGAGAAATGGACGAGGTGCATGGATTGTGTGAGCGGGAGATTGTGGAGGGAGAGTGTGCAGGAAGTGGACTGATGAAGAATGGTGCTACTAGAAGGGGATTGCGCATAAACGGTGCTAATGGAAGCAGGTGCAGATGTAGAGAAATTTGGAGATGGAGGGCCGCAGGCGGCGACTGGAGCAAGGTGGTTGGCGGGGTACTGGACGCAAGACGCAAGGCTGGACGCAGGAGGTGGCGGGAGGGAAGGGTTGCATGGGGAGCTGTGCGTGGAGGGGAGGGAGATGCAGGCTACGGGAGGGAGTGGCGGAGGTGGGATATGCGCAAGGGAGTGGGAGTGTGGAGCAGCGTGGGGGCTGTGTGGGGAGGGGAGGGCTGCGGAATGGGCTGTGAGTGGCACATAAGGGAAGTGTTGGGTGGTAGCATGCGGTGGTGGAGGGCGCAGGGCTGGAAGGAAGGAGAAAGAGGAGGAGGGAGGAACGCGTAGCAAGGGGGGGAGGTGCAGGGAGAGGGAGGGCTGGCTGGGAGAGTGTGTATGCAAGCGGAGGAGTGATAGATTGTAGCGAGATGGAGTTGCTGAGGAGGAAGGGCGTGGGAGTGGGAGAGGCCGAGGGAATGGTTTATATATATATATATATATATTTCGAGGGTTCAAGGACCATTCGCTCAGGGAAACCCTAAAATTCTCAGACAAGGTCTGAATTTGATGACCACGGACCAAATCAAGAAACAATAGCTCTGATACCAAATCAAGCGAACAACTATTCACTCATACAATAATATTCACCAAAAGACTTGGTAAACCAGATAAGCCATAATAATAATATATTTGTATTGATTTTAGGATGATAGATTACAATGGTGTCTTGGCCTCAAATATGGTTTGGACATTTGATGTAGAGGGTCCCGCCTCTTTTCATAATAACCTAAATATTAATTATTTAATTATTATCTTTATTTATGTTCATTACAAAGTGGTTGAGAGCTGTGAATTGTAAGAATAAGGTCTTAGGGTCAAATCCTCTAGTGGCTATGCATAGATGTATAAGGGCCTCACTTGATGTCCCCATCGGATTAGGCTCCATAATCAGAGTTGGTGAGGTGAGGTCCCTTCGGGTGGTCCCCCTGTGAATTCTTCCTATGGACATAACTACTCCTCTCCGGGGTTGTGAACCACATTGAATATATATATTTGTTTATAATTACAAATACAAAGGTTCATAGGTCCAAATTGGAGCCCGAGGAAGTTACAAATTGTAGTACGATAAATATTGGTGAACAATCTCATGGAGATCATGGAGTAGATGGATATCATGAAGTTAATCCTATGGAGGAAAATTATAATATTGATATAATTGAGAATGGCAGTATAAATAGATTGATCCATGACACCTTTGCTCCAATGGATCATGAATTTGATGATGATCATGTTGTACCTATTATTGATAAGGCATGAAAACCCTTATATGAAGGATCAAAGACAAATATTCTCTCTACTATTTAGTTGTTGGTCAACTTGAAAGTATTGAGTGGCTTGTCAAACACATGTGTGACACACATCCTAAGGTATGCAATATAATTATTTATACATTAATACATTTTTTTGCTTTTTGTTTTTAGTGTTAATTGTTTAAAGGATGAATTATTATCAATGAATAATCCTTACAGTAATTTATCTTTTTTGTTAGGTGATTTTTTCCTACCATCATCAAATAATTTACTTTGTTCATACTAATAATTATCTCTCGTTATGAAAGATATAGGAATGGAGTATCAAGCCACTGATGCATGTCCTAATCACCATATTATATATTATGTACAACATGAAACCAATTTGGAATGCTCACAATGTGGAATTAGTATATATCAAACTAATCAGTAACAAATAAAGTGCCCCACAAGGTTCTTCATTATATTCCCATAATTCCATGTTTCAAAGATTGTGCAGGTGAAAAAACATAGCGTAATTTTTGGATTACCATTCACATAAGATCATTGAAGATAGTGTTATGCAAATGTCAGTATAGGGTACCACATTTGTGGAGATCAAGGAAAGATGGCCAAATTTTAAACAAGAACCTCATAATGTTAAGCTTTCATTAGCAATTGATGGTGTCAATATGTTTGGAGAGATTAGGTTCGTTTATTTAGTGTGGCCTATTTTTGTTATAAACAATAGCCTTCCTCCTCGGATGTCAATAATGAGGAACACACATTATTGGCAATGATTGTTCTAGGTATTTGTTTAAAATAATGCTTTCAATTACATATTGTTTAAATCGTACTTTTTTTGTAATTTGTTACATGATATTAGTTTATTATATATCAATGTGATAAAAACGTGTATTTTCAAATAAATAGGTAAGTACCAAGTTAAAGATATGAATGTATTTATTAATCCTCTTATCGATTAGCTTCTAAATTTATGGGTTGGAATTACTATGTATGACATCTCCAAACTAGTAAGGAAAAATGATTTCAATTCCATGGAATACTTACATGAACCAGTCATGATGCTCCATGGCTAACACATTTTTGTGGTAAGTAAAGTACTAACACTACTCTAATAGTGTGTGTGTGTGTGTGTGTGTAATTTTATCAATTATTCATGCATATGTTTAATCATTTTTTTGTATACTAGTATTAACATAATTCCACATATTGTAGGTCTTCAAGCACAGGCTAAAAAGGACATTAAAACTCTTTTCAAACCTCATTAAACCCTTAATAAATTATTTAGAAGTGTTAAAGATAGGTCTAACCCATTAATTTCTCAATTAATCTACCAAATTCCTTGTTCTTGTGGCAAATATTACATTGGCTAGATAGGTCGATCCATCCAAACTTGCCTCAAAGAACATATTACAGACACTTTTCATAACCATGTTTCTAAATTTGTGATTTATGAGCATTCACATAAATCCAAGAATTTTATTTGTGTTGATCAAACAAAAATTATAGCATCTACTCCTCTTTACTCGAATCGTATTATCAAGGAATCCCTCAAAATTGATAAATGCCCTAACAGTCTTAATCGTGAGGATGGTTATAAATTAATCCACTCTTGGAAACCTTTAATTCACAAACTTCGTCAATGACTTTCTTCTTTTTTCCTTTCAAATATCTTCTTTAATCCTCTTCTTTATTAATTTTAGTTTTAGTTTTGTTTCCAATTTCTTGACCCTAATCTCCTTGGCTTAAATCAAATTTGTTATTAATTATTTCATTTTTATTAATAATCATTTGAAATTAATTCACGTTGACCTTGTCCTCCTAGCCTTAAATTTATTAATTATAAATTATTTTTTCTTTCAGCTACAAACAATTGTCTTATCCTTTTTGACCCTATAAATACCTACAAGATGGCTCTCTTCTCTACTTTCCATTGTTGTTCAAGAGATTTATCCCCTGATGATGAGTTGAGTGTCCAATTGAAACACAAGGAAAGTTTTAATAAGGTAACACACTTCTACTCTAGAAAAAGTCACCATGATTATGATTAACTTTGAGAAGCTACACTCTAAAATACATTAGCATGTGTAGTATGTGGTCCCAAAATGATATCTTAACATTCAATAAGTTTAGGAAACAAGGTGTTTGGCGAGTTTAAGCACTTCCTCCCTAAGAACCATCAATATTGAACTACTAAGGAATTTATTTTTAATGAGAAGGAAGAGATTAGAAAAAACCATGAATAATGACACCTCAATTATGTAAATTGGAATATAATAAGAATTATCAAGGTAATATTGTCTTTATATTTGATAATATAAAATGTAACACTATAGAAATTGTATTTATATTTAATTATATATATATGGTATTTGATATTTAAATTTTTTCTCCCTTATATTATTTCATTATAAAGGTTGTTGATGAATGATTAATGAGATTCCATTAGGAATGAAAAGATACCCAATGCAATTTAGTAGGTTTCGCGTAGCTCATTTGGATGATACAATGCATATTGAGAAGAATGTTACAAAAACATTGTGCAAAATCTTAGATGGAAACAGTAACAAAAATAAAATAGCCAAATTTTCTAGTGAAATTCAAGAAGCCAATCATGTAATGGGAAATTTGATTCATTATGGTTAGTGATGGATATCAAAACAATATTCCATGATTATCTATAGAGTAGGAAAGCAATGTTGTAAAAGACATCATTCTGAAAATTAAATTTCCCATTGGTTTTACTTCAAACATAAAAAAATCTTAACGAGCAAGGTGAATTTGGTGGGATAAAAACTCATGATTGACATACCATAGTAAGGTATTTTCATAAATTACAGTATTGTTAAGCCTTTTCCAAACAATTGGTTATTGTTTTGAATTTTGAAAAAAAAAATCCTTTTTTGTTCATGTATGTTCTACCTCTATCTCTTGCAAACAAATTTGATAGTGACATAAAATAGGTTAAATATAATCTAGAAAGTACCTGAGATATATTGTTGTGTTGAGAATCTATCAAAGTTTGACTCTTTGGAGAGTGGATCAATCCATCCAATAGTTGAAGAGGTAGACTTATGTGTTCTTCCCTTTAATTAATTGTCAGATAATATGCTAGAATATGAATTAGAGGTAGGAAGAGGTGAACATGTTTTCCTATTTATTTCACATTCGCTTTGTCATGTTGATGCTTCACTTCATCACTGCAACAAATCTTTGTACTTGAAAACAAGTCAAATGATGCCTTTCTTCAAATAGGTCAACATATTAAAGATAATCAAGTGACACAATCCAAAACGTTTCAGGTAAAATGAACTATGTTCCCAAATAGACACATAAAAAGATAAGTATTTGGGAGGGAGGCAGAAAAAAAATAAAAAATAAAAATAAAATAATAAATAATAAATAAATAAATAAATCTTATTAATTTCCAAGAGAAACAATTATAGCAATACTAATTACCTAATATCAATCAGCCATATCTCTTTTGCCAAAGTCCATGTTCCTATTTCATGAGCCACATGCCACTACCCTTTGTTGAATAATGATCAATGGAATCTCATATCACGCGAAGGAACCAATCTTTACATTCCTTGAATCTCCACTAAAGATCCCTATGTATCTCAACAAAAGAGGCAATACTGACTTCGAACTACTTTAGCTTGCACTAAATGTCTTCAATGTTTGGTCTCTTAATCCCACTTTTCTTCTCTTACCCATGGATCCTTATTTTATAAGCCAATGGGTGATATGTTTGAGGCTAATGAGTCCATGCATGTTGTACAACCACACTCCATGAATGATGTTCACTCATGACTCTCCGCTTTCATGAGATTTCTCAAGTTTCCTAAACTTTCATCCCTATTTTAGTCTTATGAGATGTGATCCTAGTTCGGTCACGAGATAGATGTAGCTGTCCATGGTTCCTTCTATGTAATACTACAAGCACTCATGCTTTTCTTCAAGGAAAAGTGTGACCATGTGTTAGAGATCATGTTGAACATTGATGGTGAGTTAGAACTCTTCTTTTGTTCCACTAATCTTTATTGTTAGTACCTTGTTTTCATGTCCTTGACATTAAGGGTGTAAAATATCTATATAAAAAATTGCCCCTTAATGTATGAGGTTAGAACATATGTTGATGGTCACAAATACATAATGAACATAGGATATTTGGCAAGTGGGATAAGAACAAGTTTCATAGACTTTGGAGTTCCCCTAACCTTTGAAGGAAATATACCAATTCTTAAATGGAATTCCTCTCGGCCTCACTTGCCACTTGATTCACCTTGAATCCATTGCCCTAGTTGGTTATTAGCACTAATCTCAGGTCTCTCCATCACCTATTCTAAAAAACCTAAAAATTGCAGCCTCCTTTTGCTAAAGCGATCTCTTCTGAATCACCTTGTGCCCTCATTTCCCTAACTTAACAATCCTATCCTAGGGATGCCCCCTCGAGTTGGAGAAGAGCCAACCGAAAGTGCATAGAGGTAGTTAACAAGTTATACAACTTGATGAGAACTTTATACTCAAAAGGAGAACTCTATCCATAAAAACTCACTTTTTTTGCATAAAAAACACCAAAAAACAACTCTGAATCAGAAAGTAGTGCTACCGGTAGCACCACATTTTTTTGTGGCTAAATATATAGACATGGACCAAAACAATCCTTATTGTTGTTGACAAAAACCTTAAAATCATGCCCTGAATTGAAAATTGATTCTACCGGTAGCACACTTTTCCAAAAAATGGCATTATTATATCATTGTATCATAATTTAAAATTGTATTTATTAAATCTCTTATTAACACCATTTAAAACTAGCACTGAGTTAAACACAAATTATTCAAGAATTGATTTCATCTATATTATTCATGATATTCATTATAAAACCATATATTAAACCATAAAACGTAGAAGTTATGATGAAATATAAAGAATGAGAACTCTAAGGCCATAAAAATCCTTATTTTTGCATCAAAACCAAAAAAAAAAACCAACAACAACAACCCCACAACAAACCATGAGTGGTATCATTGCAATCAAAACCCTAAATTGACCCCTGGATTGAAACACGACCTACGGTCGTTGCGCGACCTTCGGCCGCACATAGAATCAATGTCATTTTTGTGTCATTTTTATTTGAGAATAAAATCTAAAAACCAATAACTTGAAAAAAACAAATTAAATCAAAATATTTAAAAAGATGAAAATTAAAAAATACGAAATTTATTAAAAAAATTCAAAAATGAAATTAAAATAATTATCAAAAATTATTTACAACTAAATTTATTTTTTAAAAATACGAACATCAATTTAAAATTTTCAAAAGAACAACAAATTAAAAAAAAAAACATTTAATTAAAAAAAAAACAATTTTTTAACAAATTAAAAAAAAAAACAATTTTTAAATAAAATTTTCATTTAAAAAAAAATTGAAAAGAAAATTTAATAAAACAATAAAAAAAACTAAAAAGTTAAAGTTAAAAACAAAAATTAAAAATATAGCAAATTTTAAATTTTAAAAAACATTTTTTTTTAATTTAAAATTTTTAAATAGAAATAAAAAAAACAAATTAATATATATATATATATAACAAATTAAAAGAAAAATCAAAACCCTCCCTCACCTCCCCTCCACTCGCCCTCCCCCGTCCCCTTCCCTCCCTCGTCCCTCTCTCCTGCCCCCCCACCTCCCCTCCTCTCCCCCTTCTGCCACCCCTCACGTCCCCCTCCCTCTCTCGCCTATCCCCCCTCCCCCTCCCCTCCCCCTATCCCCCATATCCCCCCTTCCCCTCCCCCTCCGCGCCCCCCGCCCGCTGCCCATGTGACCCCCTTCTGGCGGCACGGTTCCCAAAATCGTGCCACAGCGAAGTGGTAGCACATGGGTGGAGCAAGGAGCGGATCATGCGGCATGGTTCCCAGAATTGCGTCACATGGAAGTGGTGGCGCATGGGTGGAGCAAGGAGTGGATCCACTCCTTGCTCCGCCCATGTAGATCCGCTCCTTGCTCCTCCCATGCACCGCCACTTCGCGGTGGCGCGATTCCTAGAATCGCGCCGTCGGAAGGGGGTTGCATGGGAAGCGGGCATGGGGCACAGGGGGGGGAGGGGAGGGGGGATAGGGGGACGAGGTAGGGGAGGGTAGGGGAAGGAGAGGGCAGAGAGGGGGGTGAGGGGGGGAGGGAGGGGGACGTGAGGGGTGGTGGAACGGGGAGTAGAGGGGAGGTGGGGGGGAGGAGAGGGGGACAAGAGAGGGAAGGGGAGGCGGAAGGGCGAGCAGAGGGGAGGTGAGGTGGGGTTTGATTATTATTATTATTATTATTTTTTAATTTGTTTTTTTATAAATATTTTAATTTTTTTTAATTTTATTTTGAATTTTGTTTAAAAGTTTTTTTTTTAATTTTGTTTTTAATTTTTGTTTAAAATTTTATTTTGGTTATAATATTTTTTATTTGTTTTTATTTTATTTTATTTTGTTTTTAAGTGTTTTTATTTTTTATTTTTAACTTTTTGGGGGGGTTTTGGGTTTTTTTCCATTTAAAAAACAAATTAAAATATTAAGTTAAATATTTAAAATAATTGAAAATGCCTTAAAAATGGTTTAAAATGTCTTTTTTTCTCATTTTTTACAAATTTGTCCATAAAAATTACACATTTAAGATAAAAGTTTGAAGAAAAAACTTTGAAAATGCATATATTTTTCGTTCTAACTAGCTTCTAAATCTTTAAAAAAAATGAAAAAAAAATGTGTATTTTTGCATTATAACTAGGTACTAAATGTATATTTTTTGTAAACTTTCAAAAGAGGCCCTTGTAAATAAAAGTTATAGTTTTCCTATGACCAAGAAGTTTCAAAATCACAAAAAAATGGCTCAAAATGAAAATGGTGCTACCAATATACACACTTTTTGAAACATAGGTAAAAATAACTACTAAAATTGACCCCCCAAAAAACGAGAACAATGTCGGGTTCTCGTCAAGTTGTATAACTTGTTAGTTATCATGGTGACAATGGGTAACACCTCTTAGGTTACCGTGAACTAGTAGCAATCTTTGGGGATTTAACTACACGTTCTAGTTTAAGCAATAACACCTCTCAAGTTTGCTTCCATCATTGGTCCCTGTGCCTTAAAATCAAGAACAATCAAGTGAATGATAAATTGTAATTTTAATACTTTTATGAGCATTTAGTTTACATCAATTCTTCTAATCCACTTGTAAAAGTCTTATGATATAGAGATGTTTAATTTTGGGTTGTTATAATCCAACAATATAAAAATATGGAGTTTTCGTCAATTTAAAACTCTGATTTAACTCTAGATAATTTGTGTCGGCTTAGAATTGGGTAAAACTTTTAATAGGATTGTTTGTAGTGATCATTAACTCTTAAACTTGAATTACAACCAAGTATTCAGAGAATATAAATGAATAAAAGTAGATATAAGAGACATAGGAAGAAACATGTGAGATATACCCTTGTATTCTAAGAAAGAAAGCAATGTTCGCATACCTCTTAAGTTAAGGTGAGCTCTCATTGAGTAGAGTTCCAATTACAACAATACTCAACAAAAACATTCCATAGCCTCCTAGCTCTTTAAATAGAGTCACAATAGAAAAACTTTAACAACTTGTGGTCCCATAATCCATTAGTACCAACTAACTAGTGGGCGTTATTTAATAAAGAGGATCATTTACATTGAATAACTATCCACTACTATCTAACGGGATTCATTCAAAGAAGATGGCCACATACATTAATTAACTAAATCCTAAGTAACCTAAAGTAAGGAGGTTAGGGTAGGACCCTAACATGCCCTCCCCCTTTAAAATCCATGTTGTCCTCAAGGTTGGAGGTGGGGAAATTATTGTGGAACTAATATTAGTTCCCATGTGGCATCTTCTAGCTAAGTATCTTTCCACTAGATCAATACTTTGCATACTGTGCACTGGCACAATTGATGCACTTTGGTATCCATACTACTTTTAGCTGGAGCCAAAGGGACCCTTCTTCAGCAAGTTCTAGTAAATTAGTTTGCACCTTACAATTCAATTTGACTACTTTCTTCATACAATAAACATGAGCGTTTAGATAAATCTTAGAGTGGGATGGAAGAGCCAATTTGTAGGCCATTTGTCCAATGCGTTGGATGGTTGTATCCGGTCCATATAGCTTTGGTCTAGTTTCTCATAGGTTTTATCTTTGCGAGATGCTTTTTTATAGGGTTGAAGTTGAAGAAACACTTGATCCCCTTCTGCAAAAGAATTCTATGAGCATTGTTGATCAATTTGTTGCTTCATTCTATTTTGAGGCATAACTAAATTCTCCTCAAGTGTGTAGAGATTGGCTTCTATGATGTGAAGTGTGTGATCCACTGCATGAACCTTGGAGGTCCCTAGTAAAAAAGAAGCCACTAACAAAAGACGTTGGCTATAGACAACTTCATATGGTGTCATTCTATTAGCTCCATGATAAGTGGTTTAGTACCACCATTTAGAAAAGGGAATCCATTGTTCCCATTGGTGTGACTTTTCAAAAGCAAAGCATCGTAGGTGGATTTCTAAACAGTTGTTGACAACTTATGTTTGACCATATTTTTGAGGATGATATGTAGTGCTCATATTTAGTTGGGTACCTTCAATTTAAACAACACTTGCCAAAATTTTCTAGAAATGTGGGATCTTGATTTGAGACAATGTAAGTGTCATACCATGTAACTTAAAAATCATATCAATGAATACTTAGATGTGTAAATGGGTGAGATAAGGCACAACAATGAGCATATTTGGAAAGATGGTAAACTACTACTGTAATCATTGATTTGTTACCATCTCTTGGAAGACCCACTATAAAAAAACCAAAGAGATAACAGTGCATATATGTCTTGGGATCGGTAGTGGTTGCATTACCCCTAGTGTCTTGACCATCTCACCCTTGTTTCTTTGGAAAGTGTCAAAGGCCACTACAAAATCTTGAATGACTATTTCCATGCCTTCCTAAAAGAAGTGGTGTTTTGTTTGTTCATAGGTTTTATGAAATCCAAAGTGATCCATTGTAGGTGAATAATGAAACTCCTCAAAGATCCTTTGTTTTAAGGCATAATTCTTTACCAAAAAATTGCACCCTTTACACCTCAATGTATATTGCTTCCATCTATAACCTTTAGGAGGATTGGGATCTTCTTAATTCCTTTGGATGAGTTAAACCATAGTGTTTTTTACTAGTCATACTTAATGGTCTTCATTGCTGAAAACCTATGACAGGTAAGGATAAGGCAAAGAGGGATATATCCTCCTCAAATTTCCTTGATAAAGCATCAACCACCACATTTTCTTTACTATTGTTATAAATTATCTTATAATATTACCCGAGCATCTTAGTGACCCACTTATGTTGCTCTAGTGATAATAACCTTTGTTCTAGAAAATACTTTAGACTATGGTGGTCAGCCTTGATCTATAAATGCCTCCTGTTGAGATATGCGAACTAGGTATCAACTCCATGAAGTATGACCATCATCTCTTTCTAATATGTGTATTTTCCAAAATTGCAGTCACACAACTGCTTACTGGTGATGCCAAGGGACACATTTCTTTCATCAAGACTCCTCCAAGGCCTATATCAGAGGCATCATGTTCTAATACAAAATTCTTAGTGAAATATGGCTTTCTAATACTACATTAGTGCACATGGAGTCCTTTAAAGTTGATAAGGCTTGCTCAGTTTCCTTTCCTCAAACAAAGGCATTCTTTTTAGCAAGTTAGTTAAGGGACCAATAAATTTTCCATAATTTTTTACAAACTTCCTATAGTAGCATGTAAGTCCTAAGAACCTATGCAAACTCTTTAAGGTCTTTGGATAAGGCCAATCTTGCATAGCCACAACTTTCTTGGGATCTACTCACACGCCACCTTGAGTCATAATGTGACCTGGGAATTCAACCCCTGAAGGCCCAACAACGAATTTGGAACATTTAAGGAACAATTTCTGGTCTCGTAGGAGTTACAAGGCTCTATCCACATGATTTATATGGTATTTCCAAGTTTTATTGTAAATCAAGATATCATCAAAGAATACAAGCACAAAATTGCATAAGAAGGGTTAACAATTATTGTTCATGAGGCTTTGAAAGGTGGATGGAACATTGCAAAGTCCAAAGGGAATCACGAAAAACTCATAATGACCTTCATGTGTGTGAAAATTTCTCTTAGGGATGTTCTCCTCTTTCATATGTATTTGGAGATAGCACGAGAGAAATACCAGTTTAGTGAAAAACTTAGCTCTATGAAGCTCATCCATGTGCGATCGCCAAAAACTAGAATGGGAAATTTTTCCTTTATGGTCAACTTATCGAGAGCTCAAAAATCAAGACACATGCACCAATTTCCTTCCTTTTTTAATACCATGACCATTGGTGATGAGTAAGGGACGGTATTAGACATATGACTCTTGCATCAAACAGTTGTTGAGTTATCTTTTGTATTTCATTCTTATGTGCAAAAGGTTGCCTATAAGGATGGACATTGGGTGATTGACTACCTAGAATCAAGGGGATACCATGGTTATGCTCACCATGTGAAGGCAATGATCCATGATGTGTTTCAAATAATTAATGATGTTTAAATAAGACCAACTACAAATTAAGGTGAATCTCTTGTGGGGCTAGTGTCCACCACTTGTATGGCATTGAACTAAGCAATAATGCCTAAGTGGCATTTCTTCATTAACTTATCCATATGGTGAGAGAAAATAATTTTAGTGGAACCAACTATAAACCCCTTCAGAATATTTTTTGGCCATCCTTAGTGAAGATGATATATAAATCCTTGAAATCCATGGTGACTATTCCTAAAGTGTGTAACCAGTATGCATCGAGGACTACATCACAACCACCCATTTCAATATCAAACATGTGAGTTTTTAGATGATACTTGTCCATTTGAATTCTCACATTTTTACACCAACCTCTACATTTCATCATACCACCATTGGTTATCACTAACTTGAAAATTGGGTATGACATAGACATAACAATAGGTGCCTTTTGCCACTCTCCTATGAATAAAATTGTGGGTGCTTCCACTATCAATCATTACATTCACCTTGTGGTTCTTGACATGACCAATCAAATTCATACTTTGGGGTGTAGAAAATCCAAATAAAGCATGGAAAAAAATTTGAAGTTCCTCACAAGGAGTTTGTAAGGTTGTTAATTCTTAACTAGAAGGGGCTGTGTCTTCAAATTCTAGTTCAGTGGTGCCTTCAACTAGAATTTATTCAGAGCGGTCTTAAGGAGGTACATCTATTTGAAATAAGTTATGTTTGTTACATTTGTGCCCTTTGAAATAATGTTCCTTACCATAATATCAAAGTTTGAGGTGTTAGTGTTCTGCCATCTCTTTTAGGGACAACTTTTGGATTCTTAAGAGCAAATAGTTAGAGGGGCTAGTGATCGTTGCCACATGAGGGCAAGTGCGAGAAGTGAATAAGGGTCTTTTGGTTTGGGCATTAATCACTAACTTAGATTCTTTATCTCATTCACAATCTTCCAACCAAGTAGCTCGGTGTTGCATCATGCTGTGTGCTCAAGTTTCTTCCTTGATACCACTAATGAAACATTCTTTAAAAAATGTATCAGACATGCCATATATATGGATTAAAAAATGATCAAAGGCATCTATAAAGTCTATAATTGTACTCATTTGGCATAATTTTGTCATTCTCTCCAGCTAGTGAGTGTCTTGTTTAAAAGAGTATATATGGCCTTCAGAAAATGACTCCATGAATTATAGCTACCATGGGATTTTATATACCATTGCCAACATTTATAGCATCTAGGATTCAGATATCAAACCCCCAATCTAAGTTTTAGTAGATCATTAGTAATTCAATGGAGAGATAAATAGTGTTCCATTTAGGTAACCCAACCCAAGGGAACATACCATCAAACTTATACATGTAATTTTTTTTATAGTGATGCTATGAATGGTGGTCTTGAGATGGTGTGTGAGGGTTATCCAAAAATTGAATGTAAGTGGGCTACTCTCCATTTGTTAAAGATCCCCCCTTAGGTGGTTCCATGTGTTATCATAGCACCTTGATACCTAAGTGTGTAGATATATATCCTAGCAGGATGTTGAGGTCAGCTTCAAATATAGGCGAGTTTAGATGCCTTTATCACCTTTGTCACAAGTTGAGAAACTAAGTATTCAAGTTTATTGTATTTAGTTTGTAGATCATCTTCGATTTCCACTCTTTTTTTTGCTCCATGGTTTCCATGTTGCAAGTATGGGCCATGTGATTGCGAGTTCGTCAAGGTGTTATCCACGACTTATCTCAATATAATCAATGCCTTGAGAGTATTTTTTTAAGATATATCATGAACATTATAATGGTTGGTCCATCGGAAACATTACTATAGAGGCATACCCACGAGATCAACGCTACACAAGGAATATTTTGACATATGAATCTTTTTATTAACACTAGTGGGAGTATTACTGCGTTAACATAATTTCCAAATTCCTTCTATACTCATTTTGTTGGTGTACTACAAAGGATAGGGTTTTTAGGGTCCTAAGGATAAATCAATGTCAAGTGCTATAGATTTCTGATATACTGAAGAGTTTACAACAATAGTACCAAGTCGAATCTTTAACAGCACCAACTAAGGAGGATAAATCACACCCTTATTCATACTTTCAGATTCCTTGGTACACAATAGTGATCTCCCAGAGTGATGTTCTCAACGTACTATAGCAACAAGGCAACTGCAGGTTTATGTAAGGTTGGTTTCAGGTGCACCTATAGGGATTCTGATATACCCTAGGGTAGTGGAAGACGATTCCATATATAGTTGTTTCTAATGCGGTCCTACTCATGGTACCAATAGAGGTTACACGGGTATTCAATTAAGTGATGCCACTTCCCAAACTGCATATTTACCCACCAAACCACACATCTCTATGTTATTTAAGATGTTGAAACACGTCTCTAGTGTAAAAAAAAAATATGCTAAAATTTGGATATGTGTAGGCTCATCAAAGAGCTTTGATACCACTTGTAGTGATTCTTAACCTTTAAACTTGAATTACAACCATGTATTTAGAGAATACAAACATAGAAAAGAAGAGAGAAGAGGAAAAGAAGATGAAAAACGTGAAATACACTCTTGTATTAGAACATATAAAGAAATATGCAATTGCTTATTAGGGTAGGGTGGACTCTAACTAGGCAAAGGTCCAATTACAACAATATACACTTGACAAAAACTTTCTATAACATCCTATCTCTTTTAGAGTCACAAGAGAAAAACCCTAACTACTTGTGGTCCAATCATTGATTAGTGCCAACTACCTAGTGGGCCTTATTTAGTAAAGAGGACCATTTTACATTGGATAAATATCCACTAGTATCTAATGAGCCTTATTCAAAGAACATGCTACATACATTAATTGAACAACTCGTAAGTAACCTAAAGTAGGGAAGTTAGAGTAGGACCCTAACAATTCCACCATGTACAAAACTCATATCATAATAGATCATTCTACCACAAGATTAGCTTACCCCCACCCACATTAATTAAATAGTTGTAACACTTTGCAACATCCTATTGTAAAGAACTAATTATTTAGAGCATCAAGTATTATGTGCCCAATCAAAGAAAGGTTATTTAAGTCCAAGGCCAAGTTGTAGACCTTACATTGTGAGATTTTATAGCATGTTTGTTTTTGTCATATCCACACATTCAATTTTTGGAGGTTGGGTGAAGGACTTCTTTAAGCAACAAGAAGGGATCTAAGCCCTAATCAACCCTTGAATAAAGTGTCCTTTTCTTATGTCTTTGAAAGATGAAAGATATGAGACATTGTTGTATTCAAAGCCAATTCTTGTGTAAAAAAATTAGCAAAGAAACTACTAAGAACCTGTATGAGTTTATGGCATGGATAACATACGATATAATCACCAAAGGTACTCAGTTTAAGTCAGGAGTGATAGTTAGCAATGCTATCAATTAGTGGATTTCCCATTTTAAAGAAAATAATGTGTTCATATTCCACTCTTATATGGTTAATGAATTGCTATTTGCTCATAATATGTTCTCCAAAATTCCCTCAAACTTGTATTGTTGATTTGAATAATGCCCCAATCCATCCTTGGCATCCCACTATAACAAAGTTAAATATGATGAAGAAGTGTATAAATTTTATTAACTAAAAGCATTGTTAATCTAAATAATGTCCCAATCCATCCTTGGCATCCCCCTATAGCAAAGTTTAAATGTGATGAAAAAGTATATATAATTAGGGATCGTTTTGCATTCAAAGTTTTGGAGTTGTTGCATAACATACCTCTCAATAGTTTGAATGAGAAAATCATTTTGATGTTACATCAAAGGCAATACATATAACTTGTGTTTAATAGTTTTGAAAATCATTTTTTAAACTTGTTGATAACCAAACTTCAAGTCAATAATATGGATAATTTGTCTCCCTATAGTGTGTGTGTAAAAGGCCATCATACATGGGATTGCATACTTGTTCTTGTTTGTGATCTTGTTCAGGGTGTAATAGTTAAAGGAAATGCATGAATTACCATCTATATTAGGAACAGGCATAATGGAACTTCAAAAATGTGAATTGAAGGTCATATGTCCCTTCTATAGTATATTTTATATTTGGCAATGAATGGCTTCATTCTATATCTAGGATTTAATGTGTTTGAAACTATATCAATATGGTGTTGGACCTAGTAGTGCAATGCAACTCTTGAAGGATCCTCGAAAATATTATTGCATTCCTAGAATCATATTTAGGTGCTTTTGTTTTCCGAAATGTGTAGTAAAAAGGGCATGAATAGACACAACAATCTTCTTCATGGTTGTTGGCCTGATTATAAGCAAGATTAACTCAGTTATATTCTTAACTAATGTTCAACATCATTTTGCAAAACATAAAAGAAGTTTGAGCTTCAATTACCTTAAGAATATGGAACAATCATTATACAACGAAGTAAAGAGTTTACCAATTAATTTTTTGGTAATAGAATATTATTAGATGACATTGGATTATGTGAGTATGCTTTGTTATATTTTTTTTGTAAAGTTTGTAAATTATATTAAACTAAAAAACCAAAACATTTATAGAGCATATCCATTGGAACTTCCAATTTGTAGAGCTTTCCTAACCATGACCAAGCTGAGTGTATCTATTGATAATAGCCTATTTGCAAAAAGAAACCCCCCCATCTAACAAACTATGAGATAAGTTTTCCCATCCTGATAAAGCCTGAGCATTGCTCTCCCATAGGCCAAGAGTTATGACCTCAAAATCAAGAAAAATGAGATCCATAAATAGTACCGACGAACTTGAGATTTTTCCAAACTGGGATACCAGTTAATCATCATCTGAAATGGAAACGTGAGAGGGACCAACACCTGAATTCTCTCGCTTTGCTTCCTGCTGAACCGCTTCAGGACTCCTTCGAAACACTAGCTGCATGTCGGTCAACCAGCTTGGTTGGGGTCGGTTGAAATTTTTCCCAATGAGAACATGATCCAGAGCATCGAGTTTGGCGTTAATGTGAGTGGCCTCAACTTTCTTGTCTCTTTCCAAAGCGTGCAACCCTTCTTCCAACCCTGCAACACGAGTGGAAAGGGACGGATTGTTAGCTCTATCTTGGAGGTGCCCCTGAATGCAGTCATCCATAGCCATATTCATGAGAGATTTCATTGTCCAAAAAACACTCAAAGTATTGGTATGACAGGTTTCTTGAGTGCGAGTGGACCCTGAGTCCTCCACCAAACCTCCAAAATCCTGTATCAATTGACTAGATTCCAGATTGATCTTTCCCTTCTACAATCTCTTTTCCACACGCTCCATTTGTGCCTGAGCTGAGGGGTGAACCTCATTTTCAAAGAACCCCTAAACTTTCCCTAGTTCTCTTTGACCTCACGGCATGTGGGATCTCTTGGGGCCATTTGTAATCCTCCGACTGGTTTTTTTCGTTCTCATAATCCTGCTCCCTCCTAAGAGGAGAATCCAGTGTAGGTATCCTCTCTTCTGTAGTTTGAACCAGGTAACCAAATCTTCAGGTAGGAGCTTGGCTTCATGAACATGAGAGCTTACTTGATACTTCCATCTCGAAATGTAGAATGCACTAGTAATAAAGCCTCTGTGGTATTCACAAATCTTCATGAACCTTGTCGTTATCATGATGTGAACCAGCCTGGGTTGCCGTGAAGGCTCACACAAGGAAGAGGACAGAGACCAGTACTTGAAACCTAGTGCAAGCTATGGGATCGTACATCTTAATCAACAACCAAAATATGTTTTCTCTTCAAACCTTAATAATGACATTGATGTGGCTTCCATGCGCCCCTTTACATGAGCGAGCCCATCTGGCATCACCTGGGTCATTCATTGTGGTGTGTGTCACCATGATGTGGGAACCCGTCGTGGGGGGTGATGTCTTTCCTATTGATTTTATTGCAGTCCTCTTTGAGCTTTGTTCTTTCATTAGCGTTCCAATATTTGTTGCATTTGTCCTCAAGATGGCCCACACCCCAGTTTGCTAGCGTATCGGCCAACTTATTGGCCTCCCATCTAACATGATGGGGAATTATTGCCTAGGAGTGGTCTAGATTAGTTGCTAATGTTTCCATCTTAGAGGCCAATTGCTATCTAGGATTGATTTTTCTAATGTTGGAGCCATTGAGAAGTCTATTCAAGATCTGAATCATTAACTTTGAGTCTCCTTCAACGATTAACTTGTTGTAGTTCTCTACTTTGGCAATGATGATTCCTTTCAACATTGCATATTGCTCTGTCACATTGTTTCTTTTTGTCCACATAGGCCCTACAAAGATTCTAAGAATCATCTAGGTATGATCTCTGAAGACCACACCAAAACCAGCTGAGCCAGGATTGCCATGGCTAACACCATCAAAGTTTAACTTTACAAAACCCCATTTCGGGGGAGCCAAAGTATTCGGTCTATTAGGGGAAGATCGACACCTTGGAGTGTTATGTGGAATTGATTTATGTGCAAGGTTCCAAGCTTTAAGGATGCCCTTGTCTAAACAAGAGCCATTCCAGTCATTAGGGTCCCATTGGGATGAGAGGATTGTTTCCTTAATGTCTAGTTGGATCTTTTTTCCATATTTGTTGGGTGGGAATGCTTGAGTTATTGAAGATTCGTCTATTCCTTTCCTTCCATACCTCCCATAGCAGGAATCCAGGGAAGAATGTTAAAGTTACAACATCATGAGTCATTCTCCAGATCAATCTTATGTGTCAATATTGAGCCTCGCGTGTCGAGGTAGTTCCAAATAGGAGCCTGAGTTGGACTCAGAAAACTTGGAGAAGAATCTTGAGTTGGACTCAAGAATGGTTAAGCTTCATGTGTTGAGGCAAGTGCTTTGTTTTTCAAAGTGATGATGGTGTACAGTCTTGCTAGCCAAGGCTAAGGTCTTGTGTGTCAATACAGATCCTCGTGTGTTGAGGTGGTGCCTCATGTGTTGAGGTGATGCTTTACATGTTGAAGCATGTATGGTGTGTGATGTACCACTAACCATGGTTGAGCTATTAAGTCTCCACTAGAGACTGGCCACCTCTAGAGTGAATTAATTTAGCATATAACCACTTGGAAAAATAGTAGGACAATATGATAACATCATTCGGAAAATCTCCTTAGTATATTTGATATCATAATTAAGATGGAACATGCGGACCATGCAGATAAGATAAGAGATAAAGATAAGATGTGATAAGATATGAGAGAATTTGAATTGCACATAAAAGAATTAATTAAGAGAGATTTTGAAGTGTTAAGTTCAGTAAATCAAAGGAGAACTTGAATTGATCACTATAATGATGTTAAACAAGAAAGAATCAGTTAAGAGAGTTAACTAAGTGATAACAAATAAGATATAGTTAACTAAGTGTTATTGCATGAAAACACTTATGTTAAACTAAAAGATGACACTTGATTTGTGACACTTGCATGACGACACTTAACTAAGTGGGAAGCTTTCAGTTAAGGGGTGATTTCATCCTAAGGCTTAGTTCAGTGAGTAAATGCACTGCATGAGAAGTGGGGCGCTCTTCTTCATGCAAGATTGATACATACAGATGGAGAGCGAATTCATCATGAAGTCAGAAGATAAAAATAGAAGTCGATGCATGTGAAGAATATATAAATATGTTATACATAATTGATGAATTTGATGCAAAGCGAATTCTCTTCTCCCTTGAAGGAAATGCACTTCTATTTGTGCAGGATATTATTCTGATTCTCTCTTCTTTATCTTTCTCTTGCTATGCAATTGCAGCAGGGGTGCTTGATGTAAAAGACAGCTTGATGTAAAAGACATTCTCTGCTATCTATCAATATACTAAGGAAGGTTTTGCTGGGGTTTTCTCCCTCAAGTCATAGAGGTTTTCCATAGGGTAAATCCATGTGTCGAATGTGATTGCTTATGTGTATGATTGTTATTTGATTTCAAGTACTATTGCATTTACGAATTAAAGATAAAAAATTAACAAAGAGTTTCCAAGCCCTGTTCACAATGTTGTTTCTAGATATTTTCTTTCTCCAATTGGCTGGAGTTTCCTTGATGCTGGCACTATTGCGACCGGATTGTTTGAAGGTACTCGGCCCTTGGTCCCATAGTTGTTGACTGATTGCACATGAATTTAGAATATGCTCGGAGTCCTTTTCTATAGACCTGCAAAGGTGACACGTCAAAGGGCCTTCAAAGCCTCCTTTGATGATTTGATCCCATGTTAATATTTTTTTCCATGCCACTAACCAAAGGAAAGTTGAGACTTTTGGCCATAAGTTTTGCTTCCATATATTTGACCATATGACTTATTTTTTATCCCATCTGTAATTTGCTAAGATCAAATAGGATTCCTTGATGTTGAATGTACCTTTTCTTGAGTGCCACCATCGAAGGATATCCCTCCCTTCCTAGAGCGTGATTTTTTGGGATTGAAGTTCTTCCCAAAAAAGGACCCACTGCTCATCCGTGATGTTTTTGGGCCATGCTGTTTTTTCCTGCCACCTTTGCCAATGTGAGTCATTGGAAGTAGTTCCAGAAAAGTGTGAGACCATAAATTTGTTTGAAGACAAAGTAGCTTACCGAAGGGGTTGAATGTATTCCAATGAGATGAATTTTTCTTTTTGCTACCAAGCATCATCCCAGAAGAGAGCAGTTTGACAATTGCGGATTTCCTAGAAGGAGCGACCCTGGATGATGTTATGATTTTTTCGAGCAACATTCCAGATCATAGATCCTCTGGTACTTTCCTACATACGAATGATATTTTGGCTCTCTATTCTATCTATGTATTTTCTCTTCCAAACTCTGGACCATAGGGCTTTAGGCATAGTTAACCACCTCCACCACAACTTAGCTTACATTGCCCTGATTTCTAACTCTGGATCCCTTACACCCAATCCTCCCAAAATTTTTGGCTTGCAAAGTTTGTCCCAGGCCACCAAGCCCCATTTTGAACTTTTTCTTTCTTTCCTCCCCATAGAAAGGTCCTTTGCAAAGATTTGATTTCATTAAAAAAAAATTGGTGCAACAAATATGGAGAACAAGTACATGCACATGCTTCAAAGAATTGAGTTGAGGAGAACTAGCCGTCCTGCAATGTTAAGAGAATGGAAGGACCAATTGGATATGCGCTTCTCCATTTTGCTTATAAGGTGTGGTCAGGTTTTATTCCTGGTGGAGACCGCAATAAGGGGGGCGCCAAGGTAAGCAGAAGGGAGGGATCCTCTTCGGAATGATAAGTGTCTCACTATGCTCACTTGTAGCCTGATCGGGGTGTTGAAAAAGATGATTTCAAACTTGTCATTATTGAGGGAGAGGCCCAAGGCTTTATGGAAGGTGGAGATCATAGATTTCAGGTAGTGGGCTTCCCTCATTGAAGCAACAACAAGGAGCATTGTACCATCTACAAATTGGAGATGAGAGGCCTTTGTTTCATCATTCGTAGGGATTAAACCATATAGAGTGTTGCTGTTGACAACAACTTTTAGAGTTCTCCCAAGGCCTTCCACCATGAGGATGAAGAGGAAGGGAGAGAGGGGATCACCTTGATGCGCTCCTATAGATGAAGAGAAGGTTTGGGAGGGTGAACTGTTCACTAGCATGGAGAAAAAGGTTGAGGATGACAGAGCTACGACCCATTGAACCCAGAGAGGGGAGAAGCCAACGGATAAGAGTGTCTTTTCCATAAATTTCCACGAGATTCTGTCAAAAGCCTTGGAGAGGTCAAGTTTTACAAGCATACTGGCCGTTTTGGAGGCTCTGAGCATATGGATTGTTTCATGGGCTATCACAATACCATCTAGGATTTGGTGACCCTCCACATATTTGGATTGCTCATCAAAGATTAGGTGGGGCATGATGGGTTTTAGACGATTGGAAATCACTTTTGTGATGATCTTATAAATAAAATTGCAAAGTGAGATGGGTCTAAATTTACCTGGATGCACTGGGCTATCTTCCTTAGGAATGAGAGTGGGGAAGGTTGCACTCAAGGCTGTCAAAACACTCAACCAAACTCTTGATTCTTCGACAGCTTCCCAAACCTCATGTTGCACAACCTCCCAAAAATTATGATAGAACTCTGTTGTGAAACCATTAGCCCCTGGCGCCTTACTCGCGGGAATATCATGCATGGAAACAGTTACCTCCTCAAGGGAGATGGGATGCAGAAGACTTTCGTTTTGTTCCATCGTTACAAGAGCTAGTATATTCTGAAGGATTGAGTCCATTGCACCTTCCCTGTCTATATCTTCTTCCATGAGGATATTGCGATAGTAATTCACCAACTCCCCCGCAATGTCATCTTGCTTTGTTAGCATCAACCCTTGATCCGAGCGAATCCTAGTGATTCTATGTGGGCTATTCGTTGTATTATTAAGTCATGAAAGAAATTGGAATTTCATTCTCCCTATTTTATCCATTTGATCTTGGATTTATGTCTCCATAGAAACTCCTCTTGATTTAGTTTTTGGATGATGGCCTTCTGGAGATATTTCTCCTTCTGCAGTAACTCCTCAGAGTATCCTTGTGTTATGGCTTCTTGTTGGACCTCAACCAATTCTACTTCAAGTTTCTTCCTAGTCTCAAAAATATTACCAAATACTTCTTTGTTCCGGGTTTTTAGCTTTCCTTTAACCCATTTTAGCTTATGTTGAAGGATGTACATATTGGATCTGTATGTGCTGGGAGCTTCCTCCTACCATTGAGAGAGCATTTCCAAGAATTTCGGGTGGTCCAACCAAAAAATTTTGAATCGAAATGGTCGATTTGTAGAGCTAGCAAATTCATTCACCTCAAGGCTAATCTGCCATTGATCCGAACCCGCACCTGGGAGAATGACTGAGTCTAGAATAGATCCAGATCTTAAAACATTGGTTGAAAGAAGGAACCTATCAAGCCTGGACGCTACCTAGTGAATTCCTCCATGTTTGTTGTTCCAAGTGTGAGCACCATCTTTGGGTTGTATGTCAACTAGGTCAAGGGAGGTGATGAGTGGCCCAAAAGCTCTACTTGCCATGTCCAGATTGGTTATGCCTCATTTTTTTTCCAAGGGGTTGGTAATCATGTTGAAATCACCCCCAATTATCCAAGTGGAATCATGAATGAGGTTGTTCTTTAGAAAGGTAAGGGAGGACATAAATCCAACTTTGGATGCTGGGACAGAAGGGCCATAAACATTGGTGAGAAAACCGGAAAGTTCCGAATTCACAAGGTTAAAAGAGGCAAATATGGAGTGGGAGTTGAGAAAAATCCCCAGAGGTGGATCAAAGAAGGGTCCCAAAGAATGGCAATGCCCCCAGCTGCATCGAGGGCCATTGAATGGAAACCTCTCCAACATAAATTGAAGATGGATGACAAGGCTTCTGAGGAGCATTTAGTTTCTTGAAGAAAAACAATTGTTGGCATTTCCTGGTGGATCTTAGATCGAAGGGTTCGTTTTTAATGCTTTCATCCTAAATCTCTAATATTCCAAGACACTATCTTCATGAGGAAAAACTCTTGAGAAGAAGAGATAGACTGTAACTAGTCTGCTATGGATCTGTGATTACCTGATGCAATCAGACTTTCTCCCAACTCTGCTAGACGTTGGCGGTTTTTTTTTCCACCTGCGCTTTGAGTCTTTCTCTCCTTCCTTGGGGTTTTTAGGATAATGAGCTGATTATATTCCCAACTAATTGTTTTTCCTACTAGGTGCTTATGCGGATGGAGATATTTGTGAGCAACCTCTTTTAGATATTTCCAGATGATTTGGATGTGGGGTGTGGGTATCAACTTTAGGTTCCTTGATTTGCACGACTCCACTATTTTTTGCATTTCATGATCGGTGATATCTAGCTCCCCTTCATCTTCTTTGTTTCCTCGATCTTCACTGTATTCCATGGTTTGATCCTTTGTTGGATCCAACTTCCTTCTTTTTACTTGATTTGGGTCCCCACCCTCTGTTTCTAGATTTTCCAAGGCTTGTTCTAGTTTCTGGATATCCGTTTGATCTATTTCCATTTCCTTGAACACAACAAACTTGTTCGAAGTATTTACTCTATTGGTTGTGGCATCCGTCTGGATCCTATTGCCCCCTCTTGAATTCCCGTTGACTATTGTGAATCCATCCTGGGATTGTTGCAGAAGGGATTGCTGGGGCCGAGGCGTTGGGGCTTGAGGGAAATCCCAGAATAGATGTCCATATTCATGGCAATGTCTACATATAAAGGGGATATTCTCATAGTCAGGGGGCTTCACTCATTCTTTGTCCTGGAAACTTAGACAAATTGAATCAAGGAGGGGTTTCAAATCATTCATGTTGACACATATTCGAGCATAGGAAGTATATCGACCTCTCTTTGTTATCTCTGAGCTTTTGATAAATTTTCCTAGGGTGTTGTCGATCCCCATTAGGGTTTCTTCATCCCACTACTCCTAGGGCAGGGAATACAATCTCGCCCAAACCGGAGCCTCTATGAAGTCTTCCTTCTCAGAGCTGTATTTTTCCTTCCAGTGCCTCATGAATAGTCCGAAGGTGTTAAAAAAGTAGGGGCCCTACTCTATTATTCTTTCTCGATCCTTTGCATTATAGAAGATTGTTGTGAAGAAGCCATTTGAGCCCAGTTTCATATCTATGTCTCCTTTTAGTTTCCATTTGTGGGTTATCCATCCTTGGAGCACCCTTTCATTGGGACAAAACCCCGTGAATTTGTAAACTAGGGCATGATCCCTCATGTATTATCTATATTTTCCTATTTTGTTTGAGGTTACCTCAAAACTGGGAATATTTTCCGTCTTTGGAAGGTGGCCATTATGCCTTGGCTTAGATCCCGTCTCCCACACATCTAGGTTCAAAGTTTGATCTTCTTGTGGCAACTAGTTCTCCTGGACTATCTTTGGCATGGATTCCCCTCCTTCCATTGACTTCTCATAGGAGACATTGGGTGAGGGGCTTGGGTGTTGCTGCTTATTCATGTATGCGGCTTGCTTTGAGCGGATCCCTTTGCTTTCATGTCCATTGAAGGTCATAGGTCGTCCACCATCCGATGGCTTTCCTGAAACAAATCTTGGAGGTCATCATGTAGTTGAGCGTTGCTGCAGAATGGCATTATGGAAGGAGGGGGTCCTCTCCCCCCCCACATACCAAGCCATGGAGCCAAAGGCCAGACTAGGGTTCGTCGAGTCATGAAACAACTAAGGTTTTTTCAGAGCTCCCCAACCAAGAAGCTTTAGTTAATTCTTTTTAAGACTGGCTTAGCTACTTTGTTATATTTAAATGTTTTATTAGGAATATTTTGTTGTAAAAATGAGATAAACAAACATGAAAATTACTTTTAATTAAATAGAAATATATACATTTTAAGGCTTTAAAATGATGTTGGTTGGTAACGAGGGCTATTGTTATTTCTCAACAAGATTTAAATTTTCTAAGAGATATGTTTACCCTTGATTACGTGTTTCATCTATGTGGATTATATGCACTTTTATGGAGGTTTTTGGCAAAGTTTTAAACTTTAAATTCAACTATCATTTTTTTTCATTACATGAAAGCTGACGCTGCTAAGGGCGTCATGTATGGTCGTTGTGGGTTTTGATCCAGGGCCGACCGCCCCAACCACCCTGCCTACAACATGAACCCTAAAATTTGCACGCTTGCTTGTTTTTTCAACATAATAAACATGTTGTTTACATCGCTCAATCACTCGAACTAACCCACTAAGCTACACCGGGTTTGTTTAAATATCACATTCATCCAAACACTTTACAATAAAATGTATTTATTAATAATGTGTATTGTATTGTGTAGATACATTTGTAAAACAATAACTATATATACCTATGTTTTTTTTGTTTTTTACAACACCCCTTATGATGAAAAACTCCCACCAATTTATCTATGTTATGATATATTAAAATATATTTTTACAGATAATTTTTTTTTTCATTATTTTTAAATAAATATATCCATATTAAATTTAATAAATATAAATTTATGTTAAAATTTATATATTTAATATATATATAATAAATATATATATTTTTCAAACAAACCACATTGTGTGCAACTAACCCACCCACTAAATCCAACCCCATTATAACTTATTTTCAAGATGGGTTTGCCTTTTTGCTTTCGAGCGAAATTGAATATTTTAATTTTTTAAAACTAAATAGAAAACCACATTCCGCTGCAAAACAACGCACCGCCTTCCATAGGTCAAAAGAAAAAGCACGGTAATCGAAGATAATATCTTTTCCAACTACCAAATACAGCAAATACAACGTTTATTAAGCTGTTTTCTTAACCTAAAAGTAGGGCTCCTCGGATCAGGATGTATCATTGCAACGCATGTAAGACCTTTGATTAAACTGAGGACTCCTCAGATGTCGCACAGCAACGCCATGGAAGTCCTGATCGTTGATTCAACAGGGATGGAAAAGAGAAATTATTCTGTAAGAAAATGCCGTGAAAAATAGCAATTTTGCAAGCACAAGTTTATGTCATGTCCCAAATATGGTATTGGGTCACAATGGCCTAATCACATTGTCCCTATTCATTAGAGTTTGTCAAATTGATGCTAAAGGTCAAATAATTGCCAAGGAGGAAAATTACTAGTTTCCTAGGTTTGGGGTGGAAGCTTTGGGATTTGGAATAATGGGGATAATAAATGATGTTTGAACATTAGAATGGCATAAATATTTAATAAAGGAGATAAATAAATATATACAAGTGAAAATCAAAGTGGCATTTCATCATGAAGACACATGGAGGAAGTGGGACCCACATATGGCTAGATTTCCCCACTACACTTGGCATCATTCTCTCACCAATTCGAATTCAAGGTGAATGGTAACATACTTGGGGGAGTCCAAAAGGTATTATTCATTGCATGACTCATCCAAGGTCGAAATATAGAGGAAGAGTAACTCCCATGGAAGAGGAAGAGGCAATTTGGAGCTAGTGAGACACTTGGGCTAGATTCCCTAGCTCTATGACAACAATGATGAAGATGCTATGACACCTATGACACAAATCAGACCTGAAGGCTGACATATGACATATATGACATGTCAGGGCTAAAAATAGACTCCAAGAGGGCGCTCAAGGGTGTTAGGGCAGCTAAGATGCTTCCACATGTGATTTGGTGGAAGTGGGAGACTAGGAATTGTTGTACAAGTGGCGTTCTTTGGAATCTCTTCCCAACATGAGTTGGCATGAGTCTCTTGGAATGAATTCGACCCATGGAGGACATTAGAAGTTTATAAATGTCAATAAAAAATAATGAAACCAGCTTTTGATCATTTGTAGAATTTGCAATTGCATTTGTGAAGAGGGAGAGCTAGTGGATGACTAGTTTCTTGCCTTAGCCAATTTCGAGGGTGAAAGATTCCCATCCAAGTTGGTAATTGGAAAGGCCATTCAGACCTTTCATTTGGAGCTTTAATGGAGTCTTTATTTGCAGGTGTAAGCTACAGGGCAGCTCATGGTTTCTTCTATTGCAGCTCACTCCTTCAACCATTTCCATTTTTGATGGCATATTCTTGATCCTTGAGGGAGGGCGTTTTTGGTGAGCTATTGTACTCTTTGGGGAAGCTTTTAATGCCCCATTTCTTTTGTAATATGAAGTAAATACTCTGTTCTTCATCTCCAAAAAGTTTCAGGTCGAAATTCCAAGTAGAAATGTATAAATCTCATTTTTAATGGAAGAACAATGCCATTTCCCCACTACCTTGTTGTGAGCCAATGTGTTGATGATGATTTCGAATGAATGGATGATTCTCTGATATATTTGTGATCAATATAATGCCATGGATGTCTTCTACAAGTTTCATGTACTGTACTTGAGCATTTGAAGCATTTTTACTCAATTTAGTTGCATTGGGAGGTGAAATAGTGCCATTTCCCCAAGGGTTGAATTGGGGATTTTTGCAGTTGAATGGGAGAGGGTGAGAACAGTTGTAATAATCCATTAATGGTGCATATGAGACTTTAATAACATACTTAACACATTACATACCTCTGTTCATAAATTTGAGTGGGTTTGGAGGCATTTGGGAAGCCATTTTCATTGTTTACCCCAGGGGGATTTGAACCCCAAATTACTAGTAAAATTGCATAATTGGTCCAGAATATTAAGAGAGTTTGCAGAGGTATTTTGGTGGCCATATGTCATCCATAAAAATCATATTCAAGTTCTAATATCATTCATACACCTTCCTTGAAGATTTGAAGGCATTTGGAGTCAATTTGAGACCTAGAGACCAATACTAGTCAAAGGAAAATCACTAGTAAAGTTACCTACATTGATCAGAATTGAAAGAGGATTTGCAGAAGTATTTTAAAGGTCCAAAGGCATCCCTGAAACACATATTTATGTTCTAATATCATTCATACACCTTCTCAGAAGATTTGGGATCATTTGGGGCAAATTTGGGACCTAGAGATCAACACTAGTCAAAGGTCGAACAAGGGAAAAAAAGTGGAAAATTGCCATTTTAATAAAATTCCAAATAAGGGACATTACAGTGGTATCAGAGCATGATCTTGGCACCTGATGTGGTATAATATTCACAAGGACAATAATTCAGGTACCACCATTAGATATTGAAACCAAAAGTGCTTTTGTTGAAGAAAAAAAAAAAGTAGGAGAAGAAGAGCAAATTTTTTGAGGAAACTATGACTAGGGATGAAAAGGGAGCCTCATATGATGGTGAGGAGCATATAAAAATTATGAAAACAATATTTGAAGATATGACCAAGCAAATTAAGGAAGGATTCGAATTGTTTTCTATCGAACTTGTGGAAAAAATTATTGATTTTAAGGAAACCAAGGGGCAAAATGCAACAGCTTGCTTGAAGGAGCAAAAGGAAGAGACATCACAAGATAGTGAAGAATATTCTATTGAAAATATGGAAGATCATTTCGAGACACCTTCTAGCTTAGACATGAACCAAAGAGCATCTACTGATGGATGCTTAAACTATGAAGGAGTACCTATTGATGGGTGCTCACACCTCTATGTTGGTGACATAGAGATCACTTTTGAAAGTGTTGCTGCAAGCCCAAGTTCCATTAAGCATGATAATGAAGACCTTGCAGCAGTTGAAGAAGAACCAAGATCAACTTCCCCATCACCACTTGAGCTTCATGAAGTTGGTCCAAGAAAAAATGAAGAAGATGAGGAGGTTCATTTGCAAGAGCCTCATTTTCTTGAAGGGTCCTTAAAGATGAATGAAAAGAAGATCCAAGAGTCCCTCAGCATTCTCCATGACACTCAAGCATTGGTGTCAAATTCTTGTTGGAGAGCTACTTCATTGGAGGAAACATCCTTCCTTGAAGACATGGAGAAGATTCAAAGAGCAATGTGCCACATCAAAGGTAATTTCATGTCTTTGCTTTTTGATAGAAACCATTTGTTTGAGCTTAATGAATTGTTACATGATGCATACTTGAAGAATAATGAGGATATTCATAAGCTCATAATTCAAAATGAGCAACTTCTTGAAAAGTTGCAAGATACTTGTTTTTCCTCCTATGTTTTAGATTGTCAAATGGTAGATTGTTTGGAGGATTCTCATGACATGGTGGATCATGAGAAATGTGAAAATTTGAATGTCCTTGATGTGTTTGAATATGAACTTGAAGAGATCCAAACACTTGATGTGGTGGAAGAGGAATTTGAATTGCCTCTTGATGAAGGTTATGCAATTTTTAAAGAAGAGCATGATTCCTCTACATTGGAACCAAACTATGACAAAGAGTTCACACTTTTGAAGGAGCTGCATGATACTACCCATATGGATCCTTCCCATGATGAAACTTCTGCACTTTTTGATCATTTGGGTGAGTTAGTTCATTCTCCTACTTCCTACAATTCCATGTTTTGCAACATTAGTCTCAATGAAGTATGGGTGAAAGGGTTCTTTTTGATGGTGCCACATGAGGAGCATGGAACTCCTAGATTTAACTTTTATGATGACATGGTTGGAGCACATTCTTATTCACATTTGCAGCAGCATCATTTGTCACTTTATGATGATTCACATCTACATGGATGTACCTATGATATGGATTTGAGTCACTTGAAGACTCATGGTTTTTCTTGCTCAACACTGGGTTCATTTTATGTTAGAGGAACTTCATCCAACACTTGGGTGAATAGATTTATGATGGGAGAACATTTTTGTTGGCAGCCACATACTTTGTTACATCTTTATGATTCTCACATTCATGGATGTATGGGTGAGACTTCTTTGAGTCATTTGAAGTCTCCTTGTTTTTTCTGCTCATTATTTGGTTCAGATTTTAGTGGAGATTCTTCATTCACTTTTTGGATGAAAGAATACATGGTTGAATATTTTGATGCATATCACATCCTTTTGGAGCAGCATTATAGGACATGGGATCCTCACCTATGTCATTGGAGCATATTTGATTGGTCACTTGAAGCTTGTATGCACTTGGAAAATGGTGGTCTACTTGCTTGGAGGTATAAGCACCTTCATGACTCTTTGATTAAGCATATCCTTGATGTACATTTTCATTATGTTGTTATGTACTTTGATGATATATATTTGGTACTCATGATGTTTGGAAGGATGCATACAAGAAAATGGGATCCAGGAATCCTCTTAACTAATGGTGTGGGTTGGAGAGCACTCTTAATTATTGGGGTGCAATACAAGCAATGGGACCCTGGAATAATTTTTATCTCATTGGTTTCAAATTTTTTGGGGAAACAAACAGTATGGGATATGGATTTCCCCACTTAATAAAGTGATTTTTATCAGAGTAGTGCAGCAGCAAGCATGGTGGTTCCTCTCTAAAATCTTCATGGAAACTCAAAGACTCAAGGTTGGGCAATTCAATGGCAACTTCAAAGAATTATACAGAAAGCAGGTTCTTCAACACCCATGTTTAAAATTGCTTGAGGACAAGCAATATTGGGAAGGGAGGATTTGTCATGTCCCAAATATGGTATTGGGTCACAATGGCCTAATCACATTGTCCCTATTCATTAGAGTTTGTCAAATTGATGCTAAAGGTCAAATAATTGCCAAGGAGGAAAATTACTAGTTTCCTAGGTTTGGGGTGGAAGCTTTGGGATTTGGAATAATGGGGATAATAAATGATGTTTGAACATTAGAATGGCATAAATATTTAATAAAGGAGATAAATAAATATATACAAGTGAAAATCAAAGTGGCATTTCATCATGAAGACACATGGAGGAAGTGGGACCCACATATGGCTAGATTTCCCCACTACACTTGGCATCATTCTCTCACCAATTCGAATTCAAGGTGAATGGTAACATACTTGGGGGAGTCCAAAAGGTATTATTCATTGCATGACTCATCCAAGGTCGAAATATAGAGGAAGAGTAACTCCCATGGAAGAGGAAGAGGCAATTTGGAGCTAGTGAGACACTTGGGCTAGATTCCCTAGCTCTATGACAACAATGATGAAGATGCTATGACACCTATGACACAAATCAGACCTGAAGGCTGACATATGACATATATGACATGTCAGGGCTAAAAATAGACTCCAAGAGGGCGCTCAAGGGTGTTAGGGCAGCTAAGATGCTTCCACATGTGATTTGGTGGAAGTGGGAGACTAGGAATTGTTGTACAAGTGGCGTTCTTTGGAATCTCTTCCCAACATGAGTTGGCATGAGTCTCTTGGAATGAATTCGACCCATGGAGGACATTAGAAGTTTATAAATGTCAATAAAAAATAATGAAACCAGCTTTTGATCATTTGTAGAATTTGCAATTGCATTTGTGAAGAGGGAGAGCTAGTGGATGACTAGTTTCTTGCCTTAGCCAATTTCGAGGGTGAAAGATTCCCATCCAAGTTGGTAATTGGAAAGGCCATTCAGACCTTTCATTTGGAGCTTTAATGGAGTCTTTATTTGCAGGTGTAAGCTACAGGGCAGCTCATGGTTTCTTCTATTGCAGCTCACTCCTTCAACCATTTCCATTTTTGATGGCATATTCTTGATCCTTGAGGGAGGGCGTTTTTGGTGAGCTATTGTACTCTTTGGGGAAGCTTTTAATGCCCCATTTCTTTTGTAATATGAAGTAAATACTCTGTTCTTCATCTCCAAAAAGTTTCAGGTCGAAATTCCAAGTAGAAATGTATAAATCTCATTTTTAATGGAAGAACAATGCCATTTCCCCACTACCTTGTTGTGAGCCAATGTGTTGATGATGATTTCGAATGAATGGATGATTCTCTGATATATTTGTGATCAATATAATGCCATGGATGTCTTCTACAAGTTTCATGTACTGTACTTGAGCATTTGAAGCATTTTTACTCAATTTAGTTGCATTGGGAGGTGAAATAGTGCCATTTCCCCAAGGGTTGAATTGGGGATTTTTGCAGTTGAATGGGAGAGGGTGAGAACAGTTGTAATAATCCATTAATGGTGCATATGAGACTTTAATAACATACTTAACACATTACATACCTCTGTTCATAAATTTGAGTGGGTTTGGAGGCATTTGGGAAGCCATTTTCATTGTTTACCCCAGGGGGATTTGAACCCCAAATTACTAGTAAAATTGCATAATTGGTCCAGAATATTAAGAGAGTTTGCAGAGGTATTTTGGTGGCCATATGTCATCCATAAAAATCATATTCAAGTTCTAATATCATTCATACACCTTCCTTGAAGATTTGAAGGCATTTGGAGTCAATTTGAGACCTAGAGACCAATACTAGTCAAAGGAAAATCACTAGTAAAGTTACCTACATTGATCAGAATTGAAAGAGGATTTGCAGAAGTATTTTAAAGGTCCAAAGGCATCCCTGAAACACATATTTATGTTCTAATATCATTCATACACCTTCTCAGAAGATTTGGGATCATTTGGGGCAAATTTGGGACCTAGAGATCAACACTAGTCAAAGGTCGAACAAGGGAAAAAAAGTGGAAAATTGCCATTTTAATAAAATTCCAAATAAGGGACATTACAGTTTAATACAATTTGGCAATGGCTTGCTATGAGATGGGGATTGGGTTTTAATTCCATTCTATTCTGGTCAGCATGTATTCCTATCCTGTAGGAGGAGGGTGTTCCGAAAGAAATCATGCCATGCCTGATCTTGGTTTTGTTTCTAGATGTATCGGTGTGCACATCGCAATTTATCAAGTTCTCCACTTAATTACCATGGCCCTTTCCAGCAAGAAAGAGTTGGCATCTCTCAAATATCTCTCAATAAGCATTGAGGCTATCACCAAGCAGATCCAGCGATACCACCGGGAGAAGTTTCCACTTCTCCTAATCGTAACAAGGCTTCAGCTGTTAATAGATGGCTTAGAAGGGTGGGCGCGCTTCTCTGACCGGTATCTGAAATGGTGCAACAGTGCACAATATTAAGTTATAATGTTATTTGTCGTTATCAAACGAGCAAATCGATCTGTAGTTTGATTTCAGATATCGATAAACATATGAAAAGGGTTTCATTGATTCACTTGACCCAAATTCGGGAGCTCCTGCTTGGGCAGTCAATGCAGAGAGAACGCGTCCAAGCCTCAACTTGCCTGCGAGAAGTTTGGGATGGATGCAAAGGAAGAGGGCACGCATTGGCGTTGTTGGCAAGGGTGGATCCGGTAAAACTCTCATTCTCAAGAGAGTTTTCAACAGCCAAAAGGTGTGGGATCTCTTTCGCTGTGATTTACTGCTTAGGCTCACTGTTTTGCATAGTCTCTCTTTATAAAAAGTCTTAGGAATGAACTTAGACAAATAGCCATGCAAACAAAGATAGATCTGGATAGAAATATGAAGGGAGGGGATGCAAAAAGATGGTTGAATGAGAGACTGCAGAGAAAGGGGTTTTTCCTGTTCTTAGATGATGTAGGGGAAGAGGGTACTAAATTAATGGAGGCGACATCTAGCAGACTATTATAACTTCAAAGTTATTGTGAGTTCCAGAGATGGCATATGACAGAGCATTGCTAAATATGGGAGTTGCATAAACATCCACAATAACAATGGGTGATTTGATGGAATATGAATGCAAAAACATGGTTGAATCATAGAATGCAGAGAAAGAGCTTTGCCTTGTTCTTAGATGATGTATAGGGAGAGAGTGCTAAATAGATGGAGGAATTGGGTCTAGTGCAGCTAGCCAAACATTCCAACTCCAAAGTTATTTTGACTTGAAGGGATCACAGCGCACTGTTAAATATAAGAGTTGTAGAGACATCACCAATAACAATGGGGCATTTGATAGAATATGAATGCAAAAATATGGTTGAATGAGAGAATGCAAAGAGATTTTCCTTGCTTTAGATAATGTATGGGAAGAGGGTGCGAATGGAGGACTTGGATCTACTATGGCGCCAAACGCTCCAACTCCAAAGTAGTCGTGAGTTCCAGGGATTGCATTACCACTTAAATATGGGAGGTGCAAAGACCTTGATAACAATGGGGAGTTTAATGGAATATGAGAATTGACAGTGGTTTGTTAATAATGTTTTTCCATATAATAGAGGAAATCTGCCAATAAAATAGATGAGATATAGGCCAAGTTTGTGGTCTACAAGTATGGAGGGATTCTGCTTGCAATCAAAGTTTTAGGTAGGACCATGTCAGAGACTACTAATCCACAATAGTGGGAAATGCAAGTCCATAGGCTGCTGGATGCCCACAACAATGACCAGCAATCATTTTCATCTACATGTTTTCTTTTCCCAGAGTTAAGCTGCACTTGGCAACTGCAACATTGATCTGCAATTGTATTTTCTATATGTTTTCTATATGTAGCATCTTCCTTCGTTGTCAGTGAAATTGTTTAATTCTGAATTTGTATTATTTCATTGTGGATAGGAGAAGGGTTGTTTGAAAGGAAAATCAACTACAAGATGATAGCCTCTAGGCTACAGCCCATTCGAGATTGGAAGCATTTACTTGATCTTTTAGCCTGAAGCTAAAAGGTGCTAAAAGGTCTGCCCATAAAAAGCTACCCGCATCTCTTACAAATCTAGTAAACTTCCAAATCCTAGCTTTTAATAGGTCCAGGCATCAGAGAACTATCCTCTGATTTTCATAAGTTGAGATCTGTGCCTTCCATGGCAGTCAAATATGTATTCTGATTACACACTTAAATATCTAATATAAAGATTTTTCTTTAAAAAAATGTTGACATCTACCATGTATCTTAACCTTAACTTTTGTGAAGATTTGCTATATCTACCTCTCAGCATCTCAACCCTTATGCATATGGTGTTTGAAAATTTATTATCACAGCAGTTTCGGAATGGGGAGATGTAAAATAATGGCTTCCATTAATGATTTGGTCCGCATAACAACTCTAAAAAAGTTATACCTGGAAAACGAAGGAGAAATAGAAACACTTGACATTCACGATCATGGCAAGTCTACCGCATGTCATGGCTGACATGTCAAAGTTGAAAAGACTTTGGCATTCAATTCTCTCCCCTCTTTGAATGTCCTCTGTTAAAGAAGTTTCCCACGGGATTCAGCAAGATATGGGCATTTTCTTTGTCAGAGATATACTTTCACTGGCTTGGCTAGATAAGCTAGAGTCCAGTAAAGATGGGTGCAATGTTTTTACATAAAAATGAAAGTGTATATATATTCAACTATATTGGAGAATTTAGAAAAAATCAAAATAGCAAACAAAACACTAGAAGTTGAAACAATGTCTATCAAAAACAAAAACAAATTATATAAAATACTTACAAGGGCATGATCAAAAGGAAGGTTGGATATATAGTGAATTTTGGTGTAAGAGACTTTCCTCCTTTTTATGTGAATTTCCACGAAGACCATTTTTCTTGAAATTACAGAGGTTTATTCACGATACTCAATTCTTTGTAACTTATTGTTTTCAGTTTTCCTTTGATAGGACTTAGTAGCAGAATTAGTTCAACAATCCTTGTGATAACAAGGAATTCAAAAAATTTACATGTTTTCCACTATAATTACATTGCCACGTTTCTTTCATCTGTTTTTTTTCTCTCATTTTAATTCTGCTCCTTCACTGCTACAGGACCTGACATTTGCCACAAATGTTATTTACTAACCTTTCACAAACAATTATTTACTGACCTTTAAAAACAACTTATTATGCTGAAATCCTATTAAAACAATCTTTTACAATGCATTTTATAGACAGAATGCAAATCCCTAAAATCTGTTGTTCTTTTTTCTTTTCTTTGGAAATAACTTTTCAAGAAACTTTCTGATATTTTCCTTGTTCTGACGATGGTACCCAATGTAAAATGGACTATAAAGACTAAGTGCATCTAACCCTATGGAAATGGAACTGGAAACGTGCACAGCAGATCACTAACAAGAAGATCCTGATAACAATGACAACAACCAATTAAGCTAACTATCAAAACTAAATTGGCTGTGCCTTTTATTTTTAATTAAATAAAATTAAAATTAAGAATATCACTAAATAAACTTTTATATACTGATGATTGAGGTGATAAGACTACCATTGATGGTTTCTATTGGTGTTACGATATTAGAATGGAGTTGATAGCGATTGATATATGGTAAATGATCAAACAAATTCCTTCTTAAACATTATAAGCCTATCATAGCACTAGTGCTTGTAGGCATGACAGCCATTTTCATATAGGTTTGTAGTTCAAGCTTACAGTCTAGTCCTTTGGAAAAGTGATTGCAAAATGCTCTTTCCATAGATTATCTTTTCCTTATTGTAGCTCTATCGTAATTTAAATGTATCCAGTGGTGGAATTGTGGGATCAGGTCTGTTGGTAACCATGCTGGCCTGCTCCTGGCCGCTCTGTGCTAGGGCAAGCCTGCAAAATGGTTGAAACTGGGAAGAATGGTGTGCAGGAGGACCATCATGTACCAGTATTGCAGAGCTAACTGGTAATTGATATGGTCGTTGTTATGTATGAAGCCGCCATGCAGAGTAAATGAGGGCTTGGATTAACGCGGCCCCATAATTGAGTAGCTGTAAGAGAAATCTGGAGTTGCAGAGTCAAGTCTGATCACGGAGCAATAGTTGCGCCAGTTCTCTGTTGTCTGAGCACCAGGTGTGTTGGTTTGTTTGTGGAGATGGACCCAGGCCTGGAATTTCACATCCCATCCACCGGCCAATGGAAATTTGATAAGGGTCTTGTGTTTCCATGCCCTTCATTTTATGTGTTATGCAAATTTACTAGTGTTAATTTCTTTTCTAAAGTTTAACCATACAATTCAATCTCATAGTTTAACCATACAATTCACTCTCATAGCCTTGCTTTTATTATTTTGGCACAATCCTACTTTGAAAAGTGCATTATTGACAACACTCGATATGAAGATAGTGAGGAAACTAATAGAGAAATTTCAGATAAAAAGGGTCGAATGAGAGTGATTATGAGAAAAATGAGAAAGAAGTTTTCGATAAAAAAATAAAATGAGAGGGATTGTGAATATGACAAACCTTCATTGCTCAACCCACTTCTATGGCCATTGCATCAGTTAATTAAAATACCCCTAATCACACTCATTGTATTGAGCTTTTGACACTTCTTTTTTTGCAGACTAGATATATGAAGTGGGGGGTGACGAGGAATATTATTATTAATTAGAAGATAGTCTATGGGAAGAAGCATGTGTACAAATATAGGTGGGAAAATTGCAGTAATTTAACACTTTGAATCTAGAAGAAAGAGGATGTATTATGGGTAAGTAGTAATACTTGACAACATAAATTGAGAATTTGATGAGTGTATGATGTGAAGTATTTTAGGGTTAATGTGGCGAAATTAGATTCCTCCTACCAACGGGCCATTGTAATCAAAGTCCTTGGAATTCTGCACGATGGACCCTCTTGAACTTAAGATTAGTTGAGATGGGCCTTTTTGCAACCCAAGGCTTGTGCTCTAAAAGAGGGAATCATGGATCATAAAAATCCTGTAATTGAAAAAAAACTTAGTATATATCTATGTTAACCTATATTTTTATTACTTAATATAACATGCTTTAAAATAGATATATTCCATTATAAGACCATCCTAAATGTCAAAGTGATATAAAAGAGAACAATGCAAACAATGAGACTTAAAGCTCTAGATAAATGCAAAAGCTCATATTATTTAAAGCTACAGATTACTAACCAAAGAGCGGAGCCAATACCTCTTCTATGTACCCAGAGGCTGGAATATAGTTCATACATCTTCCTTAGGAAACTAAGGTTGGGAACTTCAAGTATATAATATTTTCTCCCAAAGATTGATATAGACACCTTCCCAACACTTTTTGGATACACTTAATAAAATATCAATCACTTCTGTTGATATGAAAAATGAAAGACAGATTGGAATGGAAGGCATGGTGGTTTGAATGGTTGATTGGGTGGTCAGGTGTAAATTGATATGAAAAATGAGAGAGATTGGAATGGAAGATATGGTGGTTTGAATGGTTAATCGGGTGGCTAGGTCTTACCTTTGGAATCAGACTTACCTTGCACTTATTTGATATGTGAGGATATGAATTTAACAATACTAAGTACTCACCACCTTACCTTTGGGCCTTATGCTTCAAAATCCTCTCTTCTATACCTTCCTCACCTAGTGCTCACTACCCTAGACCCTTATCTAAGAGTTGAAGACATCCTCTTGAGCACTTGAATCGTCATAGTCTAAAAGTTGGAAAGGGGTTGATTCATCGTGTGCAAAGTATAATAAGAAAGGTCAGCTAAATCAATTGGATCAGGCGTAAAGGAGGTCAATTCTCCTTGCTTTTAGTACCATTGAATATGAAATTATAGTAACTATCTCTTGCCTCAGTTTGATTAGTAATTACAAAGATCATTGAATCATAACACAAGCAATATTATTGAATCCCACTATAATTTCCCATGAATTTATTGGACTTGTATTACCTATGCAATCAACAACATTGAATTAGTTGTCACAAACTTCAAGTAAACTTACTCCATTCACAAAATTAAGTATAGAGTAGAGATTCTAAACAAAGAACCCATGCCACAACTAGCATTAATTACTAGCTTACTACACCTATAAAAAATTATGATGGGTTATTTAAATCGTTGAATGTCAAATTGTCGATGTAATAATTTGTATGCCTATCACATTTGACGTGCCAAAATTTTAACCACATGTCAAATACTCTTGAGATGAAAAAACGTTCCCTGGAACGTCAAATTCGAGGCCTGGATGGGGCCTAGGAGTTGAATCAACCAAATGCCAAGTAGGCACAAAAATCAAGGGGGTGATTTGAATTTCAAGTGCTTTTAGTTTTGATTTAATTATTACTATAGGTCATTTTTATTTTTTATTATTTTTTATTTTAATTAGTAAGGGGTTAAATTTAAATTAAATTAATAATTTATTAAATGTTTTTTTTCAAGTGGAAAAAATGGTCTCTTGCCATTCTAGAGAATCAAAGAGTACAAAAACCATCCATGTCTTTTGAATTCCTTCAAAGAGGAATCATCAAAAAGACTGAAAATGTTCTTTCTTGAAATACAAACATAAACTATCAACAAAAAGACTAATACCAAACACCCATCAACCAAGTACACCAAGGAACCCACTGATTGTACCAAAACAGAGCTAGAAAGTGTCCAACATTTGCCATAAGGATTGACTACCATAAATGATAACAGATTGTTTAATTCAAAAAAAAAAATGGAATCTTTGAAGGAGAGACTTCCCTCCATATATTTTTCAATATGTAAAACACCCTCCACTTCCCCAAGAGCAACTTTGGAAAGTTGGTTAGCTACCTCATTGTGATCTCTATAGATATGATCTATATATGATCTATAGTGTAATCTGAAAAAGTGTCCAAGAGATCATAAATCCTTGAGCACCAATGTGTCAAGGAGAGAACCTAAAGATAAACAACTTCTTTTCCCAATTGATAATAACTAAAGAGTCACCCAGAATCTGCAATGAGTCTATGTCCACAGAAGCAACAAATTTAAGTAAAGTCCATAAAGCCATTAACTTCGCGTTAGAATTTGTGCCTAATCCACAAATCATCCACAATTTGAAATTGTGGTCTTCGTTAATCTAAAGGAAAATCCCTACACCAAAAATACCATTATGTGCAGCTCCATCAAAAAATCCTATAGCAAACTTTTTTATTATGAAATGTTATTTTAAAGAGTTTAATTTAATTAAAATTATGATTTGTTTTTAAATATGTGAAGATAATTCCATGTTGTAGATGTATCCATTATGATTAATTGTGTAATCTTAATCACTTATATATACAATTTAAAAAAAATGTTTTTTTTCAACTAAAAATATAATAAAAAGGTTCATTTTTTTTATAAGCAAAAAAATTATATTACGAAAGAGCCTTCAGTACATAGATATCAAACAGTCATGGCCTAGCCTGCTTAAAACTTTTGCAAGGCTGCCATATAAGTCTGTTCACAATTCTGTAATTCCCCCCTACTATCCCCATTAAACAGCTTCCCCCTATTTTAACCTTACTTCTCTTTCCCTTCCCATTACATTTAGAGATCTTCATATCACCTTTCACTACCCCTGAATTACTAAAATCCAATATATTGTAAGAATAGAAGCTATTAACCGCAGACATAAGCTATAAAACCTGGAAAAAAACAGGACAAAAGAGAACTACAGATAGATCCCTTCCCACAGACTCTTACTACAATAGATCATTTTTCCATAGGTGGTAGGTGTCGGTGATGCACGGTCCCCAAACGTAGACCTCCACGGTTGCCATCTTCTGTTGCTATTGGCTAACGCATCGAACCATGGACAAGGCAGGGTCCCTGACTTCTTCCCGCAGAAGGCCCGACCTCCAAACCATCATTCTTTGGAGGCTGAAGCGGAATCCCCATATTCATAGCTATGAGGTCTACTTTTTTGTGCATCAACCTATTATCATAATAATGCTCCTTCCATGCCTTGATTGGTTCATCGTCGCCCCTCTCTTTGTTTTCCCTATCCATCAAGACATGAGCTAGCAACCCTTTCGTGACCCAATAGGTAGTAATCAGACGGTCATAGGCAGAAAGCCTACCAACCGTTGTTGGCTTGGTTTTGCAACCAAGCTTTGTGCAATGGGCACCTATCAACAATGTGATAGCAGTTTCAATATTGAAAGCAAAAACAACTATAAATTAAATTTAAATCTAAACTAGCATGTGCATATAACAAATAATTTTTTTTTAAAAACGATTCAAGAACAAGAAATAAAAGAATGAGTATTTTGTATTAAGATACCTCAAATGGTGAGGATTTGTGTTGAGCAACTCCCAAGGTGAGTAGCTCCAAGCTCCAAAGGTCTCTTCTCCAAGATGCTGAAAATGGTCAAAAGTCTCATGAGAGATTTGGACAGCATGAGGATAGGATGATGGATGGATGGAAAGTGAGGAGCTCCTACCACCTTTTTATAGTTTTTGGTGGTGGGGAATACCATTATGGTTTTGAGGAAACCAATGGTATTGACCAACATGGTTTAGGTACCTTTTTCCTCCTTTTTCGTTTTTTGAATATTTTGAATATTTTTATTCCCTTTTTAATATTTTTGGGAATTCTGGACCCTTTTTTAGGGTTTTTTATGCTTTTTGAGGAAAAATATTCATTTTGAGGGGAAAAAAGGGGTGTATTATGGTCTTTTGGTGACCTTTTGATGGCTTTAGAGGATCAAATGGTGGAAAAGTGGACAAATGGATCATGTGAATAAGGAAATGAGCTAGTGAGCACTTTTTGGGTGTTAATAGATTCCCCCCTGATGTGTGAGGGCAGGAGCTCATCGTACGACCGATAGACATCATAGTTCTTTTGTCTTTTTTCTGGGGTTTGGGGAAGAGAAGAGACCGGTTGGAGACTGGATCCATGGCCCTTGGAAGCTGTAGAAACAAAAAATATTACATGGCCTCAATATGAATGAGGAATAATCTTTGATAATGGATGAGGCGGGCATACCCATGCTCGTATAAAGACATATACATAACAATTAGTCCCAAGAAGGGGGACCTGAGTAATACATAAAAAATATGCTGGTACATCATAATGGTCCAAAGGGGACACTATTTTGAGATGTACTTATGATCATAACATGATTGATCTCAATAACTGATACACTGGAATAAAGTGACGACCGTTTTGAACAAGGTTTCAGAAGGGTTGATGAACTGCTGAATCTGAAGGTGTCCAACATCTGTAGGGACTTAATGACTCTGAGTCAACTCTGAGGAGTATATGTAACTGTATACTCGAGGGAGTATAAAACTGGGGTACATCTGAATATTGTCTCCATGCGCAACCCGGATATCTATAGAAAAAATGTAACTGGTTGTTTCCATAGGTAGACTCTCAAATGTGGAAGAGTCAGGTGGTATCTGGGGTCTTCAACAAATAATTGAACGGACCAATACCCTGTGCAAGTCTCAATGATGCGATCAAGGTGTTGAAGTCAAGCATGTGAGAAACAACCATTTGGAGAGGCACTGAGGACTCTTCTCGAAATGATTCGTAGGCACTCATCATAAATGGTGATGAGTCCAAGACACAGAGACCTCTAGGTGTATCCTCTGGAATAAATTTGGGTGTCGTCGACAGAGGGAGACCAGCAACTAACAAGGCAATGATGTTTCCTTGATAGGAGCACGAGGTGTAGAACTGAAGTGTGGTAGTGCTGATGGTAGGATTGACATACTTGTGGGGATGGGAAGTAACTGGGGTCATAGAGTGGGTAGACTCAAACTTCCTTTGTTCAAAGCATGATGACATGATTGACCTAGCAGCGTAGGGGACTGATTTGTAGATGTGGGGATCATAGCTTTTAGGGACTGAAGGGTATGTATTGACTCTGGGGGGTCAAGATGATGGGTGTTGTTGAGGGATTCTCAGGGTGACATATTGCAGAATACTCTGAACAAAGGCGACCAAAATGGGGAAGCTGCCATATGAGTAGACGTGATCTGTTGTGGCGCCGAGAAGCACCATTGGATCCTTCTTCGTAGTTTTAATGAGCTCCAAGAAGGGATAAAAGTGTGCTCTAAAATGGTACTGTCCTGTGGATTTTGTGAGCCCAGGACTGTTCATGCTAATGGGTGCTTTCATATTTAATGAGTCTGAAAACGATAAGAAGACTCTGCAGTGGTTATGAGTACCATCCTGTGGGTTTTTACAAGCCCAGGATGGTGATTGCTCGTGGTCGCTTTCATGTTTAGAGAGTCTGAAAGCGGTAAGTGGATTCCATTGGTGTTCTTTTTCGTAAGTTAGTCTCCAAGGCCCGAAAAAGCATAAAATGATGCAAATGGAGAACTCTTCTAGCCGATGTGACTAGAGTATTCCTTTTTCGTAATTAGTCTACAAGGTCCGGAAAAGGGGTAAAATTATACCGGGAAAACGTCCTTTCAGATACGTTTAGCGAGCATGAAAGGAAGCAAGGTTGCTCGGCGATCTTTTCATTGTTTTAGGAGTCAGAAAAGAGCTTAACAGAAACTCCCTAAGTGCCTTTTTCGTAAAAGGAATTGTTCGGCCCGAAAAAGGGATAAAATTATACTGAACAAAAAGGGATTGATGAGAGTGAGAAAAGGTCTCAAGCATCGTCATGAGTGCGGAATACTAAATCCGGTGACATAAAGATTGTCAAAAAGGGGCAACGGCCAATGTGGCACACAAACCGAGGTGATGAGTGGCATTTTGAAAAAATGCTCAAAAATTATGGGGTGAGAGCGAGAAATGATCTCAAGCATCATCACGAGCGCAGAAAACTGAATCCGACGATATCAAACTTGTTAAAAAAGGACGACGGTCGATGTGGCACACAAACCGAGGCAACGAGGGGGGCATGGGAAAAATGCCCAAAAAATCTGGAGGTGAGAGCGAGAAATGATCTCAAGCATCATCACGAGCGTGGAAAATTGAATCCGGAGATATAAGACTTGTTAAAAACAGAGAATGGCCGATGTGGCACGCAAACCGAGGCAACAAGGGGGCATGGGAAAAAATGCCCGAAAAATATGGGCGTGAGAGCGAGAAATGATCTCAAGCGTCATCACGAGCGCAGAAAACTGAGTCCGGTGATATAAGACTCGTAAAAAACGGAGAACGGTCGATGTGGCACGCAAACCGAGGCAATGAGGGGGCATGGAAAAAATGCCCAAAAAATCTGGACGTGAGAGTGAGAAATGATCTCAAGCGTCATCACGAGCGCAGAAAAATGAGTTCGGCGATATAAGACTCATAAAAAATGGAGAATGGCCGATGTGGCACTCAAACCGAGGCAACAAGGGGGCATGGGAAAAATGCCCAAAAAATCTGAGCGTGAGAGCGAGAAACGATCTCAAGCATCATCACGAGCGCGGAACACTGATTCCGGCGATATAAGACTCATCAAAAATGAAGAACGATCGATGTGGCACGCAAACCGAGGCAACAAGGGGGCATGGGAAAAATGCTCGAAAAATCTGGGCGTGAGAGCGAGAAATGATCTCAAGCGTCATCACGAGCGTGGAAAACTGAATCCGGCGATATAAGACTCGTAAAAAATGGAGAATGACCGATGTGGCATGCAAACCAAGGCAACGAGGGGGCATGGCAAAAAGGCCCAAAAAATCTAGGCGTGAGAGCGAGAAATGATCTCAAGCGTCATCACGAGCGCGGAAAACTAAATCCGGCGATATAAGACTCGTAAAAAATGGAGAACGACCGATGTGGCATGCAAATCGAGGCAATGAGGGCATGAAAAAATGGTCAAAAAATGGACCTGGTGAAAACAGGAAAAGGAAAGGACTATCATGAAGTTCTCACTGTGTTGATTTCAACGGCACCAACGGTTTGAGGAATGGACGTCGTATGATACCGCAATGGTTGTTTGAAAAATGGTGAAATTTCTATAAATAGGGTGTGGGGCCCATATGACGTGTCATTGTTACGTGTGAGTTTGGCAGAGCAATCAGAGCTCTTTCTTGATTTCCGGGAGATTTGATCGTTGGTTTTCGATTCCGCGAGTTTCAGGTAACCCTATTCGCCTTAGCCTTTTTAATTATGTCTTTTTTGGTTAGCAGCGGGCCCCCGAAGGCCACGAAATTCCATGTTGGCCTTCCAACGTGGAATATCGCGGGTTTTGCGTCTTTTTCCACGATGAACATCGCGGGTTCGGGGCTGACAGTCGCGATGTTCATCACGGCTGTCGGGCTGAAAGTCGCGATGTTCATCGCGACTATGGGGTTGATAGTCGCGATATTCATCGCGACTGTGTAGTCAATACCCGCGATGTTCATCGCGGGTTCTTGGATGAAAGCCGTGATGATCATCGCGGCTTTTGATGGAAAAGCCGCGATGGAATTTTTTGAAAATATATATATATATATATATATTTTCAGTTCTAAAAACTTTCTTTGTTTTTTGGCAGGATGTTGAGGAGACCATTGGTGTCATGGCGAGAGCGGGAGATGGAGGAGGATTTGATGATTCGGATTCGGACCGATCAGGGGGTCCGGCAGGCGCTGGCTATGAGTGGGCTCCTGAAGTTCGCTCAGATTCCACCGATACGTTCAGTAGGACCACTACTGAACAAATTGGTGAGTCTTTGGGTCCCTGCAGAGGGTGCTTTTACTGTTGGGGGTGAGAGGTTAGAGATCACCCTTACTGATGTATACTTTCTTATCGGGTTACCTCGCTTAGGGGAGGTGGGGGATCTTCTACCAAGGATCCCGGCAGGTGTGGATATCGAGGATCTCCTAGAGACCTTCTGTGTTGCTGGGGCGATTGTGCAAAACAACGCTTTGAGCCTGAGATCTTTGCGGGAGTGGGACATGCGGGCTGTTGGGGCTTGTGTTTTGCGGGTGATGGGTGCCGCGGCACCATATCGTTTGTCAGGGGGACAAACGATGATGGTGGATTCTGTGTTGAGGGGGACCTACTATGCATGGTGTCAGATGTTTTTGGCTGGTGTCCGGAGAGATCTGGACAAGGTCAGTCGGGAGGGGGGAGAGTTTTGCTATGCCTCCTTTTTGTGTTGTTTCTTCTTTGAGCGGGTACCGACTTTACGACCATGGGTGCCGGTTCAAGACGGGTTGGTGAGCGAGCTGCGCATGGTGCGGTGGGGGCATATGATGCCTCGCAGTGGTGGTGGTATTCGCGGGTTCTTGTCACAGGATATGTATGAGTAGTGGGAGCATATCCTCCTGCTGATTGATGACTATCCATATGCCAGTATGGATTATCGAGGAGATCCGGAGTTGCCTCGAGCCCAGGGACAGGCCTGGGGTTTAGATGGTATGTTTTTGTGTTTTGTTCTCTACTATATCATGTGTATTAGTTGTGTTTGTTATGATTATAGTTAGATATTTATATGATGGTTCACTTGCGTGATTGTGCAGATGTTGGTCCTGTACCACCGACCGACCATGTGGGTCGTAGGGGACGGGCGATGGTGGTCATTCCACCTCCTGTAGCGGTACCACGTCCTCATGCTCGAGGAGTTGGGGCTTGCAGTCGAGGAGCTGGGTTTTGAGATGATGTTGTGGAGGGTGTCCGAGAGACACTAGACATGATCCTGGCAGGATTTCCAGAGGATGGGTGGAGGGATCTGGATCGGGACATCGTCGAGTGTTGTTTCGATGCACCTCGTGAGTGGCGCTCGATCTTTCTCAGAGCAGCATTGTTGGCGGTTGAGTGGAGGGATGGGCCTCGGCATGATCCGGCAGGGCCGATGGAGGGGAGGATTCGGGTGCGAGATGATCCAGCGGGGCCAGCGGAGAGGAGAGTTCAGGCTCGGCATGATCCGGCGGGGCCAGCGGAGGTGGCGCCAGAGGAGCCTGGAGACCAGGATGATTAGATGATCTTGTATCTGCCCCCAAATGCTGATGAGCATATGGGGAAGTACCTTTTTGTACGGCTGATGTATTTTTGTATATTGGGTGCTGAGGGCACCTATGACATGTTTGACTATATTATGATGTATATATATATATATGATTTGGTATATAGTTGTGTATGCACATGGATGCATTTATTGTCTTTTTGCTTGCCCGTGGAGGCATGTTTGATTTTCTGTATGCCCGTGGATGCAACATTTTGATTTTTGTATATGCCCGTGGAGGCACATGTTATGCACGTGGATGCATTTTTGTTTAAGCCCATGGAGGTACATTTTGTGTTTACTTATATGATTTGGTTGGTGTGCCAGTCAAGAATGTTGTTAGCCATATGGTCTGCTACACTGCTGAGATTCCTTGGGATATGTGTGAATGAAATGGATTCAAACTGTCGAACCATTTGTTTAGTGCACAAGAATTATCTGAAAAGACAAGGATCGCGTACCTGGTAATCATTGTTGAGCTGGGAAACAAGGAGTTGTGAGTCCAAGAAAACGTTAAGGTGACTTATGTTCATTTGGAAAGCTGCGGCCAGGAGATCGGTGACGGCATCGTATTCAGCTTGGTTGTTGGTGGAGGCACCTACGCACACTCCATCGATGTGGATCAACTCATGTGAAGGGGAATATATTACCCAAGCTGCGGAGGCCAACAGCTTGCACCATCAGCGAAACTGACGTAGCAGAGTGGAACAGGATCCATCTGTGGTCATGCAGAGAAAACAAATATTTAGGTTTTTTGAATTTTTTGTGAAAAACAAAATAAGGCTGTCCATCAGATTTGCTATGGGTAAAATCGCTTGAGGTACAACCCGTTGCGTGGGTTGCATAGGGGGTTGCCTTCTGAATTGGTCAGAATGTATGCCCCCTATCCGAGGCAAGTGTGTATAATGTATGGGCCTTGCTACATGGACACAAACTTTCCTTTTCCGGTTTTGTCATGAGCTTGATCATAGGCAAGGACAAGGTCCCCTTCAGAAAAAGTTTTTGGGTGGCTTTGTTTGTCGATGTGATGTTCCATAATTTTAGGATCGAGGCCAGGCATCTCGGTGTAAGACCAGGCGAAGACATCACGAAACTCTTGGAAGAGTTTCTTATATGCTTGAGTTTCCGCTTGAGGGCATGATGCGCCTAGCGAGATGAGCTCAGGTTTTCCAGGTGTGGTGGAAATGTTGATTTGTATAATAGGGGAAATGTTGGACAGGTTCCCTTCTTCGAAAGCATCTGGTGCTGGGATGGGGTCTTTGAACCAATCAACCTTAGTTGGTAGGAAATCTTTCGATTCAACTGATAGTTGGTTTTCTGCGGTGGATGTAGACACCTCAGGGAGGAAGTATGAGCGATGATGCATATCGTCCCAAGGGTAGTCCGGTGCAGTGAGTGTTTCTAGAATTTGCTCATCAGTACGAAAGTAATCAGACCATAAATCAACGGGTTCTGGTTTGTATGTGGTTGAAATCATATAGATGGTATTGATTTCTTCCGAAGAAGATTATTTCGGAGGGTAGATCTCCTCGATGAGGGGAGGAGATATCTCTAAGTCGGCATTGTTCATCTCGTACAAGGCTGCTCTATAATCTGGGAGATCAGGGCAGTGGTGTGAATAATGGCCATAAATGCCGCATATCGCACAAGGGCGGTTAGTGCGGAGCATTTTGTCGCGAGGTTGAGGAGGTGGCTCAAGTCTTACCACTGGAATTCCAATGTCGTCATCCAACATATTCATGTGTTCTTGGAGTGCAGGTAATTGTGGACATTGATGAGTGGCATGGCCTACGTCGTCACACAATGAGCACTTAGGGGGATTGCGAATAGTTGGGGGGTTTTTAGCTGCCTTGGGGGTTGCTGGAGGGGTGGGAGTTATGAGTCCAGTGTTATAAGTTGGTGGGCCTCTGCCCCCTGTGTTCCGTAACGGAGGTGGGGCGTTTCTGGATGTTGATGTCGTAGTCACTATTGGGGGTGGTCTGTTTTGTAGATGAACGACCGGAGGGGGTGGGTGGTGGGTAGTAGGGATAGGTTGTATCGGTTGTAAAATAATAGTCGGCGTCGACGGGGGGCTCGGAGCAGGTAAGTACCATACAGGTAGCCCTAATGTTAAGCCAGGAAGGTTGAGTGTAGCCATTACTAGTGAACTGACAACTCTAGAAAATGGGAACAAGAACGGGATAGTATGAATTGGTGTTGTGCCAATATGAGTAGGCACTGTCGGTGTTTGTGGTAGTGACGAAGGCTGCTGTGTGGTGTGCAACAGGGTGCACAAATCTGATGTTTTTGTTATCGATAAAGGTGGTGAGATCGATGGAAATGTGGAAGTCATAGGTGACTCGGTGTAGATTCCAGGACCAATTGACGACACAAATGATGTTGGTGCGGTTTGAATGGTTTGTTCAATCATTGGTAGCACATTTTGAGGAGCTGCGGGGGCGTTAGGATCATAATATGTGAGTTAATCAATCTTGATAACTCGTCCTTCATGTGGGAACATCATGAGGCAAAAAATAGATGAAGCCACTGCTTTCATTTTGTACATATAGCTACGTCCAAGAAGGAGGTTGTAGTCGAGTTGGGCATTGATCACTTCGATGTCGATAAGAACTAATTTGCCGCCTAGTTCTACTGGTATGTTCGCTAAGAGGCCTTGTGGTTGAGTTGAGCGTCCGTCGTAAGCTCGTAATGCCGTGGTGGATGGTTGTAAAGCGGGGGAGCCAAGTTTCTGCCACACAAGGGTGGAAATAACGCAGGTTGAAGCTCCTTCATCGATGATGCATCGATGCACAACAAGGTTTCGAATGTTTACTAATACTTGGAAAGCCAAATTTGATGGCAATCGAGGTTCGGCTTGGTCTAAGTCAAAATCCATCATGTGTGTGTCGTCAGGGTCTACTCCTCCAATGGCGAATAGTAGTATTTTTCGTTGTAGGGCATGCTTTCAGTACCTCTAAAGCAGACATAGCAGCGGGGGATTGTGCTAGGTCTTCCATGACGTTATAATTGGATGTTGTGCGAGCATTAGGATTGTTGTTAATCCTTCGCAAAGGGATGCGAGGGATTTTAGGTCCTCTGTCCAACGGCATATTTGGTATGCGTAGTGATTGATTTGGTGGAAGGGAGGTGGATGCATCAGTGGGAGGAGTTTTGGGGGGAGGGTCGTACTGATTCCTGCAAGGTTGGAGGTTAATGTCATTGGATGGCATCATTAATAAATGGTGTGTGCCTGGATCCGTATGCTGATAATCAGTGGCGGCATAGGTGATTTGCTGCTGGGGTGCAGTAGATCCTTGTGGGGTATCCATAGGGCGAGTGTTTACTACTCCCTGGTTTGGCAATGGGTTTTGTAATATCATGGGTTGCGGTTGATTAAGTGGAGTTGGATGTCCAGCGTGGCTTTGGTGTTGGGCATCGTCAGCCCAAATTTTACATGCTTTCTCTAAATGGGGGCAGTTATGAGTGTAGTGTCCATAGACTCCACATATAGAACATGGATGGTTTGTTCTCAGGTTATTGTTTTTGGGCTGCTTGGGATGACGATCAGGATTCTGGTTGGGAGGAGCATCATTGTTATTATTTGGAGGATTGGGAGGTGGTGGACCTTGATTATGTTGTTGGTTGTTGCCGTGGTTACGTCCTCTTCCACGGTTTTGTTATCCACCCTGGTTGCGTTGGTTGTTTTGATGTTGGGGCTGATTGTGTTGTGTGTACACTTGCCCTTGAGTAGTGGGAGGATTTTGGGGTGCCGCAGGTGCGGGAGTAGGTTGCGGTGGATAATAAACTGGTGGGGCTGGAGGTGGTCTAGTTTCCTGCTGGGGTTGTTGGTAACCCTGAGCTATTGGATGTGTTGGGTTAGCTGGTGTAGCTTGCTGTGGGTAATACATTAGTTGTGCCGGTAAATGAATTAGGTTCTGGGTGGCCGGTTGATTATAGTATGTGGGTGGTACATATGTCAATGGTGCTTGCCCATAGCAATGTTGTGGACAAGAGGGTCCATGAGTGTGATGAGTCTGATTCATTGGAGCATACGAAGTTGTTGCTCCAGAATCAGATGTAGCCCTAGAGAGGTCTGGGGCATTTATGGTGCTCACCATGCTAAAAGGTTTATTTTGTGCCGTGACTTGGCCGATAATACCATCAGCGGCATGTGATGCCCCCGGAGCATCACCGCGTGAAGAATCGCCTCGTGGGGTGTTTGGTATGATGGTGTAGAGATAACCTGACTAGGCATAAATCAGGTCGAATTGTTGAGCTTTTAAGATAGCTTCTTCCTCTGACTGGGGTCATTCGGAAGCTACGTCTTTGGCTATGAGGGGTAGGAGTGCTTTAAGAAACTAGTCCAAAAATATACGGTCATCCAGTTTTATCTTACAGAGGCTCCGACGCTTGCGCCACTCATGGATATGGTCGGTGATGTGGGTAGTTGTGTTTTGTCTGCAAGACAACAGTATTTCAACTCCTGCATCATAGCGTACAGGTAGCTGAAAAAACTGAAGGAAAGTAAAGGCAAGACACGTAAATGTATGGTGGGTCCCATGTGGTTGTTCGATGTACCACTTGGCTGCAGAGCCAGTGAACGTTCGTTGCAACAGTCTCAGTGGAGTCATCCACTATGGAGTTAGATGAACACCATAGGTGAAATGACATTATGTGGTTTTGGGGATCCTCCCTAGGTTTTCCTTCAAACTTGGGGATGTCCGAGTGGACCTTTGTAGGCATGGGTGGCCATGTAGGGTTGTGCCTGATAGGATCGTTGGTTAGCCTGGCTAGGTCTAGTAAGTTTAGACTAGCCATGTAAGGTAAACTAGCAGATGGTTGTGGCGTATTGACTGGGACATAACTATTAATGGTGGGATTATGTAGTGGTCCAGTAGCCCCTAAGGGTATGCTAGGTATCGAAGGTATGTGTCCTCCAACCGTTGTGGTTTGGGATGGGCTAGCGCTCCCAAGTGCAACATGGGTTACAAAGGGGTTAGGAATAGTGCCAGGAATTCCTAAAGGTGGAGTGTCCCCTATATTAGGCATGCCTAAAGGGGTTGTTGTTACCATGGATGGCACAGTAGTAGAAGGGTTTGTGGATGTATCTCCAATAGTACTGGTGAAAAGTGGGTCGTATTGTGATCCAGCCGTGAGGTTGGTTGGTGATATTTCAGTAGGGTTTTCAGATTCAGCCTCAGAATCAGATGTGAAGTGAGGCGTGTCAGAATCGGATGACTGTGTTTGGCCGATGACGTGTCGAGTCAAGGGATAAGGCTCTACGTCGGTGACGTGTAGAGCCAAGTATACCGAACTGAGGGGGTTCACCTTGAAGACGACGAGATCGTCTTAAATTCTCAATGGTGAGAAATATTTTTAAAAATTTCAGTGTAAGGTGGTGATGTAAAAAACTCGAAACCCTAATGCAACAATGAGTGCAAGAGGGGAGTGAAAAAATAAAGGCTCTCAGGCCAACAACCAACCTCAAAAAGCACTTATTATAGCAGCTGTGCTATAATAAGTGGAGGGATGCAACAAAATTGGTCAGAATACAAAAAGTCAAACAGTTTCGAGAAAAAAGGGGTGTTATTAGACCAAAGGTGGGTAATGTATCATGCAAATGCCTAACTAGAAGTATTGTGAGTCAACAAACGATATCCTCTGCAAGGTGATGAAATCCAAGTCAGACAATATATAGTGTTGAATCAACGGCTAGATATCCCCCTACCAGGAGGGATACCGGGTAGACAATCCTAAAGAGTGGCAACTAGGATACCCCTTTCATGACACGTTCGGTTGGGTGAATCTGCAATTTGGTTCTATCGCCGTTGTACACCCTCTTAGGTGTACACCGAGAACTTCGAAAGGTATCCTTCAGTTACTGAATGGCTTGCGGTATTCCACTCAGACTTCCGGAACCAGTCTGGCTACTTCAACCCTCCTAAGGGAGAGGCCTTCCCGATAAATTGGTTGATAACCGTGTCAAAATTATAAGGGATTTTGGTACTGTAGAGGACAACCACTATGTCTCAAATGTAATAATTGAGGGGTGTTATTGGAACACCTATCCCCTCAATTCTACCTAACTACAAAATTCTTTTAAGTGCTCCCCAAGTGGGGTTAAAAGTTTGTTGAGTTTAAGGTAAATTTTAAGGCTCAGTTTAAATTATGTGGCAGAGTGGGTGTAAGTGTGGTATTTAAACTAAAATTGATTTACCTCGCTTGGGCGATTGATTACAAATGAAAGAAAAGACGCTTCCAATTTTGCAAAAAATAAAGGCGTTTTTGAAATATAAATGCTTGAAAAAACTATTCAAAAATAATGGATCTTTGAAATAATTTGAAGGAAAGCAAATAACATAAATATTTCAAGAAATAAATGGATCTCTTAAAAGTTGCTTGGGCAAAGTATCGAGCAAATAAACAGCAAAACCTTGATCTAAATAAAATGCAGAAAATCTCTCTTTCAATTACTGAAATTTTTTAAAAGACTTTTAATGGAGCATTATAAATAGTAAAATATTTAATATGGCTGTAAAAATGTAGAAAAATTAATGCTGTAAAATATGCTAAATGGGCAGAAAATACAGCAAAACTATTTTAAAAAAATTGGCCGAATTCAAAAGAATTGCATCGCGGGTTTTAGGAAAACAGCCGCGATGTGCAGCGCGGGTTTCGGCCACGCAGTCACAATGTGCAATGCGGGTTTCGGTCGCGCAGTCGAGATGTGCAGCGCGGGTTTCGGCCGCGAAGCCGTGATGTGCAGTGCGGGTTTCAGTCACACAGTCGCGATGTGCAGCACGGCAAATGGTCGCGAAGCCGCAATGTGTAGCGCGTAAAATGGTCGCGAAGCCGCGGAGCACCGCGCGGAAAAAAGCCGCGAGGTCGCGATGAGCCGCGCGACTGTCGGGTGAAAAGTCGCGAGGCGAAAGCCGAAAAACAGACGTCGAAAAATGAACCCGAAAATGGAAATTTCAGGCTGTTAATGGCAATAGAAAGGGCCAAGATCTAGCACAACAATGGATCTGCTATCTAGGATGGCAGATCTATGAATTAAAATGATTAAAACTAAGAAAAACTAAGATCTAAAGCAAAAAACTAAGATCTAAGAATTCGAAGCCGGCAAAGTCGCCAAAAACTGTTGGCTTGGTTTTGCAACCAAGCTTTGTGCAATGGGCACCTATCAACAATGTGATAGCAGTTTCAATATTGAAAGCAAAAACAACTATAAATTAAATCTAAATCTAAACTAGCATGTGCATATAACAAATAATTTTTTTTTAAAAACGATTCAAGAACAAGAAATAAAAGAATGAGTATTTTGTATTAAGATACCTCAAATGGTGAGGATTTGTGTTGAGCAACTCCCAAGGTGAGTAGCTCCAAGCTCCAAAGGTCTCTTCTCCAAGATGCTGAAAATGGCCAAAAGTCTCATGAGAGATTTTGACAGCGTGAGGATAGGATGATGGATGGATGGAAAGTGAGGAGCCCCTACCACCTTTTTATAGTTTTTGGTGGTGGGGAATACCATTATGGTTTTGAGGAAACCAATGGTATTGACCAACATGGTTTAGGTACCTTTTCCATCCTTTTTCCTTTTTTGAATATTTTGAATATTTTTATTCCCTTTTTAATATTTTTGGGAATTATGGACCCTTTTTGAGGAAAAATATTCGTTTTGAGGGGAAAAAAGGGGTGTATTATGGTCTTTTGGTGACCTTTTGATGGCTTTAGAGGCTCAAATGGTGGAAAAGTGGACAAATGGGTCATGTGAATAAGGAAATGAGCTAGTAAGCACTTTTTGGGTGTTAACAACCATCGTACCTAGGTCGCTAACCCATTCCTCAACATTTTCCTTTACGGTCTCAATATTCATGTCCTTCACTTGGTTCCATAAATCTTGTTCTATTCGTTCAATTTCTTCTCAGATCATGGGAGGAATACGATCCTTAAAGAAATGAGCAGCCTGCCCCACTTTTTTGAGTTCCCGGGTGTCCTTCTTCCGACCTCTTCCCCCATTCCTCTTACCTTGCCTCACTTTTTGCCTTGGAGCCATAGGATCCAAAGCCAAGTAGACAAGCTCTTGCCTATACCGATAGTGATCTCTCATAGAAGCCAAACACATGATTTAAAACTGCACTATGCCGGTGGGATGGTAATTGTTCTCCAGATTTATAGTCAGCTTTCCAATCCTTATTCGGTTAACCGTGCTGAAAAAATTGTACTTGCTCTCTGTCCGCATGGTACTGCCTTCAAATCTTCCTACTTTCTTCCTTGGTTTGTCGTACTCTGCCCACCGTTCGAGGGTCCTTGCCATAGCCTTTCCTCATTATTTTCATATGAGGGATTTGAAAGTGTACTCATATTTGTGTTAAATATGGTTATACCAGTGGCGACCGAAGGAGGGTGGCCATTATGGTTCCAAGTGTTTGATGGTACTGTCGCATGTGCACCTTCCATGTGATTCACCTCATGCCGCGTGTCCGCAGTCACCTCCCTATAATGCATAAGGTCCTAAGCCGCCAGTTGTGTACATTGATTAGGCCAGTCGTCATCCCCTATATTGGACAGATGTCCCTCCACTATCCTTTCCTTGCGCCTTTCCCCTACATTAGCAAGAAAGTCTGCCACCTTATTCTCATCGCGTTTGACATGGTTGAAGATCCACGCATGTTTCCCTCTAATGTAGTCTTCCAACTTTTCCACCCTACACATCATGCACCAATTGTCATCCACCTGGGAAACTTTTTGTCCTCCTTGGAGTCTTTTTTCCATCTTGATGATGATGTGCGACTCTCCCTCTATTACCAGTGGCTCCCATCTATTGATTGTTGACAATGTGAAGCCGTAAATAAGGCCTTCAAGCTCCATTGCATTGTTCATGTCATGACTGATGTAGCCATGATAGATCCAGAGGGTGTTACCTTCTTTGTTTCCGATTACCCCTCGAAGCTTGCCGAGCCCGGATTACCTTTGGAAGTGCCATCGAAATTCAGCTTGAAGTGGCCCTTCGGTGGAAGATACCATAGAGATGGGATTTCGGGAGTCACTCGCTTGGGCTTGGTCTTTCTCCATCCTTGTGAAGAGCAATCTAGACCATAACCTGCTAGAATTCTCTTCTCGCTATCATCCTTCTTGTTCCATTAGGTGATTTTTATTGTTTCCTGTATATGTTTTTTCACTTAGGTCAACACCCGTTGATACACTTTTTTTCCCTCTTCAAAGATTTTTCTATTTCTTTCTTTCCATATTTCCCACATCAGTATCCTTGGATACATGAGCCAAATTTTGAGGATGACTGGATTCTTAAAAGCATTTTTATCCCAATTTTTTATCGTTTGATGTGGTTGACTCCTAACTCTGTTCGTCCTCCTGAAAATCTCTGCTTTGATGTCCCATAAATATGACGCAAAAGAGCAAGAATCTAGTAAGTGATTCATGGTTTCCTCCTCTCGTTCACACAGAGAACAAAGAAAAGGTCCATTCACACCTCTCTTCATCAAGTTCTCACCTGTGACAATTCGTCTATACGAGACTAACCATATGAATGTTGCCACCTTGGGCCAAGGGTTGAAATTCCATATTGCTTGCCAGGCCTCACTATTCTATAGTCCATCTTGATAATAACTTAGGTCATAATCCTCTCTGGTCTTGTAGAGCCCTTTTGGTTTATATCCCCATCATAATTTATCGGGCCCCCTTTGAATTTAAATGCGTCTCTCCTGAAGGATTTCCTGAATCTTAGGTAAATCTTCAACGGGGAATCTCTGGTTCGACCATTCCTAGAGATGCCACTCATGGAAGTCAGCATTATCAATCTCTTCTCTCCAAAATTGTTTAAGCTTAGTTAATCCCAATTCCCCATCTTTGGTTAGGATGGCTACAAGATTTAATTGGGTAGTAATCTTTGGCATCTGCTGCCAAGAATCGTTCCAAAATTTTGCATCCTTCCCTTCCCTATCTTCCCAGAAACTGTAGTCCTGGATTATACTCTTGTTCGCAGAGGCATAATTCCATATGTGAGATCCTTGAGTGTCTTCATTGAACCTTATGTGGTCTTGTTTCTGCTTCCCTTGAGCTTACTTATTGTGCCATAATTTTTCCCAAGGTTCCTCTTTGTGCGAGACCTAGTGCCACCATATTTTTGCACCCAGGACTTTACTATTTTTTTCCAGGTCCCACAGGCCCAAGCCTCCTTGAAACTTTGGCTTACATACATGCTCCCAACTCACCAAAGCCCATCTTTGTTTGTCATGGTTGCAACACCACATAAACTACCTTTGGATTGTCCTGATTTGTTTCAAGATAGTTTGTGGAGCTGCCAAAGTTGAAAAGAGATAAATGGGCATAACTTGAAGCACTGCTTTAACTAACACTACTCTGCTTTCCAGATTAAGGGTTCTATAAGCCCAATTATCTAATTTCCTTCTCATTCTATCCAACAGATCTTCCCAAGAAATATTCCTGACTACTCCATTTGCCAGAGGTGCACCATGATATTTGGACGGAAGGGAGCTTCCCTGGAACCCCAAAATGCGAAGAATATTCCTTTGGGAAATCCTCGGGGTATTGAAGAAGAAAACTTGAGACTTCTCATTATTGACTTCCATCCCTGAAGCCTTTAAGAACACATCCAAACATTTCTTTAGAGCCCTAGATTCTTGTACTAAGGAATGTCCCATCAGTATTGTGTCATCGACAAATTGCTGATGTGAGATGGTTTCAGTACCTATATGAAGATTTAAGCCTATGAGCTTTCCATTTTCTACCTTGTATTTGATCACTCTACTCAATCCTTCAACCCTTAAGATGAACATAAAGGGGGATAGAGGGTCATCTTGTCTAATGCCTCTCGATAGCTGAAAAGTTCTTGTAGGTGCTCCATTTAGGAGGTTGGAAAAGAAATCCGTCGATGTTATGTTCATTATCCAATTTACCCAATCCGAGTGAAACCCATATGCATCAAGCATTTATCTCATGAATTGCCAACTTATTTTATCATAAGCTTTAGAGATATCCAGTTTAAACATCATACTTGGATTTTTCGTTACTTTCAAGGAATGGATAACCTCGTGGACCAAGATGACTCCGTCCAAGATTTGTCATCCTTCCACAAATCCTTATTGTTCAGGGGCAACCAGATTTGGAAGGAGGGGTTTCAACCTATTTTCTAAGACTTTGGTAATAATCTTATAAATCACATTACACAGGGCTATGGGTCTGAATTTACCTGGTGAGTCATCCCTATCCTCTTTAGGGATGAGGGTGAGAAAGGTGGAATTGAAAACTTTTAGAACACCTTTATCCACACGAGAGTCTTCCACAATTTTCCACACTTCCACCTTGATTAGATCCCAAAAGTGGTGGAAGAAATTGGTTGCAAAACCATATGGACCCGATGCTTTTCCATCATCCATTTGATTTACAGCTTCCTCCACTTCCTGAAGCTCAACTGGTTTCATCAAGATTTCATTTTGGTTTGCTGAAACCTGCTTGGGGATATGTCTTGTGATTTTCCTTATGTGCTCAGATCTATCTCGTCTGTCCTCCTTCAGGATTGTCTCAAGGTACTTTACCAATTCTGTCTCCATTTCTTCTCTTGTTTCCACATACTGTCCATCTTCTTTTTTTAGCCTCATAAGTTTTTCCTTTTGTCGAATGGATGAAATATTTAGTTGAGAAACGTACTTTAAATGCTAGACAGTCTAGATGAATGGAATTTCTATGTGAGTTTGATTTTGAAATCAAACATTTTACAGGAAAAGAGAACAAGGTTGTAGATGCACTCATCACAAGAGTACATGCAATGCATGCTACAACCATTAGAATGTGCAAATCATATTTTAAAAGCCAAATTCTTGAAGATCAACATTATCTACAGGTAAAAGAAAAACTAAAACAAGAAAATGTACAATGTAAATTAAAGGGATATAGGTCGGAAAATGATGGGATTCTTATGAATATTAATAGAATTTACATTCCCATCTCTGTTGAATTGAGGAAGGCGGTAATGGATGAGATACACAAAGTTCCACATGCATGACATCTTGAATATCAAAAGACTATTACTGCAATAAGAAGTCAGTAATTTTGGCCAAGAATGAAGAAATACATTGTTGAATAGCAAGATGTATGGAATGCAAGAAAGTAAAGGTTGAGCATGGACATCCAGTATGATTGCTTCATCCATTTCCAATACTAGAGTGGAAATGGGATGTGGTGATAATTGATTTCATCACCAAATTTCCCAAGACAGGAAGACAAAGTGATTAAATCATGGTAGTGGTGGACAAGTTGACAAAGGCTTCTCACTTCATTCCAATCAAGTCAACTCGTAAGGAAACTAACATAGCATAAATTTATATGAAAGAGATTGCGAGATTACATGGAATACCCAAGGAAATTTGTTTAGACAAGGATCCAAAGTTTACTTCATTTTTTTTGGAAAGGGCTATTTAAAGGATCTGGAACAAATCTGAATACAAGTACATCATATTACCCACAAACATATGGGAATACTAAGAGAGTTAATAAATTTATTGAATATATGCTCAAAATGTATGTGATGGATCAACCAACCAAGTGGGAATATTACTTGCAATTGGTGGAGTTTGCTTATGATAATGGATATCATGCATCTTTAAAGATGAGTCCATTTGAAGCCTTGTATGGAAGAAAATGCAATACTGCAATTAGTTGGGATAATCCAACATAGAGAGTGGTAATTGGAATGAAATTGCTTAAAGAAATGGAAGAGAGAATGGTTAAGATCAACCATAATTTGAAAACCGCACAAGAAATACAAGAAATGTTTTGGAGACAAGGGCAGAGAAGCAAGAGAGTTCAGAGTTGGTGAACATGTTTATCTAAAAGTCATGACAAAAAAGAGTTCCTTGAAGCTTGGGATATGTCCTAAGATGGAACCTAAATATTGTGGGCCTTTTGAAATATTAACTAGGATAGAGCCTGTTGCATATGAGCTTGCATCGCCTCCCTACATAAAAGTGGATAATGTGTTTCATGTGTCCTAATTGAAAAAGCATGTGCCTGATCCTAACCACATTATTGATTGGGATTTGATTCAGATGGAATTGGAATGAGATATCTCGGTGCTACCAGGAATATCCTGGATAGGAAATTCACATTGCTCCAGAATAGGGTCATCAAGCAGGTAAAGGTCTAGTGTACCCATTACAACCTTGAAGAAGAAACGTGGGAGCTTGAGGATACTATGTGGGAGTTGGCATACCTGCAGTTGTTTTGAAATTTTGGATGAAAATTTTGTATATGTACATAGTGCTAATATGCATCGAGAATATTTCATAAATTAAGGGGGAGGGGAATGTAACACCATTTTTTTTACTTCAGTATGTAATGATGTAATTACGTTATGAAATGGATAGAAGTCGAACATGAATGATCTAGTGTGGCCAATATGATGTAATTATGTACATTTTATGTTTAATATAAAAACCACGACTAATGCAGACTAAGAAGAAAGAAGATGAGATGGGGGGCTATGATTCCACAAGAGGGAAAGTGAAAGGGGGGTTTAAGGGGGAGATGAACCTAGTGACTTATGTGTTAAGTCATTATCCTTATTATTCATTTTATCCTAATTTTTATTAATCCCTCTTTATAAAAGTGATTAGCCATAATCTTGGGTTAATTATCCTAAGCTTGGGATTAGAATGGGAAAAGGCGTCAAATCCCATGTGTTAACACCCAAAAAGTGTTCACTACCTCATTACCACATTATATGGCTCATTTGTCCATTTTCCTACCATTTTTCCCTTAAAATCCCAAAAAATCCCATTAAAAAGCCTCCAAAAGGCCACAAAACCATCAAAATAGCCTAAAAAAGGCTAAAAAACCCCCTTTTCCTCCAAAAATAGCAAAAATCCCCTAAAAAGGGAATAAAAAATATAAAATAATGAGGAAAAGGAGGAAAAAACCCTATACAGCTGCATAAAACCATGTGTTTCCTAAAACCATGGGTCAGCACTCCACCACCAAAAAACTATAAATAGGTGATGGAGATCCCTTATTCCATATCCACAATCACAAGCACCCTTACTCTGCCAAAATCTCTCTCGAAACCCTAGTTCACCTTTGAACTATTTTCACCTTGAGAGCCACCTTTGGCCCATCCCCAACATTGGAGAAGGAGAAAGGAGCATCCTGAAGCTTGGAGCATCCTCTTGGACACTGCAAAGGGCTTCATCAACCTTGACACTCAAGGTAACATTAATATAAAACCATTTTTTACATCTTTTATTTATGTCTCATGCAATGCTTAAAGTAGTTTGTTAATTGTTGTTTTAGCTTAATCATTTAATCATTATTGAACTGCTACTAAGGAGTCCATTCTCCTTAGTAGGTGCTCATTGGCACAAGCTAGGGGTAAAACCCTAGCTACAGTTTTGGCGACTCCCCTAGTTTTCGAATTTCTGGTTTCCGTTTTTAAATTTTTTCCTTTCGGCTGTCCCTTTCGGCCGCCGCATACCGCGTCTTTTTCCCTCTACAGTCGCGTCCCGACCGCGCCTTTCAGGCCTTTACCCGCGATCCGACCGTGGCTCTCAGACTGCTTCCGACGCTCTGCCGGCGGATTCAAGTCTGTTACCTGCGATCCGACCGTGGCTAATCAGCCTGTTTGCCGCGATCTGACTGCGCCTGTCGGCCTTTTTCACGCGTCCCGACTGTGGCTTTCTGCCTCTTTCGGGCGTCCCGACTGCGCTTGTTAGCCTTTTTGCCGCGACCCGACTGTGTCTTTTTCCATTTTTCCTGCGTCCCGACTGCCACTGTTGGCCCGATAGCCGCGACCCGACTGTGCCTTTTCCCCTGTTAGCCGCGACCCGACTGCCTCTGTTGGCCCAATAGCCGCGACCTGACCGCCGCTGTTTCCCTCAAACCCGCGGTCGGCCTGTTCTGATCCGCCACAGACCCGCGGTCTGATTTCTGCCCTTTTCCTGTTTTGAGCCCAGCCCCTCTTGCTGCAATTTTTTCTGCATTTGAACAGCCCTCTGTCCCACCTGCAGCCCACTTCCTTACAGCCTTTCTGCAACATAATTTCTGTTCCTTTTACAGACTCTTTTTAAAAATTTCAGTATTTTTATTTTCAGAAAATTTTGCAAGTTAAAAGAATCAATTTCAGCATTATTGATAGATTGGAAGTTGCCCTCCCTTGTGGCACTTCTATTTTTGGGTTCAACACCTCACGAGCACACACTCTGTCACATAAAATCAAGTGAGCCTTAAAAAGTACCTAATTGAACCAACATTCTAACCCCACTTGGGGAACACAAAAGAATCATTGTAGTTAGGTAGGATCAGGGGGATAGGCTTCCAATAACACCCCTTGGTTATTTCACTTGAGACATAGTTGTTGTCCAAATAGGGAACCAAAATCCCCTAGTACTTTTTGGCACGGTCACGACCAGTTTATCAGAGGGCCTCTCCCTTAGGAGGGTTGAAGTCGGGAGACTGGTTCCGGAGGCCTGAGTGGAATACCGCACTCCATTCAGTAACCGAAGGGCTACCTTTCGCGGTTCGCGGGATATCCCTGTATAGGGGTATTGCGGTCAACGAACTAAACGGCAGATTCACCTTTCTGGACGTGTCATGAACGGGGTATCTTAGTTGCCATTCTTCTAGGATTGACTACCCGGTGTCCCTCCCGGTAGGGGGATATCATAGCCACTTGGCTTTCCTACTCATATTGTCTGACTTGGATTTCATCACCTTGCAGAGGATATGTTTAGTTGAGTCAGAATACTTTTAGCTAGGTGTTTGCATGCTCCTTTACCTCCCTTTGGTCTAGTGAGTCCACCATTTTTTCTTTTCTAGGAAACCTGCTGCTTGTTGGTATTCTGACCATCTTTGTTGTTACTCCACCTATTGTAGCACAGCTGTTGCAGTGGGTGTTTTGAGTTGGTTGTTGGCCTGAGTGCCTTGCCTTTTAGCTCTCCTTCTGCACACTCGGTTGCATTAGGATTTTTGAGCTGTTTTTATACTCACCTCAACCCACAGAGACTAGACACCATCCGTCACCATTGAGTCCCCGAGACATTCTCGGCGCCTCAGGGGCGAGCCCCCACAGCACGGTTCTCTTGACACCACTCGTCATAGATTCCGATCATTGTCCGTTGATACCACTCATCACAGATCTAGAGCCTTGTCACTTGACTCCACTCGTCAGCGACGTAGGTCTCCGTCACCAGATAGTGACGCACCTTACTTTACCTCTGACTCTGACGAAGAGTCTGAGAACCCTATTTATACTGCCCCTACTAGCCCCATGGCTGGCACGACTTCCACTCCATTTGTCATAGGGACCATTGGTGGCACATCCACCACTACACCAGTTACTACACCTATTTTGGGTATGCCCTCCATGGGGCAACCATCTACCGTTCCCCTCACGGTACCTATTCCCACAGCGGGAATACCTATCCCCACTACATCAGTGGCTCACACTACCAATGGTGGTGCTGGACCATCCTTCACTACCTCAGTTCCCCCACTTGGGGGCACCACCTCACATCTTGTCCCTCCACTTGGGGGCACTGGCCCCAACTTGGTCCACAGCACTACTGTGTCACAGCCTTCTTCCAGTTTGCCGTTCATGGCTAGCCTCAACCTACCTGACCTGGCCAGATTGACCAACGATCCTATTCGACACGACCCTATGTGGCCTCATATGCCTACCAAACTACCCTCTGACATCCCTAAGTTCGAGGGTAAGGCCGGTGAGGACCCACAAAACCATATCATGTCTTTCCACCTATGGTGTTCCTCTAACTCCATCGTGGATGACTCTGTTCGCCTCCGCCTCTTACAGCGCACCTTCACTGGCTCTGCAGCCAAGTGGTATATCGAGCAACCTCATGGGACCCACGCCACCTTTGCTTCCCTGGCCTCGACCTTCCTGCAGTTCTTCCAGTTGCCTGTCCGCTATGACGCAGGCGTTGAGATCCTTCTATCTTGTAGACAAAACACGGCTACCCATATCACGGACCACATCCATGAGTGGCGTCGACGCCGTAGCTTATGCAAGATCAAACTTGACGACCGTATCTTCCTAGATTGGTTCCTCAAATCCCTTCTCCCTGTTATTGCTAAGGATGTGGCCTCAGAAAGACCCCAGTCTGAAGAAGAAGCCATCCTTAAGGCACAACAGTTCGACCTCATTTACGCCCAATCGGGTTACCTTTATACCATTATACCTGACGCCCCCCGCGGCGAGTCCTCCCATCATGATGCGCCGGGGGCATCCCACGCTGCAGATGGTATCATTGGCCATGTTTCTTCGCATCCCCAACCATTTTCTATAGCACGACCTACCCCTGGCCCCGACCTGTCGAGGGCTACCTCCCAGTCTGGAGCAACCAACTCATATGCTCCCATGACACATCACCATGCCCATGGACCCTCATGTCCACCTCAGTGCTTCGGGTATGCGACTCCTGCTTATGCTCCTCCAGTCGCCCCTCAGCCTTACTACCATCAGCAGGCGGCCCCCGCTCCTGCGCCTTCACAAGCCCCACCAGCTTATTATCCGCCACAGGCAGCCCCTGCGGCACATCCACAACCTGCTCCGCAGCCATATCAGCAATCCCCTCAAGTTGCTGCACCTGCTCAGCCTCAACCTACATATCATCCTCCGCAGCCTGCTCCTGCACCTGCGCAACCTCAAAATCCACCTGCTGCCCAAGGGCAAGTTTACGCCCAACAAAACCCGCAGCAAAACCAGAATAACCAACGTAACCAGGGCCAACAGAACCGCGGCAAGGGCCGTAATCGGGGAAACAACCAACCTACAGACCAAGCTGGTCAACCGGCTAATCCCCCTGACAACAACAATGCGGCCCCCGCTAATCAAAACCCTGATCGCCCGCCCAAGCAGGCCAAAAACCCCAATTTGCGGACGAACCACCCTTGTTCTATTTGCGGAGTCTATGGACATTACACCCATGCTTGCCCACACTTGGAGCGAGCTCGGCAGCTTTGGGTTGACGAGGCCCATCGCCAAGGGCATACGGCTCCCCAAGCGCCGCCCAACCCCCCCCAACCTCAGCAACCCCCTTTGGTGCTGCAAAACCCCTTACCGACCCAAGGCGTGGTGAACACTCAGCCGTTGGCCCCTCAAGCTAACGTGCAACCCCAACAACAACAGATCACCTATGCTGCTCCTGATCAACCCATGTTCGACTCAGGTACCCACCACTTACTAATGATGTCATCCGCTGACGTCAACCTCCAGACCCGTCGGAACCAATATGGCTCCACCTCTGAAGCCACTCCCACGGATAAACCTGCTAACGCCCATCCCACCGATCAGGCGTTACGTATACCTCCGCCTCCCATAGACGGCGCTGCGAAAGCACCTCGTTTCCCACTTCGCCGAATCAACAATAACCCTAACGCGTGTGCTGCGTCAAACTACAACATCGTAGACGACCTAGCCCAATCTCCCGCAGCCATGTCTGCGTTGGAAGTCTTGAAGAACTGCCCTTCCCAGTGCAAGACTTTACTTTCCGCCATCGGGGGGATTGACCCAACTGATTCACATTTGATGGCGTTTGATTTAGACCAGTCTGAACCACGCCTACCTTCCAGCTTAGCCTTCCAAGTTACAGTCTCCGTTAGGAATCTTGTTATCCATCGGTGCATCATCGATGAGGGTGCTTCCACATGCGTTATGTCTACATTTGTATGGCAGAAGCTAGGATCCCCTCCTCTCCAGCAGTCCACCACTGCGTTACGTGCCTACGACGGTCGTTCGGCCCAGCCCCAAGGCCTTCTACCCAACGTTCCAGTCCAGTTAGGTGGTAAAACAGTTCTTATTGATATAGAGGTAATCAATGCCCAATTGGATTACAACCTTCTACTTGGCCGCAGCTACATGTATGCCATGCGGGCGGTTGCCTCTTCTGTCTTTCGCACCATGATGTTCCCCCATGAAGGACGCGTGGTTAAGATTGACCAGCTCACCTACTATGATCCCAATGCTCCAGCGGCACCAGAAAATGTTCTCCCCATGGTGGAACAACCTGTTTCTCCTGCCTCCACCTCGTTTGTTTCCTCTACGGGGCCTGGAGTCTACTCAGACGCGCCGATGACCTCCACCTTTCAATCCATTCCTCCGCCGTCATCTACGCCCGAAATGTCTGACTTATGTACCTTGTCCCACGACAACCTACCACCTAACACACAACCACCCTTGTTTCCTAAACCACCATTGGTACCTAGCCACATTGGTGTTACACCGATCCATACCATCCCCTTCCTAGTCCCTCCATCGGGAGTAGTAAGCGCCCCGGTAATGGCTACCCTTAGCCTCCCTGGGTTAACCTTGGGATTACCTGTATGGTATCTTTCGCCTCCCGTTCGCCCGCCGACACCTGATGTCGTCCTCCAGCCGGTGCAACCCATGGCTACTACCACTCATCCACCTCCCGGTGTCTCTACCCCTTCGTCCTCCACGACACCTCCTCCTACTCCCAAACCCACTGGGGGCAGAGGTCCTCAACCTTACACTGTTGTACCACCTCCAAAGACAGTCAAGAACCCTCCAGTGTTTCGTGCTCTTCCCAAATGCTCGCTGTGTGACGAGTTGGGCCATGCGACCCACCAATGCCCACAGTTACCCGCATTGCAGAAGCACATGCAAATGCTCGATGACGATCCTAATATCCCAACTGTCGAACTCAACCCTACTCCTAAGCCTAAAGATAAGTCCCTACGTACCAACCACTCCTGCACCATATGCGGTATTTACGGGCATTATTCACATCATTGTCCCGATCTCCCGGATTACAGAGCAGCTCTTTATGAGATGAACAATCTGGACCTTGAGACGGCACCACCTACCATTGAGGAGATCTACCCCCCGGTCTCTCCCCCTTCTGAAGAGGTTAATATCATCTACATGATCTCTTCAACCAACACTTCCACTACCCCCTCGTCAACCGATTTGACGACGCAGACTTTCCGTACTGATGAGGAGATTCTTGAGGCCCTTACTGCCCCGGATTATCCCTGGGATGACATGCACCACCGTTCCTATTTCATCCCAGAAGCGTCTTCCTCTAGCACCGCTACCCAATACGCGGTCGAATCCAAAGACTTCCTCCCCACCAAGGTTGACTGGTTCAAGGACCCTATTCCTGCTCCTGATGCCTTCGAGGAGGGCAACATGGCCAACATCTCACCTGTCATCCATGTTGATATTGCTGCTCCAGGTCGTGCCCCTGAACTCATTACTTTAGGAGCATTCTGCAGTAAACAAGAGATTGAGGACTACACACACCTTTTCAAAGAATTCCGTGATGTCTTTGCCTGGTCCTATACCGAAATGCCTGGTCTTGATCCCGCCATTATCGAACACCACATTGACACATGGCCTGATGTAACCCCCGTTCGTCAAAAACAACATCCTCTTCCTCCCTCAAAGTTCCTCGGATATGCCCTTGAACTCATCACTTTAGGAGCCTCCTGCAGCGAGCGGGAGATTGAGGATTATATACAACTCTTCCAAGAGTTCCGTGATGTCTTTGCTTGGCCCTCTAACAGAATGCCTGGGTTCCACCCCGCCATTCTCAAACATCACATAGACACACGGCCAGAGGAACTCCATGTTCATACCGAAACCAACTCTGAAGGCCTCCCTTTACGCAACCCCCATGATGGGTTGCATCCTACGGAATCTCTATCCACAGAATAATTCGCGGCCCCATTTTGGTCCGCATTGTACAGTTTGCTCTCTTTTTGTTTTTCACTTTTTTACCATCATCTTACATTCATCCTTTCTGCATGATTACAGATGGACCATCTTCCACCTAGTTACACTGGCTTCGCTGACGGCGCAAGCCGCTGGTCTCCCAACCTGGCTTCTGCAGCATGGGTCTTGTACTCCCCTTCCAACGAGATGATTCACCTTGATGGGATATGTATAGGCGCTGCTACCAATAACCAGGCGGAGTATGATGCTGTGACCGGTCTCCTGACTGCTGCCCTCCAAATGGGCATAAGTCACCTTCATGTGTTCCTTGACTCCCAGCTACTTGTTTCCCAGCTCAACAACTGCTACCAGGTGCGTGATCCCTGCCTTTTTAGAAAATTCCTGCGCACAAAACAACTCAGTCGACAATTTGAATCCATCACATTCACACATGTCCCCAGAGCCCAAAATCGTGTCGCAGACCAAATGGCCAACAACATACTAGACTGGCATATCAATCACACCATGTAACATCATGCATCATCATCCCATAACATCTCATAAAAAATATATATAAAAACCCAAAAAGATTGCATCACATCCACATTTGCATCCATGTACATAAACCACATGCATATCCATAGGGGCATCCACGTGCCTAAAACATACATATATCATGTCACATCACATCAAGTACACAAGGGGCATCCATGTGCCTAACATCCTAACCTACTTGCATCCACGTGCAATGTAAACATATCATAACACATAAAGCGCATCCACGTGCGTACACATAAAACAACATCATATAAAAAGGTGCATCCACGTGCATATATATATATATATCAAAAATATACATGTTCAGTGCTGTACATGTCCTGAGTACCCCTGTACCCAGCTATACAAAAAATGGCTATACATGCCTAAAGCCTCATCTACATACATGCCGTAGCTACAAAACTCGGGGGGGAGTCCCCTGCATCCCCCTAATGGGAGTCGTATCCTGCATCACTGCCGGCATCGGCTGCCTCTGAATCCTCCCCTCGCTCCTCCTCCGGCAAGTCCTCCTCGCCTCCGGCCTCCTGTGCCCGGGCCCGGTCCACCAAAATCGCCACCCGGATCGCGATGGACCTGAACTCACGGGGTGCCCCCATGCAATCCCGTACCACATCAGGATCGACATCTCGCCATCCCTCGTCAGTCACCCCTATCAATAACCGATCTAGTAGCTCCCGTACAGACTCTAGGGTCACCTCTGGATCCCGGCGTCGCACCTCCCCTCGCCCAGGCAGAGCTGGCACGGCCACAATACCCCGCCGGGCCACATGCCCTGGAGGTGGCCTCGGGCCCACATCTGCACAAACCAACCATATGTCAGTCACAGTATATCCATCTACTATCATATACATAAAATATGACATACATAACATGCAATAAAAACACACACGTACCGTCGGGACCCCATGCCTGTCCTGGTGCTCGTGGCGCCTCCGGATCTCCTGTGAAGTCCATATCCCGATACGGGAAGTCATCCAGCGTCAGTGGTATCTGAAGCCACTGCAGGTACAACTCCTGCGTAAAATATCTGCCCACATCGCCGCCACCACGGCGGCGCATCATCTCACCCCAACGGACCATCCTCGGCTCCCTCATCCCTCCTGCCCTAATCGGCACCCGTGGCCGCAGTGTGGGTACCCTCTCCATAAAGAAGGCACATAGGAAGGACCCAAAGCAAAAGCCCTTGCCATCTTCCTTCGCTGCCGTCAGCTGTCGTTGAACGCAGGTCAGGAACATCTGGCCCCAGGCGTAGTACGTCCCATCTAAGACGCGCTCTACCATCTGCATCTGCCCCCCAGACACCTTCTCCGGTGACTGGGAACCCAATACCCGCACCACACACGCCGCCATGGCCTGCACTGCCGGCTCCTGTAGGTCCCTCACCAGGAGTGCATTCCTATGCACCCTCGCGTCCTGACCGCAGTACCTCTCCAACATGTCCTCCATGTCGACGTCCGCGGCAACCCGCGGCTGTGTGTCTGCCACCCTGCCCAAGCAGGGTAACCCCGTCAGAAAGTAAACATCGGTCAGGGTAAGGTCCACCCTCTCACCCTGTACCCGGAAAGCCTGTATATCCGGCTCCCAGAAACTGATCAGATGGTTCAGCAACAATGTTGCTGTCCGTATCATAGGTATCTATGCGAACTTCAAAAGTCCGCACAACCCCAGCACTGTCCGCACATGGCGGTTCTCTCGGATGAAACCCATGGTCTCATCAGGGATCTCCCGCTCTCTCCAAAGAACCTGGGGCATCCTGCCAATCACACAAAGTGAACTCATCAGTCTCATGACAACTTAAGAAAAATACTTTTCCCCCTCCCAGAAGCCCTAATAGCTCGGCCCGAAACCGCGGCTTTCGGGCTTCCTGCCGCGGTTTCCAACCGCGGCTGTCAGGCATATCGCCGCGGTTCCCAACCGCGCCTGTCATCCCAAAACCCGCGGTTGGGAACCGCGTGTTCCTCTTTGGAACTCGCGGCACTCGACCGTGGTTCCATCCAGGAATCACGCGGTCTCCAACCGCGTGGTTCGACCCGAAACACGCGGTCTCCAACCGTGTGGTTCGGCTCGAAACTCGCGGTTTTCAACCGCGGTTTCGACCCCCTAACCCGCGGTCCACCCACGTGGACCGTACAAGTCAACCCTGGGACCCACTACCCAACCCCCCTCCCGAAAAAATATGCAGGTATGAGTTTAACGAAATACCTGTATCTCGCGGATCTGCAAACAGCCAGACGGATCGTCCAGAAATGCCACCTAAGCTCTGGTCCACTCACCTCACGAGTCAAAGTCAACAAAGTACAAATGACACATGTCATGTTGGACCCACCACTATTTATAGTCGGTTGACTTTTTCTTGTTTTGGTCATTCTGGTCCCATACGGAGTCCGTTTTACAAACCGTTTCTACCACTGGAATCAGCGCGACGTGACCGTCATGATGGTCACCTCGTTGCATTATTTTTGTCCTGTCATTTTTTACCCATTTTTCAGACGCCACTAGTCGCCTCGGTTTGCGTGCCACATCGGCCGTTCTCCGTTTTTCACATGTTTTATATCATCGGATTCATTTTTCCGAGCTGGTGCTGATGCTAGAGATCATTTCTCGCTCTCACCTCCAGATTTTCCGGGCATTTTTCAAAATGCCCCCGTCACCTCGGTTTGCGTGCCACATCGGCCGTCACCCGTTTTTGACATCCTTTATATCGCCGGATTCATTTTTCCGAGCTCGTGATGATGCTTGAGATCATTTCTCGCTCTCACTTGGTATAATTTCAACATTGTGTCCCGACACCTTGCTGCCTCGGTTTGCGTGCCACATCGGCCGCCATCGGATTGTTCCACATTTTGTACATGAGCCATTCACTCCTGTCATACTGCAAATGTCTCGTTATTTTTCCACCATTTCATCTACCCCGCAAGGAGGTCCATCAGTGTTCCCACCTACCCTCGTTCTTGGTCATCATTACTAAACCTTGATTGAACACTTCCTCCTTGCCTGGCCATTCCTTTTGTTCGGTATAATTTTATCCCTTTTTCGGGCCGGACAAGTCCTTTACGAAAAAGGCACTTAGGGAGTTTCCGTTAAGCTCTTTTCTGACTCCTAAAAGAATGAAAAGATCGCCGAGCAATCTTGCTTCCTTTCATGCTCGTTAAAGTACCTGAAAGGGCGTCTATCTGGTATAAGTTTACCCCTTTTCCGGACCTGGTAGACTAATTACGAAAAAGGAATACTCTAGTCACACCGGCTAGAAGAGTTCTTCATTGCATCCTTTTATGCTTCTTTGGGCCTTGGAGACTAAATCCACGAAAAAGCAACCCCCTGGAGTCTTCTTACTTGCTTTCAGACTCTCTAAAATTGAAAGCAACCACGAGCATGCACTGTCCTGGGCTCGTAAAATCCACACGACAGTACCATTCCATCACTTCAGAGTCTTCTTATCGCTTTCAGACTCCTTAAAATTGAAAGCAACCACGAGCATGAACTGTCCTGGGCTCGTAAAATCCACACGACAGTACCATTTTACACACACTTCTTCTAGTTCCTTAACCCATGAAGAAGTACCCTCCTGTGCCTCCTGGCACTATGATCGATCATCTCGGCAGCACCCCCAATCAGGTCGCCTTTGTTCAGAGTATTCAGCAGTCTTATGCCATTTTACACCAGCTTGAGTCTCCCTCAGCCAGTTATCCTCCCAGATTCATTACAGCTATGATCCCTTTCCCCTTAGTCAGTTTCATATGCTGCCAGATCATTTCCATTATCATACTCTGAACAAAGGAAGTTTGAGTCCACCCACTCTACTTGCCCAGTTGCCCAGTATGCCACTTGTCTAGTTCTTATCACCCATGCATGCCACTTGGCTACTTCTCAAAATGCATACAATTTATCAAGAACTAATTCATTCAATCATTGTCCTATCATTAAGCCACCATCATTCAGTTACCATTGAGCCATCATCACGTACCATAGCTTGGAGTCGTACCTGATAACATAGGGAAATTACAATTGAGTTCCTCGTAGTCTCGACATGGAGAGTCTTTGGTCGACATGTGATGGAGCCCTATAAGGGAATTGGGGAAATAGCTCGAGCGGTTGTTAACTCAGAGAAGAAAACCCAAGGGACTGTTAACACATAGAAGGGAACACCATTCGTTGGGTTGTGTATGTTGATGGGAGAGGAGTGCTAGTGGATTGGGATGGATGTAGAGGGGGTTCAGCACTCGTGGGTTCATTGAGGATTTCCTTCTTGTGGATTTACAACCCTAGCTCAGGGGTGGCCTCTGTTATAGATAGAACTGGTATAACAAAGTGCTTATGGATGGGAGGAACACACTTAGTCTGCAGTCGGTTGGAGGATATTTTAAGATAAGTATCCAACTATGTATGAAATGCCATGTATATATATTTATGTTATGTTTATTGTCTAAATTATTGTTATCTGAATATATTAGTGCATGGATTGATAGGCATGGTATGAGTGCATTCATGTTAGCATTTATCTATAATGTTTTAATATATGCATATGTTTATTTTGGGGGACTACATATTTAATTTCCATTGTAAATTGATAATTAAATTATGAAAAACTATTTTTCTTAAGTTATTTAAGTACCCCCATTGCCCCAAAGGCATAGTGTGGTCACTAGGTATGTGACATTAATGATCATTTTGCATTCAAAGTTTTGGAGTTGTTGCATAACATATCTCTTGATAATTTGAATGAGAAAATCATATTGGCGTTACATCAAAGGCAATACATGCAACTTGTTTTTGGTTTTGAAAATGTTTTTCAAATTTACTGATAACTAAACTTCAAGTCAATGGCTATGAATAATTTGTATCCTTTTAATGTGTACAAAAGGCCATCATGCAAGGGATTACATACTTGTTCTTGTTTGTGATCTTGTTTAGGGTGAAATAGTTAATGTACATGGACCAATTAGCATCTTTCTTGGGTGAGAGCAAATTGGAGCTTCCAAAATGTGTATTTCCTTGATCATATGTCCCTTTTGTAGAAGATCCTATATTAGCCACTAAATTTCTTCATTCTCTAGCAAGGATTTGTAGTGGAATCTTTCTTGGTGAGAGAAAATTGGAGCTTCCAAAATATGTATTTCCTTGATCATATTTCCCTTTTGTAAAATATCCTATATTTGCCACTAAATTTCTTCATTCTCTATCAAGGATTTGTAGTGGATAGGTCAACTGAGTAACGATGTGTTGGGATCTATATCAATATGGTGTTGGATTTGGTATTGCCATGGAACTCTTGTAGGATCCTTGAAAATATCTATGAATTCCTAGAAGTATATTTAGGTTCTCTTATTTTATGGAATGCGTGGTTGAGAAGGAAAAAAACAAGACATCAATTTTATACATGGTTGTTGGCCCAATTATGAACAAGATTAAATTATTTGTATTCTTGATTATTGATCAACATTGTTTGCAAAACATAAAGGAAGTTTGAGTTTCATTTACTTGAGGAATATGAAAAAATATCATGATCTTTAAACTTCATAGTAATGCACTACAGATATGTATGAATGAGGGATAAATCTTTGAACCTTACACCTCTTTTATGCAAAAGTAAATTCGTAAAGAATTTACCAATTTATGTTTTGGCAATAAGATATTAATTGGAAGATGACACTACTCAATTATAAAAATAATTACACTTCATTATAATTAAATGTTTTATTATAAGAAATATTTTGGTGTAAAAAATGAGATAAGCAAACATTATAGTTACTTTAATTAAATGGGAATATATACATTTTAAGGATGTAAAATGACGTTTTTTTAGTGGGGCTTCATATGGTTGTTAAAGAGGGCTATTGTTATTCCCCAACAAGTCTCTAATTCTCCAAAACATATGTTTTCCCTCGTGAGTTGTTTCACTAATGTGATAGATTATTTTATGTAATTGAAGCCACATGCATACCCTAATAAAATTGACAAAATAGATGCCCTTGTGTTGGGCATGTGTTGTACTCTTTGTAGGTTCCCTAGAGCAAAGGGGGTTCGATGGGCTAAAAATAAAAATAAGAAACATGTATGTTTTAATTGGGTCATTTCAATCTTTTTGGCCAATGGTTTTCAATCCATTGTAAACTAATTATGATTAAGAAATTATGGTTTTAATATAATCCCGGTTGATGAATTAGGGTTTTGGATGCTATAATATTGTATTGTAAACATAAAAGATAATACAATGAGATAGAGAGTCGAAAAACTCTCAAGTAGGTTGGTTTTCCTAGTTTTGGATTTCTAGGGTAAATATTTGTGTACTATGTGTGTGTGCCATTATTAGTTGTTGTGTTTTAGATTCTGTTTGGTATTGTTTTTCTTACATACGTTTATCACAATATTCATCTGGTATCAGATTAAGGTTATTGGATTCAAGGGGACACCTTTGTCGCTAGGGTCTAGCTCATCCTATGAAGAACAAGGGTATCTTGGGCCTGTGATAAACCTATGTTGAAGTGGGAGATTTGCACAATAGATCTTCAAGTGTAAAGAAAATGGCAAGCAATTCAAGAATAGAAATAGAGAAGTTTAACTGTTAGTGATTTGAGTTATGGAAGTTGAAGGTGGAAGATCCTTTTGTAAACAAAGAATAGTGGATTGTTGTGGCTCTAGGTTATACAAAGCCCACTAGTATGTTGAAAAAAGATTGGAAAAATATGCAAAGAAAAACAAGAATCACTATTTGAATCTACCTCTGAAATTTAGTGTTGTTGAACATATCTGGAGAAGAGTGTGCAAAGAAGCTATGGGATAAGTTGGGGAATTTGTATCAATAAAGTCCCTAGTAATCAAGTTATTTATTTGAAAGAAGTTGTGTCGACTTAGGATGGAGGATGGTGACTCCATGGTAGATCATCTAAATTCCTTTAATACTCTGGTAAGATGGAGGAAGAAGATAAGTGTATTACCTTGTTATGTTCTTTGCCAAACACTTAGGATAACTTGGTTGTAGTAATTGGTAGTGACACTCAATCCACATTAAAGTTTGACGATGTAGTTGCACCTTGTTATCAAATGACATGAGGATAAAATCCATAGAGAGTGTGACCAAGGATGTTTTATCAGGTACAAGGTGGTCCTTGAGAGAGGAAAAATAATTCTTTTGGGGGCCGATATAAGTCTAGAGGTAGATCTGAACCTATAGGACAGCTTGCAAAGAAATTTTGGAAATGTGGTAAAATTGGGCATTATAAGAAAGATTGAAGTTCTAAGAATGTTGATAAAGGTAAGGGATCTGATGATGCCCCTTCCATAGAAACTAAAAGCTTCGCAAAAGAAGGAGCTGATGTTTATTTTGCATCCGCAAGTAAACATGCAAATCGTGATGTATTGTTGATCAACATGGGTGCTTCATTTTATATGACTCCTCATAGGGAGTGGTTTTTTTAATATGAAAAGTACAAGGGAGGTGATGTTTCCTAGGAGATGAATCGACAACCAAAGCCATAGAATTTGGAATGATCAAGTTGTTGCTAAAATATGAAAGGATTATAACTCCTCGTGGAGATTTGCACATTCTAGATCTAGATAGAAACTTGATATCTATAAGTAACATGGGTGATGTAGGTGTGCATATTGTATTTGAAAAAAGACACATGCAAGATGGTTCAAGGAGAGATTTTAGATTTGAACCTTGTAAAAGCTAATGGGAATCACTTTCAATGATGGATGTAATAGTTCTATTGTTCTTGAGGGTAGAAACGTAGAAGACAAGACCCCTTGTGACCTTATAGAGAAGACAATGTTATGCCATCAAAGACCGGGACATATAGGAGAGAAGGGCCTTCAAGCATTACATGGTCAAGGAAAGGTATATCTGGTTGCTCGTTAGATTTCAGTTTCTATGAACATTGAATATATGGTAAACATAACAGAGTGATATTCCCATGTGGTGCTACAGAGCAAAATGAAGCTTGTATTTAATACACAGTGATGTGTTTGGAAATGTTCTTGTTCCATCACTATGTAAATATGTGTATTATGTTTGTGTATTATGTTCCATTCATTGATGATTTCTCAAGGAACATGCGGATTTATTTCCTCCATAAGAAATATGAGGTTTTCAGTAAATGTAAAGAGTTTAAAGCTCATATAAAAAACTGAACATAAAAGAAAATAAAAGTGTTGAGGACAAATAATAGTGAAGAGTTATGTGGAAATGAGTTGAGGAATTATGTAGGAAGTGTGGAATAGCAAGGAAAAATACTACTCCATACACACCTCAACATATTGGAGTCATGGAAAGGATGAACATGATGATGATGGAGAAGGAAATGTGTATGCCTAGTGGTTCAAGGCTATCACAATAATTATGGGCGGAGGCAGCGGATATTACATGTTACTTGGTCAATCGATCACCTACATCAACACTAGTGACAAAACTCCACATGAGGCATGGATTGGTAAAAAAACATCTCATAATTTTTGGTTGTGATGTTTATGTGCATGTTCCAAAGGAAAATAGAAGTTTGATAATAAAGTTGAAAAATTTATCTTTATTAGCTATAAAATTTGGTATAAAAGTTTACAAACTTTGGAACACAGTAACTAATAACATTGTATATAGTTAGGATGTTGTATTTAGAGAGGTTAAAGGTCCTCCCAAACAAGAATTCCAACCAAAACATGTTATACAACTTGACGATAACTTTATACTCAAAACGAGAACTCTAGCCATAAAAACCCATATTTTTGCATAAAAAACACCAAAAAACAACCCCAAATAAAAAAGTGGTGCTACCGGTAGCACCACTTTTTATTTTTTGTTAAAAATATAGACATGAACCAAAACAGTACTTATTGTTGTTTACAAAAACCTTAAAATCAAGGCCCGAATTGAAAAGTAATGCTACCGGTAGCACATTTTTTCAAAAACTGGCATTATTATATCATTGTATCATAATTTAAAATTGTATTCATTAAATATCTTTGTAACACTATATAAAAACTAACACTTAGTTAAACACAAACTATTCAAGAAATTATTTGACCATTTTTTTCATGTAAAATAAACAAAATTATGATATTATTCATAATAAAACCATATATTAAACCATAAAAGACGGAAGTTATGATATTTGAGCGCATAAAAGAGAAATCAAGTATCACCCATTTTCTAGGGGGGCTAAATTTACAATTTTATGAAAACTATGGGTGATATTGTTGCAATCGAAACCCTAAATCGATCCTTGGATAGAAAAATGGACCTCCTAAAATCACTATCATTTCTATTTGAGGTTAAAACTTAAAAAACAGTAACATGACAAAATAAATTCAAAAAACGTGAAAAATTCAAAAATGTAAAATTTACATCATTTACAACGAAAAAATTAAAAACAAAACATTTGAAAAATAAATCCCCAAAAAATAAAAATAAAAATAAAATTGTAAAAAAAATTAAAAAAAGCACACAAATTTCAAATTAAAAAAAAAAAACAAATTAAAAAAAACACTAACATTTAAAAAAAAATTAAAAATTCCAACCAAAAAATAAATAAAAAAAAACATCAAAAAAATTTAAAATCAACCAAATAATTTTGAAAAAAAAAATTTCTAAATCTAAAATCAAAATTAAAAAACAAAAAATTAAAAAAATCGAATTAAAACTAAACATTTAAAAAATGAAAATTAAAAAAAATACAAAAATACAAATTTTAAAAAAAAACACAGCCCCTTCGCCTGCCCTCTCCCTCCCTCCTATCCTCCCTCCCCCTCCCCCTCCCCCTCTCCCTTCCCCCCTCCCACCGCTCGCCCCCCTCTCCTCCACCTCTCCCCCCTCTCACCATGCCTTGCTCCCTCTCCACGGCCCCCGCACACCGCCCATCCCAACCCCCTTAAGGGCAACATGATTATGAGAATTGTGTCGCCACGAAAGGGGTGGCGCTTCGGCAATGGAGGAGGTGGATCCCTGGCAGGAGGGGGGGGAGCGGGGGGGGGGGGGTGCAAGTAGTGGGAGGGGGGAAGGGAGAGGGGGATGGGGGGGCGAGTATGGGGGGGCGAGTAGTGGGAGGGGGAGGAGGATGGGGGATGGGGAGGGAAGATAGGAGGGAGGGAAAGGGGAGGCATAGGGGGAGGGGGAGGGGCTGCGTTTTTTTTGTTTTTGTTTTTTTTTCTTTTAATTTTTTAATTTTTAGTTTTTTTTTTTTTAATTTTTTTTTCAATTTTATTTGTTTAGTTTTTTTTTTTTAATTTAAAAAATCGTTAAAAAATTTAGTTTAAAAAAAAAACAAGTTTTTTTTAATATTGTTTTTTAAAATTTGTGGTTAAGTTTCATTTTTTTTTTTTTTCAATGTTTTTCAAATTTATTTAAAAAAAATTAGTTTCATATATAAAAGAGTGGAAAATGCATTAAAAATGTTAGAGAAGGCTTTTTCTTTTTAGAAATTTTCCCAAAAAATGACTTCTTTAAGATACAAATTTAATGAAAAAACTTTGAAAATGCATGTATTTTTCGTTCTAACTAGCTTCTAAATCGTACAAAAATTAAAAAATGTGTGTATTTTTGGACTATAGCTAGCTATTAAATGTAGATTTTTTTGTAAAGTTTGGAAAATGGCCCTTGTAAATAAAAGTTATAATTTTCTTATGACCAAGAAGTTTCAAAATCACAAAAAATGGCTCAAAATGAAAAATGGTGCTACCAGTATACACCCTTTTTTAAACGAAGGTCAAAACAGCTACTAAATTTTACCCCAAAAAAAATGAGAACAATGTCGGGTTCTCGTCAAGTTGTATAACATGTTCCAAAGGAAGAAGAACCAAAGGTAATAGAGTTTGAGTTAGAGGGTGAAGGATCTGACTCAACAAAAGAAGATGAGCCAAAAGAGGAAGAACCTCAAGTTCCAGCCTAAATGAAACCAGTTCATGAAAGAAGGAAACCAAAAAGGTATATCCCACCTAATTTATGCTCAAATTTTTCTCTATCTATTACTGATAATGACCCTATAATTGTTAGGGAGATAATGGATTCAAAGGATAGTAAACTTTGGAAAAAGACAATGGTTGAAGAAATGGATGCTTTGGATTAAAATGAGACTTGGGAACTAGTTGAGTTGTGAACAGGAAGAAAACCTATTGGAAACAAATGGGTATTTAAGAAGAAGTTGAATTCAAAAGGTAAGGTGGATAAGTACAAATATCACCTAGTAGCTAAGGGATATTCCCAGGTGGAGGGAACTGATATTAGTGAAAAAATTTCTCATGTTGCTAAATTAACTTCTATTATATTTCTTTTGTCTATTGCTACTGCTTTTGACCTTGAATTAGAGTAGATGGATGTAAATATAACACTTTTGCATGGTGACCTTGAAGAAAAAATTTACATGAGAAGATTTTGTAGTAAAGGGAAAGAAGGAGTTGGTTTCCAAGTTGAAGAAATACTTGTATGGATTAAAAAAATCACCAAGAATGTGATATCAAAAGTTGATACTTATATATTGTTATGCAACCAAGTCCCAGATATAGCATAAAAATAGCAGAAATAGACCAAAAGAAAGTAATCAACACCTTAATAATGAATAACTGAGATGAATAACAATCCTCTTCGAGGGAGGAACCTCATTACACAATGTACATAAGACAAGACAAAATACAATGATGACTAAAATGAAAAGGTCTCCTTCCTATATATAGGAGACAAAGCCGTTACACTAACAACTAATAGATCCACTAATAGACCCAAGCCGACATCAATAATATGTAATGCACCATAATAAAAGGGGTAATGTGCCACTACAAAGGGTCTAATTTGCCAATATTTAGGGCTTAACATGCCCCTCCCCTTGAGACAAGTGTTTTCCTCAATGCTGTATTAGTTGTGGATGCTTCTGTATGAACGACTCATCTTCCCATGTCGAATATTCCACTAGCAGGTTCTTCCATTTGATGAGGTACTTTGTAATAGCCCAATTTCGTAGCTGTTTGGTCCTTGTTTCAGTGATTTGTTTAGGTTCCAATATGACTCTTCCTTCTTCATCAAGCTTAGGACAGATTGTTTGAATTGGGATCTTGCCTCCTATTACTTTCTTTAAGAAAGAAACATGGAAAACTTGATGCACTCTTGAAGATGAAGGAAACTCCAATTTGTAATCCATACTACCAATCTTCTGCAACACCTTATAAGGACCATAATACTTGGGTACTAATTTATTGTCCTTATTTATTTGCTTGAGGGACATCTTCTTGTAAGGTTGTAACCTTAGAAATACCCAATCCCCTTCTTCGAAACTCCTTTCACTCCGATGTTGATCAACTTGTTGTTTCATCATATTTTGTGACATAGGTAGGTTGTCCTTAAGTATCTAGAGAACTTCTTGTCGGTGCTCTATGTGATCTTCCATGGCTTGAACTTTAGATTTTCCCTTTAACATAGATGTGATAGATGGAGGCTGGTACCCATAAAGTGCCATAAATAGATACATTTTTTTATGATGTATGGAAGGAAGTATTGTACCACCATTCTGCCAAAGATAACCATTTCACCCATTGTGTTTGTTTACAGATGCAAAGCAACTGTTATGAATAAAATAATAATAAAATAAACATCAACATATATATATATATATATATATATATATATAATAATAACAACAAACAAGAATAATATAATAATATAATTAATTAGTGAAATGGTGTAACTCTTTATGAAGAGTTGCATTAGACGCCCTTTAAACAATTATAAATACGTGAAAGTCTATATTGTAAAAGAAATATCTATTTTATCAACTTTTATATATATTCATGGATTATTTGTATTTTAAAAAAGTAAAAGTAAATTAAAAAAGAAGAAGTGAGAAGAAGTAAAAAGGAAAAAAAAAAGTAAAAGTAAAGTTTTGCAAAAAAATAGGACATTGTCCTAAGAAAAAGAAAAAGAAGTGAAACCGCACATGGTTTGGTTTTAATAGGTTTGGTTTTATTCCCTAACAACAAACCAAAAGTGAAATTTAAACCTAGGTGGGGAAGGTAACAATCATTCCTCCCAACCACCCAATCCACACCATTTTTATTATCCTTCAACTCCAAAAACAATTATTATATTATTATTATCATTAATAATAATTATTATTATAATAATTATTATATTGTATTTATTAATAATATTATAATTATTAACTTTTAATAATAATTATTATTATTTGGAAAAAAAAATGGAGTCTCAGTGTTACAAAAGAGAAAGATTCCAGAAGACCCACTCAAAGGTAGCCGGTGACATACTAAAACTTGAAGGGATTATTCAAAGAAAGCCTATTAGCATAGCTATTTGCCCAACCATCAAGGAAAATCACATTAACGTCACCTTGGCAAATCAATTATTCATCCCAGAACTAAGTATAATCGAAAAGAAAGATAAATGGGCTGAGAAACAATATGCAATTAGGGACTTACAACTGGAAATTGATGAATATAAGTTCACATCCCAATTCAATGTTACGACTATTTATCTAAATGAAGTTGACATCATTCTTGGCTTATCTTGGATGGAAACATTGGAGACAATTATCTTAAATATGAAGAAATTTTTTTTAACGTTTTCATATAAGAAAAAGCAAGTCACACTACAGGATGTTAGAATGAAGTTAGATTCAAAAGTCGTGGCATCTAAGGATATCGCCATGGTCATTTCGCAAGAAAATCAAAAGATGCAGTCAGAATTCGACAAAATTGTCACAGATAAAGGAGAAGAGATCTCTCATTTAAGAGATCATAATCAGAAATTGCTTCTACAAATAAAAAAGACAAAGGATAAATCGCAACAAAATCAAAAGCTAAAAGAGGAGAATCAAGATCTTCAGAAGAAACTATTAGAAAACATTGACGAGAATGGTCACCTCAAGATGCACAAACAAAATCTAATGGATCAAATTCAGAAGCCTAAAGATGATCATAAAGCACAAGAAGAAATGACCTGAAATCTTAAAAAAGAAAAAGACTCGTTAGACAATAAGTTGGAGCAAATTCAAAAGAGGACATCAAAGCCCTTGGATTCAAAAATTTACGTTGAGAAAAAAGAAGCAAATACAAATTCAGTCCTCGTCACAGTTCAGAAAGAAGACAATCTGGTAAAAAAACAAACAACAATAACTCCCTATCGACACCCCAACCATATAAACCAGTATCCTAAAAAGTGGGAATTGTCGAAAGATAATGGTACTAATGTGCTCAAAGCCCCTGACGACAGATCAATAGAGAATCCCAACAGGCATCAACAAATCGATTTTGGATGGATTGATCCGTCAAGATATCGGAAGTTATGTTCTACACTTAGAAGTTCATACCGACATGTTTCGTCAGCTACGACGTCACAAGGAACGGTGCGACAACGTTATAAGGCTTTGAGGACAAAGCATTTCTAAGAGAGAGGTAATGTTATGAATAAAATAATAATAAAATAAACATCAACATATATATATATAACAACAAACAAGAATAATATAATAATATAATTAATTAGTGAAATGGTGTAACTCTTTATGAAGAGTTGCATTAGACACCCTTTAAACAATTATAAATACGGGAAAGTCTATCTTGTAAAAGATAGATCTATTTTATCAACTTTTATATATATTCATGGATTATTTGTATTTTCGAAAGTGAAAGTTCCAGTAAACGGATTTTTACCGTTACAGCAACGAAGATAGCCTTCCAAACGTTCTTTCACTATCTTAGTTTTCCCATCGGATTGAGGATGATAAGATGAACTGTGAGCCAATTGGGTACCCAAACAAGAAAATAATTCAGTCCAAAATTTTCAAGTGAAAATTGGATCTCTATCACTTACAATAATCTTTAGATTTCCATGTAACTTCTGAACTGTTTCCAAAAAAGATGCAGCTACTGTACTTGCATTAAAAGGGTGAGAGAGTGCACAAAAATGTGCATGTCTATAAACAACCACCATAATAACATTCTTTCCTTCTGACTTGGGTATACCTGTGATAAAATCCATTGAGACTTCTTCCCAGCTTTGGCAAGGTATGTCTAATGGTTGTAGAAGTCCTGGGCTCTCAACTGTTTCCACATTATTTTGTTGAAAAACCAAGCATTCGGCCACAAACCTTTGAAAATCATATTTAAGACCTTCCCAAAAAAAATCCTTCTTGACCCTGTAGTAAGTTTTCAGGAATCCGGAGTGCCCACCTATATGAGAGGTGTATAATTCTGAGAGGATCTTTTGTTTGAGTTGGGAGTCTTTGCATAAATATAAGCGATCCTTATACCATAGTGAATCATTTTTCCACACAAAGGTATTTGATACGCTGGGATCGTCCTGTAGCTTTTGAATGGGCGTCCACAGAGGTAGGTCATTTTTCCATTCTTCCCTAGCTGCTACTATCCAATTGGGTTGTAGAATGGAAATTGCACAAAGTAATGCTCCAACATTTTTATTTTTTCTAGAAAGTGCATCTACCACCACATTATATTTCCATTTTCGAAAGATGATTTCAAAGTCATATCCCAACATCTTGGTTACCCATTTTTGTTGCTCTTCCGAAGATAATCTTTGTTCCAAGAAGTATTTAAGACTATCATGATCGTTTTTTACCTTGAAGTGTCTACCTATTAGGTAAGGACGCCATTTCTTAAGAGAATGTAGAATTGACAACATTTCCTTCTCATAAATGGGCTTCTGTAAGTGCTTTCCCTTGATTGGATGACTTGTGAAAGCAAGCAGGTGTCCTTCTTTCATCAGAGAAACGCCAATTCCATTTCTTGAAGCATCACATTCCTCAATATATGTTTTTGTGAAGTCTGGTGTGGCCAAAACAAGAGCTTTGCACATAGCCTCCTTAAGTTGTTCAAAATATTGAGTTGTCTCCGGAGTCCAAGAAAATGCATCTTTCTTCAGTAATGTTGTTAGAGGTGCTGCTATTCTTCCATAGTTCTGAACAAACTTGCGGTAGTACCCTGTCAGACCTAAGAATCCTTGAATATTCTTCAGGGTTTTGGGAATTAGCCAGTCCATCATGGCTTTAATTTTGTTTGGGTCTACCTTGACACCTTCCTGAGATACAATATGACCCAAATATTCTACCTCCTTTACCTCAAAGAAACATTTAGAAGGTTTTGCATATAGTTGTTGCTCCTTTAGTAGTTGTAGTACCCTGTCAACATTTTGAACATGTTCTTCCCAAGACTTGCTATAGATTAGTATATCATCAAATAATACTACCAAAATTTTTCTAAGGAAAGGCTTGAAAATGGAATTCATCAAACCTTGAAATGTGGAAGGTGCATTCGTGAGACCAATTGGCATGACCAAAAATTCATAATGACCTTCATGAGTTCTAAATGTTGTTTTTGGAATGTCTTCCTCCTTCATTCTAATCTGATGATATCTGGAATGGAGATCCAATTTTGTGAAGAAAACTGCTCCATGTAATTCATCTAACAATTCATCAATGACATGAATATGAAATTTATATTTAATGGTGATCTTGTTGATCTCTCTATAATCTGGACACATACGTCATGATCCATCCGCCTTATGTACCATTACCACTAGTGCATAGTAAGAACTTTGGCTAGGCCTAATTATGTTGACCTCTAACATTTCTTCAACCATACGCTTAATTTCACTCTTTTGTCCATAGGGGTATCTGTAAGGTCTGATGTTAGGAGGAACACTTCCTGGAATTAAGTGAATAACATGATCAAAATCTTGAACAGGTGGCAGACCTTTTGGAATATCTTCAAATACCTTGGAATGCTTATTAATCACCTTCTGGAGATCTAGGGAGATAGAATACTTAGATGTTTGAACATCTAATGAGCATAATTGTGCAATTGCACCTTGATGTCCCTTTTTTATCAAATTTTTCATACCATTAGAGCTTATCGCCTTACTCGGTTTCCCTATGATACCATTTAACTCATATTCTTTTCTTTCCCATAAAAATTTCATGAAAAGCTTCTGAAAATTAAAAGCCATTGTTCCCAATGATTGTAACTATTGAACTCCTAAGACAACATCAACACCCCCCATTGGAATAGAAATCATTAAACTATTCAATACATATTCTCCCATAGTGATATTGATATTATGGCATTTTCCTGAGCAATTTATCGTTCCTCCATCTGCAATCATTACTTGAAACTCCGGTGCTGGATATACAAAGAAATTGAGAACCTTGGCCAATTTACAATGAATGAAATTATGAGTACTGCCAGAATCAATAAACACCGTTACCTTTTTCTTTTTGATATATCCTTCGATCTTGAGAGTTTGAGGAGTGCTAATTATAGCCAATGCATGACAGGATATGGTGGGAGTAATCTCTTTGGAAGTAGTATCCTCTATTTCTTCATCTTGAGATGGTTCCTGTTCTTTTGTTGCTTCTTTTTCATTTTCTTCCTCTGCTTCACAATCTATGTAAAATAGTTTCTTCTCAATGCACTTGTGGCCCTTACTTTATTTGCTATCACAAGTGTAAAAAATCCCTTTTGCTCTTTTTTCCTCTAGTTGTTGTGGTGTCAACCTTGTAGGTTATGGATGACTTGAGACCACACTTACTTCTTTATAGTTGTATGTGGTAGAATTCCTTGTTGCCATAATTTTGTTTTCAAATTTTCTTGCCACCCTGAATGCATGCTCCAAGGATTTAGGTTCCCACAGGAAAACCTCATGTTGGATGTTATCTCTTAAAGTTCCTATGAAGATGTCAGTTGGATTCTCTTCTGGAATATCTCTGACCTTGATATGAAATCTTTGGAAGTTCTTAATGTGCTCCCCAACTGATCCCTTTTGTTTGAGATTTATCAGTTGGATAAAAAAGGTATTGCTCTTGGTGTCCTCATAATGTTCTATCAATTCCTCCGTAAAATTTTTCCAAGTGACAAGTGGTTTACGAGAGCAAAGCCATCTATACCACACAAACTGATTAGGTTCTAAATATAAAGATGTAATGCATACATTTTTTCTAGATTGCACCTCGTGTAGCTCAAATAACTACTCCAACTGTAGTATCCATGTGACTGGATCTGTGCCATCAAAATTCCTCATATCGATCTTTGGGATGTAGTTGGTTTTTGACCCCATGTTGGAGTCCCTAAAGTCATTATGTATGTTCGTTTTGTTTTCATCATGAATTTCATGGGAGGTCTTCTCACTTCTAGGAAGCCCTTCTTGCAACAACTTTGACAAACCTTCTTTAAAAACTTCCATATCCCCCTTCAAACCCTTCAAATCATCTATTACCTTTTTCAAATCATGCATTTTCACTTCCATTTCATTCTTGGTTTGATCTAGTATTGATATTAGTGCATCTTTTGTCACTATTTTCTCTTGTAAATCAGATATGTCCTTGCACATTTCTTCACCTTCATCATAAGTCCATGTAGAACTATTTGGAGGATTATTTGGTGTAGAGGTTCCCATTTTAGGAGGAATTTAGAAAAATATAGGTAGGTATCACACCCTAGGGTTCACCACAATTAGATCGTTCTACTCAAGTTAGTCAAATTTAAAATGGTGTACCTTTTTCAACCTTGATTGGAAGATTGTTTTAGGGCCAGATTACAACTGAGGTAAAATTCAAATTTCGACTCCTATGGGTTTGAAACTTCGACCTATTGTATCCTTATGTGTCCTATTTATGATGCCTCAGGTCTAACCTAATTACGATGTGCCAATAGAAAGTTATTGTGAATCTCCCAAAACTTCTTATTTTTTGTCCTTTCAGAAGATCGAACTTGTACGGACTACCACGTGTCCAATATTTTGGATCCGAGTCTGAAACGTCTACCATAGATACTGTGGTATGTACCTTTTCTGATTCAACTAGTCTTAATCAATTTGGATCTCGCATGCCCTTGATATGACCTTTTTCCCTCCAACACATGTTTTAGACTAGTTTTTGGACTAGTAAAAAACCCTAATTTACAAGGCCAATATCTCTAAACCTGTGATGTTTCAGGAACTGAATTTCGGACCACAGATAGCTCGGCCTGTTTTTGAGGTGGGTTTTTAATATAGCTGTCTGAATCCTTGTAGGAAAAAAGTTATAGCGAAAATTCCAATATGATTCGTTTTGAAGAAGTTAGTCCCGAGGAAAGAGCTCTGATACCAAATGTTATGCAACCAAGTCCCAGATATAGCATAAAAATAGCAGAAATAGACCAAAAGAAAGTAATCAATGCCTTAATAATGAATAACTGAGATGCATAACAATCATATGTGAGGGAAGAACCTCCTTACACAATGTACATAAGACAAAACAAGATACAATGATGGCTAAAATGAAAAAGGTCTCCTTCCTATATATAGGAGATAAAGGGTTACAATAACAATTAATAGACCCACTAATAGACCCAAGCCGACATCAATAATATGTAATGCACCATAATAAAGGGGGTAATGTGCCAATATTTAGGGCTTAACATATATTGGGACTTGGTTTCTCAAGAAGTGAAGTTGATCACTTTATGTATTTGAAGCAGGTTGGTGATCATTTTATTTATCTGGCCTGGTAATTCAATGATATGTTGCTAAGTGGAAATAGCAAATGAATCATCAAGGATTTCAAACCTTGGTTGTATTTTAAGTTTGATATGAAAGACCTTGATCATACAAATTTTATTTTGAGCATGGGAATTAAAATATATCTAGACAATAGAATACTTTGGTTGAGTCAAAGTAAATACTCATGTTGAGACAATATTGCAGAGGTCTAATATGCAGGAGTGCAAACCAATAAATTTCTCTATTCATGTAGGTGAAAAGTAATTTGTAGATAAGTGTCCCAAGAATCAAGAAGAGGTATAATATATGGCATGCATTCCCTATGATAATGTTGTTGGAAGCCTGATGTATGCTATGGTCTATACTAGACTAGGCATTGCCCATGTAGTGGGATTAGCAAGTATAAGTCAAACAAAGGGAAGGAACATTGGACAACAATAAAGAGGTTCTTTAGATATTTGTGTGGCACTTTAGATTATGCAATCTGCTACCAGGAAGGTCTGGACCTCACAAGGAGATAGATATACAAGGCTTTGTTGATGCAGAATGGGCTAGAGATCTTGACCGTAGAATATCTACAAGTGGTTATGTTTTTAACTTATTTGGTGGAGTAATCAGTGGGATGAGAAAGAGGTAGGGTGTAGTTGCATGGTCAATTACATAATATGAATACATGACAACCACTCATGGAAGTAAGGAAACCATATTGTTGCAAAGATTGTGTTCAGGTATTGGTTTTGTTCATAAATCTGAGAATAGGTTGTGACATCTCAAGTGCAATTTTCGTGGCAAAGAACCATGCTTATCATTCCAATTAAAAGCATATTGATGTACAATACCATTTTGTTAGAGACATGGTTGAACAGAACAAAGTATTATTGGAGAACATCGATACCCTAAAGAATGTTGCAAATTCACTAACAAAATCTATTAGTACTAAAAAACTATCTTGGTGTAGAGAAACAATGTCCATTTCTTCACTTAGCAATTGACTTCATGAATGCTTACCCTTTTCTCCCTTATTTCAAAGAATACAACAAGTGGGAGAATGTTCCACATGTGTTGTACTCTTTGTAGGTTCCCATAGCAAAGGGGTTATGGGGGGGAACGAGGGGATATCGAACCCAAAAGAAGTTTTTTGGGTTTGTTTTTTGTTTGTCTTCAACCTTTTTGGCCTGTTGTAAACTAATTATGGTTAAGGAATTAGGGTTGTAATCTAATCCAAGTTAATGGATTAGAGATTTCGATGCTATACTATTGTATTGTAAACATAAAAGATAATACAATGAGACAGAGAATGAAGAAAATCTCAAGTAGGATGGTTTTCTCAGTTTTGGTTTCTAGGGTAAATCTTTGTGCACTATGTGTGTATGCCATTGTTAAGTCTCGTGTTTTAGATTTTGTTTGCTATTGCTTTCTTACACGGGTTTATTAAACTCTTCACCTTGGTCACAATTTTTTAACCAAAGGGTGGTGTCTATAAGATGAGAGACACGTCTATTTCAATGTAATATCCATGTTGAAAGATGTCCTTTGGTTAAATCCCTATACAAAAGATGAGCATGTCAACCCATTGAGTTCATGAGGCAAAATTAAAAAAGTTAAGATGTGAAATATAAATTGTTATTAGTTTGTGTTGATGACATGGTGACTATAGTTGTTTCTTTTGGGGATTATTTTGCTTTTCATTATACGCCAATAAGACATTTTGTTGTCCTTACAAAAATGATCATGTAAATCCATTGGTTTGGATGAAATTTAAATGTAATTATTCTATGTCGATAACTTGGTAGCCATAATTCTTGCCTCACAATATTATTTTTCTCAAGCCTTCATGCCAACAAAATATTTTGTTATAGGTTTTATCACGTTTTTAGATTATATATAATATAAAATAAAATAATGAATAAAGCTTTGTTAATTGGATTTAATTCCTTATTTTTTTAAATTGAAGAATGTAATTTTTTATTCACTAGAGGAGAGACACATTTTTACAAGACTTATGGACTTATTTTTCAAGCAAAAATGAATTAAAAACAACAAAAAAATCAATAAGTTGCTTTCTCCATGAGTTATTGAGCATCATAATTGTAGAAGCAAGTATTGGTGCAAACATAACACTCATTTATTGTCATACCTTCCTCTCTCCTTCATTTGGTATGCATGATTTATTCATGACCAAAACTAACATGTCTTCTAACACAATGGAATGATGGAATGGGCACTAAAACTTACATTGATATGCTACCTAAAGATGATGGAGAGATGCAGGGTGAAAATGAATCAATGATGGGAAGAGAATTTAGAAGGTTGAAGGAGTTGAAACTCCAAAAGATCTAGAGCAATAGTGACAAAAGAGCTTGAGGCAACAACTAAAAGGGTGCTCAAGTAGTAATGGTTCAAATTCTTCTTTATTTATGTTATTCTTTGTTGCTCCATTTCCTTTTTCATTGTTTTTTTCCTCCCTCATGAATGTATTGTAGCCTATAAGGAACTCTCTCTCTATCTATTTTATTTTGGTTATTTTAGTCTCACATAGGCATGGCACGTACTTTTGAGGAGCAAAAAAGTTTCTCCAAAGTAAGCCTCGTGGTTTTCATAATAAATAATAAATTTCAACAAGTGGTTTTATGATGTTTTATTCCAAGATGATGTTTTTCCAAAATCCATGGCAATTTTGATTTGTTGTCTATAGAGTATATTCCTCCATATACCATAACAGTCTCATGCACTATATGTAGTTTTATGAGGTGGTTTCTGGGCAAAGTTTTAAACCCTATATAAAAATATAACACAAGAGTGTAGGGACGTCTAGGTCTCATGCGTTATAGGAACTTTTATGAAGTGGTTTTTGGAAAAGTTTTGAACCCTAAATACAATTAGCATTTAAAAGGGTAGGGACTAAATTTGCAAGCATTAGTTGTTTCAATATAATATCCCATCTAGAAATTTTACATTATACTATTTTTTTCCTTAATAATGTGTGTTGTGGAGGTTCTAGTTATGATGTGCTTTTAAATGGGCGAAGATAAATGTCATTGAACGTAGTGTGAAGTTCCATGGATTTTATGCATTGTGGATATGTGGATTTGGACACTTATGGTGATATGACACTTTGTTAGTAGAACAATGTTGCGTAAATTATACAATAGTCTTATATATAAGCCCACAAACCTTTAACTTACAATGATTTCTAGGAAACCATCACATAACAAAATCACCATGTAATAGATGCATTATAAATCTCACAAGTTTGCATTACATTTGACAATGGGTATCCTCCTTTGTGGAATGTATTGTGTGGGTGCATGTGCATAAAATAACAATCAGATACATCTATGTTGTTATAGTGTAAGGTGTTTTTCATAGTGGAGATTATTTCCACGACTGGGACAATTAGTACACATGGATCGTTGATTTAACCTTGAAGACCTTTGAAGCCGTTCTCATTGTTGATCGACATTGTTGGATTCTTTTCCAAAGCAAAGCAAGGTATTTGATAGCTTTGGCCTATTCTCATGCCAATATGATTGGACTCAAGTATGTGACGTGGATATCTTTCAACTCAATAAAATAGGTAATGGGCCATGATGGCAACAAAAAAATAGAGAGTGATTCGACATTGCAAGATGGCTAGACTTGGGAGTCTAAATTGTTACCACTCATGAAGAAAGATAAGAGAAGTTATTTTTCAATGGAAGTTCTCTTTGTGACCAAAATGTTTTCAGTAATGGGTAGACCCAATCTCTCCACTTGCTCTAAAATGCCATTGCTCGTAAGGAAACCCAAGAAAGCAATAATTTGCACTACATTTAGTCATTTTTGGGGAATTTAAGGTCTTATTGATTCACTAAATGCATTGTATGAAACTTGGATGACTTCTATGAAAATATTTCTACTTCTTCAGAAGTTGAGAATAAGTTGCTCACCAAACACCATAGGGCATTTATTTATAGATTTATCTTTTCTGATAAGCAAATTGAGGATCTTTGTCTTTATATTTGTCTTGTAACCTTTTTATGTGCTCCTCAATACAATATCTTCTTCAAACAAGCTTGGATTAACATAATTTCCATACTTTTCAATGATGAACCCCAATTCTACCCCATTCATGGGATGAAATTGAATCTTCGAGCTTGCAAAAAAGAATTTATTCTTACATGAGTTGGCACTTCAAATGGTAGTCAACTTATGTTCAAGTCAATTGATATAGTTTGATATGGTAGCCAATTGAAGAATAGTTTGATATAATTTATGTATGTTCAATTACTGATGTTTGAACTCTTTTTTGGCAACTTAGTTGGCTTGTTTTATATACTTTAAAATCTAGTTGCATAAATATTTCTCATTCTGTACTACCTCGGCATGGTTTTAATCTTTGTGTATGACCAACAAATCCTCTTTAAAACATTATGCTTCTTTCTAGACATGGAGATTGGTAGGATCTCTTTAGAATGTTGATTTTTCTATATAAATGGCCATAAGGGATCCTCCTTCTAGCCTACTATGTTTTTGCTAATTTAGAACCTTTTTCCTTGGGAAGGTATCGATCCATGAATCAAGCCTAATTATAAAATTGGGACTATTTTACCATTTTCACCCTTTCAAAGGACATTGTATGATCAAGGAATTGGTCAATCAAAACTATAGGTATTTTGCTTCATGAACCATGGATCGAGCTTCATTGTAAAATCAAGACTATTTTACCATTTCCTCCCCTTCAAAGCATGTTTGATTAAGGAATCGGTTTGTAATCACAACTCTAGGTAAATTTTATGAAAATGGCAGTTAAACCAAACTATCAAATTAAATGATTCTTAGAAACAAATTGATTTAAAGATCGGGTAATTGGGGGGTCAATGGAGAATTTTTTTAAAAAATTGGAATAATTATTTTCATATTGAAATTAGAAGGGTCTGATCCATGGATTGAACCCAATTGAAAAATCAAGTGTTATCAAGATCCTTCAAACTTTTGAAAGGAGGCATGATTTTGCAATTGAGCCACTTCAACACAAGGTCTTCATTTTGTTTGGAGAGAGAGATCTATTTAGTGATTGTGTGAAAAATTCAAAAGGTGGTTTAACTTAAGAAAGGCTTAATGAGATGATTGGGGGTGAAATGAAATGTTTTTTAGATTGGACTATTAATGAATTGTTGTTGGAATTTTTTTTTCGAGAAGGGTCCAAACACAGGATCAAGCTTGAGTTCCAAATTAGAGGCCCATTTAGAATATTCTACCTTAGGAAGAGATTGATCCATGGATTGAGCATAATTACAAAATCAAAACGATTTATGAATTGGGGGGTTAATTTCAATTGGGTCATTATAAAAATATTCGAATGGAGAATGGGTTCAATTTCTAAATTGAGCTTGACAAAGCAAACAAAGCACTTTAAATTTCGAACCCACATGGAAAGAGTGAGTCTAAGGTGCCCGATATCAAGATTAAGATGAATATTTCGATTAAGTTTGTTTGTTGGTTAATTCAATGGATAAATTATTTTCAAATCGGGCATAATTATTTTTTGTATTGACATTAGAAGGTCCCAATCCATGGATCGAGCTTAATCAAGAAATCAAGTGCTATGAAGATCCTCCCAACTTTTGAAAAGAGGTATGATTTTGCAATCAAACCACTTCAACAAAAGGAATTCATTTTGTTTAGAGAGAGAGAGAGAGAGAGAGATTCAGTGGTTGTCTGAAAAGGTAGTTAAACTTGAGAGAGGCTTGACAATATGATTGGAGGTGAAAGTCAAATTTTGGAGATTGGGTTATCAATGAATTGTTTTTGAAATGCTCTTTCGAAAAAGGTTTGATCCATGGATTGGGCATAATTAAAAAATTGGGACAATTTATGAATTGGGGGGTTAATTTCGATTGGATCATTCTAAAAATGTTCAAATGAAGAATGGGATCAATTTCCAAGTCAAGTCTAACTAAGAGATCAAAACACTTTACAATTGGAAACAACTTGGGAAGGGTGAGTCCAAGGTTCCTAATGTAAAGATCAAGATGAATATTTGGATCGAGTGTTGGTTAAGTCAATGGAGAAACAATTTTCAAATTGAGCATAATTATTTTCATAATGGCATTGGAAGGACCTAATCAAAAAATCGAGTTCTATCAAGATCCTTCAAACTTTTGAAGGGAGGTTTGATTTTGCAATCAAGTCACTTCAACATAAGGAATTCATTTAATTTGGAAAGAGAGAGGCCTATTGAGTGATTTGGTGAAAAATTCTAAAGGTAGTTTAACTTAAGAGAGGCCTAACGAGTTTATTAGGGATCTAGAAGCTAAATGGAGAAGTAATACAATTAGAAATCCATAGAAGAGAAAAGAATTAAAGTAAATATCCAATCCATGTAATATTTATTAATCAATCAAGAATGCTCAAATATAATACATGAATGAATGCTTTGTCAATGAGATGCAAGCATACATATATAGGTGACCAATCTAGGCTTAATTACATGCACAAGCATAAGGCCTAGTGTAAACTCAAGTAAATGAAACCAAATAGAAAAGTGTGCCCTCCTTAGGAAGTAAATTTGGCCATGCATTAGAAATCTAGTGTTTAATTAGACTAGAATAGCCTAGTGCACCCCTGTGCGATAGTTAATTAAGCTATGCATGACTGCTTTTCAGTTAACTAGCCCATAATAAGCAAGTGTTCCCTTCTTAAAAAATGAACCGACCATGCATAAGTAGTCTCATGTTTAACTAGACTATAATAGCCTCATGACATAGTTAACTTAGTCATGCATTAGAAACCGGTGTTAATTGGGCCTGGAAATCCAAGTAGGTAGTTAACTGTAATGTCCCTTGTTAGGAATTTTATTAAAATGGAAATTTTTCACTTTTTTCCCTAGTTAGACCTTTGACTAGTTTTGAACTCTAGGTCCCCAAATTGCTCCAATTGCTCCCAAATATTCCAAGAAGGTATATGGATGATGTTAGAACATAAATATGTGTTTCAAGGATTATTTTGGACCTTTAAAATACTTCTGTAAATCCTGTTTTGATTCTGGTCAATGTAGGGAACTTTACTAGTAATTTCCCTTTTGACTAGTATTGGTCTCTAGGTCTCAAATGGACTCCAAATGCCTTCAAATCTTCAAGGAAGGTGTATTAATGATATTAGGAATTGAATATGATGTTCAAGGATGAGATATTGCCACCAAAATACCTCTGCAAACTCTCTTAAGATTCTGGACCAAGTATGCAATTTTACTAGTAATTTGGGGTTCAAATCCACCTGGGGTAAATACTGAAAATGGCTTCCCAAATGCCTCCAAACCCACTCAAATTTATGAACAGAGGTAGGGAATGTATTAAGGATGTTATTAATATTTAATTTGCACCATTAATTGATTATTATATCTGTTCCAACCCTTTCCCATTCAGCTTCAAAAATCACCCATTCAACCCTTGGGGAAATGGCACTATTTCTTCTCCCCATGCAATTAAACTGAGTAAAAATACTTCAAATGCTCAAGTACAGTACATGAAACTTGTAAAATACATCCATGGCAGTCCGTTAATCACAAATGTATCAGAGAATCATCCATTGATTTGAAATCATCAGCATTACATTGGTTCACAACAAGGTAGTGGGGAAATGACATTGTTCTTTCATTAAAAATGATATTTATACATTTCTACTTGGAATTTCGACCTGAAACTTTTTGGAGATGAAGAACAGAGTATTTAATTCATATTAAAAAATAAATGGGGCATTAGAATCTCCCCCAAATAGTACAATAGCTCACCAAAAATGCCCTCCCTCAAGGATCAAGAATATGCCATCAAAACTGGAAATGATTGAAGGAGTGAGACACAATAGAAGAAACCATGAGCTGCCCTGTAGCTTACACCTGCAAATAAAGACTCCATTAAATCTCCAAATGAAAGTTCTGAATGGCCTTTCCAATTACCAACTTGGATGGGAATCTTTCACCCTCGAAATTGGCTAAGGCAAGAAACTAGTCATCCACTAGCTCTCCCTCTTCACAAATGCAATTGCAAATTCTACAAATAATCAAAATCTGGTTTCATTATTTGTTATTGACATTTATAAAGTTCTAATTTCCTCCATGGGTCGAATTCCTTCCAAGAGACTCATGCCAACTCAAGTTGGGAAGAGATTCCAAAGAACGCCACTTGTACAACAATTCCTAGTCTCCCACTTCTACCAAATCACATGTGGAAGCATATTAGCTTCCCTAACACCCTTGAACGCCCTCTTGGAGTCTATTTTTAGCCCTGACATGCCATATATGTCATATGTCAACCTTCAGGTCCGATTTGTGTCATAGGTGTCATAGCATCTTCATCATTGTTGTCATAGAGCTAGGGAATCTAGCCCAAGTGTCTCACTAGCTCCAAATTGCCTCTTCCTCTTCCATGGGAGTTACTCTTCCTCTATATTTCGACCTTGGATGAGTCATGCCATGAATAATACCTTTTGAACTCCCCCAAGTATGTTACCATTCACCTTGAATTCGAAATGGTGAGAGAATGATGCCAAGTGTAGTGGGGAAATCTAGCCATATGTGGGTCCCACTTCCTCCATGTGTCTTCATGATCAAATGCCACTTTGATTTTCACTTGTATTTATTTATTTAGCTTCTTTATTAAATATTTATTCCATTCTAATGTTCAAACATAATTTGTTATCCCCCTTATTCCAAATCCCAAAGCTTCCACCCCAAACCTAGGAAACTAATAATTTTCCTCCTTGGCAATTATTTGACCCTTAACATCGATTTGACAAACTCTAATGAATATGGCCAATGTGATTAGGCCATTGTGACCCAATGCCAAATTTGGGACATGACAAATCCTCCCTTCCCAATATTGATTGTCCTCAAGCAATTTCAAACATGGGTGTTGAAGAACCTGCTTTCTGTATAATTCTCTGAAGTTGCCATTGAATTGCCGAACCTTGAGTCTTTGAGTTTCCATGAATATTTCAAAGAGGAACCACCATTGTTGCTGCTACACTACTCTGATAAAAATCACTTTATTAAGTGGGAAATCCATCTCCCATACTGCTTGTTTCCCCACAAAATTTGAAACTAATGAGATACAAATTATTCCAGGGTCCCATTGCTTGTATTGCACCCCAACAATTAAGAGTGCTCTCCAACCCACACCATTAGATAAGAGGATTCTTGGATCCCATTTTCTTATATGCATTCTTCCAAACATCATGAGTACAAAATATATATCATCAAAGTACATAACAACATAATGAAAATGTATATCAAGGATATGCTTCATCAAAGAGTCATCAAGGTGCTTATACCTCCAAGCAAGTATATCATCAAAGTACATAACAACATAATGAGTACAAAATATATATCATCAAAGTACATAACAACATAATGAAAATGTATATCAAGGATATGCTTCATCAAATAGTCATCAAGGTGCTTATACCTCCAAGCAAGTAGACCACCATTTTCCAAGTGCATACAAGCTTCAAGTGACCAATCAAATCTGCTCCAATGACATAGGTGAGGATCCCATGTCCTATAATGTTGCTCCAAAAGGATGTGATATGCATCAAAATATTCAGCCATGTATTCTTTCATCCAAGAAGTGAACGAAGAATCTCCACTAAAATCTGAACCAAATAATGAGCGGAAAAAAACAAGGAGACTTCAAATGACTCAAAGAAGTCTCACCCATACATCCCTGAATGTGAGAATCATAAAGATATAACAAAGTATGTGGCTTCCAACAAAAATGTTCTCCAATCATAAATCTATTCACCCAAGTGTTGGATGAAGTTCCTCCAACATCAAATGAATCAAGTGTTGAGTAAGAAAAACCATGAGTCCTCAAGTGACTCAAATGCATATCATAGGTGCATCCATGTAGATGTGCATAATCATAAAGTAACAAAGGATGCTGCTGCAAATGTGAATAAGAATGTGCTCCAACCATATCATCATAAAAAGTAAATCTAAGAGTTCCATACTCCTCACATGGCACCATAAAAAAGAACACTTTCACCCATTCTTCATTGAGACTAATGCTGTAGAACTTGGAATTGTAGGATGTAGGAGAATTGACTAACTCACCCAAATGATCGAAAAGTGCAGAAGTTTCATCATGGGAAGGATCCATATGGGTAGTATCATGCAGCTCCTTCAAAAGTGTGAAACCTTTGTCATAGATTGGTTCCAATGTAGAGGAATCATGCTCTTCTTTAAAAATTGCATAACCTTCATCAATAGACAATTCAAGTTCTTATTCCACCACATCAATTGTTTGGATCTCTTCAATTTCATCTTCAAACACATCAAACACATTCAAATTTTCACATTTCTCATGATCCACCATGTCATGAGAATCCTCCAAACAATCTACCATTTGACAATCTAAAACATAGGAGGAAAAACAAGTATCTTGCAACTTTTCAAGAAGTTGCTCATTTTGAATTGTGAGCTTATGATTATCCTCATTATTCTTCAAGTATGCATCATATAACAATTCATTAAGCTCAAACAAATGGTTTCTATCAAAAATCAAAGACATGAAATTACCTTTGATGTGGCACATTGCTCTTTGAATCTTCTCCATGTCTTCAAAGAAGGATGTTTCCTCCAATGAAGTAGCTCTCCAACAAGAATTTGACACCAATTCTTGAGTGTCATGGAGAATGCCGAGGGACTCTTGGATTTTCTTTTCATTCATCTTTAAAGACCCTTCAAGAAAATGAGGCTCTTGCAAATGAGCCTCCTCATCTTCTTCATTTTTGCTTGGACCAACTTCATGAAGCTCAAGTGGTGATGGGGAAGTTGATCTTGGTTCTTCTTCAACTGCTACAAGGTCTTCATTATCATGCTTAATGGAACTTGGTCTTGCAGCAACACTTTCAAAAGTGATCTCTATGTCACCAATATAGAGGTGTGAGCACCCATCAATAGGTACCCCTTCATAGTTTAAGCATCCATCAGTAGATGCTCTTTGGTTCATGTCTAAGCTAGAAGGTGTCTCGAAATGATCTTCTATATTTTCAATAGAATCTTCTTCATGCTCTTGTGTTGTCTCTTCATTTTTCTCCTTCAAGCAAGCTGATGCATTTTGCCCCTTGTTTTCCTTAGGATCAATATCTTTGGAATCTCTTTTTGATGAATTCTCAAAAGCTTTCCTCAAGTGGGACATTATTTCTTGCACACATATATGATACTCACTCCAAGGTTCTTTACAAGAAGGGCATAAACCTTTCTTTACTAACTCCACATCTTCATGTTTGGGCCTATTTGCAAAAATATGTTCAGCATAGTACTCAAAAGACATGTCATTTTGTGTATTTTTTCTCAAAGCAAGATATTCTTGATATGATTGATATTGTTGGGGCAAGGTTTTATATTTTGCTCTCCATCTTTGTAAATCATCCATAGAATTATCCTTTGGTGGTGTGACATCCTCATATTTATCATACATAGGGTCATAACCATAATCTTCATTCCTCTTGAAATTGTAAGAAGTGTTGCATGATGGCACCTCTTCCTCATACCATTCACATTCTCTTTCATATTGTTCATAAGCATCTGCATATTCCTCATAAGAATTGAATTCATAGGATTCATCATAATAGTAAGGCATGGCTGCAACTTATTCTTCAATGTATGATATTAAATCACAGGTGCAAGGGGCTCTTATACCACTGTAATGTCCCTTGTTAGGAATTTTATTAAAATGACAATTTTTCACTTTTTTCCCTAGTTAGACCTTTGACTAGTTTTGATCTCTAGGTCCCCAAATTGCTCCAATTGCTCCCAAATATTTTGAGAAGGTATATGGATGATGTTAGAACATAAATATGTGTTTCAAGGATGCTTTTGGACCTTTAAAATACTTCTACAAATCCTCTTTCGATTCTGGTCAATGTAGGGAACTTTACTAGTAATTTCCCTTTTGACTAGTATTGGTCTCTAGGTCTCAAATTGACTCCAAATGCCTTCAAATATTCAAGGAAGGTGTATGAATGATATTAGGACTTGAATATGATTTTCAGGGATGAGATATGGCCACCAAAATACCTCTTCAAACTCTCTTAATATTCTGGACCAAGTATGCAATTTTACTAGTAATTTGGGCTTCAAATCCCCATCGGGTAAGTACTGAAAATGGCTTCCCAAATGCCTCCAAACCCACTCAAATTTTTGAACAGAGGTAGGGATTGTATTAAGGATGTTATTAAGGTTTCATGTGCACTATTAATTGATTATTATATCTGTTCCAACCCTTTCCCATTCAGCTGCAAAAATCAACCATTCGACCCTTGGGGGAAATGGCACTATTTCTTCTCCCCATGCAATTAAACTGAGTAAAAATACTTCAAATGCTCAAGTACAGTACATGAAACTTGTAAAATACATCCATGGCAGTCCATTAATCACAAATGTATCAGAGAATCATCCATTCATTCGAAATCATCAGCGTTACATTGGTTCACAACAAGGTAGTGGGGAAATGGCATTGTTCTTTTATTAAAAATGAGATTTATACATTTCTACTTGGAATTTCGACCTAAAAATTTCTGGATATGAAGAACAGAGTATTTAATTCATATTACAAAAGAAATGGGGCATTAGAACCTCCCCCAAAGAGTACAATATCTCACCAAAAATGCCCTCCCTCAAGGATCAAGAATATGCCATCAAAACCGGAAATGGTTGTAGGAGTGAGCCGCAATAGAAGAAACCATGAGCTTCCTTATAGCTTGCCCTGTAGCTTACACCTGAAAATAAAGACTCCATTAAAGCTCCAAACGAAAGGTCTGAATGGCCTTTTCAATTACCAACTTGGATGGGAATCTTTCACCCTCAAAATTGGCTAAGGCAAGAGACTAGTCATCCACTAGCTCTCCCTCTTCACAAATGCAATTGCAAATTCTACAAATGATCAAAAGCTGGTTTCATTCTTTGTTATTGACATTTATCAAGTTCTAATTTCCTCCATGGGTCGAATTCCTTCCAAGAGACTCATGCCAACTCAAGTTGGGAAGAGATTCCAAAGAACGCCACTTGTACAACAATTCCTAGTCTCCCACTTCCACCAAATCACATGTGGAAGCATCTTAGCTGCCCTAACACCCTTGAGTGCCCTCTTGGAGTTTATTTTTAGCCCTGACATGTTTATATGTCATATGTCAGCCTTCAGGTCTGATTTGTGTCATAGCATCTTCATCATTGTTGTCATAGAGCTAGGGAATCTAGCCCAAGTATCTCACTAGCTCCAAATTGCCTCTGCCTCTTCCATGGGAGTTACTCTTCCTCTATATTTCGACCTTGGATGAGTCATGCCATGAATAATACCTTTTGAACTCCCCCAAGTATGTTACCATTCACCTTGAATTCGAATTGGTGAGAGAATGATGCCAAGTGTAGTGGGGAAATCTAGCCATATGTGGGTCCCACTTCCTCCATGTGTCTTCATGATCAAATGCCACTTTGATTTTCACTTGTATATATTTATTTATCTCCTTTATTAAATATTTATTCCATTCGATTATTCAAACATCATTTATTATCCCCCTTATTCCAAATCCCAAAGCTTCCACCCCAAACCTAGGAAACTAGTAATTTTCCTCCTTGGCAATTATTTGACCCTTAACATCAATTTGACAAACTCTAATGAATATGGCCAATGTGACCCAATGCCAAATTTGGGACATGACATTAACTAGGTCATGCAAGAGTTAATTGAATTCTAATTGGCCTAAAATATCCCAATAAGGTGTATTCATCCTAAATGAGGGTAAAATTGTAGTAGAATTCTTTAAAAAATTGGACAACTATATTGAGGGTGCCCTCCTTCCTAAAAAGGGGGTTTACTCCAGTTAGGAGTGCCCTTGTCCCTAAAAAATGGGGATTTCTCAATTAGGAGCATTATTGACCTCAAAGACAAGGAGAGAACTCTGGTAGGAGCGCTACTGACCTTGAAGACAAGGAGAGAACTCCAATAGGAGCGCTCTTGACCCTGGCAATGAAAAAAAAGTGCATGTACACCAACAAGGTGAAGGTCAAAATTTGGATATTGGGCTATCAACGAAATGTTGTTGAAATGTTCTTTCGAGAAGGCCCTATTAATGAATTAGGCTCAACTTCCAAATCAAGGGCTTGTTTAGAACCTTTTACCTTGGGAAGGGACCAATCTAGGATTAGGGATAATTACAAAATCATGATGATTTATGAATTAAGGGGTTAATTTTGATTGGGTCATTATAAAATGTTTGAATGAAGAATGGGCATGATTTTTAAATTGAGACTGACCAAGCAATCAAAGCACTATACTTTTGGAACCAACTTGGGAAGGGTCAATCTAAGGTGCCTGATGTTAAGATTAGGGTTAATATTTTGATCGGGTTTGTTTGTTGGTTAAGTCAATGCATAAATTATAATGGAGAAACAATTTTCAAATCAGGCATAATTGCTTTTGTATTGACACTGAAAGGGCCCAATCCATGGATGGGGTACAATTGAGAAAACATGTGCTATCAAGATCCTTCCACCTTTTGAAATTAGGTCTAATTGCACAATTAGGCCACTTTAACACAACGAATTCATTTTGTTTGGAGAGAGAGTGACCTATTTGGTGATTGGTTGAAAAAATTAAAATGTAGTTTAACTTGAGAGAGGCATGATGAGATGATCGAGGGTGAAAGTAAAATTTTCAAGATCAAGATATCAATGAATTGTTTGTGAAATGATCTTAGCTAAAAAGGCCTCGATCAATGGATCGAGTTCGACTTCTAAATTGGGGGTTTGTTTAGAACATTTTACCTTGGGACTATTTTCCAAGCATGCCTGATCAATGAAACAATCCATGAAAGCTTTAGGTAGTTTTCATGAAAATTATAGCCAAACCAAACTATCAAATTGAACAATCCTTAGACACAATCGACTTATGAATTGGGGGTTGATTGTGATTGGATCATTATAAAAATGATCAAATGGAGAATGGGCCCGATTTCTAAATTGGGCTCGATCAAGCAATCACAACACTTTACTTTTCAAACTAACACTAACTTGGGAAGGGCTCAATCCATGGATAAGACTCGATTTGGTAATAGGGGTAAACTTAAATTAGCCATGTGAATACCCTTGTTTGGAGGAGTCCATTTTTTTCATAATATTCATGCTTATTCAGATTGTGCAAAAGGTGAGTCCAAGGTGCCCAATGTCAAGATCAAGGTGAAGAGTTGGGTTGAGTTTGCTTGTTGATTAGGTCAAAATCCTTAGGAAGATGATTGATTTATGAATCTAGGATTTAAAAAAATAAAAAGTAAGGCTATCTTTGATTTTCTAAAATGTAAGGACAAAAAAGACAATTAATTACTTAAGACATTTCTCTTGTGATAAATTAAATCAGTTTAGTATAAGCAAAACCCCCTTGCTACTTGCTTTTCTTGAACCTTAACTTTCTCATAAGAAATCTATGAAAATTTATGTCACCATTTTAATCTAATTCTCCTCATATGGATTTCCTTTTCACTTTGCATATCATTATTAAAATATATATATATATATATATATATATATATATATATTGTCACTTGTTATATACTTTTATTCTTATATATTTTTATGTCTTCACAATGCATACATCTTACTTCAACGCTATTTAATCTCCAATAACATGAATTTAACATATATATTAAGAATAGATCCATATTTCTATGTGCACATTTAACTCCTATAACCTTAACATATTTGTTATGTCCTTCAAATCACTTTTACATATATGTGTTTTAGCATATCTCATTTTTGCAATATTCCTTTACATCACCCTGCAATTACTAATAATAAATTTTACAACTATAAAATATGCTCTTCTCTTATTATTTTTAAATTAGTATATAAATATTAAAAATTAATAAATAAAAAACAATTCATTAAAAACTCATAACCTTTAAATTAATATATAAATGTGAAACAAAGTAAGAGAAAAAATTATATTAGTGATGGGAATGATTTGCTTTTTCAAAGCCCTCAAATTAATATATACATATTTGATTCTCTTAAATTAATAAATACATACTTGATTTGATAGATAAGGACAAGTCATTAAGAAATTTTAACTAATCTTCACCTTATACAAAATCTTCACCTTATACAAAAAGATGGAGTAATGAAATTAATGATAGCATAGGTGAAAGTAGTCTAAAGAAGTGATCACTTTTCTAATATGTTTTAAGATTATTTTTGTCAAAATCTAATAATTCTAAACGATTATTTTTATATGGTACACGTTATCTCAATTCTTCAAGATTTTAATAACTATGTTCAATTAGAATCACTCTAATCAACGTCGAATAAAAAACATTATGACTTATAATCTTTAAGGTTTATCTTTTTGCTTTCCATCTCCAAGTTAAAGTTTATATTTATTTAAAAGATTAAAAAAACTATTATTATTCTAAAACAAAGCATATTGTGTAATTAACTTACATAACAAAACCAATATCATTATAACTTATTTTTAAGGTGGATTTATCTCTTAACAATATCAATATCATTATAATTTTTATTTTTCAATAGAAAAATTATTTTCTTTCTATTTCTAAGGAATCAAAGAAAGTTTGAAATACAATCATTACAATGGGGTTCAACAAAAACATCATGTCACTTACAAGAATTGAACTTAAATGGAAAAAGAAACAATCTTTCTTCCCAACCACCGAGGCTATAACTAATCCCAACCACCCAAGCTATAACCAATAGATATACCAACACTATTATAACCTATTTCTACTGTTGATTTACCTTTTTACTTTCCAGCTAAATTGATATTTGATATACATTTAAAATTTATTAAAAAATTGTCAATTAAAAGAAAAAGCATGATAAGCGAACTTCAAACCTGTGTGGAATATCTTTCCCAATGAAGCTGATTTCTTTTGCTAAAACCTAAAAGTAGGACATCTCAGATGTATCATTGCAACATGGAAGTCCTGACTTTTGATAATCCGCAGGAAATCCTGACATCTGAGTAAACAGAGGTGGAAAAGAGAAATTATTCTGCTAGAAAACGCTGTGGAAAATTGCAATTTTGCAAGCGTAAGTTTAGTAGAAATTTGCTATGGTTTGCTATGAGATGGGCATTGGGTTTTAATCCCATTCTATTCTGGTCAGCATGTATTCCTATCCTGTAGGAGGAGGGTGTTTCAAAAGAAAACAAGTCATTCCTGATCTGGGTTTTGTTTCTAGATATAATGGCGTGGACACGGCAATCCATCAAGTTCTTCACCTAGTTACCATTGCCCTTTCCAACAAGAAAGAGTTGGCATCTCTCAAATATCTCGCAATAAGCATTGAGGCTATCACCACGCAGATCCATCCACTGCTTCCAGTTGAAACGAGGCTTCAGCGGTTAGTAGATGGCTTAGAAAGCTGGGCGCACTTCTCGAGTCGATATCTGAAATGGTGCAACAGTGCACAATACCAAGTTATAACGCTATTTCTCGTTATCAGATGAGCAAATAGATCAGTTGTTTGATTTTACAAATCGACAGACAGGTGAAATGAGTTCCATGGTAGCTCCTACTTGAGCAGTCAATGCAAAGAGAAAGCGTCCAAGGTTCAACCAGCTCTTCTGCAAACTCTTGCCTGCCAGATATTGTTTCAACCACGCGTTTCTCCATTGAGAAACCCCTTAGCCTTTCCAAGACTCAAGAAGTTTGTGATGGATGCAAAGGAAGAGGGCACGCATTGGCGTGGTTGGCAGGGGTGGATCTGACAAAACTCTGCTTCTCAAGAGGGTCTTCAACAGCGAAAATGTGCGGGATATCTTTCCATGTGAGTTACTACTTTGGCTCACTGTTTTGCATGGTTTTACTTTAACAAATCTCAGAAATGAGCTCTGTAGACAAATAGCCATGCAAACAAAGATAGATCTGGATAGAAATATGAATGGAGAATATGCAAAAATATGGTTGAATGAAATACTATAGAAATAAAGGTTTTCTGTGTTCTTAGAGAGAGGGTACCAAATTGTTAACTGTTAAATATGAGAGTTGCATAGACATCCACAATAACAATGGGGTATTTGATGGAATATAAATGCAAAAATATGATTGAATGAGAGAATGCAAAGAAAGAGGTTTGCTTTGTTCTTAGATGACATATGGGGAGAGGGTGTTAAATTGGTGGAGGGTATGGGTGAATTGGGTCTACTGCGGCTAGTCGACCATTCCAACTCCAAAGTTATGAGTTCCACGGATCACAGAGCACTGTTAAACATGGGAGTTGCAGAGACATCACCAATAGCAGTGGGGGGATTTGATAGAATATGTATGCAAAAATATGGTTGAATGACAGAATGCGGAAAGAGAAGTTTTCCTGGTTCTTAAATGATGTATGGGGAAAGGGTGCTAATGGAGGAATTGGGTCTACTGCGGCTAGCTGAATGCTCAAACTCCAAAGTTGTGTGGGTTCCAAAGTTGTGGGTTTTGGGGATCACATAACACTGTTAAATGTTAAATATGTCAGCTGCAGAGACCTTGATAACAATGGGGATTTTGATGTAATATGAGAAATGGCAGTGGTTTGCTAACCATGCTTTTCCATATAATCTGTTAGTAAACATAGATGAGAAATAGACCAAGTCGATAAATGTGGAGGGATTCTGCTTAGAATCAAAGTTTTAGGCAGGACCGTGTAAGAGAGTACTCATCCACGACAGTGGGAAATGGAAGTCTGCAGGCCGCCGAATGCCCACAATAATGACCGTTAATCATTTTCATCTCTATGTTTTCCTTAGAGTTAAGCTGCACTTGGCAACTGCAACATTGATCTGCAATTGTATTTCCTATAGGTAGCTGCTGCCTTCGTGGCCAGTGAAACTGTTTATACTTTATTCCAAATTTGGTGTGATTCCGTTGTGGATAGAAGGGTTGTTTGCAAGGAAGAACAGCTACAAGATGATTAACCTTCAAGCTACAGCCCATTTGAGATTGAAAGCATTTACTTAGACCTTTTAGCCTGAGGCTAAGAGGTCTGCCCATGAAAAGCTACTTGCAACTCTTACAAATCTGGTAAGCTTCCAAATCCAAGCTTTTAATAGGTCCAGCATCAGATAATTATCTTTTGGTTTTCACAAGTTGAAATCCCATGTATCTTAAGCTTAACTTCGGTGAATATTTGCAATGTCTGCCTCTCAGCATCTCAACCCTTATGTATTTGAAGTGCTTGCAAATTTATTAATACAGCAATTTGAGAAAGAGGAGATGAAAAAAGTGGCTTCCATTAATGATTTGGGCAGCCTAACCCATCTAGAGAAGTTATACCTGGAAAACAATGACCTGGGAAACGATGGAGAAATGGAAACACTCCACTTGGCACTCATGATGATGGAAAGTCTACACCATGACATGGCTGAAAAGACTTAAGTGTCACTTGACATTCAATGTTCTCACCTCTTTAAAAGGGAGAGCATTTTTTAAATTGTTGCAATAGAAATCTTTGAATATCCTTTGTTGAACAACTTTTCCACGGGATCCAACAACATAGGGGCTTTTTCTTTGTTGAAGACATTTCACTGGATTAGTCAGATAAGCTAGAATCCAGTTGCTGGTAGTGAAGACGGGTGCCATGCCTTTATTTAAAAATGAGAGTGTAAAGTTATTTAATGGTATTGGAGAATTTAGAGAGAATGAAAGTGTAAATTTATTTAATGGTATTGGAGAATTTAGAGAGGCTTAAACAATGTTTACCATAGACACCAAGAATCAAAGGGAAGGTTGACTTTATGGTGAATTTTGGTACAGGGAATCAAAGGGAAGGTTGACTTTATGGTGAATTTTGGTACAGGCCTTTTCCTTTATGATTAAAACAAAAGCTAAAAATTTCCATAATTTTTGTTTTCATCATGATGATCTTTATACCATCCAAGTCAAAAAATACCATTGTTCTTGAAATTTCAAAGTTTTATTCAAGATACTTACTAGTTGATTCTTTGTAACATATTATTGTTGATTCTTTGTAATATATTGTTTTTAATTTCTTTGGGATAAGACTTAGAAGCAAAAATCAGTTCAAGAATCCTTGTGATAACATCAAATTCAAAAAATTTGCATGTTTTCCATCTATAGTTACATTGGCAGATGTTTCTTTCATATGTTATATTTCCCCCATTTTAATTTTGCTCCTTTGCTGCTACAGGACTTGAAATTTACCACAAATTAATTTTACTAAATCTGTAGTAAACAATTTATTATGTAAAAACTTTATTAAAATTTTAAAAAAATATATTTTTAACAACACTTCCTATATTTTAGTTGGAGTTTGGACTTATATTTTAAAATTTATTTCATAGACAAAATGTAATCTCTAAAATCTGTTATTTTTTTTTTTCTTTGAGAGTTTTTTCTTTTTTTCCTTGGAAATAATTCCTAAGAAATGCTCCGCCACTTTTCCCTATTTTGAAGATGGTATACAAAGTAAAAAATAATTCCCAGGAAATTTTCTGACACTTTTTCTATTTTGAAGATGGTATACAATGTAAAGCAAATAGCCCCTATTTTAAAAATGGTATGCAGTGACACTTTTCCCTATTTTGAAGATGGTATACAATGTAAAGCAACTAACCCCTATTTTAAAAATGGTATGCAGTGTAAAGCAAATGGTATAAACTCAGTTGATGGTATACAAAGTAAGAAATAATTCCCAGGAAATTCTCTGACACTTTTCCTATTTTGAAGATGGTATACAATGTAAAGCAAATAGCCCCTATTTTAAAAATGGTATGCAGTGACACTTTTCCCTATTTTGAAGATGGTATACAATGTAAAGCAACTAACCCCTATTTTAAAAATGGTATGCAGTGTAAAGCAAATGGTATAAACTCAGTTGATGGTATACAAAGTAAGAAATAATTCCCAGGAAATTCTCTGACACTTTTCCTATTTTGAAGATGGTATACAATGTAAAGCAAATAGCCCCTATTTTAAAAATGGTATGCAGTGACACTTTTCCCTATTTTGAAGATGGTATACAATGTAAAGCAAATAAAAATATGGTATACAATGTAAAGCAAATAGCCCCTATTTTAAAAATGGAAAAAGATGGTATACAATGTAAAGCAAATAGCCCTTATTTTAAAAATGGTATGCAGTGTAAAGCAAATGGTATAAACTCAGTGCGCCTGACTCCATGAGAATTGAACTAGAAACTTGCACAGCACTCTGGATCAATGGCAGTGTCCTGTAACAGCAGCACCAACCTACTAAGCTAACCTTTTGGGGTTAGATCTGCTATTCTTCTTTATTTTTGAAAGTACACTAAAATTATCATTAAATAAACAGTTATACACTGACGATAAAGGTGATAAGACTACCGTTGATGGTTTCTATTGGTGCTAGGATATTATAATGAAGTTGATATGAGTTCCTCTGATTATAGCACTACTCCTTGTAAGCATGACAGCTATTTTCATGTAGATTTGTAGTTCAAGCTTACAGTCTAGTCCCTTTATAGTGATCCTCACTTTGGAATAGTGATTGCAAAATGCTCTTTCCATATATTATTACCAAATCTTTTCCTTATTATAGCTCCACCGTAGTCTTAAATGTATCCGGACCAGAATCCGGTGGTGGAATTGCGGGATCAGGTGTATTGTTAACCATGCTGGCCTGCTACTGGCCGCTCTGTGCTAGTGCAATCCTACATAATGGTTGAAACTGGGCAGAATGGTCAGCTTGTGCAGGAGGGCCAACCTATACCAGTAGTACAGAGCTGATTTGTGATTGATATGGTGGTTGTTCTGTATGAAACCTCAAACAATATAGATCTATTTTAAATCTGGATCTATCTTTTTTTAAACAGAAACAATTGTATTTGATAGTAAAATGCTGTTATCAACAAAAATTCCAAATTTCCTGACACTTGTAAAAAATAAAGGTTTTAAAAGCTTTTCCTAGAAAGATACAGTTTCTAATATCTTTCTAAGCAGAATGTCTTCCTTGTCTACATTCAATACTATGCTATATGTGCTGTAAATGTGCACATACTGTCCTAGAAGCAAAATACAGAAGTGCATAAAAAAACAAAATAGGCATGTTCATGATTGAGCAAAAGAATGTCTACGCATATCTTGCAGATTGGTGCCCTTCTTTAACAGGCTGAAGAACAGAATCCTTGTCGATGACCTTCATATCAACAAAGCGGGAGATCTGACAGTGGCTGCATTGATTCATTTTGAGCAATTTGTCCAAATCTGCCTGTATTTCTTTGAGAGTACCTCCTTGTTCACCTAGGTTACTGTCAATATATTCCATTTTGGAATTCCATGTTAGAAGTTGTTGATTTTTAGTGCAGCTGCGAGACCCATTCTCAGAGAGAATGGTACCCTAGTCATTTGACTAGGGTTCCTGGTCAAGTTAACCAGGCAGAGTATGAGTAAGACCCTAGAAGGTACCCTAGGGCCCCCAGCTGTCTCCTGGGGTTCTTGGTCTAGGACCAAGCAGATTGATGCCCTGGCAAAGTCCCTAGCATGTGGCTAGGGCCCCTATTTGTCTCTAGGGTATTCTGGTCTAGAACCAGACGGTTTCTTGGTCATGATGACCAAGCAGATCCTGCAGGTTGAGACAGAGACTTCCTAGGTCCTGTAGATGGTTGATCAACATTCAGCCTAGGACTGAATGCTCAGCTTGAGGCTGAGGACCATTCTCTGGGAGAATGGAGATCCTGGTCATGGACCAGATGGTTGATCAACATGTCCCAGTCTAGGACTGAGGTTCAGCCTTGAGCTGAAAGCCATTCATTGAGAATGGAAGATATTGTTGTCCCCTCTCCTAATCGGTTATTGCTAGGTTGCTTCTCAAGGGACTGGCCACCCCTTGACGATGTCCCTAGTATTTAACTCTTAGGAGCAGTATTAAGGACAAAAGAATTGTACCATCCGTTTGGATCTTCTCTCTTATACAGTGATGAAAATATATGTGTGTATCTTAAGAGAGAGAAAAGTCTTTGGTCCTGTTGGTCCTGTTTGATTGCTTGTCCACTTTGATTTTGTGGTTGTTGACTCATGGTCCTATTCTTGCTTAGGCACATTTGACTATGATGACTCCTACCTTATGGAATATTTTTTACCTAAGGATATATTAAGGACCATCTATTATTATAGTCATCTTATGTTTTGTCCCACTCATGTTTTTGGTTTATTTACTTTATGTTGGACCTTTGATTTTTTCACTTTATGATAAATTCATTAAATATTTATTTTAGTCTTATTAATAAAATCTTTATGATTTTATTAATAAAGACTTTGTGATTTTATTAATAAAGTTTTATTATTTTATTATTATTTATTTGTCCATTTAAGTTTTATCCTATTAATACATTGGACCATTGGTACTTTATCCTTTGACCTCTCTTTTTATTATTTTATTTATCGTTATTTTATTCCTATTCTAACCTAAGGTTGTTAACTCCAATCTATATAAACCTTACAAAACTTATGTTCTCATATCTTACGACGAGCTCACACTTCACTTTTCGTTTTGTTTCTCTCGGGTAATATTTTCGGGTCTGCTCCTATTTGGAATTCACGACTGTCTCTCTCTTCACGGCTTTATCCTCACGGATCTTCCCTCACGGCTTTTTGCTGTAGCTTGTCTCACGGCTTCTCTATTTCTGCTGTAGCAATTGATTCCGGTTCTGGTTGTAGCATGTGATTCCCTCACGGTTTTTTTTCTGTAGCATTTGATTTCCGGCTGTAGCTTGTCTCACGGCTTCTCTATTTCTGCTGTAGCAATTGATTCCGGTTCCGGTTGTAGCATGTGATTCCCTCACGGTTTTTTCGCTGTAGCATTTGATTTCCGGCTGTAGCTTGTCTCACGGCTTCTCTATTTCTGCTGTAGCAATTGATTCCGGTTGTAATTCTCTCACGGCTTTTCTATTTTTGCTGTAGCATTTAATCCCGACCTGTTGCTTTGTGGACTCCTTCTACTGTTTGATTTGAGTTGTTTTTAAGAAACCCGATCTGCTGTGTTGAGAAGGCCGTGAGGTCTGGGAATCGGATTTACCTTTTATGGTGTTTGATTTACTTGCCGTGGGTTGTCTTTTTGATCACCTATGACTATTTATTGTTCATATTGCAGAGACTTGATTGTCTGATTTTTTATGTTGATTGATTAAGGTCGGTCTTAGGTTGATATATGTATGCCAAGCCTTGACCAGATCTGACTTGCTTATATTCTTTATTCTGTGTTGTGAACCTACTGGGGTTTTGTTTTTTATGCTGAGTTTTATCGTGACTTTCACTGTGTTTTCTGATTGTCATTGACTTACTTTGGTTGACTGTACTACAACCCTCTCATCTCTGTCTCAAAGTACGCATATGGTTAACCAGTTTGACTTGTCCTTTCAGTGACAAGATCAAACTCAGAATCATCTGAGTATAAGTTGGATCCAAACGTTTGTGTTAATTCTTTGATGTAGTACATGTTTATTTTACTGTAATTTATTTTTCTGAACTTAGCATTTGATGATTCTCGAGGACCAACATTAATGCAGTGACTAAATGGAGCATTAAGTTGAAAGAGATGAAAATTATGTTATTTATGTTTTAAATCAATTTAAATTTAAATTAAGCAGTATATTTGTTTGCATGTTCTTGTATCAAGTTTTTATATATGCGATAAAACGTACATAACCTGGAATTTCAACAGAAGTGTCATCAGACAGCTGCCTGAGGACGTCCAACATTTCTCCTATGTGGTCATGGACAACCTGCAACATGTATTTAAAATCACTCAACTCAATCCTCATGTTGCTAAACAATTCCCTCCCAGACTGCATATCCTCAATAAACTGGGTGAACGTAAGAGAAGCAACTTTCTCAACAAACCAAGAGCAATCAATTTCTTCCTTCTCAGAATGCCCTGAGTGGAGGGAGGATGAACAAGAACTTGAATTAACGCCAGCAGAATTCCCAACAATAAAAGGCACCCCCACTTGCACTTTCAGTAGAGCTGTGCCAACCGACCTCCTTTACTTCAGGGAAGTTCACATTCAAACCAATATCATCAAAAAGAGAGCAGAGGTTATCCTTTGACCAACTATTTTCAGACCTTCTCTAACTTGGCCTTTGGCCACACATTAGCTATTAGAGATTCTTTGATCCCTAGGTCTGACCCCCATAAAACATTGGCCCTTAGTCATTTGATGGTTAAAATTTCCACTACAAGGTGATATTTCGTTTCCATAATACATATATTGAAGTTCGTGAAGGTGAATCTCTGCAAATAAAACAGTAGAGATTCATACGCAAGGGACAATCGCAATTAATCGACGGGTTCAATCTACCAAATTTTGGTTGTAACTATTGGTTGTGTGTTAGTTTCATTTTGTGGAAAAAAAATAAAATTAAAAGTTTGTGGAAGATAAGAAACAATCGACAATAAATTAAAAAAAAACAAACGAGGACAAATTACATTGGAATGAGGCCGACCAAAAAAAATAAAGACGTTTTCCCTTGGTTGCAACCATAGTAATATATTTATGCATGAGAAATAGACCACTATTGGACGGTCTACCATTGTACAAGGAATCTAATTAAAGACGCAATACTTTCACGAGAACCTTAATCATGTCAACATATTGTTAGAAGAATTCAAGGGGGCTATCCACACGAGATCTTGGCATTGACTATATCGTAAGTGAGTACCAAATCAAAACTAAATAGAAAAACATTTATATATATATATTTTTGGGAATGTTGGGCCACATAAGTTGTGAAAGGAAGGGATCCACACGGATTATTCATTTGGTAACTTGTTGTCAATTCATTGAAATTGTTATTAGTGTTTCTTTGAAATCGTCATCACTTCATTAAATCAAAGTATTGATCCTTGGGTGAGTTGTAATTTTAGAAGTTATTTTTCCTCGGAAAAAAAAGCAATTTTATGCTTATCAAGCCTATCTAAATATGAAATGAATAAAATATTGCTGTTAGATTTACAAAGAATGTGTGATAAACATCACACATAACATCTCATGTAAGTATTCCTCAAAACTGAAATAAAATAGACTCTATGAGAACCCTCATACATAGCATCTCAAAAGAAAAAAGCAAATGTCCATAATAATCCATGAAGATACTAACTAAATAGTTTGTTCCAGTAAAATCTTCAAAACCTAAAATGAAACTACATCTATAAATATGTACAATCATCTAGAATAATAAGCTATGGAAATATATAAATACCCATATTAGTAAAAAAAAAAAATGTTCTACACATTCTAAGAAAATAGAGTGAAAATGCACCAAAACCTCAAAGATCAATAGTATTTGGATTAAAATTTGTCCTTATGTCCACTAATTGATGCCATCTATGTCAAGTACCTAGAACATGTTGGAGTCCTTCCTTTGATAGTGAATCAACAACACCATTCCTTTCTTTATATAGATGATGAAAAGAGATTTCTTGAAAAGAACCTATAAGTACCATCAAATCATCATATAGTGACCTTGGAAAAATATTATGTACAGATTTTCCCTTTTTCATCCATTCAATAACCAATAAAGAATCACCAAAAATATATATTTTGTGTATGCCCAACTCAAAAGCTAATTTGAGCACTAGTTGTAATGTCAAAAGCTTGCGCGTTGTTATATGAACATAAGCCTAATCCTGCTTTGAAACTATGAAAATCTGGAAGTTGAGGCTAGCCTACTATTTTATTCAATTGCCAATTCGAAAGTTATGAGAGGGGGGTAATCAAAGTTATTGAACCCTATTTCCTAAGTGAAGGGAAATAAGAAATAAAGGCGGAAAGTGTTAAAAGCATAAAATAATTAATGAGATAAGAAGTGTGGTCATTGGTATTTTTTTATTTGAGGAAAAAAAAGGTAATTAGGTTAGTTAAGAAGGATACCATTAATGAATAATGAAGAGGAAACATTGTGATGGTTTAAAGTCATAAAAACTATAATGAATAGGAAACATTGTGATGGTTTAAAGTCATAAAAACTACTTTTGTTTAATGGTGCATAATTGAAAGTTAATATAATGATGATGATAGTTAACATTCACTGAGAGCAATTTTGGTCTATCAAACCTTGATAAATAAAAGTAAGGAATATTTGGTTTGCTTTAGAATTTTATTTGTGTTCAACAAGCTTGGAGAGGAGCATTCTTAAATTGCCATAATTTTGATGAGTTAGAAGATTAGGTAGGCCCATATCGTAACAAAAAATTTGAAACTAAGATCTTATGTGGTTGTTCACAAGGTAATCTAAGAGAAAGTGTTTTTCATCCTCAACACCCATAGTCTCACAAAGATGACAAATCCTTTCAACCCATGGGTTTAGGAAAGGTCCAATGCCCTGTTTCACTATGCAACTCATGATATTTTTGTTCTTATCTTAGCTATGCAGATCTTCTTCTTTACGCTAGTTAAAACATAGAGACACTTTTGATCTTTTAGATCAAGATTAATGACATCCTTATAATATCTTAATTTTATTTTATCCTTTAAAATTTCATCATACCATAGCTTCTCTTTAAACTTCAAAGTAATAATATTTTTAATCTTTTCTATATTTTACAAAGTGACATTTTCATCAATCCCCCGATGATTTAGCCAAGACATGGCATCGTTATGCCAACCCCGCTTGAGCCTCAAGTGGTTTTGACTGGATTTTAAAGCAATTTAAGGAATTCTCTAGTCTCTCAAGTTTTTAACTTATTTTTATACATTAGGTACCTAGTCATAGCTATGCCCTCAATGGGGGTAAGAACCACTTCAATGAGGAGAATATGATATGGTGTATTGCTTTTAATTTTAAGATTGTAAGTTATAAAACGCTTTTGGATTTGCTCAATCCTTCTCCAAGAGTCTCTAGAGATATTGCAATCCCAAACTTCACATCCATACAAGAGAATGGGAGTGATGAGTCTCAAAGAAGATTTTTTTTTTATCCCACATCACAAGGTTTGCAGACTTATAATTGTTTTCAAGATCGAAATAAGCTTTCCACCCTCCATTGATCCTTTTCTCAATGTTGTAGTTACATTTAAGCTTGTGATGGATATCAATTCCAAGATATTGTAGTAAGTTACTTCCTCCAAATTGCTATTGTCATATATAAAATTAGCGCAAGTGACCTTATTGGATTTTATTATCATAACTTTGGTTTTGTCGATATTAACAGTCATGCCCATACTAGAGAAGAAATCCTTGAGAATTCTTAATTACTTATCAAGATCATAGGGACACCTTTCCAGAATAACAATATCATCAACATAAAGAAGGAGCATGATGACAATTCCCGCTAACATCGTGCTAGTGCAACCTGCCACAACTAAACAACTTTGCAACTTATCGATGCATATACCAAAAAGGGTAGGGGAGAGGGATCAACCTTGCTTAATTCCTATATTACAATTAATATCTTCCAACCAACCCTCTGTGTTCTTAAACTTGGCAATGGCATTCTCTTACAACCTTACTGCGGTGCCTTTCAATTCGAAAGGAACCTTTAGCTCTTCTAATATTTTCCACAAATTATTTCTAGGAATTGTATCAAAAGATTTCTTAAATTCCACGAAGCATCAAAGGATATTGAGTTTATTATTACTACATTCCTTTGAAATGACCCTTAGAGTGATGAGGTGGTCTATGGTGGAATGATACCTTTAGAAACCGGCTTGGATTTTATCCCTTTTACCTAGACTTTCTAGCCATATATTGATTTTATTTTCCAAAATAATACCATATAACTTAGCTAAGAGAGAGTTAATCATAATGGTGCTATGATTAGAGGGGTTATTTTTATTGCTACTTTTAAAAATGGGTACAATAAGGCTCTAGGTCCAAGTTTTAGGAAAGCCTTGCTGAACTGCTTGATTAAAGAGCTTGTGGATGTGAGGGATGAGGACATGCCCTCCAATTTTTATGATTTATGCTTGGTAACCTTTGATGTCCTTAGCTTTCCCATTCGCAAGGCGCTTAATACCAAAATCTATATCTTCTAAAGAAATAACTTCATCCTCCATAAAGAGGAGTTGAATGTTTTCCACTGGATTCATACAACTTCTTAAGATAGGAATTCTAGTCCTTCAAAACAATCATATTATTCTATTTAGTTTTGTGAGTTATATTTTGACTCCAAAATTTCTCAGGATCTATCTTAGAGAGGTGCAAAAGCTTCTCTTGCTTATCATTGATATAACACCTTTTTTTCTTTTAACGAGGGATTTGTACCTGTTTATTTTTGTCAACTTTTAGGGACCCATCAATAGCTTCTTTAATTTCTCTTCTTGCAATTTTACACTATTTTTCATACCAAGGGTTGGTCATTTTGTTTCTCTTTTTATATGACACTTCAATAGACAACATGTTAATGGAAGATGGGAGGGTTGTAGAGAAATTATGATAGGGGTCTTCAATATTGCCCTTACTAGAGAGATGAAACAAATTTTTATTTAAATCATATCGAAAAAATCAACTTTATTTGTGTTGAAGATTAAGTGCTTTTGGATTTGAGAATTTTTTTCTATGGGACTACTATGCATGACAAAATTGTGAGTTACAATTAAGGGTCTATGATCTGAGTCAGCTTCATGGTCATTTAAGATGTCAAAATTTATTATTTGGTTGTATAAAGAGATATTGGAAATGACATAATAAGGCGACACTACTTCCAAGCCCATGAATACAAGTCATTTGGCTAGAATTGGGTCATTTCATAACACTGTTGCATATGATTAGATCTTGAGCACTACAGAGGTTGATTAGCTCAGAGCCAAACACAATTTCCCCTAAATCTTCATAACTTCTTTGGTATTTGTTGGCTAAATCAAGGTCTTTGTCTAACCATAGAGGGTTAGGGTTGGAATCATTGCTTTACTTGTTGTTCGAACATTGAAGTTGCCCATCAAGAGGATATTGCCTTCATTCCTTAAACTAGAAATATTGTGTTCTAGGCCATTATAAGGATAAATTTGATCTAAATTGTTCTTCTTATAAAAGTTAGAATTAATAGGTGCAAAATAACAAATTGCTATATATTCCATATAACTTGGTGTGTGTGTGTGTGTGTGTTAAGGTTTTCAAGTCAATGAATTACTTTTGAAAAGTGCCATATCAAGTGGTATATTAAATTTTAAGTATTATTTTCTAAGGCAAAAGGGTATACTTCAAATAAGTTTTGTTTTAAGTATTAGTGAAGTGTTTAGACATATCAAGGAAGTTTTCAAGATATAAATCTCAACATTAAGGATATATTTATGGACGAAATTGAAATGGATTTTCGTGGTAAAAAACAAGGAAGATTTATTTACAAAGGTATTGAACCCTCGTGCTTCACATTATGAACATTTAAAGGGAGTATTCAAGAAAATGAGATTTATATCATAATTGGTGCAGACCATAAGGGGAATTACATTAATGTAGAGTTGTCCAGTCGATTAATGATTCTAGAGCCAAGTATAATCAGAAAGAAAGGCATTTTGAGCAATGGATATGAAATCGAGGACTTGCATGTAACAATTAATGGTTATAAATAAATATCTCAATTCAATTGCTACAACTATGTATAAACGAGAGGTTGACATAATTCTCGGTTCAACTTGGCTAGAAACACTAGGTATCTTCATCTTAAACATGGAGAAATGTTTTTTGACGTCCTCCTGTACGAAGACGAAGATAAAGTTACGAGATGTTAGAATGAAGTCATGCTTGATAGTATCCTCATCAAAAGACCTAAATGATGTATTATAAGTGATCCTTAAAGATAGCAAAAAACCAATACAAAAGTTGCAAGATCAACAAAAAGAATATGACAAGGTTATCACTAAAAAGGATGAAGAAATTACTCACTTAAAAAACCAAAATAAAAAACTACTTGCAAAAATCATGAAGCCCAAGGATAAGAAACAGTGTATTCAAAAGTTGGCACAAAAGAATTAAGATCTTGAGAATTAGTTATTAGAAAAAGATGAAGAAGATTTCAACTTAAGGAAAGTTAAATAGAGATTGTTTAAGCAAATCAAAAGATTATAATAGGAGTAGTCAGAAAACCACGACCTTAAGGACAAAGTCGAAAAGCCAAAGAACACTGAAGAAATTTTACACTAAAAGGTTCATATTCAAAGTTTACTTACCCAAATCAATAAGCTAAAGAATGACAAGAAGTTGTTACTGAATAAGTTAAATAATTCTATCAACAAGGAATCTTTAATCGATAAATAAATAATGACATATCTCATTGAAATAAAGAAGTCACAATGTGTAAAAATCTAGGCGTTGGAGACAACAACCAATGTAGATCCAATCAAACTATTACCGAACAATAAATCATTAGAAGTATTTAAAGACGAAAGTTTTGAAATTATGACACCAAATACAAGGATACCTTATCGTTATCCAAGTTATACATGTCATCAACAAACTAACCAAAGTCAAAATCAATATACAAAGCTAAGTACATATTGATATATTGATGAAAATCTCTCAAGTATGGAGTCCTATCATCCTCCAAATCATAGAATTCATTGTCACTCAAACCCAAAAAAGATTGAATTAGGGTGGTTTGACCCTTACACAATTTGACAACTCAATTCTACGTTTAGAAGGTCACATCACTTGAAGTCGTCTTAAGAATGAAGAATCATGAGAAGGCGTTACAAGTCAAAACAAAGACATAAATTTTGTATGCTTTGAGGACAAATCATTTTTAAAGGAGAAGGAAATGTAATAGATGTAAATAGTTATTGATAAGGAAAATAAATAATAAATAATAATGATAATAATATCAATGAATAAATAATGATTATAAATAATTAATTAATTAGTTAATGAAAAGACATGACCTACTGAAAAGATATGTCTATTAACCCATGGTGACCAATCAATGCTTATTTAAAGCACATTGCATTGTATCATGTCATATTTTCTCATTCATTATACAGTTTATTACATATACTTGTCCTTTTATGGATATTGACCTATTGTCCTTTTTAATGGATATCCCATAACTAAACTATGTTCATAATTGAGAAACAAATTATGTTCGTTTCATCCATTGTTGCATGGATTCTGGTTTGTGATCTTAGGCATGTGTAATGGTGTGTTCAATATAACAACACATCGATATACATTGTTAGTATGGGAGCATCATTGTGAATAGCACTTAAAAATAGTAATGCAACTCAACAACAAGTCTATAAGTTGTGCACTTGTTTTGATCAATCACACTAATGCTTTGTTCATAGATAAATTGCATCAATTACAAGGTTAGTGGTTGACAATGGTGTTTTTATGTATATTACACACTTGTGCACCACACCATTTTTGGTTCACTAGGAAAAAGTTTATGTCTCTAACCAAAGAAAGGTTATTTAAGTCCAAGGCCAAGTAACCATAAACCTAACATTGTGATATTTTAATGAAATGTTTCTTTTACCATACCCACAAGTTCAACATTTGGAGGTTGGGGTTAAGGACTTCTTTAAGCAACAAGAAGAGCTTGATTCCCTAATGAACCCTTGGAGAAAGTGCCCTTTGCCTACACCATTGAGGAATTAGATATTTGAGACATTGTTATATTGAAAGCCATAACTTGTGTTAAATTTTTTCCAAAGAAACTATTAAGAACTTCTATGATTTTATGGCATGGATAACACACGCGATAGTCACCAAAGGTACCTGCTTTAAGAGGGGAGCGTTAGTTCACAATGTTATTGATTAGTAGATTTTCCATTTTAAAGAAAGAGAATATGTCCATATTCTACTCGTATATGGTTTATGGATTATGATTTGCTCATAATAGGTTCTTCGGAGTGCCCTAAAATGTACTGTTAATTTCAATAATGTCCCAATCGATCTTTGGCATCCCACTCTAACAAAGTTTAAATGTGATGAACAAGTGTATAAGTATTCTTCACTAAAAAGTATTATTAATCTAAATAATGTCCCCATCCTTCCTTGGCATCTTAGTATAACAAAGTTTAAATGTGATGAATAAGTATATATGTTTAATGATCATTTGTATTCAGACTTTTGGAGTTGTTACATAACATACATCTTGATAGTTTGAGTGAGAAAATCACATTGGTGTTATATCAACGGCAATACATGCAACTTGTCTTTAGTTTTGAAAATGTTTTTCAAACTTGTTGATAACCGAATTTTAAATCAATGATTATGAACAACTTCTCTCCCTTTAGCGCGTACAAAAGGTTTCCGTGCAGGGGATTAGATAATTGTTCTTGTTTGTGATCTTGTTTAGGGTGCAATAGTTGATGGACATACACCAAGTAGTACCATCTTTCTTGGTCATGGGCATAATGGATCTTCCAAAATGTGAATTGCTCGATCATATGTCCCTTCTATAGAAGATACTCTATTTGGAATTGAATTTCGTTATTCTCTAGCAAGTATTTACAATGCAGAGGTCAATGGAGTGAGGTGTTGGGAGCTATATCGATATGGTGTTGGAATTGGTGTTGCCATGTTTTGAGCACACACTTATACTAAGAGGGGGGTGTGAATCAATATAAGACAATCTTTTAATTATTTAAATTCAATTAGCACAATAAAACAATCACACATAAGATCTATCAATTACATAACACAAAACACAAGATTTAAATGAAAACCCTTTTGGGAGAAAATTACAAAAAAATCTCTTTATAACTTTTTGTAGGCATCAACCTACTATTAAAAATATTCGTAGGAACCAACCTACTGGAGACACCAATCCCCGTTGATATAAATCCTTGCAGGAACCAACCTACTCTTATGGATCTTCGTAAGCACCAACCTACTAGAGACACTAATCCCCACCGCTAAGCACCAACCTAGCAAGAGACACCAATCTCTTCATTTGAGGGTGCCAACCCATAGTTACAATTCTTGCTTTCTTGATAATGAATTCCTCAAATAATCATTCATATTTTCTTTGCCATTCTACTCGCACCTTCTTCATGTTAGAGTTTGCACTTTAATTCAATATTATCTAGGATCTTTAACTGAAAGAATAACAAGCACATCAAAACACAATAGACACAATAGTTTTCCTCGGGGAAACCATAAAGGAGAAAACCCCGCAACTTCCTCAAAGATAGAATCATCACTAATACAATATCAAGCAAAAATGGAAAACCCAAATATATGTCTTCTGCAGCTTCTCTCTTTCTCCTCCAACGAACTTGTCTTCTCTCTCTTGTTATGCGAACTTGTGTGAGTGATTAGTGTGTCCAAATGAGAGAGCAGGGCTCTCTATTTATACTTTACTTTTGACTTGACCTTTTACCTAACTAGGTCAGCCTCACTAAAACTGATTGGGCCGAATTCTCTAGCGAGACTCAATAATACCTTTTACATTTGACTCTAGGGGATCTAATGCCCCGACTTACAATGGAGGTTTTACCTCAATGAATTTGCATGACCAAACATAATAATGACATCCCCGAACGGAGGAAAAACATCTCCGATGGAGGTATAACAAAAATACAATAATAATAATAATAAATAGAAGAATATCTTCCGAAGTTACAATTACAACAACACTCCCTCTTAACTAGTAAGGTATTGTCTCGTCACAGTCATCATCACCCTGGACATAATTATGGACAACGTCATCATCGCTAGATCATCTTCAATGTTGGAACATCATCATCAACACTGGATCATCATCGTCACTGCTGCCGCAATCCTCATTCTGTTGATCATTGATTAGTGACATCTCTCGAATCTATCCTTCATAGGAAGTTCTACAGAGCCATCCCTTTTTCATGCTGGATGTAGGCCTATCTCTCATCTAGGTCTTCATCATCTCCATGAGCAAGCCATCAAGTAGGTACAACCCAGGACCACACATTACATTGCCACAACAATCACCTGCGTTTCCTACTATAATCTCATCGTATCCAAATCATCTCATCATCACACAGAGAACAACCCAGATGCACACCTCATGTCCAACAGACCACCTACGTTTCCCACCCAGTGGGTACAACCCAGGAGCACCCTAGGTGCATTACGTATCTCAATGGTCAGCCCATGTCTACCAGCATGGGAGAACAGTCAGGAGCACCCCAGGTGCATTATGTCCCAAGGACCACCTATGTATACCACCATGCTAGATCCTTCCTAGGAGCACACAAAGTGTCTTGTGACCGGTGGACCTATCAGTGTCTCTAGTATGAGAGAATAGTTAGGAGCACCCTAGGTGCATTACGTCCCAAGGACCACCTATGTCTACCACCATACGAGATCCTGCTCTTCGACTTCTCTGACATGGGAGTACAGTCAGGAGCACCCCGGTTGCATTACGTCCCAAGGACCACCTACGTTTTCCACCATGCGAGAATCAACTCTAGTGCATCTGCGTCTTCCGGTCTCATCACTCCCTCTTAGGAGGAACCTTGATCTGGATAACACCAAGCTTCTCTCCGAAGTACTCGAACTTCACTCTTGCTAACGACTTGGTTAACACATCGGCTATCTGCTCATTTTTCGCCACATACTGGAGCTTCACTGCTCCTCTCTGCACCATATCCCAGATATAGTGGTACTTGATATCAATGTGCTTCGACTATTTATGGAACACTGGGTTCTCAGAAAACTTCACGCAACTCTGGTTGTCACAGAAGATACAAGTCGCCTCGAGCTGGCTATCAAACAAATATGATAGTAGCTTCCTAAGCCATACTGCCTCACAACTAGTTGAACAAGCTACAACATACTCTGCTTCGGTTGTACACAGTGCCATGCATGATTGCTTCCTGTTAAACCAGGAAATCATACCAGATCCCATACTAAAGCAACATCCTGAAGTGCTCTTCCTATTTGTGGAACTGCTTGCCCAATCCAAATCAACATAACCATGCGGGTTAATCTTCTGATTCACCTCATACTTGAGCCCATAGTAAACTATACCCTTCAGGTACCTCAATATATGCTTTGCATCAATCAAGTTAACATGTCTCGGATCTGTCAGGAACTGGGTCAGGCTGTTCACAACAAAGCATATGTCTGGCCTCGTGTTCGTCAAATACATCAACAAACCAATCATCTGATGGTACATCATGGCATCAAATTTCTCTGATGAAACATCACACATCAACTTCAAGTTCGATGCCATTGGTGTGGCCATCGCCTTGCAATCCATCATTAATATGAATCTCTTCATAATCTCTACTACATACTTTCCTTGACCAAGGAAGATCCCATCCGCACTTTTCCACACGTCCATGCCTAAGAAATAATGCATCATCCCCCAGGTCCTTCATCTTGAACTCTGCAGAAATCCTCCTCTTCACATCTGCAATGAGCTCATCCTCACCTGTAAGAAACATGTCATCTACATATAGCAGAAGTATCACTGGACTTCTGCCTTCAACCTTGAAGCAAAGGTTGGAATCTGCTTTACTTTTGGTAAATCCTAAGCTCATCAAAAAATTGTCCATCCTGCTGTACCACGTCCTGGATTCCTGCTTCAATCCGTACAAGGATTTCTTCAATTTGCACACATGAGTCTGCCTGTCATGTGTCTCAAATCCCAGTGGTTTCTCCACGTACACTTTCTCTTCTACTACATCATTCAAGAATGTTGTCTTGATGTCCATATGGTGTACTTTCCATTTCATTACTGCAGCCAATGCAAGTATATATATGATGGAAGTGTATCTTGATACAGGTGAAAATGTTTCCTCGTATTCTATGCCTTCTTTCTGGGAGAAGCCACGTGCCAAAAATATTGCCTTATGTTTTTCAATGCTACCATCTGTATCATGCTTGATCTTGTAGATCCACTTTGAAGTCACAACAGACTTCCCTTCTAGTATCGGAACTATCTCCCAGACATCATTCTTCATAATAGACTGGTACTCCTCGATCATGGCATCCTTCCATTCTTTCTTCTCTGCTGCTTCCTCGTAGTTGGAAGGTTCTTTATCAACGATGTCACACAACAGGGTCACATAGCTGGAGTATGTTCTAGGTCTCTTGCTTTCTCTATGCATCCCATCTAGAGTGCCATACTTCTCTGCATCTTGTATTGCTTCTCGTACCCATGCTGGTCTTCTCTTGTGGGAGTTATCCTCATGAGGTGGATCTTTCATGTCGGGGTCTTCATGATATTCTTGAATTGTCTTTTACATAACTATGTCTCTGGTTCAGGTTCTTCAGTTTCTTCATCTTGAATTCATAAATCTTCTTGAATGTTATCGCTGAATCATCGTCACAAGTTTCTCACGATCTTTCCTACAAGTCAATTTAGTTGCGTGATTAGAAACATTTCATAATTTTCAAAACAAATTCTTATGTATAGGTCACACAGTCATGCAACTATCTTAGCCAATGCTTCAACACAACATTCATCCATATCCCGTATTCATATAGTAACTTTCTAGATGCCTTCCATCTCTACCAGAACATTTATTAAGAGCGTGCACTACTCCCAACATGTCAGCAAAGAGGTTTCATTCTAGATAAGTAGCAATGGAATGTTATACAGTACCATAGGCCACTTACCCATTACTTGGATATTTGTAGTATTCTTTTCATTAATGCAACTTTTCTAACATGCATAATACACATCCTAAATCTAGGAACATAGATATGTACACAACTGAACAATATCATTTAAATAATTAGATATACAAGAAATGACAATTCAAATACTTATCTTTGTTTGGTTATTGGGTGGAATCCCTCTTGATCTTTGCTTCCTTGCAAGAACTAATGGAGTGTCTAACAATGTGATCCCTCTTGATCTTTGCTTCCTTCCAAGAACTACTGGAGTCTCTGACAGTGTGCTCTACTTCGTTGTCTGATTCTGAGGACCTGTGCCTTTCTTGCTTATGATTGGAAATGTTGAGCAAGTATTCTGGATCATTTGTTCTTTGTACTGGAGTAGACTCTATGTGTCCCTTATTCTTTATTCATCATAATACATATTCTTCATCACTTGAAGAATCATCCCTTTCTTCTTTGGTGCTTCTCTGGTTCTTTTCCTCTTGTTGTGATTTCTTCTAACATGAACTGTGAGAGATTGATCGTCATTTCCTCCCATCTTATCCTCTCGTGCCACAAGTCGAGCTTCTTCTTGTGTACATTCTTTCCATATTCTGTTGAATGTGATCAACTTCTTTTTGGCACATATACCTTGAGTGAATGAATCCCATGATCTTGGGAGACCATTCAAGGTGGTCATAACGGTCTCTCCTTCTTCTACCTTTTCTTCAACTGCTTCAAGTTGTTCCTTGATTTGTGAAGTAGGATTGCATGGTCTCTAAGTTTAGGATCTTCACATTCTTGAGCTAGTTCCTTAATTTCATCTTTCGATTGATGTTCTTCCCTTCGAATAAATTTGTCAATGCATCGAACATCTCCTTGGGTGTCTTCAAGGATGACACATGTAAGATGAGATGATCTTTAATGGAGTCTGCAATAATTCTATTGGCCTTAACCAATTTATTCTTGTGGATAGCCTTAGCCTCATCTCCCTCTGGTGCTGGAACCTCTTCATTGACATATTTGTCAAAATCATTTTCTTTAAGGACAAGAGCAATCCTATACTTCCATGCTAGGAAGTTATCAACTCCCTCAAGCTTATCCTCAAGCTTGGTGTGGTGAGACATTTTGAATGAGAACTTCAAATGGAAATAACAAAGATTTAGATCTTACCAATTTGAGATGCCCAACCTGGTTTTGGAGCTGGTTGGCCAAGGGTTTGTCAGAGAAACCCTAATTTCCAAAGTTGGAATCTTGAACTTCTGGTTGGACAGGAAGATGCGCCTCCTCAAGGTGAGTTTTCCAATGTACTCCTTTTCCCAAATATGTGGACAAAATCACAAAATAACTGATGCCCTAGTTTTCTCCCGGGGCCAAAAATGGAAATTCTCGGATTTGAATTATGCCTTCACAGGAAAATGCGCCCTCCTAGTGCGAGTTGGAATAACCTCCTTTTCAAGCTGATCTGTGGAGGAAAGTTCCCGGAAAAAGAAGCCCTAGTTTCTCCAGGTCCCAGTAACAGGGTAAAAAATCAAACTTCTTGGAACTACATTCTGATTCCTCCAAAATATGCGCCCTCCTAGGGAGAATTAGCCTAGCCCTCTTTTTCTGATGATCTGCGGAGAGAAGACCTTAAACTGGAAAACCCTAGTTTCCCGCGGTTGCACAATGTCTTCTTTTCAAGTTAGCTCTAATACCATGTTAGAGTTTGCACTTTAATTCAATATTATCTAGGATCTTTAACTGAAAGAATAACAAGCACACCAAAACACAATAGACACAATAGTTTTCCTCGGGGAAACCATAAAGGAGAAAACCCCACAACTTCCTCAAGGATATAATCATCACTAATACAATATCAACAAAAATGGAAAACCCAAATATATGTCTTCTGCAGCTTCTCTCTTTCTCCTCCAGCGAACTTGTCTTCTCTCTCTTGCTATGCGAACTTGTGTGTGTGAGTAGTGTGTCCAAATGACAGAGCAAGTCTCTCTATTTATACTTTACTTTTGACTTGACCTTTTACCTAACTAGGTCTGCCTCACTAACTGACTGGGCCGACTTATCTAGGGAGACTCAATAATACCTTTTACATTTGACTCTAGGGGATCTAATGCCCCGACTTACAATGGAGGTTTTACCTCAATGAATTTGCATGACCAAACATAATAATGACATCCCTGAACGGAGGAAAAACATCTCCGACGAAGGTACAACAAAAATAAAATAATAATAATAATAAACAAAAGAATATCTTCCGAAGTTTCAATTACAATAACACTTCACTTCATCTTTCTTCTTGAGAGGTTCCTCTTAATATCAGATACTATTGTTTTTTTTCTCACTCATTTTTCCTTCAATTCTTGTTGAATTTATATCTATTGGAGACCCTTCATGAAGAGTTGTGTCTATTTGAAAAGACACGTTAACCTTTAAGTAAAAATTATTTTCTTTTTATTCTCCCAAAGCCTCCTTATACCCTAAAAATAAGCAATTTACCAATGAGCCCATGGTCTTAGAAACCCAAGGTATTTTCCCATGGTACTGCATATAAGAGAATTAATTTCCTTTTACTCTCCCAAAGCTGCCTTATCTCCTAAAAAATAGGAATTTACCAATGAGCCCATGGTTTTGCAAACCCATGGTATTACATATAGGAGAAACAATTATGCATGCACCCAACGTAATCAACATTATCATGCCCTCTCTACATATATTTATTAAAATAATAAATATATGTTGATTCAATCCAATGCTTGATTTTCTTTAACATCAATGACAATATTGCTAACAATCTTCCCCTTTGTCATTGATGGCAATCCTACAACAAAACACATAGTCCACCATGCATAGAAATAATCCCCCCCCCCTTGCTACAATACTCTCCCTATCTACAACTCCCCCCCTTGTTTCAATACTCCTCATGTATACAACTCTCCTCCTTTGACATCAATGGAAAGGGAATGCTCCCCCTGGAATTGTGCTTCTCCTTAAGTACTTCATGACTAGATGAGATGGGTATTACTTGTAATTGTTGTCTAAGATATTTAAATGTCTCTTTGGGAAGGGGTTTTGTGAAAATATCCACAATCTGTTCTTTGGTGGCAATATATTCCAACTTGACATTATGTTATGCTACTTGTTCTTTTAAGAAGTGATACTTGATTGGAATATGATTTTTTCTTGAGTGCATAACATGATTCTTTGAAAGATTTATTGCACTTGTGTTGTCACAAAGTATTGATATTGGATGATCATATTCTACCTTAATATTTCTCGGTGTCTACTTCATCCAAAGAACTTGTGTGCAACATGATGTTGATGCTATATATCCAGCCTTTGCTGTGGATAGAGAAGTTGAAGGTTGTTTCTTTCTCAACCAAGACACTAGACTATTTCCTAGAAAGAATGCTCTTCCACTTGTACTTTTCATATCATCAACACCATCTGCCCAATCTGCATCAGTATATGATGTTAGAATAAACTTTTCACCTCTCGAGTAGCACAAGCCGAATTCCAAGGTTCCCTTTAGATATCTGAATATTATTCTCATTGCTAGCACATGAGTTTCTTTTGGTGCAGCTTGAAACCGTGCAACCAATCCTACTACTTGCATAATGTCCAACCTTGATGTCGTCACATATAATAGGATTCCAATCATTGACTTGTACAATGTTTGATTTGCTTCTGGGGATTCATTATCTTTGCTCAATTTACAACCTGTGACCATGGGTGTTATGACTTGTGCACAATCTTCCATTTTTGAATTTCTTCAACGTTTCCTTGATAAACTTGGTTCGTGTAATGAATAGACCTTTGTTGGATTGAGAAATTTGTAAACCAAGAAGGAATGATAGTTCGCCAAGCATAGACATCTCAAATTCCTTTTGCATTTATTTTGCAAAATCTTGGAACATTTTGTTTGTACTATCTGCAAAAATGATGTCATCTACACAAACCAAAAAAAAAAATGCATTGTGTAGATACCTCAAAATATCCATGTAAGATGAGAGATGTCAGTTTTTTCAGTTTTCTGTTGCATCTAACGCATCAATAGAGACCATCATTAGCTTGCACACACCACTTGGAAATAAATCCATTAAAACCTTGTAACCATGCAATAAAACCAAAAAAGTTGATTAACAATTTCAAACAAAACTTTCAAGTGGATCATTGTACTTATTGATCTAGAGGGGTCATATCTAGGGATGTTGGCTCTTGAAATGTTGGGTTATTTCCTTTAGCCTTGGAATCACTAAAATTAGACCACAATTTTCCCAACACAAGAAAGCCTATGAGTCTAGTAATAGCAAACCAAAGATGACAAGCACCAAACCCATGAGGGGCATTCCATGCTAATCGAATCTTGGACCTCATTCCAAAACAAATTAGTCCAACCCACTTAGGTTTCCGTGAGCACCAACAAGCAAGCCTATCATAACCCCCAACCATAAGGGCACTAAGCACATTACAATGTCCACAAGTGTTGGTTTTTAGAAGATCTAATATATATCCGTGACCGATGGTTGCATCACCAATATTCAACTTGCCAATTCAACTCTACCCGCTCTCCAATGGAAAAACCCAAAGCTTGGATGCTAGGTTTCATGAGAAGAAATAACACTCGAAATTTTGTTTTCTCTACATCAAACTATGGGTTGCAAATATTTCATCATAAACACATGATTAGATGGTTCAAATCTCGAAATGTAGGTTCACTAAATTCTCTCCTTCATGTTATCAAACAAAACTAAAACTGGCCATTTGTTTTCCTAGAAATGCATCCCATTGAAGTCTCCTGCTATGAATATCCTAAAGAACAACTCAATATGGTACCTAGATGGTTTACATAAGAAAATAAAAATACTTTGCAGAGAAACATTGAAATTGTTAAGTGAATACGAAATTGTGTGTGAATGGATAAAAAATGAACTTGGCGAAGCCAGGAACAACATTAAGGTGGTGGAGGGAAAATACAAGCAATTGAGATGGGAAGGATGGTCCAAACGACCCTAAAGCTCATAAACGAAAATTGAAAAAATAAACACGTCATATGTCCCATTTGAAGACATAAAGTCCATCATAAAAATGCCTTATAAAATAATAAATATTAGATTTTGATAAATAAACATAAAACATAAAGAAATGTATATGATAAATGTGTAGTGAGAATGATTTGAATTTTCTAATATTCTTAAAGTAATTTATAAATGTTAAATTATGATAAATAAAGAGAAAATTTCACAAACGTTTGCTCATAAACAAATTTTTTATAAGGAATTTATACAAATTCGGTTATAAAATGGAACCATGAAATTTTCATCTCTATGACTTGTACTTTTTCAAGGTGGGTTTGCCTTTTTGCTTTCCAAATTAACCTAAAAGTTACATTTATTTAATTTTTTAAAAACTTTTATTTGACAAATCAAGTCGTTCTCCAGCTAACTCACCCACCCACCAACACCACTACACACTTACTTTTTAAAGTGGGTTTGTCTTTTTTGCTTTCTGGTAGAATGAATGTGTGTGTATATATATATATATATATATGAACTTGTTATGTGCTAGAGTGTAGAAAAGTTGCAACCAACTTATAGAATTGCTTGACGTATCAATTTTAGATAGACAATGAAACATTTAGGACAACAAAATAGGATTTTGGAGGGTGGTTTTTTCAAATAGGAGGATCTTGATTTAGGTTTACATATATGAAAAATGATATGTAGTTGGCGGACTACCTAAAGGATCCAAGGACCAAATTTTCATTAGATATCCTACCATTTCATCCCTAGTTGAGAGACCTACCTCCTCTTTGGTGTGTGGGGGAAGAACTCAAACCCTCCCGTTTTACCACATAGGACAAGTGGGTTGGGGTTTGGCTGGGTCAGTGCTTCGGTAGTGTTAGATGGAAAATATACTACACAATATTTCGAACACCAAGATGTTATTACCTCTCCTAGTGTTGCATTTACTTCGAGGGAAATTAAAAGTACACATGCAAAGAGTGTTGACATTTCCAAGGTGCCAATGGTTTCTCCTAGATTTTGAGCATCTTCTCCATGCCTCTCCTCTTCATAGTCAATTTTCCCATCTCATGATCCATCCATTGGAGGTAGTCTTAACTTAGATCTACTGTAAGGTAGTGATCGAATCTGCAAAGTGTCTCTAATGAAAAAAAATGTCAGGCTTTTAAGTCGCGGGAAGGTGGGGTGTCTTTGGCTGTGGGAGAAGACATCCGTGTAGAACAAATACTTGACTTATCTAGTAAAACCCTGGTTGGTCAATTTCTATGTAGGAGGGTGGGGATGGAATATATTTGGATCTAGATTTTGGAGTTTTGGATCTCGATTTTGGGGTATAACCTGACCTATCACAGTTTGGCACATGGATGGATAGGTTTTATGTATCACTCTATGGAAGAATCAAGCAAGTTATTAAAGTGTTCATGGATTTTGGACATCACACTTTTGTCATTAAAACCTTGGCATCCACTCTTTAATGCAAAGAATGAATATGTGGGTAGTACTCCAATTTTGGTGAAACTTCCCTATTTTCTAACATAATTTTGTTTGGAAGTGACCATGACGGTGATAGACAACACACTAGGGAATACTTTTCTTGTCAATGACAATATCCTAACTTTCCCTTTACAATTGGTGGCTCGGGTTATTGTTGAAGTGAATGTTAGTCAACGTTTTTATGAATCTTTGGATCTGGTATGGGATGGGTGTTCACATACTCAATCATCCCTTTATGCTTTTCATGATGTCACATCTATGGACATGTTTTAAATATTGGTAGAAGTGCCTAGTTAAGAAATTATTGCGCCAAAGGTTGGAGACTATTAGTGGATCAGAACAACAAAATCATGACGGTTTTGAGGATGCCTTGGGTGATGTTTTGGTTTGTACTTCTACAAGGAGTAGGATGGAGATGTATAGTTGTGAAACTCCAAATTGTATGCTCATCAAGGATCTATTGATTCCCTTGATAGTTGGCTTGTGTCCTGCTTTTAGTTTTCTAAAAAAGATGGACAAGCCAATGGATGTGGATCTTTCTACTTCGGTTCTGATTGCATCATCTAAAGCTCCTAATTGAGGTTTGGATACAATGGTTTCCTTGCGTAACAATAACACTGCTTATATCAAATGTATATTTATTGATTGTTTGACACTTTTGTAGAATGAATATGGTACCTCTATTGCTATCAAGAGTCTCCCTTGTAGGGGTAAATCCCCTAAGGGTTATGATGTGACTAGCCACATATTGGTCCCATTAACACCTTAGGTAAACTCTATGGATTTGGCCAGTGGCGGGGATCCCTATTTTATAGGGGAGCATGTCCTCTCAACTGGTAAAGAATCTAATTCTTCTTCCTCTTTTCTTAGAGGGGGGGGTCATTATCACCTTAGACCTATTAAAGCCATCTCTATGCCTAAGTCTAAACAATTTGGGGGTTTGGGGCATGATTCCATGAAGAAATTGGTCCCATCAACTATGGGTTGGAAATTGTACCTTAAATGGGCTCAAGAAAATACAATTAAAGAGGTTAATCAAGGATGTTAGAAGTTAATAATAGGGGTCCTTAAAGCAAGTCTAAAGCCTATATCCAATCCCCCATGAGAATCCTTTCTCTGAATATTAGAGGGATGGAGGCCAAGCCAAGAAATTGGCCCTAAATAGGTTGATAGCCTTGATATTGTCATGATCTAGTAAACCATGGGAAAAGGGGATGTGTTGATTTCATATTTAAAGAATATGTTGGTGGGATGAGACTTTCTTGTGGTGGATGTTTCTTGCCACTATGGTGGATTGAGAATTGGCTATCACCATAACATTTCACTAATAAATTAATTTGTTGTTTATTTAGGTTTATGTACATAGGTGTTTTGTAAGAATTTGGATCTAAAACTCACTCTACTTAAAATATATGGGCCAAATGAGGGTAAGTTGGCTTTCAGGGAGAATATTTTTAACTTGTTTTGCTTGAGTTTTGATTGTTTTATCTTGGGGGGGAATATGAATTTTACTCTATCTCATCGTAAGGTATGGGCTAGCAATTCTCTTGAAGATTGTATTGCCAATTATTTCCTTAATTGGTTTGATCTGGGTGTCCTTATATATGTGGATCCCCTCAACTTCGACCCACTTGGTATAGTACTTGTCAAGGGGATGATGGCCTGCACAAACATCTAGACAAATTTGTGGCTCACCACAACATTTTGCAGAGGGTGGATCGATATCAATTGTGGATTGGATTGAATAGGTGTCCTGATCATTACCCAATTTATCTTGAACACACTACTTAGGATGAGGCTTGGTCAAGTACTCCTTTCAAGTTTAATATGATATGGCTTGATGAGGAGGATTTTATCCAACTGGTTAGAGAACATTGGGTGCACTTTGATTCTACTTTGGATCTTTCAATGTGTAAGCAATTTATATCAACACTTTAGGCAATGAAGGAATGGGTGCTTACCTGGTCCGAGGATAGATATAAGAACATGGATTTACAACTATAGTCAGTGGAAATAGAATTGGATTTTTTGGTTGTTACTCCTTCCAAGGGTGCCCTTGGAGATGCATACCATTTGTAGTTGAATGAACTTGAAGCATCTAGGGTGAAAATTCTACTTGATAGAGAAAAGGATTGGCATTTTAAGAGCTAGTCGACTTGGTTAGAATGGGGGGATCAAAACACCAAATACTTTCACTCTATTGCTAATCATAGACATAACCACAATATTGTTTGGGAGCTACATGATCAACATGGGTCTCATGTTTGAGGGTTCAATGATCTTGTTTCATTACAGGTACAACATTTTGATCGTCTCTATAAGGAACTTGAACAAGTCAATATGGATGAAATGTTAAAGGTTATCTCTTATTTTTTGAGAATGAAAGAAGAGGTCATAAATGATCAACTTTATAGACTTGTGATGATGGAGGATATACTTGTTTTTTTACAGTCCTTTAAAAGGGATCAGAGTCTCAATATGAATGGATGGACTGTGGAGTTTTTCATCGCTTTTTGGACCCGATGGGTAATTCTTTGTTGGGTGTAGTGAATGATGTTAGAATGTCTAGACGTCTTCCTGGGGAGTTAAACACAACTTTTATTGCACTCATCTCCAAGATGGACTATCCAACCACCTTTGATGAATTTTGGACCATTTCGCTATGTAATTTCCTTTACAAGATCATTTATAGGACTGTTGCATTGAGATTGAAGCCAATATTTTCCTCCTATATATCGACTAAGCAATTTGAGTTTCTTCGGGGGTGACTTATACATGAAGATATCAACATTGCACATTAGGTCTTGCGATCCATGAAGCTATTAGGCATTTCAACATCAATGGTTAAGATTGATCTCTCAACGACAAATGACCATGTCTCTTGTTTGTTTCTCTATCTCTTATTGCTCCCACATTGCTCCACAATGATCTCTTCTTGCCTTTAGTAACTTCGATAATGAGTTGTGTAACTGCTACTCCTTTGTTGGTTTGATTAATGTGGCGACTTCTTATTTTTTCAAGCCTTCTAAGGGAGTATGTCAAGGATTTCTTTTTTCCCCTTATCTTTTTTTGTTGATTGTTGAAGGATTAAGTAGGTCTATCAACAAATCCAAAAGGATTAGTTATGTTCAAGGGATTCAAATAGTCTAAGAAGAGTTTTTGTCCCATGTTTTATTTGTGGAATATGTCCTAATGTTTTCCTATGGTTCCTTCCAAGAAGGGGAAAATTTTCACGAGATTCTTCACTTATACAGTGTGGAAGCTAGGATGGAAGTTAATGAGGAAATTTATGCTATATATTTATTTGGTATGGATGATCATATTCAGTTTGACTTTGGGAGATAATTCTCATTTCAACATTTGGATCTCTCTAGGGGCTTAAATTACCTATGATTCTATCTCAAGCTGAATTTCTAAGGCAAGGATTACTAGGGGTGGTTGGTTTCTAAAATAGAGAAGAGGATTAAATTTTGGTGAACATGTGGTTGTCTAGAGGGTGGGCATTTGGTTCCCGTTAAATCTTTTTTGGAGGCAATACCCATGTATTGGATTACACTTACACATATACATAAAGGAATCTTAGATAAGATCAAAAGGACACGTTTCATTTTTTTACGACAAGGGGGTGGTTATTATAGAGGGACCCGTTGGATCCGATGGAAGAAGTTAACAACCCCTAAGCCCTTAGGGAGATGGGGTCTTAAAAATTACATTTTCATAGACTATCACCAGTGGAAAAATCTTTGTGGAGTGTGCTTATGAAGGATAGTCTCTAGCGTTGGATTATTGTTCAAAATTATATAGGCCAAGGTTCAATAATGGACTAGACTAGGAGTGAACATAAAAGTATTCAACAATTCTACAATAAATGGTTTCCTTGACCCTTTCATTTCTTCTCATTGGCCCCCATTTAGCTTGGAAGGTAGGAAATGGGTACCAAGTTTGGGTTTGGGTTGATGCAATTATGAGTTGTGATCATAATATTTTTCTTCCTGAAGCACTTGTTCATTACCTTCAACAGATTGGAAAAACTACTCTTAACACTATCAACAATACCATGGATACCACATTATGGAAATAAGGTTCGTTAAATTCTATAGATTTGGGTTTTAATGGAGCTTTTGGTCTGTCTTGGAATCTTTACATAGCTAAACTGCACAAAGCGCATATCAAAATTAGTGATGATTTGGATAAGTTAATCTTGGGACTTGATAAGGTGGGTGTAACTTTTATGGATTTCCTGGGATATAAATCCCATTTTACCATTGAGGGTGATGACCATCAGTGCTGGTGGAGTGTGCTCAAGAGGGTTTGGACTCCTCCAAAAACTAAACTAAATTTGTGGCTTGCTTTAGTTGATAAAGTACTAACTTAGTACCACCTCCAACAATGAGGCAATACTGGACCTGATATTTCTATATTATGCAAAACAAGAGAGGAAATGAGCCAACACCTTTTTCTCCTTTGTCCCTAATCTTTACAAGTATGGCATAAGTTCGAGCTCCATCTTGGGTTATCGTGCTTATGGACTGGAGGGACACACGAAGAATGCTTCAAGCTTTCATTTATTAGAAAGGATTTGAAGATGTACAGACCAATCCCTTATTTTGTTTTGTCGAATGTTTGGCTCACTTAGAGATCCCATCTATTTCAAGATAAATTTCTCCCTCAACCCATACGAATTGTTGTACAAGAGATGGGACTCCTTACGTATTACAAGGAAGAGCTAAAATATGAGACTCAGATCCTTGAGGAATTTATAGTGGATAGATCTTCCTCTTGGTGTTTATTTGATAGTGCGTGCCAAGGCACGAATTGGATTGTTGGCCTAGATTTTCTACTGCATGTTAGTGACTCACATTTCTTCCATTTCAAGGGAAACCTAGGTAGAGGAATGAATAACCAAGGTGAGTTTGTTTCTTTGTTTTACCTGCTCAAATTGGCTATGGACAAAGGTTTGAGAAAATTGTAGTTTTTTGGGGACTCTCGCCTTATTATTCATTGGATGAATAACCAACTACAAGTAAAAAATACAGACCTTTTAACATTGGCTAATTCTTTGAAGAATATTGCTGGCTTTTTTTAAGAAATTAGTTTTTCTCACATCTATAAGGAACACAATATGGAAATGGATAAACCTTTAAGACACAACCTTTTATCGATGCAGAAAAAGACATTATATGTTAACTTAATTTGATCATGGAAATTCGGTAACCTGTTGAAAAGATTTCATTGATAATTTCTAATCAGGCTTACAATCATGTAGTACAACACTTTAAAGTTTTTGTTTTTTTGTACAAGATAAAAATGGATTCCCTATGTTTAGCATTATTTCTTACTATTGGGGATACAGTACCAGGGGACCTATATTTTGTTTGATTATTCCCTTTATTCGTTTGGACATTGCAACCCATCAAATTCTTCAAATATCTCACAATAAGCATTAAGGCTATCACCTAATAGATCTTGTAGTACCACATGGAGGAATTGCACTCCTCCTAGTTGTAACAAGGCTTCAATGGTTAGTAGATAGATGAGAAAGATGAACGTGCTTCTCCAAGCAATATATGAAATGGTGCAATAATGCACAATACAAAATATAATGTTGTTTCTTGTTATCAAACGAGAAAATAGATTAGTTGTTTGATTTCAAATATAGACAACCATGTGTAATGGGTTTCATTGATTGACTTGGACCCAACTCGGGAGATCATATTTGGGCAGTTAACATAGAGAGAAAGCGTCCAAGGCTCAATCAATTCTTCTACAACCACTTGCTTGCGAATAATACTCCAACCCCTTGCTTCTTCATTGAGGAACCCCTTAGCCTTTGCAAGACTCGAGAAGTTTGGAAATGATGTAAAGGAAGAGGGCACTCATTGGTGTGGTTGGGAAGGGTGGATTTGGAAAAACTCTACTCGATAGAGTCTTCAATATCTAACATGTGTGAAATTTGTTTTGTTGTGAATTACTACTAAGGATTCTAATAATATACCTAAGTATAGTATTCTAGGTGATTATTTTGGATTGAAAAAATCATATATATAGATAGGCAGGCAAAAATTAAATATGAAACATACAATTCACTATTGAAAATTGTAAATTTTGGCGAATATTACAACAAAAAAACATATTTTATGTAAATATAGGCGATATTAGAGAGTAAAAATGACCAAATAGCGAATTTAATTTTTGAAAAAAGGCCCAAAAAATAGCCAATTGGCGAAATTTTGCCCTTGAAAATTACCTTGGGCTCATTGTTTTTCATAGTCTACGTTTAACAAGTCTCAGGAATAAAATCTATAGACAAATAGCCATGCAAACAAAGGTAGATATGGATAGAAATATGAAGGGAGAAGATGCAAAAAATAGTTGAATGAGAGACTGTAGAGAAATAGGTTTTCCCTATTCTTAGATGATGTATGGGGAGAGGGTACCAAATTGATGGAGGATGCAACTACCAGACCGTGACTTCAACTCCAAAATTATTGGGAATTCCAAGGATGGTAAAGCACTCTTACATGAGCATTGCACATACATTCACAATAACAATTAGGGATTTGATGGAATATAAGAATGAGATCATTTTGAGAAAGAGGTTTGCCTTGTTCTTTGATGATATATGGGGAGAGAGTGCTAAACTGATGGAGGAATTGGGTCTATTGTGTCTATTTGTGCATTCCAACTCCAAATTTATTGAGAGTTTCAATGATCACATTGCATTGTTAAATATGGGAGTTGTAGAGACATCACCATTGGCAATGGGGAATTTGATAGAACATGAATGAAAAAATATGGTTGGATGAGAGAATGCATAGAAAGACATTTTCCTTTTTCTTAGATGATGTATGGGGAGAGGGTGCTAAACTGATGGAGGAGGGATCTAGAATACCACTCCAACTACAAAATTATTAGGAGTTCCAAGGATGACATAGAACTCTCAAATAAGGGAGTTGCACACTACTAGGAAAATACTTTCTAGTGGAGGTGTTTGCAGAACCTTTCCAAAAAAGGTCTCTTTCATTTGTTTATAGTAGAGGAGAACAAATGGAGGTTTTAGTGGAGGTTTTTTATCGGTTCCTTTAAAATTATTAGACTGCACCAGTGTGCTTTAGACAAATACACACTGATTCTCTAAATAATACAACGCACCGAGTATAAAAAAATAATTTCCCTTGTTCAAAAAATGTGTATATTTTTATTTTGCATAAAAACTAACTGGTGCTCCACAAACATACAATTTCCCTGGTGGGGCTCATGTTTACTCTAATGCATTGTTATTTGTAATATGCCTCAAGGCGTTATCTATATGAAGCACTAGATAAATTCTTTTTAAAAAATCACTAAAAAAAATAGGATTCAATGCATTTTAGTTTAAAAACGCCTTGGTGCGTATAGGTATACGGAGCATCACATGTGCTAATCAGGCTATGATGCATGAAATAAAGAAAAAAATATTTTTTTATAATTGTTGGCAGGCGGTTTGGGAAGTTAGCATCGTAGCATCGCGGATGCTGCGACAAGTTAGGAGATGCCGCAGAAGGCGGAAAGTTGGGCGCAAAGGAGAATATTTTATGTAATTTTGGGTCAAATGTACTGCGGTATGCAGGTTTTTGGGTCATTTGGAACATGTCAGTTAGATTTTGGGTCATTTCCTCGAAGTGTCGGTTAGGAAGTTTGTTAATAAGTGGACAAGCAATGTAAAGGCAGAAGCCTATTTATAGTCATAGAGTCGTATGTGTTGGATCATCTAGATCTGATCTTGGATTATGCATCTTTTGGTTGTGTATCTGAGATTGAGAGTTATCTGTGAGATCTGTATTTTTTGGAGACATTGTATCTGGGTTTTGCGGGATTAATATGATATGACAGAGCTGTTTTGCGAAATCCCTGTGTATCTCCTGTTCTCTTATGGTAATGCATGTTGCAAAATATGAGTGATGCTATGTTTTCTTGCTGCAATTAATGATTTGTTGTATTTGCTGAGATGAATATTTCTGTTGAATAATGCTATGAATATAAATGATATCGAAGTTAATTGCATAGATCTCCTTCTGAAATGTTGCAATAAGTTGTGTAATTGAGCCGCAAACATACTCCTTCATCCGATGGAAACATGGTTCCGTCGACTCTCCCTTGAACATTTCGGGTGAGACCTCATCTGCTCCACAGGTGTTGCTGGACGGGGTAAAACTTGTCTAGATCGATGCTTAGGGAGATCATGGTGGTTTGGTGTCGAAATTGAGCGGAACCCCTTTCGACTGGGTTTGTGTCAACAAATGGTTCCGTTGCCGAGACCGTGTGCGAAGTGAAAGGAGGATATGTTGTGGCATCCGACACAATCGGAGATACAAAATTGGTTTGATCAGAAGTTGCAAGAATTTGTTGAAGAAGAAAGTCGGAACACTCGACTGACAGTAGATCAGTGGGTGGAAAGGTATATTCACGACGATCCGCACAACTACTTTTTTCTGCGAATTCCCAGTCATCTTGTTCGAGTGGTTAGCAAAGTTGATCTTTCGGAAGAGGAACTTCCAAGGCGGTGATCCTATGACTTGGACCCCAAAGCTAATCCAGGAGCTGCAGGAAGTCGACAACAAGGCGTCGCGGGCTGTCGTAGTGTGGCTCAATAGTATATTGGAAGGATATATCATTGAATTTGCGATTGATACGCAAAAATCTTATAGTGAAGCTGAAAGATATTTCTTTCGTGGACCACGAGGAAGGTTTCTGCTGTCGCTCCAACTGTCTATTAAGATGCTTATTTGCGAGAAGGGTATATTGAAGATGCATCTAGATTAGTAAACAGCCTGGTGGGAGGAGGCCGTGGGTATCGCGACAACAGGGGGGCGGTACATGGAATGATAAGGGGTAGATGGGTGCAAGTCATGACGAAACTGTGAGTGAATCCGAGGAAGAGAGTGGTCTTACAAGGGGAGGAGCAAGGTTTCAACAGGAAAAGAGGTAGAGGACAGGAGAAGGTCTTGTTGCAATCGAACTGCAAGGCCGCCAAGGAAGACCACATGGGTTGAAGCGACTTCATAGTTTGGACAAGGAAAACCAGGATACGCCCAAGATAGAGGCAGGACCAAACCCCAGCGGGCGCGTACCCACACCTCCGCTCACTATCTGTCAACCAGTGAGAAACACAACCTTGACACCACCGTGTCAACAAAATTTGATTGCTAGTAGTTCAGCAACTGTGGGAAGGAAGCCCAGAATGGCAGGCGAGGATACGAAGTTTTCGCTGTTCCATGGAAATGGAATAGATAATCCTGAACAATACTGGTTCTTATGTGAGGCAGTATGGACCGTAAAGCAGATTACTGATGATAATGATAAGAAAGGACAGTTAGCAACAACTCTGCGAGGTCGCGCATTAGACTGGTTTATGAAGTTTGTTCTAGTCCCTACAGGAGCTCCGGAGAAGACACTAGATGATATCAGGGACGGATTGATTGCAGAATTCAAAAAACCCAAGTCTGAAGCACAGTATATTACAGAACTAAAAGAGATCAAGTAGTATCCCAATGAAACGGTGTGGGACTTTGACCAGCGATTTAAGACGCTAATGGAAAGGGTTAGTTTTGATATGAGCACTGTCCAGCATAAATAATGGTTCATCACGGAACTACTCCCGCACATTCGACTACCGCTGATGCAACATAACATTACCATGCCCAGCGAAGCTCTGGAGGTTGCAATGCGGTTGGAAGCGTCGCCAATTGGTGAAAATGCAGCTGGGATGTCACAGATTTAGACGCAGCTGGCTAACCTGACTATATAGTTGCAAGATCTTAAGAAGGGCAAGGAACAACGAGAAGAAGTTTGGTGCACGCGATGTCGAGGAGAAGGACATACTAAGGACAATTTCCTTGACTTCCGCAATTATTTGGTTTCAGGAGCACCAAACCCGTTGAATGGTGGTGGTATGCCATGGTGTCGTGTTTGTCAGGTATATGGGCACCGCCATGAGGAATGCCCATACATGCAGAAGATGGTCAAAAAATCGATGAATCTGTATTATACATTATGTAAATCTGTGGGACATGATGACAAAGATTGCCGGGCATATGGGTTGCTTCATGAGAGAACATACGATGCATTCTATGTAAAGGATGACTATCATGCCATACAACAACCGCAGGTATCCCAGCCGCTACCTCAACCACAGGTACAGTTTGTACCGCAGCAGCAACCACAACAGTTTGTACCATAATATGCTCTGATGCAAATGGCTCCATAGCAGCCACAGTACGTTCAGCAACCGCAGTATGCACAACAAGGGCAAGGCATGCAACCGAATCCTATGCAGCAGTAGTTCAATCAACCATAGTACCAACAATAGGGCGGATTTCATGGAGGATTCTGGGGTGGATGCAGAGGAGGCTTTGGTTGAGGAGGAGGACGAGGAGTTCGTGGATCTGTTCAGTGCTATCATTGTGCGGTGTGGGGACATTATCAGTGAGATTTCCCACTATTGTAGACATAGTGTACGTTTTTCTTTGTTATAGATTACACAGTGGAGAACTGCCCACAGTTGATTGCGCAATGGTAGGCAGGAAACGTTCCACAGTTGCAGAATCAGAATCAGGCATAGCAGCCAGTACAGAATCAGGTGCAGCAACCGGCGTAGAACCAGAACCAACGCCCGAATTAGAATGTTAATCCGAATGTGAACCAACCAGGGAATCCACCACTGAACCAGAATCAGGGTGCAAGTGTTGCGATGATTTTTGCAGAGCCAAGGGCACAGGATGTGGCTGTCGCAGTTATCACACAAGGCGGTGTAGCAATAGGAGGGGATAGCTCACAATCGCTCATACGGTTGGCAGGGAAGAAGAAGGTATCATTTGACATTGAGTTCGAGCGCGATACATTCTTTCAGGCGCGTCGTGCGATGGACCAAGATCACAGTAAGGATATCGTTTGCGACATGCCCCCTGTCTTTGATGCTACATCAGAGGCTGGTCCATTGGCGCCGTCTGGAACCTTGCAGAAATTTTTAGAGAGTTGTCTATTGTTGGCAAGGGATCCCGTTGCTCTCGCTGACATCGAGGGATTATTGCAGTGCCCGGCTAGGGGACGGCAGGAGTCCACAGTAAACTCCTTACATCGACAGAAGACTAGTAAGGAGATGTGAATGAATATCCAAATTGGGGACTATGATGTTGATTCGGTTATTCTGGATCTTGGTTTGGATGTCAACATCATAACCAAGTAGGCATGGCAGAAAATGGGGAGCCCCCCATTTAGCTGGTCTCCTGTACAGCTCCAACTAGCTAATCATGCCAAGGTAACACCGATTGGGAGAGTCCCACGCCTGGTGGTGGACATTGAAGGAATGAAGACTTATGCTGACTTTGATGTCATCAAAGTAGTTGAAGGAGGGAGCTCTTATCCCGCATTGTTGGGGATCGGATGGGCTAATGACAGTGGAGCGGTAATCAACTTCAAACGGCGGATGATGACTTTCAAAAACCGCAATCTCAGAGTTATAGCCCCGTTGGATCCGGCTGAAGGACGTAGATACATTGAGCCAGTGAAGGACGAAGATCCCAGCGGATGGGACCATGCATTCAATATTTTCGAGGATTATATTCATATGACTACCAACAGTGAGCTTGGATGGCGCAACGACAGCTCTGCATCTTATGACTCTGATGACGGGCTAGAACATTGGCATAATCGCTTGCATGAGGTATCGCTCCGCAAGTGTGGGATAATCACGTAGTCGTTATGCCGCGTTGCGACTAAAACGGTTACACTACCAGTATACGAGGGGCTGCCTAGATTGTCTGACTTTCTGGCAGAGTTCGAGGAAAGAGTTTTAGAACCACAGCGGCTGCTGGCATTAGAGGAAGCGTTGAGGCCTGCTCCAGCACGTTGGTGGGCGACACATAAGCAGTTAATCGACAGATGGTCGCAATGCAGGAGATTGATGACGGTTCATTTTGGTGATACTGAGGTTTACCACATAGGGAAATATGATGGTCAGAATGACCCTGGAAGTCATTTGATGGAGTGTCAGACATTGTGGGCATCACGACCAAGAGATGAGTGGGTCCATGCATTTATCCATACTTTGGACGAAATGCCGTGATCATGGTATACTACAGCTGAATTGCGGGGAGAAATCACTACTTGGTTGGAGTGGACAATTTGTTTTACTCATACATTCAGTTTCGCTGATCCCAACCTGAAGGGCCATAATGCTCTGCAGATCATCCGCGATGTGGTTCTGAAAGTTGTTCCAGTGGCATATCCTGCGGATCTGCACACGCACTGCCAGATGCAATCCATGATGGAATGTTACAATATCACCAGTGGGCCCGAAGACAGTGATGATCCGCAGAATGTCAATATTTCGGAGTCTGAAGGAAGTCGCGATGTGGTAGCACCTGATGCGCCAAGTGATCCGATCAACCAGCCCTTGAAGCTTCATAGGATCAATATTGGGACAGAGACCACCCCCAAGTTCGTGAATGTTGGAGATTATTGGGATGATGAGATGATGGGAAAGGTCACTGACTTGCTGCATGAATTCCAAGACCTATTTCCTACAAATTTCTCTGAGATGAAAGGTATTTTGGGCGATTTAGGGGAGATGAAGATCCCATTGAAACCAGATGCTAAACCAATCCGGTAGTGACCCTATTGGCTGAATCCGCACCATAACGAGAGGGTCAAGGTAGAACTTCATCGCATGTTGGATGCTGGTATCATTGAACCGGTTGAAGAGTCAGAATGGATCAGTCCTATGGTGGTGCAGGACAAGAAGACTGGTGAAGTGCGCATTTGTGTTGACTTGCAAAAATTGAATGATGCCTGCTTGCATGATCCCTTTCCGACCCCGTTTAGTGATGAAGTACTCGAAGGTGTGGGCGGCCAGGAGATGTATTCTTTCACAGACGGGTTCTCGAGCTATCATCAGATCGCATTGCAAAGGAAGACCGCCACAAGACGACTTTTGTGACAGAATGGGTATGTTTTTAGTACACAGTAATGGAATTTGGGTTGAAGAATGCACTTGCGATATTCTCACGGGTCGTTGTTGCTGCGTTCAAGGATTTCATTCAAAATAATAGACGACTGGACGGTCTATGGTTTGGTCCACGAGCATCTGGAAAACTTGCGATTGATGTTGGAGCGCTGTCGACAACATTAGATATCATTGAACTTGAAGAAGTGTATCTTTTGTGCACCATTTGGTATACTGCTAGGTCACATTGTGTGTAAGCAGGGGTTGTTAGTCGACTTGGAAAAGATTGCGCTTATTTTGAGCTTGACACCGTCGACTAATGTTAATCAGTTGAGAGAGACATTGGGCCACACCGGGTATTATCGCAAGTTCATCAGGGGTTATGCAGCGATCACTGCCCCTATGGAGAATTTATTTAAGAAAGATGCGGTATTTCAATGGATCCCTGAATGTCAGGATAGTTTTGAGAAGCTGAAGGATAAGATGGATTCGGCGCCAATACTGGTATTTCCAGACTAGAGTAAGGAATTTCATGTCCATGTCGATGCATCATCTATCGTGTTGGGAGTGGTACTTTCCCAGCTAGGAGAGGGGAATCTAGATCACCCCATTGCTTTTGCAAGTCGGAGTTGTCATCAACAGAAAGAAACTATACCACTACGGAGAGAGAAGGCTTGGTGATGGTGTATGCGTTGCAAAAGTTTTGACATTACTTATTGGGAGGACATTTTAAGATGTTCACCGATAAATCTGCATTGAAATACCTGGTCAATAAGCATGTGTTGGGGGGGAAGATATTTCGATGGCTACTTCTTTTTCAGGAGCTCGATTTTGAAGTGATTGTGAAGCCAGGGCAGTTGAATGCTGGTCCTGATCATCTGTCGCGGATTGAAACAGGCGAGGAGCCAACTAACATTGAAGACGGGTTGCTTGATGTGCAACTATTTAAGGTTGAAATCGTTGATGGCTACTTTGAAGACATCATTTAGTTTCTGGCGACAAGTACCGCACCAGAAGAGTTCACCACTAGTCAGAAGAAGCAGTTGGTAGTCAAGGCTGTCGATTTTCAGCTCATTGCAGGCGAGTTATACAAATTGGGCGCAGATGAGATATTGCGATGGTGTGTTTTGCCACATGAGCAAGAGTAGATATTGTCAAAAGCACATACAAGAGTGGTTGGGGGGAACTATGGCGGTCGTGCGACTGCCAGGAAGGTGCTTCGAGCGGGGCTCTAGTGGCCCACGTTGCACAATGATGCGACAGACTATGCACGGTCCTGTGACGTTTGTCAGCGAACCAGAAATCCATCCAGGAGGGATGAGATGCCGCTGATGCCTCAACTAACGCTACAACCATTTGACAAATGGGCAGTGGATTTAGTGGGACCAATCAACCCACTGGGGAAGCACACTAGTGCAAGATACGTCATCACGGCGACATATTATTTGACAAGATGGGCAGAAGATGCACTAGTCGTTGATTGCTCTGCGGCCACAGCCACGTGGTTTTTGTTCTACAACATTGTCACTCGCTTCAGCTGCCCCAAGATATTGCTGAGTGATCAAGGCAGCCACTTTCTCAATCGCACCATCAGTGCATTGACGGAGGAACTGCAGATACATCACAAGAAGAGTACGCCATATCATCTGTAGGAAAATGGCACGGTGGACGCTTTCAACAAGATATTGTAGCATGCGCTGACAAAGGTGTGCAATGCGAACCACGATGACTGGGATCTAAAAATACCAGCAGTCTTATGGGCATATCGCACCACATGTAAAAGGTTGATGGGATAGACACCATTTAAGCTGGTGTATGGACAAGAAGCGATTATGCTAATGGAGTACATCGTTTCGAGTCTGTGCATAGCGGCAACGACAGGTATGGATGTTGCAACAACATTAGAAGAATGTCTAGCGTAGTTAGTACAGCTGGAGGAAGATCGCTTTATTGTAGGATTCCACCAAGGGGTGGAGAAGGATCGCTAGAAGGCTTGGCACGATCACCACATAAAAAACAAATAGTTTCAGTAGGGTGACTTGGTGTTGTTATATGACAGTAAGTTTATGAAACACCCAGTAAAATTACAGATGCATTGGCTTGGTCCATATCGCATCAGTAGCATCACTTCAGGAGGCGCAGTACAGTTGCAACAGTTGGATGGAGCGATGCTCCCAAAGTTGATTAATGGCAGTAGGTTGAAGCCCTAGCAGTCGGGCTTGGAGCAGTGCGATGCCTGAGTCGCATCGGGTTAAAAAAAATAAAAATAAAAATTTTGCAGGTTGTTCGGTGGCAGGTCGACGCACCAACAGGAACAGAATGCGCAAGCAAGGAGGCTTGTGCCACAAGTTAGGAGCGGTCTGCGATAGTGGCATGGTCGCAACTCGATCAAATCAACAATAAATGCCAAAGGTTAAGACAATTAATTAACGACGCTCGTTCGAATGATGAGCATTAATGGCGGATCCGACCAATCGACTGATAGGATCGATGATAGATTTGGGTCATTAATACAGAATTTAGTCTGAGTTAATGCCGGATTTAGTGATGATTACGAAGGATCGGGTTGGATGCTATAAGAACGGGTCAAGGCTGGTCGGAAGGCACCGGGAGAATTCAGTTGCTAAGTGTGCAAGATTGCAGAGTGTTGTTGCCGACTGTTGAGACAGCTTGTGAGTCGGGCAAGGTTCAGTTGAACTTGCGGAGTACGGTTGTTGTGTGCTGAGCTAGGATTATGAGTGGTGTTGCGCCATCCCTTGGAGTTTCGGCAAGTTGATTTAGGTATGCCAGGGGAGCTAGAGACGGTTGAAATATACAACGAAGTCGAGTCTCCCTTCATTCCTCTTGCTATTGAGGAATAAGTAGATCTTGAGGAGGAAGTTTCCAACATGCTGGTTGAGCGTCAGTTATCGCCAAGAAGCGTCGGGGAAGTCAGCATTCTGAGTCCCTGTAGAGCAAGCGGTAGCTTAGATCATCCACTACAGTGGTCGAAGAGGTTCAAGTGCAGGTGGGACAGTCCAGTTGAAGAATTGACGAGTCCGCTGCATGGGAGGGATTGTCTGCTGTCGACATCCCGGGGTATGTCCCCCCTAGTCGACCGGGTGTACCACCTCGCAAGGTGAACAAAAACCAGAGGTATACATTGAGGATGCCAGCGCTCCCTGTTGGAATGGAGTGCTCTGTTGATATTGTGCCGGCGTTGATGTGCCTGAAGTATGATGATCACGATATGGTGGCCTATCCGGAAATTACACCGGGCCCCTATGTGCCAGGGTCACAACTCACCGGTAAGCCGATTCCGCAAGACTGGGCACGGGGCTTGAACCAAGCCGGATTGTTGGGGCTCATTAACATTCTGCATTTCAGGCGACTGTCGGAAGTTAACGCTTGTGTGAAGCAGCTGCTAGCCTGCTTCCACGGTGGTTCATTGTGGCTGGACACAGAGATTCCGGTCACTGTCGATCTGATTGCGAGCGTTATCGGGTTGCCCAAAGATGGGGTAGACCCATCACAATACTTTCGCGGGAAGGAGAACGACAAAAAGAGGGTGGCGCAGTTGGTTAAATGCTATGGCTTGGAACGGGATGGCCGTGGTTATCGCACCAACAATATCAATGATAAGGAGGTTCTCACCGGTGCAAAGATATTATCCTGCAAAGTGGTCCGGGGCGGTCGACCTAATCAGTGCAATTCGGGGATCGTGGCATATGCAAAGCAATGCGTGGCAGGAGTCCATATGAATTGGTCCTTGTTTTTGCTGAACCAATTGGTGGAGGATGTCGTCATTGTCCAAGGTGGGAAGGGCTCCTTCACGTATAGCTAACTTTTAATTTTGATTACACTTGTTTCCTGGAAGGAGCTCAGCACCTACCAAGGTATGGAGGTTGAGGCAGCGAAAGAACGTCTAGGTGCGCGATATCAAAACTTGTGGTGGGTACGTGAGCAAGAGCGACTTCGGGATTGTGCATTGCAGTTCTGGATTTATTGGGAGATGCTCTATGATGCAGCAACAAAGGTGCCTCGGCTATCTCAGGAAACCATGGCAAAGTATAAGCCGATTATGGTGTTTGTGATTTGGACGCACGATATTTATGTGCAAGCCAGACGTGATCCAACCAAGCAGTGGTTGTTGACCCATTATAAGGTTACGACCGAAGCGATGGATGCTATTGTGAATGATTGGCCACCGGAATGGCGCGAACCCGTGGGGTTGGCAGAGATTGAGGCTGGAGTATCGGAGACAGGCCCAGATGATCAACTATTGATGCAGGACCAGTAGAGTCACCATGACTCAGATCAAGAATCGACAAGGACCCCGATGGATGATGAAATTGATCGAGACATTGAGTAGAATAGGATGAAGGCACGCCATGAGCATGGTACGATCAGTGGGGAGTCACCGGCCATGGAACACCAGTTGGGATGCCTCATTCATGCGGTTACTCAGGAAACTAATACATCTGCTCGGGCCATGACGAAGAAGGCGGACGAAGGTTTCCATGCGGTCACCACCCGCTTGGATGCATTGTGCGATATCATCTTGAAGAAGGCACCCGAGGGTGCAGTGGTGCAGGAAATTGGCATAATCGACACTGAGCCGCGGGTCTGGAATGTTCAAATTCCGCAGACTTTGATTGCGACTGATGATGCAACTCTCAGGACAATGCTGTAGCAGTTTAAAGAATTGACAATGAATATCAATGCGTTGTCCTCACCCACGTTGGTGTGCATACAAGCGGTTTCCAGTCAGGAACTGGCAGATAGAGAAAGTGACGTACAGCGTCAGCTAGTGCGGTCACAGGAGGCGGATGCAGTGGTCCGCAAGGAAGTTGAGGATCTCAAAGGGAAGGCCGCGACAACATGGGAAGTGGTTGATGAGATGAAGGAGACGATGGAGAGCCTCCGGGCCGAGAAGGATACTGAGATCACAGAGTTGAAGAAGGAACAAGATCGACTGACTGTGGAAAAAACGACCTTGTGGGTAAGTCAAGCGCGGTTGGAGGTGGCCATCGATGAAGCTTGTCACCACGTCTTCAAGCCAATAGTAGAGTTAGATCCGGTCAAGCGAGCGCAGAAGCTGGGGGCTATTATCGCCCAGTTGCGGGAGGACAATTTTTGTCTTAACCCATGCCCTGAAGCCTGCCACACTGCCGGAGGTAGTCACAGAATGGAAGAGTTCCATTGAAGAAATAGTGATTCAGCTGGCCAAGTTAGAGCAGGAGGTGACAAGGATCACTGTGAAGATCGCGTTGTTCTGGGGCAGCATCGTTCAAGATGAGCCGCTAGAACAGTTGACCAAGCAACAGCGTGAGGCAGAAGAGCAGCTGGCTACACTGAAGACCTCCATGCGCACCATGCCACCGATGGCGCAGGTCTCTAAAAAGGCGGAGATCAAGGACTTGTAGCAACGAGCTTCTAAAGAAGAAGAATGGCAGAAGCAGCGCTCTTCACAGTTGGACGAGTTTCAGGAAAGTGGCGCCGAGCATAATACCACCGCTGGTTCTGCACTCCAGGAAGTGCAGGAAGCGAAGCAGAAAGTTGACACACACCTGTGTGACCACCCTCTGGCAACGGACCTTGATAACAGTAAGGAAATTGCTGCAACAATTCTGCAGCAGGTTAGCAAAATCCGACAGCAGTATGAAGACTTCAAAGTCAAGACCAATGAGTACACCATGTCCTGCTGATGTGGCTCGAGGGCGAGCCACAAGATTGTGTTGGGGGCCTATTAGCAGGCGGTTTGGGAAGTTAACATCGCAGCATCGTGGATGCTGTGATAAGTCAGGAGATACCGCGGAAGGCGGAAAGCTGGGCGCAAAAGAGAATATTTTATGTAATTTTGGGTCAAATGTACCACGGTATGCGGGTTTTTGGGTCATTTGGACCATGTCAGTTAGATTTTGGGTCATTTGCTCGAAGTGTCGATTAGGAAGTTTGTTAATAAGTGGACAAGCAATGTAAAGGCGTAAGCCTATTTATAGTCATAGAGTCGTATGTGTTGGATCATCTAGATCTGATCTTGGATTATGCATCTTTTGGTTGTGTATATGAGATCGAGAGTTATCTATGAGATTTGTATTTTGCGGAGACATTGTATCTGGGTTTTGCGGGATTAATATGATATGACAGAGTTGTTTTGCGAAATCTCTGTGTATCTTCCGTTCTCTTATGGTAATGCATGTTGCAAAATATGAATGATGCTATGTTTTCTTGCTGCAATTAATGCTTTGCTGTTGTATTTGCTGCGATGCATATTTCTGTTGAATAATGTTATGAATATAAATGATGTCGAAGTTAATTGCATAGATCTCCTTCTCAAATGTTGCAATAAGTTGTGTAATTGAGCCGCAAACATCCTCCTTCATTCGGTGAAAACATGGTTCCGTCGACTCTCCCTTGAGCATCTCAGGTGAGACCTCATCTACTCCACAGGTGTTGCTGGGCGGGGTAAAACCTGTCTAGGCCGATGCTCAGGGAGATCGCGGTGGTTTGGTGTCGACAATGAGCGGAACCCCTATCAACTGGGTTTGTGTCAACAATAATTTTAACACTTTCGCAGTGCACCTTTGTCACATAAGCTCCCCAGTTCACTTAAATAATTAAAAATCATCGTCTGACAATTAAAATTTTAATAATATAAATTAGGTTTTGATTACAAAAATTAAATAGGGTCCAATACATTATTATATACACACTGCAACGGTGCATATGTAGGTCAATGGAGCACCGGATATTCCAACCGGTTGTCTCACTTTTATTGAATAGTCAATGTGCCCTAGAAAACACATGCCCTGATGCTGTCCTCTGAGAAGCGAATCGGAGTAGGGTTAAAAAAATATGGAATGGAATTTCATTTTTTACAAGCTAGCCAATCCTCTAGGACACCTAAGCATTGGTGCACATCCTCTTGGTTTGACCGTGAGATTGTCAGTGATGTTCACCTATCGGATTCCTCTCGTGGATAGATTATGATCGCTTATTCTAAATTTTGGAAAATGGTAGAAAAAATTCAGTTGTTGAGTACATGGCCATCATGCCTCATTGACGCAAAAGAGACCCGGCCAACTCTTTATTACCTCCTCATTTTCATTTTTAATGGATTAAAATTTAAACTTGATAGTTAATTCCCTTTATTTAAAAAAAATATGTGTGGTGTGGTACCAAAAACTTGTCCAGTGCACTGAATAAATATACAGAGCACACCAAATGTGGTGCTTACAATGGTGAACTGAATCACACAGATAACGATGGGATGATATTAGAACTCATCGACACTTTTTTTTAAATCAATTCAAACATTGTCGATGATGTATAATGAATTGTTTGCACCGCTTATGGTGCCATATTGTAAGATACACACCATCGATGATGAGCCAATGTTTTACTTGCACATCAGTATGTTTAAGCAATAAAAAATCTGAATGGTGTGTGTTATTATGAAAAGCACGCCAGTCGTGTTGGGGCATGCACCGATATAGACAATGTGCTTTAGTAATAATGTATCATTTGGATTTTTAATGTACTATCATCAAAACTGATGCACCATTAAAACATTGGTGCACACCGATAATTTGTATTTTACTATTTAATGCATTGTAAACGGCGCACCATAGAACATATTTAAAAAAATATTACTTATGTGTTCCAGTATCAATGCATTGTACACGGTGCAATAAATTTCGACAATTAAGCACCTCTGCCGATGCACTTTGGATAATTACTCATACCGTAATTGGTGTGTCTTTATTTGTCTGCACTAGTAACTGGAGTGTTTTTTTTATTCAATATTTATGGTGCACCTATGAAACTGTAACACGTCGTGAATGATATGTTAGTTATTGATATGTGCCATTAATGGTGCATTATTGTTTTATAGGAACATCGGGTGTTAATGGTTCTGTTTTATAGGTACATTGGGATTTTTAAATTAAAAATTCCAATCAAACCTGGCCAATATAGAAAAGTAGGACACACCGATTACAGTGCTCTTTGTTAATATAGGTGCATCGTGATTGAGGCCTTATGAGTTTTGATTCACAATGGAGTGCGGTAAGGATAGTTACACACCATTGATGGGTGTTAATGTTTTTACTGCACACCAATTAATGTTTTACATTATTTTTCAAAACAAAATTATATTTAGATAAATAAAAATAGTCATTTAAAACATTTTTAATGATGTGTGTGTACACCTAATATATTAATGTTGTTTATTAATCAAAGACAACAGTAACACCAACAAGGCTAGGCCGACCGATACAATGTTGTATGGGATTGGGATGATAAAGAGAGGGAGAGGGATTTGTACCCTCGCCCTATTATAACTTAGACTTGTTATCTCTTGGATATTGTTGGCCTCCTCAAGTCTTATGAGGATGTGACATCCATAAGGGGGGAACACTGCATTACTAAGATAGTCGATCTGTTGATGGAATTGTGCCAACCAAGCATTTAGAGTCGGTCATATATTTCATCACTGGGCTATCCAAAAGAGGGAGGATTTTCCCCAATTCCCCTATTTCCCACCTAGCCTTGTGAGAGATAGTTAGTAGGCATATGTTCAAAGATATGTCAGTCAAAACATCACTACCCCTTCTAGATTGTAGGTTGTTGGTAGCCAGTTGGATTTACACGCATTTAGTACAAAGGAGGTTAGGTGCCTCACGCTTATGGTCATGACAGTGGCCCACCACACCTATGATGGTCAATACATTAGTTTCTCATTTTTGTATTATGTATATTCTTTAGTGTAGACACCTATATTTATTAGGTGGTCTGCCTTTTTTGTGATAATTTTGTTTTGCTTTGGATCATTGTCACGCTATGTTTTATAAGAGGTGAGTCTTCCCATTTGCTTCAAAGTTGTCTTGCTTTTTTTAGAGGTTTTTGGTCACTAGGCCCTTATTCGACCACAACCCTCCTACGTCGAAGACCAATGTGTGTATGCACATGTAGGGCCAGATGTTTCCCAAGAGGGGTCAATCAGAGTTCCCATGTAGAATCACTCCAAACGTACTAGAGATGATCTCCACTGAAGATGATCATACAATGGACCTCGTGCAGTACCCATATGAAGGGATGGACTGGAGAGGATGTCTAAACATCTGATTTACCCAAGATGAGCCACCTCGAGAGGTAATATTAAAATTATGTTTTTATTTATCTATTTTAATTAATGCACATGTGATTTATTGTAACATTTTATTTAAATTGTCTAATTATTGTTGTCTACTATTTTGCAGATATTTTCATATATGATGGGGAGGAACCTCCCCAACCTGATGTTGAGATGGATACGGTTAATGAGATACCTTAGTTACAGATGTTGATCTTGCAATGCAAACCAAATCATAGATTTCGTTAAGAGGTGGTTGATAAGTTATATGGATTGATGGTTGGGAACAGTGTGCACCCAGTGCGCACTACCCATACTAGACAGGAGTCGGAGCTCTCACAAATATGGGTGACCCTTTCATGTGATATGTTGTTATTGATGCATCATATTTTCGATGTGGTTATCTTACTCAATAGGATGAGGGGTCACCATAAAAATCAGTCTTCTTCATCTAATTCATTTCTTTCAAATGGTGATCCTCGATCTCCTCCACATCTACCTCCTCTTCCGCAGCCCAATTGACCACCCTCTCCTTCATAGGCCGACATAACTCCACATGTCGAATGACCACCATCTCCTTCTCCATAATTTGACCTACCTCCATAGGTCGTTTGGCCACCATCTCCTCCTCCATAAGCTTAACCACCTTCATAGACCACCATCTCCTCCTTAACCAACTAACTGACCACCCTCTCTTCCAATATCCAACCCACCAACTGTGACACCCAGTTCACTCATTGTTGTTGTACATGAGATGGTCACATCAAATCATATGACTCCTGGTGGAGAGATATACTAGATGTTGGTTACTACAGTGTTATTTGGCGGAGGTGCTAATATTGCTTCTAGCTTTGGTGGAAGAGACATTGATCATGCCTTTGGCTCTGATGGTGGAGGTATCGATACCTATGGATCTTTTGGTGGACCATCTATCTTATAGTAGTTATATTTGATCATATGTATATATTTGATTGTTGTGATGTATATGTTACATATTTATTTTACTTCTATTTTTGACTTGATATGTATATTTCACACACACACACACACATATTGGTATTATCGTTGATATTTATGTTCCAATTTCATATCATGTTGATCTTGATGTTGTTTTATTTATGAAATATTATATTGTTAAAGTGTTAATGATCTTTTTTAATTTTAAATTAAATTTGAGATGTATCACTCATTCAAATTTCATATGGCATATTTGACACACACACACACACACATTGATTTTGATATTAGCATTCATGTATTTTATGTATTTTCATGTCAAGTTGATGTTGATCTTGTTTATAAAATTTGTTGTGTATGTTAATGATTAACATCATTATTAATTTTTCTATTTCAAAATCAAATTTGAGATGTATCAATGATTTAAATTAGAGATGTGTCATATAATGTTTATTCAAATATTTATTTATAATTCCAATCTCTTAATTAATTTAGTGACAATATCTTAAGTTTAATTAAAATTTAGATTCCATCAAAATAAATTGTTTCATTTGGGTATTCTTTTACTAAATAAAATTTATCTTCAATCAACCCTTCCATACAATAAGTGCAAAATAATATATAGATAAACACATTTCATAGTAAATTGATCTCCAAGCAACTAAAATGGTTTAAAAAATTATAAAAAATATTCTTAGCTATAACCTTACAAACAATTAGTTGTAATCTTTGACAAAATATTTAGATGAAATGTATCAATGTTTAGTAATGGTGAACTCTCTTTTTTAATGAAGAGATGTGAACTATATATAATGTAAATTACAACATATTATTGAAATATTTCTTTACGATAAACTTATTTATGAACCTATGGTAACCAACCTTCAACCCCAATGAAAAATCTATAATAATTGTCCTATTATGGGTCAGATTGCCTAGTCTTCCTTTCTAATATTGAAAATTAGCGAGCTCAATGATAACAATAATCATGGCTCCATAAATCAATCATAACAGGATAAATACCTACGCTAAATATGTATTCACATAGATTTATGAAATATCTTTACAGTAGTCTAATATGATATTTTATTGTAGAGAAATGGTGATGTATGGGAACAATTCTAATTCATAGAAGTCTCTCAAGTTGGTTAAGGTTGTGTACATCACTTTGGTCCACCCTTAGGCCAAATTAAGCACAGTTCTAATTAGTCATTTACATTTGATAAAAAAAAGTTTAGAAGTTCAATATTAGACATCATATTTAAATTTGTAGAAGTAAAAAATTGAACATAAAACCCCAAATAAAACAATGATGTATGCAAATTTTCCTTTAAATTATTCAAAGTTCAAAATCAAATATTAAACTTTCGAATTGAAATATTTATTTATACAACTAAAAATATTCAAAATTAAGATCAATAAAATAATAATAATACAAATATCTTCTTTCAATAATATAAACCTTTGAATTTTTATTTTATAAAAAAATACAAACTAATTGTACATTTCTATTATTTATTATATTTAAGTTTTTAAATAAGATACATTATTCTACTATGAATAACTTGGGCATTATTTGATGTAATTGAAATTTGCACTTCTACTAATGGTGTTATTGTTGAATATAAGGCTTTCATTATTGTTGTAATAAGTCACATTCTATAAGTGACAAATTGGTTGAGAGTTGTTAGAGATGGTTGAGATATCCTCTCAACCTCTCCCCCTAATTTAGGAAACAGTTAGATCTAAATAACAAACTAATTAAAACTTTATTATAAAGATTGTAACTGTGTGATTTCATAATACGAGAGAAGTTTTATGTGTATCTTATTGTCTGCAATGTCTATGTATCTTTCGATTTTTTTTCTTGGTATCAGAGCGAGGAAAGCCTTGACTCTCTTATGAGAGGGGTTGGAACATGATCTCAGTGTACTTCTCCTATCCATAGGATTAGAGTAGCGTAGGAGTGTGGAGTTTTATGTTTTTTTGTTAGAAGATTGCAGAAATAACTCTGTACAGATAGATAATAGTCAATATCGTTGTTAGTTTCTCTATGCATAAAGTGTATGTTTGGATTGAGGCCTATGTGTGGAATCATTATTGTAATTGTTGTGGTTGATGCGAAGGAAGTTTTTGTTGTTATTGTATCAAGGTTGTGCTAAGAAGTGTATAAAGGAGATTGAAAGTTGTCATATCCATTCAAAGAAGTTGTCTGTACAAGATGATAAGAGGAGCCACCAAAGAAAAATCTAGCTATTGCGTGGAAGAATAGGGGCCACTGTATCAAAATCGTCAAGCCTCCTCCATATTCATAACGATACAGGTTGTAACCTTCATGTGCCTTTGTCAAGTGCCTTTCTTCTAATTTTTTGGTATGCGTGCAGTGCTATAGCTAGGTTGTATTGCGCTTGTGGGTCTGCTGCTTTATACTCAGATCGTATCTCTTCATCCTTAGTGTTGACTTTGGATCTAAGTGATCTAGTTTCAGATTATGTTTTTTGCTGATTGTTTAGTGGTTTTCCATGTTGTAAACTCATTGTATTAATCCATATGCCACAGTCAAAGAATCTCATACACCATAATACGTTGAGGTCATCACAGACAACAAGATTGATTCACTGCTTAAGGATAAAGGAGCTAGTTTATTATTTTAAGCAGAAGCATTTTTTTCTCAAGAAGAAGAGGGGGTATATTTGAAAAATAAAACAAAGATTTATAAAACTGAAAAAAATGGGTCATGGATCACATGCGCTTGTATTTAGAAAAAGAGTAGTGACTATCGCTGAAGATCCACCAGATTCCGATGATGATAATGTCTTCAATGAAGAAATGAAATCTCTCAAACTTTTTTAGAATAGTAAAGGATTAGGTAAAAGCTCACTATGGATAGGTTTTCAGTTAGTTCAGGAGGGAACAATCCCTCATTAGTTATTGAAAAATGAATGTTGTTTTCTAGTGAGGTTATGCGACATGTGTGTGGGTTGTTTCATAGTATTTGACTTCGAGATATTCGTGACTCATGAGTTCGAGAGTGGAAATCGGGAATTCAACTCTAGAGCTACATCTTTGTGAAGGTTATGAAGCATCTTGACAGAGCTCAACTTGATTGGAGAACCGTTTTCTCTTCTTAAAAATGTTTGATTGTGTTTCATGTTGTCTATTCAATGCATGTTTTATTCAATAAGTTTGTATTTTCCATAATGAAATAATTAAGAGGGGTGTTGGAGATAATTATTTCATTATTCTTGTAATTTAGAGATGGTTGAGATATGCTCTCAATCTCTCCCCCTAGTTTAGGAAACAATTAGATTTGAATAACAAACTAAAAAATCTATTATAAAGATTGTAATTGTGTGATTTCACAATATGAGAGAAGTTTTGAGTGTATCTTATTGTCTGCAATGTCTGTGTATCTCTCGACTTCTTTCTGTGATAAGGACCATTGGTTCTTCTAGAAGTTATTGATATGTGCCTTAGTATGTTTTTGGTTAGGAACTATATATATAATGTAAATTACATCATCTCATTGAAATATGTCTTTAAAATTTCCAAGAACACTTAAACTTATTTATGAACCTATGGTAGCCAACCTTCAACCTCAATGAAATAACATACATTTCATTAAAAGTGGAAATATTTTATTACAAGAACAATGGTAGAATTGAGTTTTTTGGTTATTTTGGAATTCTAGATTCACTGTTTAATTCCAAATTTAATGAAATATGTGTTAAATGAATGAAAAATACATAGTAATGATCATAATATGGGTCATATTGCCTACTCTTCCTTTGTTATATTGAAAATTAGTGACCTCAACTACTAATGCAGACTTCTAATCAGGCCTAATTGAATGTAAAACCCCAAATAAAATAACGATGTAAGTAAATTTTACTTTAAATTATTAAAAATTAAAAATTGTTCATATTAAACTTTTAAAATAAAACATTTATTTATACAACTAAAAATATTCAAAACTAAATCAATAAAATAATAAAAATATGAAAATTCTTCTTTCCATAATTTATAATTATTTCAATTTTCATTTTTTCCAGCAAAAAAAAAAACATACCATTGTTATTCATATGAATCAAATGGTACAATATTGTTCATGTCTACATAAGACTATACCATACCATACCACTGCAAATTTTTTCACAAAATCATAGCATCAAGTCCTATCTTCTACGATATACAAAAAAGACACTCATCACAAAGGCTGTTTTAATGAACAGAGAACAGTCCTATGACTTGTCCAAGGAGAACAAACTACAACTGAAAACAAAAAGTGACACTAATCCAGAGTATGTAAAATACTCAATAAAACCACAGAGATCCCATGTCACCAACATGGGATTCCAGATGTTCTTCTCAGTTTAAGTGTCCTTCCTCGCCATCCAAAGCTTGTTTGGAAAGCTTGTCTGCCAAGCAATTATGCTGTCTATAAATATGTTCTAGGATCACATTGTTGAAGAGTGCTAAGGTTGACTTGATTCTGTTACCCCAATGAAGAAGAGATTACTTTCAGCTTGAATTCACCTTGTGCCCATTTGATAGTCACCCTGGAATCTCCAAATACTTTCAATCCATCAATCCCAAAAATACTAGCTACTTTTAAGACACACCATAAACCAAGGAGTTCAGCTTTCATATTTGTTTCATGCCACAGTTTAGCCTTAACGTAAAGAAATGAGAATGATTAAGAAATATAGCTCCTCCTGCAACACATAATCTGTCTTTGGCAGCACCATCAAAGAAACCATCAAAGAAGAGAACTGGGCAATGAACTGAGAATCAAAAGAACTATTTTTTTTTATATTCCAAGACCCCTAGGATTTTGCAATAGAGTGATATACACCCAATCTCTGACAAGTGATTTTCTGCTTGCTTGGGATCTCTTCTTCAAAGACAACCTTATTTCTGGTGAACCATATGTACCATGAAATAATAACCGGAGAATCAAAAGAACTATTTTTTTTTATATTCCAAGACCCTTGGGATTTTGCAATAGAGTGATACACACCCAATCTCTGACAAGTGATTTTCTGCTTGCTTGGGATCTCTTCTTCAAAGACAACCTTATTTCTGGTGAACCATATGTACCATGAAATAATAACCGGAAGCATCCAGTGGGCTATGCATTTCCTGGTCCAGTTATACGTACAGATATCAAAGAAATCATAACCCCAAATATTGCTAACTTCCAGCTAAGAGCATATAATATTCCAAATTTCTCTAGTGAATGCACATGTAACAAGAAGATGATTTGTGGACTCAGCTTTACATTTGCACATAAGACAAATACTAGGGCCATGCCAACACAAATTAACGAGGTTATCCCATGTTTTTAATTTGCCTTGAAATTCAAACCAGCTAAAGCATTTAAATTTTAAAGGTATCTTCCATCTCGAGAGACATTTGCACCACCATTGCTGGGGAAAAAATGACGATTTCTTATAAAGACTTCCTGTATGATCGGCATCCATTAGATAACATACATTATTCTACTAAGAGTTAATAACTTGGTCACTATGTGATGTAATTGAAACTTGCATTTCTACTAATGGTGCGATAAGAACCTCCATGGATGGGGTGTCGGATAGTCGAGCAGTTGTATGAAGCGGAGGATCGGTAGTATGGTCAGGTGGCTACCCAAAGGTCCGATCGAATGCTGTGCAGGCATCATCATTCGTACCGACAACTTGGGAATTTACTGTGATTTAAACTCTTATATGACCTCTCGAATGATCTGGGAGATATGGGAGCCGAGGGATTTGATAGCTATCACTGGTAGTATCAATTCAGGGATAATTGTGCACGTTTGGTTGCTTAGAGATGGTAACAAATCATTAACGCAAGCTCGAGGGAAATACTTCTTCTTCAGTGTGACCCCTCTATTTTACTCTGCTTGGTTTAATACGAGGCTAGAGTTTGTTAGACCCTATTCTCCACGACGGTTTGAATTTTTGTGCTTTTTTCCATTCATGCCGTGAATTAGACTTAGGGGGTGATATCGTAGAGCACGAGTCCTCCCTCAGCACAAGGAAAATATCTCTAGTGAATACACTTTGGTCACTTAGGCTCCGACTCGATCGGTTGGATCTTCTACGTTGATTAGCGGAGACACTCAATTCTTGCAGACTATTGGGCGGACCATGGATTTTTGGGGATGCATTATTGAAGAAGTTGAATGGACTGATGAAAGAGGGTTGTCTCTTAGTCGTGAGGCTAATCCTATCACTCCCGATTCTTTTTAGAAGCAGTGTGAGCCCCATGGAGATGCCCATTCTGGGAAAGCCACTCCACAGGACATGCCTGTAGATCATTCCAATGATAATGAACATATATCGGCTCTGTTCAACTTGGTTTTCAATACCCGTCGGGACATTGTCGACCTGTCCTTCAAGATCAACCAACTTGACAATCACATCTCCTCACTCGTCATGTTGATACCTACATCGGTTCTCCTGTAGTCGACATGCATGATGATGGCGTAGGACTACTCGACATGCATGATGATGGCGTAGGATGTAGTCCTCCTCAATATGCCCATTCTACTAGATGGTTTGAAACCTGGTGCTTCTTCAGCAAGTGTTGACCCTGAAAATGACTAATCTGTTCAGTAGTATTGTTTAATCTTATGTCTATATTAGGTGGAAACATAGGTTTGCTTTGAACACATAAGCTTATGGCACCATCATCTATTTTGATTTGGATACTGTATGAATTGTATGTCATTTTGAATCAACCTGAAAATGGGTGGGCATCTGCTCAGGAAGCCTGTGTGCTGGATAGACATCTAGTATATTTTTTAATGAAGTAATATAATGTTCACTGACTTACCAAAAAAAATGTTGCGATAAGAACCATTGCTTCTTATGGGGGTTATTATATATGCTTTAATATGTTTTTGTTTACCTTAGACCCCTCTCAACCTTAGACACATAATCACAACATTACCAAGGCTTCATCATGTGTAATACCTCATGAAGTTTTAATGTTTTTGTCATGGATCAAGTTATTAATGTTTTGTTGTGAATCAAGTTCACACCTAACTATGTGAATACATATACCACATGATTTAAAGTATGCCATCAATTTTGTATTGACATCTGATCCATATGGTGCCTCTCAAAGATCAAAACTCAACTATCTACACTATTTCATGCCTAAACTCTTCGACCATGTAAAAATGATATTATTATTGGAACATTCTTTTCAGTGATCAAAGTTGACCAAATCCATGTCAATATCAATATGTTGAGCATATTCATTCCAAGAATTACAAAATTTGGTTTCTCCTTTCATTTTCATAAAGTTAATTGGTAATTACAATATTTTTTTCATCAATAGATGTGCATTAAGTAACATTTTAACCGCCTCATCAATCCTTGTGTTTATCATTTCGATGTGAAAAAATATACTAACTTGGGTGCATGAATTATGGCATCTGCATAGATTATCGTACTTGTGTTTTGCAAAATTATGAAATTTATATGGGTTAAATTTGTGTGCATCATTATCATATCAATGTTGAATACTTTCTACCTCTAATTTAGTGCATGAATAAAGGCATTGGAAATCACAAGTGGATGAAGCACTCTCTATTTTACCAATTGCTTCCAAAAGGATCACATATTTCAATAAAATGTTTCAAAATGGTTTAAAAAATTGTTAATAAATTTTCATTTTTAACATCATAAAAAACATAATTTAGCAATTATAGATAATTCACAAATAAAATGATACATTCACAACATAAATGTTAAAATAAAACATGTATATGATATCACTCTTTGTTTCCATCACCCTGACTATCTTCCTCGCTTGACATTATAACATTGTTGTTCTTAAAAAGATGTACCGATGATTCTAGGGTCGTGTCGTAGTACAAACCACCAATCTATATCCAACATATCTAGGTAAAAAAAAATATTTCCTATCCTTAAAATCATCCCTAGAATATATATCCAACACAACATGATCTCTATTTTCATCCCACATCCTTCTAGAGTTGATACATATTAGCCAATTGTCAGGATCTTCCTTTACATTACTCCAGTTGAAGGTATCCCACCACTTGGACCTAAAATTATCACATTGGAAATATGAGAGGGCCACTTGAATGATCTCTCGTATATTTCCAACGTAACCTAACTTTCCCTCTATTATTTTTAATCGCAATGGCTAGCATGACTAGATTGGTTGAACTCTACTTCCACTCTACAGTCTTGTGTGACACGTCCATCATTCACATCCCCATTGTGAAAATGATCCCATATGCCCACATAGATGGGTACAAATGCACTTGTAAAAATGTGAACAAATGACTATGTCATATGTATAGTAACTCGAGCATTAATATAAAAATGTAGACGCTATTATTCAAATGTTCATTATAAAGTTAAAAATGTACATACAAATATTATTACCGAGGTGTTGCACATGATCCCTATGTTTAGTGCATCCTCTTCACCACGCATGTAATGACCATATGCACCATATTTCTCTCTAATCTAGTCAACAACCCAACTGTTGGGACAGATCATTGACATATTTTCTCTTAAACGATTAGGATAAAGCATGCTTCTACCGTTCAACTATCTGAATTATTTTCTGTCACTGTCCCACTTCCTTCTCTCGTCTTCATACAATGCGACTCACATTTGTGTTGCCTTCACATTGTAAAGAATGAATTTTTTGATGGCATCATTTTTTGAATTCGCTAATATATTCATGAAATCGAAACGAATAGTATGGGATAAAATATATATTATCAAGTTTAGTGTAAATAATTACTATGTATAATTTAACAAAAAAAATGATTTACTCTTTATCATGTGTCATTTTCTGTTCTTTTTGGAGTATCCATACTCCGTCCTTGAATTTATTTGGCCATGTATCCTCTTTATGTTTCATGGCTATTGAATCTGTTGGGATTGGTATAACTCCTAGTACATTTCTATGCGAGGCATGCGACCCCTGTAACATGACTAATTATTAGCAATGAAAGAGCCTTTGAATCCTTGGGATTATAGGCATGTGCCTTAATATTTTATAAGGAGGACCATATGCTTTACCCTTGCTTTTTTATTTATGGTACTTGTCATGCCCACATTCTAGAAATATCTATTTGTCTACATATTTGCGGCTATGACATGCATGATATGATATGTACTCAACACCCAATGTTTTCAATATGCTTCGCCTCTTCGCAATTGTCGGGTAAAAAATTATTACTAGTAAGTATTTTATCTTTCAATAACCTACAATTAGGGGCAATATAAATGTACATTGTCATCAAACATTTTTAAAATCAACCATTTTCAATGTTCATTGTGTGACAATAATCCTGGAAATATAGGGGACTTAATGGTTAGTTACCTTAAAAGTGTTGAGAAACATGAGTCTGACATACCGTACATTCCTTTCAAGTTGTATAGTAACATTGTTGTCCCTAGTTGGGTAGACTTTGATCAACCGTGATCAAAGAGAGGGGTGGTGTATACACATTTTAGGATTTCGAGGAAGGTATCATTTATATGACCACCATCCCCTAGCTCATCTTTTTGGAATGCATCTAACAACATTCCCTTCATGGCACTTGTATCTCGCAAGGAAGCATCCATACCAACCTCTATTTCATTTCATTCATTGCTAACATGTGAAGGATCCATGTTACTATAGAAATTTTGAATTGGTGAATTAGGACTTAGTGAGAATTGAATAGGTGGTTGATTCAACCATGCTTGGTATGCTGCTTCTTCAAGTTGTGCTCATTTTGTAGCCTTTTCTCAATTTGGCATCATAGTGTGGTGCAATGGAAGATGGTATATCGGTCACTCATCGTCTGAATTTTGATTTAAAAAATATTGAATAATACATCGATGATATTAGTAAACACAATACAATTAGTTTTGTTCAAACATCATACCAAACAGTTATTAGAATTAGCTATAAAAAAATCCAATAGTATATGTGCAATAGTATATGTGCAACCAACCACTTTACAAAACAAAATGTCAAATTGAGCAACACATTTACATTAAATCCATTGAAAAAAATACAATTAACCAATGATCTTTTTCTTACGCCCCAAGGGGACATCTAAAGGTAGTCTCAATGCAAGGCATTTTTTATGAGAGGTTGGTTGTCTACGAAAGTTATAGTCTATTAATAACTCATTACTAGGAGACAAACTACATATTTCATGCACAACAACAAATCTAGATGCTTTCCTTTTCATAAATAACTCCTTTCCATTGGAGCGTTTCTTGAATGAAGAATTTGCACAAAATAATGATCACCTACAACTATTTATGAACTCTGCAATGTTCCCATGAGTGCATGGATGACCATGAATATATAACAAATTCTTCATATTACAGTTTCTAAATGCATAACCATTCATACACATACTATACATAGAAATGCTATGTTCATATTTAAGAATATTCAAGTAATCAAATTGACAATAATAAGGACCACAAAATAGCATAAGTGAGACCAACTATTTGGGAGGAATGGATACATGTGAAAGATTAAACAACCCGATATTTTGAACATCTATTTTAGACTTGGTAATCATATCATTATTACCAGAAAAGGAGAATTCATTTCCAAAACATTAGACACATGAAGAGAAGACGATTAAGCTCAATTCAAAGCATGGTTATAAGAGGTTTGGTATTTAATTTGAAATGGATAAGAAGAGGGAAGTCATCGCTACCCTCCAACAATTTAATTGACTTTGGTGTGCACTTGGACTTCTTTTCGCTGAACTCGTACAAATTTTTGGATCTCCTAGTAGAGATGTTTTGAATGGTATATATATGATACTTTAGATCAATATAAATCTCTATTGACTTAACATAAGGAGACAGGTTGGTCAATTTTAGGATGAAACATAGTTGTTTTGGCTTCTAATTTTTCAAAAAATGAACATATAGAAGTGTTCCTAAGTGTCTAGTATATATCACCTATTGGATTTTTTACCGTAGTGGGAGATATTAGGAATTTCACATTGGGTAGTCGATCATTAATATATTGGGTCAGTGTGACACAGTGAGGGTTCTCCTTCAACCCTTGACATTTTGAATGACCACATATTACTTGGGTGTCAGAAAAACTATTCAGGTCATGATGAAGTACCATCAACACACGATCGTGGCTAGAATATATCATGTTGCAATTAGTGGGGTAAACAAGACTTCCATTTTCATCTACCAACTGCTTGCATAACTTGCTCTTGACAAGAGATTGCAACTTTTTTCGACTGGTGGAATATCTATTACATCTCAACTCAATCACAAATCATGATCCTACAAAATTTAATGCATAATTATTGGCATGCACGTGCATAAATAACATAAATTCAATTAGATGATCAAAATATAATTAAAATATGAACTTAGTGCAAATGGAAAGGGAAAACTTGAACTTTGAACAATATGGTATGATATGGATCTGAACAATTCAACATTTGATATTATAATTTTTTTTACATGCATTTGAGCCAAATAACCAATCAATACATATCTACACTCTTAAAACAAAGTTTGCGAAACATATAAAAATCTAACTTAAAAAAAGACTTTTAAACAATTTTTAAAGTATATGGTGTGAGTTTAAACAACATATGTATCCTATGGAGTATTTTAATTTACCTTTGTATAATTTTAACATCAAATTTAAATTCAGAGTACTGTTAAATGAATACAGTGCATTTGTTTCAACATATCGCACCAATGCATTATGAACAATAAGTGAATTGATGCACCCAAAAAAATGTGCACTAGAGAAAAACATACGCAAAAACATTCGTCAAATAAATAATCAACTAAGATATAATAACATAGGTTTTCATTTGCATTTTTCTATTTAATTATGGTAGTGCATCATTTGCGAAAGTGCATAGGTGCGCTATACCCATTTATGCGCACAGAAAACAACAACAACAGCAACAAAAAACAAAACTTCACATGCGATTTTCATTAATGACATAAATATCCAACAGGTAAATGAGGGAATTTTATTTTTGAAAAGTGAGTTGCAAAAAATGTGTTTATAAAAGAAAATCTAATCACTGTCTTGATATTTTGCCAAAAGTTTGAGGGATAGTTCTACAAGAGATATTACCATGGAAGACTTTAGAGTGACCAAATTTTTCTAAAGAGCCAAAATTGGTAAGGTATTGTGGGTCACATACAACTCTACATAGAAAAAATTCTAGGTATTTAGTTTTCCCCTAATAGTTTCAAAAAAACCATTAATAAACCTTTCCTATTACTGTTTGCAGTATATTCTAAAGAAGAAAAAAAGTTTTACTAGTTACCTTAACGCTGCAAACCTGTGTTTGATTGTTGCTTCCCTTTTGTTTTATGTGGTTACAAAATCTATCATTAGGATTAAAACCTCTCTTCTACTTCACAATGGAATTTTTTTTGTAGACATTATATGCTTGATGTCTTCGTGCTTTTATATATGAGGCATCTATTGCAATGGGTCCACCCATTGCATCAACTACTAAAACCTTTCAGCCATGTTAGTTTTTTCTAAACACTAGCAATTTTTCGATGTGTAGTATACACATTAACACATCAATGCACTTCACTAAAACGCACATCGTTTTAATGTTGAATTTTTAAAATGCTATCGAAACTTGTCCATGTCAGTGTTTTTTTTAAACATTGTCACTTTTTTGGTGCATACTGTACATATTAACGCACCAATGTGCTTCAATAAAAAGTGTAGTATTTTAATGTTAATTATTTATAAAAAAATCACGGGTATACTAGTGCAACACATACCAATGACACACACTGGTGTAAAGAAGAGAATTGGAGATGAGCTGATGAATACCATGAATATCTACCAGAGGAGCTGCTTTTGTAGGATTATAAGCACATGTACTTATTTATGTACAAAGCGCATTGATTAACCAGAAAATGTTTTTAACTAAAAATTATTTAATTTATTTGTGAAAAATATTTAATAGTTTATATATTTAATGATGTAGGGAATTTATTGATATAATATGTTTGATAGAATTTTAGGGAAAATAACTTGTTGCAATTAGCACAATAGAAGCATATCCAAAAAAGAGAACAAGGGATTTTTTTAAAATTTAAGTACAAAATTAATATATTTGAATTATTAGTGAGTTTAAATTATGTATATTGGTTAATGTGTGTCATGCAAATAAAAAACTTGAAGAAACTGGATAAGATCACTAGGTTTTTCGGACCCAAAATACAACGGCCACAAAGTTGTGTTTTCTACATCTTGTGGTCGACTATCCGACAATATCAGTATTTTTTTAACGTCAGTCCAAATTCGGATTAAAATCAACGTCTTGGACGTCTTCGGTTCTTCGACACCATCGGACGTTGGACTACCGACACAAAACACAACTAAAAATGTCTTGGATCTGATGTCTTTTTTCCGTCGGATCTATGGCATACTTGTCGATTTTTTTTACTACGGTCGTCGGATAAACGACGCCACTCAAAACTGATAATGGCGGAGCACCGACATCTTGTGATGTCGGATCTATGGCAAGGTCGTTGGTTTTGTGCACTATGGAGGTTGAAAAACCGACACCCATCCCACTTGAAAATGACTGAGCACCAACGTCATTTTCCGTCAGATCTATGGCAAAGTCGTCGGTTTTGTGCACTATGGAGGTCGAAACACCGACGCCCATCCCACTTGAAAATGGCTAAGCAACGGCGTCATTTTCCATCGGATCTATGGCAAAGTCATCGGTTGTCTTTGTTATGGCCCTCAGTTATCCGACACCTTTGGGAAATTAAAAAAAAAAAATATTGTTTGGAGCTGTATGTCGCTATAATTCCAAGTAAAGGTGTAGAAGAATTGATTGTAGCAAAATACAATAAGGAAAATATTGGGGGTAAAGGTCGAGCTTGTACAAGAAACTCAAGAAACAATGGAAAAGTTGTAATGGATATATGTTGCAATAGTGAGTGGTGTTGTTGTAGAAGATGACACTATAGAAGAGAGTGGTGTTACAATGGTGGAGTTGCAAGGAGATGATATTTAATTAGATGTAGTAGTGGAAGATGCAAATGTGAATGTCTTATTCCCATAATGTGTAGTGTGTTGATATCATTGTAGATGAATTTGAAAGTGCAACAAAAGAAAACAGAGTGGATAAAACCAAAGTAAAAATATAGCAGTTGTATCATAACAGAGCAGTTGTATCATAAGAGTTTATGGAAAAGAGTGGAGATGAAGTAGAGAAACATTGAGTTGAATATGATTGCAACAGAGGAGTTCTTGCGTTAAAAAAAATCAAAATGAGGAGATGATTGAGAAGTCCAAGCATTTGTGGAGTTTGTTGCTTGAAAATGGTAATGTTGTAGAAGAGGGAGGATGGAGAGGCAGTAAGCACGATTAAAAAAAAATGAGAGAGAGAGAGAGAGATTTGAGGGAGTATGGAATGATGATGCATGCTTACCTTTTATGAATTTACTTGACAGAACCTTGTTGAAGTTTGAAGTAGCATAAGGGGGAGCATTTTAGCATGAAAAAACCAACAACAAAATGTTGATGAAGATGGAAAAGTACAAGGATAATTCACAAGACACAATATCAAGATCAGTCAATAGGTGGAGTAGTCGAAGCAAATGAACTTTTACTTCATTTGCTCCAACTCCTCCCCCTATCATATGAACTTGTCCCGCCGTATCCAACTAGTCTTACCTTGATTTCAAGAGGCGACTGTGAAGTCGGACTGTCATAATGCATCGTTTCATATATCTCTAGTTTTCTCAAAACTCTAGAATGAACATAAAGAGGATTTCAACGGTAATATATTCCATATTTCAAACCTATCAAGTGCACTTTTAGGTCAGCAATTTTGACGTCTCCGAACTGTGGCAGCTCTATGGCCATGATTTTCACCCTGCAAATTGAAGGATTCCTGCAAACACAAACCACTATGTTACGCGAACTTCTTTTAGGGCTTTGTTACATTTGCTTCTAAGATCTTTCATCGCTTTGTTATAAGAATATTTTTGACTTAAAAGTACACTTGATAGGTTTGGATGGAACATATTTCCGTGGAAATCCTCTTTACATTCATTCTCAAGTGACTCGATATTAACAATTCCAATTATCACAAGGGGATACATAATGTTAAAAAAGGAAAATAAAGAAAACACATAAAGGGATACGTAAAGTTGACAAAGGAAAATAAATAAAATCTATAATTTGCATCGAAAGAATAATCGAGTACGAATTGAACTGAGGAGATTTGAACCTGCGACCTATGTCTAGTCCCAAGGATACCACCTTCAAGCCTGACCTTGTCAATCAATTCCCATCGCCATTTCCTCTCATACGAAGTCCCACAACCATTTCTCTCAACACCCAGTACTCTTCATTCATTCTGCATGCATTTCACTATGCAACGGTCTCAGATTCATTGCGTTTTTCCTGAATTAGTGTCTCAATTCAATATGACCCACACCCGTTGTCCAAGGAGTGTTGCCAACGGTCTTGAGTTTTAGCCTGGCAACAGTGACGATTCATGGTATTATGTTTCCCTTCAGTTGCAATATGGAAAACTCATAGTCCACTGCGAAGGTTTGTCTGACAAATGTGACTGTTTGGGTCATGTTGAATTGAGAAACCGAAACCATCACATTTGTCAAACAAACCTTCGTATGAGAGCTTTGAGTTTGTCATATTGCAGCCGAAGGGAAATATAATACCATGAATCATCACCGTTTCCAGGATGAAACTCTAGACCGCTGACAACACTCCTCGGATGGCAGGCGTGGGTCATGCTGAATCGAGAAACTAATTTAGGGAAAGCGAAGAGGGGATTTAAGACTATTGCATAGTGAAATGCATGCATAATGAATCAAGCAAGGTGGTAGCCCATCATGATCTCCCACTATGAAATGCATGCAGAATGAATCAAGCTGCTTGAAGGTGGTCTCCCATTGTCAGTTGCACTTCAAGCTTGAAGGTGTTAGCCTTGGGACTAGACATAGGTCGCAGGTTCGAATCTCCTCAGTTAAGTTGCAGCCCTAAAAAATGATGAACATTCACAATAGATAGCATGTTTCTAATTTTTGTTGGTGTATGCTATATTAGTTGCAAATATCATGCTTCAGAAGCCAGGATTCAATTGTAAATAAACCATTTTGGAAGGGTTTAATGTGAGGTCAAGGATATTGATTCCAATGAAATTGAAGAGAAGGTTAAGGATATTGATTCCAATGCATCATTTACTTAGCCTTTGAAGTTGTGGAAACTCGAAATTGGTTATGATGAGAAACCAAACATCACAACAATCTCCAAGAAATTGTCAAAATTTAGATGACACGCGAGTGGGTTGTAGAAAGCCAACATCGTAGCCATTCATTGAGCTCCTCTCTGTTTCGAGAATAATTTAATATTCTCTACTGAATAGGGCCAACCACGTGAAGGTGGAAGCTCTTATGGCCCCTCCCCCCCCCTCACATCACTCTCAATTCCCCATACCCAATGCATGTACTTGAAAAAAACAAACACGTGCAAATTCATCCATATTTCATCATGAACTTTCATCTACCATTCATTCAATAAAGGCTAACCTTCATTAAACCATTGTTTCATTCAGTCAACACATTCATACAATAAGAGATAACATTCAATAAACCATTCATTCATTCAGTCAACACAATCATTCAATAAAAATTGACATTCAATAAAGGTAACAGTTTACTACATTGAATCATTAAACCATTCATTCATTCATTAGGCCAAAAATCATGGACAATATATTGTTATCAAAAATAATTAGACGAGTACATTTTTTGAGTCACTTCTTTTTATTTTTTCTTCTCTTTATAAATGGTAAATAATCTCTAAGAGGAGCATCTACCCCTGGACTTTCTCTTCCAGTTCTTGGTTCTTCATCAGGTGCTTGTGGTGATGTCTGCATCCTAGAGTGTTGATCTAGACATGGATTTTGCGGCAAGGGGTTCGAATTTGCTGCAAAAATGTGAAAATGTTACATCGTTGTATTTTGATATTGTAATGACAAGTATTTCATTTAAAAAAAACATTACAAAGGTGTTTTTTACCTGGTGTGGCCACATCATGTAGTTCATGTTCTTGTCCAGGCTCAACCTGTACAGTTTCACCCTCTACATGCTCTGCAGTTGAAATATGGTGAACTACAATTAATGTTCACCATTTTCAATGCTATACATAAAATTTTAGAATATGAATAAATTCATTACCAGGATTAGAAGCATGATCTTCGATTTGTTGTTCTCCCTCCTCGACATTAGGGGGATCATTGCTTTCCTGCTCAAAACAAAGTCAATATTGGTTGTCAAGTATTTATAATGAATAGATTGCACAAGTGGTTAATCTTCAATAAAGTATATAGATTCTATTTACCTGTGCACGAGATGGATTGGTACCAGAAGACTGTGTTTGGCTAGACAAGCTTTTTCGTCGTTCAACAACAGCTCCAAAGCCTTCCTTGAAGCCAAGCTTCATGTCTTCCTCAGTGGCCTATTCATTGAATCGTTCGGCCTGCATATTTGCATAATGTCGTTAATTAACATTTTCCGGTGCAATAAAACGAAAAATAATTTGCAATTTATTATTTGCATGCATTATTGGTTTTTCGAAACTTACAAATCGTGCCGCGAAATTGGAATAACCACCAGGCCAAGCTTGTGCTAACCTATTTTTTCAATTCTTTCCTTTGTGGCCTTTGATGTGTCTGGCAGCCTATGTAAGTGTTGAAATACGTTAGATGTTCCAAGTTCGATATAGAAATATTCAATAATAATAAGGTTTTGAATTACATTGCAGAAAGTATTGCATACCTCCCTGTGCCTGGTGTTATCTTTCCTTCTCTTCTCTGAGCCCTCTCCCTTCCATCCTCCACTAGAGCTCTCCACTCCATTGGTGAAATCATTGGAGGGCGCTCATACATAGGGTTTTTTTCTAGATGGGTCCTATATTGGTCTTGGACGACCTTTACATGTTGACAAGCCTTTTTCATGACCTTGACTTTATTGAAGGTATTATCGCCGAACAGGCCAACCAACCGATGCATGAGTTCATCTTTTAAACATTTTTGTTGTTTATCCCACCTTTCTCGGATGGTGGGCCCGAAGATATCCAAGCACGTGTCATTCATTTGTTTATAGAAAACATCATTTCCTGTGAAACAATCATGCCATGATCATAATTAGTTGAAAGAAAACATTTTATCGGTATATTACAATGAAGTTATAAACAGTAACTTGATCAACGTATATTAATTACCTGGGACCTTATCGATATTTATTGGGACGAGATCTATGTCGACCAAAAATGTTACCTCCAGTGTTCCCGTGCTAGTGACACGGGAAGATCTTGGAAATGCAACTAGGTCGATATCGATATTACCAGGATTCTCATTATCGACCTCTTCCGGTGGACGATCCGGTGTGCGTCGGTCACCAGCGGTCGGTGCGCTCACATGAGTTGGGGTCTGTGGTGTGTCAGAACGTGTTGCCGACTGTTTATTCGACAACAATGGCGAAGGATTCGATGTAGTACGTGGAGTCGTTTGCTCATGATGCCACGTCTCCCCATGAGCCTCGCTACGGCCAACATCTCCTCCACCACTATTGTGTGTTTTCCGATAATTCTGTAAATACAAACCATGTCTTACATGTTCAATACTATCATATAAAAGAGAAAATTATAAAGTTATAAATGAATTATTTATGAATCAATATTCCTCAACTTACTTCCAAGGATTCAGATTTTCGTTCCAACAATTCAATCCTTGCCAGGTTCTGGCTTGTCTGCGGATACTTGATTAGTAGAGAAATGAGTTCTGCACTATATTTTTCCAACAATGTGTCTATCATCGTAAACTGGTTTGTGGCCTCACCAGTTTGTCTATCATCTTTAAGGATCTCATCCACTTCAGGATCTACTGGACATTCTTCTGATGTTGTTTCATACAACGATTCACTGGGCTGCAACAAAAAAATATAAAACACTATTGAGTTATATCATGACATATTCCTAAAATTATATTAACAATTCCAATGGATTATACCTGCAACGTAGAGGATCGTGATCCACTCGGATCGATGCTCATAGGTGACTTGCCCCGATCTACTAATAACTGGGAGTTGCCCCTTACAGATACCTAAATAAAAAAACATAGTAAAAGTCACCTAAACATAGTGAAAGTCAACTATTTTTTCTTATTATATTTCCACTATTACAAAGATGTGTACCTAATCCCTCAAGGAATATGTACTCCTCTGACCATCTGCTGGCGGTGTTTTATCCCGATCATTAGCCTGCAAAGTAAATGGGGAAAATTTAAACGAAATAAACTAACGAAAAAATCCTTAATATGTTAAATTCATTAATAAAAGTTTGGGTAAATTGTTATATGTACCACTCCCATAGTAATCTTTTTGTATCTACTCGGTTCAAATTGTAATTAATAAGCAACTCTTCCCCTGCAGATATTGATTTAATGGAAACTACAAAAACACGGTTTCCTCCACGCCCCTCAAATTCGCAGTTTGGTTGCTTAATTGTAGACCCTGGTTGTGTACTGTTTATAAACCCCGCAATATTCCCTGTGGCCTTTGGCCTTCTATCCATGTACAACGTTGTGCCTTTATTTTGATTTTTATCTTTCAACTGTAAATAGTTTGTTGACAATCCATATCTACACATATTTTTTGTAAATTGGACCAGGCGCATCCAATCTGTGTAGCTGTAACAGGGTCCAACATACTCCATCAATTATGTACATGTGTTGTAAGGGACCCTTATGCCATCCATGTTGAACAATCTGAAACCATGTATTGACGATGGTGCTATTCGATATATCCTATCGTTCACACAAAAATATGTGTTCGGTTGAGGAAGATCCTTAGGTACCCATTGTTTCACTAAATGTCTGTACCTCAAGGGAACCTCGAGGTCGTCTTTTGTCTCATCACCATAGGAACATGACCCCCCTTGACCATGAAAAAATTCATTGCGTTTATCGAATTTTTTTTCTGTTCTTTTGACATCTAGTTGATACAACTCTTCTAGACCTACTGGATGTCTCACTTTCCTCTAGCCTTCCTAAACTCCCCTCGCTCGAGGAAGACAGATTTGACAAATACCTGTTTGGTTTTACCTGCAACATGGGGAAAAAGTTTAGATATGACTGCAAGGCATAGCGCTTCTTAAAAGGTGATGTGTAGCGCCTTTTATAATGTTACTTGATCATCATTCCCTTTCTCAACATGTAGGCATTCAAGCGATGAGGAAGACGATCACTTTATCTTTCTTATGAGTAAAAATTCACGCAATTATGAGCTTTCTTTTATTGCTCCTTTGGGTCTTGACTCCCATATCAAACCATCCAATTATCAGCTTTGTCATCATTTCCCTAAAATCTCTCTCATCCCATCATTTTGGGTTCATCAACTTGGTAATTGAAGTCCAGTCACAGTTAGTAAGATATTTATATTCAACAATAATAATATAAAATAAAAATCACTAACCATTATGGAAAATGTCTAAAATTTTTTATGAATTTCAAAAGTAAGATCTTTTAGGTGGTTAATAAGTGTTCACAATTCTTCAAAAACAATATTTTATATAATGGTGTGGAACTTGTATAATCTTATTCAAGCATGGTCTTCTTAGATCACTGAAAGTAATTGAATCAAGCAAAAACGGAACCGTAAACATGTAAGCTGTTTTGAAAAATGGTAGCTTTCAGTCATACTCCCAACTAATGTTGCCTTTGGACAATTACTTGTAATATTGACTTAGGGTATTTAATACATAACATAGATTTTCAATCATATTGACAGAGAGAAAAGTAGGGCTTTCTTTATATTATCATGACATAGTTACAAAGACTTTCTTTTCAATCTTTATGACAATTTGAATGGACAGGCCCCACTCATAGCCAAATACTTTTGAGATATTTACAACTCATTGGAGTATGGGGTACCATACAATTCTTGAAAGACGTTGGATTCAACAACCCATGCCTTTGAATAAACAGACCTTAGGACCACGCATCTATTCTGATGCATGTGGACGTCTATGTGGGTTTTGACAAGCCACTATTGTTCGTTTTTAACATAGTACCGAAGGATTTGAGCCTCAGTAAGATTTGTCTGCAAAATATCTTTGACCTGTTCGAGAGATTCTCCAACTTCCCGTTATAGATTATAAATAGCACCTGGATATAATGTTGTCAGATTGATGTCGAATGACCGCCACCAGTCTCTAGTCCAATCAGGGACGAACCATGCAGGATCCTCATGGATATGTGTCATGTGAGGTCCAAAATTTAGCATGGTATAATATGTTCTATCTTTGTTTTCTTTTCTCAAGAATTTCTACCATAATTTTTTATATTTTTCATAAGTGTGTGTAGTACTTGGAAACCGGAGACTAGCATCTTGATGTGGCCATGCTTCCAAAGAATGTATCCGGTTAATACAGTATTATTGTTGTTATAGTCGTAGCCTGGGGTGAGGTGTAGAGCCCTCTGTCAAGATTAAGTTAAGATCATAGTATAGGTGAGTTAGCCAATTGCTTGCATCAACTGCTTTTCTCGAGGAGTTGTTGTAAATCATCTCTAGTATGTCAATACTAGATCCCATAGGCATTCTTCTGAGTTCTGGAACTAGTCTAATAAAAGCATCAGATCCTTGTAAGTTAGAATCTAATACTTCAGCATGTCTCTTTAGCATCTAATACTTCAGCATGTCTCAACTCCCACCTAGGTTTCCAGTCTTGCATATAATCGAACCAACTCATATTATCATTGATAGTATAGATATGATTTTTTTCCCCAGTCCAAGCAGAGATTTTCATGTTTACTTGTGGGTTATGGGCCCACTGGATTCCGCTTTGAACTTATATGCTTGCTTGCCTCGTGCTGATTGCACCAAGCTCACTTGTTTCAGCCTCGCTTGCTTCAGGCCCGCTTCTTAAAAATTAATAGCACACTTCTGTGTCAAATATTCTCTTGTTATAAAGTCAGGAATGCTTTTTGCTTTCCCAGAAATGTGCTCATGAATAGTATAGTTATAACATCAAAACAATGCTTGCCATCTTGCAAACTTTCCTTTTGTTGTTTCGAATTTTATTGTGTTGTTTAGCTCACAAATGGAAGTCTAGAGCAATCTGTTCTAGTTATGATAAGGTCATGGTTCAACAAATACAGTCATAGTTCTACTCGGTCTTCTGTCAGGACCCTTATTATCCAAGATAATTTTCCTCACAAGTTCAGTCGAGGTCGAGTTCCACCACTCTTAAAATTCTTTACCAACAGATATAATTTGATTACCAACAATTTTGTATGAGAGGACAAGCCTTAACTACTTAATTCAAATTATTTACCACGTATTTGATTACCAACACTTTGATTACGAATTAATTCTTATAACCAACACATATTTGATTACCTAGGTGTAGACGTTTCCTGTAATATACTCAGAAGAGTTACTTTCAGAAATGATTGTGCCTCTTAGAGGCCAGTCAACTATAGGAACCAAGTGACCCTATTATAGGGTTAGTACAAACCATAGAGAGAGAGATGACTGGCTATGGTATGGTCAATCAAAGAAAGTCAATGATAGTCAAAAGGCTCAGTACAATCACAATAAAGATGAGCTGACAGCCAGCAGACTGAGGCCAAAGAGACTCATGGCCCCCAGTAAGGTACAAGTAAAAAAGAAAAGAGTGGGTATAAATTAGACTCATAACCCTTGGGACTAAGGGGGTGTAGTACCTCAAATGTGGACAATCTACCATAGTTATATCCACAAGACCAAAAACAAAAAAGGAGGTACAAATCAAAAGATAACTCAAGATCAGTAAAAGACCCAAAAGGTGAGAGGCAAGGTACCACAAAAAAATTAAAGGACCAAAATTAAAGGACAAGCTACCACAAGACCAATAAACAACAGGGTGTAAGGACCAAAAGTAAATCAACCATTGTGGGGAAGGTACAAATAAGGTCAAATATATATTGCAATAGCTCCTTGTAACTACCTATTATTTGACATGCCAAAGAGATGGAAGGTCAAATAATGTCAAATATATGCAATAGCTCCTTGTAACTACCTATTATTTGACATGCCAAAGAGATGGAAGGTCAAATAATGTCAAATATATGCAATAACTCCTTGTAACTACCTCTTATATGCAATAGCTCCTTGTAACTATCTCTTGTAACTCAAATAGGACCACCAAAAGGTATAAAGACTCATAACAACTTGGACAAATTAGGGTGTGTACCTCAAATGTGGACAAACCACCATAGTACCCACAAGACCAAAAACATAAAAGGTAGTACAAATCAAAAGATATACCAAGAAGAGTAAAAGACCCAAAAGGTAAAAGGCAAGGTACCACACAAATATTATCGACAAAATGGAAGGACCATAAGACAAGCAACCAAGGTGGGGTACAACCAATCATCTCTCTCTCAAATGTACCATTGTTCCATATAACATGAAATACCATCATCACAGTAAACGGAAAAGTCCACACGGATGATGTGATCACGTGGTCCTCTAGACTACTCCTAAGGTCAAGCACCAGTGGCTCCATCAAGAGGTGTTCAGTCCCTTGAGAAGACCATCTAACTCAACCATCTTGAATACCTAGGAGAAGAGGACATCACACATCATCAGATAAGCTCAAAAAACTATACTAGGACCGGTGTCACAGTAAGCGAGCTGAAACAAAAGTGGCCAGAATGCCAACAAGAAACACTAAAAAGAAAAAGACCCTCTAAAAAGGTGAAATAGCAAGCAAAACCTCCTAACTAAGAGCTGGAGACCTCAACAAGTTGTATCCTTCACAAGGTGATGAAATCCAAGTCGAACAATACAAAATGAGAGACCAATAATGGAAGGATATCCCTCTACCGAAAGGGATCCTGGGTAAAAGAGCCCTAGTAGAAAAATCACTAAGCTACCTCATTCATGACACGTCGGAAAAGGTTTTCGGCACTTTTGCCTTATCACCATTGTATCACCAGTATGGTGGCCAGAGAATACAAGGAAGACAATGATCGATGTTTCCTTAGGGCTAAGTGGAGTGCGGCATTCCATAGAGTTCGTCTGGTTCTCGATCTCGCGGCGGTTTAACGCCTGAAACAACAGGAGGCCCCTCCACAAACTGGTCAATGACCGTGTCAACAATTACAAGAGGATTTTAGCACCCTAGAGGACAACAACTATGTCTCGGATGATAATGACAAGGGGGAATTATTTGGATGCCTATCCTCAGAGGCCTACCTAACTAACAAATTCTTTTTATCCTCAAGCGAGGTTAAAGTGTGTTGAGTTAACGAGTTAAATTTTAATGGTTGTATTACTCAATCGGGTGATGGAAGTGCAACTCGTGGTGTGATGATTGACTCAAACCATGCAAATGCATATGAATAAAATGAGCCTTTCCTTTAAATGAATGCTAGCTAAGGTAAGGAGAGAGTTCTTTCAAACTATAACTACTCTTTCAAATTAAATGAATGCAACAAGTGTTCAATTTCATTCATGGGACCTCAAGGAGAGCTTCAGATATACTCAAGTCATGCAAATGAATTCATCACATAAAACAAAGTGATAATAAATATAAGGAATTGTATATATCCATGTTCATAATTCTCTAGGAACACTTATAACATTCTTCAATCATTCTTCACAAAAACACAGTGATAGTAGAACCTTTCTGCATAAAAATATTGATACATGACTACATAACTTAGTGATGATTTGGAGGTTTTGTGCATTAGAGTAATCACTTTATCTAAGACCATGCCAGAGGTTTCTTTGTGCATTTGATAAATCTGATCTCACATTCAAATCAAAATGGGAAACCACTCACTGATAAGATATACTATATCAATCAAGCAATAATGCACAAAATGATATAAAATTTACTCTATATCCCATTCAAACTCCAGCCTTATATTGAAACAATGAAACTCATTCTCTTATTACTCCTCTTAGTCTTAAAAGAAGCTACTCCCGGGTAAAAGGGTAAGGCTTTTATTATGCCCAAATACAAATAAAAACAGTCCATGATCAAACCAAACCAAAGGGTAAGGCTTTTATTATGCCCAAATACAAATAAAAATAGTCCATGCTCTTCCAGCGAATTTCTTACAAGCAGAAGGTAATGAAACTATTGATACATTAGATGAACTACACAGAGTGCATACAAATTTGGTGGGTGCTGAGAGGGAATCATTCTCAGCAAATGGTGTGCAACAGGGGAATGGAGCATCACTTGTAGCTAAAATGACTAAAAAGTTTGATTTTGGTTCTTTGGTCAGGGTATGCACTTCAATACCCAGAGACTCTTCTTTGAATGTGCATCCTTCAGCCTCTAAACCTGTGTCTTTGACTATTACAGAGTGTCAGGAAACTGAAAAGAATGTGGGATGTACATTGGAAAATGGTGGTAAGGACCTTCATGCAAGTGTTTCTCTCTCCAACAACTCCAGTGAAACCCAAGTATTGAATTCAGTTGAAATGGATGAACCAGGAATATTTAGATCTCATAAGCCAGATGATCAAATATCCGGCGGATTGGAGAATAGCCCTTGTGAAGCTTTCCTGGATATACATGGGAAGGTTGATGACTGTCAATTGGATGCTGAAACCAAGAAGATTGATAAGGAGTTGCTAGTATTCTCATCCGATATTGGTGAAACTGTTCTACCAAGTTCAGAGATGAGAGCCAGTTTAGATCGTGCAATTATTAAGAAAACAAAAGGCTTTAAGAGACTTCTGAAATTTGCAAAATATTCAGGTTTGCAAGATACCCCTGGTAGTAGGAGTTGCCTAAGAGAAAAAAATCATAAGAATATGACAAGATTGTCAGATGAAATAGAGCCAACTGAGAAAAGGCGTAAGGTTTATGAGATTGCAGAAAGTGTTGCTGAAGATCCTAAGCATGCAAGAACGGGTACAGTGTGGTCAATTATGCTTCCCATAATCACAGAAGGCCTACATTGACAGAAGATGATAAATGATGCTCCCCCATGTTGTTTGATCAATCAAAAGGTGATGAGTCCCTATGCAGAGAAGTGCATTCTAAAAATTCTGGATCTCTTCTTTGTCCACTTATGAATGATTTTCTATCCCTTGCATTGGATCCTTTTTATGGGATTGAAAGGGACTGTCCTTTTCTTTTTTTGGAAACTAGTAGAAGAATCTTATATTAGCATAAACCAAATGTACAGAGTAGTAAGCAGCAAAAGATGCAAGTTCAAACTATTATCGGGCCCTCTCTTCAAGGAGAAAACAAACCCATTCAAAGTATGGAAAGGTAGCATAAGAGAATTACTGTTATCTAGAGAACCATAAGTCTGAGGATAGAACCAAAACTAACATAGCTGCCAAAGAGCTAAAACAGAGACAAAACGAATAAAAACCTGCAAAAACCAGAATTCAATCATAACTAGGAGCTATGGTACTCAGGATGGACCGGCTGAGTCGAAGGGTCTTTAGCTAGTGTGATCCCCAAACGTCGAGCCAGCTGCTGCTGGTTGAAAAGACTATGTTTTTTCATGTCCATTAACTCGTCCAATTGCATTAAGGTTTCCGCCTGTGCTTCATTGTGGTCAGTCAGTGCTTTCCTTAAAACCAATTTGTGAGACAAAATCATATCCAAGGTTTTCTAATAGAGGGTTTCTCTCCCTCTGGTGTTGCTAGGATTAGGAACAAGCTCCTCAAACTCCACCCGAATCTCATCATCAGTAACACAATTGCGGGAAACCAAGGCATCCTCCTCAGCGTCCTGTATCTCCGCTTTCACCTGGGTAGGAATCGCGGAGTGGTAAGTGCAGGATTTCTCCACTACACCCCTCATCAGACGAATTGGGGGAGAGGAAGAGGTGCTGCAAGGGTGCTGAGAATTGAACTTCTGGGCATCTTTCCGGGTCCTAACGCGCTTAGGGGTGGCCATGACAATGCAGACCAGCAGGTAGCGAACAAAGAGCGTGCGGCAGAAATGACAAGAGCTAGAAATCGGAGAGTCACAGGAATCAGAGTAGAGACAGAGGCAGCCAGAAGAAACGAGCAGAACATAGCTAAGAGTAGAACCTTTCCTGAGTAAGGCTATAAGCCTGGAATCGACTGACCTGTGGAGACGATGGCCGAGGCTTTTAGAAGGAATTGGATGATTACAAGAAATGTGAGTTTGTCCATTGATGGCTAAAGGACGGGGCCATTGATTATCAGATGCAAGAGGCATCATCATAGTAACTCGAAAAAAGAGATGAAATGCAGACTGCATCATAGACTGGACGTGCCACACACAAGAGTCATTAACGCTGAGACCAGAGGCCAAACAACGTACCGGATGGGAGAAGGGGTAGAAATCAGGCGTCATAATGAGCAGTGGACATGGAGGGCGGGACATAAACAGCCTCATGTGGAGAAGGAAGATGCATGTATTAGCCAAATAAAATAGAATCTCACTCACAACATGAATCTTAAAACATGAATGTCTTTCCATCAGAACACACCTATCCCACCAAAGGATTTCAAGATATGATGGATGGTATATTTTCTTCCCAAGTTCATTTAATCCCTAAGCATTGATAATAAAAAAAAGATGCATCTTCCTTCTCCACATCATTATATTCAAGGCTCGGATTTTTGGAACATTTTTTTTATATATGTTATGGCCTAATACGTATTTTAATAATAAATAAATATCAAAATGTACATTTGCTACAACAAGCACATATACTAACCTATACTAACCCCTAACTAACCTATTCACCTATTAACATCCTATGTATGTTATGTACATCATTTTATCCATTCATGATCCCTTAAATTATTTAAAAATTTTGTTATTTGATTAAAATTCTGTAACTTCAAAGTTCAAACACAATATTATTATTTGATTGAAATTTTGTAACTTCAAATGGGCCTTGAAGGCTTCAAATTTGAATCCTAGACTAGAGAGCTAGTTTGTCATAAATATCCGTCAGAGGCTGTTCAAAACGACATTTATCGATTCCCAACTGTAGCAACAACAACAATTTCTTATTTCTTCATATGTTTTGTGTACACGCATATGATTCCATGTGCTCCTTTCCTTTCCCTATTTTCCATTGTCGCCCAATCGAAGCTCTTGAGAATTCAGCCACCCTTTAACTTTCATGAAATGGAGGGGGCTAGCAATCTAATTGTAGCTGCACTGATGCAGAAAAAAATATCTATAAAATTAGTTATGGCAATTCACACTTAACATCTACAAAGTGGATTTTTTATGTGTCTCCTAAGTTATGTTTCACTAATAAATTCCTCATGTCTAGGGATATCATGTAAGAGTAAAATAGTATTAATTTTGGCTATAAGGATGAAAGTTGGATTGGAATGGGTTTAGCAAGTTAAATGTATTATTATACTGGTTAAAATTTTAAGAGGCAAGATCAATTTGGGAAACTGCTAAGATGACAAAGGTGGCATAGTGGCCTAGAGACTGAGCTGCTAGATCCGGGCAAAATATGGTATATGACATATATAACGTTCAATGCCGCCATATCCATTGCAAAATAAAGCCTCTCAAGTTTACTACATAAGTAAACAATGAAATTTTGATGCACTAGTACATTTTCAAATGAAAAGAATGATTTATTTTTACATGTCATCATTGAAGGGTTCAATATCTCATAGCCCTTCAGAGTGAAATGGGACCCCACCCTTCAAATTTGATCCCTGCCCCTAACTAACCTATACTAACCTTTTTCAATAGATATTTTTTTTTCAATAGATAACTAACCTATACTAACCTATTAACCCCTAACCCCGCCTAATACCTTAACTCTCCAACCATTAAATCCATAAACCATTAAAACCAAAACCCCTAATCCTCTCACTGATCGATAATCCCGTCACTGATCACTGCTCGATAGGGTGTTTCTGCAATTTTTGGAGGGAAAATTCCACCTCCTCCGCATCTGATTCAGACTTGCGGTTTGGTTTGTGTGACGGGAAATGTAGTTCGAAGGGTAGTGATGAATTGACATTCTAATTCAGTGATCGATAGGGTGTTTCTCCATTTTGTCAAGGGAAAATTCCACCTCCTCCACATACGATTCAGACCCGTGGTTTGGTTTGTAATGTGGCTCCATTTTTGGTGGGCATGTCAACTTCGATTTGGACTTAACCGGTGTTAAGCGACGACGCAAGGATTTCCATCGCACAAGCACAACCAGGATCAAGAGCAGGGGTTTCGATTGCAAAATCAGGAGTAGGAGAAGGATTAGTCTCTGCAATGTCTTCGGTATGTGGCAGTCTTGCCTTTAAATTGTTCCTGCAAATTGTTGTTTTCACTTAATAGCTATTTCTCATTGGCCACAGAAAACCTAGGCAAGACTAAGATTAGACTAGTTTCTCTCTCTCCTATCTGAATCAATCGAAATTTATCCCAATCCGTGAGACTGATGAGCATGATTTTTTATTTGGGTTTTCCTTCTTAGTATCCTATGTTGCCACTAAGATTTGGTGATTTTTTATTTGGGTTTTTGATCTAATTCATTTTCTCTACTACTATCTAGTTCTGAACCTTTTTTATTCAGCTACACCACAGAAGGTAATGCAAATCCCTGATGAAATTTCATGCAAAGTGCACTTAAGAGCTCAGACTCCCTTCTAACATTTCTTTTTTTAGTCTCCTGGTCATCATTGACCTCATGTAATGGTTGAACATTTTTGGATACCTCCAAAGATGACAATGAAATCAGACTTTTCCGATAAGCCATTGTATGGCATTATAAACATGCACTAGTACTTAATCATAAATATTGGATCATTATGTAATCTTTTCCTGTATGGATTGTTGTAATTAAAACACCATAAGGCTATGTGGTGCAATGGATGTAGATATCGAAGGAAGATGCATCTTTTTTTTATTATCAATGTTTAGGGATTAAATGAACTTGGGAAGAAAATATACCATCCATCATATCTTGAATTCCTTTGGTGGGATAGGTGTGTTCTGATGGAAAGACATACATGTTTTAAGATTCATGTTGTGAGTGAGATTCTATTTTATTTGGAAATTACATAAGTGCATTTATTTTAATCATTTTTATGTCAAAGGATGGGTGGATACCTTGTTCACTCCTGAATTTGATAAATAAATTATTGATTGGGGTGTTCATCCATCTCAATGGTTAGTCTGAGCTTTGGTTTATTTGGAAATCCATATAATTGGGCTAGCCAACTTGTATGGCTCAAATAATTTTGGTGAATGGGTATCCCTTTGGATAACGATGATGACAATGATGAAGATGACGATGATGAAGATAACGATGATGAAGATGGCAATGATGATGACGACGATCGATGATGACGATGATGATGATGATGATGACGATGATCATGATGATGATGACGATGATCATGATGACGATGATGATGACGATCATGATGATGATGATGATGATGATGACGATGATGATGACGATGATGATGATGACGATCGATGATGACGATGATGATGATGATGATGATGATGATGATGATGTTTGAGTCTTGATAATTGTGCATTTCCTTACTAAGCTTCTCTCTGTTTCGAGAATAATTTAATATTCTCTACTAAATAGGGCCAACCACGTGAAGGTGGAAGATCTTATGGCCCCTCCCCCCCCCTCACATCACTCTCAATTCTCCATAACCCGACAAAAATATCTATGTACAAAAACTTTAAATGTGTTTTTTGACATACTCTATAACAAGCAATGTTTCTAATTATATCATACTGGAAAATGGAAACTCACTAAGAAACAGTTAATTTATCATTACTGCAAACCTCATAAACTTCAATGGTCTTCATCATATTCTTCATCTGAGTCATCATCTGTACTATCATCCAATGATCCAGATTCAACATTGTAAGGATTGGCCATATCATCCTCATCGTCAATGTCAGTTACAATCATCATGTCATCGTCAATATCATCTTCATGGACATTGTCTAATACATCATCTGATTCAATAAGTTCTTCGACATCTTCTTCAGTAACATGATCATCTAACTCATGCTGATCATGATCATCTTCTACGGTGTCTTCTTCTTCAAGAACGTCTTCATTACCTTCATCTATGTTATACTTTACCGGCCTTCCCCTTGGATCGTGTCTCACATCAAATGACCAACCCGCTCTACCTGGAACCTCAAAGTAAAATACCTGTTCACATTGGGTTGGAGGAACATAGGACTCTGTTCCTGGCTCAAACAACCTTGTATTTACCATTGTAAATCCATTATCATGTTCAATTATTGTTTATCGGGATCACGTTGATTCAATCAACACATGTACCATTTGACAACGAACAGAAATACCTTGAAGGAGTTAAAGTCACACTAAAGAATGTCTTCCAGATACCCATAGTATTGATTTTCAGAGAGTTCTGGATGTCTGTCACTTCTAGAAGAAACATTGGTCACCTCAAAGACTGCAAATATCCCACAATCAGATGTTTTCTTTGTTTCATCCAACTTTTTGATTCGATATCTACATCCATTGCACCACATAGCCTTATGGTGTTTTAATTACAACAAGCCATACAGGAAAAGATTACATAATGATCCAATATTTATGATTAAGTACTAGTGCATGTTTATAATGCCATACAATGAAAAAATCAGCGTGACGTACAACGACATTATTTTTTACAAAAAAAATAGTGTGGATGATTAATATGCTTACCTTCTTATCTTTTAAACCTCTTGCTAAATCGATTTCCCTTTGTGTTAGATTGGTGTCTCCATTGCAATGTGCAGCTTTAACCAATGAAGCCACACCTTCCCATGATATTCCATGACCAGATTGTTCACATTGTTCGATCCATACCTTCATCCAGTCAAGATTGTTTTCGATGTATAAATGAATTTCATCCCACTCTCGACCAACTGTTTCATGACAATAAAATTAAAATTCAATACAAATGTAATATATTAACTTAACAAAGTATATTACACTATAAATTTATGCAAAATACTGAATATAAAAATGTGTTATATTACCTTTCACCTTCCTTGATCTACCTTTCCCCTTCGGGTACTCCCCTTCAAAACTCTTATTGGATTCTGGATCACAAATGCGACGTAAATTGATATTTTCTGCTAATTTAGGAAGATATTCACTAATATACAGCATGTTTTAGTATACCGTATATTCCTTCATCATAGAACCCTCAGCATATGCTTGTTGTCTGACCAAACCCTTCATAAATTTCAAGTGCCTCTCAACCATCCACATGGACCTTGAGTGCGTAGGTCCACACAGTTCAATCTCCTCAACTTGGTGTATGAGGTAGTGTTCTTGTGCATTGAAAAATGTCGAAGGTAGATGCTTCTGCATTTCACACATGAGACGAGGAATTTGTCTCCTCCAATACTTTATGTCTTCTTTATGGAATTCTTTAGATGAAAACCATTTACAAGTGACATGACAACCAAATCAAGATATTAAAGAAAAAAAACAATATATTATGTAACATCATGAATTACAAAACGAAAATCAAATATAAGTTCTATGTTGAATTAAACAAACACTAAGCGCATGGAAAAAATCACCACTTACCTCATGTATTTCCCGAGACTATATATTATTTGCTTGACATTGTTGTCGAAGTTGTCCGGGATAGAGAGAGGTAGAACATACTGTAACAATAATATACAAATAGTTTCATTTTATCAACAAAGAGTAGACAAATAAAAAATATACCAACCATATTCACTGTAATAGGAAAAAAAAATTAAATCTATACCATAATAATTACCTTCATGAAGACATGCCAATCGTGAGTTTTCACCCCCGCGAAATCACCTTTCTTTGTTATGATATTCTTCATGTTTGCACAAAATCCGGTGGGAAATTTAATTTTTCGAATGACTTCTTTTACAACATTACTTTGCTGGTCCGTTAACATCCATTAAGTGAGTTTATATTAATTTGCTCTCCGTTGCTATGAAATTGAATGACGTATTTCATTGTATGGTTGATATCTTGAATGTCTTTGCAAATTTTGACAATTTTTTATTTGTCACTCCTTCCATCCAATATTCACCATAATGTTTCGGTTGCATTCTTTCCGATATGCATTGTATCAAATAGATGAGCAATTTGTAGGTGCTCATAGTAGGGAAACCTACTAAATTGTCTAGGATAACTTTTCATTCCTCGTGGAAGCCCATTAATGCCTTCATGATCACATGAACGACAATCATGAAATTACATAAATTAATGTCAATTACAGTAAAAAACACACAATATAAAAAAATACAATATAACATATCATATATGATGATTCATTATACGTACCTTGACGATTTATATTATATTGCAACTTCCATAGGCGAGGTGTCATTCTCTGCGGTTTTAATGCAGTATCTTGCTTGACATTGAACAGATGTTTTTCAGTAGTTCGATACCTGTGATTCTTATAGAGGAAGTGCCTATACTCATCAAACACCTCCTTTCCTAAGCTTTTTGAACGACGAGATTTGATCTTAGGACCACAAACTGGACATGCAAATTTCCCCTTTGTCTGAAGACCTACATAAAGAGATGGAATATCTATGTCAATTATAATTATATACAAAATGACTAGATTATTTAGAAAAACATGCGTGCGTAGTATATTAACTATTTGTTCGTATAACTTTTTGCAAATAAAGTGGAACTTATAATTACATACCACAACAATGGGTTAACCCTGGGGCATCATGTATTGTCCATACAAGCATTGCATGGAATTGAAATTTCCTTTGTCGTATTCATCTAGATACGTCATACATAGTGATGCCACTCCATAACTTCAGTAGCTCGTCAATAAGAGGTTCGATATATACATTCATATCTTTCACTTGGTACTTACCTGATTGATATGAACATATAAAAAATATAAATATGAGACGTACCATTTAGATTACATATATTAAACCATATTGCACAATAGAAAAACATTAAATATATATATGACATTATGCGACAAAAATATGACAAATGAGATACAACTACTTAAAAAAAAACTGCAGGGTTCATACCTAGAACAATCATCGACAACATTATGTGCTCCCTCTTTATTGTCAACCATGGAGGAATGTTGTTGATAACAAAAATAGGCCACACCGAGTAAACGGATCTCATCTCTGCAAATGGATTGACACCATCTGTTGCCAAAGAAATCCTAAGATTACGAGGTTCTTCTTTAAAGTGGGGCCATTTTTCCTCCATATCTCTAAATGAAAACCCATCTGCAGGAATCCGAATAATGTCGTCTTGACTTCTGTTCCCTGCATGGTAATCCATAAACTGCACTATGTTTTTGCACCTGAACAGTCGTTGCAGACGTGGAATAATGGGAATATAACGTAGAACCTTGCGAAGCACCTTTTTAGTTACTTGATCTGTGCGATATCTACTGATATGACATTCAGGATATTCTGTTGCAAATTCATGTTGATTGTAATATAGAACATGGTCATCGGGGCATGCATGAATTGCTTCATACTGCATTCCAATTTCTTTCATGATGGCAGATAAATCTCAATATGTGCGAGGTAAAATATTTGACGGTGGTAACAAATATTCACCTATCATGCTACAACAAATTAAAATAAAAATCTAGTTAATATAATATAGAAATAATATTAATGGAACAAATTTCATCCGTAATAATTTGACTTATATATGAATGAACAACAAAATACACAATCGTATATATTTTGTGATGGAATATATTACATACCTTAACATCCGTGTGACTGATATGTTTGAAAGACCATTCATAACCTTCAAGTTCATTATCAATAATATAGCAGAGAGAAGATTTGTCTTGGAGCCCTCATAAAGGGGTTCGTATGCCTTATCAAGAAGAGGTATATCATGAATATCATCAAAATGTTCATCATTTTCATGATCATCATCATCATCATCAACATTGACCATTCCAACATTAAATGTATCATGGATCAAATTATTTGTAACATCATCTTCAACTATGTTTGCAGTATGATCATCTTCTTCATTAATGTGATCATTAACTTGTTCTCCATTAATATTCATAGCTTCCGGTACTTGTTCTGGAAGCACTTCCTCCGGACGAAGTGCCCTAGGATGTCTTTCCTTTATAATTACATGAAACCATCAATAGATAAAAGTTAATATAAGAAATTCAATTGCAAAATGTAAAAATTTCAAACGCAAAATGTAAACATTTATGTGATGCATTTAAAATGTAACAAATTTTGTACTGTTGGGATGAAAAAAACAACGGCCAATTGTACTGTTGGTCAAATAGGTGCATCCAAACTATCCAAGAGACATAATAATTGACCCAATTACTGAGCAAAGCTACTCAAATATAACACAAAATTTCTCATACTGTACTCCACTAAGGTAAGATAAATGATGCTATGGTAATTTCTATAGACAAAATATAAGAGCAATTACAACATGCCAATATAGTCGTTATTTCTATTATCATGATGGAAAGTGTCACAAATCTAGAGAGTTAAGTGCTTTCCCCGGTGAGTGGGTTAGTCTCACTAACGAACAAATAAATGAGTTATTCTACTATACCCTAGATTCAACATGCACAAAAGAAAAAGAAATAGTATAATAAATATTTAATATTAAAATAATATTTATTGTCCATGTTAGTCCCCATCTATTGAAACCATGATCAATACATAAATTTACAAAAGCAATCAAAATAAAAACATATATAATACAAAACTTACAAATGGATGGTATTCATGTCCCCCCTTAGCGTGCCCATGCTCCCTACAATGTTTTGTGGCTGTTGTGATCAAAATTCTTCTCCTTTTAAATCCCCTGCATTGAGTACATGGACAATAGCATTTCCTATCACCCCTTCTTTCAACTCCTTCCCACAATCTAGCAAGCAATTGTCAATTTTGTTCATCTGGATCAGGAATATTGCTAGTTGACATTTTCTCGTAAAGAGCTCAAATGAAGATTATTGGTCTTAGTAAATGAAGCTCCACACTCGCTCGCTTGAATCTCAAAAACAATGGAAATAATGAAAAACGGTCCACCGAATAAAAAAACTTCCGCAAACTGTCGCTTGTATAGCAAACATGTCGGAATGTTTCTTATATAGCAAACATGTCAGAATGTTTCAATATTTATAAGTTTTAAAAGTAAACCTTCCGTCAGATATCTGACCCCTTGAACCTAGTTACCGTTGGAGAATTGATGTCAAATTTCCAACCTCCTCGGTTTGTATAGCTTGGTGTCGAATATCCGACATCCCAATGCTTAATATGATGTCGGAAATCAATAGAGCCATCGGATATCAGCATACCATATTTGAATTTTTAATAATAATGTACTTATTAAGAAGATTTGCTAACATGTTTCAAACAAACTATTTCACATTTGTTGAGTGTTGTGCAGGGACCAACAATGAGGGAAGGGAATGTCATCCTAAGAAGATCAAAATTATGAAGGATGTATATGATGATGAATTGGTCCTTAGTTCATTTGGAGTGATGCTATAAGATAATTAAAGGAGGAAAAGCTTTTATAAAACTATGAGAGATATAGTGGAAATAAAGTATAGGCATACTTCACTTACAATACAAAAATTAATCTAATGTCCAAGAATCAAGTTATATATAAACTACAGGAAGTATTTCCAGAGCAATGGTCAATGAGACTTATCGGACTTGCAATAGAAAAAACTAACAATAACAAAAAATATTACTCTTAAACATGTTTTTCTCTAATATGTGATGATGATAGTTATAAACATCTATTAAGACCAACTTTGGTCTATTGGATCTTAAAAAGGAAAGGAGTCACTGAGTTTTCTTTAGAATTTTATTTCTATGCTCAAAAAGCTTTAAGAGAAGCATTCATAAATCACCATAGTTATGATGAGTTAAAAGGTTAGGAATGCCATATTTATAGCAAATGTTTTGAAATTTCACTCTAATGTGGGTGTATTCAGGACACTCTATGAGAAAGTGATTTTCGTTTTCAACCCTCTTTGTGTCACAAAGATGATAGAATCTTTCATCCCATGTCATTTCAAGAAATGTCCAGTGCCCTATTTTACTATGGATCTCATGAGAGTTTGTTCTTAGTTTAGCAATGTCGATTTCCTTATTTACACTAGTTAAAGTAGCGAGATACTTTTGATCTTCTAGATTATGGTTGATCACCTCCTTATAATATCTTAATTTTCTCTGATCCTCTAATTCTTTATCGCAGCACATATTTTTCTTAAATTTGGATGTAATAATACTTTTAATATTATCGACATTCTATAGAGTGACCTCTTCCTCAACTCCCCAATGGTTTATCCAAGACTTGGCATCTTTATGCCAACCTCGCTTAAGTCGTGGATGGTTTTGACTAGAGTATGAAACAATCTTTTTACTAGAGTATGAAGCAATCTTTGGAAGACTCTTGTCTCTCATGTTGTTTATATTTTTCTTGTACATTAGGTGCCTAGTCATAGCCATGCTCACAATCAGGCAGAGACTCACTTCTATGAGGAGGATAAGCTAGGGTGTATTGCCTTTAATTTTGAGATTATGTGTTATAAAGTGCTTTTGGGTATGCTCTATCCTTTTCCAAGATTATTTAAATATGCTACAACCCCAAACTTCACAACCATATAAGATAAGAGACGGGACGAGAGTTGAATTTATTCCTATCCCGAACCTAGAGGTCTATGTATTTACAAATATTTTCAAGTCCATAATAAGCTTTTCATCCTCCATTAATTCATTTCTCAGTTCTATAGTTCCAGTTAAGCTTATGATGAAGATCGATTCTGAGATATTTATATTCAGTCACTTCCTCCAAGTGATCTTTTGGGATTTGATTATCATAACCTTTGTTTTGTTAGTGTTAATATTCATACCCATACTAGAGCAAAAATCCTTGAGAATTTTTAGTCGATTGTCAAGATCATAGGGACTCCCTACCATAAGAAAAATATCACCAGCATAGAGAAGAAGGATGATGACTATACCAGCCAAAGTCGTGCCAGCACAACCTGCCTTTTCCAAATAACTCTCTAGCTTGTCAATGTGAATACCAAAAAGGGTAGGGGATAGGGGACAACCTTGCTTGACCCATATATTACAATTAATTTCTTCTTACCAGCCCTCAAAGTTCATAAACTTGGCTATAACCTTCTCATACAAACTTATCGCAGCAGCACTCAACTCGAAAGGGACTTTTAGCTCTTCTAATATATTCCAAATATTACTTTTGGGCACTGTATCAAATACTTTTCTAAAGTTAACATAGAAACATAGAAGATTAGTTTTAATATTGCGACACTTCTTGACAATGGTACTAAGGGTAACAAGGTGGTCCACAGTTGAATGATAGCCCTGAAATGTTGCTTGATCTTTAGCTCCTTTTCTGTGCCTTTCTAGGCATATGTTGATTTTCTTTTCCATAATAATTCCATATAATTTGGCTAAAAGAGGGCTAATCATAATGGTCCTATAATTAAATGGATTGTTTTTATCTCTACTTTTAAAAATAGGAACAATGAGGATTTTTGTCCATGGTTTAGGGAAACCCTGCTTGACTACTAAATTGAAGAGCTTGTGGATGTGAGGGATGAGGATAGGCCCACCAATTTTTAAGATTTATGCTTGGTACACTTCAATGTCTGTAGCTTTCCCTTTTGCGAGTCCCTTAACCCCAAACTCTATGTCTTCTATAGAGAAAAAATCTTCCTTTGTAGAAATGGTTTGAATGTTGTCCATGACATCAGGTGTTTCGTAAAGCTTTTTTATGTAGGAATTTCAATCCTTCAAGGGAATCATATTATTTTCATTAGTTCTACGACTCATAATTTGTCTCCAGAATTTCTTAGGATCTAATTTAGAGAGGTGGAAAAGATTCTCTGCTTTATATTTATATAATGCATTTTTTCCCTCTTAATTAGTGATTTGTACGAGATATTGTCAATTTTTAAGGACTCATTGGAAGCATACCTAATGGATTTTCCATCATGCTTTCATTCTTGATCATACAAAGAGTTGGTTGTTCTATTCTCCTATTGTTGCAAAAAGTTATGAAATTAATATTTTGGTTATATATATTTACTTTCGTACAAATATAAAAAAAAAAAAAAATTGTGATTTTCATTTTTTGGAAGATTTTGAAAATTTCAAAGGAGGAATGAGGTGATATGCCAAAAATTCCAATTGGGATGTCCAAAAAAGTGTATGAGAAGATAGTTAAAGAAGTGAACATAATTGCATCGCAGGAGGAGTCATCTCAACAACAATGTGCATCAAACATATGTAATGATATGTTTTTTCTTTTATGTACATATAATTTAATTATTGTGTGAAATATTAATATTCAATTATTTTGTTACAGAAAGAAAACAAACTGGAACCCATTCAACATATAAGAGAGGACAACATAAAAAGAAAATGGTTGATTGCAAAGTTTGTGACCAATTGCGTTTTCCTTACTCAAAATTTCATATTATCCATGAATTTTATATTTTATTTATTTTATACTCATCCTTGGATGTCTTCTAACAAGTGTTAAAATATAAGAAAGAGCTATCTAAATAATTGATTGACATTGAATTAAGTATAGGTTGTGATTATATGTTGTGGTATCATTAAGAGTTAATTGTGCAATTTGTAAGTAGCTATGTTGCTTTACTTCTCTCATTTTATAAGTAATATAGCACCAAGAAAATTTTATATCAAATCTGTGATTTGTCATGATGTTTAAAATTTGCAAGAAACAAAGTATGGAGTGGAGCCAACATAAGACTTGTTGAGAAATGGAATGATGAATGAATTTGAAAGAATGTGTACAATGTTTGAATCACTTCTTGCTATGGTATGATTTTCAATTTGCATAATCATGTATATGATTATTTTTGCATCATTCCCACCAATGTAGATATACTCATTACAATTTATTTTTATGTTTGTAGATGGAACATGAAGAGGAGAAACACAATCAAGCCAATTGAAAAAATATTTGACCAAACAACCCAAGCACAATATTGTCTATAAGAGATAAAGAAATGAGGCGCCATGCAAGTACCTCAAGCACTAATAGCAATTTGAGTGGAGAATGAAAATCAATATATATAATTGGATGTTAATGCAAGTTGTATGTTTTAAAATGATTGTCTGTGAAAATCAGACATTTTGTTTAATGTACTAGGCATATTGTTCCAATTGGTTACGGCCAATAAGTGTAGCAATTATATATTGGCATTTTTATTATTGTGTACCTTTTTGTTGTCCCATTTTGTATAACGAAGGGTCACTTATTATATATAATAAAATGAGTTTCTTATTACATTTCATTGTCCAAAGTTGTAAAATGTCACATTGCTAATTAAATATATGGATGATTAAATATTACAATGAACAAATGTGTAATCTAATGGTATAACACATTAAATACAATCATTATATATCTAAATGCAATAACTAAAATTAAAATATCAATATTATTATAAAAATGATTTCATTTTATGATGATTAATGAAATTAAAAAAAATATATAATTGAATTCAATGTATGGTGCAGGGAATACACAATTCATTCATGGTATTGAATTTTTGCTAAAAAGATGCTATTCAATGCTTTTAAACCAATAGACCAAATCGGTGCTCCTATATGAAAGAAGCACCCAGATTCTTATATTGATAATCGCATTGGTGCACGATCAAGTAAACAAGCACCTCTAATACTTCCCGGTGTGTTTATTTTAACCCTACTTCTCGGTGCAATATAAATGATAATACAACCTGGTGAGATAATACATTACTAATGCACCGGTTTGTTATGTCAATGAAAGACACCAGCATATCACATTTAAATTGAATGCACTGGTGCTCTTTCAGTTAAAGAGCACCGAGGCTATTATTTATTATTGGCACACCAATGTGTATGTTATTAGAAAGCATAAGGGATATTATTTATTATTGCACTGAAGTGTATGTTATTATAAAGCACTGGTCTGGCACATTTAAATAATATATATTGGTTCATTATATAAATGGAAAGCACTGGTGTGTAATATTCAATAAATATATCCCAATGCACCTTTTTATGGAACACACAAGTGTGTTTGACCGATGTAATTGTATTGGAAAAAAAACATCCACTAAATTCCTTTTTAGCACCATGTTTACCTTCCTTTTTAGCGCCTAGTTTAGCGCTAGGAATAACTTCACTTTTAGTGCCTAGTTTAGCTTCCTTTTTAGCGTTGGTTTTTGCTTCCTTTTTAGAACCAAGTTTAGCTTCATTTTTAGCATCGACTTTAGCTACCTTTTTATGTATAACTTTAGCGTTGAGTTTCCCAAGTAACCAAATAAAAACATGTCAAACTTTTCAAAATAAAATTTAAGAAATATAAGAGTGAAAAATAAGCCACTTGTCTTAATCCTCATGAATGTGAGCACATTTCTATTATTTTACTTATAATCTCTTATTTTCCCTCATAAAAAGCCCTCAATACCTACTATTTCATTCTTTTCTCATTTCCTCTCTTTCTCTCTTCCCTTTTCCTCCCTTCTCATTTTTTTCCCTTAGGGTTTCATCCTCATGGAGCCTTGGGTTTTAGTTTCATGGAGGAACCTAAATGAGGAAGGTTATGGATTCTCCCTCCCCTTCTCCTCCTCTGTTCCTCTTTTAGTTTGATTTTCCTTCATTGATTTGCTAATTTTTATTGTGTTTTGTTGTTGTAGGTTTAGGGTTTCATGCATGGAGAATAATGCTTCATGGAAGAACCTCCATAATGAAGGTAATGAATTTTCCCTTCCCTTATCCTCCTTCCTTCCTCCCTCTTTTACTTTACTTTATTGATTTGCTAGTGTTTATTGTTCTTTTGATAACATTGCATGTTTAGGATTTCTTGCATGGAGGCTAGAGTTTGATGGAGGAAATTCCACCGGGAAGATAATGGCTTCTCCTTTCCCATCTTCTCCTTCCTTCCTCTTTTAATTTGTTTATCCATTATTGATGTGTTAATGTTTATTGTTGTTTTCTTGTTGCAAGTTTAATGGAGAAAGAATAAAAAAATGACAATTTTGGGGTTCTGCTTAATTCATAGATCTAGTTCATGGTTATGGCCTAAGGAAGGCACTTGCATCTCTATAAAGAGATCTAGGTTAAAATCCTGGCATCCATATATCTCTTATTTCTTAATTTTCCCTTTGTATTAAATGTTGATGTTTATCAAAGATTTGCATTATTCACTTGTTTGCATACATAGATTAGGCTAGTTTCACTTCATATACGCATTTTTAATGGCAAATTTATGTGGTAATGTAGATCAAGTAGAGTTCTTTCATTTTGGAAAGATATCTAGGCTCAAATCCCTACATTCTCTTACCATTTTCCATTTTATGTTTTCATTTTTTACCATTTACCTATTATGTTTCTATAAATTTTAATTTGCACAATCTTAGTCTAGTTCCAGTTTAGATCTGCACTTTTAATGGTAGATTTTTGTGGAAATGTAGCTCATGTAGAACTCTCGTCTTTTGGAAAGTGATCTAGGTTCAAATCCCAACATTCTTTTACAACTTTTTTTACCTTTTTTTTTTAACTATTTTATGGTTTTTTATAATTTTAATCTATAAATAGTTGGCACTAAACCTAGCACTAAAAAGGAAGCTAAAATTGACACTAAAAATGAAGCTAAAGTCGATGCTAAAAAGGAAGCAAAACCTAGATCTAAAAATGAATCTAAAGTTGGCACTAAAAAGGAATCTAAACCTAATGTTATTTTAAATGTCGTTTAATGCCAAATTTAACATCAGGTAGCTGTGCCAAATTGAAAAACAAATTAACACAAAAATCTAATACTAAAATAATCCCTAATGGCATGTTTTGTTGTAGTGGATCTACCTTCACCACCATTACCTTGAACCTATAAACTTTGATTGAGTGTAAACTTTCTTGTGCCACCCCCACAACCTCATGAATCTAACTCCATTCCATAAATCCAAATTGCTCACCATAAATATGAATTGACAAGATCACCTTTGACCTCTTTGCAATTATCTTTGTTATGATTTTGTAAATACAATTACAAAGTAAAATGGGTTTGAAATTTTTAAGGGACATGGGATTGTCATTCTTTGGAATCAAAGTGATAAAAATAACATTATAAGTTGCCAGTATTTTTTGGGTAGTTATGGATTCCTTAATAACCTTCCTCGGGTCCTATTCGACAAAATCAAAACAACCTAGAAAAGATTCCATCAGTAGAGCATTTGAACTGGGACTTTTATCTTTTTGAAAACTTATTAGAACTAATAGTAATTCTTTCGTACCTACTTTATCCATCAACTTTTGATTGTCCTGGAGGTTTACAAAGTTGGGAAAGAATTTAGAAAACCTTAATACCCTTGCAATAGGTTCTCTCCTATAAACCTTGTAAATGGACCCAAAATAATTTACTGTCTTTTTTGTTATATCCTTGAAACTAGTAGCCAAAGAGCCATCTAATTTTTCTATCTTTTATATTGTATTAATTTTTTTACTAAAATTTCCATGTTGGTGTTAGGAACCCGTGTCAACCCTTCTCTTTACTTTGTTAGTATATTGTTGGTGGACACATATGTTTTGCAAGTCGTCCCGTAGTATTATATGTTCCATGGTATTGATCCATAGTTTGTATTATCCCATAGTATTATATGTTCCATGGTATTGATCCATAGTATTAGACACATATGCTTTGTAAGTCGTCCCATAGTATTATATGTTCCATGGTATTGATCCATAGTATTGGACGCATAGACTTCGTATATAAGTATGTGTTGAGGCCAATGAAGGCATTCACGAGTTATTTTGTATTGAGCTTGCTCAAAGGAGGTTTCCCCCTTGAAGTGGCCCGCGATCAATAAATCTCGTATGTGTTCTGTATTTCTGATATATCGTGCATTTTAATTAATTAATTGTTCGAGGTTCCTCACAGTTGGTGGCAAGAAAATTGTATTTTCATCTCCAACCTGAAGCCATAGCACCCTACTTTTTAGCCTCCAATTTTTTTCCTTAACCAAGACTAGGGCCCTCCTCTTTTCTTCCAACTCATTCACTTCAAGTTCTAAGGCTTTAGTTAAAAAAACAAAAATTTCACTAGCATCTAAGAATTCCAATTTTTCCTCCACCTCCTTGAGGGCCCTTTCATCCTTATTCTTTTTTAATCCATCCCACTAAATAGAGGCTTGTTTATCTCTTTTGAGATTCTGTTTGAATTGCAAAGGAACTGACTCTCTAGAGGTTCCCTCAAATGGAATCCAAACCTCATTAATTCTCTTGACATACTCCTCTTTCTTGGACTACTTCGGATTTAATTTAAAAGGGTCTAGAGGTTTTCTCTCTACAATAGCCAGTTCAAAGAAAACGTGAAAGTGGTTAGAGTCTCCTCCACTTGAAGCCCATTTTCTAATTATGATAGATTCCTCTCAAAATGTTTCAAATATTAGAAAACTATCCAACCGCTTGGGAATTCTTTCATCTCTAACCCTCTTATTCCTCCAAGTGGGAGTGGACTTTATAGGCTTAATATCAATCAAGCCTCAATAGCATCCATTTATTTAATAAAATTGTATTCTAGATATTCAACTTGTGCAATCGAACCCCAAATATTCAAGGCTCCTAGTGAGAAATTTAGGTTCCCCCTCAATATTATCAAACCTTGTTTGATCCACCCCCGACTATTTTTTTCTAGTACACCACTATGTCTTTGTAAAGGTCATAAATATTTAGGTAGGTGAGCTCTTTCCCTAATTCATGTGAGTACAAATATATCTCTAAACCTAAGGAAAAGGACAAATAATTAGAGTAGGAAAAGGATCCCCTTTTCCACCTAGAGATAAGACCTCCCGGTCTTCCCCTTGATTCAACTAACATGGAATCCCAATCCCCTAAAAGTCTTCCTAACTCTAATACATTCTTACCCCCTTCAATCATAATTTCTTGCAGTAAAATGACAAAGCAGATTCTAGACACATCAAATCAACCTCTTTAGAGCCAATTGTTTTAAGGGATTGGCTAAACCCCCATAATTTAGGGTAATGAATATCATTTCAATCCCTCCCCTAAGGCATTTACTCCTCTAAGAGACCTAACCAAACACAATTGTTTACCACTGAAAATATATTTACATGATTGTTTTTGTGCCCCTATTTAAAACTTTTGAACCACCCCACTTCAAAAGAATCTAAACCACCCCACAACTCCTCTAGAAAACACAATACCCCCCTTAGTCCTAGGATGTAGATTGTATTTGGATATATTCATCTTTTCACTCCGAAAAATAGATACGAAATCTCCCCTATCTTCACTTACGTTCAAAAGATCCCTTTGTCTACCCAACTAGCCAACCTCAATACATGGTTTAGGGAGAAGTTTGAAGGTCTTTTATATCGAAGAGGTTAGAAAGAAAACCATGATATTCCCAATATCATTCTAGAATCTTCATCCCATAACCTAAATTTTAAAAACAAGATTCAAACAAATGACATTTTGTGGGAGCCTTAGGGTGTAAGGACTTACCAATACCCACAAAAAGAAAATCCTTGGCTTTAGATTATGGTTGAAGTGTAACCTAAGGAATATCCACCACTTTTAGACTATCCATAGAGACTTGTAGGAGTTTGGAACTTTAGACAAATCCCCTAAAGGTCACATGGAGCTACAGGTACTAGAGGATTGTTAGTCTCTCCTCCAATCCTAGACATTATTACCGTAACCCTCAATTTGTGAAGCCAATTCTATCTCCAATTAGACAAATGACATTACTTTGCACGGCGTCCATAAACATGGCACCTCACACAACAAAAAGGAATCCCTTCATAGTCCAATGTATGTACACATTCCAAAGCTCCTCTTTCAAAGTAAAAAATTCCACCATGCTCTCTCTTAAATATAAATCAATAAGGCTACAAGCGATATGAAAAGATTTGGAAATCATAAAAGATAAATCTCCCTCATAAAATAGATCTAGGGAATCCTCAATTTCCATGAATACTTCTTCAAAACAAAATACCAATGGAAGGATTAGCAATTCAACTCAAATCGAGACACATTCCAATCTCTTGGTTTTCACGTCAAAAATCGAGGTCCATCGTTTAGGATAATAGGTTGCAAACCCCACTTCCAATGATAATTTAAATCCCTCTTTACTTCTTTAGGAGACCGAAACACCAATGCTAATCACCCGCAAGATATAGAGAAACATCTTGGATAATAATCCATGAATTGCTCCAAATGATCCTTTGCCGATTATTTTAGGGTTTTGTCGCCCATTCACCTACCCTGGAACTTTCTAACAAGCACCATGACTACCAAGTCCATAACCCCGTTCAATTTTACATTCTCCCCCAACACCAGATTAATGGGATCCTTATTTTTCTTTATACACTTCTGCCTCTTCCTATCTCCACTTCCCTCACCAACCTCTGCAACTTTTGAAATGGGGATTCTTTTAGTTTCACTAGGGCTAGGAGCTAAAATGTCACCCAAATTACTTGTAGTATTACACCCAGCGAGCCTCCACACAACAACTTGTAGTTTAAAAAAGAGCCAATGAAACCATAGTCCCAGTTACCAAACTCCTCACCACTTGCCCCATGAGACAAGACTCCACACAAAAACTCCTAAGACTAAGAAATCCTAATAAGAAAGTATACATGCCTTACATTCAAGGGGTCACTAGAAAAATTGCAAAAGTATTAAGGATGAAGGAAATTGCAACCTCTTTCATGCCACTAGAAATTATTGACAGAAAATAACTCTCGATTGTGTTTCATTCATAGGAAAAAATCAATTATTTATACACATTTAGATGAGACTCTCGGACTTTGGATTCCAAGAGATCCGTTGGAGTCTCGAAACTCTTCATCTTCCCTAATTGAAACCGAAAGCTTATTTACAATAAATCTCATAGGATTCCAACATTCCCCCCCTTAATCCGAAGGGGTGTTTGTAACTTCAAGCATGGTTCTAAATCTTTCAAACTTTTCTCGTCCAAGTGCTTTGGTGAAGATATTTGCAATTTGCTCATTTTTTATACAATGACGTAAATGAACTTCCTTGGCCTCTACATGGTGTCGAATCAGATGATACTGTGTGTTGATGTGTTTGGTTCGATCATGGAATCTAGGATTCTTGGCCAACTTGATTGCAAAAGAGTTGTCAATTAAAAGTGGAGTGGAGTTCTCTTGTTTCTCCTGCAAATATTCAAGTATCTTCTTTAGCCACACAATCTCTTTGGTTTCTTCTGCGGTAGCTACACATTTTCCATCTCTTGTCAAATATGTTGGAACTGATTGTTTACGTGATCTCCAGGAGACAATTGTTGATCCAAGACTCATCATGTATCAAGAAGTGGACACTCTTGTTTCTTTGTTACCATCGAAGTCTGAATCAGGGTACCCAATGAGTTTGAAGTCATCCACCTTAGAGTACTTGAGTCCAAAGTCTTGAGTCCCTTTCAAGTATCTTAGAACTCTCTTTGTTGTAGACCAATGTCCTTCACAAGGTTTGTGCATGAACCGTAAAAGAATGCTAACAACATAAGAAATATATGGTCTTATGGTGGTAATGTAGATAAGGCTTCTTACAAGCTGTCGGTACTTTCTTGCATCCTCAAATTCCTTTCCTTCACTTGATGTGAGCTTTAGCTTTTTTCCAATGGAGTTGAGAGTGGGTTGCAGTTCGTCATGCCAAATTTGCTCAATAGTTCTCCAATATACTTTTTTCTTATAAATGAATATGTACTTAGGATGTTGAGTCACTTCAATTCCAAATTAGTAGTGAAGATGTCCCATATCAGTCATTTCAAAGCCTTTCTTTAAGTCTTTCTTTATGGATGCTATATAAATTTCATTGTTCCCTGCTATCAAAAGATCATCCACATATACTACAAGAAACACAACATATCTTCCAACTTTATTTATAAACAATGTTGCGTCATCAAGATTATAATGTTTGAAATTCATCTTTAGAAAATGCTCAGTTAGCTTTTCATACCATGCTTGAGGTGCTTGTTTTAGGACATACACGGACTTGACAAGTTTGCATACCTTTTGTTCTTGTCCCTTCACAACAAAACCTTTTGTTATCCCTTCACAACAAAACCTTCTAGTTGAGAAATGAAGACATTTTCTTTCAAGTCTCCATTCAAGAATGATGTCTTTACATCCATTTGATGAACTTTCCATCCATTTTTTGCAGCCAAGGAAAGTATAGTATGGATGGTGCCTCATTTTGTTGTGGGAGAGAACGTTTCTTCATAGTCAATTCCTTCTTTCTGTGCATAGCCTTTCGCCAAGAGCCTTGCTTTATGTTTGTCAAGCGAGCCATCTAATTTGTATTTGTTCTTGTATACCCACTTGCTTCCAATTGGTTTGGTTCCGATTGGAGGGTCAACCAGCTTCCAGGTTCCATTCTTTATGAGTGCATCATACTCATTATGCATGGATTCTTTCCACTGATCATGAGTAGCATCCTTTTCAAAGGAATTTGGTTCAAAGTTAGCAGAAAAATTCAATTCACAATCAAATGAGACATTCATGTCATCACCTAAATTATCTGCATTTCCTCCATCTTCTTGTCTGGTTGAGCTTCATGTTCCCATCTTTCCTACTTCATATTCATGGACACTTTCAAGTGTCTTTGTGTCCCATTTCAGAATCTTCCTTGATGGTCCAGGTTGATCAGTTGATGGTGCATCATTCTCTTCAAGGTTCAATCTTCCAATCCTCTCAATCACATCATCCAGTTGAAGTGGCAGGAACTTCTTCTTCATGATTTTCTTCCTGAGGGGGTGTTGTTGTTGCTTCAAAGGGAAATTCCATAGATTTATTCAAGATAGGGATCCTCCCTTCAATATGTGGAATTTCATCATCAAATTCATAATATGTCTTTAGATGGGCAACCTCTCTAGACAATCATGTTGTCTTTCAATAGACTGGTCATTTGTATTAGTTTCAAGAAAAATGACATATTTGGAAACAACAAACTTCTTGTTTACCTCATCATAAAGATTATATGCCTTGGAAGTTTCTAAGTACCCCAAGAAAATTCATCTTCGAATTCTAGCACCAAGCTTGTTTTTTTGCTCCTTTGGTATTAAGGCATAGCAAGCAGAACCAAAAACCCTAAGATTCCTAACTGAAGGAAGGTGGCCAAACCACATTTCATGTGGAGTCTTGTCTTCAAGAACATGAGATGGACTTCTATTTCTCAAATATGATGCACATACAACTGCATCACCCCAAAACATTAGCTTCACATTCTTGAAAAACATCATTGAGTGTGATGTATTCATTAAGGTTCTCTTCATCCTTTATGCTACATCATTTTGTTAGGGATTGTAGGGAATTGAAGTTTGATGTGTAATTCCATGTTTGCAAATATATTCTTCAAATGCCTTAGATGTATATTCTTTACCATTATCATATCAGAATGTACCAATATGTGTATGTGCTTGATTTTCTATCCATGCACGAAACTTCTTGAAAGTTTGAAATGCTCTAGATTATGTCTTCAACAAGTATACCCAACACATTCTACTATATTCATCAACAAAATTCATAATGTACTTATTACCATTTGCAGAAGGAATTGGCATGGGGCAACATAAATCAGAGTGAAATAGCTCTAACTTTCTACATGATCTTAATTTAGACTTGAAATGGTTGCTTACTATGTTTGCCTAGTATGCATTCATCACATTTGTTCTTTTGCTTTGGAATGGTGGGAAAACCATATACAACATTCTTTCTTAACAACCTAAGACTGTTATAATTTAGATGACCAAATCTAGCATGCCATAGTAAACTGAATGACATATTACCTTCTTCGTGATGAGAGAGATAGGGAAATTTTTTAACTCTTGCAGAAGAGCCCCTAAACTTCAACAACTGTCCATCTTCATAACCAGTCATGATGACCTTGTTGTCATAGGATTTTATTATCTCTACAATCCCATCAAACATGTGGATGGAATAGCCTTGCTGTCGAATCTGACTAAGGACATCAAGCTTCTTTGCAACTCTGGAAGATAGAGAAGATTCTTTAATATGAAATCAGGGAATCCAGACAACTTAAGCCTGGTTGAGTCAATTCCCTGTGGTTTGAGGCTAGATTTGTTTGCAAAGTACACTATGCCATTTACAATGTCATTCAGTTCTTCAAAGCAATCTTTTCTAAAATTCATATTAGATGTTGCACCAGTATCAAGCAACCAACAATCTTTGTAAGATGAAAGAGAGTTTATTTCATTAATTCCAAGATTACAATGTGCAACAATACAATGAGCAATATCAGGGGCTTTATCATCCTCTTGATTTTTATTCTTATCTTCTTTATTCTGATTATGTCTTCCTTTTATGTAGTCCCAAGAATCCCAACACCGATCTACTTCATGTCCAGTCTTTCCGCGGCGCTTGCACTTCAGATATGATCTTCTACTAGAGTTGTTTCTTCCTCCTCTTCCTCTGAAATTTCTTCTTCCTCTGCCTCTTTTGTTGCTTTCTCCCTTGGAAGGGTCTTTAGGCTTGTTCTTTACTTTATGAGCAAAGCAAAGAGATTCTCCAGTATTCTCATTTGTCTTCTTTCCAAAAGCTTTCTCTCTGTCTGCAATCTTCTCTACCGGGATGTCAAAGGTGAGGTCTTTGAACTTATCGCTTCCTTGCAAAGATTCAAGATAATTTGAGTGAGTAGGATAAAGAGACTTTAAAAATGATGCAAGTGGAAGGTTTGGTTTCATACTAGAGGCTTGAATCTTGTCCATGATTGCTCTGATCTCAGATGCAACCAGCATGAGATCATTATCTTGTACTTCCAGACTAAATAGCTTTAACATTAATTGGATTACTTCCATTTCAGAGTGTGAGTCATACAAATCTTCTAGAGTCTTTAAGGCTTCATAACATGACTTTGCAGGCAATATATGTTGGCTCACCTCTTCACTGACAGTGAAAGAAATCATGGCTAAGGCTTTATTGTCTTTGGACTGCCAAATATAAAGCTCTTTCTCTGATGTTGGAGGCTTTGAAGCTAAAGTGATGACAGTGCCTTCATCAGTGAGAGTGGTCTTTCCTTGGCAAATGCTGTCCCACAAATCGTTGTAGATGTATGTAGCCTTGATCTTCCTCCACCATTATGGATATGTGTCTTTCTGGTGAGGGTAGCACCAACTACGAATGCTATAGAGTGCATCTTTAGCTTGGAATTGAACTTGCAACTATTAGGAAGAGTATATGGCATATAAAGAAAAGAAATAGGTTGCAGATTAAATTTCCTCTCGCTTCTTTACAGGATGTTTACAAATTAATTCTGCAACATTCCGTAGAGCACTATTACATATATTTTGCAACAATATGCAGACTTTACTCTTTATTACAATGATTCTCCAAGGTAGTCTTATTACAATGATTCTCCGAGGTAGTTCTCACACAATATCATAATCCTCACTCAAAAATTACACAATGATATATCTTCAAGGACTCAATCAAAAGCTCGGGCAGCTTTAGCTAGCAATACATAATGATCTTCAAAATATAACTTCTTTACAAATTCTTCACCATGCCCGCATTAAAAGATAATTACTATAGTATTTCTCCACTTACAAAATTAGGGTTTTTACCTCCATGAGATCATCCAATTTTTAGGGTTTGCATCCAGATCTCAGATCTTCACACAATTCTTTGACAGGTTCGTAGCTCTTTATCATTGCAATACTCCACTCAGCAAATTAGGGTTCCTCCTCTTTGAATCCCATGCAACAAATAACACACTCTATGTGGCAGCTCACAACCACTTCTACGTTTTCAGGAGCAATCTTTAGACTCAACTCGCAGACTCAATATTTACGCAACACGCGGGGAGTCACATTCCTTTCAAAACCCACGATCTTCAGCGCAGGCCCATGCATATTTGGACAACTCGTAGCTTTAGCAAGGGCGCAGCTCATCACATTCTTCAACGCAGGTCTTAGTCCACGATTTCACAACTCCAATGAGCTGTACGCAGTAGCTCCAAAAAAGAGAGGTGGCACGCAGTCTTCTCACCAACTTAGCCCACGATATGGAAACAGTCCAGTCTCCACGAAGGCATAAACAAAAAGAAGGTGGACGCAACTTTCCACACAAAACTCAACGCAGGTCACAACATAAAAGTTCATTACAGCTCTATGATTTTGACAGAGCTTGTCTTTGCAAGCTCGTTTCCACAGGCACGTAGCTCTAGTGAGCAATGCACAATAGCTTCACAACTCCACGATCTCAGTAACTCCATGAACTCGTAGAAATTCAAAATATGGACACAATAACAAAAAAACGTGATCTCCAAGGGAGTGGTCGCACCAGAATCTATGTTAGCGTGGAGGGAGGTCGTGAGTACAACTCCAATACGCAACACTAAGGAGGAGGGCGCAGTCTCAAAACTTTAGTCTCAAAAAAGACCGCAAAGATGCTTCATCATTAGGATTCACTCAACATACAACGTTACAATGGGTATGTTGCAGCCCACGCAGCAACACAAAGAACCATTAATTCAAAATTAGGGTAAAAATGATGAAAGAACGCAAAGAGCAGAGAGGATATGGCAGAACGCATATGACAGAACACAAGACTGAGCAAGCAGGACGCAGAGGGCAGGCCTGAGAGCCTGAGGAAGAACACATAGCCAAAAATAGAAAATCTAACATGCACAACTATGGCAGGTAGGAGTTATGGCAACTCTCATATCAGATGAAAGAAAATAACTCCTCCTTGTGTTTCATTCATAGGAAAAATCAATTATTTATACACATTTAGATGAGACTCTTGGACTTTGGATTCCAAGAGATCCGTTGGAGTCTCAAAACTCTTCGCTTTCCCTAATTGAAACTGAAAGCTTATTTACATAATTATTTACAATAAACCCGGTAAGATTCCAACAACTATTAAGGAAACTAGACATATAAAGGATTCCATTGACCATCAACAATGCAAAGGCGTTTATAAGATACTGTGCTCATGTGGTAAATGTTACATTGGAGAAATTGGATGTTCAATCCAAGTGAGGATCAAGGAGTATGGAACCAATATTAAAAATGAACATACTCACTGCTCAACATTGGTAGAACATTCCTTGAATACCAAATGCCAGGGATACCTCAAAGATGCCTTAATTCTTGATAAAGAAAACCATCACTACAAACGTCGAATTAGAAAAACAATTAAAATATTAAAACAATACCTTAACAACATAAACATAGATGGAGGTCTAGAAATTAGTAGTAGTTGGCTTCATGTCATCTACCATGTAAATAACTAGGTAAGGTAATTTAGATCCTTAGAAACCTATCTTCATTAGGATTCTTCTCTCTCTTTTCCTTTTCATTTTTATTTTATGGTTGTAATCAATTTATGGTTTAAGGTCTTCTCTTATTAGGCTCTTTTAATCTCGTTCCTCCTTTTTAATTTGTCTTTTGTTTTTTTGTTTGAGGTCTTTAGTCATTTTCTCTCTTTCTTGTTGTAATTTATTTTTTCCTCTTTTTCTTTATACCTTTGAGTATATGGTCTTATTTCTTTTTCTTGTTATCTCTTGTTAAGCTCCCCTCTCCTTCTTAATTCTTAAGTTTATGGTCCCTAGTCTTGTTTCCTCCCTTATTGTGTATTTTCTTTCTTCTTTTTCATTTTTTCTTTTTAGCCCTTGCTTATAGAAAGTGACTATATTTTTTTTCAAAAGAAAAAAACCTTTAACTTAGTATTCAAGCCAAAATCAAAGTTAAAATGTTCATACATGTAATCAAAAGACAAAACTTTTGAGACAAGAAAATGACCAAACTACGCTACTACAAATCAAAAGATACACAAGTGAACATCACTTCATGTCCTAACACATGGAGAAAAACTAGAGCAAAATAGTCAAAAAAGGGTTGATCTAATAAAACTAGACTGGGACAAAACTAAGTAAGGAGACGTCCTTGAATTCCTCGTAAACTAAAAAACCATCCGATCGTGAAATTCCTTCCTTTAATAATTGATCATCCAAGACATTAGATTCCCTAAAGATATGCTTGATTGAAATCATGTTGAAAGAGTTCATGAGTTTCTATGTTCTATCACACCAATGTTGAAGCAAGAAGACCTCTAGGGAAGAGCGTCCCATAGCCCAATCCATTATGACACATAATCACCACAAACTTCAGATGACATAAAATTCCTCCTACAAGCAAACTGTAACAACTCCCATAAGGCAAGCAGCTCTGCCCTAGTATTCAAGCCAAAACCACATCCTACCTTAAGAAGAAAGTAATGCTTATGAGTTAAATATACAACCATTCTAATGCCACTCCAGTCAAAATTAGAAGCACTATCATCAAAGAATCCATACGAGATACTTGCTTCAAAAACTGGATCAAGAAGACCATGAGGCTTTTTTCTAGTCAAAGGCTTAAAATATATGCTTCACCTTAAACTATTATTTTATACCATACATAAAAATCAAAATTGATTTGTTAAAGTTTTATAATGTTTTATAAAATATTTTATTTAATTGTAATTATTTCATAAAAAATATTAATAAGTGTCAAGTTAGTATTGGAGTGGAAACATTGATTTGACCAGTTTTATTATTAACCAAGTAATAAATAAACAAGTAAACACAAAGTTACAAACAAGCAATATTACCAATTTACTAGAGGTGCACGGCTCTAAGAAAAGTGACTTCTGAGAAACCTGAAGATGAAAGCTTAGAGTACAGTAAGAGTTACAAATATAACATATTTAGAGAAACAGAGTTCCATATTTTTAACCCATTAAAAAATTGTAATCTCAGTATTGATGATTTCTGAGTAAAAGTAAATTTTCCCATCTTAAAACTTCAAACCATAATATATCAAATATGTATTATGGATGGTTGATTTTTTTAATTCATTTAATCATTTTTTATAAAATTTTATTTAATTATATATATATATATATATATATATATATATATATTTTTTTAAATTAAAATAAAATAAAATTTATAATATAAAAATTATGAAAAATATTTTTAATTTACTTTTTTAAATACTATTTTTTTAATTTTAACTTTTATTTAATAAATTATTTTTTTAATGAAATAGTGGAATCTTTTACATAATGTATCATGTCTTAATTTTTTTCATATAACCGTTTTTTAAAGTTTGCGGGGAAATAGTTAAAAAATAGTGGTCCCCACTCCCGATAAGGGGAAATATATAATTTGGTTGTCGTTTATGGTTGATGTGGACACGTATTTTGAAATATAAAAGGAAAAGTATAAGATATTAGTATTGAATTTCTAGTTTTTTAGCATAATTGATTAATATTGTTATAATAACATATCAAAATTCAAATTAATTTGAAAATTTAAATTTAAAATAATAACCGTCAAAGATGACAACTTTATGTTTGTTTGACTAGTTAAAATTTAAAAAGATTACAACTACCGACAACCCTACTTCAAGGAAGCATCTCTCGTCCAACAGATCGTGCCTTCTAATCGCTACCGACCTATCCTCAAGTTGAAAATTGTTGCGTATGGCGTTGAAATCGAAGCTCTCTGTTTTGAATGAGTCATTGTACTTAATTTTCCTTTTTTCTCGCTGGTCTGCGCAGGTTTTTTTATTAATGAATCAGTGTGCAATATCTTGGAGACGCTGTTAATTGCAGCTCCCTGTGATTTATAAGTTGAGAGCCTTTGAAATTGCAGAATGCCTGTGAATGCATTACAAAGAAGGTTTATTTTATTTCTATGTTTTATTATAAATATTATATAATTTTCATTTATATAATTTTTGTAATTTCTAAATATATTAAAAAAGAAATTGATGATGGAAAAACCCACACTTTACTCACCTTTGTTACTTCATCTCTTGCCCAGTGTACCAACTTCTATTGCTAAGCAATGCAGGAAAAACAATAAAAAATAAGCCAAAGGATCGACCGCTATTAAATTGAAATGAATTTGATATAGGTTTTCTAAAATGCATTACAAAAAAGGTTTATTTTTGTGTTCCATTATAAATATATATAATTTTCATTTATATAATTTTTATAACTTCTTAATATATTAAAAAAGAAATTGATGATGAAAAAACCCATACTTTACTCACCTCTGTTACTTCATCTCTTGCCCAGTGTACCAACTTCTATTGCCCAGTGTACCAACTTCTATTGCCAAGCAATGCAGGAAAAACAATAAAAAATAAGCCAAAGGAGAGACCGCTATTAAATTGAAATGAATGTGATATAGGTTTTCCAAAATGCATTACAAAGAAGGTTTATTTTTGTGTTCCATTATAAATATATATAATTTTTATAACTTCTTAATATATTAAAAAAGAAACTGATGATGGGAAAACCCATACTTTACTCAGCTATGTTACTTCATCTCTTGCCCAGTGTACCAACTTCTATTGCTAAGCAATGCAGGAAAATCAATAAAAAAAAGCCAAGGATCGATATGCCCTGCTCACTCTTTACCTGGGATCCTTAGGCTGCTCCCTCCACTCTTGCAGCAGGATTGCAGTAGCAACACTGCTTTAACGAACAAAGAAATAGAGTAGTTTGAAGAACGAATTACAGCACAACTTTATTTTTATTTAAAGAAATTTTGGGAAGTCATATCTATTTTTTTGTATTAAGTAAATTAATATCAAGTTACAAGTTATGGTGTATAACACAGTCATTAATTTGTGATAGATAAACATTGAAATTTAAACCAACATCCATAATTTATTTAGAACAACATTCATAATATAAATTTTGACAGTACAAATTAATGTGTCATTAAAAAATATCAATACAGTTAATATTAATATGCTCAAAGTAACAATTAAGTACATTTAACTATGATGGTTGAATTTTGTTTTTGTTATTTTTTTTAAATCAATTTTACATTTTCACACAATTACATGAAAAATAGTCAGAAATTGACCGAACCAATCATGAAAGCTAAGTAAAATGCTCAAAGCTAAGTAAAATGCTCAGTTAACAAAATGGTTTACAAATTTAAAATACAGTAAAAAATTGAGCAAACCCATCATGAAAGTCTAAGCCTAGTATAATGTGTTAACCCAATGCACTTAACAAAATGGTTTAAACAGTAGGTAAATCTGTTTTCAATTTTGTATACCATTTTTTATGAAGACAATGCCGACAGAAAACCTTACCACAAAAAAAACCTACCAAAGTGTATCGGAGCACAAAATCTTACATATAAGTAGTTATGAAGTATCATCCAAAATGGTAAAATTGGGTAGATAATGGGCTTTATAATGCCCTTTAGGACTCCGTTCCCATTGTCTCAGAGTCCTCCCCGTCCACTTCGAGGATGATTTTGATTCAGACTCCACTTCCATAGACTAGTCTTCCTCCCCGTGCTTTGAGGATGATTTTAATTCTGAATCCTCCGACAAGGAGGAATAAAGTTTCACAAGTTCAGTGTCTTGAATCTTTTCCACAACAATATTGAGTTGGCTCCATTTGGTTAAAGAATCAGCAGTGTCGCAATAGAGATGGCCATTAGTCATATTGGCGAGACTGCCTTCGCTCTTCTTCACGAATGCAAAACTAGCGTCGTCTATTCCATCCCACTCTAACGCCACACCCTCATAGCTCCATCTGCATTTGTAAAAGCTACAGCTTACAACTTTAATATTACAAGCTTTCATACATTCTGGGCAGAGGAAACGAGACGGCATATCCTTCCTCATATCAAAACTGCCAAACCCTAATCCGCCACCTTCCATATTTAGGGTTACATGCCTCCCAAGCACTGAACATTCCACGTTGTTACAAGTGCCGGATATATTCATTCCCTCCCTCAGGTGCCAGTATGCGGCTGTGCTCCTCGCCTCTATTGATGGAGATGAATTAGCTGCTTTGTATTTCTCGCCTGTAATGTTTAAGAAATTGAAAGTATCCTGCTGCTCAAATCCTACTGTGCCGATACCAAATGAATCCAACCAAGATGAATTAAACAATTAATAGTTCTTCTGATCATTTGAAACCTATGTGAAAATATACCAGCAACAACAAAAACAGCATGAAAATAATATAATTTTGTACCTGTCTCTGTCTCTTTCAGCCATATTTTTTCGTAGAATGCATTTGGCGATGTCATAGATGTAGTTTCCCACATGTTCACAAATCCAATTCCAGTGAAAGAAATCACCAACCTAGGAAAGAACTTGGTACTCACCAGTTGAATAACTTAAACCTAAAAACGAACATAATAATAATCGCAACTTGGATGTCGTAGGGCTAACTTAGATCAAATCCGGGACCATTCACTTTTGATATGAAAATGCATTAACAATGCATTTATTTCATCAATTACAGTTTGAAGTTGATCGTACAGTTATTACGTCAGCATGGCCATTTATGTTATTCGATTATAATAGCTAACAAGCACAGATAATCCTGGAGACCTTATCACACTTTATTTCATAGCAAATGGATCCTCACAGTAAGAGTCACATCACCAAAAACCTGAAAATTACATTATGCGATTTTTTATTTTTATTAAAAAATTTCTAAAATTCTAACAAATAAATTTCATAGCAGAAGAAATTAATCATGTCATAAATTTTATCCAATTAAAAATTATTAATATATTATTTTAATAGTTTTTATCCAATAAAAAATTATTAATATAATATTTTAAAATTATTATAAAAAAATTGAATCATAACTGATTGCTATATACCTGTCTTGGCAACTATAAAAATAAAATATTACCTTTATACTCCATGATCCATCTTTCGCGTAAATATTATCTTGCGTACTCACCACTTCTGCGTTAATTTTGAAGTGGACACTGTATTGGTACACCGTACTGTGTCCGAGTGAGGTATCTGATTAGTCCCGCGTGCAAGGTCAACTCTATGGTAGTGCAGGCTGCGGGCTCGAGGATCTGGGCCACTGTGGTTTCAAATCTCCAAAGAAAGCCTTTTTGAATGCTGTCGCCATTGCTAGCCTGAATCCCCTCTACCTGATGCACGAGACCACAACCACTACACGTCAGATTCAAATCACGGGCGATGCGTAGTGGCCAGTCTGGTGGAAGGCATGCACATTCTTGAATGCGATTGACAAAACTGTACGCTTGGCCCCGACGCTCTGGCCAAGAAGTGGTGGAGCTTCTTCTTCACCCACTGGTAGACGTGACTGAGGGCGGCTCCATCTTCGACACCATGTACAAGTGGACCAAGAAGGCTGTGGATGCCCCGTTCCGCCCACCGAGCGCGCCCAAGATTGTGGTGGCCTTCAGAGGAACAATTACCAATTCGGGTTCCTTTGCTGGAGACCTAAGCTGGATTTCCAAATCCTCAGAAATAGACTCCAAATCATATGGTTGCGTGGCTCAGGCATTTCAATGTTTTTTCCTGATAAGTTTTTTGGTTAAATAACCTTCCATATCTGCTAGCAGATTCCTCTGAGACCAACTGAATCATTACCCTCAATCCATGCCGTGGATAAGTTTTTTTCAAACAAACCAAAATGCAATAAAATTCAAACCCTAGCTTCATAAACACTATAAAATTCGTTTGGTTACGGAAAGAGCTCACAAGGAAAATAATCATTTACTGCCACGAAGTTTCCATGCACGCCATGATCTTTGAAACGTCGAAAGAATCCCTCACTTTCACCGTGAGGGAAAGTAGAGAATACAAATATCTTGCACCTCCTATACCCATGAGCACCACTGTGAACTCTATGCCAACTAGAGCAGCAATCCATCCATCACTTGCAACCAATCACTCCCTCCAAGCTTATCGGAGTCTTTGAGCAACAATGGGTATAGAAATTAAAGAAGGTGACTAAAGGAGCCATCTTTCCAGTTCCAGATGATGTTTGACACGGTGAAGAAGTACGTTTTTGCAATAACGAGAGAGAGAGAACATGTGGATTAGTGGGCATTCCTTCGGAGCGGCCATAGCAATGCTTGTTGGCAGAAGGATGCGTGAGGAGTAGCTTGTGGAAGCTCATCTCTTCAATTCACCCGTCATATTAGCTCCCATGGACATAATAAGGGACAAAAAGTCAAGCATTGCCTGCACATCACAAGCAACCTGGTAGCTGCAGGGTTAGCCCTAGTACTCAAGTCAAGAACACGCACAACCTCACCAATTCCCACAATGTATTCTTTTCCCTGCGCGACTGCGCCCGTGGGTTCCGTGTCTCTATGTCAATCTGAAGCATGATTTTTGTTCGGGTTATGTCGGGTATTCCGGGAGCCACGAGGCGATGCAGCAAATCGACACCAGAAGCATTGCAATCTTCACTACATGCCATTCAATCAATGATTTCGTGATGTCCGCATTTGGGGTTGAGTTGATGACATTGCATCTCATTCCTTCCACCAGACTTACAGTCAGTTTCGTCCCCGTTCCTGATGTCAAGGGGGTGCATAGGATCCATCAATGATGGACCTACTGTTGATGTTCCATATCCTCTGAACTTTGAAGGTAGAAACTGCACATTAGGTTTGTTTTTAGAGTCCTCATCCTAGCTCAATGGATCTGTTCATCTAGGTGTCACTTCCACGTAGATTTATTTTCTGAAATGAATGAATCTCCTATATATTTGTGTAAATGCAATTGCATCATGCAGGCAAGTTTAATGGTGGGCCATATGGTCTTTTTCTTGGACCAAAAGTGAGTTGCTCCTTGTAATTGTTTGTAACAGTGGCTTTCATATATGGTTGAATTTTTCATGCATGATTTTTTTTTATAAGTAGAGAACATTATGTTAATAAGCTATAAATATATACAGAGCTATTAACCAGAGAGGTTGGAGAGCTATTAACCAGAGAGGTTGGAGGCATAGTAGCAGAATTCGAGTACGAATACGGATACGAATACGAATACGAAATAAAAAAATCCAATATAGATAAAATACGGAAGTAGACTTCTTATATATAATACTTTTAATCAAATATATAAACCAAATTAGCATAAATGTACGTTAAAAACCATTAATTTTTACAAGAAAGTAATAAATTGAATGTTATTTATATTTTATAGTTATTCAATAATTATAAATTGGTTTTTTAAAATTTACTTTTTCATTAATAAGAATCTATATCCGTATCATATCTATATCTATACTGAATATTCGACGAATTCGAATTGCTTGGACGTACCGGAAATGCCAATACTACCGAATTATGCTACTATGGTTGGAGGATATATCCGTATCATATCTATACTGAATATTGGACGAATTCGAATTGCTCCAAATTTCCGTACCAAAAATACCAATACTACCAAATTATGCTACTATGGTTGGAGGAGGCCTCTGTCCTGCCAATCCACAAAGTTTCTTAAACTAGAGCTGTGCTCACAACTCGAAGGGGAAACTGGGAGCGAAAAAAATTCATGCCAAAATATTGTCCTGAGATTGAAATTTAAAGTTCAAACCTAAAACTCCTTGAACCAGGATGTTGCTCGATCTGAGCCTAGCAGTGCCGTAACAAAAACAAAAAACCAAACTAATTGAAATAACAAGCAAGAATCCAGGAACTTGGTTGACCACCGAAAAACGCAGTCAAGCAGCTGCTTGGCTATCTGAATGTGCCTCTTCATGGATGAACCAAGGAGTGTTGCCTGCTGTAAGCATATTTGGGATGAAATGAATGCCTAAACGCTTGGCAATCACATCATGCATCACGTGCAAATCCACTCTCTTCTCCCGCAACCAACCGATCTCCCACTTTAGCGATGAAATTTAATTGTTTCGATCGATCAGGACCTGAGCGAGAAGACATTTTATGATCCGGAACAAAGCAATTGACCTTTCATACAAGGCCGAGCGTGAACGGGTTTTGGATCCAGGCAGCCAGGGCGTGGAACTCCTCCACTTCTTGGAAAGTCTCCATCTTGTTCCATAATTCTTTCTCCCACGAATCTATTTCCTCTTTTGCCTTTTGGGGAATCGATTTCTTGTGGTAATTAGCAGCCTAGGCCGCCTTCGGCTGCTCTTTGGTCGGCACTGGATGCTTGATAGGAGCTTTCTCCTTCCGGACCCACTTGCATTTCATCCCCTCATTTTCATCTCTCTGTAATTTTCGAAGGTCGACATAATGGCAGAGGCACACAACAAGACTCGGCGTATGGAAACCTTGAGTCACATAAGTCCTCGAAATAACACCTGCCCAATGATTCTTCCACTTGTCCAAGCCAATGATATCTCCAGGATGAGCCATAATTACCAAATGTGGCTCCCCGAATGGCTTCGTTATTTCATCATACGCTCCATTCATGGCTAGTGGCTACTATCTTCCATTGAATTTCGTTCAGTCCTTGAAGCTCTACATCGTACCCCCTGCTTGCAGTCATTATTTCTATGAATTGTCGGACTGCTCCCCTCATCTCTGCTTTAATTATCAGGAGATCCAATAGTGGGAGAATGCTCCACGCATCTCTCCACCTGCCATCTATCCACGTGCTCAGTCTCGGCTTGGACACCTGCATCCGAGGCATGCATGAATTTAAGTGAATATATATTGATAGTTTATTGATTTTTGAGTTTTACATGAACTCGAACAGGTTGGATGCCATGACGAGATATAAAAATTGTTTAATAGTAAAATAAAGTGTCTCCAAAAGCTCCAATGAAGGCTCTGAATTTCCTGCTTGAGTTATTTCTCTCCCATTTTATATCTTCATCCATGTATATAGGTAAATTTGTACACACTACGGGAGGGGATGCTTGACATAAAGGTGTGAAATTTTATGTCACAACAAATTTAAGAGTTTAGTATACTTTACAAAGAAAAATAATTATGTAGCAGAACTCAAATAGAAGGAGAATAATGTCACACTATCCAATAATCAGTATAATAAATAATGATTTTACAATGGAGAGAATTCGAATCACTAAGGAGAATTCAAACCTCAATTGGTCTAGCATAGGGATTATCACCACTGGAGTGCTCCAGAAGACTCAAACTCAACTCAACTGAACTTAAACTCAACTAATTGAAGTCACAATCAGTTAACTGACTAAGGAGGGCACAATAGTGAGTTTGTCATGCATGTTAATCAGAAATGGGCGCATGAGGCTACAATCAGTGGCATTCGAAGCTCTAACCCCCCACAAGAGTCAGGTAACTCAGGTGGATTGCACTGGAACACTCAGTTAGTTCCTATAAAATAGGGAACTAAATGAAGTGGTCCTAAAATGATGTATGCAAGGCTCAGAAGGTGGCAGATGGATCCTGAATGACATCTGCACACTACTAGGGGGGAAATGACATCATCAACAACTAGGAAAAATAAATAATGCTAGATAGGAAAAGGATGGGGTATTAAAATATCCTAACAAAAAGATCTACAACAATCTTAATCATCTAGCTTGTGTAAATAAGAAAAATTCTATGTTTGCGTACACTTTGGTTGAACATGCACTAACCAATTCCTTAAAATTATGCTTGTTGTTTACTTTATTACTTTATTAGGATTTGTTGTAAAGAGCCTTTCAATTTAGACATAGAAGAAAATGTTGAACATCTTGCATGGAAATGGTGGGTATTTTGTATTAGGTTGAACCATACATTATGCTTCGTTGGTTGAAACTAGTAATAAGTTTAGAGATTGTATCCATCATGAAATTGACTCATTGAAATTGCAGATGATAGAAGAGCATGTATTGGGTTTTATGTAGTCCTTAAACATTTTCATATGAGGATCTTGGGAAAATGATGTAAACAAAGGGCTAAGCATCTGTGAGTTTACAGAGGGGGTGACATGTTCTAATATGGGGAAAAGCACAAAGCTAACTAAATGGTTCATTGAAGGCCTTTTGCAATGATATGTATTTGATTGGCACAAGGTCATATGACATCAAGGGACCAACTGCTGATGAGAAGACAGACTATGCCAATCTGGAGTAGATGAGCTTTGGTATATATTGTAGTATAAGAGTCAAAACATTCAATATCGGGGACCCAATGGAAAAATGGTCGTATTTGTTAACATGCATGCATGTGATCCCCATAAAATTAAGGTTTTCGAGCCTTTTAAATTTAGGTGTTTAAATTCGTTGGTTATGCAAAACAATATAATTATAAACACAATGATTTGCTAAATTGCAAAATTTGCGCATATGTTTATGGTTATTGGATGCTTTTTGTTTTAAGAATTAATTGTCTTTTTATTTATTTATTTAAATTATATCATTTAAGTTTTGAATTTATTATTTTATAACTTTACATCAACAAATAAAAGTTTGGTGTCATTGTTAAATGAATCATGAGAGGCCTAAAATTGTTGAAGCAAAAACCTAGTATCCTAGTAATAGGATACTAAGTTTTTGCTTCAACAGTTTTAGGTCTAGTATGTGAAATTCTGCATCATAGCAGATCATTGATCTTGAGAATACCTCACAATGATAGGATTGGCAAGGAGGAAGAATTACAGTGAAATGAGCAGTAAAATTAAACATGCATTGAAACTCAGATGTGCACAAAAAAGTGTGTCATATTCCATTAATCAGTATAGTCAACAGATATGTTACAATAGAGGAAATTCGAATACCCAGAGAGAATTTGAATCCATGTCAGTCTAGTCTAGGAAATATCACCACTACACTGCTCCGATGCTACCAAACTCAACTGAGACTCAGTGAACTAAAGCTATTGTCAGTTAACTGACCATGCAAGGTGCATTAGTGAGTTTGTCATGCAAAATCTCATGGAATCAGGCTAGAGAGGGCACATTAGATCATAATCAGTGGCAATAAGAGCAAAACCCCCCACTAGAGTCATGGACTCAAGTGGACTGAACTAGATCACTGAGTTAGCTCCTAAAATGTAGGGAACTGACTCTGAATGACCTAAAATCATGCATGCAAGGTGCATCAAGTGGCTAATAGGTCCTAGATGACATCTGCACACCACTAGGGGGTAAATGACATCATCCAGTACTAGGAAAAGACTAATAATACTAAGGTGGACAAAGTTGGATGTATTAATTATTCTAACATTATATATATATATACTTTCAATTTTTTTCTAAACAATTTTTTTTTATTCCATTTTATATTTTAACCTAAAATCCATGGACTTAGATGCATGCAACTCTTGTTTTATTGGTCTTCTTTTTATTTTAATTTTATTGATTATTTTTTTAAGACATTATCTCTCCTTATGACGGGATGTATATCCTTTTATTTAATATTTCTCACGACTCCCATTCTTTTTTGCGTCGTTAATGACTTTTATATATTTATGATTTTTGTGTTTTATCTTTATGTTTATATAATTTTTGTTTTAGAATTATTTCGCCTCATTGTTTCATGCTTCCTCCTTTGGTACTTTTTTGTGCAAATTTATAGTATCTATCTCCTTTGTTTAATTATTAAGTAATCATATATTATAGAGTATCCTTTGACCTTATAGTTTTAACTTTTTAATTCTTTTTTAAATGATGTCATAGTAAGTATTAATCTTCTTGAGCCGACAGTATTAGCAATTTAGGTTTTTTTTCTTTATGCTCTTGGTATCAATGTGTAAATTATAGATATGCTTGCCCCTTCCCTCAATTTTTCTGTCTTGATGATGGATTCTGGTTTGAATTTGAAATATTGACACAAAAATGCAACTGTGGCATCTATGAACCCTATTCATCACAATTCCTCCCACATAAATCCTAGAACAAAATTCTACTGAGAATAAATGCAGGACAAGCCTTGAGACACTCTAGTAGAGGAACTACTTGCAATGACGAAGCTGAAAAATGCAAAGTCTCTAGATAAATAAACATTGAGTGTTCCATTTTTCCAGGAGTTAATTCCCCAAACCCTGATACATCTTGAGGGCAACAATATGGATGATGACTAGATACCAAGATGCCTTCTCTGGACATCCCCAATTGTGAGCTCACTCCTCCACCATATGGACTAGGCCTGTGGTATGATAAGCAATAAAGTCCTCTAACATAGCACTTTGTGCCGCCACCATCGAGATTTTTAACCATTGTTGAATGTATTCCAAAGTCTTTTCCTCTAGTGGTGAACACCCCAAGGACTTAAACTTTTACACCATGCCTTAGCTCACTAGGTAAAACGATAATGTTTGGACAAGACCAGATCTGGTGTCCCTCCAAGGGATCGTCTAAGAAATCAACAAGGTCTTCATTATCCTCAACACTTAGTCATCATTGCATTTATATATACATGGATTTTTGTTTCATGGTGTGAAATTGATTGAATGTTAGTGTGGTAAAGAAACTCAAAATTACAATTATGGATACATGTTTTTTTGTTGTCATTGCATGAAATTGGTTGAATGTCAGTGTGGTTAATTTTCATAATTGTGTTAATATATACATTGTTTTTGCTCTCATGATTAGTATGCATTAAAAGAACGCATACTAATCATCAATTTTTAATTTTATAGAACATAAATATTAAAAAAAAATTAATACATAATTATAAGTAAATAATCGATAACAATAAAAATAATTAATAATAATGATTATATAGTAAATAGCAAGTACATTGCAAATTTGATACTAATAGTAAATAGCACGATGCAATTATGAATAAATGTGGAAACCTTTGACAAAATGTGACGAAATTCTTGACATAGCTGTGACTATCATGATGTATAGTTGATGTCATACAACACAAGTATGATTTCCTATAAGACACAAAAGTTCCAAACTTCAACGTCACTATGATGTGCATATGACACACAAGTATAAAATGTCGAAGCACAATGACGTTAATGCGACCCAAAAAATTCATGTACAATGTTAAACGATGCAATGTTGAACTAAAAACGGTTTTTTCTTAGCATATATGATGCACCAACAACATTGTGTTTGTTCCAGGATCTCCAATTCTAATGCAACAATGAAAAGGGAAGGGAACATATTGATAACAATGATGCTTGAAAGTTTTCTCATGACACAAATGTGACATGGAACATGTATCCCCCTGATGTGTTGTGTCTATTGTCATTTGCACTTAGATTTTTTGAAAAAAAATACACAACACAACGACGCTAATGACAACACGAGAGCTATTCTACCCTATCATAGGCTTTCTCTAAGTCAATATTAATATACAAAGCATCTTGGCCAATGTTATGTTCTCAAGATCACTAGGTTTCAAAGTGAACCTTGATAAGACCCTCATTGATACTTCTTCCCAATGATTTTTTTTTAAGTGATTCCTTGTACCCTTGGAGAAGACCTAACAAAACAAATTCCCATGTTACTTTTAGAACCCTTATGTGAACCCATCCAATCTAAGGGACTTGCCATTACTTATTTCGAATTGTTTTGTTTTCAACTCATTTAGACATTGTGCTCAATCACATGTCCTCAAGTGTTCATCTAATAGGGATTGAGACACCACATCTAGTGACTTTTGCATGACCAATTGCATTCTTCTTAAAGCCCATGATATTAAAATACCAATTTAAAATGGTTGATAAACTCCTCTTCAATTTTTTCCTTTCTAATGAGATGATCAACCACTATTTCAATGATAAAACTCATTTTCTCCCTTCCTCTTTTGTAGCTAATGCTTTGGAAATATAACCTTGTCAACCTATAACCCATTGAACCAATGGAGTTGAGCTCACAACTACACCCTACACTGACTTTGTCATATGACCTCATCAACTGTAATACCCCTAGAACTTTGATTAAAGTTAAATACTTTGTAATATTGTTTTAATTATTGTTGAACAATTATTTGACCAAGTGTGGTCAAAGACACTTATGAGGATTTTGAATTATTATTATTATTTAATAAATAAAAACAGGAGAATCCAATCTGAAGTAGTTGTTGAAAGAGTGTTTGTTGGCCCACAAGGAGAAATGACAAGTGCTGAACAAAAATCCCTTAGTGGTGAAAACATATATTTAATACCTCAACTGGTGCATGAGGCATCATCCCTATTTTTCAGGTCAAAACTACAGATGGAGGTTCTAGAGTAGGAGGCTCATGATAGACCTAAGTCCTAGGCAAAGTTAAATATACATTCCCATCAGACAAGCAGGGGGCTTGGATGGAAGAGGGAAATTATTATTATTGAGTAAATGAGTGGAACTGAGTGATGGTTCAGAACTAGTTTCAATAGTCTTTGTCCTTGTGGTTCAGCAAACAGGCTCGGGGGTTTTAGAGCAAGTAATCTTGATTATTCTGGAAGATTGGTTGGGAGGAACGACGAACTTCAGATTGGATTCGGTCTGTTCTTATAGTTAGGTTCTTATATTTTGTTAGTATTTTTCTGTGTAGTGTTATTATAGATTGATGAATTGTAAAGTTTAATTTATACTGATAAAATGTTTTGTTAATGATTATTATTCTGAGAAGTACAAATGTTATTCTACTATTATGTTTACTCTATATTTACCATGTCTAGGTTAACTACATTATTCTTTCAATACCATTTCTCTGGTTATAGCTCTGTTTTTCATTTGATAGTTCAAGTTACAATTTGTTATATAAACCTAGGGTTTTATATGGAATATATAAATTATATTACTGAGTTAAATAATAGAAGTATTATTTTTAATGTTTAAATAACCTGTTATGAAATACAAAGTATATAAATAGAAGTATAAAGAGAGTATGGAATACATATACATAGATATTTCATACAAGAAGCCGAAAGCCCAACCACAATTTTATACCAGATCCATTAGCATAATGTTAAACCATTAATGCACATATACGATAGGCTTATTTACCTACAACGAACATACAAATATTTATACAATCGAAACCAGTATCAAATCATTGACTAAGTAAACCATGTTTATATCATCGAATGAAGCCGAGAGGATTTTGTTTTTACAGAGCCAAAAGGCTATCATAGTATTCTCGACGAAGGTCGAAGGATACAAGGGAGTTGGTTGACTACCCTTTCCCCATCCCTATGACCATTAACGTGTGGTAAATGCGCAGCATTGCCACTGCGTTTGAACAAACTTAAAATAACAAAAACAATACTCATACATTTTTAGCATTCTCATATTCACAGAACTCAGAAGAGAAATTATTCACATACAAAACCAAGAGGTTCATAAATACATTTGTATTCAAACAAAAATACTGAGCCGAATGGTCTCTTGGTTACAGTCGAGTTTGAAATACTCTGTTAGACAAGATTTCTTTTTATCAAAACGGTTAAGCCAAAAAGATTTCCACAATTTGTTTTAATAACTAAGCAAGACCATAAGTCGTTTTAATGACTAAGCGAGCTTGTGGGAAAATGCGAAAGCATAAACCCTACAGCATGGCGTAAATGTTTCAACAAAGCACATGGCGTGTACTCGCCAAACTTCAACATTAACCAGCAATGACGAGAGTATAACATACCATGTTTGCAAACCCCTACAGCGGTATTATTACACCACCTGCAAACATTTTCGCAAATATACCAAAGTTAGATTTCGGTAGGGTTTACAAACATAACAAATTTATGCTTGAACTTCTTCGCTAATACTTACAGGGTTCGAAGCTTGTTTTCCTTAGCGCCGAATCGAAGTGCTAGAGTTTTCCCCAAATCCCGTGTCTGCACAGTAAAAGAATCAGAGATTAGCTACATTCTTTAATATAAAATAATCAATGAAAAATAATTACTTGGTAGGTATTTCGTTACCTAGCACTGCAACATTCCAAGGTTCCTCGGTAGAGGATGCCCACTCATTTTACTTCAGCTTGTTGGCAGGTAGACCTTTACAAGCAAAATAAATAAAGATTAAGACACATAAATGAGTTTTGTAAACCAAATAACGAATGGAACAACATTCTTATACACCTTACCTGTATAACTTAGCGTAATGTTGAATCTCCACTAGCAACAACATTTAAGAACTCGAGTCTCCATTAATAACACAGATCCCATAGCATTCAAATAAAATCATATCAATTATATCGTAGATCTTCTTTGGATATACGTTGCAAGGTATGGAGACCATAGCATAAAAATGGTTGCGATATGGTTTACCAAATCGAGCCATCCAACTTTAACATAGTCGTGGTGTAACACATGCGCAATGGTTGGCATAAATATATGTGAATACCATAGTTAAACGCTTAAGCCAAATGCCAATTGGTGGGTCGATTCAACCATGGTAACTAAGCCATGAGTTGGATCATTACATCGTGATATTAATATGTTTTAATATGACAAATAAACAAGTTATTCATATATAATTTATCATGGCATTATTATTAACATAGTAGAAGTAGTGGTAAGTTGATAGCTAAGAATTGGCTATAGCTTTGCCATTAAGCTAGGACCATAATGATAATAATATCAGGTTCACGAGTTAAGATGTATGAAAAATAAATATAAACTGTAAATCATAAAGGGTTCACGACAGTGGTGAGTCAACCATAGCTGTAATAAAAACATGTAGTCGTCAAATTTAAGGCTGACATTTAATTCCGTAAACTACATGATTAATTATGACGACGCTAAGGATATTGAAATTCAATTTATACCTTATAGACGAGTGATGCTGAGTCGAATGACATCCTTATTGTTTTGCATACCTGCGACATAAGAATTAATGTCGTAAAAAATACTTATATAATTTTTTTTTAAATTGGGTAAATTTGGGGTTGTGACAAATTGGTATCAGAGCACGGTTACAAACACTAGGCTTGAAAGTAGGCTCAACACATATGGTCATGATGATACAAAAATAAAAACTGACTTATGATTTATGTATGGTTATTTCAGGGATAGAAATATAACTTCTATTGTGCAAGAAAATGGAAGGAGTAGAAACATTTGTTGAAGAAGGATCACATCATAGTGAACAAGAAAATCATGAACAAGAAAATATTAATAATGACAATCTATGGGTTGATCTGAATGATAACAAAAACGATAATCAATCAGAATTCTTACAAACAGTAAAAGCATTAAAAGCAAAAATACGTAGTGTGAAAGAAGATAATTAACGTATCATAAAGGCACGAGAAGAGCTAAATAACGTTCTACTTACTAACATACTTGAGCAAGAAACAGTAAAGAACAAGCCTTCAAATGAAGAAATTATGAAAACTGCATCATATAAGCGTAAAGCAAGAAAATTAAACTTTGCAGATAATGAAATTGATTCATCTAGTGGAAATTCAGTTAGGAAACATAAACAAAAGTATAATACCAGTGAAAGTAGTGACAGCGAACAAATCAAGAAAAATAGTAAACACTACGAGGAAATTACTGGAGAATTTAAGAAGATAAAAACACCTATCTTTAATGGTGAAGTAGAAATCGGAGAAGAAGTTGAAGCATGGATGTCCGGAATGCATAAGTATTTTTAGATTTTTAATTACTCTACAGAATTAAAGGAAAAAATGGCTATTTATAATCTGTCCGAAAAGGCAGATATATGGTGGCAAGACATTAGAAATGTGAAAAATATAAAGGAACGTCATGTAACATGGAACTCTTTTAAGAAACTGTTTAAAAGAAAATATTTATCTGAACAGTATTATGAAGAGAAGGCTAAATAATTTTATGATCTGAAACTTGGAACACTAACTATGAAGGAATTATGCAACAAATTTTTAAGTTTACTTCGATATGTACCCTACATTATTGAAGAGAAACCAAAAGTACAACGTTTCTTAAGTTTCTTGTTGGTAATATATAAAGAAAGGATTGAATATGATAATCCTAGAACGTTGGAAGAAGCAATGAGAAACACAAATTATGCTATGAACAAAATAAAAACAGAAAAGATAACATACCAGCTTGGAAAGGAAAGAGTTTTGATCAAAAGAAAAGAGTAAATAAATTTCTCGAAAATTCTGGAAATAACTATAAGGGTTATCAAGGGAATAATTACAGAAACAAACCTCAAAATGTAATTAATAACCAAAGAAGAGATGTACATGCTACATATAATAAAGTTAATAATCCAAAAGAATCTTTGAAATGCTAGGAGTGTGGGGAACCACACTACTTTAAAGATTGTCCAAAGAGAAGAAAGTATGTTAATAATTTACATTCTATACAAGAAAATGCTACTGTAGGGGATGTAGCCAAGAGCATACCAAGGATCAGTGCAACATTGGAGAATCGACAAGCAAATCATCAATGGAAAATGGTCGAAATTGAAGGTATGTTAAAAAACAAACCTATTTCTATGTTGATAAATCCAGGTGCAAGTTTGAGTTATATATCTTATAGATTGGTAGAAGCATGTAAAATTCGGCAAGAAAAGTTTGAAAAGTCATGGTTAGTTCAGCTTGCTACTGGAACAAAAATGAAAGTAACTAGCTTTGTTAAAAACTGTGAGTTTTCCATGAATGAATTTCAAACACATGCAAATTTGAATGTTTTACCTTTGGGATCATATGACATGTTAATAGGAATGGACTAGTTAGATAAACATAGAGTGATTCTAAATTGCTATGATAAAACTTTTACATGCCAAGATGAAGAAAATAATTATGTTGTAGTAAAAGGAATTCCTAGGAAGGTTATGATGAGAGAAATATATGCTTTGCAAATGAAAAGATATGTTAGGAAAGGCTGTAAAGTTTTTGCTGTGCACATACTTGATGATAGAGATAAAAGTGATAAAATTGATATAAATGATATTGCAATACTAAAATAATTCAAAGATGTATTTCCAGAAGAAATTCCAGGACTACCTCCTAAAAGAGAGATAGATTTTACAATCGATCTCATACCAGGAGCAGTACCAGCTTCGAAAGCTCCTTATAGAATGAATATATTAGAGTTAAATGAAGTATATCCAACCAAGTGTATCCCCTTGGGGAGCACCGGTAATATTTGTTAAAAAGAAAGATGGTACTTTAATATTATGCATCGACTATAGACAAGCACGATGGCTGTCTTTTCTAAGTGAATATGATTTCGAACTAAAACACATCAAATGAAAGAAAATAAAGTAGCAGAAGCTTTAAGTCGTCATGTTAATATGTTATATGTGACTGCAAGCAGCAGTTACGAAACAGATTTAGAGATAAAAATACAAACAACAGCAAGAACTGATGATGAATATCAGAAATTAAAAGATAAAACAACAGAAAATGAAGCAAGCCAAATAAAAACAGATTTTAAATTGAGCAGAAAGCATTAGTAATGTATAAGGATGGGTTATATGTACCTAATTCTGTAGAAGTTAAGCTGTTAATTATAAATGAAATGCATAAGACACCTTATTCGGGACACCCTAGATACCAGAAAATGATTACCATGTTGAGGAAAGAATTTTATTGGCCTAATATGAAAAATGAAGTTGCAGAATATATAGCTAAATGCATGGAATGCCAGCAAGTTAAAACAGAACATCAACATCCAGCAGGGTTATTGCATCCCTTAACCATTCCAGAATGGAAGTGGGAGGTCATCAGTATGGACTTCATAACAGGTTTTCCTTAAAATGCTAAACAGAACGATTCTATAATGGTTGTTGTAGATAAGTTGAGTAAGACAACACATTTTATTCCTGTTAAATCTACATACAAGGCTATTCATATTGCTGATATATTTATGAGAGAAATTTTCAGATCACATGGTGTACCTAAGATAATAGTTTCTAACAAAGATACAAAGTTTACAGGAAATTTTTGGAATGCTTTGTTTAAAGGGTTAGATACTAAACTAAATTTCAGTACATCTTTTCACCCTCAAACAGATGGACAGACAAAAAGAGTAAATCAGATCTTAGAAGACATGCTTAGAATGGTATGCTATGGATAAACTAGAAAAATGAGAAGACTACTTACATTTGGTTGAATTTGCATACAATAATCATTTTCAAGCTTCTGCTAAAATGATTCCATTTGAAATACTTTATGGACGAAAATGTAATACTCCAATTTCTTGGAGTAGCCCAGTTGATAGATTAATGTTAGTTCCTGAAGTGCTAAAGGATATAGAACTAATCGTGAAACGGGTACAACAAAACTTGAAGATAGCTCAAGATAGACAAAAGAGTTATGTAGACTTAAAAAGAACTCAAAGGGAGTTCCAGGGAGGGGACCATGTTTATGTAAAAGTAAAACCAATGAAGAGTTCTTTAAGATTGAGGAAATGTGCTAAACTAGCACCCATGTATTGTGGTATTTTTGAGATATTAGACTGGGTTGGACCGGTAGCTTATCGGCTGGCATTACCACCTACGGTAAAAGTACATAATGTTTTTCACGTTTCCTTGTTAAAGAAATACATACATGATGCTACTCATGTTGTGGATTGGAATGTTATTCAGGTGGAACCGGAAGGCGAATTCCAAGTGGAACCAAAATGCATCCTCGACATGAGGTATATTATCCTTCAGAACCGCATTATTGGGTAGGTAAAGGTGCAATGGATGCACCTTACCCAGAAGAAACTACTTGGGAATTGGAAAGTAATATGCGGGAGGCATATCCAATTCTGTTCCAAGAATAAATAATGGAAGAATGAATAAGACCGAGGACAATGTTATCTTTAAGGGGGGTGTATGTAATACCCCTAGAACTTTGATTAAAGTTAAATACTTTGTAATATTGTTTTAATTATTGTTGAACAATTATTTGACCAAGTGTGGTCAAAGAAACTTGTATGAGGATTTTGAATTATTATTATTATTTAATAAATAAAAACAGAAGAATCCAATATGAAGTAGCTGTTGAAAGAGTGTTTGTTGTCCCACAAGGAGAAATGACAAGTGTTGAACAAAAAACCCTTAGTGGTGAAAACATATATTTAATACCTCAACTGGTACAGGAGGCATCATCCCTATTTTTTAGGTCAGAACTCCAGATGGAGGTTCTAGAGCAAGAGGCTCATGATAGACCTAGGTCCTAGGAAAAGTTAAATATACATTCCCATCAAACAAGCAGGGGGCTTGGATGGAAGAGGGAAATTATTATTGTTGAGTAAATGAGTGGAACTGAGTGACAGTTCAGAACTGGTTTCAACAGTCTTTGTCCTTGTGGTTCAACAAACAGGCTCGGGGGTTTCGAAGAAAGTAATATTGGCTGTTCTGGAAGATTGGTTGAGAGGAACGACGAACTCCAGATTGGATTTAGTCTGATCTTACATCAGGTTCTTATCTTTTGTTAATATTTTTCTATGTAGTGTTATTACAAATTGATGAAATGTAAAGTTTAATTTATACTAATAAAATGTTCTGTTAATGATTATTATTCTGAGAAGTACAAATGTTATGCTACTATTCTGTTTACACTATATTTACCATGTCTAGTTTAACTACATTATTCTTTCAATACCATTTCTATGGTTATAGCTCTGTTTTTCATTTGATAGTTAAAGTTACAATCTGTTATATAAACCTAGGGTTTTATATGGAATATATATATATATATATATATATTATATTACTGAGTTAAATAATAGAAGTATTATTTTCAATGTTTAAATAACCTGTTATGAAATACACAGTATATAAATAGAAGTATATACTATAAACAGAGTATGGAATACATATACATAGATATTTCATACAAGAAGCCAAAAGGCCAATCATGATTTTATACCGGAGCCATTAGCATAATGTTAAACCATTAATGCACAGAGCCGATAGGATTATTTACCTACAACGAACATACAAATATATATACAATCGAAACCAGTATCAAATCATTCTGAAAGGCTATCATAGTATTCTCGACGAAGGTCGAAGGATACAAGGGAGTCAACTGACTGCCCTTTCCGCATCCCTATGACCATTAACGCATGGGAAATGCACAACATTGCCACTGCGTTTGACCAAACTTAAAATAACAAAAACAATACTCACACATTTTTAGCATTCTTGTATTCACAGAACTCAGAAGAGAAATTATTCACATACATAACCGAGAGGTTCGTAAATACATTTGTATTCAAACAAAAATACAGAGCCGAATGGTCTCTTGGTTACAGTCGAGTTCAAAATACTCCATTAGACAAGATTTCTTTTTATCAAAACGGTTAAGCCATAAAGATTTCCACAAGTCATTTTAATAACTAAGCAAGACCATAAGTCGTTTTAATGACTAAGCAAGCTTGTGGGAAAATGTGAAAGCATAAACCCTACATCATGGCGTAAATGTTCCAAGAATGCACATGGTGTGTACTCGCCAAAATTCAACATTAACTAGCAGTGACAAGAGTATAACATACCATGTTCGCAAACCCTTGCGACAGTATTATTACACCTCCTGCAAACATTTTCGCAAATATACCGGAGTTAGATTTCGGTAGGGTTTACAAACATAACAAATTTATGCTTGAACTTCTACGCTAATACTTACAGGGTTCGAAGCTTGTTTTCCTTAGCGTCGAATTGAAGTGCTAGAGTTTTCCCCAAATCTCGCGTCTGCACAGTAAAAGAATCAGAGATTAGTTACATTCTTTAATATAAAATAATTAATGAAAAATAATTACTGGGCAAGTATTTCGTTACCTAGCACTGAAACATTCTAGGGTTCCTCGATAGAGGATACCCACTCTTTTTACTTCAGCTTGTCCAAGTAGACCTGTACAAGCAAAATAATTAAAGATTAAAACACATAAATGAGTTTTGTAAACAAAATAACGAATGGAACAACATTATTGTATGCCTTACCTGTATAACTTAGCGTAAGGTTGAAGCTCCACTAGCAACAACGAATTCCTCAAACATGGACCCTTCAAACAACGAATTACAAATCATAGGGTTAAGTTCAGGTTGTGCGTAGATTCAAGGGCTCCACAGTAGAGTGTAAACACTCTATGCTCGAATCCAAAACATAACCATTAACCCAAACAAAAAGATTAACCAGAGCCAAGCTCTACTTCTCAACTGAACATAAAAGAAATTACAGAGCCTTACTCAAAGGCACAGAGCCTAGTGTTTACATTCAGGTCGAAAGGAAACCCCCACAAGGAGCACTACGAATACTCCATATGGAGGATGTTGTGCTCATTGTTGTTTTCAAACGGTTACAGAGTTATCAATGTTTCAACATTGCATTTGCATAACACCGGGAAGCTCTATTCAAAGCCAAGGCTCCATAGCGTAGTAGCATAACCCCCCCAAAACCAAAAAACATGAATGCACCATCCAACGATCTTTTGTCCGAATAAACCTTGCATAGGGTAGTTATGATCCCAAGCAATGGATCTAACGGTGGATAAGAAGCCACGGCGAGGAGACATCAGAGTACTTCCAACTCACGTTAAATGCGATCACATGTCATACCAGCTCTTTCCTAGCTAGCATTTAAGAACTCGAGTCTCCATTAATAACACAGATCCAATAGCATTCAAATAAAATCATATCAATTATATCGTAGATCTTCTTTGGATATACGTTGCAAGGTATGGAGACCATAGCATAAAAATGGTCGCGATATGGTTTACCAAATCGAGCCATCTGACTTTAACATAGTCGTGGTGTAACACATGCGCAATGGTTGGCATAAATATATGTGAAGACCATAGTTAAACGCTTAATCCAAATGCCAATTGGTGGGTCTATTCGACCATGGTAACTAAGCCATGGGTTGGATCATTCCATCTTGATATTAATATGTTTTAATATGACAAATAAACAAGTTATTCGTATATAATTTATCATGGCATTATTATTAACACAGTAGAAGTAGTGGTAAGTTGATAGCTTAGGATTGGCCATAGCTTGGCCATTAAGCTAGGACCATAATGATAATAACATCAGGTTCACAAGTTAAGATGTATGAAAAAGAAATATAAACTGTAAATCATAAACGGTTCACGACAGTGGTGAGTCAACCATAGTTGTAATAAAAACATGTAGACGTCAAATTTAAGGCTGACACTTAATTTCGCAAACTACATCAGTAATTATGACGACGTTAAGGATACCAAAATTCAATTTATACCTTATAGACGAGTGATGCTGAGTCGAACGACATCCTTATTATTTTGCATACCTGCGACATAAGAATTAATGTTGTCAAAAATACTTATATAATTTTTTTTTAAATTGGGTAAATTTGGGGTTGTGACATCATATGAAGTTTAGCATCTTGGTGTTGTATCTCCTCATTGTAAATGCTATTATATAGTTCCTGTGAGACATATTCAAAATCATCCTTAATGAATTTATGCCTTTAATGAAAAACACCATTTTGACATCTGCATTCGTAATCATAAATGCGACCAATTAAAAATCCTAACATCTCGGTGTTGCATCTCCTCATCATAGATGCTATCATGTAGTGCCTTTGAAACATATTCAAAATCATCCTTAATAACTTTGTGCCTTTAATGAAGAACACCAATCTAACATCCATAATCATAAAAAAAAACACAATTTAGAAATCCCACCATATTATTTACTCATAATCTTCGACGAGGAAAAATACTCTAAAATATTATAACACTCATAGTACAACTTACAAAGATACGTTTAAAATGAAATGGGTTTCATAGTTTTGACCCTCCAAAATAATGAATGAACGAATGAAAGATTTTAATAACGTCCACAAGGCTGATCAGCCTAAGGGACCAAAAGAAGCACAACCCTAATTCCTCTCCATATTCTTTTCCAAGTCGGATCTTCTGCTGTAAATCTTGACTAGAAGACTTGCGATATGGTTGACCTTTTCTTCTTCAAAAAGATGTTGCATGCTGTCAGCCTTTAGGCTGTCTTCGTATTGAATGCGGATATCCTCATACGGCTGCACATTCCATAACAAAGTGTCACTTTGTCTCCACCACACCCTTGTTGCAGAAAATGCAAGTTCTCTCTTCCCACTCTTCCTTAGGCATCGTCCACCTACTCGTCTTACATCTAAGGCGATGTGAACCCATCCTCAGTTGAGCAACTAACATCTTTTCTTTTCCTTTGATAGTTGCCCCTAAATATGCTCTCTCACCATGATCGCAGTTTGGGTTAAACTCTTTGATGTAATAGTATTTTTTACGCCCATTGTGATTGGTCCACATGGCAGTCTTGAATTTTTCAGTCACGAAATTTTTTATTTTGTTCTTGGTGTTAGGACATTCATGTAGCTTGATATTCCACTTACTTAGCCATTTTTTGTTTTGTTTCATCCAAGTTTTCTTTCTACGGTCTAACTCCTCCACCACAGTTACCTTGGGCCAGCGTTGATTGTCCATGTTTTCAACCCTCTTTATGTAGCTCATTAGCTTGGTTATCGCTGTTGCCTCCATCAGGAAAGTACTTGCTTCAGCTAACAGTATTTCGTATGGAACTGTGGCTTTAACTTTGAGATTGCTAGTAATTAGTTGCTTCTGAATTCTTTCCAGCTGTCTCCATCTGCAAGTTGACATGCTGCTTCCCCAAACTTCACAGCCATAAAGAACAACCGGTGTGACCAGCAAACCAAAGAGGGTCTTTTTGGTTTTCCAATCCCAAAGTTCTGATTTTCTACCCTTGTTTTGAAGTGAGAATGAGGCCTTCCATCCCCCCTACACCTTTTTTCCCTACAAGTCTCCCAACTGAGCTTATAGTGGAAGTCAATCCCAAGATATTTGTATTCCTTCACTATCTCCAGCGGGATGCCTTTGAAGAGGAAGGTGGTTGGTTTGTCTTTTCTACTTAAGGAGAAGATCATGATTTTGGTCTTGGAAATGTTCATTTGCATCCCGACCTCTTGACAAAAGTGTTCTAAGGCCTTTAAGTGCTCTCTTAAACCATGCGCTGTTTGCGAAATTAGAATAAGGTCATCCGCATACAAAAGTAGCTTCACCACATAACCTGCTAGGTGGACACCCTCTCCATCTATTTTGCTCAACCAAGCTTCTAACTTATCAATATATAAACCAAACAGCGTGGGGGATAAAGGACAGCCCTGCTTAACATGGTCAACATCACTACCGAAACATTTGGACATTCCCTCGCTTGTTCTGATTTTAGCTCGAACCTTTTCATAAAGCCTGTGTACTGCCGCTCTATAGCCATCCGGAATACCCAACTCTTCCCTTATGTTCCAAAGTTTGTCTCTAGGCACTGTGTCAAAGGCTTTCTTAAAGTCCACAATACAACAATATGTTGTTCCACCTTGTTTGTCCCATATTTTCTCTATCAAATGTCTAAGGGTGATACATTGGTCAATAGTAGAGTGCTTAGGCCTAAACCCTGCTTGCCCTTTTGCTCTTTTTCCCTCATCCTCTTCCCATCTGTTGATTCTCCTCTCTATCATGCTCCCAAAAAGCTTGCCCATGAGGGGGTTGACCATAATAGTGCGGTAATTGGAAGGGTTATTGGTATCTCCACTCTTAAAGAGAGGAATAACCACGCTGGTGGTCCATTCTTCCGGAAAGCCATCCCGGATGACCTCATTGAAAATTTCCTTTATGTGAGGGGCAAGGAGCTCAACTCCCCACTTTAAAAATTCAGCTTGAAGCCCATCTATGTCCCCCGCCTTGCCACTTGTTAGTTTCTTTATTCCCTGCTTGATATCGTTCACTGTGAATAGCTCCATCGATGTTTCCACTATGGGAGGAGTGTCCTTCTTTTGTAACTGCTCATAAAGGAGCCTCGCGTATTCTAACCATTGGACATCAGTGATACTGTTTTCGGTCTGCTCTTTCCTTTGTTGTAATTCTCTCCAAAAACCTTTGGGGTTGTGTTTTCCAAGAGATATTAACTCCTTTCTTCTTGTATTTACATAATCCTCTCTCTTTGAATGAACTAACTTCTCATATTTCCTCCTGTTTTCTTTGTTGAATTTTCCCTCTTTCAAAGACCTCTTGGCTGCCTTGCAATCTTCATCATACCATGGGTTTGCCGGAAAAGTACTTGTAGCTCTCTTCCTAGGACGAGACCGTTTGCATGTCCTTAAGGCCTGGTGGATTATTAGGATCAACAAACTACTATGCACATAACTGTGACCATTTGCCTTATTGATTGTCATGTCCGTCCTTTTATAATTCACTTCCCGAAACTGTTGCTTAAGGGAAACACTAAATCTATCCATGTTTTCTTAATTCAAGAGGATTTTGCCCTTGCCAAGAGTTTTCTCTTGCATGCCAGAATTTTGATTATTGTGGGGGCTATTGGGGGCAAATTCCAACTTAACAAATAGGGGGGCATGGTCAGATTTCATTTCAATAAGGCAAAAATTGGTTGGTGTAATCCTAAAACCTATTGTGTCATTTATCGGCCTTTACCAACGTGCAATGCCATCTCTTCATGGGTTATTCTCTTACACCATCAAATTATCTTCTTTTCATTAAGACCATGCCCCCCTATAGGTCTTAATGAAAAGAAGATAATTTGATGGTGTAAGAGAATAACCCATGAAGAGATGGGGGATGGTGGAGATCACCGACTTACCCATTGGGGTGGCGGAGGAATGGTTTGGGTATAGACTCGCTATGTTAGGAGCTGGGATCCACCGGCTGGAGGAACCTGGTCGACTTGTTTGGGCTAATAATCCCATTCAAGGATCAGTAACGGCTAGCTTAGCATATGACTGCTTGATTGGGGAAAATAATGAGCAGCGGGTTAATGGTGTTGGCCTCTTGATCTGAAATGGCATAATCCCACTGAAGATAAGCTGCTTCATTTGGCTTCTTCTCCACAACAAAGTTCTGACGTGGAACATACTCCAAAAGCATGGATTTCGATGCCCGGGCATTTGTATGTTGTAAACGAGAGGGAGAGGAGATTAAACATCTCTTCGGGAGCTGTGCTTACTTTCAACTGGTGTGGTTGTGCCTGTGCGACAGATGGAAGTCTTTGCCATTATGGGATCGGGCTTCGCTGGTGGATAACTTGGAAGGTTGTTTCGAACAGTCCCCTGAAGTTACCTTTATTGCATTCTTCACTCTCTGGGAAGTTTGGCGTGTCCGCAACTGGCTGATATTCAATGGCGATCGGCCTGATATGGTTCTTTTGGTGGCAAGGATATTATCGAAGAACATTGCTATTGATCCTGCCCCTATGCGTGATCTTATTGGAGCCCCGCCATTGCCTATTGATTATGTCATGTATCCTATAGGCTTTTTCGACGGTGTTGCATAGTTGGGTGTTTGTGGGGCGGGAATGGTGATTAAACTATCAGACAACCACTTTTTTCATCTCCGTATGGGTGCAGGGAGGGGATCCAATACTCGATCGGAGCTATTGGCCTCTCTGTGCTATGATCGCTCTCTCTTCAGCATAGGATGATTAAGGTTCGCATTCTGATTCAAAGGGCTAGCGATCCGGTATTCACTCATATTCGTAGACGCTTCAATTCGGTGGCGGATGGCTTGTCCAGACAAGCGCTGGGTGTTATGGATGGTAAGATCTGTTGCTTGGAATTCATGGAAGGAGAGTTGGTCAAGGAGGAGTTACTGTAGTTCTGCTGAGTCTATCGGGTTCTTTGTATAGTTCTCCGGCTGGGCATAGCCCTCACTTGAGTATGTGGTTTCTGTTGGTTGTCTGAAGTTTCTGATTTTGCTTAGTCTCTAACCGGCCTCTAGTAGCTCTGTTACTCTATTTTGTTTAGATGACGCAGTGGTGAAAGATTTGTTCAGTTTAATCTTGCATCTGTCGGTCGTATGATGCTAACGAGTTAGGTCAATCACCTACAGGCTATCAGTATCTATGTCACTCTATTTTATTGAGATGGCGTAGTGGTATAGGATGCTCCAATTTTGGTTTATTTTTGGTACCTTGTAGTGGGGAATTCCGTCCGTCCGATTGTTGACTGTGTATGTATGATGCATCTTTTCTCTTTTAATAAAGATGTTTTTTTCACCTTGAAAAAACTCATTTACATTATGAGTTTGTTGTGCTTTCATTGATAGCAAACTCCCATGCGATCCTTTGACGGAGGAGGGTTTCAACAATGGCGATGGAGGAGGGTTTCAATAATGAGGAAGGTTTCAACAATGGCGATGGAGGAGGGTTTTTTGCTGGCGTTTAAGACAACAGGCTCGAACTAATATACTTTTGCAGGTTGCTGGATGGTTTTTGAGAACGGTTGTTATCTTGAAGTTTGATGGCCGTTGATATTGAAACAGTTTACTTGCGGTTTTCTCACCTATGGACGGGGCTCACTAAGATTACAAGTTGCCGGAGCTTTCATTGAATGGTCGTTCTCACAAGCCCGTGGTCACAGGTGGCTAAACACAAAACTTACTGTCAGGGTTTTGATTTTGTGGAATGAGTTTTCTTTTGGCAGCCGGAAGGGGCCGCTAATGGTCGTTCTCATGGGGCCGTTGATGCCGCTTGATATTGGAACTGTGTAGGTTTCCCTGTCAAGGTTTCGTTTTTTTAATAATTATTATTCTGTTGTCTCACTTGATATTTGTAGCTGGTGGCATATTCTAGGTGAGGTGCCCCCATTTCTCCAGACATATGTGGGTTGAGAGCCATATTTCTGGTCTTGAACAAACTGACAGGGTATTTGACAGTTTCTTGAACAATAGTGCCCGTGTTTTAAAAAAACCCTATTTTTTGGGTCTTTTGGTTTGTCGGAATGGGGGATAATATGCCAAATACAGTCTTCCCGGCCGACAACAATATGAATATTTCAGATTATCAGATTGAGGAGGTTGGCTTGTTCAGACCGGAAGTTTACTCCAAAAACTGGCTGAAGGGGAAAAGAGCACATAGCTCAAACATTAGACATGTGGCACCACGTGCCATGTCGACAAAGGGGCTATTGACACTAGGGGGTACACCTATCGTTGCTTCGAGATTGGATCCATCTGTTGGCAGTGCTCGGGTGGCACCTTGCTTGGGTTACAACGGTAAAACTAGGCCTTCCTCTCGCTCGGCTCGGCGTCTGAATGAGAAATATTTTTGTCGTCCTGGTGAAGTCTAGCTAATGGTTGGTAAAGACGTTGGCTTGGAAGAAATCGTGGATTTCAACATGATAGTGCTTGTGGGTAAGTTCTCATATCATGCTATGAACCGTAAGGACATTGTTAAATGGGTAATAGCAAAATGGAACCCTATTTTAAATTACACGCCTCAGGTTTTTGCTATGCCATGCGGCTGGTATGGCTTTAAGTTTGAGTAAGAAGAACATTGCTCAATCATTCTGGAGAAACTGTGGCTTTATGGTGCGGGCAGTTTAATGTTACAGAAGTGGCAAACTGACTTCGATTCAAAAACTGCGTCGATTCGGCTACAGCACTTGTGGGTTCTCCTCCCGGGTCTCCCACTGGCACTTTGGAACCGAGGGGCTTTTGAAGCCATCGGAAACTGTATTGGGTGTTTTCTTCATGTTGATGCGGATCACCTTACTGGTTTTGACCGCCGTATTGGCCGGGTTCTTGTGGAGTTTGACATTTCATTGGGCCTTATAGATGTTCTTCACATCAACTGGCATGGACGTAAGCTCTTTCAGGTTATTGACTATTGGGGCATCCCCTTTCGCTGCTCAAATTGCAAAGGGGTGGGACATTTGTGGCGTCAGTGTAAGGAAAATGCATCTTCGGGTCGGCTTAAGGAGGGGGGACCTTTCTAGTCTTCGGATGATAGCAGCGATAAGGAGGTGGATGCGTCGGGTATGCTGGACGGCTTCTCCAACAGAACTCCTTTCCCCCATGCTCCGGACGCAGCATTGATCCGTAAGTTGGAATCATAGGACCCAACTTTCTACCACTCATTGAATGATTTGGATATCTCATTTATAAATGCATTAGATTTAAACAATGGAAATAATGGTAATTATAAGAGTCGCTGTCATAACATTTCTATGCCTATATTCACCTCTGGGTCTAAGAAGGTATCAACCGATTCATCTGCGAACGATGTCCCTGTCTCCGAGAATGAGCCGCTTGGGGGGTCTACACAGATTTATCAATCCGATTCCTCTCCGGTACTGTCTATCTCTCCCGGAATCCCTACCCCAACTTCCCCGACTATTATTATTTCCACTAATACTGAGGTGCCTATCGCTGGTCCGGAAACATTGATGTGTGGGGTTTATGATAATACATATCACGGTCTGCTTGAACCTATCTCTGATGTTGGAATGGTGGGGACAATTGATGATATTCCTGAGAATCGGCCGGGCTTAGAATGTTTCCCTGTGAAACCTAGGGAAACCCCTGTTTCGTTGGAAAAAATCATACATATTCCGTCATATTCAGAAATGGTTAAAAAGACGCCCATACCTATTTTTTACAAAAATCGGGTGGTGATGATAAATGAACCGCCCATAGAGGATTTGGGGGTTTCCACGGCTCACAAGTCCAACGAGCCGGTGGATGATGCTCTTAAAAGGTCCTCTGTGAATCCACCTGGAACTATGGGGGATCAGTGTATACACAAGGGAGCACATAGGGGTGGATTGGCTCTTGAGTTCTCGCCATTAAAAACGAGAAGTGCTCGTGAAAACAAGAAGGTCACTCCTGGGGGGATGGAGGATGACTGTCGTAATGTGGATTCCCCCAATACTTCTTATACCTGGGCTCTTAGAGGAATTAAAGCCCTTTCCAAGGTTCGGAAATGATATTTTTCTCACAAAATATCCGGGGTGTGGGGGGTCTTCCCAAACAATTGGCCCTCAAACGTGTCCTACATATTATTAATCCTGATTTGGTCTTACTACAGGAAACTATGGTCTGTGGGGAGAAGGCTCGTATATTTTTTAACAAAATAAAGCCGGGTTGGATGATGTGCACTGTGGATGCCGTTGGTCTTTCTAGTGGTCTCTTAGTTGCTTGGAATCCAAGGGTTTTGAGGCTAAATCCATCGATTATCTCTTTGGGCATTTTATTGTTTGGTAATTTCAGGGGTTCAGAAAAGAACATAAATATTATAAACTGCTATGGCCCTTACTGCGATAGGGTGGCTTTCTGGGACCTGGCTGTCAGGGGGCATTTACTTGAATTGGAGAATTTGATACTTGCTGGGGATTTGAACTTCACTTGGGGGGATGAGGAAATATGGGGAAATTCGGCTAGGAGGGATCCCCTGGGTGACTATTTCATAAATCTCTTCAAAAAAATCTCCCTGATTGATGTTACCCCGAGGCCAATGGCCCCGTCCTGGTCAAATGGAAGGAAGGATGAAAATTTGATACAGAAACACATTGATCGATTCTTAATCTCTGAACCTCTACTTGATTGCTTCCAGAATTACAAGTCTTGGATTCAGCAGATAAAAATTAGTGATCACCTCCCTATTATTTTTCAATTTGATGCTGAGGCCACTCATCACTATTTCCCCTTCAAATTCAACTCCACTTGGCTTTCGGATGTTGAATACACTTCGGGGGTGAGTACAAACTGGCTACAGATAGATGTATTGGGGGAGAGATCTGCGATGGACAAGCTGGCAGTGAAACTTAAGGCCATAAAAGACTTTACTATATTGTGGGAAAAAAATAAGAAGGCAATGCTAGGTGCTGAACTTGCTGTGATTGAAAGGGATATTAAAACACTGATGCACTGGTCTGTGAATCCTGGTCTCACAACTTTGGAATCTACAAAACTCTCAACAATGGAGAGTCGGAAATTAAAGATTCTTCTCATTCAGGAGGAAACTTGGAGATTGAAGAGCTGTGCTATCTGGCTCAAAGCCAGAGATATGAATACAAAGTTTTTCCATCATTTTGCTGATTCTAGGAGGATTCAGAATACAATTTGGGATCTTAATGATCACACTGGTCGGCGGATCAGGGGTGAGGTGGAATTGAGGGAGGAAGCTGCTCGTCACTTTCAGGAGTACTATTGTGACCCCAAGAATACTACTCTAGCGGAACAATTCAAGATTATTACGAAATACCCTCGGATGTTTAATGAAATGGAGGGGGACAATATCTATAGGGATATTACTATATTGGATGTGGAGAACACCTTGCGGGGTTTTGCAAAGGATAAATCTCCTGGACTGGATGGGTGGACAGGGGAACTTTTCATACATTTCTTTGATATTATGGGGGAAGATCTCCGGTTGGCTGTGGATGAATCACGGAGATTGGGAATTGTCTCTGGGGCACTAAACTCTACTTATCTGGCCCTCATTCCGAAATCATCCCATCTGGATAATGAGTTCAGGCCTATTGCTCTTTGTAATCTTGTCTACAAGATAATTTCCAAGATTATTGCTGATCGGATCAAACCGATCCTTTCTAGGCACATCTCCTTGGAACAGTATGGTTTCTTGCAGGGCCGTCAGATACATGATGCTGTGGGGGTGACTCGGGAGGTTTTTCACAGTATTAAACAGAAAAGACTGGATGCACTCATTCTTCAATTGGACCTTGTGAAAGCTTATGATCAGGTTGACTGGAATCTATTGAGATTAATACTGATCTAGATCGGCCTACCATGGAAGGTGATGAAATGGATTATGGCTTGTGTTTCATCGGTAAACTTTGTTGTAATCATTAATGGACAACCATCGGAATACTTTAAAGCTTCCAGGGGTCTTCGTCAGGGTTGCCCCCTTTCTCCGCTTCTTTTCCTGCTGGTCATTGAAGGACTGAGTCTCACTATTCATAAGGCAAAGAGGGAGGGGTGGATCGTGGGCATTAAGATTACTAGAGAGATTTATATAACACATTCTTTGTTTGTGGACGATGTTATGCTATTTGGCTTGGCAATCCTTGCGGAGTGGATTCAATATAAGAGGATACTGGATTTTTTCTGCTCGGTTTCTGGAATGATCATCAGTTACATAAAATCACATTTTATAAAACATTCCCTACCGGTTGATGTGGAACAGTCGATTTGCTCGATTCCGCCCCTTGATTTCATGGAGATGGTTGAAGGTACAAAATATCTGGGTTTTTTCATTAAGCCCTCTAATTATCATACTAATGACTGGTCTTGGCTTGTAAAACGATTTGAAAATCGTATTGGACATTGGAGCTTTCGACATTTATCCTTGGGTGGCAGACTTACGCTGGTAAAAGCTGTTTTACAGAATTTGGGTGTCTATTGGTTTTCACTTTGTAAGACTCCTAGATCCATCCTCGGTCTAATTCGAAGGAAGATGTTCAGCTTCTTATGGTCGGGTGGTGGGGAGCCGGAAAAATATCATCTTATAAAATGGACTTTGCTTGCTCGACCCTGGATCTTGGGGGGTTGGAATATTAAGGACCTGGATCATTTTATCTTGGCTCTCCATGCAAAAAGTCTTTGGCGTGCACTTTTTGATAATTCTGTATGGGGACTGATCATCCGAGCAAAGTACCTGAAAAATTCTTCCGTGGCGAATTGGTTCCGTTTGGGTCGGCTTGCTACTGCGGGTGTATCGAATTTCTGGAATGGTCTGATGGGTTCTTTCAATGTAATTGCTCAATGGGTAACATGGATCCCTGGAAATGGATGTGACATTAAGCTGGGACTTGATCCGATTTTGGGGGGTCCACCTGTTCATATTTTGTCTTCGGAATTAAGGACTCATCTCAGACAAAATGGTTTTTGCACCCTTGCACATGCGGCTGGTCAATATAAGGAGGGGCGTTCTGTGTGGATCTCGGCTCCACAGTTGGGATTAAATGGTATGTTGGGAAATGAATGGGAAGACTATATCAGACCTCTTTATCAATCAAACATTCATTTAAATGAGACACCGGACAGATTAATTTGGTCGTGGGATGTGGCTCGGGGCAATATTACTGCAAAAATGGCATATGATGCCATGTTCGCAGACTGTCATCCTGAGTTAAGCTGGTGGCACAAATCTGTCTGGAAGCTGGCCCTTCCACTTAAGATAAAATGCTTTATTTGGCTGGCGTTATGTAACAAGATTCTTACATGGGATAATTTATGTCTTCGTGGCTTCAATGGTCCGGGTTGGTGTCCGCTTTGTTGTCTACAGGAGGAATCAGTTACCCATCTCTTCACCTCTTGTTCTTTTATTCGAGACCCTTGGAGGCATATTGCATCACTCTCTGGTATTCAGTTTCTCTGGAGTCATACTTCTCTTAATCACTGCCTTGTTTCGTGGTCCCGTCATCCTTGTATATGTGTTGAACTCCCTTACTTTATGATATGGGAGGTTTGGAAGGCTCGGAATTCACGAATATTCGAGAACTCTATGCCACATTGGGATTGGATTGGCTGTAAGACATTGGCTGCATACAAGGAATATACAACAATTCATAAAAATGATGCTGGTAGGAATGTACTGGGCAACAGATGCAGGTTGACTCCTCCGGTACTGGTGTACCCATGTGGTTTCTTTGATGGGGCTGCTGGGGGTGGGCCTAGGGTGGGTGGGGCTGGTGCAATACTACACATTTCTAACACATGCTTTTTCCATATTTGGCTCAATCTAGGTATTGGATCCAACACACGCAGTGAATTATGCGCCCTATGGCTTTTGCTTTATTTTGGTCGCTCTAGACAGATCTCCTCCTTAGTGATTATGGGAGACTCTTTATCAATTATTTCTTGGGCAAATGGAATTTTCATCGCTCAATGTCTTACTTCTCACACATTGGATGGATGCGGCCAGGAAATTACTTCTTGAATTTGAGCATACTCATATTGCTCATATTTTCAGAGAGGTGAATACAGAGGCAGATATGCTCTCCAAACGGGCTCTTACCTCTCAGACGGGGGTCATTATGTGGTAGGAATGGCGGGAGGATTCACTCTTCTCACATGGCTCTCAACAATTACATTGGTCTTAATGTTGTTGGCTCTTTTTACGGTGGTGCATATTGGTATACTTTCGTTTTTTTGGGATATCAACATAAGTTTTTTGTGACTAACTCTACTATGTGCAGATCCATGAATTGTCACAGATTCCAACTCCTCGTTGGGCTCTCGGCTATATATACATTTTGCGGCTATTTATATGCGGTTCCAATGTTGCTGGCTATTATATATTTTGGATGTAAAAACTATAACAAACTTTCTTATGTGTTGTGTTGACTTGCTCGTTGGAGCGATACTCTGCTGCCGTTTTTGGTCATTGGTTGGGCCATGGTATTTATCGACCGGCTGGATATTTGACAAACATGGTATATGTTATATTTACTATGGTATATGCTGGTGCATATCCACTTTCCATACAGGACGTCGATATGTGACTCTGTTTTTTAGTGACATTTTTTGTCACAAGATGCTGATTTTATTGTCCATGTGACGGTTGTCCCTGGTCTTACTATTGACAGGGTGTTTGCCTATGTACTCTTCTGACAGTTGGACATATTTACTATTTCGCATATTAATAGTAAGTTTAATTTTTCTGTGGAAAAAAAAAGGCCAATAGGGGGCATGGTCTTAATGAAAAGAATATAATTTGATGGTGTAAGAGAATAACCCATGAAGAGATGGCATTGCACGCTGGTAAGCCGATAGATGACACAATAGGTTTTATTTAGGATAGGGGCGCATGGTCTTAATGAAAAGAAGATAATTTGATGGTGTAAGAGAATAACTCATGAAGAGATGGCATTGCACGCTGGTAAAGGCCGATAGATGACACAATAGGTTTTAGGATTACACCAACCAATTTCTGCTCACAAAATGACCATGGCGGCGACTGCGAGGACAGTGCTTTCAGTTTCTCAACGCTCGTTACACACTTTAAATGCCACTGCTGACGCGCGCATTAAAACGTTATGTCACACCAACAGGCTTCAAGAGGCAGTGGAGGCATTTAAGTATCTACTTTCAGCTAAATCTAAATCGATTCCAACTCTAATAACCTGCAATCTTTTGTTAAGTAGCCTACTCAGACGGAATCAACACGAATCAGCATTGTCTGTTTACAGACGTATGGTTGAAGCAGACATTCTTCCAGATCTGACAACTCAGTATTGTCGTCAATTATCACTGTCAAAGAGGTAGAACGGATTATGCATTCAAAGTGTTTGAAGGAATGGAAGCACATGGTTATATTCCAGATGACATAACATTTAATACCCTCATCAAAGGGCTTTGCAAGAAGGGCAAGATGGAGGAGGGTGCTAATTTTTTCAATCAAATGGTGAGCAAACAACAGGTTCCTGATCTTGTTACGTTTAATACCCTAATAGATCTTGTCACGTTTAATACCCTAATAGATGGGCTCTACAATATTGGGAATTCCCACGAGGCGTTTGGGTTGTTAGCTGTTATGATGCAAATGGGCTATGAGCCTGATGCAGTCACGTTCAACATCCTCATGGATCGACTATGTTAAGAAGGTAAACTCCAAAAGGCCAAGAAATTACTGGGTTAAATGTCAAACGAAGGGTGATAACCCTAATGATGGCAAGTTGGACAAGGCTGGGAAACTCTTTTATGAAATGCCCAGCAGAAACATATGCCCTGATGTTGTCACCTACAGTGTGCTTATTAATGGTTTCTGTAAGGAAGGCAAGCTGGAAGAGGCTATGGAGCTCCTCCACGAAATGGCCGGCAAAAACATACGCCCAGATTTTGTCACGTACAATGGGCTTATTGATGCTTTCTGTAAGGAAGGCAAGCTGGAAGAGGCTATGGAGCTCCTCCATGCGTGTCCGGCAAAAACATACACCCAGATTTTGTCACGTACAGTGGGCTTATTGATGGTTTCTGTAAGGAAGGCAAGCTGGAAGAAGCTATGGAGCTCCTCCATGAAATGGCCGGCTAAAACATACGCCAAATGTTATCACGTACAATGGTCTTATTGATGGTTTCTGTAAGGCAAGCAAGCTGGAAGAGGCTCTAGAGCTCCTCCATGAATTGGCAGGCAAAAACATATTCCCAGATGTTGTCAGGTACAATGAGCTTATTGATGGTTTATGCAAGGAAGGCAATGCTGGAAGAGGCTATGGAGCTCCTCAATGAAATGCCTGGGCAAAAACATATGCCCTAATGTTGTCACCTACAGTGGGCTTATTTATGGTTACTGCAAAGAAGGCAAGCTGGAAGAGGCTATGGAGCTCCTCCATGAAATGCCTACAGTGGGCTTATTTATGGTTACTGCAAAGAAGGCAAGCTGGAAGAGGCTATGGAGCTCCTCCATGAAATGCTCAGCAAAAACATATGCCCTAATGTTGTCAGGTACAATGGGCTTATTGATGGTTTCTGTAAGGAAGACAACCCGGAAGACCCTATGGAGCTCCTCCATGAAATGGCCAGCAAAAGCATATACCCTAATGTTATCACGTACAATAGGCTTCTTGATGGTTTCTGTAAGGAAGGCACGCTGGAAGAGGCTATGGAGCTCCTCCTTGAAATGTCCGGCAAAAACATATGCCCTAATGTTGTCACGTACAGTGGGCTTATTTATGGTTTCTGAAAGGAAGACAAGCTGGAAGAGGCTATGGAGCTTCTCCTTGAAATGCCCGGCAAAAACGTATGCCCTAATGTTGTCGCGTACAGTGGGCTTATTGATGGTTTCTGCAAGCAAGACAAGCTGGAAAAGGCTATGGAGCTCCTCCATGAAATGCCGATCAAAAACATATGCCTTAATGTTGTCACGTGCAATGGGCTTATTGATGGTTTCTGTAAGGAAGGCAAGCTGGAAGACGCCATGGAGCTCCTCCATGAAATGGCCAGCATAAGCATATACCCTAATGTTATCACATACAATAGGCTTATTGATGGTTTATGTAAGAAAGGCTTATACCCTAATGTGCCAGATCTTGCATTGATGTTGATAATGTTTAATGTATTTTAATTGTTTACCTTGTTGCATGACATCCTACGTTTCTAGGCATTTTTTTGTGGTTGAGGTGTAATAGTTTTTATTCCTTTTATCATATTTAAATATTCATATGTTTGTGATAAGAATCACATTGCGCATTTTAGAACTACTTTTGTATGTGCACTGACACATTTTAGAACTCCTTTTGTATGCGTGGTGCATTCTTTGTCTGCAGCTTGGAAGTTGCTTTAATATGTGATGCCTACAGTTACATTCTTTTGGATGTTTAACCTCCCTTGCACATTAATATTCAGATCAAACCATGAATTTGACATTTTACTTTATATATGCAGTTCACAATGATGCACATTTCCATTGATAAGAAAGCACACCTTACTATCAGAAGGAACAAATGCTCTCTGGGAGGTTCTTTAACTCATAGTAGATTAATTGAAAAACCAGAATGCAAGACAGCTAGCCACGGTGGGCACACAAGAGAGATAGTGCTCTCACAATCTGCTTAATTCATGAAATGATACATACATTTATAGGCTTGGGAAGCCTCAACCAAATCCCTGGAATAGTGGGGCTACCAAACTCTCGTGAACACATAAATACAAGGCTGTTACAACAGATAGAGTGAAGACAATAACCAACCCTAACTATGGAATCAACAATCCAAACAAGATACTATTTTCTCCATTATTCCAACACTCCCCTTTAATGGAGAAATGAGTTTTCTACGACTCCTAACTGATCTCTAAATGCTTCAAACTTTGCTTTTGCAAGAGGCTTGGTGAAAATGTCGCTGACATTTTCATTTGTATTACAATAGATCAAGTCAATCTCTTTTGACTGCAACTTTTCTCTGACAAAATGATGTTGGATCTCAATATGTTTAGATCGAGCATGATACACTGGGTTGTTGGCTAATTTGATGGAGCTTTGGTTGTCACACTTGATAATTGTTGGTGCTTTTTGTTCTTCTCCTGCATCTTCAAGGATTCGCCGCAGCCAGATCGCCTCACAAGTTGCATTGCATAAAGTTTTGTACTTTGCTTCGGTAGATGATAAAGAAACAGTTGGTTGCTTCTTACTACTCCATGACACGATCCTAGAACCAATCTTGAATGCATAACCTGTGGTTGATTTTCTATCATCGGGATCTCCAGTCCAGTCTGAATTTGAATGACCTGTGAACTTAACATCAAATGTATCAGTATACTTAAGACTATTATTACATGTGGCCTTCAGATATCGAAGAACCCTTTTCGCTGCTTTCCAGTGGCTTTCACGGGGCTTAGCCATAAATTGACTAAGGATGCTAACAGAGTATGCAATGTCTGGCCTGGTTGTGGTGAGATAGTTCAAACTTCCCACCAGTTGTCTATATGAAGTGCCATCCACCTCCTTTGTGCCATCCTCACTACAGAGTTTGACATTTTGTTCCAATGGAGTAGGCAATGGCTTGCATCCATCCATATGAAACCTTTGAAGTAGCTCCCTTGTGTATTTACTATGTGTGACCAGTGTCGTGCTAGCCTCTCTCCAAACTTCAAGGCCTAAACAGTAATGCAGATCTCCAAGATCCTTCATCTCGAATACCTGTGACAACTTCTCTTGATTTCTTCAATCAATGTAGAAGCATCTCCTGTTATGATGAGGTCATCAACATATAGAGAAATCAATGCAATGTGTCCCTTCACATCTTCCTTGACATACAGGTTGGGGTCACTCTTGCTTCTCACAAAACCTTGATGAGAGAAGAAAGTGTCGATCTTCATGTACCATGATCTCGGGGCCTGCTGCAATCCATATAGCGCCTTCTTCAACTTGCAAACAAGATGTTCATGTCCCTTTTTCACAAACCACTCTGGCTGGACAAGGTACACCTCTTCCTTCAAGTCTCCATTCAGAAAGGCAGACTTGACATCCAATTGATGCATTTTCCAATGGTGCTTGGTGGCTAATGCAATCATCACTCTAATGGTGTTCAACTTGGCTATTGGTGCAAACGTGTCTTCATAATCAATACCCTCCTTTTGTGAATAGCCTTTTGCTACCAATCTTGCTTTATATTTATCGATACTACCATCAGCCTTGAATTTAGATTTAAACAACCATTTGGAACCTATGGGAACTTTATCCTTAGGAAGCTCTGTCAATTCCCATGTGTCATTCTTCATTATAGAATTGTACTCTTCAGTCATTGCATCCATCCATTCCTTCTTATCTTTTGCTTGTTCAAAATTCAAAGGTTCAACAACATTCATTACCTGAGTCATTAAGGCATAGTCTCTGAACCTTATAGGTGGTTGAATCTGTCGTGTTGACCTCCTTTGTGTTTCAATTCCTGTTGGAGTTCCATCAAACTTTCTTCTGCTTGTCAGAGATTCTTCACCACTTCTTGGTGATTCTTCATTGCTTGAAGTATCCATGCTGCTTGAATCTTCTTCTTGTTTTTGTTCCTGTTCCACATTCTCATTTGCATCTTCCTTGATGTACTCATCAGGAATGCACCATGTATCATTGATGTCCACCTGAGGACAGTCATCTACATCTTCATGAAATATTACATCTCTACTTGGAAAAACTTTATGCATACTAGGATCAAACACTTTGTATGCTTTATGATCATCACAGTAACCAAGGAAAATGCATTTGATAGATTTTGCATCAAGTTTTCTCCTATCATCTTTAGGAACATGTGAGAATGCTTTGCTGCCAAATACTCTTAGATGACCTACTTCAGGTTTATAACCATAAAGAGCTTCAAAAGGAGTTTTATGGCCTAAGCTTGTAGTTGGACTTCTATTCTTCAAGTAAACAACAGTGCTAACTGCTTCAGCCCAAAAACCATTAGAGAGATTTTTACCTTTCATCGTGCTCCTTGCGCATTCCACCAGGGTTCTATTCTTCCTTTCAGCTACTCCATTCTGTTGAGGCGTATGCGGCACTGTGAACTGTTGCTGGATCCCATTATCCTTGCAGTATCTGTTGAAGGCTCCTGAGGAGTACTCTCCCCCTTGATCTGACCTGAGGATTTTGATGGGATTTCCTGTTTCCTTCTCAACCATGTTTCTGAAGTCTTTGAAATATTCAAATACATCACTCTTTTTCCTCAAAAAATAGACCCAAGTATATTTAGCACAATCATCAATAAAAAGCAAGAAGTATGATGCACCACCAAGTGATCTTGTTTGCAAGGGACCACAAACATCCATATGCACTAGTTCAAGGATGTCCCTCTTCTTTTTCTCTGTATGTGTGGGGAATTCTCCCTATGTTGCTTTCCCAGTGCACACCCTTCACATGATGCACGTTCATTCTTCAACGATGGAAGCCCATCCACCATTCCTTGTCTTTGCAGAAGCAACAAATCATTATAATTCAAGTGTCCATACCTTAGGTGCCATAGCACTTCTGTTGACATGGTTGTGGATGCCAACGCCTGATGACCATTCATCGTCACATTGAGCTTGTATAGACCTCCAACTCTTGCACCTGTAGCGATCACCTTATAGTGATCCTGCATATCCTTCACAAGGCAACGGAACTTGACAAATTCTACTTTCATGTCTTGATCAGCTATGGTGGACACAGAGATCAAGTTCTTCTTTATACCAGGTACATGCATCACATTTTGAATTTGCTTCACACTACCATTTGGTAATGTCACAGATATGTCGCCATATCCCGTAATTGGATGAGAGCGATCATCACCTAGGTATATGTTTGCACCATTGTTAGTTGCCTTGTAGTTTTCAAACCATTCTTTGTTGCATGACATGTGTATGGAAGCACCAGAATCTACAAACCAAGCATTAGAGTCATCTGTTTCGGCAGACAGGGCGGCATCTGAAAGGAACAATCTAAGGTTTTGGAAATCATTTTCCTCCTCTCTTTCAGCAAAATGACTAGCATATTTTCTTTGTTTTTCCTCATCAGACTTCTTCTTATAACAATCTCTAGCAAAGTGTCCAGGCTTGCCACAATAATGACAATTACGTCACTCCTTTTAGCATGTGAGTCAAACTTTGAATATTCCATACCTTGATGAGCATGTGCATGTGGCGGTTTACCTCCTTTGTTTCTGTCCCATGGCCTCTTCCTGTAGGGTTGTTTAGCCATCAACGCCAAATCTGAGCTTGAAGGCCTGCCTTCAAGATTGCTTCTACGCTCTTCTTCTTGCACAAGTATACCTGACAATTCTTCAAAGGTGGGGGCATTTTCCCGAGCTGCAAGACTAGAAATGAACATTTGATATTCTACTAACATCCCTTTCAATGTGATTGTGACAAGATCGGAGTTGGACACCTTTTCACCAATATCACTCAGCTGATCTCTCAAGTCTTTAATTCTAGATATGTAGCTATTCACATCTTCTCTCTCCTCCATCTTAATAGAAAGCAACTTAGTTTTTAAAAACAAAGATGCGATTTGAATTTGATGTTTCATACAGACCTTTGAGTGTGCTCCATGTGGCCGTGGACGTCTTACATTCTCGGATGTGCGGGATGATGTTGTCCTTTACGGACATTCTGAGAGGCACCTTCGCTTTTCTCTCGCGGTGGTCCCAATCCTGAACTGAATTGGCGGGGGTTTCTGGCCTGTCTTCTTTGTCGAGAACGATGTCCCAGGCCATCGCTGCTTCCAGTAATGTTTGGATCTTGAACTTCCAGTTGACATAATTGGCTCCGTCCAACTTATTTGCTTCTGTCAGATATGAGTCTTCCAACTTGTTCGGCATCTCTAGCAAATTAAAAAATAAAAAAATAAAAAATCCTTTCATAGTAGTTGTACACAGATTGATGGAAAGCGAGCACAACACCGGTTGACTTCTTTTATTGGGTTCCTCACTCACATGGGAGTCTTTCTTCAGCACCAGACAGAGTTATAGCATAGTGGCTCTCTTCAAACAAGTCCGCGTCTCCTTTCTTTCACCTTGATTGCACCACACAGCTCTACCACGAGTTGACGACTCCTCTCAAACTACAGTGCCTTCTGCAGACAACGGCCCCTTCACTGCAGGATTGGCTCACGTGGGCTCGTTCACTATGTGTAGAGACAATTGATACAACAGAGACAAATTCTTTGACCACTGTGGGAAAACACTCAGAGGAAAATGAAAATGAAAATATGTTTATCAAGTTTTGCAGGACCAGAACATCTTCCACCTCAACACGTTCTTCCTCAAAGCTCTTTCACAGGAGCAAAAGGGTACAGGTCCAAGCACAGGTCAGCTGAATAAACATTGTGCTTCAACAATTTAGTGGGTGCAGCCCGTGAGTCTTATGCAACACACTTCGCACGGGTTCAGGCTGCACGATTTCAGATCACGCCCAGCAGCCAGAGCAATAATGGCTCTCTTTAATAAACTCGGTCTCTTTCCTTTGGAAACTCCACACAAATGACTCCACCAAGATCTGATGCAAAGAATCATTACAGTTGCATATCGTTGGATTTCTTCCAACAACCAGGCGCTCTTTACACAACATCGACAACGGGAATTCTCCTTGGCAATGCCTCACGCCCTCAAGCTCTTCACGGCCTCCCTGGGAATGCAATCAGCCAGTAATTTATTCTTCAAATGGACTGAGTATTGACAACTTCAATGATCTTTTCGATGATTGCTCTTCTGCAAATTAGCATGGACTCAACTCCTCTTCCACCTGGATTCTCAACAGCAACAACACTTCTTTTACCAGAAATCAGCTCGATGGCCCTTTCACCTATGCTCTGTTCTCACCGACGACTTCAATGTGTTGCAATTGACAAGAAACAAACTTTCGTTCTCCTGTATGCTTTTCCAACAGAATTCTTTAGCCAACGACAGTGATCTCTCTTACCATCACACCAACCTCTCACCAGGCTCTGATACCAAATTGAAAAACCAGAATGCAAGACAGCTAGCCACGGTGGGCACACAAGAGAGACGGTGCTCTCACAATCTGCTTAATTCATGAAATGATACATACATTTATAGGCTTGGGAAGCCTCAACCAAATCCCTGTCCCTGGAATAGTGGGGCTACCAAACTCTCGTGAACACATAAATACAAGGTTGTTACAACAGATAGAGTGAAGACAATAACCAACCCTAACTATGGAATCAACAATCCAAACAAGATACTATTTCTCCATTATTCCAACAAGATTAACTTCAGGTCTTGAGAAAGAATATCTCCTTGAGCAGTACAAGGCTCTGAATGCCACAACCAAAGATACCTCTTTGAAGCAGAATTTGGAGGTGAAATGGGAACTTTCACTTCTCTTTCTTTCTGGGAGGTACTTTAACTTAGAGTAGGTTAACTTCATGTCTTAAGAAAGAATATCTCCTTAAGCAGTACAAGGCTCTGAATGCCTCAATCAAAGATATCTCTTTGAAGCATAATTTAGAGGTGAAATTGAAACTTTATTTCTTGTCTTTCTATTTAAGTTTTATATCAATGATTTACCTGGCCTGGCTTAAGGTTATAGATTGAACAACTAATGTGCCTGCCTCAATCTCTGGGGTATACCCACAAGAATTGCATTACTGTTTGTTTGAGTACACTCAACATTCTCACCTTCTATGTTGCATTTGTTGCCCTTAACCATTTTACTTCTCTCTTGTCTCTTACTTTATTTCATTCCGAATCTCAGTCTAGGTCGTGTGATTAAACAGGGGGGGGAAACATGCACCTTCTTCACTGATTATGGTATCTGCAAATTTGATCATTCCATAGGACATCTCAGTTACAGTTAGTCAATCTTTTCACCAATTAATATTTGTGTTGGCTTTCTTCAGATATGATCCGTTTTGGCTGCTTGTGTTTCAGTTTCTTTATCTTCGGACTTAGCAGTTGAATCTGGTGGATGAAAGTCTATAGAATGCTCTTCTATGTTAGAAGCTCATCAGCAACCTTTTGGTGTTGAAAATTTAGGAACAGATGCATAGTGTTCCACTTCAAGAAGAAAAGTGGGCTATTACCTTTTTGCAAGGTTGCAAGAGTCCACTGGTTTAAATGTGAATCAAATGTCTGTTCAAGTTATCAACCAACTAAGCAACAAATAATGTCTTCTTGATCAGTGGAAATTTTAGGGGCAAAATTTTGCCATTGGGTGAAACCTGAGGTGTTAAAATATTCAATTGGCAAACTTTTTATATTTTAATACTTTCTAAAGTTTAGCCAATGAAATATACTTCGACTATAAATATTCCATTTATTGGTCAGATACTTTTTTAACCCTAATCAATATAACCTGTTCAACTCTATCCTTTACAGTTTAGATGGAGATTCATCCTAAAAGTGTTGAGAAGTGTAGTGCACACTGTAATTCACCCTAGTATTGATGAGTCTTACATTTCTATTTTTTGCCACACTGCAGTTCACTCTTGGATTGATGAGTCTTCTATGTGGATATATTTTAGAACCGTTTGAGGTGAAATTTTGTGCAAGACTCAACAGAATCCGAGTCTAGAAGTGTTAATTTTGTTAGTTATTGAGACTTTGATTAATTATGATGCAAGCCAAATTATTAGAGAATATTGCTTGTTTCTATTGTCAAATTAGAGGAGATTTAGGTGAAGGTTTGAAGCCAATAAGTTGCTTTGCCACTGCAACTTAATCCATGGGCAGTATTTCTGTTGGCAGTTTGATTTTCTTTGCATGCGTGCTTATCATGTTTCTTGAAATGGTCGACAACTGTAGATTACTAGAAGAGTTAAGTTTATGGAGGGTTTGAGAATATCTATGTATTCAAGGCCTTTAAGAATATATGCATAATTATTGCTTTATTTTTTGTAATTTCTCTTTAAGGTCAGGATTGTATCTGTGGCTGTTGAGGATTGGAACTCAGGGCTCTCTGTTCTTGGGAGAAAGAAAAATTGAAACTCTATTTAGTTGAGCACAACTATGACTTGCTTTGTTACCGAGAATTTCTTTTTCTTTTTTTGTTTTGGAATTTCAGTCTCAAGCCTAGCGAATTGTGAGATAATAGCATTATATTTATAATTTGATAGGCATGGGTTCTAAACATCCCCTGCTTAGAAGCTAAATTGAGAATATGTGACCTCGAGCTAGGGGATAAAAAGTTCTTGAACTAGCGGAGGACACCCCTGGTGCTTGGAATTTACTAAAAGACCATTATTCTTGAAATTACAAAGTTTTATTCAGGTTACTTAATTCTTCATTCTTTGTTACATATTGTTTTCAATTTCCTTTTGATAAGGCTAAGTAGCAAAATCAGTTCAAGGATCCTTAAGATAACAGAAAATTAAAAAAATTTACATGTTTTCTCACATGTAGTGTTATTGCCACATGTTTCTCTCATGAGTTTTCTCCTCTCATTTTAATTCTGCTCCTTTGCTGCTACAGGACCTGACATGTACCACAAATGTTATTTTACTAACCTTTCACAAACAACTTATTCTGCAGAAACTCTATTAAAGTCAACGTTTTAAAATGCATCTCATAGACCAAATGCAAGTCCCTTGGAAATATCTCCTCAGGAAACTCCCAGACACTTTCCCCCATTCTGAAGATGGTACCCAGTGTAAATTGCAGCATAGACTCAGTGCACCTGACCCCATGGGACTCGAATTGGGGACCTGCACAGCATGCCTGATAACTGGCAATATCCTGGCAATAGTGGCACCAACCGATTGAGCTAACCCTCGGGGCTAAAATTTGCTATTCTTCTTAATAATTAAGTAGGTTAAAATTAAGATTATCATTAATAAACTTGTATACACTGATGATAAAGGTGATAAGGCTACCAGTCCACCATTGATGGTTTTTATTGCTGCTAGGATATTATAATGGAGTTGAGAAAGATTTATATATGGTAAATGATGAAAAAAATTCCTCCTTTAACATTATAAGCCTATCATAGCACTACTCCTTGTAGGCTTGACAGCCATTTTCATATAGATTTGTAGTTTTTATTTTATTTTATTTTATTTTTTTTTTCTCTGACCAGGAAATTCCCCCAACCGAGAATTATCACCCGGGCCAGGGGCTGGGGCCAGCTTGAATGCTGAATGGGGCCAGCCTGAATGCTGAATGGAACACCCCGCGGAATAGTGGCAGCTCCCATCCTCAACCCCTCCCATGAGGTTTGAACCAGTGACCTGATGGAGACTAAACCCCACACAAACCAACTGACCTAGATTTGTAGTTTAAGTTAACAGTCTAATCCCTTTATAGTGATCCTCTCTTTTCAATAGTAATTGCAAAATGCTCTTTCCAGAGATTATTGCCAAATCTTTTTCTTATTGTAGCTCTACCCTAGTCTCGAGTGTATCCAATGCCAGAATCTAGTGGTGGAATTTTGGGATCAGGTCTGTTGGTTAACCATGCTGGCTTGTTACTGGTCACCCTGTGCTAGGGCAAGCCTGCAAAATGCTTGAAATTGGGAAGAATGGTCAGTTTGTGCAGGAGGGCCAGCCTGTACTGGTATTACAGAGCTGACTTGTAATTGATATGGTTGTTGTTCTGTATGAAGCCTCCAAGCAGTATAAATGAGGGCTTCAATTAATGCAGCCCCTTAATTGAGTAGCTATAAGAGAAATCTGGAGTCGTAGAGGCAGGTCTGATCAATGAGCAATAGGTGTGCCAGTTGACTGTTCTCAAAGCAGCAGGTGTGTGGGTCTACTTGTGGAGATAGGGCGTAGGAGCGAAATTGACCAGATGCCGAGTAGGTTCAGAAGTGGAGGATGGAGGGTGCAGGCGCCAGACTGAACCGAATCTATGGGCTACATGAGATGCATATATACATCTAGTGGTAACATTTTTGGCAGAGAATGATGTCATATATGTAGAATGGCGCCAACAACTTTCATAAGCTTTCCGTTTATTGTAGTCATTTAGAGTAACAAGTGAGAAAAGATCTATTACTTTGCACTATGCAGCCAAAATACAATGGTTGCAAATATGAATCAAATTCATTTTATGCTCAAGCGAAAGAAAACGTTGCTTCCAACTAATTGTTCAAGCTAGAAATACAAACAACATGCAACTGTAGGAGGAACCATACCTTATGATGTAGTTTCTATGAGACTTTGAGACAAGTCGGACAACCGTTGATGAATTCAGTGAAGATTGCAATGTTTGAAATGAGCAATTCATATTTGAGAAATTACTGATGGCTTCTATGATGGATTTTACAAATCTAAATATTAAACCATAAATGTCGAAGTAAGTTTAAATCTGGTTGGAAAAGCTAGAAATTAAGTATAGCAGCTTTATTCATTTTGTTGGTAATAAGCATAAATACAAATTGATATCTTTAAGGGCTATTTTGCACTTGATAAGTTATGATAAGTTCATTATTAGAATTCTGATGTTTTATCATGTACTTTCTGGCTATTTTTTTTGTCAAGATTTAGTCACCTAAAATTTGAATAAATCCTGCACATTTTAATGCAGTGTAAAGTACCATGTAAATTTCTTTATGGAAACTTTTTCTTACTTACTTTAATTTACTTGAAGCAGCCATTTTAATTTAATTAGTAAATATCTGACTCTTTGAATTGGTCACAAGTAAAGTAATTTGAGGAAAAGTTCATACTATAAATTGTTCTTCCAAATCTTTTCAAACTTTGCTGTCTGCAAAAATACAAATAGAAAAATTTAGCAATATATATTATGTAATTGCTAGTTAAAATGCTTGCATAGAATGCAATGTGTGTTTTGATAAATATCATGTAATTGCTAGTTAAAATGCTTGCATAAAATGCAACGTGTATTTTGAGTGCAACTAGTGGTACTAAAGTTGAAGTGCTTGCAAATAAATTAGTGGCTTGAAAACATAGTACTGTACATTTAGTAGGTTTTATTGGTTGTGTGATTGCAAGTGTAATGTCCCCTCTTACCATACTAGCATGATAGAGAGGACGTGACACTAAATCCGGGCATCTAGCCTCATGAGCTTTTAACTAAGCATTCACATAATATAAAAGAACATATGAAATGTATGTTTATAAGAAAAACACAGCGGAAATAATTTCGGTAACACATCCATCATACATTCAAGATTTCATCAAATAAATAATTGCAAGTTAACACAAGAGAATACTTATCTTATAACAAAGTAGTCCCAAGCAACTGGCTATGCAACTGCAACGTTCCACCCAGCCATAGGCCAGTTGTGCTTGTCAACCTCTTGATACAACTGCCATCCCCGAGCTGGACATGATCTCTACAAGGAACCAGGGAACAACAGACTCACACATAGCCCAAAGATACACCAAATCAGCCAAGCCAAACTACAGTTGGGTTTATCAGGTTATTAGGGATTGGAAAGGAAGAATTGCTAAGCTAGTGCGCTCAAGCACAGAGCGAGGGATACCCCTCCCAGATCTATTCAGCTTGGCACTCACAATGCCTACACACCCAGCACAAGGAAGTATTCTCTTCACTGCCACACAGTCCCTCAAGCCATACCTTCCTTTCTAGTGCTCTCAGGGTGTGCATAGAAAAGTAGTCAAAGCCTTCTTGATCTTCTTAAGAGGTTACTCCCTTCACTAGGTTTATCAAGCCAATTCTGTCCACTACCACTCCAAGTTTCTTGCTCACAGGTTCAAATCAAAACAGGGATGCACATAACAACAGAAGTCTAAGTGCTGGGCATGAAGAAACGTTTTTACAGTGAGATGCCCAAAGATGGGGTTTTCATTAGCTTCAGAAAAACGTGGGAAACCCAAAAACGAAACTAGAAGATGGGGAACAACCTTGGGAAGCCAAATCCGTTTTTAGAAAAACGTCCATGGACATTCTGGGGCAAAAACGGTCTCCATAACAGTCCCAAATCGTGGTCCTTCTCTCCCAGCTGTTGTCCAATGCCAAAACGAGCTCCCAGGCATGGAAAATGCAGGAAAAATGGTGAAAAACGTGATGGGAAAAGGCCCAGTAGTTCAGACTGCGTGAGAGAGGAAAAACTGACTGTTCCGAATGGCTTTGGGCACCATTTCGTGGGTGTTTTCTTGCCCAAGGAGACAAAACACGATTTCCCAGGTTGATGGCTTGCCCATGCACGAAATTGGCTACCATACCTCTTCATTCCCAAGGTATTAATTGCCTCAACCAACTCTTGGAAGAATTAAATGATTGGGTCCATAACCCAAAATAGGTAGTTGGTGGTTTATGGGGTTTCTCATTAACACATGGATTAACACCATTGGCTCAAGGGTTTGAATAATTTCCCTCCCTATTCCTTGTAGAATCATGCCCCATCTCTTTGTTGCATTGCATAGCTAGTTGTGGGTATTTTCATTAAAATTCGTATTTATATGATGTCTTATTTACATTGTGCCTATCTAGCACAAGAACCATAGGCATCTATTTTTAATTGTCGATACATAAAACGCTAAATCAATGGTGGGGCCTTGGCCTTGAGCTCCTCACCATGATCAAATAACAATATTTACATCATTTACAATTTAATACAAAGGGGGTCAAAATGAGGACATTACATTCCCCTCCCCTTACATTAGCATTGTCCTTGGTGTTCATCAAAATTGAACAAAGATGGATATGCCACCCTCATGGCATCCTCCAGCTCCCATGTAGCCTTATCGGGACCGTAGTGCTTCCATTGCACCTTTACCTGTCCGATGGCTCGTTTCCGGAGCAATGTTACCTTCTTGTCTAGGATGCGCAATGGATCGGTTTGGAATTCTCCCTTGGGTTCCACCTGGATCACATCTCAATTAATCACATGGTTAGGATCATGTACATATTTCTTAAGCAAAGAGACATGAAAAACATTATGAGCTTTAGTACTAGCAGGAAATGCAAGTCTATATGCAACTGGCCCTATTCTTTCAAGCACTTCAAATGGCCCACAATATCTAGGTGATAGCTTGGCACAACTCCCAAGCTTCAAGGAACTATTCCTTGATTTCACTCTAAGATGCACATGATTCCCAACATCGAATTCCCTATGCACTCTATGCTTATCTGCATAGATTTTCTGTCTATCCTGGGCTGTTTTTAAATTCTGTCTGATCTTGGCAACTTCTTGTTCCATTTCCTGAAGCAATTCTGGCCCAAGTACAATTCTGTTCACTGGATTGTCCCAAGTCACTGGTGTCCTACACCTTCTGTCGTACAAAGCCTCATAAGGACTCATTCCTAATGATGCTTGTTGCCCATTGTTATATGCAAATTCTACCAAGTGTAGATAATCCTCCCACTTGGATGGTTTGTCCATTATACACATGCGGAGCATGTCTTCAAACACCCGATTTACTCTTTTTGTTTGTCCATCTGTTTGAGGATGGTATGCGGTACTAAAGCTTAGCTGTGTACCCAAATCTACAAAGAGACCTTTCCAAAAATTGGAAGTGAACTTGGTATCCCTGTCAGAAATTATTGCCTTAGGCAACCCATGTAATTTGAAAATTTCCTTCATGAAAATATTTGCAATGGCATCGGCATTATGTGTGGATTTAACCGGTATAAAATGTGCTGCCTTTGTTAACTTGTCCACCACAACCATGATGGAATCATGTTGTCTCATAGTCATTGGCAATCCTGTAATAAAGTCCATGGATATTACCTCCCATTTCCATTCTGGAATTGGCATTGGGAGCAATAAACCTGCTGGATGTTGATGTTCACTCTTCACCTGCTGACATTCCATGCACTTAGAGATGTATTTAGCGACATCCTTCTTCATGCCTGGCCAGAAATAATATTTTCTTGCTATAGCAATTGTTTTCTGATATCCTGAGTGACCAGAGTATGGAGCTTTATGGATTTCATCCATAACAATTCTCCTCAAATCTGCCGCATTTGGAATATAGACTCTATTCTTATAAGTAAGAAGTCCGCCTTCTTCCAAATGATAGCCTTCATACTTCTTTTCAAGGTTTTGCTGCTGCAATTTGTCCTTTATTTGCACGTACACTTCATCCTCAACCATATGGTTAACAATCTACTGCCTCAAATCTGGTTGGCAAGTACTAAGCACTGCCACATACATTTCATGTACCTTCCTGCTGAGTGCATCAACCACCTTGTTTTCTTTCCCTTTTATGTGTTTGATTTCAAAATCAAATTCACACAAAAATTCCAACCATCTAGCTTGCCTAGCATTTAAAGTTGGCTGATCAAACAAGTATTTCAGACCACAATGGTCTGTCCTTAATTCAAATTTTCTTCCCATTAAGTCAATGCCTCCACATCTTCAAAGCATGTACGATGGCTGCAAGTTCTATATCATGAGTAGCATAGTTCTTCTCATGCTTCTTCAACTTTATTGACTCATAGCATATTACGTGGTTGTCTTGCATAAGAACTCCTCCAAGTTCTTGATTGCATGCATCGGTACATATCACAAAGTCTTTTTCCGGGTCTGCAATCTTCAAAATAGGTGCACTTGTAAGAAGATTCTTCAACCGTTGAAAACTTTCCTTACATCTTAGTGACCATTCAAACTTTATCCCCTTCTTTTGCAAAGAAGTGATCGGGTTTGCAACCTTGGAAAATCCTTCGATAAACCTCCTGTAGTAACCAGCAAGGCCCATAAAATATCTCACATCAGTCACATTCCTTGGAGTTGGCCAATTCATAATGGTTTCAATCTTCTAAGGGTCTACAGATATTCCTTCATCGGAGATGATGTGACCCAAATAATGAATTCTATCTTTATAAAAGTCACATTTGCTCAGCTTTGCATACAGCTTATGCTCCCTTAGTAATTGCATTGTCATTCTCAAATGTTCTTCATGCTCTTCTTCATTCTTAGAATAGATGAGAATGTTGTCTAGGAATACAAGAACAAACTTGTCCAAATACTTGCTAAAAACATTATTCATGAGACACATGAATGTAGCTGGTGCATTTGTGAGACCGAATGGTACCACTACAAACTCATAGTGTCCATACCTCGTTCTAAAGGCTGTCTTATGAATATCTTCTTCTTTGATCCTTACCTGATGATAGCCAGACCTCAAGTCAATCTTTGAGAATACCTTTGCTCCTCTCATTTGGTAAAAAAGGTCATCAATTCGGGGCAATGGGTATTTGTTCTTCACAGTGACTTTGTTCAACTGTCTGTAGTCAATACATAACCTGAGTGTTCCATCTTTTTTTTTCACAAATAGCACAGGTGCTCCCCATGGGGATACACTTGGCTTAATATATTTCTTTTCCAGCAACTCTTGTAATTGCATTTTTAATTCTAGCAATTCCGGTGTACTCATCCTGTAGGGTGTCTTAGACACTGGTGCCGCTCCTGACACAAGTTCAATTGTAAATTCAATGTCTCTCTTTGGAGGGAGTCCTGGAATCTCATCAGGAAAAACATCCATGAATTCTTGCAATACATGATAGTCCTCTAATTTAAGAGTTTCATTCTCTACTGCCTCTAAAATGTGGGCTGCATACAATTGACATCCCTTCCTACAAAACTTCTTCAGTTGCATGGCTGAAACCTGTATGACAGAAGTCACCTTTGGAATGCCTTTTACAACCCTCGGGTTTCCTTCTTCATCTATGCATTCAAGTAGTCTTATTGTAGCAGTCAAGTTTAACCCTGTGTGCTTCTAACCAATCCATTCCAATGAGAATATCATAGGAACCAAGTGGTAAAATATTCAGATCTGCATAAGTGAATAGCCCATCCATCTCTAATGGACATTTCTCTACTATTTCACTAACTTTTCTCTTGGTTCCAGTGGCTAGTTGAACTAACCATGATTTACTATGCTTTAATTTCTTGAAAGCACAAATCTCAACAATTCTAGCAGTGACATAACTGTGAGTAGATCCAGGATCAATCAAAATAGAAACAGATTGCTTAGCAATCTTACCTTTAACTTCAACCACAGTTGACTGATGATCTGCCTGGCGGTCATCTAGTGCTGCATAGATTCTAGGGATTGTCCTCGCCACTTGACCCACAGTTCCAGCTCCCTGGATCTTGTGAACTTGATTTGCATTCCCATTCCGATGTGGACAGTTCCTAAGCATGTGGTCTCCTCCACAACCCCAACATTGAAGTGGTTCTCTTGGCTCCTTTGGATCTCTTGGCTTGTCTCCCATCATTCTAGTTGGCTTAGTCACAACCTGTGATGGTTGCCTTTGCTGATTCCGGAATTGAGGAGGCTTGAACCCCTTCTTCCTTTGATCAAACTTTTCGTTTTTCTTATCCTTCCATGCCTTATGGAATTCTGGTTTGCTTCTGCTTTGATCAAAGCAATACTTGGCCTTTCTTATGGCCTCCTCTAGAGTTCGAGGTTCATTAAACTCAATTTTGTCTTTATATGACTGGGCCAGTCCACTTAAGAAACACTGAATTTTCACCTTATCATCTCGAATGTACCTGACATACCTCAGTAGCTCCAAGAACTTGTTTGCATATTCTTCCATGCTCAATTGTCCCAATCTCAGCTCATGGAACTCTTTGATCTTATTATCATAGTACCTGTCAGAGAGGTACTTCTGCTTGAAGTATTTCTTGAACTACTTCCATACAATCTTTCTTTCATTGATCTTCTTCACTTGCCTGATGTGTTCCCACCATATAGATGCTCTTCCATTCAAGTTGAAGATGGCAACCCTTGCCTTCATATTTTCCGAGTAGTCTTGGACTTGGAAATACTTTCTCATCCCAAGAAGCCAAGCTTCAGCTTCTTGACCGAACTTTACCTCTCCATCAAATGTAGGAGGTTTTGCCTTTTTAAATTCCCCATGTGAATTGTTCTTGTAGTGCTTCTTCCTCTTACTCCTGCGAGATGAAGACCTTGAACCCTCAATGGATTCTTCAGAGTCAGATGATTCATTAGAAGATATTTCTGGAGTATATGTTCTGTCTGTAGAAACTCTTCTTGGGCTACCGGACCTCTTACGGGAATTCCTTCTAGAACTACTCCCATCCCTTTCTGGATTTGATGTCTGATGCCCAGAGTTTATTTGCCTTTGGATGTATGTTAAACTCTGCAGCATAGCTGCATTCAACTGATTTTGTTCTTCCTGAGCTTTAATCATCCTTTCATTATCTTCCCTACAGCTTTGCAACTCCACCCTAAGGCTTCTCATGGTGGCTGCAATACCTGAAGGAGTCTCTTGATTTCTTCTCCCATTAGATTCTGTTTCAGCATTTTCAACATGTATGTTCTCCCCCATGGCATCTGTCTCAGGCTCATAGGGATCCTGTGCATCATCCATGATGTTGATTTTCTTGGTCCAACCAAGATCCAAAACTTTCCAATTGTACTATCTAGAGTGCTACCCTGATGTAACTATGATTCTGCAAAATGTGTTTATCCACACAATTGTTAGCTGCATTACATTCTCAGGAATTCATAAATTACTTTCATGCACATGGAAAAATATCATACTGACAATTTGTCAAATCATCTAATTTTCTCATAATCAACGACATATGAGGGTGGAAAAAGGGGGGTCAAGGGGGCTTGCCCCCTTGTGGCTTCTCTTGCCGTCGTTGCGGGGCGGTTCGCCGAACGCTTCCGCAATTGCGGAGCAATTTGCCAAATGATTCCGCAGTTGCGGAGCGATTCGGCGAATGCTTCCGCAGTTGCAGAGCGATTCGCGGAATGCTTCCGCAGTTGCGGAGCGATTCGGCGAATGCTTCCGCAGTTGCGGAGCCATTCGCGGAATGCTTCCGCAGTTTCGGAAGACACTGGGAAATTCTTTCCGCAGTTTCGGGGCGGTTCGCGGAACTCTTCCTCAATTGCAGGAAGATTCGCGGAACTCTTCCGCAGTTGCAGGAAGATTCGCCGAACTCTTCTGCAGTTGCGGGAAGATTCGCGGAACTCTTCCGCAGTTGCGGGAAGATTCGCCGAACTCTTCCGCAATTGCGGGAAGATTCGCCGAAGTCTTCCGCAGTTTCGGAAGAGAATTCCTTCCGAAAATTTCCTTTCGACGCCGAACACTTAGAAAAATTTTCCGCTATTTTGGAGCAGTTCACTGAATTCTTCCACGTTGCGGAACAACTCGCGGAATCCTTCCGCAGTTTCGGAAGAGAATTCCTTCCGCAATTTCGGAAGAGAATTCCTTCCGTAGTTTCGGGGCGGTTCGCGGAACTCTTCCGCAAATTTCGGAACGATTTCCCGAACTCTTCTCGAAACAAACTTAAACAAAAATTTCCAAAAACTCTTAAGAAAATTTTTGAAATCTTCCCTTCTTTTAGTGATGACTGCTGCTCAGCAAGAGGTGATCTTACCTCTGTAATCTATCCAACTTAGCCTGTTTAGGCCCAATGCTGAGACCTGTGGTGATCAGGAAGGGACTTTCCCATGTGGCTGTGATTGGATTTGTCCCATAGAGGTCCAATGCTGCAACCAGCAGCTCTGATACCAAAATGTAATGTCCCCTCCTACCATACCAGCATGATAGAGAGGACGTGACACTAAATCCAGGCATCTAGCCCCATGAGCTTTTAACTAAGCATTCACATAATATAAAAGAACATATGAAATGTATGTTTATAAGAAAAACACAGCGGAAATAATTTCGGTAACACATCCATCATACATTCAAGATTTCATCAAATAAATAATTACAAGTTAACACAAGAGAATACTTATCTTATAACAAAGTAGTCCCAAGCAACTGGCTATGCAACTACAACGTTCCACCCAGCCATAGGCCAGTTGTGCTTATCAACCTCTTGATACAACTGCCACCCCCGAGTTGGGCATGATCTCTACAAGGAACCATGGAACAACAGACTCACACATATCCCAAAGATACACCAAATCAGCCAAGCCAAACTACAGTTGGGTTTATCAGGCTATTAGGGATTGGAAAGGAAGAATTGCTAAGCTAGTGCGCTCAAGCACAGAGCGAGGGATACCCCTCCCAGATCTGTTCAGCTTGGCACTCACAATGCCTACACACCCAGCACAAGGAAGTATTCTCTTCACTGCCACACAGTCCCTCAAGCCATACCTTCCTTTCTAGTGCTCCCAGGGTGTGCATAGAAAAGTAGCCAAAGCCCTCTTGATCTTCTTGAGAGGTTACTCCCTTCACTAGGTTTATCAAGCCAATTCTGTCCACTACCACTCCAAGTTTCTTGCTCATAGGTTCAAATCAAAACAGGGATGCACATAACAATAGAAGTCTAAGTGCTGGGCATGAAGAAACGTTTTTACAGTGAGATGCCCAAAGATGGGGTTTTCATTAGCTTCAGAAAAACGTGGGAAACCCAAAAACGAATCTAGAAGATGGGGAACAACCCTGGGAAGCCAAATCCGTTCTTAGAAAAACGTCCATGGACATTCTGGGGCAAAAACGGCCTCCATAACAGTCCCAAATCGTGGTCCTTCTCTCCTAGCTGCTGTCCAATGCAAAAATGAGCTCCCAGGCATGGAAAATGCAGGAAAAATGGTGAAAAATGTGATGGGAAAAGGCCCAATAGTTCAGACTGCGTGAGAGAGGAAAAACTGATTGTTCCGAATGGCTTTGGGCACCATTTCGTGGGTGTTTTCTTGCCCAAGGAGACAAAACACGATTTCCCAGGTTGATGGCTCGCCCATGCACGAAATTGGCTGCTATACCTCTTCATTCCCAAGGCATTAACTGCCTCAACCAACTCTTGGAAGAATTAAATGATTGGGTCCATAACCCAAAATGGGTAGTTGGTGGTTTATGGGTTTTCTCATTGACACATGGATTAACACCATTGGCTCAAGGGTTTGAATAATTTCCCTCCCTATTCCTTGTAGAATCATGCCCCATCTCTTTGTTGCATTGCATAGCTAGTTGTGGGTATTTTCATTAAAATTCGTATTTACATGATGTCTTATTTACATTGTGCCTATCTAACACAAGAACCATAGGCATCTATTTTTAATTGCCGATATACAAAACGCTAAATCAATGGTGGGGCCTTGGCCTTGAGCTCCTCACCATGATCAAATAACAATATTTACATCATTTACGATTTAATACAAAGGGGGTCAAAATGGGGACATTACAGCAAGCTTCTTTACTAAGATTGAAAACAACAATTTGAAATAATAACCGAAAGTTACAGCTACAAATATTTTTTTCTCATTGTTCGCAACCATGTTAATATTTATCTTTGAAGAACTTTACATCACCTATGGCTTTATGACTTTAAATCTGTCATAGGCAGAATGAATCTTCCTGTCAATCCATTTGTTTCAAGGCATGAAGGTAGCTCCGAACTAAACCTATGGCATTTGAAACCTATTTTCTGTACTTTTAGCTCTTAAGTTGTTTTAAAAACCGGAACTGAAACCAGCCAGTTCAGCTGGTTTGACCATAAAGGATGACAGACTGGCCCTTGAACTGGTTCGGTGATCGATTCTGTACCAAACTGGCTGGTTTGGCACATAACCAATCAAACCGGTTGGTTCAACTGGTTCCACTCTAAACATATGCCTGTGAATTCGCTGGACAAGATGTCATTTCTCCAGATTTTGGATCAGCTATTTAAGCTGATCTTTGCAGTTGAGCTCCTTGTGTTTTTGACTAAAATTCTTCTTGAGAAGAGATGGTTTAAAGTATATTCAACATTCAAACAAGTGGTTACAGAAGGTGAATGGTCCATTCGAAAGATTGTGCTAGCTTTATCTTGCCAAACGCCATGTACCTATTTAACTTTAAATCCGACAATACATTCCATCAATTTGCTACTTGAACAACAGAAAGGAATCCATTTTAGTAAAAAGTGGATATTTGAACACGAGTATAACTCAATATCAACCCGTGAAATAATATTATAACTAAAACTATAATCTGAATTTTTGACCTGCCATGACAATCATCATAATTATTTGTGAAAACATGTAAACCACAAATACAGTCATTAGCAAATTATATGCCATTCAATTTGACTCTGTTTTTAGACAATTGAGAAATATATATAAATATATATCTACAACACTCTAAAATATCAATGGAACATTTGATTATTGTGTACATATAGCAATCATGTTCAACTTGGGAACCAAATGTCTGTTAGCTTGCCACAAAAACTAACACTCTAAATGCAAGGACAAAGGGTTCTAGTCAAGTGCAATTATGGAAGTAATGCCTATTGTCACCTTTACAATCACTTCTCTTTACTTCCTAGTGAGTATCAAGAATAGCTAAGTTAAAGAGATAAGACAAATAACTTGGATTATGAACGGAGTTATAGTTACGACTAAGAAAGATCCAATAAATTAGAAAATCCAAAGTTACATAAAAATTTCAATAATTAAATTAACTCAAATGTTGATTCAAAGATCCATGAGCCAATAACAATTGCTTGCATTTGAGATATGACTTTTAAAAGTAAACAACCAAATTTACCCAGAAAAATAATACCTTGTTGCAACCAACTTGATCAATAACCATAAAATGAGTAATGAAATGAAATAATTGAAGTGTATCCCATTAGGAGCATTGATCAAAATAACATTGCTGCAGTAGTGTATGATAAATGATGAGTTAAATGTGTGTGATCAACAATGAAAGTGAATTCTTAAAGCATAAAAATTGACAAGTGAACAACCTTTTAAACTTCAAAGAAAATTGAATTAATTTTGCAAAATGAATTCCATAAAACTATTAAGTTAAGCAACCATCGATCTTTATTCTATTGTTGTTTTTGCCAATAGAACAAGGTCATTATAACAGAAATAAACCAACAATTAAAGTGTTGTTTACTAACACAAAGATGGATGTTTGCAAATGAGATTATATGGTTAAAACAACATAAAATTTTCCACCTTTTTAAAGAATAAAAATTAGTGCAATGATCCAAGAAAAAGTGACGAGTAACCATTTATTAGAGCGCAAAAGATTTATTTAGATGTGTTTAGTTACTTGAACGTGTAAGTGTGTACTAGCAGCAATAACTACTTTTCATATATGTTATAGATGTGATGTATGTTATAGACCATGTAGAAATAATCCAAGAGCTGAAAATGTATTAGACCAAATTGCTTTTGAGTGGTGGAAATGATCAAGTGAAGACAACTCCAAACAATTAAATGTTTAGCTCATTAAAAATGATCAAGTGAAGATAACTCAAACCACTTAAATGTGTAGTTCATTAAATATATGTGAAATAGTTTGAATTAAGTGCTAAACTAAATTTGAAAAAATGACATTTATCTCAAGTTACTTGAAGCAAAATGTTATGATAAAGTGAAATTTAAACATCGAAAAAATATAAAATTTAATAAAATAAAGTAGGGGTTTAATCTTGATATCTTTTGCTTATTCTTATGGGGTATGCTCTTGATATCTTTTGTTTACTCTTATTTATGAGATAAAAGTCAAATTCTATATTTTTTTTTTTTTTAAACCCAGAAAGACTTAAAAAGATCCAGAGTAAGCTAAAAGAGTGACCATTTGCACCTTTTCGCTATTTTTGTTGCAATCTGGCAACACTATTTTTGCTAAAATTGTGATTTTGGTTGTGGGAATTGCAATTTTGATTGCAGAAATTGATTCAACAACCTCGATTACCCATGCAACACCCGGGTTATGCCATTCCAACAACCAAAAATTGCAATTTCAGCAAGTTCCACCGGATTTTTGTTGGAAAAATTGCCAGATAATGGGTGCAAAAGGTTGTTCTTTTAGCTTACTCGAAAATAAATAATAAATTTGTTGAAGTGGCTAAAAGAAAGAGTTAAATCTTTTGACTAGTGCTTAGTTGTTTTAAGAAAGAGCAATGAGGTCATAGAGGAAGCAAGAGAAGATTTGGTGATCAAAGATGAGAGGGTAAAAGAGCTTAAACCCTTGCTCTAATATTTGATAACCAAACATGAATTCTCTTCTAATCAAATGGAAATATCAAGAGCTGAAAACTTTCAAGTAAATCTGCAAGCAAAGCCTACACATTCTACTATAAGTAACAAATACCATGTGTTGAATATAATGTTGACTTAATAAATGAAACATGTGGAACTTTTGGAAAAAAATACCTCTATTATATCATGCAAGTTTTTCCATTTGAAGAAGGAATTCATATAAGACATTAAATACTTATAATTTGACACTATTTGCCCAATAAACTTAACATAAAAGAAAATATACACAAACGTAGGAAGAGTAAGTTTTATTCTCATGTTCTATTAACCAATACAATGAGAGGAGTGTCTTTTATATTGGATTAGAGACTAACTAACTCCTCTATAAAAAAAATAAAATATCTCATGGAATGGTCAAAGATAGCAACCCTAAATCCAAAACCTTAACCTCTTTTGACCATGTGAGGGGGAAAACCACTAGAGAGATGAAGAATAATACATGAAGCGAGATAACAACCAAGTGGAGTTCTCTAGAAGATAAGGTGGGAATAGTAAAGGTTAGGTCCAAAACCCTAAGGTTTTGACCAATCAACCACAACAAGATGTAACAACCTCATCCAAATATGTGACAAGTCAAAATTAACAACTCACTCCCCAAGAAAAGTGGACTAAAGAGAGAAGCACTCCAACCAACTATAGTCAAATGAATAAATACATGGCCAAAACCTTAGGGCTTCCAATCAAACATGAGAGAAGCTAGTTCCTTCATTAATATCCATGAATAGAACTACAAACCTCCTCACAATAGGGGTGTCCTAGTCAAAACCAATGCAAAGTGATGAATGCTCCAAGATAAGGGGGCACATGTGGCAAGAAAGGGTCCTTCAAGGTGTAACATCCCACATAGACAAGTCAACCCATGATGAAGAATGCTTCAAATAAGGGAGTGCTCTAGCAAATGATGATGCCAAGTGTCACAAGGGTCCATTAAATGCGATAAACCCTATAACTCTCCTCTTGAAAGATGCAATAATCTCCTAAAAAATCATGCCCAAGAATAAAGAAGCATGGTCAAAGTTAGAGGGAGATCTATGCCTTAATCACCATGCATCATATAGAGGACAATGAAAAGAGAATTGGTTTTATAGTGGAATTTTGCAGGGCTGGTCCCAAAAGTTGCATAAATATTTGTTGTGTTGCAATGGGATTCTAAGAACTAAGAGGGCCTTGTTGTCACATCCATAGTAGCATGGCTACCATGTTGTTGATCAACTTGTCAAAGACATGAGCCAGTCCTTTTTGCATGAGTTGAGTTCATGATGATGTATGGTAGAGATATTTTGTCGAGCTATCCAAGAGATTCAGAGCAATTATCCAATGCCCCTTGTCATGACTTAGCCTTGCATGACTCCATTAAGAGGACTTGGTTGTAGTCATGGTTCACTTAGCAGGTTAGCAGGACAACTGATATACATATTTTCCCTTGTCAGAGAAGTGCTTCATGGCTATGTCAGAGACAAATATATGGTTGAACAAGTATATATTTATTATTTGGGGTTTTATCAGTTGTCTTTGTTATCTAGCTTAATAGCTTTCGACTAGGCATTTAGTGGCTAAGAATGGTGATTTCATTTTGTTGACTTATTATCATGAGCAGTAGAATAGTCCTGATGGTTAAGGATTTTGTTTATGCTCACTAGGATTTCCTACCTTATACAAACTTGACCATGACCCTGGTTATGTATGGCATCATTCTTCACTATCTCCATCCATCCAATATCTTCCACCCTTTTCGATTTGATCCCTAACTTATGACTTATACTTGTGAAATTAAGGAGTTTTCCCCCACTTTAACCTTTGTATTGGATAGAGTCCATGTTGTTTTGTGTCTCGGATCCGAGTTGTGCAACATAACTTACCAAAGCCTTGACTCTTTTGGGCCGAAGGAACCCGTCGGTGTTGGGTCTTGAACCTAGGTGAGTTGGGTTTCTGAAGCCTTGACCTTTTTGATCAGTTACTCCCGATGTCTGGTCCTGATTGTGAATGATTCCCACAAGCTGACCCCGTGCTTTACTTCGGGGTCGAGAGTAACTGTTGGAGTTGTGACATGAGCTAAGGCTGGCTAGTTTCCCGAGTGGTGTCAGCTAGACTTGAAGCAAGTTGTCCTATCATCATTACATGCATCAATATGACTTATTATATCCAAAGAAATGTGGGCCAAGAAGCCTTATGAAAATAAAGAAAAATAATTGAAATGAAAAAGGCCAAAATAAAAGAAGATGTGCAATAATTGAAAATCAAAATGACTGCTAGACATAAAATGTAATGATTATTCCTCATGGAGCCCAAAAGGGTGTGGGATGGAGTAAGGGACTGCTAATTCTAAGAGTCCCTTAGAACTCGAGTTTAAAGTTACAGTCGGTTGTGCACTCGACATGATGGTTCTAGAAAAGATCCCAATGGAACCTGAATTAGGAATGGAAGTGAGTTATAGGACACTTGTTAGGGTTGAATGGACACCTCTCACTCAACTTATTCCATCTGTGAGACACCTCCTTCCCCTAGCGTTATATGTCATGTACATGTCATTGTGGATCCCCTTTTCCCTCTTTATCTGAGAAATCACTATGTCGAAGTCAAATAAGTTAGTCCCACCAAACTTTAGCCTTGTTCATCCACCTCACACAGCTTAGCCATATGGTCAAATTTGTAAGTGAGCATATCCCTAGGACTTCTTGATGGACCGTGAAGCTAACCTATTATAAGTCTAGTTTTGTTATGCTTGATCACCATTGTCCATGATGCTTATGTTTTAGTCAGTTACTAATATAAATAATGTAGCATCATGTACCCCTTTTACTTGCAGGATCAGTTTCTCTGCATCTCAGTCATTATTCTTACTAGTTTTGACTTGGTCAAACTAGTCTAACCATGGTCAACAGGTGGTCCCGAGTGACTTTGGATTCGATGTTGTGATTTTGTGTTTTTGGCACCTATTGGTACCCACTATAGTGTCCCATGCTTTAGTTGGTCATTATTTGCTCCAGTTAACGGTTATTTTTATTATTATCAGTTATTATTGGCCATATTTGATATGTTGGACACATAAGAGCTTACAGATTATTCTATAGGTAGATCCATGGGGTGTTAGTAGTCACCATTAGTGGATTTAGAGGTCTCTGATTCTATTGGTATACTCAATTTATGGATTCAGCAAAGGGAGATCAAGTTATGAGCAAATTTATCATCCGTCATGAAATACCAACATTTTTATTCATTAAAAAGTGACCAAGGTTACTCCAAGAATTCGATTTGGATAATGCTTGGCTTGGAAATGATGTAGGATATTATCTTATGATGGGTTCAGAGGCTCTATGGATCCCCATTCTTCATGTATATTTCTCAGCATGGGGGTCAACACTTGTTTCATTGCATGCTTAGGGAGGATGACCTTCATGGGGGCGCATTTCTTCATGGCACCATTATGTTATCATGTTGTATCTTATGTTATTGTATTAGGGTTGGCACTTAAAGGGAGACATGGACCCCTTGGTGAACCCCCTCATCATGTACCACATGTTATATTTTATTATTGTGATGTATCTTGTTGGGCCTAGGCGCTAGAGGCAAAAGTGCGCCCCCTCTTGAGATTGATGCATGTATTATTGTAAAGTAAGATCTCCACCGTCGATGATCTTATAATCTCAACCGTTGGATAAAAATTAGTTAAAATGTGGACATCACACTTCTCCTATTTAAGAGAGATGATCCTCCATTATAAGGCACTTTTGGCTCTTGAGAGAAATACTAAGAGAAATCAATTTTGCTTCTACCATTGTGATTCCATTTGTGGATGTTTGAGTTTGATAGTGTTATGATATGTTCCTCTATGTTAGCTATTGATTAGTAGACATTTTGGCATATTTTTGTTTACAAGAGGAGATAGACTTGGGATAGCGATTTGGCCTCACGTCCTTCCCTCTCCTGGATTGATTTGGTTACACCGGATTATTTTGCTTGATTTTCCTAGTCATTCCAACAAATCTTTTCTTGTTTTCTCTTGTATGCATTTAGTTTTTCTTGTCATATATTGTTTTGTGGATCTAACTCCCTATTTTGTGTGGCAGGAAGGGTACCCCTGTGGATTCATTGGGAAATCTAAGGTGTTAGAGTTGGTGGCTATTTTCATCGACAAGTAAAGGCTAGCACAATCACTCAATATCACTTGGATCCAAGTAAGTTTCAAATCCTTTCTCTTGTGGAGAATCCAGTTTTACCTAAGGAAAATTTTCGTTTTGCTTTGTGGGAGTCATCTTTACCCTAGGCGTCACTTCTTATGCCCCACGATTTCATTTTGACCACAATTTTACCACTAAAACGATTTATTATATCCCAATTGAAATTGCATCAGACTTTAAAATCCCATTTTTGCCCTAGGCGACATCAGTGTGATTCAAATAAAATCGCATAAGAATTGGATGAGGGTCGTTTTACTTTGGGAAAATCTTAAAAAAAAACACCCTTGGCGTCATCTCTGAAAACCAAATAATTTAATCGTGGCCCCAATTTCATGAAATACGAATTTGTTATCTTTCAGTGAAATCAAGTTCATCATTTATGAGGTTGTTTAATATCACGGTTACGGTCTTGTGCTTGAAAGAGGTGCGAAATCACCCACGTAGCCATAGCGATTCCATTGTAGGAGATTATCATCATAAGAAATGTTTTGTTTCTATTCATATTAAGTCGTGGAAGGGTTTTAGGCGTCATCAATTCATTAAAAAACACAAACGCTTTAAATCACACCCGTGATCTCATTTGGTTGTTTGGGGCATCACACTTTGTTTTTGCTTGAACCGATTGTGTCTAGAGTCCTCTCAAAATGAAGTCTCATTAAAATTTAGAGTCATATCTTTTGTCTTTATGGGTATCCACAAAGTTGCTTTTTTAAAAAGGGGCCTGTTTTTACTTGGTTTGGTCTTTCATGGTTTTACTAAAAGCATAAATTGTTTCATAAAATAGTTTTGTGTTTTTGGTTTTGTCATTAATGTCACATGTCAAATATCACAAGACTACATTTTACCCACTAAAGGCACTGATCACTTTCCAAGTTAAATCTCCCTTAAGGATTGAAGTCGTTTCCACATGAAATGTGTGTTGACTCGCTCATAATTGACTTTCAACTTTCTAATAGCGAGTCTTAAGAATATAGGGTGTGTTAAATCTTAAACCATTTACCATAGTATCTCATATCCTAGATCTCATAACCCTAATTTGATATCACCTATTGGATCTAGGGTATCTAGCATAGGGTATCTTACGTTAAACGACCATTTTGAGATTTGGTATCCTGTCATCAAGTCTTTCCCACAAGGTTAGACTAGGGTTTCCCCCTAAGCCAATCATTGGCTTAAATTGAAGAGTATCATGTTCGGTGTGACAACCAATTTGTATCTAGGGAGTAGGATCCTCTTGAGTTGCCCCTTTAGCTACCTAGCCCCTCTACCGTCCTAGATAGGATATCTTCATGGAGAAACTACAAGTTGAGTGATAACATTCTTGGTGTTGTTGTCGGGGAGGTAGAGGCTTACCTCTGGTGTCTACAAGTAGTTTACTATTGTGTTCATATTTTCATCATATCGCATCCGGATTTTTATTTTGTGACTGCATTCTACTCTCTTAATCTTACACAGTCACTTATTTTCTCTTGCATTAGTTTATCCCCAATGACCTATCCTTACAATTTTAAAATGTATAAATAATAATGAATTTAAATGTCATCCTCCAAATTTCGAGATGTATCAAAGAAATAAACACAAATATAATCGAGTTTAGAAGGCAAATGAGAGGAAAGAAACAACTGGGTATCAACATACCGATATGAGGATGATTATGATTATGACCATGGGTATGAATTTGAATATCAAAATCCTTATGATACCCACCTTTTTCCTCATCCGTCAAATAAAATTTATGTCCCAACCACTCTAGTCAAGCTGTCTAGTAAGCAACATGCCAAATCTTCTCCTTCTGATTCTTCAGAGATAGATGGGGCACCTCATCCTATGCCAAAAAGATATATCAGGGGGTTGCCTCAGTTTGATGGAAGAAACCATATATCTATTGAGAATCATTTGGATAGCCTTTGGTATCACATGGAGTATCTAGGTGCAGACGATGAAGATGTTTATATGCGAGCCCTAGCTGCATCCTTAGATGGGGGTGCACGACTGTGGTTCGATAATTTAACACCGAGATCCATCATTGGGTATGACATGTTTACTAATTTGTTAAAAGATGAGTGGCATGAAAACATTGATGAATCCATTGAAAAGCAATCAAATAATGATTGTGTTAACAAGGATCAAATTGATGAAGATGATCAAGATGTCGATAATGAAATACTTAATGATTATCCTTATCAAGTTGACTTCTCCTCACCCGAGCCAGCTGTGAGTGTACCTTTGATTCACCTTTTGAGTGATCCTTTAATCTATAGGAATGTTGTAGAGTATTTTAAGAATAATCACGATAAATATCATGATGAAGATATTGAGCAAATCATACGAAATACCTTGTCATCATTAACTAAAGAAAGCATAGGTAGGGATTTTGATTTGATTCATGAACATGATATTTTTGATAATCATCAAGAAACATCCATAGTTGAGCATTCTATTTGTGAATCAGTTGGTGCACCTTTAGACGAGTGAGTCCATAATCATTGCTTGGTTGGCAATAGTTCAAGTCAATGTTCCAGTGATCTTAGTGTTGTTTCTTTTTCCAATCATTTCACTATAGAGGAAGAAAATCTGGACAATAAGCAAGTCTCATTTGAGGAGTCACTTATGAAAATGTGTGAGGATGATAATGAATTTAAAATTGAACTTATCACTTCACTGTCTTGTCAATTGAATGATAATAATTCGACCTCTATTGAGTATAATTAACAATCTAATGAAGAGCAATTACTTTGGTGATAATGTGCAAGTAAGTCATCCGACCAAGAGGGTTTTTTGTTACAACCTTCCAAAAGTCTGATTAGCTATGAAGAAACTTCGAGGAGTGATTCACCTTATGTTGATACTCTCCTTAAGTTGGTCCTTGATCGGGATGAGTCAGTCCACTGTTATCATGAGTCTAATCTTCATGAAGTAAATATTGACCTTGCTATAAATCTTGAAACTATTCATGGAATTGAGAGCTTTATTGATATAAAAACATTTTCCTCTCAAATTTTAAGGTCAATCATTATAGATTGTATGGGAGAGGATACATGTTTTCAATCCACTCGCCCATCCCAACTTCTGGAGGCCTCATGAATGGTTTTGGGTTTGAGTCAAGCTTTTTTTTTTCGAGATTTTTAGTCAGGAGTCTAAAGATTGTTGCATGGTTGATGGTAAAGCACTTTATTTCCCTTTTCATCTATCCTTGGTTCAAGATGTATTTCAATTTACTAACCCATGGTTTGAAAATGTGTATAAAGATAATTTTCATCTTTTCTCAATTTTTGAAAAGAAAGTGGGGCTTCTCTCAATTCTAGGTTTGTTAAATTCTAATGTGTCCCTGCTTTGTTCTGCCATCAACCTTAGGGTGAATAAAATTAAGTATGTTGACCAAATGGATGAGAAAAGCATAGGAGGGCAGAGTCATTTATCATATCCTTTTATTCCATCAAGTTTATATTTGCATTATTTTGATGATTCTATCGGTTTATTGCTGGATGAAAGTTTGCATAAGTCAATCTCATCCTTGGCATGATTTCATTTTGCACCATTCTGATCCTTTTTCTATTTTTGAACAAGTCAAGAGGATTATGGTTTTAAATTCATTAATCTAAAATCTAATATTGACTTTTTTTGCTAAAGAACATCAAGGAAAAATATTAACTTGTTCGATGAATGACTGCACTGGATCTATGATTTCACTTAGCACTTGTCTGAGTTGGCTAGAGTAGGGTAGATAGTTTGAATACGCTCACTTGAGCAATAGGATTAGAGCCTTTAATTTTTTCTTGGTTTGCATGATTTTGATTTGGATTAGTCCACGTGCTTGAGTGTGTTTGAGTTCCATTAGATTAGATATTTAATTTCTCTCATATTGCCAACAATTTATTTTAGTCTTTATTTTATGCATATATTTTTGAGCATCCTGATGCTTGATTTGCAGACAAGTGGTAGAGCATCTGTGTTGTGCAAGAACAGGTATGGATCTGAAGATGAAATAGATGTTCGGGTGCATGTTCGTAGATTGATGAGAGGAGTGCTATGGACCATATTTTTCTGAAGTTCTCAAGCACTCTCTCCCTTAGAGCACTTGTCCCAGCTGGAACCAGCTGTTGTCACATCCATAATAACAGGGCTACCATGTTGCAGATCAACTTGTTAGAGACATGAGCGAGTCCTTTTTGTGTGAGTTCAGTTCATGATGATGTATGGTGGAGATATTTTGCTAAGCTATCCAGGAGATTCATAGTAGTTATCCAGTGCCCCTTGTCATGCCTTAGCCTTGCATGACCCCATTGAGAGGACTTGGTTGTAGTCATGGTTCACTTAGCAGGTTAGCATGACAATTGATATACATATTTTCCCTTGTCAGAGTGGTTCATGGCTATGTCAAATACATGTATATGGTTAAGCAGGTATATATTTAGTATTTGAGGTTTCATAGTTGTCTCTATTATCTATCTTAGTAGCTTTTGACTAGGCATTTAGTGACTAACAATGGTGATTTCCTTCTGTTGACTTTTATCATGAGTAGTTGATTAGTCGTGATGGTTAAGGCCTTTTGTTTATGCTCACTAGTATTGCCTACCTTATACAAACTTGACCATGATCCTGATTATGTATGGAATCATTCTTCACTAGTTCCATCCATCTAGTATCTTCCACCCTTTTTTATTTGATCCCTGAATTATGACTTAGACTTGTGAAATTAAGGAGTTTTCCCCCATTTTGACCTCTATATTGAATAGACTCCATGTTGTTTTGTGTCTCAGCTCTGAGTTGTACAACAAAACTTTCCAAAGCCTTGACCCTTCTAGGCCGAAGGAGCCCTATAGTGTTGGGTCTTGAGCCTAGGTGAGTTGGGTTTCTGAAGCCTTGACCTTTCTGGTCAGTTACCCCCGATGTCTGGTCCTGATTGTGAATGATTCCCGTCATTTGACCCCATGCTTCACTTCTAGGCTAGGAGTACCCGCTGGTGTTGTGACATGATCTAAGGCTGGCTAGTTTCCCGGGTGGTGTCAGCTAGACTTGAAGCCAGTTGTCCTATCATCATTACATGCATCAGTATGACTTGCTATATCCAAAGAAATGCAGGCCAATAAGCCTTATAAAAATAAAGAAAAATCATTGAAATGAAAAGGGCCAAAATAAAAGCAGTTGTGCAATAATTAAAAATCAAAATGACTGCTGGACATAAAATGTAATGATTATTCCTCACAAATCCCAAAAGTGCGTGGATGTGGGATGGAGTAAGGGACTGCTAATTCTAAGAGTACCCAAGAACCTGAGTTTAAAATTTCATTTGGTTGTGCACTCAACACAATGGTTCTAGAAAATATCCTCATAGAGCTTGAATCAGGATAGGAAGTGAGTTATATGACACTTTTCAGAGTTGAATGGACACCTCCCACTCAACTTATTCCATCTGTGAGACACCTCCTTCGCTTAGTGTTATCTATCATGTACATGTCATTATGGATCCCCTTTTCCCTCTTTCTCTGAGAAATCACTATGTCGAAGTCAAATAAGTTAGTCCCACCAAACCTCAACCTTGTTGCATCCACTCACCTAGCTTAGCCATGTGGTCAATTTTGTAAGTGAGCATATCCCTAGGAGTTTTTGATGGAATGTGAAGCTAATCTATTATAAGTATAGTTTTGTTATGCTTGACCGCCATTATCTATGACACTTATGTTTTAGTCAGTTATAACTAATATAGATAATTGAGCATCATGTACCCTTTTTACTTGCAGGATCAGTTTCTATGCAGCTCAGTCATTATTCTGAGCAGTTTTGACTTGGTCAAACCAGTTTGACCATGGTCAACAAGTGGTCCCAGGTGACTTTGGATCCGATATTGTAATTTTGTGTTTTTGGAAACTATTGGTACCAACTATAGTGTCTAATGCTTCATTTGACCATTATGTTCTTCAGTTGACCATTATGTGCTCCAGTTCATGGTTATTTTTATAATTATCAGTTATTATTGACCATATTTTAAATGTTGGGCACACAAGAGCTTACAGAGTATTCTATAGGTGGATCCATGGGGTGATAGTAGTCACCATTAGTGGATTTAAGGTCTTTGATTCCATCGATATACTTAGTTTATGGATTCGAGCAAGGGAAATCAAATTATGAGCAGATTTATCCTCCGACATGAAATATCAACATTTTTATTCATGAAAAAGTGACCATGGCTACTCTAGGACTTCGATTTGGCTAATGCTTGGCTAGGAAATGATGTGGGATGTTATCTTATGATGTTTAGAGGCTCTATCGATCATTCTTCATGTATATTTCTCAACATGGGGATCAACACTTATTCCATTGCTTGCCCAGGGAGGATGACCTCCATGGGGGCACATTTCTTCATGGCACCAATATTATGTTATCATGTTGTATCTTATGTTATTGTATTAGGGTTGACACTTAAAGGGATACATGGACCCATTGGTGACCCCCTCATCATGTACCAAATGTTATGTTTTATTATTATGATGTATCTTGTTGGGCCTAGGCACTAGAGGAAAAAGTGCACCCTCCTCTTGAGATTGATCCATGTATTATTGTAAAGTGAGATTTTCACTGTTGATGATCTTATAATCTCAACCATTGGATAAAAATTAATTAAAATGTGGACATCACTCTTCTCCTATTTAAGAGAGACGATCCTCCATTGTAAGGAACTTTTGGATCTTGAGAGAAATACTAAGAGATATCAATTTTGCTTCTACCTTTGTGATTCCATTTGTGGATGTTTGAGTTTGATAGTGTTATGATATGTACCTCTACATTAGGTATTGATTAGTATATGTTTTGGAAAAATTTTGTTGTGGTTTTTGCTTATAGGGGGAGATTGACTTGGGATAGTGATTTGGCCTCACGACCTTCCCTCTCTTGGATTGATTTTGTTATAGGAGTTATCTTGCTTGATTTTTCTAGTCATTCATGCAAATATTTTCTTTTTTTCTCTTGTATGCATTTAGTTTTTCTTGCCACATATTATTTTTTGGATATAACTTCCTACTTTTTATGGCAAGAAGGGTGCCCTTGTGGATTTATTGGGCAAGCTAAGGTGTTGGAGTTGGTGGCTATTTTCACGGACAAGTAAAGGCTAACACAATCACTCGGTATCTCTTGGATCCATGTAAGTTTCAAATCCTTTCTCTCTCGTCTTCTTTCTATTCCATTTGTCAAATCCAAATAAAAATAAAATAAAATAAATCTCATTTAATTTTTTTGCAAATCGTACTTCTTGTGGAAAATCTAAAAAAAAACCCTCGGCGTCATCTCTAAAAACCAAATGATTTAATCCTGGGCCGAATTTCATGAAATACGAATTTGTTATCTTTCAGTGGAATCAAGTTCATAATTTATGAGGTTGTTTAATATCACGGTTATGGTCTTGTGCTTGAAAGAGGTTCGAAATCACCATCAATAGCCATAGCGATTCCATTGTAGGATTTTATCATCATAAAAAACGATTTGTTTTTCTTCATATTAAGTCGTGGAATGGTTTTAGATGGTGCATAAGCGTTAGTCTTGGGCATTATTGAGATATCATGGCAATATCGGAGCATGAAATGTATGCTGACTCGCTCATAATTGACTGTCAACTTTCTAATAGTGAGTCTTAAGAATTTATGATGTGTTAAATCTTAAACCATTTACCTTAGTATCTCATATCCTGGATCTCATAACCCTAATTTAAATCACGTATTTGATCTATGGTATCTAACACATGGTATCTTACATTAAATGGCCATATTGAGATGTGGTATCCTGTCATCAAGTCTTTCCCACAAGGTTAGACTAGGGTCTCCCCTTAATCCAACCATTGGCTTAATGTGAAGAGTATCCCGTTCGATGTGACAACCAATTTGTATATGGAGAGCAAGATCCTCTTGAGTCACCCTTTTAACTGCCTAGCCCCTCTGCTATCTTGGATAGGATATCTTCTTGGGGCAGCTACAAGTTGAGTGATAACAGACCTATTTGATGACCCAAGTCCAATTTCATCATTGTTCCATAGAAAATAGAAAGCCAGTAATGATTTGGAATTTATAATTGATCAAAAGAAGATAAAATCACCTACCAACTTTTGAAGATTTTGCGTGCTTTGCAAAACATTGTTCTCCATTATGTATGTATGTAAAGAAGATGAAAGACCTCTAAAGTCAATATGTAAATTAACTAAACTCAAACTCCAAGATGTCAGTTGTGATTTTGAACCATTTAGAAGTTGTTATGTACTTGCAAGTGCAAGTTGTTGACTTCTATTCCCATGTAAGTGATTCTTTTGGCAAAGAAGGAATGGATATTGATTATAAGTCCACAACTAGTGAAATCAATAAATTACACAAGGATGACATATCCACATTTGTTAAGCTCTTTGGTGTCATAAAATAGAAGATAATCTTATAAATAATAGGACTTATACAAGGGGGTCTCATATATAAATTTGGTGTTTGACTAGGCTATGACCTTAAAATTAGATTACTATTATATTTTATTATTATAAAATTAGATAAGAATCCATATAAGATTACTAGATATGTTAAAAGTGTTATGCTCAAGGAGTATATTAAAATGTGTCTAATCTTCAACTCTCCAATGATTCGTAGGATCTATGTTATTTCAAAAAATCACAAAAGGTGTACTATTAATACCAATAGTCAACATGGTTGGGTGCCCACATATAATTTGACAAAATTTCTTACAAGAAACTTGAAGCCTTTGGTGGGTAGGATTCATTCTTTCATTTAGAAATCTACTTTCTCTATGTATACAATGAAAAAAAGTGGGTTGAAGCTAGTGATATCCTTGTAATAGTGTGTCACTCTTCACCAAGATCCCCATTAGTAGGGAAATGGAGGAACTCAATAAATCAATGATGAATGAACTACCAAGCTAGTTGAGTTATACTTAAGAACAACATTATTTAGCTTCCAAGGTGAAATTTATGAGAAGGATAGTAGAGACACCATGGGATCACTACTTCCCCCATTACATCCAACTTGCTTATATATCACTTTGATGAAAGAGCTTCAAATTTGTTTCCTATAACCAAAATGTTGGTGAATGTTTGTGGATGATACTAATGTCAATTGGAACTTATAAATTTTTATAAAGCATCAGAATAAAAAAATCAAAGTGCATAAAATTCACAATGTAGATTGAAAAGAAGGGAGTGTTGCTAGGGATTTTACCTTATAGCAGGGGATGGATGCTATCAATGTACATGGGACTGACAGATAGATACACAGGGTCTTACATTCATTACTGTAAACAAATGAGATTAGGGTTTAGGAAAGAGTACCTTATCTATGGCGGTTGGTCCTAGCTTTTCTCCCAATCTCCACAACAATATATCTGCAAAACACACAGACCTTCCTCAAAACAATTTGACTATAAACATATAATGATATTGATAAACAATATAACATCAATTATAATCAAAATCCAATAGAATAAATACTCTATTGGGACAGGAATGGTATCTCGATCTTTATTGTCAAATAAATGCAGCAAAATACAACTGATATACCTGATCTCACTTCAAGCACTTCTGCAACCAAGTTTTGGGCTCCTGCTCCTCTCTTGACTTGGAATTCCTTCAGCATAACAATAGATTTCTCTCGATTGGCCTCTCCCTCATGGCTTCCCCTTGTATTTATGGCCAAGGCAGGAAGTTAGATTCGTGAGGCAGTTGAATTGGGAAGTTGGGGGAGTTACAATACCAAACTCAACTAATCCCAATTCGTATTCTTAATATATTTTTCAATTTCATCTTAAGATGCTTGCGAGTATGACACTAGGAAACAAAAGAATGGTGCGCAACTAATATCTTAGCAACTCGCGAATGCAACATTTAAGTGATGTTCGTGGGTTGTCACTATTAGGACCCGCGAATGACCCGCTAGATGTCAATTATTAGAGTCATGAATTTCCAATGAAATATGCAGAAAAAATAAGGTTTTCAGTAGAAGATGTGGTATCTCAGTACTAAATCATCTAAGCTTAATCTAGCTCTTCCATCCATAGTGTCCTTTTGTGTGACCGACAGGGCAATGTGATCACGGACGGAGAAGTGCTGATTTGACCTATAACAGATGCCCCCTAATGTGTGAGGTCAGAGGGAAACGATAACCGAAATACATTACCATCCAAGTCAGAGGAGAAGCAAGGAAACCATAGGACGAAGTCACAAAAGTACATGAAAAAAAACAACCAAGGTTAGCGGGCAATTACAATCTTGATATCAAATAGATGTTCGGTATGATAGAACATAATCTCCAATACATAACTGGGAGATGTATATAGCATGGCCACTGAAATACAAGCGTGGATCTATGTCCAAAATGAGAGATCATAGCCATAACAACAAGCTGGATCTATGTCTCATTAAGAGCCCAAAAATGAGTGTGGCTCAGTCTTGCGCAACTTGGGTAATAACATAAATATGATAATGCTATTATAGTCCCAAGGTCTTCATCCAAAACATCCCAAGGTACGAACCCTATCCATGTGAATAAATGAGTTGGAGTCGAACATGGGGGGTACCGTTTGATTACCGGTCATTGATGTATACCGTTAACAAATGCGAGGGCATCCACCAATAATGAAAATGGGGCCCAAGGTGCCTAGTACATTCTAACAAGTGTGAATAAGTGGAGTTGAAGTCGAACACTTGAAGAACCCATCGAATAGGAGACATTGATGTATTCCCACTATCCAATAGCGAGGGAAATTGCCACTAATGACTGTAATCCCCAAGGCACTATCCGAAACTATAAAATTCATTCCCAGAGCATGATGAGCTGAAGTCGATGGGAAGAAGTCCGCTGGAAGGGAGGCCTTAATGCATCCTCCATCATCCAACACGAGGAACACTCAAAATATTGAGTTGATTTGGAGTAGGACTGATACAAGATGAAACAAACTGACACTAAGGATGGCCTGCATATGAAGTCAAGGTAACTGTAGAATGGCCAACACAAGCTGTATCCTTGAACAATGAGCACGACACAAGAGTGACTTAGGCAACTTTTAACATAATGGGAACGTGATATAAAACTGCAATGTATGAGACATTGGCATATTCTCCATATGATTGGAAGAGTAACCAATCAGAGGAGTAGAAAATCTGAGATCAAGTTCATCCTAAGGTCAAAAACTGAAATCCAATTGAATGATAGATTCAAAAGGTGCTTTGTTCAAGGACATGACTGACTTGCTGCCTTTAAACTGAAAAGATGTTTGACACCCTTCCCTTCCCTTTTCTCTTTTTATCAAAGAATATCCTTCTTGTGGGTTTTAATGAGTCCAAGAAAGCAAACTCAATGGTCTCTCTTCATTTTTGAAGCAAGCTCGAAGAAAGAGGGAGAAGACTGCTTGATACAAGTCCAACCATGTGTAAATTTAATGAGCCCATGGGATGAAAACTCAGGACCTTCTTCATTTTTCATAGAGTTTGAAGAAGAGATAGACGAATACTCTATAACATTGATCCATGGATTTTATTATCAAGCCTAGATCGGTTCATGCTCGCCGGTGTTTTCTTTTTTGAAGAGTCTGAAAAACTTAAACAATAACTCTATATACCTTCTCGTGGATTTCACATCGAGCCCGAGTAGGTGAATGCTCGTTGGTGTTTTCATGTTTTGAGAGTCTGAAAACCCTAAAGAATACTCTTAAAGGCCTTTTTTCGTACAGTTTGTCTCCTCACCCGAAAAAGTGTAAACGATGAGAGAAGAACTCTTCTAGCCACATATGAATAGAGTATACCTTTTTTGTAAAAGATCCACAAAGGTCCGGAAAAGGGGTAAACTTATACCTAAGTGGATGTCGCTTCAAATCCTTTAACGAGTTTGAAATAACAACTATACTCGGCGATCTTGTTTATTTTGAAAAAGTCTAACAAGGTCTTAAAAATACTTTATAATCTTCAGGGACACTACATTCCATAACCTGTCAAGCGGCAATAAACTATCGACAACCAGATTAGTGATATATAACATGATCAAGAAAGATTCATTAAATACATAGGGTAACAGGAAAATACTGTACCTAACTGACATATGGTGCAGGAAAACAAACCTTAAAAGATCATAGTGAGATTCGTCATTTGCACTTTACCTAATCAACAAAAAATTAAAAAACACTTTAGTGAATTAAATAAAGTGTTTAAAATAATTTTGAAACTATACCACAATATAAAAAGTGGGTAAAAAATTGTTTTGGTTTTTTATAAATAGTTCAAAAAACACAAGAACTCACCATTTCAACGTTTGGAGTAAAAATTTGGAAAACCACCCTCTACTCCATTGCACATTGCGATTACTCCAGGTTATCGAATTGACTTTCGACAATTACAAGTAAGTACTCTCCTCCCTCTCCTTCATTTCATTCCAAATTTTCAGTTTTTAAATGGTCATTTTTGTTTTTTATTTAAGCTTTTTATTTTAGGTCTACGTACCCATGGGTTCCCTTGTGGCATACTCGCGCATACGTGGATTTACTGTAAAGGAACTCGTGGGTGGGCGCTATTGTCTAGTAGAGACAGTCACAAACACCGCAATAAAAATGACAAAACAAAAATCTAATGCATGAAATGATTGGCTAAATGCAGGATGGTATTAACTTGGCGAGAGAGAGAACATGCAGACATGGATAGACAAGCCATGGGGGATCCATTGACCCTCGGTGCGTTAAGACGGTGTGGGTTTCTCAAATTCTACTGGACCACTAGCATGCGAGCCCAAACACTCCTGCTTGAAATGATTGTGCATTACTGGGATGCCAATCAAGGGGTCTTCAATCTCCAATGGGAGATCCTTGAGATTACCATTGATGACATATATTTTATAACCAGTCTCTGCCGAAGAGGGGAGATGGTCAACCTTAAAGGCACATTTCGAGGTGCGGGTGCTCTTTCCATACACGACTACATCAATGCATACTGTCTGCTGGGCACCGAAAAGAGTGGTCGTCAAATTTCGATAGCGTCTATTGCGAGCTTTCCTTTGAAATTTATTCTAAGTGTTTTAAAAAGAATAGGGGGAAGTGTAGCGCAACATCTTGCATCTCGGAACTACATGCAAGTTGGTGTAGATTGCTTGCGTGGAATTATTTTTGATTGGTGCTCCAACTGTTGGTGAGTATGAAGCACCAACTTACCGAGTGTAGAACAGGTAAGAAAAATAATTTTGGCTATGGTAGTATCCTTTGCACCTTCTTCTTCGAGAGGGTCCCTGCTTTGAGTCCAGGGATGGCCTTTCCCCCACTCAATCCTCGTGAGCCACTCATGACTTGTTGGGGAGACATATTCAGACGCCAAGGTGGTGGTGAGAGTAACCTATCCTATGCCGATGAGGACTATTTGGCGTGGTGGGGTCGGCTAGTGCCGACATTAGAGCAGTTTCCTTATGCGGGGATGGATTTTCGTGATGACCCCGAGCTAGCTCTCCTCCAGGATTCGCCTGGGGAGAGATGGGTAAGAAAAAGTTCTTTTTTTTTTTGAAAATTTATTTCATTTTTTCATTATATATATATATATATATAGTTTTGATGAGTTTGGAGTATTAATTAATTTGTCTTATGCATATGTTGGACCTGTGCGCCCCAAGGGACACCCTCGCACTTTTGTATGACTAGTCGAGCTAGGGGAAGCCGATTCCATGCTGACGAGTATAGAGGGAAAGATGAGTCGGCTGACTCATGACATCCCTACCTACAAGATCGAGCGGATGTTACACCCAAAATCTACTCATCATTAGATTCAGTGTATAAATCCCTGAAGTCACCTGGACTAAGTACTTTCATTTGGGAGGATTTGCACTCAATCCTGCAAACTTTTGAGAGGTCGTCGCAGGTTGCACACTATCAACGTGCGACGTCGCATCTTGCTTCACTACAGGGTGCGACGAGGTCTGTTAATGGGAAACAATAGCTTATTTGAGATCCTTCTCAAAACTTACCCATTTAGGGGCTTATCCCTGACCTCTAGGAGAGCTGGTACTCGACCCCTAACTCTTTGGGAAGATCCCCCATCTCTCTCCTACCATCTCTCATCCTATCCTATCCATACCCTATCCACTCAGTCCTATATAAGTGAGGCTCTCTCCCATCCCAAAGGGAGGAAGGCTATGGTATCTACATGTTGGTGAAATCTCTCTTAAGGCACCTCTATTCACCTATTGGAGAGCTCATACTTCCTTGGAAGAACTTGGCAATTGGCTTGGTCAGAGAAGGGATACTGCGTTAAGCCTTTGGTTGTAGTTCTATATCTCTATCATGTACTCCTCTATTTATAGTAATGCAAATACTTTCCACCAATATTGTTCTCATGTGTAATGATATTGTGTTGTTTACCTGCTTAACTGTTTACATAGATCTCTTATTGTATAGATGCTCTTTACTCGTTTCTCTTGTTTTTGTGTCTTGACAGGTCTTGTAGCTTGGATCTGACGACCGTGGGACGTGGAGCAATGTTCAGGAGAAAGGATAGCGAATCAAAGAGGTAAGACATCTAGCACTTGATCCTTAAGTAGATATAGGAAATGTGTTTGTAGTCTGTTCTATTTGTTCTAGACTCGCATTGAGCTAGGGAGATCCTGCTCGCATCCGCTCGAGTGGATTGTCGGGTAACAAATCTGGTGACCATACCAGGGAGAATGTTTGTTTTGTTTAGTAATCATTAATCTGAGATCCATTTTCAGTTGATTACTTGACACAAGCCTCTTTTATCATTTTTTGCCATTTACTTCTTAGGATTGATTTCACTATCAGATCTTCACATTGAAGACTCTGATTTGCTTCCTCTGAGTTTGTACAACTCATTTTCAAGCTTGTTTTTGGTTCATTATTGAGAGATCTGGTTCATTTTTGAATCTAGATCTTGCCTGTCGTACCTGGGCAGTGGAAACAGAGCGACACTATGTCATTTTGAGCTTCTGTTCTTCACCTGTTAGTCACCCGTCGCAGCCTTTGTATTAGTATACTGCGACATCGTCGCACATCTCGTGAAGGTAACCTGCGACGTCGCACTGTGTATGAAGACAGAGTGTGTCGATCTATCAAAAGTTGGCATACTAGCGTCCCTTCCCTCATCTGACAGTTTGAACCTTGGTTTGATGTATGAACTCCCTCTGTGCTGCAAGATCGAGCCAGAGACCCCATTTATGATTTGTGTGTTGAGTGTTTGGTTTCATTTGGATTGATTTTGGGTTCCGTTTTGGACAAGTTTGAAATCGGTAGTGGTGGATACTTTTGTCTCCTCCACCCTCATCCATTCACTCTTGTTTTCCCTTCCTTCCATCCCTGATCTGATAATTGCATTGGATCACTCACCAGACCTCAGTCACATTTGTTTTGAGCCTTGCTTGCTTAGTTTGCTTGCTGCTACTCGATTTTGAGTTAAGTGTGTTTTTCAGCTTGGTTGAGTGCTTGTATTTTCTCGAGATTTCTGAATGTATGAGTGCTGCAAGTAGTCTTTTCTTTTCGATCATTTAGATTTGAGAACAAAGTTGTTATCAAGTTTATTCTTTGATGCATCCATTGAAAGATTTAAAAGTGTTTCTTCCCCATTGTTTCTCAAAAACTTATTGAAGAAAGATTGTTGTGCATTGGAAAAGTCTTGTTTATGTTTTGGAAAAGTTGAATGAATGTATGATCCATTGTGTTTTTATTGAATTATGAATTGCTCATTTTCTTGAAAGACTCAAAGCATGCTTCGATTTTTGCAAAATCAATTCCATGCTAAGGAAAGATAGATGCATTTTTATTTCTTGTTGCTCTTAGATCATTGAAATTGAAATTGAAAAGCTTGCATATTTCATTTTAGAATCCTCTCTTTTCATCATTTAGGGTCATTTTACTTTGAAAAGAAGAAGAAAAGAAAAAAGTTGTTTTGATTTGGTTTAGTAGTATTGTGTACTTTTGTGTTTCGTTGAAAAGGAAAATAATACTTTCATTGTCAAATTTGTTTGCATTGGGAATTGTGTTGCATTGAGTTTGTTTTGGCAATATCATTGGAAAAAAGCTTTCTCCTTCCCATAGCTAGAATTCATTGAAAGAAAAGAATATTTTGTGCATGTAGTTAGGGCTTGCATTATGCTTCGGATTATGTACTCACCTCATGCATTCACCTAACCGTCCAAGATAAAATTAACGGTAGAACTAGGTAAAATTTTTAGCAACTTGTGTGTAAGTTAGAGACGTGTTCCGGGGTTGTTAAGCGTGGCAGCTGTCGTTATTTGCCAGCACTATAGTCCGGGGGTATTGTAGTCTTCCACGTACATCGATATATCGAGCTCCTTCACGTACCCACCAAGTACCATAATTCGTACTTGGCGTATATCGAAGGGTGTATCACATACTCGACACGTATATCGGAAAGGTCTCGTGTCAACAACTATGCATTAGACAGCAGCACTACGGATTTGAGCTCCCACGTACCTTGCATATATCGGGAGACACCATTAGGATTCCTGAAACCAACCGAGTTAACCATCTGGCCGTCTTAGCAAAGCAATATATCGAGAACAACACTCGGGGAGATTAGCATGCACGTACTGTCCAGGTAATCGGGTATGCAGGCAAGGGTACGGTCCCAATCCTCCTTGTCGCGTCATATTGTTGGACCTTGCAGTATATCACGGTTTGCAATGCCTTGATAATCCCGTGAGGTTCCAGACTTTTGAATCCACTCTGTCACATAAGTTTGCTTGTTGCCTTAGTTTGAGTAGGATTTTCTGGACTGCTTTTCTTTTAGCATACCCTTAGGAGAAACCCTGTTTCGGCCTTTTTTGGCCGATTTTCCTGATACTCTAGCGGATTTTCCCTAGAGAAGGTCCCGTAGGATCTTGAACTTACCACCCGAATATCCCCTTAATCTGGAGGTTATTTCGAGGGTGAGAATGGATCAGCGTAACACGGTCGTAATCACTGAAGTAGGGAACCCCACTTTGAATGTTGGCGGACTTTTGTTTCCACCAGATTCACCTGCCTCTCATCCCCCGCAGGATGAAGAAGCACACACCCCCAATTCATAAGACCTTCCTCCCATCATCCCGGGAAAACCTGGATCATTGGAATGGATAAACCGACCCTAGGACGACCCTACAACAGCTGTTGGTCCTTTAGCAGCTTATTGGACATCTTCTACAGACCACCCAGTGGCTCATTTTGCCACCTCATCCTCACCCAGTGAGACTACCCCGGAAGACACTTTAGCTTACTTTTGTGGCCAATTGGCTCACTTTCGTTCCATGGCTGAAGAGTTTCAGTAGTCAAGTCTCCAACGGAGGGTTCAAGACCCATTGTTACCCCCTTACCAACCCATCCCAGTTCGTCCGATATCTTTCGGATCACCTGAACCACTCCACCATGTGACCACTAATGAGATTGGTCAACCCTCGCAAGAGTCCAGTCTTGCACCTCAAGTGAACCAACCGGTGGAAGGACAACAGTCCCACACACCTGTCACTACCACGGTTACTTTACCAATTTCTCCCCCACCTCAGAATTTGAGGGGAGGGTATTCCATTCCCACGGATTATCTTATTGGTAATGTTATTACCATGGTTGTTAGTCAACAACCTACGTTGGTTCAACCTTTGAATAGTGGTCAACCTGTTGTGGCTGGGGGGAAAACCCCATTTCCTAACCAGAACGTAGGTAGTGGAATCCCCAACGGACCTTCAGTTGGACCTTCCCAACCCGCTAGACCATCCACCACGGGATTATCTCATGTTGGAGGGCCGTCAAATGTAACTCAACCCTCATGGAGTCAAGCGTATCCAGGTTCCATTAACCCTGTGCCGGGCCAAACTAATCCTGGAAACGCACCACATGGGATACCTTATCCCGAGAATCCATACACTCTATGGGGGCAACAACCTGTGTTGCAACACGGACCCCAACCGACTATCCCTCAAGTACCACCACCCCCGATTGGTCCTCCCCCACCTCCTGCTGGAGGCGGCGGGGCCCCACCTAACATTGGTGGAGGCCCACCTCATTTTACCTACAACTTCCCCCACCCCTCCGGCGATGGCGGGAATGGTCCACCACCTCCTCCGGGCGGAGGCGGTGGGGGACCACCCTATCATGGTGGAGGAGGAAATTTCCCTTCGGGTGGCGGCGGTGGTCCACCACCCCCTCCAGGCAGAGGCAGTGGAGGACCTAATTACTATGGTGGTGGCGGTTGTGGTGGAAACCCTCATCCTTCTAGCAGCGGAGGTGGTGGGGGCTCCCATCCATCTGGCGGCGAAAATATTCCACCACCCCCTCCAGGAGGAGGAGGTGGTGGGCCACCTTATTACTGTTATGGACCCCCACCTCCTCCCGGCGGTGGCAGTGGACCTCCACCCCCTCCCAGAGGTGGAGGTGGACCTCCACATTATTGGAATGGACCACCTTATGGTGGCGGACCTCCTTACGGTTCGGGTGGCACACCCCCCTACGGTCAGTTTTATCCTGGTACACCTTATGGTCAGTTTGGTCCTTACACGCCTTATCCGTATTATCAATACGCGCAGCCTAACCCACAGCTTCCCTTTTTGGCTACTTTGGACTTGCCTGACCTATCTAGGTTAACCAACGATCCTATTTATCACGGATCTAACTGGCCGCCAATTTCGGTGAAACTTCCGTCTGATATCCCCAAGTTTGACGGCAAGCCGGGTGAAGACCCAAAGAACCACGTGATGACATACCACTTATGGTGTTCATCTAATTCCTTAATGGACGATTCAATTCATCTTAGATTGTTTCAAAGGACTCTCACCGGTTCGGCTGCCAAGTGGTACTTTGATTTGCCACTGCACTCTTTTCTTGATTTTGGCTCTCTTGCTATGAACTTTTTGACGCATTTCCAGCTGCCTATACGGTATGAGACTGGTACTGATCTTTTAACCTCGCTCCGTCAGAATACCGCCACTCACATTTTAGATCATATCCATGAGTGGCGAAGGAGGTGACGTCTCATTAAAGCTCCTATTCCAGATCAGCTCCTAGCAGAATGGTTTACAAAAGCGCTCATTTCTACCACATCAAAAGATGTTTTCATGAGAGGTGCTGTCACCGAAGAACAAGCCATCGTGAGTGCCCATCTGTTAGACCTGGTCTACACTCAGTCTGGCACTTTGTTTAATATTCTACCTGACGCACCCCGTGATGTTAATGACCCCACGAAACCACATAAGGGACCCCAAACTGATGGGATCATTGGTTCCCTTAATTACCAGCCTGCTGTTAGCACCGTTGGATCATCTAACCCAACTCCGGCTGAACACAGCACTACCACATCAACCACTCCTGCTGTAACTGAAGAGGTGAATTTTGTTCAATCAGCTTCATCTCATAATTTTAAAGGCAAAAAGAAGAACAAGGGGAAACCCAAAAGTCTTCTGCCCAGTAGGAACCAAAGAGCACTCCTGACAATACCAAGCAGAAAAGGAAACTGAAGTATCCTTGCTTACTATGCAGAGAAGACCATTTCTCCAAAGAGTGTCCCCATAGAGACGAAGTGCAAAAGTTTCTTAGGGGTAAACCAACTCCCATAGTCCTCAACAATCCGTTTCCTACTCAAAACCAGCAGATGATTGCTCAAACCCCCCCATCCCAGGGGGAACCATACAATACCACTCATATTCTCATGTTGTGTAACGAGGCGATCAATTTGACTACTTGCTCGCGATCTTACGAACCGGTCCCTTCGAAGGAACTCGCCGGAAGTAATACTGAAAAAACTTCCGATTCCTCAACTGATGTCACTATACCATTGAATTCTCTCACCATTGAGAATCCCTCCTTAGATTCGATATTGCGTCTTCCCAAGAGCACAATTCGAAAAGCTGTTTTCAATCCTAATGCTCGAGCGACACAAAATTACAATATCGTAGTGGACTTGGCCCAAGCTCCTTGCACCATGTCTACCCTGGAAGTTTTGTAGAATTGTCCTAATCAACGCAAAACTCTCCTTGCAGCCATTGGTGTAGTAGACCTGGATTCCTCGAACACCATCATGTTCCGACTTGACAACTTCAAGTCAAGGCTCTCACACCATCTCACATTCCAAGTTTCTGCGAACATTGCTAGGAAGATTGTCCATCGTACCCTTTTGGACGAAGGAGCCTCCACTTCTGTCATGTCCATCGCCTGTTGGAGAGCCATTGGCTCCCCTGAATTGAATCATTCTCCTACCACGTTGAAAGCATTCGACGGGAGTGGCTTTCAACCTCATGGGCTCTTACAAGCTCTTGCAGCTGAGTTGGGCGGAAAGACCGTAACCATTAACGTGGAAGTGGTCTCAACCCCGTTAGATTATAATCTCTTGCTTGGTTGCAATTGGTTTTACACCATGCAGGTGGTAGCCTCTTCAGTCTTCTGCATAGTACAATCCCCCCACTAAGGACGAATTGTTACTATCGACCAACTAGATTTTTGTACACCAGACACCGCTACTCATCCTGGTGACCATATTCCTTCCATTGGACAGATGTCAAAATAGTATGAGAGTGTAGGGGTTGGCCTTTTGAAAGATTCATCTCTCATGAGCGTTTTTCCAGCCGTGGACCCCCCTAATCATGTTGCTACGGTGAACATGATCTCCACAGAGATTTTATCTCACTCAAACGATACTTGGATTGTATCGGATGAAGCCACAACACACCTGCTTGGAGACATAATGCCTCTTTCACCCGCTGAATGCATTTATGAGGCTATCCAATCAGCGCCGGAGGACCATTTAACCGTGGCCTCCCCATCTTGTTCTCTACGACGGACGTCCTCTCTACATGATCTCTTGCTTCGGAATTTCCATTTAGACGAGTCCATCATGGAAGTAATGAATGTTGACGATAGTCTGTGGGATGATCTCCATCAAAGGTCATCTTTTCTTCCTCCTTTGGAATACATAGAGAACAACATCCATACCCTCTTTTCGCCGGATATCTACCCATCCCCTTGTTCCCCCATTCTTACATGTCTTACGGACATGAAGGGAAGCTTGGCCAACATTGAGCCAACCACCCCGGTAGACATCTCGGTGAAACCTGGTATAGTGGAACACATTCGCATAGGCCAGAAGTGTTCCCCTGAAGAAATCGCTATTACCACGGCCTTGTTCAAGCAATTTCGAGACGTATTTGCTTGGTCCTATGAGGAGATGCTTGGGATAGACCCTGCAATTGTTTCTCACGAAATAAAAACCTATCCCGACATCAAACTTGTACGCCAAAAGTTACGACCGGTACACCCCCGAAAGACTGCGGCAATAAAGGCAGAAATTGAAAAGCTCTTAAAGGCTGGCTTCATATATCCTGTCCCATTGATAGATTGGGTCTCAAATGTCGTTCCTGTGAACAAAAAGCAGGGCACCATTCGTGTTTGTGTCGATTATCGGGACCTTAATCGGGCTTGTCCAAAATTCAACTACCCGACCCCCTTCATCGACCAGATCATCGACAACTGTGCCGGAAGCGTCATCTTCTCATTCATGGATGGCTTTTCTGGTTACAACCAAATTGAGATCAACCCAGCCGACCAACATAAGACGACTTTCATTTTCCCGTGGGGAACGTTTGCATACCACAAACTCCCATTTGGCCTTAAAAATGCTGGCACCACGTTTTAGTGGGCCATGTTGTATGCCTTCCACGATATTAAGGATTTTGTGGAACCTTACTTGGACGATCTCCCTGCTCATTCAAAGCAGTGCGAGTTCCACATTGATCATCTGACGGCCATTTTTCTCAGATGCAGACGATACAATATCCGTCTGAATCCTCACAAGTGTATCTTTTGCGTTGAGTCCGGACGCCTCTTAGGATTTATCGTTTCGCAGGATGGGATCCGCATTGATCCTTAAAGGTGGAGGCCATCATCAGCCTACCACTTCCGACTGATGTTACGGAACTTCAAAGTATCCAAGGGAAGGCGACTTATTTACGACGTTTTGTTTGTAATTTCGCGGAGAAGACTCAGGGCTATATGAGACTGCTCAAGAAGGACATCTCGTTCCTCTGGGACGATCAAGCTCAAAAAGCCTTCGATAGTATCAAACATGCCATCACACTTGCCCCCGTGCTCCAACCGCCTAATTATTATCGAGATTACATCTTATATCTCGCTGCTTCTGCTACCACTATCGCCATGGTTTTGGTACAGGAAGATCAAAACGCCCAGGAACATGTGATATGCTATGCAAGTAAGGGTCTATCCGACACTGAAACTAGATATTCACATGTCGAAAAACTTGCTTTCGCGACGGTCATCGCCGTCCAGAAGTTTCGTCACTACATATTGCTCCGCACCACCACTATCATTGTCGACTCGAACCCCATGTACCACGTACTGACACGTCAGATGCTTGGGGGCAAGTATTCATGTTAGATTGCGATACTGCAAGAATTTGATCTTCTTTTCGAGAAAGCCAAGTCTAAGAAGTCTTTGGTGTTTGCCAAGCTCATTTGCGACCTTCCCCGTCTCGATGCAGAGGTTGAGCACAATGAATCCTTTCCGGATGAATCATTGTTTCTCATCGGTACGACTGATCCATGGTATGGAGATATCTTGTTGTATATTCAAACCCAATGCTTCAATCCTCAATTTTCTCACGACGACCGTCGTAAGATACGTCACCATGCAAATTATTATTTAATCATCAATGATACTTTGTATCGTCGTGGAGTCGATTCAAATCTTCAATGTTGTCTCACTCATGATGAGGCTGAACGCGTTCTGAATGACTGTCACGCTGGGGCATGTGGCAGTCACCTCTCTGGGATGGCTACATCCCAGAAGATTTTGCGCACAGGATATTTCTGGTCTACTATCTTCAAAGATTGTATTGAGGCTGTAAAAAAATGTCCTCCTTGCCAACACTTCCATACGAAGAAGCACACTCATCCTGCCCCACTACATCCGGTTATTTCCGTTGGCCCATTCGCAAAATGGGGCATTGATTTTATGCACTGTAGGCCTACCTCGACCGAGGGGCATAGTTACATCATCATAGTTGTGGATTACTTCACAAATTGGGCTGAAGCTATGCCTACATACCAAAACGACGGCAAAACCGCCGCACTCTTCATGTTCAATCATGTAATAGCGCGGTTTGGAGTTCCTCAGGCAATAGTGACCGATCATGGTTCTCATTTTCAGAACCATATGGTTGATGAATTGAGCGACAGGTTGGGTTTTTGCCATGAAAACTCAACACCCTACTACCCGCAATCCAATGGATAGGTCGAGGAAATTAATAAGGTCTTGAAAACTATGGTCGAAAGGATGGTAGGGACACATAAGTCCAATTGGCACAACATGCTCTTTTTAGCGTTATGGGCCTACCGAACTTCTGTCAAAACCGCCACAGGCTTCACTCCTTTCCAATTGGTATATGGATTGGAGGCTATTCTACCGATAGAGTGCGAAATTCCGTCTCTACAACTCGCTGTCAAACTTCTTCCTAACACTACTACTGAGGAAGAACGTCTCTTGCACTTAGCAAAACTTGACGAGTCTCGCCGCGATGCTGCTCTTGCTAATGAAGCGCACAAGAAACGCATCAAGGCCCAATACGATAAGTCAGTTGAACCTCATATCTTTAACGAGGGTGACTTGGTCCTCACTTATGACCATAAGCACGACAAACTAGGAGCAGGGAAGTTCGAGTCCATGTGGCATGGACCTTACGTTATAAAACGTGTGTTGAAAAAAGGTGCTTACGAGCTTGAAGATTATGACGGAATCTCTTTGGGTGAACCCCGCAATGGGCTCTACTTGAAGAGATACTATGCTTGATCCCTCATGCATAGACTTGCTTGTATATATTGTACATGGCGTGTTTTTGTGTGGTGTGACGCATTTCTTTTTCGAGTGTCTTTTGATCTTGTTTCCGCTTCTTATACCATGTTCTGTCTACGTGTGCAGATGGCAACGTGCTATGGATTCGCGGACGGCGCCAGCCGACATACCCGTAACCTTGCTTTGGCAGCCTAGGTACTGTATTTCCCAACAGGAGAGCTCATTTGCTCAGGAGGAAGTTGCCTAGGGTTTGCGACCAACAATGCCACAGAATATCATGCAGTAATCGGAACCCTAGCTAATGCCATTTCCTTAGGTATGAACCACATTGTCGTCCACATGGATTCGCAATTAGTGGTTTCCCATATGAACCGGGTGTACGCCATCCGTGATCCCATCTTACTCTGTCTCTTCAGATGTGTACGTCTCCTGGAAAGGTCATTTGAATCCGTTCAATACCTGCACATTCCACGGGAGTTAAACACAGTTGCTGACTTGATGGCCAACTTCATTTTGGATTGGTACATCGCACACACATAATAATCATAATATGTAAAAGCATTCACAACATGTAAATACAATGTATAAAAGCAAACATGTAAACAAGATCACATCACTAATCATTTTGAAAACACATAATGTATAAATCGCCGGTAATGTCTGCATATATATAAATTGCTCAAAAGTAGTGCTGGTACAAAAATATGAAGCATGATGGCTTTCAGTGAGTCTCTACGAAAATCTGAAGCACGATGGCTTTCAGTGAGTCTCTACAAAAATCTGAAGCATCATAGCTTTCAGTGGTACAAAATCTGAGGCCTCTAAGCTCTCAGTACAAGTATAGTAGTGTCATCAGGCTTGACGCCTAACCCGTACACCCCGAGCTCGAACGGCACGCTGCCGCTAGGTGAGAAAGCAGTCCACGGTCCGAGCCACCCTGCGGAGTAAAACGTTGAAGTGCATAGACGCTCCAACCCCAAATCTCTACATGGGCCTCGGTAAATCATCGATAGCTGGCTCTGGTACCTCCACAGTCAGCTCGGATAGGTTCTTGTACACCTCCTCCATATCCTCGATGGAATCATGAGCACCTGCAGGAACAATTGCCTCCCCGCCTCTGTCTCTCCTCGTTAGAAGGGAGAGACCTACTGGTCGCACGGGGCCCACATCTGCACACACATTACATACTTGTCAGCACTACATAAAAAAAAATGATATAATATACAAAACTAAAAATACAAGGGTTTTGTTCTCACCTATATCACCCATACTGCACCCTCTGGCAGTGCCAAGTCGGGATCCTCCCGAAAGTCTATGCCATTATATGGAAAGTCCTTGACCATAAGTAACTGGCCTTCCATCTAGCTAAAGAACTCGGGACCAAAACTGATGATGGGACCCCCACCATGGCGGGTCATCACCTCTGCCCACCTGAGCATGTGAGGATCTCTCAGATCCCTATCATCCAGTACCAACTGCGGGCGCAAAAGAGGAACCCGCTCTAAGAGGAACGATACTATGATCGATCCGTATCCAAACCGCATGAGCTCCCTGCGCCGACACTTGGTCAGCTGAGCTCGGATGTTGGCAAGGAGACCCTCGCACTAGTTGAAAACTCTGGGAGACATACAGTATTCCGCATACAACATCTGGGTCTGAGTAGCCGTATGTGGAGCTTGGCTACCCGCCACTCTAGGAATGGTAAGCAGTATGGTCTGTAGTGGATGACTCACTACATTTCTAATGAGTATCTTCCCGTTGGAAGGACGAGAAGTAGCAACACAGTGCTGTGACACCATGTCCTCGACTGTACGGTCACTGGCCCATGTCCCAGTGAGTTGTACAACGTCCCCTCTTCAGGACAAATCGGTCAGAAAGTAGATATCCTCAATGTCAATCGTGAGGATATGCTCACCTATCACAAAGTATTGTTGGGCCGCATCCCAACTCTGGAGCCTGTGTGTCAGTAACGAGATCTGGGCTCTCATTCCCTGTATCTCAAAGAACTTGAGTAACCCGTAGTTTCTCAAAGCTTCCACACATTGTGGATCGTTTGCGGCTTGTTCATCCTCAAGTTCGTGTTCTCTCTCTCGCCACTCCAATACCATTTTTTCTTGCTATTAACCTTCCAAAAGGGACAATTAAACCCTGTTAGGTCCTTCCTCAACTTTCACAAACTCATTTTTTGAATTATTTTTTATGTTTGGGTTTTGGGTTTCCGCCGTCGCACCATAAATTCAGGTACAGCGCGACATCGTCGCAGGTCTCGTTTTTGAGGCTTGCGACGACTCAGCCTTGTTGCAAGTCCCGAAAGGGCCACTTGCGACGAGCCGAGGGCGCAATGGCCCTTCCCCAAATCACCAAAAAACCCCCAAAATAGACAAGAAATAAAAAATAAACCACTGGAAAGTTACTAGATAAGATTTAGGCCTACCTGGTCTAGACTGCTGGTGAAATGGTAGACCGTAGCTCCCGAAATCGGCAAAGGAAGTTTTGGCTCCAAATTGGTACTTCTCCACCCAAATTGGCAATTTGAACAATGAAATCTATTTTTGGCCCATATTTCTATTTATAAATAGAATGGAATATTCGTTTTCAAATATTTTGATGCTTTTTGGGCCATTTACTATAGTTTCGACCGTTTGTCATTATATTTGGGGCTATTTGATGCTTTCTCTAGTGTACAGGAGTCGTAAAGTGGTTTTTTGTGCCGTTTCTTGCATTACCAACGGTAACTACAGGTATGAACACCCCTTCCAATGTTTTGTCATTATTATTTTTGGTTAGTCGTAATTATTGCATGAGGGTGAGTTTACTATTCGTTTGTTCTCGTACTCACATAACTATGAGAGCAAGTACTGAGTTATGATTTATCACTTTTTCGGGCTCATTAAACTTCCACGGAAAAGGACACCCCCCGGAGTCCATAGTTAAGCTCTTTTCAGACTCCCTAAATATGAAAAGATTTCCAAGCGAACTTGTCGTGTTCACGCTTGTTAAAGTATTTGAATGGTCGTCTTCCTAGCGATAGTTTACCCCTTTTTCGGACCAGGGGGCACTAATTACGAAAAAGGAATACTCCAACCAATCATGACTGGAAGAGTCCTCTCCCGCGTTGTTTTACCCTTTTTTGGGCGATGAGGCTAACTTTACGAAAAAGGACCGTTGGAGTCTTCTTTAGTTCTTTTCAGACTCTCTAAACATGAAATAACAACCGAGTTTTCTTTCTATGGACTCGTTAAATTTTCACATTGAAGGGACAGTCATGGGACGAACCCCTCCTATCCCAGGTTTGAAAAATATTTGGGATTGGACTCATCTATGAGATGAGCTATACCGAGCATCTGGTTACCCTCATCAAGCTCGTAAAAAACACATGAGGCACTCATCATTCATGATGGGGAAAAAGGAAAGTGTTTGTGTTACATACCTTAGTGGCAGTATATAGTCGTTCTTGAACATGGCACTCATCTGCATTTGCATTAATACTTGGGCCATCTGTTTGTCTATGAGTCCCCGCTTACTTTCTGAGTCCTACTACTCCTCTAAATCATTCAGAGAAAGCTTCCCTCATCAGTTGCATTAGAAGTTTGCGTCATTCTCATTATGTCAATACTGCCAAGTCATGCCATTCCCGTGTTCAAGAACACGTCCACTATCTATCATCTATATTCAGTACACACGTCATCATGCCGTTGTTACTTTGAGTCAGTCTTACATATTGTTGTACCATCCGATCCACTCTACACATCTTTTATCGTGTTTCGTGTCGATTGATGGGGGATTTATCATGGCCCTCCTTCGACGGATTCATCCTTGTCGACTTTAACTCATCATTAGAGGATTGAATCTAGAAACCAACCAAGTACCTTGGCCCTGCATGCCTCAATGGCAGGTTACCTTGCTTTCGTCATGAGTTTACATCATTGACTCTTAATTGAAAGATTTCATCTTGTGTTCAACTTCAAATCATTTATTCATGCTTGATGATATGTACTGTGATACCTTGGGAATCATTGACATCAATGGTGATCACCCTCGCACTTGTTAACAGTTTACATCATTGACCGGTAATCAAGTGGTTTCTACCATATTCGACGTCAAGACATTTGTAATCACATGAATAGATTTGTATCATTGCGGGTTCAGCTTGAATACCCTGGGGAGTCATGTTTTACCCAGGTTGCGATGGAGTTTGTATTGAGTCATATTACACGGATCCACTTTTGTATTGGTCGTGGCTGTGTTATCATCTCATCATGGATCTACGCTTGTGTCTAGTAGCCATGGTTGTGTTCAGTCGGTCATTACTACCCTGGATCTGCAATGTATTGGTCGGAAGCCATGTTGTACTTCATATGAGATTGTCCGTTCAGAGTCAGTTGTACTGCATCAACGTTCTTGGTCCGTCAAGCCTATTGCCATTATTTCTTTCAAAGCACTTCACCTGTACATCCTTAACAACTTCATGCTTTGGGGGGCATTCTGTTACACCCAAAATATACTCATCATTAGATTCAGTGTATACATCCCTGAAGTCACCTGGACTAAGTACTTTCATTTGGGAGGATTTGCACTCAATCCTACAAACTTTTGAGAGGTCGTCGCAGGTTGCACACTATCAACATGCGACATCGCATCTTGCTTCATTGCAGGGTGTGACGAGGTCTGTTAATGGGAAAAAATAGCCTATTCGAGATCCTTCTTTAAACTTACCCATTTAGGGGCTTATCCATGACCTCCAGGAGAGCTGGTACTTGACCCCTAACTCTTTGGGAAGATCCCCCATCTCTCTCCTACCATCTCTCATCCTATCCTATCCATACCCTATCCACTCAGTCCTATATAAGTGAGTCTCTCTCCCATCCCAAGGGGAGGAAGGCTGCGGTATCTACATGATGGTGAAATCTCTCTTAAGGCACCTCTATTCACCTATTGGAGAGCTCATACTTCCTTGGAAGAACTTGGAAATTGGCTTGGTCGGAGAAGGGCTACTACATTAAGCCTTTGGTTGTAGTTCTATATCTCTATCATGTACTCCTCTATTTATGGTAATGCAAATACTTTCCACCAATATTGTTCTCATGTGTAATGATATTGTGTTGTTTACCTGCTTAACTGTTTACATAGATCTCTTATTGTATAGATGCTCTTTACTCGTTTCTCTTGTTTTTGTGTCTTGACAGGTCTTGTAGCTTGGATCTGACGACCGTGGGACATGGAGCAATGTTCAAGAGAAAGGATAGCGAATCAAAGAGGTAAGACATCTAGCACTTGATCCTTAAGTAGATATAGGAAACGTGTTTGTAGTCTGTTCTATTTGTTCTAGATTTGCATTGATCTAGGGAGATCCTGCTCGCGTCCGCTCGAGTGGATTGTCCGGTAACATTGAATGGCGCTCAATATGCAGGAGGACGTTGTGGGTGTGCCCTGAGCGTGGATTCAGCTACTTAGGAAAGTAGCTAGACAAGTTATCTGTTACAGAGAGGCTGTAGTGGAGATGGCAGAGGCCCCTCCTTCTCCATAGAGGAGGACATATATGTATATTTTTGAGGCCGTTGAGCCGATTTTGTATATTGATATGACATTGCAACAGACTTGTTGACCCAAAATCACATATTTTTTGATACGACTTATATACAGTATCGACTTTATTTACGTGTCTTATCTGTATGCGTGAATTGTTTATTATGATTGTGTGTGATGTAGATTCCAGTCTAAAACATAATTTGCATATGAATAAGCTAAAGCATTTAAATTCCTTGAGATGTGTTGATACGTAATATAATCAAATTGTCTTTCAAGCAACCTAACTTGCAAAGACTGACGCAACAAAACAAGATTTCTAACTTGATACTCACCCATTAACTGAAACACAACTAATTGCGAGTCGAGTCTTACCTCCATATGTGAAATGCCATGATGAAAAGCATCTCGGAGTAACTCAATGACCGTGATATATTCAGCTACATTATTCATTGTGGGGCCCAAGCAAGCCCCTCCGGAAGATACAAGTTGGCCAGACGGTGAGTAAATAACCCAATCTGCTGCAACCAACTGACGGGTGTGGCGACTAGCGCCATTAGAAAATCCTATAAAGTATTTAGTTGACATCTGAAAACACAAACCAATAGACACATAAGAGGAAAAAATAACCACAAGCAAAGCTGACTCTACAAAAAATGTACAGTTATACTACATGAAAAAGCATAGAGGCTTAAGCGTAATACTTTTTCAAGTAGAGCCCATTTATAGGTTCTGGAAACTTGTTACCCTCATAATCAGTCAACTCGTAAGCACCTTGTTAACACTCAAAATGACCCCCTAGGTTGTGGGAGAGGGCAAGCTGGGGTAACCACTAACCAATCTTTAGACTTAAGCTACTGACCCAGCTTAGCCTGAGAGGGCTCTCTCTACAAACATATGAAATACTGGAATAATCAAAGGTGTCAACAATGAAAACATACACCAACATTCATCATCAAGAATATTCAATTACAACATACAGAAGATCAGGTTTCTATTGGAACAAAATGGTTTAAACGTTGTCGGCTGAAACATATGAATCTCTCTTTTGGGCAATGGAATCACGTTAGACAAAACTCATAAAACTTATTCACAAGGGATTCACAAATGCATTAACACAGGGGCGAGATAGTAAACAGCTCGTAGTCAAAGTGAATTTAATTGGTGAAACAGAGGAGAAAGAAACAACCCATTGAGGTAAGGCATATGATAATGGATCCTACATCAACTTTAGCAGAGAAAATAATGGTGAAATACTTGGAAAAGATAAGCAGAGCATACTTCTATGAATTCTACTTAACTATCACACTGCTCCAAGTATTGAAGAATGTTACAGAATGGAATTAACAATGAGAGATACACAATTAACATAGAAGAGGAAAAACAGACTACAAGACCAGTTACACAAGAATCCCTGGAAACATTAGCTCGGATCTGCAATTTCTATTCAAAATATAGCTCGGAAATGTCTTATAGAACAATACACAAGATTCCCATAAAGGTTTTCAACAAGATTTTTCAACCCTTCTGTCTTTAATTACAATGAATTTATAGAGGCCCCTGGAGCTCTAGGCTCGGCTCTCTTCTGAACAGAAAACAATTGCAATTATTTGACAGCTAACCAAGGCATTTAGCCGTTACAACTTAAAAAAAAAAAACACAGGTGGTATAGGCCTAACCGCCTTTTTACATTCACTGGCCTATTTTACTATATGACTAACAACTTTAACAAAAACAAAACAAAAAATTGACAGCTTTAGCTTGCTGCCTCCATCGCTCACTATTTCCTTAGCTAATGTCTTTGGGATTTTAACCTGCAATTTCCACGTTGTTTTTCCAAAAATGGGCTTGTAGGCCATCTAAGTCTCTTCAAAAATTGGAGACTAGGAGTACACTTGTGTAGCCAAGAAAAACTGAATTGCCGGATAGTGAGATGTGAGGGACGTAAGAATATTGTCACCTTATTTTCGAGCTCTCACCTGATCATACCAGTTAGGAAAACATCTGCGTCGAAGGAAACATTTGTTCGGGTTTCCTTTGGTGGGAAAACAGGGAGCACATCTTCAGTAGGGAGGATTAAGTCTTGGATTATGTCTTCATCCTGGGGGATTTTCCGCTCCTCTTCTTCATGGGCTTCCCCTCCTCCTTTCTGTTGTTGAAAACTCCAACAGTCCTGTTGTGGCTCGGGATCTTCCGGTTCGCTGACAGAACTGTATTCCACCTGGTCGGAAACCATAGGAGGTGGGGGAGTATACTCCTCCACTATCTCGGACAGTACATGTTCTGGTGCAAATATTATCTCGGTCTCTTGATCTCTCTCCATGTTTCCGATACTGCATGCAAAATAACCAGACATATGAACTCACCACCCTTTAGAATTCGACGTAAGATGTAGGTCCAGAGAACTAGGCTTATAATGACCGATAATGACGGTGTCTCGATGTGAATTATGCTGTCATGATTCTCCGACTTAGACCTTCCAAATGATTTATCATGATGACTGAGGATTGGACTGATGCAATGCACGTTCGACCATGCATTTCGAATCACACAGAAAGGACCCCTGACGGTGCTGAGGTGGCTTAGCCCATGTGGCCATCATTGACCTCTGGTGGAGATGTCCTTTCTTGTGTGGAAACTAGTGATTGGATTGGGACCGCAGTTTTTCTGTTTTCCGTGGATTTCCATTTTGCCGCACATAGCTCCAAATCTAACTGTTGGATGAAACGTCCCTGCCGAACGCGGCAATTTTGGGCTTGATTAATTTGCCAGTGATAAAAATCACCACCGCTATCCTGGACCATTGATCCATCCCCGATAGATCTGAGCAGTTGCAAAGAGCGCAACGTTTAACCCACTCGCGGTGATTTTGGACGCGACCTTTCTCTGCGCATGTTGGATTAGCGCTATCCCTTTCTCGCCGTAGATCTACGTTCCCGTTGATCTACGCCGTTGATTTGTTCCTAATTTTTCCCACATGTTAACACCCTCTCCGCCTTTGTAACATTTATGTTTAATTTTGCGCCAAAGGCTCAAGGCCGTGGATCTTTAGGGTGACTTAATCCGTGTCGTTCCTACACGCCTCTATCTGCTGCTGACCTATTTGCCTGCCTTTAGTCCCCCAATCACCTTGGAAGACTGGATATTTGAATATTCTTTCTCCTTTTGCCAAATCTGCCGCATCTAGCTCTGATCACCTACCCAGGGGGCGCAACTTGGGAGTTTCAGATCCCTTTGAGGAATCATTCCGATCCTGCAAGCCCTTTCCTTCATAAAAGTCTTTCTTTAAAGTTCAACACGTTTTGAGTGCTAACACACCCTTCTTCAAAACTTTAGAGATTATGTAAGGACCGAGCCACATAGACTTGAACTTACTGCCCCCAAGGGTTCCTTGTCCTGGTCATAAAGTAGGACTAGGTATCCTTCGAGAAAAACCATTGGTTTGATGGACTTGTCATATTGATGTTTGACTCGACTCTTATGAGACTCGTTTGCTGTGAGCGCATCGCGACACTCCTCATCCAGATGTTCTAGGTGCAACAAACATTCATCCAAATCTGAAGTGTTGGGAAGCAACTGAACAACTAACTTCAAAGAAGGGATTTCACATTCAACTGGAATAAGCGCTTCCAACCCATGAACGAGTTGAAAGGGTGAGAATCCCGCAGCGGTCTTAACATTAGACCGGTATGCACAAAGAGCCGGATATAACGTGATGTGCCAGTTGGATCGACTCGCATTGACGGTCCTTTGAAGAATGGTTTTCAACGTTTTGTTGACCGCTTCGAATTGACCATTCGCTTGCGGATAGAACGAAGACGAATGTTCCTGCCGAAAACCTAACATGGTATATAGTTCGGTCATCATGTGGTTATGGAAGTGTCGACCGTGGTCTGTCACAATCTCTTTAGATACACCAAACCTAGCAATGATCTGGTTGAAACGAAGTAAGCAACCATTTCTCCATCTGCTTTGACAGTAGGCATTTCCTTGACCCACTTTGTGAAGTAGTCGACGAAAACAATGATGTGATGATGTCCTCCAACAGAAACTGGATTACAGTTCATGGAATCAATCCCCCACTTGGTGAAGGGGCCTGCCATAATTACAGGGTGGAGAGGACCTGGGTGTGCTCTCATATTTTTGGTGAAAAACTGACATGGATGACAATGTTTCACAGCTTCCACAATCTTTAAAGATCGTGGGCCAACCGTAACCAACATGTAGTATCTTCTGGGTTGTTTCTAACCCAGAAAGGTGACCTCCACAGGCTACACTGTGAGCGTCATTCAATACTGTTTCGGCTTCCTCTAAAGTCAAACAACGATGTAGAATGGAATCTATCCCACGTTTGTATAGAGTATAAGAAACGATGAGATAGTTCTTTGCATGATTTTTCAGTTTCCGTCGTTCATCTCTAGAGAAAGTAGGCAGACACCTCAAAGTCTGGAGATATACTAGGATATACCCATACCAAGGTCAGAAGATGTAATAAGAAATATGTGTTCATATGGGAATGATGAATCTTCCTCATTATTTACTAAGTCACTCAGAAATTCAGAGATAAGTTCAGCGAAAACAAGTGATTTCTTTAACTAAGCCGATTGAAAAACTAGGTCAAATTCTTGCAAGATGACAATCCATTTATTAAATTTACCACTGATGATACGTCGGGTAAGAACATATTGAAACGGATTGAATTCTGCGATCACTGTAGTAGTTCGCAACAAAATGTAGTGGCGCAGTCTCTGAACGGCAGCCAATGCCAACTTCTCAACGTAAGAATACTTAATCTCAGGAGCTATTAATGCGTGTGACAAATAGTAAATGACATGCTCTTGGAGCTTGTCATTTTCCTGAACAAGTACTATGTCGATTGTGTATACAGATGCAGCCAGATATAATAGGAAATCCTTGGTATAGTCTGGAGGGCTCAACAAGGGGGCTGATAGTAACGCCTTTTTCAAAGCCTCAAATGAAGTTTGAGCAGCCTCATCCCAAAGAAAATAGGTGTCTTGTTTGAGCAGTCCCATGAAACCTTTTGTGATTTTGGCATAGTTAATGATAAAACGTCGCAGGAATTTGGACATACCCTACAGACTCTGAAGTTGTCGTAGGGTTTGAGGAGGAGGCATATTTACCATAGCCTCAAATTTTAGTGGATCGACCATGATGTTACGACTAGATACAATAAAACCCAGTAAACGTCCAGACTCGACACATAACACACACTTGTTGGGATTCAATCGAATGTTATAGTATCTACATCATTCAAACATGAGTCTCAAGTGATCAGGATGATCCTATCTCTTACGAGATCGCACTGGGAGATCATCAAGATAAGGCTCAACTGCATGTTTGATATCGTGAAAAATGAAGTTATCGCGCGTTGGAATGTAGCTCCAACGTTCTTTAGGCCGAATGGAATCTTCTGGTAAGCGAAGTTCCCCCAAGGACAAATAAAATTTATCTTATGCTGGTCTTCAGGTTTTATCTGAATCTGGTTGTATCCTGAAAAACCATCCATGAAAGAGAACATTTCATGGCCCACACACGCATCGATAATATGATCTATGAACAGTGTGGGGTAATTGTCCTTAGGAAAAGCTTTTTTTAAGTCCCGAAAGTCTGTGCAGGCTCGAATGGTTCCTTGATTCTCATCTACTGGAATAGGTTTAGAGACCCATTCCGTCATATCAATCGGATAGATGAATCTGACTCTAAGTAGTTTCTCAACTACCGCCTTGATGGTTGCTTCTTTCCTAGGATTTACTAGACTAAGCTTCTGTCTCACATGTTTAGAATTTGGATAAGTTGTGATGACATTCTCCACTATGGCGGGGTCGATGCCTGGAATCTCCTCGTAAGACCAGGAAAACAAGTCGCGGAATTCCTTAAACAGATTGGTGTACAAAATGATCTCATTGGGAGAACAATTTGCTCCAATGAAAAGGCTTTCCACAACTCTAAGTTTGATGGAGATATCAATCGAAATGGTTCTCGATATGTTTTCCATATTCCCCTCAGCATAAATCTTTTGTATGGAAGGGGTAGTGGACAAATCAACATCATCACCAAGTCTCACTGGAAACTCTCCTCTCTCAATCCTATTTAGATCAGGAAGAAAATAGGACTTGTGATGCATATGTTCCCATGGGTGATCCAGGACTACCATGGCATCCAAAATGGCCTCGTGCAGGTGCATAGTCCATATCTGACTCTACGGAGATAGACAGAGTCAAGATATGCTCTGTTGCGGCATTCTCTGATGCTTGATAAGCCACTTCTGCAACAGACGGGGCCACGGTTGGTTTTGACTGAGTAGGGAGAATCCATGGATCGACTGTTTGACTGACCATGAAAGTCTCCGAAGATGAACAATCAGTGGTACTCGTAGAACCAATAAATTTAACGGGATCAGGTAGGTCGAATGTGCCCATCAGTGATGAATACATGCCTACTCCCAGACTCTTGCTGGGCGGATGAGTCTGATCAATCAGAGGGATTGTTGAATCCAAAAAAGTATGGTTGTTTTTTCGAGTAAATGAAAGTTGATCAACTGTAATGATATTGCCTTCAAGGGGGAACATATTAACTCAAAAAATGGATGATGGGACAGCTTGCATCGCATACGTCCAGCTCCTGCCTAACAACAAGTTGTAGTCAAGCGGATCGTCCAATACTTCAACTTCCATAGACACTACTTTACCGACAAGTTCAACATCAAATGACGGTAAGACTCCGCGTGGGCAGAAAGATATTCCGTCAAAAGCGGTAATCAGTGTGTTAGAAGGAGCTAACTCAGTCGAGCCGAGGGCTTTCCAACAAGAAATAGACATCACGCACGTAGACGCACCCTCATCCACCACAGTTCGTCCAATGGTTTTAGGGCCATGGAATACTTCTATCTGTAGGGCTACGTTGTACAACAACCGAGGTTTGATATTGGACATATCAAACCGAGCAAGCATATTAAATGACTCAACGCTCTCGATCACAACAAAAAGTGCATTACGTTGTAAATGACAACTCTGCAAGACTTCCAGTGTGGACATGGCACAGGGTGTTTGGGCTAGATCCTCAACTACAGAATAGTTGGGAGCAGCCCGCACATTAGTGTTGTGCATAGCCCTCTTGAATACACCCTTAGGGATCTTCGACAACGAATCCACTGGTCTCTCAATGTGGAGAGGAGTAGATCATTCAGGAACTTCCTTATCTTTCTGCTACGAGTCTGGGTTATAGTTACTCGCTTGAGTTTGCAGAAGCATATCCGAGTTAACCATGTTTATAAACAACTGATCAACTGACAAGACACGAGGTGTTCCCCCAGCACTAGAGTTTCCAGAAGTGGAGCCTTGTACATGAGGGAATGGGTCCTTTAGGACAGCTGGTTTCTTCTCACAGAGGAGCTTCTGGGCTTCTTCTGTCAGAGGGCATTGGTGGGTAAGGTGGTCATCCTTACATAACTTGCAAGGAAACTTGGATTTCTTTTTATCCTTCTTTCCCTCCTAGGAATTTTCAGTGTTTCGGGGTTTTTGATGGTTCCCCTCCCCTTTCTTACCCTTCTTGTTGTTGTTGTTGGGCTGCCGAGGGTCCTTTTGATTAGTCTGCACTTTTTGTAGAGATCCCGTTGTTGAAGGGGAGGTCGCAACTGTAGTTGCTTCCATAACAGACTTCTTTACAGATAAAGCATGAACTTGCTTGGTTAAAGCTTCGAAAGCTGTTGTGTCTACTAAACCCACAATGCCATCGGCATGTGGACCAGGCTTAGGTTTACCCAGATCTATATTTGATCTCGGCGCGTCAGGGATAATCTCGTATAGGATCCCAGATTGAGAATATACCAGATCAAGTTGTTGGGTCGTAAGGATGGATTTCTCCTCAGAAGACACTCCAGAAGTTGCTACTTCCTTAGAAATGTAAGGAAGGAGTGATTTCAAGTACCACTCTAATAGAAAATCTGGAGGAATGTCAGATTTGATGAGCCTCTTTCTCCTTCTCTAGTCTTGAATGTGGTTAGATAAGTGAGTGGATTTATTCTGTCTGAAAGTCGACAGAAGGTCTATGCCAACATCATATCGGACAGGAAGTTGAAAGTGGTTCAAAAAAACTGTTTCCAGATCCCAAAAGTTGTCATAGGCTGCGGCAGGTAGTTCGATGTACCACTTAGCTGTGACACTAGTTAAGGTCCTTTGAAAGAGCCTCAACCTGATGGAATCGTCATTCAAAGAGTTGGAAGAACACCAGAGATGGAAAGTAGTGACATGGTCACCAGGGTATTCGCTAGTCTTTCCTTCAAAATTTGGAATGTCAGAAGGAAACTTAGTTGGAACTGGTGGCCATGCGGGATGGTGCCACACCGGATCATTTGTCAATTTTGAAAGATCTGGAAAATTCAGAGTTGCCAGAAAGGGAAAATGAGGTCTTGCCGATGGCATTTGATAAGCAGGAGTTCGGTAGGGGGAACCACCCGAAACCTGGCTCGTGTACTGCTGGTTGGGGTTGCTCCCTGCCACCAGTTGTGAATTAAAAGTATTACTGAAATTGCTCCAACCGTAATACAAATGATTACTTCCTTGGGTGTTCGTCCAATGCGGCTGGGTGTTATCCCCTCCATAATGTGGGTTGAACAAATTACCACCCCGTCCACCAAACAGTGAAAAGGGGATACTCCCTACATGTATATGAGACGTTTATACATTGGATGGATGTACATTAGGACCTGTGAAGGGGTTAATCTCAGGCATAGATGTAACAAACAACACAAGCATCGAGCCTACAAAAGTTGTGGATGAAGTGGGCATCGAGACTATAAAAAGTGTAGAAGGAGCTATGTATCCTCCATACCAAGGAAAACCATGACTGAATGGAGCAAATTGTGGAATACCCTGGGACCGTTGCATGAAAGAATACGATGTAAATGGTATTGAAGGTATCCTTGTCATAGGGATATTGGAAGATCCAATAGTGGACCCAAAAGGAGTAGCTGATGTCAAAGCTTGAGAGCTAGACATACCTAAGGAACTAGTGTTGAAACTGAAAGGAGGGCTCGAAGCAGAGGCAGCCTGCAAAGAGCTAGGTACCGATGTGCTTGTAAAAGAAGGAGACAAAACTCTCAAAGCAATAGCTGCAGTAGGAATTTGGGGAACTCCTGACTCATCTCCAGAACTAGCCATGAAAAAACCAGGTGTAAACTGGTACACACTAAACTTCGGTTGACCTAAACAATCTACACTTACAAGTAATGGATCGTTAGGTGTTGTCAAAGCAGGGTTGTAAGGTGGGCTAAACTCTTGAGAAGTTAGGTCTTCAACCTCAATAGTGTTATGACCTTGTTGATACTCAGTTATCAGGTGTGGTTCTCCAGGTGGTTCCGTTATGCCCGTAAGTTCGTATGAACCACGAGAATCAGTCCTCCGGCATCGAGGTGGTGATGGAGGCTCCACAATGTGTAGTGGAAGGTTTTTCAACCTTCGTGACCTACAGAGAGATTGGTCCTCCACAATTATATCAAAAATAAACTAAGTGTAAAAACCTAGTGGCCACTAATTGACTAAGGAGCAAACAACATACCACTAAAAAATATCCTAGAGTGATCAAAACCAAGCAAACAAAGATAATATTCTCAGAAGTCATTTTGGGATGATGAGGGCCCAGAACAAACCAATAGAATATTGAAGGCGAGTTACACGACGTCCAATGCAGATCCTTTGGGTGCAAGCGTTTGAATCACCAAACCGCCCTCTCGGGATTACTATAGAGGGTTACCTTCCGTGTCGGTCCTAAATGCAATGAAAATAGCCTTCCACTATACCTGTGAAGAGCCCTAAGGTCAAGATACTAAGGATACCACAAATACGAAAATACCTAGGGGGACAGTCATCAGTCCAGCCAAAATGCATGGGCAGGGTAGCAAAGCCTGAAATCCAAGAGTACTTGAAGTACTAGTAGGCCCCCATACGCGAATCAGCCCTGGTGTATGCTCGAAAGGAAAGTGAGGGGTTATCCCCAATAATTCCAGTCTCACATGACCTCGTGCTTAACTTTGGTTTAAGTGGAGCATTCCCAAGATATTTTGATAAGAGTGGGTTTGCCTAAAAGATTGTCTCACTGCTATATTTGAGCAATGAAAGGATTTCAGAAAGTTTAAAGTGATCTATCCCAAAATCCTAGCCTAAGATAATTGGTGTAGTGTCAAACCTAAAAAGAAAGATTACTAATTAATTTTATTAGATGTCCTTTTTAGAGGCTGTTTCTTATTCAATAGGTAGTGATGTGTGTGGTATGGTTATGACAGAAGTAAAGTGTGTACAATGATGCATAAAACTTCACAAAATTCTTTTTTCGTTTTATAACTCTCAAAACAAAAACTAGGCATTCTTAAGCATAAAAATTTTCTTTTTAAATTTTTAAAATTTTCAACGTTAATAGTAATACAAACTATCCTACCTTGAAAAAATTGACAAATCTTGTGAAAAAGTTCTTAATTTTTCAATTTTGACCTTTTTCTCTAGCTACGAAAGAAAATAAACATGAAAATGAGCAATCAAGATTTATCAAAAGTGTGAGTAAAGAAAAAGGGCCCAAAGCTTATAACAAAAAGATCAGAAGATTGACAAAGACTTTAATCTATAGAGTTGTCTCACTAAAATAACTCGGAATTTGGAACAAGATGCAAAAAGAAAAAGGAAAAGCTGATGTGTAAAGCAGAAAAACAGAGAACTAGACTGCTCCTAAACATCATAAATCCAAAGAAAAGAATCCACCAAACAGAAAGTAGGAAAGCAAACCAGGGAAAATTTACAATCACAATGACTCAATGAGAAAATTACCAAAAAGACTCTAAATAGACTCAGATTGACTTGAACAAATGTTTAGGAGGTATCCAAACAATAAAGGACCTTCAAAACCACAAAAAGACCCTACTGAGATCAAACCCTAATTAAAAAAGAAAAAATATCAGGAAATGTGCACGACACCTCTATGAGACAACTCGCGGCTGATCTGCGGGTCTGTAAGTAGGAAACTTGCGTCTAGGGCACAAAGTGCATGACTGCAACTACTGGAAAGTTGCGAACAAGCTTCAAAAGAACCTAAAAAGAAAGAAAATAAACTACACAAGTAACTGAATCAACAAAAGAACTTGAAAAGGGGCCTTTGAGAGGCTGCAACTAGACCCAGAAAAGACACAGGGGTGTCTCAACAACAACATAAAAACAAAGCAAGGCTCAAAGATAGACCCAACACCCAAAAACCAAACCCTACAGCAAAAGGTTCAAACTTAAAGGGATGCTCGCGACTGTATATACTAACAACCTGCGCATGCAACTGTAAAGCCGCGGGTTGTAATGTTAGCAACTCGCGCACAAGTCAGAAAGTGCGCACCTAGATGTACAGGGAACACGCGAATGAGGACTGATACAAGGAAGAAAAGCTTTGCAAAATCAAAACTGGACTGGATAAAAAAAAGGAAACCAATAAAGAAACATTTGAAAAACTCACAAAGAACTAGAAAGTTGTAAAAACTGAAGAAAACCTAAAAAAGATCCTAGAGCAGAAACGAACAGGTGCTCCCCAGCGGAGTCGCCAGTTCTATTGTTAGGGATTTTATCTTATAGCAAGGGATGGATTCTATCGACATACATGGGGCTGACAGATAGATACACATGGTCTTACATTCATTACTGTAAACAAATGAGATTATGGTTTAGGAGAGAGTACCTTATTTATGGCGATTGGTCTTAGCTTTTCTCCCAATCTCCACAACAATATATCTGCAAAACACACAATCCTTCCTCAAAACAATTTGACTATAAACATATAACGATATTGATAAATAATATAACATCAATTATAATCAAAATTCAATAGAATTAACACTCTATTGGGATGGGAAGGGTATCTCAATCTTTATTGTCAAAGAAATGCAACAAAATACAACTGATATACCTGATCTTGCTTCAAGCACTTCTGCAATGAAGTTCTAGGCTCCTTCTCCTCTCTTGACTTGGAATTCCTTCAGCATAACAATAGCTTTCTCTCCCTTGGCCTCTCCCTCATGGTTTCCCCTTGTATTTATGGCCAAGGCAGGAAGTTAGATTCGTGAGACAGTTGAATTAGGAAGTTGGGGGAGTTACAATACCAAACTCAATTAATCCCAATTCGTATTCTTAATATATTTTTCAATTTCATCTTAAGATACCTACGAGTATGAAACTAGGAAACAGGAAAATGGTGCGTGGCTAGTTATCTTAGCAACTCGCGAATGCAACATTGAAGTGATGTTCGCGGGTTGTCAATATTAGGACCCGCGAATGACCCGCTAGATGTCAATTATTAGAGTCGCGGCTTTCCAATGAAATATGCAGAAAAATAAGGTTTTCAGTTGAAGATGTGGGATCTCAGTACTAAATCATCTAAGGTTAATCTAGATCTTCCATCCATAGTGTCCTTTTGTGTGACCGACAAGGCAATGTGATCACAGACGAAGAAGTGTTGATTTGACCTATAACAAGGAGTCTTGCATTTTTGAACATGCTCATAACCATGAAATCCATTGGTTCCTTGGTCAACTAGGTTTATAAGAAGAAGAATTTACTAACAATGTTTACATGCAAGGTCACACCATTTTCCCGTGCAAAAGACATGGTTCATTAACACCTTATCAATGTGAGCCCTTAGGATTTTAGATGAGGACCAGTTTGAATTGGAAAAGGTTGAACTTCAAAAAGTATTCAAGAAAATGGTTGTAACGGATAATCAAATTAATAAGGCATTTCATTAAGCATATCAACATCCACTTGAGCAATATGAACATGAGCACGATGAGACCAACGGGGTATCTAAGTCTTCTCAACTTATATTCAAAGCAACATGGAAAAAATCATCAAGGTTCTAAAGATAAATCATATCAAGCTAACCTTTAAACCTATCAGAATTATGTTGAGATGAATTAAGGACCCTATGGATGCACATCGATACAAAGGGGCACACATGATTCTTTTCTCACGTGGAAGACATTTTTTTTTTCCTCGGAAAAAATCGTAATTTTATTTCAAATAGATGATCAAAATTACATTCTGCACATGTAGTAGAATCACTGAGATCCCTACATTGTCACATATTTTCTATCCCTTATTATCATCATATCGATCCCATATTACTGCTGTCCATACAATATTACTGCTGTTCTAATACGTGGAAGACATTACAATGGTAAACCAAGCCAATTAATCCAAGTAAAGCTTGAAGAAGATTACATTGTTATTTTATATTTTATATAATTGATCATTCCTTCACCTTGGTTGAGCACTCACATAAAACCAAAACATTATATATGTGTAAAAGACACTAAGCTAGTTTCTTAAATAATTTTTTGCTCTACATATGATTGAGGGAGGCTATCAAAATTGAAAACCACCCCTAACCTCCACATAGGTGACCAACTAAAAAATGTGAGAAATAGTAGTTGATGATTTGTTGGCAAGGTCATGAACCCTCTATAACATGACTTAATAAATAGTTGAAACAATTAAATTAGATTAATGCAATGAATTAATAAATAATCTACACCATTTAGATGAATCAATAATTCAATAGATAATTACATTTGAATTATTAAGGTAGTTTTAATTTTTTTATTAGTTTAAAGCATGGATTGTTTTCTTACCTTGTTGAATTGTCTTGGTCTTTGTCTCCTTGTTCATTTTTAGGTTGCCCATTTTCCCGTTTTCTTAAAAAACATTGGTTATATTAACTTATAGATGTCTTTCAATTGCACTTCAATGCCATGTTACAACCTCACTTGGGGATTGCAATGGTATTCATCTACAACCACTCAAGGGGTTTTCAAAGTTGGGTATCCATGTTAAGGGTTTTTTTTTAAATTTTATTTGTTTACTATATTTTTCTTTTGTTCCTTTTTCTTGTCTTAGATCTTTAAATTGTTCTTTATTTACCTTAATTCTTAATTAGTTCCTTAAAATATACATCTTCTAACATAATAACCACTAGTTTTATAACCTTTCAACTCTTTGCTAACCGTTTGACCTTCAATTTAGGTTTCAAGATAATAAATATTAATTTAGTTTACTGATTCAATTTCTCATCTCATTCAAACCATTAACTCAATGCCGGACTAACTGAGCTTGGCTCAAAATGTTGATGTAAATGACATGTATTTAGTTTTTCCACAAGATCAAACATAAACTTGTCAAATTTCAACATTCTCTTTTAAAGCAAAACAACATTTTTAGCATGCTTTAGTCAAGATCAAATAATATATAGTTGACACAACATAGAGAGGAGAGATGTTGAAGGAATCCAATAGAGGGATACCAAAAGAACTTGGGAAGCAAATGCACATGCCACATGTAAAAGCTTGACAAATAAATTGTTGTAGAAATGTTCTTACTTGCGTTATGATAGATATGGACAAATAAAGTTGTTAGAAAGTGTTATGTCTAGAAGAGAGACTATAATGAAACAAACTAACTTTGAAAGTCTGCCTATAGAATTAACAATATTGATGTAGTTACACATGAAAATATTCCAAATAAAATATGGTTTCTACTTGTTATACTTAAGTAGTGGAAGGTAACAATGAGATTGTGGATACCAAACATCAACATCTAGAACAAATAGAGGCAACAACTATGACTAAATAAGTCAACATTCCTAACAATGGTTGTCCTAAGATGGTGTTAGTTGGAAATTATTGGTCAAAGAAAGAGAATTTATGGATTGCCAAATTGATCAAATATGATCAAGATGTCTTTGCTTGGGCCTAAAAAATTTAAAATGGCTAGTTGTTAAAATGGGTGAGATGAAAATACAACTCGTTCTTGGAGCAAAGCTTATGAAAAAGAGAGTCTATAGATTGGCTCCTAAGTACAAAGAAAATATAAAGCAAGAAATGAACAAAATGATAATATCATAGATAATATATCCAATTAACAAATCAAAATGGGTTAATCCAATGGTACCATTTCTATAAAAAATGACTTAGAATTTGTGTGGAGTTTCTATCTCTCAATAAAGTCTCTGTTATCTCTAGGGTTGTTTTCTAGATTTACTTTCGAATGTCTAACCTTGTATAGTAACTTTTCTTTGTCCAACCCAGTTTTCCTTTAGAATCCTTGTTTGCTTTCTTTTTATTTTTACCCTAGTTTGTTTTTAATTTAAATGTTTCACTTATTAAAATAAAACAAGGCTCATTGTTCATATTTATTTTCAAAAGGGGTCTCATCTCTTGATTAAATGCTATTTCAAATAATGTATCATGTTTAGAACATTGATATTATTCATTTGATTATATAATTGTAGACTAGCAGCATATATTAAAATGTTAAGGGTAATAATGCTGCCAGTGATAAAATGTCTACATTCATTGATGGATACGGGTGGCAAGACCTTGTACTATGATTTTAATGAACCATGCTTATTCATTAAAGCATAGACAATAAATTCATGGACCATTGGAATCGTGGCAGTTTCTAAGTATGAAACGTTCATTTCAAAGTCGTATCCACAGGGATCGACATTATCACACATGATGGGCAGGTATTGTTAAGCTTTTAATTTAACCCTGTAATGTTTTGTCATTTTGTAATTTGACCCTGTTTTAGCCTGCATTGTATGGAGTCTTCAAAATATTTAGCGTAAGTATGGATGAAAGCTCACACAACATGGCGAAGAAAAAGCCCGGAGGTTTGATTTGCAAGCTTGAACCAGACAATATACAATGGATTACCTAGTTTCCAAAATCGACGCAATTAATGAAAGATGCTGGATGGTTCCCTTTCTGTGAAAGATTGCATGGCTACAACATTCAAGTGACCAAAGCTTTTATAAAAAAAATACAGAGATGGAGTTGTGGATTTTAAAAGCTTAAAGGTTACGGTCGATGAGGAGTCTATTTTAGAAGCCATCGATGTCCCGACACAGGGAGAAAAATGGTTTAAACAGCAAGAGTTTGAAGGTGATTATGGGGAGTTTCTATTACCAGGTTTGAGAAGTTAAATTGGAAAAATGGTATTCATATAAGCAAGCTTAAGCCAAATTGGTATATTCCATTAGAAATGGTGCAAAATTATATAACTTGCGAGGTTCGTTATGACAGAGTGCTTAGGTGTCATTTACAACTGCTAATGCACCTTAATGGAAGTCTAAAGCTCAATTTACCATTTTATTTATTTAAAAGTTTGCAAAAAATGGTTGCATGGGTTCAAACTCATACAGAACACACTGCCCGTTCCATTTTCCATCAGGGTTTGATTAAATTGTCGATAATTTCTCACTTGAATAAGAATGGGAAGACTTGGAATGGTTTCTTCCTTGACTCAGGGTTTGAAGCAGAAAAGCGAAAGCTGGTTAAAGAGAAGGGAAAAGGAAATAAGTCAAAAAGTTCATGCAAGCAAACAGAGGATGCAATGAAACCAACAAAGGAGCAGAGTAAGGAGCTTGCAGAGGAATCAAATGTTGCAAATGATCAGTTTTTAGAAGCACCAGTCACGAAAATGACAAGAGAAACATTGATTGAGCATGCAGAGGAAGATTTAAAAGATCCTGATGTACCCAACACATTTATAAAGATTTCAAGCTCAAAAGATGAAAAACAGGGTAAAATCTTAAAAGTAAACTGGATCCGAGTTCAAATCCCAGAACCAGATCTAGAAGCAAATTTGAAATGGAAATGAAATCGAAGAAAAGTGAGGTTATGGTCATAAAAGGGTCTTCTACTGAAGAAAAGGCGCAGCTTTCAGAACAGGAGTGTCTCAGGATAGAACAAATGATGATGGAAATCCAAAGGGATGATGATGAGCAGACACCAGAGGGGTTTTGTTGGGATAAACAAAGAAGTACTAAGTATGAAGTCAGTGTAAGTTCAAAAATATCAGAGACTTATGAAGCCCCCGTGAAATTGGAGAAAATAAAATCGATTTTGGAGTTGGATGAAGATAAAAGGTCTTTGCAATTTCTTAAGGAACAAAACCTACGTCTTCAGAAATCAAATGAAGATTTAATGATGGAAAATAAAAGACTCCAGGAAGATTTACATGAAAGAGATGCAAAGTATCAAGAAGTTCTCAAAATATCCAAATAGATCATGACAAAGAAAAGGGTGACACATCAGCAAAATGAAGAATTGCAAAATCGACTTCAAATTTTGGAAACAAAAGGATCCTGATGGAGAAGATACTACTACTTTTTGATGAAGCCAGGTTATTCTGTGGATAGATGATTAAGATTTGATAGTTAGCAATAGATATACTTGTCTAATTTTTGTTACACTTGTCAAGTTTAAAGTTAAGATGACCTTCAAATTAGTTTGATAAAAACAAGTTACTATTTTGAGAAGGTTGAGGTCCATGAAAATAGGTTCTCGAGACTGTTTCAAATGTTGGAAACTTTTGTATATAATAGATAGTGATGATATATAGAGGAGGTTGGAACATATTATGGAAGTCAGACTCCAAACTCAAATTGCAGGTAGGTATATGTTTTGCTTTATATTAATATGAAATAGCTATTTTGAAATGACTGTGATCATGTGAGCCTGTTCTGTTTTAATAACTATGTTACATGTTATCATTATTTTGTCTGTGTGTGGTCTTATCAATCCATGTCATGATTCTCTCGATTAATATGCAATAATCTTTAATGCTTGAATACAGAACCTGATTCACTTCTTTCACAAAGTTATGCTCATAGCTCTGCCCTATTAATATCCATGATACTCATACATTCCTTGCTGTTTCATATTTAAATATGCTTTATTTCTGTAATGATTGTTTACCTACCACCAAATTCCATAGCCATTGAATTGTTTTCCAGTTATCTTGTATTTTCTCTTAAAGATTTCTCTAGGCTTGAATCCCTATAGTCTAGGTTCAACTCTAGTGATAACAGTCTTTATTACAAATTTGTGAGTTCATGATAGGTATCAGGATCCGTTACTAGATGTTCATTTTGTTCACAATAGAAGTTTGGTAATGAACAACCATGAAGTTGAAGACATTTGACATAAGGCTTAGAATTCCATGCATATCACAATGAAAAATTCCAAATTTGATGACTTGGTATTGTTTTCCGACAATAAGAAAAAGGGAAGCCCATAAAGCTTGAGGTGGGATAGTTAGGACCTTAAATTGTAAAATATATTAGGAACAATGCATACATAAAAATCAAGACCTTGCAAGGGTTTGTGCTTGGGGGAGATGAGAATGGGTGCAAACTCAAGTATTATGCTTAGCACAAAAAACAAGAGGTTGTTAAGACAAAAGGCATTGTTAACTTCCCAAACTTCTAACCACCTCTCCAAAAATTAATATAATATATGCACATGAACTCTTTCCCAATAGTTTAAGAACAAGATGATAGTAGAATGGCTCAAGGAAGTACAAGGACACAAAGATCCAATTATGCATATTAGGAAACTAGATTTGCAACCTCAAAGAAGACCATATGTTGGAAGTCCTAGTTTTCATGCCACATGAGTGAACCAACAATAGTGTCTTGCATTAGATCATCGAGAATAGCTTGACACAAGAATAGCTATCAAGAAGTTGATAGAGTGTGATTGTTAGAGGCTAAAAATTGATTGTAAAGAAAAAGAATGAAGTCCAAATTATGGAAAATTAGATAAAGCATAGGCACAAAGGAGTAGAAGTGCTATGAATGGTTGAAAGGCATGTAAGAAAAACACACAAGGAGATACAACACATGATATGACGATGTCAACACAATAGGTGTAATGTGAAGAGAATCACACATAGCAAAGTATGCATGAAAATTGTGCTTGGCATTGAGTCAGGTTGAAGAATCATTATGGAAGACAAAGTGATAGACACAAATCTAAAGGCACATGCCAATTAAAACAATTATGAATTGGTTATTTTCAAGGTAATTAAAGATCTTTTTGGAAGACAAAATGTTGGTGAAGCAGGATAAATCAAATGTGGCAAGTGTTGGCATTGAGTTGGTTAGTCCTTACATAATTAATAATGTGTAGTGTTTGACTATAGAGCCATAGTGTGGTAAGGCATAATTTTGTAGTTTTGTTTATGCATTTACAATTCTCAATAATGAGAATGATTATATCCATCCCCTGTATTTGTGGTGTTGTGTTAATGTTCATTGAACACTTGATTAGATATTTGATTTTCTATAGAAAATTTATGTTATTATCCATATGTTGCACATTGTTGTGCATACATTGTGATGATATATATTTGGATGATTTTTGGCCCACTATGACCTTCTCTATGTTGCACACTCACATCATTTAGAGAAAATGGAAATGGGATACAAGATGAAGATGGAATTATAAATATAACGAGGGAGGAATAAACAAATACATTGTTTTTGCAATAGACTTTTCAAAGGCCCCATGAGCTAGATTGAAAAATCAAAGATAGCTAAAGTTGCAAATATTGGAAGCAACTTTGTTGTATCCATTGATAATTCATTCTCACTACTTAAGACTCGAGAAATACATATAGCTAACATTGAAAAGGTAAAGATAGATGAATAAGAATGAGACCCACAACATGAGGAATTCTCTACATAGAGGAAGAAAATTGCTAAACAATGCAAGGAATGCTGGATAGAGAAGTGCATCAATATTTTCAAGGTGGATCTTCATCATATACTCGACATACCACATGTTGCAAAGTTTTTAGGACAAAAGGAAGATAAAACCAAAGTTCTTATCAATGGATTTGATGGAGGCAAACTTTGGTTCCTTAAGGCATTAAGATAAAAAATAAAACAAAGTGAAGGTAACTCTAACACAACAACAACCATGAGGATGCCAACAAGAGATAAAATCTACAAAAAATACAAAGGATTAAGGATTACTTCAATCAAAGAGAAGACTAATGTGGACATAGAAATAACAACACGTAGGATTTCTGATTTATGTATAGGAACCATATATATTATTATGATTATCAATGAAGATAGAAGTTCAATATTATTAGCCATAACATTTGGCAAATTTGATAATTCAAAGCACTGTAGATTCAATCTAAAGGAAAAGCCATTCACATTGCCTTATTGATTTCCAATGCTATGGAAGGTAAACCCCTATTGACATGAGGAGAATTCATACCCCAAAGTCACCAAACATATGGAAATATTCACCCTTGTTTGCACAACGACACACTACCCACAAAACTTTGACAAAGGAAGCTTTCAACACGTTTTTTCAACATGTTCAAAGTATAAAAATGTGACTTCAAGCTCTTAGGGTAGTTAAAACCAAACTCATTTTAATTGTACAATTTAGTTGCTTTCAGAAAGAAGGCTCATAACCAAAGGTTCCTTTATTAACCCAAAATATCTAAAATATTATGCACCAAATTTAGATGTGTCTGCTAAAATTACCTAACATACAGGAAATCAAATCACTCTGACATCAACAAAGCCATCATAGGGTCCAACAACATAAAATCTTATGTATTTGGAAGAATTTTAGTTAGAGGATGATGTTATTGAAGTAGTTAGTCCCTTTGGCATTAGGATCCGAGAGACAAGGACAGTACCCTAAGAAGAGGATGGAGGATCAATCCATACATAGATCAAATCAGAAAATCTATCATAAACTATTAGTAAGCTATGATGATGATGAGGATGTTAAGAATCACAATGACAATAATAATGATCATTACGATGAAAAAATAATCACATATCCCATCCCTTCAAAATGAGTAAGAAGACATATACACTCAAGAGTGCGAAGGTTTCAATTATTTGTGATTCTCTTTTGAATCGTCAAATAGAGTTGACTTCAAAAACCATATCTCCGAGGCCACAAAAAGTGCAAGTACATAAAGCCTTTAACTAGACATTCTTAAAGTAAGTGACAATGATCTCATGCCAAAAGTTCAACCAAGTATTCCTCTATGTCAATATGTAAGAGATTATTGTTGCATCTCTTGACACCTTGGTGGGTCAACCTGACAAAGAAACAACTCAAGAAGCAATGGACCAACATTCCCTAATGCAACAAGATCTCACTACCAATAATCCGCTAGGGTTTACCTTCCATAGCAATGGAAATCACCTTAGCTATGGAAGGTAAACTAGATTTCCCTTTGCAAATTCAATGGCTTTATTCACTGGAAATGTAATCCAATGACTAAACTCAACATAAAGGGTCTGTAGTTCTTAGACCTATTACACTTATTTCATCCTTGAAAATGATGTTTGAGTAATACTATGGTAGTTGAAGTTGATTTCCATAAGTGACAAGTAGCCCAAAGAGTATACTAGTTAGTTACACAAGAACATGCAACATTGAATAAATATAACTATAAAACACAAAAACTGGAAGATTTTTTCTAGCTCAAATAAAAAAAATCTGAATCCAATTACATAGGTCTTGTTGGATTTATTTGGTATACTAGGGTCCTCTTCGGTGTCCAACAATGTTCAATGTTGTCTAGCGCTAGTTTATTCAATCCCTACAAGAGGGAAGGTCTCACCAGAAGCACGATGCGAATGATTAAGATAGGGATATATGTTGCAGGATATGGTTTTAACATTCTACTTTGTGATTAAGCATTAACTAATTTGTTCCATTGTTTATTCTATAGATTTGCAACTTCTGATCACACATAAATCAATCACATTCATTATAACAATAAATACAAAGATCTAACTACATACCAATCATCCATATAGAATATCATAACCACAATATGAATAACAAGGGATCTACTCCAATCCAACACAATCACCAAATACATAATCTTACCTGCAACAATGACGCGAACATACCAACTATAACAATGCCAATAACAACAAAATTAATTTGAACGACCAACACCTAACAACTAACACCAACTTAACAACACAACAATAATAACCACCTTTTCTCATAGCCCCTAGAGGTTATTTAGACATTTATGTTCTATGATAATTTATGACATGGTCTAAACCTTAATTTAACTAACTTATTGGTCGACATAAATGCTTGTCATGTCAATTGGGTGCAACTTGAGTAGTTGTGAAGAAAAGTTGTTACCCTCCCCACCCAAGTTCAAATCCTACTTTGTGACATGTTTGTTTTTAGTGAGTCGATTGTTGATGAGCTATATATGATCTACTCATGAGTTTTTGGCTTGGTGTTAATCCTTGAAGAATTTAGGGTTTACATTGGTACCATTGTTGGAATGAGGGAAAGTGTTTGGGTAGTTTCCCTTGAGATATGTTACCTGGGAAAAAAATACAATTCATCACATGCTAATTTAGGCTAGCTGATAATAAGCCACAAAATTGGAAATTTATTTTTTTCTTTAAGTGTTCTATGCGATTGACTTGGTTCTTTCTGTTGGAAACCTAATCCACTAGGGTTAGGTAATTATTAATAGTCACTTTGGAGTCCCAGAGACAACTTGGAAGATGAAACCAAGAGTCTCTTCATATTGTATTTATACATGTATATTCTTAATGTAAAATTGAGCTTTCACACCTAACTTTCATTATCTTTGTTTAGTCCTTGTTTATTTTACCAACTGGGCATTCCAACAATGGTATCAAAGTGACTAGGTTCTGTCCTCTTGTCTACCCTACTAGACATGTAGTCCAGTATGTATTTCAGTCCTTTTTGCTTAGGGAATTTTTTTTTGGTATTCTGCTAACTCAGTCTACTATCCCCACATGCTACAAATTCCCCATGCAATGTTACTCTACTGTGTGCTATCTTCTCATACCTGCGAACTATCTCTGCATCATAATTTCCTCCATGGAAGAGACCGTTCCTTTTCTTCCTGCAACTGAGTGTTTGCCTCCATTATTTGAATTGTGCAGATCCCTTCTATCTCTGCATGGGGTCCTTTTCTATGTCTCATATCTCCCAGGATTGTCCATGTCTCATATCTGGCGCCCTGTGCATTATTGACGTACGTGAAGCCCTAACTATCATATTTTATACCTACCCAATGCTACTATCTAAGAGTTGAAGCTATGACCGAGTAAATACTTGGTATCCCTCACATGACCTAGTGAAAACATTCATAGGCTTGAGTCACTGTTTAGTGCATCGGTTGGAATTCTTTTTGATACTTCATTTGGAGGTGACACACTCGGGCATGAGAACAATTACGAATCCTGGTGTATCCCAGTGTAGTACTGCATCAACGATCCATATCTCACAGGAGTTTCAATGTAGACATGCGCTCGTTCCCTTGCTTAAACTTAGTCAAGACTTGCGACGTGGATTTGAGTGGAGATTGAGACCTGTGTGTGGAGATGAGTGGAAACCTGCTTGCAACAAGTTGGTAAAGTGCTCATTAGAGATTCTTGTTAACCCGAACCAACTAGTGAAAATTTGGTTTGAGTAAAAGCGATGCCACCACCTTGGGTTGGGCATATGAGAAGCTTAAAGAACTACTTTGCAGAAGGCTTCTTTACACTTGAATGAACATTTCCGTTTACACTTGATTGAAGCGAGCGTTTGAGATTCTGTTGTGACAAGAAAACCCAGGAACGATAGAACCAAAAAAAAGTGCGGAGCAAAGAATTGGCCATCACAATATTATGTCCCATCATAAATTTCCTCAATGTGCTATAGCATCCCAACCCTAATTTCGTGAGCCCTCACCTCCAAATCACTTGTTCACGTATATTAGCGATTTTTTATCATACTCAGTTCACCAAGTTTTCAATAAGTGTTTCATTATTCATCACATCTTTTATTACCAAGGGTTTCTCTTCTCAGACATCACCACACAAATAATTCTCTTTTTTACATTCGAGGATTGATTCTCATTCCCTTTTTGTTTCATGGAGAGATTGTACAGTTATAGACCGTTTTATAACCCATGAAATAGATTGGCCATTTTCCCTTATATTCCTATAGGATCTGTTCTGATGTTGAAGGTGAATTGTTGTTGAAATTTAGTTCAAATGATGTTGATTCTTCATTCGCATGTGAAGCACACACATATAGGATAGGTTGACTAGGATTGCTATAGTGAGCTCGAAACGTTGCATGACCAAGAAATGCAAACAATGATCTCCATACACCACCAGAGGGAGATACTTGTTACCTCCATACACCACCATAGAGAGATGATCACAATCAACTCTATATGGCATAATTGCACCTAGAAGCATCGGATTCTAACAATTCACTGTTAGTGTATTGAATGTGTTAGACTCTTGCAATTTTGAAACTTGATACCTAGCTCAAGAACGTGTTGGTTTGCTTATTTATGTGAAAGGAGACTTGTGAAAGACCACTACTCTTTTCTCATTTTTCTTGAAGAAGCCTTGCATTATTAAAATTGATTGTAGTGTTAGCTTGCATAGTCTCCTTGAAGATAGTTTGGTTGCAAAAGAATGTAATTTTTTGCAGAGATTGTTATTGCAGAGAACATGAGAAAATAAATTGTTTTGCAAGAAGTACTTGGTAGGGATTTGAGTACAAAGGCCCGTGCTTTCTAGTGGACATGTGGCATTGTTGTTTGGCTTGGATCCACATACATTGAATTTGTGAACTTGGCACCACAACTGAACATCACCAAAGAACTCTAAGGTAAAGGATTATTTAAAGATCACTTCAATTTTTGCATCAAGTTATACCTTGAAAATAGTGTTTTTTGCAAGTTTTCTTATATTTTTTATACTTGCAATAGTTCTATTGTAAGTGTCAAATCTCAGTGAGTTGAAATGTAATTGGGTGCATTCTCGGTGGAAAATGACACCCTTTATTTTATGAGTTGGAGACTTAGTTGTTGAGTCTTATTGTGAAAGGGTGGAGTTGCAAGAAACCCTTTGTCTTTTATCAGCCCTTAAATGGCTCACACTAGAAGACTATTAGAGTTATTGAACGCTCTAATACTCACCGCCGTTGATGACACAATCTCAATTAGCAAGAAAACTCTACAATATGTACTAACTTGTGCTAGATTGTGGTAACTTTGGGATGTCCTCCATGATTAAGATGCTTTGCATGGAGGTACATTAGTACTATAGGCATCATGATGGAGTAGAGGGTGAGATACACTCTACTCAGTGGCATGGGCCTAGTGGTGGCTGCATGCGGAACTGCCGGGGTGATTTGACCTTTGCATGCATGAGTTTTGCATGACCTGTCAGTGATCGTTGGATGCATGCAAAATTGACTTTTGCATGGACCGAGAATTAGGGTTTTGGTAAGCCTAATTCATCGGTGAGATTATTTATAGAGGCAGGGGTTCCCCAAATGAGGTTGCTCAGTTGTATTATCAGAGAGTGATAGTGTTGGAGAGAGGAGGGCGCAGTTGTGCATGCAGGGTGACTTTCTGAGAGAGAGAGGAGCTGCTGCAGGATCTAGGAAGGTCAGATCTGAGCTGGATTAGTGACCTTCAGCTCCAGAGTCACCAGGCACCCAGGTTTGTGGACTGAGATAGTCCATTAGAGAGCATTCTGCTCACTTTAAAGGAGGACATGTTCTTTTGGAGGAGGGTACATTTCCCAAGGAGGGAGGAGCTCGTTTGGAGCCAGATCGATCGATTCAGAGTCTGAGAATTCTAGGATCACCTTGCCTCAACATTCGAGGAAGGTTAGGGATGACTTGATCTCAGATCTGCTGAGATTCGGTCCGGTACGAGCATTAGAAATCCATAGGGGAGGGTGTACTTCTACATGCTTTGGAGGTTGCATTCTTCAAAGGGAAGTCTCCAGAGAGAGCAAATCAGTTAGAGGCACCTGCAGAGACACTCAGATCCAGTTCACCAGTTAGGGATTACTCTTATTCAAAGATTCAGAAGGAAAACAAATGGTTGTGAGAGGGAAACACACCTATCCGAATCAAGTAGTGACTTCCCACAATATGAGGTCTATATTGAGGCATAGAGATATTGAATTGGATGCTGAATGTTGCATTACTTCACCCAAACCAAAAATAAAGATTTCAGAACATCCAAAGGAGATAAGGAAGCTCCTACACAAATATACAAAGGTTTTTGGAGACCCCCCCCTGGAAGGCCACCCAATAGAGGGGTTGAGCACAACATTGTTTTGGAGGAGGGCACTTCTCCTATACAAATTCCACCATATAGGCATCCTAGAAAGTTCAGAGAGGAGATTGAAAAGGCTATCTAAGAGCTCTTGGAGTTGGGACTCATTAGACCAAGCTCTAGCCCCTATGCTTCTTCAGTTGTTTTGGTGAAGAAGAAAGATGGGACCTTGAGAATGTGCATTGATTTTAGATCCCTCAACAAGAAGACAATAAAAAATAGATATCCCATCCCAAGAATAGATGAGCTCATGGATGAGCTACATGGAGCAAAATTCTTCTAAAAAATTGATCTTAGATCTGGTTACAACAAATTCGAATGGAGGAGGAGGATGCGCCTAAAAAACTTTCCGATGTCACTATGGCCATTTTGAGTTTCTTGTCATGCCATTTGGTTTGACCAATGATCCAACCACATTTCAATCATGCATGAATCAAATATTCAACAAACAGCTCCGTAAGTTTGTTTTGGTTTTCTTTGATGACATTCTAATTTACAACAAAACATGGGAGGAACACTTGCAAAATCTAGAAGTTGTCTTGAAAATTTTGCATGATCAATCTTTGTTTGCTAAGTTATCTAAGTGTGAATTTGAATTGAAAGAAGTTTTATATCTTGGACACATCATTGGGCAAGATGGAGTGAAGGTACACTTGGAAAGAGGTGCTCGAATTTGCTCGTTTTAGTCTCACTAGGTCATGAGGGGGTTTCAGTAGGCATGATTTTCGGGTCTTGGTTGGAGTTTGTCAAAGGTACGCAATCCCTAGGCCTGACATGAGCATCTAGGGAAATGAATGGACTACTTACAGCTCTTCTGAAAGAAAATATGCTAGGATGCAAGATGAATTTAGAGGGTACCACGCTTTATATGACCCCGCGGCAGAGTATGTGACAAATTTCATCAGTTGGAGTACGTGGTTTGGTTTCACTTAAGGGGTCCTCGCCCATCATCATCACCCAGTGCCGTTGACCCTTATTGTTCTAACATTAATTGGGCATGATGGGAGGATCCACATGGGGTGTTGGTTGCTGGATTGGTTACACTGGCATTTTTGTATAACCTAAAGCCGCAACCTCTCAAATAGAGTAGTTTGTAAATAAATAAGCCCAAGTTTTCGGAATTTCCAATTTCAATAGTAAGTTTCAATTTTCAGAATGAACAGTTAGTTTTTAGTTTTCAATTTCAGTTCCGAAGTTTTTAGTGTAGTTTCCAGAGTGGTCCAAACAGGGTAGGAGGTGACAGGTTTTGTTCTACAAGGAAGATTTTCTTGCAGGCACCGCCCAGGAACAGGCACTTGGTCTGCCGGAGGTTCTTTGCTACCTCGCGGGGAGGATGGCATCCCCAGTTGGAGCCAGTTGTTAGCACCTAGTTTTTCCGCATAAGAAATAGCGTGAAATGGATGGATATCTCGAAATTTCCCTGAAGAAAGATTGAAGATGTTTTCATTTTCATAGCTAGGTGCTAAGGTAGGAGAAAGAATTGATTTGGGGGTGCTAAGTATAAGAAACCAAGGGAAACCAAAGGAAAGTGCAAAATGCGACCAAATTGAGCAAAAGGAGGTAAAAATACTATAGTCCGAAACAATAAATTGCAAAGGTTAAATCCGGGGTAGGTTGTACCATTGATTGGGCGTGAATGGGAGATCAATGGTCCTCGTTGATCGTCTCATAGCCAAACCGTGCGGAGCATATGGGAGATAAGTGGTCACGATGGAGAATGTCGGCAGATAGGTGGCGGCTGGAGAGCGCACCGCAAGCAAAGTAAGCAGTAAGTAAAACCACCTCAATGGGATGCGACACCACTATGGCGGGAGACAAGGTGCTGAAGATTGACGGTTGGGATTCGCGATCAAAGATCTGGCGGTTAGGACGAGATGTTGTTATTCTCCGGATAAGTCTCATGCGATCAACGGCTCGGGTTGCAAAGGAGATTGAACCAACAATGATGAGAATTGGAAGTGCACGAAGGATAGTGGTAGGGACCCCACTAGTAGGAAGCTTTGAAAAGTTAAAGGCGTTTCAGATCTCCACCGTGGATGCAAAGCAGGAAAGGATCGACAGTCCTGGAAGGTTGTCGCGTCGGCAAGATGCGAGGCAATTAGGAGATATGGGTGGTTGTGACAAAATATACCACCTAACAGGTGTCAGCGCCTGGACTGGTCACGAGGAGAATAAGTGGTAATAAAAACCATTTTTGAGAGATGCGACACCACTTCGTTGGTAGATGGTGCTAATAAATGGGCAGCTGAGATTGAAGCACGAGAGATGATCCAATGACAGATGTGGAAGGAGTGTCAAATCAATAAAGGGGGATCAGCTCTAACGGCCTAGATGATTGCATAAGAGATCAACGAATAGAAAGGAGGGACAACTGGCAAAGAAGGCCGAAGTTTAAAGGAAAAAGGGTTATATATATAAGAGTCAGCATGAGAAGTTGACATTTGTGTCTGGGAGCTGTCAGGGTTGGAAGTTTCCAGGCGTGCAGAAGACGAAGAAGGCGACAAGAGGGGTTGTTCCCAGAGTTTTTCAGTGACAAATAAGGCCTCATAACCGCTGCTGTTAGCGAATCTAAGTCTATTTGCAACAAGAAATGGATGAAGAACTAGTTTCTGGAAGGGTTAGGGTTAAATTCGCTTGGGAAGGTAGGGTCTCGATGCGTTTGATACAGAGTTTCGACTGTCTGTACCTAAAATTAAGAGAAGAATGAGGATTTGGACGTGCATAGAGGGTTTTAGTCACCTTTTGTCCTTTGTTGCATTGACCAAGTTATGCCCTTCCCCGAGTCCAAGAGTTTTCTGAGGGGAGGGGTCTATTATCGCCACATATAGGTAGTTTCCCCCCTGAGAACCACCAAACCTTTTTCGACCACCTGTTTTAAGCCTGACTGAGAAGTCAAAGATACCCCATACCCTTTGGATAGGAGCCTTTTTATGGCAATACCCCATTTGTCCCTCTCTTTGATGCCTAGGAATGCGACCTCATCCACTGGCCCACCTGAAAAAGACTTAGTAGCAGCCCTTGCCCTCACTAGTATTCCAGAGAAGCTCTCACAGCGGGGGGTGGTGAACCTTTGGATGTAGCCTGTGGGGGTAAGAAAGCACTTAAGAGATAGAAGGTAGAATATCAGCAGCAAGTGATAAAGGTGCAGAATCAATTGAGAATGGAGAGGGCAGAGAATAAAATACTTATGCAGGCGATTAGCTAGCCTAAAATTTGCGAGCATGGTATGACCTGCACCATTCGACGGTCAAGATGAAAATGAGGTTAAGATCTATGGTTTATATTTTACTAGATGGATAGATGGCATAAATGCATCTCTAATACCACCAAAATAATTGCAAATAGGACGGGGGCCACCTCAGCACCGTCGTATACTTTTCCACTTATCCGGAAATCCTGGCTAAGCATGTTTCACGTCAGCTCAAGCCTTAGGTATCATTGTTGCTCGATTGGGAGATTCAGTCAGGTCATCATGGCAAATGTGATCGCACGTAGCTGCTATCATCGTCACGGCAGTTATAGACATGGTCCTTGTGTCCCCTGTTCGAAATCAGTGCATGGGAAAGGTGGTGCACCTGGAAGCTCGGGTATCTTTCAGTTAGAGTCTGGTCATGGAGAAGGATCAAGAATCCGAAGTGGTCTTTATGCCCGAGCAGGCGTGGTATGAGGTGGAGGAAGAACACGCTCCTTCGTCTCCTATGGTATTCGACCACGTAGAAACTAGAACCACCAATGAAGATGAAGAGCCCGAAGAGCGATAGGTGTGCAGAAGGGTTCAACGTCGAGGGAAGAAGGAGACCCCTGAAGATGAGCTAGACATCCACCAGGACACGGAGATTCTCAAGGATTTCGTAATCTCCACTGAGGAAACGACACCTCTCCCTCCAGCAGGAGAATCGCAGTCAGACAACTCTTTGAGAATATAGAATTTATTTAATCCGCATGGCCAATTAAAAGCTCGGGAGTAAGGTGGCACCCTACTCATCGTATTCTTGTTTCCCATCTTAATCAATCTGTTTTGAGCTCGACAAATATGTAGTATTTCCCAATTTTGAGGCTATCAAGGTGGCAACATAGTTTTAACTGGTTCCTAATGACCAATTCGAGGCTAAAAGCCTATAAATATCATTGTAATAAAAGAGCAAAGGGTTGAAAAATCATTTGGATAAGGCTTGGGGATCAAGCTCTATTTTGAGACTTTTACATTAATACAATGTGCAGTGCCTATGGCAGACTGTTTTGCAGAGATTCATGTGTTGATTTACTTGTATTCTGTTTTTTCTTTCTTCTCTATGTGCTCGTACTTCCTGTTACACATTTACATTATGTATTCCCTTTCATATATGAGATCAGTGTATAATAACTTAGAATTCTTGGAAACAAGCTCTGGTTATTATCTTAGGCGTTCACTCAATATTGCTACTAAAGTTGATATCGAATTCATCTTTGCTGAATGTTCGTATCAATGGTCTGTTCTTACTTTCTTCTTTTACCACTAGAAAATAGCATTACAACGGCAAGAGGGTCGCTACCTTGCCTCTTTTTTAATGGTCCGCACTACGACATTGTTGTCCGATTTATGTGTAACGCCTTGACTCCATCGCCCAATGTTTTTTCCTTATGATTATCCTGCCAACACTTTTACACAATTTGTCCCATTAGAAAACTGACCTTCTGTGTATGATTTGAATGTATATCTTGAGTGATAAGAGAGGCTGTATGTTCATGCTTGTTTTACTTTCAGTCTTCTATCAATATTGAGAGATCCCTCTCTGACTGTGCTGGGTCAGTAGCACAAGTTTAAAGTGGTTTTGCTGTTACCCCTATTCTGCCTCTCCACAACCTTGGGGTACGTTTTTGGTGTTAACAAATTGGCGCCGTTGCTGGGGATCGAATGTTTTATCATCCCTGGGAGAGCGACAAAGAGGTCTGAGTTTCAAAGAAAAGAGATATCCCTGTGGGAAAACAGAGATGTCCATATTTTTGAGAAGGTTGTATGTTTTTGCCCTGGTGATTCCACTCGTTGAGTTTTTGGTATTAGAGCAGCTCCACCGGGGAAGGTCAGAAGCCCCATGCTGAGAATGAAGTATTGAATATCCCATAGTGACTCCACTGGAGAACGAGCTTAGCTGCCTTAGACATGGAAGAATCAAGGTCCAGGTATCAAATTATCAATCACTTCAAAGAGGTCTTGTTCTTATGTATTGGTCTCCTTTTTCCCTTATGTATATATATCAAAAAATTTATGTTTCACCAAAGAGCTCTAGGTCATTAGAGAGCCTCCTTTGTATATCCTTCACTTGAATTTGAAAATGTACATTCTCCTTTCACCCCTAGAGTTGATCCCATCCCTTCCTTTGAACCATGTAAGAGCCATAACCAGCCTTATGAATCCCCCGAGAATAAGGCCAGTGATATCCTCCCTACACGTACTCCTTTGCCTTCCAGAGCTCAGCTCAGATACAACCCTTTAAGGCTACCCCCTGTTCTTCATGAATTTCCTCCGAACTACCATAAATACCTCCTTGTTTTTGATGGAGAGTCCGAGATTTTTACTACTGAGAAACATCTTCAGGGTTTTGAGCATTTTCTAGATCTCTTTGAAGTAGAACATGATGATGTGTGTATGAGGGATTTCGCCAAGTCCTTCCAAGGAAATGTGAAGAAATGGTTTAACCATTTGCGGCCTGGGTCTATTGATACGTGGGGAGAATTGTCTGAGGTATTTATGGGGTTTTGGGGCAAAAGAAGGTCATGGGACCTAGTTCTTTCAGAGTTTTACTCCATGAGAAGGCAGGAAAGGGAAACCACGTCTAGCTTCAATAGGAGGTTTGCAAGCTTCTATTATAATATGCCAAAGGAAATTCAGCCCCTACAGAACGCTGCTAAATTACATTATGCTTCTACTCTCCCTCCTGAATGATCTCTTCTTCTTTTGGAGAGAATGTCTTCCAGTTTGCAGCATGTGTTCATTGATGCATTGGAAGTTGAAGACAATCTTAGGATGTCCGGAAAATTATCAAACCAAGATAATGATGAAAGGATTAGAGAAGAATTAGGATTTGAAGAAGGAAACGAACAAGGAGAACTTTCCTTGCATCCAAATTTCTCCCATGATGAACAGAGAGGTGATCAACTCGGTGATGCGCCAGAAGAAGGTAATTCTGATTTGTTTTATGTAAATTGCAATCAGCCTACTAAAATCTCCGTTACTGATGGTTTTAATGGAGATTTTAGTCCACCTGAATATGACGAATATGAAGAGGACTGTTTGGGGGACTTCATAATATTTTTTGAAATAGAAGATAAAGATGAACCTTCGTGCAGTTAGTTTCACCAGTCAGGAAGACCAGCCAAAGAGGGGAAATCGGTGGTAGATCCTGACTCCACCATCGAGATCTATCAAAATATTGAGCCCGAAGGTGGTGAAACCCCTTTCCCCGAAGCTAAATCATTCGCCAAAGTAAAGGAAGTTCTTAAAGCCATGAATGAAGAAAACCGTGAGACTCTGCAGGGGGAACCTTGGCATCATCTGAGAGAGGAAGGAAGAGCTAGCGATCAAAGGGTTCTTGGGGATTCCCAGTAGGCAGAGGTTTCTTTTCGGACCGAAGCTAAAAGAGAATACAGAGTCCCTGAAGAAGAATATAGGACCCTCGAGGAAGAATATGTGATCCTTGAGGAAAAATATATAATTCTTGAAGAAATTCTTGGGCCCGACGTGTACCTTCTACAGGTTGACCAGATAGCTGAGATGCTAGAAGATGACCGGGGTGGCCCACGTGATTCTTATACAGAATCCACTTTTTTGGCTGAAGATGATTATAGAATCCTTGAAGAAGTTTTTAGGCCTGGCCAATATCTCCAGCTAGCTGACAAGATAATTGAGGTGCTTGAGGGAGACCAGGCTAGGCAACATGATTTTCGTGCAAGATTTTCAAACCTGGAGTCCGGGTTTCAAGAAGAATGGCCTTTTCTCGACCCTTTCGGGGGACAGGACGAAGTTTCTTTTGAAGAGCCAGAGCAAAACCGGGTTTTCAACCCATGGATCATAAATAGCCCAAGAGGAGATGTTATAGATAGATTTTGTGCGGGAGCAACCTCCCAAATTACAAAGGGACAACCACATCACGGAGAGGTGCTCGAAGTTGCTCGTTTCAGTCTCACCAAGTCGTGCGGGGGTTTTAGTCGGCATGATTTTCGGGTCTTGGTTGGAGTTTGTCAAAGGTACGCAATCCCTAGGCCTGACATGAGCATCTAGGGAAATGAATGGCCTACTTACAACTCTTCTGAAAGAAAATATGTTAGGATGCAAGAGGAATTTAGAGGGTACCACGCTTTATATGATCTAGCGACAAAGTATGTGATAAATTTCATCAGCTGGAGTACGTGGTTTGGTTTCACTCAAGGGGTCCTCGCCCATCATCATCGCCTAGTGCCGTTGACCCTCATTGTTCTGACGTTAATTGGGCATGATGGGAGGATCCACCTGGGGTGTCGGTTGTTGGACTGGTTACACTAGCATTTTTGTATAACCTAAAGCCACAACCTCTCAAATAGATTAGTCTGTATATAAATAAGCCCAAGTTTTTCGGCATTTCCAATTTTAGTAGTAAGTTTCAATTTTCAGCATGAACAGTCAGTTTTTAGTTTTCAATTTTAGTTCCGAAGTTTTCAGTGTAGTTTCCAGAGTGGTCCAAACAGGGCAGGAGGTGACAGGTTTTGTTCTACAAGGAAGATTTTCTTGCAGACGCCGCCCAATGGAACAGGCACTTGGTCTGCCGGAGGTTCTTTGCTACCTCGCGGGGAGGATAGCATCCCCAGTTGGAGCCAGTTGTTAGCACCTAGTTTTTCAACATAAGAAATAGGGTGAAATGGATGGATATCTTGAAATTTCCCTGAAGAAAGATTGAAGATGTTTTCATTTTCATAGCTAGGTGCTAAGGTAGGAGAAATAATTGATTTGGGGGTGCTAAGTATAAGAAACCAAGGGAAAACCAAAGGAAAGTGAAAAATGCAACCAAATTGAGAAAAAGGAGGTAAAAATACCATAGTCCGAAACAATAACTTGCAAAGGTTAAATCCGGGGCAGGTTGTACCGTTGATCGGGCGCGAATGGGAGATCAACGGTCCTTGTTGATCGTCACATAGCCAAACCGTGCGGAGCATATGGGAGATAAGTGGTCGTGATGGAGAATGTTGGCGGACAGGTGGCGGCTGGAAAGCGCTTCGCAAGCAAAGTAAGCGGTAAGTAAAACCACCTCAATGGGATGCAACACCACTATGGCGGGAGACAAGGCGCTGAAGATCGACGGTTGGGATTCGTGATCAAAGATCTGGCCGTCAGGACGGGATGTTGTTATTCTCCGTATAAGTCTCATGCGATCAATGGATCGGGTTGCAAAGGAGATTGAACCAACGACGATGAGAATTGGAAGTGCACGAAGGATAGTGGTAGGGACCCCACTAGCAGGAAGCGTTGAAAAGTTAAACGCGTTTCAGATCTCCACCGTGGATGTAAAGCAGGAAAGGATCAACGGTCCCGGAAGGTTGTCACGTCGGCAAGATGCGAGGCAGATAGGAGATATGGGTGGTTGCGACAAAATATACCACCTAATAGGTGTCAAATCCTGGACTCGTCGCGAGGAGAATAAGTGGTAATAAAAACCATTTTTGAGAGATGCGACACCACTTCGTTGGTAGATGGTGCTAATAAATGGGCGGATGAGATTGAAGCACAGGAGATGATCCAATGACAGATGTTTAAGGAGTGTCAAATCAATAAAGGGGGATCACATCTAACGGCCTAGATCAATGCATAAGAGATTAACGAATAAAAAGGAGGGACAGGTGGCAAAGAAGGCCGAAGTTTAAAGGAAAAAGGGTTACATATATAAGAGTCGGCATGAGAAGTTGACATTTGTGTCTGGGAGCTATCAGGGTCATAAGTTTCTGGGCGTGCGAAGACAAAGAAGGCGACAGGAGGGGTCGTTCCTAGAGTTTTTCAGTGACAAGTAAGGCCTCATAACCGCTGCTATTAGTGAATCTAAGTCTATTTACAATGAGAAATGGATGAAGAACCAGTTTCTGGAAGGGTTAGGGTTAAATTTGCTCGGGAAGGTAGGGTCTCGATGCGTTTGATACAGAGTTTCGGCTATCTATACCTGAAATTAAGAGAAGAATGAGGGTTTGGACGTGCATAGAGGGTTTCTGTCACCTTTTGTCCTTTGTTGCATTGACCAGGTTATGCCCTTCCCCGAGTCCAAGAGTTTTCTGAGGGGTCGGTTATCGCCGCATATAAGCAGTTTTCCCCCTGAGAACCACCAAACCTTTTTCGACCACCTGTTTTAAGCCTAAATGAGAAGTCAAAGATACCCCATACCCTTTAGATAGGAGCCTTTTTATGGAAATACCCCATTTTTCCCTCTCTTTGATTCCTGGGAACACGACCTCATCCACTGGCCCACCTAAAAAAGACTCATTAGCAACCCTTGCCCTCACTAGTATTCAAGGGAAGCTCTCACATCGAGGGGTGGTGAACCTTTGGATGTAGAGAGTGGGGGTAAATAAGCACTTAAGAGACATAAGGTAGAAGATCCAGAGCAACAAGTGATAAAGGTGCAAAATCAATTGAGAATGGAGAGGGTAGAGAATAAAATACTTATGCAGGCGATCAACTAGCCTAAAATTTGCGAGCATGGTATGACTCATGCCATTCGACGGTCAAGATGAAAATGAGGTTAAGATCTATGGTGTAGATTTGACCAGATGTATAGACGGCTTAAATGCATCTCTACTGCCACTAAAATGATTGCAAATAGGATGGGGGCCACCTCATCGCCGTCGTATACTTTTCCACCTATCTGGAAATCCTGGCTAAGCATGTTTCACGTCAGCTCAAGCCTTAGGTATCATTGTTGCTCGATTGGGATATTCGATCAGGTCATCATGGCAAATGTGATCGCACGTAGCTGCTGTCATCGTCACGATAGTTATAGACATGGTCCTTGTGTCTCTTGTTCGAAATCATTGCATGGGAAAGGTGGTGCACCTGGAAGCTCGGGTATCTTTCAGTTAGAGTCTGGTCATGGAGAAGGATCAAGAATCCGAAGTGGTCTTTATGCACGAGTAGGCGTGGTCTGAGGTGGAGGAAGAACACGCTCCTTCGTCTCCTGTGGTATTCGACCACGTAGAAACTAGCACCACCAGCGAAGATGAAGATCCCGAAGAGTGACAGGTGTGCAGAAGGGTTCGACGTCGGGGGAAGAAGGAGACCCCTGAAGATGAGCTAGACATCCACCAAGACACGGAGATTCACAAGGATTTCGTAATATCCACTGAGGAAGCGACACCTCCCCCTCCAGCAGGAGAATCACAGGCGAACAACTCTTTGAGAATAGAGAATTTCTTTAATCCACAGGGCCAATTAAAAGCTCAGGAGTAAGGTGGCGCCTTGCTCATCATATTCTTGTTTCCCATCTTAATCAATCTCCTTTGAGCTCGACACATGTGTAGTATTTCTCAATTTTGAGGCTGTCAAGGTGGCAACATAGTTTTAATTATTTCCTGATGACCAATTCGAGGCTAAAAGCCTATAAATATCATTGTAATAGAAGAGCAAAGGGTTGGAAAATCATTTGGCTAAGGCTTGGGGATCAAGCTCTATTTTGAGACTTTTACATTAATACAATGTGCAGTGCCTATGGTAGACCGTTTTGCAGAGATTCATGTGTTGCTTTACTTGTAGTCTGTTTTTTCTCTCCTCTCTATGTGCTCATACTTCCTGTTATACATTTACGTTATGTTTTCCCTTTCATATCCGAGATCAGTGTATGATAACTTAGAATTATTGGAAACAAGCTCTGGTTATTGTGAAGAACCTGCAACAATTAATTGATAAAATGCACAATATTTGATATCACAGAATACTTTTATTGATCGTTGGCCACTTCGAGGGGGCAACCTCCTTTGAGCAAGCTCAATACAAAATAACTTCACCGTGCATTCATAGGCCTCAACACACACTTATATACTAAGAGTAAATATATATAGATCCAGAGATCACTACTCCCTCTGGATCAGTCTGAGACCTCAAGTAGTATGAATCTCAATGTCAGTACATACTCATAAAAACATAGACTCAACCACTAGATCCGCATCTACCAACTAACACATACATGCAATCAACATCATAGACAATAGATATACCCTGGAACTCTTTCGGGAAAAACCAGCTAACTATGGGGCTATCTTCTCTCTCGAGCCCAGAGCATATAGAAGTATCAAAGACAATACAATACAAAATTACCTCAGCCAGTAACTCAATCCCTCTGACCAGGACAAACTCTAATTTGCATGCATCCAGCTGATGCATGCACTGATGAAGTATGCCCTAACTGCCAATCTGGATCTGAGTGCTCTAACGGTGGTGCCTCTGATGGATCTGCCCGCTCTAGATCTCTTTGCTCTGATCTGCTCGCTCTAAAGAATGCCCACTGATGAACTCAACCCTCTTTGCATGTCAAATGCTTGTATTGCTCCAGATCTCAACAGATCTGAGCTTCGATCGTCCCTAACCTTCCTCAAATATTGAGGCAAGGCTATCTTGGAAGTCTCAGACTCCTAATCGGTCAATCCAGCTCACAATGAGCTTCTCCTCCTCAGGAAAGACGTCCTCCTCCAAGAGAAATTGGCCTCCTCCAATCTAATCAGTAATCACATTGTGGAGCTCTCTCAGCTCACAGTAATGGATATCTGGTCCCTATGGAACTGAAGGTCACTGATCTAGCTCAGATCTGACCTTCCTAGCTCCTGCAACAACTCCTCCCTATCTCAGAAAGTCGCCCCCACATGGACAGATTCGTCCTCCTCACTCTGGCAGTATGTCTCTCTGATGATACAACTGAGTAACCCCATCTGGGGACCCCTTGCCTCTATAAATAATCTCATCGATGAATTAGGTTTTCCAAAACCCTAATTCCCGGTGCATGCAAAAAGTCACTTTTGCATGCACCTTTGCATGCAGTCACTGAATGTTGGCAGGTCATGCAATACTCATGCATGCAAAGGTCAATCTCCCCTGAAGCTCCGCAGGCAGCCCCTGCTAGGCTCATGCCACTGAGTAGAGTGCATCTCACTCTCTACTCCATCGTGATTCCTATGGTACTGATGTCCCTCCATGCAAGGCATCTGAGTCATGGAGGACATCCCGAAGTTACCATAATCTAACACTTCCTCTTAACGAGGGAAGTCCTACCATGGATACCTAGATCCAACAAGTCCTTTGTAGCTGACACTGATCTAACTGATCTTCCTGTCACTGCTGCACTCTGAACTGAACCACCCTGATCAATCTCCATCTGTGTGGCTTTAGAAGAAGCCACTCTGTCAACCACTGCTGACTCTGTCACTGCACTCTGACTCAAACTCCCTCTGAGTCTTTGCTGCTGTAACCAACTCTGAAGACCTCTGTCAAGAGGATCCACTGCTCTGTAGATCATCTGCCTATGACCCTGAGTTGACTCAGCTCTGTAAGTCAACTCCCTCTGTCTCTGCACTGACTGAACTGACTGAGCTCTCTCCTAAGCCAAGTCCATCTCAACCATGTCATACCACCTCACTCTCTGACTGGTGCCTGCATGAGAAACATGCTCATCCCTCTGATATGAGCCCAAGGGATCAATATCCACATCTCCATCACTGTCAAGAGCATCTCGCTCATCCATCTGAACTCCATAATCACTGCCCTGATCCTCATCATGGTGAGCATCTCGCTCATCTATTTGCTGAACAGGCTCACTCCTCCTGGCCTCATCTCTGTTGTGAGCATCCCGCTCATCATCCTCCTCTGCATCTGAAGAGGATGCACTCATCCATCCTGATGTGCCTGAAGTAGGCTGTCCATGAAGCAAGTACTCACCATCAATCCTGTGACCAAAGAACTAATCCCTGTGAGACACTACAGGGTATCCCGCAGCTGCCAATGTTGCCACTGAGAGAACACTTTCTCAGTCCTGGAACAAAGAACACTGTTGAAACCTCCAGGAGCTCCCCATGGTCAAGCAGAAGTATCACTCTTCCCACTCCAACAACTAAATGGTCAACCCCCTGACCATCCCTTGTCAACTATACTGCCGTACTACTGTCATATGACTGTTGAGTAATGTCCACTCTCCATCTCTGATCAGCCTGAATCTCTAGTGGGATGCTATCAAGTCCTAACTGAACTGTGGCCAATGAGAACTCCTCAAACCGAGAAGAGAACTCATCTACCTCCTCTGCTGCTGCCACCTGCTCATCCTTTGCCTGCTTCCCCTTCTTCTTATGCGGACACTATCCCGCATAATGTCCATACTCATTGCAGGCGAAGCACTTGATCTTGCTTAGATCCTCTTTCTGTCTACCACTCTGCTTCCCGCCTGCTGCGAGAGCCACATCCTCCTTTGGAATGGCAGAAGCTGAACTCTGAATATACCCTCTCCGGGTTTCCTCCTGTGTGAAATCATCCCATAGTCGATCCCACTTGGGAAGGTTCTCTTGACCTATGATGGACTGAACAAACATTTCCCATGCTACAGATACGCCATTCAAGGTCTGCTGAACTAGCTCACTGTCCTCTACCTTCTCACCGACTGCTCCCAAATCATCTCTCAGTTGAGATATCATGGTGAGATAGGTAACCATGCTCTCATTCCCCATCTTGATGCCTCTCAACTTCTCTTTGAGAACCATATTCCTGTTTTCATTTGAGCTATGGTACAGACTAGTTAATGCATCCCACATCTCATACACATTGTCTTTGGTAGAGACATGTGGGATAAGGTGATCCTTGATCGCATTAAGCAGGATCCTCTGGGATTTTATATTCTTCTTTTCATACACTACTTTGGCAGTGGCATCAGATGGAACAGTAATGGGATTTGTCGTCGTGCTGTTCACAACATCCCATAACTCACTCTCTTTCAGCAAGAGAGTAATACGTGCCCTCCATGCACTGTAGTTGGAAGCACCATCCAACCGGTCCTCCACTCTCAAACCAGTAGCCATACTCACCCAACTGAAGAAACCGTAACCCACAGTAAACAAGAATCTCTCATGATCACAGATCTGGCAGATCTATCTCAGATTTGACCATAAACCAACTGAACTGATAGATCTGACCTCTACAACCATAGATCTGAACGAGAATGTTCAGATCTGGTAGATCTGGCCTCTATCTCCACAGATCTACTAGATCTATCTCAGATCTAGTCACCACCACTGCAGATCTATGTGTGACTGCTCACCCTGATCCTCAACAGGGCTCTGATACCATGTAAATATATATAGATCCGGAGATCACTACTCCCTCTGGATCAGTCTGAGACCTCAAGTAGTATGAATCTCAATGTCAGTACATACTCATAAAAACATAGACTCAACCACTAGATCTGCATCTACCAACTAACACATACATGCAATCAACAACATAGACAACAGATATACCCTGGAACCCTTTCGAGAAAAACCAGCTAACTATGGGGCTATCTTCTCTCTTGAGCCCAAAGAATATAGAAGTGTAAAAGATAGTACAATACAGAATTACCTCAGCCGGTAACTCAATCCCTCTGACCAGGACAAACTCTAATTTGCATGCATCCACCTGATGCATGCACTGACGAAGTATGTCCTAACTGCCAATCTAGATCAGAGTGCTCTAACGATGCCTCTGATGGATCTACCCGCTCTAGATCTCTGTGCTCTAATTTGCTTGCTCTAAAGATGACCCACTGATGAAATCGGCCCTCTCTGCATGCACAAGTGCGCCCTCCCCTCTGGATGTTAAATGTTTGTACTGCTCCGGATCTCAACAGATCTGAGCTCTGATCATCCCTAACCTTCCTCAAATCTTGAGGCAAGGCTATCCTGAAAGTCTCGGACTCCTAATTGATCAATCCAGCTCACAATGAGCTTCTCCTCCTCAGGAAAAATGTCCTCCTCCAAGAGAACTCGACCTCCTCCAATCTAATCAGTAATCACAATGTGGAGCTCTCTCAGCTCACAGTAATGGATATCTGGTCCCTCTAGAACTGAAGGTCGCTGATCTAGCTCAGATCAGACCTTCCTAGCTCCTGCAACAACTCCTCCCTATCTCAGAAAGTTTCCCCCACATGGACAGATTCGTCGTTCTCACTCTGGCAGTATCTCTCTCTAATGATACAACTGAGTAACCCCATCTGGGGACCCCCTGCCTCTATAAATAATCTCACCGATGAATTAGGTTTGCCAAAACCCTAATTCCCGGTGCATGCAAAAAGTCACTTTTGCATGCAATCACTGGATGCTGGCAGGTTAAGCAATACTCATGCATGCAAAGGTCAATCTCCCCTGAAGCTCGGCATGTAGCCCCTGCTGGGTTCATGCCACTGAGTAGAGTGCATCTCACTCTCTACTCCATCCTGATGCCTATGGTACTAATGTCCCTCCATGCAAGGCATCTGAGTCATGGAGGACATCTCGAAGTTAACATAAACTAACACTAAGTCTAGGCGCCAATACTATGGGTCAAAACCATGGGCCAATACAACCTATGGATCAACAATAATACAGGCGACTTACAAAGCATATGGGCCAAACAACAATAACACAAACTATGGATCACAAATTACTACGAGATGACTTACAAAGCATATGCGTCCAACAACAATATACTAACAAAGTAAAGACATGGGTTCCTAACATCCCCTCCCCCTTAGAAAAAGCTTTGTCCTCAAAGCTTTAGATGTGGAAATTGTTGAATCTGAAGGAGTGGTTCCCATGTAGCATCCTCTGGTTGCATGCCGTGCCACTGAATTAAGACCTCTATGATAGAGCGAGGGAAAAGCTGACGAGTGTGCTTATTGAGGATGGCCTCCGGCTCCAAAATGATGGATCCTTCATTATCCAGTTCGGGTAAAATAGTTTGTCTTCTGATGTTGGTGCCAAGAATTTTCTTCAGACAAGAGACATGAAATATTGGATGAATGCAGGAAGAAGGAGGAAGTTCCAATTTATAAGCAACGAACCCAATCTTCTGAAGAATCCGATATGGCCCATAGAACTTTGGAGCGAGCTTATGACGCCCATTGAGTTTCAGGGAGGATTGCTTGTACGACTGGAGATGAAGAAAAACCATATCACCTGCTTGAAAAGTGCGCTCAGAATGGTGTTGATCAGCTTGTTGCTTCATGCGATTTCTTGCCATGTGAAGTTTGTCCCGCAAAATGCGAAGAATTTGATCGTGGTTGCGAAGCACTGTGTCAACTGCTTGAATTGGTGAACTGCTGGTGGTGTATGGAAGAAGAACTGGCGGTGCCTAACCATAGACTACTTCATATGGGGTCATTTGAGAGGCAGTGTGGTAAGAGGTCTTGTACCACCATTCAGCGAGAGGGAGCCACTTTGCCCACTGATGTTGTTGTTCAGAGGTGAAGCAACGAAGATAAGTTTCCAAGCATTTATCGATAATTTCAGTCTAACCATCTGTTTGTGGGTGATACCCTGAACTCATCTTCAGTTTGGTGCCAGTGTGGCAAAATAGTTCTGTCAAAAAATGATTGGTGAAAGTTGCATCACGATCCGAGACAATGGAAGAAGGGATGCCATGAAGACAAAAGATCTAGTCCAGGAAAATTTGAGCGACTAAGGAGGCTGTATAGGGATGGCTGAGAGCACAAAAATGACTATATTTGGAGAGGCGATCAACCACAACCAAAATCACTATCTTCCCTCAAGACTTAGGGAGCCCTTCAATGAAATCCATAGAAATATCTGTCCAAATCCATGTAGGTATGGGAAAGGGTTCGATCACTCCTAGAAGGAGTGTCGTTTCACCCTTATTGTGCTGGCAGGTATCACATTCAACCACCATATGTTGAATTGTCCTTTTCATGCCCTTCCAAAAGAAGTTACGCCATGCCCGCTCTTACGTTTTGAGGAACCTAGAGTGCCCTACCGATGGAGAAGCATGGAGTTCATAGAAGACAGCCTCTTGAATATCTGTGCTCCAGGGAAGCACCAGACGACCCTTGTATCTCAGGGAAGCACCATCCCAAGAGTAACGTGGTACAACAGAAGGGTTGTTGGCCAAGCGTTGGATGATTTGAGATAATGAAGAGTCAGTGACATAGCCCAGTTGAACAGATTGCAACCAATTTGGAACAGACATAGAAATAGCTGAAAGAGAACCTTGGTCATCAAATGTGCGAGAAAAAGCATCTGCCACAATATTGTCCTTACCCTTCTTGTAAGTGATCTCATAGTCATAACCCATGAGTTTGCTAACCCATTTCTGTTGTGTTGGGGAGGATACACGTTGTTCCAGGAAACATTTCAGACTCTGGTGACCAGTCTTGATGCAAAAATGATTCCCTAATAGGTATGGGCGCCACTTATGTACTGAATGCAAAATAGCCATAATTTACTTCTCATATGTAGAGGCAACTAAATTCTTACCTGAAAGGGCTTTGCTGATGAATGCAATGGGGTGTTCATCTTGAAGGAGAACAACACCAAGTCCATTACCATAAGCATCACTCTCAATAGTGAAGGGCTTGGAAAAATCAGGCATAGCTAGAACAGGTGTAGTACACATAGTTTGTTTCAGTTTGTCAAATGCACACTCAGAAGCATGTGTCCATGTAAAAGTTGGACAAACCGAACACACTGAGAGGGGGGGGTGAACAGTGTGTGTAGCTTTTATTACTTTTTCAACTTTAACAATCATCAGCAGCTTATTCAATACATCATTCATTAATGCATTATCACATTATCATTATATCATAAGCATTATTAACAATTACAGCTCATCATATCATCATCACATAGGAAGCATAGTACACAAGATTTTTACGTGGAAACCCAAGTCCTGGGGGAAAAACCACAGAAGCCTTTATAATAATAATTTACCAGCAACTACTAGAAGGAGGCAACAACCCCCTTTGTTACAAAGACTTCAATTCTCCAGCTACAACTGGAAGGAGGCTACAACCCCCTGCTCTATAGGCTACAACCTGAAGGAAGCCTCAGCTCCCTAGATTTTCTTACCCCATCCTGCCACCCTGATATGAAGATAAATACTAAAGTACTAAACCACAAACTGCACTGATCCTGGGGACCTGCTATCCAACACCTGTACCACACTGCACAATCTGTACCACACTGCACAACCACTATCACTGCTCATCACAACTGTGCCACACTGTACATCAATCTGTACAATCAATCTGTCCAATCTAGCTGTACCAATCAATCTATCTGCATAAATCAATCTGCTATTCACATTATTTAATTCAGCAAAATTTGAGTTCAATCAACTGTATACCAAACAACCTGGGTCAAACCAACTGCTCATACAACTAAGCCAATCTGAGTTAGACCAATTGCACATGTAACCTATTCTTCTGAATCAATGTACTCGCTGCTCATAGCCACTGGTCATCATTTCATTATTGTCATCTATATATTGCTGCATACATCACTGAGCATATATATATAATCCTGTGTTCATTACTGAGCATATTACATATCACTGAGTGTCTTACATTACTAAGCATATCATATCATTACTGTGTCATACATATCATTGAGCATATCATTGTGCAAACTGATCATTACTGAGCATACATATCTTCACTGTTTATATCACTATGTATATCATCATTGTGTAAACTCAGCATACATATCGTTACTGTGTAAACTGAGCATACATGTCATCACTCTGTGTATCATCACTATGTAAGCTGAGCATACTTTTCATCATTGAGCATATACACTACTGAACATCATCACATCATGTATACATCATAATGCATAGGAGAGCATCATCACACTATGGTATGCATATACATCATATTGTATAGGAGTGCATCAACTTCATAGAGTGTACATCATTATCACATGCATTATCATCATAAAGTGTATAATATCATAGCATAAAGGTATGCAACATCATCATCATATCCTCCATAATGACTTCAAATATATATACCAATATATAGGCTCACATACTAATATCAAAGATGAACTCTATCCATGAGAGACATGTGCCATTACAAGAGAAACCCAGAAGCATGAGCCATACCTTTTTGAAGATCATAAGGTCAAGAAACAATAGACAAACCAAAAGAAACTCTATATCATGTCATCACATAGCCCTCGTAACAACCTTTCCAACGAGCCAAGAATTTTGTAATTCCGATTCCGTATGAGAAAGTTATGCCAATTTTAGTGAAGATACCCAAAAAAATTTCCTCCACCAAATTTCGCACTTTTCTCCAAGAGTTGCGAAATTCCAATTGATAAGCAAATGAAATGTTTTATATTCTATTTATATAGGTCGTAGAGGAAAGTTATTACCTCAAACTGGACCGACATGCAATTCAAAATTACAAATAATTAATTTTTCTTTTGTTTGGTTGGCTCACCCAAAAAGGTGGGGTACACCAACTTCAAAAATTCATATCTCTTCAACCGTAAGGAGTTAGAAGATGCTCCACATATCAATGGAAATGGCTTGATGAGGACTATCTCCCTATGATGGGTTTATTTGCAAATTCTTGGTATAATACACTTAAATTATTCAATATGTCCAGGATGTCAAAGACCCCACACACGAGGGTGCCAAAGACCATACCACTAACTACAAGAGTTTCAAAGTCTTCTTCAACATATCAAGGCACATCTGTGGGATCTACCTCCATCTACATCCCAATATCCATACAACCACAAATAGGACCATAAATCACCATGGTTCAAGACCCAAGGCACCACATGCAAGGGTTTCAAGGACTCTTTCAAGGATATCATATAATATTTGAAGATACTTTCCATGGATTTCAAGCCCATCACATAGGACTCCATCACCAAGTGATGAGGGCATCATGACCAAGGATTCTATCATATCAAAGGCTCCAACAATCATGGGATTACAAACCACCATATGTATGGATTCCAAGATCCAAATCATTTCCAAATGCACCATCAATGATCATATAGTGTCCAAGGGTCATCATGCCGCCATTTATGTGGGTGCCAGACCTTCTCATGCATAATGACCATCTCCAAGGGTTCCATGACCCCAACAAGGGATACACGAGCATCAAGATCTTTGTCAAGGGTTCCAAGTCTTCATCAAGTCATTAATGACCACATCATCACCTTTGAGGGGACAAGGACCATTAAGCCACCAAATGTGGGTCCAAGGACTTCTTCAGGGCTTCTTCATCAAGCAAGGGGATTCATAGGCTTCTTCAACCACCTCAACCACACCAGGAGACCTCCAAGGGTCAAGATCCATCATGACATCACCTGTGGGGTTGCTAGACCTTCTCCTAGGGTACCATGACCTCAATAAACACAAATGACCACTGAAAGGGTCATTTGGACTCTTGCAACTTCTTCAACACTTTTGTAGCGTACTGGGGCATAAGTTGTGGTACTGGGGAACCAAAGAAACAACTGGGGAACCATAAAACATCTTTGGAGTACAAGGTGTTCAGGGCTTTTATCATTGTCCCAAGGGCTCCAAGGGCTTCAAACTTGGGCTTGGACAAAGTCAAAAGGTCTCCTCTGACACAGACAACCGCAAACCAAATAATAACCCTCAGGGGCTCCACAAGGGGCACCAAGATTCAATTGTTGCCATCAATGAACAAGCAATGTTGGCATCAATGACAACTTAATCAACAATCTCCCCCTTTGTCATTGATGACAACACTCAAACTCCTTTTTAGAGCAATCTCTCCCTGTCACAATTTCTCTAACCCTTTGGCATCAATGGCGAAGGGAACATCTTTTGACAATACAGCTCCCCCTCACGGTATACTCCCCCTGTCAACAACTTCTCTTCCTTTTTGCATCAATGGCAACAAGAACTTTCTTTAGCAATACTGCTCCCCCTATCACTGGGCACTGTTGTTGCTTGTATGCTGGAACCAACTGCTGTAAGATACTGAGAAGAGTGTGATCGTTGATCTCAATCCATGATAATCAGGTACATAGCTCTTTTTACACTTCATAGTCTTCAAAATGGTATTGGCTTTTTCCCAAAAATTTCATCATTTCTGTTTTGATCAATGGGGCAATCTATTGACTTTCTTCTCCATACTGTGGTAGACTGATTGTTGTTCATGACATTCGATTGGACTTGCTTTCTTCTCCAAACTTTAACTTCTCCCTGCATCCTGCAGTGTTTTGCAAAATGACCATAATGATAACAATTATAACATTGAATGGAAAACATACCTTGATTTCTTTCTGGGGTGATTCTGTCATGAGCTCTGCAATGGATGGCTTTGTGACCATAGTTGTTGCACTTGTAGCAGTGACCACTGAACATCATGGGATATTCCTGAGCAAAGGATCTTCTTTGTGATGCAACTTCCCTGTTTCTATTCTTCCTTGAATCTTGCTGATCATGGGATCTACTGAAAATATTTGTATAACTATTAGCCTTTTCTTCTTCTTCCCCGGAACTTTCACTTTCTTCAATGTTCTTTTCAATCTTTGAATTTGTCTTCAACTGAGCAACTCTCTTGCTCAGATCTTCCTTTAGAGAGAGGATCTTCAATTCTTGCTTTTGACAAATTTCTATCTTTTCTTGGAGTTGTCTTGTTAGGTCTTCTTCAATTTTCTTGACCTCTTCTATCTGTTCTTTCAGATCAATGACAATACTGTCTTCCATCTGTCCTTTTATTTCTTGATTTTCTTTTCTGAGTTCCGAGAGTTCTTTTTCAAATTCAAAATTCGTCAAACATACCTTTCGTAATTCTATCTTCAAGGATTTGATTTCATCTTCTTGTTTTCTTCTTAGTTTCTCTTCAATCTCATGACTGAAATGAATTCCCCTTTTATCACTTGGATCTTCTTTCTGACTGGCGGATCTTTCCTTCTGCATTTTTTCAAGTAAGATACTGATCTCACTATCTTTGTCTTGAAGCTTGCGAGTCAATTCTTTCTCCTTATCTTCTAGCTGTCTTCTGAGCTTGTCAATTTCTTCTGATTGTCTTTTATTTTCAGCAGCAGACTTCTCAAGTTGATCTTTCAGAGAGTTGGATATGGCTTATTTGATTTTGGTAGCTTCTTCAACTTGGAGATTTAGATCAATTATAGTATGTGTGGCTTTCTCAGATTCTTCTTGATTCCTCTTCTCAGATTCGCCCAATTGCTCTTGCAATACCTGGTTATGTTTACAAAGTTTCTCAACCTTTTGCAAAGCATTAGAAATATCATTGTTTAAACATTCATTTCCATCATTTATCAAGAAACAATGAGATTCATCACATTTTGATGTATTACAATCTATGAATTTTGAATAGCACTTATCCTCTATACCCGATAGACATATTTATTCAAAAACATTACAAACAGGGTGTTCAATAGACTTACCTTCATACTTACCTGGATCTTGTACTGACCTTTCTACAGAGTTGTCTTTTGCTTTCTGTTCTTCAATGGAGTAGAGTTGATCTAACTTCAGTGACAATTCTTCAATTGAGTTGCACTTTCCTATTTTCTTCTTTTGGAGATTTGTCAGATCTGCAGTCATGAGTTTCATGACTTCTTCTTCATGTTCCTTAGAGGAGTAGAGATGTTCTATTTTGAGCCATAGTTCCTTAGCAGTGTTGCACTTTCCAATCTTCTCTTTTATGGAATCTGACAAGCCTTCAAGAATGGATTCCATAGACATTGAATTATTTTTCCTTGCTTCCTTCTGAGCTGTTGTTTTCACTTTCTTCGGATGATTGTACCCAGTAAGCACTGACTGCCATACCCCACTTCCTTATGCTTCAAGATAAGCTTGCATTCTTATTTTTCAAATCAAGTAATTTGTCCCACAAGACAATCCATTCACTGAGAACCCCATGGTGTGTCAAGGATCTCCTTCAAGCTGTTAAGGCTTTCTGTGAAGGACCCGCTCTGATACCAATTGTTGGATACACCGAGCACACTGAGAGGGGGGGGGGGTGAACAGTGTGTGTAGCTTTTATTACTTTTTCAACTTTAAAAATCATCAATAGCTTATTCAATACATCATTCATTAATGCATTATCACATTATCATTATATCATCAACATTATTAACAATTATAGCTCATCATATCATCATCACATAGGAAGCACAGTACACAAGATTTTTACGTGGAAACCCAAGTCCTGGGGGAAAAACCACGGAAGCCTTTATAATAATAATTTACCAGCAACCAATGGAAGGAGGAAACAACCCCCTTTGTTACAAAGACTTCAATTCTCCAGCTACAACTGGAAGGAGGCTACAACCCCCTGCTCTATAGGCTACAACCTGAAGGAAGCCTTAGCTCCCTAGATTTCCTTACCCCGTCCTGCCACCCTGATATGAAGATAAATACTAAAGTACTAAACCACAAACTGCACTGATCCTGGGGACCTTCTATCCAACACCTGTACCACACTGCACAATCTGTACCACACTGCACAACCACTATCACTGCTCATCAACTGACCACTGCTCATCACAACTGTGCCACACTGTACATCAATCTGTACAATCAATCTGTCCAATCTAGCTATACCAATCAATTTGTCTGCATAAATCAATCTGCTGTTCACATTATTTAATTCAGCAAAATTTGAGTTCAATCAATTGTATACCAAACCACCTGGGTCAAACCAACTGCTCATACAACTAAGCCAATCTGAGTTAGACCAATTGCACATGTAACCTATTCTTCTGAATCAATGTACTCGATGCTCATAGCCACTGGTCATCATTTCATTATTGTCATCTATATATTGCTGCATACATCACTGAGCATATATATATAATCCTGTGTTCATTACTGAGCATATTACATATCACTGAGTGTCTTACATTACTAAGCATATCATATCATTACTGTGTCATACATATCATTGAGCATATCACTGTGCAAACTGATCATTACTGAGCATACATATCTTCACTGTTTATATCACTATGTATATCATCATTGTGTAAACTCAGCATACATATCGTTACTGTGTAAACTGAGCATACATGTCATCACTCTGTGTATCATCACTATGTAAGCTGAGCATACTTTTCATCATTGAGCATATACACTACTGAACATCATCACATCATGTATACATCATAATGCATAGGAGAGCATCATCACACTATGGTATGCATGTACATCATATTGTATAGGAGTGCATCAACTTCATAGAGTGTACATCATTATCACATGCATTATCATCATAAAGTGTATAATATCATAGCATAAAGGTATGCAACATCATCATCATATCCTCCATAATGACTTCAAATATATATACCAATATATAGGCTCACATACTAATATCAAAGATGAACTCTATCCATGAGAGACATGTGCCATTACAAGAGAAACCCAGAAGCATGAGCCATACCTTTTTGAAGATCATAAGGTCAAGAAACAATAGACAAACCAAAAGAAACTCTATATCATGTCATCACATAGCCCTCATAACAACCTTTCCAACGAGCCAAGAATTTTGTAATTCCGATTCCGTATGAGAAAGTTATGCCAATTTTAGTGAAGATACCCAAAAAAATTTCCTCCACCAAATTTCGCACTTTTCTCCAAGAGTTGCGAAATTCCAATTGATAAGCAAATGAAATGTTTTATATTCTATTTATATAGGTCGTAGAGGAAAGTTATTACCTCAAACTGGACCGACATGCAATTCAAAATTACAAATAATTAATTTTTCTTTTGTTTGGTCGGCTCACCCAAAAAGGTGGGGTACACCAACTTCAAAAATTCATATCTCTTCAACCGTAAGGAGTTAGAAGATGCTCCACATATCAATGGAAATGGCTTGATGAGGACTATCTCCCTATGATGGGTTTATTTGCAAATTCTTGGTATAATACACTTAAATTATTCAATATGTCCAGGACGTCAAAGACCCCACACATGAGGGTGCCAAAGACCATACCACTAACTACAAGAGTTTCAAAGTCTTCTTCAACATATCAAGGCACATCCGTGGGATCTACCTCCATCTACATCCCAATATCCATACAACCACAAATAGGACCATACATCACCATGGTTCAAGACTCAAGGCACCACATGCAAGGGTTTCAAGGACTCTTTCAAGGATATCATATAATATTTGAAGATACTTTCCATGGACTTCAAGCCCATCACATAGGACTCCATCACCAAGTGATGAGGGCATCATGACCAAGGATTCTATCATATCAAAGGCTCCAACAATCATGGGATTACAAACCACCATATGTATGGATTCCAAGATCCAAATCATTTCCAAATGCACCATCAATGATCATATAGTGTCCAAGGGTCATCATGCCGCCATTTATGTGGGTGCCAGACCTTCTCATGCATAATGACCATCTCCAAGGGTTCCATGACCCCAACAAGGGATACACGGGCATCAAGATCTTCGTCAAGGGTTCCAAGTCTTCATCAAGTCATTAATGACCACATCATCACCTTTAAGGGGACAAGGACCATTAAGCCACCAAATGTGGGTCCAAGGACTTCTTCAGGGCTTCTTCATCAAGCAAGGGGATTCATAGGCTTCTTCAACCACCTCAACCACACCAGGAGACCTCGAAGGGTCAAGATACATCATGACATCACTTGTGGGGTTGCTAGACCTTCTCCTGGGGTACCATGACCTCAATAAACACAAATGACCACTGAAAGGGTCATTTGGACTCTTGCAACTTCTTCAACACTTTTGTAGCGTACTGGGGCATAAGTTGTGGTACTGGGGAACCAAAGAAACAACTGGGGAACCATAAAACATCTTTGGAGTACCAGGTGTTCAGGGATTTTATCATTGTCCCAAGGGCTCCAAGGGCTTCAAACTTGGGCTTGGACAAAGTCAAAAGGTCTCCTCTGACACAGACAACCACAAACCAAATAATAACCCTCAGGGGCTCCACAAGGGGCACCAAGATTCAATTGTTGGCATCAATGACCAAGCACTGTTGGCATCAATGACCAAACACTGTTGGCATCAATGACAACTTAATCAACAGTAAAAACATCCTTTTTCAATAGAGCAGTTAATGGAGCTGCAATCTTCCCATAGTCCTTGACAAACTTGCGGTAGTAGCCAGTCAACCCCAAAAAACCACGAAGGCTCTTAAGTGTTTGAGGATGCGGCCAATTGTTCATGGCAGCGATTTTGGCAGGATCCACACTAACCCCTTCTGCTGAGATAATGTGCCCAAGATACTCGACTTCCTTCTGTCCAAAAACACATTTAGACTGTTTGGCGTGGAGATGATGGTCAGAGAAAAGTTTCATTACAAGATCCAGATGCTGGAGATGTTCAGCCCAGGTTTTACCGTAGATGAGGATATCATCAAAGAATACTAGAATGAATTTCCGCAAGTAGGGTCAGAATATTTTATTCATCAAGGCCTGGAATGTGGAAGGAGAATTAGTGAGGCCAAAGGGCATGACCAAAAACTCATAGTGGCCATCATGTGTGCGGAAAGCTGTTTTAGGGCTATCATCCTCATGAACCCGAATTTGATGATACCCAGAACGAAGATCCAACTTGGAGAAAAATTGAGCACCAAGAAGCTCATCAACAACAGGAATTGGAAACTTATCTTTGATAGTGAGGTGATTAAGTGCTCGGAAGTCAATGCAAAGGCGCCATGACCCATATTTTTTGCGGACAAGAAGAACTGGTGAAGAAAAGGAACTAGTGCTTGGGCGAATAATACCTTGCTTCAGTAAGTCCCGAACGAGCATTTCAATCTATGTTTTTTGGTGAAATGGGTAGCGATAGGGCCTAATGTTGGGAGGAACGCTTCCAGGAAGGAGCTGAATAAGATGGTCCTCTGGCCTTGAAGGTGGCAATCCCACTGGTTCAGAAAAGACACCTGTATATCGATCCAAAATTTGTTGTAGATCCAAGGAGTACTGGAGACCGCTGATGGTTGAATCTGAATGGAATGGATCTGAGCGATGACACCATGTGAATTGTTCTTAAGGATTTTTTCCATGCGATGTGAACAGATGATGCTGAGAGACCCTGGTTGTAAGTCTGTCAATGTGTGTTTTTGTCCATTGGGGGAAAACTACATCCAAAGTTCAGCAAAATCCCATATGATGGGTCCAAGTGTGCATAGCCATTGAGCGCCCAAAACCACATCACATCTGCCTAAGGTCAAGGAAAACATGTCAGAGCGCAGGTTATAATCTCTCATAGAGATACGCACATTACGACACTTCCCTTTGCAAGGTAAGGGGCCCCCATTAGCAACCATGACTTCAAAGTTGGAGTAAGGATGGATAAAACAATCATCTTGCTTGGCGATCCGAGTGTCAATGAAATTATGAGTGCTACTAGAATCAATGAGTATTGTAAGAGGAAGCTTCTTGAAGTAACCCCTAACCCGCATGGTTTGGGGGGTGGTGATTCCAACTAAAGTATGTAGAGATATCTCTGGATGGTAGTCCTGAGACGAAGGGTCAATAGATGACTCCGGAATGTCGACCTGAGCATCCATTGTATCTAGAGCTTCTTCACCAATTTCAAAGCCAAGTGGAGAATCCATATCCAAGAGATAGAGATTTTGCTGAACACATCTATGTCCCCGAGTGAATTTCTCATCACAATTATAACAAAGCCATTTTTCTCTACGTGCCTGCATCTCAGTTTGAGACAAATACTTGATAGGAGTTGGGCGAGGAGCTGGCGGGACGAGAGGTCATTGAGAACCCATATTTTGGAAGGGAACAAAAGTGGGTTTGGAGTGCTGTTGGGCTACAATCTTGTCTTCTGCCAACTTAGCCAACCCCAGGACTTCCTTTATTGTGTTGGGACAGAACATTTTGACCTCAGAGCGGATTGCATCCTTGAGACCACTGATAAAAAAACTCCAGTAGAAGTCATCAGACAATCCTTCAGTGTGGTTGGCTAGTTTCTCAAATTCGGTTTGGTATTCTCTGACAGTGCCAATTTGGCGAAGTTTAGTGAGGGCTCCTGTGAAGTCATCAAAAGCACTGGGACCAAATCGTTGCAATAGGAGTTGGCAAAAATCTGTCTATTTTGGCTCTTCTTGAGCCTTGATGTACCAACAGTACCATTGAAGAGCTTCATGTTCCAAATGAAAGGATGCAAGTGGAACTTTGTTGACATCAAAAGTATTATGCAGACTGAAATACTGTTCTGCACAATAGATCCATCCAATCGGATCAGTACCATTGAAGCGAGGAAAATCAAGCTTCGGACCACGGAAATTGCTGGAAGAAGAGAACCCATTATCTGATGAAGACTTAAACTGATGAAGACTGTCGTTTGTTGTTCATGGCCGAATGCTCAAGATGGAGGCCGAGAATTTTTTCATCAAGATCCTGGAGTTTGGCTTGGATGGCTGCAAGTGCTTCTTCCATGGTTTTTTCTCCTACGCGGATGACAACCATAACCAGGAGGTTTTTTTTTTTTTTTTTTTAGTGGGTAGAAAAACAAAAACATAAACTGTTTCAGTAAAGGAAAATCTGGATTTGGGAAAAAATCTGAAGGGTAATTTGGGTTTGACTAGTTTTTAGACACTGTCGAATGGACAAGGAAGCATAAAAGGAAGATTTTAGAAGCCGGGTGAAAGAATGGGAAAATTTGGCAGAGAGGGACAAAAAAGTATAATTAGGAAATGAAATCTGTGGTAAAATTTGAAGGTGATTGGGTGAAATCTGAAGAAGTTATGGCAAACCCTAAAATTAGACAAATGTGGGATTTTAGGCTTTGGGAAGTGGAATTTGGGATAGGGTCCTCAGGAATGAAATATGCAGAATGGGATTACAGAGGTTCCAGGGAAGTTTCAAGGGGAACAGAGTGAAAACAAGGGAGATATGGCGAAAAAACTTAATGGATCTGCTATGACGCAGAAGGGATGGGAAACAGAAGGATCTGCAATGGTGCGGAAGGTATCGACAACAGATGGATCTGAAATGGCGTTGAAGGGATCAGCAACAGATAGATCTGAAATGGCGCAAAAGTGATCGGAAACAGTTCAGGACAGAGGAAATATGCGATTTATCAACTGAAAATAGATATGGACCCCTTATGCTCGGCTTCCTAATGGTTCAGGGGATTCACTCGGCCACCAATGCTGTCTGACGACTTGCGTATTGGGGCAGTACCCCTCACTCCACGGATCAGGTAAAACTGATAACCGCTTTGCCACAAACGACAGCTCTTGGTTTACCTCACGGGTGGGAACTAGTCAATCAGGTAGGGGTCGTTGCCCTTTTCGCTGGCAGGTACTCTCAATGGGCTAGCTACTTCGAGGTTCCTGTAGTACTTCTCACAATGAGTTTTAGGGCTTATTCCCAAGTACTTCCCACAGTTAAGCGGATAGGGATTATTCCTAGAGCCGAACCTGCAACAGATGCGAAAAAAAAATTGGTAGAAATTTCACCCAACGAGCCCAAGAAAGTGCTTTGATACCAGATGTGAAGAACCTGCAACAATTAATTGATAAAATGCACAATATTTGAGATCACAGAATACTTTTATAGATTGCAGGACACTTCGAGGGGGTAACCTCCTTTGATCAAGCTCAATACAAAATAACTTCACCATGCCTTCATAGGCGTCAACACACACTTATATACTAAGTCTAGGCGCTAATACTATGGGTCAAAACCATGGGCCAATACAAACTATGGATCAACAAAACTACAGGCGACTTATAAAGCATATGCGCCAAACAACAATAACACAAACTATGGATCAACAATTACTACGGGAGGACTTACAAAGCATATGCGTCCAACAACAATATACTAACAAAGTAAAGACATGGGTTCCTAACAGTTATTATCTCAGGTGTTCACTCAATATTGCTATTAAAGTTGATATCGAATTCATCTTTGCTGGATGCTTGTATCAATGGTCTGTTCTTACTTTCTTTTACCACCAGAAAATAGCATTACGACAGCAAGAGGGTGGCTACCCTGCCTTTGTTTTAATAGTCCGTACTGCGGCATTGCTGTTCGATTTATGTGTAACGCCTTGACTCCATCGTCCAATGTTTTTTCCTTATGATTATCCCGCCAACACTTTTACACAATCTGTCCCATCAGAAATCTGACCTTCTATGTATGATTTGAATGTATATTTTGAGTGATAAGAGAGGTTGTATGTTCATACTTGTTTTACTTTCAGTCTTCTATCAATATTGAGAGATCCCTCTCTGACTGTGCTGGTTCAGTAGCACAAGTTTAAATTAGTTTTGTTGTTACCCCTATTCTGCCTCTCCACAACCTTGGGGTACGTTTTGGGTGTTAACACATGGTTCGAATCTCAAGCACACTATTTTAAAGGAAGCTCATGACACTCCTTTAGCAGGCCATCTTAGTTTTTTCAAAACATATAGGAAACTAAGGGAAATATTATTTTGGAAGGGGTTGGAAGAGGATATTCTAAAATATGTGAATGAATGCAAGTCATGTCAGCAAAAAAAATCCGAACATACACATCCTGTTGGTCTATTGCAACCATTGCCCATTCCACAACAAAAATAGGAAAGTGTCTCCATGGATTTCATCACAGGTTTGCCCAAGGATTTGGGTAAGGATTGCATTTATGTTGTGGTGGATAGACTCACTAAATTTGTTCATTTCTTTGATGTTGCATCATCTTTTACTGTTGCACAAGTGGCTGATTTATTCTTTAGAGAAATTTTTAGATTGCATGGACTTCCCATGAACATTATGAGTGATAGAGATAACGGATTTATGAGTGCCTTTTGGCAAGAAATTTTCAAGTTGGTTGGCACTCAATTGACTCCAAGCACAAGCTATCATCCTCAAACTGATGGCCAAATAGAAAGAGTGAATCAATGGTTGGAAGGGTATTTGAGGAGCTATGTTGGTGAGCAGCAGAAAACATGGGTGAAATGGCTACATTTGGGTGAGTTTTGCTACAACACTACCTTCCATATGTCCATTGGCATGTCTCCTTTTAAAGCACTATATGGTTATGAAGCACTTACATTTGTTGAGCACATATTTGGTGATAGTAGAGCCCTAAAGGCTAAAGATTGGGTGGAGGAAAGTCCAGAGATTTTGAAACTCCTAAAAGACAATTTGCAGGTTGCCCAAAATCAACAAAAACAATATGTAGATCAACATAGAGTGGAAAGAACTTTTCAAGTAAATGATTTGGTCTATTTGAGGCTACAACCATATAAACAAACATCCTTGAAGATGAAAGGGTCAGAAAAGCTCAAACCAAGATACTATGGTCCCTACAAGATAGTTCGAAAAGTTGGGGAGGTTGCTTATGAGTTGGAGCTTCCGGAAGGGAGCAAAAACACAATGTATTCCATGTTTCATGCCTTAAGAAGGCTATTGGTCAGCAAATATCTGTTTTAGAAACCCTCCCTCCATTAGATGATGAATGACAACTCACACTTATTCCAGAAATTTTTTTGAAGACAAGAGAAAGAAAATTAAGGAGCAGGACCATAAGGGAGTATTTGGTACAATGGAAAGATTTGCCAAGTGAGGATGCCACATGGGAGGAAGAACAAATTTTGCAGCATCCTAATTTAGAATTTCTTGAGGGGAAGCAATCTTGGGTGGGGAGGACTGTAATGTCCCCATTCAAATAAATTCCAAAAGGAGAAAATTCCACCAATCTACTAGTTTCCTAGGTTGGGGTAGAGACATTAAAATTGGAATAAGGAGACTAATAACCCAAAGGGACTTTGGTTTGGAATAAATATATTACGAGGGGAAAAAAAAATACTTATGATAAGAAAATAAGATGGCACTTGGTCATGGAGACACATGGGTGGTATGAGACCCCCACAAAGCTAGATTCCCCATGCCACATGGCATTCCACTCTCACCCATTCGAATCCAAGGTGGACTCCACTATTCTTGGGGTAGTTGGAAGGGCATATTACTTGGCATGACTCAACGAGGTCAAAATGTAGAGGAAGAGTAACTCCCATGGGAGAGGAAGAGGCATTTTGGAGCTAGTGGAACACTTAGGCTAGATTCCCTAGCTTCTATGACACCAATGATGAAGATCCCTATGACACTTCTGAAAAATCAGACCTGATGGCTGACATTTGACATACATGACATGTCAGGGCTAAAAATAGCCTCCAAAAAGGAGCACAAGTGAGATAGGGCAACCAAAGAGACACCTATTCGAATTTGGTGAAGGAGGAGGCTAGAATTGGAAGGACAAGTGGCATACTTGGGAATCTCTTCCCAAAGTGAGTTGGCATGAAGCTCATGGATGGAATTCGAATTGGGGAAGCCTTAGGAAGTTTATAAAAGTCAGGAACAAAGAAGAAGACCATCTTTTGATCATTTTACATTTTTCATTTGAAGAGAAGAGCTAATAGAGAGCTAGTCTACTTGCCTTAGCACCAATTGCGAGGGTGAAAGATTCTCATCCTAATTGGAAATTGGAGAGGCCATTCAGAACTTTCATTTGGAGCTACAATGGAGTCTTTAGTTACAATTTGAAGCTACAGGGAAGCTCTTGGTTCATTCATCTACAACTTGTTCTTGCACCTCTTTCACATTTTCTTGCATATTTGGGCCCCTGGAGGAATTGCACCTTTGGTGAGATGTTGATCTCTTTGTGAGAGTCCAAGAATCTCCATTTATTTGTATTCTGATATATATACTCTGTATTTACTGTTCAGAAGACTCTCAATTTGAAATACTAAGTGAAATTATGTAAAAATACCAAACAATGCATAGATGATTCCATTTTCCCTATATCTTGTTGTTGGAGCTTGAAGATCCATTATTTCGAATTGTATCAGTCATTCTCTGTGATTTTGTTGATATATGGAATGTCATTAATGTTCTGAAGAAGTTTCATTAGCATTGCACAAGTCCTTGGCACCTAAATTTCGAATTTCATAACATATGGTGAAAATTACTAGCTTTCCCCCCTATGTGAAGACTTGCATATAAACATCTGATTTAAGGGAGTCGCAGAAGGCCATAAGAACTAATTGATGATACATTGGGGAGCTCATTAAATCCATTTATCAGTACCATACCTTTGTTCTGAAATTTGGAAAGGTTTAACAACATTTGGACAACCATCTTTGACCACTACCCTTGGAGGATTGAAGCTCGGTTTGACTAGTACATTTCCCTACTTTTTCCAGATTTTAAATGAATGTTGCAGAAGTGTTTTAAGGGTTGCTAAGCATCCATCAACCTCACTTATATGTTTGAATACCTTCCAAACTCATTCAGACCCCATTGAGAAGCATTTGGAGCCATTCGGAAGCAGCTGGGTTAATGCTAGTCTAAGGGTCGAATTGGTTAAAATTTGCAATTTTTCTAGTTTGTGCAATTTCTTAAAAAGGGACACTACAGACACTGTTCAAGACTATTACACATAGTGTAAATATTTGATTCAGAGATCACTACTCCCTCTGAATTTCCATGAGATCTCAAGTGGTATGAGTCTCGATATCAATATATGCTCATAAGAATATAAACCCAAACAATTAGATCTGCATTTACCAACTGAAACATAAATGCAATCACACATAAACAACAAGTATACCCTGGAACCCTTTAAGGAAAAACCAGCAAACTGTGGGGCTATCTTCTCTCTCGAGCCCAGAGCATATAGGAAATGAGACAAGTACAATACAAGGTTACCTCAGAAATCACTTCAAGAAAACTCTAGATTTGCATGCATCAGCTGATGCATGCACTTGAAGAATGAGCCCTAACTGGAAAACTGGATTTGAGTATCTCTGCATCCGCCTTTGTCAGATCTGTCTCTCTCTATCCTCTGCTCTGATCTGCACTGTAACTGAAGAAGCCCACTGCTGAAAATGTCCTCCTTTGCATGCACAAGTGCGCCCTCCCTCCAAAGAAGAATGACTTGTACTAAATCAGATCTGAGCTCTGATTGTCACTGATCTTCCTCAATCACTGAGACGAAGATACACTGCAAGTTACAGACACTCAATCGCTCAACCGGATGTGGTACGAGCTTCCTCCTCCTTAAGGAATGCGCCCTCCTTGTCGAGGAAAGTTGTCCTCCTCTCAATTGATCTATCTCAGATCAATTATCTCAGTGGTGAAGATAGACACCTTCTGTCTTCCTTATATCATCTCACTGTCAAATTAGGTTTACCAAAAAACTAAAAGTAGGTGCATGCAAAAATCACTTTTGCATGCATTTCTTCCCGAACATTTTCCTGGTTAATATTTTAACATTCCCTCTTAACCAGGGAAGGATTTTGCACCACTCCCATCTTCTCCCTGAAGTACTCAAATTTATTCTTCATCAAGGACTTTGTCAGAATGTCTGAAACCTGCTCATCTGTGGAAATGTATTGGAGCTCAATTGCTCCCTTCTGAACATGATCACGAATGAAGTGATATCTGATCTCAATGTGTTTGGATCGATCGTGAAATACTGGATTCTCAGAGAGTTTGATGCAACTCTGATTGTCACAGTGAATCATCGTAGGTTCCAACCACTGATCAAATAGACTTACCAACATCTTGCGAAGCCAGATGGCTTCACAACTGGCTAGGCTAGCCGCCATATATTCTACTTCAATAGAACTCAATGCAACGGACTTCTGCTTCCTGCTGAACCATGACACAACTGCTGATCCTAAGCTGAAGCAACACCCGAAGGTGCTTTACCTGTCACCTGCATTACCTTCCCAATCTGAATATGTGAACCCTACAAGCTGGACTTCTCCCTGCCTCACGTAATTCAACCCATATTCTGCTGTTCCACTGATGTATCTCAAAACATGCTTTGTAGCCACCCAGTGCACATCTCTGGGTTCTACCATGTACTGACTCAAGGTGTTGACTGCAAAACTCAAATCAGGTCTGGTGTTGACCAAATACATCAGGGAACCGATTAGCTGTTGGTAGCTCGTGGAATCAACTAACTTACTCTCAGAAGCCACCTACTTCTTCCAGTTGGTTGTCATAAAGGTAATCATAGGCTTGCAATCCTGCATCTGAAATCTCTTTGGAATGTCCATTACATACTTTACCTGACTGAGAAAGATATGCCCATCCTCCTACCAGACTTCCATCCCTAGGAAGTAATGCATCAATCCTATATCCTTCATTTCAAACTCAGATGCAAGATCTTTCTTGCAATCATTGATGAGTTTCTCTGCCCCTGTAATAAACAAGTCATCTAAATAAAGCACAAGAATGAGAGGGTCCCCTCTCACCACAATGAAGAAGAGATTTGGGTCTGCTTCACTTTTCTGAAATCCTAGCTACTAAAAATAGGTATTTATCCTAGAATACCAAGCTCTGGGTGCCTGTTTCAAACCGTACATGGATTTCTTCAATCTGCATACATGAGACTCTCGCTCGCGTACCTCGAAGCCCTTTGGCTGCTCAATGTATACCTCCTCCTCGATGAGTCCATTGAGGAAAGCTGTCTTGACATCCATCTGGTGAATCTTCCATCCTGTTGCCGCCTGGTTCCACACCTGGAAAAAATGCAGCAGAAGTCTTCAAGTTGCTGGTGTGGCCTTGGGGGCAAGTAAGAGTCAAGTGCTGTCACCTGAAACTCGACTCCTCCGTCAGGGATTTCCTAGCGAAGCCAAGAGGGGTGGACCCTAAAAATGAAAATAAACTATGGTGTCTAATCTAAGAAAGATAAATCATCTAAACTAGGAGTTAGAATATTTTTTGTAAACCAAGACAATGCAGCATACATATGAGTAAAGCAAATACCATTCATCATCTTTTCATTTGCAAACATCCATCATTATTTGAAATATAGCAAGATAAACCAGTGCCGATAAATGGTGTCAATAAAGATGCATGAACTGAAAATAAAGTGTTGTGCGATTGTTCTTGGTTTATTTTATTTTTACTATGGTAATGATCTTTTTTATTAAAAGCTGGTAGATTCCCGATATACACAAAGGTACAGGGAATATGTCCGGAATTCAGCCGTGTGGTTCCTCACTCAGACATGCGGGCTGGATCGAAGTCTCAAGGAGGTGTTCAGATGCTATACCAACGAGGGCAAGCCTAACGGTTTCCAAGAGGTCACTATCTAGTGTTATCCCACATCCTTTGAGAAATTTGCCCACAACAGAAGAATAGACGTTTGTGCCAGATTTTCACAAGTAGGTTGTTTATTTGGGTGTGTTAAAACCTATTACTAGTCATCTTCCCCTTTCTGATGTGTACCAACATGTTCGGACTAAGCTGTAGTTGGCCACAGAGCATACGGAAGAAGACCTTGGAAATTTTATTTTTTATCTTTTTTTTAGAGCCCCAAGAGTCTCTTTTCGGGCCAGTACTCGGGCAAGCCCTTATCCTGAAACCTTACTTCAGGAAAGCAAGGGGGTGTTTGAGATTGTAAAAAAAATGAGAAAATCTAAGCCCTAAGTGAACTTGTGGCCCACCAATGGAATGGACCAACGACGTAAATTTTACCCCTAGTTAATTTTATTTAATGCCGAAATAAAAGAAACAAATCTAATCTAACAATTACGCCATGAAAAATGAGATGACACAGACCACCCCTGGGGGATGGGGTGTGGGCGCTGGTTAGCCCACTTGCTCTCATTTAATTTTATTTACAATAAGAGAGAAATGCCCCAGTCTCTTTAAAATGACTTGGTGGCTTACAATGCTGAAGAGAAAAGTAATCGGTTTGAAAAATTTAAGTTTTGTGTACTTCGGATGCCCTGGATCTTCAATTTTTGGCCAGCACTTCCTCTTATCTGTTCGTCTTCTGCTGCAAACCAGCAAGCAAACTTTAGTAAGACAAGCAATGAGGCTTGTTTACTTGGAATATTTGCAAGCTTTATGAGCTGCAAATTCTAAGCTCTCATAATCAACTAGATAAACATTTTATATCAAATCTAACAATACTTCAAACTTTTTTAAGATTTTAACAAGTTTTAACACATTTAAAAAAAAGTGTAATGCTAGATAATGAAAGATCTAATCTAATAGAAGATAAAGTTTTTCCAATAACAAGATTAGACTTCAAAGAGCAAATCTGATCTACTTAAGGATGTAAAGTCAGAATGTAAATCATAGATATACTCTTTTCCAAAGTAACCAGTAACCAAGATAACTTTGATTTTATAAGCTGAGGAAGAGAGAAGAGACATAATGGCCCTTGAAACCAAAGACTTTGGAAGCTTGAAAGTGGGAAACCGAGGGTGAGATCCACCAAAATGTGCACATAAGAAAAAATGGAGAGCAAACAAGCTATCCTCCTCTTCACACCTGTCAACCTGTAGCAAACAAAACTCACAAAAAAACCATCAAACTAGAAATGCATATGGTTAGAAATCAAAATAGCATGGACATAAACAAATGAAACATATAAACTTTGAATCTCTAACCAATATGACAAATGCAAGAACAAATTAAAACAAACAAGATTAATTGTTCATTCCCACAAAATCGTTACCAATCCTTCAAGCAAGCTAGTTGATGGCTGGAAATTACATGCACAAAACTTGAACTTGCTACAAATTACTCCACATCAAGAGACCATGAAACCACTCACAAAAGTATCATACATATGAACCTCCAAAGTCTTTTTATTCATAAACAAAATAACATAAGCTTACAATAAAATTATGCTCACTCTCCAACTAGTTTCAAATGGAGAGAGCGACCTTGCTTTTATAGAACAAATGGCCAAATAGGGAGGGCGAATTTGTGGAGTGAGTGGTGGAGAGATAGGGGTTGCACACTCCTCCTATTTGGCTGCCCAAACAATAGTAAATCAACTACATTTTAGCCCATGTGATAGCCCATGAAATGGGCTTCTAATTCCATAACTCGTGGGCACCTCCACTTACTAAATGCACCCATGCTAATAAAGGGGAGTCATGCCCATGTATTGGGCTGCCCGTTCGTCATAAAACTCAGCCAAAATCTCTCCTAAAATAGTGCTAAGGTAATTCAAACTTTAAATCACTCAAAAAAGAAATTAAAGTTTTTATGACTTTTTTTTAAATTTTTTTCTCATATTTTTCACTTTTGGGGGATTTTTTTAGAAAAGTGAAAAATAAATGCCTCAACCACTATAGAAAGTGGGTTTAGGGGTAAGGTGGGTGCTCTGAGTTATAAAACGAGCACCCCCAAAGCAAAAAAACCCCTGGACCACACTTTTATGCCAATTATAAATTTTTTAATTAAACCATTAAAAATGGCTCAATTATTGGAAAAATACTTTTCACCAGAAATTTAAAAACAACCTAGGGGGACTTAACACATGTCCATATGACTCAAAATTAATGTCTAGCATGTTCATATACATTGACCCATGGAATTTAAAAATCTCCTAAGGCCTGTTAACCTCACGAGGCATTCCAGCTTTGGAGGAATAGGAGAAAAACTCAAAAATTATGTTATGCAAAGTTGCAAGACATAATTAATAAGTGAAAAAACTCCTTAGAATACCCAACTTAGTCAAAAAGTCCTAGGGAACCAAGTCTTTTACATAAAACACCATGCTAGTACATTTTATTACAAATCCCGCAGGGGCATGGACATGTGGAAAAGATTAAAAAAGGGGCCCTTAAAAAGGCTTGCTGAACATCAAATCACTGAAAATGAACATGTAACATGTCAACTTTGCCTGCTCACTTGATAGTCCAACTAAGTACAACTTAGCTGGCAACACATCCCATTTCTGTTGCAACAGAAATCACAATCCTGATGGAAGAGTACCTGGCCACAGGAGAAAATGTCTCGTCATAGTCAACTCTCTCTATCTGTGAGAACCCTCTAGCAATAAACCTGGCTTTGTACTTCTCAATGCTTCCATCTGCAGCATATTTGATTTTGTAGAGCCATCTAGAGGTGACCACAGATTTTCCCTCAGGTCTGGGTATCACTTCCTAGACATCATTCTTCATGATGGAAGCATACTCTTCCAACATGGCATCTCTCCAGGCCTGCTTACCTGCTGCTTGTTCGTAAGAGGATGGCTCTAACTCACTGATACTGCTTACTAGAGATAAGTAACTGCAGAATCGCTGTGGAACCTTTCTTTCTCTTACGTCTTTCTTGGGAGTTCCTATTGCCTGAGCGTCCTTCAAGGTATCTTGAAGCCACTTAGGCTTCCTCTTCCCTGAAGTGACATCTTGTGAGGAGAACTCCTCATCCTCGTCCCAATGACCTGTATGAGAATGAATACCTCCGGTAGAGGTGCCTGTAGCTATCGATCATGTAGCTCGAGAACCTGTAATCTGGGACCCTGATCTCAGTTGATCACCAATCTGAGAACCTATGCTAGTTCCTACTCCAGTTCCCATGGAACCCGAATCTTGTGCATCTGTCACTCCTGACACTTGGGACCCTGTTGGTTGCTGAACAATACTCTGACCTATGTCATGAAGGGAAGTAACAACCTGCTGTTTTCCCTTCTCCGACTCACATGATTTTCGAAAGGCCCAATCCTCCTCAAACTTCACATCTCGCCTCACAACAATCTTTTTGAGAGTAGGGATGTAAATGCGTTAGGATTTCGAAGTCTCATCATACCCAACAAGAATTCCTCTTTCTGCAGTGGGTTCCAGCTTTGTCCTTTTCTCTGAAGGAACGTGAGAGTAGGTGAGGCATCCAAAAATTCAGAAGTGCCCAACTTCGGTTTTCTTTTCAGAAAAAGCCTCCTCGGGGGTCTTGTCCCCCAATGCCTTATGAGGGCTCCTGTTCTAAATGTAGGCTGCAGTGTTGCATGCTTCAGCCCAAAGAAAGAATGGCAATCCCTAATCATGCAACATGGATCTCGCAGCTCCAATGATGGCCTTGTTCTTCCTCTCAGCCACCTCGTTCTGTTGAGGTGTATAAGGTACAGTCAACTGCCTCTTGATGCCTTCCTGAGTGCAAAACGGATTGAACTCATTGGAGGTGTACTCTCCCCCATTATCTGATCTGAAGATCTTAATCTTCCTTTCTGTCTGTTTTTCCACAAGAGCTTTCAACGCTTGAAATTTCTGCAAAACTTCCTTAGACTCTTTGTTTTTCAAGAAGTAGATCCACGATTTCCGGGAATAGTCATCAATGAAAGATATATAGTACTTGTATCCTTTCAGTGATGTGGTGGACATCGGACCACAAAGGTCAAAATGTATCAAATCAAGAGCTCCTATAGCTCTGGTATCACTCTTAGGAAATGTTGTCTTGACGTACTTCCCGAGAGCACACCCCTTACACACATCGGTGTGCTCAGTGCTGAACTCAGGTACTCCTGTCACAATCTCCCTTAGAATCTTTAGGGCAGGATGGTGCAGATGAGCCATCCTCCTATGCCAAAGCTCACAGGGATCACATCCCTCATCTCGGCTGCTATGACTTAGGGCATGATGTAGTTAGAATTTCAATTTGTATAGTTTCCCATTGCGGACTCCAATCATCTCAGCTGAGGCAACACTGGATCCCTTGGGATGAACTAGTACATTTCCATCTCTGAACATCACCCATAGTCCTCAATCTTCAATAGTAGATACGGAGATCAAGTTCTTCTTAAGACCTAGAACGTATAGGACATCACAAACTCTCATATGTTCTCCAGAGTCTTTCTGAAAGGACACAGTTCCTCGTCCTATAGCTTTGACCGTAGAGTTGTCTCCCGGGACAATCTCAAGATCTATCCCATCCTCTGCTAGGTCAGAAAAGTATCCTTGAAAACCCATCATATGACTAGAAGCTCCACTGTCTATGTGCCACACACTAGAAATGGAGGCCATCAATGATTGACAAGAGTTGAGAGCCATCTCCCTGTCAATCCCATCGGTAGCACAATCATCAATATCCATAGCAGAGCAAGACGTGCAAGCAATATGATCTTCCCCCATAATCGCAGATCTGATGTTGTAGTTGTAGATCTGAGTGTGATGCTCTCCCTGACCCTTACCAGGGCTCTGATACCATGCAAATATTTGATTCAGAGATCACTATTCCCTTTGAATCGCCATGAGATCTCAAGTGGTATGAGTCTCGATATCAATATATGCTCATAAGAATATAAACTCAAACAACTAGATCTGCATTTACCAACTGAAACATAAATGCAATCACACATAAACAACAAATATACCCTGGAACCCCTTCGGGAAAAACCAGCAAACTATGGGGCTATCTTCTTGTTATCACACCATAGTAGCGGGGCTACTATTCTTGTACAACAGATATCTGCACATTCCAGAGCCTTCCTTTATTCCAGAGCATGGCTATATATTTTGGATCACTCATGATCAGAGCAGTACATTATTCAGATTTTATGACCTTGTGTCAAGGCTGAGCCTTGAGAGTTCAGATTTGATGACTGATGTGACCACTTATCCCATTACAGTTTCAGTTCAGTGCCTAGAGATGTATTTCAGCAGTGTTTCAGATGATACATGATGATGATTATTATGATGATGTTGTATGATCTATGGATATGTTCTCACTGACTGTGGATTATTATCTTGTTGATTTAGTCATGATCATGGCATGTGCTTGGTATATTATTCCTGATGTGGCAAACTATTTAAAATGAACTGTAAATCTTAAAATGGACAATTGCTTGCACTTTTAGGTCATTTAACAAAACTTACTGGTATTTCACCTTACATAGACATGGTCTTTCCCCGACACCAGTTGTCTGCTAGTGTAGGCTCCATATTCACTTGTCTCCATCCATACATGACCTTCCTGTTTGACTTTAAACCCTGACTTGTCTCATTCGACTTTCTGATACTGAGGACTTCCCCATTTTTCTACCTCTGTGTTTGGACCGCATCCCTGTTTATTCAGTGTCTCGGCTCTGAGTTGGTGACAGAACTTGCCTTTGGTGAGTTGGATTGTAGGCCTAAATCATTCTGGTCGGTTGTCCCGATGTTTGGCATTGGCTCGAACTCCCCCTAGTCACTTGAGATGTTGTTGGCTAAAACTGAAAGCTCATGTTCTACCTATGGAAACTAAAAAATTCGCCCATGGAAACAAAAAAAAAAAAGGGCAAGAGCAATGAAAAGCTAAAAATACTCCTCGAAGAGTATAAGAAAGGTCCAAAAAGCAATGGTTCTTAAAAGCTATATCTAAACAATTGCTGACCTCGTGAATATATGAAAAACATGCCCTGGATGCAAGCTGCAACTAGTTGTGCTTCTCAGCACATCTGAAATCCGAAGGGTTATGTAGGCCAAAAAGGCCATGGAAATAAATTGAATGATCCTAATGAACTTGGATCAACTTGATGTAGACATGATGCCTAAGTTGAATAAGCACTCTCTAAACAACTTATCCATTTGTGAGGCACAACCATCCCCCGTGTTCTTTTGTCCAACACAGAGTTTGTAGCTTCCCCCTTTTCCCAGTCCAAAGTATTTTTGAGTTAAGTTAGACAAGTCAAACCCTTGGCCCAACCTTGCTCCTAGCCTTCATCCTTCACTAGCAGTTTGACCATGTCCAATGGGTGAGTTTGTCATTTGAACTATGGTGCAAGTAATTTTATATAACCACGGAATATGTTAACTTGATTAATGCCACTGAATGGAATTTATACTTTGAGCTTAGCTGCGGGAATGATTAGAGAAACATTGTCTTAATCTACTGATGTGATTTATCCTTGATTATATATTCTTGGGATCCGTGATGATGTGGACCATTGTATGGATGATTATTGATGATGATTTATGGTCCCACATGTTTGATGATGATATTATATGATGGACATATGATACAGATGATGTTTGATCCAGTTCAGCAGGTTATTATCATTACAGATCAGCAGATATTACATTGTCCATATATGGTGGACCCTACAGCTGGCCCATTAGGGCAACCCAGGGTGTATGAGTACTCATTCCTAGTGGATTTGGGTCTTCTGGATCCATTGAGACACTTATCTTTCAGATCCGGGCACTTCTGACAGTGATTGATGCAGTTTTACACTTGTTGACCAGATTTGGGGCTGATTTCCCAGCCTGAGCAGCAGGGGCCCCGAGAGGCCGGTTCACCTAGGGCGCTGATGATGGAGGGGGTGGTCCAGCCACTTGTTATTACCATTTATCCCCCCTCCCGGAGAGCCTGGTGGGCTCAGTTTGATAGCGCTAGCACCCTAGGAGGCAGTTTTGGCACTTTCACAGTTCCCGAGGCAGTTAAAAAATGGGATAAAGTGGTCACTGAGGAAATCGATTTGGGCAATTGAGGCAAGGTTTTGGCATTTGGTTTTCACAGAGGTTTTCCAGGGTGATCTCACTATCTTCCAGTCAGTTTTCACCATGTGGGTATCTCCAGATTGATCACAGGAGGACATTTACTGCTTGACTGTCATGGATTCTGAGGACAGTTTTGGTCATTATCATTATATTGGGCATATTTTATTATTTTATTGTGCCTTGGGGTGAGCTAGCAAGGATTTATACCTCCTAGCCCCACCATGTGCTTATTTTATCTTGTCCTAGTCATCATGAGGTGGATTATTGTACTTTATACCCCTCTTATGGGATGACGTCACCCTCATTGTACCATTTAGTGAGGGCGCTATTGTTATGTTGAGTGATCCATGTGATATTATGTTATGGATTCATCCTAGCCATTGATTGTATGATGAGATCTTATAATCTCAACCACTCATTTGATGTAGTATTGTAGAGTGGTATAGGGTTTTGGTCTTTATTATCCTATATAAGGAGGAGACCCCCCATTGTAAAGCTCACCTTTGGAGCTCTGGAATATTAGAATAGAAGATTTTTTGTGGAGCACATCTCTCTTGGCTTGTGGATTCTCTTGCATATTGAATATAAAGTATCTCTTCTATGTATCATTGTGGATCTATGTGTTTTTGCTAACCTTTTGACAGGAAAGTCGAATTGGAGAGAGGAGGGCGACTTTTGGAGGGTTATTGTTGGAGGGATCCACATATTCTCTCTTGGGTTGATCTTGTGACAGGGAGTATCATTATTGTATCTTTGTGACATAGTTGATGCTTTCTATTACATCTTTCTACCATTTTCATAATCATCTTGCTTGACTTGTTTCTTTGATCTTGTCTTGTAGGAGGAGGACGATTTGGCTATCTTGGAGAAGGGAGATTTGGTTGGAGCACTTGGATCTCACTCTTGAATATAAACATAGGAGAATGCTATCAACTTGCAAGGTGGCCATAAGCAAATTGAGGTAAGATCTACAAGGTATGTGCCTCTTTCATCCATTCTATCTCCATTGGTCATAAAACCCTAATTAAATCAAAACCCCAATTTTTGTATTTCTTAGATCTACTTAGATCTAGCCCTCATTTTGAAAAGATATTGAAAACCCACCTCTATAGCATCCACCCCTAGTTGGATCTATAGTTTGGTGGTGATTGGCTAAGAATTGACCCATTTTCTAAGACAAAAAGCTCTCCTTGACCTAAAGCGCACTTCCTTGAGGGAGGCTTGTTGGGCTAGATCTAGTACATGGGTATGTGAGATCCCGCTTGATTTGACAACTAGACACTTAATTACACATACCCATATCCTTACTTTGGTGAAAACTACCTTGTGGACATCTCTCCATGTTTTGAGGGGTTGAAACCCCCTTTTGACCTCATTGGTAACTTAAAACTTAGATCTACTAAGATCTACCCATTTGATTCACTTGAAACTTTGAACATGCATAGATCGGGGTACTAGCATCCCGGATCTACTTTTTGGTGGCCATTGGACTTGGTTTGGTCCACCAAACCCCTCTTTTGCCTCTCCTTGAGAAAGTCGCACCCCTTGGGAGTTTTGAGTTGGACCACTTCTAGGAAGTGGGTGTTGGGTATTTTGGTGGATTTGGAATGCCCATGCCTTGAAACCTAGGTCTAGACTATTCTTTTATCCCGATCCACCTTGGGGATTGCATTCCTTGTTTTAAGGAATTGTGGTCCACTTTTGGTTATCACCTAAAAACCTAGATCTAGCAAGATCCAACCATTGGATCTCATCCAAACCACTTGACTTGGCTTCTAGGTGTCCCGATCTACACTTTGACATCCTTCTTGACTCCATTTAGCCCATCCAACAAGGCACTAGTCCTTCTCCAAGCAAGGCGCACTTCTTGGGATTAGTGTCAAACCCTAGATCTAACACATGGGTAACCCTAGAACCAACTCTAACTTGTAGATCCAACCTAGATCTAGCCTATAGTACCATCTTCACACTTAGCTTCACCTTGTGGGCCCATCTAAAACCATTTCACACTTTCCAAGGCAATAAGACCCACTTGTGTAAACACATGGTACTATACTTAATAATCATACCCCATCAAGTGGCCTAAACCATATATAGGTTGAAACACTAACTATCCTTGATACCACCTTCAACCACGCCCTAAACATTAGGTCCATTTAGACTTGCATTGGTTTCCGTAACTTATCACTCATTCACCCTTTAAAACCTTTGCTTGGGTCCAATCAACTGTGATTGGGGTATAGGGTCTCCCCCTTGGTCTAGTTATACCTTGACCTAAAGCGAAGAGTGCCTCGGTTGACGTGACTCCCACATTGCATTGGGAACCGTGGCATCTCTTGGGTCACCTCTTTAGTTGCCTAACTCCTCTACCGTCCCGGATGGGATACCTTTAGGGGCAACTACAAGTTGTGTGATAACACTTCTCTCTCGAGCCCAGAGCATATAGGAAATGCGACAAGTACAATACAGGGTTTACCTCAGAAATAACTTCGAGCAAACTCTAGATTTGCATGCATCAGCTGATGCATGCACTTGAAGAATGAGCCCTAACTGGAAAACTGGATATGAGTATCCCTGCATCTGCCTCTGTCTGATCTGTCTCTCTCTATCCTCTGCTCTGATCTGCTCTGTAACTGAAGAATCCTACTACTAAAAACATCCTCCTCCGCATGCACAAGTGCGCCCTCCCTCCAAAGAAGAATGACTCGTACTAAATCATATCTCAATAGATCTGAGCTCTGATTGTCACTGATCTTCCTCAATCACTGAGACGAAGATACACTGCAAGTTACAAATACTCAATCGCTCAACCGGATGCGGTACGAGCTTCCTCCTCCTTAAGGAATGTACCCTCCTTGTCAAGGAAAGTCGTCCTCCTCTCAATTAATCTATCTCAGATCAATTATCTCAGTGGTGAAGACAGACACCTTCTGTCTTCCTTATATCATTTCACTGTCAAATTAGGTTTACCAAAAACCTAAAAGTAGGTGCATGCAAAACTCACTTTTGCATGCATGCATGCAAACCTTTGCATGCATTTCTTCCCGAACATTTTCCTGGTTAATATTTTAACACATAGTAGAGCCAACACAACTTACCCTAATTGTTTTCAAAAGATGTCCACTTTGACATAATAGTAACATTCTTTTCAACAACTTCCACATGAAGCAATCCAAGTATTAGGCAATACATATAGACAAGAATTTGTTCCTTTGCTCATCAACTCAACCTCAAGAAAGAATCCCTCACCTAATTAACAACATAATGTTCAACATCTTGCTAATGAAGAATCTATTATTTCATAAGTCATTAGTAACTAGTGTTTGAGTTCTGTAAATCTTCAAAAAACGTTGTATTGCCCCCTATAAATTTTGAAAAATGCTAACTTGTGCAATTTTTACTCTAATCGCATTGAGATGAAGTAAAAGTTCAAGTCTAGGGGAGACATAGGATATATTATGTATGTCAAATGATGTATGCTGGATTCATGCCTTTGACTGGAAACATGTCAGATGTTGGATGTCAACGTTACATCCTAGATGTTAAGTTAGTTGACATACAATTGTCTTCTAATATTTGGGTAGTATAAATACTTGAATCTTTCAAGTATGTATTTGGTGAGTAAGATAGTAATATAAGGATTGATTTGTTGCATCCGCATTTCATTACTTCATTCTTTGCTCCCCATCTTTGTGTTCTTTATGGTAATGTTATATATAATTGCAATTTGTAAACATACTATACTTGTTGTCTAAGCACTTAAGTTAGATGAAGACTATATTCTTTGTCAAAATCACTCAAAAATTGCACATTGACCCAACCTCTTGTTAGCAACAATGGGGAACTTAATAGTGTACATAAATAGTTGTTGCAGAAAATATCAACCTGCAAAGCGGTCTCCATAATATATGCCCAAAATACAAAGCTCATAGCTCATGATAAGATACGAGGAATAAAATGAACAAAGATTTAATTGTGGGCCATGGAGATGATTGCGAAATTATTCATTAAGCACAAAGAATCTAAATACGTATAAGACATCAATAAGACCACATGATGATCTCCTAATGCTTATTACATTATATAATATATGAAATGCCAAATGCGTGAATATGTATAAATGTGACCCTAGATGTGATAATAATTATTTTTTTCTAAAAGAAAAAAAAACTATAATAATTAACATCCATATTGGGTAGTTACAACATTAATACACATGTTAACCAAACATACTCCTCATTAATTTCAATCATTATTGAAAAGTAATTGGCACATTCCCCAACAATCTCCCACTTGGCAATTACTCTTGACAGGGTTGTATGTTCACCTTGCCTCTACACCAAACATACATTCTTCCATTTGAAGCCTTGGTCAAAGCATCACTTGCATTGTCTTGAGTCTTCACCTTGAGCACTTTCACCTCCTTTGGCTCCACAAATTCTTTGATATAGTGGAATTTCATTGATATGCTTTGTTCTTGAATTGAACTCAACATTCTTTGTCAAAACGATAACACTATTATTGTCACATCATAAGGGCATGGCCCTTGTTTGAAACCAATATATCACACAAAGGTTGTAGTGAAACTACTTCCTTGGAAGCTTCTATTGAAACAATGTATTCTACCTCTACACTAGATTGAGCAGACACTTGTTGCTTCTTGTTCTTCCAAATTACAACACCTCCACACAAGGAAAAATTATAGGCACTTATGGACCTTTCGTTGTCCCCATCACAACCAAAGTCAGAGTCAACAAACCCATGCACTTGAAACTTGTTGCTCCCATTTCCATAATAGTAAATATCATCACTTGGTGATTTGTGGGTATCTTAATATACTTTTGACAACTATCCAATGCTGTTTATTTCAATTGGAGTTACACCTACTCATAACTCCCATTGCATGAGGTAAGTATGGTCGTGTGCACACCATTGCGTATGACCTTTCCAACCACACTAGAATATGGCACTCTTTCCATCTTTGCTTCTTCTTTCTTACTCTTAGGACTTGTTGCCACCGAAAAGCACACCTGGGGGAACACAACATAAATCTTTAAAGCTGCTAGGTGTGTCCCTGGGGGCAAGTCTCAAGCCAGGTGCTGTCACCTGATCTTAACTCCTCTGTTTAGGAAAACTCTTAATCGAAGCTAAGGAGGGTAGACCCTATGAAAGAGTTTCTAAGGCTCTTAAGTTATTTTGGTTGTTAAGGATGGAAGGGATTGTTTGTTTTAGAAGTTTCGAATAAAAAATGACCGAAACAAGGAACTACAAAGTAATGATTTAATACCAACAGCATAAACGAGATGTATGGCATTCACAATACAACGACTAAAAGCAAATAATAATGATGTGATTAAGCCAGTGCCAATGGAATCATAAAATATAAAAGTGCTGCTGAAAACTGTAAGAGTGTTTTGCAGTGTACTTGGTTGGTTTAAAATTTATTGGGATTATGAGTTGATTGCAGGAAAAGGGGATTCTCAATATATCGTGAGGTACAGGGAATGTGTCCGAATTTCACTTTGTGTGGTTCCACATAAGGACATGTGGGCTAGATGGAGTCACAGGGAGATGTCCAACACTACACCAAACGAGGGTGTATCCTGATAGGGCCCCGTAGTCACTTTCTAGTGGTTCCCACTTCCTTTGCAAACTTTTTCCCGCAATAAAATGACTTTGAAATTGACGATGGATTTCCGTTAAGGGAGGTTAATTAAAAAGTGAGAACTAATTACTAATCACTCTAATCCCTTTTGATGCACCCAACTAGTCGGACAGACTACAAAGGTGCAGAGCATATGAAATGGGAGTCTTGGTTGCTTTTAAAGGTTTTAACAATGCTTTTTTATATGGAACATAAAAACAAAGCAAGAAATTGTTTTCTAATTACTACCTATGAATCTCTTTCCAGTTCAATACTCAGGCAAGCCCTTATCCATGAATTGTAACTCGAGAATGCGTAGGGGTTAGTATTAGTTTTGCAAAAGAAAAGATAAAGAAAACAAGAGATTGATTGATCTAGCTTATTTGCAAAAATGAGATTTACTCTAAAACTTTGCAGGTAGAAAACAAATAAAGCATCCAATGGAGATACAAGCTTCCCCCAAATGGGGGAAGAAGGGTGTGGGAGCCTTAAATCCCACCTGCTTTTTATTAAGTTTATTACATATGATCTCATGAAATAAGTGCCTTTGATCCTTCAAAACAGGATTCAAATGGCTCACAAAGAAACTTGAAAACGCTAGAAAATGAAGGGACTTGAAATGGATCTTCTTGGAAAGCTCAAATCTCCAAAAGTCCTTCAAATCTTTCCGCTTTCTTGTGACAAAAGGAAAAAACCAGCAAACAAAAAACTCAAATCAAAGTTTGTACGTTAGCTAAAAACACATAAAAATCACAACCTTAGTACTTACAAAAATTTGGAAAGATTTGTACTTTAAGCATTAAGAAAACTAGCACTTAGATCTAACTTTCAAATACGAAATTGAAGCTCTCTTAGATCTAACACTAAGCTAGTAAATAAATATGATAAAACCTTTCTAGATCCGATTTACTTGTAGGAAAAAAGGTAACTGAAAAGAAGGTTTTGAAGTTTGAAAGATAGAAGAAGAAATATCTTGCTCAAGCTGTGAATCTCTTTGCAAGCTTGGAGAGTTGTTGATGAGAACAAGAATAGTTCATGTGTTCATCCAATAGAGAATCCAAAGGAAAGGAAGATGCAATTGAGCTCAACCTTTCACTCGAGAATAACAACCTGCACACTTATCAAACTTGCAACAAACTAGCTTAGATCTGGTACATCCCACAGTTAGAAATCCAAAAGATCATGAAATATAGTCGAATAAAGCATAAAATCTTAGATCTATAAAAAGAAGATAGTAAATAAGCAAATTGAAATCCTCAAATGATTATCCTATGTGCTACAGAGAGCCCACTAAGCCAGACTGATCACTAATGTATGCAAAGAAAGAATAATTGCAACAATATTACCTCATAACATTAACACATGCACAGATTTGTACACTTCATGAGTCTCCAAAGCCTTCAACTTTATTCCAATAATAACAATTACAACAATAAAATGAGCCGAGGTTCTTTGCATCCATCCAAAATATGGAGCCAAGGACTTGCTTTTATAGAAGAATGGAGAAAAGGAAGAGCGCATGAGGGAGATATAGGGCTTGAGGGCGCATCTCTAAATCTATGGAGAGATTTAAGCCTTGAACTAAAGCTTAACCGAGGTTTGAAAGGGTGATGTGGCTGCCACCTCACAAGAGGGGCGCCCTCACCACTTTGATTTCTTCTCCATCCAATAAAATCGAGCCAAAGAGAGAAGTCACCCAACTAATGAAGGAGGGCACATCCCTCATCTCAAGACAACTCGCCCTTGTCAAATCCTTAACTGAAATCACTCAGATATGATTGATTTGCTCTCTGATACTGATTGCAATCATAACTAGGCCTTTACTTGGACAAAATCCCTCAATTTTAGGAACTTTGATTTTCTCCATATCTTTATTTTTTAATTTTTTAATTCTCTTTAATCATTTTCGAGAGAATTTTTATTTAAGTGATTAATAATCACTTGAAACTTAGGAAAAGTGGTTTTGGAGTATTATGGGTGCTCTGGGTTAGAAAACGAGCACCCCCAAGGAAAATTCCTCCTCTAGACCACACTTTTATGATATTTTTGTTTTTTCAATTAAAACATTAAAAATTGACCTGTTTTACGAGAAAATTTTATTTTTACAGACCTAAATAAAAATCCTAGGGGACCTAGTGCATGTTCATAATGACTCAATTTAATGTCTAGCATACTCATAAACATTTACACATGAGCTTTAATAACCACCTAAGGCATAATCACCAAGACGACCATTCCAGCTTTGGAGGAGCGAGTGAAAAACTCATCAATTATACATCGTTTATTCAACATTGCATAATTGACAAGAGAAAAATCACCATGGAATGATTGGATTGATGTCTAAGTCCTAGGGAACCAGGTTCTTTACAAAAGGATGTCATCCTAGTACATTTTTTACAACATCCCCAAGGGGTATGAACATGCAATTATTAAAAAAGAGGCCAAAATTGGCCCTGAAAAGATTTTTGAACTTATGAGCATTGATAATGAACAACTTGATTGTTCACAACCTTGGTGGCTCGTAGGAAATCCACCTATGTGCAACTTGGAGGATAACATGACTCATGACATTGGACAACAATACTCCTACTTGAGATGGAATATTCATTGGTATACTCCTATCCATCCTAAAGATTTCAAGTATGTCTTTGTTGAAATAATGTAACTTCAAAGAATCTTCTACTTGTATTATTCCTCCTCCGAGAGATGTCTTTAATGTAAAAGTCATGAGGTAAAACCTCCATTGTAAGTTGGGTCAATAGTACCCAAAATAATGTAATATAAATATTATATTGAGTTTTCCTAGAGAGGTCGGCCCAATTAAGTTAGTGACGCCGACATAGTTAGGTTAAATGTCAAGTAAAATGTAAAGTATAAATAGAGAGTGTTTCCTCTCATTTGTATCATTCACTCACTCAAGCATTGCGCACTACAGAGAAGAGGAAGATTGCGAAGGATGAGGATTGCTCTTGGCTCTAGAGTTTGGATTTTGTCTCTCTTCTTTATGAGACTTATTTCTTTGGGCATTGTACTTTGGTAATCTATATTGAGGAAGTTATTATTGGGTTTTCTTCCCCTTGAGGGTTTCCCAGGATAAATTGTTGTGTACCTTGTGATTGTGTGTCTTTCAGAGATCCAATTTATGTTGTTATTGTGAATGTGTATTAAATGCTAATGAATTAGGAATCTAAGTTATTGCAGCATATAGACTTAACATTGTATCAGAGCTAGAGTGAAAAGAGCATCTTTCACTAAGGTAAATCTCTTTCCTTCTCCGAACAAGAAAAATTACGGCTTCCTATTGAAGAGGTATTTTTGAATGCAAGTGGCGTTGGGAAGTGTGCCTCTCCTAGATGCATCTTTTGGCACCAAGATCGAAATTTTTCAGCGGCTAAATCTTCCAGAAAGTCAAACCCTAGTTTGACTTGGGAACAGAAAAACCAAAAAACTGTAGTTCATAATTTTGTAAGTCCAGTTTCAGAGGTTAAATCTTGGATTCTTCGAAAACTGATTGTACCAGCATACTCGCCTCAGTCAAGCACATCTTTTGGTGAGTTCAATTTTCATTTTTGAGAAATTTCAATTTTTGGTCATTCTCTATTCTCCAAGATCATATGGTAGCATATTTTATCCAGGATCACTTGATTCCTCAAGTGCCATCCAAGCAAACACTTAAGGAGATGTTTGATGTCCTATAAAAAATGTATGAAGAAGAAGAACATGTTTTATTCTCCGCTCTCTCCGGATCTGTGACACCTAGAAGTGACACATGGCTAATCGATACTGGTGCTTCAAGACACATGATTGGTCAAAAGAAGACTCTCCAATCTTGTAGAGGAGATGATTATCAATACCCCATCAAGGGAATAGGAGAAGCCACTTACAAGCTTGATTCAAGAAACCCGATGAAGATGAAGGACGTATTATATGTACCAGGCCTGAAGAAGAACCTACTGTCTATCTCAGCTTTAGATAAGAAAGGATTTAGGGTTTCCTTTATAGATGGTAAAGTTCTTATGTGGCCTAGAGGAAAATCAATAGAAGATGCAATTGTTATTGGAATAGGAGGAGGGTTATATAAACTAAAAGGTCACTCATAAATAGCTTTGATTCATGATACTACAAGTCCATGTGAACTATGGCATAGAAGGCTTGCTCACATAAGCTACAAAGCCTTACCACATGTAAGCAAGGTAGTAACGAAATTCCCTGATCTAAAGATTGATCATGAAGGAATATGTAAAGGTTGCACAAAAAGGAAGAACATAAGGAATCCATTTCCGAAGAGCGACACCAAGACATAAGGTATATTGGAACTTGTTCACTCAGATGTATGCGGTCCAATGCCTTCAACATCTTTAAGTGGGTATGTATATTATGTCACATTCATTGATGATTATTCTAGAAAGACTTGGGTTTATTTTTTGAAAATAAAAGATAAAGTATTCAGAAAGTTCAAAGAATTCAAATCCTTGGTAGAGAATCTTTCAGAAAGAAAGATCAAAACACTTAGGTCAGATAATGAAGGAGAATATACTTCAAAAGAAATTGAAGTATTTTGCAAAGATGTCGGGATTAATAAGGAGGTTACTACTCCCTATAATCCTCAAGAGAATGGTGTTGCTGAAAGAAACTATTATGGAAGCTGTGAAGACTATGATCCATGAGCAAGATCTTCCTATGTATCTATGGGTTGAAGCAGCAAGAACAATAGTATATGTCCAAAACAGATTATCCCATAGTGCAGTTGGGTTCAATACCCCCGAAGATATGTTCGCGGGAAAGAAACCAAAGTAAGTCATCTCAAGATATTTGGTTGTCCAGTATTTGTTCATATTCCAAAAGAAAAAGGAACCAAGTTGGATCCTTCCGGAAAGAAAGGAATCTTTGTTGGATACTGTGAAGTCCCCAAGGCCTTCAGAATTCATATACCAGGTTACCATCACATGGAGATTAGCAGAGATTTAACCTTTGATGAAGATGCAGCTCTCAAGAAGTCCAGAAAGTGCAAGCTTGAAGAAGTATATGAAGAAGATGTAGCTCCCAGAGTTACAGAACCCATGAAAGTAGTTGCACCCTCTCCCGATGATGAGACTCCGAAAGACCATGATATGTTGGAACCCCAAGAACCTCCACACATGACTGTCTCTCACAAGAGAAATCCAACTTGGGCTTGTGAAATTATTCAAGATGCAGAGAAGTATGGTGCTCCAGAAGGCTCCTTAAGGCAAAGCAAGAAGCCAAAGCCATTTTCCAGGTATGTGGCTTTGACGTGTGACCTTGTAGACAAAGACCCTGCTTGTTTTGAAGAAGCCGTTCAAAAGAAAGAATGTGTAGAAGCTATGTCAGAAGAATACCAATCTATAACGAAGAATGATGTATGGGATGTAGTTCCCAAACCCGGGGGTAAAAGTGTGGTATCTTCTAGATGGATATACAAGATAAAACATGCAGCATATGGAAGTATTGAAAAATACAAAGCTAGATTTGTGGCTCGAGGATTCTCTCAAAAGGAAGGAATCGATTATGAAGAGACATTTACTCCCGTAGCAAGGTACACTTCCATCAGAACTATCATGGCACTTGTAGCCACGATGAAGTGGAAACTACACCAGATTGATGTGAAAAAAAATTTCCTGAATGGTGTCATTGAGGAAGAGGTGTATATAGAACAACCACAAGGGTTTGAAGTTGAAGACAGGAAGACACATGTCTGCAAATTAAAGAAGGCTCCGTATGGATTGAAGCAAGCTCCAAGAGCTTGGTATGGGAGAATTGATGGCTTTCTAACAAGCTTGGGATTTACCAAAAGTAAAGTTGATCCTAACCTTTACTTCAAGGTTATGAATGATAAACCTGCCATATTATTGTTATGTGGATGATTTATTCCTGACAGGTAATGAGAAGCAAATCTCAGAATGTAAGATGAAGCTCGCTGCAGAATTTGAGATGAAAGACCTTGGCTTGATGCATTATTTTCTAGGTCTTGAAGTATGGCATAACCCAGAAGGAATCTTCCTTAACCAAGGGAAGTATGCAGTAGAAATCCTGAAGAGATTTGATATGTTGGAATGTAAAGCCATGGCCACACCCATGGATACAAATTTAAAGTTGTTGTCTGATGCTTCGTCAGAGTTAGTGGATGAGACACTATACATGCAGATTATTGGGTCATTGATGTATCTAACAAATAATAGGCCAGATATTTGCTTTGTCGTGAACACCTTGAGACAGTGTTTGGTTGAGCCCAGACGTGTTCACCTTATAGCCACAAAGTATGTGATGAAGTACGTAAAAGGTACGATAGACTATGGTCTCAGGTATACTAGAGATCACGACTTCAAACTGTATGGTTACACAGATTCAGATTGGGCAAGAAGTGTCTTTGACAGAAAGAGCACTTGAGGTGGATGTTTCAGTTTGGGGTCACCCATGATCTCATGGTTGAGCAGGAAGCAGTCCAATGTTGCTCTCAACACTGTAGAAGCGGAATATATTGCAGCATGATCGGCCAGTTGTGAATCCATATGGCTTCGAAAGTTGTTATCAGGTCTATTCGATCTAGAATTGGATACCACGGTGATTCTATTCTATGTGATAACCAAAGCTACGTGAAGATGATAGAGAACCCTTTGTTCCATGATAAGTCGAAGCACATAGAAATCCAGTACTTCCACATTCGAGATATGGTGCAGAAGGGGGCTATAAAGCTCCAATATGTGAGCACAAATGAGCAAGTTGCAGATGTGTTGACTAAGCCTCTATCTCGTGTGAATTTTGAGCACTTCCGAGACAAGCTTGGTATAGTCCATAAGGACTTCCCTCGAAAGGGGGAGTAGTGGTAATGTTACTATGATGGCACAGTTGTGGGATTGATCATCCTTAAACAATGATGTAATTCCGAAAGGAATGATAGTCTTAAATGTTGATCCTTAGACTAAAATCCCGCAATTCCGAAAGGAAGGATTGTCTAAGATGTGAGTGTTGGACTGAATCCCTTAGTTCCGAAAGGAAGGATTGTCCATGATCCCATAGTTCCAAAAGGAAGGATCACCAGTGTTGTTGGACTGAATCCCATAGTTTCGAAAGGAAGGATTGTCCATGATCCCGTAATTTCGAAAGGAAGGATCACCAGTGTTGTTGTTGTATCAGGTCTTATACCGATGTGTTGCAGATGATGATGTTCTAGCTTTGTGTTGTAGATGATGATGTTCCAGCTTCGGGTTGCAGATGATGATGTTCCAGCTTTGTCTTGTAGATGATGAAGTTCCAGATTCGTGCTGCAGGTGATGATGTTCCAGATTCGTGCTGCAGGTGATGATGTTCCAGCTTCATGTTGTAGATGATGATGTTCTAGCTTCGCACTGCAGATGATGATGTTCCAGCTTCGTGTTGCAGATGATGATGTTCCAGCTCCGTGCTGCAGATGTTGATGATGTTACAACAAGCTGCTCTAGTTGCTGTTATTGATGATGTCGAAGAAATTCCAATGATTTATAGATGTACCAACCAATGTTCCAGATGATGTTGTTGATGATGCTTCCTCCTCCCTCCTTCTATGATGTTGTGTAGAGCCACACCTGTTGTTGTTGTTGTTGTCAGTAGAATACCCTTCTTGTTAAGGGGGAGTGTTGAAATAATGTAACTTCGAAGAATATTCTACTTGTATTATTCCTCCTTCGGGATATCTCTTTAATGTAAAAGATCATGTAAAAGTCATGAGGTAAAACCTCCATTGTAAGTCGAGTCAATAGTACCCACAAGAATGTAATATAAATATTATATTGAGTTTTCCTAGAGAGGTTGACCCAGTTAAGTTAGTGAGGCCGACCTAGTTAGGTTAAATGTCAAGTCAAAGGTAAAGTATAAATAGAGAGTGTTTCCTCTCATTTGTACCATTCACTCACTCAAGCATTGCGCACTAGAGAGAAGAGGAAGATTGTGAAGGAGGAGGAGGATTGCTATTGGCTCTAGAGTTTGGATTTTGTCTCTCTTCTTTATGAGACTTATTTATTTGGGCATTGTACTTTGGTAATCTATATTGAGTAAGTTCTTGCTGGGTTTTCTTCCCCTTGAGGGTTTCCCAGGATAAATTGTTGTGTACCTTGTGATTGTGTGTCTTTCAGAGATCCTATTTATGTTGTTATTGTGAATATGTATTAAATGCTAATGAAGTAGGAATCTAAGTTATTGCAACATATAAACTTAACAGTCTTCGACATTCTTCATTTGGCTATTCCACAACATTCTACTTTTGAAGTCTCTTTTGACCTCAATACCCAAACAATAATGTAGTAAATCAATGTTCTTCATGTTAAATTCACTTGACAATTCCGATTTGGTCTTCTTGACTAGTTCCTTGAGAACACTAATCAAGATACCATCATCAACATTTAAGACCAGAATTATGAAGTGCTCAACTCCCACCTTTAGTAGACAATACTCTGCATCACTTCTTGTAATGCCTTATCCAATCATTTATCTATCAAATCTTTAGTACCACAACCTTGGGGACTGCCTCATACCATACAATGTTTCTTCAACTTGCACACCAAGCTTTCTCTCCCACCCACCTTAAATCCTTTTCATTATTACATAATATTTTCTCAAGCTCTCCAAGAAGAAAAATTGGCTTTAGATCCATTTTCTCAATTTCCCATTCATAAGCAGCTACTAATGCCAACAAGAACCTAGTAGAGGTTAATTTGGCCACTAGGGAGAGTTATATCATAATCTATACCCTCAACTTGAGAGTATCCCTATGCTACCAAGCAAGGTTTGTATCTCTCCACAAAACCATCAACTCTACACTTCTTCTTAAGCACCCATTTGCAACCAATTCGCTTCCCAACTTCAAGTAAATCTTGCAAATGACTGCTCTAATTATGCTCAAGAGCTCTCATTCCATCCTCCATGGGTTTCTAATTGAAATGAGTTGCCTCATCATTACTCAGAGCCACTTTCACATTTCTAGGTTTACCAGTGGAAGGCAAAGAAAAATAGCTACTAATTAGAGGACTCATAACATTACATGAACTTTTATTTGCCAAACACTTCTAAACTGTTGATCTCTTTTATAATCTATGGGATGCTTTTTGTTGATTCTGGACTGCTCAACATTATTCTAGGTTGACTGGTTACCTCATCTTCATTTGTGTCACGTCCCCTCCCGTCAATCCGGTGCAAGGGAGGAAACATGACTAACATTCCAGGGCTTAATTGGGAAGCTCGACCCCATTCATTACTCAAAAATTCATAATAAATAAAAACTTATATGTGCAGCTTCATACTCAATATAAACACAACGAAAATAAACATTATCAACACACAACTACATCATGCATTCAACATACCAATAACAATCATCAAATTAAACATGGCAGAACAAAGAATTAACATAATTCAAACCACAAAGAATACTTATCTTTAAGATGAAACTGTCCAACAACTGGCTATGTGAGAGCAACGTTCCACCCAACCTTAGGTCTCTGTCCAGCCTATATTCTTTCAGCTGAGAGACCACCCCTGAGCTGGGATGTGTATCCTCTAAGGAGGAACTAAACAGGCTCACTCACAGCCATGGTTTTCCACAATCAGTCATGCTAAGCCAACACACAGTTGGGTTTATCAAGCATGCAAGAGACAAATGAGGAGGATTCTAAGCCAATGAGCTCAACCAAAGAGCTACAGACATCTCAACTAAACTTAAACAATCCTGACACCCACAATACCTACCACACCCAACACAAGGAAAGTCCCCTTCTCTGCTGCACAGTCCCTCAGGCGTCCCTTCCCTCCAGTGCTCTTCAGGGTGGACACAGAAAGGTTCAACTGTTAATTTCTTGAGATTCTAGCCTTCACTGTTAAAATATTAACCAGTAAAATGATCGGAGAGGAATGCATGCAAAAGTGAGTTTTGCATGCAACTATTTTTAGATTTTTGGTAAACCTAACTTCACAGTGAGATGTTGTAAGGAAGACAGGAGGTGACTGTCTTCATCAGAGAAACTATTGATCTGAGATAGATCATGAGAGAGGAGGACGACTTTCCTTGAGCAGGAGGGTGCATTCCTCAAGGAGGAAGAAGCTCGTACCGCTTCCAGTAGAGCGTTTGAGTGTTTGTAACTTGCAGAGTATCTTCGTCTCAGAGATTGAGGAAGATCAGTGACGATCAAAGCTCAGATCTGTTGAGATCTGATTCAATACTAGTCATTCATCATTGGAGGGAGGGCGCACTTGTGCATGCAGAGGAGGACATTTTCAGTTAGAGGGCAGTCTTCAGAGCGAGCAGAGCAGATCAAAGGATAGAGACAAACAGATCAGGCAGAGGCAGATGCAGGGATACTCAGATCCAGTTTTGCAGTTAGGGCTCATCTCTTCAGTGCATGCATCAACTGGACGCATGCAAATCTAGAGTTTTCCTGTAGAAATTTATGAGGTAACCCTGTATTGTACTTGTCTCTTTTCCTATATGCTCTGGGCTCGAGAGAGAAGATAGCCCCACAGTTTGTTGGTTTTTCCCCAAAAGGATTCCAGGGTGCATTTGCTGTTTATGTGTAATTGCATTCATATTTTTCAGATGGTAAATGCAGATCTAGTTGTTTGAGTTTATATTGATGTTGTATTAATATCGAGACTCATACCGCTTGAGATCTTAGGGCGATCCAGAGGGAGTAATGATATCTGGATCAAATATTTATATTCACTGGGTTTATCAAGCCATCCAATCCTCTGTTCAAACATTCACACTTGGATTTTCACAATTTAGTGACCAAATAACTCAATCCCGTAATTGGATTTCTGGGCTATAAAAACCGAGTTTTCCAATGGATTTCAAGGTATCTAATACTCTCAAATTCTCCCCAAGGCTCATGTCTATGGATCCCCCATTGGATTTTACTGTCCACACGAAATTCTGGGCAGTTATGGCACTTCAAAACATGGGTTAATTCACAGTTGCGATTTTTGGTTTTTCTCACTGCTGGGCATGTGTAATGGATGAAAACTGAAGCTTGGGTGTTCAAAAATGGAATGGGAATGAGGAAGAACGAATTCCCATGAGGTAGAGTGACTTGTGGGACAAGGAAACAGAGCCCATACCTGCAATACGAATTTCTAGGCTGCCCATGCTCCATTGAAGCCATGGACTGATTTCTTCAACTTACTTACATAGAATTAAATGTCAGCAAGAAAAGTCAAATGGGTTTACAAGATGACATTTGGCAGCCTATGGTTCAATCCCACAACCCCCTCACCACTCCCTAGTGGATTACACATCGCCTCTTCCCATTAGTTGCTTCCATAGCCAGTTTTGGTATTTTATTGCGATATTAAATATTTACATCATTTTACAATGTTCCATGGTTTAATAGCACATGGATGGAAAAATGTGGCAAAATGTCAAATACTTGTCCATTTTAAATAAAATCCAAACATACACTAGCGGGGCCTTGGCCTTGAGCTCCACGCTAGAGAGACATACATCGCATGTATACGATATTAACATTAATATCCAATATACCATAAGGGTCAAAATGGGGGTATTACATTTTGACTGGTTACATATCCCTTAGGTTCTTTTCTCCAAGACAAGCCATCCTTCAATGCCACAACATCTAGCTTGAAATCTTTGCTGCTCCAACTGGTTTGCTATTCTCCATGGATGTTAAATCCGCACTACCTGTTGCCAACTAAGTTGTACTTGGTTGGATTGTCAAGCGAGCGGGCAGAGTGGAACATGATATATGTTCATTTTTGGTGATTTGATATCCAGCTGGCCTTTTAAAGGCCCCCGTTTTTAATTTTTTTCCACATGTCCATGGCCCTGCGGGGTTTGTAATAAAAACGTACTAGCATGGGGTTTTGTAAAAGATTCGGTTCCTTAGGACTTTTTGGCCAAGTCAGGTATTCCAAGGAGTTTTTTCACCTATCTATTATCTTGCATTAGTGCATAACATAATTAATTGGTTTTTCTCCTGCTCCTCCAAAGCTGGAATGCCTGGGGAGGCTGACGGGCCTTAGGGGATTATTAGAGTCTATGGGTCAATGTATATGAACCTGCTAGGCGTTAATTTTGAGTCATATGGACATGTGCTAAGTCCCCCTAGGTTGTTTTTTAATTTTCGGCGTGTTTTAATTTTTCCGTAAATTGGGCCATTTTTTAATGGTTCAATTAAAAAAATTGTAATTGGCCTATAAGGGGCGTCTGGAGGTATTTTTTGCCTTAGGGGTGCTCGTTTTCTAACTCAGAGCACCCCCTTAACCCCTAAACCCACTTTTCCTAAGGTTTGGGTGCTTCAATTTTTTCCTATGGCCAAAAAACCCAAAAAAGTCAAAAAGTCATGAAAAAATTCAAAAAAGTGAAAAAATGACTTAAAAAATTATTAATTTTTTGGAGTAATGACAAGTCAGTTTTGGACCAGCACTATTGTAGGAGGGTATTGGGCTGATTTGTAAGGTATTTGGCAGCCCCATTTGGGGAGAAAATCGTGCCCATTGAGGAAGGGCGCATTTACCATGAGGAGGGGCGCATTCACTAGTATGGGCAGCCCACGAACTAAGGAGGGAGCAGCACCATACGTGCTGGCTGTTAGCACATTTGGTGCTTCATGTGGGAAGCTAACAAGATGGAGTGGGCAGCCCTATCCCCTCCACCATTCGTGCCACCACTCCACCTCTCACTCCCCTCACTAAGTGCGCCCTCACCTTCATTTTTCCTATAAATTGCAGCTCCCTCTCTCATTGTTTGTAGAGAGTTGGATTTGAGAGCATCGAACTTATGATTGTAACACATTTTTTGTATGAATAAAGAAGACTTTGGAGGTCAGATTGTGGTGTCCATTTGTGAGTGGATGAAACATTTTGGGCTTATGTAATGGAGGTAACCTGTGCATAAGTTTTGTTATGCAATAGTATCAACTGTACTCATTTGAAAGTTAGTATTAATTTATGAGATAGACTAGTTTCAATTTGTTTATTGTCTGGTCCATTGTTATATGTTTGCAAAAGAAAGTCATGCCTATATGTTTCATTTGTTTATGAGTGTTCAACATAGATTTTCTTTTTCAGATATATCTCTACACTTGATCGTTGTTTGCAAAGTGTGTAATGTGCAGGTTATTTCAACTGGAGTAAGCGGATCTTGTTTGTTTCCTCTTCTCTAATCTTTGTTTTGCAGATGCAGTCCCTCGGAACATCACAAATATTTCTCCAAGGCTTCGGATTTCAAGCAAAATTTGGCTCATTTTCTCTCTCTCCCTTATAAACAAAATTTTTTCTTCGGTTAACTGGTTACTTCTATTTGAAATATTTCTGATTTATATACTCATATCATATTTTAAATAGATCAGAAATCTTTTCATAAAGGTTTGGTTTAGACAGTTACAAAGTTCATATTTTTAAACTGTTAGATTTTTCCTTCATTTAGCATCTATTTTTCAAAGACTTGCAATAAAATTGTCAAATTTCTCTTAAGTCTTGTTGGGTAGTTGTAGTGCTGATTTTAAAAGTATATTTGGCTGTCCTAGAGCTTGAAATTTGCAACCATTGAAAGCTAGCAAAGATCCCAAGTAGACAAGCCCCATAGCTTGTTCTGCTTGGTTACTTTCCGTCATTTATACTTAGTTCTTCACTTAGAATTTTTTGGGTTTTTTAGGAGGTGTTCCAAAGACACTCTTAAAGTGTTTTTGGGCATCTTATACTAATTATTGCTTGCTGGTTTGCAGCAAAAGACGACCAGGTAGGAGGAAGTGCTGCCGAAATTTCGAGGATCCAGGCAATCCGGAGGACAAATTTTCATATTTTCAAAAACCGGTCATTTTTTCCTAAAATTTTGTAAGCCACCAAGTCACTTAAAGTGGACTGGGGCACTTCTCTAATCATTGTAAACAACTATTAAACGAGAGCAAGTGGGCTAGCCAGCGCCCATACCCCATCCCCCCAGGGGTGGCCTGTGTCGTCTCCTTTCATGGCGTGAATTTTAGAGTAGTTGTTTTCTTTTATTTTCGGCATTTAATAAAATTTACTAGGATTAAAATAAACCTTGTTGGTCCGTTCCATTGGCGGGCCACAAGTTCACTTACAACGTAGTTTTTTCACATTTTTCTTTTACAAACTCAAAACGCCCCCCTTGCTTTCCCGAAGTAGGTTTTCTGTATGAGGGCTTGCCCGAAATACGTGCCTGAAAAGAGACTCCTGGGGTTTTAAAAAAGATAAAATTTGTGTTCATAAGTATTTTTATAAAAATACCAAGGTCTTCTCCCGTATGCTCTGTGGCCAACTTGCAGCTCAGTCTGATCCAGTTGGTACACATTAGAAAGGAGGGGATGACTAGTAATAGGATCTAACACCGCCCAATAAAAAAATCCTTTTTGTGAAAATCCGGCACAATACGTATTTTGTTGTCGTGGGCAAATTTCTCAGAAGGCTTGGGACCACACTGAGTAGTGACCTCTTGGAAACCGTTAGGCTTGCCCTCGTTGGTATAGCATCTGAACACCTCCTCGAGACTCCGATTCAGCCCAAGCCTGAGAGGGAAGCCACGCTTCAAAATTCCGGACATGTTCCCCCGTACCTCGCGTATATTGGGAACCCACCTGCCATAATAAAAAGATCACATTCACATTAATTTTAAAATAAACCAAGAACACTCGCACAACATCTACTTTCCTGCTTATGCATTTGTTTATTGACTCCATTATAAGGCACTGGTCTTGCTTCAAATTTATTTTATATTATTGACTAATGTGCAATTAAATGATGGTTATTTTAAAATGGGAGTAAATGATGAATGACTGTTTTATTTGATCAAAGTATATGCTGTTTATTCTTGGTTACCAAAAGTATTTTCCTAACTCCTAGATTAGAGGCCTTAGTTTCTTTTTATTTTTTTGGGTCCACCCCCCTTGGCTTCGCTAGGAAAGCCTAGACGGAGGAGTCGAGTCCCAAGTGACAGCACTTGACTCTGACTTGCCCCCAAGGCCACACCAGCAGCTTGAAGACTTCTGCTGCGTTTTCCCAGGTGTGGAACCAGGCGGCAACACTACCCAAGGTGAATAGTCACATCTAACTTTTACAATGTTCCAAGCTTTATTACTTGGCCAAAAGAATGGCTCCATAGACCAACTTACAACCTTTTTTGGTGAAGATTGTATCAATTCTAGCATCATCTAATTGGGTGAGTAGATTGCATATCAAACCTAGTACATGACACACACCTCTTATTTGTGTCTCCAAGGGAATTGAACCTTGGTGGGTGGTTTAATATACAACCATCTGCATCGTTAAACCATGACCCAGTTGACATGAAAAACACTTTTTATCATACAAATATTGATATTATCTTGTTCAATTGACATTATAAGGCATAACTTGACCATCTATTTCTCCTTAATTTTGATATTTGAATACTAGGATGCTCATAATCCTCCTACCATAATGAATTACATCTCCCGTTTGTGCAAAATAGAACTTGACATAACAATAAAAACATTCAACAGTATACATGCTGGATTCGTACTCTATTGATTTATAGTCGTCCCTCCTCATACGCTGTACCTTTATTCATACCAATACAAAATTGGGCAGATATTATGAAAAGAACTCTATTGTTCCCCCCAAAAATAAAATTACATGATCTTGAAATGCAACTAAGTGTGCTCACTATTTATGCAGCCACCCATTGCAGAAAAGAAGATTGTTTATTCTCAACATACGAGGAAAAAAGGGGGGAAAATATGACAAATGATAAACTTACAAAGAATTATGCTTGTTTACTTCATGTAAATGGACAAAAAGAAGAAAATGAATGTTTCATCTAAAACAGAATTTTGTCACTAAAACCCTGGCAAAATGGACAGATCTGCAATTCCACGAGGAAGACTTGCAATTCTCCCTAGTAAAGCCAGCCTATTTTTCTGCAAATTTTCATCTTCCTGTTGACATGTACTAGATATTATTAGAGGTACATTTTTCATTGAATATATAATTTATATAAAATCTTACAATTGATGTAAAAGTTATTATATACAATGACATGAACATACAACACACATTAAGAAAATTATTAATTAATATCAAATAAGATTCTTGGCAAAGTTTGAAACTAGATATCATGGAAATAAAATAAATCAAAGCAAACAAATATTTGAATACATACCGCCATAACGAAAACATTGTTGAAAAAATCTTCAAGTGGTTGAATAAGTTGAACAGAGGTTTCTATAAAAACATCAATTCCAATACCTGAAAAGGAACATGTAAAATTAATGAGGGACTCCAACAAAGAGATTCTCAAATTTCAAGAGAATGAACCATAATGATCATATGAACTTCTGTTATGAAAAAATGTAGAAAACAAGCAGTAATGGATAGGAATATAGTGCAAGAATACACACTTGGATTTATTTGGGATTGAACACTCTGGAATGTATTCCACAATGCCTTCTCCTCCTCCAATTCGAAAAGAGCCCGATCCACCTAATAAGTACAAAAAATATCTTTGTAAGAAAAAAATTGATTATTAAACAGCAACGGAACGTTGGTAAAGGAAATGGGTTCTTGGTGTTCATGTTGCAATAATATATGCCGATATGGCTCGAGAAAATGAAGCTAGAATCACAATTAAGTTTGTTTTCTTGTCCCAATGCATGAAAGCAGGTTAGTTCTCAATGGAAAGTAACAAGGTCAATAAACCAAATGATCAAACATGGGAGGACACTATAAATCACTAGACAAAGGATTCAATACCACAAAATTGTCATGATTCCCCAAAGAGACTGAAAAATATTAAATGATCACTTGGTCGAGTATGTAAAAACACAGAACATTACACTCTTCCTAGCTTTTTCCTTCATTAAACATGTGCTCCTATTTTTCCTTGAAATATTGACTGCACATACACTATTCATGGAAAATTTTGGGTTGGTAAGACACATTCCCTTTTGATTGCCTACGAAATAGTTAGCTTCTCATAAAACTATGGATTTTGTGCATTAAATTTTATATGGTTCAAGTAGAGGAGAGGTAACCAAAATGTATAAAATACGAAAAATTTGAAGGAAACTGGTGCTAATGAACAATATCAAGGAGAACAAAAAAAGACGCTGCACACACGATAAACAAGCAGCAAAACTAATAGGAATAAGGCAGAGGCAAATGGATATGGCAACGATATCATAATGCCATTAAGTCTGAACAAAACCAGGTACAGAAGGAAGAAATCCATTGGAGAAGCATGGAGAAACTTCTCATGCAAAGATCCTCAGGCCTTCAACTTGCCTCATATGTGGAGTGATTTTTTAGTTTGGCTCATCAACCTGTTAATTTATTATATATCTAACTACCGCATTCAATGTCATTTGTTGGGGGGTATTAGAGAATTTTAACTTAGGAACATAGAAGTAATAGTGAACATATATCAATACCATTATGAGATGACTAATAATGTTCAGACCATGGTGTAGGTTGGATACTCATTTCTCAGAATCACACCATAACAACATTATAATTTTATAAAGCATGAACAAAATCATATACAGGACAGGTCATGGAGAAGCATGGGAATATTTTCATACAAAGACCATCAAGCTTCCAACCTAACTCATGGCTGAGTGATGCCTTTATATAGGTTTACCAACCTAGTGTTTTATTATTTTCTCCAAAGAGGGGGTCATAAAAGGGCATTAGGACTGTTATCACATCCATGTTAGCTGGAGCTACAATGATGCAGATCCAGTGTCAGAGACTTTTTGAGCCAGAGCCTACATGAGTTGAGCATAGCCAGAGTCATGTGCAGTGATGGTATACTCAATTTGTGCAAAGCCAGCCAGAGCTATACAGAGTATCTTTCCAGGCCCCCTTTGTCATAGTTGCTCCTGCATGACCCCATGGAGATGATTTTACTTGGTCATGGTGTATTTGGAGCAGCAGAGTTCAGTGTGGGTATGCCTTTCCCTTGACCATGCATGTCAGAGGTCACTCTTCAGATCCATTTCAGCAAATCAGGTATATGGCAGAGCAGGTATATGGTGTATGCAAGTAGATGTTATATTTTGGCTTGTTTATTTATATTACTAGTCTGACTGGGCATGTAGTGACTTGTTTTGTGATCTAGTTTTGTTATGCTTGTGGTTCATGATGGCCTTTGGAAAGGGCGGCTTATCACCTTGATTGCAAGGCTCCCCTGTATGCACATTGGTCATATCCCCATCTTTGGTAGAGACTTGGTCATTCTCCCTTTGTTGCTAGCCTTGGCTTCACTTATCATTGTCTCCAGCGATCCGACCCATCCATATTGGATCCTGTCCCTGACTGAGACTGAGATAGGTGACCTTGAGGATCCCCCCTATGACCTCTATGTATGCTAGATTCCATGTTGTATTGTGCCTCGGCTCTAGAGTGTGTGCTTGCACTTTCAAACCTGGGATTCACTTCTGGTCGGTTGCCCTAGATGTTGTGATGCAGTATAGGACTGTGTAATTCACCGGGATGTTCCCCATTTGTCCTTGAAGCATGCAACCTTGTCCTTGTCCTATCCAAATAAATGCAATAAAGCCAAAAAGACTAAAGAAAGTCAAATCAAGCCAAAAAGGCTAATGTGAAATGAAATGAAAAGATCCAAGCTTCAACCATATATACTAGCACAATAAAATAATGAAAAATAACCATAGACCAAGTGAAATTATTAAAGTGGCTAATGTTTGAGCAACTAATGGCAAAGGGGCATTTTTATTATGTTTTGGTCCTTATTGTACATGATTATCATTTGATGTGGGGCCCATACTTGGCCCAGCTCCTAGAGGGGGGCGAATTTGGCTCAATGGGGGCACACTTGGACATGGCAGCACCATAGTTTTGATGTATTTGATGTTAATATCTATTGTAATGGGCCCAAGGGGGCCAAAAGGGCCAAAAGGCACCCCCTTGGTGACCCCACAAAGTTAAATCTCTTGCACATGATGTATTTTCCCTATAGAGGGTGCACTTGGGCAAAATCGCCCCAATAGGTAAACTATGCAAAATGTAATGTGGTAAAAGAACACCTCCTAGCCATTGATTTTGATGTTGGGGATTTAATCCCAGCCCAGCCCTCCATCTCTTTGAGATAGGGATTTTGTATTTGGTCTCTCTATTTAAGAGAGATCCAACTCATTTGTCACTCTCTTGGAACTCTTGGCCCTTGAGATATTGAATAGAGAATTTTGTAGCAGAATTCTTGTGCACTTAATAGCAAAATTGTTGAGCATAGATGATTGCATGTTGCTTGTCCTTTGCATTTGAAAGATTTTGTGGTGGTTTCTGGCAAAATTTGTGGTGATTTATTTGGATTTACAGGGGCAGCTAGCTGAGAGGGGCGCATTGGTGGAGAAAACCCCTTATACTCTCTTTTCAAATTGTTTTCATCTTAAGGGAGTGACTTTTGTATTTTATATCAATGATTTTTCCCTTGAGTTTCTTGATAGTGTTCATCTTTTCCATATGAAATCATACTAATCTCTGGTTGTGTGTTTTTTACAGGAGGAGGGCGCACTAGGTCACCTGGGCATCCTTGCATTCAAGACGGATCTTCTCCAACTCTTTCAAATTAATCTATGCGCAAGTAAATTGTCATCTATTTCAACAAACTCTTTCGAGAAACATGCAAGTACCACAAACATTTCTTTGTTTTGTATTTCATCCGTTTATCATAAAAATTACATCACTAAAATTTACACCATTCACACTGTCGGCAAGTCTTTCACTAGGAATCTCAACAAGTTACCATTTGTTTTTTTTTTGCCATATTTTAAAACCCCTAGGACCAGATTTTTGAGTGATTTTGACCAGTGTGGAAGACATCGTGTTGGCGAAAATATCTCCAAGGGTCCGGAACATAACTTATCGGCAACATCGAGGAAAATATCGAAAAATATCGGCACACTTCAAAAAAGTAGAAAAATATTCATTTTTTTTCATATTTTTAAACATTTAAAGCAACAACAACATCAAATAAACACATTCCCACATAAACATGGAAAGAAAATAGATATATATATGATGTATAAAATATCTAATGATATATCATGCATCAATACTAAATCATGTCCTAACTCTTGACTCCTAAGTAGTAATGAGTGTATTGACTCTAGAGCCTCAAAATATCATCAAAAATATAATAAATGTATCTCATCATCACGTGTCAACTGAGATCTACATACTACATAGTACAATGAAATCAAATAAAATAAACTAACGATTCCCTCTTCCCCTTTTACTGGCAAAGGTGATGGCTCTGGTAATGGCTCTTCCTCTAGCTGAAGAAGGCCCTACGGGTGGCAGTGGACTCGGATGTGCTCGAACAGAAGGAGAAGCTACAATCTGACATAGTAGATCTCTCTTTAAAATTTGGCAAGAAGAGGGAACATTGATAAAAACCCTAAACCTATAAAAAATTTACCAAAAAAAACAAAAAAAGATGCGCAAATGGTTACACAATGATATACATACCTACAAATTGAGAAACCACTGATGAGAATCAATCCCCAATCCACAATAAATCTGTGATTGTTGATGGAAACACAATGAATCTACACCTTGGCTCCAAGCAAAATGATAGCAAGCTCCTTTGCTCTCCAAACCCCTCAACAAGCAAGCAAAATGACAAAAAAAGGTTAAAAATCGGGTTTTATGCCGGACTGTCCACGGCCTCGGCGATATTTTCCATCAACTCGCGATGTTTCCTCAAAAATTAGGCAAAAATCGCGATATTTTGTAAACATCACAATTTTTTGTCGGCAATATATCGTTTGGGGTTGGACATCACGATATATCAGACATCGCGATATATCGTAGACATCGCAATATATCGACGACGTCTTCCACACTGATTTTGACCCCATTAGGCGCTAGTCTGATTTAGAGGTGCACCCCACTTAGCTAGCTTGCTAGGGATTCCTGTTTTGGGCTTTTTTTTTGCTTGTGGCTGTCCATTACTTGTCCAATCTTTGTCCCAAGCATTTTTGAAGTGTTAGGATAGACTTTAAAGCTTTATAATTTTTTGCCTTAGATGTTATTTTTTTGTAGAGCCAATTTCCCCCTAGGGAAGAATATAAATTATTAACATTTAATTCCTCTCACTAATTTTATCCTAGACTTGTATTAAATTCCTCCACTATTGAAATTTGCATAACAAATTAATATTTCAAATCTGATATGTGCTCCCATTCTCTCATTTTATTGATTAATCATCATTCAGTAGTGGACTTTTGTGGTCTAGGGTCACCCATCCAAGATACCTCTGCTTGCTATTGTTTATATTTTAGTTGAGTGTCTTGGTCTTTTTGAGTTGTCTTTCCCTTGTGAAAGACAGAGGGTCTCCCCCTTAGCCTTCTCTTGAAGTTGGCTTAAAGCGACAAGTGCCTTGTCAGGAGTTACAAGCGCTTTGAGAGTGGTGGACTTAGTGCTTGAGGTGTCACTTACCTGGTTGCCCATATCTCTACCGTACTGGATAGGATATTATTAGGGTCAACTAGCATTTGTGTGATAACAGTTCTATAGCAAGCATATTGAGGCTTCTACACTATAATTCCTTCCCTTGTTTTTTTAAGTATATTGCAAGCATATTGAGGCTTCTATTCTATAATTCTTTCCCTTGAGCTTTGGAGGAGTGTCTTAGCTATGAAGAAGAAGAAAGAATTGATTGCCCTTTTCCATCAACCCATCTTTTTTATCTCCACACACCTTGATTTCTTCCTTTAAACTCCATTCACCGAAATTCTCTAACTAAAGTACTAATCAACACATTCATAAGCTACACAACCACTTCTTTAAATTTCATTTCCTTTCGAATTAAATTTCTGAATGTTAGTCTTTTTTCTTTAAAGTTTTTTAAATAACTAAAAACAGAAATCTGGTTAATGGCATGTTTATTTCAGCAATTTATATTTTTATATGAGCTAAAGAATTAGTTAGTTAGTTAATTTTATGAAGCAATCTTAATTTTCAGAAATTTACTTCAAGTTTAGGTGAGTAATTTTCACTCTTATCATACAAACAAGCTACACTTTCATTGTTGTTAATTACTTTGTTTACAAGCAAAATATCACTTAAAGTTCATTTCCAGCAATCTGGTTTTGAACATTTAATTTCTAATACAAGACTCTTGTTTTATTGGAAACACCATCCCTAGACCAAGAGCTTTGAAGTGGTTTATGTTATAATTAACTTTCAGATTTTATGTGTGCAATCCATTTTATTAAGCTTTGATGTATGGCAATTGAATTTTAAACTTCTCATGTATGGTTTAAGTGTTGGAACCTAAGGTTATGCAGGTTCATCACTCCCCTAGATCTTCTAGAGCTAGTCAGTCGATAGACAACAACTGACTAGCAGAGTAGTCGACAACAGGCTCGACTAAGTGGTCGACTAATCAGTCGATTGAATGGTCGACGAGGCCGTAGACGGATCAACTAGAACAATTGACTAAACTATGAGACGTTGTGGATTTCATGGAAATGGTTAGAACCAACGACCCTGTTTGTGGACTAGATCCTCCTCACTTCAAGGGAGTTTGTTAGATCTGAAGACTATAAAAGAACGACCTTATGGGTTGTGTTGATGTATCAAAAGATGTTCCAATTGATATTGAATAATGCATTGTGATGTTCTAATCATAATGCATTGTGCTTAAATGCTATAACGGTGTCTTTAGACACCACCTCTTTCCTTGGAATATAATTCCCTTCTACTATTTTCTTTTCTATTCTATGGTTCATATGAAGAGGTTCCCCAACATGGTATTCGAGCTATTGATTTTGACCTAGCCTGTTGTTTACGAATTGTGCTGAGTCGGATCTAGGGTTGATTGACTACGGACTAAAGATTTGTCAGTTGATACCTCTTATTGAACTTGGATCAAATCTGTTTGATTAGAAAGATGACTTCTAAGATAGAACCTATTGTTGTCCCTGTTGTTCTAAATGGACACAATTATGCAATTGGGCAAAAGATATGGAAACTTTGTTGAAAAGCAAGGGATTGTGAAAATATACTAAGCTTGCTATTCCAGATCCGACGGATGATCAAGCTAAGTTTGTCATCGATAAAAATAAGGATGAGGTTGTTGGGGTCATCACGACCTACATTTCAAGGGAGATTCGCTCTCATACAAGCGGGATCAACTTCCCTCATGCCATTTGGAGTAAGCTGAAGTTACTGTTATCACACCATAGTAGCAGGGATGCTATTCTTGCTTAGCAGATATCTGCACTTTTCAGAGCTTGGATTATTCAGAGTTTGGCTATGAGGAGTTTATATTTTGAGATCACTCATGATCAGAGCAGTGTATTTTATCAGACTTATGTTAGACCTTGTGTCAAGGTTGAGCCTTGAGAGTTCAGATGTGATGACCGATGTGACCCTTTATTCCATACAGTTTCAGTTCAGTGCCTAGAGATGTTATTGCAACAGTGTTTCAGATGATTTATGATGCTTATTATTATGATGTGATATGACCTATGGATTCCTGATCATTGATTATGGATTACTATCTTGTTGCTTTAGTCATCTTCACAGCATTAGCTTGGTATATGATTCATGATGTGGCAAACTTTGTAAAATGACAATGAACTATCTTGATAATGCTATAAATTATAAAACCAACATACTACTTGGACATGTAGGTTGCTTGGCAAAACTCACTAGTTATATTACCCTCCTTGCATAGATATGGTCTTTCTCGACATTATTTGTCTGCTAGCTTAGGCACCACTTCCACTTGACTCCGTCCATCCATTGCCCTCCTTATTTGGCTTTTACCTTTGACTTGTCTTGCTTGACTCTTTGATACTGAGGACTTCCCTATTACTACCTCTGTGTTGGATCGCATCCATGTTTGTTTAGTGTCTCAGCTCTAAGTTGGTGACAGAACTTGCCTTTGGCGAGTTGGATTGTAGGCCTAAATCATTATTGTCAGTTGTCCCAATGTTTGGCACTGGTCAAAGTCCCCCTAGTCACTTGAGATGTTGTTGGCTAAAACTAAAAGCTCATGTACTACTTATTGGAAATCTTTATAAATTCTCCCATGGAAACTGTAAACTCTAGAATGTGTTTTTAAACACACATGAGTAAAGGGCAAGAGCGATGAACTGCTAAAAATACTCCTCGAAGATTATAAAAAGGTCCAAAAAGCAATGGTACTCAAAGTTATATCTATTATTGCTGACCTTATATATATGTATAAACATGCCCTGGATGCAAGCTGTGACTAGTTGTGCTTCTTAGCACATCTGAAATCCGAAGGGTTATGTAGGCGAAAAAGGCCATGAAATGAAATTGAATGATCCTAATGAACTTGGATCGGCTTGATGTAGACATGACGCCTAAGTTGAATAAGCACTCTCTAAACAACTTATCCATTTGTGAGGCACAACCCTTTCCCGTGTTATTTGTCCGGCACAGAGTGTAGCTCCCCCTTTCCCCATCCAAAGTGTCATCTAGTTGAGTTTGGTCAAGTCATCCCCCTTTTCCCAACCTTGTCTTAGCCTTCACCCTTAGCTAGCAGTTAGACCATGTCCAATGGGTGAGTCTGTCATTAAATCTTTTCGTGCAAGTGAAGTATAAATAACACTAAACATTTACATGTATTAAACTGCCATGGAATGATGATGTACTTTAAGCTATGCTGTGAATGTGGTTACAAGAACATGCCTTTAGTCTATTGATATAGTCTTATCCATGGTCATTCTTGGGATCCGTGATGATGTGGGCCATGTATACTTATGGATGATGATTGATGGTCCCACATACTCTTATTGATGATACCATATCATGGACATATGATTCAGATGGTGATTGATGCAGTTCAGCAGGTTTTATTATTACTTCAGATCATCAGATTATGCACTGTCCATGTTTGGTGGACCCTACAATTGACCCTTCATGTCAACCCATGGTGTATGAGTACACATTCTTATTGGATTTGGGTCTTCTGGATCCAATGAGACACTTACCATTTAGTTCTTGGCATTTCTGACAATGATAGATGCAGTTATCTACTTGTTGACCAGATTTGAGGTTGTTTTCCCAGCCTGTCCAGCAAGGGCCATGAGAGGCCAGTTCACCTAGGGTGCTGTATGAGGAGGGGGTGGTCCAGCCACTTGATTTTACCATTTTACCCCCCTCCCAAAGAGCTTGGTGGGCTCAGTTTGACAGCGCAGGCAACCTGGGTGTCAGTTTGGGCAGTTTCACAGTTATTGAGGCAGATAAAAAATGGAATAAAAGCGTCACTAAGGAATTCGATTTGGGAAATTGAGGCAAGGTTTTGGCATTTGGTCTTCACAGAGGTCTTCCAGGGTGAACCCCACATCTTCCAGTCAGCGGGGTCCACAGTGGCCATAGGAGGCCATTTACTGCATGTCTCTATGAGTTTCTGAGACAGGATTTGATCATTTGTATTATCTTGGACACATTATTTTATATTATTGTGCCATGGGGATGAGCTAGCAAGGATTGATGCCTTCTAGCCCCACCATGAAATTACTTAGTCATGTCCTTGTCATTTGAGGTGGGCCCATGTACTTTTGCCCCCTCCTAGTGATGACGTCACCCTCCATATGTCACTTTAGGCTATGACGTCATCCCTCTTTTGAGTGATCCATGTAATATTTTATGTTGGCTCATCTTAGCCATTGATTAGATCTTGAGATCTTTTAATCTCAACCACTCATTATGTTGTATTGTAAAGTGGTTTTGTGGTATAGGGTTTTGGTCTTTATTATCCTATATAAGGAGGAGACCCCCTATTGTAAAAGCACCTTTGGAGCTCTTGAATATTGGAATAAAATACTTCTTTGTGGAGCATACTTCTCTTGTCTTGTGGATTCTTTTGCACTTTGAATATACAATATCTCTTCTATGTATCATTGTGGATCTTGGGGCTACATGTTGTTTTCTTGCAGGGAGGCCGAATTGGTGGAGAGGAGGACGATTTGAAGAGGGTTATTGTTGGAGGGATCCACATATTCTCTCTTGAGCTGATCTTGGTGACAAGGAGTATCATTATTGTATCTTTGTGACATAGTTGATGCTTTGTATTACATCTTTCCATCATTTTCATAATTTTCTTACTTGGCTTGTTTCACTTGATCTTGTCTTGTAGGAGGAGGACGATTTGGCTTCATTGGAGGAGGACGTTTTGGCTTGGAGCACTTGGATCTCACTCTTGAATATACACGTAGGAGAATGCTATCAATTTGCAAAGTGGCCACAAGCAATTCAGGTAAGTTCATCAAGGTATGTACCTAAATCCATCCATTCTTCTTCATTGGTCATAAAACCCTTAAAATCAAAACCCTCATTTTTGTTTTTCTTAGATCTACTTGCATCTAGCTTGGCTTTTGGAAAGATATTGAAAACCCACCTCTATAGTATCCACGACAATTCGGATCTATAGTTTGGTGTGGATTGGGCTTCATTTGACACATTTTTCAAGGCACTTAGCCTTCCTTGGGTGAGGTTCCACTCCTTGGTTAGGTGAGTTTTGCTAGTTCCAAGACATGGGTAGGTGAGATCCCACTTGATTTGAAATCCTCTCACTTGATAACCTACCCCTAGTGCTTCACTTCTTTGATTTTTGCCTTGTGGGCCCCATTCCTCATTTTGAGGGTTGTGCCCCACTTGGGTCATTGGGTGATGCATTTTCAATCTTAGATCTACTGATATCTAGCCATTGGATGCTTTTGATCTTCAAAACCCACCTTGCTTTGCACCTTGACTACCCCCATCTACATTTTGGTGGACATCCGACTCCATTTGGCCCTTGATCTAAGGCACTAGTCTTCCTTGGGGTAATTCGCACTTCTTGGGGTTAGTGGCTTTTCCTAGATCCTGCATTTGGGTGCTCTCAATTATTGGTCAATCCATAGATCCACATCATAGAGCCCCTATAGTACCATCTCCCATTAATTTTGACCAAGTGGACCCATCTTGGACCATTTTCCCTATTTTAAGGAAGTGGGTACCACTTGTGTATTTCATGGTACTAGATCTATCTTTTTTTATCCCCCTAGGTGGCCCAACTCATACATTGGTTGAAACACTTGTCACTTCTTAAGCCTCTTCAACCACATACTTTAATTCTTGGGTCCACCTAAGCTTGCTTTGGTTTCCGTAACTCAACTCTCACATTTCCCTAGGAACCTCTACTTTGGCTAATCTTCTGTCGATTGGCTATAGAGTCTCCCCCTTGATCTTGTCTTGCATAGATCTAAAGTGAAGAGTGCCTCGGTTGTCGTGACTCCCAGCTTGCATTGAGAACCGTGGCATCTCTTGGGTCACCTCTTTAGTTGTCTGTCTCCTCTACCATCCTGGATGGGATACCTTTAGGGACAACTACAAATTGTGTGATAACAATTACTGTTCAACAAGGTTAAGGAAAGTCAAGTGATGCATATAGAGAAAGAGTTGATCTCTCTGGAACCCCATTCCTTTGAAAGGATTGAGGACTATTTGGCTCCCATCAAGGAGCTACATTGAAATTGGGAGAATGTGGTAAGGATTTTCCAAAGAAGGATGGATAGCTCATCGAATTGGTCCTGATGAATTTGAGGACACCTTATGATGTCTTCTGCTCCTCCTTTCGCACCAATTGGATGTCACGCAAGCAAGACGACAAGGATTTCACTTTTGATATCTTATGTAATTTGTTGATTAAAGACCAACAAAATTTGCTTGAAGAAGGGAAGCTTGGTAGCAAACAACAGACTCGCTTGCTCAAAAGCAAGGTCAAGCAAAATTATAAAGAATGCGGTCGATCGGACCATCAACCAGAATGTACCGACCAACCTAATAAAGGAAAGAATGATGAGTCGACATCAACAAAGAAGAATCAAAAGAAGAAAACCTGTGACTATTGTGGAAAGGTGGGACATGTCGAGAAAACCTGTTGAAAGAAGACAAAGGACTTGGAAGAAAAGGTCAAGCATCTTGAGGAAGGCATGTTGACTGGTTAGTCGATCAACCGACCTGCTAAAAATTTTACCTTTTTTGTTAGCACTTCCCAGTCCTTACATGCTCGTACCACTTAGATTGAATGGATAGTTGATTCTGGTTGTACTCATCATATGGCTAAGGATGCTTCCCTGTTTTCTTCCATGAGTGGAGCTCCAAAACAGAAGATTTATGTAGCTGATGATTACGCTCTCATGATTGGTAGAAGTGACAATGTTGAATGTCAGCATGGTAAAATATCCAATGTCTATCATGTTCCTAGCCCAAGCACAAATTTATTGTCAGCTACACAACTTACACAGACTAAGAAGACTGTTGAGTTTTGGTCAGACCACTTTATCGTAAAGGATTTGAGGCTTGGGGGGATGACTGTTGCTTCAGGATATCTAGATCCCAAAGACGGACTTTACAAGTTCTATAATTCTCCCAGACCAATTGGATCGATGACACTCATTGCTTAGGCCGACGACCGAAGTTGAATTTGGCATGAACGACTTGGACTTCTGAACTTTCAAAGTTTGAAGATGATGGTAACAAACAAAAATTATTCCACCTGATGGAGATTGTGGAGGATGTGTGATTGGAAAGAATCATCAAGCACCCTTTGATTCTGGGAAAGCATCGCGAGCACAAAACAGACTAGAACTTTGCAGGAGAAATCGGAGAACCCACAGTATCCATATTTAAAAATCGACGTTTCGAATCCAAAACAGGATCCATCATCAGGACAAATTGCCGAGTTTTGAATGAAGAGCTAAAGATCTGATAAATAGTGCTAAGAAAACTGGAGACAAGTTCAAGGTCAGCTTACGGAGAATTTTAGGGTTCAAGGTCGGCTTACGGAGAATTATAAGGTTTAGGTTGAGATATTGATATTTTTATTTAATGATAAAAACCTTAAATATTAATTTATTAATTGTTTTAGAAGAACCTTATGTTTTAAATTGAAATTTTTTTTTTTATTCTTTAGAGTAAATTTTATTTAGAGTATTATTGGAGTAAAAAAATTTTTTTTTTGAGTAAATAAGCACTTAAAAAACAATTAGTTATAATACTTTTTAATTATAATTTAAATTTAACTAATTACATTAAAATTTATTTAATTAATAAATTTTAATTTTTAATTTTAATTAAATTTTAATTTTAATTAAATTTTAATTTTTAATTTTTAATTTTTCAAAAATCCAATTTATAATTTTATTTCATTTTTAATTTCCAATTTTAGTAATACTTAATAAAATGATGGATTATAACAAAAACCAAGGAAGCAAAGTTGGAATGGTTTAAGTTTACACCATAATTTATTAGGGAATAAAATTAGAAAAAAAGGATTTTAATAAATCCTTTAATTCATGTAGTTAAATTGTTAACAAAATAAACAATTATTAACTTTAATAAAAATTTTAATTCAAGTAATTTTAAAATTTAAATTTTTTAAATTTTATTTAATATCGAATTTAAAAATTAATGTTAATGAAGAGAGGTTGTCTGTTAGGGTTCAAAAGGCTTTTTTAGAGTTTGATATAATCGGTTTTGTTAGGTTAGTTACTTGATCTTTGGTTTAGGATGGAAGGAAGCCAACTGGTGCTAACCTCAAGGCCTCCATCCCTATTTAAATTGATCGGATGTTTGATTATTTCCAGTGCTTCTCTAAATTTCCTTTTGAAATAGTGGTTTTCTTTGGCTATGATTTCAGTGTCCTCTAGACAAATTTGATGTTTGGTTTTGGAACAATGTTCTGCAAGAGCTGAGGTACGGGTACGTTCATTCCTTATGTCCGCTGCATGTTCTTTTATTCTGGTTTGGAAGGAACGCCCAGTTTCACCTATATAGCACATCTTGCAAGAACATGCAGCCTTGTAGACACCCCTAAGTTGTTTTGGGTCGATAGGATCTTTTACAGATCTCATTTTTTGTTTAACTGTCTCAAGGGGTTTGAATGAGGTCGTAATATCTTTTTTCTTTAGGATTCTAGAGATCTTATCAGTGACTCCTTGGATGTAGGGTAAGTAGGCTCTTGTGTTACAGGTTTGGTTGCTAAGAGTGTTGTTCAAATTATCTGATGTTATATTATTGTTATGGCGTCTATTACTAGCCTTGTCTAGAGCTTTTTTGATAACCCTAGGTTCGTAACCTATGTTCATGAAGACTTCTTTGAGGTGGTCTTTTTCTTCCTGGAGATGATCGCTGTCTGAAATCCTAGAAGCCCTAATTGCTAAGGTGTTAATGACTCCTATTTTCTGTGAGGGGTGGTGGTGGGAATCTGCGTGGAGGTAGCAATTAGGGTGTTAATGACTCACTGATAAGATCTCTAGAATCCTAAAGAAAAAAGATATTACGACCTCATTCAAACCCCTTGAGACAGTTAAACAAAAAATGAGATCTGTAAAAGATCCTATCGACCCAAAACAACTTAGGGGTGTCTACAAGGCTGCATGTTCTTGCAAGATGTGCTATATAGGTGAAACTGGGCGTTCCTTCCAAACCAGAATAAAAGAACATGCAGCGGACATAAGGAATGAACGTACCCGTACCTCAGCTCTTGCAGAACATTGTTCCAAAACCAAACATCAAATTTGTCTAGAGGACACTGAAATCATAGCCAAAGAAAACCACTATTTCAAAAGGAAATTTAGAGAAGCACTGGAAATAATCAAACATCCGATCAATTTAAATAGGGATGGAGGCCTTGAGGTTAGCACCAGTTGGCTTCCTTCCATCCTAAACCAAAGATCAAGTAACTAACCTAACAAAACCGATTATATCAAACTCTAAAAAAGCCTTTTGAACCCTAACAGACAACCTCTCTTCATTAACATTAATTTTTAAATTCGATATTAAATAAAATTTAAAAAATTTAAATTTTAAAATTACTTGAATTAAAAATTTTATTAAAGTTAATAATTGTTTATTTTGTTAACAATTTAACTACATGAATTAAAGGATTTATTAAAATCCTTTTTTTCTAATTTTATTCCCTAATAAATTATGGTGTAAACTTAAACCATTCCAACTTTGCTTCCTTGGTTTTTGTTATAATCCATCATTTTATTAAGTATTACTAAAATTGGAAATTAAAAATGAAATAAAATTATAAATTGGATTTTTGAAAAATTAAAAATTAAAAATTAAAATTTAATTAAAATTAAAATTTAATTAAAATTAAAAATTAAAATTTATTAATTAAATAAATTTTAATGTAATTAGTTAAATTTAAATTATAATTAAAAAGTATTATAACTAATTGTTTTTTAAGTGCTTATTTACTCAAAAAAAAAATTTTTTTTTACTCCAATAATACTCTAAATAAAATTTACTCTAAAGAATAAAAAAAAAATTTCAATTTAAAACATAAGGTTCTTCTAAAACAATTAATAAATTAATATTTAAGGTTTTTATCATTAATTAAAAATATCAATATCTCAACCTAAACCTTATAATTCTCCGTAAGCCGACCTTGAACCCTAAAATTCTCCGTAAGCTGACCTTGAACTTGTCTCCAGTTTTCTTAGCACTATTTATCAGATCTTTAGCTCTTCATTCAAAACTCGGCAATTTGTCCTGATGATGGATCCTGTTTTGGATTCGAAACGTCGATTTTTAAATATGGATACTGTGGGTTCTCCGATTTCTCCTGCAAACAACTACCACAGAAGTCTTGCTACAGAGACTAGAACTTGTTCACAATGATCTCTGTTGCATGAAAAAACCTTCATTAGCAAGTGCGAAGTATATTTTGAACGTTATTGATGATTTCTCTAAATTTGCTTGGGTATATTTTTTTGAAGAATAAGAGTCACATGTCTTTGAAAGATTTAAGGAAATTAGGGCATTGGATGAAAAGCAATGTAGCTGACCCATCAAATGTTTGAGATCAGACAATGGTGGAGAATATGTGAGTCGATAGTTTGAAGAATATCTCTTGCAAAATGGCATTTCCTAGTAGAGATTTGTCCCTCACACCCCTTAGTAGAATGGAGTCATAGAGAGGAAGAATCAGACATTGGTAGAAATGGCTCAGTGCCTACTACAGACCAAATATCTTTTGACTAAATTTTGGGCAGAAGCTGTTTACTGTTCAAACTATCTCCCGAACCTTGTTCCAACTAGAGCTATCAACGACATGACTCTAGTTGAGAAGTGGAATGGAAGAAAAATCTCTATTGGACACCTCAAAACCTTTGGATGTGTTGCTTGGGCGCATATAAGTGATAACTGCAGGAAGAAAGTCGATGCAAAGAGTCATGCTTGCATCATGATGGGTTATTTTGATGAATCAAAAGCCTATCGACTGTTTGACCCGGTCAAACAATAGATTATTTTGAGCCGAAATGTGATCTTTGATGAGAATATTTCAGGTTTAAGTTGTTGAATTCCTCTTATGGTCTATTGCACAATGATCCTTTTGATATTACTGAAGAATCTGGATCGAGTGTACCCCTCGTTGGAACCTCGACTAGATCGACGGATTCTACCCCTGAGTTGACTGGTAGTCGATCCACATTGACTAAGAACGTCAACACGCCTGCTCATTCAACTAACCATGACCTACCTGAATCACTGTCGACTTGTCTACCTCGATGGGCTGCTAAAACATTTGAAGCTACTGGACCTGATGCTGGAGATGCTAGTATTGGTCGGCAGATCCGCAGCTAGAAATAACATGGCAGTGTTGCACTGCTGGAACGTGCTCTTGAAACCTATAATCTTGACACTTATGCTGAAGCTTAGGGAGTGCCTAGATGGGAAAATGCTATGGCTACTGAAATTGATTCTTTGAAAAAGAATCAGACTTGGGAACTTGTTCCTTGACCACCAAGAAAGAATGTTGTGAAGTGTCGATGGGTCTATAAGACCAAGTTTACTTCCGATAATGCTATTGAATGTCACAAGGCTCATTTGCTAGCTAAGTGCTTCTTTCAGCAAGAAGGCACCGAAGACACTGAAACTTTTTCCCCTGTTGCAAAAATGAACTCTATTCAATTGATCCTTTCTCTTGCTGCCGGTTTTGGATGGGAATTTCATCAAATGAATATTAAAAGTGCTTTTCTTCATGGAGATTTGTTTGAAGAAATTTATATGGAGCAATCTCCTAGTTTAGTGACAAACTCTGGTCTAGTTTGTCAACTCAAGAAGTCATTGTCTGGTTTGAAACTAAGTTGCACAAAACGGGGAAACGAGGATGAAACGGGGAAACGAGGAAACGTTGGAAATGGGGAAACGCGATAATGCGATATATATATATATATATATGAACAAGGACAAAATTATTATAAAACATAAACCATAAATTATTAATTACATTTAGTTGCAAGCAACATTGCTAAGTGATAAATGTTAAATGATACAAACAAAATTTAAATCATACATGTAACATCACATTTTACTCATGAACCCAAGTCTATCATTTCATTCATGCAAGTAGTAAATTAGTAATATCCAAAAACAACCTTTATAAATGAGGCTATATACTTTATATCCAAAATTAGCCTTTATGTATGAGGCTACAAGTACAATGTATCAAACTATGAACAATGAGCATAATAACATAGAAATAAAAGTAAAACATAAGCTCATACTAATAGTCATCCTCATCTTCATAGTTTTCCTCAAAAATAGAACAAGAAGCACGCTCAGCAGCAGAATGTAGAGTGGAAGAAGTATTTCCAATTCCACTTCTAGGTTCCTCAACTTAATGCAGCAAGAGAGATGCCCAAGTCAACAAATTTTGACTCGACATCCCAATCTTCACAAGGCCTATTGCTATATTCTGGGACCTAAGTGCTGAAGTCGCTTATGTGAGGAGAGAATGAAGTGATGTTCTCTTTATAACTTTCTTCAACCTAATTAGAAGAATCTAGAATTAAATTTTATTTTAAAATTTAATGTATTAACCCTTAATCACTGAAATCCGTGGGCAAGAAAAGAGACTTTACAAGCTGGTTTTTTAAGTGACGGACTTTCATTTGGCAGGAAACGCACCGTACAAGAGAGGAAATGTGATGGAAATGTGTTTCCGTCTGTACGGACGTGTTTCCCATTTAGGAAACGTGTTTCATATGAACAGAAACGAGTTTTTGTCAAGTACCATACGGGTTTCCGAGGGTGAAACGGGTGCTAGACCCAAGCTTCCTGCAACTTAGGTTTGAAACAAGAACCTCATTCTTCGTATGAGAAGATATTATTTCTTTATCAATCTCTGCGAGTCGACGCCACTCTTTATTGATAGTTGATTAGTAGCCTGATTTACTTAACTCACAGTCGACCTGATCTCTCCTTGTTAGTGTGGTTTCCCAATTCATGCAGGATCCTCGAGAAAGCCACTGGAAGGCTGCAAAGAGAATTGTTCGCTACATTAAAGGAACTTATTAGTAAGATATTAAGTATTTCCATAGTACATAACCGCTAGTCGAGTTCATTGATTCCGACTGGGGAGGTGACATTGACAACTGAAAGTCCAATTCTGGCTATGTGTTTCAACTGGCTTCTGGACCCTTGGCTTGGTTGTGTAAGAAACACAAGGTAGTCTCTCTTTCGACTACATAAGTTGAATATCGTGGAGCTGTTAATGCAGGTACGGAGGTAGATTGGATCCATCAGGTTTTCGAAGAGCATGGTTTTCCTATTCAAGCCTCGACTATTATCCATTGTGACAATCAGAGTACAATACAGATTGTTGATAATCTTGTTGCTCACAACAAAATGGAACTTGTTGAACATCATGTTCACTATTTGAGATAGTTGGTACAGGACAATGTTATCTCACTTGTTTATTGCAAGACAGATGATCAAATTGTTGATATCTTTATGAAGTCTCTACTAGAAGCTAAGTTGGTGAAACTTCGAGAAACTTCTATTGAGCCGCCAGTTTTGAACATGATTCATGTTCTTCTCCAGAGTTCAGAGGTTCAGATGTTCCAGACTTGGCCTATTTTGGCCACCTTTTTAAATTTTGTTTTGAAATAACCATGCCCCACGGGGTTTCTAATAAAGTGTGCTAGCATGGTGGTCCTGAGTGGCTCGGTTCCCTACGACTTGACAACCAAACAAAGTATTCCAAGAAGTTTTTTCCCTTGTCGATTATGCTTTGCCTATAGCCGAGTAATAATCGATGAGTTTTTCTCCTACACCTCCAAAGATGGACTGCCTAAATTTGGCGGTTAGGCTTTAGGGGGTTATTAGAGTCCAAATGTAAATTATAAACATGCTGGACACTTTTTTTGTGTTCTGTGGTCATTTCCTAGGTCCTTAGGGTGTCTAAAACATTTTCATAAAAAAAAACGTTTTAGCGGACGTGCACAAATTTTTTAATTATTCTTATTTTTTATTAAATTTTTCAATTAATTAAGCCATTATTCCTATGGTTTAAGTGAAAATTTTCAATTTGTAATAATTAAGTGGTTTGGGGGTGGATTTTGATGAATGGAGGCTCATTTTCTAAGCCAGAGTATCCATTTAACCCCTAAACCCACTTTTCCTAAGTTTCTAATGATTATCTTTCACTTAATTAAATATTTTATCAAAATTAATAAATGAGGAATATTTAATTAAAAATAATTAGAAAATAATAAAATGGAGAAAATCCAAAACTCTCCAGAATAGTCCAAATTGAATAAAGTAAAGGGTTGAATGACATGGCATGGATCAAAAGAGAATATTCCAATCACCACCAACTAATTTTAGTTAACTATCGGAGCACTGAAGATGACTTTGTCTTGGGATTTGCACCTTCCTTAGCGCTCTCACGACTTTCCTTGTTGGGAGCTTTCTATTCGTTGGATGATGATTACAAAGCCAAGGGGTGGGCACCTTGCCTAGGTGGAGGCCACCTCACCGCAATCTCACCTTCCAAGCTCAGTTTAAACTCCAGATCAAGGCTTGGCACCCTCAGATGGTTGGTGAAGGCACCTTGTTGACCCTACCTCTTGATGCAATTCGATTTATCTCTCTTGTACTCATTATTTGTATAAATACAGGGCCTTACTTCCATGTTAGGGTGGAATTTTTGTGCAAGGAACCTCTGCTTATTTGTTGTTGCTTATGGAATAAAATCAAGACTTTGGAGGTCCATATGGTGTGCAAATCTTGTTCATGAGGAATTGTTGATGCTTCATTGAGGTGATACTAGTTCAATTACATTTCTTCTTATGCAATTTATTGATCATTTATCTAGCTTAGAAGTCTGTATCTAGTCCATATAGTGAGCATTTATAGTCTTAATTTGTTCACTTATGCTTGGTTAGATGAGATTTTAAAAGTAGCAAATTGTAGTCGGAATTACTAATTCTTTTTTTTGTTTCGTTTAATTAACCATACTAGATTTGATCATATCTTGTGTTGAGGTTGTGTAGTTTTGCATATCTCATAAAAGTGAAGAGGGATCTTGAGCTCATTTGCTTCTTCCTCCCCTTCACTATTATTTTTTTCTAATGATTTTAGCATTTCAGGATCCTACACAGAAGCTATTTGTTCAAGCTTGAGCTTGAAGCGTCCTACACATCTTCACCCATTAAACTCAATTTTCAAACTCTTTAAAAAATTTAGTCACTAAGCAAAGTTATTTGATCTCCAAAAGTTACAGTTTTCCTCAAGCTTTGCTCCTTCTTTCTCCTTGATTTTTGATCTCGCCGTCCTCCTTTTTTCTTTTGTTTGGCCTTGATCTCCTTTGTTCACCGCCCTCTTACCTTCTTTTCCTTACTGCTGCCCTTCTCTTCTTTTGTTGTTGTCTTCCTCTTCTTTGGATGCCCCTTTCCTCTCTTTTTCTTACCTTGTTCGCTGCTCCTTTTAGCCTTTGTTCGCTGCCCTCTTTTGACTGTCCATTATTTTTAGTTGGCTGTCCCAACCTTTTTTGCAGCCTCCCTTCACCTTGTTTGAAGCCTCCTTTCAACCTGTTTGCAGCCCTCTTCTCGCTGATGCCTTCTCTTGTTGTTAGCCTCCCTTTGCTCATCTTAGCTTCCATTCGCTCTTCCTCCTTTTCTTCTCCCTCCTTCCTTTGCTTCTTCCTTTTTCTTGCTTTTGCTTTCCCTTGTGAGCTTGCCCTCAAACTTCTTCTTGTTTCTTCCACCTTTGATCTTGTTTAGTTTTCTATTAGATTCATTTTGATCCTAGTTTGCATTAGTTTTAAAGTTTCCATTTTACACTTAGTTTAAATTTCATCCTTAGATCTTAGTTTGCATAAGTCTAGTACTTCATTAAATTTTGCATGATTAGTTTCATTTATAAATCTTAGTTTTATTTTTTATTATTATTTTACTAACTCTTAAGAAGCTCATGTTTAAAGCTCTTATTCCATAGAAAGGCTAGAAGTGCAAGACGAAAAAGCAAGCTAAAGCAAGACAAGAAGAGCAACAAAAACCAAACTCCTTGAAAAGCACACAAACACCTTCTCCCTCTTCTTTCATTCCCCCATCTTACCTTGTGCTTTCAAGAAGAAGAAAAAAACAAGCATTGTAAAATTTAATAAAAGAGCAAGTGGGATAAAGGCTCCCACACCCCCACTCCCCCCATATGGGGGAAACCTGTATCTTCCATTGTCCATTTTTGCATTTTGTCTTTGCTTTATACCTGCACAATTAGTTAGATTTGATCGTTAGATTAGCTTTCATTTGGATATACTGCTAGAGTAGTTCTTTTTGCTTAGTTAAAATTCATCAAGCTTTTACTTAGTTCCATATTTTATTTCATATAAACAAATAAAAGGAACATAAAATCTCTTGAATCTTGCCATAAGGCAGATCAAGAGTGCTCTTTGTCGGAGAGTTCCTTTCTGTTTTGATTTTACTAACCCCCTTGCTCTCCCGAGTACGGTCTTAGGCCTGAAAGAGATTCTTGGGTAGTTTAGTTGTTTATTTCATTTCAGTATTTTATTATTTCATAAATCTCTTGAATCTCGCCATAAGGTGGACCAAGAGTGCTCTCTGTCGAAGATTTTTTTCGATGGTTCTTGTTTCACACTCACAATAAATTTGGAATATACATTTACTATACTGTGTATGCTCTACCCACTTGTGGGATACTCAGAAACAGTATATACTGATTAATTTTCCACATTTAATTCACTTCAACCATAATAAAACACTCTCCCATATAAACCAACGAAAATCTGGCGTTGATCGCTGATAGTCGAAAGTGGGAAAATTGTGCCTGGGGACGTGGGAACCCCTGGACCGGGTCCTTAAGGGCACCAGTTAGACTACATCCCTGGTTGGTGTAGTGTTGAACACCGCTCTAGAGACTCCGGCCAGCCCACATGTCCTTGTACGGAACCACTTAGACTATTATCCGGACATATCTCCAGTACCGCAAGGTATATCTTGGAGATCCCCTTCCCCATTAATAATCAACTTCACCCCTAAAAATTTACAATAAAATTTACCAAGAGCACTTGCAAAACATTTTCAAGCACACCCAAGACTTGTATTTAGCATCCCAAGCATTCAAAGACTATTGACTCCATTTTGGCACTGATCTTATCATTCAGCATTTTATTTGCTTTTTATCTATCTGGAGTATTATTTGATCTGTTTAAATATATCATGCTGTGAATGATTTACATATAAATTGTCATTATCAATGGTTGTGTATCTTCATCATTTTTGCAAGTATATGCTTGGATATAATCTGCTCTTGTAAATCATCATAAAAAACTCCTAAAAAGCACCCATCCTCATCGCACGTCACAAAAACACTTAAAATCAAGAGCCTTAGAAACTCTTTGTAGGGTCTACCCCCTTGGCTTCGTTAGGAGTTTGCCTAAACGGACGAGTCAGGATCAGGTGACAGCACCTGACTCTTTGCTTGCCCCCAAGGCCACACTTTTCCCCCTTGGGAAGCAACTTTCGAAATATTTATGTTGCTAGTGTGCACATCGGCGGGCAACATGGTCGACTGAATTTTTGACGAGGCAATGGTTGGCTCAACTTGAACAAGCAACTAAACTATGGGATGTCGCAGATTTTGTGGAAATGGTTAGAACGAACGACCCCTAATTGTGGATTAGATGCTCCTCACTTCAAGGGAGTTTGTTAGATCTAGAGACAATAAAAGAACGACCCTATGGGTTGTGATGATGTATCGAAAGATGTTGCAATTGATGTTGAAGAATGCATTGTGATGTTTTGATCATAATACGCCATACTATCATACTACGCCGTACTTAAGTGTTGTAATGGTGTCTTTAGACACCACCTCTTTTCTTGGAATATAGTTCCCTTCTGCTATTTTCCTTTATGTTCTATGGTTCATATGAAGAAGTTCCCCAACATTGAGCTTATTTCTTGCTATTTAAGTTCATTATAAATACATAATAGCAATATAGCAAATGTCTTTTGGGCTAAGATGCAGGAAACGCCACCCCCCTGTCCTCGCACCGTTTCCGTACGGACTAACGCAATTTCCAATACGAAAACACGTTTCGTCTATACGAAAACACGAACAAAACATGTTTCCGTACAAGAAACTCGTCCATATGGCGCGTTTCCTCCTGTTCGACATTTTCAACTTATGCAATTCGGACTTTTTAAATTTTTTTTTAATTTTGACTTTAATTAATGGTTTCGGGAAGGTTCTAGAGGCCATCTAAATGTTATAAAATGAAGTTTACCCTCTCATTTGGCTCACACGATTTTGGCATAGCAATTGCTCTTGGAGTGAGGTTGATACTCCCAGCATTGTAATTGTAGCCTCCTACACGAAGGATGATTTTGGATATATATGTACTAGCCTCCTTTATCAAGGTTGATTTTGGATATATATGTACTAGCCTCATTTATCAAGGCTGTTTTTTTATATTACTACTTGCATTATAGAATCATTTATGAAATTATGAATAAATTGTGATGTCACATGTATGATTCATTGATTTGTAATATGTATTTTCAATTTTTTAAATGTCCTATATAAATTTATAATCTATCTATATATATATATATCGCTTATCTCTGTTTCCTAAATTTTGGGGAGTCACGTTTCCGACACATCCCCATTTCGGAAACTCGTCCCCGTTTCCCCGTTTCGAGCAACTTAGCTTTTGGGTCGTATTGCATGGATTTCACTTCAATACTTTACTCAACAACACAAGTCTTAATTTGCTTAATGTTTTGCTTACGACACATGCATGCATTGTTAAACAATCTTTGGTTTTAAAAAATTCTTCCATAATTAACTTTGCTTATAATCTGATGTCCATTCAAATACATCTTTAAGGATTGATAAGCAAATCAAGGATAAAATCAGATTTGGTTTATAGCTGATTACTTAATGGTTAAATCTGATTCCATAATCTTCAAACTTGCTCTTATATGCAATAATAACATTGATGCTTTATTTCCTTGGTGAAATCTATTTGATGGGATGTTGACACGTTCTTTGGTTTCATGTTATGTTCCAATTTCATGTTATCTTTTGGTTTAAGCGAGTAAATCATTATGAGTGATAATAATCTTAGTGAGTTGTGCTTAATTACATTGTGCATGAATTCTTGTTTCTACAACTTAAATGCCACTCAAAACACTTTAGCTCACTAATCTAAATCTATTCACAATCTTTCACAAGTTATATAAGGAATCTTCAAATCACTTAATCAATCAAACAAACCTTAGTTACTTTAGGGAATCCCCCCTTAGTGTAGGATTATATTTCCTCACTTAAAGTGAAGGGAAACTTTACTTAGGTGACAGTTGTAAGTTTCCATAGTTGCACTTGGCTAGAACCAGTTAGGAGACTTTGCCTTAGGGTGCTAGTTTTTGTGGCAACATGTCCCATTTAGATTTGACAAATTTTCGAGCTCTTTTTTAGCGGGTTTGGAATCTCTCACCTTGACCTCTCAAATATTAGGGATGGATGTTATAATGGGAGGTTGTTGTGAGGCATACAATCAAGTTCATGAGGAGTTGGGGTAGAATGATGGTTCTTAAAAGGAGAGAGTTGTAGGTGGCCAACCAAAGGTGAGAGAAGGTGCACATCTTTCTAGAAGAGGACATTCATAATGTTTTTTTTTAAGAGGAGTCAACACAATTGGAGATGACGATGAGGTGTGGTGAGGAGTAGCATGCTCATGGTGCTAGTGTCCATTCTCGACTTTAGTGGATCCAGGAGGGAGATGGGGGGTCCAAGTTCTACTTTGACTTCCTCAAAAGGAAGTTTTCCGTAGATAACTAGCACTACTTTGAGAGAGATAAATTCATTTACAACACTCGACATATTTTCACCAAAATGTTGTCCAACTAAGTTATGAAGATGAAAAGCCACAAGATTGTCTTGGATTCAGTTAAAAAAATCTCTTGGAAACTAATAATCATTTGGAAGGAATTCCTTTGTAGAGTTAGATTTCCTCCTAAGTAATTTTAAGAACAAGCCCAGAGAAGGAAAAGAGGCCGATGGAAGAGTTATAACTTGGAAAGCACATAACAAGGCCCAACCTTCCCAACACAATAAGAGATTCAAGAATAAGAAGAGTAGGGGCTGCTACATGTTTCCAACTATCCTACAAGAGACCACAAAGTTGTTGAGAAAAATCCAACACAACATGTCAATGAGCTTAATTATGATGAGGATGCTCTTGTCCCTTAGATTTACCCTTTTACACTAATCTTGTATACTATGTCATGTACCCTATTTTCTAAGAGCCATACTTCATGCTATCTATACAACATCTTGATAATTGTACATTTCATACTCTTCCGGCGTATACATACAGGACACATATATTACTTTTTGATAGGCAAGCTTATATGGTAGATTTATTTATTTTACTTCTTTACTAGTAGGTGTACTGCAACCAAAAGTGTTGTAATGTACTAGAAAGTGTATAGCACCCAAGAGAGCTGTTTACCATTGGTTTCATTCTAAATGTGAAAAAGAAAGGATGAGTTTAACTAGAATGGAAATTAAGGTTACCTGCAAGGCACGATCAATAGTTTTTCCGCGGATAATTTTTGTTGGACGAGAATATGCTTCAATAACTTTTTTGAATGTATCACTTTTCGACAAATTTTCCATCTGGCATAATAAAGGAAAAGCAAAAGGCACAAATGAATAGTCAATACAAAGTGTCATATATATCCACTCATGCTAGACTATAGGTGTATACCAATACAAAGCTAAAAATTCTATCATGTTGCCCAATCAATTTCTAACAAGTGGACATGTTCATTATGCTAATAAAACCACCCATAGTAAATGTAGAAAAACTTTTGAGATTCTCAAGATAATCAACATTCAAGAAAATGTTGAGGCCAAACAACATTTCGAGAAATCTATTTTAGACACTAGAATTCCTAATTGAATAGTGCTCTTAAAGGTTTTTAGGATCATAAACCAAATTCATCATTTTGACATAAATGTAATTAGGTAGAGAAATTCACCTTAGTTGTAAACAAACTTCCAATTGGAGCAATAAAGACAAAGAACAAAGGTTTCATTAAAACTATCTTTTGAAGGTTATAGTCAATCACATATAAAATATTTAAAGTATCCAAAAAACTTGTTTTATGGCTATGTATTCGATGGACAATATGCTGAGCACTAAAAAACATTTTGTCTACTTTTAGCGATAAGTTATTTGAAGTGCTCATGTGAGAACATTTACTTTTGTTAGGTTGGTCTATTCTAGGATAAAGTCATAAGAATTGAGGATTTATTTGATCTTCAATGCCCTATTTTGGAAAAAAATTTGTATTATATTTATGTACTATTAAGTAAATGAAAAGACAAGTTTTCAAAGATTAGTTCTCTTATCTCTACCATTCTCCATATGTGTCCTTGTATTAGTTGATATTAAAGCATTGTTTTAGCTTTAAAAATGCAAGGGCAATTTCACATTTTTATGGGCTTTCCTCTTTCACTGAGCACTATAGATCTTTGGAATTTGTTGTTGGTTATAGGTTACGAGGAGAATTGGAGACAAGAACAAAGGTGTGGAGGGGTATGTCTAGCTTGATGAAGGATTTTGCAAGGACATATTTCACGATGGAACTCCATTTGGGAACAATTGACATTGCATCATTGATGTGGAGCCTTGAAGCCAAGGCCCAAGACCCCATGGATGAAGGAAGATAACTTTAGAAGATAGATTCCTTACTTCAAGAGGTCGCTAAGGCATGAGTTATGGCGAGTTAAGGGTCAAATACAACCTAAGAAGAGAACACATTGCATTGTAATAATCCAACGCATGACGTAAGGCAAGACAAACCGAAAGGAGCAAAACATCGTGCATTAGAGGAAGCATGGAGTAGAATATGTGGCAAGGAAAGAGGTTAGAGGAGGAATTTTGTTGTTTGGATGATTCCATGTGGTGGTAAAAACACTTGTATATTCAAAGTAGGTCACTTGATGAGGAGTGTTCCACTTCAAGGGTGAAAAAAACATTGTGATTGCTTGATCACTAATCTACCACCTTTAAGAGGGATTTCTTGTTCAAGAAAGCATTTAAAAAACCTTTATGGGGCATTACACATTATTTTAGGCATATACGACATATTTGGAGGCATGCTTCACCTTTGAGGCATTTGGGGATAGTACACTTTGTTCGAGGCATGTTCTACATATTTGAAGGAGAGCCCTTTGCATGACGAGATGCCATGTGGCATTGTTGACATGGTCCAAGCCCTTAAACAAAGAATAAATACATATTCTAAATATGTAAGATGAAAAGGGGGAAGTGGATCTATACAAAGATGAAAGACATCCCAAGTCAAATTTGGCCCTCTATGCTAAAGGAAAATCAAATGGAAAATGACATTCACTCAAGTGGAGGAGTGCTAGGGTTAAGACACTCTCCAATGGGTGTGCTAGGTTTAAAGAGGGCCATAAACCAACTAAGAGAAGGCATAATGGGGTGCACGGTGGGTAAGAGGACAAGTTTCATGGACTAAAATATTATTTTCTCCTCTGTAAACCCTAAAGGAATGAAAGCCTAATTTGGGATGTATGAAGGGAGGAAGCCTACAAATAGATGAGGATTCCATCTGCTAGAGGCATGGTTGGAAGATTTGAAGTTACCCTCCAAGCACTTAGTTGAATATCTTTGGAAGGATTGGAAGAATGACGAGTTCAAAGGGAGGACTGGAAGAAGGACGAGTTCAAAGGGAGGACTGGAAGAAGGACGAGTTCAATGTGAGGTTTTTCCATCTCTTTATTCTTTTCAAGGATGATTAGGGATTTTGAAAGAATTGCCATGTGTTAGCTACTGAAATAATCTTTTAAGTGCAAGTTTGTCATAAAAGAAGAGATTAGTGTCGAGGCTGTTAAACCCTCCCTAATCTTTAATGTAACCTTGAATTATTAAAGGATTTTGCTGCTATGATTTTCTGGTTAGGGCTGTTTACTCCATTTTTGTGGCTGTCCCAGTTAAGGAGGGAGGTTAGGTGAGACCTATTTGGTCCTCTTGATCTTGCTGTTAAATCAGATTTGAAGAAATGATGTATTGTTGGTTGATCATTCAATAAGAAGGCTGTCCTCCTTTGTTTCATATTTTGGTTGTTCCTATCTAGTTCATGGTTGCATGTTATTACTTAGCTTTAATTTCATGGCTGTGATGGTGCATCTCGTTTAAAGGCTCTCACTTTATTCTTGTATAATCTGAAATTTTGTTTTAGACTAATTTTGACACATCTATGATGGCTTAATTATGTCTTCTCCACCATATTCAAACCCTTTTGCTCTTTGATCTTGACTCCATAACGGTATATCCCAATTGGATAACCATTTGTCCTGGTAAAATCCACCATCCCATTTATTCTAAAAAAAATCATGAACCAATATTTTATATGGTTTCCCCCTTATGCTGGAAAATAACCAGCCTAAAGTGAGAGGAAGAGATGTGCTGACAGCGAGCAACCTTCCTAAGTGCCCCAAAGGTTGCACTTTGTTCAGGGACTTGAGTATCTTTGAGTGCAGGTCTAGGATGTAACAACTCTCATCTAGGTCTTAATTGGATTTTTCCATTGCAACTCTGTTTACATCGAGTTCAATCTCCAGACATATTTTTAAAGTAAATCTTCTCTATATTTTGTCCCATATTTTTGAAGTTCGAGGTGTCTGGAAGCATAACAAAAATGTACACAAAAGACATGCAATTTGAATTTAATTTATTAACATCATTTTCATTAATTAAAGCTTGCCTAAGATTAAAACTTAGGAAAAATATAAGAAAATAAATTAAAATATTTTCAAAAAGAGAAGAAATGTTTGCTTGTCAGAAGACACCACAAATGTGCACAGATTTCAAGGTGCACAAAGAGCACTGACCTGCACGAGTCTGACCTGACAGAATAGAGGTTTTGTGGCTAATAGCTTGGTGAATTAAAAATAAAAAGTTGTATTTATAATTCAAACCAGAGTAACCTTTTATTCAATAGAAAGGATCTCCAATGTGGCTTCTGATTGTGCAAAAAAGAACTTACTTGCACAGCAGAAAGAGCAGCCAAGAATGGTGTATTTGCCCGCTCTGAAAGAATAGACCGAACAATCTCAACACTGACTCCTTGGTCCACCTGCTTGAATGTAAAAACGCTGTTATGGCTTGATCCATCCAGTGCTAAATCATAAGAAAAATTATGAGGCAGTGACTTTGATGCTTATTTTAAATTCATACTCCTTCCATGGGATATTGTTAGTCTCTTTTTGTTCAAAGCATACTACTATATTCAGTAGCCTTAGTATTGAATAGAAGGTCATATTCAGTGATTAAACAGAGTATAGCTTGGGTTTGGATCAATTTGAAAAGGAATTTAATTAGAGCCTGTTTATTTTATATCCTGCTGCATCCTTAGTCACCGGCATTCGGCGAATTTCAACCTTGAAATTCGAAATTCGCCGAGCTTCAACCAAATTCGAACTTGAAGCCGAACTTTAAGCCGAATTTCAAAGTCGAACTTCAAGCCGAACTTGATGTCGAACTTCAAGGCGAATTTCAAGACAAATTTAATCGAATTTATTCAATAAAAAATTCAAAGGTAAAAAAAAGACAAAAAACCTAACATAAATTCCTAAATTTTTAACAAGATACAATCCTTTTGAAATATAATTATATATGTTAATGTTGGCATGCAATTTTCATTTTACATAATGTTTAATGAGTGCCTATAATTTTATATATATATATTAAAATTTTGAAATATATAGTCCCTCGAACTTAATGTCGAATTTTCTCACCAAATTTTTCATTGTCGAATTTAAAGGTCGCCGAATTCGAACACGAACTCGAACTAGGTGACTTAGGCTGCATCTATAGACTGCTAAAAATTTAAGGGGATTTTCACTTTCATATTAATCATCCCCTATTTTGTTGTATACAAAAGGGTTAAAAAGACAACGAAAACTCAGAAAGAAAGGCCATAAGACACTTAACCCAGAAGTACAGCCTCAGGCTTCCCCAATTTCATATTATATTTTGTACTAAAACTAACTTTATTTACGGAAAGCACATGTACATTATCATATCACATGGTACATGTACATGCAAATGCAAGCATCTAGAGTGGACAATTCTGCTCAGAAATACATCCAAAATACACCAAATAATACTTTAGTTTCAGATTCAAGGCCTAGAATGCAAAATACCAAAGCTACTTAAATTTTTGGTTAATAATTTTCCATTTGAATGGTCATTATCTTCATCAGCATTAGAGTCCAAAAAGATGCATATAATTTTGATAAAGCCCAAATGCAAGGACTTGAGTCTCACATTTAGGCAACACTGTTTAGTGGATTCTTCCTCCACAACTGAATATCTTATGTGATATCCAAAATGTTTTCTTCCCAAATGTTAACCTAGATATATATGAAATTGATATGGCTCATGAAGTTTGACTATTTGTTTTACTGTTGTACATAATCCACCTCAGTTAATTGATAAATTCTCTATTTTGTAGATATCTCCAAATCATCACTGTAGTGGGGAGTTTTAAAAATATGCTGCTCTTTTCTTGCAAGGATTTTAGCTTAGATTTTCAGAGGAAAGCCAAAACTATATCGGAATGTTTACTCATAATTGTGGGTTTGAAGGTGCAAACATTTATCCATCTATAAAATAGGAAATTTCTAAGGAAAAAAAATAAAAGAACCATTTATCATCTCATGGATATTCATTCAAATGGTAATACATTTGCAAAAGGCATGCTGTGTTTCTATACATATAGCAGCAAACTAAGATATTACACATGTTCAATCAAGGAAACCAGGATAAAGTTAGGGAACAAACCAGAAGTTGTTCAAGCCTCCTTGTCACAAAGAGATGCACCTGGAATTGCAAGAAATGTTTAGCAGAAAAAGGATTTGACTCGATTTATTCATAACGGATTTCTAAAGGTTGTAATTGTATCAATTTCTCCGACATAAAAGCAGCTTCTTACATCATTTATGACAGAAGGTGAGATATTGAATGGCTGGACATCTGCTGCTATTTGTATTGCCATGTTCAGATCCAATTTTTTTTTATTTTCTACTAGCACTTGCACCTGCATAGCTTTGAAACTGAGTGCTGTCCAGTCAACAAAACAAATAAGACACGCTTAATATTAACAGTTTCTTAAAAGTTTGCTTACAAGCCCATGTGAAATCCTCCGCAGACCAAATGGATCACTTGTTGCAGAAGGTTGGCAACCAACTGCAAATAGACCAACCAAACTATCCAACCTGTGACACACAAATAAATTATTCCTTAGATAAATGACAGCAATAGCATTTTACACACTTCTAATAATTGTGCTATGAGACGAGATGCAAGATAATATCCAGTATCATTCCAAATACACATTTAGTCAGGGTTCAGGTGTAGTATCATGGCTCAGTAAGAAGCAACAATAGTGGCTCTTTCATCAATGGAAGCAAATTACAAGGCAACACAAATTGCACCTAGTGAGGCTATCTGGTTGAGGAGAATTCTGACTGACTTGAAGATACACCAGGACAAGGAAGCGTGTTATTTTGTGACAACGTTGTAGCCTGAAATACCCTTATAGATAAGATGTGATCTAAAGTGGCCGGATGAACACTAGGAATTGTGTCCCATCACTAATCAGTGAATCACACTCCCTCTCACTTCTATTTATGTTCATGCCAGCCAAAGGTGTCGCCGTAAAGGATTTAAAGCTTAACATTAATTTCCTGGGAAAAGGCTCCAAAACTGCAATAAACTTCGCTGTCTCCTTCAAATCTGCAACTAATTTTTTCAAATCAGCAAAGTGAAATTGTAGATTTATGATTTAAATTGTCAAACCAGCTCGAAATAACACAAATCCGTGATAATCTCCCCACGTTTCTGAATGAATAATTGCAGAACAGCAATCTTTGTGCCCTCTAAATGGCAGAATTCCCTTGAACATAAAAAACAAAGGTGAATTTTCAATATGACAGCCGGTCCTATCAATTCCAGTGCATTGTTTTGGGAAATGGAGTAATGAAAGGAAGAAATCAGTGAGCTGAATGTGTCAAATCTCACTGATTCAAAAAGCACATTAAATTTCAACTTGGAAACTATAAAAGCAATAGAAAGATAGAATTCTCACACATGTGCAACAATAGTCCACTGAGAGGATTTGACTTCGGTTATTTTGAATGAAGATGTGACTACAATGTCCAATCAACAATAAAAGAGAATCGGATTTGCTCTGAAAAAAATGTGATGAGGAACAAACATGATCTCAATAATTAAATCCAATAAATACTGGAGATTTCACTCATGCAATAGCTGATAGATCTCCGTGAAACACTATGTAATGTGTTGCCTCCAAGTCAGAAAGTAAGTGCAGTATAAGACGTAGAAGTTGAGAAAAAATAATCAAAGAAATGCCAAAGCTCAAAAAGTGATTAAACCCTTCACTAATCTACAAACCTGTAGTAAATAGATCCATCGTCCACAAGTTATGCACCCTACCTATCCTGGAATAGAAGAGACAAAAAAGAAAAAAGATTCTCCAAATTATCACTATAATTTATGCATGAAAGCCTCAAGGATAGGACACACTAGAAAACTGAAGAATGGGAAGGAACCTTCCCTGAATAACACCAAAGATCACATGAAATAAGCTCAAGTGGTGCCACTTACCACCTAAAAATGCATGACTTAATTCACATTTTTATGGGCTTTCTTCTCTCCGTAGCATAATAGAAAATCCTTGGACATAATTACATGTTGCAACTTGAAGGAATGTATCACTACTTGGTTACATCATTAATGGGATGCCCTCCACATGGATGGTACCCAGGGTCCCAAGACCACAAGGATTGACAATGTTAGCTTTAAGGGACCTAGATCAAGAATGCCCAACCTTGGGAAATGTCTAAGGCACAACTTATGGTCAGGTAGGGATCAAACAAGGTCCAAGGGAGAAACACCCTTCTTGAAGAGGTGCCATTTGGCATTGAAATGTATTGGCATGGTCAAAGGGGCGCATTTGATGACAAGTGTTCCATTCCAAGGGTGAAGTCTTTGTTTCTTGATCATGAATCCACCATCCTAATGAGAATTCCCTCTTCAAGAAGGAATCTAGGGCAATGTAGAAGGTTCCCTATGGCATTACATGTTTTTGAGGCATATTTCACATATTTGGAGGCATAATTCACCCTTGAGGTATTTGGAGTAAGGGCACATTATTCAATGCATTTTCTACATATTTGGATGAGAGCCCTTTGCATGAGGAGATGCCATGTGGCATTGTTGACATGGCCCTGTTTCCGCCTGGATGCACACCTAGGGGGGAATGCAACAAAAATCTTCGGGCAAGTCGGAGTCAAGTGTTGTCACCTGATTACTCGACTTCTCCGTCTATGTTTACTCCTAGCGAAGCCAAGGGGGGTGGTCCCTAAAAAGAAAAGAATATAAGGTGTTTAATCCATGAAAAGAAAACAACTATCTAGGAGTTAAATAAAATTCTAAGTTACCAGGATACGGATTCACTAGATTTTTTAAAACCCAAGATCCAGATACGGCAGGGAAACGGCAAGTACAAAAAAATATAAAAATATTTAAATAATAGATAAAAATGTAGAGTGAAGAATCAAACTATTCATGAAACTCAAGAGTAGAACTATAATTTATTGCCAAAAAAGAGAGTTCATGTACCATAACTGATAATTTGATGAGCTGTAACCATGATTGATATTGATAATTTTAAAAACCATTTCAGCATGAACTTGAAGCAGGTCATAATATTGTTTTTGTGAGCCACATCCACATGTCCCTATCAGCAAGACTACAAAACAGTATAGGTGAAGTGAGCAACAACATAGCACGTAAAGATAGATCATCCCTTGACAGCAGACCTTGACCATAAAGATAAATCAAATAAAAACTTGATATTGATATATAAGAGTTCAGGAGCAGATCTTGACATAAGGATAGATCAAACCTTGAGCAGGAATGGGTTTTACACTTTTAGCCATTATTTGTAAGGTTTTTAAGTTTTTCATTAAAAAAAAATTTTTGGGGGGGATCAATGGGTCATAGAAGCACTAGAAGTTTCAGGATCCGTTTGAAAATTTCAAGAAATGTTTGATTTTTCACAAGATCTGTTTCATAGGACCAGGATACGTTTCCATGATGGATCCTAGGTGGATCCAATCCGGATACGTATCGGATCCGTGGATCCGCGACACTGGGGTGGTGGATCCGGTAACACAGATAAAATTTCTCGACCACAACAACAATATAGAGACTGAAACTTAACAGCATAAATCTTCTATCATGATCATCATTTTTGCATAAAGACAAAGAGCGAGATAATAAGCTAATAGACCAGTGCCCAATATAAAGATGCAAAAAATGAAAAGTGCTTTGGAGTGCTAATGTTGTGTTGTGGGACTGCCATAGGATCTCAGGTTGGTGATCAACTGAGATCAGGATTCCCAGATTACAGGTTCTCGATCTACAGGATCAACAGCTACTGGCACCTCTACTGGAGGTACTCACTCACATACTGGATATTGGGATGAGGATGAGGAGTTCTCATCTCAGGATGTCACTTTAGGAAAGAGGAAGCCTAAGTGGCTTCAAGACACCCTGAAGGATGCTCAGGCAGTAGGAACTCCCAAGAAAGATGTGAGAGAAAGAAAGGCTCCACAGAGATTCTGCAATTACTTAGCACTAGTAAGCAGCATCAGTGAGTCAGAGCCTTCCTCATACGAACAAGCAACAGGAAAGCAGGCTTGGAGAGATGCCATGTTGGAAGAGTATGCTTCCATCATGAAGAATGATGTCTGGGAAGTGGTACCCAGACCAGAGGGAAAATCAGTAGTCACCTCCAGATGGCCCTATAAGATCAAGTATGCAGCAGATGGCAGCATTGAGAAATACAAAGCCAGATTTGTGGCTAGAGGGTTCTCACAGATAGAGGGAGTTGACTATGAGGAGACGTTTGCTCTTGTGGCGAGGTATTCTTCCATCAGGACTGTCATTTATGTTGCAGCAGAGATTGGATGGAAGATTCATCAAATGGATGTCAAGACAACTTTCCTAAATGGACTCATCGAGGAGGAAGTTTACATTGAGCAGCCTGAGGGCTTTGAGGTACTTGAGAGAGAGTCTCATGTGTGCAGATTGAAGAAAGCTCTATATGGCCTGAAGCAAGCACCCAGAGCTTGGTATTCTAGGATAGATACCTATTTGCAACAACTAGGGTTTCAGAAGAGTTAAACAGATCCAAATCTCTACTTCATTGTGGTGAGAGGGGATCCTCTTATTCTTGTGCTTTATGTAGATGACCTGTTTATTACAGGAGTACAGAAACTCATCAGTGAGTGCAAGAAGGATCTTGCATCAGAGTTTGAAATGAAAGATATTGGGCTTATGCATTACTTCCTAGGAATGGAAGTCTGGAAGAAGGATGGGCATATCTTTCTCAATCAGGGCAAGTATGCAATGGACATTCTGAAGAGATTTTAGATGCAGGATTGCAAGCCTATGACTACCCCTATGACGACCAACTGGAAGAAGCAAGTGGCTTCTGAGAGTAAGTTGGCCGATTCCACTAAGTATAGACAGCTCATCGATTCCTTGATGTACTTGGTCAACACCAGACCAAATTTGAGCTTTGCAGTCAACACCTTGAGTCAGTACATGGTTGAACCCAGAGATGTGCACTGGGTAGCAGCAAAACATGTTTTGAGATACATCAGTGGAACTGTAGAGTATGGACTGAATTATGTGAGGCAGGGAGAAGTCCAGCTTGTGGGGTTCACAGATTCAAACTGGGCAGGAAATGCAGGTGACAAGAAAAGCACCTTCGGGTGTTGCTTCAGCTTAGGTTCGACAGTTGTGTCATGGTTCAGCAGGAAGCAGAAGTCCGTTGCATTGAGCTATGCTGAGGCAGAATATATGGCGGCTAGCTTAGCCAGTTGGCTTCGCAAGATGTTGGTGAGTCTATTTGATTAGCAGTTGGAGCTTACGGTGATTCATTGTGACAATCAGAGTTGTATCAAGCTCTCTGAGAATCCAGTGTTTCATGATCGATCCAAACACATTGAGATCAAATATCACTTCATTCGTGATCATGTGCAGAAGGGAGCAGTTGAGCTCCAGTACATTTCTACAGATGAGCAAGTTGCTGACATTTTGACTAAATCCTTGTAGAAGACTAAGTTTGAGTATTTTAGGGAGAAGATGGGAGTGGCACAGAATCCTTTCCTGGTTAAGAGGGAGTGTTAAAATATTAACCAGGAAAATGATTGGAGAGAAATGCATGCAAAGGTTTGCATGCATGCATGTAAAAGTGAGTTTTGCATGCAGTCTTTTTAGGGTTTTGGTAAACCTAACTTGATGATGAGATGTTACAAGGAATACAGGAGGTGACTGTCTTCATCAAATTGATCATTGATCTGAGATAGATCAAGAGAGAGGAGGACTTCACATGTGAAGGAGGGCGCATTCTTCAAGGAGGGAGAAGCCCGTACCGCATCCTGTAGAGCAGTTGAGTATCTATAACTTGCAGAGTATCTTCATCCCAGAGATTGAGGAAGATCAGTGACGATCAAAGCTCAGCTCTGCTGAGATCTGATTCAGTACAAATCTTTCATTGTTGGAGGAAGGGCGCACTTGTGCATGCAAAAGGAGGACGTTTTTAGTCACCAAGCAATCTTCAGAGCGAGCAGAGCAAATCTAAGGATAGAGACAGATAGATCAGGCAGAGGCGGATACAGGGACATTTAGATCCAGTTTTCCATTTAGGACTTATCTCTTCCGTGCATGCATCAGCTTGATGCATGCAAATCTTGAGTTGGCCAGAAAAGATTACTGAGGTAACCCTGTATTGTTCTTGTCTCTTTTCCTATATGCACTGGGCTCGAGAATGAAGATAGCCCCATAGTTTGTTGGTTTCTCCCGAAAGGGTTCCAGGGTACATTTCGTGTTTATGTATGATTGCATTTGTATTGTTCAGTTGGTAAATGCAGATCTAGTTGTTTGAGTTCATGTTAATATTGTATTGATATTGAGACTCATCCCACTTGAGATCTCAGGGCGATCCAGAGGGAATAGTGATCTCTGGATCAAATATTTACAGGAGTAACCATCATTTACCTTTGAGTCCATCCTCCAAACACCATGAAATCAAGGTGTACTAAGGTCTTTGAAAGACCTCAAGGTTGGCTTGCCACATGGCAACCATCTTCTTTGCACTGATCAACTTCATTCACATTCAACAAAACATTCTTTTTCACCCATACTTGGGAGTGTCCTTGACTTTGAGCACATGTCTTTTGAGCTTCAATTCTTCCTGCATTTATCTTCTTCCACGGTTCATAGGCTTCCCTTACTGATGTGTATGAGGGAGTCATCATGGGTTGTAGTCTTGAACTTGCACAGTCTTGGGCTTTATGACCAAAGCCACTACAGTTGTAGCATCTCATTATATAACAATGAACAACAATATGACCAATATGGTTGCATGTCCAACATCTAATTGCATTGTTGGGAAGCCCAACACTTCTTGCATGAGATCTACAATCCAATGCCCTATGACCAAAATCATTACATGAGTACCAATAACCATTGAAACTATTTTCATACCTGGATGCCTGATTCCACCTTAAGGATTTCTCTTTTCTGAACTTGCTCTGAGGAGTAGGACTAACTCCTTTATGTCCTCCAAATTTTCTTATGTCTTTTGCAAGTATATGAGAGGCAGCTTGGCTTTCACTTTTGGGAGATGATGAGCTTGCTTCCATCTTCTTAGCAGTCTTTGAGCTATCTTCATAGTTTTTTGCTTTCTTGTTGTAACCCAAGCAAGTCTTGTCAAAATGTGATCTTTGATAACTCAAAATCTCATCTAGATTGGCAGAGTTGTTGTCGAACTTGACATAAGCACTTGACTTTTCATTTTTCTTCCTAAGATCAACCACTTCCATTTCATAATTTTCACAAGTCTTCTCTTTTTCATCCAAATGGTTCTTCAAAACATCTTCTATCCTTTTGGCTTCCTCAAGTTGAATCTTCTAATCAACATTAGCCTTCATTGTTTCTTCAATCTCTTATGAATCTTCATTAGGATCCTCTTGTTCTTCTGCTTGACTGATCAATTTGGCGTTTAATATTTCAACTTCATCTTCTTTGTCTTTTAGCTCATCTTGTAACTCGTTGTTCTTGTGTTCCAGTTTATTGAGCACTACCATTGTCTCCTTTTGGTATTTTTCGGAGGACCTCAAAATTTTCTTTTTAAGCCTCAGAAAGTATTTCAGATCAATATCCATTAGGGTATATGCAAGTGCGTGATAGGCTTTCAACAAGTTTTCGTTATCATCTTCTGCAAGTATACTTTCAACTGTAAATTTTTAATCCATAGATCACTACTCCCTCTAGATAGCCCTGAGATCTCAAGCGGTTTGAGTCGTTGTATATCAATAATGCTATAAAGAAATAAGACTCAACAACTATAGATCTCTTTACAACATAAACATTGAAATGCTCAAATCAATCACACATGACACTGCATATACCTTGGAAACCCCAAACGGGGAAAACCAGCAATCCTATGGGGCTTTCTTCTATCTCGAGCCCAGAGCAATGTATGAAAAGGACAAATACAACAATGTTAACTCAAATGTAACACTCAATCCTGAATGGGTCAAGCCTGATGCATGCACTGGGAGAATGTGCCCTAACTGTCAATGTGGATCTGAGTCTCTCTGCAGGTAACCCTGACTGTATTTCCTCTCTCAATCCTCTGCTATGATCTACTCTACAACTGAAGAAGGACAAATGCTGAACTGAAGAATGTGCCCTTCCTCTACATGGAAAAGTGTGCCCTCCCCTCTGGATGTCTGATGCTCGTTCTGGGCCAGATCTCAACAGATATGAGCTCTAATCGTCACAGACCTTCCTCAAACAATGAGGCAAGGCTACCCTGAACGTCTCCAACTCTCAATCGATCGATCAGACTCTTAATCAACTCCTCTCTCCTCAGGTAATGCGTCGCTCCTCTAGAAGACTTCCTCCACTAACTCAGAACAAACCACACCAGTGAACTATCTCAGTCCATAGAACTGGGCGCCAAGTGCCTTTGGAGCTAGTGGTCTCTGATCCAGCTCAAATCTGACCCCTCTCCCTCCTGCAGCAGCTCCTCTCTCTCTCAGAAAGTTTCCCTGCATGCACTAATGCGCCCTCCTCACTCCTGATCTATCAATCTCTAATAAGTCAACTGAGCAACCTCATCCGGGGACCCCTGATAGGTCATGCAAATTTCATGCATGCAAAGGGAAAAACACCCCGGAAGGTCTGCGTGCAACCACCAATGTACTCATGCCACTGAGTAGAGTGAATCTCACCCTCAACTCCATCCTGATGCCTACACTATTGTTGTACCTCCATGCAAGGCATCTGAATCATGGAGGACTTCCCGAGTGCCACCAAATCTAACAATCCCTCTTAATGAGGGAAGTCCTACCATTGATGCATGGATCCAACAAGTCCCCTACTGTTGACATTGGCCTAACTATCCTTCCTGTCACTATTTCCCTCTAACCTAAAGTAGCCTGATTAACCTCCATAAATGTGCCTCTAGAAGAATCCCTCTGATCAACCACTGACTCTCTCATTGAACTCTGATTCAGTCTTCCTCTGAATCTCCATTGTAACCAATCCTAAAGACTGTTGTCAAGTGGATCCACTGGTTTGTAAGTGGACTTCCTGTTGATAAAGTTTTGTCATTGATGCCAACAGTGCCCTAGTGAGGGCTTGTGGTGTCGTGGTGCCCCTTGTGGAGCCCCTGAGAGTCTTTTGTGTTGTTGGAGTCTAAGGAGTCCTTTTGTGGTTGTCCAAGCCCAAACTTGAAGCCCTTGGAGGCCTTGGGGCAATTACAAAAGCCCTAATTACCCCTTGACATGGTTGCGTTGCCCTTAATAAAAATTCCTTAAGTTCTAGTGTCACCCTTTCCAATCCCTAACCTTAAACTAAAACCCTAATAATCAAATATATTTAATAATTAAATAATCAATAGAATAACTTAAAAATAAAAATAAAAAGGGGGAGGCCATAAATAAAGGTTTAAAAATAATAATAATAATCTAAATTAAAATTAAAATTAAGTACATTTTAAACAAATCCTAATAATTAATAAATTACACTAAATGAATTTAAAATTTAGAGGAAATAATAAACATACATTAAATTTTAGGAGGGGGACAAAGTAAAAGTGTTTTAATTATTTTAATAATAAATTTTAGGAGGGGGACAAAGAAAAAGTGGTTTAATTATTTACTATCCTAAAGTAGACATGCCAAAAGAGATTTTTTTAATTAATGTTAAATTAAAATTTTTATTGAACTCATTATCTAACCATATATGTCGGCCCCATAAATTAAATTAAAAATTATATTTTGCAAGGTCGGCTCCATATTTCTTTTATGAAAAACTACTATAAATAACCCGTAAAACTGGTCATTTTGATGAAGAAAATTTCGGTGGAGCTCTGATTTTTCGGGGGTAACTCAGGAGCAACAGTCAAGTGTGAATTTGGTGTATATATCTCTGAGATTTTCGATTCTGAACATAGCCGCAGACACAAGAGAATAGGAGTACTGAGGCAGCGAAGGAGTACAGGTTTCAAGGCAGTCTTTTGGCACATCTTTCCATCTGAAAAACAAGTGAAGTCTAAGGTTTCTTTCAACAAAGTACAGAAGCAAGTTTGTTATGGTTTAAGGGTTCCTTTTGTGACTGATCTGGGATAGAATTTCAGTCTTCCTTTTACTGCACATTGCACTTATTTTTGGCTTCCCTTTTGACTATAAATTGGACCGATTTTAAGAACAGAATTTCGGCTTTGTTTTGGACTGTTCCTTGCACCGATTTTAGTAGCTACAGGTACATAAAGTCTGACCTTGTTAAGACATCTGAAGGCAAATGTAAGATCAATCTCAGGAGATAGTTGAAGGTCTGAAGGAAAGCAATTTTAAAGATTGTATCTTGGTGAAGACAGTTGCAAATAGATCAAGTTCGAGTTATGTGTGTCTTGAAGCTGCATTCTCAGTGATCTGTAGGCCTAAAATGATGCTCGGTCTACAAACACTGTGGCAAGCCTGAGGAAGGAAATCACAGGAATGTTCCTAAGAACATCTATCGTTGAGAATTCTGGTTGCAATATGTCATAGAGCACACTTGAAGAGACAGAACTTTGGCAAAGTGACATCTACAGGATTGTAAATGCAAAAGAATTGTTGCAAGTGCATAAGACATAGTCTTGTAGCTTTTAAGTTCAGATGATGACAGTCTGTGCATTGACAAGTGATGAAGATTAGCAGTTGAACTGATTGAGCAGTTGTACAAATTGGCTAGTTATTTGAAGAGGATGATTGCAGTTGATTGAGGTGACTGTGGAGTGGGCAACTGACAGGGATTTGAACATTTGACAGTGGATTGTGACTGAGGTAGTACAGTGACCACTTGACCATGATGTGATTGTGACAAGTGATAGCCAGTTCACATAATAAGCAAACAGTCTTGTGAACAGACTTTTGGCATGACAGCAGATCTCAGATGAAATGAACAGCAGACCTTTAATGTTCAGTTGTGGTAGTTATGTTTCATTATGTATACACCTATATGTTGATATAATCAGAGATGTATGCTCAGCATACACAGTCATGATATGTAAGATTACACAGTGAGATGATGTTAACACAGTAAGATGTTCAGCAGTGCTCAAATATGCTCAGTACACAGAACAATGAACTATGATCTTACACAGTAATGTAACTCATTGATGATGAGTAGTAATTGGAGTTGAGGACAGCCACTGAATTAGCAGACTTTGGGCATGAGCAGAATTTGGGCTTGAGCAGAAAGTGGGCATGAGCAGAATTATTTCAGTGATTGATATGTGATGGTTATGGCAGTGAAAAGACTTGTTGATATACAGGGATGATCTGACAGTAAATGGTGTGCACAAGCAGATTCAGAGATTGGTATGTGACAGATTTACAAGTTGTGCAATGTGGTACAGAATGTGTCAGTGACAAAGCTGATGTGGCAGTGAACAGTGAATAGAGGTTATCAGCAGCAGAGAGATCAGGGTTTGGCAGGTCCACAGGTTCAGCAATCCTTTTTTACAGGGTGGTAGGGTGGTGCTAGGGCTCACAATCCTGTGAGCTGAGCTGTTGTAGCAGCTTGTCAGTTGTAGCTTACGAAGCCTGGGGTTGTAGCCCCTTCCAGTTGTAGCTGGAGAAGTTGTATTAAATTTGTAACCCCAGTTGTTGCTGGGTCAAATTTTATCATAAAAGGCTTCCGTGGTTTTACCCCCGGGACTTGGGTTTCCACGTAAAAAAAATCTTGTGTACTGTGCATCTTGTTTTTTATTATGATTATTGATGATATGTTGCTATGATTGGTGATTAGCAACTTACTCTCGATTAAAATTTTAATGATTGGCAAATACTGATTCACCCCCCTCTCAGTATTTCAACAATTGGTATCAGAGCGGGTTCCTTCAAGAACAGTTTAATCACTGGAAGGAAATTATGGGAAAGTTTGCCAAGCACAGTAAAAATGGAATACCCATGTTTGATGGGACTGGCTATACCTTTTGGAGTATACGAATGAAATCTTTTCTGCTAGCTCAAGGAGTACAGGTATGGCAAATAGTTGAAAATGGATATAAAGTACCAACACCCCCACCAACAGATCCAGATGACTTAGTTCGTTATGATACAAATTCAAAAGCCACGAATCATATTTCAAGTGCATTGGATGAATCGGTCTTTATCAAAGTCATGCATTGTACTTCTGCTAAGGAAATGTGGGACAAACTCAAGACCATCTATGAAGGGGACAAAAAGGTCAAAGAAGCCAAACTCCAAACCTACAGAGGACAATTCGAACATCTAAAGATGAAGGATGACGAGAATATTGCAGCCTATTTTCTTCGAATTGATGAACTTGTAAATACTATTAGAGGCCTAGGTGAAAGGGTTGAAGAATCAGTTGTTGTTCAAAAGATACTAAGAACGCTTCCCAACAGATTCAATCCTAAAATCTCAGCCTTGGAAGAAAGGACTGACTTGGATACTATGACAGTAGACCAGCTACATGGGACACTTGTGGCTTATGAAATGAGATTAGAAGATGAAGACTCACCTAGAAAAGAAGCAGCCTTTAAAGTTTCCTCCAAGCAAGCAATGAAAGACAAACAAGCCAAGAAGGACAATTCAGAAATAAAATCCAAATCAAAGACAGCATACCACTTCAACTGCAGTGATGATTCAGATGATGAGGAGATAGCAAACTTCGTAAGAAAGCTCAAAAGAGGCACATGTAAGTACAAAGGTAAGTTACCTCTTAAGTGTTTTTTATGTGGTAAAATAGGTCACTTTGCTTCAAAATGTCCCTATGCGAAAGACTCTGATAGTGATGACAGTTTCAAGAAACATAAGAAATACAGGAACTTCAAAGGAAAGAAAAATGGAAGGTTTGCAAAGAAGAAAAGTCTCTACTCTAAAAGAAACACCAGCTCATCAGATGAAGATTCTAACAATGACTCAGATAGTGATAGTGATTCAGACAGCGACAGTGATAACGAATCAAAAAGGGTACTCTTCATGGCTGTTGATTCAAAAGACTCAGATGAGATCACCGAAAACAAAGAAGAATCCGATTCATAAGGTGAAGTAGACCTGGAGGAAGAATTGATAAGTGCTTTGAAAGAGCTGAGAAGAGAAAGGAAAAAGAATAAACTATTTAAAGAGGAGATACAGGAGTTACGAGAAAGACCTCAGATATCTGAAGAAGCAGATCAACTCATTCAAAGTCTAACTATTCAATTAGAAGAAGCCAAAAGAATTCAAGACAATCTCAGAAAACAACTAGAAGAAAGTATGAATGAAGGTGAGAGACTAATGGGGGAGATAGTGACTCTAAGAACTCAACTACAAAAGAAAAATGTGAGTCAAGGCTATGACAACAGTTCCAAGATACTTGATCAGATCATCAATAATCAAAAGCCATACCTTGACAGAACATGTCTTGGTTATAAGAAGCATAATGATGAAGGTTCAAGTTCCAAGACAGCTGAGGATAAATCAGAAGTTATCAAAAACTCCGTCATCCAGGAAGTACCCATATATCAGCCAAAACAACAACCAGAACAGGCTCCAGTTGAAAATCAACATGTTAATTTGACAGCACCTCTAAGACGACCATTTCAACCTAGACAACCAACCTCAGAATGGACTCCAGTTGAAAATCGAAGTTTCAGATGGGCAACACCTCCAAGAAGACCATTTGTTTCCAGGTATGAATATTCATTTTATGGTTATTGTTTTTCTTGCGGAATATTTGGGCATAAAGCGATGAATTGTACAAAAGGAAGATATGCAGAAAACAGAAACAGGTATGAAAATTCTAGATGGCAACGAAACAACAACAACAGTTTTTCTCCTTTGGATTCTGAAGTCGAATGCCAGAAATGTAACAACTTTGGGCATACAGCCAGGAATTGCAGAATGACAATCCCTCCTACAGGCATTAAACAAGTATCAAGCAATCAAACGGGTGACCAACAAAAAGTATGGATTAGACAAAAGAACAATCTAAATATTCATGAATGTGGGATAGCTCTTCAAGCTCAAGCTCAAACCGGTAGAAACAAATGGTATGTTGACACTGGTTGTTCTAGGCATATGACAGGTAACAAAGGTGCTTTCATGTTTCTTGAAAAAGATAAAGGATCTGTCTCTTTTGGAAATAACAAATCAGCAAAAGTTGTTGGAAAAGGTACAGTAAATCTTGGCGGCAAAGATACAGTAGCAGAAAATGTGTTGTTTGTCGACAGTATGAAGCATAATCTGTTGAGTGTCAGCCAGATGTGTGATCAGGGACATGAGCTTATATTCAACTCAAAGTCCTGCAAAATAAGAAAAGAAGGATCAGGAAAGTTAGTGGCTACTGCTACCAGGACTCCAAACAACATATATGTTCTGGACGAGATCAAGGAAGAGAAATGTCACCTAGCAAAAGAAGATGAGAATTGGTTATGGCATAGAAGAATGGGACACGTACATTTTGATAATCTGGTCAAGATCAGTAAGAAGCTAGCCGTAAGGAACATGCCACAGATTACAAAGCCTTCTGATACTATCTGCAAGCACTGTCAGCATGGGAAACTTACGAAAGCCAATTTCAAGCCAAAAGAATACTCTTCTACAAAACCCTTAGAGCTTGTCCACACTGATCTATGCGGGCCAACCAAGAATAAAGGATTGGATGGTGAAGAATACTTCATGCTGCTCATTGATGACTACTCCAGGATGACATGGGTATGCCTTCTTAACAGGAAATCGGAAGCCTTTGAATGCTTCAAGATCTTTAAAGAACAGGTTGAAAATGAAACAGGTAAACGAATCAAGTGTCTCAGATCCGATAATGGCGGAGAATTCACATCAAATGAATTCTATCAGTATTGTGAAGAAAATGGTATAAAAAGACAATTTTCAGTGGCCAGAACACCTCAGCAGAATGGAGTAGCAGAAAGGAAGAACAGATCAGCGTTAGAAATGGCCAAAACTATGTTGAATGAAGCCAAACTAAGCGAAAAATTTTGGGCTCAAGCAGTACATACAGCAGTCCACATTATGAACAGAGGATTGCTCAGAAGCAACACTGATAAAACTCCTTACGAGCTATGGACAGGAAGAACAGCTAATGTTCAACACTTCAGAGTGTTCAGAAGCAGGTGCTACATCAAAAGAGATGATAAAAAGATTAGAAAATTCGAATCTCGTGCAAACGAAGGAATATTTGTTGGGTACTCCTCCACAAGAAAGGCCTACAAGTGTTACAACCTGAGATTAGGTAAGATAGTGGAAAGCATCAATGTAAAGATTGATGAATCGAGTTTGCCAAAGTGTCAGGAAGACTCAGAAGACCATGAAGAAGAAGATGATGATGATGAAGTAGAAGACGAAGAAGAAGAAGATGATGATGATGAAGTAGAAGACGAAGAAGAAGAAGAAGAACAGAGAAAAATTCAGCCAAAAGTTACACAGGATCAACAAGTACAGGATCAACAGCAAGAACAACAAAACTCTCCTATGAATTGGTATCAAAAGAATCATCCACAAGAATTGATTATTGGTGACAAAAATGCCGGCATAGAAACCAGAAAAGATCGAAGACAAGACCGAAGACCAGAACAAGTATATTTCTCACTACTATCTACAGTTGAGCCGAGTAACTTTGCGGAAGCTAGTGCAGATGAACATTGGGTCAAAGCCATGGGAGAAGAACTTGATCAAATCGAGAAAAATGAAACATGGGAACTTGTTCCTAGACCTCAGGACAAAAATGTGATTGGCACAAAATGGATTTTCAGAAATAAGCTCAATGAAGATGGACAGGTGATCAGAAACAAGGCAAGATTGGTTTGCAAAGGATATGCTCAAATCGAAGGGATAGATTTTGAAGAAACATTTGCTCCAGTAGCCAGAATGGAAGCTATAAGAATGATATTGGCCCATGCTTGTGCTAAAAACATCAAAGTGTATCAAATGGATGTCAAATCAGCCTTTTTGAATGGCAAACTAGAAGAAGAAGTCTACATTGAACAGCCAGAAGGATTCCAACTATCAGCAAACAAGGACTATGTGTGTAGATTAAAAAGGGCCCTATATGGGTTAAAGCAAGCTCCTAGAGCTTGGTACTCCAGATTGGACAGTTACTTGCAGAAACAAGGTTTCAAAAGGGGAACTGTAGACAGCAATATGTATATCAAGATTGATCAGAACAGCATAATTATTGTTGAAGTGTATGTTGATGATATTATCTTTGGTAGTGATGATGATACTCTGAGCCAACAATTTGCCAAGGTTATGCAAAATGAATTTGAGATGTCGCTACTTGGTGAACTGACCTTCTTCTTGGGACTTCAGATATCACAATGTGAAGAAGGCATCCTCATCTCTCAGGCCAAGTACATTACAGAAATGTTGAAGAGGTTCAAGATGGAAGATTGTAAGCCTGTGAGCACTCCTATGACTACTAGCTGCAAGTTAAGCAAAGGCGATGAATCAAATGCAGTGGATCAAAAACTTTACAGGTCAATGATTGGAAGCCTACTGTATGTGACAGCTTCAAGGCCAGATGTGATTCAAGTTGTTGGACAGGTTGCAAGATTTCAAGCAGCTTCGAAGGAAACTCATGTTATTGTAGTCAAAAGAATCTTCAGATATCTTAAAGGAACTATGGACTTTGGATTATGGTATTCAAAAGGAAATGAGTTGGACTTATTAGCTTACTCATATGCGGATTGGGCAGGATGTGTGGATGACAGAAGAAGCACAAGTGGTGCAGCATTTTTCTTAGGAAACTGTCTGGTATCATGGTCTAGCAAAAAGCAATCCTCAGTATCCTTGTCAACAGCAGAAGCAGAATATATAGCAGCAGCAGCATGTTGTACTCAAATCCTTTGGATGAAACAGAACCTGCAAGACCTACAAGTAACATATGATGAGCCGATTCCAATTCTATGTGACAACACAAGTGCCATCAGCATCTCCAAGAATCCGGTCATGCACTCCAAGACAAAGCACATCCCTATCAAATATCACTTTCTTCGTGAACAAGTCACAGAAAAGCACATCAAGTTGGAATATATTGGGACAAGGGAGCAGATAGTAGATATATTCACCAAGCCACTTCCTAAAGGGACATTTGAGTACCTCCGAGAAAAATTGGGGGTCATTCCCTCTTCCCACTAAATTGATTCTTCTTCCTCAAGCAAAAATGCCTGGTGTTTGGGAGAGCATGTTCTGAGGGGGAGCGTTACTTCAAGGTAGTACCCTTTGCCATTGATGCCAAAGGGGGAGAGACGTTGTAAACAGGGGGAACCTATTTTCAGGGGGAGCATAGGTGTTGTCATCAATGACAAAGGGGGAGATTGTTGATAAAGTTTTGTCATTGATGCCAACAGTGCCCTAGTGAGGGCTTGTGGTGTCGTGGTGCCCCTTGTGGAGCCCCTGAGAGTCTTTTGTGTTGTTGGAGTCTAAGGAGTCCTTGTGTGGTTTTCCAAGCCCAAACTTGAAGCCCTTGGAGGCCTTGGGGCAATTACAAAAGCCCTAATTACCTCTTGACATGGTTGCGTTGCCCTTAATAAAAATTCCTTAAGTTCTAGTGTCACCCTTTCCAATCCCTAACCTTAAACTAAAACCCTAATAATCAAATATATTTAATAATTAAATAATCAATAGAATAACTTAAAAATAAAAATAAAAAGGGGGAGGCCCTAAATAAAGGTTTAAAAATAATAATAATAATCTAAATTAAAATTAAAATTAAGTACATTTTAAACAAATCCTAATAATTAATAAATTACACTAAATGAATTTAAAAATTAAAGGAAATAATTAACATACATTAAATTTTAGGAGGGGGACAAAGTAAAAATGTTTTAATTATTTTAATAATAAATTTTAGGAGGGGGACAAAGAAAAAGTGGTTTAATTATTTACTATCCTAAAGTAGACATGCCAAAAGAGATTTTTTTAATAAATGTTAAATTAAAAATTTTATTGAACTCATTATCTAACCATATATGTCGGCCCCATAAATTAAATTAAAAATTCAAATTAAAAATTATATTTTGCAAGGTCGGCTCCATATTTCTTTTATGAAAAACTACTATAAATAACCCGTAAAACTGGTCATTTTGATGAAGAAAATTTCGGTGGAGCTCTGATTTTTCGGGGGTAACTCAGGAGCAGCAGTCAAGTGTGAATTTGGTGTATATATCTCTGAGATTTTCGATTCTGAACATAGCCGCAGACACAAGAGAATAGGAGTACTGAGGCAGCGAAGGAGTACAGGTTTCAAGGCAGTCTTTTGGCACATCTTTCCATCTGAAAAACAAGTGAAGTCTAAGGTTTCTTTCAGCAAAGTACAGAAGCAAGTTTGTTATGGTTTAAGGGTTCCTTTTGTGACTGATCTGGGATAGAATTTCAGTCTTCCTTTTACTGCACATTGCACTTATTTTTGGCTTCCCTTTTGACTATAAATTGGACCGATTTTAAGAACAGAATTTCGGCTTTGTTTTGGACTTTTCCTTGCACCGATTTTAGTAGCCACAGGTATATAAAGTCTGACCTTGTTAAGACATCTGAAGGCAAATGTAAGATCAATCTCAGGAGATAGTTGAAGGTCTGAAGGAAAGCAATTTTCAAGATTGTATCTTGGTGAAGACAGTTGCAAATAGATCAAGTTCGAGTTATGTGTGTCTTGAAGCTGCATTCTCAGTGATCTGCAGGCCTAAAATGACGCTCGGTCTACAAACATTGTGGCAAGCCTGAGGAAGGAAATCACAGGAATGTTCCTAAGAACATCTATCGTTGAGAATTCTGGTTGCAATATGTCATAGAGCACACTTGAAGAGACAGAACTTTGGCAAAGTGACATCTACAGGATTGTAAATGCATAAGAATTGTTGCAAGTGCATAAGACATAGTCTTGTAGCTTTTAAGTTCAGATGATGATAGTCTGTGCATTGACAAGTGATGAATATTAGCAGTTGAACTGATTGAGCAGTTGTACAAATTGGCTAGTTATTTGAAGAGGATGATTGCAGTTGATTGAGGTGACTGTGGAGTGGGCAACTGACAGGGATTTGAACATTTGACAGTGGATTGTGACTGAGGTAGTACAGTGACCACTTGACCATGATGTGATTGTGACAAGTGATAGCCAGTTCACATAATAAGCAAACAGTCTTGTGAACAAACTTTTGGCATGACAGCAGATCTCAGATGAAATGAACAGCAGACCTTTGATGACTGACATACCTTTGAAAACAAGAGCAAGTGATGACAGGGACAAGATGGTTGAACAACAGTTGATTGAGCTGTGATTGGGACAGATCTATTCGTGGGTATAGACAGCAGCAGAAGGATACCTGATTTTTCCACAGTGACAGCAGACTCGAATTCTTCAGACTAGGGATGGTCTTACAGTAACAAGGTATGTTTACACCTATATGTTGATATGATCAGAGATGATAATGATATGATAATGTTCAGTTGTGGTAGTTATGTTTCATTATGTATACACCTATATGTTGATATAATCATAGATGTATGCTCAGCATACACAGTCATGATATGTAAGATTAAACAGTGAGATGATGTTAACACAGTAAGTTGTTCAGCAATGCTCAAATATGCTCAGTACACAGAACAATGAACTATGATCTTACACAGTAATGTAACTCAATGATGATGAGTAGTAATTGGAGTTGAGGACAGTCGCTGAATGAGCAGACTTTGGGCATGAGCAGAATTTGGGCTTGAGCAGAAAGTGGGCATGAGCAGAATTATTTCAGTGATTGATATGTGATGGTTATGGCAGTGAAAAGACTTGTTGATATACAGGGATGATCTGACAGTAAATGGTGTGCACAAGCAGATTCAAAGATTGGTATGTGACAGATTTACAAGTTGTGCAAAGTGGTACAGAATGTGTCAGTGACAAAGCTGACGTGGCAGTGAACAGTGAACAGAGGTTATCAGCAGCAGAGAGATCAGGGTTTGGCAGGTCCACAGGTTCAGCAATCCTTTTTTACAGGGTGGTAGGGTGGTGCTAGGGCTCACAATCCTGTGAGCTGAGCTGTTGTAGCAGCTTGTTAGTTGCAGCTGACGAAGCCTGGGGTTGTAGCCCCTTCCAGTTGTAGCTGGAGAAGTTGTATTAAATTTGTAACCGCAGTTGGATCTGGGTCAAATTTTATCATAAAAGGCTTCCGTGGTTTTACCCCCAGGAATTGGGTTTCCACGTAAAAAAAATCTTGTGTACTGTGCATCTTGTTTTTTATTATGATTATTGATGATATGCTGCTATGATTGGTGATTAGCAACTTGCTCTCGATTAAAATTTTAATGATTGGCAAATACTGATTCACCCCCCTCTCAGTATTTCAACACTTCCTTTGTTTCTGAGCTCTCTCCTGAGCTAAGTCCATCTCTACCATCTCATACCAACCCAGTCTCTGACTGGTGCCTGTATGAGCATCATGCTCATCCACCTAATGTGTGTCCAAGGGCTCAATCTCCTGGGACTCATTGTGACCATCTCGCTCATCCATCTGATCTCCAGAATCACTCCTCTGATCCTCATCATCATGGTGAGCATCTCACTCACCCATCTGCTCTATGGACTCACTCCTCCTAGCATCATCTCTGTTGTGAACATCTCGCTCACCATCCCCCTCTGACTTTGAAGAGGATGCACTCAACCATCCTAATCTGCCAGAAGTGGGATGTCCCCGAATCAAGTATTCACCATCTATCCTGTGACCCATCAAGACTGGATCTACTCCTCTACGATAGGTGAAAATCAGATCCCTCTGGAACACCACTGAGTAACTTGTAGCTCCCAAAGCTGCCACTGGGAGTATACTCCCTCTCGGTCCTGGAATAAATAACACTCATGATACCTCCAAGAGCTCTCCAAGGTCAAGTAGAAACCACACTCTACTCACTCCTGTGACGAAGTGATCAGTCCCCTGCACATCCCAAACCATATGCATGGGAGTGTGCTCTAGGATGAGGAATGCATCTCGCATCCCTGTCATGTGACTGCTCTGCATGCAGTCAACTCTCCATCTTTGATCAACCTGAACCTCTGGCTAACTACCATCATGCCCTGACTGATATGAGACTAATGAGAACTCCCTCTCAAACCGAGAGGTAAACTCATCCACCTCCTCTGTTGCTGCCAACTGCTCATCCTCATTCAACCATCTCTCAGTCTTCATGTGCATGCATATCTCATGCACATGCATCATGCAAATCTCATGCACATCTCTGCAGTAATACTCTCTTAGCGAGGAAGGTACTGTTGGAGAATCATCCACCAGGATCAAACACATCATATGTTGTTGCAGCTACTCCCTTTAAACTGGAAGGCTTCCTGGCTGCATCTACTACACTCTGGTATACAGATTTGCGCTCCTCCTCTATCAATGTCATCTTGAGAGAAGCATCATGCTCCCCCTCTGTCAATGATACTGAAACTATATCTAAGGTCTCCTTGAACCTACATGCAAGCTTTCCCAACAACCTGTACTCTACTCTCAAGCTAGTGGCCATAACTCTGCAAAACTGATAACACTACTGATTCAAAATATCTGAATCAGAACCAACCTGTAAATCTATGCCTTGGTGAACAAGCTAACCCTCTCTTTCTCAGATCTAGGGTTCGCTCTCCCAAATCTGATCTTTGTTCTCACAGATTTGATAGATCTGATATCTATCCTAACAGATCTAATGTCTACACTCACAGATCTGAAATCTGCTCTTTAGATCTGGACTCTGCTCTCACAGATCTGAACACTACTCTTTAGATCTGATATATCTGCCACAGATCTGGACTCTGCTCTTCAGATCTGGACTCTGCTCTCACAGATCTGAACACTACTCTTCAGATCTGATATATCTGCCATATATATGGATTCTGCTCATGCCAGATCTGAAAGATTTATCTCAAATCTCACCTCCAAACTCACAGATCTTATAGATATGACCTCTACAACCTCAGATCTGAGCTCTACTCTTCAGATCTGGTAGATCCGATCTCTATCTTCACTGATCTCAGTGTGATTGATCTCCCTGACCCTTACCAAGGCTCTGATACCATGTAAATTTTTAATCTAGAGATCACTACTCCCTCTGGATAGCCCTGAGATCTCAAGCGGTTTGAGTCGTTGTATATCAATAATCCTATAAAGAAATAAGACTCGACAATTATAGATCTCTTTACAACACAAACACTAAAATGCTCAAATCAATCACACATGACACTGCATATACCCTGGAAACCCCAAACGAGGAAAACCAGCAGTCCTGTGGGGCTTTCTTCTATCTCAATCCCAGACCAATATATGAAAAGGACCAATCCAACAATGTTACCTCAGATGTAACACTCAATCCTGAATGGGTCAAACCCTAGATCTGCATGCATCAGCTGATGCATGCACTAAGAGAATGTGCCCTAACTGTCCATCTGGATCTGAGTCTCTCTGTAGGTAGCCCTGACTGTACTGCCTCTCTCAATCCTCTGCTCTGCAACTAAAGAAGGCCAACTGCTCAACTGAATAATGTGCCCTTCCTCCACATGGAAAAGTGTGCCCTCCCCTCTGGATGTCTGATGCTCGTACTGAGACAGATCTCAACAGGTCTGAGCTCTGATCATCACAGGCCTTCCTCAAACACTGAGGTAAGGCTACCCTGAATGAACTCCTCTCTCCTCAGGTAATGCGCCCCTCCTCCTCTGGAAGACGTCCTCCTCTAACTCAGCAGAAACCACATCAGGGAACTATCTCAGTCCACAGAACTGGGTGACAAGTGCCTCTAGAGCTAGTGGTCTCTGATCCAAGTCAGATCTGACCACTCTCCCTCTTGCAACAGCTCCTCTCTCTCTCAGAAAGTCACCCTGCATGCACTAATGCGCCATCCTCACTCCTGATCTATCAATCTCTGATAAGTCAACTGAGCAACCTCATCCGGGAACCCCCTACCTCGATATATAATCTCACCGATGAATTAGGTTTACCAAAAACCTAATCTCGGTGCATACAAAAAGTCACTTTTGCATGCATCTTTTAATCACTGACAGGTCATGCAAATCTCATACATGTAAAGCGAAAAACACCTCGAAAGGTCTGCATGCAGCCACCAACGGACATATGCCACTGAGTAGAGTGAATCTGACCCTCTACTCCATCCTGATGCCTACACTGCTGCTGTACCTCCATGCAAGGCATCTAAATCATGGAGGACTTCCCGAGATACCACAAATCTAACATCAACGTCATCACATTCAGAGCTACTACAATCAGAAGAATCCTTACCTTTCATGATGTATGACACTTGCACTTCCTTTTCTTCTTGCTTCACATGCACTCATTCAAGATAGCAAGAAGTCTAAGGTTTGTCCACTAATCCAAGAAATTGCTGCTCCAATTCAATTGGTATACTTTGTCATGAAAGTCAATAAAGGATCGTCACTTCAAATAAATTGTCAAGTCTATATGTTGTCAAAGTCAACTCAACCTCTGTTCACAAATCTGATCCTAATCATGCAAAAGTAGTCCTTGATTTCTGTGCTCAATTCTGCCCTCAAAAACTGCAGTCACTCACTTCAGATTGGTTTTCTCAGGTCTGCAAATTTTATGCTTCAGACTTTCTTAGAGTTCACTCCAATTCCTCACTTCCTTTCACAATTCTGATTTGGTGTAATATCACAGCTTTTGTTCACAGGTTTGAGTCTCCTCCTTAAATTTCCAGATCAACAAGCAATTGATCTTCCAAAGTTCGCTGCCCTTCAGATCCACAGATCAGCTCAAACCTTAACCCAGATTAACCACCAAAAATTCCTCAGAGAAGTCAGAATTTCAGAGCTAAACTCCTTTTACTTCATCCTCTACTGCAGCTGCTTCTGTACTCTTCCATTGTACCCGGAATTTTCCTCAGAGATGGTCGAATTTCAGAGGTAAAAACTTGAACTTCAAACTTGCAATTTAAGAGTGGAAAACTTGATATATATATACACATTCACGTGGAGGAATTTAAGCTGGCCGACCTGCCATATATAAATGTATGTATTATGTATTTTTTATTTAATAATTAAAAAGTTATCTTCTAAAGCTGGGCTGACTTCATCATTAATTTTATTTACAAGATTTTATTCAAACAAGTTCCTATGTGTCACATCCAAATCTTCAACAAATGGCTTAGTGCACATTAGTTATGATCATCATGATAATCAACATCATCATGGCAAGGGCTTCATCAATATGTCTTGAGCTTCAACATTATTGTCCAAGAGCCATCATATGTGTGGGTTCAAGACCCAATCCTCCAAGGACCCAAAGGACCCTTCAAGAAGGGTTTCCAAGATCCAACATACCACCATTTATATGCTTCAAGAGGTTATCCGCTTCATCATCATCATAGTCAAGAGCTTCATCATGTGTTCCATTATCAACAAGAGCATTAAGTCACAATGCCAAAATCCGACTTCACACCATGTGTATGGGTCATATGTCCAAATTATTACCAAGTGCACCATCAATGATCTTGAAGAGATTATCATCAAACATGCCACGTCATCATGTCCTTGGTTTCTCCATGGTTTCCTTACCAAGTACAAGTGCAAGTGGACTCCATCAACAAGAGTGTGGTTTCCATGACTCAAACCATGTCCAAGGGTTCCATGACCCCATCAAGCCACAAATGACCACAGAATGGGTTATTTGGACCACCTAGTGCTCCAAAGCACACACTAACTATGAATGGGCTCCCATACCCAAACTACCATGTCCTGCTTGCCATGTCATCAACCTTTGTCACTCCTTTGTCATTAATGGCGTGTCATCAATGACAACCATGCTTAACATATCCTCCTTGGTTAGTGCTCTGAAAGATTGGGCTGAGAACCATCGCCGAATCTCACGAGTGAATCGAAGGGCTACAGTAGCTTGACAATCCTTGTGACTTTTAAGCCAATTTGGGATTTGGGTTTATCTTTAATATTCAAGAAATCAATGGTTACTGTCAATGTAAATGCTTCTATATTATTTGTGTATCTTGCATCTTGTTATTACACATGGTCATATCTTATCATCATTGAAATATAAGAGCATCTTGTATCTAAGTGATTATCTTTAGTTAAACTCTCTTTCCTAAAAATGGAGCTAGGCCAGTATTTGGGGATAGCTAGATATTCCTAGTTAGCCTTAGAAAAAGCATGGCTAGGGTCTCTCCCTTGGTTAGTCTAGGTTTGTTCACTGTTGGACCTAGAAAACTTAAAAGAGGACCTCCTTTCGGTAGTGAGACATTGGGAAGGATGTCCATAGTTGTGCCGGTTTAGCGGTCGATCCCTTGCCTATCCATTGATCGCTAGGTTGTGCATAAACATGTCCAAAGCATAATAAAGAAACCCTCACATACTCAATCAAAGTGGAAAAACTGAATATTGCTACTAACAAAGTGTTATTAGATGAAGAGAGTCCAAAAAATGATATTAAGAAAGAATTTGATAACAAGAAAATATCTTCAAATTCAGTTATAGTTGAAGGCCCATACATAGCCATATACAAGATTGCATATAAGCTCAAGGGTGTTGACACACCGATGAACAATAAGGGACCAATACCTGATTCTTGTATCTCAGAAGGAAGTACAATTGCTGAACCTTATCATCGTCCTAATCAGAATAAATGAAATAAAATATGTCTCTAGCCATAATCACAAGTACCTAATGATAACTATGAATGGCCCATCACCACATGTACATATTACGATAATAATTCCCCCATTTCTACACTTACCTTCAAATTACTTCAGCGACGATGATCATTTAGGAATATTTGGAATTTTAAAATCTTCAAAATACAAAAAGTTGATCACAAGTTATGTACCATTAGTCTCAAATATATCCAAAAATATGGAAGCTGACAAATACTCTCAATATGTGAACTACACCTGCCTTGGTATTAATTAATAGTTAGGATCTTGTACATAAGGAAAAATTCTCATTTTACCTAAAATTCCCCACGACAGAGATGGGACTTGCAAAAGGAAGGAAAATAATAACAGACTACATAAGCACAGTTTCATACATTATCAGGTAGAGTCCCAACCTAATGACAACTAAAAGAGAAGAAAGGCATGTAAAGGAACAATAAAAACATACGCAACTAAACTTATAAATTAGCTACCATATCATGCCTGGCTTTGAGGTTAAATGCCTAACATGTTAAACACAAAGCACTGCATTGACTTCCATAAGTGTTGTTCTTACAGGAAATTATGTAAATACCTGTCAGCCACAGATAAAAGAATGCCTGCATCTGTTTTTGGAAGGTCATCACCAGCAAATCGAGGAAGTACTCTTTCAAATATTGCATCTGCAATCTGCAATTTGTGAATTAATTAGTTTCTTAACAGTAGTTAGAAAACATGAAACCAATGACCAAATCAACAAAAAATCCAACTTTACAAGGCATAATTAAATCAGATAAGAATATAATGACTTGTATGAAAGAAAGATAATACAACAGAATCAAGAACCACTAAAATTGAACCTATCAAAGCATAATGTTTTCTCCAAACACTCAAGGTGCAGTTGCAATATTCAGTTACAATAAAATATGAAATTTAATCTTCCTCTTGATACAAGTAATAAATTTACTTTATATTTGCTTTGGATAACTTGTATGCTATATATTTGTAACTGTTACCCCTCCAATTGCACGAGGGTAATGCCGGGATTGAAGACGATGATGTGCCTAAGATTTGTTCTTGCGAGATAGTACTGTTATCACATCCATAGTAGCCAGGCTACCAGGATTGCAAAGCAGATTCTTGTACATTTTTGAGCCAGACCTTTACATCTTTTTGATGAGATCAGCCTATGATGAGCAATACCTTTTGATGATCACTCACATATCAGAGCAGCCCCAGGTCAGACATAGTGAACCTTATGCCAAGACTGAGCCTCATGACCTCAGATTTGATGACTGAGATGACCATTTCCATTCCATACAGAGCAGTGCAGTGCCCAGAGTTTCAGCAGCAGTGTTTCCAGTGGTTATTGATGACCCAGAAGGCAGGTACAGGTATATGGACCAGCAGGTATATAGTATGCATTGGTTATGATTGTTTTGCTCTTTTGCTCATCATAGTAGCTTGACTTGGTATCTAGTGGTCATGATCTGGCGGTATATATATCAATGGTGCACGACTCGGACTCGGCAAAGACTCGGCTGGCATATGAGTCGTCAACTCGGAAAGACTTGGGAAAGACCCGGGACAGACTCGGCAAGACTCGGCAAATAGAAAAAAAAATTAAAATATGGTAATTTTGGGCACGAAAAAGAGGTTAATGACATTTCCAATCCATATAAGTTATAAAACTACAATCTATACAATAATTCATAAAATTACCTCATAAACTTTGATAATACAACATAACACAATCCATTTTGTATGCAAAAATTTAAATAATGATCATAATTTTTTTGGGGGGTTTTTTATGATAGAACTTTTTTATAAATGAACTTTTAAATGATAATCATAAAGTTTGTTGTTTATTAGATTAAAAAATTCTTTAATAAAATAATCTTTCTAATAAATATCAAAATATTTATATTTATTTAGTAATATAATTATTATAATAATTTATCTAAAATATAAACTTAAAGACTATTTTTTAATTTAAATAAATAATTTTCTAAAATCTATATAATATTATAAAATAATAAAAGAAGCTATTAAAAATCAAAGTCATATAGTTTGGTTGTTGATCTTCTAATCTAATATATATATTAGAACATATCTTCTTAAAATTAAGATATTTCATATAATATAAAAATGGCATTTTACATAAAGCCAAATTCACCGAGAACTTCATCCCTGTGGATTCAGTGGAGGCTACCTGCCCACCAACCCACTAAGGGATTCACCCACCAGCTCACTAAGGGATTCAATTTCGGGTATCCAGATAGAGATCCCAGTAAGGGCTTACCAACAAGTGAGTTAATCCCGTATGCGGAACATACCTTCCACTAGCATGTCGAATCATTCCTGAAATCGCGGCGTAAAAATGGAGCAGTTGTGGGTGTGAATGAAAGTTCAAACCGGTACCAATCAATCTCGTAGAGTTAACACAAGGAGATTTCTATCTTATCGACACAGGAAACGACATATTATGTAGGTCGTCGTGGAGATCTAACTTACTATGAAGATATATTAACCAGCGTATCGAATGCCGCCACGTTAATAACGATCAATTACCGGATACAATGCCATATTAATACAGGTTAAATTACAAACTTCTCGCCAAATTCAACGAGAATTGCGTGTTGACTTTGGAATCGCAGCAAGAAAAGTAAATGTAAATCCTGCTTCGAAATCAACCGTGTCAATCCAGCCCGTTTCTAGTTCCGCAGGGGCTATTTTCTATGTTTCCCGAGTTCATGCCGAGTTCACCTGAGTCCGTGCAAGTCCGTGAGAGTCTGTGTCGAGTATAATCGATGAGATAAGAGAAGGGACAAGCTCGGGAAACATGGAAAGTTTGACAGTCTATGGACAGGCCCCTATCTCATTCATCAAGTACCAAGCACAAACTCTTTTATGGATGGCGAGAAGTGTACCCTCCCAGTCAACGGGATCCTTCTCAAACTATTTTACAGTGAAAATATATGATTCCCATGGTGGCATCTTTGTATCAAAATCTCTAAACCCTACTCCTGCATTTCATTTTCTTAGTTAGATTTAATTTTTGTATATTATTTTTGTATACTAATTCTTTGCACATTGGTTTGAGTTTTGCTTATGTACAATAGTTTCATTCTTTATAAATAAATCCTGCAACTTAGATGTTTCTGTTATCACACCATAGTAGCAGGGCTACTATTCTTGTACAGCAGATATCTGCACATTCCAGAGCTTCCATTTTTCCAGAGCATGGCTATATATATTGGATCACTCATGATCAGAGCAGTACATTATTCAGATTTTATGACCTTGTGTCAAGGCTGAGCCTTGAGAGTTTAGATTTGATGACTGATGTGACCACTTATCCCATTACAGTTTCAGTTCAGTGCCTAGAGATGTATTTCAGCAGTGTTTCAGATGATGCATGACGATGATTATTATGATGATGTTGTATGATCTATGGATATGTTCTCACTGACTGTGGATTATTATCTTGTTGATTTAGTCATGATCATGGCATGTGCTTGGTATATTATTCCTGATGTGGCAAACTATTTAAAATGAACTGTAAGTCATTAAAATGGACAATTGCTTGCACTTTTAGGTCATTTAACAAAACTTACTGGTATTTCACCTTACATAGACATGGTCTTTTCCCGACACCAGTTGTCTGCTAGTGTAGGCTCCATATTCACTTGTCTCCATCCATACATGACCTTCCTGTTTGACTTTAAACCCTGACATGTCTCATTTGACTTTCTGATATTGAGGACTTCCCCATTTTTCTACCTCTGTGTTTGGACCGCATCCCTGTTTATTTAGTGTCTCGGCTCTGAGTTGGTGACAAAACTTGCCTTTGGTGAGTTGGATTGTAGGCCTAAATCATTCTGGTCGGTTGTCCCGATGTTTGGCATTGGCTCGAACTCCCCCTAGTCACTTGAGATGTTGTTGGCTAAAACTGAAAGCTCATGTTCTACCTATGGAAACTTGAAAAATTCGCCCATGGAAACAAAAAGGGCAAGAGCAATGAAAAGCTAAAAATACTCCTCGAAGAGTATAAGAAAGGTCCAAAAAGCAATGGTTCTTAAAAGCTATATCTAAACAATTGCTGACCTTGTATGAATATATGAAAAACATGCCCTGGATGCAAGCTGCAACTAGTTGTGCTTCTCAGCACATCTGAAATCCGAAGGGTTATGTAGGCCAAAAAGGCCATGGAATAAAATTGAATGATCCTAATGAACCTGGATCAACTTGATGTAGACATGATGCCTAAGTTGAATAAGCACTCTCTAAACAACTTATCCATCTGTGAGGCACAGCCATCCCCCGTGTTCTTTTGTCCAACACAGAGTTTGTAGCTTCCCCCTCTCCCAGTCCAAAGTATTTTTGAGTTGAGTTAGACAAGTCACACCCTTGGCCCAACCTTGCTACTAGCCTTCATCCTTCACTAGCAGTTTGACCATGTCCAATGGGTGAGTTTGTCATTTGAACTATGGTGCAAGTAATTTTATATAACAACGGAATATGTTAATATAATTAATGCCACTGAATGGAATTTGTACTTTGAGCTTAGCTATGGAATGATTAAAGAAGCATTGTCTTAGTCTACTGATGTGATTTATCCTTGATTATATATATTCTTGGGATCCGTGATGATGTGGACCATGTATGGATGATTATTGATGATGATTTATGGTCCCACATGTTTGATGATGATATCATATGATGGACATATGATACAGATGATGTTTGATCCAATTCAGCAGGTTATTATCATTACAGATCAGCAGATTATACATTGTCCATATATGGTGGACCCTACAGCTGGCCCATTAGGGCAACCCAGGGTGTATGAGTACTCATTTCTAGTGGATTTGGGTCTTCTGGATCCATTGAGACACTTATCTTTCAGTTCCGGGCACTTCTGACAGTGATTGATGCAGTTTTACACTTGTTGACCAGATTTGGGGCTGATTTCCCAGCCTGAGCAGCAGGGGCCCCGAGAGGCCAGTTCACCTAGGGCGCTGATGATGGAGGGGGTGGTCCAGCCACTTGTTATTACCATTTATTCCCCCTCCCGGAGAGCCTGGTGGGCTCAGATGGACAGCGCTAGCACCCTAGGAGGCAGTTTTGGCACTTTCACAGTTCCCGAGGCAGTTAAAAAATGGGATAAAGTGGTCACTGAGGAAATCGATTTGGGCAATTGAGGCAAGGTTTTGGCATTTGGTTTTCACAGAGGTCTTCCAGGTTGATCTCACTATCTTCCAGTCATTTTTCACCATGTGGGTATCTCCAGATTGATCACAGGAGGACACTTACTGCTCGACTGTCATGGATTCTGAGGACAGTTTTGGTCATTATTATTATATTGGACATATTTTTATTATTTCATTGTGCCTTGGGGTGAGCTAGCAAGGATTTATACCTCCTAGCCCCACCATGTGCTTATTTTATCATGTCCTAGTCATCATGAGGTGGATTATTGTACTTTATACCCCTCTTGTGGGATGACGTCACCCTCTATTGTACCATTTAGTGAGGGCGCTATTGTTATGTTGAGTGATCCATGTGATAGTATGTTATGGATTCATCTTAGCCATTGATTATGTTGTGAGATCTTTTAATCTCAACCACTCATTTCAAAAAGTGGTTTTGAGATCTAGGGTTTTGGTCTTTATTATCCTATATAAGGAGGAGACCCCCTCATTGTAAAAGGTCATCTAGAGATTTTTGGCTCTTGGCTCTTGGAATAAAATTTCTATCTTTTGGAGTACATGCTTGGATTGGAGTGGATGTTGGTTGTTTCGATTGTAAATGCTATTGTCCATTGCACTGGAGGATCTATTGTAGCTATCTTGCGTATTTGCCATACTTTATTTGCAGGTTGAGAGGGCGACTTTGACAAGTGCGAATTGGTGGGGAGGCTTGCCCTTCAAGCTTGGAAGAAGTCGTTTTGGGTTTGACAGGGAGTGGTTTTGCCTTTGTGTCAACTATTCTATGTTTTTCTTTCTCTTGCTTGCATCTACCTTCAATTTGTTAAACTAATTGATGCTTTGCTCCTTGGCTTGACAGGTTAGAAGGAATCACATGTGGCTTGGAAAAATCGATTTGGCAAGAGGGCTTCAACAATTCTCCATTTGATCTTTGGCAAAGTAATCCTCGTCTCAACTAGCATTCATCTCTTCATCCAGGTATGTCCCAGGAGGTATGATCTTCTCTTCCTTGAATCTTCCATAATTTCTAGATCACAAAAACCCTAATCAAATTAAAACCCTTGTTTTTTGGTATTTCTTAGATCTACTTAGATCTAGCCCTCGATTTGAAAAGATATTGAAAACCCACCTCTATAGCATCCACCCCTAGTTGGATCTATAGTTTGGTGGTGATTGGCTAAGAATTGACCCATTTTCTAAGACAAAAGCTCTCCTTGACCTAAAGCGCACTTCCTTGAGAGAGGCTTGTTGGGCTAGATCTAGCACATGGGTATGTGAGATCCCGCTTGATTTGACAACTAGACACTTGATAACACATACCCATATTCTTACTTTGGTGAAAACTACCTTGTGGACATCTCTCCATGTTTTGAGGGGTTGAAACCCCCTTTTTGACCTTCTTGGCACCTTAAAACCTAGATCTACCAAGATCTACCCATTGGATTCATTTGAAACTTTGAAGGAACATAGATCGGGGTACTAGCACCCCGGATCTACACTTTGGTGGCCATTGGACTTGGCATGGTCCACCAAACCCACTTTTTGCCTCTCCTTGAGAAAGTCGCACCCCTTGGAAGTTTTGAGTTGGACCACTTCTAGGAAGTGGGTGTTGGAGATTTTCGTAGATTTGGATTGCCCATGCCTTGAAACCTAGGTCTAGACTGTCCTTTTGTCCCGATCCACCTTGGGGATTGCATTCCTTGTTTTAAGGAATTGTGGTCCACTTTTGGTCTTTACCTAAAAACCTAGATCTAGTAAGATCCGGCCATTGGATCTCATCCAAACCACTTGACTTGGCTTCTAGGTGTCCTGATCTACACTTTGACATCCTTCTTGACTCCATTAGCCCATCCAACAAGGCACTAGTCCTTCTCCAAGCAAGGCGCACTTCTTGGGATTAGTGTCAAACCCTAGATCTAACACATGGGTAACCCTAGAACCAACTCTAACTTGTAGATCTAACCTAGATCTAACCTATAGTACCATCTTCACACTTAGCTTCACCTTGTGGGCCCATCTAAATCCATTTCACACTTCCCAAGGCAATAAGACCCACTTGTGTAAACACATGGTACTATACTTAATAATCATACCCCATCAAGTGGCCTAAACCATACATAGGTTGAAACACTAACTATCCTTGATACCACCTTCAACCATGCCCTAAACATTAGGTCCACTTAGACTTGCACTGGTTTCCGTAACTCATCATTCATTCACCTTTGAAACCTTTGCTTGGGTCCAATCAACTGTGATTGGAGTATAGGGTCTCCCCCTTGGTCTAGTTATACCTTGACCTAAAGCGAAGAGTGCATCGGTTGACGTGACTCCCACATTGCATTGGGAACCGTTGCATCTCTTGGGTCACCCCTTTAGTTGCCTGTCTCCTCTACCGTCCCGGATGGGATACCTCTAGGGGCAACTACAAGTTGTGTGATAACATTTTTGGCGCCGTTGCCGGGGAAGGTAGAGGCCTACCCTGGTTCGACATATTTTTTCAAACCTATACTCCCGTTCTCTTTGCCAACATTAACATTTTTGGCGCCGTTGCCGGGGAGGTAGAGGCCTACCTTGGTTCATCATACCTTTGTATCTCTTTCTCTCCCTATGTTTCAAACGACATACATCTTGGTAGAAGAGTTTAAAAATCTACCTGGCGACTCCAATTCGTGACTCCGCTGAGGATCGGCCCCATTCCCATCTTTCAATTTTGTAATTTGTAAATCATAATGAATTCAGATGTTTTCTTCCAAATGACAAGGTGTATGAATGAAATATATGAGAATCTATCTCGCTATAGAGGGCAGTTGGAAGAAAGTAATGAAAGTCAGTCAACATATCAATATGGGAGTGATTATGTACATAATTCTCATGACTCTCATCAATCTTTTCATTCTTCAAGTAAAAATATTAACCCAATTAATTCAAACAAAATTCAATCTCAACCAAGGCCTTACAACCAAAGCAGTCGGTCAAATGACTCTAGCATTCCAGTTAGGCATCCAAAACTAATCCCTAGTAGAATGGCCAAAGTTATTAGACATCCAGCTAAGCCATCTCCTTTTGACTTCTCTGAAATCCATGGGGCACCTCATCTTATGCCAAATAATTACTCTGAAAGGTTGCCTCGTTTCTATGGAAATTATTTTGAGTCAATTGAAAATCACTTGCAAAGATTTTGGGATTATATGGAAGTTAGGGGTGCTGACGATGAAGATGTTTATATGCGGGCCCTGGGTGAGACATTAGGTGGAAATGCTGGATTATGGTTTGATAATTTAGCCCCAGGATCCATCACTGGATATGATATATTTGCTGGGTTATTAAAGAATAAATGGGGTAGTAATATTGAAGAATCCTTAACAGAGACATCAAGCAATAAGTGTACTGTTGAGGATCAATTTGATAGGGACCATGATGATAATAATGACACTTCAAATCAGTCCTTGAGTAGCCCCTCTTCTGACCTTGAAGAAACTTCTGATTCTGTGGATCCTTCAGAAAAAGAACTCCTTAATCATTCTATCATTAACAATCCTTTAATTTCTCATCATCTTTTTGAAGAAGAAGAAAGTGGGGACATTGACCAAGACCCATTAGTGGTGGTTTCACATGATCAGGATGCTTTAAATGAACTTGTTGATTTTATCCCTGACAATTTAAATAAAAATGATCATTTATCCTCAAATGATTTTAATGATGAATCAATAGAAGGTCAAGATGAGGATGAATTAGTGAATCACACTAGATGCTCTAATCTTTGTTCCACTTCTTATAATGAGTCTTTAAAATTTTCCATCCTCAGTCAAAACAGCTTCTTCCATTTATTAGAATTAAAATCTGGTCCTCGGTTTCTGAATATAAGACTTGATCAAAAGTTTATCATTCCCAGAATAAACAATATTGCTTTAAAAGGCCTTTCCTTTTGTCAAATTCCAAGGCCAAATTTTTCTATCCATCTGGGAGAAATTGCTTCCACCCTCCCCACCCATCATTTTCAATCTTTTTGGGGTTGGTGGCCTAGTCAATCTTTTGCTTTTGAAATTTTCAACAGAAAGTATAAGCATGATTACATGTTTGGAGAAAAAGCACTTCATTTCCCTTTTCAGTCACTTTTGAACCATAATGCTTGTTGTCAAGTTATTGATCATTCTTGGTGGCTAGAAAAGGTGTTTGAAGACCAATTCCATCTTTTCTCCATTTTTGAGCATCAAGTGGGTTTAACTTTGATCTTTCATCTTTTAAGCTTTAATTTGTCCCCACTTGGTTTCTATTTGATCATCAGTCCCAAGGAGAATCAAATTGAATATGTGAGAGAAGTAAATGAAGAAGTTAATTGGTGTGAAAATGAACCGAATCACATGTCTTATGTCTCCCCTCCATCCATCTCTGAGTTGAACTTGCATAAATTTTATGATCCTATCAATTCTTTGATGGAGGATGTTTGTATCAGACAGTCTTCTCCTTGGCATATTTTCATACTGCATCATTTAAACCATTCTTCAATGTTTGAACAAGTCAGAAAGATTGTGCCCCCAAATTTGTTAATCTTTAGCCCGATCTTGACTTGTTCTATTATCAAAAATCAAATAAGAATCATTAGCCTGTTTGACAAATGGTTACACTGGATTTATGATTTTACCTAACATTTGTGCTAATTGGTTAGTTTAGAGTAGGTAGTTTCTGAATAAGCTCACTTGAGCAGTAGGATTTGTGTGATTTTTTTTTTTTTCTGTGAGCCGAGTATTGTCCCTTTTTATTTTCTGCCTGAGTTGAGTCTTGCTCCTTCCTAAGCTTGTCTCTTCTCCTGCATGCATTTAAGAAATTATAGTAAGCATTTCTATTTGTGGCTGCCTGTGCAAGTTGAGATTTGCCTGATTTAAGAAGTATTCTTTTCCTCCTGCACAGTAAATAAAAATGAAAATAATATATGCCATGTTAGTTTATATTTATATTTTGACGCATTTCAGTTTATGCTTTAGATTATTTTTCAGTTTTATTTTATTTTTATCCCATACATGCTCCATGATGGTATTCTAGTTTTTGTGAGAGCAGGAACAGGTGCAAGATAAAAGCTGAAAGCAAGGATGGTGCAGTGCTGGATTGAAGATTGATGCAGAGCAGTTTGAGACCAGAGATTCTGAGGTTCTCAAGTGCTCTCTCCCTTAGAGCACTTGTCCCAGCTGGAGCCAGATGTTATCACACCATAGTAGCAAGGCTACTATTCTTGTACAGCAGATATCTGCACATTCCAGAGCTTCCATTTTTCCAGAGCATGGCTATATATATTGGATCACTCATGATCAGAGCAGTACATTATTCAGATTTTATGACCTTGTGTCAAGGCTGAGCCTTGAGAGTTTAGATTTGATGACTGATGTGACCACTTATCCCATTACAGTTTCAGTTCAGTGCCTAGAGATGTATTTCAGCAGTGTTTCAGATGATGCATGACGATGATTATTATGATGATGTTGTATGATCTATGGATATGTTCTCACTGACTGTGGATTATTATCTTGTTGATTTAGTCATGATCATGGCATGTGCTTGGTATATTATTCCTGATGTGGCAAACTATTTAAAATGAACTGTAAGTCATTAAAATGGACAATTGCTTGCACTTTTAGGTCATTTAACAAAACTTACTGGTATTTCACCTTACATAGACATGGTCTTTTCCCGACACCAGTTGTCTGCTAGTGTAGGCTCCATATTCACTTGTCTCCATCCATACATGACCTTCCTGTTTGACTTTAAACCCTGACATGTCTCATTTGACTTTCTGATATTGAGGACTTCCCCATTTTTCTACCTCTGTGTTTGGACCGCATCCCTGTTTATTTAGTGTCTCGGCTCTGAGTTGGTGACAAAACTTGCCTTTGGTGAGTTGGATTGTAGGCCTAAATCATTCTGGTCGGTTGTCCCGATGTTTGGCATTGGCTCGAACTCCCCCTAGTCACTTGAGATGTTGTTGGCTAAAACTGAAAGCTCATGTTCTACCTATGGAAACTTGAAAAATTCGCCCATGGAAACAAAAAGGGCAAGAGCAATGAAAAGCTAAAAATACTCCTCGAAGAGTATAAGAAAGGTCCAAAAAGCAATGGTTCTTAAAAGCTATATCTAAACAATTGCTGACCTTGTATGAATATATGAAAAACATGCCCTGGATGCAAGCTGCAACTAGTTGTGCTTCTCAGCACATCTGAAATCCGAAGGGTTATGTAGGCCAAAAAGGCCATGGAATAAAATTGAATGATCCTAATGAACCTGGATCAACTTGATGTAGACATGATGCCTAAGTTGAATAAGCACTCTCTAAACAACTTATCCATCTGTGAGGCACAGCCATCCCCCGTGTTCTTTTGTCCAACACAGAGTTTGTAGCTTCCCCCTCTCCCAGTCCAAAGTATTTTTGAGTTGAGTTAGACAAGTCACACCCTTGGCCCAACCTTGCTACTAGCCTTCATCCTTCACTAGCAGTTTGACCATGTCCAATGGGTGAGTTTGTCATTTGAACTATGGTGCAAGTAATTTTATATAACAACGGAATATGTTAATATAATTAATGCCACTGAATGGAATTTGTACTTTGAGCTTAGCTATGGAATGATTAAAGAAGCATTGTCTTAGTCTACTGATGTGATTTATCCTTGATTATATATATTCTTGGGATCCGTGATGATGTGGACCATGTATGGATGATTATTGATGATGATTTATGGTCCCACATGTTTGATGATGATATCATATGATGGACATATGATACAGATGATGTTTGATCCAATTCAGCAGGTTATTATCATTACAGATCAGCAGATTATACATTGTCCATATATGGTGGACCCTACAGCTGGCCCATTAGGGCAACCCAGGGTGTATGAGTACTCATTTCTAGTGGATTTGGGTCTTCTGGATCCATTGAGACACTTATCTTTCAGTTCCGGGCACTTCTGACAGTGATTGATGCAGTTTTACACTTGTTGACCAGATTTGGGGCTGATTTCCCAGCCTGAGCAGCAGGGGCCCCGAGAGGCCAGTTCACCTAGGGCGCTGATGATGGAGGGGGTGGTCCAGCCACTTGTTATTACCATTTATCCCCCCTCCCGGAGAGCCTGGTGGGCTCAGATGGACAGCGCTAGCACCCTAGGAGGCAGTTTTGGCACTTTCACAGTTCCCGAGGCAGTTAAAAAATGGGATAAAGTGGTCACTGAGGAAATCGATTTGGGCAATTGAGGCAAGGTTTTGGCATTTGGTTTTCACAGAGGTCTTCCAGGTTGATCTCACTATCTTCCAGTCATTTTTCACCATGTGGGTATCTCCAGATTGATCACAGGAGGACACTTACTGCTCGACTGTCATGGATTCTGAGGACAGTTTTGGTCATTATTATTATATTGGACATATTTTTATTATTTCATTGTGCCTTGGGGTGAGCTAGCAAGGATTTATACCTCCTAGCCCCACCATGTGCTTATTTTATCATGTCCTAGTCATCATGAGGTGGATTATTGTACTTTATACCCCTCTTGTGGGATGACGTCACCCTCTATTGTACCATTTAGTGAGGGCGCTATTGTTATGTTGAGTGATCCATGTGATAGTATGTTATGGATTCATCTTAGCCATTGATTATGTTGTGAGATCTTTTAATCTCAACCACTCATTTCAAAAAGTGGTTTTGAGATCTAGGGTTTTGGTCTTTATTATCCTATATAAGGAGGAGACCCCCTCATTGTAAAAGGTCATCTAGAGATTTTTGGCTCTTGGCTCTTGGAATAAAATTTCTATCTTTTGGAGTACATGCTTGGATTGGAGTGGATGTTGGTTGTTTCGATTGTAAATGCTATTGTCCATTGCACTGGAGGATCTATTGTAGCTATCTTGCGTATTTGCCATACTTTATTTGCAGGTTGAGAGGGCGACTTTGACAAGTGCGAATTGGTGGGGAGGCTTGCCCTTCAAGCTTGGAAGAAGTCGTTTTGGGTTTGACAGGGAGTGGTTTTGCCTTTGTGTCAACTATTCTATGTTTTTCTTTCTCTTGCTTGCATCTACCTTCAATTTGTTAAACTAATTGATGCTTTGCTCCTTGGCTTGACAGGTTAGAAGGAATCACATGTGGCTTGGAAAAATCGATTTGGCAAGAGGGCTTCAACAATTCTCCATTTGATCTTTGGCAAAGTAATCCTCGTCTCAACTAGCATTCATCTCTTCATCCAGGTATGTCCCAGGAGGTATGATCTTCTCTTCCTTGAATCTTCCATAATTTCTAGATCACAAAAACCCTAATCAAATTAAAACCCTTGTTTTTTGGTATTTCTTAGATCTACTTAGATCTAGCCCTCGATTTGAAAAGATATTGAAAACCCACCTCTATAGCATCCACCCCTAGTTGGATCTATAGTTTGGTGGTGATTGGCTAAGAATTGACCCATTTTCTAAGACAAAAGCTCTCCTTGACCTAAAGCGCACTTCCTTGAGAGAGGCTTGTTGGGCTAGATCTAGCACATGGGTATGTGAGATCCCGCTTGATTTGACAACTAGACACTTGATAACACATACCCATATTCTTACTTTGGTGAAAACTACCTTGTGGACATCTCTCCATGTTTTGAGGGGTTGAAACCCCCTTTTTGACCTTCTTGGCACCTTAAAACCTAGATCTACCAAGATCTACCCATTGGATTCATTTGAAACTTTGAAGGAACATAGATCGGGGTACTAGCACCCCGGATCTACACTTTGGTGGCCATTGGACTTGGCATGGTCCACCAAACCCACTTTTTGCCTCTCCTTGAGAAAGTCGCACCCCTTGGAAGTTTTGAGTTGGACCACTTCTAGGAAGTGGGTGTTGGAGATTTTCGTAGATTTGGATTGCCCATGCCTTGAAACCTAGGTCTAGACTGTCCTTTTGTCCCGATCCACCTTGGGGATTGCATTCCTTGTTTTAAGGAATTGTGGTCCACTTTTGGTCTTTACCTAAAAACCTAGATCTAGTAAGATCCGGCCATTGGATCTCATCCAAACCACTTGACTTGGCTTCTAGGTGTCCTGATCTACACTTTGACATCCTTCTTGACTCCATTAGCCCATCCAACAAGGCACTAGTCCTTCTCCAAGCAAGGCGCACTTCTTGGGATTAGTGTCAAACCCTAGATCTAACACATGGGTAACCCTAGAACCAACTCTAACTTGTAGATCTAACCTAGATCTAACCTATAGTACCATCTTCACACTTAGCTTCACCTTGTGGGCCCATCTAAATCCATTTCACACTTCCCAAGGCAATAAGACCCACTTGTGTAAACACATGGTACTATACTTAATAATCATACCCCATCAAGTGGCCTAAACCATACATAGGTTGAAACACTAACTATCCTTGATACCACCTTCAACCATGCCCTAAACATTAGGTCCACTTAGACTTGCACTGGTTTCCGTAACTCATCATTCATTCACCTTTGAAACCTTTGCTTGGGTCCAATCAACTGTGATTGGAGTATAGGGTCTCCCCCTTGGTCTAGTTATACCTTGACCTAAAGCGAAGAGTGCATCGGTTGACGTGACTCCCACATTGCATTGGGAACCGTTGCATCTCTTGGGTCACCCCTTTAGTTGCCTGTCTCCTCTACCGTCCCGGATGGGATACCTCTAGGGGCAACTACAAGTTGTGTGATAACATTTTTGGCGCCGTTGCCGGGGAAGGTAGAGGCCTACCCTGGTTCGACATATTTTTTCAAACCTATACTCCCGTTCTCTTTGCCAACATTAACATTTTTGGCGCCGTTGCCGGGGAGGTAGAGGCCTACCTTGGTTCATCATACCTTTGTATCTCTTTCTCTCCCTATGTTTCAAACGACATACATCTTGGTAGAAGAGTTTAAAAATCTACCTGGCGACTCCAATTCGTGACTCCGCTGAGGATCGGCCCCATTCCCATCTTTCAATTTTGTAATTTGTAAATCATAATGAATTCAGATGTTTTCTTCCAAATGACAAGGTGTATGAATGAAATATATGAGAATCTATCTCGCTATAGAGGGCAGTTGGAAGAAAGTAATGAAAGTCAGTCAACATATCAATATGAGAGTGATTATGTACATAATTCTCATGACTCTCATCAATCTTTTCATTCTTCAAGTAAAAATATTAACCCAATTAATTCAAACAAAATTCAATCTCAACCAAGGCCTTACAACCAAAGCAGTCGGTCAAATGACTCTAGCATTCCAGTTAGGCATCCAAAACTAATCCCTAGTAGAATGGCCAAAGTTATTAGACATCCAGCTAAGCCATCTCCTTTTGACTTCTCTGAAATCCATGGGGCACCTCATCTTATGCCAAATAATTACTCTGAAAGGTTGCCTCGTTTCTATGGAAATTATTTTGAGTCAATTGAAAATCACTTGCAAAGATTTTGGGATTATATGGAAGTTAGGGGTGCTGACGATGAAGATGTTTATATGCGGGCCCTGGGTGAGACATTAGGTGGAAATGCTGGATTATGGTTTGATAATTTAGCCCCAGGATCCATCACTGGATATGATATATTTGCTGGGTTATTAAAGAATAAATGGGGTAGTAATATTGAAGAATCCTTAACAGAGACATCAAGCAATAAGTGTACTGTTGAGGATCAATTTGATAGGGACCATGATGATAATAATGACACTTCAAATCAGTCCTTGAGTAGCCCCTCTTCTGACCTTGAAGAAACTTCTGATTCTGTGGATCCTTCAGAAAAAGAACTCCTTAATCATTCTATCATTAACAATCCTTTAATTTCTCATCATCTTTTTGAAGAAGAAGAAAGTGGGGACATTGACCAAGACCCATTAGTGGTGGTTTCACATGATCAGGATGCTTTAAATGAACTTGTTGATTTTATCCCTGACAATTTAAATAAAAATGATCATTTATCCTCAAATGATTTTAATGATGAATCAATAGAAGGTCAAGATGAGGATGAATTAGTGAATCACACTAGATGCTCTAATCTTTGTTCCACTTCTTATAATGAGTCTTTAAAATTTTCCATCCTCAGTCAAAACAGCTTCTTCCATTTATTAGAATTAAAATCTGGTCCTCGGTTTCTGAATATAAGACTTGATCAAAAGTTTATCATTCCCAGAATAAACAATATTGCTTTAAAAGGCCTTTCCTTTTGTCAAATTCCAAGGCCAAATTTTTCTATCCATCTGGGAGAAATTGCTTCCACCCTCCCCACCCATCATTTTCAATCTTTTTGGGGTTGGTGGCCTAGTCAATCTTTTGCTTTTGAAATTTTCAACAGAAAGTATAAGCATGATTACATGTTTGGAGAAAAAGCACTTCATTTCCCTTTTCAGTCACTTTTGAACCATAATGCTTGTTGTCAAGTTATTGATCATTCTTGGTGGCTAGAAAAGGTGTTTGAAGACCAATTCCATCTTTTCTCCATTTTTGAGCATCAAGTGGGTTTAACTTTGATCTTTCATCTTTTAAGCTTTAATTTGTCCCCACTTGGTTTCTATTTGATCATCAGTCCCAAGGAGAATCAAATTGAATATGTGAGAGAAGTAAATGAAGAAGTTAATTGGTGTGAAAATGAACCGAATCACATGTCTTATGTCTCCCCTCCATCCATCTCTGAGTTGAACTTGCATAAATTTTATGATCCTATCAATTCTTTGATGGAGGATGTTTGTATCAGACAGTCTTCTCCTTGGCATATTTTCATACTGCATCATTTAAACCATTCTTCAATGTTTGAACAAGTCAGAAAGATTGTGCCCCCAAATTTGTTAATCTTTAGCCCGATCTTGACTTGTTCTATTATCAAAAATCAAATAAGAATCATTAGCCTGTTTGACAAATGGTTACACTGGATTTATGATTTTACCTAACATTTGTGCTAATTGGTTAGTTTAGAGTAGGTAGTTTCTGAATAAGCTCACTTGAGCAGTAGGATTTGTGTGATTTTTTTTTTTTTCTGTGAGCCGAGTATTGTCCCTTTTTATTTTCTGCCTGAGTTGAGTCTTGCTCCTTCCTAAGCTTGTCTCTTCTCCTGCATGCATTTAAGAAATTATAGTAAGCATTTCTATTTGTGGCTGCCTGTGCAAGTTGAGATTTGCCTGATTTAAGAAGTATTCTTTTCCTCCTGCACAGTAAATAAAAATGAAAATAATATATGCCATGTTAGTTTATATTTATATTTTGACGCATTTCAGTTTATGCTTTAGATTATTTTTCAGTTTTATTTTATTTTTATCCCATACATGCTCCATGATGGTATTCTAGTTTTTGTGAGAGCAGGAACAGGTGCAAGATAAAAGCTGAAAGCAAGGATGGTGCAGTGCTGGATTGAAGATTGATGCAGAGCAGTTTGAGACCAGAGATTCTGAGGTTCTCAAGTGCTCTCTCCCTTAGAGCACTTGTCCCAGCTGGAGCCAGATGTTATCACACCATAGTAGCAAGGCTACTATTCTTGTACAGCAGATATCTGCACATTCCAGAGCTTCCATTTTTCCAGAGCATGGCTATATATATTGGATCACTCATGATCAGAGCAGTACATTATTCAGATTTTATGACCTTGTGTCAAGGCTGAGCCTTGAGAGTTTAGATTTGATGACTGATGTGACCACTTATCCCATTACAGTTTCAGTTCAGTGCCTAGAGATGTATTTCAGCAGTGTTTCAGATGATGCATGACGATGATTATTATGATGATGTTGTATGATCTATGGATATGTTCTCACTGACTGTGGATTATTATCTTGTTGATTTAGTCATGATCATGGCATGTGCTTGGTATATTATTCCTGATGTGGCAAACTATTTAAAATGAACTGTAAGTCATTAAAATGGACAATTGCTTGCACTTTTAGGTCATTTAACAAAACTTACTGGTATTTCACCTTACATAGACATGGTCTTTTCCCGACACCAGTTGTCTGCTAGTGTAGGCTCCATATTCACTTGTCTCCATCCATACATGACCTTCCTGTTTGACTTTAAACCCTGACATGTCTCATTTGACTTTCTGATATTGAGGACTTCCCCATTTTTCTACCTCTGTGTTTGGACCGCATCCCTGTTTATTTAGTGTCTCGGCTCTGAGTTGGTGACAAAACTTGCCTTTGGTGAGTTGGATTGTAGGCCTAAATCATTCTGGTCGGTTGTCCCGATGTTTGGCATTGGCTCGAACTCCCCCTAGTCACTTGAGATGTTGTTGGCTAAAACTGAAAGCTCATGTTCTACCTATGGAAACTTGAAAAATTCGCCCATGGAAACAAAAAGGGCAAGAGCAATGAAAAGCTAAAAATACTCCTCGAAGAGTATAAGAAAGGTCCAAAAAGCAATGGTTCTTAAAAGCTATATCTAAACAATTGCTGACCTTGTATGAATATATGAAAAACATGCCCTGGATGCAAGCTGCAACTAGTTGTGCTTCTCAGCACATCTGAAATCCGAAGGGTTATGTAGGCCAAAAAGGCCATGGAATAAAATTGAATGATCCTAATGAACCTGGATCAACTTGATGTAGACATGATGCCTAAGTTGAATAAGCACTCTCTAAACAACTTATCCATCTGTGAGGCACAGCCATCCCCCGTGTTCTTTTGTCCAACACAGAGTTTGTAGCTTCCCCCTCTCCCAGTCCAAAGTATTTTTGAGTTGAGTTAGACAAGTCACACCCTTGGCCCAACCTTGCTACTAGCCTTCATCCTTCACTAGCAGTTTGACCATGTCCAATGGGTGAGTTTGTCATTTGAACTATGGTGCAAGTAATTTTATATAACAACGGAATATGTTAATATAATTAATGCCACTGAATGGAATTTGTACTTTGAGCTTAGCTATGGAATGATTAAAGAAGCATTGTCTTAGTCTACTGATGTGATTTATCCTTGATTATATATATTCTTGGGATCCGTGATGATGTGGACCATGTATGGATGATTATTGATGATGATTTATGGTCCCACATGTTTGATGATGATATCATATGATGGACATATGATACAGATGATGTTTGATCCAATTCAGCAGGTTATTATCATTACAGATCAGCAGATTATACATTGTCCATATATGGTGGACCCTACAGCTGGCCCATTAGGGCAACCCAGGGTGTATGAGTACTCATTTCTAGTGGATTTGGGTCTTCTGGATCCATTGAGACACTTATCTTTCAGTTCCGGGCACTTCTGACAGTGATTGATGCAGTTTTACACTTGTTGACCAGATTTGGGGCTGATTTCCCAGCCTGAGCAGCAGGGGCCCCGAGAGGCCAGTTCACCTAGGGCGCTGATGATGGAGGGGGTGGTCCAGCCACTTGTTATTACCATTTATCCCCCCTCCCGGAGAGCCTGGTGGGCTCAGATGGACAGCGCTAGCACCCTAGGAGGCAGTTTTGGCACTTTCACAGTTCCCGAGGCAGTTAAAAAATGGGATAAAGTGGTCACTGAGGAAATCGATTTGGGCAATTGAGGCAAGGTTTTGGCATTTGGTTTTCACAGAGGTCTTCCAGGTTGATCTCACTATCTTCCAGTCATTTTTCACCATGTGGGTATCTCCAGATTGATCACAGGAGGACACTTACTGCTCGACTGTCATGGATTCTGAGGACAGTTTTGGTCATTATTATTATATTGGACATATTTTTATTATTTCATTGTGCCTTGGGGTGAGCTAGCAAGGATTTATACCTCCTAGCCCCACCATGTGCTTATTTTATCATGTCCTAGTCATCATGAGGTGGATTATTGTACTTTATACCCCTCTTGTGGGATGACGTCACCCTCTATTGTACCATTTAGTGAGGGCGCTATTGTTATGTTGAGTGATCCATGTGATAGTATGTTATGGATTCATCTTAGCCATTGATTATGTTGTGAGATCTTTTAATCTCAACCACTCATTTCAAAAAGTGGTTTTGAGATCTAGGGTTTTGGTCTTTATTATCCTATATAAGGAGGAGACCCCCTCATTGTAAAAGGTCATCTAGAGATTTTTGGCTCTTGGCTCTTGGAATAAAATTTCTATCTTTTGGAGTACATGCTTGGATTGGAGTGGATGTTGGTTGTTTCGATTGTAAATGCTATTGTCCATTGCACTGGAGGATCTATTGTAGCTATCTTGCGTATTTGCCATACTTTATTTGCAGGTTGAGAGGGCGACTTTGACAAGTGCGAATTGGTGGGGAGGCTTGCCCTTCAAGCTTGGAAGAAGTCGTTTTGGGTTTGACAGGGAGTGGTTTTGCCTTTGTGTCAACTATTCTATGTTTTTCTTTCTCTTGCTTGCATCTACCTTCAATTTGTTAAACTAATTGATGCTTTGCTCCTTGGCTTGACAGGTTAGAAGGAATCACATGTGGCTTGGAAAAATCGATTTGGCAAGAGGGCTTCAACAATTCTCCATTTGATCTTTGGCAAAGTAATCCTCGTCTCAACTAGCATTCATCTCTTCATCCAGGTATGTCCCAAGAGGTATGATCTTCTCTTCCTTGAATCTTCCATAATTTCTAGATCACAAAAACCCTAATCAAATTAAAACCCTTGTTTTTTGGTATTTCTTAGATCTACTTAGATCTAGCCCTCGATTTGAAAAGATATTGAAAACCCACCTCTATAGCATCCACCCCTAGTTGGATCTATAGTTTGGTGGTGATTGGCTAAGAATTGACCCATTTTCTAAGACAAAAGCTCTCCTTGACCTAAAGCGCACTTCCTTGAGAGAGGCTTGTTGGGCTAGATCTAGCACATGGGTATGTGAGATCCCGCTTGATTTGACAACTAGACACTTGATAACACATACCCATATTCTTACTTTGGTGAAAACTACCTTGTGGACATCTCTCCATGTTTTGAGGGGTTGAAACCCCCTTTTTGACCTTCTTGGCACCTTAAAACCTAGATCTACCAAGATCTACCCATTGGATTCATTTGAAACTTTGAAGGAACATAGATCGGGGTACTAGCACCCCGGATCTACACTTTGGTGGCCATTGGACTTGGCATGGTCCACCAAACCCACTTTTTGCCTCTCCTTGAGAAAGTCGCACCCCTTGGAAGTTTTGAGTTGGACCACTTCTAGGAAGTGGGTGTTGGAGATTTTCGTAGATTTGGATTGCCCATGCCTTGAAACCTAGGTCTAGACTGTCCTTTTGTCCCGATCCACCTTGGGGATTGCATTCCTTGTTTTAAGGAATTGTGGTCCACTTTTGGTCTTTACCTAAAAACCTAGATCTAGTAAGATCCGGCCATTGGATCTCATCCAAACCACTTGACTTGGCTTCTAGGTGTCCTGATCTACACTTTGACATCCTTCTTGACTCCATTAGCCCATCCAACAAGGCACTAGTCCTTCTCCAAGCAAGGCGCACTTCTTGGGATTAGTGTCAAACCCTAGATCTAACACATGGGTAACCCTAGAACCAACTCTAACTTGTAGATCTAACCTAGATCTAACCTATAGTACCATCTTCACACTTAGCTTCACCTTGTGGGCCCATCTAAATCCATTTCACACTTCCCAAGGCAATAAGACCCACTTGTGTAAACACATGGTACTATACTTAATAATCATACCCCATCAAGTGGCCTAAACCATACATAGGTTGAAACACTAACTATCCTTGATACCACCTTCAACCATGCCCTAAACATTAGGTCCACTTAGACTTGCATTGGTTTCCGTAACTCATCATTCATTCACCTTTGAAACCTTTGCTTGGGTCCAATCAACTGTGATTGGAGTATAGGGTCTCCCCCTTGGTCTAGTTATACCTTGACCTAAAGCGAAGAGTGCATCGGTTGACGTGACTCCCACATTGCATTGGGAACCGTTGCATCTCTTGGGTCACCCCTTTAGTTGCCTGTCTCCTCTACCGTCCCGGATGGGATACCTCTAGGGTCAACTACAAGTTGTGTGATAACAGTTTCATTTGGTTATTTTTCATGAATATGGGACTAATACACTTATGTTTCCATAGAGGAAACTGAGAATTCAGATTTCTCGAATGATCTCCTTTCCTAAGAAAGATCAATCACACATCCCGCAGTTGGAGCCAGATGTTACCAGCTGATTTGCACATCAGCTAGACTTCAGTGTGCCACCAATATTGCACAATTATTTGTGCTTATCAGAGTTCAGATGTTCCAGCCTTGGCCTATTTTGGCCATCTTTTTCATTTTTGTAATAAGTGACTATGCCCCACGGGGTTTGTAATAAAGCATGCTAGCATGGTGGTCTTTGAGTTACTCGGTTCCCTAGGACTTTGTTAAATTTTCATCAAGTTAGGTTTATGTACAGAAGAATAACAATTCAGCATACTTTAATGCAGAAAATACATTTAATAACATTTACAAATATTGGATATGAAATAATGCAGTAGTAAACTCTATCATAACATAATTTTCATATCTTATAACTTCACACTCTTAGCACTCTCAGGTCGGTCACAGTGTTAAAGTAATTTTAACACTACCAGTTAGATCACTGTGCTAAGGTAATCTTCAGTAACATGTAATGCAAATAAACAATTTGATCACATAATAATAAAAGAGATATAGTTGAGAATACTTACCTGTGTGTGAAACCCTTCCTATAAGAATACTCAGAAAAGTTACTTTCAGAAAAGACTGTGCCTCAGAGAGGCCAGTCAACTCTAAGAACCAAAAGGACTCTATTAAAGAGTCAGTACAAACCTGAGAGAGAGATGACTGGGCTGAGGAAAAACCAATAAGGGCAAAGACAGTCAGAAACATGAAGGCAGTACCAAGAAACTCCAGAAACGTGGCACAAGATGTAAACCAACAAAATTACAATACAAGAGATCTGAACTTAAATAGGTCTTAACACAAGGGAACATATCTCAACAAGGTCTCAATAAAAACAAACAAACCAAAAAACAAGTCTCAGCAATCTGAATCAGGTTTAGGGCACTTTATAGATCATAGAGAAGACCTTAACAGCTATGACCTCCAAAGAAATAATTGGATCAGATCTAGAACAAGCTGATTGATCAATATAAAGAATAGATCAGATCCCAGGGCTCACGGCCTCCAACAGTTTACACTTTCAGGCCTCACAGCCTTCACACAAATTACAACCAGCAGACTGAGAATAAACTAAAGAACCTTACGGCCTCCACCAATAGTTGGATCTAGAGCTTAAGACTCAGTCTTAGGGTCACAGACTTAAAGTCTAGCAAAAATAAAGGAGATCCGAGCTCAAACATCAATAGATTGAACCAACAACTAGCAGATCGGGTCCTCACAAAAACAGATCAGGTCTTTACACAGGTAGATCAAGCTTGATAATAGCAAATCGGACTTCCAAAAAATCCCAGGTGAGCAAAGAAAAAAGTTAACTGTCATGGCCTCCTTCAGTCATGTTACCAGTCAACAGAAATAGATCATGACTTAACATAGAACAACCCTGAATGCTTACTAACATCAAAACATTAGATTTGAACTTGAATCAGCAGGTGGGCAGCATTCAAAACTCAAAAGGAGCAGCTGTAAAACCCTTGACGTCAAGCACAATAAGGAACAGAGCTGAGATTCTTGTTATGAATAAATAATAAAAGAGGAGAATATATATAGGATATTTATCTTCTAGATGGATCATTAAATTAATCCTTTAGATTAGGGCTCCATAGATTTAGGAAAGAAATCAAAAGATAAAAAATAAAAAGAATAAATAAAAGATAAAAATAAAGTATTAAAAATAAAAATAAAATAAAATAAAATATAAAATATATTAAAAATATAAATATAAATGAAATAAAAGAACCTCATAAAGTGGACAAACATCCAAAGTACCCATAAGATCAAAACAAAAAGGGTGGTATAAATAAAAGGTGGTTCAATGACCCTATTTACCACAAATCAAAGACAAGGTACCACAAGACTAATAAACAATAGGGTGCAAGGACCTGTTATCACATATATAGTAGCCGGGCTACCATACATTATTTTTCTCATTCCAGTACACTATTCAGCCAGTTCCCTTGCATTTGAGATGCCGAGATGAGCATCTATATTGGATCACTATCAGATTGTGGACAGCAGTTATATTCCCCATGCCATGACTGAGTTTCAGGACACTCAGAGAGATGACCGATGTAGCCATTATACCATTGGTACAGAGCAGACAGTAGTGCCCAGAGTTACAGCAGCAGTTCCAGAGGACAGATGATGGTACAGGTTGATGTGCATTCAGGTATATGACTCAGCAGGTATATTACGGTGTTATGGTTAGATTGCTTTTATACTTATTCTTGTAGCATGTCTTAGCACTTAGTGTCATGATCTGGCGATCATATAGATATTTGGACCTGGTTAACCTATTATATATATCATATTGTCCCTACTCAGACTTAGAAGTTCACTATTCATACTCATTGGTTTTACCCTCCTTAGGGAGAATAGAGGTGATCATTACACCATACTTTGGCTTGCTAGTGTTGGCTCCATCATTTCATTATCTTCATCCATCCATGGCCTACCTTTTAGATTATCACCCTGACTTACTACTTGACTAGTGGCATGGAGGACTTTTCCCCACTGTAGCCTCTGTATTGGATGAGCTTCCCTGTTTATTGTGTCTCGGCTCTGAGTTGGTGACAAAACTTACCTATGGTGAGTTGGAGTTCCTTGTGAATTCCCCCTAGTCACTAAAGTTGTGTTGGCTAAACCTGAAACTTTTAGTGCTGCCATCAATACAAAATCTGGAAAATGAAATGCTATATCTTGTATGAAAAGCCCATTCATGCAATGTGTTTCTAAACACACATGAATGAGAGGCATGCCAAATGAACATGGCAATAAAAATAAAATGTTGTATCTTTTGGAAAAAATAAATACCTAGGTAAACAAGCTGTCCATGACACACCTAGAAGTGCTCAGGTAAACAAGTGCCTTAAAAACACACCTGCAGCAGAAAGCCTAAAAGAAAAAATGTAAATCTATGCAATGTGTTTGTAAACACACATAGATCAAGGCTATGAAAACTTCAGGCCCAAAAAGCAATGGAACTTAAATGCTATATCTAAACAATTGCTGGCCTTATTTGTATTATGGATTGTGCGCATCTGTGAAGGTGAATAAACCCTCTTTAAACAACTCATCCATTTGTGAGACACCGCCATTCCCTGTGTTATTGCTCATTCAGTATATACTATGGTGTATTCCCTTTCCCTTGCCAAAGTGTCACAAAGTCAAGACAGCTAAGTCATCCCTTAGCCTAGCCAGTTAATTTAAGCCTTCACCCTTCACTAGCAAATTGATCACAACTATGAAGTGAGTATGATCCTGAAAGTCTAGTCTGAGTAATAATAATAATCAACGACACTATATATTTGGATTTAGATCGCCAGTCATGATCACTCTGTGTTATAATTGCTATTTGAATAAATTGTAAAGAATGTATTAACCTTGATACTTTTCAGCAGCCTTGGATGATGGACTGAGTTATATTTGGTCTTGGTTGGACCTAGTTTGACCATGGAGGACCATGGGACATGAGATGTTAGACCTTATGATGATATGGATAGATGATATATGGTCTATGTACACATACAGGATGATTCTATGCAGTAGCTACAGGGTTATGATGATGATTCTGGGGTTTCAGCAGTATTTGTATATGTACAGCACATTATTATTGGCCCTGTTCCGGTATATTGGATATTTATTTTGATCATGCAGAGACTCATATGGTGTATGAGTACACATCTTGGATAGATTTGGACCTTCTGAGTCCAATGGGACAGTTTGTTTTCAGTTCCGGGCACTTGCAGTGATGAGTGAGCCTCAGTAGGCTGTCCCAGTGCAGTTTTGGTCTGTTGGAGGCCCTGTCGGAGCAGAGATGACTTTTATCCGGTTGACCTAGGGCACTGATGATGGAGGGGGTAGTCCAGCCACTTGTTTTTACCATATTACCCCCCTTCCGGACACATTGGTGCCCTCACCTTGACAGCGCCAGCACTCCAGGAGGCTGTTTGGGGCAGTTTCACGCTTCCCGAGGCATTTCAGGATTGGTAGAAATGGCTATTGAGGAAATCGAATTGGGCTACTGAGGCAAAGTTATGGCATGGGTTGATCAGTGATGATAGATCGGGACCTTCCACACCTTCTCCAGCAGTTTCAGCTTCATCGGGGCCCGCATCCATCACTTATGGCACTTTCTGTGGATTTTTGAGGTCTTTTGAGGACCACGACTTCACTATGGAGGCACGATTTGGTACTTTCATGATTATTTATTGGTTATTGTGCCATGGGGATTGACCAAGGAGGGATAAAATTACCCCTTGGACCCACCATGAGCCTCTTATGATATTTTGTCATTATGATTTGGCGGGATTCCCCTCTTATAGGGCGACTTTGTCCACTTATGTTATATTTTATTAGTGATCCATGTATTTCATTGTTGAGCTCATCTCAACCATTGATTAGACATTTGTATCTTTTAATCTTAGCCACTCATTCAAAAAGTGGTTAGGGTTTTGGTGCCTCTCCTTCCTATTTAAAGGAGAGAGCCTCTCATTGTAAAGGGACTTTTGGCTCTGGATTATTGGAATAGAAAATTATTATTGCATCTATCTCCAGTGTTGTGGTGAATGTTTTTGGTGTTCGTTCGTTGGTTCTTCCTTTGCACTGAATTATTGGAGATCTTGTTTGCCATATCTTTGTACCACGATTTTGCATCTACAGGTGGAGGCCGATTTGCTTGGAGGAGGAGGTATTGGTAGGGGAAGACTCTCCCTACTTCTTCTTTGGAGCTCTTCGTTGGTAACAGGGAGTATTACTGTCCCAGGACCTTCTATTTCATGTTACTATTGCATTTCTCTTGTATTTCTTCCATACTTGATCTTACTGATTGAATTTTCATTCCTTGGTTTGACAGGTAGAGGAAGGCGCACTTGTGGGCTAGGGCATCAAATTGGCAAGCAAATCAACAATCTCTCATTTGATCTCTGCGGGAATCTTCCTCAACATCAAGGCATCTCATCCACATCACTCAGGTATAATCTCAAGGTAAGTTCTATCTCCATGATCTATCCAATTGTCTAAAATATTTTAAAACCCTAAATTAATTAAAACCCCAATTTTGCATTTTCTCAGATCTACTTAGATCTATTGGGTTGTTGGGCATAATATTGAAAACCCACCTCTATAGCATCCACGGCATCCCGGATCTATAGTTTGGTGAGGATTGGCTTCCGTTTGACCCCTCTCCCATACCAACTTGGCTTCTCCCAAGCAAGGCGCACTTCACTGATTGAGCAAGTTGACCTAGATCTAAGTGGTGGGTGTTTGAGATTCCACTTGATTTGACATCTACACATCCAATAACATACACCCAGGTTGTCCCTTTCCTGAAATTCACCTTGTGGGCCCCATTCCACATTTTAAGGGATTTAATCCCCATTTTGGACCACTTGGAACACTTAAACTCAGATCTACTAAGATGTAACCGGTGGATTGCCACAAAATTATAGATCCATACTCCTACCTGACCGATCTACCCGGATCTAAAGTTTGGATGCCATCCGACTTGTCTTGACCCACCTAAACCCCAATTTAAGCCTCCTTGGGTAAAGTCGCACCACCTTGGAGAAGTGAGTTCACTCACTTCTAGGAACTGGGTACTTGAGATTATTGCAGATCTGAAACCGGAATAATTCAAAACCTAGGTCTAGACTATCACTTTGTCAAATCTTGCCTTGGGGACAGCATTCCTTGTTTTAAGGGATTGTGGTCCACTTGGGTCAAACCTAGATCTAGACACATTCAACCATCAAGACCTTTATTGCCCACTTATCTCATGTTGTAGGAGTCCTAAACCATAAGTCAACCCTACTTTGACTCCACTTCCCAATTCCCAAGGCACTGGTTTATCTCCAAGACAACCCAACTTTCCTAGATTGTTGGATTGACTCGTGGTTTGACTTTTGCACGGTGAACTATACCCATAAAGCTATCATGAATCATGGTCAAGCTTGTCTCATGTACTAGTTAGCCCCAATACATCCCTCAAAACTATCCTGCTTTGGACACGGTTCCCAAGGCGGTGGATCTTTTGACATTGACCTAGTACACTCATCCTAGATCTCACTTCAAACATTATAAGTCACTCTCACATCAACTATGAACCAAAGCTATATCTATTGAACCCTCACTTGGCTTGTGACTTCATCCTTAGGTCTAGGATAAACCATACATCTAACTTCACTTAGAAATACCCTGATTTGGTGTCTTGGTTTTGATCTCTCCTGTCGGGAGTAGATCGGGTCTCCCCCTTTGTTGTCTGGGCTAGATAACATAAAGCGAAGGTTGCCTCGACTGGCGTGACAACCATACATATTGGAGGTCGAGGTGATCGTGGTTGTACCTTTCAAGTTGCCCTTCCCTATTGCCATCCATGACTGGATCCATCCATAGGGGTAACTACAGTTCAGGTGATAACAGGACCAAAAGTAAATCACCCAAGGTGGAAAGGTACAACCAGTCATCTCTCTCTCAAATGTACAAATGTTCCATATAACCTGAAAGTTCATCATCATTGTATAAGGAAGGGTTCACACAGATGATGTGATCATGTGGTCCTCTCAACTGCTCCTTAGGTCAAATGTTAGTAGCTTCTACAAGGGGTGGCCAATCCCTTGAGAAGACCAACCAACTCATCCATCTCGAAGACCTAGGAGAAGAGGACATCACACATCATAATCTTGGTAACTGACCAAGTGCCTCCATTCTCAAGGAATGGCTTATCAGCCCAAGGCTGAGCCTCAGTCCTAGACTGGGACATGTTGATCAACCATCTGGTCCATGACCAAGTTCTCCATTCTCCCAGAGAATGGTCCTCAGCCTCAAGCTGAGCATTCAGTCCTAGACTGAATGTTGATCAACCATCTGCAGGACCTAGGATGTCTCTGTCTCAACCTACAGGATCTGCTTGGTCCTCGTGACCAAGAAACTGTCTGGTCCCAGACCATAATACCCTAGAGACAAATAGGGGCCCTAGCTACATGCTAGGGACTTTACCAAGGCATCCATCTGCTTGGTCCTCGACCAAGAACCCCAGGAGACAGCTGGGGGCCCTAAGGTACCTTCTAGGGTCTTACTCATTACTCTGCCTGGTTAACTTGACCAGGAACCCTAGTTAACTGACTAGGGTACCATTCTCTTTGAGAATGGGTCTCGCAGCTGCACTAAAAAATTAACACTCCCTCTCAGCAAGAGTGGCATTCTCGGCAACACTAAGCTTGTCGAAGACAGGGGCTTAGTCAACACATCTGACAACTGTACCATGTCCTAGTCATGGTAAAACAACCTATCATAGAATACAGGATTTTCTTAGAGCTTCAAGTAGCTCTAAATGTCAGTAAATACCTTGATCTTATAGATCCATTTGGAAGTTACAACTGGCTTCCCTTGCTGTCTGAGAATCACTTTCCACACATCATTATCCAATGTCAACAGGATGTCCATTATCATAGCAACTTTCCAAACTTGATGTTTGGCTGCCTTCACATAAGTGAATGATCCTGAATCAGTGACATGACTCTTACTAGAGTACCCTTGAAGCCTCTCAATAGGCTTCTTAATGAGATCAACTGAAGGCTTCTTCGCCTTCTCCCTCTGTTTCTCTAAAAGAGATGTCTCATGGACTGGTGCTTCTTGCACTTTCATATCTATACCACTGAGAGGTCACATCTCTTACCTCTTTTCTGCAATCCCACTCTGATGGGGATTCAAGAGCACAGATGGCTCCCTCTTGATCTCGATCTTCCCAGTTGTTTCACAAACAACATGTTAGATTCTCTTTTTGCTGACACATGGGAGAATAAATATTTGATCCTGCAAATTGTGGAGTTTCTTACTCCCTCTGTACCTGAGCACTTAGCTCCCTCTAAAGTTGTGCACTTAACTTGTGCATAAGCAGGATCTGTAAACTTATTATTAGAGCAAGTCACATCAATATTCAACTTCATAGTCAGCAATAATCAATATCAAAATTAGCATCCATTCATATATTGGATAGCTATCTAGAATCAATCAAGATCATATAACATGTCATATGTTTCATCATGACAATTTAAAGAATCAAAACTAGTTGGGATAGAAAATTCTACCCTCTTTATATCTGCCCTTATGCAGAATTCACAGTGTGCATCTTTGATCTTGTTATCATATTGAACATGTACTTCTCAAGTGTGTAATGGAATCATAATATCATTCATTAGCACAAACTAGGTTAGATCACAATCCTAGATATAAGAAGTCAGATCATGATAATTTCATGCATGTATGGATACTAAACTTCTTTACACTTGCAAATTCAAATCACAATGAATCAAAAGATTCCTAGAAAGTACCAAGTTCATGTAAGCCCTTGATTACTAAAGATCAGGTCATATAAAGATTTAGGCTGGCTCCTTACTCACCTCAGAAATACATACCTGAGATAAACCTTCTAGTAGTGCTAGTGATACTTGACATACTTCTTTTAAAGAAGCAAGTTCACAGCCTACTAAATTCATCATTTATTTTCTGCTGTCATATGGATTAGCATGGATTAGCAGCTTTACTGCCACATCTTTCATTTTCAGCCAATAATACTTCTATGTGTTCATTCAATTCTGATTTTCTGATTTCTAATATTCAAACCCTTCTTGCCAACTTGATGAAACCTTTTGAAGTCAAGTTGGTTAGAATTCAAAACCCTATCTTAGGATCTATGTAGACTCTGATAGCCTGCAAAACAGAGTTAGCTACAAGCCCTAAGCTCTGATACCATGTTAAATTTTCATCAAGTTAGGGTTATGTACAGAAGAATAACAATTCAACATACTTTAATGCAGAAAATACATTTAATAACATTTACAAATATTGGATATGAAATAATGCAGTAGTAAACTCTATCATAACATAATTTTCATATCTTATAACTTCACACTCTTAGCACTCTCAGGTCGGTCACAGTGTTAAAGTAATTTTAACACTACCAGTTAGATCACTGTGCTAAGGTAATCTTCAGTAACATGTAATGTAAATAAACAATTTGATCACATAATAATAAAAGAGATATAGTTGAGAATACTTACCTGTGTGTGAAACCCTTCCTATAAGAATACTCAGAAAAGTTACTTTCAGAAAAGACTGTGCCTCAGAGAGGCCAGTCAACTCTAAGAACCAAAAGGACTCTAGTAAAGAGTCAGTACAAACCTGAGAGAGAGATGATTGGGCTGAGGTAAAACCAATAAGGTCAAAGACAGTAAGAACCATGAAGGCAGTACCAAGAAACTCCAGAAACGCAGCACAAGATGTAAACCAACAAAATTACAATACAAGAGATCTGAACTTAAATAGGTCTTAACACAAGGGAACAGATCTCAACAAGGTCTCAATAAAAACAAACAAACCAAAAAACAAGTCTCAGCAATCTGAATCAGGTTTAGGGCACTTCATAGATCATAGAGCAAACCTTAACAGCTATGACCTCCAAAGAAATAATTGGATCAAATCTAGAACAAGCTGATTGATCACTATAAAGAATAGATCAGATCCCAGGGCTCACGGCCTCCACCAGTTTAGACTTTCAGGCCTCACAGCCTTCACACAAATTACAACGAGCAGACTGAGAATAAACTAAAGAACCTTACGGCCTCCAACAATAGTTGGATCTAGAGCTTAAGACTCAGTCTTAGGGTCACAGACTTAAAGTCTAGCAGAAATAAAGGAGATCCGAGCTCAAACATCAATAAATTGAACCAACAACTAGCAGATCGGGTCCTCACAGAAACAGATCAGGTCTTTACACAGGTAGATCAAGCTTGATAATAGCAGATCGGACTTCCAAAAAATCCCAGGTGAGCAAAGAAAAAAGGTAACTGTCATGGCCTCCTTTAGTCATGTTACCAGTCAACAGAAATAGATCATGACTTAACATAGAACAACCCTGAATGCTTACTAACATCAAAACATTAGATTTGAACTTGAATCAGTAGGTGGGCAGCATTCAAAACTCAGAAGGAGCAGCTGTAAAACCCTTGACGTCAAGCACAGTAAGGAGCAGAGCTGAGATTCTTGTTATGAATGAATAATAAAAGAGGAGAATATATATAGGATATTTATCTTCTAGATGGATCATTAAATTAATCCTTTAGATTAGGGCTCCATAGATTTAGGAAAGAAATCAAAAGATAAAAAATAAAAAGAATAAATAAAAGATAAAAATAAAGTATTAAAAATAAAAATAAAATAAAATAAAAGATAAAAAATAAAATATAAAATATATTAAAAATAAAAATAAAAATAAAATAAAAGAACCTCATAAAGTGGACAAACATCCAAAGTACCCATAAGATCAAAACAACAAAGGTGGTATAAATAAAAGGTGGGTCAATGACCCTATTTACCACAAATCAAAGACAAGGTACCACAAGACTAATAAACAATAGGGTGCAAGGACCAAAAGTAAATCACCCAAGGTGGAAAGGTACAACCAGTCATCTCTCTCTCAAATGTACAAATGTTCCATATAACCTAAAAGTTCATCATCATTGTATAAGGAAGGGTTCACACAGATGATGTGATCATGTGGTCCTCTCAACTGCTCCTTAGGTCAAATGTTAGTAGCTTCCACAAGGGGTGGCCAGTCACTTGAGAAGACCAACCAACTCATCCATCTCGAAGACCTAGGAGAAGAGGACATCACACATCATAATCTTGGTAACTGACCAAGTGCCTCCATTATCAAGGAATGGCTTCTCAGCCCAAGGCTGAGCCTCAGTCCTAGACTGGGACATGTTGATCAACCATCTGGTCCATGACCAGGTTCTCCATTCTCCCAGAGAATGGTCCTCAGCCTCAAGCTGAGCATTCAGTTGGTTTTATATTTTTCCCACACATGCGGTATGAGGTATTTTTGATGTTTGTGAATGCATAAATAGGTTGCAAAAATAAAAAGCTGGAAGCAAAATGGTAGGGTGCTGGATCGTGGATTCGAGTAGCAGAGATCGAGGACCAAAGATTCTGAGGTTCTCAAGCGCTCATTTCAGCAGAGCACTTGTCCCGGCCGGAGCCAGATGTTATCACATTTATAGTAGTCGGGCTACCATACATTATTTTTCTGATGCCAGTACATTATTCATCCAGTTCCCCTACATTTGAGATGCTGAGATGAGCATCTATATTGGATCACTATCAGATTGTGGACAGCAGTGTATATTCCCCATGCCATGACTGAGTCTCAGGACAATCAGAGAGATGAACGATGTAGCCATCATACCATTGGTACAGAGCAGTTAGTAGTGCCCAGAGTTACAGCAGCAGTGTCAGAGGACAGATGATGGTACAGGTTGATGAGCAGCCAAGTATATGACTCAGCAGGTATATCATTGTGTCATGGTTATATTGCTTTTATATTTATTCTTATAGCATGTCTTAGCACTTAGTGTCATGATCTGGCGATCATATAGATATATGGACCTGGTTGATCTTATTATATATTATATTGTCCCTACTCAGACTTAGAAGTTCACTATTCATACTCATTGGTTTTACCCTCCTTAGGGAGAATAGAGGTGATCATTCCACCATACCTTGGCTTGCTAGTGTTGGCTCCATTATTCATTGTCTTCATCCATCTGTTGCCTACCTCTTAGTTTATCACCCTGACTTACTACTTGACTAGTGACATGGAGGATCTTTTCCCCACTGTAGCCTCTGTATTGGATAAGCTTCCCTGTTTATTGTGTCTCGGCTCTGAGTTGGTGACAAAACTTACCTATGGTGAGTTGGAGTTCTTTGTGAATTCCCCCTAGTCACTAAAGTTGTGTTGGCTAAACCTGAAACTTTTAGTGCTGCCATGAATACAAAATCTGGAAAAATGAAATGCTATATCTTGTATGAAAAGCCCATTCATGCAATGTGTTCCTAAACACACATGAATGAAAGGCATGCCAAATGAAAATGGCTATGAAAATAAAATGTTATATCTTTTGGAAAATAAATACCTAGGTAACCATGACACACCTAGAAGTGCTCAGGTAAACAAGTGCCTTAAAAACACACCTGCAGCAGAAAGCCTAAAATAAATGTAAATCTATGCAATGTGTTTATAAACACACATAGATCAAGGCTATGGAAACTTCAGGCCCAAAAAGCAATGGAACTTAAATGCTATATCTAAACAATTGCTGGCCTTATTTGTATTATGGATTGTGCGCATCTGTGAAGGTGAATAAACCCTCTTTGAACAACTCATCCATTTGTGAGACACCACCATTCCCTGTGTTATTGCTCATTCAGTATATACTATGGTGTGTATTCCCTTTCCCTTGCCAAAGTGTCACAAAGTTAAGTCAGTCAAGTCATCCCTTAGCCTAGCCAGTTATTTTAGCCTTCACCCTTCACTAGCAAATTGATCACAGCTATGAAGTGAGTATGATCTTGAAAGTCTAGTCTGAGTAATAATAATAACTAATGACATTATATATTTGGATTTAGATCGCCAGTAATGATTACTTTGTGCTATAATTGTTATTTGAATAAGTTGTAGAGCATGCATTAACCTTGGACACTTTGCAGCAGCTTATGATGATGGTCTGAGTTATATTGGGTCATGTTGACTTGGTTAGCCCTAGTCTGACCATGGTCAACCAGAGGACATGAGATGGTTGGACCTTATGATGACATGGATAGATGATATATGGTCTATGTACATGTACATGATGATTCTATGCAGCAGCTACAGGGTTATGATGATGATTCTTGGTTTACAGCAGTGTTTGGTCATTTACAGATTATTATTATTGGCCCTGTTCCGGTATATTGGATATATATTTTGATTATGCAGAGACTCATATGGTGTATGAGTACACATCTTGGATGGATTTGGAACTTCTGAGTCCAATGAGACAGTTTGTTTTCAATTCCGGGCACTTACAGTGATGATTGAGCCTCAGTAGGCTGTCCTAGTGCAGTTTTGGCCAGTCGCAGGCCGTGTCAGAGCAGATGTGATTTTTATCCGGTTGACCTAGGGCGCTGATGATGGAGGGGGTGGTCCAGCCACTTTTTTTTACCATATTAACCCCCTCCCGGACACACTGGTGCCCTCACCTTGACAGCGCAGGCACTCCAGGAGGCAGTTTGGGGCAGTTTCACGCTTCCCGAGGCATTTCAGGATTGGTAGAAATGGCTATTGAGGAAATCGATTTGGGCTACTGAGGCAATGTTATGGCATGGGATGATCAGTGATGATAGATCAGGGTCCTCCACACCTTCTCCAGCAGTTTCAGCTTCATCGGGGCCCGCATCCATCACTTATGGCACTTTCTGAGGATTTCTGAGGTCTTTTTGAGGCCTACGATTTGACTATGGAGGCACGATTTGGTACATGGGTGATTATTTTATGATTATTGTGCTATGGGGATTGACCAAGGAGGGATAAAATTACCCCTTGGACCCACCATAAGCATCTTATTATATTTTGTCATCATGATTTGGTGGGGTTCCCCTCTTCTAGGGCGATTTTGTCCACTCACATAATATTTTATTAGTGATCCATGTATTTTATTGTTGAGCTCATCTCAACCATTGATTAGACATTTGTATATTTTAATCTTAGCCACTCATTCAAAAAGTGGTTAGGGTTTTGGTGCCTCTCCTTCCTATTTAAAGGAGAGAGCTTCTCATTGTAAGGGGTCTTTGGCTCTTGGATTATTGGTATAGAAAAACTTTCTTGTGGAAATTCTTGTGGTCTCCTTTGCATCTGGTGTTCTTAGATGGTGATTGGAAAGTCTATTGCAACCTAGCATTTGGAATTTGTGGTAAGATCTATCTTTTTTGGAAATCATTGTTTGTCTACAGGAGGGCGACTTCAACAAGGGCGATTTTGCAAGGCTTCTTCAAATCGACTTTCTTGGCATTCACTTGTATCAGGGGGTTATCATTAGCATCATTGTGATCTATGCTATCTTTCTGTTACTTCTCTTGTGGCATTAGTCTTATCTCTTGATTACATCAAATCTGATATTGTTGACGTTTGTTGTGCAGGAGAGAGGGCGCATTGGCTTCTTGGATCAAATCGACTTGCATAGAAAACTACCTCAAAGCTTCTCAAATTGATCGGGTTTGCATAGATCATCATCATCAAGGCATCTACAAGGCTACCCAGGTAAGATCCACAGGTTTGGTTCTCTTACCTTGATCCAATCCATTGACATAGCTCATAAATTGTTAAAACCCTAAATATTTCAAAACCCCCATTTTTACTTTTTCTCAGATCTACTTAGATCTAGTGGGTTGTTGGGCATAATATTGAAAACCCACCTCTATAGCATCCACGGCATCCCGGATCTATAGTTTGGTGAGGATTGGCTTCCGTTTGACCCCCTTCCCAAGCCAACTTAGCTTCTCCCAAGCAAGGCGCACTTCTTGGTGGTTGTGAGTTGACCTAGATCTAGGTGGTGGGTAGTTGAGATCCCGCTTGATCCATAATCTACACATCAAATAACATACCCCCAGATTGTTACTTTTCTGATTTTCACTTTGTGGGCCCTATTCCACATTTTAATGGATTTAATCCCCATTTTGGACCACTAGGTGTACTTAAACTCAGATCTAGTAAGATCTAGCCGTCGGATTGCCGTAAAATTATAGATTCATACTCCTACTTGACTAACCTACCCGGATCTAAAGTTTGGATGTCATCGGACTTGTCTTGACCCACTTAACCCCACTTTTAGGCCTCCTTGGGTAAAGTCACACCACCTTGGAGAAGTGAGTTGACTCACTTCTAGGACATGGGTACTTGAGATTTTTGGAGATTTGGAACCGGAATAATTCAAAACCTAGGTCTAGTGTGTCATCTTGTCAAATTTCGCCTTGGGGATAGCATTCCTTATTTTAAGGGATTGTGGTCCACTTTGATCAAACCTAGATCTAGACCCATTCATCCATCAAGACCTTAATCGCCCACTTGTCTCATGCCATAGGAGTCCTTAACCACAAGTCAACCCTACTTTGACTCCATATTCCCAATTCCCAAGGCACTGGTTTCTCTCCAAGTCAATTCGACTTTCCTAGATTGTTGGATTAACTTGTGGTTTGACCTTTGCATGGTGAACTAAACCCTTGAATCCATCATGTATCATGGTCAAGCTTGTCACTTGTACTAGTTAGCCCCAATTCAACCCCTAAACTACCCTGCATTGGACACGGTTCCCAAGGCAGTGGATTTTCCAACATTGAACTAGTACTCTAATCCTAGATCACATTTCAAATACTATAAGTCACTTTCACATCAACTATGAACCAAAGCTACACTCTTTGAACCCCTCACTTGTCTTGTGACTCCATCCTTAGGTCTAGGATAAACCATACACCTAACTTCACTTAGAAATACCCTGATTTGGTGTCTTGGTTTTGATCTCTCCTGTCGGGAGTAGATCGGGAATCCCCCTTTGTTGTCTGGGCTAGATAACATAAAGTGAAGGTTGCCTCGACTGGCGTGACAACCATATATTGGAGGTCGAGGTGATCGTGGTTGCACCTTTTGAGTTGCCCTTCCCTATTGCCATCCATGATTGGATATATCCATAGGGGTAACTACAGTTTAGGTGATAACAGAGCCCTAGCTACATGCTAGGGACTTTGCCAAGGCATCCATCTGCTTGGTCCTCGACCAAGAACCCCACGAAACAGCTGGGGGCCCTAGGGTACCTTCTAGGGTCTTACTCATTACTCTGCCTGGTTAACTTGACCAAGAACCCTAGTTAACTGACTAGGGTACCATTCTCTTTGAGAATGGGTCTCGCAACTGCACTAAAAAATTAACAGACTTGACAACCAAAGAAGGTATTCCAAGGAGTTTTAACCTTGTCGATTATGCTTTTCCTTTAGCCGAGTATAATCTGATGAGGTTTTCTCCTGCTTCTCCAAAGTTGGAATGCCCAGAGTGGTGGTTAGGCCTTGGGGGATTATTAGAGTCCATTTTGTAACGTTTATAAACATGTTGGACGCTAAAATAATGTCGTTTTGTCATGTACTAGGTCCTCCTGAAGTTTCAGTCAATTCCGAGAAAAATATTTTTTTCGCATTTTTAAGCCATTTTTTAATGGTTTAAATGAAAATTTTGAAGTAATGATAAAAGTGTGATCTGGAGTCAAAATTTGGCACAGGGATGCTCGTTTTCAAGCTCAGAGCATCCTCTTTACTCTGGTACGCGGTTTTCCTATGTTTCAGTTGACCAAAAACGCCACGTGGAGCAGTTTTGCCTATCAGAGCTACAAAATGGCATTTTAATGCTAAAATGCATCAAAATGCACAAAGTACAAAAAATTAAAATATCAAAAAACGGAATGAACACATGCCAAAATGACATAGCATGATGTCACATAAGGTTGGCGACTAAGTTTAAAGATCAAAGCATTTTATCCAAAGTCATATGATGGAGAAATTAAGGTTGAGCGAATATGTCCAAGTAAGGCATGGGCCTTCTCCCTCACGTTGGCATTTCCTCCACACGGCAGCTCTAGTTCGGTGGTGATGTTTCCAATGGGGAGTGTGCCTACCTCATGGAGAGGTGGCACATCCCCATTGAATTGGAAATCCAATTGCAGCCTCAAATCAATGGATCGACTTCACATCAAACTCATGCGTGGAAGAACAGGCTCACATGGGAGCTCTCTTGGAAGAGCGGGCCTACCTCATGGAGAGGTGGCACAGGGTCTTTGGATTGGCATCCATTCAACTCCAATCAGCGCCATTCACTTGTGATTAACTCTTCAATCACACTCATTAATGACTCTTCATTCACTTAATGACTCTTCATTCCTTTTAATCAAAGGCTTCATCTATTTTCTTTTATATAATGCTTTCTCCAAGTGAATTAGCTGATTTCTTATATCTATAATAAAGCAAAAGGTTAAAGCAAAGAATGCAATGAGCGTTTGAATCCTCCCTCGCAGATTGAAACAGTCAAACATTAATTTCTATATTATTCCCAAGCTGGAAAAATCCATTCACTAAAATTTAGACCATAAGAAAATGCTTCAATTAAACCTTCTAATTAATAGAAGAAATTATAAGAATGTTTCTATCTATACCTCTTGCGAATAACCCTCCCTCAAAGCATAATGGCGACCCATTATACCAGCCAGAGATGTAAATTCTATAACCATGGTAGTGGCCAGATCTGACACAGCTACTTCTGCAGCATTCTGAGCTACTAACAAACTATTTTCCTCCAAACCCATGGCAGCACCAAGCCTCAATATCAATTTCTCAACGCGTTTGGTCTTATCCAGCATTGATCCCAGCTTTTCCTGCTTCCATTTATGTCAGTTAGTGTTTGTAATGAATAGACTGAATGATACACGAAATTTAAAATGATTATTTGAGGGTGTAAAGGTGGTATCATAAGCATATCCATCTGCTAGTGAATATCTGATTTCAATAAGCCTCTACCTGAAAAAGTATACCATCTAGCTGCTCACGAAATTCAACTAATTGCTTCCTTGTATCCAACTGATAAAAGAACTTTGCATCCTCGTATCGTGCTCTGCGGGAAGACTTAAATTAGAAACAAAAAAACAGTTTTATTTAAGAATGACTATGTCAAAAGGCCAATCAATCTGGCTTAGAATATGACAGAATAATTCTAATGTTTCACTCTAAGAGTATGCAATAAAGCAATATAGCTTCTTCTCCTCTTGAAATACAAACCTTTACACCAACTAAAACAAATGGCAATGATATAATTTCAAAAGAATAGACTGGAATCTGGAGTGGCATGAGGATCCTGTTAGTTATTATGGCAATACAAATTCTCTTGAGAATCACAGACACACAACGAACATTTAAGGATTGAAAATGATTTAACTGAGACACTTCAGATTTCTTTCCCATTTATGAAGTTAGCTGAAAAAATACAATTTCAAGATACTGTTCAACAGTAATATGCTAGTGACACTAATACAATCGCTTTCCAATATCAATCAGGAGCAATAAAACATCGAGTTCAAGAAAAATCAGTAACAGTCTAGAAATGAGCACTTTTGTTAATATGAAATATTTATTATATTACTTGTCCTAAATGTATGAAAATAGAGTGAGAAGAGTATATCCAGCTAGCCTTAAGGATCACAGCGCTATCTAGGCAATTCTATTCAAAAATTTAAAATTATAATTGCACAAGCAACATCCACAGCTACCATGAAAAAATAGTTCCACTCTCTTCCAAAGTCTAAAGCTGAAATAATAAAAATATTCAGACAAACAAAATGTTTTAATTTGACTTGCTGATAAGATCACAGAGACGCAATTGGAATGTAATGTTTCAAAGAACTCACCTGAGGACAGCTTCATTTCCTTTGCGAACTGTTATTTTGTGAACCTGTCCATTTGCTACCTAGAAATACTATTAAGTAAGAAACTTTCCAGATTCTAGCATATTTAAAAACAAAAATCAGGTCACCTTATCAGTCATAAACATGAAACTTCTGCTTCACACTTTCTTATAATGTCATGAAACAAGAAAATAATCCTATTTTTTAAATGATGCCAATGCCTTACTGAAATGAATGCAGGTAAAAGCTTCCCACTGGATGCATCCTCAACTGGAAAATACCTTTGATGCTTGCGCATAACCTGCACATTCAATATTCTAACACAATTATAAAACATAGATCTCACTGCATGCAAGTTAATAAATGTCTTAACACCTTCCAAATACAAAGAAAAACATAGACATATATGCCTTATACATACAACTCTCTCTCTCTCTCTCTCTCTCGACATTTATACCTGCTCAGCCATTAATTAAATTAATGCAAGCATGCATTCAATAAAGGAAACATGTCAGCTCATCAAATAAAAATTGTATTTACCACATATATAGGAAAGCTATCTGTTACCACCAAAACTTACACACTTAGTGATAAAGTCATAAAGCTCAATGTGCGGTTTTACTAAACTAAGAGGGAGCCACTATCACCTCACCAACCCTCTTCTGCACTTAAGGCTGGCTCTCCTCTGGCTTGCCTCTCCTTTGGCTCAAGGGGGCCTTTCCTAGATAGGATTGCTGGAAACTGGATTATGATACAAGGTGAAAAGAAAAGTATTTCCAGCAAAACATATATATGTAGGTACAAGAAATGAAGTGTATGGAAGGACAAGTGACTAGTGTATCTCCACAAGTGACTAGTGTATCTCCATTGGGAAATGGGGTCAAAACAAAGGTTCATGGGAGACCAACCTAAAGAGCTAGAGTTGTCGATGACAATGAAGCTGTTGTTGTAAATGTAACTTCAGAAGATATTCATTTGTAATTATATTTATATTATTATTATTGTATTTTACTTGTACCTCCGACGGAGATGTTTTTCCTCCGTTCGGGGATGTCATTATTATGTTTGGTAATGCAAGGTCATTGAGGTAAAACCTCCATTGTTTGGTCATTGAGGTAAAACCTCCATTGTAAGCCAGGACAATAGCACCCCAAAAGATAAATGTAAATTATATTATTAAGTCTCCCTAGGACAGGTCGGCCCAGTCAAGTTAGTCGAGCCAACCTCATTAGGAAAAAGGTCACCGAAACATAAAGTATAAATAGAGAGCTTGCTCTCTCATTTGGACACACCTCTCACTCAAGCAAGTTCGCATAAGCAAGGAGAGAAGACAAGTTCGCTAGAGAAGAAAGAGAGAGAGCTGCAAAAGACATCTTATATTTTGGTTTTCCATTTTGCTTGATATTGTATTAGTGACGAATCTATCTTTGAGGAAGTTGCGGGCTTTTCTCCTTTATGGTTTCCTCGAGGAAAACTATTGCGTCTATTGTGTCCTGTTGTGCTTGTTTTTCTTTCAGTTAAATATCCTAGTTAAATTGAATTAAAGTGCAAACTCTAACATGGTTTCAGAGCTAACTTGAAACGAAGGCATTGTGCAGCAGCGGGAAACCAGGGCTTCCTAGTTCAAGGTCTTATCTCCACAGATCATCAGAAAAAGAGGGCTAGGCTAACTCGCCCTAGGAGGGCGCATCTTTTGGAGGAAGAAAAATCGAATTTGAAGAATTTTCATTTTTTGACCCAAACACTAGTGACGAGAGAAAACTAGGGCATCATTTGTTTGGGTTTTTTCTCCATCAATTTGAAAAAAGGAGTACATTGGACAACTCGCCTTGAGGAGGTGCATCTTCCTATCCAATCAAGAGTTCAAAATTCCAACTCTGGAAAATTAGGGTTTCTCTAACAAACCCTAGGCCATCCAGCTCCAGAACCAAGTTGGGCATCTCAAATTGGTAGGACCTAAATCTCTGCTATTTCCATTTGAGCTTCTCATTTCAAAATGACTCATCACACCAAGCTTGAGGATAAGCTTGAGGGAGTTGACAACTTCCGAGCATGGAAGTATAGGATCTCTCTTGTCCCTGAAGAAAATGATTTGGACAAATATGGTAGTGAGGAGGTCCCAGCACCAAAGGGAGATGAAGCAAAGGCTATCCAAAAGTAGAAATTATTCAAGTCCAAGAGAATTATTGCAAACTCCATTAAAGATCATCTCATTCCCCATGTGTCATCCTTGAAGACACCCAAAGAGATGTTCGATGCTTTGACGAAGTTATTCGAAGGAAAGAACATAAATCGAAAGATGACATTAAGGAACCAGCTCAAGAATGTGAAGATCCTAAACTCAGAGACCATGCAATCCTACTTCACAAGGGTCTCTCAAATCAAGGAACAACTTGAAGCAGTTGAAGAAAAGTAGAAGAAGGAGAGATCGTTATCACCACCTTGAATGGTCTCCCAAGATTATGGGACTCATTCATTCAAGGAATATGTGCCAGGAAGAAGTTGATCCCCTTCAGCAAACTATGGGAAGAATGCACCCAAGAAGAAGCTCGAATAGTAGCAAGAGAAGAGAAGATGGGAGCTAATGATGACCAAGCTCTCACTGCTCATACTACGAAGAATCATAACAAGAGGGAGGACCATCATCACAAAAGATCCAGAAGGCCCAATAGGAATCATGGACCTAGAAGGGATCTCTCCAGTATCAGATGTTACACATGTGATAAGAAGGGACATTACTCAAGAAATTGTCCGAGAAATCAAGGATCCTCCAAGAAGACTAACAAGAAGAGACATCATGTTCACACCGCTGAAGACGATGAACCAGCAGGAAAAAGAACTAGAGAAGAAAGAGATGATTCTTCAAGTGATGAAGATAATGTATTATTATGAATAAAGGTAACCAGCTACAAGGGTTCATTCAAAAGGTTCCAACTCATAAGGTGAAGCTAGAGATGACCTTCAGTATTACATAGTAGGAGAAGCTCCTCCAAAGTTGGACTCCGAGAAAACAAATAAAGATCAATGCTCTATGAAGATCCTTTCATCCATTCCAGCATTCGTTAATATGCAGAAGAAGGGACACACAGAGTCTACTCCAGTACAAAGAACAAGTGATCTACAATGTAGAATACTTGCTCAACATTTCCGATCATAAGCAAGAAAGGCACAGGTCCTCAGAATCAAACGATGAAGTAGAGCACACTGTCAGAGACTCCAGTAGTTCCTGCAAGGTAGCAAAGATCAAGAGGGAGTCCACCCAACAACCAAACAAATATAAGTATTTGAATTGTCATTTCTTGTATATCTAATTACTTAAATGATATTGTTAAGTTGTGTACATACTTATGTTCCTAGATTTAGATGTGTATTATGTATGTTGCATTAATAAACATAATACTACTAATATGCAAGTAATGGGTAAGTGGCCTACGGTACTGTATAACATTCCATTGCTACTTATCTAGAATGAAACCTCTTTGTCGACATGTTGGGAATAGTGCACGCTCTTAATAATGTTCTAGTAGAAATGGAAGGCATCTAGAAAGTTACCATGTGAATACGGGATATGGATGAATGTTGTGTTGAAGCATTGGCTAAGATAGTTTCATGACTATGTGGCCTATGTCTTTATGAAATGTTTCTAATCACGCAACTAAATTTGACTTGTAGAAAGATCGTGTACCATCGCCTACAAGAGAGACTTGTTTCGAAGAACAAGTGACGATGATTCAACTATAACATTCAAGAAGATTTATGAAGTCAAGATTGAAGAAACCGAAGAACCTAAAGTTCTCAGAAACAGAGACACAGTCATGGAAGAAGCAATTCAAGAAGATCATGAAGACCGCGACATGGCAGAACCACAAGAACCTGTAGATCCACCTCGTGAGAAGAAATCCCACAAAAGAAGACCAGCATGGGCACGTGAAGCAATCCAAGATGCAGAGAAGTATGGCGCTCTAGATGAGATGCATAGAGAAAGCAAGAGACCAAGACCATACTCCAGCTATGTGGCCCTGCTATGTGACATCAATGATAAAGAACCTTCCAACTACGAGGAAGCAACAAAGAAGAAGGAATGGAAGGATGCCATGATTGAGGAGTACCAGTCAATTATGAAGAATGATGTATGGGAGATAGTTCTGAGACCAGAAGGGAAGTCTGTTGTGACTTCGAAGTGGATCTAAAAGATCAAGCACGCTGTAAATGGTAGCATTGAAAAACAGAAGGCAAGATTTGTGGCAGGTGGCTTCTCCCAGAAGGAAGGCATAGACTACGAGGAAACATTTGCACCTGTAGCAAGATACACTTCCATCAACTGAAGGACCTGGGGATGATGCATTATTTCTTAAGCATGGAGGTGTGGCAGAGTGCGGATGGGATCTTCCTTGGTCAAGGAAAGTATGCAGTGCATATTCTGAAGAGGTTCGGAATGATGAAGTGCAAGTCAATGGCCACACCAATGGCATCGAACTTGAAGCTACTGTGTGATGCTTCATCAGAGACAATTGATGTCACGATGCATCGGTAGATGACTGGTTCGTTGATGTACCTGACGAACACAAGACCAGACATATGTTTTGTTGTGAACACCCTGAGCCAGTTCTTGACAGATCCAAGACATGTTCACCTGACGGATGCAAAACATGTATTGAGGTACCTGAAGGGTTTAGTTGAGTATGGGCTCAAGTATGAGGCGAATCAAAGGATTAACCTGCATGGTTATGTTGATTCGGATTGGGCAGGCAGTGCAACAAATAGGAAGAGCACTTCAGGATGTTGCTTCAGTATGGGATCCGATATCATCTCCTGGTTTAGCAGGAACCAGTCATGCTTGGCACTAAGTACAGCCGAAGCAAAGTATGTTGCAGCTTGTTCGGCTAGTTGTCAGGCAGTACGGCTTCGAAAGCTACTGACAGATTTGTTTGATCTCAAGCTCGAGGCGACTGGTATCTTCTGTGAAAACCAGAGTTGCGTGAAGTTGTTTGAGAACCCGGTGTTCCATGACAAGTCAAAGCATATTGAGATCAAGTACCACTATATCGGGGATATGGTGCAGAGAGGAGCAGTGAAGCTCCAGTATGTGGTGGCAGACAAGCAGATAGCCGATGTGTTTACCAAGACGTTAGCCAGAGTGAAGTTTGAATACTTCAGAGAGAGGCTTGGTGTTATCCAGATCGAGGTTCTTCAAAAGAGGAAGTGATGAGATCGGAAGACGCAGATGCACTAGAGTTGGTTCTCGCATGGTGGAAGACGCAGGTGGTCCTCGGGATGTAATGCACCTGGGGTGCTCCTAGGCTGTACTCCCATGTTGGAGACGCTGAGAGCTAAGTCACAAGGTTCGGGTTCGTGTTCGGGTTCGGCGACCTTCAGGTTCGATTTGGGTTCGAATTTTCGGATGAGGTTCGATGAGGTTCGACATAGGGTTCGTCTATTTACATATTTTAATATATATATATATATAAAATAAACTATAAAACATTATAAATTATAAACTATAAACTATTATTTATAAACTATATTATAAATTATAATATAAAACATCTAAAAATAAACTATATTTATAAATTATAATATAAAACATCTAAAAATAAACTATATTTATAAATTATAATATAAAACATTTAAAAATAAACTATTTTTCTAAATTATATTATAAAACATTTAAAAATAAATTGTCGATTGACTGTGCATTACTCGAGCCGTTAGCCCGTTGCCTTGGATTGTGCATTACTCGATCCTTCAACCCGTTGCCTTGGAGAATGGAGCCTGACGCCTAGAACTGGACAGTCGTGGGCCGTGGCAGCATGGCAGAGTCGTGGCTCTGGCCAGCGTCATCTACCTCACGTGGCCAGTTGCGACTACACTAGCACGTCATCTATATCCATTCCAGTCGCGCCTACACTAGCACGAATTGCTTGGCATGTGGGTCGATGCGTCTGTCGCAGACTGTCACGGACTAGTGGACTCAATAGGTTCGAAAATCCAGCTCAAACAACAAGTTGACAGTGCCAAACATCTGCATTGTTGGAACCCTAGCAAAAAAGTGAAACACAGCCGCCGAAAAGTGAAAAACCGCAGACGAAAATGAGCTCGAACCCCAACGAACCTGAACAAATTTTTCCATTTTTTTTAGGTTCGCCGAACTTCGAACCTGGAGGTTCAGGTTCGGCGAACCCTGTGACTTAGGCTGAGAGGTCCACCGGTCACAAAGACACTTTGTATGCACCTAGGTTGGTTCTCGCATGGTGGAAGACGCATGTGGTCCTTGGGAGGTAATGCACCTGGGGTGCTCCTAGGTTGTACTCCCATGCTATAGACGCAGGCTGACCGTTGAGAGACGTAATGCACCTAGGGTGCCCTTGGGTTGTACCCACTGGGTGGGAGACGCAAGTGGTCTATTGGGCATGAGATGTGCATTTGGGCTGCTCTCTGTGTGATGATGAGATGATCTGGATACGATGAGATGACAGTAGGAGATGCAGGTGATTGTTGTGGCAATGTAATGTGTGGTCCTGAGCTGTACCTACTTGATGGCTTGGTCATAGAGATGATGAAGACCTAGATGAGAGCTAGGCCTACATCCAACATGAAAAATGGTTGGCTTTGTAGAACTTCTTCTGACGGATAGATTCGAGATATGTCACTAATCAATGATCAACAAGATGAGGATTACTTCAGCAGCGATGATGATGATCTGTTGTTGTAATTGTAACTTCGGAAGATAGTCTCTTGTATTTTATATTGTTATTATTATTGTATTTTATTTGTACCTCCGACGGAGATGTTTTTCCTCTGTTCGGGAATGTCATTATGATGCTTAGTCATACTAGGACATTGAGGTAAAAGCCTCCATTGTAAGTCGGGGCAATAGTCCCCCAAAAGAGTCAAATGTAAATGTATTACTAGGTCTCCTAGAGAAGTCGGCCCAGTTGGGTAAAAAGGTCACCCCAAGGTAAAGTATAAATAGAGAGCAAGGCTCTCTCATTTGGACACACACTCACTCACTTGAGTTCGCATAAGTGAGAGAGAGAAAACAAGTTCGCATAGGAGAAAGAGAGAGAGTTGCAGAAGACTAACTTGTTTTGGGGTTTTCCATTTTGTGATATTGTATTCGTGACGATTCAATCTCTGAGGAAGTTGCGGGGTTTTCTCCTTTATGGTTTCCTCGAGGAAAATCTTTGTGTCAATTGTGTTATGATGTGCTTGTCATTCTTTCAGATAAGATCCTAGATAATATTGATTAAAAGTAGAAAATCTAACATGATCTAGTGTTGATGATGATGTTCCAGCATTGAAGATGATCCAACGATGATGACGTTGTCTAGAGTAATAATGACTGTGGCGAGAGAATACCATCCTAGTTAAGACAGAGTGTTGTTGTAAATGTATCTTCGGAAGATATTCATTTCTATTTTATATTTATATTATTATTATTGTATTTTACCTGTACCTCCGACGGAGATGTTTTTCTTCCGTTCGGGGATGTCATTATTATGTTTGGTCATGCAAGGTCATTGAGGTAAAACCTCCATTGTAAGTCGGGGCAATAGCACCCCAAAAGATAAATGTAAATTATATTATTAAGTCTCCCTAGGACAGGTCGGCCCAGTCAAGTTAGTCAAGCCGACCTAATCAGGAAAAAGGTCACCCAAACATAAAGTATAAATCGAGAGCTTGCTCTCTCATTTGGACACACCTCTCACTCAAGCAAGTTCGCATAAGCAAGGAGAGAAGACAAGTTCGTTGGAGAAGAAAGAGAGAGAGCTGCAGAAGACATCTTATATTTGGGTTTTCCATTTTGCTTGATATTGTATTTTTGATGAATCTATCTTTGAGGAAGTTGTAGGGTTTTCTCCTTTATGGTTTCCCCGAGGAAAACTATTGTGTCTATTGGGTTTTGGTGTGCTTGTTTTTCTTTCAGTTAAAGATCCTAGTTAAATTGAATTACGATGCAAACTCTAACAGAAGCATACGAGCTTCTATGGTCCTGTTTATGCACAATCTAGTGGTTGAAACGAACAAGATTTGTTTCTTGAATATGAATAGTAATTCAATAGCTGAATATCCCATTTAAATAGGACAACAGGTTATAATCCATACAGACAAATATATAATAAGTGTATAAAATATGAGATGATGAGATGATATACAAGTACCATGTGACAGTGTACTTGTAGCATTGACTAGTGACAATGGTAAGTCATGTCCTTTCAATGGGTCATGTCTATAACATAGGATATGTCATTTCACTAATCATTAATTATTACTTATTATCATCATCATCATCATCATCATCATTATTATTACCCCTTTAAAAATGTTGTCCTCAAAGCATACAAAAGTTATATCTTTGTTCTGACTTGTAATGCCTTTTCAGGATTCTTCATTCTTACGTTCATCAGTGTTGAGGACACAAGGCGATATGACCTTCTAAGTGATGAGCAAAGTTGTTGAATTGTGTAAGGGCCAGACAACCCTAATTCAATCTTTTGTGGTTTCATTTGGTAAGTAATTCTATGATTTGGAGGATGATAGGAATCCATACTTGAACTTCTCATCAATAGAGTAGGTTCTCTACTTAGCTTTGCATATTGATGTTGTCTTCAGATAGTTTGTTGATGACCTCTATAATTAGGATGACGAAAGGGTATGCCTATATCTAGTGTCATGTTCTCGAAAGCTTCATCTTTTGATGCTTCTGGTGATTTATTTATTGGTACGATTTCAATTTGATATGTATTGATTTCCTTCCACAATGTCTCGATTTTTATCTCTGGTGACTTCTTATTTCAATGAGATCAATCATTGTTTGTTTATTGATTGTTGGCTCTTTATTGATAAGTTGCTCTAGCTTCCCTTGTAGTGACTTCTTATCATTCTTTAGCTTCTTATAATGTACAACTCCAAACATCCAAGTACTTGGGATGAGAACCTTCCTTACGTTCAACATAGCTACAACAGAGCCTTTCATGGCTCTATTGGCCACAAACTCTTTCAGGTGTGCTTGGGGTTCCAGCCATTACCCCAATTGATGTAGCATTGCCCATTACTTCTACCCTTGATGAATCATCCCATGCTCAAACGGAGGTTGATCAAGTAGCAAAATTTGTTGAATGGATCCATCACATCCAACAACAAGTTCATGATATTTTGCAGAAAGTCAATAATAAGTATAAACAACACCATGAATGGCATGAGGTTCCACACAAGTTCCAAGTGGGAGATAAGGTATGGTTGCATTTGCAAAATGAGTACCTCATGGGACCACATCAAAAATTCCGACCACTCCAATATCGGCCTTACACTATCACCAAGGTTATGGGTGAGAATGATTTTGAGTTAAGTATCCCCCCTTTCCTCGGCTTTCACCCTATACTTAATGTGTAGCTGCTTTGACCATATTTTCCACCTCTCTTCGACACCACAGAGGTAACCGAGCACTTGCCCCCTAAAGAACTCAATCCTAACTGCATTGAGCAAGTGACAATCGACCCGAACAAGGCCACTAAGATGAAGAGCACTCACCAACAAAACATACAACTATATCGAGTTGTCAAAGCAGGGGCATCTTCTTCACCAGGAAAAGCGGCTCACCATAAGTCAAATTCAGTAGAATTTAACCCATCGAATGGAGGAATTTGATGCAATGGATACCATTGGCCCCTGGGGGGGGGGGGGCTGATCCAAATGGATATTGGTGGCCACCTGTTGCCGCCTAAAACACACTTCACCGCAGGTAAGTCTCTCAACCTCTATGTGTGTTCCTGAAGGAAACTATGAGTGTAGAACCCTATGTCACCTCGGTCCTAAATTCCTCCGTTTAGACCACAACTCCTAAAAGCCAAGGGGGGTCATCCCTACTAACTAAGTTTCTTTTAAGAGCTTGTTTTTGGGAGTTGTAAATTATTAAAAATTCAAATGACAATCAAACATGCAGAGATGCAATAGTTTCTAAAAGCAAACATTTTCAACAATAAACCAAATAAGATTGCAAGAGAGAAATAAACAAGTATATAACAAGATCAGTGCCTTCTCTACTCGGGCTATGGAGTCACAATTGAAACCAGATTACCAAATACTTTCCAATAGCATTAAATCATTCACTTAACAAAATATCACATTGAACATTGACTTGTAGTAAATGAACAAATTATTGTAAGATGCTTGCAACAAGATTGAGCCCAAAAATGAAGTGCTTTCGAAGTAAAGTACTGTAAACAATAGTAACAATGTTGTGCAAATGGTCCTGTAAGTTTTAGTTTATTTTAAGTCTCACTTCAACTTAGGGGATTAAGGTTTGCAAGAAAACTAAGCTACTCTATGTGTCTACCCCGAGAAACTAACTAAGCTACTCTATGTGTCTACCCCGAGAAACCATCTCTTTCGATTTGAGAGAGATTGTCGGGTGCTCAGCTTGAGAACACAAGGTTCTCAACTAGATCCACGGGTCAATCCCAAAACTTGTTGGGTGCTCAACTGGAGGACACAAAGCACCCCTCCCTGTTTAAATCCAACCCTCACTAGCTTGAACACCCTGACTACATACAACTAGTTAAGGACGGTTGGACCCCCCTCCCAAAGGAACATGGGGACTTCATGTCTCAACTTCAAAGCAATCTAATCAACTTACAGGGAGTTCCAATGCAGTGTTGCTCAGAGAAGTTTGACATTTGGAACACGCAAAAATAAAAAATCATCTCTTCCTACAATACCATTTCACAAGGAGTTTTGCCATTATATCTCATTAACAAACTCAGTCCAGAACATGGAAAGGGGAGACTGTATCTGCAACACTTCACAGCTGGATCAGCCACAGCACTGAAGCAAATAAAGCTTTCACCCCAAAAGCAATGAGATCAATTGACTTGCCCAGAAAAGTATCTTACAAATCAAAAGATTGTCTCTACAAAATATTCCATAGGTTGAAAACCAGCAGGAACCATAACTTGGTGCCACACACACCAAAGCCTTCCAGGGTAGTACTGCACCCAGATCACAATCCCTCTAGACACAAAGGTTACATTGATGAAGCCTCACAGGGAAACCCATCCTTGAGTGGCGCAGGGGGATGGTTCCTACTTCCAAATCAAGAGAAGTACTCCTTCAAGCAGGGATTGGGAGCAACCACAAACAACAAAGCCGTGCTAACAGCAACCATCACAAAGATTGCTATAGAATGGGAGCATGGAATAAAGGGGCTGGACCTATATGGAGGCTCCAAAATAATTGTGGGATGGTTTAATGGAACAATGCACACAAACAGCATCCACCATCAAGCAAGCACGAGAAATATAAAGGAGAAGATACAAATATTCAACAGCTTCTCCATCTCCCATATCTGCCGAGAATTGAACATGGAGGCTGATCAACTCACAAAGAAGGCTGCCCAACTGGACCCTGGAGCACTCGGGAGTCAGGATCACTCATAAGGTGGAAAGTAACACCTCTCACCATAACCAACAACTGTTTTGAATTATCGTAATCAGGTAGGGTAACTGTTTAGTTATAATAATAATAATAATCTATTTTTTAGGTCACAGCCAAGCCAGACACCAATTTGGTGTATGGGACTCCCTTGTTTGTGGGACAAAGGACCCCCTCTGTGCAGCGATGTAACTGCTAAAGTCTACAGAGGTGTACATACCCTACCCCCCAATGGATTTGAACCTATGACCTCATAGGAGGAAACACGTGTTCTTAACCGTTGGGCCCACTCAGGCTGTTAAGAGTTCAACAGATATTGCCTTCTATCTATCTGTATGTACAATTTTTGCTTCCCAGATTGAGGTGTACAGATCAACTTGAACTGTCCTTAACGAACTGTTTTGAAAATACAATTGATCTAACTGGACAATCAACAGAACCATGGTGAAACTATGAGAAACATTCTGAACTTGATTATACAGGTGTACAAGAGTACTCATTTTTATAAATCAAAATGAGTAGACTTTTTCAACTGGTTTAAAAAAAAAAACGCCTAGTTAAACAAAGAAAAGACTGATATCGTATTATATGTCACATTTTGAAGAAAAAATCCAAAATGCTAACTGAAGTACATAGGCAACAATAGAAAGACACATCATCAACCTTACCAAAAATAATAGTTCCTTAAATTCCTTAAAGACCCATATCTCAGTTTGGAATTTATACAGCATCAGCATCGTGTTTTATGCTGGCTGCAACAATAAGGCATCAGTAAGTTGTTTTATGCACATTGCTTGTGAGTGGATCAAAACCAACCTTTTTAGCGTTCTACTCAATTACATCCGAAGCTAGATGAATAGGCTTTATTTCACTGATAATACATTCAACCAGAAAATTACACTGGAGAGAACGAGTTATCTCGTAATTTCCAGATTGTGCAAATTCCTTTTAAGATGAAAAAAGCACGGAAAGAAACCACAAAGCATTAAGAACAATATACAAGGAGAGGGAAATCAGACTAGAATATCCAACCGTAATCAAAACAGCTGAAGGAATTTCTAAGAATGACTTTTCAAAACTCCCAAGTATTGGCAGTGGGGCCTCCACCAAATTGGCAACCTGCATTAACATATTCAAACCCATGTTAAAAAGCTTGACAAGAGAAAGCTTTTGATAGAAGCCACATACAGTGGGACTAGGCAAATTTAGCAAATATCAAATTAATAAAGCAACATCCTGGATCATGCTACCTCATCAAGCAAGGAAGCATCAATTTTTACTTTTCCACCAATAGCATGTGCCAAAGCATTAGATGACTCTAAAATGATTCTCTTGCGCTCCTGTTTGAATTAGAAAACAAAATTTAGTAGAATGCCACCATCATCTCTTCAGAAAAGTCTAATCAATATGATACACCTACCCAATATAAGGTACCACTTGTATACGTAAATAGTACATAAGCCAAGAATTGGTCCAACATATGGAATGAGTGCAAAACTAATATATAAAGGAGATTATTACAAGTCATTCACACACACATATGTATATCATTGTCTGAGATTGTTATCTTTTCTGGGTTATTAGGAGATATCGTCTAATTTCTTAGGAGGAGTTGTGTGATTCAACATCACTCTTATACTTGCGATGCATGTTCTCCATCTATATTTAGGTTATTCAGTATTTATGGTATTAAAATTTGAGTACCATGGTTTAACAAAGAAGCTAACCCTACCCCACAACAATCTCCCTTCCAAAACATTTTTGCAATCTATAAGGTTATGAAAGGAAACAAATAAGAAGCCTTTGGATTGCTATTGTCGGTATACAAGAACACTAAATAATAGCATGCTGCAAACCTGAATTCCTTTATGTTATCTGTGATTTGATGTCCAGCAATTAGTTCCAGACCTTCTTTGGCATCATATACACAATATCATAAGTGTGTACATCCAAATATCATTTGCTTATGTTTTATTATTGCATTTATTGGGTGATTACATGGCTTTCTTGTCTAGGTAATTGAATGCTATGAATTCCAATGTTCTTTTTATTAGTTCTCATTACAATTTTAAGTTTTAACACTTTACACTGTACAAGGAGCAAGTATACTATCCCTTTTCACACTAAGCACACTATGTTATATATTTACTTTATTGCTGCTTTCAGGAGAAAATGCCCTAGGCACTCATTTGGCTATTCCTAATTTCTGTTTTTTCAAATCCCATTAGACTATTTTTGTGATCAGTGCACATTAATATAGTTTCTTCCATTCTTCTTATTCAAGGAACAAACAGTGAGCTCCAATGTTAATTTAAATGTTAATACACTGCGTTAAAGTGACCATGTAATATGTTATTAATATAACTGTTATCACATCCATGTTAGCTGGAGCTACCATGGTGCAGATCCATTGTCAGAGACCTTGAGCCAAAGCATACATGAGTCGAGCATAGCCAGAGTCATGTGCAGTGATGATACACCACACTTTTGCAGAGCCAACCAGAGTATTACAGAGTATCTTTCCAGGCCCCCTTTGTCATAGTTGCTCCTACATGACCCCATGGAAATGATTTTGCTTGGCCATAGTTTACTTGGAGCAGCAGAGTTCAGTATTGGTATGCCTTTCCCTTGCCCATGCATGTCAGAGGTCACTCTTCAGATTCACTTCAGCAAAACAGGTATATGGCAGAGCAGGTATATGGTAGATGCACATAGATGTTATATATTGGCTTGTTTATTTATATTAGTAGTCTGACTTGACATGTAAGTGACTTGTTTGGTGATCTAGTATTATTATTCTATGGTTCATGATGGCTTCTAGTAGGGGTTGTTCTATCACCTTCATTGAAAGGCTCCCTTGTATGCACATTGGTTACCTCCCCAATCTATGGTATAGATTTGGTCATTCTCCCCATTGTTGCTAGCCTTGGCTTCACTTGTCCTTATCTCCACCCATCCGACCCATTCATACTAGATCCTGACCCTTACTGAGACTGGGATAGGTGACTTTGATGACCTCCCCCATGTGACCTCTATGTATGTTAGATTCCATGTTGTATTCTGTCTCAGCTCTGGAGTGTATGTCTGCACTTTCAAACCTGGGCTCCACTTCTGGTTGGTTACCCACGATGTGGTGGTGCAGTATAGGATTGTGTAGTTCATCGGGATGTTCCCCATTTGTCCTTGAAGCATGCAACCCTGCCACCATTACATGCATATGAGTATCATTGTCCTATCCAAAGAAATGCAATAAAGCCAAAAAGGCTAGAGAAAGTCAAATCAAGCCAAAAAGGATAATGTAAAATGAAATGAAAAGGGCCAAGCAGATGAGGAACACATGCTAAATCAAAATGACCGCTTGGCCACATGAGAAATCAAATGTAATGGTTATTCCTCATGGAGTCCCAAAAAGGGGCATGGATGTGAGATGAAGCAAGGGACAACTAATTCTAAGTGTCCCCTAGAACCTCACCACATTACAATCACCTATGTACTAGACACGGGGGTTCTAGGAAAGATCCTCACGGAGCCTAAGGTAGGCTTGGATGTGAGTTGCAGGCTGCATGTTAGAGGCTGGTGGTGGTTTCCCAAGCACTTTATTCCATTTGTGAGACACCTCCCTCCCATAGTGTTCTCTAGTGTGCATACGTTACTATGGTCCCATGTTTCCCATGTTTATCCCAAGGGTCATGTTATCACACAACTTGTAGTTGCCCCTAGTGGTATCCCATCCAGGACGGTAGAGGAGACGGACAACTAAAGAGGTGACCCAAGAGATGCCACGGTTCCCAATGCAAGGTGGGAGTCACGTCAACCGAGGCACTCTTCACTTTAGATCTAGATAGAACAAGACCTAGGGGGAGACCCTATAACCAATCAAAGGTGATTGGACCCAAACAAAGGTTCCTAGGGATGAGTAAGTGGTAAGTTACGGAAACCAATGCAAGGTAAAGTGGACCTAGAATTTAAAGTATGGTTGAAGGTGGTTTGAGGAATGATTGGTGTTTCAACCAATGTATAATTTAGGCCACATGATTTGTTATAATGATAAGATGTAATACCATGTGTTGCATAAGTGGGTCCCACTTTCTTGGAATATGTGAAATGGCTTAATGTGGACCCACAAGGTGAACTTTAGGGATGCAATTGGCCCTAGAGGACGTGAAATGATTAGATCTATGAATCTAAGTTGAAATTAGGAGTACCCATGTACCGGATCTAAGGTTTGACACAATTCCCAAGGAGTGCGCCTTGCTTGAGGAAGACTAGTGCCTTGTTGGATGGGTTAATGCAGTCAAAAGATATGTCAAAGTGTAGATCGGGGGTCAAGTCAGGTGGGCTAATTGAGATTGAGTAGTTGTATCTTACTAGATCAAGGATTTCATGATATGACCCTAAGTGGACCACAATCCCTTAAAACAAGGAATGCTACCCCCAAGGCAGATCGTCACAAAATGACACTCTAGACCTAGGTTTCAAGGTATGGTCGTTCCAAATCCACAAAAATCTCAACCACCCACTTCCTCAAAGTGGGCAAACTCACTCACCCAAGGGAGTGCGACCTTGCTCAAGGAGGGCTAAAAGGTGGATGAGGTGGGCCAAATCAAGCCCAATGGCCACCAAACTGTAGATCCAAGTAGCTTATGCACCGATCTATGTGGATCTAGAAAATCAAGTCAATCCAAGGGTTAAATCTTACTAGATCTGAGTTTTAAGATGCCAAGTAGTTCAAAAGGGGGTTTTAATCCCTTAAAATGTGGAATGATGCCCACAAGGTAGAAATCACCAAAGTAAAAGTTTGGGGGTAGGTTATCAAGTGTGTAGATTACAAATCAAGCGGGATCTCACCTACCCATATGCTAGATCTAACCCAACAAGCCTCTCCAAGGAAGTGCGATTTGGTTCAAGAGGGCTATATTGCCTTGAAAAGTGTGTCGATTTTAACCCAATCAACACCAAACTATAGATCCAACTAGGGGTGGATGCTATAGAGGTGGGTTCTTAAGATCTTTTCAAAAGCAAGGCTAGATCTAAGTAGATTTAAGAAAAACCAAAATTGGGGTTTTAATTAATTAGGGTTTGTGACCAATGAATATAGAATGGATGAAAGAGGCACATACCTTGTAGATCTTACCTCAATTGCTTGTGGCCACCTTGCAAATTGATAGCATTCTCCTATGTGTATATTCAAGAGTGAGATCCAAGAGCTCCAACCAAAACATCCTCCTCCAAGATAGCCAAATCGTCCTCCTCCTACAAGACAAGATCAAAGAAACAAGTCAAGTAAGATGATTATGAAAATGATAGAAAGATGTAATAGAAAGCATCAACTATGTCACGAAGATACAATAATGATACTCCATGTCACAAGATCAACCCAAGAGAGAATATGTGGATCCCTCCAACAATAACCCTCAAGAAATCGCCCTCCTCTCCACCAATTTGACTTTCCTGCAAGAAAACTAGTAGAAGCACCAAAATCCACAATGATACATAGAAGAGATACTGTATACTCAAGATGCAAGAGAATCCACAAGACAAGAGAAATATGCTCCACAAAGAAGTGTTCTATTCCAATATTCCAGAGCTCCAAAGGTGAGCTATACAATAGGGGGTCTCCTCCTTATATAGGATAATAAAGACCAAAACCCTATACCACTCTACAATACTACATCAAATGAGTGGTTGAGATTAAAAGATCTCAATACATGATCAATGGCTAACAATGAATCATAACAATATATCACATGGATCACCCAATATAATGATGACACCCTAACTAAATGGTACAAAGTGAGGATGACGTCATCCACTAGAGGGGTAAAAGTACAAAAATCCACCTCATAATGACTAGGACATGACATAATAAGCACATGGTGGGGCTAGGAGGCATCAATCCTTACTAGCTCATCCCCAAGGCACAATAAAATAATAAAATATGTCCAATATAATATAAATGATCAAATATGTGACAGACAAGCAGTAAAAGACCTCCTGTGATCGCTGTGGGTCTACCCACATGGTGAAAACTGGCTGGAAGATAGTGGGTTCACCCTGGAAGACCTCTGTGAAAACCAAATGCCAAAACCTTGCCTCAATTGCCCAAATCGAATTCCTCAGTGACCACTTTATCCCATTTTTTAACAGCCTCGGTAACTGTGAAAGTGCCAAAACTGCCTCCTAGGGCATCTGCGCTGTCCAACTAAGCCCACTAGGCTCTCCAAAAGGGGGGGTAAATGGTAATAACAAGTAGCTTGACCACCCCCTCCTCATACAGCGCCCTAGGCGAACTGGCCTCTCATGGCCCCTGCTGCTCAGGCTGGGAAATCAGCCCCAAATCTGGTCAACAAGTGTAAAACTGCATCAATCACTGTCAGAAGTGCCCGGAACTGAAAGATAAGTGTCTCATTGGATCCAGAAGACCCAAATATACTAGGATTGTGTACTCATACACCATGGGTTTCCCTAATGGGCCAGCTGTAGGGTCCACCATATATGGACAGTGTATAATCTGATGATCTGAAGTAATAAATAAAACTGTTGAACTACATCAATCATCATCTGCATCATATGTCCATCATATGATATCATCATCAAGTATGTGAGACCATCAATCATCATCAATAGGTATATGTATATGGCCCACATCATCACGGATCCCAATAATATACAACCAAGGATAAATCACATCAGTAGACTAAGACATGTTTCTTTAATCACTTCCACAGCCAAGCTCAAAGTATAACATCCATTCAGTGGCATTAATCAAGTTATCATATTCCTTTGTTATATAAAATTACTTGCACAATAGTTCAAATGACAAACTCACCCATTGGACATGGTCAAACTGCTAGTGAAGGATGAAGGCTAGGAACAAGGTTGGGCCAAGGGGTTGACTTGTCTAACTTAACTAAAAAATACTTTGGACTGGGAGAAGGGGGAAAGCTACAAACTTTGTGCTGGACAAAATAACACAGGGGATGGCTGTGCCTCACAAATGGATAAGTTGTTCAGAGAGTGCTTATTCAACTTAGGCATCATGTCTACATCAAGTTGAACCAGGTTCATTAGGATCATTCAATTTCATTTCATGGCCTTTTTGGCCTACATAACCCTTCGGATCTCAGGTGTGCTGATAAGCACAACTAGTTGCAGCTTGCATCCAGGTCATGTTTTTCAAATACATATAAGGTCAGCAATTGTTTAGATATAGCTTTTAAGAACCATTGCTTTTTTGGACCTTTCTTATACTCTTCGAGGAGTATTTTTAGCTGTTCATCGCTCTTGCCCTTTTTAGTTTTCCATGGGCGAATTTATAAGTTTCCATAAGTAGAACATGAGCTTTCAGTTTTAGCCAACAACATCTCAAGTGACTAGGGGGAGTTCGAGCCAATGCCAAACATCGGGACAACCGACCAGAATGATTTAAGCCTACAATCCAACTCACCAAAGGCAAGTTTTGTCACCAACTTAGAGCCGAGACACTGAACATACAGGGATGCGGTCCAAACACAGAGGTAGAAAAAATGGGGAAGTCCTCAGTATCAGAAAGTCAAATGAGACAAGTCAAGGTTTAAAGTCAAATAAGAAAGTCATGTATGGATGGAGTCAAGTGAATATGGAGCCTACACTAGCAGACAACTGGTGTCAGGAAAGACCATATCTATGTAAGGTGGAAAACCAGTGGGTTTTGTTAAATGACCTAAATGTGCAAGCAATTGTCCATTTTATGATTTATAGTTCATTTTAAACAGTTTGCCACATCAGGAATAATATACCAAGCAGATACTGTGAACATGACTAAATCAACAAGATAATAATCCACAGTCAATGATAACATATCCATAGATCATACAACATCATCATATACCCTCTGAAACACTGCTGCAATACATCTCTAAGCACTGAAATGAAACTGTATGGGATAAAGGGTCACATCGGTCATCAAATCTGAACTCTCAAGGCTCAGCCTTGACACAAGATCTAACATAAGTCTGAATAATACACTGCTCTGATCATGAGTGATCACAAAATATACAATCATCATAGCCATGCTCTGAATAATGGAAGCTCTGGAATGTGCAAATATCTGCTGAACAAGAATAGTAGCCGTGCTACTATGGTGTGATAACAGGTCACATTATCAAAGTCTTAGTCATTCCCTACTATCTTTAAGCCTTGTTGTATCCACCTCATCCATGGCCAACAGTCTGACCAAATTCTAGAAATGTGCATACCTTGGAGGCTTTATGAAAAGGTGATCTGGCCACCCTGACTAAGGATTGTTTTATGCAATGTCTTATGTTGATCACAATAACTTGTCACTTATTGTTGTAGTTAGTATACTAATATAGATAAGGAAGCCTATTTCATCTTATGGTGCATGCAAGGACTTACAGGTTCAGGTCTTGCCACTATTTTGATCAGTTTGACTTGGTCAACACTATTTGGCCAAGACAAATATAGGGTGTCGAGCAACTTTGGATCTGGGGTTGCGATTTTGGTTTTTTGGCACCCATTGGGGTCCCTTGCATGACTCCATGCATCAGTTGGCCATGATATCTTTGATTTGGGAGATTTTTAATTATTATTCGTTAGCAAGGCCCTGTTTTAATGTGTTGAGCTTGGATTGGACTATACAGTGCATATTTGATGGATTCATGTTAGATTGTGGTAACTTCGGGATGTCCTCCATGGTTCAGATGCCTTACATGGAGGTACATTAGCTACATAGGCATCCGGATGGAGTAGAGGGTGAGATACACTCTACTCAGTGGCATGAGTCCAATGGTGGTTGCATGCGGACCTTCCGGAGTGTTTTGACCCTTACATGCATGAGTTTTGCATGCACTGCCATGCGATTATTGAATGCATGCAAAAGTGACTTTTGCATGCACCGAGAATTAGGGTTTTGGCAAACCTAATTCATCAGTGAGATTATTTATAGAGGCAGGGGGTCCCCAATTGATGTTACTCAATTGCATTGTCAAAGAGAGATACTGCTAGAGTGAGGAGGGCGTAGCTGTGCATGCAGGGCGACTTACTAAGAGAGAGAGGAGCTACTGCAGGAGCTAAGAAGGTCAGATCTGAGGTAGATCAGTGACCTTCAGTTCCAGAGTCACTAGTCACCCATACTGTGAGCTGAGATAGCTCATCAGTGTCTTTTCTAATCAGTTTGGAGGAGGCCGAGTTCCCTTGGAGGAGGGAGAATCTCGTTTGGAGCTTGATTGATCGATTCGGAGTCTGTGAATTCCAGGATAGCCTTGCCTCAGCATTGGAGGAAGGTTAGGGACAATCACAGCTCAGATCTGCTGAGATCCGGTTCGGTACGAGCATTTGACATCTAGAAGGGAGGGCGCACTTTTGCATGCAGAGGAGGCCGAGTTCATCAGAGGGCATTCTTCAGAGCAAGCAGATCAGAGCAGAGTGATACAAAGAGACAGCTCAATCAGAGGCCTTGAATGGCGTGACTGTGCCATGGGCAGTGTTCGTACAGTCTATCATTGCTCGGGAGAACCTTCCCAAGTGGGATCGTCTGTGGGACGATTTCACACAGGAGGAGATACGGAGAGAGTACATACAAGGTTCAGCTTCTGCTATTCCAGAGGAGGAGGATTTGGCTCTCGCAGTAGGCGGGAAACAGAGAGGCAAACAGAAGAAGGATCTGAGCAAGATCAAATGCTTCGCCTGCAATGATTATGGACATTATGTGGGACAGTGTCCGCATTAGAAGAAGGGGAAACAAGCGAAGGACGAGCAGGTGGCAGCAGTGAAGGAGGTTGATGAGTTTACTTCTCAGTTTGAGGAGTTCTCATTAGCCTCAGTTCAGTCGAGACATGATAGTAGCCTACTAGAGGCCTCAGTTGATCAGAGTTGGAGGGTGGACTGCATGCTCAGTAGCCACATGACAGGGGTGCGGGATGGATTCCTTATCTTAGAGCACACACCCTTGCAGTTGGCTCGAGATGTGCAGGGAGTTGACCACTTGGTCACTGGAGTGGGCAGAGTGAGGTTTCTGCTTGACCGTGGGGAGCTCCTGGAGATTTCAGGAGTGCTCTTCTTTCCAGGATTGAGAGGGAGTATCCTCTCAGTGACAGCTTTGACAACAGCTGGTTGTTCAGTGGTGTTTCAGCGATATCAGATATTCACCTACCCTAGAGGAGTGGACTCGGTCTTGTTGGGTCACAGGATTGATGGTGAGTACTTGATTCATGGACAACCTACATCAGGTACTTCAGGATGGCTGATTGCATCCTCCTCAGGGTCATAGAGGGATGATGAGCGAGATGCTCATAGAAGACATGCGGCCAGGAGGAGTGAGCCTAGTCAGCAGATGGGTGGGCATGATGCTCACCATGATGAGGATCAAGGCAGTGATTCCAGAGTTCAGATGGATGAGCATGATGCTCCTGATAGTGACGAGTCTCAGGAGATTGAGCCCTTGGGAACATATCAGATGGATGGGCATGCTGCTCATAGAGACACCAGTCAGAGATTGAGCTGGTATGATATTGTTGAGATGGACTTAGCTCAGAAGAGAGAGCTGAGTCAACTTAAAGACAGAGGGAGTTGACTTACAGAGCTCAGTCAACTCAAGGACATAAACAGACCACTTACAGAGCAGTGGATCCACTTGACAGGGGTCCTCAAGACTAGTTATAGCAGCAAAGACTCAAAGGGAGTCCGAGTCAGAGAACAGTGACAGTGTCAGCAGTGGTTGATCAGGGGGCTTCTTCTGAAGCCACACTTATGGATATTGATCAGGGTTCTTCAGGTCAGAGGGCAGCAGTGACAGGCAGATCACTGAGATCAGTCTCAAAAGCAGGGGGCTTGTTGGATCCAGGCATCAGTGGTAGGACTTCCCTCGTTAAGAGGGAGTGTTAGACTGTGGTAACTTTGAGATGTCCTCCATGGTTTAAATGCCTTACATGGAGGTACATTAGCTGCATAGGCATCAGGATGGAGTAGAGGGTGAGCTACACTCTACTCAGTGGCATGAGTCCAGTGGTGGCTGCATGCGGACCTGCCAGAGTGTTTTGACCCTTGCATGCATGATTTTTGCATGCACTGCCATGCGATTATCGGATGCATGCAAAAGTGACTTTTGCATGCACCGAGAATTAGAGTTTGGAAAACCTAATTCATTGGTGAGATTATTTATAGAGGCAAGGGGTCCCCAGTTGATGTTACTCAGTTGCATTGTCAAAGAGAGATACTGCTAGAGTGAGGAGGGCATAGCTGTGCATGCAGGGCGACTTTCTGAGAGAGAGGAGCTGTTGCAGGAACTAGGAGCTAGAAAGGTCAGATCTAAGCTAGATCAATGACCTTCAGTTCTAGAGTCACTAGTCACCCAGTGCTGTGAGCTTAGATAGCTCATCAATGTGTTTTCTGATCAGTTTGGAGGAGGCCGAGTTCCCTTGGAGGAGGGCGCATTTCCCAAGGAGGGAAAAGCTTGTTTGGAGCTGGATTGATCGATTCGGAGTCTAAGAATTTCAGGATAGCCTTGCCTCAGCATTGGAGGAAGGTTAGGGACAATCAGAGCTCAGATCTGCTGAGATCCGGTCCGGTACGAGCATTTGACATCTAGAGGGGAGGGCGCACTTCTGCATGCAAAGGAGGTCGAGTTCATCAGAGGGAAGTCTTCAGAGTGAGCAGATCAAAGCAGAGTGATACAGAGAGACAGATCAGTCAAAGGCACCTACAAAGACACTCAAATCTAGTTTTCCAGTTAGGGCTTACTCTTCCAGTGCATGCATCAGTTCGATGCATGCAGATCTAGAGTCTGTCCGGTATCAGAAGATTGAGTTACCTATTGAGGTAATCCTGTATTGTACTTGTCATTTATACATATGCTCTGGGCTCGAGAGAGAAGATAGCCCCACAGTTTGTTGGTTTTCCCCATTTGGGATTTCCAGGGTATATGTGTTGTTTATGTGTGATTGCATTTATTTGAGTTTGATAAATGAAGATCTAGTTGTTTGAGTCTATATTTAAATGAGCATGTATTGATATCGAGACTCATACCGCTTGAGATCTCAGGGCGATTCAGAGGGAGTAGTGATCTCTGAATCAAATATTTACTATTCCTTTGGTTCTTGTGACCAATATTAGTGGATTTGAGGTCTTTAATCTCATTGGTATAGTCAGTTCGAAGTTCCGAGCAAGGGAAATAGTTGAAATTAGCAGATTACAGCTTCAGCCATATATACCAACACAATTAAATAATGAAAAATAACCATAGACTAAGTAAAATTGTTTAAGTGGCTAATGTTTGCACAGCTAAACACAAAGAGGTGTTTATATTATGTTTTGGACCTTAACACACATGATTATCACTTGATATGGGGCCCATACTTGGCCTAGCTCCTAGGAGGGGCACATTTGGCTCATGGGTGCACACTTGGACATAGCAGCTGTTGATTAAGTTGTCATTGATGCCAACAGTGTATAGTCATTGATGCCAACATGTCTTGGTGCCCCTTGAGGATCCCCTGAGGGTTAAGTAATTGTCAGTGTCTAAGGAGACCTTTTGATCTTGTCCAAGCCCAAGTTTGAAGCCCTTGGAGCCCTTGGGACAATGACAAAAGCCCTGAACACCCTGTAGAGTGTTTAAGTACCCCAAAGAGGTTTTGCGTTTCCCCAATTGTTTCTTTGTTTCCCCAGTACCACAACTTATGCCCCAGTACGCTACAAAAGTGTTGAACAAGTTGCAAGAGTCCAAATGACCCTTTCAGTGGTCATTTGTGTTTATTGAGGTCATGGTACCCCAAGAGAAGGTCTAGCAACCCCACAGGTGATGTCATGATGGATCTTGACCCTTGGAGGTATCCTGGTGTGGTTGAGGTGGTTGAAGAAGCCTATGAATCCCCTTGCTTGATGAAGAAGTCCTTGGACCCACATTTGATGGCTTAATGGTCCTTGTCCCCTTAAAGGTGATGATGTGGCCATTAATGACTTAATGAAGACTTAGAACCCTTGATGAAGATCTTGATGCCCGTGTATCCCTTGTTGGGGTCATGGAACCCTTGGAGATGGTCATTATGCATGAGAAGGTCTGGCACCCACATAAATGGCGGCATGATGACCCTTGGACACTATATGATCATTGATGGTGCATTTGGAAATGATTTGGGTCTTGGAATCCATACATATGGTGGTTTGTAATCCCATGATTGTTGGATCCTTTGATATGATAGAATCCTTGGTCATGATTCCCTCATTACTTGGCGACGGAGTCCTATGTGATGGGCTTGAAGTCCATGGAAAGTATCTTGTTTAAATATTATATGATATCCTTGAAAGAGTCCTTGAAACCCTTGCATGTGGTGCCTTGGGTCTTGAACCATGGTGATGTATGGTCATATTTGTGGTTATATGGCTATTGGGATGTAGATGGAGGTAGATCCCACGGACGTGCCTTGATATGTTGAAGAAGACTTTGAAACTCTTGTAGTTAGTGGTATGGTCTTTGGCACCCTCATGTGTGGGGTCTTTGACGTCCTGGACACATTGAATAATTTAAGGGTATTAGACCAAGAATTTGCAAATAAACTCATCATAGGGAGATAGTCCTCGTCAAGCCATTTCCATTGATATGTGGAGCATCTTCTAACTCCTTATGGTTGAAGAGATATGAATTTTTGAAGTTGGTGTACCCCACCTTTTTGGGTGAGCCGACCTAACAAAAGAAAATTTAATTATTTGTAATTTTGAATTGCATGTCGGCCCTGTTTGAAGTAATAACTTTCCTCCACGACCTATATAAATAGAATATCAAACATTTCATTTTCTCATCAACTGGAATTTCGCAACTCTTGGAGAAAAGTGCGAAATTTTGTGGAGGAGAAATTTTTTTTGGGTATCTTCACTAAAATTGGCATAACTTTCTCATACGGAATCGGAATTACAAAATTCTTGGCTCATTGGAAAGCTTGTTACGAGGGCTATGTGATGACATGATATAGAGTTTATTTTGGTTTTTCTATTGTTTCTTGACCTTATGATCTTCAAAAAGGTACATAAGCAGCTTGGTACAGGTTTGGCATAGGTTGCCTTATGTGCAGTTGGTCTAACTCAGATTGGCTGAGTTGTATGAGCAGTTGGTTTGACCCAGGTGGTCTAGTACACAGTTGGTTGAACTCAGATTGATTGATTCAAATGATGTGAACAACGAATTGATTTATGCAGACAGATTGATTGGTATAGTTGAGATTGATTGGTACAGCTAGATTGGACAGATTGAGTGTACAGGTTGATGAACAATGTGGCACAGTTGTGATGATCGGTGGACAGTTGATGAGCAATGAACAGTTGATGAGCAGTGGTCAGTTGATGAGCAGTGAAAGTGGTTTTGCAGTGTGGTACAGGTTGTGCAGTGTGGTTTAGGTTTTGCAGTGTGGTACAGGTTGTGCAGTGTGGTTTAGATTGTACAGTGTGGTACAGGTGTTGGATAGCAGGTCCGCAGGATCAGTGCAGTTTTTGGTTCAGTAGTTCAGTTTCTATCTTCATATCAGGGTGGCAGGACGGGGCAAGGAAATTGAGGGAGCTAAGGCTTCCTTCAGGTTGTAGCCTGTAAACCAGGGGGTTGTAGCCTCCTTCCAGTTGTAGCTGGAGAATTGAAGTCTTTGTAACAAAGGGGGTTGTTGCCTCCTTCCAGTAGTTGCTGGTTAATTATTATTATAAAGGCTTCCGTGGTTTTTCCCCCAGGACTTGGGTTTCCACGTAAAAATCTTGTGTACTGTGTTTTTCTATGCTTCCTATGTGATGATGATATGATGAGCTATAATTGTTAATAATGCTGATGATATAATGATAATGTGATAATGCATTAATGAATGATGTATTGAATAAGTTCTTGATGATTGCTAAAGTTGAAAAAGTAATAAAAGCTACACACACTGTTCACCCCCCCCTCTCAGTGTGCTCGGTGTGTCCAACAGCAGCTCCTGAGTTTTGATGCATTTGATCCTTGTATCTATTGTGGTGGGCCCAAGGGGGCCAAAACGGCCAAGAGGCACCCCCTTGGTGACCCCTCTTATGTTATATCACTGGCACATCATGTATTTTCCCTATGGAGGGCACACATGGGCAAAATCGCCGCACCTGGTGAACTATGTAAAATGTAAAATGATAAAAGGAGACATCTCAACCATTGATTTTGACATTTGGGATTTAATCTCAACCTTCCATCTCTTTGAGATAGAGATTTTGTATTTTTCACTCTATTTAAGAGAGATCCAACTCATTTGTAGAGATTCTTGGCTCTTTGGAGAAGTGAATAAAGAAGAAATTTGCAGCAGAAAACTTGTGTTCTTTGGTGCCTTGTGTTGAGAATTTGATTGCATGCTATCTTTCCATTGCACTATGAGTGAATTGGATGGTTTGCTTCAACAATTATTTGCGCTCTTTGTTAACATGCAGAGCAGCAATTTGAAGAGGGTGCACTAGTGGATTTGTCTCTCTTGCCCTTCTAAAATTTGTTGATAGCTGGGATTCATTTAGTGTCTTCGTATCTCTATATGTCTTGCTATTTCTTTGCATGTTACAACTCTCCTGTTTTGGCATGGAAGGGCACACTTGGCCACTTGGGCCTTTTGGGATCAAGTTGAAGTGCCAGAAAATTCTACTAGCGGGGATAGATTGTCAAAAGACCAGCACTTGTCTTCAAGAAACAATTAAGTACATCAAGTCCCTCTCTTGTTTTAAGATTCATTTTGCTAAGATAGATAACATCAGTATTAAATTCAATTTCACAACAATAGCATATGCAGGATCACTGAAAGAATAACAAGCACAGCATAAACACAAGAGACACAAATTTATCCTAGGAAACCCTTTAGGGGAAGAAAACCCAGCAAAACTTCCTCAATATAGATGATCAAAAGTACAAAGACAAAACCCCAAACAAGTGCTCCTTCTCCTTGCAGATTTCTCTCTCTCTCTCTCTCTCTCTCTCTCTCTCTCCTATGTGAATTACACAAGTGAGTGTGTGTGAATGAATGAATAAATGAGAGAGCCTAGCTCTCTATTTATACATTCACTTCTACTTTAATTTTACAACTTGACATGTCGGCCTCAACTAACTTTACCACTCAACTGATGTTGACTGGGCTGACTCCTCTAAGGGACTTAAAAACCCCATTACATTTGACTCTAGGGGGATCTAATGCCCCGACTTACAAAGGAGGTTTTACCTCAATGACTTTACATAACCAAATACAATAATAACATCCCGACGGAGGAATAAAACATCTTCAAATAAATTACAATAATAAAATACAATAGAATATTCTTCAAAGTTACAATATTTCAACACTCCCCCTTAACGAGAAGGGTATTCTACTGACAACAATGACATCAACTTTAGGAGCAAGGAGAGAGAGCATCATCAAAAACATCAAGGTCATACATCTATAAATCATCAGATGTTTTCTTCAACATTATCAGCAACTAGAACAGCTACTAGAACATCTTCAACATCTTCAATACTGGAACATCATCTTCTACACCACTGAGTCTTCATCTTTGATCTTCATCTTCTACAGCACTCTATCACTCGATCGTCTACAGCAACAACATCATCCTAATCTTTTGATCAACAACTACATCATTTTGATCTTTCGATCAGCAACAACATCTTGATCTTTCAATCAACAACAACATCTTGATCTTTCGATCAACAACAACATCTTGATCTTTCGATCAGCAACAGCAACAACATCTTGACCTTTCGATCAGCAACAACATCTTAATCTTTCGATCAGCAACAGCAACATCATCTGCAACACACATGATCCAATTACGGGATGATCAATCCCTCTCACTTTAGGACATAAGTCCAAGGATGATACAATCCTATCCACACTCTCGGAGACAAAAGTCTGCGGATCACTTTAGGACTAATGTCCAAGGAAGATACAATCCCAAACCACATTCTCGAAGACAAAAGTCTTTGGATCACTTTAGGACTAATGTCCAGGGAAGATACAATCCCAACCACATTCTCGAAGACAAAAGTCTTCGGATCACTTTAGGACTAATGTCCAGGGGAGATACAATCCCAACCACATTCTCGAAGACAAAACTCGCTCGATCACTTTAGGACTAATATCCAGGGAAGATATTAAGGATGATCCTCATACTGATCTTCTCTCGAATTTTGAATTTGGTCATGAAATCAAAAGCACCATTGATTTGAAAGCTTTTTCTTCTTCTCAAATTCCAAAGTCAATTATGCTAAGCCATCTGGGAGAAATTACACATTTTCAATCCACCCTCCCATCCCAACTTCTTGAATCTACTTTGGGTTTGTGGTCTGGTCAATCTTTTATTTTTGATATTTTCAATCAGGAGTCTAAGCATTGTCACATGAATGGAGATAAATCACTTCATTTCCCTTTTCAATTATCCTTGATGAATAACATATTTCAGTGTATCAATCCTTCCTGCTGGTGGCTAGAAAGGGTATATAAAGATCAATTTCATTTTTTCTCCATTTGTAAACAACAGTTGGAGCTAATCACAATCTCAATTTTACTGCATTACAATTTATCCTCATTTGGTTGGTCCATCATTCTTGGAGTGAACAAAATTGATTGTCTTAGTCAAGTAAATGAGGAAGACAGCTTTAGCCAAGAGGAGTTAAATCTTTTGTCACATCTTTTCCCTCCATGCATTTCGAACAAAAATTTCTATGATCCTATTGATATCTTGATGGAGGATGTTTGCATCAGTATGTCTCCTCCTTGGCATGATTTCATTCTGCACCATTCAAATACTTTCTCAAATTTTGAACCAGTCAAGAACATTGTGATATTAAATTCATTGATCTTTAACCTAATCTTGACTTGTTTTGTTAAAGAACATCAAGGAAGAATAATTGCTCAATTTGATGAATGGTTGTAGTGGATCTATGACTATTACTTAGTACTTGTCTGACTAGTTAGATTAGAGTAGGTAGGAACTGAATAAGCTCACTTGAGCAGTAGTTTGGTATTTTTGCCATTGAGTCTAGCACCCTTTTTCTTAAGCTCACTATCGAAGATAGTAGTTAGTCTTGAGTGTCTTTTATTTATCCGTTCCTGCAAAATAAAAAAACTTTGAATTTCTATTAGTAGATTAGTTTCTTTACTTTTAGCATTTTATTTCAGTACTATTATTTTGATATTTTTGTATATATACGCATGTCACTGATAACCAGTCTGTGAGTTTGGTATAGCTCATGTCATTTTGCAGATAATAGGTATACATTTTGAAGATGATGCAGAGCTAGAGTGCATGTTCGAGGATACGAGTAGCAGAGTGATGCAGACCAGAGATTCTGAGGTTCTCAAGTGCTCTATTCAACAAAGCACTTTTCCCAGCTAGAGCCAGAGGTTATCACATTTATAGTAGTTGGGGCTACCATATATTTAGATCAAATTCCAGTACTTTCCTTAGCCAGACCTTTACTTTGAGATGCTTAAGATCGACAATTGATGAGCATTTATTCCAGGATCACTCATACTTTCAGCAGCCCCAGAGCAGACATTACAGCGGTATGCCATGACTGAGCCTCACGACCTCAGATTTGATAACCAATGTAGCCATTTTCTTCCATACAGAGCAGTGTGACAGTGCGCAGATTTGTACAGCAGCAGTGTTCCAGTGACACTGGATGGTTCAGATAGTATGTACAGGTATATGACCCAGCAGGTATATGGACGTGCATTAGGTAGCCTTATTTTGCTCTTTTGCTTATCTTGGTAGCTTGACTAGGTATCTAGTGGTCATGATCTGTCGATTATATATAGAGAGATTTGTTTATTGGTTGATTGTCTGGAATTGGAGTAATCTAATTACTTGGACTAAAGAATTTATTGTGTATACTAGTTGGTCTCACCCTCTTTGGTAGTATGGACTTGGTCATTCCCACCATTTTATGGCTTGCTAGTTATGGCATCACCTGTCACCTTTCCCCATCCATCTGTTCTTTTCCATACTTGGTTTTACCTTGACTTAAACTTCAGCTTGTGATACTGAGGACTTCCCCACTTATACCTCTATGTTGGATAGACTCCCTATTGTTTTGTGTCTCGGCACTGAATTATGCAACAGAACTTACCGAAGCCTTGATCCTTCTGGGCCAGAAGAACCCACTGGTGTTGGTTCCTGAGCTTAGGTGAGTTGGATTTGAAGCCTTGACCTCTCTGGTTGGTTGCCCCCGATGTTTGGTCCTGATTGTGGATAGTCCCCCTAGTTTCCTGAGTTATGTCGACTAAACTTGAAGCAAATCATACTACCATCAAGACATTCATAAATTATTATTTGTTATATCTCTTATGCAAGCCCATGATTATGAAATAAAACTATGTCTTTAAACACAATGAAAGAGGGCTATGAAATTAAATGAAACACACCCGGATAAAAGTTGCAATTAGTTGTGCTTCTAAGCACATGCAAAATCCAAAGGGACATAAGGCCTAAAAAGCAGTGGTTAAATGTATGTTAAATCTAAAGACTGTTGGCCATTGAAAAATGTAATGATTAATTCCTCACGGAGCCTACGGGTTGGGATGTGAGATGGAGTAAGGGACAGTCAATTCTAAGTGTCCCCTAGAACACCAAGTTACGGTTAGCTGTGCACCTAGTCACGGCGGTTCTAGAGAATATCCTCACGGAGCTGGTTTCAGCTTGGATGTGAGTTGTAGACATTTGCAAAAGTGACCAGGCACTCCTCAAATCAACTTATTCCATTTGTGAGACACTGCCATTCCTTGTGTGTTTTCTATCCAACGTATGCTTAGGTGTGTTCCCCTTTTCCTTTATCCGAAGTGCTACAGTGTTGAAGTTTCTTAATCATTCCTTATTCCTAGCCTTGCTTTTTCCACCTTCACCCATTCCTAGCAAAATGGTCAAGTCCATAAATTGAGTATACAATTGAGGGTCTTTTTCTCAGTATTTGGTTATCTTAATCCAAACTTATGTTTGATGTATTATTGCTTATTCGCCAGTGAAATGCTACTTTGTTCTTTAGTCTTGCTATTGAAATAATTAGAAGAGCATATCTTATCCATTTGCACTTGCAGCATCAGTCAGATTGAGCCTGGGTCATTATTTTGATCATTTTTGCCTTGGTCAACCCCGTTTGACCAAGTCAACCGCAAGATCTGAGATGAGTTGGAATCTTGGACCTATGATGTTCGAGAATGATTATTTGTGGTCCTATGATGCCTGCTTGATGGTTCCATGCAGCAGACACGGGTTTTAAAATATGGTTTGATGGATTTTTATTATTATTATTATTTACAGACCATTATTTCTATTTGTCCAGGCATGATTGAGCTTACAAATGATTATCCAGGTGGTCACATGGTGAATGAGTACTCATCTCTACTACATTTGAGCCTTCTAAGTCCATTGGCACACTCAGATATCCGTTTCAGGCACTTACAGATGATATGGTGAAGAAATTCAGGATGACAAGGCAGTTCTAGTACCTTATCACATTGATCCGAAAGGCTCTTCTAAAAATAATTTTCTATGAAAGTGCATGCCTCGAACTGTTCTAATATACAAGGGTCATCCGATGGCGGAGATATGTATTCAACTGACTTTACCCAAACTGGCCCTTCACTGTACTATTTCTCTAGGTCATCTTTGTTGATGCTTATGTGTGGTTCTGACTGCTTATATGAACAAATAATATGCTCTTCCTCCATGTTCAAATGCTCAAAATTTACACTCCCTTCTCTAGATACATTGAAAATAGGTTTTCCCATGTATGTCCAATAGTCATCATCCATATCTTTGTCAAATATGGGGGATTCCTCATGCATTATGTCATATTCCTGGCTATATGTACCTTCATGCTCATAAGTGGGATTATCAACAACATTTCCCAAGGGATTTTGTTCATTGTTAACTCCTTTCGACATGGCAAAGATAGGGTTTTCTAACAAGGTCCATTCATCATTGTCAATGTCTATGTCATCCATGATGGATTCATCATCACTTATGTCATCCTCCATATTATGCCTATCCTCCTCAATTTCATCCTTGCTTTGAATAGGTGCTAGAAAGGTAGAGTAAATTGCACAGCTCCCAGGATCATCATTATTATAAGGATTCTTGGGATTCTCAACATGATACTTCTTTTCTTTCTCATTATGCAATTTAACTACAAAATCCTCAGATACTGGTACTGTAGCATAAGTCCAATCCATTTGGATCCATCCTCCTAAAGTGGCAGCCCACTTCCTAGAAAGCAGCATTCCCCATTTATCTGGAACATATATAACAAGTATGTCCATGGTTACATGGATGTCCAGATACTTCGCCAATTTAACATGTTGGCTTTCAATCATCCCTTCAACTTTAACAGGTCTGGAGTCCATGGCACATACATTCTAGTAAGGCCTAGTCGTTTTCAAATTAAGTTGTTGCATAACTTTTTTAGTCATTAGATTTGCACCAGATCCTGAATCCAACATACAATTATGTAGAAGGTCACCTATTATCAATGATATATAGAAAGGTGGGTGAGCTTCTTTTATTGATTCCCTATTATGCAAGATTACAGGAGGATCCTCGTGAGCATTGCCATAGCTCGTTGAAGGTCGCTCTACAGTATCTAAGAAAGTGACCTTCTTAGGGGTTTGAGGAGTAAGAGGAGTAGGAGTACAAGTAGAGATGGGTATTTCAAGTGCTTTCAACAGTTTTTCCTTTTGACCAGGAATTTTATAAAGCTCATTTATAGGTACAGGCACTTTAGTTGTATTGAACCAATTACTCCAATCAAAATTCAATTTACTAGAGTCATTTAAATCAGTTGGAATTATTACCTTTGGTGGTTGTATGGCAGGTGCAGAATTTGCTCTTCTTTGATAACCAATCCCTTTAAACTTTTGCATATTATGGACTTGCTCATTGGAAGGTCTTTCTCCAAAGTTCTTAGTCATATTATCCAACTCCTGGTTGTACTGTTTAGCTTGTCTCCAACTTTCTCTAGGAATATCCTGGATGTCTCCTACCGCATTTATATATTCAGGCTCGCTTGATGTTGGTTCACTAGTACTACCCTCTGGAAATCCATGTTCTTGTACATAGTTTGCAAAGTAGCAAGAAAAATCTTCATGAAAATCTTTGCAAGCTCTACAAAATGGTATGTAGGTCTCAGTCATGTTAGCAGCCTCTATTTGATTGGAAAGCCTCTTTTCATTGTTGGGAGCCTTTTTCTGCCAGTTGGTCTTTGGAGGGTAGTTTCTTTGAACCGGTTGAGTTTGTTGACCATGTTGAAACTGTTGAACATGTGCTCTTTCCATCTTTATGATTTTATTCTGTATTTCCTTCATTTGACCTACGTGTTTCTGTTCAGCCTTTTCCATTCTTTCACACATATCCATCATCTTTTTCTCATACAAATCTTTTACAAGGTCCTTCTCTTTATGCTCAGTTGATTTTAATGGAGTTTGAGCTCTTGAATAACCAGGCAGATTTGAGTTACCGGAGGACTGCATGTTTTTATCTATCTCAGTTTCCATTCCTTGTGCTTCTAACAAAGTGGTGGGCTCTTTATCCCTGAGTTCATATTGCATTTCCCCACTTAAGGCTTCAATGTAATAAACCAATATGGTATGTGGAGTTGGCTTGTAATCTGTAGGGATTGCATTGGATAAGTCGATGAATTTCTTATTGAACTCGTCCACGGTTTCCATCTCACTTCTGTTGATGTCCGTTATGGCAGCAAGTTGATGTCGGGGTTCTTTTTTCTCACCATAATTGTTGGTGAAAGCATTCTTGAAAGCAGCCAAGGTTGCAAAAGAGTTGTTTGGTAAGCCGATGAACCAGTCACCAGCATCCCCATCTAAAGATAAAGCAAACAGCTTCATGTATACATCGTCAAGTTTGTGGGAAGGATCTCTGACATATCCACTGATACACTTTGAGAAAGCTTTAAGATGATAAGCAGCAGTAATGGCATCAGTGCCAGTGAAAGTGGGAAGTTTGTCGATAGCTTTGTCGGGGATGTCATGTGGTTGACCTGCTATCTGAGTAATATCAAGGGGAGAATAGAAATCACCCATTGTATCGGAAAAACAAGTATTACTGTTTTCAAAATTATTTTCTATAAAAAGACTATGGATGTCAGAAATAGACTGAGATCCAAGTTCTTCAAGGGTTCTACGAGAAGCAAGTTTATTCAATCTCCTCCTGTAAACCTTTTCAGGCTCGGGGATGAAACTGAGTAAACCTTCATAATTTCTTCTAGTTGAATACCTCGAGGTGTTTACTGACAATGGAGTCGCCAAGTGGATTCAAGTGTAATTTCTGAGAGTGATTTGACAAAAAATCTACCAAAAAGGAAAACTAAAAAGTGCAGTGGAGTCGCCAAATAGATATATCGAAAAAGGTAAAACAAACTAGAAAAAACTAAGGTCGTCAAGGAACAAAAAGATTTGTCCCCGGCAACGGCGCCAAAGATGTTGTCCGCCGAGTTGCACACCAGTAGCAGAAATCTTTCGAAAGTTGTTCCCTCACTACAAGTGGGGAAAGTGTGGCCTTCGGGGCAAGCAATGAGATAAGTACTTGTTATCACACAACTTGTAGTTGTCCCTAGTGGTATCCCATCCGGGATGGTAGAGGAGATGGACAACTAAAGAGGTCACCCAAGAGATGCCATGGTTCCCAATACAAGGTGGGAGTCACGTCAACCGAGGCACTCAACACTTCAGATCTAGATAAATCAAGACCTAAGGGGAGACCATACACCCAATCAAAGATGATTGGACCCAAACAAAAGTTCCTAGGGATGAGTAAATGGTAAGTTACGGAAACCAATGCAAGGTAAATTGGACCTACAAATTAAAGTATGGTTGAAGGTGGTTTGAGAAATGATTAGTGTTTCAACCAATGTATGATTTAGGCCACATGATTAGTTATGATGACAAGATATAGTACCATGTGCTACACAAGTGGGTCCTACTTTCTTGGGATATGTGAAATGGCTTAAAGTGGACCCACAAGGTGAAATTAAGGGATGCAATTGGCACTAGAGGATATATAATGAGTAGATCTACGGATCTAAGTTGAAATTAGGAGTACCCATGTACCGGATCTAAGGTTTGACACAATTCCCAAGGAGTGCGACTTGCTTGAGGAGGACTAGTGCCTTGTTGGATGGATTAATGGAGTCAAATGATATGTCAAAGTGTAGATTGGGACACCTAGCATGCAACTCAAGTGGGCTATTTGGGATGTAGTGGTTGAATCTTGCTAGATCTAGGATTTCATGAAATGACTCAAGTGGACCACAAACCCTTAAAACAAGGAATGCTACCCCCAAGGCAGATCGTCACAAAATGATACTCTAGATATAGGTTTCAAGGTATGCCCGTTCCAAATCCACTGAAATCTCAACTACCCAAGTCCTAAAAGTGGGCAAACTCAGTCACCCAAGCAGGTGCGACCTTGCTCAAGGAGGGCTAAAAGGTGGATAAGGTGTGTCAAATCAAGTCCAATGGCCACCAAATTGTAGATCCAAGTAGTTTAGGCACTAATCTATGTGGATCTAGAAAATCAAGTCAATCCAAGTGTTCGATCTTACTAGATCTGAGTTTTAAGGTGCCAAGTAGTTCAAAACGCGGTTTTAGTCCCTTAAAATGTGGAATGATGCCCACAAGGTAGAAATCACCCAAGTAAAAGTCTAGGGGTAGGTTATCAAGTGTGTAGATTGCAAGTCAAGTGGGATTTCACCTACCCACATGCTAGATCTAACCCAACAAGCCTCTCCAAGGAAGTACGATTTGGTTCAAGAGGGCTATATTGCCTTGAAAAGTGTGTCAATTTTAACCCAATCACCACCAAACTATAGAAACAACTAGGGGTGGATGCTATAGAGGTGGGTTCTTCAGATCTTTTCAAAAGCAAGGCTAGATCTAAGTAGATCTAAGAAAAACAAAAAATAAGGGTTTTAATTAATTAGGGTTTGTGACCAATGAAGAGAGAATGGATGGAAAGAGGCACATACCTTGTAGATATTACCTCAATTGCTTGTGGCCACCTTGCAAATTGATAGCATTCTCCTATGTGTATATTCAAGAGTGAGATCCAAGAGCTCCAACCAAAACGTCCTCCTCCAAGATAGCTAAATCGTCCTACTCCTACAAGACAAGATCAAAGAAACAAGTCAAGTAAAATGATTATGAAAATGATAGAAAGATGTAATAGAAAGCATCAACTATGTCACGAAGATACAATAATGATACTCCCTATCACAAGATCAACCCAAGAGAGAATATGTGGATCCCTCCAACAATAACCCTCAAAAAATCGCCCTCCTCTCCACCAATTCGACTTCCCTGCAAGAAAACTAGATGTAGCACCAAAATCCAGAATGATACATAGAAGAGATACTGTATACTCAAGATGCAAGAGAATCCACAAGACAAGAGAGATATGCTCCACAAAGAAGTGTTCTATTCCAATATTCCAGAGCTCCAAAGGTGAGCTATACAATAGGGGGTCTCCTCCTTATATAGGATAATAAAGACCAAAACCCTATACCACTCTACAATACTACATCAAATGAGTGGTTGAGATTAAAAGATCTCAATACATGATCAATGGCTAACAATGAATCATAACAATATATCACATGGATCACCCAATATAATGATGACGCCCTAACTAAATGGTACAAAGTGAGGATGACGTCATCCACTAGAGGGGTAAAAGTACAAAAATCCACCACATAATGACTAGGACATAACATAAGAAGCACATGGTGGGGCTAGGAGGCATCAATCCTTACTAGCTCATCCCCAAGGCACAATAAAATAATAAAATATGTCCAAGATAATATAAATGATCAAATCTGTCCTCAAAATCTGTGACAGACAAGCAGTAAAAGACCTCCTGTGATCGTTGTGGGCCTACCCACATGGTGAAAACTGGCCGGAAGATAGTGGGATCACCCTGGAAGACCTTTGTGAAAACCAAGTGCCAAAACCTTGCCTCAATTGCCCAAATCGAATTCCTCAGTGACCACTTTATCCCATTTTTTAACTGCCTCAGAAACTGTGAAAGTGCCAAAACTGCCTCCCAGGGCATCTGCGTTGTCCAACTGAGCCCACCAGGCTCTCCAGAAGGGGGGGTAAATGGTAAAAACAAGTGGCTGGACCACCCCCTCCTCATACAGCGCCCTAGGTGAACTGGCCTCTCATGACCCCTGCTGCTCAGGCTGGGAAATTAGCCCCAAATCTGGTCAACAAGTGTAAAACTGCATCAATCACTGTCAGAAGTGCCCGAAACTGAAAGATAAGTGTCTCATTGGATCCAGAAGACCCAAATCCCCTAGGAATGTGTACTCATACACCATGGGTTGCCCTAATGGGCACTGTAGGGTCCACCATATATGGACAGTGCATAATCTGATGATCTGAAGTAATAATAAAACCTGTTGAACTGCATCAATCATCATCTGAACCATATGTCCATCATATGATATCATCATCAAGTATGTGGGACCATCAATCATCATCAATAGGTATATATATATGGCCCACATCATCATGGATCCGAATAATATACAACCAAGGATAAATCACGTCAGTAGACTAAAACATGCTTCTCTAATCATTCTCACAGCCAAACTCAAAGTATAACATCCATTCAGTGGCATTAATCAAGTTATCATATTCCTTTGTTATATAAAATTACTTGCACAATAGTTCAAATGACAAACTCACCCATTGGACATGGTCAAACTGCTAGTGAAGGATGTAGGCTAGGAACAAGGTTGGGCCAAAGGGTTGACTTATCTAACTTAACTCAAAAATACTTTGGACTGGGAGAAGGGGGAAAGCTACAAACTCTGTGCTGGACAAAATAACACGGGGGATGGTTGTGCCTCACAAATGGATAAGTTGTTCAGAGAGTGCTTATTCAACTTAGGCATCATGTCTACATCAAGTTGATCCCGGTTCATTAGGATCATTCAATTTCATTTCATGGCCTTTTTGGCCTACATAACCCTTCGGATCTCAGGTGTGCTGATAAGCACAACTAGTTGCAGCTTGCATACAGGGCATGTTTTCATATATATATAAGGTCAGCAATTGTTTAGATATAGCTCTTAAGAACCATTGCTTTTTGGACCTTTATTATACTCTTCGAGGAGTATTTTTAGCTATTCATCGCTCTTGCCCTTTTTAGTTTCCATGGGCAAATTTATAAGTTTCCATAAGTAGAACATGAGCTTTCAGTTTTAGTCAACAACATCTCAAGTGACTAGGGGGAATTCAAGCCAATGCCAAACATCAGGACAACCGACAAGAATGATTTAGGCCTACAATCCAACTCACCAAAGGCAAGTTTTGTCACCAACTTAGAACCGAGACACTGAACATACAGGGATGTGATCCAAACACAGAGGTAGAAGAATGGGGCAGCCCTCAGTATGAAAAAGTCGAATGAGTTAAGTCAAGGTTTAAAGTCAAATAGGAAAGTCATGTATGGATGGAGTCAAGTGAATATGGAGCCTACAGTAGCAGACAACTGGTGTCAGGAAAGACCATATCTATGTAAGGTGGAAAACCAGTGGGTTTTGTTAAATAACCTAAATGTGCAAGCAATTGTCCATTTCATGATTTATAGTTCATTTTAAACAGTTTGCCACATCAGGAATAATATACCAAGCAGATGCTGTGAACATGACTAAATCAACAAGATAATAATCCACAGTCAATGATAAAATATCCATAGATCATACAACATCATCATAGTAATAAACATCATATACCATCTGAAACACTGCTGCAATACATCTCTAAGCACTGAACTGAAACTGTATGGGATAAAGGGTCACATCGGTCATCAAATCTGAACTTTCAAGGCTCAGCCTTGACACAAGGTCTAACATTAGTCTGAATAATACACTGTTCTGATCATGAGTGATCACAAAATATACAATCATCATAGCCATGCTCTGAATAACGGAAGCTCTGGAATGTGCAGATATCTGCTAAACAAGAATAGTAGCCCGGCTACTATGGTGTGATAACAGTACTGGCACCTGAATCCCAACTCCTCTGTTTAGGCTAACTCCTAACGAAGCCAAGGGGGGTAGTCCCTACAAAGAGTTTACTATGGCTCTTATGTTTTAATGTTTTTGGTGTATTGTGATGCGGATGGGTGTTGTTTAGGAGTTTTAAAGATGAGAGATCACAAATTTACTTTAAATGAAACACAAGATAAAGTGCAATCCACGTTGCGAAACAGTATATGAAAGACTTTGCGAAAATAAGAAGCATCCACAAAAGATAAGTTCCAAATATAAAATCCAATGGACAAAAGGCCCAACTTAATTAAAGCATAAATATAAAATGACCAATGCCAAAATGGAGTCAAACAAGTGTAGTGCTTGGGGATGCTGAAATGCAAGTCTAAATAGTAGCTGTTCGTGAGATCGTTGTGCAAATTATCTTGGTAAATTAAAAGTTTTAATGGTCTTGATTATTAGGCTAAGTACAACAAGGTAAGCAATCGACCGGAAAGGTATACTTTCAATGGCTTCCCCTCTGATGGTAAGTCAGACAACCCAGATGTCAAGGAGTAGGTGTTTTAAGAATTAACCACTTCGATGTCTAAGACAACAGTAATTTCTGGCCCCACCAAGTTTAGGAACTTTGCCCACTACCTAAGTATGTCTCGAAAAAGAAACGTCAGTTCGTTGGTTGTGGGGGTGAAAAATTTTATTATGTTTATCGAAAAATTATCAAATCCAACACCTTTCTGAGTACTAGCCCAACCTTTTCAGGTTGGCAGAGCATACGGGTGTTGGATAGCAACCAAGATAAATTATTAAGGGGATGTGAGTTAGAAGTTTTATTATTATTAGAGCACAATATTCAACTCTTCGATAAAGAGTACTCTTGACTTTGTCTTATGGCAAGGTTCAAGAGACTTATCTATTATATATGCCTAATGCAAGGAAAATGCAATACTAATATGCTCTTCGACAGAGAGTGCTCTTGACTTGGGTTATTACAAGTTCAAGAGGCTTAGTTCTTTGTTAAGATAGAAACAGATTGTACGCAAAGAAAAAACGTGATAGCTCAATAAGATTGAAAATAAACAATGATAACTTTAAAAGAAATGATCTACTTGCAAGAAAGAAAGCTAGTGTTCTACCAAAACAGGGACTAGTCCTAAGGTGAAGTCAAAGTCACTTCTGCACACTGCTCATGAAACTTCCTGCTTAGTTGGTTCTACACAGTACACGGTGGGGAAAGAGAAGCAGCACGCAGTGTTAATGCAGGACTTGGGATAAAAATCTTAAGAGGCTTCTCAGGTCAAGACTTGGAATAAAATTATTCTAAGTACAAAATTTTGAAAAATAGATCTAGAAGATTAACACAAAACTAAGCTAAAGAATGCACCAGAACACTCTTCCCCAAATGGGGAAGAAGAAACCAAAATGTGGGAGGCCTTATCCCACCTAGCCTTTTTATTAATCAATTACAAGTGCGTTTGGGAATGAAACCCTTGAAATGTCTTTTGAGAGAAATAAAACAACTATGGAAACAATACTTAGAAGCCCTTAATGGCTTTTACAAGGGAGAGTGTATATAATTTCTCTTCTTGGTTCAAGTTTTCTCCTTGGGTTATAGTCTTCATCTTCTTTGAGTCTTGTTTTTTCAAGTCTTTCTTCTCCTTCAAAGTACCTACACAAGTTTAGATCAACTTCAACAAGGCACCCATTAGATGTTAATAAAATAACAATAAAAACTTTGAAGCTAAGTGCAAGCTAAGATCTAATCTATATGCCAAATCCTAAATACAAACTTTTAACACTTTTAAATGAGATCTAAACTAAGAAAATGCCACTAACAACCTAGATACACACTAGCTCCTACCAAGACAATTGCAAAGTATGAGATCTAGAAATACCTAAGTGTTAACTTTTCAGAAGAAACTACTTGTAAAAAATCCAACAAAATGGATCTAACTACTAACTAGACTAACACTAACAAGCTTAAGATTTGTTTTTGTTGTGATTAGGGGCAGATTTGAAGGTGGACGAAAGGTAGCAATGGAGTTCAAAAGGGAGGAAAACGAAAGGGTGAGGGAGGACCCAAACGAAAGGAGAAGGAGCCCTAAATGGAGATGGACGAGAGCCAAGAAAAAGAGGGACAAGAGATGAGAGGAAAGAGCTAGGGCAAAGATCTAGGGAAGAAAAACGAAACGGAGACTAGAAGATGGATCAAAGGGGGACGATAGCAAAAATGGAGATGGAGGGAAGACTAGGACGAGAAGGAGAAGGTGGAAACAAAGTCAAGGCAAGATCACAAGAAAAAGGCAAGCTTGACCGGGCTCTAGGCTTGGAGAGAAGTGTAAAATTGAGTTTCCACAGCTTAGAGAAGTAGATCTAGTAACCAGTAACCAAATGAAAAATGTTTGAATGCTTGATGGAAGAAGCAAAAACTCTTTGTTTCTCAATTTTGTAAAGCGAAACTGCTTTGGCAACCTGCAGAGTGAAAGTGAAACCAACAAGAACTCTTGCACTTTGGGAGAACACCTGAAAAGCCCACATACTCAAGAGAAAAGCATAGATTTATAATACTTGTGCTAGATTGTTAGCCCTCTAAATCATAAATCCAATACTTAAAAATCGAAAGCATATAAACAAAACATGATATCACCTCGATACAAGATGAAGTATGGCCACCAAGAGCCTCCACATTGACCTCCAAAGTCTCAACTTTATTCAATACTTAAACAAATTACAAAAATTCTCCAGAGTTTCTATGCTAAAAGATCCATGAGAAAACAAGAGCATGAGAGCTCTCTTTATACAAAACCAACACCTCTAAACCCAAATTCGAATTTGGAATAAGGAGAGCCAAAATCCCAATCAAAGGCAAGTCGAATTCAATCAATCCATGGCTTGGAGTGCATGATCCAATAGACAACACGAGCTTGCATTAAAGGAGAGTGGGGAGGTGGCCTCCACCTTGGCAAGGCGCCCCCCCACTCCAACATAGTAACCTTCACCTTTCCAATTCGTAGGTGCCACATAAGGTTGACGTGAGTGACAGAGGATGGCGTGAATCCATGTGAGGGAGAAGCTTGGCATTGAATGGAGAGATAGACTCGAGCTCGTGGGTGTCAATCCATGTGATGTGGCCACAATATGAGGGAGGCGCCCACCATCAATTCAATGCATGACCACCAAACCATTCAACGTTTGTCACTTCATCAAAATCGTAAATCTTATGAAGGAGGGCGAATTAAAATGGCTCACGTCATCTCCCTAAATTAAATCGTAACTCCAAACTTTATTATGACATGTGATTTAATACTTTATGTGGATCGTACACCATATGAAATCAACTTTCAAACTTTTCCAAAGTTAAAAATTCATATTTTTGACTTTTTTATTTTTGTCACTTAGTGAATTTTGTCATTTTTTGGTCACTAAATGCCAAAATTAGTGAAAACTGCTTCCAGAGGCGACGTAATCGCCCGAAACTTTAGAAAAGAGCGTGCCAGGGTGAAAAGGACGCTCTGAGCGTCAAAATGAGTGTTCCCACGCCCAATTCCGCTTCCGGATGAGGCTTTTATCACTTTTTGAAATTTTCTAATTAAAAAATGGTCTAATTTATGGAAAATTTTATTTTTGCCGGAATGGAACGAAACTCCTAAGGGACCTAGTGCATGTTCATACGACTCAATCAAGATGGCTAACACGTAAGAAATCCTAGACACAAGACTCTAATAACCACCTTAGGTTTTGAACACCATGGGAAATACTCCAGCTTTGGAGGTTTGAGTGAAAAAATCAGGGATTATACGCCACTGATGAGTAGCGCATAATTCCTAAGGAAAAAACACTCTAGAGTAACCCCCAAATGGCTAAACCTACGGATAGCCGAGTCTTTTATAAAAGGACCCCGTTTAGACCAACTTTTTACAAATTCCCCATGGGGGTATGAACATGCAGTTATTACAAATGGGGAAAAATGCCCTGAAAAAGACCTTTGAACTTTTGAACACTGATGATGAACATGAATCATGTTCATGAAACTGGCGGCTCACGAGAGATTCAGCTATTTGTACAAAATAGCTGATAACACCCTGATTTAAGGTTCACGTTTCCCAAGTCCGTTGAATTTGATCTTTTTCCCTAGCACTTAAATCCTGGATTCACTCTTAATCTCAAAGTCATTGTGTTTAATCATTCAAAGTCTAATCTTATCTTTCCTAAGCCTCCACAATGACCTTGTTTCCTTAAATCTAGGGTTCTTCACCCTTCAGCTTATGTACCCTATCTACATAGCTTGATCTGGTGATTGGGTTAGATCTCTCTCGTCAGGAGTAGATCACGGTCTCCCCCCTTACTATTTGTGGCTTGGATAGTATAAAGTGAAGAGTGCCTCGATTGGCGTGACAACCAATCCATCTTGGGGATCGAGGCCCACTTGTGTCACCTCTTTGGTTGCCCATCCCCTCTATCATCCTGTATAGGATCATCTATTGGGGAAACTACGGGTTGTGTGATAACATCTCTGTGATGATTTGTACACATTAATAAAATCAAGTCTTCTAAACCAACGAAAATCCAACATTGCCTCGAAAGTAATCGAAAGTGCGAAAATTTCGACTACGGAAGCGAGAACAACCGGGAGGCAACCTCAGAGCATAGTTAGGCTACACCCTTGTTGGTATAGTGTTGAACACCACTCTCGAGACTCCATTCCAGCCCACACGTCCTTGTAAGAAGCCACCTAGATCACAATCTGGACATATTCCCTGTACCGCAAGGTATATCGGGAATCTCCTCATCCCACAATTAATCAACTTTATCTCCCAAAATACATAATAAAATAAACCAATAATATTTGCACAATAATCCTTTCAGCACTCCAACACGGACAATGACTCCATTAGCACTATTCTTTCATAGCAACAGTTAATTTTTTTCATCTTTTATCTTTATCTATCATACAAAAGCTGTTGATATTGTTGTTTATTTTATATGTTCTGGATGTATCTTGATAAATTGGCGATAGACTTGGTTTAAATTTTGAATCAAATTCAAAAACTCCTAAAAAACGACATGCATCCCATCACTCAAATTTAACTAAAACCCTTACAAACATTTTCTTTTAGTAGGGTCTACACCCCTTGGCTTCGATAGGAGTTTGCCTAAACGGAGGAGTCGGGATCGGGTGACAACACCTAACTCTTTGATTGGACCCAAAGCCACACCGAGCAGCTTCGAAAGATTTCTGTTGTGCTCCCCCCAAGTGTGCATCTCGGCGGCAACAGTACCCTCCCCTCCTTTGACAATGTTGGCATGTTTGGAAGGTTTTGGCTTAGTATTAATACATTTATTTAACCCTTATTGCATTTCATGGAGTGGAAACCCATCAACTTATGTTCTGCATAAGTTTCAAGTGATAATAATTGCTCTTTGGTATGATGATAATTCCTAAGGTTTGATTATGATGATGATGGTCGAGCATCCTAGGAGATTGAATGGTATATTACCCATGGCTTGCAACTTTCAATGTTTAACATTATTCTCTTTGAGGGCACATAGCATATGTGTCCTTGCTCACATGATTCCACGATGATTGAAGGCCTTTGCATATTAGCACCCTAGGTGTCTTGGGTGTTATTAACACATTATACATTTTATCATGACTTTTTCACAACCCTTGACGGAGCACTATCCTTACTGTACACATTCAGAGGGTGGTTTGAGGTTAATTTGACCTTGTTTGACCTTTTGGAGGCTTGTTTATGGAGTACCCTGGCTCATTTGATGGTTTTCACACTTGAAAAGGTGATATTTTGATGTACACTATGTTTTCTATTAGAGTGCCCTCCTTCCTAGCACATATATTGAGACAGATCACATTATTTTGCTTGAATGGAGGGGCCATCCCCTTGGTCTTGATTGGGTTGATTTCGTCAAACTTAACATAATGGAGTGGAGAAGTTTTATATTCATTGGATCTATCCACTTGCATAGGTTTTGAGGAGTTGTCACCACCTTGGAGCATATCTAATTATCTCTGGCAAGAGTTGATTTGGTCAAACTTAACAGGATGAAGTGATTAGTTGTTCAAGGTCCCAAGACCTTTGACCTATCATGCATGTGAAGTGCTCCACCTACTTGGCACTTTGCACACTTCTCAAGCTCTCCCTCCTCTTGTGCATATGGTTTTGGAGAAACACTAGTAGCATTTGATTGGTGATTTTGAAGCAGTTGGCATTAGCATTGGAACCTTGTTGCTGGAGTATTATGGCATATTTCTTGATGGATTGTGTATGAATGCAGCAACAAAAAATTGGTAACATTGTCTTTGTTTGAAGAAGTTAATTGTGATTGATTCTCCTTTTATCTCTTCTCATCTTACGCTTAAAATGTATTATCTGAGCACAATTTATTGATCTGAATTTTATTGAAATGCATTAATTTTTAATTTTTTAATGGTTGTTATCCCCTTCATATGTCATATCTATCGTGTCTTTCTTAATTTGAATTCACCACAAGTAGAATCTTTTTTTACTAGACAGTAGAATCATATCTATCCAATATCTTCACAAGAAGAGTTTATAAATTTATAATGCTTGCTTCCCAATGGACTTAACACTAGTCTTCATCCTCCCGTAACCCTTTTTGTAATCCATCTTCTATAACTTTGATTTTCTAAAGCCACTTTTCAATTTCACCTTGAACATAATTGTCTTAGATTTAGCAATCCTAAGTTGGGGAAGCCCCCATTGTGATAAAGGAGAGCCAACCTAAAGTGATTGAGGGAGCTATTTTGATTACATTGGGTAGCCTTGTTATCACCAATCTCGTAGTTGCCCCTAAAGATGGATCCAGAAGGATGGCAGAGGGGGCAGGCAACTAAAGTGGTGAAACTAGAGGACCTCGATCTCCAAAGGATTGGTTTTCACTCCAATCGAGGCACTCTTCACTTGAGTTATCAAAGCCAATATAACAAGGGGGAGACCCAGATCTACTCCCGATAGGAGAGATCAACCCAATCACTAGATCAAATCAATAAAAAGAAGTACGTAAGGTGACAAGCATGGAACCCTAGATTTAAGGAAAACAAGACCACTAAGGAGGCTTAAGAGAAATATGAATTGATAGGGATTAATAATACACAGTGACTTGACAGTTAGGTGTGATTTCAGGATTCAGGGGCTAGTTTAAAATGACAAATTCAGCTTCTTTGGAAAACGTGACCCTTAAAACAGGGAAAGTGACCCAAAGATTGAATTTGTGGATTAGGGCTTTCTAGCACGACTTGATAGACAGATGTGATAGTGTCAGAGTACACAAGCCCAGAAAAATGGACCAAAAGACAGGCAAACCAGACAGCCAAGGAAAGTCATGAGGGTTTGGGGAAACCAGTGCCTTGGGAAATGGGCCTATGGAGTCCTCCAAGGGTGACATCTTGGAGAACCCACCTAGATATTTGCACTATGCCAAAAACCCAAAAATGGTTTGCCAGTAAACCAAGTCTTTTGAGCCAGGGATTTTTCAGAAGAAAATTGCTTAGGGTTTTAATTAAAATTGACAGATGGGTAGGATAAAAGAATAGAAATTTTACATTGCAAGTGTACCTGAATGATGGAAATGTCTGCCAAGATGTTGAGGATTGTTCCCGCAAAGATCAAATGAAGATTTGTTGATTTATCTTGCACCCACGAAATGCCTAGCTCCACATGTGCGCCTTCCTCTTCCAGATGAACCAAGGACAAATAAAATCAATCAGTTCTAGCAAGAATTAAAGAAATACAACTGACGAGCATGATCACAAAGAGTAAAAGGTACAAAGACAGTAATGCTCCCCGTAACCGACGAAGCGAAGAGAAAGAAGCAGGGAGAGTCTCCCCAACCAATGCGCCTTCCTCACCAATTCGGCCTCCTCACCTGTAGATAAAAACGTGGAGAAATAGATATGCAAAATAATCACCAAGATCCTCACTGCAGAGGAAGAACAGTTTCAATCAACACCATTAACATCCAGAACCATAAGACAGGGGTTTGCAAAATATTATTTTATTCCAGAAACCAAGTGCCAAAAGTCCCTTTACAATGAGAAGCTCTCTCCTTTAAATAGGAAGGAGAGATACCAAAACCCTAAACACCTTTTGAATGGATGGCTAAAATTAAAAGATACATAAGTTCTAATCAATGTTTGAGATGAGCTCAACATAAAGTACATGGATCAACTCAAAAATATAACATATATGCACAAAAACGCCCTAGAAAGGGGGTCCACTCAAACTGACTAAATAAACATGATAACCCGCTCATGGTGGGTCTAGGGGGTGATATCTAACCTCGCTAGTGTGTCTCCATGGCACAAACATAACAAAAGACCAACACAAGCACCAAATCGTGCTCCTTTGGGAAAGTCGTGGGCCTCCAGAGGCTCCAAAAAATCATAAAATGTGCTGGAGAAATGTGTGAGGGCCCCACTGAAAACTGAAACTACTGTGGAAGGGGTGGAATACATCATACTCATCATCAAAACAATTCCCATGCCATTTCCTTTCCTGCCCAAATCGATTTCTTCAGTAGCCATTTTTATCCTCTATAAATCCTTGGGAAAGTATAAAAATGTCGGTAACTTTATGCCTGATCACCTAGGGCCAAATCTAACTGCACCAACATGTCCGGGAACATAGCAACGTAGTAAAAACAAGTGGCTACACTCTATATCCCCTCTGTAGCACCATAGGTGAACCAATCAAGTCATGGAACTTCTCTGATATGCCATTTTTAATGGAAAATATGCACCATAATGATAAACTAAAGAAAATACCAACTGTAATTGCCCGGAACTGAAAACCAACTGTCTCAATGGACTCAGAGGGCCCAAATCTACCAAAGGTGTGTACTCATACAACATATAGATCTCTACATGATCATATAATATCCTCAATATACCCGGACAGATAAAAATAATAATAATCTGTACATGATCAAATATAATAAAAATGCCAGATCATCATCATAAACCTGTAACCATTACATGAAATCATCTGGTGGTCTACCATAGACCATATATCATATCTATTTGCATCATCCAAGGTCTATCTCACCTCATGTCCTGTAGTTGACTTTGGTCAAACTAGTTTTGACCAAATCAACATGACCAATAAAATGACCCAAGCTGAACATAAGGTACTGCAAGTGTTAAGAGGTTAGGACATGCTTTACAAATCATTCAAATAGCAATATAATTAGTAATCATTTCTCTGGTGATCTAAAACCAAATATTAAATTTTCTTTATTATTATTATGACTTAGAGTAGAACCTCAAGGTTATACTCACTTCATAGCTGTGATCAATTTGCTAGTGGTGGAAGAAGGATGAAAACTTATAAGGTTAGGCTAAGGGATGACAACTGACTTGACACAGTGACACTTTGGAAATTGAAAGGGGATACACACTAAAGCATATGCTGGACAAGCAGTAACATAGGGGAGGGCAGTGTCTCACAAATGGTTAAGTTGTTTCAGAAGTGCTTATTCAACCTTGACAGATGCCTACAACTCACATCCAAGTTGATACAACTCCGTGAGGATCTTTTCTAGAGCCGCCATGACTAGGTGCCCGGCAAACCATAACTCAAGACTCTAGGGGACACTTAGAATTAGTTGTCCATTACTCCATCTCACATGATAACTCACAAGCTAGTGAGGAATAAATCATTACAAGTGAGGTCAGCAATCATTAGATATAGCATTTATTAAACCATTGCCTTTTGGGCCTTTGATACATTTCCATAGCCTTGATCCGTGTGTGTTAAAAAACACATTCTTGAATTTACATTTATTAGGCTTTCAAATATCCCTTCAAGGGGATTTACATTTCACATTTAACTTTCATAACCAATTTCATTAGGCTTGCCTTTCATTCATGTGTGTTCAGAAACACGATTCCACGAATGGGCCTTCATATAAGATATACATTTCATTTCTAGACACATTGTAATGATGGTAGCACTATCTGTTTCAGGTCTAGCCAACACAACTTAGGAAACTCAGAGCCGAGACACAATATAACAGGGAAGCTCATCCAACAAAGAGGCTAGAGTAGGGGAAGGTCCTCCATGTCACTAGTCAAGTAGAAAGTCAGGGTAACATCAATAACTGGAAGGTAATGGACGGGTGGAGAAAGTGGATAATGAGACCAACACTAGCAAGCCAAAAGATGGTGGGAATGATCACCTCTATTCTCCTAAGGAGGGTAAAACCGATGAGTATAACCAGGAACTTCTAACTCTGAGCAAGGACATAGATAGATAAATTATACAACTAAGTCCATATATCTATATGATCGCCAGATCATGACACTAAGTGCTAAGACATGCCACAAGAATGAATATAAAAGCAATAATAACCATAAACACATGATAATACATGTTGGGTCATATACATGCTCATACTATCTGAACCATCATCTGTCCACTGAGAACCTGCTGCTGCAACTTTGGGCAATACATACTGCTCTGTAATGGCTAAATCGCTACATCAGTCATCAAATCTGAGTTTCCTAAGACTCAGTCATGGCATAGGAATATACTGCTGTCCATAAACAAAATAGTGATCCAAAATAGATGCTCATCTCAGCATCTCAATGTAAGGAACTGGCTGAAAAATGTACTGGAATCTGGAATAAAACATATGGTAGCCCAGCTACTATATATGTGATAACAAGCCCCTCATAGTAACCCCAAGGTCTCGCTTGTGCTTTAGGCTTTATTACAAGAAGGGTTTGGGGGTAACACTGCACATCCACGGTTTTAGAGTAAGCATAGTTTTCAGGGTACTGGTACAGTGTTTAGGTAAGAAAATAATCTACTAAATTAGGTGAATGGCATCAGGTCAAAAGTTCCAAAACAAATGAAAAGGATCAACTTTTGGTAATAGGATTGACGTCAACAGTTCAACAGATCCAATACAGCTGAAGCTTCTATTTTTCCATTTTTCTGAATCTCCTTGCAATATTGTTGACACAGATTTGTCAGTTTCTAGGAGATGTGCTAGGCACTCCTCGTCTTACTCTGTGTATCAACTGGGTTCTTATGTCCGATTAATATACTTTATTAATTTCACATGATTTTGTTTGTAGTTGATCGATGAAAAGCAGTGTCAGACTCAGAAGGTTGTTATCAAGATATTTTCTGTTGTTATTCTGTATTCCATGGAAAATGATTTTACAAAATGAACCTTCTGAGGATCTTTCATATGCAAAGTCTAGTTAACAGTGGTTCTTCATAGCACTAGACACATAATATAACTAATAGGTATGCCAGAATTCATCCATACCTCCACACTGAGAGTGATCCCAGCATGATTGATAGAATTCATATAATCTTCTGCACAGGCCACCTGTCATTTAGAAATTACAAACCATCAATATATATAATCTCCATTTTTATGCTCATATGCTACAACCTGGTTATGAAAAATATTTAAAATTTGTCAACAGGTTTTTAAAAATTAGATCTAAAAGCTGCAAAAGATGTCTACTAAGAAACTAACAGAATACTAAAAACAGCATGGAATGAAAACGTGGCTATAATTTCTTAAGCAAAAGGATAATCAATAATGTATTTAATGAGTGGCGGAAAAGTAGTATGCTAATAGTATTCAAATCTTTTGTTCCAATAAAGCAGGGGATTTTTGTTCCAACAAGTTCTCTAGCTATTCTGCAAAAGGGGTTTAAGTCTAAGATATACAATACGCCCTACACTCCATAACAAAATGAAGTGCTAGAGATGAGAAATTGCACAATTTTGGAGAGGAAAAGGCGCATGTTACAGAACAACTCTATTCCTAAGAAGTATTGGGCAGAGGCAGTACAAACAACTGTGTACCTGCTCAATCGTTCTCCCAGGAAGGATGTCAAGAACATGAATGTAAAAAAGGCTTGGTCTGGAAGAAGTCTTGGTGAATAACCTTAAAGTTTTTGGTTCAGTTATTTATGCATGGATTCTTGAAGAAAAGTACAGCAAATCAGACCCTAACTGTAGTAAATTGATGCTTACAGGGTATCATGATCAATGTAAGGCATAAAGTCAAATTGATGGTTCTTTCATTTGTGATGTAATAATTGATGAGAAAGCAGGGTTGTTTCAGCAAATATAAAATCATAATCAGGACTGCAAATCAGCAAGGAAAGGATGTAAAATGGCTAAAAATCAGCCACAGTAAATGGGAGTGTTGCACTTGGGGAAGGATCAATGTTTGAAAAAATCGAAATCGGACTCGGAATCGGTCAAGGGTCAACTCGGAATCGGAATCGGAATCGGTAATGAATCAGTCATAAATCGGCCGATTTGAATTTAATGAATCGGTTTACTCAAAAATACATAAAATATTTAAATTTTAAAGAAAAACAACATTTTCAAGATTTTAGGACTGTTGTTATGACCCAAACCTGTTGTTTGAAGGCCAAAGAGCACCTATACTTGTTGTTTAGGGCGGCTTTCATCCACAGTACTGCCCACAATTTATTTTTAGCCTTTAAGGTGATTTTCATGACTTTTTACTGCTGCAAAGGTCATAACAGGCACCTAAGTCACCTGACACGGGGACACGGGACACGTAGGACACGAAAATACGAGAGTCCGACACGGACACGGTGACCCCCGAAATCAGGACACGTAGGATACGTTTTATGTACATATATTTTTTTTTTAAAAATATATTAAAATTTAAAAATATAGACATATAGATCCAAAAATATTTAGAAACTAGAACATTTACAAATATTCAATAGAAATTAGAATAAAAACACATTAATGATTACACATTTGTCATTCACAAATCACGATTCACAACACATTTGTCATTCACAAATCACAATGAGACACAGATGCATGTCGGAACCATATTTCTCATTAAGTCATCAAAATCAAAATGTATACATATATGTCGGAATGCCACTGGGCACTGGGCCACTGGCAAATGCCAAATAGACTAATACTAATAGTAAATACAAAAAGGGGTGGATCAAGATGGGAGAATCCCATATGTCAGTAGTCCTCCTCCATGCCTGAATCAACATACTCATCACTGCCACTGCCACTGCCACTGCCCTGATCCTCATCCTCCTCCCCCTCCTCCTCCTCTCTGCCCATCTGACGATCTGCATCTGCTGCTGTGGAGGATGACCCCTCTATACGATCACTCTCATCAAAAGTGACCGGCTCTAGCACTGGATCATTAAGATCCATGTTGGCTAATGCCAACTCAGTACTGCTGTCCAAACCCATATCATCAGGAAAGACATCCCACATCTTTGTCTTTCCCTTCACCCACTCCTCCCTCTTCCTGTAAATAAGACGAAGGTTGGAGTGCACATACACCATGGACTCTGCCCTGGACTGCTCAAGCCTGCTCTTCTTCACACTGTACAAGTTCCCATATGTGCTCCAATTCCTCTCACAACAAGAGGATGATGTAACTTGAGAGATGACCCTGAAGGCTAACTTCTGTAGAATAGGGGATGTTGCCCCATGAGTTTCCCACCAACGATAGGGTGTCTTACCCTCCCTATCTCTAAGCACATCATAGCCTCCAAATATCCCAGTGCCAGTGGAAAAATCTACAAAGCCATCCTCCACCTCCTCAAGCATGTCTCTATCCTGAAATAGCCGTCTAAGTGCTATCTTCCTCCCATTTGCAATCTCTGCATCCATGTGAGGAGGGACTCTGTGTGAGGCCCCCCGATCCACCAGTGAGCCACTCCTGAGTGTAGAACTTGGGGTTCAAGGAGTGGGCCAAGCAATGAAAAGGTGTGCAATTCTTATCCCACCTGGAGATAAGAATATCCCGAATAATGGTCCATAAGTTCTCTGCCGATGTCCCATACTCGGGACACTCATTCTCCATGACAATGGACCTCATGGACTCAATCATGGAATCCCACCCCTCATAAACCTCTGCTAGGATGGGCTGGTCCGTGTCTGCATACCGCAACAAAGAAATGATTGGCTCCATGATCTTAATAGTAAGATCCACCGTGTCCCACCAACCATCATTTAACACCAAGTCCTTCACCTTTTGTGAAGCAGCCTGATCCGTCTTTCTCCAAAAAGCCCAAAACTCTGAAATCACCATGGACCCAAGAGCGGTTTTGACCTCCCTCAACCTCTTGAGCATGATGAATGAGGAAGCAAACCGAGTATCCTGCAACCTTCAGCAATGAAAGCTGTGTGTACTGTTTGTAGATGGTGAGGGCATTTGTGTGGTTTTGTACAAAGTTACGGATATGGCGTGCATCCTCAATAAGGTTGTCAATCCATGCCACATCCGAAGCAATGGCTTTCAGTGCTAAATTCAAGGAATGGACAATGCAAGGTGTCCAAAAAACCTGTAAGAGCAATAAAAGCATGTATCAATGACTCTACAACACTAACATTGCAATGACCAAATTCAAACAATGAGCAAATTAGAAATGAAAGGTGTCCAAAATGAACATACCTGTGGATATTTAGCTTCCACAATCATGCCAGCAGCCTTGCAAACAGGTGCATTGTCCGTGATGATTTGTACACACGACTCAACACCCACTTCTTCAATGGTTTTGATGAATAAATCACCCATAAATTGTGCATCCTTGTATTCGCCAAGAGCATCAACCGCTTTCAAGAACACCGGTCCATTTTGGGAAGATACCATGAAATTGATGAGTGGATGGCGTGCGGGATCCGTCCATCCATCAGAAACAATACTCACACCGGATGAGGGCCATGTTGATCTAATTGGCTCAAGAATTTTATTTACCTCCTTCTTTGCTTTAACCAACAATGTGGTTCTAAGCTTCTCTGAACTAGGAGGCACATAACCATTTGGAGCACGTTCCAAGATAGTTTTAACCGTCTCAAAATACAATGGTGACCGTGCAACATTGAATGAAATGAAGTTGAGGTAGAAGAAAAATGCAATAGTAAGGTCTACCTCTTCTCGCGCCTCTTTTTGGAAAATCCTATCCATTGGACCACCTGTAGATTGCCTCTTTCTTGTTTGATAAGTATCCCCACGCCCACGCCCATGCATGCTAGGTGGAAATGGAGGCTTGGTGCTAGAGGACTTCCTCAAGAATGGAAGAGGATCATCCTCTTTTTTCTTGCTTGCTGCTGCCACCTTCCCTAAGCCAACATGATCCTCTCTTTCCATATCCCTCCTTTGGTGAACAGTCACCGCTTTGCATGAAGAAATCCCACAAGAAGGAAGGGCCAACAAATGGCCCTTAACCCGGAAATATGTGCTCATGAACTCATGCTTGCAAAAATTGCATCTCCAAGACACATTGCCTCCCCCACCAAGCTTTGCCCCGGGCCCATCTTTTCTTGTCACATACTTCCACAAAGGGTATTTTTTTTCTTGGGCTTGTTGTCTTGCTAAAACAGGGTTAAGTGGAGCCATAGAATGAGCTCCACTAGCATCCGATGGAGCACTTGACGGAGGAGGAGAACCGCTTGTGCTTGGTGGAATAGGAGGGGAGGCACTAGATGGTGCATTTCTCCCTCTCCTTTGCCCCCTACCTCCTGCCCTAGCTGATTGAGACATTCTTTTTCTTTTGTGATGGTTGAGCTTGCAATCCTCTCCACAAATCCACCGGAATGCACTTGGAATCGCTTGGAAACGATGGATAGCCTTCAAATCTCCTTCAAAACTCCTTCACCTGCACATAAAACTCACTCTCAATCAAATGCTTCCTTGCAAATGACAAAAAGAAAGGCAAATTCTAATTTTTAAGTGAACTCGGGCGCACTTTTCCGCCAAAAACGTGTCCTGTTTTTCATCAGCGTGTCCGACAGTCGCGATTCGTTCCATCAGCGTGTCCGATTCGCTGGGAAAGTCGTGTCCCGATTCAGGATTCGATCCAAGGTCGAATCGGACACGAATTCCAATCGAATCGTGTCCGATTCGACCGATTCGGGACACGGCAAGGGTCAAGGACGAATCCTGTTTCTGAGACAGGCACATGATTGCTTCAAAATTGTTGTACGAGGGTTTGAACAGCTTCAACCTAAGTTGCATGAAACGGGGAAACGAGGACGAAACGGAGAAACTTCGAAACAGGGGAAACGTGACCCCCCAAAATTGTGGAAATGAGGAAATGCAATATAGATATATAGATATATAGATATATATAGGTATATATTACATTAATAAATCAGCAAAGACATTTACAAAAATGAATGTGAAATATAAATCATCAATCATACATGTCAACGAATCATTGCCTATATTGGGATCCTATTCATCAATAGCACCCTATGCCTCCCTCCTATAGGCTCTAGCCCTTGCCTCTAACTCGAATTTCAAAGTTGATCCTCCAAGGACATTAGTCAACGACTCAACACACTACAATTTTGACGAAACTTCCTAATCCAATCACTAAAATAACGTAGAAAAAGCTTTCGATGCTTAATAAGTGATTTTGCATGAGTGAAGAGTACATTTTTATTAAGGTCATGACAGAGGAATTCAACAATCAACACCACCAACATCAAGGTACATATAGGGGTTGATGTGCTTGATTAAATGCCAATTCCATACCCTCATACATGATAGAATCTGGTGGAAACCTTGCAATCCTAAAATCCTGAAAACAATTAAGTCTGCTGAATTTTGAATGGGATCTAAAAGTCTACTTTTTGCATATGAAGTCTAATGAGGTTGGAACCACTCTCAAACATCCTGAAACAATTAATGGTAATGTTAAAAATTTAAGTAAAAGGATGGAAAATAAAAGATAAGGAGAATGTCACTTTTTAACATTACCATTACTATCACCAATTACTACAGCACCATGGGGATATAGGTTACAAATTCAAAAAAACCGACCGATTTTTTGTCAAAAATCGGTGAACTGGACCGGTTCGGTACTGAACCAGCCGATTTGATACCGAATCGGCCGGTTCGATAACGAACCGGCCCTCCAATCCGATTTGGAGACCGGTTTGAACCGGTCTGGCCTTAAATCGGTGAATCGGCCGATTCTGATTCCGATTTCACCGATTTTTAAAACTATGGGAAGGACATTCCTCAGATTCACTTGAATGATAATTTTAGCAGTGAAACTACTGAAATGTGTTCAAATCAGCAAAAAACAGCACGAGTTTGGAGCATAGTTTCAGAATTCAGCTGCCACCCATAGCTTGTGCTGCCTTTTGGTGCCCAACTTCACCCATTGTTTCAGCCTTGTTTCACCATTTTTTCCATTCCACAATCCAACCATAGTTAGGGTTGCATTTCACCTTTCCTTAATTCCACTTTTCATTAGAAGGGTTTGTACATAATGCATTAATTTTGGTTTTGGTTTATAAATCCATAGTTTGGCCTGCATTGATTTTGGTTTATAGTAAAATTTTAGTGTCCACCGTCACCTATTAGTTTGGATTTATTGCCGCCGGATACGCACCTCCGAGGAAAAGGGGTTAACCGTTAGCGTGGCAGAAATCTTCAAGCCAGTGGCTGCGTCCCTTGGGGGCAAGCAAAGAATTGAGATATTGTCACTCAACACTCAACTCCTCTGTTTGGGCCAACTCCAAGCGAAGCCAAGGGGCGTGGTCCCTAAGAAATAAAAACTATGGCTTTGTGCTAAGTTAAAGAATGAATTTAATCTAGGAGTTTGAAATACAAATACTGAACCAGAGAAAGCAACTATGAATTAAAACAACAGCACGATAAAGGTAAATCCATCTAACCCATTGATTCACTTAAAATGTTTGACTATTACAGATTAGAACCGTGCTAAATGGAGTCACATGAAACTATTAAAGTGTTGTTGCGTCGTGAAACTGTTGCAATTCTTGTTGGTCAGTTTTAATTTATTAAAGATGAATGATTATGGGAGTGGGTTTATTCGTTGTTTGTCCCAACTCTGACTCACTCCTTCGAACTGAGCGTAGTGACAACTATACCAAGGGTTCAACCGGGCGAGGCATGCCCTGCATAAAGTAGCCCGCTGACTCTATAGTTAGCTTCACTCAACTCCTCTATTTAGGCCAACTCCTGGCGAAGCAAAGGGGGGTGGTCCCTAAGAAAGAAAAACTATGGCTTTGTGCTAAGTTAAAGAATGAAATTAATCTAGGAGTTTCAAATAAAAGTAAATACTGAACCAGAGAAAGAAAATATAAATTTAAACAACAGCATGATAAAGGTAAATCAATCTAACACATTGATTCACTTAAAATGTTTGAGTATTGCAGATTAGACCAGTGCCGAATGAAGTCACATGAAATTATTAAAGTGTTGTGTCGTGAAAGTGTTACAAGTCTTGTTGTTCAATTTTAATTTATTAAAGATGAGTGATTATGGGAGTAGGTTGATTCATTGGTTGACCCAACTCTGACTCACTCCTTTGAACTGAGCGTAGTGACAGCTATACCAAGGGTCCAACCGGGCAAGGCATGACCTGCTTAAAATAGCCCGTTGACTCTATAGTTAGCTTCACTCGACCTCTCGAGTTCTTGAGATTGAATCTTCGTAGGATTTCCCTATTACACTAGTCACTCGAAGTCCTTTTCTGATTGGCTAACTGTTCAGACTAGGCTACAACAGTCAAGAGCATACTTGGGATTTTTAAGTCTTGGTAAATTTTATCAAGGTTATGGATGAGTTGATTACCTAATATAAAACCCAATAATCACTTTTCCACACACCAAGGGTTGGTGTAGTACTTCGAGAAAGCAAGGGTGCAAATTTTTAGAGATTATTGTTGCGAAATAAATAACAAAGCAAAAATGAAATAAACTAATCTATACAGACGTCTAGGGGCGGATTGTATGCATGTGATTGTTTATTTTAAAGATTGTATAATGAAAACTAATCTAAAACAAAAGCAAATAACAAAATTCACCAAACACGAAGTAAGTCTTGGATTCGTATTTTGAAAACATTGTTGAGAACTAATCTTCCAGATCTTACCTAGCAACTCCAATTAAAAAGAATTTGGTTAAGTTCGGCAACACTGATAACATTTTTGGCGTTGTTGTCGGGGACGTCAAAATAAATTTAGGTGATTAATCCGTGCATGAAAGACATATTGGTAAGCTTCAAGGTACATCCTCATACTCGAAATATATATATATATTGTTGTAATGTAATGTCCCCATCCAAATAAATCACTAGAAGGGAAAACTCCACCAATCTACTAGTTCCATAGGTTGGGGTGGAAACATCTGGATTTGGAATAAGGGAGCTATTAAACCCCAAATGGACATTAGCTTGACATAAATTTATTAAAAAGGGCTAAATAAATATTTATAATAGGAAAACAAGGTGGCACTTGGTCATGAGGGCACATTGGTGGTGTGGGACCCACACAAAGCAAGATTCTCCATGCCACATGGCATCCTACTCTCACCCATTCGAATCCAAGGTGGAGTCTAATGTTCTTGGGGGGAGTTGGAAGGTCATTATACTTGGCATGACTCAATCAGGGTCGATTTGGAGTGGAAGAGTAACTCCCATGGAAGAGGAAGAGGCATCTTAGAGATATTGAGACGCTTGGGCTAGATTCCCTAGCTTTTATGACAACAATTACGAAGATGCTATGACACTTATGACAAGGATCAAACCTGATTGCTGACATCTGACCTATATGACATGTCAGGGCTAAAAATCAGTGTTACACGAAAACGCGTTTCCGGACCTAGGAAACGAGTTTCCTTGTGCCCACGCTTTTCGGAAACGAGGAAACTAGATTGGGGTTGTTTCCTTGTCGTACCCAAAATGGGAAACGATTGGAAACGCAAGGGTACGTCGTTTCCTGGAAACGTGGGTCACGTTTCCGACATCCAACGGCCCTAAAATCGACGGGTGGCAGTCTTTGAGGTGTCGGATCTCCTTTAGCGTTGACCCTCTCATAAACGCGTGACCATTTCGGGCGGCATTTCGAGCGAGTGTTACTGTTAGTGTTTACTGTTTACTGTTTTGAGTTTTCGAGCGGGTGCTGCTGCTGCGTATTGGCAGTTTTTATTGTTTTCGAGTGAGTGTTGGTGCTCATAGTGGCCACGGCTGGTGTGCTGCGTAGTGGCCACGAGTGCTGTGAAGTGTGAAGAGGCAGAGATCGCGGGCATTGTGCAGAGGCAGCGCAGGTCCTGTGTATTGTGTGGAGGTCGCGGGCTGAGCGCAGACGTGGGTGTTGTGCGGAGGTCGTGGGCTAAGCGGAGGTCGTGGGAGTTGTCACGTTGTGCAGAGGCCGCGGAGTGGAGGTTGTGGGAGTTGTGCAGAGGCTGCGGAGTGTTGAAAGAGGTCGTGGGTGTTGGGCCGTTGGCAGAGGAGAATGCGGGTTGAACGCAGAGGGTGTTGGGTCGTTGGCAAAGGACGCGGGTTGAACGCAGAGTGTTGAATGCAGAGGTTGTGGGTTTTAGCAGAGGACGTTGGAGCTTGGTGCATACGAGTGCTGCGTTCAAGCTGACGGGAAGGGAGCAATTTGGAGCTCGGGCTGCTAATTTTAAACTTGGCCACACAGGTCAGTGACTCGTAGATTGGAATGGCCCTTCAGCAGGGGGTTATAGGCACAGTCTGTTGTTACTGTTAGTGTAACAGTAACACTATTACACTAACAATAACAGCAAACCGTGCCTGTAACCCCTTTGCTGAAGGGATTTTTAATTTTTTTAATTTATTTTTAATCAACTAAAATTTGAAATTATTAGAATTTAATCATAAGCTCAAACATTGCAAAGAAATTGAATATGAATCCACGTTGCATCAGACTCAAACAAAAAAATTAAAAATTGAAAAACCCTTTGTAGGCAAAACAGAACTTCTAAATTGAACCAACAATGAGTCACAACAATGATACCAGCAACTCCGACACTGACACTGAGTTACAGCCAGCAAACAGAAACAAATGGCAGCAAATAGGCCTGTGCAGGGGCAAGATTCTAATGGCCCACCAAGAAGTTTGTCAGAATATGCAAAGGGGACATACGATCCTATGAAACCCCTTCTAATATATGCAACTAAACAACTAAAAAGAGCTTCAAACATTGGTGGTGGCTCTCGCGATTGGAAATGCAATATCTGTGACCATTCCTGCGTTGGCAGCTATAGCAGGGTTAGGCAACATCTTTTGGGAATTCCAGGTAAAGGTGCACATGTTTGTGTCAAGCTGACAGCAGATCAGAAATCTGAACTTTTGAGGCTGCAATTGGCTGCAGATAGAAAATGATTGTTTTCCAGCAGAAATGTCACCTCCCAAGACCAAGATGATGCTTCCGGAGCTATGTCTCCACCATCAATGGTTGGGAGTGTGATTGCTACATCAAAGAGAAAAAAGTCGGAGGGTTCTACATCTCATTCTTGTGCAATAGGTAACACCTTGAATAGCATGTACAATGTTCAAAAACGAGATGATACAGATGATGCAATTGGCAGATTTCTTTTTGCTAATGTCATTCCCTTCCATGTTGCTCGTTCTCCTTATTATAAGGAAATGGTCCAAGCAATTGGAGAAATGGGACCCTCATATGTACCACCCGGTGAACATAAGCTAAGAACAACAGTTCTAGAAAGGCAGGTATCAAAAATTAATGTGCAAAAGGAGGAAATGAGACAAACATGGGCGAGGTTTGGGTGCTCTATTGTTATGGATGGGTGGACAGACACAAACAAGCACCCACTAATCAACATCATAGTGACATCTACAGTTGGTCCATTCTTTCTTAGAGCCATTGATTGTTCTGGGAAGCGCAAGGATGCAGCTTTCCAATATGAACTTCTTCGGGATGCTATAGAGGAAGTTGGGGCTGATAATGTGGTGCAGGTTGTGACAGATGCAGCAACAGTTTGTAGATCGGTCGGGTTATTGATTCAGAGCAGATATCAGCATATTTATTGGACTCCTTGTTGTGTGCATGCACTCAACAATGCATTGAAAGACATCGGCAAAATCCAATGGATATCGGAGTTGGTAACAACTGCTAGAGATGTGCATATGTTTATCTACAACCACCACACCTCTTTAGCCATGTACAAGGCTCACACGAGGAAGGAATTCCTCAAGCCAGCTGATACTAGATATGCTAGTTATTTTCTCGTATTGGAGAGGATGCTAGAATTACAAGCACCATTGCAAGCCTTGGTTGTGAGCCCAGAGTGGGGAAGGTGGTCGAAATCCAAGACAGACTTGGGGAAGAAGATTAGAACTCAGGTGTTGGACAATGTTTGGTGGGAAGATTGTTCTTATTTGGTGTCATTCTTGGGCCCTATTGTGGAGGTCATTCGCTATGCCGATTCAGATTCTCCTAGTCTTGGAGAAATTTATGAGACCTTTGATAGTATGTTGAGTCGTGTGAAGGTGGCCATTCAAAAGAGGGAGCCATCATTAGATTTCTATATAGCCCAGGTTCGACCCATCATCCAGCGTAGATGGGACCGCATGAACACACCTTTGCACATGGCAGCATATGCACTAAACCCAAAATGGTATGTTAAAAGGCGTGGGAGTGCCTCCCATTGATGATCCCAAGGTAAAGAATGGTTTTCTAGATGCAATTGGGAAGATGTACTCTGAGGAGGAGGGGGCAAAACTTCGAAGACAATTTGTTCAGTTTGCAAGTCTTAGTGGCCCCTTCAACAAGCGTGGTGCTCGAGTAGATCGTATAGATCTAGGCCAAGATGACCCGATTGGTTGGTGGAGGATATATGGGGATGATGCTCCAGAGCTAAAACATCTTGCTATGCGTTTGTTGTCTCAGATTGCTAGTTCCTCTGCAGCAGAGAGGAATTGGTCTACATATAACTTCATCCACTCTATCAAGAGGAACAGACTTACCTCTAGAAGAGCGGAGAAGTTAGTTGTTGTGCATAGTGCCCTACGTCTTGATCAAAGAAAGACACCTGAGTATTTGAAGGGACCAGGGACACGGTGGGATGTTGATCCAGAGGATGATACACAAGTTGATGTGGAGGAGGGGCCTAATGAGGCACAACTTGGTTTGGTTGGTGTGCCACTTAGCATGTTTGAGAATGAAAGTGATTCTGATTCAGATGTTGGCATTCCCATGGTTGATCCTGATTCATTTGTGCAGCAACTTGATGCAAAGACTAGTGGGGCATTGCCTTGAGCAATGATGCATATATGATGTTCTACTTTCTATTTTAGACTTTAGTTTGTCTTTTCATTTGATGTTCATATTAGACTTGACTCAGTTCTCTTTAAACTTTAAAAATTTTAATTCCCAATACATTTTAATTCCCTATATGATGTGATTTTCATTTACTAATGTATCTTGCAATGAATCATTGATGTATCTTCGAATGATTATGAATCATTGAATTCAATGAATTGTGATTTACTGATTTACTGATTTAGTGATTTATGAATATGATGTTTCATGTTTCAAATTTCATGTTAGTCGTTTAGTGTTTAGTAGTTTACATGACAAACACAATACTAAATACATGATCTTACTTTGTTATTGTTATTTGTTATTGTTTTGTTACTATTAAATTTTAATCTTTAAAATCTTAAAGTATAAACTTTTAATTTTGTAATATTCCCGGTGGGGTCCCCTATGTTTAAGACCCCGACGTACCCTTCGACGTTTCCTAAAATTTGGGGGGGTATTTCTGCATATGTCGTTTTTGCATTTCCCCGCTCCCGCATCCCTGCGTACTGGAAACTTGGGGGAACATTGCTAAAAATAGCCTCCAAGAGGGCACACAAGCGAGTTATGGAAGCCAAGATGCTTCCCCATTCGAATTGATGGAAGATGGAGACTAGGAATTGTTGGACAAGTGGCACTCATTGGAATCTCTTCCCAACTCGAGTTGGCATGAAGCTTTTGGAAGGAATTCGAACCATGGAGGACTTGGAAAGTTTATAAAAGACAAGAATAAAGAAGGAGAGGGGCTTTTGATCATTTCTCATTTTGCAAATTGGAGAGCATAGCTTTTCCATGCTAGTGGGGTGTTTACTCTACTTGCCTTAGTACCAATTTCGAGGGTGCAAGATTCCCATCCTAATTGGCAATTGGAGAGGCCATTCAGACCTTTCATTTGGAGCTACAATGGAGTCATTTGTTGCAAGTTGAAGCTACAGCGAGGCTCGTGATCTTTTCTTCTTCAAATTGCTTCCACAGCTCTCTCAAATTTCTCTTCATATTCTTGCTCTTGGAGGAAGGGCGCACATGGTGAGATGCTGATCTCTTTGGGGAAGTCCAAGGGGGCCCATTTATTTGTAATATGGTGTATTCAATCTGTATTTGATGCTCAGAAGAACCTCAGGTCAAAACTCCAAGTGAAACTATGTAAAAATGCCAAACTATGTATGAATGGTACCATTTTCCCCTATATCTTGTTGTGAGACTTTGAAGTTGTTTGGTTTCGATTTGTTTCAGTCAATCTCTGTGATTTTATTGTTGTATGGAGAGCCATTAATGTACTGAATAAGTTTCATACACATTATACAAGTCCTTGGAACATTTATCTTAAAATTCATAGCAAGTTGTGGCGTTTTTCTATCATTCCCCCCTATGTGAAGACATGTATACAAATCTCTAATTTATGGGAGTTGCAGCAGCCTTTACGAACTGAATAATGATGCATTCGGGTGCCCATTAAAGTCCTCTAACTAATCCATGTCTTTGTTATGAAAGTTGGGAGGGTCATACTGCATTTGGGAAGCCATTAGTGACCTCTACCCTTGGGGGTTTGAACCTCGAAATTACTAGTAAAATTCCCCAATTTCTCTTGAAGTTAAATGAATGTTGCAGAAGTCTTTTCAAAGTGTCCAGACACCCATCAGCTTCATTTTTATGTCTCAATACCTTTCAAACACCTTCAGACCCAATTTGAAAGCCTTAGGAGCCATTTGGAAGCATTTGAGTCATCACTGGTCTAAGGGTCGAATTGGCCAAAAAATGCAATTTTTCCCAATTTTCCCAATTTTATAAAAAGGGTCACCACATGTAAGGACTAACTTGACAAGTTTATCTAGCGACTCCACCAAGAATTTAGCCCATCTCATGTACGTACTCGTTTAGTGCTTTCAATGAGATTTGTTTAAGTCTAACTTGGCAGGTCTCTCGTAGCGACTCCTACTGAAGAAAATAAAAAAGGAACTACTCTACAAGAACAAACTGAAAGGCAAGAGGTATGGGGGGCCTCAATCCGTTTGACTTCTCATATATTCTGGGATACCCGAATAGGTTTGATTAACATCATTGTCTATAGTCTATCCCAATGTTTCACGGGGGAAAAGATACCGTTACAGCACATGTCATGAAGTTCAAAGAAGTTTTGATGGCATGGGATATCACAGATGAGGACACCATTATGCAGATGTTCGTAATGTCCTTCAAACTAGGAGATGAACAGGATATGGATGCTTGGTATGAAGGACTCCCTCCTAAGGGGATATCTTCCTTCCTCCAATTGGTTGAGGCATTCAACAAGAAATGGGGTCCCAATGCTAAGGAATAAATCATGAAGATTATAAAGGACAATCATACGGATATTGATGAACAAGTCTAAGAGAAACATGAAGCAGTTCTTGACGAAGATCAATTCTCGAAAGGTTTACTTGAAGAAACCATTGTTCAAGACCGAGTAAATGACGTAATGGCCCTGATGACCGAAGATGAAACGATTCCTACAGATGAAGAGCAAGAAGCCTTAATTGAAGAAACTAAAGAATATACAGAAATGGTGAATTCTCTATGTCCTCATGTTACAGTTTCTTATGATATTTTGGCTCTCTTGGAAGAAAATTACAGGTTTACAGAAGAAAACGATTATTGGAAGTTCCTTGGTCCACCGATGTACGATTCTTCAAGACCTTGTAGCATCATGGTAGACCCTCTCCCGAGCACATGTCTGGGTCAAAATTGAAAATTCTTCAAATCGAATTATGCTTCCTCCAAAAGATGCGCCCTCCTAGGGTGAGTTAGCCTAGCCCTCTTTTTTGAAGATATGTGGAGAGAAGACCTTGAACTAGGAATCCCTAGTTTATCATTGTTGCACAGTGCCTTCTTTCAGAATGGCTCTGATACCATGTTAGAGTTTGCACTTTAATTCAATTTAATTAAATCTTTTACTGAAAGACAGACAAGCACAGCAAAAACACGAGACACAATAATTTTCCTTGAGGAAACCATAAAGGAGAAAACCACGCAACTTCCTCTGAAATAGATTTGTCACTAGTACAATATCAAGCAAGATAGAAAACCAAAATATAAGATATCTTTTGCAGCTCTCCCTCATTCTCCTCCAGCAAATTGTTGGACACACTGAGCACACTTAGAGGGGGGGTGAACAATGTGTATAGCTTTTTTAACTTTTTCATTTAATAATCATCAGCAGCTTATCCATTATTATGCAGAGTGCGTTATTATCATTATATCAACAATTTTATCTCATCATCACATGTCATCACATAGAAAGCATAGCAAAACACAGTAAACAAGATTTTTACGTGGAAACCCAAGTCATGGGGGAAAAACCACGAAAGCCTTTATAATAATAGTTTTCCAGCAACAACTAGAAGGAGGCAACAACCCCCTTGTTACAATGACTTCAATTCTCCAGCTAAAACTGGAAGGAGGCTACAACCCCCTAGTTTACAGGGTACAACCTGAAGGAAGCCCTAGCTCCCTTGATTTCCTTGCCCCGTCCTGCCATTCTGATATGAAGATAGAAACTATTGAACCACAACCGCACTAATCCTGCGGACCTACTAATCAACACCTGTATCACACTGCACCACACTGTTGACCACTGCTCATGCTCATCAACTATCACTGCTCATCAAATGTCCACTGACCACTGTACATCAATTGTGCCACACTGGTCGTCGACATATACAATCAACCTGTCCAATCTGGTTGTACCAATCAAGCTGTACACATCATCCCACTCAATCAATCTGAGTTTAACCAACTGTACGCGAGACTCAGTCCACCTCAGTCAAACCAACTACTCATACAAGTCATCCAATCTAAGTTAAGGAATTTGCTCATGTAACCTACTCAATAGAATCAATTTACTAGCTACTCATTACCACTGTTTATCATTTCATCATTGTCATCATTGTTTCTATATATCACTGCATACATCACTAAGCATATATAATCATGTGTACACCACTGAGCATATAACATTGTGTATCATCACACATTACTGGGCATAATTACATCACTAACTGTTATACATTATTGAGCATCATTACTATTACTGTGTAAACATCGTATCATTGTGTGATCAAGCTGAGCATACATGTAGGCATCATCAAACATAACTAGCACATCATATCATTGTGTAATCACAAAGCATAGGTGTAGGCATCATCAAACTAGCACATCATATCGCTGTGTCAAATAGTTGGAGAAATGTGCCATTAACCTCCCCAAACCCCTCACATGTGTCAACAAACCTTTTCCAAGTGTATCACTGCATTTCTCCAAGTGTCAAAGAGGATCTATCTTGGGAAGTGCACCTCCCCCTCTCTCATTTTTCTATATAAGCAAGGCTATGCTCCATCTTTCACAGTAGTGTGGATGCATAGAACCTTTGCCAATTTGTAACTGTTGATCATTGAATATATTGTTGAAGACTTTGGACGTCCATCTTGTGCAAGTGTATTGAGCTTATTGAGGTGATATTGTGTTTATTTGCTTTCATACTTTCATGCTTTAGTAGATCTAGCATATTGATATTGATTAAACATTTGCAGTTGTCAATTTGATTAATTGTGGATGAGTTTTAGAGGTAGAGAAATAGCCAATTGTATTCGGTTGTACTTAGCCTCTTCTTCATTTCTTTGATTTCTAACACACTAGATCTATTAACTTGTATGGTGAGTTTGTTTTGTAAGTTGCAGATCACAAAGCCCATAAGGACTAGAACTCGGTTGAAGATTCTATACTTTGGGCAACATTTTTACTTACATCCTGTTACAGGTTTCTCCAAGAAGCAACTCCAACAAGTAAGTTTTGGCTTGGATAGATCCATTCTCCTCCTTTCAAATCAAAATACTCATTTTTCTTTTCTTTTTCTTTTGGAACAAGCATAAGTACTTTAAATGTTTTAAAATCTTTCTAAGTTTGTTTCAAATTTCAGATCTAGAAAGTTGCATCTATTTCATATCAAACGGCTAAGTCTAGATCTTACTTTCATGCTTGTATGTTCTCAATTTTTCCCATAAATTTTGCAAGTAGAAAGTTGTAATTTTTATGTAAATTTGTGCATTCTAATCACTTTTTTGCATACATTTAGCTTGCTGGTTTTTAGCAAGTCTGCAAATAAAATCGAAGTTTTGGAGTGATTAAGAGCCCTAAAAGTGCAAAAAACCCTTCGGTGGACACCCATAAACTTATATCTTTCAATTTCTAGCATTGTAAGCTCTTAGATCCAAATTTAATGGACTAAGAAGCACTTTACTTTCAGCGCTTTGTAAAATTATTAAACCATAGCAGTTGGGTACCTAGCACCCACATCCCATCCCCCCTGGGGGGATTTGCGTTTTTTCAATTTTTGTGGATAAATTTTTCTAACTCACAATTTTTCACAATCACATTTTTAGTGCAGGGTATATACTTTTAACTTGTGTTTCACATTTCAATCACCTCACTTTTGCATTTTTAACTTAGAAATAAAACCAACTTCGTCGCCACGAAGTATGCTCTCACCTCCACCCAAAGGCATTTGTTGATTAGTCGAGGTTGATCAGAAAAGTGATGCATAAGTTTGGCCATTCATATCTTTACTTCAAGCATTGTATTTTCACTTCAAGAGCGATCTTTGTCGGAGGGTCAATGGTTACTTGCTTCTAATTGGAATAAATCATTTGCCTACACTGCAAATGCTCTACCCACCAACAGTACGTCTGAGCTGTGGGATACCAAAAGTAGTTGGAAGCACTCTTTAATTCTCACATTTAACTTAATCAGTCACCTAATAAAATTAACTACCCACAAGATAGTGAAAATCCGGCACTTCGAAACTAGATTTTGTGTGGGCAAATTCTGCCTGGGGACACTGGGTCGCTGTACTCTGACCTTGGGGCATCGTTAGACTACATCCTTATTGGTGTAGTGTTGAACACGCGCTCAGGGCATTGGCAGTCCAACATGTCCTTGTACTGAGCCACCAATCTCTAGATTTCCGGACATTCCTCTCTGTACCTTTACGGTATCTCGAGAGTTTCCCTTCTTTTCCCTAATCAAGATTCATTTTAATAATCTAAAATCAACCAAGAGACAATTGCACAACATTTACTTTTCCAGCATTACAAATTTCACACTGTGTTTGACTCCATAAGGCACTGGTGCTTGCACTATTCATTTTCTTTTTATCAATATCAAGTTATTGTGCATGTTTATAACTCACAGTGATTTATCTAAACTTATGCTGGTGAAAGCTTTCTTAACTATGGTTGCAATTACAATCTTGAACCTTTAATCAAAAACTCCCAAAAACATTAATAAACAACCCATCACTTAACTGGAAGACCCTAACAACCTTAGTAACTTTCCATAGGGACTACCCCCCTTGGCTTTCGTTGGGAATTTTGCCTAAACGGAGGAGTCAAGAACCAAATGACATACTTGACTCGAGACTTGCCACCAAGGGCACACCGAGTGGGAGCATAGATTTCTGCTGCGACAAAGACGGTGTGTAATCCAGCGACAACAAGACTAAAGCAGAAGAGTTGGTCAGCTTACTAGGAACATTTTCTTTTGGGTGGTCTTGAAGGTTAGGCGTCAAACTAAGGGGGGCCTTTGCTTTCATAGGCCCAGGTTGCTTCCTCCAAAGAGTTGCTTTGGGCATGTTAGCTTTATGAGGAAGATCAATCTTGACTTCTTGATCTGACTTTTGCTTTACTAAAGGATTCTGACTAGTACCGGCAACACTTCCACCCTTTGAGATTACTTCAGGTGAAGGCTTTGGAGTTTTGGAAATGATTCTTTGCACAGGTGGATTGCTAGGGCGTACTGACTTATTAGGCTGGCTATCAACCAGCTTATGTTGTTGAGGCTTAGGCGAACTAGTCATTGGAGGAATTGAATTGTTACAGATAGAATTTAACATTTCTTTAGTTTCTTGATCACGTCTTTTGAAATCCTCATCTTGATTTTTAAGGTACATAACCATGTTGGTGACCATTTCACATAGATTTGACATAAATTCCATGGTCATTTCAGGAGTGATATTATTTTGAGAAGACATTTCTCTTATGGGTTTGTCAGCGGAGTCACGAATTGGAGTCACCAGGCAGATTTTAAATCTTTTCTACGAAAAGATATGTCATGTATGAGTGGGGAGAAATGAGTGATATAGAGATGGTTATGTTTAAATTAAGGATGACAAATGGTAACCACCTAACTTATAAGACCGGATGCGATAAGATATGAATTACGCACGGACACTTGCAGACACATGAGGTAAGCCTCTACCTCACCGTCAACGGCGCCAAAAGGTTATCCTATCCAGGATGGGAGAGACGTTGGACAACCAAAGAGATGACCCAAGAGATGCCACGGTTCCCAATGCAAGTCAGTCACGCTAACCGAGGCACTCTTCACTTTAGATCAAGCCTAAGCAAGACCAACGGGGAGACCCTAGCTAGCCAATGAGGACTAGCGAACCCACTCAAGACCTCCTAGGGATATGTGAGAATGAAATATGGAGAGATCAAGGGTAGATTAGATCTAGATCTAGAATGGATAAGTGGACCCAAGCAGTTAGGGCTTGCTTGAAGAGGCTTATGAGATGACAAATGGTTCAACCAATAAAAGATAAGGCCACTTATGGATTAGGAATAGTAGATCTAGATAGATCTAATGCCAAGTAAAAGTACCCAAGTGGGGCCCACCCTTAAAATGAGGGAAATGGTCCAAATGGCGCCCACAAGGTAAAAATTAAGATGAATTGGCACTAGGGGGTATGCTATGATATGGATCTATGGATTTGAGAAGAAAAGAGCAACACCCACGATTGGGATCTAGCAAATGGACACCTACCCAACAAGTGCGACCTCCCTTGGAGAGGCCCAGTGCCTTAGATCAAGGGGTAAATGGAGTCGGATGCCCACCAAATTTTAGATCTGAGATGTTAGGATGATTATTGAGGTGGGTTTTAATTATTAAACCCAAATGTTTGCTAGATCTCCATAGATCTAAAAAAATAAAAAATACAAGGGTTTTGACTATGAGGGTTTGAGATCTAGAACTAATGGATAAGCCAAGGAAGTAAAATACATACCTTTCAAGCGTACCTGGATAATGAAATGGATGTCGATTATGATGAGGATTGCTTCCCCACAGATCAAATGAAGAATTTTCTAGTTTTCCTTGCTAGTGCGATTTGCCCAAGTCCACACATGTGCCCCTCTATTTCTGCAAAACCAAGGAGACAAAGCTCAATCAGTCAACAAAATGAGGGTAGATACAAGCTAGAAGTAAAAGATAGATAATGATTGGTACAAAGACAAAATCACTCCCTGTTTGATCCACAATTTGACAGAAGATTGCAAGGCAAGCCTCCCCACCAATGCAAACTCCTTCCAAATCATCTTCTTCACCTGTAAATCAAATTAGTAGAAAAAAAGATACAAGGTAGCTACAATATATCCTCCAGTGCAATGGAAAAAAGCATTTACAATCATCATAAACAAACATCCACTTCAAGATCCAAGCATTGCTCCAAAAGATAGAATTTTATTCCAATAGCCAAGAGCCAAAAATCTCTAGATGCCTTTACAAGAGGGGGGTCTCTTCCTTAAATAGGAGGAGAGAGACCAAAACCTTAAACCACTTTTGAAAACTAGTGGTGGAGATCAAAAGATAAAATAATACAATCAACGACTAAGATGAGCCGGTACAATATAGCATGGATCACTCACTCAAGGGGGTGTGCACTACATGATGAATACACTAGAAGGGGGTCCGCACTACATGGAGGTGGCTGAAATACAAGTAGGCCACATAATATGACTAGGACAAGTGACTAGGAGCACATGGTGGGGCTAGGAGGCATTACTTTCCTTCACTAGCATGACCCCATGGCACAATAATATAACATATGACTCAATGACATGTCCAAGTGAACAAATGATCAAATCCTGGCCCCCTCTGCTAAGAGAAGAATACATCAAAAGACACCCTGGAGACTGTGTGCAACCCACTGAATGCTGCAAATTGATCTGGAAGTAGTGGGATACGCCATAGATGACCTCTAAGAAGACCATATGCCAAAACCTTGCCTCAATTGCCCAAATCGATTTCTTTGATGACCTTTTTATTCCATTTCTATCCCACCTAAAAATCCATCAAACTGCCTGAAAACAATTGCTTGGTGCCTGGGCACAAAATCTGATAATATCATCATGTCCGGAAGGAGGGTAATATGGTAATAACAAGTGGCGGAACCACCCCCTTCCTTTGTAGCGCCCTAGGCAACAACTTGCCTCCAAACATCTGTTGGACAGGCCAGCTCAGCATGGCCAAACTGGTCAATTGGTGGAAAAATGCCCAAATCATCTCTGAAAGTGTCTAAAACTGAAAATAAAGTGTCCCAATGGATCCAGAAGACCCAAATCTACTAAGGATGAGTACCCATACACCCTGTGGCATCATCTATAGCATCCACCATACCCGGACAATAATAATATAATGGTCCAGAGACAATAATAATCAATAAAAAAGTACATCAACCATCATCTGAAACCTGTGCCCACTGTATGGAAACACAATAAGGTGCATCAAGGACCATAAATCATCATCATACAATATAACTGGCCCAACTCATCACGGATCCTAAGGTTGACCTGGTCAAACTAGGTTTGACCAGGTCAAAACTAATTAAAATATGACCCAGGCTAGGAGAGCCTGCTGTTGCAAGTGCAAATGGTTAAGACATGCTCTCTTAATCATTCTCATAGTAAGACTTAAAGCATTAAGGAATCATTTCACTGGCATTTAACATTTCACTGTAATAATTCACCAAGATAAATAATAGTTTACATTACACAAGAGCCTTGAGAATATACTCATTTGTAGGCATGATCATTTAGCTAACATAGGGTGAAGGCTAAGAATACAAGGCTAGGCTAAGTGGGATGACTTGACTGACTCAACACCGCGATACTTTGGCTAAAGGAAAGGGTATTACACACTTAAGCATATGTTTGACAAGGAATACACAAGGAATGGCGGTGTCTCAAAAATGGATAAGTTGTTCAGAGAAGTGCTTATTCAACCTTGGCAAAATGTCTACTACTAGAACCGTCGTGAACTAGGTGCCTGGCTAACCGTAACTTGAGGTTCTAGGAGACATTTTGAATTAATTGTCCCTTACTCCATCTCAAATCATAACCCGTAGGCTCAATGAGGTAAATTTCACTTGAGGCCAGCAGTCTTTAGATTTGGCATATATTTAACCACTGTTGTATTTGGGCCTTTCATTTCATTTCAATTTCACTAGCCAGCAATCTTTAGATTTATCATACATTTATCCATTGCTTATTGGACCTTTAGGACCCCTCTGGGATTTTGCATGTGCTTAGAAGCACAACTAATCGCAGCTTTCATCCGGGGTGTTTTTGCATTTCATTTCATTGAATTTCATTTCCATTTCATAGCCCTTTTCATTGGACTTTACAAGATATAACAATAATTTCCACATGTAGTACAATTTGCTTCAGGTTTTAGCCAACACAACTCGAGCAACTAGGGGGACTTCCGCAATCAAAACCACACATCGGGGCAACCGAATAGAGTGATAAAGGCATAGAATCCAACTTACTAAAAGCAAGTTTTTCTTGCCAACTCAGAGCCGAGACACAAAAGTAACATGGATGTTGTCCAACATAGAGGCAAAAATGGGGCGGTCCTACATATCACAGGCTGAGGTGTAAGTCAGGGTAACGACCAAAAATGTAAGGAAGGTAACAGATGGATGGTGAAAGTGAAGGTGATGCCTAAGCTAGCAAGCCATAACAGGTGGGAATGATCATGTCCACACTCCTAGGAGGGTAAAACCAATGAGTATAAAACAAAAACTTCTAAGTGCAAGTAATACAACCACATAGATATTCAATAACAACCATTTTCATTTTTATATAGATAGACTGCCAGAGCATGATCACTATATACCAAGTCAACATATCAAAATGACCAAAACAGCAAGATTATAGAAACCAATGCACACATATACCTGTTGGGTCATATACCTGTATATACCATCTGAACCAACTGTAATCACTGAGAACACTGTTGCGGAAGCTACAAACACTGTACTGCATCTGTATGGGATAAAAGGTCATCTCAGTCATCAAATCTGAGGTCAAGAGGCCCAGCCTTGGCATAAGGTCTTTTGCATGTCTGATATAGGGTTGCTCTGATGTGTGAGTGATCATAAATAACACAGCTCATCATAGTTGATCTCACTGAAACTGTGCAAAGGCAAAGCTCAAAAAATATGCAGATGGCTGCTCTGCAATCATGGTAGCCCGGCTACTATGGATGTGATAACAGTTCCTAGGCCCAAAAATAAGTCAGTTGTCTCATCCAAATGGGTTATATAAGATAAAACATACAGTTGACAGGAACGTTGAAAAGTACAAAGCAAGATTTGTTGCCAGAGGCTTCTCCCAAAAAGAAGGTATAGACTATGATGAGATATTTGCACCAGTAGCTATGTATACTACTATCCGCACAATTATCTCTCTTGCTTTTGTACTTGGTTGGAAATTACATCAAATGGATGTAAAGATTGCTTTCCTTAGTGGTGAAATAGAGCAGGAAGTGTATGTAGAACAACCTGATGGCTTTGCAATACATGAAAAGGAAACTCATGTATGTAAGTTAAAAAAGGACCTTGAAAAGTACAAAGGAAGATTTGTTGCCAGAGGCTTCTCCCAAAAAGAAGGTATAGACTATGTTGAGATATTTGCACCAGTAGCTAGGTATACTACTATCCGCACAATTATCTCTCTTGCTTTTGTACTTGGTTGGAAATTACATCAAATGGATGTAAAGACTGCTTTCCTTATTGGTGAAATAGAGCAGGAAGTGTATGTAGAACAACCTGATGGCTTTGCAACACATGAAAAGGAAACTCATGTATGTAAGTTAAAAAAGACCTGTATGGTCTTAAACAAGCATCCAGAGTTTGGTATAACAACATTGATGGCTTTCTGCAGAGATTAGGGTTCAGTAAAAGTACCGCAGACTCTAATCTCTGTTTTAAAGTTGTTGAAAATCAACCTCTGATTTTGGTGTTGTATGTAGATGATATTTTCCTTACAGGAGAAGAAAAGCAGATTGCCAAATGCAAAGAGAGACTCACTATTGAATTTGAAATGAAAGATCAAGGAATGATGCACTATTTCCTAGGATTAGAAGTTTGGCAGAAACCAAACGAGATTTTCCTATCTCAAGGAAAATATGCAATAGACATACTGAAAAGGTTTGGTATGAGGAATTGCAGGAGTGTGTCAACTCCTATGGTTGCAAATTTAAAGAAGTTACATGACTCAGGCTCGGGAGAAGATTTGGTGGATCCCACCATGTACAGGAAACTTGTTGGGTCTTTAATGTATCTGACTCATACCAGACCAGATATGCAGTTTGCAGTGAGCACATTAAGCCAATTTATGGTTGAGCCAAGAGAACGACACTAGGTAGCAGGTAAGCATATTCTGAGATATCTTAGAGGTACTTTAGCCTATGGGATAAAGTTCACATCCAGTAGTGGTGTGATGCTGTATGGTTATGTAGATTCAGACTTGGCGGGAAATCCAGTAGACAGAAAGAGTACCTCTGGTTACTGCTTCAGTTTGGGATCAGCCAGGATCTCCTGGTCCAGTCGGAAACAGGAATCTATTGCTCAGAACACAGCTGAAGCTAAATATATTGATGCAAGTAATGCCAGCAGAGAAGCAGTATGGCTCAGAAAACTCATTTCTGGGTTGTTTAATAAAAAGCTTGAGACTATGATTATCCACTGCGATAATCAGAGCTGCATGAAGCTCACTGAAAATACGGTATTTCATGACAGATCAAAGCATATTGATCTAAAGTACCATTATATTAGAGATATGGTACAACGAAATGTGATAAAGTTGAAGTATGTTGCAATAGATGATCAAGTAGCTGATATCCTGACAAAACTATGTTGTTGGGAGTGAGAAGCGGGAGTGGGGAGCAGAGAGCGGAAGCAGAGTGAAAAGCAAAATTTTCAAAAGCTCTCATTTTGGGAGCGTTCTGGGAGCATTTTTTATATAATATATATTTTGATATATTTTGATGGATTTATATCTAAAAACATGTAGGATGTTGAATTCGCTCTAGAAAACATGGATTAAACCATATAACATCAATCATCTAGTAGTTATAACTTATAACATTATCATCAAATGATCAACCATAACTAGTTGTATATGAGCTTGGCAATGAAGGGAGGTACTATAACATTGTCATCAAATAATCAACCTAGTATTTGAGCTTTTAGTATATGAGAGGTAGGGAGCGCCTTGGGAGCGTTTTGGGAGTGAACTTCTGAAGGAAGCGAGCTTCAGGAGCGGGAGCAAGGGGGTGGGGGGTGCTCCCACGCAGCAAAGTGACAAAACCACTAGAGTTGGTGAAGTTTGCTCACTTTAGAGGCAAACTTGGAGTTGCAGAGAATGCCTCCATCGCTGAGAAAGAGAATGATCAAAAAGGCATCCTCCAAGGTATGAGGTCATAAGTGACCACTATGAAGCTAGCCAGGGAGACTTGGAGATCAACCAGTTATGTGAGTCATGGCAAAAGTCAAAGTGAATATAAAAAATTTGTGAGCCAAGACAAAAGTCAGAATAAAAGTGATAATGCCTTTAAAAATCTTGTGAGATTATGACAAAAGTCAAGGCGAAAGGACAAGCCTTGTGAGTCATGTCAAAAGTCAAGACAGGCAGCCTTGTGAAGCTTTTAGCAAAAGTCAAGGTATCTAGAAAAAGTAAGGAAGAACATACAATTCCTATGATCTAGAAACAAACAATCTTCCTTATATAAAATATCAGTTAATAATTTAATAGCTTCCTTGCTAAGAGGGAGTGTTAAAATTATAGCTTCGGAAGCTATTACATATCATCACTAAACTTCTAACTTCTGCTATATTACTTTCTCCTACCACATGCACTCATCTTCTCTTGCCAAGTGTCATCTCCAGCAGCTGTTGTGTGACCTGTCAAAACCTGTACTTTTGTGCCAAGTGACAAGTGTCATGCAAAGGATGGGGTCTGCTTGGGGCGGTTCCCTTAGGGGGCTGCTTGAAGGGCGGTTTCCTTAGGGGGGCTTCTTGGGGCAGCTACCCCAAACCATAAATAGGAGCCACCCCTCCCCATATTTCATTTCATATTTTTTGAGGTGTGCTCTTGGAGTAGGAGTAAGGTCTGTCCATTGCAGCAAAGAAATATTACTTACTTGAGGTCTGTCCATTGCAATAGAGGAGTAGTATGTGCAGCAGTAAGCAGAGGATAATACTTGCAGCAGGCAGAGGACGTTGTCAGCAGATTTTAAGGTTGTAATACAACTCTTGCGTAAGTTGTTATTTCTGCTATTAAATTTTGTTTGAGCACAGCAAAAGTGAAGTTTATGATGATGATATAATCTGAACCTGATATCTTATAAGAAAGATTGTTTGGCTGGTGTTTTTCTCCCTTCTAAGGGTTTTCTCCAGGGTAAAACTACTGTGTTTATGTGGAATGAATTTGTCCACTTTGATTATGACATGTATTTCTGCTTGAATTAAAACTCGACAACATAAAGAATATTTTAGATTTCTGTAGTCCATAAATAAAATTAGTTATGAGAGATCTTTCTTTCTTGTCTGCAAAGTCATACACCTATGTAATGAGATTATTCACTGAATAAAATATCAAGCAGTCTTTCTCTTCTATTTTTCCTTTTTAGTTGCATTTCTGTCTACATGAGTTTGAATATGTAGATCTGATACAGGAGCTATGCATCTTTGACTCTTTCTTCTTAAGAACTGATGCCTTTTCACGAAAAGTCATTACCATAAGGGCAGCCTAGTAATTTAAAAACAATAATAATTTATCCAAACAAATTAGAGGCATAGCCTAATAATGGCAGAGGAAAGCGTTCAATACTAAATAATGAGTTAAAAAGATTACCTTTATAATAGGTGACGAAGACATTCGAAGAGCATGTGACAACTGTCCACTAAAACATCAAAAATAAAAAGAATTATTGTCAGTTTGTTTTGAAAAGCAAAGGTCATTACTTCAAGCACCAAAGCTTGTGCTATTTTTTCTTTATTGTGTGAGGCAGGCCAACACGGAATAGAATACCTTAAAATAATTGAAATCTCAAATTCCTACTTGAATACAAGTAAAGCGACCTATGTTTTTGCAAAACCTAGCAATGTTGTTATTATGGGAGACTTAAAAAAGATAATTCCATGATCCATTTCATACGTAAACAGTGCCAATTAAACAAATCAATCTAGTACTGAAAGAAGAAATAATCAATGAAAGAAATTATATTAATGTCCACTAATGACCAAAGATAGGTCACTAGGGCTCAAGTTTACACCCAGTATTGATAGCCAAAAGGGGAGTGCTTCAGGCATCTTCACTTCAGGAAATAACACAAGAGATGCAGAAATGTAGGTAGAAATATGTACAAGTGACAATGGAACATCAATTTTACAGTATAGAATGGTGTTGTAAAGCAAGAAAAAGAGAGAAAGCAAGGTCCCAATGAAAAGAGAAAGTCACCTGAGCAGCCTTTAACCAATAATTAATGATTAGCTCCTACATTGCAACCCCTAATATAATTTCACCATCTCTATGGGCCACCATAGCAAATATTATTGAGGCTCCTCCTTATGTGGACGTAATAGAAAATATTAAAGATCTGGAGCTATCTCAGGATTATGAAGATGATCACATGTGTATGCTAGATTTACCCCAAGAAAAACTATTATAGAAGATCATGAAGGAATCCATGATGAAATATGGGATGTGTATGATGATACTCCTCCATGTGCTCCACATGGTAATGAAGGATTGGAAAAGAGACTATTGGGATTTAGTTTAGTTAAGCAACTTCACATTTAAATTAATAAAATATGCCAAGGCTTAAGTTCCCATATGTTCTTGAGCGTTGCAGCTCAATCTGAACAGTTGGACAATCAGAAAGGGACTTGAGTGACTAGTTTAATAGGGAAATCCAATAAAGACTTAATCACTAGAACTCAGGAGGTCGAGTGAAACTAACTACAGAGTCAGTGGGCTACTTTAAGCAGGTTATGCCTCGCCCAGTTGGACCCTTGGTATAGTTGTCACTACGCTTAGTTCGAAGGAGTGAGTTAGAGTTGGGCCAAACAAAGAATCAACCCACTCCCATAATCACTCACTAATAAAATTAAAACTAACAGCAAGACATCAACAGCATTCCCTACACAGAAACAATTTACACATTTTCGGCACTAGTCTACTACTATAAAATCTTTGTGGTTTAAATCAATCTATCAATATGTCGTGAATGATATTTCAAATACAAGGTTGCCCATTTAATTTATCTGCAGATGCTTTCTTGTTTCAGTAATTTTTCATCCATCATAGAACTCCTAGAATCCTGTTTTTTTCTCTTTTGGAGTGTAAAAGCCTTAGTTTCATTTTCATAGGGACCACCCTCCTTAGCTTCGCTAGGAGTAGCCCAGACGGAGGAGTCGAGTAATCAGGTGACAGCACTTGACTCTGACTTGCCCCCAAGGACACACCGAGTGGCTTGAAGGGTTTCTTTCGCGTTCCCCCCATATGTGTATTAGGAAGCAACAATGGGTATCCATTCTAAAGAATTTTTTAGGGGTCAATAAAGTGTGTAACGATGTATGCAAGGCCCTCAGGCCTCATCAATAAACCAAATGTTCCTCAAACTCCATAAGTTTTATGTAAGCCTCCAAATATTAAATGATAGTGCCTAGAACAGTGGCCATCAATGAACATATATGCATCAAAAGAGCAACAAATTGGCTCGTAAACCAAAATCCGCTAAACACAAACTGCTTGGGAAGAGTCTTCAAATGGATCAAAATCCTCATGCTATATGTCAGATAACAATTGTCACCTTAATTGATCAACTTATCAACATTGATTTGAAGTTCTGAACAAACATAAAAAATTTACCTATATTCCAAAGAATCTCATTTCCAATGATACCTGGTCCCAAAATCAAAGTCATCCTTGGAATCACAATCCAAGAAGTTTCATCCAAGAATCTTGTCAACAAGCAATCTTAGAGAAGATCAACCTATGATGGATTTCTTCGTTTGTGAAGTAACAATAGCATTTAAAGCTTCGAATGTCTTTTCATTGGATTTCTTCAACTACATTTCAAGGACAAAGCATCTCACATATGGGTGACATGTAATATACCTAAAATTAAATAATATGAGTTATAAATAAAACTTAGATAACACATCAGATTACCGCAAGACATGTTATCTTGTGAAAATATTTACATTCCTTGGAGATAAAAGCTAGACCCGGCACGTTGAATATTGATCATGCAAAGCAAGAAAATCATTGTGATCAACCCTCAACTCTCATATGTAACACTTGACATAAAGAAAGTGCTCTTTAATATAACATTAAAAGCGATTTCTGAATTGGAGGAAAAAAGCGATACAAGTTACAAACTCAAATATGATGAGCATACATAGTTACAGTACAGCTAATCCAAACCCGATACACACACACACAAATATATATATATATATTTGATAAAAGATTGACTTTATTCAGATTACAGTAATAACACAACTAGGATATGGCTTCCCCATGTAACATCCTTAATATGCAAAGCAATACAGAAATATGTTTTTACCTCAAGATACCTGCATATGTGAATGGCACCACTGCATCACCATATAAAGCTAGAATCCATCTTATGGGTCTGCTAAAAGAGGTCTACAAAAATGAACATAAATAATGGAGTCAAAAGTTCATCTGCTAAAAGGATGAAGAATTCTCTGATACCAGAAAACTAATAACAAAAGGATAACTAGTTATTGTTCAAAAATAAATATTGTAGCCAATCCAAGTTTTACAGTGAGTGCATGCCTTAGTATTCCAGTGCATTGACTTTGGGAATGATAGCCCCGACAAAATACGCGGCAAGTCTTCAGCTAGAACCTGCATCAAACAAATTATCAAGATATTTAAAATTTTCTTTCATCACTTAAAGAAAAAATTGACTTGCAATAAGGACACAATCGTTCTGTTATTCATTCAAGAAGATCAGCCAATGAAACCAATGATGCAAATATCGTTTCGGGGAATATATCGCCGAGGGTCTGGAGAGAAACTTCTCGGAAATATGGGAAAATATTGGCAAGAATAAACTTAGACTGGAGAATTATGAACATTGAAAATATTGGACAAATCGACAACACGAAAAACTCGGGAGAAATCGAAGATATTTGCAACACTGAAAATTATGAGTTACAAAGATAAATTTCTGTATTTGATTCCAACAAGTTATATATCTTATATTGCAAAAGTTAATGAAGTAAAAGGCTCACTTTTCAAGCATATATTTTAGCATTTACTTAGCTCTTTAATCAAGTAAAAGAGGAAATAATAGTGGTTTTAACTTTTAACCATTGTCCCCTTGACTTTAATCACCAAACAACATAATTTAATCATTTGTCAATTCCATGGTTACCTATCATCTATCTTGCAATTAGATTTATTATAATGGTGGTTATCTTTAGTCTCTAGTCCAATTTGCATTGTTTCAAGTTGCGTTGTCATTTCTTATCGGTTTAGTTCTATAGGATGATTAAGCTGTATCTCACATAACTTAATTGATCATCCTTGAGCCTACTACAAGCTACAAGGTTTTACCTTAGACCTTGTCATACGGCTTGGATTAATTATCAACTCATGCTTCTAAATTGTAACATCATTGGTAAATTGGTAATAAGTCGAGTTTATGCTCCTTGGTTTAGATCTATATCTAGTTGAAGCATTTTCCTTTGAATCTAGTCTATTGCATTATTTAAGTGGATTCATTGGTTAGACTTGAACACATATTACTATGGTTATATCTTTATGGTGTTTAAGATCATTTTACCAAGTGCTTGTTATTTCAATAACTACATAAAAACATTGTGCTTAGTTAGTCTAGACATCTCTAATTTATAAATATTCCATCTAAGCTTTCAATAATCAATTCGTTAGGGATACCCCCTAGGCTTTTTGTTGGTTAGAGTGTCAAGCCTAAAGTGAGAGGTTGTGAATGTTCAGGTGACAATGACATCCAACCTTTGTTGCCATCTCGGTTGTGCTAGTAGGTTGAGACTTTTCCCACTCATGTACAAGTTCGACAGTTATAGGAACTCGATTTCTATCTATGAGAAGAAGTATCTATGTGAGCTGGTTAGGCACTCCTTTGAACTACGTGTTATCTTTTGGGGTTACTCCAAAAATGATTTCACCTTGCTAGGAGTGCTAGGTATCCTAGCCCCTTGGCAATGCTTCATGGACATATGGATCATAGTGGAAAAAATTGGCAAAAAATCAGCGACGTCCTGAAAAATCGCGATTTTTTCTGGGTGCAGATTTTTCGAGGGATCATAGTGGAAAAAATCGGCAATGTCCTGAAAAATCGTGATTTTTTCTGGGTGCAGATTTTTCGGCCTGAAAAAATCACAATTTTTCAAAAAATCAGACCCTAGAAAAAATCGGGAAAAAATCGGCTAAGATCAGGAAAAAATCGGCAAAAATCGGCAAAAATCAGGAAAAACGAGAAAAATCGGTAAATAAGGAAAAAAATCAGTAAGCAAATTTTGACCCTATTAAAGTATAATTTTTGTATCTTTTATTGCTTTCCGTGGTTTGCCGATTTTTTCGCCGATGTTGCCGAGAAGATGTTTTCTGGACCCTCGTCGATTTTTTGCCGATGCCGATTTTTTCCACTATGATATGGATAGCTCAACAAAGGTGAATGCTTGATCTTGGTTAGAGTCCTAACATAGCTCCCTTAACTAGGAGCTTGTTAACCTAAATGGCATGATGATTAACTGATTAGCTGCACACAATGGGGGAGTAGGCACAAGTTGGACAGTTATAGGAACTCTATTTATATCTATGAGAAGAAGTATCTCTGTGAGTTGGTTAGGCACTCCTTTGAACTACATGTTATCTTTTGGGGTTACTACAAAAATTACTTCAGCTTACTAGGAGTGCTAGGTATCCTAGCCTTACTTCAGCTTACTAGGAGTGCAAGGTATCCTAGCCCCTTGGCAATGCTTCATGGACATATGGATGGCTCAACAAAGGTGTGTTAGTGTTTGCACTTTAATTTAATTATGTTAGATCTTTAATCTGAAAGATAGACAAGCACAGCAATACACAAGAACACAAGAAATTTCCTGAGGAAAACCATAAAGGAGAAAACCCCGCAACTTCTTCAATAATAGATTCATCACTTAGTACAATATTAAACCAAGATAGAAAACCCAAGATAAGATGACTTCTGCAACTTCCTTCTTCTTCCTCCAGGGAACTTGTCCTTCTCTTCCTTGGAGCGAACTTCCTTGTTGGTTGTGTGTCCAAGTGAGGGAGAGCACCTCCCTATTTATACTTTATGTGTGACTGACCTAAATCCCCAATCGGGCCGACTTCCTTAAGTGACTAGGTCGACCTCTCCTAGGGAGACTCAAAAATACATTTTACATTTAACCTTTTGGGGACTATTGCCCCGACTTACAATGGAGGTTTTACCTCAATATTCTTACATGACCAAATACAATAATGACATCCCCAAACGGAGGAAAAACATCTCCGACGGAGGTACAATAATAATATACAAAAGAATATCTTTCGAAGTTACATTTACAACAACAAGGTGAATGCTTGATCTTGGTTAGAGTCATAACATAGGTCCCTTACCTAGGAGCCTGTTAACATAAACGGCATGATGATTAACTGATTAGCTGCACACAATGGGGGAGTAGGTTGCTCGATTAGGTGAGGCACTTACCTACGAGGAGCAGTTAGGCACTTGGAGGAAGGAACTCAGCCCTTGGAGCTTGTTACCACCTAAGTTGCACTTAGTTGGATTTTCAGTAAGTCGTCGAAGATAGAACAAGTCAATTATTCAGTATAAGTGTTCAGAAGGCCATGCAGACCATTATTGGTCCTTTTTTCAATTTTTGCATGTTCATACCCCAATAGGAATTGTAATGAATAACGAAGCATGAAGGCTTTTTGTTAAAGGCTTGGTTTTCCTAGCACTCAATCATCAATCCAATTACTCTGCAGTGTTTTTTCCTTGTTAATTATATGTTGCTCTTCAACGACTTATAATTTTCGAGTTTTTCACTCAATCCTCTAAAGTTTGAGTAGATATCTTCGTGGTTAGGCCTTAGGGTGTTATTAAAGACTAGTGTCAATGTATATTACCACGCTAGTCATTAATTTTGAGTCATATGAACATGCACTAAGTCCCCCCTGGGTGTTTTTAATTATCCGTCAAAATAATTTTTTCCCGTTAAAAAAGAGGATATTTTAATTGTAAAAATTAAAAAAGGCGTTAAAGTGGTACTAGGGGGTCAAATTTGCCATGGGGGTGCTCGTTTTCTAACTCGGAGCACCCACTTTACCAATATACCCACTTTGAGATTCAAGTTAGTGATTATTTATCACTTAATATGATTTTCTCTCGAAAAAGCCAAAAAAGACATAATAATTGGGAAAAATCAGCATCCCATGATTTATGGAAACTTGTCTCAGACATGTTTCAGTCAGCCGGACTAGTGGAAAATTATATTGGTAATCAAATCTGAGTTGGATTGAAGATGAATCTCGGTGATTGGCATCATATAAAGCATGGGCGAGTTAACTCCAATGAGGGGCGTGCATCCATGAAGATGAGGGCACAATTCTGGAGAGGTGGCCCATTCCTTGAGAGAGGATGCCTACCTCTTGAGAGGTGGCAAAGGATCATTCACATTGAGAGCAGTCTCAAATTGTGATCTAGTCCTCCTTTGGTCCTGAGGATTGCCAGCTAGTTCACTTGTTGCTTGCAAGGTTTTTGCAGCCCATTTAGGCCTTGTAGGTGAGTTAGCATCTGCAATAAAATGATCCTCATCTTTAGAAATATCAGAATCAAAAATTTCAAGAACATCACTTACTTCTTCTTCAGGTGGTGGTGAAGATGGTTCTCCAATTTTAGTGCTCTGAGAGGGCTCTTCCTCAAACTGCACACTTCTTTGGATGAATGCTTTATGAGTGGTCATGTTCAGCAACTTATAACCTTTGGAGTCCTCTCAATATCCAACAAATAAACACGGTTGGCTTTGGGGCTACAAAGCCCTCCTCTTCTCAAAGTGGAATCCTAGCCCAAGCCTTTGAGCCAAAAATCCTAAAATGAGAGATATCAGGTTTGTGACCTGTCCAAGCCTCAAAAGGAGTGATACCTTTGAGAGCTTTGTGTGGCACTCTATTCTGAATGTATGTGGCACAATTTATTGCCTCAGCCCATAACTTGGGAGACAATGATTTTGCCTCAAGCATACATGTGGCCATCTCCTTTAGAGACCTGTTTTTCCTCTCAACAACCCCATTCTGCTAAGGTGTATATGGAACTGTGTGTTGCATCTGAATGCCTGAAGAGGCACAAAATTGTTGAAACTCTGATTTCACATATTCACCACCATTATCAGATCTGATAATTTTAATATGCCTACCAGACTGGTTCTCAACTAAGGCTTTGAATAGCTTGAACATACCAAAAACTTCAAATTTCAGCTTGATGAAATAAATCCAACAGTACTTACTAAAGTCATCTATGAATGTGAGGATGTATTTGGCATGGTTCAAAGACTCATGAGGGAATGGACCTAACAGCCTGGTGGGCTCAATTTGACAACGCAAGCACTCCAAGTGTCAGTTTGGGCAGCTTCACAGTTATCGAGGTGGATTAAAAATGGAATAAAAGGGTCACTAAGGAATTCAATTTGGGCAACTAAGGCAAGGTTTTGGCATTTGGTCTTCACATAGATCTTCTAGGGTGAACCCCCCATCTTCCAGCCAGATATCATCAGTCAGTGGGGTCCATAGAGGCCACAGAAGGCCTTTTACTGCATGTCTCTCACAGATTTTGAGGACAGGATTTGATCATTTGTATTATTTTGGACATATTATTTTATATTATTGTGCCATGGGGATGAGTTATTAAGGATTGATGCCTCCTAGCTCCACCATGAGCTTCTTGAGTCATGTCCATGTCATATGAGGTGGGCCCATGTGTTTTAGCTCGCTCCTAGTGATGATGTCACCCTCCATGAGTCTTTTTGAGGGATGACGTCACCCTCTCTTTGAGTGATCCATGTGATATATTGTAGGCTCATCTTAGCCATTGATTTGATTATGAGATCTTTTAATCTCAACCACCCATCTTGTTGTATTGTAAAGTGGTTTTGAGATCTAGGGTTTTGGTATTTATTATCCTATATAAGGAGGAGACCCCCCTCATTGTAAAGCACCTTTGGAGCTCTTGAATATTGGAATAGAATACTTCTTTGTGGAGATACTTATTTTGTCTTGTGGATTCTTTTGCACTTTGAATATACAGTATCTCTTCTATGTATCATTGTGGATCTTGGGGCTACACGTTGTTTTCTTGCAAGGAGGTCGAATTGGTGAGGAGGAGGACGATTTGAAGAGGGTTATTGTTGGAGGGATCCACATATTCTCTCTTGGGTTGACCTTTGTGACAGGGAGTATCATTATTGTATCTTTGTGATATAGTTGATGCTTTCTATTACATCTCTCCATCATTTTCACAAATTTCTTACTTGGCTTGTTTCACTTGATCTTGTCTTGTAGGAAGAGGATGATTTGGCATCTTTGGAGGAGGACGTTTTGGCTTGGAGCACTAAGATCTCACTCTTGAATATACACATAGGAGAATGCTATCAATTTGCAAAGTGGCCACAAGCAATTGAGGTAAGTTCTACAAGGTATGTACCTAGATCCATCCATTCTTCTTCATTGGTCATCAAACCCTTAAAATCAAAACCCTCATTTTTCTATTTTTCTAGATCTACTTGGATCTAGCTTGGCTTTGGGGATAATAAAAAGAACCCACCTCTATAGCATCCACGGCAATTCGAATCTATAGTTTGGTGGCATTTGGCCTTCATTTGACCCCTCTCCCAAAGCAATTAGCCTTCCTAGGGTGAGGTCGCACTCCTTGGGAGGGTGAGTTTTGCTGCTTCAAAGACATGGGTAGGTGAGATCCCACTTGATTTGCACTTGTCTCATTTGATAACCTACCCCTAGTGCTTCACTTCTTCGATTTTTGCCTTGTGGGCCCCATTCCTCATTTTGAGGGTTGTGCCCCACTTGGGTCATTGGGTGATGCATTTTCAACCTTAGATCTATGGAGATCTAGCTCACATTGGGGCATGCCACTTAAAACCCACTTTGATAATTGCCTTAACTACCTCGATCTACATTTTGGCATCATTTGGACTCCATTTGCCCCCTCATATCAAGGCACTAGTCTCCTTTGGTCAATTCGCACTCCTTGGGGTTAGTGTCATTTGCTAGATCCCATCAGTGGGTGTTGCCTAATCCACCTTGGATCCATAGATCCATGTCATCAAATACCCCTTAGTGCCATATCACCCCTAACTTCACCTTGTGGGTCCCATTTGAACCATTTCCACATTTAAGGGAAGTGGGCCTATTATCACACCATAGTAGCAGGGCTACTATTCTTGCTTAGCAGATATCTGCACATTCTAGAGCTTCCATTATTCAGAGCTTGGCTATGATGATTGTACTTTTTGAGATCACTCATGATCAGAGCAATGTATTATTCAGACTTATGTTAGACCTTGTGTCAAGGATGAGCCTTGAGAGTTCAGATTTGATGACCAATGTGACCCTTTATCCCATACAGTTTCAGTTCAGTGCTTAGAGGTGCATTGCAGCAGTGTTTCAGATGATATATGATGATTATTATTGTGATGATGTTATATGACATATGGATATTTTATCATTGGCTGTGGATTATTATCTTGTTAATTTAGTCATGATCACAGCATCTGCTTGGTATATTATTCTTGATGTGGCAAACTGTTTAAAATGAACCGTAAATTATAAAATGGACATTTACTTGCACATTTAGGTTGTTTGACAAAACACACTGGTTTACCACCTTACATAGATATGGTCTTTCCTGACACCAATTGTCTGCTAGTTCAGGCTCCATATTCACTTGACTCCATCCATACATGACTTTCTTTATTTGACTTTAAACCTTGACCTGTCTTATTTGACTTTCTGATACTGAGGACTTCCCCATTTTCTACCTCTGTGTTTGGACTGCATCCCTATATGTTCAGTGTCTCGGCTCTAAGTTGGTGACAAAACTTACCTTTGGTGAGTTGGATTGTAGGCCTAAATCATTCTGGTCGGTTGTCCCGATGTTTGGCATTGGCTCGAACTCCCCCTAGTCACTTGAGATGTTGTTGGCTAAAACTGAAAGCTCATGTACTACTTATGGAAACTTATAAATTAGCCCATCGAAACTAAAAAAGGCAAGAGCGATGAACTGCTAAAAATACTCCTCGAAGAGTATCAGAAAGGTCCAAAAAGCAATGGTTCTTAAAAGCTATGTCTAAACAATTGCTGACCTTATATGTATATGAAAACATGCCCTGGATGCAAGCTACAACTAGTTGTGCTTATCAGCACGCCTGAGATCCGAAGGGTTATGTAGGCCAAAAAGGCCATGAAATGAAATTGAATGATCCTAATGAACCTGGATCAACTTGATGTAGACATGATGGCTAAGTTGAATAAGCACTCTCTAAAAAACTTATCCATTTGTGAGGCACAGCCATCCCCCGTGTTATTTTGTCGAGCACAGAGTTTGTAGTTTTCCCCTTCTCCCAATCCAAAGTATTTTTGAGTTGAGTAAGACAAGTCAACCCCTTGGCCCAACCTTGTTCCTAGCCTTCATCCTTCACTAGCAGTTTGACCATATCCAATGGGTGAGTTTGTCATTTAAACTATTGTGCAAGTAATTTCAAATAACAAAGGAAATATGCTAACTTGATTAATGCCACTGAATGGATATTATACTTTGAGCTAAGCTGTGAGAATGATTAGAGGAACATGTCTTAGTCTACTGATATGATTTTTCCTTGGTTATATATGGACCTAGTCAAACCTAGTTTGACTATGGTCATTTCTTGGGATCCATGATGATGTGGGCCACATATGCTTATAGATGATGATTGATGGACCCACATACTCTTGATGATGATGCCATATGATGGATATAGGATGCAGATGATGATTGATGCAGTTCAGCAGTTTTATTTATTATTTCAGATCATCAGATTATACACTGTCCATATATGGTGGACCCTACAGTTGGCCCATTAAGGCAACCCATGGTGTATGAGTACACATTCCTAGTGGATTTGGGTCTTCTGGATCCAATGAGACACTTATCTTTCAGTTCCGGGCACTTCTGACAGTGATTGATGCAGTTTTACACTTGTTGACCAGATTTGGGGCTGATTTCCCAGCCTGAGCAGCAGGGGCCAGGAGAGGCCAGTTCACCTAGGGCGCTGTATGAGGAGGGGGTGGTCCAACCACTTGTTTTTACCATTCACCCCCCCTTCTAGAGAGCCTGGTGGGCTCAGTTGGACAGCGCAGATGCCCGAGGAGGCAGTTTTGGCACTTTCACAGTTATCGAGGCTGTTAAAAAATGGGATAAAGTGGTCACTGAGGAATTCGATTTGGGCAATTGAGGCAAGGTTTTGGCACTTGGTTTTCACAAAGGTCTTCCAGGGTGATCCCACTATCTTCCAGCCAGTTTTCACCATGTGGGTAGGCCCACAGCGATCACAGGAGGTCTTTTCCTGCTTGTCTGTCATAGATTTTGAGGACAGATTTGATCATTTATATTATCTTGGACATATTTTATTATTTTATTATGCCTTGGGGATGAGCTAGTAAGGATTGATGCCTCCTAGCCCCACCATGTGCTTCTTATGTTATGTCCTAGTCATTATGAGGTGGATTTTTGTACTTTTACCCCTCTAGTGGATGACGTCATCCTCACTTTGTACCATTTAGTTAGGGCGTCATCATTATATTGGGTGATCCATGTGATATATTGTTATGATTCATTATTAGCCATTGATCATGTATTGAGATCTTTTAATCTCAACCACTCATTTGATGTAGTATTGTAGAGTGGTATAGGGTTTTGGTCTTTATTATCCTATATAAGGAGGAGACCCCCTATTGTATAGCTCACCTTTGGAGCTCTGGAATATTGCCATAGAACACTTCTTTGTGGAGCATATCTCTCGTCTTGTGGATTCTCTTGCATCTTGAGCATACAGTATCTCTTTTATGTATCATTGTGGGTTTTGGTGCTATTTCTAGTTTTCTTGCAGGGAAGTCGAATTGGTGGAGAGGAGGGCGATTTCTTGAGGGTTATTGTTGGAGGGATCCACATATTCTCTCTTGGGTTGATCTTGTGACAGGGAGTATCATTATTGTATCTTCGTGACATAGTTGATGCTTTCTATTACATCTTTCTATCATTTTCATAATCATCTTACTTGACTTGTTTCCTTTGATCTTGTCTTGTAGGAGGAGGACGATTTGGCTTGGAGAATCAAAATTGCACTCTTGAATATACACATAGGAGAATGCTATCAATTTGCAAGGTGGCCATAAGCAATTGAGGTAAGATCTACAAGGTATGTGTCTCTTTCCATCCATTCTCTCTTCATTGGTCACAAACCCTAATTAATCAAAACCCCAAATTTTGGTTTTTCTTAGATCTACTTAGATCTAGCCTTGCTTTTGAAAAGATCTTAAGAACCCACCTCTATAGCATCCACCCCTAGTTGGATCTATAGTTTGGTAGTGATTGGGTTAAAATTTACACACTTTTCAAGGCAATAAAGCCCTCTTGAGCCAAATCGCACTTCCTTGGAGAGGCTTGTTTGGTTAGATCTAGCATATGGGTAGGGGAGATCCCACTTGATTCATAATCTACATACTTGATAACCTACCACTAGACTCTTACTTGGGTGATTTCTACCTTGTGGGAATCATTCCACATTTTAAGGGATTAAAACCCCCTTTTGAACTACTTGGCACCTTAAAACTCAGATCTAGTAAGATCTAACCCTTGGATTGACTTAATTTTCTAGATCCACATAGGTCATTGCCTAAATTACCTGGATCTACAATTTGGTGGCCATTGGACTTGTTTTGACACACCTTATCCACCTTTTAGCCCTCCTTGAGCAAGGTCGCACTTCCTTGGGTGAGTGAGTTTGCCCACTTTGAGGACGTGGGTAATTGAGATTTTTGTGGATTTGGAACGGGCATACCTTGAAACCTAGGTCTAGAGTATCATTTTGTGACGATCTACCTTGGGGGTAGCATTCCTTGTTTTAAGGGATTGTGGTCCACTTAGGGTCATATCATGAAATCCTAGATCTAGCAAGATCCAACCACTACATCCCAAATAGCCCACTTGAGTTGCATGCTAGGTGTCCCGATCTACACTTTGACATATCATTTGACTCCATTAACCCATCCAACAAGGCACTAGTCCTCCTTAGGCAAGTCGCACTCTTTGGGAATTGTGTCAAACCTTAGATCCCATATGTGGGTATTCCTAATTTCAACTTAGTTCCATAGATCTATTCATTATCTACCCTTTAGTACCAATTCCATCCATTAACTTCACCTTGTGGGTCCACATTAAGCCATTTCACATATCTTAAGAAAGTAAGACCCACTTGTGTAACACATGGTACTAGATCTTGTCATTATACCTAATCATGTGGCCTAAATCATATATTGGTTGAAACATTAATCATCTCTCAAACCACCATCAACCATTCTTTAACTTCTAGGTCCACTTAACCTTGCAATGGTTTCCGTAACTCATTATTTACCTAAGTTACCGGAAACGTCTAGCCCTGCTCCCCGAAACGGCGTTCCACGTATCAGAAACGGATACGGAGTAGAAACGTGGCTGAAACGGCTTTGATCCGTATCTGACGTGGATGGTACGGATCAGGCCTACTCGGAAACGGATCACCCGCGAAGGAAACGGATCGACCAAATCGGCGAACCTAAAAAAAAACTTGAATTCGTTTCGGTTCGAACTTTGGTAATAAAATTCGCGGGTTTCAATGTACAGCGTGGTTTTGAGTATCAACAGGTTTCAGAGCTTCCAAAACTTAAAAATACTGAGAATTTTATATACGTGGTTTAGGGTATCGCGAGACAGAAAATAGCACGGATTTTCATCAACGACTCGGGTATTCATTTCCACGAACCCTATAGCAGGTATCCCGACGGTTGGTGTGGGTCGATGACACGGGTATTCATTTCCATGAACCCTCTATAGCAGGTATCCCGACGGGTATTCCTTCATGCGCCCGCTAAATTTTATCCCGACAGTATCTCGACAAGTATTCCTTTATCCGCCGGCTAAATTTTAGGGATCTTCAAATATTTGTTGAATCTATCGACCGAATTGTCTATGTAATTTGAAGATCCCTAAAATTACAATTTGAATTTTAGGGATGTCGTGGAGATACCTTTGTTGAATCTATTGACCGAATTGTGTGCAGATTAACCATTACATAGATAATAGGCGTTGGCGGGTTTATTTGTTGGTAACTTCGTGGCACTATGCCAATGGGTATTCAGTTACATTATAAAATTTCATTGTTAGACTGTAAAATATTTTTTTCACATATTGAGTGTTACCTTATATTAAATTCATGTCATATATTTTATATTAATTGTTTTCTATATATTAATTATATAGGTATTAATTCAACATTTAAAGATATATAGTTATAGAGTATAGCTTATATTAAATTCATATGTCATATAGTTTATATTAATTGTTTTCTATATAGGTACTAATTATACATTTAAAGATATATAGTTATAAAGTATTATATTTAAGTGTGCAATATGTTATTTATTACATATAAAATATAAAAGCATATTTGATATGTTAATATTCAATAAAATATTTTATCATGAGCATAGGCAGATTGAACAAATTTTATATATATATATATATATATATGTCGTTTCCTTGCCGTATCGTATCCAGAGTTTTTCAAAATTTGTCGTATCCGTGTCTCCCCCCGTATCCGTATCCGTTTCCGTATCCGTTTCAGTGCAACTTAGTTATTTACTTATCCCTAAGAACCTTTGTTTGGGTCCAATCATCTTTGATTGGTAATAGGGTCTCCCCCTAGGTCTTGATTCATCTAGATCTAAAGTGAAGAGTGCCTCGGTTGACGTGACTCCCACCTTGCATTGGGAACCGTGGCATCTCTTGGGTCACCTCTTTAGTTGTCCATCTCCTCTACCGTCCCGGATGGGATACCACTAGGGGCAACTACTAGTTGTGTGATAACAGGGCCCCACTTGTGTATTTTCATGGTACTAGATCTATCCATTAGGTGGCCTTATTCATTCATTGGTTGAAGCATTAGTCACTTCTTAAGCCTCTTCAACCACACTTAACTCTTGGGCCCACCTAGTCCTAATCAACTCATCGGTTTCCGTAACTCACCTTTTTACACGTTTCCCTAGGAACCTTTGGGTTAGTCAATCTTCATTGGTTGGCTAGGGTCTCCCCCTTGGTCTTGACTTGTCTAGATCTAAAGTGAAGAGTGCCTCGGTTATCGTGACTCCCAGCTTGCATTGGAACCGTGGCATCTCTTGGGTCACCTCTTTAGTTGTCTATCTCCTCTACCATCCCAGATGGGATACCTTTAGGGACAACTACAAGTTGTGTGATAACATTACCTTTGGTGTTTGGCTTGTAAATCTTCTAAGAAACTGTATCACAACTTTCCATTGTGTTTCTTTCATCCACCCATTAAAGGAAACACTCAATCTCCTTGTTTGTTCCTTCAAGATTCACTATGGCCCATGGGCAACAATAGTCAATGAGAGATGAGAGATGCTTATTAGCGATGCATGAAAAGCGTTGTGCCCATGTCCTTTTCTTGATCAATCTGTTCATTAATAGAAAGACGTTCACCAGCAAAGAGAAATTGTTATTGCAGAAACACAAAAAGGGAACTACCTCACTTGTAAGACGTGTCAAGTGATAAAGGCAGAAAGGAATCCTCCAATTAAATTATGATACCTTTATCAATTTCTGAAATAAATGGAAAAGTATTTCTCTATATTTGGTCACTTGTTAACTAAGAACTCAAAGAGCAACATGATCAGATTCTAGTAGTTATAAATAGACTAACTAAAATGGCCAAATTTATTATTGTCGTACAACATTTAAGGAAGAATATAGAGCTACCTGCTCAATCCCTCACATATGTCATAAATATCAGGTGCCCAAAAATATCGAGTGATAATGATATGAATTTTCCTAGTAAATTTTTAAAAGGCATCAAGCTTTCAAGTTTACTTTGTGACAATAATACAAAGTTGACTAGTAACTCTTCTATGCGTATAAAAAGGTATCAAACACTCCACAGCAATCTGAGAGAGAGATTGTATAGTATTTGAATCTCTGGCCAATGAGTAAAGGGCTTTGCCCTTTTCTCTCCAATTTTGTGACTATCTTTTTCAGTGTTTCTAATGACAATTTTTGTGTGACATATTTGACTATGATTTGTTCTACATGGAGTCCCATTAATGCTATGAATAGAAATGCATAAACAGATCATTGCTCAGTCACCAAAATATATAACGGTTTAGTAAAAGGAAATGAATTTGTCAGTAGACAGCTAGCTGATTTAATATGCTTGAGATCATAATTGATCATAATCTGCTAAGACGCTATTTTATAGCTAGTGCCACCAGTAATAACAGTGTATTCTTATTTTGTAGCCAACTTTTGATGGAGCATACTGAATTCAGCAATTTGCAGACCAAACCTGTATAGCATGTCTTGCTGACTCCTTTATCCGAGCATAAACATATTCTGTCTTTCCTATAAACACCAAAACATCAACAAGCACAGCATGTTATCTGATTGTAGACCCAAAAAAAAGTTTATTATATTAAATACATAAAATGGCATTAATAATTGCATAATGCATTAAACCATTAAAAACTGAAGTTTGAATGCACAAAAGATAATATTGAATGACTTGTATTAATGTGGGTTCAAATCCCTGAGTGGGTATGATTGTAAAATTTAAATATGGCCTTGTAAATATAAGAAGTATTTCTCAAAAACAAAATATGAGATTAAAAGTTTTAGTATTATATGATTTGTTATTTGACAAGCAGCAAAACTATAATGCACTAGAATGAAGTGTTAAGAGTTAGATTACTACAATGATCATATGATGATATAATTTAGTACTTTAGCATTAGAAGCTTTAATAAAAATAACTTAATAAAGTCACATGTCATAAATAACATTAAGTTGGATTTAGGTTAAGTAATGTCTTAACGCAACAAGGATGTTGTACAGGACTTGTCTCTCTCATGAGACATTATATGTATTGACATCTACACATTAATTTTCAAGTATAAACTCTCCTTCTTCTCTCCCTTCTCTTTCTGCAATATTCTGCTATTGTGTATGACATGGCATCAGAATCACTAACTGTTGGCATTCAGGGACATAGTAAAGGTCAAGGAAGAAGTGAAGGGGCAGTGTGGACCTAAACAATAGAAAGAACGAGGCCAAAAGCGAAGGGCACACATTGGAACATATTCAAAGCACAGAGAATAACAAAACACACAAGGAAGGCACAAGCAAGGCACAGCTGGCATGACAATTTGAAGAAGTAATAATACCTAAATCAAAAGAAACGGAAGTTTTAATATTTTTAAAGGAACCTGGAATGAACCAACGGTTCATTCACTAGAGCATCCATAATAAATGGAACAAACAATTGAATCTGTACAGCATAATTAAAACTTATTAATACTTATATGAATAGACGATTGCTACATTTGTGTCGTACCTTATTTATACCATCTCGAGGCAAGGGAGGTGTTCCTTCATAAAATCATATCATGTCAACATTTTTCGGCAATCACAAAGTCCTAGATCACCTCTCATGTGAGTTGTTATTCTTATAACTTTATGACTTGTCATACCTATCCATTGATGTGTTGTCGATGAGATCTAGATCTTGAGGTGACTATGACCCATGTACTCTATAATACCATCATTGGAATGAAGATCAAGTTGGAGAATGGCTCAAGACTTTTCCGCCAGTTTTTTGTTGTGCTTGCTTGTTCTATAATTTAACAAGTGATGGAGGGGAACGTGCAAAATCCCCATCACTTGTGCTATGCATGGGTCAACCTCAATGCTATTCAAATGTGAAATCCTTATCCAATGGGAACATAACCAAAAACTCACTGGAACATAATCAAGTTGTCGAAGGTCAATGTTCCCCAGGGATTAAGGTTTGACCCTGGTTGCGAGGGCCTGGGCCTTGGGCTCTGGTTCGGATGGAGGTAGTCTGTGGCACATTAGTGATTACTCTAACGATTATGGTCAGGAATCTAATATCTTCTCTCCGGATCATGAAATTATTTTGCCGCAGGGTTCTGGCAGGGGGATGGTTCTCCATCGAGGTGGAGTGGTCGATGTGCAAACGATAGTTGGGGCTTTACTGCGTCTGACAGGAAGCCGTTGGGCTTGTCAGGTCCTCATCCCTTGCTCATATTTGGCTCTCTGTAGGATCAGATTGTGCATCTGGGGTATGGTACCTCTGCTGAGGTCACAACTTTTATGCCGCTGAAGGAAACGCCGAAGCGATATCATTTGAGGTTTTGGGCCAGTGGGACAATGGAGGGCTCTAGCCTGGTGGGGAATGTTGTGGGAGGTATTGCTTCCCCTTTAGCAGTCGGGTTGAATGGAACGTTTCATTCAAAGAAGTGGGTTGGACAGTCAAAGGAAGTGGTGAATGTTGACGCCGGTACGGGTCCTTGGAACCGGCAACCGGGGCTTTGTACTTCCCATTCTCCTTCATCGTCGACGCATGATAGCCAAGGTGGCGCGAGGGCAGGAAGACGTGAATTCTCGCCCTACTTGGATGATCCTAAAGGTGGTGGTTTTATCGGGAGTAGATTGCAGAGGTTGAAGCTTGAAGGTTTCTTTGGAGGGTCGATCGGTCGCTCAACTAAACTGAAAACTAAGTCGGTGAGTCGGAGAAGGATGAAAGTTCTAATCTCTAAAGGAGCTTGTAAGGAGTTGGTGGTGGGTAGGGATATCCAGGTGATGGAGATCCCTAAATTTTCAACCAGAGTTTTGATTGGGAGGTTTTGTAGTCGACGATTTAGGGAGGCAGCAGTAAAGAAATGGGTTGAAGAATCTTGGAGCTCGGTGGTAATCGATTTAACAAAGGTTTTTGGACTACTGAAACGCTGGTTGGGGTTCGAGTTTATGTCGATGGCGGACGCTGAAGCCATTCTTTCACAAGGCGTTCGGTTTTGGGATTGGAAGCTTACAGCCTTAAACTGGATAAAATCTTCATTTTTCTTAATATCTATGGGCCCTATGATGATAGGGTGAACTTCTGGTCCACTCTTCTGGGGCAGAGGTGCTTTAAGGATGATTATCTGATTATCGGTGGAGAATTGAATCTGACCTTGAGCTTGGATGAGTTATGGGGCAACCAGGCTCGAGAAGACCCCTGCACTCGAGACTTTAGGGACCTGTTTGAGATGCATGGATGCACTGACGTCAAGCCCGTGGAAATCAAGCCAACTTGGAACAACAAGTGAGCAGGTGCACAAGGTATTTCCAAGAGGTTGGATAGATTTTTTATGAATGTCAATTTATTTGAAGAAAGGCATCTTTTTAGGTCCTGTGTAGGGCCATGTATTTTTTTGGATCATTTCCCCATTTTTCTTGAACTCGGCTCTTCGTCGGATAAGCCTGATGCTCCAATTAAGCTTAATTCTAGTTGGTCAAAGCTTCCTAGCTTCCGTTCTCTGGTTAAGAATACCTAGGTTCATTTTCAAAAGGGAACTGGTAGAGCCTCGAACCATCTATCTAATAACCTCAGAATTTTAAAGGGTAAGGTCCGGGAGTGGAATCTAGGTAGAAAGATTTCCCGAGATGGAAGGTTATTGGAGGTGGAACAGATGTTAGAGGGTTTGTATCTCTTAGACCTAGTTATTTTTGTTGTGGAAGCTAGGAAGGTAGAAATAACCCAGTTGGAGAATGAGAAACATAAAATTCTAGAGGATAAGGAGATGGAATGGAGACTAAAGAGTAGGGCACTCTTGTTGGAAGCGGGTGATTCAAACAAAAAATACTTCCAGAGGATGGCCTCCCATCGTAGGAATGTCAATACTATTTGGGACATACAAGATTCGATGGAAATTACTGTCAAGGGTTTCAATGGTTTGGCTGAGGAGGCGGTCTCACATTTCCTTGCATTGTATTCTGAACAGGTCTAGCAAGATATGCTGGGAATGTTGCAGATAATTGAGAAATTCCACAAAAGTTGAATCTTGAGGAGAGTGAGGACCTTTTTAGGGCTCTGATTCTTGATGAATTGTCATGTGTTCTGAAGTGCTTTTGTAGAGATAAGAGTCCCGATCTAGATGGCTGGCCGCCAAAGTTTTTTCTTGATTTTTTGAGCTGGTTGGTGAAGACTTACTTAAAGTGGTGGAAGAGGTGAGACTTTCAAGAGTCATTCCAGAGGTAATCAATTCGACTTTTTTAGCCTTTATCCCTAAAAAGGATAGGAGTCCCGATCTAGATGGCTGGCCGCCAAAGTTTTTTCTTGATTTTTTTGAGCTGGTTGGTGAAGACTTACTTAAAGTGGTGGAAGAGGTGAGACTTTCAAGAGTCATTCCAGAGGTAATCAATTCGACTTTTTTAGCCTTTATCCCTAAAAAGGATAAACCTACTTATTTCTATGACTTCAAACCTATATCCCTCTGCAATGGGGTCTATAATATCATAGCAAAGGTTCTGGTTGTTCGTTTAAAGCCCTTTCTCTCGGAGTATATGTCACTGGAACAGTTTGGCTTTTTGAAGGGGCATCTTATTCATGAGAAGGTAGGCTCAGCTCAGGAAGGAATATACTCCATTAAAATCCATAACATGAAGGTGGCAACGTTAAAGATTGATCTCTCCAAAGCCTATGATAAGGCATCTTGGCTCTTTCTCAGGTTGGTACTTCTTCACATTGGCTTCAGTCCGGATCTGACTAATTAGATAATAGGGTGTGTGACCTTCCCTACCTTTGCAGTGCTAATCAATGGATCTGGTTCGCCAATTTTCAAGTCATCACGAGGACTTAGACAAGGTTGCACACTTTCCCCATATTTGTTTCTTCTGATCATTGAAGGTCTCAGTAGATCTTTAATTTTTGAAAGAAGTAGGAGACTTAGGGGAGTCTCGTTCAATGGCATAGAGACTCTCACTCATCTTATGTTTGTGGATGACCTGTTCCTATTCTGCTTTCATGCTGAATCTGAGTGTCGTAGGCTAGGTTCTATTTTGGAAATTTTTTGCAGGGCTATGGGTATGGAGATCAGTATTGAAAAATATGCCATGTATCTATTGGAGAATCATATGGGAACCAGATATTTTTGGAGAGTTCACTTTCCATTTGTATGCAAGAATATGGAGGAGGGTATCCCATACCTAGGCTTTAACTTGAAGCCAAACAAATATGGTAAAAAGGATTGGAGTTGGCTTGTGGAGAGAGTGGCTGGAAAAATCAATTTATGGTGTAACAGATGGTTGTCAAGGGAGGATAGGAACAATCATACTCTCTAAAACTGCCAGATGGTCAGTGGGAAATGACGGATGACTTGGAACCATGCTCGAAGCATTTTGAGCTCTCGTGTCTAAAGATGTTGGTAAAGAGGCAGGAGTGTGAAATGAATCAGTAGAGTTCATACTCTCTTCACTACTAGGTAACTCACGGGAAATAAGAAAACTAGGGATGTCTCAAAGGAACGGATACTGTGAATACAAAATGTCTTCCATGGTTGCTATGTTGGCGTGAGGATCTTCCTGAAAAATGGTTAGGTTGTTCAAAGAGAACTCTTCTCCAGGAGCATCATGTATCAAAGCATGTTCTTGCAAACTCATGGAGTTGTCATTAACTTGCCTTAATACTCCATCTTCCAAGGACATATGAGATAGATGATCAGGAACATCGGTAAAATGATACTCAGTTGGTTCTTCATCACTTCCCGCTTCATGGGAAGGATGTGTTCCTTCATTTATGTTAGCCCAAGGAATGATAGGATCAAGCCCTTCATCCACCGTCCTAGGTATAATCTCACTAGTCTCAAAGTTGTTTGTTTCAGTGATGGGCTCAGGTTGATCGATGTGTGGCCCTACATCACTGAGTTGGTTCAAAGCTCTAAGTTCTTCCAACACTTCAGCACGAAGTGCATTAAGGTTCATCTCTCTAGCAGCAATAGCTCTTTCCCTTTCTTCCTCAGAAGAATTATCATCTCCAAATCTCTTCTCTTCTTGTACTAGAATACTCATTATGACTACCCATGACCAAAAAGATACCCTCAGGTAATAACTCACCCTCACCATAAGTGTTCCTTACACCATCCTCATAACTTTCAAGGTGACAATCATAAAATGGCTCCCGATATACCCTAACTAATGACCCATCAGAGTTGGGGATAGTAGCATATGATAAGTCCATCTGAAGATGTCCCCCTAGTCTAGCAGACCACTTCCTACAAAGAAGCATTCCATAGGCTAGGGGGAGATCTATGACTACTATGTCCATTAGCATGGATATGTCGAGGCATGAAAACAAGTCTGCTCTCAAGTTCTTTATCAAGCCAAAGACTTGAACTGGTCTAGAATCAATTCCACACACGTTCCCATAAGGCCTAGTTATTTTCAATCCCATGGCTTCCATGGCTTCCAAAGGCATAACATTCATGGAGGCACCAAAATCCAACATACAGTTATGAAGAAGGGTGTCACTGATATGGAGTGTAAGATAAAAAGGTTGGTGACCACCAGTCTTCCTCTCATATAAAGCAGTTTGGATGTTAATGGGAGGATCCTCCTCTTCTTCAACCATAGCACTAGGTGTTGAGTTTGGAAGGGATGGATCTCCACCGGTGGTAGTCTCAGGGATACTCTCGAAAAATTCTACCACTTGCTTCTTTATTGATGGGATTTTCATTAATTCAGTGAGTGGAATGTTGTGCATAACTTTGTCCAATTCTCTTTTAATGTTGATATCTAAGTCATACTCCGGAAGAGGAATTGGCTCACTCACTGGGCTAGGCAGCTCACTACTTTTCTTCTCAATGAAAGGGGTAGGCTTTTCGCCATCCCTTCTTCATTGATAGGTTCTAAGAGGAGCTTGGCCACTAGTATGTTATGAATATTTAATTATATTATTATCTAAATAATATAATTAAGATATTATCAAAAAGGTGTAATTGAATAGATGTGACTATTCCTAAAGAGTCATCTCAAGACCTATAAAAGCTATACATATTTTCATTGTAATGTATCATTCATCTTTTATTCAATATCATATTTATATATTTATACATTTTCGTATATTTATCAAGCTTCCGTATCTTTAGCGCTACAGTGGTATCAGAGCTAAAATATCAACAACCACAATATGAGTTGCACATCAGACATCACGGAAATGCTTGAAGCAATTAATAAAAAGCTAGATTCAATTATAACCGCTAACCGGAAACCTCCCGACAAGGTAGCATATATAAACAAATTAAAATAAAATAAAAATTCTGATGAAAAAACTAATATGAATAGGGAAGAATATGATTCCAAGGAAAGGGAATTGACGGAAAATGATCAAGTATCTCTCTGCTCTGCTCTCCTGCCTAGTCAAACTCGTGAGGTTCCATTTTTTAAAAATCCTAAATTGAAAGATGCTCCAAGCTATTCAAAATCAAAGGATTCTATAAGTGTACTAAGAGACCCTCCTTCCGCACATAGAAGGGCTCTTCTCTCAGAATGGGATATTGAGAAAGAAACTATTCCTAGAGCTAGTGCACAAACATTGGAATTGGAACAAAACAAGACATTTCAAATAAATGCATATGTTCCACTTAAAGGTGAGGAACAACAACATAGTAAATTGGCCACAAAGGATGTGGAAATAAGTAGGGTTGATGTATTAGGAATGACCTCAAGAAGAACATAGAGGATATTTCTGAGGTAGGCAAATTGATGAAAAATCCAATGTCAAACAATCATGAACAGACTGGTGCAAATGGGCAGAAGCCTGTAGAGTCTGAAAGTGAAGGAATAAAGAATAATCTTGTAGAAACTGAGGAGTGTGAATCTGGAGTGGTAGAGCAGGTTGCTATTTGTGACAAGGATCCAGAGAAGCCCATTTCTGACCAAGATGAAACAGTTGTGCCAAATAATGACTCAGAGAGGTTACAGCATCAGCGATGTTTTGAATCTTTGCCTAAAGAGAGAAGAACTGACATGAAAATTAATTCTGAAGTAGTTGAAATTGCATTTTGTAAAGATAGACAAAATGAGACTCAAAGTGATTTTCATGGGAACTTGTTAAAACAAATATAGAAGAAAGAGCAACTGAAGCTATGGTGGATTCTGATGCTGAGGATAAACAAGCCATAGATGAGACTACAATTGCAGAAAATCCTCATAATCATAATACTTATATGGAGCCATTAACTGTAGAGACCGACCAGGCCGGAGTCCCTATTGAAATTCATCAAATTGCCAACGAAGAGTACAGCGCTAAAAAAATCAATTATGACGACAAGGATAGAGAAAATAGCTGGCAGATGCAACTGCAAGTTATTGAAAATCCGAATAAGAAAAGAAAGCTCGATGTTGTTGACTCCGTGGGAAGACGCTCGGCAAGATGTTGTCACCAAATTGGAAAAAAACCTTACTTGAACTTTCGATGCTATAGTGTTGTTCCGGTTTCAGAAGTCTGCATATACGATGGGAAGGCATGGGAGGAATATCATCACATCAGGCCATGGATTGTGCTTACACTTTCAAATGAAAATACAAGGCAGAAGCTTAGTGACGCATTGGATGTCCATAGCAAAGTCTCTGTGTCATTTAATTGGAAAGATTATGATAAACATATGCAAACATATTTAATGAACTACGATGAGAATATTTCCCAAGAACAATCGCATAATATATTTCAGGGGTTGAAGGCAGTGCATGCACATAATGAAGAATTTCTAGACAATGCAGACAACAACAACAGAAACACCAACTTCCCCAATTATCTTCCTGTGCAGGGACGACTCAGATTACACTCCAACGTAACAATGGAAGGGCCGAGGTAGTCTGGAGAGAAGAGCAACAAAAACAGAAGCATTCGGTGAAGATAACAAGAAAGCAAAGTTGCTTTCAGATAGGACGCCTAGGAAAAAGCACTGCAGCACACTCAAATTCTATAAACATCCTTGGTGAAGAACCTGAGTGTGAAGAAGCTGGCGATGAGTCTACAGACCACAATATCCCTGTAAGACCATCTGGTACCAATAATAGTAAAAGAAAGGTTTCACCCATGTCCTGTACACTGTCAACAAATAAAGCATTGAAGCAAAAGGGTTCCTCATCTCTGGACACCTGGGATTCAAAATCAAAAACAGCTCACATTCGTCAGTTTAAGCAGGAAAATTTGTGACTGATAAAGCATTTCAATGAAAGAATTGCAAATAAAAACCCTGCAGGCTCTAATAAAATCGTGGATATGGGAAGAAGCAATAACCCCTCTGACAATCATAGCCACCGTTTTATAAATCAATCACGGTCGTTCTACTCATCGTTGCACAGTAACAAGACTTTCGAACTAGCAGAAGGCGTTACACAGACTTCTGTTCGGACTATCGGTGTAATCTCAGACCACTTAAAATAAAAATAAAAAGAAAAAGGAAGACGCTTTCTAATAGGTACAGAGAACTCGATATTTGATTTTGATTTGGCTCCAGACGTCACAGAGTATTTGCTACAAGAGACTTTTCAATCTCGATACCCTTCGGTAATAGAATCAAAAGTTGTAACAAATTCTGCCACAGGGCGTCCAAAAGGCTACGGATTTGTTAAGTCGTGGGATAAGTATGATACAAAACCTGCCATGACTGAAATGAAAGGCGTGCATTGCTCCACGAGACCAATGTGCATTACTTTAGCTACACCTACCATGAAAGATAATCTACTGAAGCCTCTCGAATCCTTTCATGATGAATTAATTAGCAGAATAATTCATCAAGACGCTATTATCGCTATATTGAAACAACGCGACTGTACAATTGACAAACGCAACGTAATAAGAAGATACGCCTTAGCATCTGCCATTAGTATCGGTTAACTATGTACCGGTGTTTTGAAAACCGGTCCGGTTCGAACCGGAACAGGCCAGTTTGACCGGCCAAGTGAAATGGAACACTGAACCAGCGGTCAACTCGGACCAGGGTCCGGTTTGGTAATGAACCGGTCCTGAACCTGCCAGTTCATTACCAAACCGGCCCTAACCGGCCGGTCCGTAATAACCCGGCCGGCCAGCTAAAAAAACACGTCCCCGGGCCAAAACAAAAGAGAGAAGCATGTAAAAATTATCGCATAAATGTATCATACAAAAACAAAAGAGAGAAGCATGTAACTAAGAGCAAAAGGCAAAAACATGAACAAGTGTAGAACACACATAAAATTACGGTTTTAGCGATCATAAAGAATAAGAAAGGTTGACTGGCAATCATACTGTGACCTGAGTATACAATGTAAAAAGTAGCATCTCTAGCAGGTATGATATTTAATAAAATTAAAAAGTTAGACTTCTATTTGTTCTAATTTTTTAGCTTCTTTTTTTATCATAAAATAATTTCTTAAAGTAGTTCCTTGACAATAACAAACTCCTTGACAAAATATCAAAAAACAGTCTTCTAAATGTGAAGTCTCTACCTGAAAGAGGCAATGGAAATTTTTAAAAGTTCGTTGATAAATTTGCAAAAATATCTGTGTACTGAATTCAAACTCCCTAATATGTGTCTAATGGTTTCAAATATACATATTATGTTTCTAATGGTTTGAAATATAGCTTGGAATGTTAAATATAATTTTTATGATTAAAATTGTAATTTTTTTTGAATTTTTTAAAAGTTCGGTTCATTGAAATCAAACCGCTCCAGTTGATTACTGGTTCCAGTTCCGGTCCAAGTTGACCCCTGACCGATTTGATTCTCGGTTCCGGTTTTTAAAACATTGCTATGTACATTTCACAACCATTGTATAAATGCGTAAAAGGGGTTCCTCGACGTTGAGACGAAGAGTTATTTAAGTATTAAAAAAAGCTAATGTTAAAAGTTTAAAGAGTATAATAATATATTTAAGTGACACTCAAAAGAAAGGTTATATAACATTTTTAAATTCCCAAGGAAGGAGAATCTAGAAACAACATTATTTAAGTTAAAAAAAAGGTCAATTAAGAAGTAGTTTTTAAAGAAGTGTGACTATTGGGAAGAGTGATGATCTATGAATTCATTGAAGTTCTTTTGGCATTCATCAACCAAAAAAAACATTATCATAAAGGAGATGAACAACATGTTAAGTGGAATTTTAAAAGTTATGAAAATGTTTTAAGTGAGAAAAGAAAAAGTTAAGGATATATATATTTATTTTTTAAAAGTGAAGGAGAAGTATAGTTTTTTAGTTGTATTAAATTAATAAAGGACAACTTTAAAGTTATTTAAAGTTAAATAAAGAATTATAGTCTAGATAGCAAGAAAGAATACATAGAAAGAAAGAGGGTTTGGAAGAGATGAATATATATATATATATATATATATATAAAGTTTTTAATAGAAGGGAAAAAACCAAGATGTTAACCATTATGAAGAATTCGTGAAGTCTTATCAAAGTAGAAATAAAAAAATGGTAGAAGTTAAAGAAAAGCAATGCGAAGACAATTTTATAGCTTTGAGGACAGAGCTTTCTTTTAGAAAGGTGAAATGTTATGAATATTTAATTATATTATTATCTAAATAATATAATTAAGATATTATCAAAAAGGTGTACTTGAATAGATGTGACTATTCCTAAAGAGTCATCTCAAAACCTATAAAAGCTATACATATTTTCATTGTAATGTATCATTCATCTTTTATTCAATATCATATTTATACATTTTTGTATATTTATCAAGCTTTCGTATCTTTAGCGCTGCTACTAGATTGTTCAGTGGCGTAAATGGGAAAACTAGGACTGGGGTCTTCTATGGACTCTTCCTCATGATCAATCAAAATTCTTCCAAAGTCCTTGTCAAAATCTAAGTTTTCAACCCAGTTGATGTTCTTTGGAGAATCAAGAGTATCATCACCATGAGTGGGATACTCAGGATCATCCATCTTTTGCTCTTCTGACCAGTTAATAAGAGGAGGTTCAGGTGACGTTTGGCTCACAGGGTTTCTTCTATCACCTTCATTAGGTTTCTTTTGTTGGTTCCAATAAGGCTTTGGGCCATAAGGTTTCCTATACCTTTCCAACTCTTTGCTCTTAGCTAGATCCCTAGTCAGGAGAGTTAAATTTTTCATCATTTCATGCATGCTCTCCATCATATCATTGGGATCCTTACTAGGCTCTTTCCCCTTTTTAAACTTAGGCTTAGATCTAGAAGATGAGGCACTAATTAGGTCAAAGAAATTTTGCTTCCCCATGGAAGCAGCATTTGCCTCAGCCTTTCTAGCATTATCTTGTGCCACTTTTAGGTTGTTGGGGTCTTTATCTTTTAAGTGATAGCCAAGGTAGCCCTCAAATGCATTGAGGTAGTGAATTAAAACACCTTGCTCAGGAGGCCTAATGTTATCTGGAATGTTGGCCACTATCTTATCAAAGCGAAGGCTAAATTCATGGACAGACTCGTTTTCTCTCTTCTTGATTTCGAAAAGTTGGTTCAAAAGGAAACGTCCATCTAACTTGACTGACCACTCATGCTTAAGCTTTTCAGTGAAGACATCATATCCTGTGATGGATGATGCAGGAAACGGTCAAACCATTTACGAGCTTCACCCTCCAAGGATGCAAAAAGACCCCTCATGAACACATCTTCCTCTTCAGCCCCATAAGCCTCCATATGAGCCCAGACATTTTCTATGTGGTCTGAATTCTAAGAAATCTAAAATGCAGAAGGTAAATTAAATCTTTTCCTATTCTAATATAATACAAAAAGGAAAATGTTAAGTATAATCAGAAATCCAATGTAACCATTTAAGCATGTGATTAATGAAAAAACAAACTTTTACCTTGTCTTTGGTTACTAGCCAAGACAAGGGCATGCTTATCAGAAAGTGCAAACCTGTTTGGATCTTCTGAAAGGGAGGGATGGATGGGGAATCATAAGTATGTAATAAATATTTGAAGTGCTCCCCAATATAGTAAGAAATATTTCTACAGGCACACTCTATCCAGAACAGGATAGGGTGATGAAATTCAGGATGACAAGGCAATTCTGGTACCTGATCATATTCCTCCAAGAGGCTCTTCTGAAAGTAATTTTCCATGAAAGTGCATGCCTCGAACTGTTCTAATATACAAGGGGTTTCCGATGGGCAAGATATATGCTCAACTGACTTCTCATATGAAATCATTTCCTTCTCTTCCTCTATGCTCAACTGTTCAAAATCCATACTCCTGCCGAAAATGGGGGAGTCTTCATGAATTTTACCATATTCCTGGCCACATGTATCCTCATCCTCATAAGTGGGATTGTTAACAAAATTTCCAAGGGGATTTTGTTCATCATTAACTTCTTCAAACATGGCATAGATAGGGTTCTCAAAAAAGGTCCATTCATCATTGCCAATATCTATGTCATCCATGATGGACTCATCATCACTTATGTCATCCTTTAGGCTATGCCTATCCTCCTCAACCTCATAATAATCTTCCTCAAACAGATGTGTTTCAAAAATATCACAAGGGACCAAAATTTCTGAATATTCACTGCCATGTGGAGAACAAATGGGAGTGTTATCACACATACTACAACTTTCATGGATTTCTTTATGAATGTTGATCTCTGTAATGGTTTCTTCTAGAGATGGGTCAGGAGTACATAAATGTTCATCATCACTGAAGTAGTCTTGAAAAACTTCCCACTCCAAAGCGTCTTTTGTTTCGATGGCATGAGGAGGGTCTTCAACAATATTCGATATTTTGATAAATCTCTACAATAGGATCATCAGGAATCTGATGGGAAAATGTTATATTTTTTGTAATAGGCCGATCCGACTGATTCCAACTCTCTTCAGGAATATCATAAGTATCACCTACATAGTGTATGCACTCACGCTCACTTGATGAAGACTGACCAACAAACCCTTCAGGAAACCCATGCTTTTGGATATAGCATGCAAGGTGACAAGTGTTTTCTTCATGGAATTCCTGGCATGTCCTACAGAATGGTGTGTAAAGTTCAACCCTGGGAATGCCACAGATGTCTCCCACATTATTAATGAATTCGGGCTTGCTTGTTGATGCACTAGGACCACAACCTTCAGGAAAACCGCGTTCTTGAATATAGCATGCATGTTAGCAACCAGATTCCTCGTGGAAATCTCTGCATGCCCTACAAAATGGCTTGTATGACTCAACCATGTTAGCAACCTCTAATTGATTTGGAGGCCTCTATTCATGGTTGGGAGGTTTTCTCTGCCAATTCTGCTTTGTAGCAAAAACCCTAGGTTGGGGTTGAGGTTGGGTTCTTTCAACATTTATAACCCGACTTTGAATTTCTTTTAGCTGAGCGAGGTGCTTTGCTTCAGCTTCCTCCATGTTTCTCTTCATTTCCCTTTTCATTTCATTCCTCATTTCCAACATCTGTTTTTCATGAGTCTCTTTTATAATTGATAAAGGATCTTTGTCTTTTGGTTCATTATTTCTCGACGGAATTGAAGCTCTTGAGTAACCCTGAATGTTAGACTCACCGGAAGACGTCATGTTTTTGTCAATCTTGACAGCTAAACTTTGAGCTTCAGCCAAAGTAGTAGGTTCTTTATCTCTCAGTTGATATTGTATCTTACCACTCAGTGCCTCTATGTAGTAGTCCAGTAAAGAAGCTGCAGGAGGTGCGTAAGTCTCAGGGATGGAGTTTGACAACTCCTGGAACTTAGTATTGAATTCATCCATGGTCTCATTTTTTGTCTTCTTCATGCTAGTTAAAGTTGCAACTAGGTGTCTAGGCTCCTTCTTACTGTCAAACTTGTTGAGGAAAGCAGTTTTGAAAGCTGCTATGGTGGCAAAAGATTTGTCTAGTAAATTCTCGTACCAATTCCCAACTTTGCCCTCTAAGGATATGGCAAAAAGGGTCATGTAAACATCCTCATGTTTATCAGTGCCTTTGAGGTAGGAGCCACAAAGTCTGTTGAAGTTTCTGATATGTTGCTCAGCAGAAGTAGAGGCATCAGTGCTGTTGAAGCTTGTGAGTTTGTCGACAGCTTTTTCGGGAATATCATGAGGTTGACCTGCTATCTGAGTGAAATATTTATGAGTAAAAAACTCAGCCATGGTGGAAAGGAAACAATTATTTTCTTCAAAATTTTCTTGATTTTCTAGATTTTCTTGAAACAAAGAATGGATGTCTAAAATAGACTCAGATCTAAGATTTTCAAGGATTTTACGAGAAGCAAGTTTGTTTAATCTTCTCCTATAAACCTTTTCAGGCTCAGGGATAAAACTAAGCAAACCTTCAGAATTTCTTCTAGTTGAATACCTTGAGGTGTTAACTGACAGTGGAGTCGCCAGGTGGATACAAGTCTAATTTCAGAGAGTTATTAAACTAAAAATCTACCAAAAGTAAAACTAAAAGGGGCAATGGAGTCGCCAGACAGATATGAAATCTATCAAAAACGGTAAAACAACTAGAAAAAACTAAGGTCGTCCAGGAACAAAAAGATTGTCCCCGGCAACAGTGCCAAAGATGTTGTCCGCCAAACTGCACACCAGCAGCAGAAATCTTTCGAAAGCTGTCTCTTCAATACAAGTGAGAGAGGTGTGGCCTTGGGGGCAAGCAATGAGCCAGGTACTGTCACTTGAATCCCAGCTCCTCTGTTTAAGCTAACTCTTAACGAAGCCAAGGGGGGTAGTCCCTAAAAAAGAGTTTCACTAAGGCTCTTGTGTTTTAAGTGTTTTTTGTGTGGGGTGATGCGGATGAGTGTTGTTTAAGAGTTTTCTTGTGATGAGACCAAAAATATGTAAAGATGAACAACAGATAATAAGCAATCCACGTTGCGAGATAAGATAACAAGATGGCAGTATGATTCAAGATTTGATAAATCACTAAAGCATTCACAATATGAAATAAACACAAGGACAAATGGTCCTAATCAATATATAAACTTTTAGATAACCAGTGCCTTATGGAGTCAAAGAAAAGTGAAGATTGTGATGCTGAAAGTGTGGGTCTTGCAAATAGTGTCGTTCGTGAGATCGTTGTGCAGATTATCTTTGTAAATTGAAGATTTTAGTGGTCTTGATTATTAGGATAAAACCAAGGATATCAAGAGAGTGTCCGGAAAGACAGTATCAAGTGCCTCCGTTCAAGGACATGTCAGACCACCCAGTGCTCTAGTCAGGTCGCGCAATGCTAACCAGCAAACTAGAGGCTGAACATGGCACCCCGGCGCCCCCAACTAGGAGATTACCCACTGAACTTATCTTATCGCTCAACTCCGGATTGGTTGGTTATGGGGGTGAAAGTTTTATTAGTTATCACTTATGAGCTTAACAAGTCTTCCACCTTTCTGAGTACTAGCCCAACTATTTCCGGTTGGCAGAGCATACGGGTGTTGGACAAACAACCAAGATAAATTAATTAAGGGGGAAGTGTGGATTGAAAAGTTTTATTATTTAGAGCACTTGTTCAACTCTCCAACAGAGAGCGCTCTTGACTTAGTCTTAAGACCACAGTTCAAGAGACTTCCTACTTTAAAATGCCTAATGCAAGGGGAAAGTGCAAATCTATATGCTCTCCGACAGAGAGTGCTCTTGACTTGGATTTAGCCAAGTTCAAAAGGCTTTGTTCGTTTTATTGCAAGAAATGAAGCGATTGTGAAACTTAAAGAAGTAAATGAAACTGAAAATGAATGAAAAAATAAGGATAACCACAAAGAAAGATCTTGAAGATAACAGAAAACAAAATCTAGTGTTCTACCAAGCAGATTTATTCTAAAGTGGGATCAACCTCCGAACAAAGCTAATCACTAGAACCGTCAGTCCTGGAAACCTTCCAACTAGCTAGATGTCTACAAGATGCTAATGGGGGAACGAGAAGCTACCACAAAACTATGTGGCCTTTGGGACACAATCCCAAAGTTAGCTTACTCTGGTCAAAACTTGAAAGAGAAGTGACAAGATGAAAATAAACTACTCTAAAGCAAAAACTGAAAGATCTAACTTAACCAAACACCACACTCTTTCCCCAAATGGGGAAGAAACCAAAAAAAGTGGAGGCCTCCTCCACTTGAAATTTTATTATGAAATTACAAATGCCTTTGGGATTCAAGCCCTTGAAAGGTCTTTTGAGAAAGAAATAAACTAAAACAAAACTATGAAAAGAGAAGCTTGAAGCCCTTAATGGCTTTTACAAAGGATAAAAAATATGTATTGAAATTTGTCTTCTCTTGGTTTGGAATTTCACGGTTTTGGATCCCTTTGTTTTTGGTACTTGGTTTCCTCTTCTCTCTTTGGTTTGGTCTTTTATTTCAAGAGTTCTTCTCTTCCCACAATCCTACAACAAAGGATAAATCAACAAACTCATGCACCCATTAGTGTTAGAAAATTAACAAACTTTGAAACTATCAAGTCTAGGTTTGGAAAATGGGACTAAAACATAAAAGAGCATGAGATTTGAATTTAAAATTTTCAATTTTTATGAAACGGACCAGCAAGCTAATATGCTCCAAAAAATGATGGGAATGAGATTGAAACCACAAGATTTTAAGCTATCTTATATGCAAACTTTGCTATCTTTGAAATGGAAACAAATGTCTAAACAAATGCAATTTTATACTAATGTAAAATGAGATCTAGAATACTTTTAAAACTAACTTTTTTCAATGCATGTGATTGTAAACAAGATGCAAAAATTGAGATCTAACTAACACTACACCTTAAGCAAATCGTTTTTTGGAGTTTTAGGGCTCTTTGGGAAATGGACGAATGGGAGGAGGGAGACTTGAAAGGGATGGACGAGAGGAGGGAGTGGGTATTTCTAGGGCAAAACGAGAGGAGGGAGTGTTTTGAAGACAAAGATAAATGAAAAAACGAATGGAAGAGGAAGGTGATCTAAAGCATGGAAAAAGAGAATAAAACGAATGGGTGATGGAGAGGGAAGAATCAAGTGAAACACTTGATGGGTGAAACACTATCCAAGAAATCCTTCCAGCTAGCTGGATGATACGCATGCGATAGTGTTGAAGAGAGCACAAGGGAACAAATCCCAAGTTATTCCCCAAGGTTGAAGGAACTTCAACCTTATGGCAAACTAATCTAGGCTTTAAAAGTAAAGAACTTCAGCTTTGGATACAGATCTAGAAAGGGTTTTCCACAAGAAGAAGGTGGGTCCAAGTAACAAGTAACCAAGAAGAGAGAAATTGTGTTGAGGGAAGAGGAAATCCTCTCTGCTTTGATGCCAAATTTAAGATCTTGCTCCTTGGAAGTATCCTACAAACACACTATTAGTAAAAGCTTTTTGTTGGTGGAGAAGAGGGAGATACAACCAAGTTCATCTCATCTCAACCATTTTGAAGATCTGCAAATGCACACAAAACTTACACAAACAAAGCTTGATCAAATATAGAGAGTTAGACAAAAACGCATGAAGAGACAAGGTAGTAAAACCGATTACAATTTGCACTCTTTATACTATTCAAGCCTAAGCCTAGCAAACAAATTGGGACCATCAAATGTTTGCCCTACGCTCTTAAGAAAGAGATCTAAGCATGTATTTAAATCAAACTTTGAAATTGCATAAATCAAGAACACATTACAAATATTACCTCAAAGAAATCAATAGCTCATGAACCAATAGAAGTGTACACAAATTGCCTCCAAAGCCAACTTTATTTCCAATGATAGCCAATAGCTATTACAATCTCCGCAGAGTAAGTTTACAATAATTCTCCATGAAAAGAAAGCCCAAATGGCTTCTCTTATATTACAAAACCCAATGCTAAAACCCTAATTCGAATTGGTGATGAAGAAAGCCAAAAACTCCATCAAAAACCAATCAAATCCATGTCAACACCAACCAAATCGAGCTTGGAGTCTTAACTCATCTTTAAACTTGAGTTTGGAGCCCCTAGTTTGAGGAAGGAGCCCCACATGCATTGATTTCAAAATCCAACAACCCATTAATCAATTGCCAAATCACAAAAACGAATTTGCATGAAGGTGGGCGAATTTCTCAACTGTAGATCACTCCCAGTGCTTCGAAACTGATCTGAATCAGGTGGGTGAAGATTCCAATCATCATAAATGTTTTTTTCCATGTCATTTTGACTTTTACTTTATTCAATTTGGCCTTTTTTGGAGAGATTTAAATTATCTCCAATTTATTATTTTTTGAATATTTTAATTAATATTTCTCATTTTTTTATTTTTTTGAGAAAATATTAATTATGAGCCCAAATAATTGTTTGAAACTTAGGGTTAGCTGGTCCAAGGATCATGAATGATTTTTGGCTTAAGTCTGGAGCCTTCAATCACTGAAATCGGATCCCGGATGACTGACATATTACAAATTGAAATTTCCCTATTTAAACTATAGAGAAATTTATTAAAATTTAAAAAATAATTAAAAACCCAAATTCGACGGACCCGGTAAAAAAATTTCGAAATTTTTTCTGAGGGTCCTAGAAACTTGGGACATGACCAAACCTATTCTAATAGTGTCTAGTAGGCTTATATACATTAGTTGGACTCTAATAACCCCCCATGGCTAAACTTTTCAAAATCGGGCATTCCAGCTTTGGAGGAACGGGAGAAAACCTCATCGATTATAGCTCAGCTATAGGCAAAGTATAATTGACAAGGGAAAAAACTCCCTGGAATACCTTAGTTGCTTAATCAAGTCATGGGGAACCGAGACACTCAGATCCTACTACCACACTTTATTACAAACCCCCATGGGGCCATGGTCATGTCGACTCAAAAATAAAACTGGCTAACTGTTGCATTTTGAAACCCAGATACTCTGGAAGTGAACACTGATGTGTTCCAACACTGGCGGCTCAATAAGGTTTCAACTATTTGTACAAAATAGGTGATAACATGGTCCTCAATGGAGGTCGCACAATTCCCATTGAACTTAGGAATCTTTTAAAAGTACTTATCTGGCATATCATGTGGGGCATCAAGGATTTGGGAAAAATCTAACAGTGAAGCTTTTGCCTTGTTTCCAAATCTACGAGCAATGGGAGGATTGGTTTGATTATTGTTTCCAGGATTAGATTGATTTCCAGCCATTGGATTTGGCGGACTTACATTAAGATTAGGATTAGGAGATGAAGGAGGAACCGAGTTAAATGAAGGAGATCCCAAGAAACGGTTTGGAGAATCAAAGTTAACAATTTTCCAAAAGAAATTAGATGATTGAGCTTTGGGATCTCTTCTATGATAAGTGAGTGGGGTTCCTTCCAATTGATCTAGATTAGATCTACTTCAAAGGTTGTAGGGATGTCATGAGTTCGCTCCTCAACGGAGTCACGATTTGGAGTCGCCAGGTAGACTTTAAACTCTTCTACCAAAATGTATGTCGTTAATAAGCAGGGAGAGAGTGAGTGACAAATAGATGGATATGTTTAATTAAGGATTGAAATGATAACCTTCTAGATTAATCCAGATGCGATAAGATATGAATTATGCATGGATACTCGCAGACACCTAAGGTAAGCCTCTACCTCGCCGGCAACAGCGCCAAAAATGTTATCACACAACTTGCAGTTGTCCCTAGAGGTATCCCATCCGGGATGGTAGAGGAGATGGACAACTAAAGAGGTGACCCAAGAGATGCCACGGTTCCCAAAGCAAGCTGGGTGCCACGATAACCGAGGCACTCTTCACTTTAGATCTAGACAAGTCAAGACCAAGGGGGAGACCCTAGCCAACCAATGAAGATTGACTAACCCAAAGGTTCCTAGGGAAATGTGTAAGTTGAGTTACGGAAACCAATGAGTGAATTTAGATCTATAAAAGTTAAGTGGACCCAAGGGTTGAAGTGTGGTTGAAAGAGGCTTAAAGGGTGACAAATGTTCCAACCAATGAATGACTAAGGCCACTTATGAAGTTGAGATAGATCTACGAGATCTAGGACCATGAGATTTACACAAGTGGGACCCACTCCTTAAAATATGGAAATGGTTCAAATGAGATCCACGAGGTCAAGTTAGAGATGAAAATGATACCAAGGGGTGTGCAAAGGATGGATCTATGATTTCAAGATGAGAGAGGCATCACCCACGTATGGGATCTAGCAAAAGACCACTAGCCCAAGGTGTGCGATTTACCCAAGGGAGACTAGTGCCTTAAATTGAGGGGGCAAATGGAGTCCAAATTCCACCAAATTGTAGATTAGTGTAGTTAAGGTGATTAGCAAGGTGGGTTTAAGTTATCAAGTCCAAATGCATGCTAGATCTCCATAGATCTGAGATTGAAAATGCATCACCAAGTGACCCAAGTGGGGCTCAACCCTCAAAATGAGGAATGGGGCCCACAAGGTGAAAATCAACAAGGTGAAACATTAGGGGTAGGTTATCAAGGTTGATCTATCCAAATCAAGTGGGATCTGACCTACCCACGTCAAGGAACTAGCCAAACTAGCCTTCCTCAAGGAGTGCGAATTGCCTCAAGGAGGGCTAGGTGCCTTGGGAAATGGGTCAAATGGAGGCCAATCACCACCAAACTATAGATCCAAATTGTCGTGGATGTTATAGAGGTGGGTTTTAAATTTCATACCCAAAGCCAAGCTAGATCCAAGTAGATCTAGGAAAAAGTAAAAATGAGGGTTTTGTGATCTAAGAGAGTGGATGGTTAAGATAGAAGAATATCATACCTCCTTGAACATACCTGGAAAATGAAGATGGAGATTGCTTGTGACGAGGATTACTTCCCACAAAGATCAAATGCCAAACTTGATGGAGCCCTTCTTGCCAATGTTTTGCCTCCTTAACCAAATCGGCCTCCCTATTCCTGTCAATCAAGGACACAAAGATCAATCAATTAATCAAGAATGGAAGTAGATGCAAGCAAAAGAGATGAAGAAACATGAAATTGTTGGTGCAAAGACAAAACAACTCCCTGAAACCCAAAACGACTTGTTGAAGTGAGCAAGGTAGGACTCCCCACCAATGTGAATTCCCCCAAGACATCCTCTTTGCTTGCAAAAAGATGTTAGTGAAGATAAAATCCAAGATGGCCACCAATGTCTGTCAAAGCAGAGGAAGAAGCATTTACAATCACCACAAGCATTCCAACTCCAAGATCCAAGATGCCCAAGAAAGTATTTTTATTGCAATAGCCAAGAGCCAAAAATTTCTAGATAGCTTTTACAAATAAGAGGTTCTCCTCCTTTTATAGGATAATAAAGACCAAAACCCTAAACCACAAAACCACTTTTTAAAACAAGTGGTTGAGATCAAAAGATGTAACAATCTAATCAATGGCTAAGATGAGCCAATACAATATATCACATGGATCACTAAGATAGATGATGACGTCATAGCTAGAAAAGACTCAAAGAGGGTGACATCATACATAGGGGTGGCTAAAAATACATTAGCCACATCATCAAGACCAAGACAAGTCACTATAAGCTCATGGTGGGGCTAGGAGGCATTACTTTCCTTCACTAGCATGTCCCCATGGCACAACAATATAAATTACAAGTCTATGACATGTCCAAGTGACACAAATGATCAAATCTTGCCCCAAAATCTGAGAGAGACAAGCAATAAAAGCCCTCTTGTAACCACTGTGGACCCCACTGACTGATGCCAATTGATATGGAAGAAGGGGGTTCACCATGGATGACCTATGAGAAGACCAAGTGCCAAAACCTTGCCTCAATTGCCCAAATCAAATTCCTTAGTGACCCTTTTATTCTATTTTGTAATCCTCCTAAAAACCCTGAAAGTGCCCCAAATTGCCACCTAGGGTGCCTGCACTGTCAAACTGAGTGTACCAGGTTGTTTGGAAGGGGGGTATAATGGTAAAAACAAGTGGCTAGACCACCCCCTTTCCCTACAGCGCCCTAGGCAACTACAGTCCTCCAATGCCTCTGCTGGACAGGCTGGATCAGCATGCCCGAAATGGTCAAAAGGTGGATAACTGCAACTCTCATCATCAGAAGTGCCTGGAACTGAAAGATAAGTGCCTCAATGGATCCAGAAGACCCAAATCCACTAGAGATGAGTACTCATACACCTCATGATAACCTGTGGGGTCATCATTATGGTCCACCATACCCGAACAATGTAAAATATGATGATCTGGAAATAATAATAAAACCGATCAACTGCATCAATCATCATCTGAATCATATCTCCAACATATGGAATCATCAATAAGTGTATGTGAGACCATAAATCATCATCCATAAGCATAAGTGGTCCATCTCATCACGGATCCCAAGAATGACCGTGGTCAAACTATGTTTGACTAAGTCAAAATATGACCAAAGACTAGATTATAACAATAGACTAAGACATGTTCCTTTAATCACATTCACAGCTTAACTGAAAGTACAAACATCATTCAGTGGCAGTTAATAAATGTATATAGTTCAATGTTATTTATAATTTACTTGCACAAAAGCTTTAAAGACATACTCGCCCAATGGACATAGCCTAACTACTAGCAAAGGATGAAGGCTAAGGACAAGGCTAGGCAAAGGGGATGACTTGACCAAACTCAACTAAGTGACATTTTGGACAGGAAAAGGGGGAGCTACACTCTGTATTGGACAAAATAACAAAGGGAAGGGTTGTCCCTCACAAATGGATAAGTTGTTTAGAGAGTGCTTATTCAACTTAGGCATCATGTCTACATCAAGTTGATCCAGGTTCATTAGGATCATTCATTTCATTTCCATGGCCTTTTTGGCCTAGATAAACCCTTTGGAATTTCACATGCGCTAAAAAGCACAACTAATCGCAGCTTGCATCCGGGGCATATTTACATTTACAAGGTCAGCAATTTTTAGATATAGCATTTGTTTAACCATTGCTTTTTGGACCTTTTCTATACCCTTCATGGGGTATTTTAGCAGTTCATTGCTTTAGCCTTTATTCACGTGTGTTGATAAACACATTCTAGAATTTTAAGTTCACAGGCTTTATAATAATTTCCAATATAAGTAGTACATGTGCTTTCAGTTTTAGTCAACAATAACTCAAGCGACTAGAGGGAGTTCTGCACAATGTCAAACATCAGGACAACCGATCGGAATGATTTAGGCATACAATCCAATTCACCAAAGGCAAGTTATGTCACCAACTCAGAGCCAAGACACAAAACAAACATGGATGCGGTCCAACACAAAGGTAAAAATGGGAAAGTCCTCCATATCAAGAAGTCAAGAAGGCAAGTCAGGGTGAAAGCCAAATAAGGAAGGTCATGGATGGATGGAGTCAAGTGAATGTGGTGCCTAAGCTAGCAGACAAAGATGTCAAGAAAGACCATGTTTATGCTCACATGAGGGTAATGAAACCAATGGGTATTGTCAGAAAACCTTAGTGTGCAAGTAATACATCCAATTTTATATTTATAACATCATCCAAGATATTTCATTTCATTATTTAAATAGTACTGCCACATCGTGAATCATGTACGAAGTCAATGCTATGAAGATGACTAAAACAACAAGATAATAATCCAGTGCTAATAATCACAAGTCCATAGGTCACATCATATCATAATAATCATCCATAAACAACTGAAACACTGCTGCAATAATATGACTGGGCACTGAACTGAAACTGTAATGGAACGAAGGGTCACATTGGTCATCAAATCTAAGCTCTCAAGGCTCAGCCTTGGCACAAGGTCTAATCAATGTCTGATACATATACTGCTCTGACCTGTAAGTGATCTCAAATAAATATGCTCATCATAGCTGATCTTTGTAAAAGAAAAGCTCTGAAAAGTGCAGATATCTGCTCAGCAAGAATAGTAGCCCAGCTACTATGGTGTGATAACAGTTGAATAATAGAGTTTTGACATGGGACCATCTTCAATGCTTCAGCTTTCAAGGGCCTAGGTTTTGTCCACTCTGCGGGGCTTGTGACTTTGCTAGGGAGGTTTGGCTGGAGGTGGGCAGGCAAGCTGGCTACTCGGTTCATTGGGAGGGTCTGTTGGTGGAATCTTGCTTCAGGGGATTTTTTCAGTCGCAGGAGGCAGTTCTTTTTAGAGCTCTACCCATTATTGTTTCCAGGGGCATTTGGTTAGCTAGGAATGTTGTTATTTTCAAGGACAGGACATCATCTCCTATTCAGGTGGCCGCTCAGTCAATGGCTTTGTTCTTATATTACAAACCAGAACCAGTAAAAAAAACTATGAGAATTCTGGAGCCTCCGATCATTAATGAGAGCCGGTCTTGGGCTTACTTTGACGGGGCCAGTCAGGATCGGAATAGGATAAGTCGTATTGGCTTCATAATCTTTTTGGACAGGGATCATTATATCAAGGGGCACGGTGGCCTAGGTCCTGGAACGAATAATCAAGCAAAATTCAAAGCTTTTTTCTTTCTTCTGAAAGTGGCCTTCAGAAAGGAGATGCTTAGCTTACAGGTCTTGGGGGATTCGGAATTGGTAATTAACTCTCTCAAGGGCCAAGCAGATGTTGTTCATGTTGGTATAATATATTTGGTGGAGCAGTTGCAGTTAATCCAGGGATCTTTTCATTGCATTTCCTTCCAGCACATTATGCGTAAATTTAATGAGGAAGCCGATACACTTTCTAAACAGGGGCTCCTTTTGCACCCTGGTGCTCTCCACTTGGAGAAATTCCAAGGGGGTACAGCTAGGAACATTCAGATAATATCATTTACTGAATTCTAAATCATTTGAAGTACTTTGGATTAGTATAACCTTTAATTGTAGCATGCAAGGCTATTTAAGCTTAAAGGCTGTTACAGTTTTTTGACTGTCAGTCACTCGTATCTTTTGATAGACATATTGCTGAACAGCACTGAGAAATGTATTTTTGCTCTAAATTGAATGAAAATACACTTTTTTTCATGGAAAAATATAACGGAAAACTCACTCACAAATGCAGATTCTAGGAAAGAATGATCTAAAATAATCAAAGATTCAAGAGAAGGGAAACCAATCTAGTCATTCACTTTATCAAGAGAATTTACATATTCAGATTTATCCTGCACCTTGCACAGAAACTCACCTTACGTCCTCATACTCACTATCTGGCCTATGCAACTCAATTTGCAATCTTTGGCTCTACACATGTCTTCTTTCTCCTTCCCCTTCCTCCTTTTCCTACTCTTCAATATCTCTTCTTGCCTTCACCCTTTCTCTCAAAGGCAATGAACCTGATCTCCTCCTTGGGCATCCTATTTATAGGCTTTGCAACATGGAGTTAGAAATCAGGTGTAATGGTTTCTTGTCCAACGACTATGATTTTCCTATGCACCTCTTCATCTTCCATGTGTGTCCTTTATGTGTCGCTCTCTGCACTTGTTGCTCCTTTGCACCCAGTCCTTCATTCTACTTAACCTTTTGCATTGCATTTCTAATGTTCTGTTGCACCAATGTCAGCTCATTTTGTTGCACATTGTCTTCATCAATACAACTGCTCTCAACCTTGCCATACTCCTTCACGAAATTCACTCAAATATCTATGTCTTCTTTGTTCTTCCAGCACAGCCATTTCATCCCCGCATGACCTACAATGCATTCACTTGCCTTTGCACCCTTCCACACAACTACGCTTTCTCCTGCATCAAATTCCCCTTGTGAATAAAGACTTCCACGTCCTCGTGTAACTCCTACTCTTGGTCCTTGACCTACCTCCACCTACCCTTTGTGAAGTCTTTGATACTCATCTTCATAAATACAAGTGTTTACCTCGATATCATCATCCTTCCATCTCACTAAGCTCTATTTATAAACTCTACTGCACATCTCCAAAACCTTTTCATCTAACACTTTTTGAATTTCTTATGCCTTCCTCTTCGAAGTCTAGCTACACAAATCAAACTTGGCTTCTTCCTCTACTACTTTGTACTCATACAACACTGACATGTTGAACATTAGTGAATTGTCAAACTCTTTGGGCAACTCCACTTGGCATGCGTTCTTGCCAAAATTCCACTTAATCTGAGATGGTCCCATATTTTTTGCAACCAACTCGCTACATGTGACCATGGGATAGTGATCCTTCCTCAAATGCACCATTACTTCTCCAACCTCAAAAGATTTATATCTTAGGTGTGCATCTGCATGTTCCTTATATAAAAATATTAGGATCTGAATATTTAATAATTCCACACATTTTACATTACTAGACATACAGAGATGCTCTCAATACCAATATGCAGTAGGTTCAAACTCATGGTTCTACAAAAGACAAGGCACAAGCCCTATAAATAATGAAATATAGAAAGGGCTATGGCCTTTCAGTCATACCCAACTATGTATGTGCATGTGTGTATCAACACACTTAACAAAGAAATTGGTCTGAAGCTAAGCAAGACTTGGAGACCTAATATGATCAAAATCAGAATACAATAAACATAGCATGTTTCTATCTCGCAAATGATGGAAACATATATGGGTATTATGATGAGAAACATAATGTGTTTTCAGCTTGTCAAGTAGTGGAGAATAGCATTTGGTTATAAGTGTATGACAAGGCTGTTGCATCTATTTCATACTCCATTTGAGGCCAATTTCTCTGTTTTCAAACCCTCCAACTTATGTACAAATATGGCTCTTATCTTATCTTCTTTTATCTCACTTCATGAAAGTGTCATCTTCTTCATGATGGACTATATCTAAATAGTCTAATACGTTGACTACAAAATAGACAAAGGTTATCCTCATTCCGATCTGTTCTCACCTATTAAAATGAATGCGTTGAAAAAAATATTGTCCAACAATAACAACAATTATTATTACAAGCAAGAAGCATATGCAAGTGAAATATATGCCGGCTAGGCACCATCTCTAATAACATTTTTAATCTTACCTTTAGGCAAACCTAGATCACTAATCAGCTCTCATGTAAAATGTTTCTCTCGACGAAAATTGGAGAATGCATTGACCACAATGATCAAGTATAGTAGATTATGAAAGGAGAGAATGATTGACAATGTGACAAGAAGAAAGAGCTTCTTATTCCTTCATGTTTAATGTAAATAGTGTATTAAGTTACAGTAATGAATGGTTGATATTAAAGATGTACAACTCAAATCAAAGGTATAACTTGTTTAAGTCAAGTCTAGTCAAAATGATCGGAATCAAAACGAAGAAGCTCCATACTGGACTCAAGTAGTAGGAGATAAAGTTTCATATAGCATTTATCTTTTATATTTTTGACAAATTTTATTCATTAATTACTACAATGTTCAAAAAACGTCTCCAACTTGACAGAATCTATCAAAACCAAAAGATAGTGAGTGAAAGATACAGCAAAAGATATACTTGACTTAAATAAATTCCAAAAGAAGTCTATAAAGTTATCCTCCTATTGAAATCACAAATGTATTTATTGCAACCATGTTCCTTAATGTTGCGGTGAAGGAAGAGATTAAGACAAATATGCCTTGTGAAAAATAAAAAGGGAATGCATAAGATATTATGATGAGATTTAGTGAAACAATTTTGAGATTGTTACTAACCTTCGGTTTTTCTTATAAGATCACCTATGGATGCTCCATTCTTTCGACAAAAGCCTTCAATTGCCTATGCCCATTTAGTAAGACAATATGATTAATCCCACAATGCCAAAATCATTCACATTGTTTTAGCACTTGCCAAGCATTGTGATGGTCACAGAAGAATAAATAAAAAGAACAATGACTATATTTCTAAAAAAAGGTGACCTTTACCAAACTAATACTGCAATGATATGTTTTCCAATCATCACTTTTATCAATAGACACAAACCATTAACTTATTTTGCTTCAGTGGTTTCAAATTTTAGGGACTAAATAAGTGCCTTTCTGATTCTCTTGTAAAACCAAACGGAAAAAATAGTTTTTATATACATGCTTCAAATTTTCACTTTTTTCTAGTGAATGGGATTAGAGAAGAAAAAAGAGACATTTCAACATAAAATAACACTTCTGAAAAGGATACACTAGAACATAGATATGTATAATGAAAGCATAGCCAAATAATTATTTGGAGATATTAGATTCTAATACACGTGGATATTTTTCTACAGTATCTACATTTTTGTAGAAGATGATTGTTTTGTAACATATCGTGGTGTAATGTGATGCAGCTATAAGCTACAGGGATTGAGAGTGTACAACAACATAATGACAGAAAAATTAACATTAATCGTACAGAACAAAATTAACACAAGGTGACATTTTCTTTATTTAAATTTGTTGGATTTTGTACAACTTCGGAAGATATTATTTATTATATTTTATTGTACCATCATTGTACTTGGTTATACCTCCTAAGGGAGAAGAACATTATGTAAACACATGAAAGAATCAATGTAAGTCTTGGGGTGCAAAAGTAATCAATAAAATATTAAAAATAAAATATTTATTGCCCCCAAAGACAAGTCGACCCCATAAGGGAATTTTCCAGTTTCGCACATGTATAAATATGAGGCTTGTGCACCTCATTATCTCATTCTCACACTTAGGAGTGGCGCATCACTTGGAGGAGCAGATTTTCACATCACTAGAAGAAGGAGGTTTATTTGAAGCATCTACTTGTGAAGGATAACTTCACATTCCCTCTCTTTCTTCATTTGTACTCTAATCTCAGAATTATCATCTCTCTGCGAAGGTTGCTGGGTTTTCTCCCTATTGAGTTTCCTAGGGTAAAACTCTATGTTGTTGTTTTGTGTTTTGTCTTACTTCTAGTGATCTTGGTAATGCATTTATGTTTATGCTATGAATGTATGAAATTCAACATGGTATCAGAGCCATCCTAGAAGAAGCCATTGCCGAAGCATTGTCGGAACCCTGCCGAAATTAGGGTTTCATCTTGTGAAGCTTCCATCCATTATTTTGGAGAAAAGAAGCTATAGGAATTTCGTTTTTGTCAAGGAGCATCTATTGGTGAAGACGGAATTCAATTCCGAGAATTTTCAATTTTTGACCTAACTCTGTGGCTGCAGCAGAATTAGGGTTTCAGTTTTAACTCATCTCTCTTCACAGATTTGGACCAACCCACCCTCTATTCAACTCTCCTTGGCAAGGCGAATTTATCTGTGGGTTCAGTTTTTCAAATTGTTAACTTTCAATTTTGACCTAGCTCCTGCTAGGGTTTCTGAACCAAATCTACAATCAAGATGATTGGGATGAAGGTTGAAGATCGGTTGGAAGGAACCTCAAATTTTATCTCCTGGAAGTCAAGGGTTCTTCTACTCCTAGAAGAAAATGATCTTCTACTATATGTAAATGAGAAGGTCCCCGAACCAGAAGCCGAAGAGGATAAATCCCGATGGAGGAAGAATGATGCTAAAGCAAGAAGGATTCTTGTGGATTCAATGAGATACCATTTGGTTCCTCAAATCTCAGGAAAGAAGAATGCTAGGAAAATGTTCAAAACCATTATGAAGTTGTTTGAACACACTAGCCTCAATGTATCCATGACTTTGAGAAACCAGCTCTCAAATATGAAGATAGAAAAGTCAGAATCCATTGCCTCATACTTTATGAGGATCGCAGAACTCAGAGACAAGCTCAACACCAGTGGAGATCCTATTGGCGATAAGGAGCTTGTCCTCCACACTCTAAATGGTCTTCCACCATCATGGGAGTCCTTTATCCAAAGCATAAGTGGTAGATCCAAACTACCAAAGTTTGACAAGCTTTGGGCAGATTGCTCTCAGGAGGAGACAAGAATCGCAGCACGTCAAAGACTCCATGGCCATGACTCTCAACCTGAGGAGAACCAAGAGTTTGTTTCTCATGCCACGAAGGGTAAGGGAAAAGGTAGAAAGTTCCAGAATCACAAGCACCAAGATCGAAGACCAAGTCCTCGCCCAGATCGAAAGGAGAAGAAGGACATATCTCAAGTTCAATGCTATAGGTGCAGAAAATATGGACACTATGCAAATAGCTGTTGAAGTTCAAGTAAAAGAAAGTATGAAGCCTCAACTGCTGATGTAGAAGAGGATCGTCACCACAAGAAGCAAAAGGATGATGATCGTTCGGAGTTTCTCTTCTAGAAGATCCAGAATGCAAGAACATAGATCTCTTATGGTTCCCACAAGAAGGCAATGGGAGCCCACACACTAAAACAATAAGAGATAAGTATTTTGTTTACGTAGATCTGTCTTTTTGTTGTATATGTTTTTATAACTATTATATGCAGATCTAATGTGTTGAGCAGTTGATATAGTTTACTATGTTATATTATGCATATGAGCTACACAACGTTTCATGAAGTTAGTCTAGATGATATCTCCCTCCTACATGCTTAGGGTAGTGCACACTCTTGATGGCATGTCCTAGTGGAGATAACAGACATCTAGATACTTCCCAGAAGTGTTTGATAGACATGTTCATGATTGTTCTGATAAAGTATTAGCTAAGATGCCTGTGTAAACTATTTGTCTTTTCATTTGATTATAAAAAGTCACTAATCATCAGTCGGGATTTGACTTGTAGGGAAAAGACCATGTGACATAGCCTACAAGAAGGATGATGTGACCCTTGAAGAAAAGATGGTTGTCAAGAAAGGAAGAGGATCAGACCTGGAGATCGACGATGAAATGCAAAGAAGATGAGATCATCTCCCCCTCTAGTTCAAGAGGGAGTTAGCCGAAAAGGATGAACCTATCGATTCCATTGATCCAGTTGATATCCCCAGAAATGTTGCAGTAGGTCGAAAAAGACCTAGATGGGCTCAACAGACATAAAATGGAGCATATGGAAAATACAAGGCCAGATTCGTAGCCAGAGGATTCTCTCAGAAAGAGGGAGTTGATTATGATGAGACTTTTGCTCCTGTGGCCCGATATACTTCCATCAGATCCATTATCGCGATTGCTTCAGCTATGGGATGGAAGTTGCATCAGATGGATGTGAAGACAGCTTTTCCCAATGGTGTTATTGAGGAAGAAGTTTACATCGAACAGCCAGATGGGTTTATTGTCCAAGGAAAGGAGTCTCATGTATGCAGACTGAAGAAGGCATTGTATGGCCTCAAGCAAGCACCTCGTGCTTGTAATGGACGAATAGACGGATTCCTGGTGAGCTTGGGATTTTCCAAGAGTGATGCAGACCCCAACCTTTACTACAAGGTTGTAGATGACGAGCCACTGATCTTGGTATTATATGTTGATGACTTGTTTCTCACTGGAAATGAGAAACTCATTGTATGGTGTCAGAAGAATCTCACCTCTGAGTTTGAAATGAAAGACCTTGGTTTGATGCATTACTTCTTGGGATTAGAAGTATGGCAGAGGCAGAAAGAGATTTTCCTAGGACAAGGAAAATACACCATCGATATATTGAAGAGATTCGGAATGTTGGACTGCAAGTCCATGGCTACTCCGATGGATGCAAATTGGAAGAAGTTGAGAGATTCTACTTCATAGTCTGATTTGTTTGATCCCACCATCTATCGCCAGTTGATTGGGTCATTGATGTATTTGACCAACACCAAACCATATATATGTTTTGCTGTGAATGCCCTCAGTCAGTTCATGTGCGAACCGAGGCAAATTCATTGGATTGCTGCAAAACATGTGCTCAGATACTTACGTGGCACTGTGGGATATGGATTGAAATATACTTCAGATGGTGACCTGATATTGCAGGGGTTTACAGACTCAGATTGGGCCGGATGTGTTGCAAATCGGAAGAGTACTTCTGGATGTTGCTTCAGTTTGGGTTCTGCAGTTATTTCCTGGTGCAGCAGGAAGCAGAACTCGGTAGCACTCAGTACTGCAGAGGCCGAGTACATGGTTGCTAGCACAGCAGCTCGAGAAGCAGTTTGGCTTCGTACACTCCTGACAGGATTGTTCGGCCAGATTCCAAGGCCGACCGTGATTCACTGTGATAACCAGAGTTGTGTGCATATGTCAGTGAATCCTGTATTTCACAACAGGTCGAAGCATATCAAGATTCGATATCACTTCATTTGTGATATGGTGCAGAAAGGTGCGGTCGAGTTACAGTACGTGCTAACAGACGACCAGACTGCAGATGTTCTCACCAAGGCACTTCCCAGAGTGAAGTTCGAATACTTTTGCGGAAGACTTGGAGTCGAAGAGAACGTTTCCCTCCTTGAGAGGGAAAGATGAGATGCTTGCCCTACTTTGCCCAGGTGCCTCTGCAGTCCAATTACTCAGCCAGATATGGGAGAAATCTCATAGGCAGATGAGTAGGACAGTCAGCAGTTGGCCAGGCTCACCCAGGTACCTTCTACAGTCCAGTTACTCAGCCAGATATGGGAGAAATCCCATAGGCAGATGAGTAGGACAGTCAGCAGTTGGTCGGGTCCACACTGGTGCCTCTGAAGTCCAGTTACTCATCTAGATATGGGAGAAATCTCATAGGCAGATGAGTAGGACAGTCAGCAGTTGGCCGTGTGGTTGCACAGGTGCCTCTACAGTCTAGATACTCAGCCAGATATGGGAGAAATCTCATAGGCAGAAGAGTAGGACAATCAATAGATGGTCGTGCCCTTTTGCTCGTCTGAGATCTCAGCCAGATATGGGAGGACCCCATTGGCAGATGAGACAGACAGGTAGCAAATTGTATAGAAGAGATGGTATAGCTGTATATCTCAGATATCCAAGATTGAGTGATTCTCCTGGATCCAGGATTAAGTGATTCTCCTGGACTCACCGAAGGACTGGTGATGATGATGCACAAAGATTGTGTGGACAACCTTCAGTATGCAAAAAAATGATAGAGACAGAGCTGAGTACAAGATGAAACCCAGATGATCGTGATGCAGATGAAGACCGAAGAATACCTTCCTCGTTGAGAGGGAGTGTTGGATTTTGTACAACTTCGGAAGATATTATTTATTATATTTTATTGTACCATCATTGTACTTGGTTATACCTCCTAAGGGAGAAGAACATTATGTAAACACATGAAAGAATCAATGTACTCTTGGGGTGCAAAAGTAATTAATAAAATATTGAAAATAAAATATTTATTGGCCCCAAAGACAAGTCGGCCCCATAAGGGAATTTTCCAATTTCGCACATGTATAAATATGAGGCTTGTGCACCTCATTATCTCATTCACACTTAGGAGTGGCGCATCACTTGGAGGAGCAGATTTTCGCATCACTAGAAGAAGGAGGTTTATTTGAAGCATCTACTTGTGAAGGATAACTTCACATTCTCTCTATTTCTTCATTTGCACTCTGATCTCAGAATTATCATCTCTCTGCGAAGGTTGCTGGGTTTTCTCCCTATTGGGTTTCCCAGGGTAAAACTCTGTGTTGTTGTTTTGTGCTTTGTCTTACTTCTAGTGATCTTGGTAATGCATTTATGTTTATGCTATGAATGTATGAAATTCAACAAAATTGCAAAGGATCAAACCTCTATCAACTTATGACAAAATTTTACAAAATGCCAAAAGCACTCTCTCTCTCTCTCTCTCTCTCTCTCTCTATGGAGGGCAATTTGAATTTATACACGGGCTTCAAAGTTGAACCATCATAACTAAACCCAAATACTGCAACTTCCTTTTCTTCATCTCCACCAATAGTGTGTAGCCACATCACCACCATGCCTACAGCTTCTCCACTTTCACCCTATTTTTCCCATCAACATCACTTTTTCTCTATTATCTTATTGACAACATATCATCTACATTCTTGATAAGCAACCTCTCAATGATACCTTTGTCAACACCTACTTTGTTGGTAAACTGCATGTTGGCAATCTCCTTGTATGTAACTATCTTGTTCATAATCATCCTATCAAAGCAATCGATGTCAATCAACGCTTTTTCAATGCTTCTGTTATCGACAACACCCATGTCAACAAACTCCTTGTGGGTGATGTTGTTGTCAACATGTCTCTTGTGAATAACATCTTCACGAACATCAACAAACCAACACTTATGTCTTCTCTATCAACCTCATCATCACCGACAACACATATGTCCTATGTCTATGGTTATTATGTCAAGAACATCTTTGTTGACCATTACTTTGTTGGCCCCATGTTCTTATGAGGAATTGGAGCAACCATTATTAATCCCTTTATTCCCTGTCATAGGCTTCTACAAAATAAAATTGAAAACTACATCAAAACAAAAAGTGAAACTCGTAGGGCATCCTACACCATCAGACACACCTAGTAAGAAAGTATGGAAGCATATTGCTAATAGAATTGGTGAAGAAAACTCATACAATGGCTCTTTGCTCTGCCAACTCATATTGCAAACATCCACACCATCTTTTGTACCTCTATCTCTCTAATGAACTATACATTCCCTATTAATCTTCATAGTAGATTCAACGAATAATAAACTACTAAAAATTTCTCTTTCAATTAATCCACCATTGTCCAAAACCTTTATCTACTCTTTTCCTTTCTTCTGCCTATCCTATCATGATAAACAAAAATTGAATACATAAAGAAAACCAAGATAACTCGAGAGAGAATTCTTCCATATTGCATTGCATTAAAATGAGAAGTGAGGGCTTTCTTATAAAGGATTACACACTAGTTGAGTTGATCCACATTAACAATGTGTGATAGATCGAGAAACAAACTAACGTCAAACAAAACATAAAAGCATAATATAACCTATGTTGGAAATATTGTCATTGATGTCAAAGGCAAGGAGACTATAGATAGAGATTGCAAGATGAAGATTAATATTGGAAATATTGTTTTTGGATGCCCAGTTTGGATAACGTACCTTTGAAGGAATGTTTACTCTAGATACTTGACTCAAATTGAAGTATAGGTTGCATGGTTGGAAAGCTTGTTCCGAGATCTTTCCAACGGTATATGGAAGTCCCTCTAACTCCATAGAAATAAGAAGATATGAAAGAATTTGTAAAGTCAACCCAGCCAAAATGTTAGGTCGGCCCTACAAGGATATTGTACAATGTTATGTCGGCCCAAAAAGTGACTGAAGAACACTATAAATAAGTGGAGCACTCCCTCATTTGTTTATCCATTGAAGAAATGATGGAGCTCTGAAAAAGGTACACACTTGTGGAAGAGGAAAATCTTCTAAGCCTTGAAAATGGATCTAAAGATGTTTTCTGGGTTTTGAAGATATTCTTGATGAAATTCTCTTTAAGGTTTTTCTTAGATGGTCAAAGGAAGAAGGCACACTTTGTAAAGAGGAAGAGATGTTTTCTTACAAAAGAAGCTGTGCAGAATCCAAGACTATTGAAGATGCACAGTAGAAACACAAAAGTTAAAGACAATGCAATAGTGAAGATTGTCTTGCGTAGAGCAAGGTGCGACAGAGCAGAGTGCGACACTAGTGAAGATTGTCTTGCGCAAAGCAGAGTGCGACGGTAGTGAAGATTGTTTTGCGCAGAGCAGAGTGAGACAGTAGTGAAGATTGTCTTGCGCAAAGCAGAGTGCAATAGAGAAGACTGTGACTGTAGTAAATATTGTCTTGCGCAGAGCATAGTGCAACGGTAGTAAAGATTGTCTTGCGTGACAAAACATAGTGCGATAGGTGAGTTGTCGTGCAGTACATCAATAAAAAATCAAGGCTTCAGATCACAATGAAAATATCCTTCATTGTGCATGCAAGCCATCCCATTCAAATTCTGGTAGAAAAAGTTATGCACCTCGTGCTGTGGAGATGGGCGGCCTCTACTTATTCTCATGAGCTTTGACAGATCACACTCTATCTCTTGTATAGTGTCATATTCATTGAATATTTCCACCAATATCATTCCAGAATCATGAGATCTTGCACTATAGGAAACCAAAATGAGAAGTGCACCGACATGTTTTTTAAGTTTCATTGTTGTCTGAACATTCGAGAACAATTGTTCATTAACCCTAGCATCACGGCTAAGGGAAAGAATATGAACAGCCTCAAGCTATAGGATTTCATCTATGGTCATTGATGGAGTTAAAAAATTAACTAATTCTCTATTAACTATAGCTGTTGAACCCCTCTTATCCTTTGCCTCCTGTGTTGTTTCAATTTGTTCCATCCTCCCAACCTTGTATCCTAGTGCTAGCAGCTTCTGAAGAGCATCTTCGATCCCACTTTCGGGAACACCAACCTACCTACATTTAAAAAATAGTATTGTGTCCACATACTCACTTTTCAAGTACTATTTCTGAGATGCTGATATTTTGTCTGAAGCCTCTTTCAGAATCTGAGTTCGAGTGTCTGAAGTGGTCTTAGGGAATCTGCTGCTAGGGCCCAAACTGGATTTAGGTGATTCTTCCTTTATGTGTACAAGTGAAAATTTTGGAAGATTGTCTTTGTGGCTTTCACTTCTACTTTTTAGCGAATCTGAAACACGCTCAACTAGACTGGCTGTAATGTGACCTTCATACACGCTAGAATTCTGTGCCAAAATGGAATCATGGGGATTATCATCGTTGTCGCAAAAACCATCCGTACTGCCATCATCAATTGTTTTTATAGTCTTCTCCATGGTTATGGAATTGTTTGATTGCAGGCGTACAATGCAGTCTCTCATTATTCGTTCGTTTTCCGTTTCAGTTGCACGGCGACCGTGTCTTTCTATTAATTTTTGTCATGTTTATCTACAACAGAAGGGCCAACCTCGCAAATTTGTATGAATTTGTTCGCATCAAAATCCTTTTTGGTTCTATCCACTCGACAATTATCGTTTGGTGAATAATTAGAAGGCAATTGAAACTGTTGTTTTCAATGAGAAATCATTGGTGACTTGGACAAACTATTGTTGTCTCTCGTTGGTACCAAGTTTCATTTCTTCTTTTGGCACAAGTTCGGCCTTCGAATTTTGACAGATATTTATCACACTTTTCTAACTTTCTTTTATTTCATTTGCTGATTTAAGAATTTTGCCTATCACTTTTCCTTCCTTTGCTCTTGATTCGCGTCCCCTTTTCGTTACACGATGGAGACTTGCTTTTAGTTGTATGATCAAATCCTGAAGTTCTTCCATAGGAAATTCCAAGGCTCTGATACCAATGTTGCAGTATATAGTGCGAAAGCTTGAATATTAATTATACAAACAATATATATATTGAATAAATAATGATAAAGAAATAATAATGAGTGAGTACAATGAGCCTTGTGACGGTGTATGTATACACATTGACTAGTTACGAGGCGAAGGGGTATGCACCCTGTTGCCGTCGGATTACACACCGTCTTTGTCGCAACAGAAATCTATGCTGTCGCTCGGTGTGCCCTTGGTGGCAAGTCACAAGTCAAGTATGTCACTTGGTTCTTGACTCCTCCGTTTAGGCAAAATTCCCAACGAAAGCCAAGGGGGGTAGTCCCTATGGAAAGTTACTAAGGTTGTTAGGGTCTTCCAGTTAAGTGATAGGTTGTTTATTAATGTTTTTGAGAGTTTTTTATTAAGATTCAAGATGTAATTGCAACAATAGTTAAGAAAGCTTTCACCAGCATAAGTTCAAATAACACTCTAAATTATAAAGATGCACAAATACTTGATATTGATAAAAAGGAAATGAAAAGTGCAAGGACCAGTGCCTTGTGGAGTCGAACACAGTGTGAAATTTGTAAATGTTGGAAAAGTAAAATGTTGTGCAATTGTCTCTTGGTTGATTTTAAAGTATTAAAATGAATATTGATTAGAGGAAAAAAGGGAAACTCTCGATATACCATAAAGGGACGGAGAGGTATGTCCGGAAATCTAGAATTTGGTACTTTTGTACAAGGACATGACGGATTGACAATACCCTAAGCGCATGTTCAACACTACACCAACAAAGATGTAGTCTAACGGTGCCCCAAGGTCAGAGTACAGCTACTCGGCACCCCCAGGCAAAACTTCCCCACCAAAAACTAGTCTCGAAGTGTCGGATTTTCACTATGTTGTGGGTAGTTAATTTTATTAGGTGACTTGATTAAATTAAATGTGAGAATTAAAAAGTGCTTCCAGCTGCTTTTGGTATCCCACAGCTCAAACGTACTGCTGGTGGGTAGAGCATACGCAGTGTAGGCAAATAGTTTATTCCAATTAGAAGCAAGTAACCATCGACCCTCCGACAGAGAGCGCTCTTGACTTGCTTTTCAACTAAGTTCAAGGGTCTTATGAAATTGAAATGCAAAACTTGTAAATAAAAAGATATCAATGGCCAATCTTATGCGTCACTTTCTTATCAACCTTCACTAATCAGCAAAATTGCCTTTGGGTGAAGGTGAGAGCATACTTCGTGGCGACGAAGACGGTTTTATTTCTACTTTACTTTTGCAAAAAGGAAAATTATTTAAATTGCAAAATTAAATGGAAGATACACCCTGCACTTCAAAAGTGAGTGTGTGAATGGGTGGAGTTAGAAAAAATTCAGTCACACGAAAATTAACAAAATACACAAATCCCCCTAGGGGGGATGGGATGTGGGTGTTGGTTACCCCACTGCTCTCGTTTAAACTTTTTACAATTCGAATGTTGAAAATAAAATGCTTCTTAGTCCATTAAACTTGGATCTAAGAGCTTACAATAGTATACAAAAATTTTACAACAAATTGAGTGTCCACCGGTTTGTTTTAAGCCTCCTTTGATGGTCTTGATCACTCCAAAAAGTCACTTTTATGTGCAGACCTGCTAAAAACCAGCAAGTTAAAAGTGTGTAAATATGATGGGAAAGACAATAAAAAAATAAAAATAAAAAATTGAAAAATTTTACACTAGGAAAATTTTCGAAATTTTTTTCTAAATATAGAAAATCTCAAATCTAGCCTAGATCTAATGAATGATAAGACTTTTGATTGAAAAATCAGATCTAAACTAGTTTGCAATGCTGAAAGAAGAATGGATCTAAATACTAAGCATGAGAATGGATCTACTTCTTAAGCAAAGCAAGAAAAAGTTGGGAAAAGAGATAGTTTTGTTTTAAAAGAGATGGATGAAACTTGTTTTTTCCAATGCCCTTGTCTCTTGCAAATAGCTTTGAAAAATGTCTGAAATGCAAATGTGTTAGAAAAAAGATGGCTGCCCAAGAAAAGGAAGAACAACCGAGCTCTCAATCCACTTGAGTCTTTGGATCTGCAGCTAAAACAATGCCAAAACTTGCAAAAAACAATGTGAAACTTAGTATGTTAGATAAGATAAGATAATTATATTAATGTCCAACTAATGACCACAAAGTAGGTCAAAGGGACTGCTGATTACAATGATGTCCGTACAGTGCGGGAGAACCAAACGGTCTCCTACGAAAAGATACAATGCACGAAGAAAGAAAGAAAAGAGTGAACAAAAGTGAAAAGGACTGAAGTATGAGAGAGCTTTGACTGCAGACGCGAATCCAGAAAACCCGCAATGGGGCAGAGATGTCCTAGCGAAAAAGATCCAGGAGCGATGAGGATCTGACCCATTTATCCTAACATCTGAGGCTGAAAGAAGAGGACTGAAGAAAACTCAACAAAGTTTGTTGTCCTAATGAAGGGCTAGTAGAGAGTGCAAACTGCCCACAAACTCGTTGCCTGGAGAGGTTCGTACGTTGCTGGAGTAAAATGAGACCAAATGAATCTAATTATAACCGAATACAGTCGATTACATTCGAATCTCCTAATATCTAAACATAAACAAACAAATTACAACCGAAATGTTTGCTTCTATATCCAATAGACTAAATCTACACAATGAAAGCATGAAATAGCATAAAAATAGCAACAATATCACCTCATATGTATAACATTCCAACACAAGATGCACCCGATGGACCTCCAAAGTCTTCAAAATTATATTCAATAACAATAGCAATACAAAATAGCAGAGGTTCTATGCATCCATGTGAATAATGGAGCAAGAGCATTGCTTAAATAGAACTCTCAAAGGCAAATTCAAATTTGTGAAGAAGAGAGCCAACTAGGGCATCAAATGACAAGTGTAGGATCCAAATCATGATTGATATGGTTGTTGGCGTGGTGTTCAATGGGATGGCCACCTCATGGGAGTGTATTCAATGCCCAAAGAGCTCCAATATTGATTGGAATCTTCATTAAATGACTTTTCCAAGTCATCCCAGACAACTCCCCGACCACCCACCTTTTCTGTAGGAGTTTGGATTTGCTCCAAATCCATTATTTTTTAATTAAAAAATACTTTTTTAATATTTTGGAGAGAATTTGACTTAAGTGAATATTATTCACTCAATACTTAGGAAAAGAGGGTTTAGGGGTTTTATGGGTGCTCTGGGTTAGAAAACGAGCACCCCCATGTCCAAATTGACCTCCTAACCCATCTTTTGTCACTTTTCTCATTTTTTAATTAATTTATTAAAAAATCTCATAAACTCTGAAAAAATAATTTTCTCAGAATGACTCAAAAATCCTAGAGGACCTAGTGCATGTCCATATGACTCAATACTGATGGTTAGCATGTTACAAAAATACATTCCAATAGGTTTTAATAACCTCTCAAAATTCGTCATCAGAAAAACACTCCAGCTTTGGAAGTGTGAGTGAAAAACTCGGGAATTATACGTCACTTTTCAGTAACGCATAATCCCTAAGGAAAAAACACTAGAGTATTTCCCTGATAACAAATGTTGAGAAAGGTCAAAACTTTCATAAAAAACACTCATGCTAGACCAACTTATTACAACATCCCCGCAAGGTCTGGACATGCAAAAATTACAAAGGCCCAAAAAATTTTGGCCTGATGGATCTCGGAACACTAGTGATGAACAATTAAATTGTTCAAGTCTTCGACGGTTCACTCGGAATCCACTAAGTGCAATTTAGTGGATAACACACCCTTTGACTTTTCATTAATTACTAGTGAATTTATTAAATATTAATTAACTATATTATTTATTATTATTAATATTATTCTTTTATTTATTATTGTTACATGTGGAATCCATGCATGTGTGATATGTGGCACATGGCAGCATGCATGGATGCATGCATGGTTAAAAGGACGCATGTTCGGGACTGGAGTGAACTAGACTTGAATAGGGCACATGCATAAGATTTCCTCCACTTAACTCAGAGCACCTTCACTTAACTCAAAGCTCCTCCACTTAACTGAGCCATGCACGCTTGTCGCCAACTTAAGACTCATGTCGAGGGTGAAATGCACAAAGAAGAGTCCCGTTCAACTGGGCACTTTACTCATGCATAAGAGACAGATAAAGTACAGCAAAGGGGAGTGCATGAGTTCATTCATGAGGAGGACACTATTTGCAAAGGGGGTGCACTCTCTCAAACTCAGCAAGATCAGGAAGAGCGCTCCCTCTATGCATGTTTGATCAGTGAATGGGGGGCGCATTAGGGTCTCTAGGCAGCAGGGGTGTATTGCTTTTCTATTGAGGTTGGAGCAAAGGGAGAAGGAGGGAGTTCTTCTTGGCAGCAGGGGTGTATTGCTTTTCTATTCTCCTTCCATTCTCTCTTGGCTTCTTCATTTCTGTGCAGGGATCATCACTAGATCAGCTTTGTAAATTATCTTATCTTATTATCTATGGTGTAATCAACCTTTGGGCTAATGCAAAGCAGAGTTTGACTATGCTATTTGTCTAACTTTTGAATTCGTTGATGCATTGATATATCTGTGTGTAGATTGTAGAAGTTTTTAGGCTTATATTTTGATGTTTTCTGTCATTTAGAGAGCCTTTCAAGTTTCTTCCATCCATTTACCATTTAAGACTGTTGCATGCAGGAAATCTCCACCATTAAAACAAAAAAATTGAATTACTATCTCTTTGGCACCTTATTTGTAGGTAAAAGATCACATTTTTGCTGCTGTTAGAAGAAGTTCTATGCGCAGATTTACAAGTTAGACAGCAGCGTACAAAGGTTAGGGATACCCCACTGAGGTTGGCATGCACCAGCCCAAACGAAGAGGAGGTTCATACGTGACAGATTGGATGAATTTTCCTAGAAGTTACACTAATTTGTATCACAGTTTTCAAAAGTTTAATTCATCATTACAATGTGGAAATTAGTGCTAACACAACCAAATGCATGTCACAGCCATGCACACAATTAAGCGTCAAAAAGTAAAATATAGTTGGTGAATAGCATCCTATTATAAACATAGAACGAGAAATCTTCTGGGAATTTCACAATAAAGAAAAATGATATTTTACAACATTTTTCCCTCAAAAATAGTAAAAAAAATCGTTACGAGGACAAAACATAACAAAGAGTGCTTAAAATGGCATTTCAAAAAAAAAAATCCAAACCTTCGTGGGCTTTCCATGAGGATCAAATGCCTTCTCTACTGGAGGTCCACGCATCTCAATCTCAACTTCATCTTGCTTAGGTGCAAGTTTATCAATATGAACCTAATGTTAAACAAGGATTCACAGAAAATAAGTTCGATAACATTCACAAGCAACTCCAATATTATAATATAGCATACTCATGAAAAAACTAAATGTACGTATAAATTTCAAATAAGTTTGAAAAATTAATTTATTGACTACATGTAAGTTGTTTTAATTTTCCCCATCTTGTTTTGAATAAATAATAAAATCTTTTGGTATATGTTTTTGTTATAAGAGAATTCAGTTCATACTGCTTCTCATGACAACACAAATTTTTGAAGCTTTTCTTCAATTGATTATCAGTGCTTAAGAAAGTATATGCTGCCCTCATAAATGGGTTCTTCATTAGTGACACAACAAGTAGTATTATAGACAACTTTTCTTTGTTGCATTTATCAACCAATGTTGTCAAAGTAAAAATTCCCAACTTTCTAATGAGCCCAAAAAGCTAAGCAATAGGAAGAGCAATAAAAAATTCTTGTAAATATGAATGAAAAAAATCTAAAGAGAAATGATTGAATACATGGAATAGTCAATACTTAAGATGCAAACAATGGGAGCAATAATCTTCTGTAGCCAACCCTTAATTTTTAAGCACGCTCTCCTAGATAGAATTCTCAAAGTTACACATGTCTTCTACTCAAGTACTTCCCTTTTCTATTGCATCCTAGAAAAAGCTGGATAGATTGGTTAACTCGGCTAAGTTACTAGGATACAGACACCGTTCTAGATATGGATACGACAAATATATATACGTCAACTTTCAGTAAATTCTGGATACAGTACTGTTAGCATCACATAGAAAATAAATAAATAAATATGTAGTCGTTTAAATGTATGATATTGATTCCCAATACGAATCCATGGAGAAGCAGAGTTGGATAAAATAATATTCTATAACTTGCAAAAATGGGCTTTGATGCATGAGCCTTTATGCAATTTTACGTGGTTTTGAATACTATCACTAGTGAAGCTGTAAAATGACCACTAAAAATAGTGGTCAGGTATATAGAAGTAGAGCTTGTCTCATATCTCACTGATCCCACACCAAATGTTTTCTAAGCATCAATAACCAAATATAATTTGATTAAGTTCTTCAAACAAGAGATATGATATTTGATGCAGGCATGCATGTACACGATACTTTTGTTGATGTGCCCCTGACACCAACTTATTAGCAAATATCTATAGTAATGGCAATAACAAGAGGAACCAAATTATGCAAATAACAGGAACCAAAATGAATATACAAAACCGTTATTACAGATCAGCATAAGATGATTACATAACAGCTCGGCAGCACATTGCTTGGCCAATGATATACATGTTGCACTCGATACACAACAAGACAAAGAATGATAGCCCCCCATCAAAATAGAGAGTAACATGGAAGAGGAGTGAATGGACTATTTATAATCTAAAGAAAACACCTCAAAAGTCAACATTCATGACTATTAGTTACTCTAAACCTTGACTTACCCTAATGGGAGACCATGATGGTTGGACTACCTTAAAAATGACCAAATTTTAAGAAACCAAAACTTTCTTGATATCTAACAAAAGTAGGCAATATTATTTATCGTTGGAATGATGGAATCGTCTTGAAATGAACTTCACAATGGTGTCATTTTTTTATTGTAGAATATTTCTAATATTTGCAAGGAAATATTTACAGCCACATCTACAGAGGGTTTTGAACCCCGGTCTCCACATTAATATAAGCCCAATCACCTCACTACTTGCCATTAGAGCAAACTCCTATGGGCAATGGTGTCATTCTTAATATCACGATGAATACATACAACAAAATATTTGTAAAACAAGAGAATATTCTAACCAAATGTTGTGCCAAGGGGCACAACATGACACCCCCCACCCTCTTAAGCACATTTCCCTCAAAGCATAGGTACATGTAGATGGTGAACAATATATCTTTTGTTTCCCAAGTGGCATCTTCATTATAGGACTTTGAATTGGTCCTTTAATGTGTGATTTATCTATTCCACAATTGTTTGATTTGAGTGGCTAGGACTTCTTATGGTTCTAGGATGGTACACCTCTCTTTATCAATGAGTGGGAGCTCAAATTGAGGTACAACATTGTTGCAAGTTTTCTTTTTGAAACAAGACACTGAAAACAACATGCAATTTTCCCTTATTAGGAAGATCAAGGAAATAAACAAACTCTTCAACCTTTTCCCTAGTGAGGTAAGAACCATAATAATTGGGTTGCAACTTCTATTTCACCTTTGTTTACAACAGTTGTTTGTATGGTTGAATATGAATAAATGCCTAGCCACCAACCTCAAAGGATTGTTCCATGTGACTATGATCAGCCTATTGTTTCATGTGATTCATTTTTGTTTAAATTTTCCGTGAGGATTTGTACGGCATCCTTCAACTCCTGCATAATATCCCATGTTACCTACACACATGAATCTTGAAGATAGTCATTGGCGTAGGGAAGCCCATAGACATTGAGTACTTAAAAGGGAGAAATGTCTATAGAAAAATGATAGATTGTCTTCTACCAGCATTCAACAAGATGTATCCACTTTAACCATTTGGATTGCTTGTCCCCAACATGCATGGACAGAGATCCTTCAAGGCATTTGTGCACCATCTCAATTTGCCCATCTATCTATGGGTCACAGGTGTGACTCTTATTGAAGGTTGTCCCAACAAACTTGAATAAGTCTTGCTAAAACTTGTTGGTGAATTTAGGGCCTCTCTTGTAAATGATTCGCTAACGGATGCCACCCAATTTAATGACAATTTTTTACAAAGAGTTCACCGACATGTGGTGAAGTAACCCTAGAAGTGATATGCATTAAATAGGCATACTTATAGAGCCAGTCAACTATGCATCCTTCCCTTTTGAAGGAGGTAGGCTTGTGGTAAAGTCTATAGACATATTTGCATGCTTTTGGTTGGGAACATTAAGAGTTTGTAGGAGCCCTAGTATGGGTTTGTTTTCACCCTTTACACATTGGCAAGAGTCGTATGCAGTAACAAACTTTGCAATATTATATTTCATAAAGCATCAATAGAAAGATGTGATGATATTCCTATAGTTTAGCTAAAATCCAACATGTCCAATGGTTGGTGAGGAATGACCCTCATAATGCCTTAAGAATAAATGCATTGTTTGTACATGATCAAACCACTATGGAGGCTCCATTTGGTATCTTTCCTATTGTTACTAATATCCTCCTTCAATGTAATAGTGGGCAAGTCAGCTACATATTCATGTATAGTTTCCGATGTCAATTGTGGATTATTGAGATGGCATTGAAGGAAACCTGTTCATTTCCATGTGATAGGGCATCGACAACCATGCCCTCCTTCTCCGCCTTCTATCAATACGATTATTAAAACAAAAATTTACACCCCTTTTGATAAATTCCTAATTTCCTAAAGCCCGAATGTGAACTGAGGTTGAACTAAGAGGGGGCCACTGTCACCTCGCCACCCTCTTCTGCTATCTAGTGCTAGTTCTCCTCTAGCACAAGGGAGGATTCCCTACTACTAGTATTGCTAAAGACTAGGAGTGAATGCTCAAGGGAGAAGGATACTTTGGCAAAACAAATAGGGTTTAGAAATGGAATTAGGAATGAGTGATGATATATAGGAAACGACTAGTGCCCAACATCAATTGGACGCATGGAGTCATAAATATAGAGCAATGAATGAAGCACTTAGAATGGAAGAGGGACATATGATTGCATGGGACCAATCTTCCTACGAAAACATCAATGGAATTTACCATCTTTGATCCATCTTAAATTTGAATCTACCAAGCATCGAGAGGGATCCAATCTCTTGAGGTGTAATTTTTTTTTAATCTTAAATTTTTTACAGATCCATAAAGAATTTACACCTGAGGTGACATGGATTTTTTTAATTACTTTTTATTTGGTTTTAATCAAGGTTACACGAACCGCGGGTGCGATCGGAATCGGCTGAAGAATCCGAAACGAGTGTGGCACTCATCCCAAAATTAGGAATCGGGGATTCGGAACCCTAACCCTAATTATCCTACATTTATCTTACGTAAACAGCTTTAGATTAGTCAAAACGAGGTGGAAGAATCTGATGAAGAATCCGAGAATCCGATTCGAAAGAATCCAATTCGGGTACGGTTAGGTCTAGGGCCGAATCTATTTTATAAACCAACAGGAATTTTTTTAATTACTTTTTATTTTTGGTAACATAACACTACGTTACATGACAACATCTCCCCCATACTAGGTTGTAGAGCACCTCATTACTCTCAGTGCAATCAAGTGCTTGCATGAATTATTCTTACAACAAGGATGAATTACAATGGAGAAATTTCATTACATAGTCCCATCAACTATTACAGTAAGAAGGAAATATGTAAACTATAACTGTGAAATGCAACAAGAAACACATTTCCTACTTAACAAATTCAACTAAACAAGATATTACCTAAAAGACTTACCCCAAGTATGAATCCATCACAGTAATATTTCCCATGACAATATTCTAGCATCAAGGCTCCATATCTTAGTCTTCATTATGCTCCTCAAACACCAAAATATTTACAATAGACAAAGAGTCTCACTCCCAAAACCATCCTCCTCTCAAGTGAAGTGAGCAAACATGCATATAGGTTTCAACTCAACTTCCTTATACAATAGAATAATAATTTCCCTTTCTAGATCCCCTATTTGCTCAACAAATCTCTCAACAAATCTCTCTAAGAATAGCAAACTAGTGGTTAGATCTACTCTTTCTCCAAGGGAAGTAATACAATAATAGTTCTCATCTAACCAACTCTCTGAGAAGAGTTCAACAAATAATAAACAATCGATTTGGTTAGATCCACCTGTTCCAAGTAACTAACTCCATGAGAAAGTTTCAACAATGAATAAACAACTGAATTAGTTACCAACCACTTCCAAAATGGTTCAAGCAAAGAGGATGCACCCCACCAAGAAAAGTGAAATAAGCCAACTTAACATTCTCAAAAAGCTAGGGCATTCTCCACCATGAGTATTTATTAATAATACTCTCTCGAAATCATCAAAGAACTCAAGCATCCAAGATGGGGCATTCTATAAATCGAGCGGTTAAAATGCAACGAGAGTTTCAAGGCAACAATTTTGAAATTGCCAACTTCCTCAATATTTATCAGATTTTCTATTATAACCACTTTTCTAAAATCCCATGGTCACTCTACATCTAATTCCATTGAGATGGCAAATTTTTGGACACTGTCAATGTCCAATTATTAACTCAGAGAACATATGCATAGGATAGACACAATGAATGAAGGAGAAATGATGTATTATTGATGATGTGAATCAAAGCACATGAGTGTGTTGCATATATCTCTATTAGGTTCCGTTATGCAAGTTAGGAATTGTTTACAACCAATTTCTTAATTAATAATCAATGCCATTTATGACTTAACCTATGTCATTTATAACTTATGACATTATTACAAAATACATACTTTATGAAATAAACATTACATTATCTAACACCACCTCTTAATGTTTATTTCATTTCAAGGACTCCCAACATGTCTCGAAATTTTTCAAATTTGTCATTGCCTAGTGCTTTGGTGAAAACGCCTGCCACTTGATCCTCGGACCTACAATGAAGGAGTTATATCTCTTTATTTTGTACTTGTTCTCTGATATAATGATAATGAATCTCAACATGCTTTGTCTTTGAAGGATAAATTGGATTCTTGGTCATTTTGATAGCACTTTGATTGTCGCAATGTAGAACTGCATGCTGCATTTGAGGAAGCTTCAAATCATTCAGAGTCCGACGTAACCAAATTGCTTCACATGTGGCTCCAACGATTGCTTTGTATTATGCTTCTGTTGATGAAAGCGCTACAGAAGATTGCTTGGGACTTTGCCATGGCTCTGATCTGCTTGGTCCCCAACCAAGAACCCCAGTAGACTGTTGGGGGCCCTAGATGCTTGCTAGGGACTTACACTGCCTAGTTAACTAAACAATAACCCTAGTTAATTGACTAGGGTGCCATCCTCCCAGAGAATGGCTCTCACAATTGCATTATCTTTAACACTCCCTCTTAGCAAGAGGCATTATCAACGACACTAAGCTTGTCTCAGAAGTACCCAAACTTCGTCGTGGGCAGAGGCTTAGTCAACACATCGATAATCTGTTTATCTGACAGAACATACTGAAGTCTCTGCACCATATCCCTAACATAGTGATACTTCCTCTCGATGTGTTCCGACCTGTCATAGAATACAGGATTTTCTGAGAGCTTCAAGCAACTCTAGATGTCAACAAGAAGCTCGATCTTATAGATCCACTTGGAAGTTACAACCGACTTCCCTTGTTGTCTGAGAACCACTTTCCACACGTCATTTTCCATTATTAACTAGAGATCTTCTATCATAGCACCTTTCCAAACCTGATGTTCGGTTGCCTCCTCACAAGTGGAGGATTCTGAATCAGTGGCGTGGCTCATCTAAGATATCAAACCGGAGCATCCTTGAAGCCTCTCAATAGGATCCTTAATGGAGTCAACTGAGGACTCCCTCTGCTCATCTGAAAAAGATGACTTATGGACTTGCACTTCCATGTCTGAGTCACTGGAAGACTCTCTAGAGTGATGGAAGATTTCATCTCTACTTTTCTTTTCTGGAAACAAATTCTGCTAGGGATTCTAGAGTATGTTGCCGCCTCTTACGCACCTGGGGTTAACGCAGCAGAAATATTCAAGCTGCTAGGTGCGTTCTTGGGGGAAAGTATGAGTCAAGTACTGTCACTTGATCTTGACTCCTTCATTTAGGATTAACTCCTAACGAAGCCAAGGGGGGTAGACCCTATTAACATTATCAAGGCTTTAGGTGCTTAGTACTTTTGGATGAAAAATGTTATTTAGGAGTTTTCTGGAATTAAAACATTGATCAAGATTATTGCAAGATGAAATCAACTATGCAGCATATATGAATATAAATATCACGACAAAATATAACTTAATGCAAATAACCAATATCAAAGACCAGTGTCGTGGAGTCAAAGTAAATGCTGCTGCAACGTAAAGGTTATGCAATTGAGTTCTTGGTCAATTTTAGGAATTATTAGCGGATGAGTTAATTAAAGGGAAAATGGGAGCTCCCGATATACCATGAGGTACAAGGAGTAATGTCCGAAAATTAGGCAAAGGTGGCTCCTCACAAAGACGTGTGGGATGGAGCGGAGTCTCGAGGGCGTGTTCAACACTACACCAACAAGGATGTAGTCTAACGATGCCCTGAGGTCACTCTCCAGTGGTTCTCGCTTCTTTTGAGAAATTTCCCCACACATTACTTAATATTCGAGTGCCGGATTTTCACTATGTTGAGGGTTCTTAATTTTATTAATGTGAGTTTTTATTAAATGTTTAAGAATTAATAAGCTGATACGCTCTTTTCCGATTTCCCCAAGACCAGGCCAATGCCCACAAGGGGAAAGAGCATACTTTGAGAAACAACAAAATGTTCGTTCAAATTTGAGTGCTTGAAGTAGATGAAGTTAAACAACAATAACTTGGAACAGACCTCTGCTGAGAATTGTAATGCTTTTGGATTATATTTTTTGGAATAAAAGTTGAAGACTTTGGAGGTCCATGGGTGCAAGGTTTCAAATGATGAATGCATGTTTAAACTATTGAGGTGATACCATTCTAATCTCCTTCCTAGTCCATAGAGGAATCATTTGAAGGCTTCAAGTAGTTTACTTGTGTGAGGTTTTCCAAGATTTTAATGAACAAACTGTATTAAGTTGTACTGATGTTGATTAAATCTTTGTTTATTTAGCACACTAGTCTTTGATCTCACTTGCTTTGAGTTCTTTTGTGGATTTGCAATATCACCAGGTGTGAAGACAAGCTTGAGCTCAGCTGCATCTTGTTTGGCTTCATAAAAAAATATTTTGGATCTAATCTCCTTGTGTTTGCAGGATCTCCAACCTCTTCTTCTCTTGCTTCAAAACTGAGTTAAAGGGCTCCTTCCTTCACCTTGTAAATCAAAATTATCAAACTCTTTTTCCATTTTTGTTGTTACAAAAGCGAATTGTCATAGGCTTAAAAGTTATATTTTCATGCATTTTGCTCTCCTCAAACGCAAAGTAGGTTTCAAGTTTTAAGCTTCTTTCATCTCCAAACCCTTTCGCTCTTGTCCATGCAAGTAGGTTTAAAGTTCAAGTTTTTATCGTTCAAAGCCTATTCGCTCATCTTGAGTGCACTCGCTCTACTTCCAAGGTTCCTAATCTTTCATGCATTCGCTCCTCTAGAAGTGAGCCTATTTGCTCCCCTTAAGTTTATCATCTTTTTTTATCCATTCGCTCTTCTTGATTAAGTAGTTCAAAGATGCAAGTGTTTCTATTCTTTTGTTGATCTACGTAGTATCTAGATCTTAGTTCAAAGCTTTACCTTTCTAAATCTAGTTTGTATTGATTTGTTTATACACTAACCCATTAACTAGCCTTTGTTTAAAGCTCTTATCTACAGGAAAGCAAGGCAAAGCAATAGCCCAAAGCCTAAAGAGACGAAGCAAGAAGAGCAAAGCAAAGTTTCTAAAGGGCACAAACAATTCTACTTTCCCCCCTTCTTCATCCCCTTTCTATCCTTGTGCCTTCAGAAGGAAGATTAACACCAATCGTTTGTACAAAGCATAAATAAAGAGCAAGTGGGATTACAGCTCCCACACCCTCCTTCCCCCATTTGGGGGAAACCTGTATCGTCCTTTGGAGTTATTTGTCATTTATTTGCTTTATACCTGCAAGAGTAGAATGAAAATGTTAGATTAGTCTCATTTTTATAAACTGCTAGATTAGTTTCAAGTTTGTAGCTTTACTTTAGCCCATTTCAAGCTTTTTCATTCCTTTGATATAAACTGCTCTAAAAAGAACAAAAAGTCTCTTGAATCTCACGGAAAAGTTGATCAAGAGCACTCTCTGTCGGAGAGGTTTAATGCTTTTTTGTCTTAGTTAGATTTTATTTGATATAAACTGCTTAAAAGGAACAAAAAGTCTCTTGAATCTCACTGCAAAGTGGATCAAGAACACTCTCTATCGGAGAGCTTATTTTACTTGGTTGTTTTATATTTACCTTGTTTTAGCATATTTTGTATTGCAAAATCTCTTGAATCTCACCATAAGGCGGATCAAGAGTGCTCTCTGTCGAAGAGTATATGGCTCTTATGTTCATCACTTAATCAATAAAATTGGAACGAACTTATTTACTACACTGCGTATGCTCTACCCACCAATAGTCTGTCTGAGCTGAGGGATACCAAAAACAGGTGTAGCTTATTCAATTTCCTCACATTTAATCCAACTTCAACCTAATAAAATAAACTCCCGAAAAAACCAACGAAACTCCGGCGTTGATCGCTACAGTCAAAAGTGTGCAAATTCTGCCTGGGGACGCGAGAACCACTGGGAAGAGACCTCAGAGCACCAGTTAGACTACATCCTTGTTGGTGTAGTGTTGAACACCGCTCTCGAGACTCCGTTCCAGCCCACATGTCCTTGTACGGAGCCACCTAGACTATATTTCGGACATATCTCCTGTACCGAAAGGTATATCTTGGAGATCCTCTTTTTCCCACAATAATCCACCTCATTCATTAAAATTTACAATAAAATTTACCAAGATACATTCGCTCAACATTTTTCAAAGCACTCCAAGTATTCCAAAGATAGTGACTCCACTAGCACTGGTCTCAATTCTCGAACAACACAATTGTCTCACTATTTTTCTAAAGTTAATCCATTTATCTTACAATTGCACTAGCTTGATTATATTTATGTTGTGGATGCATCTGTGAATTGGTTATTTATCATCATATACTGTGGATGTGCTCTATCTTGCGGATATATGTTTGGATATAATTTTGTTGCAAATTGTCTAAAAACTCCTAAAAAAACAATCTCCCCATCACTAAACACTCAAAAAACACTTAAGAGCCTTAGTAACTCTTTGTAGGGTCTACCCCCCTTGGCTTCGTTAGGAGTTAAGCCTAAACGGAGGAGTCGGGATCAGGTGACAGCACATGACTCTTTGCTTGCCCCCAAGGCCACACATCCCAAAAGCAGCTTCGAAAGAGTTCCGTTGTTGTGTGCACATCCGGCGGGCAACAAGATACACTCTACTCAGTGGCATGAGTCCATTGGTGACTGCATGTGGACCTTCCGGGGTGTTTTGCCTCTTGCATGCATGAGATTTGCATGGCTAATTAGTAATTAAAAGATGCATGCAAAAGTGACTTTTTTGCATGCACAGATATTAGGTTTTTGGTAAACCTAATTGATCGGTGAGATTATATATAGAGGCAGGGGGTCCCCGGATGAGGTTGCTCAGTTGACTTATCAGAGAGTGATATGTCAAGAGTGAGGAGGGCGCATTAGTGTATGCAGGGCGACTTTCTGAGAGAGAGAGGAGCTTCTGTAGGAGGGAGAGTGGTGAGATCTAAGCTGGATCAGACAACACCTGCTCCAGAGGCACTTGGCGCCCAGATCTGTGGACTGAGATAGTTCACTAGAGTCTATTCTGCAGAGATTGTGGAGGACGATTTCCAGAGAGGGAGAAGGGCGCATTACCTGAGGAGAGAGGAGCTCATTCAGAGTCTGATCGACCGATTGAGTGTCTAATACTTTCAGAGTCGCCTTGCCTCAGTGTTTGAGGAAGGTCTGTGATGATCAGAGCTCAGATCTGTTGAGATCTGACCCAGTACGAGCATTTGACATCCAGAGGGGAGGGCGCACTTTTGCAAGCAGAGGAAGGGCGCATTCACCAGTTGAGCAGTTCGCCTTCTTCCATTGCAGAGCAGATCAGAGTAGAGGGTTGAGAGAGGCAGTACAGTTAGAGCTAACTGCAGACAGACCCAAATCCAGATTGACAGTTAGAGCACATTTTCTCTGTGCATGCATCAGTTGATGCATGCATATCTAGGGTTTTGACCCGGTCAGGATTGAGTGTTACATATGAGATAACATTGTTGTACTTGTTTATTTCATATATTGCTTTGGGCTTGAGATAGAAGAAAGCCCCACAGGATTGTTGGTTTTCCACATTTGGGGTTACCAGGGTATATGCAGTGTCATGTGTGATTGATTGTGTTTATGTTGTAAAGAGATCTATAGCTGTTGAGTCTTATTTCTTTAGAACATTATTGATTTACAGAGACTCAAACCGCTTGAGATCTCAGGGCTATCTAGAGGGAGTTGTGATCTTTTGATTAAAATTTACATAAACAGCTTATCTCATATGTAATTTTCAATTGTGGAATGTGTCTTTCTCTTTCAGCAAATGACCCACTTGTTTAAATTTCCTTTTGGTATCAAAGGTTGTGAGCTATTTGCAATAATCTTTAATTTCCATAATTGATATATTTAATGTTCATGGTTCTACATCTTTCTTGCATCCCTTGAGTATTTCCAATTTCAAGTATTTGGTTTATTATGCAATTTGCTTATCTCACATCATCAAATGCTTTGTGAAAAGTTCAACTTAATAACACACATCTACATTAACTAAGTTGTCTTTTCCCTTTAGCTCTCTCAAACCTTATCCAATCAAGCCTAGGGAAGCCTCCCTTGACATTGGGAGCTGGCCTAAAAGTGGGTAGTTAGCACTAAGGGGACAATGGTGCTCTCTTCCGAAGATGTTCATTGATAGCATTAGTGGATTGTGACTTTTCCACCAAAGTGCTAAATCAAATTGTAACAAGCTGCATAGTTGCCAGTTTGGAAAATATTTATTTTCCATATTTGCAAGCTTCAAAATACAATGCATGCCCTTTTAATTATACAATAATTTAGAGTTCAGTTACAGGCATAGCTCTTACTCCAAATGGAAAAGCATGTTTCTACTAAGGTTTCCTAAAGGTATTCAATAAGGAATGACGTAGTTTGCTCTACCTTGTGTCTTTATTGTATTTTATGTTTGTGAAACAAATAAAACTATGAAAGATATCCACAGAAAATTGCCCATCTAGAATTTCAAAACTAAACATTAAAATAATGAATATTCCTAATGTGAAAACACAAAAAGATAAGAATGGAATCAAACAAGAAAATGCAGGAGATCATCTAGCTCAATATGAAAGGAAATGAAAACAACTTCAAAACAGTTATAAAGCACACCACCTAAGTCTTCTAAGACATTGTAGCTGAAATCTTATATGAGGAAGTAAATGAAATACAAATCTCAACCATGGTTCAAAAGCTTTAAAGAAAATACCACTAACCGACGAGGCGTTCCAGACACTGAAACATCCCTGTGACATAGTCGGCGTTTCTCCAAGAAAATCATAATTGCTTTTTCTAGCTGCAATAACAAGAGTTTAAATGATCTGTGAGTATGAAGTAAAAACATATAATGATAATCTTAGACACTACTTCGAATGGGCCACTAAACAATTTTGATTTTTGATACAGAAAACCAAGCTTCAGAAAGGGATAGAAATACCTGTTCAATTGCTTCTGTTACATCATGTGATGGAAGCTCCTCAGTTCCAACTTCTAGAACAAAGGTCTTTTCAACATCTATCTGCATAACAACCCCGCAAAGACCAATAACATTCATCAGATGAAATTTTGTTTATTAAACCCTAAACGTTGTACCAAGAATGCCAGCATTGATGTATCAACAGAGGTCAAGATATGCATGAGAAATAGAATACACCATGAACAATGATGAGAGAATATAAAGAGAATTACAGGAATGACATGCCTCAAGGAAATTAGGATGCACACATATTTACACAAGCAATGGTGGAGAGACAAAGTATAAGATTGACTTTATTATTAACATTGCAACCATACATCTGACACGCATATATCAATGTTTTACAATGACTTTTAAGTTTTTATAGCATCCCTAAGTGGTTAAGGTGCTTAACCACCTGACCCATAAGCAAAACACCTAACATTACAATGGTCACAAATCTAACATATGATGTAGCACAAGTGTATTAATAACTCATAACAAACAACCCCTATTAACATGAAATACCAAATTTCATTTCTATCCAAATCCCCCCAACCTTAATACAAAAGTTCAGAAATTTTACAATTCAAAAAAATTACAAAATCTGTTGATGTAAAGACCGCATATGGGTCAGCTCCCATGCATTGGGCCACCCAGATACCCAATCATTGTGCCCACCCATTTTCTACAAGAGCCCCCTAGGTACAAGGCATATCTTCAATGCAACAACGTCTAAATCTCCCCTCTAGGTCTGGGACATTCGTAGTGCTCCATCTGAGTAACATATCCTTGTTTTTACAGTGTACACCAGGCTATGGATGCCTTGAGTGATGTGAGGTGCATGGTGAAACCCTAGCCCCTTAGTTGTATGTTGGAATTTTTTTATGGATAACATTTGGAAAGCTTTCTAAAGGTGATTGAATGACCTTGGACTTGGTGCTAGATGTGGCATGCTCCTTGATAATGTGGTTAACTTATGTGACACTGATATCTTCTATATGTATTATGGCGTGCATGTTCAGGAGGATGGTTTCTTGCATGGGTGTTGGATCTACTTTAGAGGAGGAGATTTGGGCACTATGAGTTAGGACACTTATCCCTTGGAGCAATGGGATTACTTGGCATGCTTTAGGAGGATAAGCACTTGATTTAAGGATGCTTGGGTTGAAGAAACATTGCATGGAGTTGTATGTGGACCCAAGACACATATCTTGAGGAGGAGCATTAGAGCATTGGATGCTTGTCTTGGAGAACAAGGAACCTTGTGATGAGGAGTGCTTGACACTTGCACCCCGTGCTTGAACAATGCACCACTTGAGGCACCTTGTCTTGACATGTGTACACCTTGGAGAGAGAGTGCTTCACTTAGAAACCTTATCTTGAGGATTAGATTAGTGCTTCTCCATTGCTTGAGGGAGGCCAACAATAGTCTACTTCACTATTGTTGGCCTGCCTAACCAATTCTATATAAAGGGTGAAGAGAGTCATTAGTTGTAGCAATCATGCAGTAAACATGTTAGAGTTCATTAGTTCATTTGTATCTTGAAGATAAACTTGCCTTACATCTTTGTACTTGTCTTTGTGCAAGGATGGAAGGCACTAGAGTTTGTGTGAGCCAAAACCTAGAAGAGACTTGAAGTGGTAGGGTTTGAGTCCTTCTGTGAGAAGGACCTAGGTTTTGTGGCAAAGAAACCCTACAGGAGACTTGGAGCACTTTGCTTGGAGAACTTCTGTGAGGCAAGCTTGGAGAAAGATGAAGGATAAACTTGTTGGTGTTGATACTAGCTTGTTGTGGAGCTCTTGGTGAGGCTAGATAGATTGGTGGGATGCCTTGCTAGGCATCTGTACTGCTAATTAGGGTTCACTATTCATGGTAGATATATTGGCTAGGGTTTGGAGGCATTGGAGTGTCCAAGCTTGTGATAAGCTTGAAGGACTATCTTGTACCAGCTTGTGATAAGCTTTTGATATGTAATTGTAACTTCATTTTTATGTATATATGATGTGTGCTTTGCTATCCAAACTTTCCATACTTACAGATCAGATTTTCAGCTTATATTCTCATGGTGAATGAGTAGTTTCTAGGGCTGTTTGATATGCTGATTTATCAAGATAAGTTAGCAGATTTTGATAAGCAATTTGACAAGTATAGAGAAGCTAAGAAGGCAGATATGTGGCTGTAACAAATCTGCTGTTCATAAGTAACTTTTCAGACCTATTATTTGTTGGGATTTGTGCTGTAATCAATGAATAATGAATGGACGTCGAACTTCAAGAATCAAAAGAATTCAAGTTCAGATTCTTTGCTAATGATGAGAACATATGACAAAACTAAAAGTTGAAAACTCTAGGTCCAGTTTCTACATATAGATCAAAGTGTAGACATGCATACAACAAAACTATTTTCTGACATGTGTAACAAGGTGCATCCATATTTGTTTGTGTGTGCCCGTGTTTTGAGTAGCAGAGAGAAAACCTTTTGCACAACTCTGTCAAGGGCTTCTTGCGGATAGCAAAGGGGTTCCTTTTCTTCCCAAATCCCCAATGGATAGCCTAATGATTCTCGGGTTTTAACCAATAGTTGTGCACATTGGCGTGCCAAACTGCAAATTCACAAATAGTACTGTTAGATATAACAAAACAATAAAACTACAAAAGCAAGAATACACCTACAGGGGAAAATGTTTCCAACTTTCCATCATAACTTTTGATTGATCTTAGAAGCTGGCAAAAAAATAAAATAAGCAATATGAATCAACTAGCATCACTTAACTTTCATTCACACTCCTAGCGATCTAGATAAAAGCAAACTCAAATCTTACAAAGAGCATTCACAAGTGACCAACTTCAGAAAAGATAAAGGCAACAAGCATGTGGTAAAAGACAAAGTACAAGGTGAAGGAACTGCCTAAAGCAACTACATAAAGTAATAATAAGCTGTAAACAAATGCATAAGATCTCTCTGATGCAAGAAAGCCAAGAAACAATCCTTATCCAAAAATGATCTATACCGAACAGTGAATGGTATAAGATCTCTAGAACAAAGGTACATAGTTGTAAATGCTCACAGATAGCAGTCAGCTCAAATAAATTATACATAAGTCACTACCTAAATGGTCTAGTGTCTCTTCATGACATTATGCCTAAGTGATTTATTTTGGATATTGTGATTGGATAGTTGTTTATGGCATGTCTCTTGTGCGGTATCAGAACTGGCCAATTCCAGTTCAGACTGGTTTGGGCTGAAACTGGTTCAGTTATTCAAAGAAACTGAACCAGTACTAATTTTCATCCAAAACGGCTCGTTTAGACAAAAACTGTTCAAATCTAACCAGCTGGTCCAATTTATACTGGCACGATTTCAACTAACCTAGAAGAGACCTCCAACCATCTGATACATGCATCTAAGGTATCTAGGTCTTTTAGATTTCTAATGAACTTTTCCAGTGGAATCTTGCCAAGGAACTTGATCCACTCTCATGCCACTTGATCTAAAATTTATTGTTGCGCATTCCATGTATCCTATGGATTGCAACTTTGACACCATAAACTGTCCTGCAGGTTACCCTTCCACAGCTTGGTTCTAAAAGTTCTGTAGGATACACTCCACAATGCCAGTATGCAGGCTACTTTCTGGCAGCTTTGTTGCCTAATCAATAACAATACTCTAGTGATTTTAAATGCCTAGTCTCTAGACTCACAACTTTATTGCAACAAAGTGCTATCAGCCTGTCACTTAGAATATACTAATGAGAAACATGCAAAGGCAATATCATGTTCACTAATATATACCACTAGAATAAGAAATGCATGTAAGAAGTAGAACACAACCAAGAACATTACAGAAAATAGTTGTGAGTAACACTGCAATGACGCAGGTATTATAAAACTTGCAACAGCTCATACACTTGTCTCTCAATTAATCATAGCTAGATTCCCTTGACTAGCTTTTAACTAGTTAATAACCTCACGTTGAGGCTAACATTAGCTAGACTTCAGCCCTCTGCATTACAATATTTATTGCACCAAGAGAAGTGAGATGCATTCTAGAGCCTAGCGTGGATGAGATGTCTAATAGCATAACATTGATAAACTAAAATGAAAGAATATCTGAACTCTGTTGGTACCTTAAGAAGTTTGTACTATGCCCAAAGACGAGGTGAATCTTGGTATGATTGATGTCATGGCTCAGGTTAGTATCCTTGCAGCCAAGTGGGTGGTGCAATGATTAGAGGGTTCTTCTCCCAAGCAAATTTGTTTTGGCACGGATGATGACTGCTCAGCATTTTGGTTGGGTCAGAGAAGCTTTTGGGTTATGACATTATTTCTTCTCCCTAGTTGTTTCAGGTTTCCAGCTCATCTTCCGGATTATTTGGTCAGCTTGGAGGTCAGGTTCGGTCCATTGGAATTGGGAGGGCAATTGAGCAGGGTGGGATCTAACTAGTTGGTCTATTTGGAGATAGGGATTTCAAGGATCTTGTGTCGTGTAGATGCCTAGATTTAGGTTCGCAGATTGAGCAAGAAAGGAATTTTATTTTCGAGAAATTTGTGGGATTCCTCCTCTCATAGCTAGAAGAATTGGTGCTCTCTTGCTCATGAGTATCGGTTGAAGGCCCCTGACCATCTTTCTATTATGCAGTTGAGGACTCTTATTCCAGAGTCTAAGTTGTTCAAAACATGTATTGGGATGCCAAGGCCTTTTTGCAATGTTTAGAGGGTTCTACTCCATGGCAAATTTGTTTTGGCACGGATGATGACTGCTCAGCATTTTGGTTGGGTCAGAGGGGATTTCAGGTTATGACATCATTTCTTCTCCCTAGTTGTTTCAAGTTTTCGGCTCCCTTAGCTTACAGAGTATTTGGTCAGCTTGGAGGTCAGGTTCGGTCCATTGGAATTGGAAGGGCAATTGAGAAAGGTGGGATCTAACCAGTTGGCCTATTTGGAGATAGCGATTTCAAGGGTCTTGTTGTTGAATTTTATCTATTTCCATATCTTGACAATTATTTCCTAATGATTTCAAGCATTCATTTCATCCCACAGTTTTCATTGAATAATTGCACACTGAAAATTTCAACTTAAATTGCAATGGAAACAAGAGATTATAGAAAGATAGCCATGCACAAGAGACACAAGAATTTTATCCTGAGAAACCCAATAGGGAGAAAACCCAGCCAACTTTTCTCAGAAGAAATCGGTCCAATTCAAGTACAATACCAATCATGAAGAGAAACCCTAGAACATGGAAAGGTGTGCCCTTCTTCACAAGAAACCCTAGCAAGGGTAGTGAACCTTTAGAGACAATAAGATAACCCCAATAATTACTCCTTGGACATTTGCTCTGCCCTCTTGGAAACTGCGCAACAATATAGCAGAGAAGATGTTGGATGATGTGTGTGAAAATGAAATGTTGGAGCACTTAATTTATATTCTTCAGTTTATTTGATTTTGATGTAAATATTTGATACAGAGATTACTACTCCCTCTGTATCAGTCTGAGACATCAAGTAGTATGAATCTCAATGTCAGTACATACTCATAAAAACATAGACTCAACCACTAGATCTGCATCTACCAACAACATATAAAAGCAATCACCAACAATAGACAACAGATGTACCCTGGAACCCTTTCAGGAGAAACCACCTAACTATGGGGCTATCTTCTCAATCTCGAGCCCAGAGCATATAGATGTATAAAAGAAGATACAATACAGAGTTACCTCAACCGGTAGCTCAATCCCTCTGACTAGGACAAACCCAAATTTGCATGCATCCAACTGATGCATGCACTGATGAAGTGTGCCCTAACTGCCAATCTGGATTTGAGTGCTCTGATGAAGCCTCTGACTGATCTGCCCTCTCTCGATCACTCTGCTCTGATCTGCTCGCTCTAAAGACTGCCCATTGATGAAATCGGCCCTCTCTGCATGCCCAAGTGCACCCTCCTCCTTTGGATGTCAAATGCTCGTACTGCTCCGGATCTCAACAGATCTGAGCTCTGATCGTCTCTAACCTTCCTCAAATCTCGAGGCAAGGCTATCCTGAAAGTCTCAGACTCTAACTCGGTCAATCCAGCTCACAACGAGCTTCTCCTCCTCAGGAAAAACGTCCTCCCCCAAGCAAACTCGGACTCCTCCAATCTAAATAGTAATCACACTGTGAAGCTCTCTCAGCTCACAGTACTGGAGATCTGGTCTCTCTGGAACTGAAGGTCACTGATCTAGCTCAGATCTAACCATCCTAGCTCCTGCAGTAGCTCCTCCCTATCTCAGAAAGTCGGCCCACATGGACAGATTCGTCCCGCTCACTCTGGCAGTATCTCTCTCTGATGATACAACTGAGTAACCCCATCTGGGGACCCCCTGCCTCTATGAATAATCTCACCGATGAATTAGGTTTGCCAAAACCCTAATTCCCGGTGCATGCAAAAAGTCACTTTTGCATGCATGCATGCAAAAGGTCACTTTTGCATGCATTCACTAAATATTGGCAGGGCATGCAAAACTCATGCATGCATAGGTCAATCTTCCCTGAAGCTCCACATGCAACCCCTGTTGGGCTCATGCCACTAAGTAGAGTGCATCTCACTCTCTACTCCATCCCGATGCCTATGGTACTAATGTCCCTCGATGCAAGGCATCAAAGTCATGGAGGACATCCCGAAGTTACCATAATCTAACATTTGACTTGTTTGGGGCCGACTTGTCTTTTTGCTGGGCAGATTTGTTCTTTCAACTAGGCCGACTTGTCTTTCTGTCTTTAATCTTCTTTGGAACTTCTTCAGTGCTCTCTGGGACTTCTTCAATGGTTGACTTGACTTCTTGGTTATTTCTTCATCATAGAAAAGTTGTCCTTGTTGATGATCATCTCCTCACATGCACGTCTATTCACGCATAGAGCTCTAATGTTGATTTGACCAACACTAAGAAGTCCTGGACACTTCTTAGAGCCTATGTCAAATTCAACATTAGATTAGACTTGTATATTTCATAAGGGGATGATAAATTACTAGGCCATATGGGAACATGTGCGATATAAACTCACGACCGGTTCAAGTTTTTGGTTTGATCAAGAACTTAAGACCTAACCTATTTTCATGTCTCGATATATCCATGCTTATGGACGTGGTTGTCATAGATTTGCCTCTTGTCTACGGAATGCTTCTGTGTAGGAAGTGGTCTACTGGATTAGGAGGCCATCTTCAGATGGACTTACCTTACGCTACTATTCCTAACTCTGATGGTGCAATGGTTAGGATTTATCGGGAACCATTTTATGATGGTCGTCTTGAGAGTTTCGAGGATGGTATCAAAAATTCTTATGGGCAAGGAGAATTGCTTCCTGAGGATATTTTTATGGTCATGGGTGGCCCAAGTGAGGAGCGCAATAATGGAAGAGAAGAGATTTGGAGGTCATTTAGAGAGACAGACTCCTCGGAAGATGAGACTGATAGAATTGAATTTGCTAGAGAGATAAACCTTGAAATGCATCATGGTGAAGTGTCTGAAGAGATTCAAGTCTTGAATCAATTTAATGATGTGGAACCCCAAAATGTTGAATCCAATCCCATTATTGAAGTAGTTGGATCTGAAAGCATTATAGAATAGGTAAGACGAGGTGAGCACGTTCCTAGAAGAGTTAGGGAATTTATTGCGTTGGTTGATCATAACTTGCAAAGGGAAAGAGAGGGGCTTTCTCATATTCTTCCATGGAAGATCAACAATGGAGGGACACAGCCTTCCCCTGTTGGGGATAGAGATGAAGATCCAAATGATTCACATTATTCTGATGTCCCTGATCATCTCTTTCATCAATCTGTGGAAGAGGATGCACCAAGACTAGTTAGTGACAGCTGCATGAGTTGGCAAGAGTATGCCTTGGTACATGATGCCCCTACCTAACGGAGAGTTTTCCTTAAACAATCTTGCTATCTTTCAGGAATCTCCTTCTATCATTAATACAACCAACGTAAGCGCTTTCATCGATGTATCCCCATCTGAGAGATGTCCCAAGTTTCCTGTTACCTCGTGAGTTACCTAGTGGTGAATAAGTTACGGATCGTACTGATCCATCTCATTTTCCTACTCCTTCCCCAAACTTTTTAGAATCTGAAGCTCAAAGATTCCGAGACATAGCTTTGAATCCTCCTACGCCATCCACGGTCCCTCCTTCAAGTCTGGAAGGTATGATTGTTCCAATCCCATCTGGAGAAGATTGTAGTAGATGCAATGAAGCTCATATTATGCCATCTCCCTTGGAAGAGGACACTGAAGAAGTTGCCAGAGACTTTTGGACTGTGGGAGAAACACCAAAGTATATCATTCATCCACAGAATGATGAACCGAATGAAAGACATAGAGGGAGAAGAGTGATTCAGGAAGTTCTGATTAGCAGGGTAGCCATTCCTATAGATGGAGGTACACCCCGTTTTGATGCAGTTCCTCCTCAAAGGAACTCGAGAGTAACTGGTCCTCCTACGGAAAATAATAACGAGATTTCTCCTATTCCAATCTGTGACATTGAGGTTATCCCTTCATATGTGAACCGCCTTAGATTTTCTATCGGTGATAAAGTAATTATGCCTAATCATTTGTTTTACACCAGATCTAGGGGATTCGATGACATTTGGGTTGGTCCTTTCATGATTGCGCAATGTATAGGGGACTCGTGTTATCTCTCTACTAATAGTGGACAATGTTGATTTTTTAGTGCAGCTGCGAGACCCATTCTCAGAGAGAATGGTACCCTAGTCAGTTGACTAGGGTTCCTGGTCAAGTTAACCAGGCAGAGTATGAGTAAGACCCTAGAAGGTACCCTAGGGCCCCCAACTGTCTCTTGGGGTTCTTGGTCGAGGACCAAGCAGGTTGATGCCATAGAAAAGTCCCTAGCATGTGGCTAGGGCCCCTATTTGTCTCTAGGGTATTTTGGTCTAGAACCAGACAGTTTCTTGGTCACAAGGACCAAGCAGATCCTGCAGGTTGAGACAGAGACATCTTAGGTCCTGCAGATGGTTGATCAACATTCAGTCTAGGACTGAATGCTCAGCTTGAGGCTGAGGACCATTCTCTGGGAGAATGGAGAACCTGGTCATGGACCAGATGGTTGATCAACATGTCCCAGTCTAGGACTGCGGAGAAGCCATTCCTTGAGAATGGAGGCACTTGGTCAGTTACCAAGATTATGATGTGTGATGTCCTCTTCTCCTAGGTCTTCGAGATGGATGAGTTAGTTGGTCTTCTCAAGGGACTGGCCACCCCTTGTGGAAGCTACTAACATTTGACCTAAGGAGCAATTGAGAGGACCACATGATCACATCATCTGTGTGAACCCTTCCTCATACAGTGATGATGAACTTTCAGGTTATATGGAACATTTGTACATTTGAGAGAGAGATGATTGGTTGTACCTTCTCCACCTTGGTTGGTTTACTTTTGACCCTTACACCTTGATTTTATTGGTCTTGGGGTACCTTGTCTTTGACTTGTGGTTATTGGGATCATTTACCCACCTTGAGTTATTTTTTTATTTTTACCACCTTGTTAATGTTTTGGTCTTATAGGGTATTATGGGTGTTTGTCCACTTTTGGAACATACCCTTGGTTATTAGTCTTGTACCCACTTATTTGGTACATGACCATAGTTTATATTTTTATTTTTTTTTACATTTTTTTTTGTTATCTTTTATTTTATTTTTTATTTTTTATTTTTATATTTTTTTTTATCTTTTATTATTTTTATGTTTTATTCTTTTTATCTTTTGATTCTTCCCTAAATTTATGGAGCCCTAATTTAAAGGATTAAATTATTAACCTTTCTAGAAGATCTATGCTCATATTTATTGAGATTTTTTGTTCCTCATTTAGTAAGATGATATATAACATTTTTATCTCAGCTCTCTGCTGCTTGAGGTCAAGGGTCTTTTGGAGTTTATTGCTGCTGCTTTTCTTAACTGTTGAGGTCACACTATTGCTGAAGCTTGTCACTCATCCCAGATCTGTTTTTTAGGGCTGATGTCAAGATCATTTTTCTTTTCTGAGGTCCGATATATTGCAGAGAGGACTGATCTGCTGTTGGGTTGCCCATTTGGCCTGAGGAGAAATCCGATCTGCTCTTTGTTGTGATTTTACTAAGGCCCGATCTGTTGCTTGTCGTCTGATCTGTTTTTTAAAGGACTCGATCTGCGTTGCTGAGATTGTTGTGACCTTATGTCACCTCTGAACCTCAACCGTGACCTTCATCTGCCTGTTGGTTACTGATTTGTGGAGGCTGTGATGCCTAAGAGACACATCTTGTCTGCTTTGTGGAGGCCGTGAGGTCTGGGGTTCAGATCTGCCTGTTGTGCTGGTTGATTTATTTGTTGAGGGTTGTATTGATTTACTGTGGCCTGTATATATCAAATCACTTGTGTTATTTCAGATCTATATTATTGCCATGCTATTGCTGAAGACAATTTAGGGTCTGATTTTTTGTGTTGATTGATTAAGGTCATATCTTTGTCATCACCCAGGGTTTAGATCTTTGTCATCACCCAGGGTTTAGACCTCTTCTGGTTACATCTATTGGACATCAATTTTACTGGGTCTGTATTGTAACTTTCATTGTGTTTTCTGACTGTCATTGACCTTCTTTGTTTGTCTGTACTATAGTCCTCTCATCTCTCTCTCTAGTTTGTACTACCCTCTTGTAGGGTCAGCTAGTTCCTAGAGTTGACTGGCCTCTATGAGGCACAGTCTTTTCTGAAAGTAACTCTTCTGAGTATTTTGCTGGAAGGGTTTCATACCCAGATAAGTATTTTCAACTATATTTCTTTTATTATTATGTGATCAATTTGTTTATTTTATGTTACATGTTACTGAAGATTACTTTAGCACAGTGATCTAACTGGTAGTGTTAAAGGACTGAAAATGACTTTAACACAATGACCTATCTGATAGTGTTACAGGTATGAAGCTGAAAGAGATGAAAATTATGTTATGTTAGAAATTACTACTGCACTGTTTCATATTCAATTTTTATAATTGTTTATTAAAAGTATTTTTGCATTAAAGTATATTGAATTGTTATTTTTCTGCATATAACCCTAACTTGATGAAAATTTAACAGACAACTTATCATGCTACTTGTCAAACAACGTGAGTTAAGGGAATACACCCCTGACCTAACTTAGTAGAACCTCCCTTGCCTGTATAGTTTAGGATTAGTAGGAACTGAATAAGCTCACTTGAGCAGTAGTTAGTCACCCATGCCATTGCGTCTAGGACCTTTTCCTTTCTTGTCTTCGCCATTGAGTCCGGCACCTTTTGTTAGCCTTCTTAATTTCCTGCACTTAAATAAAACTTTCCTGTTAATTAGATTAGCAATTTAGCATTTTATTTCCAGTATTACACTTTCAGTATTTTATTCTCGATTCTTTTTGCATTATTTTATATTTATATGCGGGCTAGTGACAACTGATCTGTGAGATTGGTATTGCGCATTGCATTGTGCAGATTACAGGTTCATGTCAGATGATGAAGCAAAAGCTAGAGTGTGTGATCGTGGATCGATGCAATGAGTGTTGTGGACCAAAGATTTCTGAGGTTCTCAAGCACTCTCTCTCTCAAAGCACTTGTCCCAGCTGGAGCCAGATGTTGTCACATCCATAGAAGCCAGGCTACCATGATTGCATACTAGTTCATACTATATTTCTAAGCCAGTCCTTTACATGTTTTGCACGAGATCAGTTGATGATGAGCAACCTATTGATGATCACTAACATGTATTCAGTGGATCCAGAGCTTATATATTTGATAGTCTCATGCCAGGACTAAACCTCATGACCCCAGGTTGATGACTGAGATAGCCATTTTCTATCATCCAGACCAAATTGATGACAGGGCCATGGTGTATGCAGCTGCAGTGTTTAGGTATGATTCAAATGTTCAGATAAGAGATTCAGTTGTTTGATTCAGCAGGTATATGGTTTGTGCATTTGGGTTGTTGGTGTGCTCTTTTCTTTATCTTGGTAGTATTTGACTGTGTATAACATGGTTGTTTGCTAGCACTATTCTATATTATTCTTGTTGTTTAGAGTAGACGTGATTCAGTTGCTATTGGTAGGAGATTCTTATGTATACTCATTGGTCATGCCCTTTTTCTTATAAGTATGGACTTGGTCATTCCCTTGGTAAGGCCTTTGCTAGTCATGGCATCATCAGTCACTTCCCCCCATCCATCTGTTATCTTCCAGCCTTGAATTGATCCCGACTTACACCTTAACTAGTGATCTCGAGGACTTCCCCCACCTAGACCTCTTTGTTGAATAGATTCCATGTTTACTTTGTGTCTCGGCTCTAGAGTGTGTGATTCTAGTCACAGTGATTGTTCTCCTTTAGTCCTCAAAACCAAGTTTGCCTACAAACAATGTTGCTAAACACTAAAAGCGTATCGTATTCTAAATGGATGCTAAGTCAACAAAAACAGTGTTGTTAAACACTACTACATATATCTATATTAGCTAGTCAGTGGCCAAAAGACGAGCACTCATCCTTGTTTGATGTAAGTTTGTTTGTCCCTATAGGGCAACAAGGTGGTCAATCCATCACACCTATGAACGGTGGTGAGCAATGGAGGTCATACTGAGTCATATCTAAGGCCCGGAAGACCATTCAGGGCACCTATTTTGGAGGCTGGCTAGTGAAAATCTATAAAGTGAATTAAATGCTAAAGCCCAAAGTGTATAAAGCTGACAAACAAATAAATATGCTATAAAGCTTGCTTGTCTAGAGTCTATTGGAATCGGTCTCATAATTCTACCCATTTGTGAGACATCGCCATCCCCTTTGTGTTTCTCTATCCAACATATGTCTAGGTGGTCTTCCCTTATCCCATTATCCGAGCGATTACAGTGTTGAGGTTGTCAAGTCATTCCCCTTAGCCTAGCCTTGCTTTTCCACATTCACCCTATTACCACACAGAGTGTAGTTGTCTACTTTAAAGGTCCTATCTAGGATGGTAGAGGAAGCCAACTAATCGGTGACACCTAAGAGGGCCTCGATTCCCAAGATGGATTGGTTGTCACGCCAATCGAGGCACTCTTCACTTCTTGTTATCCAAGCCACAAATAACAAAGGGGGAGACCCTGATCTACTCTTAGAAAGAGAGATCTAACCTAAACAACAAATCAAGCAAATCAAACAGTGAATGTAGGGTGATGGGTATAGAACCCTAGATTTAAGGAATTGAGCTATTGTAGAGGCTTAGGGAAGATGAGATATGAAAGTTTATTAATTCAATTACAATAGCTCAGTATTAAGGACAAATCCAAGATTTAGTTACGGTAAATTATCAAAATCAACTGCCTTGGGAAACGTGTACTTAAATTAGGGGAAATGATCCCAAGGAGTAGATCTGGATGGATTATGGCTTCCTAACACAGCTTGACTGTAGATCTGACAATATCAAAGTTCACAAGCACAAATCGGGCAATAAAACAACTGAAAAAAAAGGGGCAAACTCAGAGAGAGCGCAAGAGAAAGAGAGATCAGTGCCTAGGGATTTGGTGAAGAAGCAGTCCTCTGAGGGTGACGCCCTAGGAAACCCACTTCAAGCTTGGCATAAAAGTAAAAACCCAAAAATCGTTCGCCACGATTCGATGTTGTTTGAGCTAGATAATTTTTATAAATTTTATATTAGGGTTTAAACAGTGAAATTTAATGGTGACAATTGGAATGGATCCCAAGATAACAAAAATACTTTGAAACACACCTAGATATGCTTGCGGCAGCCTTGCAAATTGATGATCTTCCCAAAATGAAGCAATCTAGAGTGAGATCCAACCTCCCCCAAGTGAAATCGCTATTCCTCCAAGGTCACCAATGCGCCCTTCCCTGCCAAAAACGATCTGTAGTGAGAATCGATCAAGCATGAAAGAAACTATACGAAAGCAAAGATGAAACAAGAAGCATCAAAATGACCACAAGATACAATAGAGATACTCCCTGAGACAAAAGTCATTTTCAGAGAGAGATATGGGGTTTCCCCACAATAGCGCCCCCTTCAAAGTCGCCTCCTTCACTTCCACACGGCCCCTGCAGAAAAAAGTCTGGAGAAAGCTAGATCCACAATGATATCACCGAGAAAAGACTTTACAATCACTTGCAAGAACATTCATCAAAGCATCCAAGAGATTTGCAAAAGTATTCTTTATGATGCCGGAAATCCAAGAGCCCAAAGGTGCCTTTACAATGAGGGGGGTCTCTTCCTTAAATAGGAATGAGAGAGACCAAAACTCTAACCACTTTTTGAATGAGTGGTGGAGATCAAAAGATAAAACAATAATAATCGACGACTAAGATGAGCCGGAGATACAATACATGGATCAACTCACTAAAGAGGGGGTGCGCACTCACTAAGTGACCCAAGGGGGGTCGCACCACATGACAAATGACTAGGATGAGTGAAGTAAGCACATGGTGGGGCTAGGAGGTATTAATGCCCTTCACTAACATCACCCCATGGCACAATGATAAAATATATGACTCAATAACATCACAAAGTGACCAAGTGACCAAATCGTGGCCCCCTCAAAAGCATAATACATCATCAAAATAATGCCCCGGGGTATGTGTGGACCCCACTAAATGTTGTAAGTTGTGTCGTGTCAGAAGGTGTGGGATGCATCACAAATTACCTCTGGACAAACCTCATGCCAATTCCTTGCGTCATTTACCCAAATCGATTTCCTCAGTGACCATTTTATGCCATTTTTAATCCTCAGAAAATCACCTGTAAAATAATAAAATGCCTTCAGCTCTCTGCCTGGTGCCACGGGCACAAATTTGACTATACCAAAGTGTCTGCGGGTATGGTAATATGGTCATAACAAGTGGTTGGACCCCATACTCCCTCTGTAGCGCCCTAGGAGAACCAAATAAAAATCCATATGTGTTGTCAGGCCATTTTATAATGGCAAATCTGCAATAAAGTGTCAATCTTAGTGAAATCTGATCCGAAAGTGTCTGTAACTGATATCTAAGTGTCCCAATGGACTCAAAAGGTCCAAATGTACTAGAGATGAGTATTCATACACCCCGTTGCTACCTGGATAATCATCTATAACCTCAACCATGCCCGGACAAATAAAAATAATGGTCTGCAAATAATAATAACTATAAAAATCCATCAAACCATCATGTGAAACCTGTGTCTGTTGCATGGAACCATCAAATGGGCATCAAAAGACCATAAATCATCAACCTCGAACATCATTGGTCCAACTCATCTAAGATCCTATGGTTGACTTGGTCAAACTGGGTTTGACCATGTCAAGACTGATCAAAATATGACCCAGGCTAAAAATGCCTGCTGCTACGAGTGCAAATAGATAAGGTATTCTCTTTTAATCATTCTAATAGCAAGACTTAAAGTATGAAGAAGCATTTCACTAGCGGTTAAGCAATAATCACATCAAATATAAGTTTAAAATAATCAATTACTCAAAACATAACCTAAAGAATATACTCATTTCATGGTCATGATCATTTTGCTAGCAATGGGTGAAGGTAAGAAATGCAAGGCTAGGATAAGGGATGATCATTTCTTGTTTAAGCTTACTGACTATCTCTTTTCTATCAACTGATAACAGTCCTATCAAGATCGGATTCGCAAGATACATAAACAAGAAATGTAAAACTTCACAAGTTACCTCACCATGAAACCATGACAATGTTCATCCAGAACAATGGCACCACACACTTAGCCTCCAAAGCTTCTGATCTTATTGAGCAAATGAAACAAATAACATTACAATGAGCAAGACTTTCACTCCTTGACTCTAACTAGTTCAAAGAAGGAGAGGATGCTTGTTTATATAGAATATGGGAGAAGGCTGGGCGAATAGCTCCAATGGCGAGAATGGCGCATGATGGGAGTGATTAGGGGGATGCGATTGATTTACCCTGAGCTATGATGGTGTCACCTCTCAAAGAGGTAGGCGCCCTTCCTTGTATTCTCCACCCATGATCCACGAGCTGCCACATCCATCAATCGCTCACATGAAGGAGAAGGGTGCAGATCTCTTGGTTGGAGCTCAACCCGTGAAGACATGCCACATAACACAAGTGTGATCTGGTTGAGGTCTAATCCTTGGAAACTCCATCCCTCAAACCGTGGGCTGCCACCTCTCAAAAATGTTGCCCACTTAAGCATTCGCGTGAGGAAGGAGGAAAGGCGCACTTTGATTTTGATTGACTCGTATATGCTTTGACTTGGAATTAAAACATGTGAAAAAATCCTTCAAATGAGTCGCCCACCACCATGACATGGCATGCCAAGTCACTTGGCATATGCCTTTTGACTTATTTTTATTATTTTTTATTTTTTAACTTGTGCAATTTTGGGTTTTTTTAGCATTTAAATGCCAAAGTGTAGCATCCTTAGGGAAAACTGCTCCCAGAAGCGAAGTAGTCACCCAGAACATGTAGAAAGTGGGTACTAGGGTAAAGAGGACACTCTGAGCGTCAAAACGAGCATCCCAACGCCAAATTCGGCCTCCGGACCACACTTTTATTACAATTTGAATTTTTCCATTTAAACCATTTTAAAAATGGCTTAAAAAAACGGAAAATTTATTTTCTTCAGAATTTAAAAAAAACTTAGGGGGACCTAGCACATGTCCATACAACTTAATTTTAATATCTAGCATGGTAATATACACTACCTGAACTCTAATAACCTCCCAAGATCAAGAAATCATGCCGACCATCCCAACTTTGGAGGTGTGAGTGAAAAACTCAAAAATTATATGTCGTTTATTCAACAGCATATAATTGACGAGGGAAAAAACACTCTGGGCTAGTCAGACTGATAACTGCCTTAGGAAAGTCGAGTTCTTTACAAAACCATCATGCTATGACATTCTTTACAATTTCCTCGCAGGGCATGAACATGTGAATTTATTATAAAAAAAAGGCCAAGGTGGCCTGTTGTTAGGAACCCATGTCTTTACTTTGTTAGTATGTTGTTGTTGGATGCATATGCTTTGTAAGTCGTCCCGTAGTATTTGTTGATCAATAGTTTATGTTATTGTTGTTGGCGCATATGCTTTGTAAGTCGCCCGTAGTATTGTTGATCCATAGTTTGTAACGGCCCATGGTTTTGACCCATAGTATTGGCGCCTAGAATTAGTATATAAGTGTGTGTTGAGACCTATGAAGACACCGTGAAGTTAATTGTATTGAGCTTGCTCAAAGGAGGTTGCCCCCTCGAAGTGGCCTGTGATCAATATAAAAGTGATTCTGAGTTCTGTCATTTCTGCTATTTCGCATATTCTTGTTAATTAATTGTTGCAGGTGCATCACATCTGGTATCAGAGCACTTTCTTGGGCTCGCTGGGTGAAATTTCTGCCAAATTTTTTTTTCGCATCTGTTGCAGGTTCGGATTTGGGAATAATCCCTATCCGCTTAACTGTGAGAAGTACTTGGGCATAAGCCCTAAAACTCATTGTGAGGAGTACCACAGGAATCCCGAAGTAGCTGGCCCATTGAGAGGACCTGCCAGCGAAAAGGGCAACGACCCCTACCTGATTGACTAGTTCCCACCCGTGAGGTAAACCAAGAGTTGTCATTTGTGGCAAAGCGGTTATCAGTTTTACCTGAGCCGTGGAGTGAGGGGTACTGCCCCAATACGCAAGCCGTCAGACAGCATTGGTGGCCGAGTGAAACCCCTGAACTATTAGGAAGCCGCACATACCTGGGGTCCATATCTACTTTCAGCTGAACTATTGTCGATCACTGCTGCGCCGTTTCAGATCCATTTTGCAAGCTGTTCCAGATTCAGCCGTTTTCAATCCATTCGGCGCTGTTCCAGATCCCTTTCGAGCCGTAGACGCTCCAGTCTGGAAAAAAAAAAAAATTTAAAAAAAAAAAGAGTATAAAATTCAGTTTTTTCTCCATATCTCCCTTATTTTCACTCTGTTTCCCTTGAAATTTTCGAGGAACCCCTTTCATCCCATTCTGCATATTTCAGTCCTGAGGACCCTATCCCCAATTCCCCTTCCCAAAGCCCGAAATCCCACATTTGTCTATTTTTAGGGTTTGCCATAACTTCCTCAGATTTCACCCAATCACCTTCAAATTTTACCACAGAGTTCCTTTCTGAATTCTGCTTCTTTGTTCCCCTCTGCCAAATTTTCCCATTCTTTCACCCCGCTTCTGAAATCCTCATTTTTGCTTCCCTATCTATCCAACAGTGTCCAAAACCTAGTCAAACCCCAATTACCCTTCTGATTTTTTCCCAAGTCCAGATTTTCCTTTACTGAAGTAGTTTCTGTTTTTGTTTTCCTACCCAGTCAACCGAAGAAAAAGAAAAAATCCTGGTTATGGTTGTCACCCGTGCAGGAGCAAAAACCATGGAGGACGCACTTGCAGCCATCCAAGCCAAACTCCAGGATCTGGATGAAAAATTTCTCGGTCTCCATCTTGAACATTCAGCTATGAACAACAAACGGCAGTCCGAGTCTTCAGCAGACAATGGGTTCTCTTCTTCCAGCAATTTCCGTGGTCTGAAGCTTGATTTTCCTCGCTTCAATGGTACCGATCCAACTGGATGGATCTATCGTGCAGAACAGTATTTCAGTCTGCATAATACTTTTGATGTCAACAAAGTTCCGTTGGCATCCTTTCATTTGGAACAGGAAGCTCTTCAATGGTACCGTTGGTACATCAAGGCTCATCTAGAGCCCAAATGGCCAGACTTTTGCCAGCTCCTTTTGCAACGATTTGGTCCTAGTGCTTTTGATGACTTCACAGGAGCCCTCGCTAAACTTCACCAAACTGGCACTGTGAGAGAGTATCAAACCGAATTTGAGAATCTAGCCAACCACACCTAAGGATTGTCTGATGACTTTTACCGGAGTTGTTTTATCAGTGGTCTAAAGGATGCCATCCGCTCTGAGGTCAAAATGTTCTGTCCCAACACAATGATGGAAGCACTAGGGTTGGCTAAGTTGGCAGAAGACAAGATTGCAACCCAACAACGCTCCAAGCCCACTTTTGTTCCCTTACGAAATATGGGTTCTCAGCGACCACCTATACCGCAGGCTCCTCGACCGACTCCTATCAAGCGTTTGTCTGAAACAGAGATGCAAGCACGCAGAGAAAAGGGGCTTTGCTATAATTGTGATGAGAAATTCACTCGGGGACATAGATGTGTTCAGCAAAAGCTCTATCTCTTGGATGTGGAGTCTTCGCCTGCCTCTGAAATTGGTGACAAAGATCCAGAAACACTGGATGCTCCGGTCGACATTCAGGAACCGCCTATTGACCCTCCGTCTCAGGATGACCAGCCAGAGATATCTCTCCATGCTTTAGCTGGAATCACCACCCCCCAAACAATGCAGGTCAGGGGTTACTTCAAGAAGCTTCCTCTTACAATACTCATTGATTCTGGTAGCACTCATAATTTCATTGACCCTCGGATCGCCAAACAAGCTGATTGTTTTATCCATCCTTGCTCCAACTTTGAAGTCAAGGTTGCCAATGGGGGCACCTTACCTTGGAAAGGGAAGTGTCGAAATGTGCGTATCTCTATGGGAGATTATACCTTGCGCTCTGACATGTTTGCCTTGCCCTTAGGCGGATGTGATGTGGTTTTGGGCGCTCAATGGCTACGCACACTTGGCCCTATCTTATGGGATTTTGCTGAACTTTGGATGCAGTTTTCCCTCAATGGACACAAACACACATTGACAGGATTACAACCAGGTTCTCTCAGCATCATCAGTTCACATCGCATGGAAAAACTCCTCAAGAAGAATTCACATGGTGTCATCGCTCAGATCCATTCCATCCAGATGCAACCATCAACGGTCTCCACTACTCCTTTGGATCTACAACAAATTCTGGATCAATATACAGGTGTCTTTGCTGAACCAGTGGGATTGCCACCTTCAAGGCCAGAAGACCATCGTATTCAGCTCCTTCCTGGCAGCGTTCCTCCCAACATCAGGCCCTATCGCTACCCATTTCACCAAAAAACGGAGATTGAAATGCTCGTTCGGGACTTATTGAAGCAAGGTATTATTCGCCCAAGCACTAGTTCCTTTTCTTCTCCAGTTATTCTTGTCCGCAAAAAAGATGGGTCATGGCGCCTCTGCATTGACTTCCGAGCACTTAATCACCTCGCCATCAAGGATAAGTTTCCAATTCCTGTTGTTGATGAGCTTCTTGATGAGCTTCATGGGGCTCACTTTTTCTCCAAGTTGGATCTTCGTTCTGGGTATCATCAAATTCGGGTTCATGAGGATGATATCCCTAAAACACCTTTCCGCACACATGATGGCCATTATGAGTTTTTGGTCATGCCCTTTGGCCTCACTAATGCTCCTTCCACATTCCAGGCCTTAATGAATAAAATATTTCGACCCTACTTGCGGAAATTCATCCTGGTATTCTTTGATGATATCCTCATCTACAGTAAAACATGGGATGAACATCTCCAGCATTTGGATCTTGTCATGCAACTTTTCTCTGACCATCATCTCCATGCCAAGCAGTCTAAATGTGTTTTTGGACAGAAGGAAGTTGAGTATCTCGGGCACATTATCTCAGCACAAGGGGTTCGCGTGGATCCTGCCAAAATCGATGCCATGAACAATTGGACGCATCCTCAGACACTCAAGAGCCTTCGTGGTTTTTTGGGGTTGACTGGCTACTACCGCAAGTTTGTCAAGGATTATGGGAAGATTGCAGCTCCATTAACTGCTCTATTGAAAAAGGATGCCTTCACATGGACACCTGCTGCTCAGTGTGCATTTGCAAACTAAAACAAGCTATGTGTACTACACCTGTGCTAGCTATGCCCGATTTTTCCAAGCCCTTCACTATTGAGAGTGATGCTTGCGGCAATGGACTTGGTGCTGTTCTCCTTCAAGATGAACACCCCATTGCGTTCACCAGCAAAGCCCTTTGAGGTAAGAATCTAGCTGCCTCTACCTATGAGAAGGAAATGATGGCTATTTTGCATGCAGTACAGAAGTGGCGCCCATACCTATTAGGGAATCATTTCTGCATCAAGACTAATCACCAGAGTCTGAAATATTTCTTGGACCAGCGTGTCTCCTCCCCGGCACAACAGAAATGGGTTAGCAAACTCATGGGTTATGACTATGAGATCACTTACAAGAAGGATAAAGACAATATTGTGGCAGATGCTCTTTCTCGCACATTTGAGGCCCAAGGTTCTCTTTCAGCTATTTCTATGCCTGTTCCAAATTGGTTGCAATCTGTTCAACAGGGTTATGTCAATGACTCCTCCTTATCTCAAATCATCCAACGCTTGACCAACAACCCTTCTGCTATACCACATTACTCTTGGGATGGTGCTTCTCTGCGATACAAGGGTCGTCTGGTGCTTCCCTAGAGCACAGATCTTCAACAGGCTGTCTTCTATGAACTCCATGCTTCTCCATCGGCAGGGCACTCTGGGTTCCTCAAAACGTATGAACGAGCACGGCGTAACTTCTTTTGGCAGGGCATGAAAAGGACAATTCAACAGATGGTGGCCGAATGTGATACCTGCCAGCGCAATAAGGGTGAAACAACACTCCTTCCAGGATTGCTTGAACCCTTTCCCATACCTACACGGATTTGGACAGATATTTCTATGGATTTCATTGAAGGGCTCCCTAAATCTGGCGGGAAGACAGTGATTCTCGTTGTGGTTGATCGCCTTTCCAAATATAGTCATTTTTGTGCTCTCAGCCATCCCTATACAGCCTCCTCCGTCGCTCAAATTTTTCTGGACCAGATCTTTCGTCTTCATGGCATCCCTTCTTCCATTGTCTCGGATCGTGATGCGACTTTCACCAGTCATTTTTGGACAAAACTATTTCGCCACACTGGCACCAAACTGAAGATGAGTTCAGGGTATCACCCACAAACAGATGGTCAGACTGAAATTGTCAATAAATGCTTGGAAACTTATCTTCGTTGCTTCACCTCGGAACAACAACATCAGTGGGCAAAATGGCTCCCTCTCGCTGAATGGTGGTACAATACCTCTTACCACACTGCCTCTAAAATGACCCCATATGAAGCAGTCTGTGGTCAGGCACCTCCAGCTCTTCTTCCATACACCCCCACTAGTTCACTAGTTCAGGAAGTTGACACGGTCCTTCGAAACCGCGATCAGATTCTTCGCATTTTGCAGGACAATCTTCACATGGCAAGAAATCGCATGAAGCAACAAGCTGATCAGCACCGTTCTGAGCGCACTTTTCAAGTCGGTGATATGGTTTTTCTTCGTCTCCAGCCATACAAACAATCATCCTTGAAATTCAAAGGGCGTCATAAGCTCGGTCCAAAGTTCTATGGGCCATATCGGATTCTTCAGAAGATTGGGTCCGTTGCTTATAAATTGGAACTTCCTCCTTCTTCCCGTATTCATCCAATCTTTCATGTCTCTTGTCTGAAGAAAGTTCTTGGCACCAACATCAGTGGACAAACGATTTTACCCGAACTGGATAATGAAGGATCCATCATTTTGGAGCCAGAGGCCATCCTCAATCGGCGCACGCGTCAGCTTCGCTCTCGCTCTATCACAGAGGTCTTAATTCAGTGGCACGGCATGCAACCAGAGAATGCTACATGGGAACCACTCCTTCAGATTCAACAACAATTTCCACATCTAAAGCTTTGAGGACAAAGCTTTTTTTTAAGGGGGAGGAGATGTTAGGAACCCATGTCTTTACTTTGTTAGTATGTTGTTGTTGGACACATATGCTTTGTAAGTTGTCCTGTAGTATTTGTTGATCAATAGTTTATGTTATTGTTGTTGGCGCATATGCTTTGTAAGTCGCCTGTAGTATTGTTGATCCATAGTTTGTAACGGCCCATGGTTTTGACCCATAGTATTGGCGCCTAGAATTAGTATATAAGTGTGTGTTGAGACCTATGAAGACACCGTGAAGTTAATTGTATTGAGCTTGCTCAAAGGAGGTTGCCCCCTCGAAGTGGCCTGTGATCAATATAAAAGTGATTCTGAGTTCTGTCATTTCTGCTATTTCGCATATTCTTGTTAATTAATTGTTGCAAGTGCATCACACCTGTTAGGACTGATCTTCTGATTATGAACAAGATAGACTTGTTCTATCTTCACAGTCTCACTTGAAATCACCTAAGTGCAACTTAGCTGATAACAGATACTACATTTTACATTTTCCTCCCATTGGTATTCAACAGGACCAAGGTAAACATTGTAGTCACTGCTGCCTGCTTGAAATGTTGTATCCATGTTGCGAACACTTTTGGAGCAATTCCAAAAGCTAACAACCAAAGGAAGCCTTGTTGCTCCACCTTTTCTTCCCAAGAGAAACTCTGAAGCACATGTTCTAACCCCTTATAATCTGCTTTGGAAGGAAAGAGACAAGGAATAATACAAATGGACTGCTGCTAAAAAAATTCCCGCCATTGGAATGTGCCCAGTAAGTGGCAAGTCGAGAAGAGACCATGCCAAAAGTTTATTTCCAATTTTGTCAATGATCCACCTCCTTTGGTCTGCAAGAGAAACCTGTATGCCAAAGGGGATGCCCATGTACTGAATGATCACCCCGAGTCTAATATGTTAGCATTTGATAGCTCGGTGGCACTCCTGCATCAGGTGCCTAGGTGCAGGGGTCAATAACTTGAAGTCTCAGTTATATTCTTAAAGTGACTTTAGTAATGTGTTTTTATTAAAGTACCTTTTTGATGTGACATTATGATTTAAAAGTGAGTCACACTTTATTATGTTTTTAAAGTGACGTTAAGTCATAAAGTGTACTTTTAAATATTTAGGGTAATATGACTTTTCAAAAGGAAAAATTTGTTCTAAAGTTCACTTAGGAGATTTAAGTGAGTGAGAGATTAGATCCCAGCCATAGATCTCGTGGCCAAGATCTAATCTCGTCCGTTGAATTTGAAAAGTCATGAGGGTAACCCTAATAGGGTAAATAAAAGTGCATGAGACTTCATTTGGGCACATTATTCAAGAGAGAGTTCTTGGAGTGGCTCGATTTCCAAGAGAGGAGAGCTTGGTGAGAAGTGTGAGAAGCACATTTTGCAAGAGAATGTGAAGAGATTGAGCAAGAGAAGGAGAGAAGAAGAGCTGCCCAAAGTGTGGGCTCGATTTTCTAGAGAGGGCACGAGTTTCTAGAAGAGGGGCACACCAGCTGTGACTGTTGGTGAGCACGCATCCCCAAAAGAAGTCTGTAAATTCTGTGCAGTCCGTACAGCAGTTCTTTGGCACACCTTTTGAGGTAGAAAAGTGGCTCAAAGTTCGAGGTGGATGCAGCATTGACTGAGGGTCATACAGCAGAGAATGAGGGTGCCGTACAGCAAGAGATTTGCTGCTGTTGACACACATTTTGAGGGCCTGTAGCAGCCTATCAGTCCGTACAGAAGAGAAGGGTGACTGTGCACACAAACCGAGAGAAGATTTGCTGCCTGTGATGTCCGTACAGTGAGCAGATTTCCTGTAGTAGACTGGAGTTTCTGGCATGCATTTAAAGGTTGGGGAAAGCACAATAACCTAGGTTCTGTTCTGAAATTTTAATGCTGCAATTTCATGACTGTTGTACTCTCTGAAATTTCTCTTGAGCTCAATAAAATTTCTCTTGCATGCTGGTTTTTCACAGGGGTTGGGGGGGTTTTTCCAGGGTCATTTTAGACCAAAATATCCGTGTTAAATATGTTTTACAGTCTGCTGATTTTGAGTTAATTTTCCGCTGCAAAGTCTACTTAGTTACAGTATATCAGCTTACAGAGACATGAAATTTATATGCATGTGATATGTGTTTGGTTTTATGAATGTTGAAGACTGATATCAGAGTTCTGCTAAGTGTGTGGGCTGAGTTAAGCTCAGATTTTAACATGATACACTTCCACTTTGGATTCAACCAGTGCGAGGGATCCTTAGTGCAACCACAGAGCCATCTGTGATGGCTGTCGCAAAACCTTTAAACTTCATAAACATGGTAAAACTTACTAATTCAAGCCTGCCTCCTTCATGACTCCTTTCAATAAAAGTAGTTCTTAAATAGGTTGATGCACCTAAACAGTATGATTAATGTATCATCTGCAAAAGGTAGAAACAAAATTGTAACAGTCTTCCATCAAAAGAAATGCAAAGTAGTTTAGATTGTTACTCCAATGTCTTTGAGGAACCCCAGGAACTCCTTTCAATTCAAACCATACAATAATCCAACAATCATTTTCCCAACACAAGTTCCAAACCAACCTGTTTATCCAACATCCATGCTAGAAAGTGTCAAGCTAGAAAAAGTAAAACCACTCATGCAAATCATTAATGAAGGGAAAATTCAACCCAACATTTCCCCTTGTGAGTCCCCAACTATGTTCGTATCAAAGAAAATGAGTGGCATTTATGCATATAATCAATCCCTTAACAAGATTACAAATGAAATTCAATAACCGCTTCAAAGAATTGCTGATCTCCTTGGTCAACTTGAGTGTCAACTCCAGATTACTCACTACTTCACCAAGATGGCTCATCTCAACCTTTGATCTTTGGTTCACTAATCAACCCCAAGCCTTCCAATCGGCCTTCAATTCTTGACATTCCAAGATGGCAATTTCATCCAAGTTCTAACATGGGGTTTTAGAAGGAATACATACTACAAAATAGCAATGAACAAGGATAACATCTATGCACTCCTCTGAAGTTCAATTGAACATTAAAATGGAAAAACTGAAATCAAAGTGGATACTACTAAACTCTAAGTTCATGGTGGCAATGGCACCACTTGTAAACAGTAATCATATAGATAGTTGCTCTCAAGTTAAGCATTGTTAATTTGTTTGTAGTATGTACAAGCAAGAGGAGCAATGTTAATGTTAAATACTACAATTCTATTGGAACTCCCCTTTCCTATATTTTGTTGATGTCTTCACAGTTCATAAAAAGTGAAATGGTTAAGGAATCTATAGAGAAGTTAACATTTTGTAATAGGGATCGGACTTATGCAATCAAAACTAACAGCATGCGGCTGAGCATAATGTAAAACCAAAAGGTCTAAATTGGTGGCATAATATATTCTTATTTTCATGATCAAGACAAATATAGAATAAGAAAAGGAAGAGTAACCTTACCTACGCATGCGGCCAAAAAATCGAGCTCTTTCTGTGACACCTATGGAACCTCTAGCATCTAAAATGTTGAAAGCATGAGAAGTCTTGAGAACATGGTCATACCTATCACATTAGGCAAAACAGGAAAATATCATTGATAATTAATAGTACAAATTCTACATAGCATATCAAAATAAGAGAAGGAAAAGACTCATCTCTACAACATACGCAGGAATTGCAAGCCCCTTCAGCAGTAGTGCACATGCTTCTGCAGCAAAAAGTTCAAAATGATGTTTAACTTGTTCTACATTTGCAAACTCCAAATTATATGCACTCATTTCCTTCCTGCAAGATACAAAAAAAAAACAGAATCACCATTGTTATTGCTCAGAGCCAAGAACATGCAAAAACATCTTATTCCAATGATTTTAGCTTGAACCTTTTAGAAAACCCAACAAACTCATAGATAAGAAATGCCTTTGAACGAAACAATTCTAAAATACAAACATCTCTATGTTTACAATATAAAAGAAACCAACTAAATAACGATATCCATAATATACACCAAACTGTCTCATATCAAAGTACATAACGTTTGAATCACAATTAGGTGCCAAAATAGTGTAGAGTAAAATGTATATGCTTAGACATTGTTTGAGAATCGAGATATTGTCTCCAGAAACAATTTATCTATAACATCTAGAATCGTTGCAACTTGCAATTGATCAAACCTTGAAAAGTTGCACATGAAATTCATCATATGCACTAATGACTTTGGAGAGTGAAAAAAGAAATTGGAGGAGCACTTGACAAAAGCACATGGAAGAATGAGTTTAAATGAATACAAACATAAATTCCTTGCTGATGGCATCGCTGAGTGTTGAGAAATATAGCTTGGACAGGAATTTCTTGCACAAGTTCAATTTTTCATGCAGGAATTGATTCAAGACATTTTGGAAGTAACCACTTGGGAAAAGTGGGTAATTAATTCTATTTTGTATTTCACTTCAGGAAAAAGTGAAAAGTATTATGTTTTGCAGTTGAGTCTAATAAAGTGTAATTAATATATTAATGACTTGGACTAGGATTTCATCTCAATCGTCAATCTCAGTTGAGATTAGGGTTTTGGTGGATTATGTTTTGGACAAAGCATATATACAAGCAAGATAGAAAGATTTGTATACAATTGAACAGCTGAGCAGGTTAAGCAACCAGAGGAGATAAGGTAGAGACAAGACGAAGAGGATAGACCAGCAGTCATACAGGTCAAAGAAGAAGCAGTCTGTACAGATCCTTACAGTTGGTCCATATCCATACGGATCTGTACAGCAGGCCGTATTGATGTTGTTCCTCAGTTTTTGTGCAGATTGTTCCTTCTCAACAGGCTGTACAGCTCAGTTCTAAGGTGATTTAACCAGGCCATACAGCTCAGTTCTAGGGTGATTTGACCAGGCCATACAGATGTTAGGTTTTAGCAGTTTGTGGAGGTTTCCTTGTAAGCTTTGATTAAGGAATGAAAAGCTGGTTTTGAAGGAGAAATTATGTGTGTATGTGTTCATATGTTTAATGCTTCCGCTATTCACTATTCCCAACTATTGTGTGATTGAAGCTATGTTTAGGATTTAAATTTCTGCACTGTTTAAATTCTGAAATTAATTAATTTAATTGAGAACATAAGGACAATGATCACCTCGGCATTGGAAAATTTACATGTCATCGGAGCCGCAGGCTCTGACTGAGTTTCTCAAGGGTTTACAGAAGTAGATCAACTAACAGAACCAACTACTGGAAACAAGGACCAACAGTTAGAAGGTTTTTAAAGTTTGTGCAATAGATCTGGAGATGGCATCAGCTAGCCTCAAATTCGAGAACAGATTGGAAGGTGCCTCGAATTTCTTGTCTTGGAAAGTCAGAGTCACTCTCTTATCGAAAGAGAATGATCTCTAGGATATCGTCAAGGATGTTGTGACTCTGTCGAAAGATCTACAGGATTTGGCAATTCATAAGAAAAAGGAAGTGAAGGCCAAGCGGATGATCATGGATGTTATAAAGGATCATTTGATCCCTCACATATCTAAGAAGAAGATAGTGTTGCCACCAAAAAGCACACTTGGGGGAAAACACAATAGAAATTTTTCAAAGCTGCTAAGTGCGTCCTTGGGGGCAAGTCTCGAGTCAGGTGTTGTCACCTGATCCTGACTCCTCCGTTTAGGAAAACTCCTAACCGAAGCCAAGGGTGGTAGACCCTATCAAAGAGTTTCGAAGGCTCTTAGTGTGTTTATTTGTTACGGATGGACGAGATTGTTTTATAGGAGTTTTTTGGTAAAAAGTGAACAAGTTTATTGCAAACTTATGAAATAGTTTAACAGCATATATATCATCAGAATAAAAGATTAAACAACAATAATGAAATGATATTTAAGTATGAACTGAAATTGTTGCAAATTGTACATCAGTGCCGATGGAGTTGTTACCAACTTTGTTGTACCATAGTTCGATTTTCTGGAGAGCCGCCATTTGACAAACATGATAAATGTTTGACTCCAGTGTATCAGATGATTCAACATTTGTGGCTAGCCAGTTGTGGTTAGCCTGTTTTGTTTTTTGAGTCGACATGACCATGGCCCCATGGGGGTTTGTAATAAAGTGTGCTAGTGCGTCCTTGGGGGCAAGTCTCGAGTCAGGTGTTGTCACCTGATCCTGACTCCTCCGTTTAGGAAAACTCCTAACCGAAGCCAAGGGTGGTAGACCCTATCAAAGAGTTTCGAAGGCTCTTAGTGTGTTTATTTGTTACGGATGGACGAGATTGTTTTATAGGAGTTTTTTGGTAAAAAGTGAACAAGTTTATTGCAAACTTATGAAATAGTTTAACAGCATATATATCATCAGAATAAAAGATTAAACAACAATAATGAAATGATATTTAAGTATAAACTGAAATTGTTGCAAATTGTACATCAGTGCCGATGGAGTTGTTACCAACTTTGTTGTACCATAGTTCGATTTTCTGGAGAGCCGCCATTTGACAAACATGATAAATGTTTGACTCCAGTGTATCAGATGATTCAACATTTGTGGCTAGCCAGTTGTGGTTAGCCTGTTTTGTTTTTTGAGTCGACATGACCATGGCCCCATGGGGGTTTGTAATAAAGTGTGCTAGTAGGATCTGAGTGCCTCGGTTCCTCATGACTGGATTAAGCAACTAAGGTATTCCAAGGAGTTTTTTCCCTTTTCAATTATACTTTGCTTAAGGCGATGTATAATCGATGAGGTTTTCTCCCGCTCCTCCAAAGCTGGAATGCCCGATTTTGAAAATTTGGCCATGGGGGGTTATTAGAGGCCAACTAATGTATATAAGCCTACTAGACACTGTTAGAATAGGTGTCAGTCATGTCCTAGGTCCATAAAACCCTCAGAAAAAATTTCAAAAAAAAATTTACCGGGTCCGTCGAATTTGGGTTTTATTTATTTTTTAAATTTAATAAATTTCTCTATAGTTTAAATAGAGAAATAATTATTTGTAATATGTCAGTCGTCCGGGGTCCGAATTCAGTGATTGATGGCTCGTTTGATAAGCCAAAAATCACACATGACCCATGGAGCAGCTAAACCCAACTTTCGGATGTCAATTCAGCCTCATAATTAATATTTTCTCTAAAAAGTCATTTACAGAGAAAATATTAATTAAAATAATAAAATTGAATATTTTGGAGATAATCCAAATCTCTCCAAAATTAATCAATTTGATTAAAATAAAAGGCTAAATGACATGGCAATGGACATTTATGAGGATTCCAATCAACTCCCAGTCATTCCAATCAACTATCCAGTCACCAGAAGAATATCCATTCAAGCTAATTCGCCCTCCTCATGCAAAAATTCGATTTGGCTTGTTGTCAATTGATAATTGGGTTGGTGGTTTGCATTAAAGCCTAAGGTAGGCGCCCTCATGACTCATCAATCACCAATTAGCTTGGCTCTCCTTGGATTCGAGTTATTGCCTACCGCACTACACTTGTCTCCCCACCAAACTGGCTCGCACTCTACCAATCCTCACGTCAATATACTTTAACCTCACATCTATCCTAGTTGGAAGTTGTTTATTGGATAGTTGTTACTTCCCATGCAATCCACATTTAGCTTGGCTCCTTCTACCATGCGAGTTAGCACCTACCACATTACACTTGCCATCCATCCTCTAACTCGCACCTTCCACAATCCTCACGTCAATCTGCCCTAGGTTCACGTCTAGCCTTGTTGTAATCTTGTTATTGGTTGGTGATACTCCCTATGCCTCCCTCCAAGTCGAGTTTGCCACCTCTACCTTCATACCTACCACAAACTCGACTTTGACCATTGTTTAGCATGCCAAGCCTTGCCTTGATTGGAATTCGACTTGCTAGTCTATTGCCAATTCGACCTAGGGTTTTAGCTTAGGATTTTAGTATAAAGAGAGGCCCTTTGGGGTTATTATCTCATGGATTCTTTATGCATCGAAACTCTGATGAAATTGTAAGCACTTTTTATTGTTAATAAAGTTGAGACTTTGGAGGTCAAAAACGTGGAGGCTCTTGATGTGCATTGCTTCACTTGAGATTGAGGTGATATTGTTTTACATTTTATTTGAGGCTCTTAAGTTGTAGATCATGTTCAAGATGGCTAACAATCTAGCACAAGTAGCATGTATCTAGTTCTTTTCACTTGAATATTTTGTTACATATATATTATCTATGCTTAAGGTTCTTGCAGGTACATCTTCACTCTACATAAGACCAAAGGAGTTCTAGCTTTATAGATCTAAGAAACAAGGGAGTTTGGATCTTCTCCATCAAACATTTAAAATACATTCTTGGTTACTTTGTTACTCTAGGCTATCTTCTTCAAGCCTTCTTTTTCTCCTTGAAACCTTTGTATTGATTTGCTAAGCCTTTTCTACCCTTCCTAGATCTTGATCCAGGATTGTTCTTGTCTTTTCAAGCCATAGATTAGTTTGCCATAAGGTTGAAGTTCCCTCAACCTTGGGGAATAGCTTGGGATTTGTTCCCTTGTGCTCTCTTCAACACTTGTTGTCGGCGTATCACCGGTTAACCGAAGGATTTCCAAGACAGTGTTTTCTAGACCCTCAAGTGTTCCACTTGAAACCCTTGCCCTAGATCTACTTCTCCCTAGGTTTGTCTTCATCCTACCACTCTTCCCATTCGCCATTTCCTTCTTGCTCTCGTTTTGCCATATTTTGTGCCTCCTTTAGCTCTCTCCACCCTACTTTGGGTCCCTTCTCCCTCTTGCATTCGTCCCTCTCTCCTTACCTTCCTCCTCTCGTCCATCCCCTATCTTCCTCTCTTTGCTCTCGTCCTATTTCTTCCCTCTACCCTTCATCCTATTCGTCCTACCTATCCTCTCTAGCCTCTCGTCTCCCTCCTTTTTCCCTTAAGTCTCCTCTCGTCCATCTCCTTCTTAGCCCTAAAAACAACAAAAACATACAAAGTGTTAGTAATAGTTAGTGTTAGTTTTCATAGTTAGTTATTTGGTAGTTGGTTTTGCATAGTTAGATCTCATAAAATAAATATCTTGCATTGTCTTTTGAGATACTTAGTCATTTTCACATCCATACTATCATAACTTGCATGTAGTTTTGGATCTAGTACTTAGCTAGTTTCAATTTTTTTTATTTGTTTTCTTTAACATTGAAGGGTGCCTTGTTAGATGATTTGATTTTGTGTAGGCGTTTTCAAAAGAGAAGAAAGTCAAGAATCTTCTAATCAAGAAGCCATCAAGAATACAAAGGGACGATCCATACAAAGATTAGTATTATCCTTTGTAATAAATCATAGAAGTTTGTTTCAAGCTTTTTACAAGTAGTTTATTTCAAAGTCCCTACAAGGGTTTCATTCCCAAGGGCAATTGTACTCTCTTAATAAAAGTTGCAAGTGGGGTTTTTAAGCCCCCACACTCACTTCCCCATTTGGGGAAGTCTTGTAGTCTTCTTTGAGTGGTTTGAGTTACTAGTTTAGATCTTTTCATATGCTCTTCGATTAGTTTTATTTCAATAAGCTATACTTGCTCTATTTTTCCGATTTACTTACCCCCATGCTCTCCCGAGTACGGTCTTTGACCTGAAAGAGATTCTTGGGTAGATTAGAATTTACTTTCGGTTTGGTAATTCATTTTTCATCTTATACTTCTCTTCCAAACCTTGAATAGAGAATAGCTAACTTTGGGATCGTATCCCAAAGGCCACATAGTCTTGTGGTAGCTTCTCGCTCCCCCATCAGCTTCTTGTGGACATCCAGCTAGCTGGAAGGTTTCCAGGACTGGTGGATTCTAGTGATTGATCTTGTTCGGAGATCGATCCCACCTATTAGATTAGAATTTGTGTGGTAGAACACTAGATTTACTCAATTTCATTTTATCTTGCAAATAGTATTGTTAGTAATATTCCATATCTTGTTGATCAATCATATTGTTTAAATCTTTTCAAGTTGAGATATACTGCTACTATAACTACTATCTGCTTCTTAAAACGAACCAAAGTCTCTTGAACTTGGTCAAATCCAAGTCAAGAGCACTCTCTATCGGAGGGCATTTTAGTATTGCATCATTCCCTGCATTAGGCATTTGTTAATTAGCAAGTCTCTTGAACTGTGGTCATAAGATCAAGTCAAGAGCGCTCTCTGTCGGAGAGTTGAACAAGGTGCTCTTTAATATAAAAAATTTAACCCACACCCCTTTAATTAATTTACCTCGGTTTCTGTCCTACACCCGTATGCTCTGCCAACCGGAAACGGTTGGGCTAGTACTCAGAAAGGTGGAAGACTTGTTAATTCACAAGTGATAACTTTAATTAAAATTTTTACCCAAAACCCCAACCAAGACAAATTACTGAGTTCTTCCTACAAGAGGTGGTGCCGGGAATCCACTGTCAGACTCGAGGGCGGTCAAGCCGCAAGCACACTTGCCCTCTTCGCAATCTGGGTGCTCCCGACCTATCACCTAAGGTTGCCAGTATTTTTCTTGGATATGGTTCCACTTTTTTGATACCCTTGGTCTTATCCTAATAATCAAGAACATCTAAAACACTTAAAATTTACCAAGAACAATTTCAAAACGTTCTCACAAACAGCTACTTTCGACTTGTTCTTTTCAGCATCACAAGTATTTTATTTGACTCCATTTGGCACTGGTCTCTAATAGTTCTTACATATCTTTTGAATCTGGACCATATGTCCTTGTCACTTGTTTAATCTCTATCTTGTGGATGCTCTACTTTAATTTCCAAGTCAAAGTATATTGTTATCTTCTGAATTTGTATCTTGTGAATTTTGCAATGTGGATTGCGTGTTTAATTATGTTCTAGTCACTATACAAAAAACTCCTAAAAAACACCCATCCGCATCACAACACCAAAAACATTTAAACACACAAAGAGCCTTAGACAACTCTTTTTTAGGGACTACCCCCCTTGGCTTCGTTAGGAGTTTGCCTAAACGGAGGAGCTGGGATTCAGGTGACAGTACCTGGCTCATTGCTTGCCCCCAAGGCCACACCTCTCCCCACTTTCCAGTGAGGGAGACAGCTTTCGAAAGATTTCTGCTGCTGGTGTGCAGTTTGGCGGACAACAGGAGTCACAAAATGAAATAGTGTTGTTGTAAATATAAGATGTTTTGCAATTGTACTTGGTCAATTTTAAGTTAATGAGATGATGAGTTGATTAAAAAGGGAAGAAGGAGATTCCCAATATACCTTGCGGTATGTGGGAATGTGTCCGGATTTCACTCTTAAGTGGCTCCGCACAAGGACATGTGGGCTAGATGGAGTTGCGGGGAGATGTCCAACTATACACCAAACGAGGAGGTAGCCTGATGGAGCCCCATGGTCACATTCTAGTGGTTCCCGCTTCCTTTGCAGAATTTCCCCACAACAAGAGTGATTTGAAATGGTAACACCGGATTTTTGTTAGGGATTCTTAAAACTAATTACTAGTCACTTCCAATTCCGTTTGATGCACCCAACTGGTTGGACGAACCGCAGAGGTGCAGAGCATACAGAATGGAGTCTTGATTTTAAGAGTTTTATCAATGTTTTTTTACATGGACAATAAAGACAAAAAAAGAAACATAAATGTCATCTAATTACTACTGACTATGTGTCAACTTTCTGATCATCCACCACTAATCAGCAAAGCCTTTAGGTGGTGGCGAGAGCATACTTCTTGGTAACAATTCGGATTCGTTTATTATGATTGTGAAAAAAGCAAAAATGTAAAGATAACCAAATATAGAAAAGTAAAATCTTGGATTAGAATCATGAAAATGTTGTTTTTCTTTAAAATTTAAATATTTTATGCATTTTTGAATAAACCAATTCATTAAATTCAAATCGGACGAATTATGACCGATTCATTACCGATTCCAAGTTGACACTCGATCGATTCTGAGTCCGACTCTGATTTTAAAACTATGGATGCATGCAAACTTAAATTAGAAACTTAATGCATACAAATTCTAACTAAAGCAAAACCAACAGTAGAACTAAACTGCTAAATATAGAAGGCATCTAAACTGGAACTAAACCAAGGATGGCGCATGCATGTACCCTCTATCTCTCCCTCCATAAATGCTCCTGCCCTCATTACTGCTGTACGGAATTGCTGAAGGGATAGGGTTGCCATGCAGCGGTACAGACCTGCACACCTGTCATGCATGCCTTCTCTGTGTGCATCCAGGTCTTCTCTGCTTGCTGTTGAAATTAATGGCACTCTGCCACAAACTTTCTGAGGTACTAAATATCCAACAGTCATCCCCTCACGAGAACAGATCTGTGCAGTAAATCTCTATGGTCTTATGCATATGGTACATCTCCCAAGGGAGCAGGAGGGTGTGCACTATCTCTCCAACCTAACATCCTCTACATCTCTGGTAGTGGTATCTGCGTGCTGCTTCATGCCTTCAATCTCCAGATTCTCCACTATAGACTAGAAAAAGGGAGTGACCAGCCTGGTGAGACTGCACCTATATATGGTCCATCTCCTCTTTCCTTTAAGGGTGATCACCTCCCAGATATATAGAGATGGAGACCTCTGATCTAGAAAGCGAAAGGTGGTGACAAGGGACTCTACTGAGTCTTGATATAGACAACGATATCTCCCACGAATCTTATCCAGCCAATCTGACATTATCTGACTTTTCCAAACTTGGAGTATTCATGAAATTTTATTGCACAGCAAGCTCACAGTTTCCAACTGGCACAAAATCACAGGCTTGAAGATGCAACCACAGGTAGTCAACAACCCAAGGAATTCGATATATTCAGAAAAATCAAGTGAAATAGCTTCTATTATCTGAGAGTTATACTTTTTTTTTCCAAGTAACATATCCCAGGGAAAACCTCTAGGCACTTCTCCTCATTCCAAGGATGGTACCAAGGGTAAACCCTAGATTCTTCAAGGCACAATGCCAAGTCAACAACAAGGCTCAAATCCATTACAACAATAAACTCATTACGAGCTCAACATGTCACTTATGGAAATACAACTTGGGTGGAGAGGATAACACTCCATCTCAAAACCACTCAGGCTAGATCCCACTGACATCTGAGAATTATACATAACAAAAAAGGAAATTTATTAAATTTATTCATCAATATAAGAATGTCTAGAGAACATACTCATTTTCTAGAAATAGTTCACCATAAGTGATACCAGGGGCATATTGGATTTTTTTGAAGTGATCAACACCCTGAAGTTGAACAACAACAACCAAATAAGTAATGACAGTTTTGTGGGACTTAGGCTAGTATCTAGATACATAATGTAAAAAGAAAAACATCTAACCAAAGGCAAACAGCTTATAAATCTAGTAATATTGCTCATCAGAAGTTAACCTGCAGAGACATCAGGATACGCTCAAGGCCATATGTAATCTCCACGGAAACAGGCATCAACTGTAAACTCCCAGCCTGGAGTTAAGAAGGGAAGACAAAAAACTATAGCATTAAATCTATAGACAGATTCATTGGAGACTTGACATCAGCTTCAAACATAAGCTATAAACCATCAAGGAAGGAACCCTGAAAAATATCAAGTACATATGTTTTAATATTACCTACAAAGCTCACTTTGGAAAAAACCACAGCACCTGCAATTAACAATAATAATCGCTACCCTCCTGCTTCATAGTCAAAAATTAAACCATACACATCGGAAGGGTTTTTCAAATGCAGTTTAGAACCTGCTGAAAGTAGGTAAACTGAGTTATCTCCATCCCATCCAACCAAACTTCCCATCCAAGACCCCAAGCTCCCAGGACCTGCAATATTCACAATCATCAGGGCATCCTTGTTATTCTCTTCTCGTGTTACTTTCCTGGGAAACAAATTTATATCTCAGGAGGGACATTTTAACAAAATATGCTGGTCAAATACTAAGGGCCACTCAAAACATACCATGCAACAGCACTGGAGCCAAAAAACCGTTTTTAGAATTATCGTTTTTATTTATATGATACAAAATTCTGCACAACCTCATCCAAGACAGATGTACAGGTCTATAATATCTATCCTATCCCATTTATTTTATTTTTCAATATGGTATTTCACATTACTGACTCATTCTACCGCATGCTGGAGCCAAAAAAGCAGTTTTTACATTTATCACATTATTTATATGATACAAAATTTTGCACAACCTTATCCCAGACAGCTGTACAGGTCTCTAATATCTATCCTGTCCCATCCATTTTATTTTTCAATTTAGTATAACCTATCAACAACTCAGGCTAGCAACCACATGTTATATTGGAGCTTATGGTTGTGACATTTTTGTTGTTTTTTTTAAATTAAAAACAAAAAAGATCACCAAATTATATGCCTATAGGTCATGAAAAGAATAAAATACCGGGCTCTCCCAGTTGTCCTCCACAAAGCGAATGTCATGTGCTTTTATATCAATGCCTGTTCAATTAGAAACATCAAATCAGGAAATGCTACTGCTTTAGTGATACTGGGAGATTAAAAGAGAGAAAAAAATGAAATGTTCTTAACAATCAGATCAGAAGGGGTCCATGGCACCAGTAACTACATATATTAATAACGTAAATGGAGTGCACAAGGCATCTCCATGCAAGTACACAACATATAAACAACAGAGAAATGCAACACTGCATACAACTCTAATCAAAAAAATAAAACTATATGCTATACAGTTGTCATTGATCAAGACTCTCGTGTTCCTCACCCTACCTTTTGTAAACTACTAAGTATCATGCCACAGTACATGTCCACTTATGCCATCTAGGGAAAAGTACATATGCAGTACTAAGCATGTCCTTTGCAAGCTTATGCAGTTGTTACATAGCTTTAAATGAGGAAGAAGCATCTCTCCTATCATCTAAAGCCAAATGGAGACCATTATGCAGCCTTGACTAGCAATTCTCGTATGACTCGGGTCAACATACCAAATATATCAAACTTCATATTGGGGAATAAAATACATTTGGACAAGGACACCATATTGCGTGTGGAGGAGAAGCAGACAAGAAATAAAAAGCACGCACTATACCAAGTCAAACAACAATAGCATTCACCTCAAGCTAGTGGAAGATCCACGTTAGGCAAACTTCAGAAGGAGTCCCCACAACTGAAGGATGAGATGGCAGGTCGTCATCATCCTCAAAAGGAGGGTGCTTGATCTAGCCCAGGTCGTCATCATCCTCGAAAGGAGGGTGCTTGATCTACCCCAAATCGACAAATCAAGGGACCAATTACAATTAAAGATAGCTACTGCCAATGACTGACCAACATCAACATCAATTGTTGAGAACCAGTCAATATCGATAACAAGACAAACAATCACATTAACAATTTAACACTTATAGTTACAGGATGATTGAATTGGTGTCCTGTATAAATAGACATTTATGTTGCAAATTAGGGTGTCATAAACAAAGATAGACAGATGGGTCTTAGGAACTCCTGGCTTAGAAGCCAGATAGGAACTAGATTTCCTGCTTTGTAAATTTGATTGTTCATTTAAAAAGCCATTATCAAGACTAAAAGAAAAAAGAGTTGTATAATTTGTACTTCATATTGTATAGTGTAATTCTTTGCAGGTGTTTTTGTTTTCTACTAGTATTTGCCAAAGTCAATGATGAATATATGTGGTGTATCTTTATTGGAACACACAGATGCACGCAAGATAACAGCCCGATTCATCTCTCAACAAGCAGATTAGGATTTTAGGTGTAGTCCATCCACCAGTCTTTCCATGCAATTTATGTGGGCTTGTCCTCACCTTGATAACATTCACTTTGCTCTTCCAGCCAATTCCTTTCTCCAAGTACACTAGTGTTAAAATTTCGGATTCATTTATCATTTGTAATGTTTATCCTGATTTCTCAGGAGTGTTCCTAAACCTGAGAACTTCAAATGCACTTTTACTTCGGTGGCTTTTTAACAATGCTCAATCTACTAAGAAGTCAGAAATCCACCATAACCAGCTTCTGCTATTTATTTCTCCAACCACATTTCAATCTTTTGTATTCCATGCCTCTTGCTAATGTAGTTGCAAGCATTCACTTTTTATTTTAATCTCATTCTCCATACCTCATATGAAAGAAGTCTATATATTGCATTTATTCTCATTGAGATCATGTTGGATTCAATCACTAGTATAGAGTAAGGTGACATATTGGAATGATGGTAATCTCCACATGTGCTTATCTATGGCTAAGTGCCCTCTTTATTATATTTTTTATATATTTGACTAGGTCAGCCTAGTCACCTCCTTTGGGTGTGTGCCCTTGTTATGTGGGCCCATAACACACTCTTGAAGGGACACCTCACTTGAGGTGTGCATAAATACACAACTCAAGCTCACTCTTGTATTATCTCATCATTTGATTTATTGTGATTGATTATTTGGCCTGTGGGCACCATATCCGATGTTTCTCTTGTTCATGTGTTCAACTTCTCCTCTTTTTCTGATGCACTTTTGGTTCATGCTGATTAGGATTTGTTGGTGGTTCCATTCAATCCTTCTCTCTCTCTCTCTCTCTCTCTCTCTCTCTCTCTCATATGATCACACATGGTATCATAGAGGGTGTGGATCCTCTTCCTTAATCAACCACTCATTTGAAGCTGATATGTAGTGGCCAGTAAAAATCGCCCCAAGGGTTGGTATTAGGTCTGAAACTAGGGTCTCCAGCCTGTTTTTAGGGCTGTTGTAGGTCTGAAAATCAAGGTTTTCAGCATTTTTGGGGATAGCACACAGTTTTCTAGGGTTTCTACCTCTAATTCACCAGCAGCCTTCTTCTTTGGCACTTTTTTGGTCCTTTCAGCAGATTCAAGGAGACTTTTTGCAGATTTGTGCTGTCTTCTAGGGCAGCACACTCCATTTTTTGCTCTTTCCAAAAATCTGGAATTTTTTAGGGCAGTGCTGGTTCTATTCATTCAGAGGATTGCTCAGCAATGACATTTTCTAGATCATTGTTATTAGAGGGTTTCAATCCCCTTCTTGGCTCCCTTTAGCAGGTCTTTTTTAGGCCTTCATGGATACTACTCTTTTATGGACCGGATTGACTACTTTGTTACACATATGGCAATGTTCTTTGCAGATTGGGCTATCTCCGATTTAGAGGATGATACTCTTGGTATTGACTCCACCTTATTTGGAGATAGTCTTCATATTCCAAGGATTGGTACTTTTATATTGGTATTGTATTTGGTGACACGAGATCTACTCCTCAGCTTCAGGCGATGATTTATATTGACTCTAACAAGCCTGTAGCCATTTGTTCGCAAAGGAGACCCCTCTCAGTTCCTTTGATGCAGTTTCCACTCACAAGTCAACAAGATATATCCGACTCTACTTTACTGGTGATTCTATGGATGATTCTGAGCTTATTTCAATAGATCGGTTTGATTGGGTGGAGCTTTGTCCTTAAGGAACACCCTATGTGTAGCACACTTCAGTGGCTCCTATTGAATTTTCATCAAGTTAGGGTTATATACAGAAAAATAACAATTCATCATACTTTAATGCAGAAAATACATTTAATAAACATTTACAAATATTGAATATTAAATAGTGCAGTAGTAAAATCTATCATAACATAAATTTCATATCTTTCGCACTCTCAGGTCACTGTGTTAAAGTACTTTTAACACTACCAGTTAGGTCACTGTGCTAAGTTAATCTCCAGCAACATGTAACGTAGAATAACTAAATTTAACCACATAATAATAAAAGAGATAAGGTTGAAGATACTGACTTGTGTGTGAGACCCTTCCTATAAGAATACTCAGAAGAGTTACTTACCTTCAGTAAAGACTGTGCCTCAGAGAGGCCAATCAAATCTGGAAACTATCAGACCCTACAAGAGGGTAGTACAAACCAGAGAGAGAGATGACTGGGCTGAGGTATAACCAAATAGTCAATGACAGTCAGAAGCACAATGACAATCAAAGGAAGACTCAACACATAGATTTATACCACAGATACAACTCAATGCCCAGGTCTGATCCTCAATAATATAAATCTAGTCAAAGATAAAGACTCAGAATATATGTATCAAAACCAAAATAAAAACTCAATACCATGGACTAGTCATTAGCATAAAAGTTCAAGTCTTTAGACAGACTGACCACAAACAAATTCTCAAAAAACAGATTTGTTCCCATACCCTTCGATATGCAATTACAACACAAGGGTTTAGCAGGGTCTTAACACTGAGACTAAACACGGCAAGCTGACCATTGACCATTGGTTAATTACTGAGATAAACTTCTGCTGGTGAGGTATGACAGCCCTAACAAGCAAGGTTCACCCTGAAGCTTCAGATCAGATCTGAACTGGAAAGAATAGGGATTCGGTCCTCCTTGAAAACCCCAAACCAGACTTCGGCTGAGATAGACACAAACTCAACCCTCCTGAAAAACATTTGAACAGATTTTGGGTGAGGAAGAAGAGCCCTAACTGAGGCTCGGTCTACTGCTGCTCCACTGAAATTCAACTACGGCTGTCATAGGAGACTTCTAGCAGGGTTCGGATAGTAAGCTATAGGCCCTAACAACAAATCGGATGCCCCAGAGAAAGACAAAAATAAGCTGCCTTTATGCACAAGAGATCAGACCTGTCTGCTGATAAAGATGCCCTAAAAAGTATTTTCTTGATCAGAGGATGAACATCAGGTGGACGGCCTCCAAGAATAGGTGAGCAAGCAACAGAACCCTTTTACGTCAAACAGAAGAGAGAGCTCAGATCAGATGTGAAAACGTGTGATAAGGATGATCTTCAACAGATGATAATGATGATAAATATCTAATGAGGAAACATAGACTTCATTAAATAGGATAATAGGATTATTAAAATAATCCTTTAAATTAGGATTCCATAGAATAAGGAAAGATAAAAAAAAATAATAAAATAGTATTTCATTAAATTAGGGAAAGGCCACTTTAAAAATAAAGATAAAAAAAAAACAAATAAAAAAAAAAATATAAGATATAAAATATAAAATATAAAATAAATAAAAGATAAAATATAAAATATAAAATATAAAATATAAAATAAAAAATAAATAAGAGATAAAATAAAAAATAAAAGAGTCACATAAAGTGGACTAGTACCCATAAGACTAAAACAACAAGGGTGATATAAATAGAAGGTGGGTCAATGACCCTATTTACCACAAATCAAAGACAAGGTACCACAAGACTTAATAAACAACAAGGTGCAAGGACCAAAAGTAAATCACCCAAGGTGGAAAGGTACAACCAGTCATCTCTCTCTCAAATGTACAAATGTTCCATATAACCTGAAAGTTCATCATCATTGTATAAGGAAGGGTCACACAGATGATGTGATCATGTGGTCCTCTCAACTGCTCATTAGGTCAAATGTCAGTAGCTTCCACAAGGGGTGGCCAGTCTCTTGAGAAGACCAACCAACTCATCCATCTCGAAGACCTAGGAGAAGAGGACATCACACATCATAATCTTGGTAACTGACCAAGTGCCTCCATTCTCAAGGAATGGCTTCTCAGCCCAAGGCTGAGCCTCAGTCGTAGACTGGGACATGTTGATCAACCATCTGGTCCATGACCAGGTTCTCCATTCTTCCAGAGAATGGTCCTCAGCCTCAAGCTGAGCATTCGGTCCTAGACTGAATGTTGATCAACCATCTGCAGGACCTAGGATGTCTCTGTCTCAACCTGCAGGATCTGCTTGGTCCTCGTGACCAAGAAACTGTCTGGTCCCAGACCAGAATACCCTATAGACAAATAGGGGCCCTAGCTACATGCTAGGGACTTTTCCATGGCATCCATCTGCTTGGTCCTCGACCAAGAACCCCAGGAGACAGCTGGGGGCCCTAGGGTACCTTCTAGGGTCTTACTCATTACTCTGCCTGGTTAACTTGACCAGGAACCCTAGTTAACTGACTAGGGTACCATTCTCTCTGAGAATGGGTCTCGCAGCTGCACTAAAAATTAACAGCTCCTTTCAAATATTTTCCATATATGGCCTTTACCCAATTGTGGAACCATATTGGTACTAGTACAATTTTGTTTTGGGATGTTTTATCATGAGATGGCCCATGTTCAACATTACAAGGGGGAGATGATATCTAATGCTTTCTCTCCATGGCCTCCTATCCATCTTCAAGGAGGATGTTGTGCATAGGGATGACCTTGCGTTGACATGGGTATTCATTAACCCTCTCACTTCTTTAGTTCAACTAGCATCAACCATCTTTTCAAGTTGGTGATCCACATGTAAATTTTCACACCCTAGGTAACCTCTATCCTATGTTTTTCTTTAATTAAATAAAACAAATATGAACTTATTTAACCAGAGAAAAAATATTTCTAAGCATGCAACAATCACACATATAGCTGAAAAAGAACAATGGAAGCATAAACACAATATACAAGAATTTTGTCATTCAAATCAGCTTAACATTAAATAATCAATACTTATAAGGACACCTCAACTTGAGGTTTACATCCTACTGAAAAGAAACAGTACGCCTACACAAAAATCTGAGGAACTATTGTACCCTGTACGACACTGTACTGTAATATCCTAGCAGTCCTCCGCCTTGCTAGTCCATCCTCTTCCTGCTATTTGCATTCTCTCCTCCTTGGCTTCACTTTTGTGTGTTCCTCACGCAACTTCCTTGGTGTGTTCTACTACTTCTCCTCCCACCTTGCCCTATTTATGCTTTGAGAGTTAAGATAAGATAAGATAAGATAATTTTATTAATGTCCAACAAATGACCACAAAAGTAGGTCAATGGGACTTTGTGCTACCATGATAACAATACAAAGTGGAAGCGTAAAAGTAGCTCCTATAAAAAGCTAAAAGCAGAACTCAAACCAAAACCCTAGCAACCAAATTCCTTGATTCTAGCAACTAACTCCTTGATTCTAGCAACCGATCTCAACTAATCTCCTTAATCCTAACAACCACCTCATCTCAAAAATAAAGTGTATGGCTAAGATTATATCAAATCCAACTCACTAATATTCTAGAATCTCTAAAACATTTCATTTAGATTTCTAAGACTAAGAGATCAAAGGAATTTAGACTTTCACTTTTATTTATTAAGTGAAATTACAAGATGATATTATTTCCCACTTTTACTAAGTGGTCACTAAGAAGTTGTCTTGAACTTCTCCTTGCACGTTCACACCTAACCTATGCAAGAAGCTCCTAGTCAAGCTACATTTTCAACACTCCCTGTCAAGTCCCCTCCCATCAGACCGGGCCAGGAAGAGAACATGACACTAAATCCGGGCATCTAACCCCATATCCATTAAGTAAAACTCATTGATAATAAAAGAAATGTACATACACATATAGTAATTAAACACAGCGGAATTAAAAGCATCTACATATCTAACATACATTCAACTTTTTCATGACAGTCATTAAATAAATACATTGCAGAATTTAACACAAGAGAGTACTTATCTTAAAACAAAGTAGTCCCGAGCAACTAGCTATGCAACTACAACGTTCCACCCAACCATAGGCCAGTTGTGCTTATCAATCTCTTGATACAACTGCCACCCCCCGAGCTGGGCATGATTTCTACAAGGAAAAGGGGAACAGCAGACTCACACATAGCCAAAATACACCAAAATCAGCCAAGCCAATCCACAGTTGGGTTTATCACGCTGCTAGGAAATGGAAAGGAAGAAGTGCTAAGCTAGTGAGCTCAACCACCGAGCTATGGATACCTCTACAAGATCTATCCAGCTTGGTTCCCCACAATGCCTACACACCTGACTCAAGGAAGTATTCCCTTCACTACTACACAGTCCCTCAGGCCATACCTTCCAATTCAGTGTTGTTCAAGGTGTGCATAGAAGAGTAGCCAGCCCTTTTGATCTTTCTGAAAGGTTACTCCCCTCACTAGGTTTATCAAGCCAATTCTGTCCACTACCACTCCAAATTTCTTGCTCACATGTTCAAACCAAAACAGGGATGCACAAAACAGCAAAATCACAAGTGCTGGGCATCTAGAAAAACGTTTCTACAGTGGGATGCCCAAAATGGGGTTTTCATTAGCTTTAGAAAAACGTGGGAAACCCAAAAACGAAAATGGAAAATGGGGAACAACCCTGGGAGAGCAAAAATCGTTTTCAGAAAAACATCCATGGACATTCTGGGGCAAAAACGACCTCCATAACAGCCCCAAATCGTGGTCCTCCTCTCCCAGCCACTGTGCAATACAAAAACGAGCTCCCAGCCATGGAAAAATGCAAGAAAATGATGAAAAACGTGATGGGGAAAGCCCAACTAGTTCAAACTGCGTGAGAGAGCAAAATCCATGGGTGAAAGATGGCTTTGGGCACCATTTCGTGGGTGTTTTCTTGCCCAAGAAGCAAAAATACGAATTCCCAGGTTGATGGCTTGCCCATGCACGAAATTGGCTGCCATACCTCTTCATTCCCAAGGCATTAACTACCTCAACCAACTCTTGGAAGAATTAAATGATTGGGTGCATAAGTCAAAATGGGTAGTTGGTGGTTTATGGGTTTTCTCATGAAATTTGGCTTAACACTATTGGCTCAAGGGTTTGAATAATTTCCCTCCCTATTCCTTGTGAAATCATGCCCCCATCTCTTTGTTGCATTGCATAGCTAGTTGTGGGTATTTCATTCAAATTCGTATTTACATGATGTCTTAATTTACATTGTGCATGTCCAGCACAAGAACCATAGGCATCTATTTTTAATTATCGATACATAAAACGATAAATCAATGGCGGGGCCTTGGCCTTGAGCTCCTCACCATGATTAAATAACGATATTTACATCATTTACAATTTTAATGCAATAGGGTCAAAATCGGGATATTACACTCCCTCTTAGCGAGGAAGGAATTATGCACCAATCCAAGTTTTTCTATGAATGCTTCAAACTTCCGTTTTGCTAAGGGCTTGGTTAGAATATCAACCACGTGTTGCTTTGTGGGTATATACTGAAGCTTTACTACCCCCTTCAAAATCTTGTCTTGTATGATGCGGTATCCGATCTCTATGTGCTTGGATCGATCATGAAATACCGAACTCTCAAAGAGTTTGATACAACTCTAGTTGTCACCCTAGATCACTATGGGATCCAACTCCTGATCAAACAATCCTGCAAGTAACTTGCAAAGCTAGATGGCCTCATAAGTCACTGTACTAATTTACCATATACTACCTCTGCTGAGCTAAGTGCCACGTAAGTCTACTTCCTGTGGACCTGGATATCATCGTTGATGCCAAACTAAAGCAACACCCTGAGGTGCTCTTCCTGTCGGCTGCACTACCTTCCCAATCCAAATCTGTATACCCATGCAACTTCACTTCACCATCTCCAGTATATCTCAAACCATACTCCATTGTGCCCCTCAAATACCTGAGCACATATTTTGCTGCTAGCCTGCTACCCAATGCTCTTGTCTCGGCTCCACAACGAATTGAATCGGGTTGTTCACTTCAAAACATATATTTGCTCTAGTGTTGACCAAATACATCAAGGAACCTATCAGTTTCCTATACAACGTGGGATCCACCAACTCTGAATCTAAAGTTGTCAACTTCTTCATATTGGTGATCATGGGTGTGGCCATAGGTTTGCAATCCTCCATCCGAAATCTCATCAAGATCTCAACTGCAGACTTACCCTTCCCAAGGAAAATATCCCCTGGTTTCTACCAAACCTCCAAACCCAAGAAGTAATGCATCATGCCAATGTCCTTCATCTTGAACTCAACTACCATATCTTCTTTGCACCCTACGATGAGATTCTTTGAACCTATAACAAACTGGTCCTCATCCTCAACAAATATGAAATATAAGTTGGGATCTACTTCACTTTTGGTGAAACCCATACTCTGCAAGTATCCATCAATCTTAGATTACCATGCTCTCGATGCCTGCTTGAGTCCATACAAGGCTTTCTAAAGACTACAAACATGGGACTCCTTACCATTTACCTCAAAGCCCTAAGGTTGTGCTCTATGTACACTTCGTCCTCAATGATCCCATTAAGGAAAGATGTCTTCACATCCATCTGATGTATCTTCCATCCCATAACTAAAACTAAAGACATAATTGCTCTAATGGAAATGTACCTAGTGACTAGAGAAAAAGTCTCTTCCTAGTCTACTCCCTCTTTTTGGGAGAATCCTCTCGCCACGAACCTCACCTTGAACTCCTTTATGCTGCCATCTATTGCATGCTTGATCTTGTAGAGCCATTTGGAAGTATTGATTTCCCCTCCAATCTAGGCACTATGTCCCAAACATAATTCTTCATGATGGAGATATACTCCTCCATCATGGCATCCTACCATACATATTGGTTTGCTACCTCCTGAAAACTAGAAGGCTCTGAATCTCTGAATGCCATGTAATTAGGAAACTTATTCGTAGGCCTACTCTCCCTAGATGTGCTCCTAGGAGCCTCAACGTACTCCTGAACTTCCCTCAATGTCGGTGTGTACCATCAAGGTCTCCTAACAGAACTAGTAGGAGTCGGTGGCTTCTCCTCTAGATCTAAAGGGTATTGCCCCAAATTGGAAGTCGTCGATGACTCTAGCTAAACCTTCGGAGCTTCCTAATCCTCATCCTCTGTCACCGGTACTGGATCATGATACTTCCTGGATGCAAAGTCTTCCTCAAACTTTGCATCCCTACTTACAATTATCTTTCTCTCCCTTGGAAAATAGACCTTGTAGGCTTTTGAAGTCTCATTATAGCCAACAAATAAACCCTTGCTGCTGGGGGGGCTCCAACTTGGTCCTCTTCTCGATTGGTACATGGATGTAAACTAGACAGCCAAAGATGTGGAAATGACTCACCTCTAGCTTCACACCAGTGAATGCCTCCTCTGGTGTCGTGTCTCCCAAAACCCTGTGAAGACATTTGTTTTGAATGTAGACTATTGGGTTGCATGCTTTTGCACCAGATCTATAATCCCCTTAGATCTGTGCTCACTAATTGGGAAAGCAGCCTTGGCATGCTTGCCAAGCACGCAACCCCTACATACACCCTATTGCTCAATGTTGAACTCTAGAAGGCTTGTGACGATCTCCCCCCAAACAGGCAGTGCTCGGTGATGCAAGTGCCCCATCCTCTTGTGCCATAACTCGCACAAGATATTTGTGCTATGAACTAGGGTTCGAACAGGTTCACCCTGTAACCTGTACTCTAACCCCAATCACCTGAGTTAATCATGAGCAAGACTCCTTCGCTCTAATGAGGACTTGTTGGTTCTTGAACTCTATTGCATAGCCCTTATCTTCCATGACTGAAACTAAAAGTAGATTCTTCATGAGACCTAGAACAAATAACACATCATCAAAGTCTAACGGGTTACCTAATTGGAGTTGGAAAGGAATGTTACCAACTCCTGCTACTAAATACTTGGCATCATCACCAAGCTCGACTTGAACTTCTAAGACGTTGTCTATTAGACTTGAATATAGTTCTCAGGCTAATGTCATATGCCTCAATCCTCCACAGTCTACATACCACACATTCTTTGGAACTGTGTTAGAAGAAAAGCAAGATACCATCAAGAAATCTTTCTCGAACTTGGAGGCAAACTCGTTCATATGAGTTTCAGCTAAGGCTGCTACCTAGTGTTGGTGCTTCCCTTTACCCTTCTTCTTCTCTAGACACTGTGATGCATAATGGTCGTTCTTATGACATGAAGCACTTGATTTTACTCAAGTCCGTCTTCCCTAGCTGTGAGGTTGAATACTCAACCTTCATCTTACCCTTGTTGGGTCCTTTACCTCTACCCTTATGCGCTTGACCAATTAGGGCATGCTCGTTGTCACCTCCCTATCTACTAGACTTTGACTCCATCCGAGTTTCCTCCTGGATATAGTCTTTCCCAGGAGGGAAGGTTCTATCGAGCACAAACACCCTGAATAAATGTTTCCCATTGAGGTGGGAACCCATTCAGTGCCTTATTTACTAGCTGCTTCTCTTCAACCTTCACCCCAACTATGGCAAGCTAGTCACGAATTTATGTGACCTTCATCAGGTAATTGGTAACGGTGTTTGATCTAGTCATCTCAACAGGTCTGAACTTGTTGTGCAATATCATCTTCCAGTTGATGTTCTCACTCTGGTAAAGGCTAACCAAGGCATCGAACATGTCCTTCACCATCTTCTTCTCGGATACGTGAGGGATCAGATGATCCTCTAGAGCATCCATGATCATCCACTTGACTCTCACTTCTTTCTTCTTGTGAGCTGCCAAAAGCTACGGATCTATCAACGAAGCCACTACATCCTTGACGATATCCTAGAGGCCATTATCTTCTAATAGAAGAGTTAACATGCGTTTCCATGATAGGATATTTGAGGGACCATCCAATATGTCCTTGAACCTGAGGCTAGTTGATGCCATCTCTAATCTAATGCACAAACTCCCATATCTAAAAACTAGTCCTTAAAAGAAATAATGAAACCCTCTAACTATTGGTCCTTCTTTTCGACAGTTGATTTACTACTGTAAAACCTTGAGAATCTCAATCAAAGAACCTCACTCTGATACCATGTAAATTTTCATGCCCTAGGTGACTGTTGTCCTATGTTTCGCTTTAATTAAATAAATCAGAATTGAACTTTAACCACAGAAATAAATATTTCTAAACATGCAACAATCACACATCTAACTGAAAATGAACAACGGAAGCATAAACACAATACACAAGAATCTTGTCCTTCAAATCAACTTATCATTCAATAATCAAAACTTACAAGAACACCTCAACCTGAGGTTTACAGTCTGTTGAAAAGAAACAATATGCCTACACAAAAAACGGAGGACCTGTTGTACCCTGTACACACTGTATGGTACTATCCTAGCAGTCTTCCACCTTGTTGGTCGATTCTCTTCCTGCTATCTATGATCTCTACTCCTTGGCTTCACTTGTATTTGTTCCTCACACAACTTCCTTTGTGTGTTCTACTACTTCTCCTCCCATCTTGTGCCATTTATGCTTCGAAAGAGATAACTAATCTCTTCAATTCTAGCAACAAACTTCCTTGATTCTATCAACCAATCTCAACTAATCTCCTTAATCCTAGCAACCACTTATCTCAACAATGAGGTGTATGGGTAAGATTATACCAAATCCAACTCATTAATATTCTAGAATCTTTACAACATTTCATTTAGATTTCTAATACTAAAAGATCAAAGGAGTTTAGACTTTCACTTTTATTTATTAAGTGAAATTACAAGATATTATTTCCCACTTTTACTGAGTGGTCACTAAGAAGTTGTTACGTACTTCTCCTCGCACGTTCACAACTAACCTGTGCAAGAAGCTCCTGCTCAAGCTACATTTTTCAACACCACACACCAACTCCCACTTATATTCTATATTTCTCCAATGGCCACTCTTTGTGAGAAGTTGGGAATTTATAAACCCATTCTAATGTTATATTCGAGCTATGTTATCTCAAGTGTACCAGTACTGGGTATCCACAAACCCACACACCTATTGTATTTGAGCATGCTTGGTCGTATTCAATATCTTTCGAATATATGAAGTTGAATCTTCTCACTCTCACTTCAACGACAACTGATATTTGCTGAGGTGGGTAAACCTATCCAATGTTGAAAAAGTCGACATCAGCAAAATATCGGCAAGGGTCCCGAATACAACTTCTCGACAACATCGGCGAAAAAATCGGGAAAAATCGGCAAACCGCAGCAAACATTAAAAACATACAAAATACATTCATTTTTTTTCAAAATTTTAAACATATAAAGCAACAATAACATCAGATAAACATATTGGAACATAAATATGGAGAAAGCATTGATATATATCATCATCATGTAGTCATGCCAAATATAAAATAATACATCAAAGTCGATACTGAATCCTGAAACATCATAATTGTCCAATCAGGGACTCAAAAGTGGATAACCAATACAAAATGACATCACATATATAAATGTATCTAAGGAAAACTAGCAGCTAGCTATCTAATATCAATGCCCTCTTCCCCTTTTACGGGAAAAGGTTATGGGTCGTTTGTCAGGCCTGCCCCTGGCACCAGTAGTAGCAGCAGAAGGCCCTGGCCCTACATTTAACATCAGACGATGAGTGATGGATGGAGGACTAGTTGTATCAATCGGTGTAGAAGGTGGTGGCAATGCTAACACATCACCCTCTGTGGTGTCTCTGATCTCCCCCTCCTCCTCCTCCTCCTCCTCCTGCCCCTCCTCTGGATCTAGCCATGTAGGCGACTCCTCCATGATAGAAGTCTCAATCTCCACCCTCCACTTAGACAATATATCAATATTGTCTAAGGAGATGGCATCCGCATTTGGTTATTTCTCTATTTGTCTCATCCATAAGCGGAGATTGTAATGGACGTAGACCAAATCATTGAGACGTGTGAACAAAAACCTGTAAGAGGGTAATAAAAAAAATTATGAGTCTAGACTCTAGAGGTTCGAAAATTAATAAATTATAATACGTAAGAGCCTAGAGGATCATAGATTCATAAATTACATTAAATGCAATTGATTTGTTGAAATTCTAACCTTTTGCGTCTCTTTGCGTGTATTTTTTCAAACACACTCCAATTCTGCTCACATCCTGAAGCGGTACATGTCTGGCTAAGAATCTTGATGGCAAATTTATGTAAATTTAGTGTCCTCACACCATAAGTTCGCCACCAAGTAGCTACAACAAATAAGAAAGAAAGAGAACTAAATTACATTTCATTGCATTGGAAAACTGAAATAGGAAATAAATAAATCATAATTCAACTTTCAAATAAAAGTTAAACACTTTAATAACTTACCTGGCATGAAATTGGTCCTGTCACGAATAGCATCACCAAAGCTAAATACTCCAGTACCATCTCGATACACCTCTATCTCGCGATTCATTGCATTGCGAGTCTCATAATCAGGTACCATCCTCTAAATACAAGTGAGGAGCCCCTCCAACACCTCGGCATCAAAATCAAAATTGCTTTTGTAGGAAAATGTGGGGTTGAGGAAGACTGTTGCTGCATGAATGGGTCGATGAAGCATCTCGATCCATCGACTATCAATCAACTCCCATAACAACATGTGTCTATTATGCCTCAGGGTACCCTTGCCCACATAATAATTATGGATGGCCTCTTTGGCCCTATCCATGGCCTCATACAAATAGCCCATTGAGGGCTTATCACCATTAACAAGTCTCAGAACCCTTACCAAAGGTTCACTAACCGAGCAAACTTCCTCCACTCCTTCCCAAAAGGAGTCGGTGTACACCAACTTGGCAACGGTTCTCCCATCCTCCCTCCTGCTGTAAGCATAATCACGCCACTCATCACAAACAAACAGTTGCTTCAACTCAAACTAACATTGAAGCAAAGACTGAAGAGCAATGAAGGTGGTGGTTGTTGCCGCCTAAAACACACTTAGACACGGGTAAGTCTCCCAACCGTTGTGTGTGTTCCTAAGGGAAACTATGAATTAAGAACCCACTGTCACCTCGGTCCTGAACTCCTTCGTTTAGACCACAAATCTTAAAGGCCAATGGGGCTAGTCCTTAATTACTAAGTTTCTTTATGTTTTTTTGTTGGAGTTGTAAGTTACAAAGATAAAAATGACAAGCAACGTGCAATTATGCAAATCCTTCAATGACAAGCAAACACTTTAGCAATCAACCAAATGATGAAATGCAAGAGAGAAACAATTTACCGATTAACAAGACCAGTGTCGTCACTATTCAAGCCTTGGAGTCACAATAAGTAAATTAGATAAGTATCTTTCCAAAGTAATGATTCATTAACTAATAAAATATATCAATGAAATAGCAAATGAACAAGTAAATGGAGTATGCTTGTAAATAAATAATCAAGATGTCACATAAGCATTTAAATGAACAACATTAATGAGCCAAAGACATGTGAAACAGTATTGAGTTGAAATTTAGGGACTTGAAGCAAATGTTGTGAACAAAATAGCTAAGTGAAATGCTTGCAAAATAGAAAAGATTGTAACGATGTTTTGCAAGTGGTCCTTTAAATTTTAGCAAATTTTAATGTCTCTCTTTTACTTAGGGTAGGTATTAATGTGGTTGTTGCAAAGAAATGAAACTAATCTAGATGTCTACCCCAAGAGACTATCCCCTTCGATTAGAGAGACAATGTCGGGTGCTCAACCTGAGAACACAAGGTTCCCAACTAGCTCCACGGGTCAAACTCAAGTCTTGCTGGGTGCTCAACTGGAGGACAAAAAGTGCCACGAGACCCCCCACGGTCTCTACCCCACTAGCTCCACAGGTCAAGCCTTCTTTTCTCTGTTCTAATGAAGATATGTAACTGGGTGCCTATTAATCTAGCCAACACGGATCTTTGCCCTTTCTCGTCACCCAAGTTCGGTTTAACCGGTGAGGGGAGAGGATACGGGGCAAAAACAAGGATTAAGTTAAATTTACTTCTAAGCAAGACTAAACTCAAATAATACAAGCCAAGCGCGCTATCACAGGAGTGGCAGAGCCAACTCACTTGTGAGTTGCGGGAAAAATGGAAATGCTTGAAATAAAATTACTTAAACAAGATGACGCCAAGCGCTATATCACGGGAGTGGCAGAGCCACTTCACTTGTGAGGTGCACGCAAATAAAAACAACTTAAAGCAAATTACTAGAAATAAAGAAAACAAGCCAAGCGCGATATCACTGAAGTGGCAAAGCCACTTCATTAGTGAGGTGAGGGCACAATGAAAATGCTTGAAGTAAATAAAAACTAGTAAGTAAAACTACTTAACAAAACCATGCAAGGATGGGCAGAGCCTCTTCCTTTGCATGCAACTAAGAGTAAACTAACTAAGAAAGATATGCTTGAAATAAAACCCAATAAACGCAAGCAGTTATTGATATGGAGAAAAGAATGAGAAAGAGGGATTTTTGACCGATTTTGAGTGAAGGACTGGAAGTAGCCCTTCTTCGGAGTTGTTGGTGCTTGTTAATGGCCGAATTTGGGCATTCCCTCCCCTTGTAAGATCAGAAACCTGCAAAAAACAGCAAGCTATTAGAGCCCAAATATGGTGGAAATGAGATTAAAACCAACTTGTAACTTTGCATGTAAAAACAAAACAAAACAAAACAAAAAATTATAAGTGAAATATTGCATATAAAAACTTGAAAAATGATGAGAAAGAAGTGCAAAGGGATTGCAACAAATCTGCAATAAGAAAAGAAATGTTAGTGAGATGCCAAATCCTTTGAATGTTGTTGAACAGTGGGGTATTTCACCCAAAAATCCCACCCTTCAAACTTGGTAAACCTATAACCAAATTAGCTTCACAATGCAAGATGGGGTGAGAAACCCATGAAGAGTTGAGAGATAAAATACTTAAATACAAATAAGTTAGCTTTTCAAATACTAAGCAAACAACTCACATAGCAAGCAACAAAACTGAAACTAGGCTATCCTCAAGCAAAAAACTTTGCTTGAGGTTCAAATGCACAATGGAACAAAAATATGGAACAAAGTCACCTCAATCTCATAGCATGGACAGTACTTCCTCCAAAGATTTATTCTATTAACATCAACTTAAAAGTACAATGGCTCCTCTTGGACAAAGAATGGGAGCAAGAGAGCAAATGGCAAAAATGAGAGCAAGAATGAAGCAAGAGCATGAGTGAATGTAACCCAAATGAGGAGGAATGCCCTTTTTAAATAGCTCAAGAGGGGAAGGAAACCCCAATTGCATGCTTGCCAAGTGTCAAGAGGTGGAGAGGGGGGCGAATTTGCTCAAGGAGGGAAAAACATAAGGTTTAAGACCTTTACTTGGCCACCCCAAGTGACTTTAGTCACTTTTACAAAATTTGGCTCTCTAATTAAATGCCCAATTTCCTGATTTCCTTGACTGACCTAGGCAAGAGTGACCAAAACCATAGTAATACTCGTCCGAATGACTTCAAACTTGGCCCAAGGGTGTAGGGGGTCTCATGCCATTTGTCTTGAGTACCCATACCCCTATACAACATCAAAAAGGACCAAGTAACCCTCTTTTACATTACAGCAAATTGTCCAAAGTGACAATTTTTAATGACCAAAAATTAAAAAATCCTATGCAAAACTTAATGAAATTCCGCAAGACTCTGGATAATGTCTAGCATGGTAATATAGAACAATCTTAGGCCTCAATCACCCCATGAACTCGATCACTAGAACACCTTTCACCACTTTGGAGGCATTTTTGAGTGAAAAACTCAAATAATTAAAACCTCTAAAGGGAAATTTTAATTATTCAAGTGAAAAAACACTCGATAAAAGGACTTCCCTAATGATAAAGTCCTAGGTGACTAAGTTACACAAAACTAGACCCTCATGCTGACATATCCTTACAAAATCCCCCACAGGGGTGCGGAAATTTCATGGAAAGAAGATAAGAAAAAGAGTTGCCTCGCTTGATATAATCATTCAGTACTTCTTTCTTATCTTCAAGGCACATTCAATATGTGCATGGTACACCGTTGTCCACCAAGTCGGTTTTGGTGGTCAACAGTGGCAAAACGCATGATTGCGGGATGCTTCAACTCCATGTTTTTGGTGTGCCTCCTCATGAGGTTGAGAACAAAAGTATGGTTGTAAATGAACTTGGGGATGCTCTTAGCTTGATCAATCACCACCTTAATGAAGGGAACTTTCCCCATGTCCTCCAACATCAAATCAATACAATGAGCAACGCATGGAGTCCACAACAAAGTGGGGTGCCTCTCCATAAGCATCCTGCCAGCAACCACATAATTACCTGCATTATCCGTAATAACCTGCACAACATTGTGTACCCCAATATCCTATAGGAACCCATCTATCAACTCGCATAAGTGTGCTGCATCTTTTACATATGCCAATGCATCGACTGATTTCATAAACATGGTACCTTTAGGACAATGTCCCAAGAAGTTGATAAGGGATCTACCCTTACCATCTGACCAACCATCTGACATGACAGTGCATCCAGTGCTCTCCCATGACTGCCTGAACTCCCCCAACCTGGCACTAATGTCCTTTTCTGATTAAAGGATTGGGCCCCGCAACTCCTCAAAGGTGGCACTTTTATACCCTAGGCCAACTACTACAATGGCATCACACATCGACTGCCAAAATGGATTGTTTTTTACAATGCTAAGAGGTATGTGACTCCAATAAAGACACCTCTCCATTACCCTGTCTACTTCTACCTTCTCTGTTTTCTTTACCATTGACCTGATAGAAGGTTGTGCACCAACTCCTGACCGTGGAACAAAAAAGGATGAGGCCCCTGCCCTCCCGGTAGGTGAATTTGTGGAGCCCCTCACACTACCTTCACCAATAGTGGTAGATAGTGATGCCCCTGCACTTCTTGCTAGGCCAAAAGCTGCAAGCTCAGCATTGCTTGCGGCAATCTCATCCTTCTTTCTATTGTTTCCATGGATGGAATCATGGGCAGATCTCATGATCTCTGGGGTCACTGCACTACAAAGGCCAACATCATGCCCAGGGAGTTTAGCTAGATGGTATTTCAACCTGCTAACCCCTCCCATCATGCGATGCCCACACAAGTTGCATTTCAAATTCTGCCTATTTGTCCCATTCTTGGGCTCACCATACTGCCAAAATGGGTCCAAAGGCTTTGGCATTTTTGCAAAGGGAATGACAGCGTCAAAATGCAAGCCTAGGGCACAAAAAACACAAAAAAAATACATTAAACCCTTGAGAAAAAAATAGCAGCAGCTTGGTTTAAAAAATCAGACCTCTTAATTTAGATTTTAAGCCATGAAAAATGAGAACAAGAGGGTGGCTAAACATCTAAAAAAACAAGCCTGCTGTTCCATTGATTTTTCCCCTTACATTGTGACCATTTTTCATATTTATGGGCATGGAAATCATTGGCAAAATAGCAAAAAATATAGCAAAAGCTAGGCAAATAAATATGCAAGAAAATATGGAAACAAACATGCAAACAATCTATGGAAAAGATAAAGAAACAATGGGATATAATGTACATACCTGTGAGGGGAAGATTGAGTTGGTTCGTTTGAATCTTGAACTCTTGCTCCTCAAAAATCCTTGATGGTGATGGCAAATGGTGTAAGAATGCTTCCACAATGGTTGATGGACTCCTCCTAGCTTTCTCCCTCCTTCTCCAACAATGAAATGAAAGAAAAATGAAAAAAAAAAACATTTTTCCTTTTTATGCTGCGGACCCCCCAGACCCGGCGATTTTTTTGATTGTGACGGAAAAAATCGGGAGAAGTCACGATTTTTGGAAAAAATCGAAAAAACGCGCCATATTCAAATTTTAAAAAATCGCAATTTTGCCAATTTTTTCCAAAAAATCAGTGACTTTTTCAACACTGAACCTATCTCCTCTATATTACAGAATGTTTCTTGCAACACCTCTTCAGATGTACAATTCAGTACTCTTCTAGTAGATTCACAGTATGGCAGGGATATATCTTCCTGCTCTCCTTCGTTGGATGAGAAAGTCAGTGACAATTGTTTCCAACAGATAAGCCGATAGGTGGCTGCATTCATCATCCCTATATAGGATGTCTCTTCAAACACATCCTCAAATGGACAGTTCAGTAGTATCACTCTCACAGTAGATAAGCAATATGTCAGGGATATATGCTTCCCACCGTCATTCATTGGATGAGCAGGTCAGTGACAGTATTTTCCAACAGTTAAGCAAATCGGTGGCTACATTCTCCATTTCTATGTTGGAGTATAATGCTCCAATAGTATATAATCTAATGTAAAAGTCATGTTCATAAAGTGACTAATAAAATGATAATTAGATATACTAATTGGTGTTTATCTTCAAACCAAATTAAAATCTTTCTATTTATATAAGAACACTATAATAAAGATAAAAGCAGAAAATAGATTTATTAAATGTTACATCATTTTTTATTATTTTTACCTCTTCCGAAAAAAAGACAAACCTCTGCAAATAACTCACCAAGTGCAACCAAACTACTCAAATATAAATCCTGTGAGTTTCCTGGATCAGGCTTCAAAATCACCTGCAATGCAAATCACATTTACATTTTAAATAAGAAAAAAATCATCCTTCATCAAACTTTGTACTAACTTCAGTGTTTCTACAACTCACCTGAAATTGAGTATGGCGTTGAAGTCTATTTGGATTGTCCCCATAGCGACTATCATCTGGCCTTATACTTGGCTCTACATACCTATCAAAAAAAGCAACATTTGGGGTCTAAAATATGAAAAATAAAAGAGCAGTGAATGGTAGCTATGATCTCCCATATCAAATATAGTATCATTTAACATTGTAAAAGGGTAGAATATAACAACATAAATTGTCATTCCATGTTCATGATTTATAACTTAACAATAATGAATTCCTGTAAACTATAATGCTTTAAATTTCAACATTTCAAAAGCTTGATATCTACACAGAGGGGAATAACATGGTAGTTAAATGGGTGGTTAGGAGTATTGATGGCGATCTTCTGTGGAAGGCCCTTGTTACTCACAACATTCTTCATAGCAGTAATCTTAATAGGATTAGAAGATAGGTTTCCTTGTGTGATCATTGGATTTTCCCAGTGCTTTAAGATACAGGGGTCGTTTGTGTTTAAGCACATTTGGGAGGCTTGCAAGCACAGAGTGCTGACTTTCTTGGGACTATTCAGGGTAGGAGGAGATGGAATCTTTCTCTCCAAACTATATGGAGATGGATGGGTCAAGGACAGCACATTTATGAAGTTCCATGCTTTTAGTCTAGAATACCAAGCAAATGGTCAGTTCATCTAGTGGGATCTTTGGGACCAGGATAGAGGAACATGGACAGACTGCAGGGATTTAGCTTGCACCAGAGGATTTCTGATTTCTTATACATTATCAATAAGTTATAATCACGTAATGCCGTCAAAGATTTGTTTAAAATGAATAGTACTCCACATGGTCCTATTTAGAGGGGCTGGCTATGGGCTTGTGGTAAATCCATTATTTTGTACAGTAGCAAGAAATTATACTTGCAAATGCACAGGAGGACCCAGTTGCTTCCCATTCTGAATAATGGGATCGGAAAAGATCAAAGATTGAATTTCATTGGATCACCAAATTTAGTCCCATCTAGTGATTAAGGTTATTCTACAAGCTTAGGGTGTTTGTGTGGTTGGTATTAAACCAAGGTTTGGCCACTACAACCAAACTAACCAAAATTGGTCTTACGGACGACAAGTGGCTGACAACATCTTTTGGAAGTTTCCCTATGCCAAATATTGTTGGAACATGTGCAAATTTCTTCCATTCTCACTAGGAATCATTCATTGAAGCGATGTGTTGTTTGGCAATTGCAGATCCCCTGTCCTAGTTCATTATTGTCACCTTTGTCATTATATCTGCTCCTCAGTATTGTATTTGTGATCTTCCAGATCTACCTTTCAAAATATTGTCAAAGGGAACAATATATGAGAATCCTTGAAAGGCAGTCTTGGGACGGTGTCAACCTCCCTCTCACTTTAGAGTCAATGCTTTTTTGACTCAAGGAGGTATTCCTCCCAATCCAATTAGATTTTTGGTACAGAGGCAAGGATCATAGCTTTGTCAAATCTTCAGTGAAGCTCTTGAAACATGTAGAAGAAACAAAAAAAATTATGTGAAACTTTTGTTTTTAGAGAGTTTAGATTCAGAATTTATTGGTGCATTAATCTATTGAGTAATAATCAAGACACACAAAATCAACAGATGTTGAAGAAGGAAAAGAAAGAAACACTAATCGTCTAGAGAAAAGTATGAACTGCACACATTGAACTCATGTAGAAAAAAAATTCTGTTAGATTTTGTACAATTCTAGCAGTATAATTATTTGTAGATAATAAAACAGGATCACTAAAAGAATAACCAAGCACAGAAACAATAGACACAACTTTTATCCTAGGAAACCCAACAGGGAGAAAACCCAGCAACCTTCGTATAGAGATAATCAATTCAGAGATCAGAGTACATCCAGATATCACAAATAAGAGAGAGAAAGATAAACTTCTCCAATAGTAGCAACCCAAAAAAGTCTTCTTCTTGCTGCAGTAGAGAACTTCTTCCTCTCTAGAGCAACTTGCTTGTGTTGAGTGAGTGACCAAATGAGAGGTGTGACCTCTCTATTTATACACATCAAAATATGACTTTTTCCTTACTACACCGACTTGTCTTGGGGGAAGATAAAATTACATTTAATAAATCTTTTCTTTGGGTAATTCCAACCCAAGGTTTACATTGATTCTTTCAAGGCTTTTACATGATCAAGTACATCAATATCTTTTCCCGAAGGAGGTACAACAATAAAATAATAAAATACAATAAGAATAACTTCTGAAGTTACATTATTTCCAACACTCCCTCTTAACAAGGAAGGTATTATTCGGACACGGTCATCATCGGCATCACTGGACACGATCATCTGGATCTCAACTATACATCTCAATTGTCTCGAACATCTCTATACATATGGAAGGTCTTCAACACAGTCTCAGTCCATCGAGAAGGGTCATCATGCAACTACTCCACTCAATCCATCGGTGGATCAGCTCAACAACTCTGCACAGCCCATCGGAGAGTCCATCATGCATCAGCTCAACCCAATCCATCGGGGAACATGCAGCAACTCAACCAGTATATCGGTGAGTTCATACAAGAGCACCAGTGTGCGCCAATGTGTGCCAACCTCTCCATCCCATCTCAGGATGTCTAAGAGATCTCCTCACTCTTCACAGAGGCGCCTTAGCGCTCCCACTTTGTATTGACATCATGATACCACATAGTCTCATTGACCTACTTTTATGGTCATTTGTTGGACATTAATAAAATTATCTTATCTTATCTCTCTTGTCTCCTCATTTGGGCACTTGGTTAAAGAAAACAAAATGTCTTTCGACTATACAACATCTCTCACACCAGACAACAACTGTTGTAACCCTAATTTTGCCCCTCTACGACATTTGAGTGAGCATAGCAAACAACATCACAAATTAGTTATTACTCATACATTATAGGCTCTGCGACCATTTATGGGCTACCAAGCAAGGTGCACTCACCGTAGGACCCTTCCCACCAATCGCAAGGAACATCCCTTCGATGCTTGCATGACTTACACAGAAAAAGCTCTCAAACCCACACAACCCTATCTAGATAAAAAGGGTGGTCACTGTAACACAAATGCTCAGGCACAAGCCCAGACAACAAGGAGGTGGCAATTTCAGCCCTATAGAAGCTCCCATTACCACTCACCCATCATAACTCATCAGTCTGTAATGCATTTTATTGACATTACGATGGATGGAAAGAGTGGAAGTTCTCAAGCTATAAATACAAGGTTTGGGCAAAACCTTACAATAGAAGAAGCTTACATAGTGCAAAGTTATGTTGTTGGATTCAATTATAGAGAAATCAAGAGCCCTGTGTTCCTAGCTTCTCCTATTCCAATTGTGGATTTGCCAATTACTAAGTGCCTACCAGCCACAGTGGTCATCAACAAGGGGTACAACATTCCAAAGAGAAATTGAGTAGTCAAAAAAGGCCAAAGGACCCTCCCATGAAGAGATTTAGAGCCCACATGCTGCAAATATGATATTCCCAAGTAACTTCACAAATTTAATAGCCTTTCCACTTATTATTTTTCACTAAATTGTTGTTTCCCCTAATATTGCTTCTCAAGTGGTGAATTATACATCCAATTCATGTTCAATTTGCTAGTGTGATTTTGTATAGGTGCAATCGATAGGTCTATTGTGCTTTCCCTAACATCTATGTCTGGAATTAGTCTTCACAATCGGCTAATAATGTGTTTTGGTACCTTTGTAACTCAAAACCCTAACTCCAGTCTACTACACGATTAGAGGGAGATTTCATTGTCTGTACATGGACTTGGGCCAATCTTTATTGGGATTCTTTAAATACCCTAATCAAGGATGCCTAGCCTTATATAATAGTGAGGCTTTTTCTCTCAAATGGCATCTACTCTACAACTCTTCTGTAATAGCTACCCAAATTAGCTCCTCCTTTCTTCCAATAAAGTGCAACAGGTAGTGAAGTGACCCATAGCCACTGAACTGGACAATACTATGACCATCTACCTATTTTCCCTAACCCAAACCACCCAAGCTCCATGTCATGTTGCATTGAGGACTTTGAGAAGGATTAGAGTTGCTCAAGAGAATCATTCTGCAAGACACCTACTCAAAGATGCATTTCTAGATTCTATCCTTCTAATGTGAGTTCTTCAACCCTGGATGTTATGAGTGGTCCTACCTCTTCTTCAGACCTGGCAACAACGAGGTGTAGGATGACGATAGTAAGATTCTCCACAAGACCTCGTCATTGCAAGCCACTATCAAGAGAACATCTTCCAGTAAGCACTTGGTGTTGACATCAGTAATATTGAATTAGATGATGAGCAGGGTTAACTCCCTCCTCCCCTTGTCACAATTGCATCTTTGTCCAGGCTATGCTTCTTAACAAGCTCTTCTTGACTTTTAAGGGTTTTCCTTCTTGAGAATCGAGATAACCTACTTGTACACCTATGCTTATGTCATTAAGTTTCATGCTGCTGTTATACTCATTTTTCATTTCATTTCATCTCGTTTTTTGTGGCTCTATTGCATCTCCCTTTTTTGGTTTGTCTAGTATTGTTGGTTGTAATCACTAGTCCCTTTGACCTGTATTAGTCTTTACTGACATTAATACATATTTCAATTTCAATTTCAATTTCAATCTCTAATCTATCAACAATAACAACTCAAGCTGGGCAAGGATTTTAGTTCACCACTCCATGCCATGAAAGATTAATCATTGGAATTAAAAAGATTTGTGCTTTGCTAATATATTAAAATAGAAAGGCTGAATATGAAATGCAATTCAACCTACTTACGCAACATTCCATGGTTCTGGACCAAGAACCCTCAAAAACGTTGCAGGATTCATAGTGCCCGCCCCCACCTGAATCCAGTCAAAGTGTTAGATCTTACAATCTGACAAGAAGCTATACTTTAAATGTCATGTTGAATACTGTGACAAGAAATTTCCAAGAAGAAAGACAAAAGGTAAATTGCTAAATCGGGTTTTTAAACAAAATCCAAGAGAACCAGAATCCCCACTGTCATCCTAAACTCTTGCTTTCTACCCATGAATGAAAGCAAAATGATGTTTTCAATATAAATCAAAAGTGCAAGGATGTATTGCCCACCTCTGTATTGCTACTCTGCATTATTGCACAACCAACAGAAGCCCAATAATCCTGAGTTCATAGAAAATGTAGTAAGACAAAAGTGAAAAAAGGCAGTCTTACATATACAAAATAGCCTCTCAAACACATAGACATTGCATGTTATAACCCCCACCCCAACCCAAAATACATATATTATACTTATATACTCTGGAATGCCAATGCCCACATCATGAAGTCATATTATGTAACTCAAGCCAAACAAAGTAAAATGTTAGTGACACAGTCAGTAAGATGAGCATATGGCTATGTTAAAGTCATATGACATAAACTAGAATTAATAATATACTAAGTGCATTGCAGCTATAAATTAAGTTTCACAATGCTCCAATCAACTCCAACAGTCCAGATTTTAATTTATAGGATATTTGGTCGCTTCTTAATGAATGAATAGCAATATAGGAATAACTAACACAGAAATTTAGATGAAAACGATTACAGATTGACCTGTCAGTGCACACAAAATCAACAGAGAATGGACTGAGGCTAACACTCAGGAGCAACTCCCCAATTCCCAAAGAGATAAGAATAAAGTACAAATATAATACATGTTCACTAAACTAAGTCTCCTCAATCCCTCCCTCCTGAGAGGAATTATTCCTCGGTTTCTGCTAAAGATGGAGAAAGTGTTGCTCAAATGCTGGCTAGGACATGTTAGCACGATTTGTTACACCAAATGAATGAGAATAAGTCTGAAAATCAGCAGCTCAGATCGTGTAAGTAGTAGGAGAAAATGCCCAAAATGTTACTGGCAAAACTCCTCTCTGTTTGGGCTGGTGCTTGCCAGCCTCAAAGGAGCATCCCTAAGTCTTTCCTAGCTGTCCTAAAACCTGTAATCTGCAATAAAAAACAGCGAACAGCGAGGAAAAAAATGTTCTGGCTTGCTATTTAGCAGCCAAAGAGATCATGGTAAACAATTTAAAACGATGGTGCGAGATCCCTTTCAATGTTAGCTCGATAGAAAATGGAAAATAAAGACAGAAATGCACTTCTAAATGGCAGATTTGCCCAAGTAAAAGGCTAAAAACTTCCATGCATTTACACAATAAATCATCAAAATACCAACAAGCTTTGAGAGCTCAACATAAGCATAACAAAACTTTATTTTGTAACCAAAAGATTGATTGCGCCAAAGAGACAAGTACAAAACCGGTACAATGACATTCCCTGCACAAGAAAATGGAAGCTAGAAAGAAGAGAAGAAATCGTGGAAAAAAATGAGCTCCTGCTGAAAAAGATCCGACCTCTAATGCTTATGTGCCTCCTCCTTTTAAAGAGTGAAGAATGCTTTTAGGTCAAGAGGGAGGGCACATTAGGTCAAGGAGAGAGAGAAGTGCACTTGTCATGCAAAGAGGGAGAAGGCGCACTTGGCTTTAGTCAAACTAAGGATGAAGTATCCAATGTGGAGTTAGGTGAAGAGACTTTTGAGTCAAACTCCGATGAAGTGAAAGAATCTCATGCATACTGAGGTGAGGTGGCTCTTCACTTTAGTTCACTAAGGAGGCGCATGAGTTAACTGAGTCAAGCCCTTGTTCAACCCACGTAGATGCCAACTCACTCAAGTAAACCATGCATGTGCCCCAGTTACCTCCAGTAACTCAAGTATGCACCCTAGATGACTCGTGTGATCCATGCATACGTCCTATTTACCTGAAGCAATCCATGCATGTGCTCCTGGAGATTCAAGTGATCCATGCATGCCCTTAGAGAACTCAAGCTATCCATGCATGCTCTTCAATTGATTGCCATTTCATTTTCAAAGCTATGAGTGTTTATGCATGCACTCGAAACTACCATGCAAAGTGATGCATGTCCGTGCATGTGCCAGATATTGACATGCAAAGTGGTGCATGTCTGTGTATGTGCCATGCAACACCATGCAAGTCACAACCCTAACTGGCAACATCTTGCTCGAAAAAGTCTCTTTGGAATACTGAGCTCGCAAGGATGCACAAAATGTGATCATCTCTGTCATGCAAGCCTTTGAACCATGTTTCCTAAAAAATAGGAATCTTCTCAAAATTGATGAAACTTGTGAAATATCTATCTTTGTACCAAAGAAACATCACTATACCAATCATATACCTGAACTCAATGGGAACCAACTTTGGCTCTATCAAACTGTCTCTGGAGATGTTGTCTAAGTACCAGCCTAATGTGTTGGACTAACCGCTGCACCTCTAGGGATTGATATTGTGGACTAACCGCCATCCTGGGAACATGGGACTAACCGTCCACTCAAGGTTATGTGCTTGGTTTGGAAGTTTGCTAACATCTGCAAGTTTTGTTGTAATGGCAAAACGTTATCAATTATCATGGTATTAGAGCCTTGGCCCAGGTTCAATTCCCCCAAGTTACGTCGAAGGGGAGGTGTTGGACTAACCGCCGCACCTCTGAGAATTGATATTGTGGACTAACCGCCACCCTAGTAACATGGAACTAACCGCCCATTCAAGGTTATGTTCTTGGTTTGGAAGTTTACTAACATCTGCAGATTTTGGTGTAACGACAAACCTTGACATGATGGAATGTGTTGGCCCTAAACCCATCCAAATTGCTATGGAGCAAATCTAGGGGTTAATAGGACAGCCACTTGGCCTGAGTGAGCAAAGTGCCTTTACAACCCACCAAGTGGTGATTAAATGATGCCCAATGTTTATAGAGAAGACAGCTAGAAGAGTATATTCATGAAGGGGTAGCTGAAAATTTGGGATTGTGGCCTCTGGATCAATGACTCGAACAGATTCCTCCAAGTGAGATGGCTCATATAACTTCAACTAGCTCACATTCACCACAACATGGATGCCAAAAAGACAAGAGAGGTCAAACTTTAAGGCATTAGGACCCATTTGATGTATGATGGTGTAAGGACTATACCGAATGGGCTTGAGGTTGTGATGCTTTTGATTTTAGAAGCATTGCTTATCCAAATGCAACCAAACTCAATCACCAACCTAAAAATGTGGAACAACTCAATATTGATCATGAGGTACCTCTATTCGGATAGAGGATCGAATAGTAGGTAAAATCAAGAAAAGGGGACCTTTGTACCACAGGTGTGTGGAAGCAGCAAGTTACAAAGTGGTACGACTAGGTCAAGGCGTGGTTTACAAGGTGCATTCAAGCCAACCCAACTTGACAAAGGATTAACCAAGCAAAAACATAAATAAATGTGCCCCGTGAGTTTGGGGAACACTTACGGACCCAAAAGGGGTTTTATAACAAACTTGGGAGTTGTTCGATGCATGAGGCCCAAAATAAAATAACATTTATAAAGGAAGACCCAAACAAGATAAGAAAGTGGTTCACTATGATCAATCAAGCAACCAAAGGTGAAAGAAACCAAGGGCTAAGGAAGGGAATCCTTTCATGGAACCAACATCAAATGGGAAGCCATAATCATCTACTAGGACCATTAAAGGGGAAATCAAAAGTGGGGAATTTAACATGTGATCTTACTGTATAGGTGTAAAGGAGTCCTTCATATCATCCTAGGTAGGGTTTTGCGCATCGCTAATGCAGAAAAGCAAAATTTGTGTCATGTCATATGTGGATAAGTGCATAGCTAGTACAGAGTGTAAAATCCATACACTACACATGCTAGCCCAGTTTCTCGAATTGCAACATATATGTCGGTTGACCTTATGAAAACCTTTGCCTCTAGATTGTTGGCCCAAAGAACTTTCCTAAGACTTTTTCCAATTTCTAATAAGCACTCATGGAGAGCACCCAATGAGATGAATGGTAGACATGAGCTATTTTGTGTGTATGCCTATGATTTTGTAATAATTTTATATTTGTACAAAGGCCACTTTTATATAATAAGGACATAATGAATGTTATTAGTGAGATAAGATTTATGTTATAGTTTTGCGAAGTTTTGCTCTATCTCCCTGTATAAATATGGGTTTTCCTCCAATGAGATGCATCTCATATCAGTATTATTAATACAATCAACCAATTATTAGTGTTTATTGGAGATATTTTCTTCCCTTACTTGGCTTTGTGTATTATTGGAGACATATTCCTCCATTACTTGGATTTGCAAGTGCAATTCCCCCTTGGGTATGCAGGTACCCCAAATCGTTTTCCTTGCTTTAGTCTCTTAGTTTATGTTTTTTGTTTTGATTATTTAATAGTTGCAATAGTAGTTCCATTTCAAGTATTGAAACTGTTAATGCATGTACTAATGATGTTTGTAGCTTGGACGGGAACTTCAGTACACATGTCAAACGTGCGTGAAGTCATCCAAGTCAAATCTATTTTGTAATTCACTTTTTTAATAAAGTGAAAGACTTATATTTTGCCCTTGAGTCTATTAAAGAGCATTTTTAATGCATTAGTGGTTTATACTAATCTCAACTGTCGATCTCACCAAGAGATTAGGGTTTTGGTAGATTAGGGTTTCAGCTAAAGTATAAAGGCAGGTAAAGGTAGAGGGTAAAGATACATTGATTATTCACAGGAAGACAGTTTTGGTCGGAAGGTGAAGAAACTCAAAGGAGGAGCATAGTTAGAGTGTCGGAGAGGAGCCCAAATTAGCAACCAGTTAGAATTTAGTGCGCTTGCTTAAATAGCCACAATGGGGAGGGGGGCGCATTCTCCAAGGGAGATATTCATTAACACTTGTAGAAATCGATTGAGCTGATTTAGGAATGATTGGAGTTCACTAGAGGTGGCTTGGAGTTGCTTTATGCCACATCTCATCTAACATATGCACCACCTCTCACAAAGAGACACATCACACATGAGGAATGCACCCTCCTTATGAGCAAATGCGCCCTCACTAAGAGAGATATCAATCAGATCTTCAATCAAATAGCTTGGCTTCTAGCTAACTCGCCCTTCCTTAGATTTGATTGCCAATCACTGGAGACAAGTCCCAGACAAACCTCCCTGATTAATGAGATTTGGATTTTGACTTTATTATGTCTTTTTTGGCCATTTATTTGGTCTTTTTGGACTTTTCGAGAGAAAATCAAATTAAGTGATAAATAATCACTAATTTGACTCTCAAAGTGGGTTTAGGAGTATAGTGGGTGCTCTAGCTTAGAAAACGAGCACCCCCATGGCTAATTCCACCTCCTAAGACCACTTCAATGACTTTTTTTATTTTTACAATTAAAACATTAAAAAATTCTCCGTTTTTACGAGAAAAAATTTTATTAGCGGAAAATTAAAACAACCTAGGGGAGGCCTAGTGCATGTTCATAAGACTTAAAAAATGATGACTAGCATGGTAATATACACAAACACTAGACTTTAATAACCTCCTAAGGTCTAACCACCAAGGCAAATACTCCAGCTTTGGAGGTGTGAGTGAAAAACTCGAAAATTATATGTCGCTGAAAAAGCAACATATAATTAACAAGGAAAAAACACTCTGGAGTAATGCATTGATGTTTAAGTCCTAGGAAAGCCAAGTCTGTTACAAAAGACATCATGCTACGTCAACTTATTACAATTTCCCCAAGGGGTATGAACATCCAAAAAAATTGAAAAGGGGCAGAATTAGCCTACACGAACTTTTGAACACTTGATGATGAACAAGGGACTTGTTCAATACTTCGACAGCTCATTGGAAATCCAACTAGGTACAACTTAGGTGGTAACAAAGTGAAAAGATAAATAACAAATCATGGTAAGGAGAAGTAAATACTACACCTACCCACATACCTGCCTCATTGAAAACTTACTAGTAGTAGATTGAAAGGGTTGCTCAACTTCTGTAATGCTTGAGAGACATCACTGGAAAAGATGGCCCACCCCATGAGAGAGTAAACCCATCAGCTCAATACCGGAGTTGTGGCTTCTAAAATCTTCAAATCCTTTATCATAATGGAACAACTACATATGGTGATTGTCTGTAATAGCAATAGGATGCACGTCCTGAGGTGCTTCGTCATCAGCGATAGTCACAAAAGGATTGATCCAACCTTCATCATTGATGCGGCAAGGAGAAGGAACAATCATATTTTTGTCAATCGTGCTTTCAACACCTTTGTGAATTCAAAATAGTACTTAGAGAGCTTCCTCATTCAATTTTGGATGTGTAATAAGAACCTGCTCTAGCTGAAAAGGATCATGGACCTGCTCTTCAGAATCTGTGAGACCCCAAAGCTCAAATTTAATGCTACTTGGCCTCAAAGAATCATAGTTAGGTGGGCCCAAAAATTCCCAATAATCATCACTTTGCTCCTCATGCAAAGGAACTATATTGCCCTTTTCCAAGAGTCTCAAAATATCATAAGGCTCCCCAAGACAAGGAGGACTCAACATTTCTTCATGTTCCTTAATCAAGGCCTCTTGGTCTTTATATTCTTCAAGGGTACCTTCATCTTCGTACATAAAACCGAGACTGTTATCGACTAGATCTTAAACCACGTTTTCTTCAAGCAAGCCTTCCGAGGACCGATCTTCATCATGGACTTGTTCGACGAGGTCTACTTTATGGGAGGTGTCAATGAATTGACCTTCATCATGGCACCCTTATGTATCAATCCTGAACGAATTGTAAAGTCCTCGCATCTCTTGAATCCCAGTTATCCATTGTTCCATGTCGTTGGGACACCAACGTTTACAGAATATTTCCATAAATTATGCATAAGATGAAATTGTCCCTGCTTCAAGGGACTCATCCCACTTCTTGGCATGGCCCTTAAAACTGAAAGATAAAAATTTCATCATGTTATCTTCATAAAGGATGCCTTTATCATTCGTGAATTGCATAAATGCCATCAAATATGGTATACCCGAATCTTCATTTCCATTAAACTTTGGGACTTCACCAGGATCTACATCTACTAGTTTATGGGAAGGAGCCCAAATATTTGAAAAAATCACAGGGCCATCCACATAAACATTCGTCATCTTGCATGAAATCCTTTAATGGGTTCTTTTCAACAACTAAATGCTCGTGTCTTACTCTCGCACTTCTTTCAATTTTTCTTCAGAGGAGTCGCTAGATAAGACCTGCCAAGTTAGTACTCAACAACAATCTTATCGAAGTACAAAAACAAGAACTTGCCTCAACTTCACGTAAGTCTTCATATGTTCCTGAAATCCTTAAAATAGATTTAGCCCCGGCGCCAAATGTTGTATTGTTTGCCAGGCTTTGGAGTATGAAATGTGATCTCTAGTCTTATTCACTCTTAGCCACTTCTCATGACTAATTAAGGCTAAGCACCTCGAGGCTTATTCACTCTTAGTCACTTCGCATGACCAATCAAGGCTACGTCGGGGCCATCCTCCACTAGCCATTGGTCAATTCTCATGACCCCTCTGGGAGTATGTATGCAGAATGTTTCCCAATGTTGCAACTTGGAGAAACATCAACATTTGCATCATGTAATCATCTATGAGAGTTAATATAGACATGGGTTTCCTTCTAAAATGTCATTTATGTCTTATAAGATGATATGTTATTTACAAAAATATATATCTATATTTTTTGTATTTTTTATATATAGTGTTTCCCCTGCATACCCATTTTGGTGGTTCATGCTTCCAAGGATTCCCATTTCAGAAACTTGTACAAGTTTCCAAGTTTCATGCAACTTGGGGTCAAACCCTCAACCAACAAATAGATCTATGTGCTATTCCATCAAGTTGAGAACAGCTTCAACATATGTGCAATGAATGTGCACATAACAACCAAACCCCAACCTCTATGCCAACTCATCAATCCATGAACCATGGAGACCACCATCAATCAAAAATAGGAGCATCCAACTCAAGAACAAGTGTCAACAATAGATAACTGACTTATGAGGAAGGGGACGGCCCCTTCTACAAGCCACTAGAATGCCACCACAAATGCCACAAGAGCGAAATAAGGAGGGATTTCTCTCAAGAACAAGTGTCCACAATAGATAACCAACCCATGAGGAAGGGGAGGGCCCCTTCTACAAGCCACTAGAATGCCAACACATGTGCCACAAGAGAGAAACAAGGAGGGCACTCAACCAAAGATGATACCCACAAGTGCTATGATGCCATTTATGTGCCAAGGATCAAGAATGTTCCACAAGAAAAGGCCTCCACAAGCATCTATACTAGGCCATCCAAACCTCCATCAACATGAAACTCCCTACTAAAAATATGATAAAAATCACAAGTGGACACCCATGCAAAATGGGGTGTAACAAGGTTAATGTGTCTATTGTTGGAGGACTAGAGGTACATTAGAGAGATTTTCATGTTGATAGGTAGTTGGTAGCCTTGCGTAGGCTGTTACCTATACCACAGGCTTGGTATTTTAGGATTGAGTCGACTTGTGCAAATTTCTATATTTGTGACTTTGATATATGCGATGCACTTGTCTTGATCTTGTATGGAGATATGATTGTCTTCACAGGATGTCCTCAACAGCTCATGATGTGGTGTCCATTGACATTGGCATGTAGTGTTGACTTGGAGGATGATGGAGTTTGGTAGGTTTCTTTTGTTCCACGGTTATGTTCCTTCATATTAACAGGTAGTCAATATTATATGGATCACGATGTTGCAATAGCATGAGTAACAAGTTCTTTACAGGTGACAATGGTTAATTCTAAGACAGCAGCAAGTACGGATTTGCTTGTAGCAATTTGGTGGAGTTGCAAAGGGAGTCAATAGATGTTAGTGTAAACACTTTCCTTGTAAAGAGGGAGTGTTAGCTTTTAGGCTACTCTGAAAGTGTTTACACCATGTTTCGAAATGCTTCATGAGATTTGGGGTACATGGTGTATGTTCAACCCTCAAATGGTCCATGATGGATTTGAACGTTGGAGATAGCTTGATTAGTGGCTGCTTGACCTAGGTTGGGTGCTTACTTGGCATTCTTAACTAAGGTGTTGGAGTTATCTTGACAGCTTGGGGGACATCCTTCACGATGGCCACATGGAGAGGTTCCCTTGCTTGGAGAATGCCCTACTTGGGAGGAGAAGCATTATGCATCTTTGAGGAGGGCATTAGACCTTAGATAGCATGAAGTAGATTGGATTCTTCTATGGAAGCTTGGAGTTGGCTCGGGGATTCCTAGGTTGAGACAATGGTCATGCAAGGGAAGTGGACCTAGTCGAGTACATGTCTTAGGAGGAACAATGGAGTCTGTGTGGGCTTATGACGGAGGGGTGTGAACACACCTTATGTAGCTACATCATCTTGGAGCCCTTTCTGTGTATGATATCACCATGGAACATGACATGTGTACCTTTGGAATGGATCACTTTATTTGTGTAGGCCTACAAATATTTATTGTAGGTTGCTTGTAAGGACTTGGGACCACATTGTATTGTTGGCCTCCCTTACCTCCCATATACATTGAGAAAGGAGAGAGTCATTCTCATTCATATCACATAGCTCATTATTCTTATCAATCCTGTGTTAGAGATGTGATCAAGTGGAGTGCACTAGTCATCTTAGATTCCTATCTATCTTAGATATTCATTTGTACTTGGTCTTTCTCTCTTGCAGTCACTAGGGTTTCATTATCTTCTTGGAGCATCTTGAAGTCTAGGGTTAGGGTTTCCTCCCTTGGAGGTTTAAGATTAGGGTTTTGAGATGAAACCCTAGGGAATATATTGTGAAGAAGAGGAAGAAAAGAGAATGTCTTGCCTTGGAGAACTTCATTGAGTGATTCAAGCCTGTTTGAGGTAGTGTTTTATTGGTTTTCCCTGGATATAGTTTATAAGAGCTAGTGGATTGTACCTTGTGATAGGGCTATGATATGTACAACAATTTCATCTTATGTAAGTTAATAAAGTTTCCAAATGTCCAAGGACCAATACTTGTGTAAATTGCTGACTTGATTTTTTGTTGTCTATATTCTTCATGATTTGTTATTTACAGATATATATGTCTCCCTTATTTGACATAAGTAAAGGGCAATTGAAATGAACAAGGTTCACTTCCTATCAAATATTCAACATTGGAAGGGCAGTAAATAGATGACTACAGATATGAAATCATTTCACATGTCCCTCAACAATGACTACATTACCTTTATATATACATATCCACTCATTGCACATGAGGCCCCTTCATTAGGCCGACCCTATTACATATACATTTACTTCTTTGCATATACATTTAACATAGATAAGCAATGCTTGCCTTGCGTAGCTACATCACCTTGGAGACATTATTGTGCACAACATTGCCATTGGAGCATGACACATGTACTCTAGTGTACGCCTCACTTGTGTTGGCCTACAAGGGCTCACGTAGGTTGATTGTGAGGGCTTGTGCCCACATAGTATCATTGGCATCCCTTTCCTCTCATATAAATAGAGGAAGGAGAGAGTATTTCCATTTATATCATCATTTGCACTATTTTCTTTGTACTTAGCTTCTTAGAGGAAATCACTAGGGTTTCCTCGTGAACCCTAAGAGGAGTTATGAAGTCTAGAGGAGACGTCTTTGTTGGAGCTTGATTCTTGTGACTAGGGTTTGCTCTTGCAAAAAAAAAATATTGGTAATGATGACTCTTCTTTCTCTCTCCCTCTCTCTTGGATCTTCTTATTAATTGGTCTCTCTTATCTTAGAGCACCAAGGTTTCTTGGAGATTCCTAGGGTTAGGATTTCTACCCTAGAAGGCAAGAAGATTTGGGTTTGGTGATAAACCCTAGGGTGGATTTGTGGAGAAGAAGAAAAGAAGAGGACATATTGCCTTGGAGGATGTGTGGGAGCCATTCCTGCATATTGGATCTCCTTGGTTGCTATGGTTTTGTTGATTTGCTCTAGATAGGATTTTGGAGAGTTGCGTGAGTTGTACTAGCCTTGAGAGAAGGCTATGGTATATTCTTGTACTTCATCTTGAGCTTTTATATGAAGCTTACAGCTGTCCATATCTTGTGCAATTTCCAGATTTGAATTTCAGCTATATATGTTCTTTATGCATTGCTATTTACAGTTGTTTATGTCTTGCTGGTTTGACATAAGTAAAAGGGCAACTTGTTAAGTGTATTAACATCTAATAAAGAAGATAAGGGGGCTGAGTTTACTGCTGTCATATTGTTGTAATTACTATTGTAAAAGTACATTTTCAGATCTGCTTATTGGCTGATAAGTTGCCATAGAAGGGGCTGAAACTTATGTCATTATTTGGCATATTTTCTTCTTGAATTGCCCATGAAGTGTGGGACTGTTTGAAGTGAATAATTGTGATATTTCTGTTGTTGTTTTATACACTAATTTACAGCAATCCTAAGGCTGAAAATTCTAGGGCTAAGATTCAGGAAACCTTCAAGGAAGAAGGTGAAATTTCAGTTTTGCATTAATTGCCCAATTGCATGAAATTTCAACAACAAGGTGAGACATCACCTAATGATGACCAACGGTGACTCAGCCAAGACACTCATTTGGGATCCTAAGTCAGTGGAGTCAGACACTGACAGGAGCAAGTCAAAAACCGATCTAACTTGACAGAGTCTAATAATACTACTATCTACACAAGGTTACATTCTGCTCTAGGGTTGATTTTTCATTATTTCTCAAACTACATGTCTGATGTTTTTAACTACTTTTGCTGGACTTCTATTCATTAGATAAATTGTTCCGTGTACTGCTTCAGTAGACACTCGAAATTCATTTGCCAAATTGTTGCCCTTAAAGTATGATTCTTGACATCTCCACAATCATCCTAATCTTGCTCTCTACAATACCATCTTACTGAGTATATGCGCAAGTTAGTTGTCTACGGATTCCATGAGAATTGTAGTACTTGTAAATATCTTTGGACTTGTATTTGCATCCACTATATGTTCTAAGAATGTTGATTTTGCTCCCGATCTACTTTTCCACCGTAGCCTTGAATTCTTTGAATGCTTACAGCACCTCTGATTTCTTCTTGAGAAGTACAACCACAAGTCTATATTTTCAGGCAAGTTGGTCCATTGATTCTAGAATTTGTTTGGTTGCAGTTTATTAAACTGCTGTTATTGTTGTTGATTTCCACGACTGAAGCAAAGAAAAAAATATGGTATATGGCGGTTCAGACTCTTATTTTGTTCATAACGCTATACCCCTATGTAAGATAAGTGGAACCAAGCAAAGCCTGTGAGACAAGGGTAAGAATGACAGACAAAAGCAGCACCAATGTTTGTTGTGTTTCCATTGTCACGAGTTACAACTCACAAGGATGGCATTATAGCTAAGCTTAAAGTTAAGTATCATGCTAAATCTAGTAATAAGAATCTTTGCATAAGAGGACTGTCTGCCAATAGTTTGTCATTCATTGTATCTAAGTAGCTATAGGGTGTATAAAGTGGTGAGTCATAACATTTAATTGACGCCATTAGTTCCTTCTTCCTGTATAGTAAGCAGAAGGCCTTAAACACAAAAGATTCCAGATATCTTCCATTGGTAAACATTTATAAAAGACTTTTCGCTTCAAGATGCTCGAAAAAACTAGGTAAATAACATCTCTCCTTTGGAATGCATGAAAATTGTTATAGATATAGACTTGTAGCATCCCAAAACCTTCATATGGTTGTAATTTTGAACAAACAAGTCAATAAGTCAATGAATGGAGTCTATCATTGCAATACGGACTGCAGCAGTATAAAGATTGTCTGCAAAGTTAACATCTAACGATGTTCAAAAAATATAGGACCTATTCATTCCCTACTTCACTCCAAATTCTGGCAACAATAGCGTTAAGAATAAGGGCTATTTTTTCACGGCTTGTTAAATTTATATCAATTTGAGTTGAGTAAGCAACTGCTTCACAAAGGCTTCTATTAAGCCATTTGTTAAGCCCAACTAAATCTAAATAAATTATATGCATTGTTTTTCCTTGCGAGCGTACCTAGTCGCCGTTTCACAGAAATGATTCTCTGACAAAATCGCGTCAAGGCTTTTGTAATATAATTCAGCAAATAATATATAAGATGGATTGTGTATTTATCAATGCCTAAGTTTCGACCTGAAATGCGCATCAAGGGGGAAATTGATCATACTTGCAGCCGCTTAATAGCTTCTTGAAATGTAGGCACAGAGGTCCCGTTTTCGATTGGCGTGGCGTCCTCTCGAGCGGCAGTGTATGTGCTCGCATTGCTTATCTGCAACGCCATCCTGCCTTTCGCGGGCTTCGATGACAAGCTTCTCCTGAGCATTGTGGACTTGGATTTATCTCCATTTCTCTTCCAAATGCAAAATAAGATTGAAGGCCAGGTGTTCGTTTCTGGTCCCATAAATGTATTTGGTAGAGGCGATGCAAAGAAAGCCATTAGAGCTTAAAGTTTAAGCTGCCTCCCTGCCAGTTGAATGCTAAGCTGCCTCCCTGTCAGTGGAATGAAACGGGAGGAGATGAGCTTGAGAAGGATGAAGATAAGCCCATGCCTTTGTATCCTCCTCATATTTGACGGTGAGAGTGAAAATTTGTAAATTTCCACTCGAAAATTAAATAAATTAATTGAAAAATAAAGAGAAACGAACGTGGATATTTTGGAGTGTAAATAGTTTTCCGAGAGTATTGAGATAAATCCTCTGTCTTCATCCTTCCAAAAAGCTAGTGAACCCTTCAAATAAATGGATTCAGGCGTTACTTCTTAGAGTAAAAGCCGGCCAAACAAAAAAAACCCAAGAATTGAAGTTTTATAGTATTCGAGGACAAATCGTAAAGATTTATTCTTTAATAAAAATTCTAAAAAGAGGTTTTGAAAGTCTCTTTTCATATGTTTAACTTAAGCTTGATTCATTGATTTTAATGATGACCATAAGGCTGAACAGCCTACCGGATCAAGAGAATAACAGGCTTAGCTCATCTTCATACTAGTTTTAATGTCGAATCTTCTGTTATGGATTTTGACTAGAAGGCTAGCAATCTGGTTGATTTTATCCTCGTCAAATAGAGAGTGCACGTTGTCAACCTTTTAAGTTGTTTTCATATTGAATGCGTATATCCTTGTAGGATACTCATTCCATGACAAAGTGTCATTTTGTCTCCACCATACCCTTATTGCACAATATGCAAGTTCTCTCTTCCCAAACTTCCTTGGGTATCCTCCATCTACCGGTCTCACATATAAGGTGATGTGATCCCGTCCTCAGTTGTGCCACTAACAACCTTGCTTTTCCTTTAATAGCTGCCCCTAAATATGTTTTCTCTCCATGGTCACAATTTGGATTAAACTCTTTGATGTAATATGTTTATTTACGCCCACTATGATTGGTCCACATCGCAGTCCTAAATTTTTCAATCACAATTTTTTTTATTTCTTCTTTGGTGTTAGGACATTCATGTAGCTTGATATTCCACTTACTCAACCACTTTTTGTTATGCTTCATCCAAGTTTTCTTCCTACGATCTAACTCCTCCCCCATCGCTATCTTGGGCCAACGTTGGTTATCCATGTTTTCAACCTTCTTTAAATAGCTTATTAACTTGGTTATGGATGTCGCTTCCAATGGAAAAGTGCATGCTTCAACTAAAAGAATTTCATACGGGGCTATGGCTTTAACTTTGAGAATTTCATCTAAAATTCAGCATAACAAGCATACATGTATACGTAAATTGTTTTAGGAAGTCTAATCACAACATATTATAAGAGTTGAGTATTCAAGAGTTGTATTGATCCCAAGTTCAAGACCTACAAGCTAAAAGTATGTTTTCATTCAAAACTATACCATCTTTGATTTCCTTTACCATCTAGGTGTTAGCAACGAACTCGCTGCACTACTTTGGGAGGGAATCTACTATAATATTGAGTTCTCTATAGACATGAAAGAAGAAAATATTGTTAAATGTTGAAGCATTGATTTCGCATCTTCAAATATGTTATTCAACAGCAAATTATCCATCTTGTATTTACCCTTCATCCAATTAATTAACACTTAGGAATCTCCAAGCACCTAAATCTTATGCACACAATTTTTCATTGCAAGCTTCAACATCTTCGAAGCTGAGAGTTATATGTAGTTATTGGATCCTCATCCTTGGCCTACCTTGGAGGTTACAAAATGAGTATCATTTAAATAGTTGATGCCACCTACCCCGCAAATATATGGGGAGCCTCGACGAACCTGATCAAATTATCCCCATTCTTCTTATTTTTCTATTGGCTCTTGAATCAACTGTCTCAAAGGCATGATCTTTGAGGTGACCTTAAAACATTCAGATATAGATCTTATTTGACAAGCACATTGGAGGGGGGAATAAAGTATCATGAAAATAATTGCATTCCTAGTAAGCCAAATGCCCCAAGACACCATGAGAGTAAGTATGTTATACTCTCTTAATTCTTGTTTATATTGCTAGTTTTTAAACAATATGTAATTGACTCCCCTTGCTAGTTATCGATGACCCCTGTCATGGCATCCTTCTCTAAACATACCTTACTTGTATATGTACATGATATATAAAATATGACATGTAGTTTCTTTATTCATTTTGCATAATGTACATCCACTAGGCCCTTATCAATTCCTTCTTCGAAGAACTTCCCAAGTTAAGGCTTTATTCATAATGGTTAACCACATAAAAATTATTGATTTCAATGGAGATCATACCTTCCACAAAAGCTACCACCAACATGGAATGTCTTCTTGATTTTCATTAATAAACATTGATTTATACCCAAATCTACCAATGTACTCCCCTAGAGTTGGGTTCTTGAATTATACCAATCCATCCTCCATCTCTCTAATTTTGACATGATTCCCCCCTGTAATTGTCCAATATAGACCTCCCACTGCTCACCTTCGATTCTTTTTAAACTTAGAATATTTGCATTTCTCCAACATTGCCACCAACTATTTGTAAGTTTTGGATAAGCTACGTAGGCTAACTCAAAAATCCCATTCCCTCCAAGGACGATGATCAATTTAAAAGAAACCTATATGCATCTCCACTCCCCACCCATGGTCCAGACCTTATTCTAACCTTTTCACCATTGCCTACCCTCAAAACCAACCAACTTCCTATTAGAGGAAAAGATAAGACAACAACGTTCTAAACTATAAACACATTGTGGATGTGCTTAGTTGGGATTTTAATCCACTCTTCTTTAACAAATAAGGGCTCAATATATTTCTAAATAATGACCCAATTCCAAAGCCCATCATTTGATAAGTCTAATCTCTTATTAGCCAAGACCTTCCAAAAGTGGTGTATGTTTTTTAGGCCCCAACCCTCTAAATCCTTTGGTTTACCAATACACTACCATTTAATTAATAAAATGTCGGCCTTTACCCTTTACCTATCCATGGAAATATAAAACTTTTATTTCTTATCTTTTCCAAGACCAGATTGAGTGTATATGCTATCGAGTGCCAATAAACCAAAGTCATGCCCAGTATAGATATTCATCAAAGTTGGCCTCCCACCCAAGGAAAGCCATCTATTGCACCATAAATTAATTCCCTTCGCTACCTTTGCAATGACCCATTACCAATCCTGTTTCCCATAATCATTAGGTTTTAAGAAAAATCCTAAGTATTTAAAACTAAATATCAATGTGCTAATGTTGAAAGATATGTAGGAGCAACTCACTCTAGGCCTCGTCCACCCCATTAAAAGAAATAGAAAATTTGTGAATAGTAATCTTCATTCTTGATGCAACACTATATAACTCTAGAATTTCACGTAGTTTGATTGCATATCTCCTAGATCCATCATAGAATGGTAATGCATCATCTACAAAAGGAAAATGGATCAAATAAAAAGATCTTCCCTTCCTAATACCTTTTAAGGCTCCACTGCATTTAGTTTTTACAATCACCTTGCTAAGATCTTAAACTGTAATTAGAAAGAGCGGAGGAGATTGTGTGAACCCTTATCTTAGACCTATGGATGGTTTAAAGAAGCTAGATGTTGAGTCATTTATTGATATTGTACAGGAGACCAAGGATAGGCACATAATCCAGTTCACCGTAGAGACACAAAAACCAATGTGGGTCATCACTCTCAAGTACAAGTACTTTGCTCTATCGTAGGCCTTGTAAAGGTCCAACTTCAACACCATGGTTGATAATTTATTGGTTTTAATAGAGTGTAAACCTTCTTGTGCCACCCCAATGGCATCATGGGTTTGTCTCCCATGAAGAAACCCAAACTATTCTTTGAATAAGGTCTTAGAGAACAACGTCCTTACCCTCAAAGCTATAATGTTGGCTATTATCTTACAGTTCCAATTACATGAGGAGACAACCTTGAACTCATCAAAAGAAGTTGGATTGCCTTTCTTCTAAATTGGAGCAATAGATGTTGAATTGAATGCTCCCATCTCCTCCCATGTATTTCATGATTCCTCTACTATTATCATATCTTCTTCTGTAAAGTAGTAAAACCCAAAGAAAAAATACATAATCCAACCAACTAGCCTTGGACCTCTATCCTTCCTAGGAGAGTCGGTGACCAATTTTAATTATTCCTTAGAGAGTTCCTCCATTAAGTTTTCATTTGCATCTTCATTGACAAAACTTGGAAAAAGGGTATAGATTTTCACAACTTTTGTTATGATGTCTCTATCTTCTTCCCTAGAGTTGCTTAACATGTACCACCCCTCAAGCAACAATGTCATTAGAATTTCTTACGCTGGATCCTTCCTCTTTTTGCAGTTCCAATATAGTATTTATGTTTTTCTCTTTGTGGTGGCCATAGTCAGAAGATATTTAGTGTTTCCATCACCCTTGGCTAGCCACAACTCCCTACTCTTTAGCCTCCATAAGGCCACCTTGTTTTCTAGTATTTTCCTTTAGGATTGTTCCATTTTCCTTAGCCTTGCTCTCGAAGGCTTATCATCAAATCCTATTACATCTTGAGCGTATACATCTACTATTTGATTTCCAGTTGAGATTAAGGTTCGATCGTCATTGTTGCGCTTATTTTATGCTCGAGCTACTACTACATTCTTTACTTCCTTAAGATTGTCTACGAACTAATGACTAGTTGACATCCTCAAAGAAGCATCATAGCTTTTATATTAAAACTTGACTAGGTTTATAAAAACATCTTCCTCTAACTAGCTGGATTAAATTTAAAGGGCTTTGAGGTTTATCATCCTCTTTTCCAATTTGAAGTAGAATTAGAAAATGGTTTGATTTACCACCAACCTCCACCCATGATCTAATCTTAACATGATTATCCATGATGGATTATGATACTAAACCAGTATCAAGCCTCTTTGCCACTCTTGCATCCCTTATTCTCCCATTTCTCCACGTCAAGACCAATTTGATTAATTCCACATCCAACAAACCAAACTCCTCAATCATGTTCAATAAGAGATTTGCTAAAGGAATTTCTCTAACTGTGCTCCCCTAGATCTCAACTCTTTTTATATTGGAATTTAAATCCTATCCCATAATAACTTTCATGTTCTTGAAGAAGACTTTTTCTAGCAATTCATCCCAGTAGACCACCCTATCTTCACAAGGACCACAAATGTTGAAAAAAAAATCCCCCATCTCCAAGTATGAGAGTTATGTTTCTATACTTTAGTACGAGAGTTATGTTACTAACGAGGTTAATCTCCACTCTTTTTTCTATCAATTGCCCCAAATTCTTCTATGAAAATTGTCAGCCAAAAATGTCATTGTTAGAGCTTGATTCACCATTGAAAATTGTCTGCCAAAAATTTCATTGTAAACCTTAACATAGAATTGAAGTAGAAATCATATCGATCATTGAAATTTGACTTTAGAGTCTGTTTCGTGAGTGTTTTCATCTTTCTCCCTAAAAATTATTTTATTCCTACTGAGCCATTTCTGCCACCAAATGTTTTTAACAAAAACATTCCAAATAGTTCTCAAGGTTATTTTTACTATAGATCCTCCGGGTAAGTCGTCGTCCATAAATGCATCTACAAGATGAGACATGTCCCAAAATTTTCTAATGAAGGAACAAAGATTCCATGAAGAAGCAAATAATCTACAAGATGAGAGACACTCTTGTCATTTACCATTCACTGCATATAAAAAGGACGACCTTGAATACTTCTCTTCTTCCTTCTATGAACATTTGGTTTTACTCATAAGCCAATTTTATTTTACAAAGGTAGAGAAATTCTCATACTTGAAACCATCTTGAAGAAGGGTCCCTATAAGGGAAATATTTACATGAGTGAATAAAAAAATAGCCATTCTACACTCTATATCTCTAGTTTATTCTTGTGCTTTCACCAACTTTCTTAAAATCAACTCATAAAAAGATATTCATGTGGGATTCATAAGGGACCTCTCCAATATAAAATGATATTGACCATTGACTATAAACCATAATAAATATTAATTTTTTAAATATATTTCTCTATTGATATTTCCCATGGTTCCAAGGAGGTATGGTCCATGTTTATAACATATTTGTGAAGCATAACCTTTTTTAGGGTTGATTTGTTGAAAAAAACTAGTCTCCAAACTAATTTGGTTGTTGGTGAATCCACCAATTGGTGCAACTTTTTAATTGTAGCGAGGCATACTACCTCCGAAATTTAGTCATTGAAATTTTATGTTTCTTACTTTACTCCTCTATAAATAAAATAAATGAGGATATTTTCAATTTTAGATACCACCAAGTGTTGCAGGTGGGTGTAGTATACATGCCCTCTCAGAGACATTCGAGAAAGTGGGACACTTATACATTGATTAAAAATCGGTTTATTAGCTATGGACTGCGAGTTTTGGAAATTTAACCATAAACAAACAAAATTCTAAACTAGACCATAATTGTTGTAATCAACTAACTATGCAATGATACAAAGAAATCATCACAAAGAAATCATTCGCAACATATAAAAATACACAAAGTTTTACTTATCTGTACTAATATAGTTGAACCACATGGAATGGTTGTCGAGGAATGATTTTTCTACCAACCATAGTGAATATGATGGGATTGTTACAGTTGAGTTGAGGCCATGGAATGTCACGGGTGATGGGCACTTCGCCCAACTTCCCTTCTTATCAAAAACAAACCTATGATGTAATGGAATGGATGGTTGCATAGGTCTCCCATGTGGTGCAATTCCCCAAGGTGGAGTTCCAACTCTGGCAAAGACGGTCATCATGTCAAAGAAAGAGAATAAGACTCCATTTCCAAAGAATGACTGCCCTTCGCCATTGCATGAAAGACTAGATTTCACCTTCTAGAAATCCTTCTAGCATGAATAGCCATGTTACAATTATTGGTATGAAGATCCTAGCTTAACTTATCACAACGATCACTCACACTGGCTTGACTATTCCATTGCCAAACCACACTACACAAGAAACATTTAAAAGTCTAGTTACAATTCTGGTATGAAAATGTCACTTATCAATTATATAAATGAATTGGATCAAATATATCCTGCTCCCCCCCTAAGGAATTTGGTCCAAGCTCGTCGAGCTGCAAATTTGATAAGGCCTTGTTAAGGTTGTGCAGCTCATCAAAAATCCATAGCCAAGGTGCCCCACTAGTTGATTCAAGCAAAGCCATCAACTCAAGGTAATCAAGATCCAACATAAGCTTTCAATCGAAGCACATTAGTATTCTCTCCATGCTCATAAGCTCCTAAGAAGCCATATATAAATAATAATGTATTAATGATGTGTTTTACTGATATGGTGTATTAAATTATTAATGCATCATAAATGTCATACATTATTGATGTGTCATGAGACATTCTTAATAGTGTATTAATAATGTAGGGATATTATTAATTATGTGTTATTATTACTATTTTACATTTTTTTTATAAGAACATACTCTCTCTCTATATGTGTGTGTGTGTGTGTGTGTGTGTGTGTGTGTGTGTGTGTGTGTGTGCATGTGCATGCTCTCAATAGGGAGTTTTAGTAGTCTAGACTCTCAATTTAGAATTAAATACAGTCTCGAGGTAGGGTGCATTATGCCTTTAGCACAATTCAAAATTAGAAAAAGTTGAGTGTTCACAAGTAATCTAACTAAGTAATGCACCCAAACTACCACATTGCCAAACAAAAAACATTCTTCAGCCTTTTGTTGTAGTGTATATATATGAGGTGATTCTGATAATTTTAAGTCGAAGTAATCCAAGTGCTTGTCAAAATTGGTATGGTATGACATGGCATTATTGTCCACATGTTTAATCACGGTATATAAAGGAAGCTAGAAGTACTTGTAAAGGTGTAATATGTGCATATGAATTAATGCATTCTTAATTACTTGATGTGTTATTACACAGGAGTGGCACAGTGGGTGTTATTGTGTGATGGTGCTTAAGTTTGAACTCTGAAGTATTGACTTTACATTGGGATAACTATTGAAATACGTATGTCAATTAACATTATACTTATAAGGTTGAAATCTTATTGATATATATAGATGTAATGTACCCAAACACAACTCTAGGCACACTAACTCAAAAATCCCCAAATTGTCTATAAATTAAACCTTAAGTCACTAAAACCTTTAGACCTTTCAAATTCTTTAGGAATGGATCATAGGGCCTACTACAAGTTAAGGATATACTACAACATCCCTAACCAACTCCCAACTTGGACAGCTGCACATTTTCTGGGTGCATCACGCCTTGGTAGATTCCTTTGGATAAACCAAAGGCTTCAAGGTTGTCCTGCAAACTACCCCAACCAGTTATGACACTACCCCAACCAGTTATGACAACACTCATACTGACAATAGGACTGAATTTGGTGAAGTTTGGGAGCTAGGAGGAAAATTGGGGTTTCGGGACAACTCAACTATGAGAATTCCAAGTGATCCCAAATGACTCAAGAGGGTCACAAATTTATGAAACAGGGATTGGACAGGGTTCACCTTAGTCTTACCAACCTACAACAACTCACATAATGCAATTTGTATACGTGGAAGACAGTTTATTGCATCAATTCTGAAGACTAGCTAGATTTGACAAAACAACGAGCATAGGGATAATAATCCATTGCAAAGAAAGACAAAGTTACAATACATGGAACAACTTGATATCATTAACTTGCAAAAGATACCATATACATCACAGGGTTGTAAGTACAACAACAAATATCCATGAAATCACTATCTTCACTCAATAGCATAGACAATTACTAAACATTGTAGAAAGCTCACTAAATCTATTGCATGTCTTCAACACTGATAGAACACACGCTCGCTTGTTTGGAAGAGAATTGGACCTGCAATTGACTGAGAAACCTGCAATGATATTCATTGAAAAAGGTTGGATGCCTTCCTCCTCATGGTTTGGTTGAATCCTCAACTAGTGTACCGAACATAAGGGGCACACCTCCCAAGTATTGAAAAGCTTAGAGCTCTTCATATCAATAATCAAAATGGAAAAATATATGAATGGGTGCGATCCTCCCCCTTTTATAAGTTAGTTGGCTTCTAAGATGCGTTGTATGTGGACCATTAGCCATGTCCAATGCGCCCTCACTAGCAAAACTTGGACTTGCAGCTTTATCTTACATTTTCCTTGCTTTCTTGCCTTTCCTGCTTTAGTGTGCTTTTACTACTTTTGGAAACTCATGCTTTTCCCTGATTTTCTACTACTTTCCTCCTTTTCTGTTACTTTTTGTTTTTCTCTGCTTTCCTGTTTTCCTGCTTTTCTGTTGCTTTCCTGCTTTTATGTTGCCTTCCATCTTTTTAGTCAGTTTCTTGATTTTCATCGCTTTTCTTCCATATTCCTTTTTGGAAGACAACTCATTAGATCCACTTAACCTCCTATGCGCCCTCCTGGGCCACCTAGGCATTTCCAACTCCTCACACAATTAATTAACAAATAATTATTCAAAACTATGGACTACATTACTTGTGCATGATTTAATTTAATTATACTAGATAACCATTGAATAAAATTAATCCCTAAGTATTTTATTTAATTTTCCACTAGGACCCATGGGGATCTAATGGGCTAGTGGTTGCTCCTTGGTGCTATAAAAAATGGGGACATTACAGCCCTCCCCTCCCAAAATTTTCTTGTCCTCAAGCAAGTGAAAACAAGGGTGATGAAGAACATGTGCCCTGCCTCCAATATGTTGCTGCAATACTGTCTCAGGAATCATATGAATCTCCCCTCCATAATAGATGACCCCACTTATGACCTCATATTGTTCTTCTAGGATCAAATCATTGAATGGCTCACATACAAAATTGTGTTTAAAAGACTCTACTACTAACTGGACTTCCCAATCAATTGAATCTTCTATCAAAGGGGGGCATGCATATGCTACTACATTCTTTTCCTATCCCATGTGTGCAAAATCATAATTATGGGCATATTCCTCACTTACCAATTTAAAAAGATGCTCAATTGTTTTGTCTGATGGTCTCCCAGGAGGAAGGTTCCCAAAACCCTTCTCCTGCCACCTTCTTCCACCTCGCTTACTGTTAACACAAAGAGTCTTTTGAAGACTCCCAAACCACCAAGCAAGAACATAGTGTGTCCATTCATCATAAGAGTTCCCATGTAGGAAACTAATCCACTGCTCCCTATGGATAGACTTCTGGAAGTTTAGGTTGACTCGCCCTTCAGGATCCCATTGATCCTGCTGCATTCCTCTCAACATTTTGGTCCCTTGGAGCAACTTGTTATTCCAAAGGATACCGGGATCCCATAAACATATTGATAGTGCATTAATACTAATGCCTCTTAAAACACTTACCATTTGACCCAATAGGACCTAGGTCTTCTCTTGTGCCTTCAAATCTCTTTCTTGCACTGTTGCATCCAATATCCCATGAATGTAAGTTAATCCTCTATAAGGTGGCTTTCCTTATGGGAGGTCTCCAAAATCCTTCTCATGATTTCGAATCAATCCTTTGATATCTTCAGGGTGTTGTGAAACATCTATGGTGGTGCGTTGAGTGGTGATGAGGCACTTAGCAGCCCATTCAATGTCTCCATGCCTCAAGATTGATCTCATACTATGTGGAGACACCACTTGATTAGGATAGGTCTTGATGCCTTGCAAAATTATCTACTTCCCATTAGAATCTTTGAAACTTATTTGAGGCACCTGATAATTCATGGAATGCTCTCCAATGGAGTACAACCACTGTACTCCAAACACCAAGTTAGTATCGGCAATATTAACAACATAAAAACTAATTGTTAAGGTATAATATCCTATGGTTACTTGCAGATTTGAAATCCATTTAGTGCAAACCATGGAGTTATTACCTGGTATGATGATTGTGAAACCTTCAAAGGTTTCAGTAGGCAGATTCCTTCTCTCCACCAAGGCCGAATCAATGAAATTATGAGTAGCACCTCCATTAACCAAAATTATAACTCTCTGTCCCTAAACCACTCCCTTTAATATGAGAGTGTGGAAGCGAGGTACTTTTGTCATGATTGTAATCTTGCCACTTGTTGGTGGTAGTTGTTCTTCACTTGATGTCTCATAGCCACCATCTACTCTGATTGGTGCTTCCTCATCTTCCTCCTTAGCTTCGCTCTCTAAGAAGACCTCAATGTAATGTGCCTTTCCCTTGGAACACTTGTAGCCCAGAGCCCATGGTTCCTGGCAAGAGAAGCATAACTTTCTCCTCCTTAATTCATCCCGGTCTTTGACAATATCATTCCTCTCAAAACTTCCAGTTGGACCCTTTTTAAAGGATCACTTATCCTCAAGCTTAGGAGGGAAGTTTGTTTTAGGTGGGAATTTGGTTTTATGAATAACCTCTTGAAGATCTCTAGTTTTATTCATGGCATCCTGCAATGTTGCAGGTTGATGAGTTTCAACCAGTCTCTTAAGTGGATCTGCTAGTCCTTCTGTAAAAAAAATAACCAAGCGAGCTTCAAAGATATCAGTAACCATGACTGCAACCATTTGAAAATTTGAAATGTATGCCTTAGGTGTTCCAATCTGCTTCAATTGAGCAAGATCTCTAAATGACATTTCGGGATCTCTCTTATCAAATCTATTCACCAACTTTCTTGTAAAGTATCATGCCCCAAAATTCTTAAACCATGAAACCATCAATCATTGGGTTCCTCTCCTTCCAAATGCAAGGTATCCATTTTAACGACATCCCTTTCAGCCATAGGATTCAATTGAAAGTAAGTATCAAGCTTTTGCACCCAAGAGCTAGCAATGCATTTAGAGGATCCATCAAAATAGGAAAGGGAGATCTTCCCAATGGTTCTCTTCAACTCAAAATTTTGAGTGGACATTCTATTGCCTCCTCTTGATTTGAACTTGTCCCGGTAGTCACAGTATTCCCTAAAGGTCAAATGTCTTTTATAATCGTCATCCAAGGCCATATATTCTAGAAGTCGAACCTCCAATTGTGCAACTACTTCAAACTACATTTCAGGTTCTTCCATTCCGTGCTCAAGGAACTTGGGCATAGTAGGTCTTGGCATGTCCTTGAATTCACTGGGCCAATTGTGTGGCGATTCGTTCTTTGTAAATTTTCTTGTCCTCTTGATGAGAACCACTATTGTTGCAATCATCATCTTGCTTGTCCACAAGTCTAGACAATATGTCTCTGTTTTATGTTTTCACTTGGGAAAATTTTTCCATAACCTTCAACATGCTTTGAGCAAACATGTCCTCCTTCTCTTCTCTAGTATTACCACTCTCCCCCATACTTGATTTTCCTCCTCGAATCTCAGCTTATTTGGAACAAATTTCTTCTTCTGACCGAGAATAGTTTTGTAACATCCCGATAATTTCATAAAATTAAAAAAAAAACAGCATTAAATGGTAATAATGGTAAATGCGGAAATAATAAATGCTTATAAAGACAGCATTAATTAACAAAGTCATTTATGTAGAAGATAATACTTATTGAGACTTCGTAACTAAAGACGATTTAATGATTGCGACACATCATACTTCTGTTAAGATGCTGACGACATTGTTTTATTTGTGTTCACTATAACTTATGATATTAGCGATAGAGTTTTATTGACTAAGTTCTGACAGTTGCTTTTGATGATGATGAAAGGGTGGTCCTACGAGATACCCTGGAGTTTACTTAGCTACGTTTAGCTAAGGCTTTTGAATCCTGTTACTATGTGCAGACCGCAGGTAAGAAATTCTACGATGACATATTATAAAAGTACAGGTGTCTTTCGATTTATCGTCAATGTAAAATTAGAATGTTAAATACTTCCTTGCGAAACAGGTTCGCTAGAGGTATGCTTATCTTGGTTCTCAACCTCGTCTACATGTTGACTTCCCTTTTCTCCACTGTTAACAAAATCATGTCTTCATTTGCTTTTGCATGACTATACTTATCATCTACGAAAATCATCCAAAAGGGCTAATATTGATGACACCAAGTAGTAATGCCATTTACCAAATGTTTTCATTACTGAAGTACTTGTAAATATAATTATGGTACTATGTATTATCATTATAGTTATGTATCAATTTGACTTAGGCCTTGCCTAAGTCTCACTCATATCAATTGTTCTAGCAATGCATGAAATATTAAACTTTGCCCTATATATCTAACTATAAGGGAGAATTATGAGCAATAAAAGTAACTGTATAATACTCATTCTTAAGAATTGAAGACTTATCTAAAGTCACAATACTATTGGAATGCATACTATTAACATAACGTTTCATTAACTAAGGTATGGCAAGAGTATTCCAAACATGACGAGGCATTCGCATACACACATGGGCATGTGATACATGTTGTTACGTTGTTTAATATCAAACCTTTGCCCCCTATGTATATGAAATGTAACTATGAAACTAACGTTTGCAAGGTGTTGATCGTGACAGGGTAATGGACGTAAATGCTTCCAACTGTCGAATTTAAGGATCAGCATTCGTTGTACGATTGTGAGGTGAAGTGGAGGGTTGAGTTGGATGGTGTCCATGTGATCGAAACTGTATATAGTATCATACTGAGTTGAGCTGTGCCATACCCTAGCTCTCGTATTGTAGACTGAGCAACTTGGAAGAAGCAACAATCAAAGCTATATTGATTGCATCATGGTTCAAAAATCAACGTGCCTTAATCGACAACTATCTACCGTTGATCTCTGCGAGATCTGAGGCTGAGGATGATACCTGATTCTCGCGTTGGTAAGTAGGGAAAGTTGGTTCTCGGGCATTCATTGTTGCGTTTTGGTGGGAGGTCGTAGAGCCGACCAGCTATTGTAATGTAGTTTTTTTTTTAGTATGTTGAGGGGAGGAATCCTTCCAGGGTTTCGAACCTGGGACCTGTGAGGGATAGTGTTAAGGAGTTGCAGTTTTTGACTTCATGTGCCATAGCACTCCTTGGTGGTTGTATGTGGTTTTTCTCTTGTCCGATATTGAAGTTCGTAGTTCGCTCCTCGAACTGTAAAAGGGATTCTCAGTGCTTAGCTCGTCGTCGTCTGTCGGGAGCCACCAAGCTTCCTCGTTTCTTACTGGTGTGACGTGCCAACGTTCAGAGTTTTCAAACCTAAAGGTAAGCAAAATAAGTTTTACTGTATTAAAAGCTTGATATTAGCGTTTCTCAGTTCATAACCCTTTGAACTGTATACTTTGGCAGGTACCCACTTCGCCGGAGGTCGTTAGCAAGGTTTTGGGGATGGGGTTGATGCATTTACTCACTGCACTGGTAAGCTCCGATGGTTCTCGAAACCTCGTAGGTGCCCCTTTTGCACTATGGCTCGTATTGAATGAAATGTGATTGTTATGGTTTAAAGTATGGTTTTATAAACTTGTTTAAATAGTTTGAGCCGAGCAACTCCGGTTGTCTGTAGATAACCGTTCTCTGTACTTCATCATCATGATTTTTATTTATGTTTGGCATAGTGATGAATTCAAGGTTGACTATCGAGTGTTTTGGGAAGGTTATGCCACGGTATTCTAATTTGTTTTTACACATGAAAACCCTATCTGTAACTTTTGTTCCTTTCCTGCCTGTACAGTGCTTCTGCACTCGGGTTCTAAACTGGGTATCAAGTGGCTTTGATGCTGTGTTTGTGTTTATGCTAGGTTTGTGAGTTATTAACAGACTTTGTTACTAAATCGTGCTTTAAGTGGTACTCACTATCTTGAAGTAGTCTCAGAATGCTAGTTAGGGTTTGGAAAATAAATAATACCTTCGACCTGGCGAAGTTACTTGATGTTTAAATGTCTTGTTCGCATTCTCAAACGAGAAAAAAAAAGAAAATAATGTTGTTTAGGGTTAAATAATAGGTCTGTATAAAAACGATTATTTGAAGGTTGCCATGAATGGCTTGAGAAGGAATTTTATGAACTATGAATCAAATGATTACTTGGGTTCTCGGTCTCGTGGTAATCTAGGGTTTTTATATCACTATGCAGAGGTTTAATAAAAGAAAATCAATAAAGCTAGTGAAGAAATCAATATGTGAGTGATTATATTCGTTAAGTGCAGAGAATAGATTTTGCAAATGCTAACTTTCTAGACTATTCTTTACTTGAAAATTTTAAGGAAATAAATGTCGAATTGCATGATATTTCTTATCTGAGACGATGTATTTGAAATGGGAACATATAAATCTTGTGTAGAAATTAATTCTTGCAGCTGTTATTATTCTTGAAAATACAATTGCTTGAAAAACATGAAATGTATAAGATCGATGTGCATTTGCTTACTAGCTAAAAAAAAATAGAGTTAAAAGAAATATATAGAACTGTGCAGAAACAAACTGTGTTTTTCTCTCATATATTGATTAAATGAATTCTATGTTGCGGTTGATGCTATACTGGAATGTTTACTGTGTTTTAAATATAGGACAAAATTCTGACAAGAACATTACTATAAGAGTCTAAAATAATCCTCTTAGCCCTTTTACTTACTAAATTTGGCCGATTTAATGCTACCTCTCTGTATTGGAGTACGATGCAGACTCAAGCATGGGGAGAAATGCAGAGGAGTCATTTTATCAGTCAAATAGTTAAATTAGATCAGAAAATAAAAATAGTTATTTCTACTGATCATGAGTAAATTTCTAAACCAGTTGCTGCAGAGATTCATACTCCTAAAAAATATAAACAAAATAAAGAAATTGTAGAACCTGATAATGGTAGGAGGAACAAATCACCTAAGGAGCCTATTCCACCCAACCTGCTCCTAAAACAGCCAAGATGCCTGCCTTAGGACCCCCGAGCCTATTCACTGAACCACCAGGAGGAAGAAACTTTAGAAGCTTAGGTCCTCAATCTTACAAGAGTAGGTAGTTTATCCAGTCTTACAGACTCAGCAGTCAAAGAGACCTGCACCAGCACCTCTGGTTTTCCTTCTCAGAAATACTTTGAAGACTTACAATTGCACTCTCACATAGCCTCCCTAATTCGAATCTCTCAATCATCACCTAATGCACATGAGGAATATTTCTACAGAAAATATTGTAAGAGCTGCCTGCTCAATTCAAATTGCCTTATATAGGCTGCCTAGGCCTTTTTAGTGATTAACTGGTCATTAAACAAGCTGCCTGCTCACTCCTCCACCTGGAGTATAATGCCATAATTTTAGGGGTATTTTTCCCATAACCAACAGCTAGTGGTGGAGTGCAAATGTTGCCATCTGTCCCATGCCTTCTACCAGCTTCCATTCCTCCTAGTGGGTCAATGAACACTCTTGTAACAGCTTTCTTGAGTGTTTGTCTCCTATTTTAATTTATTAAATAGTAATAATGAGTCACTATAGTCATCTTTGACCAGATTTGGTCAAAATTACAAAACTTTGTAATTATAATTTAGCATAAAATATTTTGCAAAATAAAATAATTATTCTCAAATTTTGGGTAGGTGACAAGTTTATATGACCTTTGGGATAAGTTTCTAGGGAAATTATGAAGAGAATACAACACATAGGTGCAGAGGAACATGCTCTGATACCACTATAATGTACCCAAACACAACTCTAGGCACACTAACTCAAAACCCCAAATATCTATAAATTTAAGCTTAAGTCACTCACACCTCTAGACCTTTCGAATTCTACAGGAATGGATCCTAAGGCCTACTATAGGTTAAGGATATCCTACAACATCCCTAAACAAACTCTCGACTTTGACAACTACACATTTTCTAGGTGCATCACGCCTAGGTAGACTCCTTTGGATAAACCAAAGGCTTCAATGCAATATCCCCAGGACTTATGTGGAACCCAACTACTTCTGGTGTAGATCTGGAAGTGGTTGTCCTACAAAATATCCCAACCAGCTATGATAACACTTATACTGACAATAGGACTGAATTTGGTGAATTTTGGGAGCTAGGCTGAAAATTGGGGTTTCAGGACAACTCAACTAGGAGAATTCCAAGTGAACCCAAATGACTCAAGAGAGTCACAAATTTATGCAACAGGGATTGTAGAGGGTCACCTGAGTCTTACCAACCTACAACAACTGACATAATGCAATTTGGATACGTGGAAGACAGTTTATTGCATCAATTATGAAGACTAGCTAGATTTGACAACACAACGAGCATAGGGATACAAATCCATTGAAAAGAAAGACAAATTTGCAAGACATGAAATTGCTTGATATCATTAACTTGCAGAAGAGACCGTATACATCAAAGGTTTGTAAATACAACAACAAATATCCATGAAATCACTATCTTCACTCAATATCATAGACAATTACTACACATTGTAGAAAGCTCACTAAATCTACTAGATGTCTTCAACACTGATAGAAAAGGAACTCATTTGTCTGGAAGAGAACCGAACCTACACTTGACTGAGAAACCTGTAATGATCTTCATTGAAAAGGGTTGGATGACTTCCTCATCATGGCCTAGCTGAATCCTCAATTAGTGTATTGAACAGAAGGGGCACATCTCCCAAGTCTTGAAAAGCTTATATCTCTTTAGATCAATAATTAAATTGGAAAATATATGAATGGGTGCACTCCTCTTCCTTTTATAAGTTAGTTGGCATCTAAGATGCATTGTATGTGGACCATTAGCCTCATCTAATATGCCCTCACTGGATAAAATTGATCGTACTTTTTCCTTGCTTTCTTGCCTTTCCTGCTTTAGTATGTTTTTAACAACTTTTGCTTTTCCTTGATTTTTTGTTGCTTTCCTGCTTTTATCTACTTTCCTACTTTTTTGTTGCTTTCTACTTTTCTTTGCATTCCTTCTTTTATGCTTCCTTCGAGCTTTTTAGTTGATTTCTTTATTTTCACTGCTTTTCTTCCAGATTCCTTTTTGGAAGACAATTCAATGGGTCCACTTAACCTCCTATGCGCCCTCCTGGGCCACCTAGGCATTTCCAACTCCTCGCACAATTAATTAACAATTAATTATTCGAAACTATGGACTACATTACTTGTACATTATTTAATTTAATTATACTATATAACCATAGACTAAAATTAATCCCTAACTAATTTATTTAATTTTCCACTGGGACCCATGGGGATCTAATGGGCTAGTGGTTGCTCCCTGGTGCTATAAAAAATGGGGACATTACAATAAAAGAAGTTTCTCATGTTTATATGAAAACTTCGAACCATTTTTTTGTTCGAAAAGGGGAGTATATGTGATGTCCTATTTTTCTTGCCTTTATATATGAAGGGGATCTCTATTTTTGGTTCACTTGATGTCTTGTTTTATTATGATTTGGAAATTGATGATGTACCTATGTGTGTGTGCACGCATGTGCATACACGTGATATGTGTGATTACTACTTGATGATGAAATGCTACCAATATTCATGGTTGGAAAACTCATGAGAATGCATGGAATATAACACTATCAACAATATAACACACATATGCATTATGGCATGAAATTAATACTAACCTTTAATATCAATTGGTTTTTTCCCAGAACACTATTGAAGATGATCACATGAATGATAATCCAGACTATGTTGATGGTGGATCGTAGAGAGGAGTTGATGATGATGATGATGGATCAAATGAAGATGGTGATGAACATAGCATCGAGGTTGATGGAGATGGCGAGGATGATGATGTTGTTGGTGGTAGACAATGATGTTGCTCATGAGCATGTCGATGTTTATTATTTTCTCCATGTTACTGGACATGTAGTGTACCTTTTATGATGATCCAAATTCATATTACATTATGGATCATATTGATTTGTATCATGGATTGTTGTCGACATATAAACTTGACCACTCTTTATCATTTTTGACTTGTTTATATATGGATATCGTAAAACTTATTTCTTGTGATATTGATATTTTCAACATATATATATTTGGCTTGTTATTTTTACTTTACTATAATGATCTTCATGACAAGTTAATGATCCAATGATATATTTCACCTTCACTTCTTTTGATGCATGATAATGATGATGTTATCCATATCATCTTGTTAATTTAGATATATTGGAAGTTGTAGTTTATTTTTTTATGGAGAATTAATAAGTATTATAATTACTACTTTGGATGAATGTTGTCCATTTTCTATAAATTTCTTCATAAATGTTATGCTAAAAATTTGAATTATGATTTATGCTTTTGTATATTTCATTGTGTTATTTGAGAACTATAAAATAAATGAAAAATGAGAACTATTGAAATTAATGAGATATTTATAATAAAGGAGGTCATAAAAAGGAAGCAAAAGTTGACACTATAAACAAGAAGCAAAATGTGATGCTAATGTGGAAACAAAATGTGACACTAACATTGAAGCAAAATCTGGCACTACCGTGGAAGTAAATATTGGCACAAAATTAGATGCAAACATAGGCAGTGAACAAGAGGCCTAATGTGGTGCTAAAGAATAAGCAAAAGAGGAAGCACAATCAAGAGCTAACTTGGAATGCAAATCTAGCACAAATGCATAAGCAACATTGGACGCAAAACTTGGCACTAAATGGGAAGCCAAATGTGGTGCTATTGCATAAGCAAGACTAGACGCCAAAACATAAGCAAAACTAGAAGCCAATAAGGAAGTAAAATGGGGAGCAACAATAGGTGCTAAATAGGAAGTGAACTCTGGCACTATTATGGAAGCAAACATGGATGCTAAACTAGGTGCTAAAGTGGTTTCCAAACCTGTGTTAATATTGAAGCCAAACATGACGCTAATGTGGAAGAAAACATGGATGCAAAACTGGGTGTTAAAATGGACGTCAAACTTGGCATTAAAGGGGAAGCCAAACATAGCGTTAATGTGGAAGAAAACATGGATGCCAAACTCGACATTAAAGTGGATGCCAAACTTGGCGCTAAATGGGAATCCAAACTTTGCGCTAATGTGAAAGCAAAGATGGATGCCAAAGTGGGTGCTAATGTGGATGTCAAGCCTAGCAATAAAGTGGAATCCAAACATGGCACTAATGTGGAAGCAAACATGGATGCAACACTGGATTCTAACATGGACGCCCAACTTGATGCCAATGTGGAAGAAAACATGGATGCCAAATCAGGTGCTAAATTGGCACTAAATTAGGTTTTCAAAGTGGAGCAAATGACCTCTTTCGTTGCATTTTATGCAATCAAATCACCAATTTTTCCATTACATACCTAGTTACCTAATAGTCATGGGTAAGTGATACTCATGGATAAGCATGTTACAGTACATGTATGCTTCAATAGGCAGAGTTCCATCGAAAATGGGAGGATATGGGCTTTAATCCAATCATATAATTGCTACCTCATGTTCATTTTGATATTTATTTTTGCATAGGAGCGTTTCAAATCGCCTATGCAACTCCAACTTCTCTACACTATTATTGGCACTAACCCTGGCGCTAAAGTTGGCACAACCCCTGGCACTAAACTTACACAATTTGTTTTGCTAAATATGGCTCTATAAAGGGCACTAAAGGAAGTCGGTGCAACTACCAACACCTTAAAAAAATGCAAGTTCACATCGGGTTTAGTGCCAAATTTCCCCACTCAATTGGACAAAAAAAATTGTAAAAATGAATGTTAAAGTAGGCGCTAATTTCCATTTTTGTTGTAGTGTCATTCTAATTAGTCAGTCATACTAGCTGGGGAAGGGCCATAGACTGGCGGGCATTACTAATCACTCTAGAGGAAGCATCGACACTTAGAATTTTCATATAATTTAGCAATTTAGTATATATAAAGATGTATGATGTTTTAAGTTTAGATCGCTGCTCGCTGCTCTGCATGAGGTCATGCGCATGAGAGCTGGGGCAGACTTACTTGGTAGGGTTCGCCCTGAGGGGGCCGGTGGGAAGCATTTGAAGGGGAAAACGTTTGAATGGAGGACGTGATTGAACCCTCATCCCTTCCTCCCGAGGTTGACGCCTTCAGGTTGTTGGTGGCCTCTCAACCAAAGAAGAAGCCGCCGGATATGTCCAAGTTTGTTAAGAGGTTGGAAGAGATACCTGAAGTGACACTTCCCCCCGAAGATCTGATTAAATTTGCATTATCACTTGCTGATAGATCTCTGGTGGGTCAGTTCACTGGTTTGTGGCCATCCCCCAAGGCCACGGAAACCTGGGTTCATAAAAACTGGTGACCTTTGATCTCAAACAGTGTTACCTCGTACTTCTTAGGTCGAGGGTTCTTTCTCTTCGAATTTATCTCAAAAGAAGACGGAGATCTCATTTTTCAAAATGGCCCATACTTTATGGGGCCCCAAGGGCTATATCTCAATCGCTGGACTCCGGACTTCGATCCCTCGGAGGATGTCCCAAACGCGGTTCCTGTTTGGGTGAGGCTACCGAATCTTCCTGTACACTGCTGGAACTGGGAGTCTTTAAAATTCATTGGGAATACGTTGGGAAAGTTTATTGATAGAGCTAACCCTAATGACCAGTATGGATGTGCTCGTACATGTGTTGAGGTAGATCTCGAAGTAGGGCTGCCAGAGGCCATCAAAATCAAAGTGGGGAGCTGGTCGCATCTGCAAAAGCTAGATTATGAACAGCTCCCGTTTAAATGCAGAGGATGCCATGAATATAGCCATTTTGCCAAGAGTTGTCCTAAAAAATCAACGCCAGAAAGAGATAATGAGGAAGGGTGGCAGCAAATCAAGAAACCGAGAACCAATCCAAGAATAGGGACCAGTAGCCAAGGGATGGGTAAAGGGAATCAAAAGAAAGCAAACCCTAGAAGCAATGACAAGGAGAAAGGAAAACATAAGGAGGCACATAACAGGTTTGAGATGCCAGATTCAGGGCTTGAAGAAATCCTGGGAGAAGACCCCATCCGTGTTAGACAGACTGTCCCGAATGCTGTGCCCCAGCCAGGATCAGATCAGGTATATCCCTCCCCAATTAGCTCATTTCCGTCGTCGAAATCTGGTGACTCTTCGGGGGTTATCCCAAAGGAAGCAACCCCAAGCTTGGGGGAGAATGACCAAGACTCAGAAGAATCAGGGGAGGAAGGGGAAACAAAAGATTCGATGTTAACAACAAGAAGGTCCACTTGAGGAAGGAAATCGGATAAGGAAAAGAGGGAAATGGAAACCTACAAGGATAAATTGCAAGGAAGTCAGCCAACTCTGGACAAAATGCTGGCCAGAAATCCTAAGCCAAATAGGAATCCAAGTCAGGGCTCAAAAGGAGCCAACCCAAAAAGCAAGTAATGAAGATAATTTCTTGGAACTGCAGAGGGATGGGAAGCAAATTGAAAGAAGATTCAATGAAAGGGTTAATTAGATCAAAAAATGCTGACATCCTTCTCATCCAGGAAACAAAAATGGAGGAAGTTGACTTCCTTCATAAAAGTAAGCAAATTTGGAAAAAAGGGGGAGGCTCTGCGGTCTCCTCAAGGGGTACTTCGGGTGGGCTGGGCATTCTCTGGAATGAATCCCTGGTATCTAAAATTTCTGAAATCCATAACACTCACTGGATGTTAATGCAATTTCGACACTTGGATTCAAAAGAGATTGTGAGCCTCTTTAATATCTATGTTCCTGCTAGCTATGGAGAAAAGAAAATGTGCTGGGAATCTATTCGGGAGGTCTCCAACATGGTACCTTTGGATAATGTCATTCTAGCAGGGGATCTAAATCTAACCCTGTCTATGTCTGAAAAAAGAGGTGGATCAATTGTTCGAGATCTAGCCAGAGAATGGGTGGAAGAGTTTATTCAAGATTGGGACCTCATGGACATCAAGCCTACCAATGGTAAGTTCACCTGGACAAATAAAAGATATGGTCCTGGACACAGCGCTGCTAGACTAGATCGTTTTCTCATTCAAAGCTCCTTTATGCTTCTTGGATTGGATGCTAGCTCGTCCATTCTTTCGACAGGGGTTTCTAACCATAGACCAATCAGACTGAATCTGAATATGCAAAGAAATTTGGGGCCTATTCCGTTCCGATTTAGCCCTCTGTGGATTCAACACAAGGACTTCATTAGCAAAGTGGAAAGTGTCTGGAAAATCCTTGTCCAGGGCTCCCCCTTCTATGTCTGGGAGGAAAAGTTAAGAAGGGTGAAAAAAGAACTTAAAAAATGGGCGAAAGAACTTCCATCCCCGTCTGATGAACGAAAGGTTGCTTTAAACCTTCTCAACAGTCATCAGATGCAAATGGAAAGTGTTGAGATAACAAATGAGACTCTGAAAACTGAAGAAAACCTTCAAGCTAAAGTTCATAAGGCGCTCCTACAGGAAGAAGAATTCTGGAGACAGAAATCTAGAAGTCTGTGGCTGCAATCGGGAGATAGAAATACTGACTACTTCCACAAACAGGCCCAAGCCAGAAAAAGTTACAACTCTATCTCTGAAATCACAGCAGATAACCAAACTATCTCTAACTTCTCTGATATTAAAGCTGCTGCTAATAATCATTTCAAAGATCTTTACACTGAAGAGGATGATGATAGAGTGCCCTCTGCCCTGTTATAATTAATCCCGTGCAAGGTCACGGATCGGATGAACCAAAATTTAGTAGCCCCTGTCAGCAAGAAGGAAATAAAGGAAGCCCTTCAGGATATGAATCCTGACAAGGCTCCGGGCCTTGATGTGTTATCTCACTTTGTAACATTGGCTACAAGTTGATCACCAAAGTCATAGCCAACAGGATGAAACTTATTCTCCCGGATCTCATTCCTGAAAATCAAGGAGGCTTTGTCAAAGGGCGCCAAATTGCAGACAACCTCATTCTGGTTCAAGAGGCAATCCACTCCAACATAAATCGAAAAGAAAAAGGAATGGTGGTCAAACTTGACTTAGCAAATGAATTTGACAGGGTAAGACACAGTTTTTTGCTAGAGGTACTTAAGAGATTTGGATTTGATGATAGGTTAATAAGATGGATCAAGGCTTGCATAATAGAACCTTGGATTGCCCCGATGGTCAACGGTAGAGCGGCTGAGTTCTTCAAAGCCCCTCATGGGCTTCGCCAGGGATGCCCTCTCTCCCCTCTTCTCTTTGTAATTCAAGCTTCTGTTTTAAGTTTACTCTTAGAAAAAAGAAGACAAGACCAAATTCTCTTGGGCCTAAAAATTGCTAGAGGTGTTCGAGATATAAACCATGCTTTGTTTGCAGACAATACTCTTCTCCTAGGAGGTGCCTTTGTGATCAATTCTAGGGCTTTCAAAGATGACCTGGACTGCTATTGCTCTGCATCGGGAAGCGAGGTGAATGATGGAAAATGTCAAATCTTTGGTTGGAATCTAACAGGACAGGAATTAAGCTCTATAACCAGAATTTTTGGGTTTAATGGCACCACCAGCTGGAATTCATTTAAATACCTTGGTCTCCTTGTTTGCAAAAGCATGCCCAGGAGAAAGGAATGGCTCCCTTTGGTTGACAAGTTCAAGCAAAAATTGCTGTCGTGGGGAACTAATTGGCTAAATCTAGCAGGAAAGTTGGTGCTGATAAAATCAGTTTTGATTAGTCTACCCATCTTTCAAGGTTCTTTGCTTTTGGCCTTGGAGGGGATCCTTAAGGAGATGGAGAAGCTACTTAGACATTTCTTCTGGAAAGGAGGGAGAAACAACGAGCGTAGGATCCCGTTGGTGAGGTGGGAAAAAGTAACCAAATATTTTATGGAAGGCGGTCTGCAAATAAAAGATTTAAAAGCCCATAACACTACGCTGGGAGCTAAAATCCTTTGGAAGCAAGTTGGTAGAAAACCTGGCTGGGCCCAAAAAGCAATGTGGAAAAAATATTTTCAGAATTCCAAAACCAGGAGCCTTGACTCCCCTCCTACTACCCGCTCCGGATCTCCTATCTTCATTCTCTGCAAACAAGCTCTCCCCCTGATCAAAGACCACCTCTTATGGGTCCCTGGAAATGGGAAATTGATAAACATATGGAATGATAAAATTATGGGGGGGGGAATCGCTGGTTGAAGTTCCAGAACTCCAAGAGCTAAGGAACTAGATGACTCAGGAAAATCTAATCACTCTTTGGGACATCTTAGAGTGGGTTGGAGATGAGTGGAAGGGCTGGAACATTATGAGAATCCCCTCTGAGTTCTCTCAAGCCTGGGTGAAGCTTAAAGAGAGATTGGTAGGGAAAGCTCCATTGTCAAAAAGAAGAAAGGACTCTAGAGGTTGGGGAAACAAATCTAGAGTGTATACAGTTGCCCAAGGTTATGATGTAATTAAAAACATTCCCTCAGCTCCCACAAACCCAGCGATTTGGAAGGGAATATGGAACAGTAAAAGCATACCCAAAGTTGACTTCTTCATTTGGACATTGGCGCACAATAGCATTTTAACATGAGAGAATCTGCTAAAGTGGGGCTTTAATGGGCCCTCTCGATGCCCTTTATGCCTTTGTCAGATAGAGTCCTCTGAGCATCTCTTTTTAAACTGTCTTTTCTCAAAAGAGGTTTGGAATGAAGCCTTAGGCAATTGGAGAAACATAATTGTTGTCCCTGAAAAAATTAACTCGCTGTTTGGAAATTGGAATTCTTTATATCCTGGATCTCTCAACTCCAAAGGCTGTTTCAAGACTGGGTGGATGGCGTTGCCTAAGCTAGTATGCTGGGAAATTTGACTCGAAAGAAATGCTAGAATTTTCCAAGAAAAAGCATCTAAACTTGGGCAAGTATAGGCAAAAGCTAGAGGTCTCCTCAAAGAATTCCTACAGAGCTCTGTCGACATGAAAATTGTTAACAATCTCAACAAAGAGGAAATAGATTGGGGGATTAAGATGGATATTAGACCCCCCTCTGCAAATGAAATCTTGGCAAAGCTGGAGTGCTGGCAAATTAGATTAGAAGGAGAAGATTTTACTAAGTGGAGGACAAATTCGGAGATGCATAGTCTTTTCTTTGATGGAGCGGCTAAGGAGAATCCTGGAAATGTAGGAGGAGGAGGGATAATTCGAAATGCTGAAGATAAGATTGAAATTAAGTATGCCTGGGGACTTGGAATTTCCACAAGTAATCAGGCTGAAGCTCTTGCATTACTACAAGGACTTCGCCAACTTAAAAAGAATGGAATTGGAAGAGCCAGAGTAGTAGGAGACTCGCAAAATATTATCAGATATTTGGTAAAGAACTCCACTCCAGAGGATCTCAGATTAAAAATGCATGTTAGCAGAATCAAAAATTTGATCAGCTCCTTTGATAGGATGGAATTCTATCATGTGCACAGGGCTAACAATGTAGAAGCGGATAACGAGGCCAATAGAGCAGTGCTCCTTTCCCCAGGAACGCTAAGCACTGAAAATTCAGAGGATTGGGATGCAATTCCATAAAAATACTTAGGCAGGAAAGGTCGTGGCAGTTAGATGGAGAAGCTGGAGATGGATTACGGCCATGGAAAATTCGTGGAGGGGAGAAGGTTGGGTCGACTTGGAAGCAAAGACAGCTCATAAGAATGATAAGAAAAGCTAGCGCAGAAGAAGGAGTATCAATCGTGACCGGGTCGAATTGATGAGGAAGAATGAAAGTAAAGACAGTGCATAAGCTCTCTGTCTGCTACCTCTGTCAAATTTGAAATAATTCATGTTCTTCTGCAAGTTGCTAGGACAGTTCGTGAATATGGGAAGACATTACAACCGATTTGAAATCGCCAAAATGATGGAAACCAAACGCCTGGGCAAGAGAAAGCTTAATCGACCTTAGTGGTGGATGGTAGAGGACATTTTGAAGTCTCTCAGACACAGTTGTAGATTTCCAAGTGCTAAGGCACCTGAGAGTTCATTAATATAAAATTTTAACCGCTTTTGTAAAAAAAAAAAGATGTATGATGTTTTGATAAAGAAACTTGTAACTACTATGTAGGTAACTCTCAGAGGGACTTGACCACAAAGTCAGGTTGATAAATGTAGGTTCGGCTCGATATATGGAAGATAATACCTAGGTCTACTATCTTGAAATATAGGTCAAGTTTTTAACTAATAAGTCATTTATATTCATACAAATCCCTGCATGGATATCCACTGCTCTTTGTTCGTTGTAGAATGATTAATGGGACCTATTCCGCATTTAAAAACAAACTAGAGCTCATACTCAATGTTGAATGATAAGGAGAAACCCACCAGGATTCAGATGCGAACAAGGGGAAGGTAAGTGTGAGATGTTGAGGAAGAAGTCTAAAAATGTGACGATTTTGACTTCTCGATGAGTTTTCGGTCGGAATGCAACCATGTTTTTTTTAAGAAATCTGAATTTTGTGTTGTTTAAATCGTGATTCTTAATTCATAAATGGATTCAGCATCCTCAAAAGCCCATGGTACCTATATTTGGGGAATTTAAACATTGTTATATGGAATTTTAAGAATTCCTTCAAAATTTCTATCGATTCCTTCGAAATTGTGCCAGAAAAAACCGTTCGGAATGGTTGAAATCGACACACATTTAGGCTACGCACACACTAAGTATAAAAAAGGGCTTTCCTCTTGGAACTTATACTAGTTTGTGTTATGTAAAAATATATATATATATAACATCATAGTAATAAGATAACAATTAATATTAATATTAATTGTTAATAATAAACAATTAATATTAATATTAATTGTTAATAATAAACAATTATAAGTCAAGAGTCATGTTTTCTACGAAAAGGTACAATGGGCTTATAAAAGCCAATCAAATGTAAACTGTAAAATCATTAATCATCTTATCAATTATATTTGCTATTATCCATTTATGGACCACTTACGTTATTTACATTGGGTTTTCCCTTAATAAGCGAGGAATTCTCACTTTAGTGGTATCAGAGCCCCTCCTTGGGCTTGATTTTGGCCTTTGGCCACAAACCATTCTCAGAACTTTTCCAATTAAGGATCTTTGATCCACATTGGCTGTTGGCCATCTTTTTTTGGGTTTCCCAAAAATCTAGGACCTTGTCCAAAAGTAGGCAAATCAAATTAATAAAAAAAGAGAGAAATAAATCAAAGAATCCAAGAATATGAGAAGGGAAGTAAAAAAAGAGAGAAAATAAGTAATTATTTCTCTTGCAAATAAGAAGAAAAGAAAAAGAAGTAAAAGTAAAGAAGTTTCCCTACAAAATAGGACCTTGTCCTAAAAAGAAAAGAAAAAAAGAAGAAGAAGTAAAAGTAAAGAAGTAAAACCACACGTGGTTTCTCCACACATGGTTTCTTAATAAGTGGGAGGAAAAGAAAAGAAGTAAAAGTAAATAAGTAAGAAGAAAATAAAAAGAAGTAAGAAGAAAAGAAAAAGAAGTAAGAAGAAAAGAAAAAGAAGTTTCCCTAAAAAATAGGACCTTCTCCTAGAAAGAAAAAGAAGAGGACCTTCTCCTAGAAAGAAAAAGAAGAGGACCTTCTCCTAAAAAGAAAAGGAAGAAGAAGAAGAAGTAAAACCATACGTAGTTTCTCCACACATGGTTTCTTAATAAGTGGGAGGAAAAGAAAAGAAGTTTCCCCAAAAAATAGGACATTGTCTTAAAAAGTAAAAAAAGGAAGAAGTAAACCACACGTGGTTTCTTAATAAGTGGGTTTGGGTTTATTCTCCAACAAGAAACAAAAAGTGAGATTTCAACCTGGGTGGGGAAGGTAACAATCATTCCTCACAACCACCTAATCTACACCATTTTACAAAAATTAAGGGGAAAATAAGATTAGAAGAGCATCAAAAGAAGATATTTTTTACAAGAAGGATCATATTGAATATTATTATTATAAATAAATAAAGTCAAGGAGGGTTCTTTCCAAAAATCGAAAGGGAAGAAGACAAAATCGAAGAAGTCAAAAAAAGACTATATATTGCTGAAGAAGTAACAAATAGAATCCATTGAAGCCATTTGCATAGAAGTGAGCGATTAATTATGGATTCCATATACAATTCCAAATTTTGGACTAAGTGCCCTAATTGCGAATTAGAATTCGAGTATGTGTTAGTTTTTAAAAATAACACCCGCCCTTGTCCGATTTGTAGCAAATATTTTATTATGAAAGAAAATCAGGGTCAGTTACAATTGCAATAACAGAGGCTCAAAAGCGAATTGGGATACTACAAGGAAAACAATAAAAATCTACAATTTGAGATGAATAAGCAAATCATTCGTCATAAGTTGATAGAACAAGAGAATAATTGTTTAAAAGATCAAAATCAAAAGATGAGAAAAGCAAATGAATATATTGAGAAAATGTTATCAGTTAAGAATGAAGAAATATCTCAATTAAAAATTCACAATCAAGATATTGAAGACAAAACCAAAAAGTTCAAAGATATCGAAGAATCATCTTATAGAAGTGATAACGATTTCAAAGAAGACATAAAACGTTTAAATAAGCTCATCATGGACAACAATAATGAATTGGCGCAAGTCCATAACAAGTTAGAAAAGTAAGAATTAGAAATGTATCGACATCAACAACAAAAGGAAGAGCTCCAACAAAAGTATGACGACACTCAAAAGGCGCACAAGCTAGAAATTAAGAAAATCAATGACAAATTAGCAATTAAAACTGAAGAACTATTTCGACTAGGAATTCATTAGAAGACATTACTTACGAAAATCAAGAAGCTGAAGCATAGTCAGAGGATGGAACATTCCAATGAAGACCTAGAAGAAAGAATACTAGAAAAGCAAGAAGAAAACCAACGCCTGAGAAATTTTAATCAAGAACTAGAGGAACAAATCAAGAAGTTAAAAGAGGACAAAAAGTCGCAAGATGAAAGGTTCGAGAAGAGTGAGAGTAATAACAATATATTAGAGAACAAATTAGCGCAAACAAATTCAATCCTCATCACGGTTCAAAAAGAATTCAATCCAGCAGAAAAACAAACAACAAGAACTCCTTATCGACACCCTAATTATAAATGCCATTTTGACCAACAACAAGATCAAAATGAACATACACAGAGGAGTTATGTTATCAGATGAGTAAGAACATCAAATCGACATACTAAGCAACAAACGAGAAGACCCATCCCACAAAGTGATCAAATAGCTCCGATGAAAATAGATCTCGGATGGACCACATCAAAGACGATGCGACATTTCTTCTTTGGAATTCGTAATTCGTATCGTCTCATTTCATCAAGTGTCGCAAATACTAAAAGAAAGGATCTAGAGGTGACGGTTCAAGCAAAAAGCCAGACATAACCTTTGTCTTCAATAAGCTTTGAGGACAAAGCTTCCTTTAAGGGAAGGCAATGTTATGTATATATCTATATCTATATCTATATATATATATATATAACATCATAGTAATAATATAACAACTAATATTAATTGTTAATAATAAACAATTATAAGTCAAGAGTCATGTTTTCTACGAAAAGGTACAATGGACTTATAAAAGCCAATCAAGTGTAAATTGTAAAATCATCAATCATCTTATCAATTATATTTTATATTATCCATTTATGGACCACTTACGTTATTTACATTGGGTTTTCCCTTAAGAAGCAAGGAATTCTCACTTCAGTTTGAAACACATACTCAACCTAGTTTTGCAAAAAGAGGGCCGACTTGCTAAGTATCGACTGCAAGTGCAAGGATGATTCCCACCGTAGCCTCCTTTTTAACCTAGATATAAATGTAAATATGACTTGGGCGTAAATTTCCCTTATATTCGTCAATAGGTAGGAAAATAGGTGGAAGCTTGAGCATAGCCAATTAGTACCGATGAAATTAACAAGGACTCAATGCAATACACAGTTGTGACTTACGCTTGTAAATAGTAAGATGCAAGTGCACGGTTACCTCTATGTGTTGAGTGACATAACCCTGAATTGTATTGCACAATACGAGCCCACAACTCCTACTCAAAACACTTTCCAAGCGTCGATGATCCTCAAGGACTAGACAAAGGATTATTCATATGTAATTAAATGGTTACAAATTACTATAATGACGTGTAAAAACACTTGTCAAAATCGCCACAGGTTGCAAGAGTAGTGTAGAGTCTGAATAATGGTGGAATTTGAGGATGAGAACTCGTATCATGATATGAGCATTGTCAACGTGGAGGTAGCATTCACTACTCCAGGAAATTCACCATTTATTAGTCCTTATATCAAATCAACCATTGAAACCTTTAATCAGAACAATGTGACTAGAACATCGAATAAAACCCTGCGAAAACTGTCACCAACTCCCTAGTATTATACCAAGATTCATGGTGGAGCCTCGAGATGGTCACATAATTGAGTTAGCTATTGTTTCAAATCTCGTTAAACCGTTTGTTATGTAAACTGGGTGGTGGCCACGACCATCTAAACCATGGATTAGCATAAGATCAAAATATTTAAACATTCCAACATTGTAAGTGCATCGTGCATCATCTATGAAGGTATGTCATCAACAAGTGTAGCACAAGCAACACCATCAATCAAAAACCTCTTTTGTATATTAGACCTCAAAACCATCATAGGAGTATTTGAATGAACCTTATAATGTTTGACTCTACCCGCAACCATATGTTTGATCTCGAAACAAGACCTTTTTTAAAATCAAAGAACATATTATTCAAGGTGTAAAAGGTGGTTTGCATAAAGAATTTAACAAGCACATAATTATTATGAGCATGCTTATATGGAAATCAAACATTTGGCATTATCACTTCCAACTAGCAGAGGTTGACATCTAGAGACCTCTCCTTGTGACTTTGCTATATTGTAGATGGGATCCCTTTTCTTACTTACGAGGCATTTGTTATGGGAAGTGACAAGAAGTGAGACATGTAGGAATAGTGATCAAGATTTGCAATACTTTGCAAAAAAAATGGTTGACTACAAATAAGGTCAACACTAATGTCTTGTAGCTATGGTCGTCCCCTTCTTTTTGGAGGTTGGTTGGATATTGTGGGGCTTTTCTCTTGGATATAGCTTTTGCACATGTTTTGATGAGTTAGCACTTGGATATCGAGCCATCTGAAGGTGATGTCCTAGCTTGAAGGATTATTGTTTTCGTGCAGACATCATTTTGAGCTTTTGGGAGGATAATACTAGCTTTGGGAGAAGTTATATTTTGTCAAAGTGTCCATAATTTTACTATTTCAATGTCATTAGATGCATAGTGGTCGTGGGGTCACATAAAAGTGGTTATAATAGAAAATTCGATAAATATTGAGGAAATCAACAATTCCATAATTATCATTTAAAGAGTTGCACCACATTTTGGCCACACGTGCCTTTGGAAGCTTTTCACCTTAGAAGAGCCCTTGTGTCATTTATTGCCATATTTGAGAAAGCACTCAACCTTTTGAGGCCTTATTCATTGGAGCATTCCACTTTGGAGGAGTGTTGTAGGCACAACAGATCCCACCATTTTTCCTATGAAAAATGGTGGGACCACTTTAAATTTCCTGCTTTTTTGTTTCTAAGTTTCTTTCTTTAAGTTAGTTCTTAATTTATCTACACTTAACTGCAAATTTGCTTCTTAAAACCTGTTTTGAATGGTTAATTTCCGATCCCTACGGGCCCGAAGTATCCTTCCCAACGTCTTAATCATATTTTGGGTATCTGACGTCAGGTTGATTCACGTCGGCATATTTTTTTACATTAAAATAAACTTCTTGATGTTTTAGTTCCGATGTTTACTTATTAATCATGTTCCAATTCCATAGTTGCGAGGCAGATCCGTCGAAAGTTCATTCATACTTAATTTATCATCTCGACGTTTTGATCCCGATGTTCCTGACAATTAACTTTTACCGTACATTGGACATCGAGGTGAGATTGTTTTGATAAATTATCTTTTCGACGTTTTCAGCCCAATGTAATTTCTTGGACTGCCGACATTGGGAACTTCATTTGATAAACGAATTTAACATTCCAATGTTTCGATCCTAATGTTTCATTTCGTTGGACGTCAGATGTCGGAATTGCATTTCGAATTTTAATTTAACTTTCCTAACATTTTGTGGATCTGATAATATTATCTAATTCAATTTGTTCATTCTTTGTTACACAACATCAGAACCTTTACGTTGGATGAGTATTTACAATTTGCATATTGTTCCCTTGATGTTTTCAAACCCTATATAATTATTCATTTTAATTAATATTTTTAAGGGTCCGGTGCTATGGATGAAATATTTTTAACCATCTAAAATGCTTCCGACCGTCGATGCCTGACATCCGATATTCTCAACATTCCTACATCAAAACCCTTATTTCACCATCGAAAAGTTGTCGCTTGAGTTCTCCTGCTCTGACATATGTACATAAATTTTCAAAAATAGTGCAGTTCAAATCTAGAATTAATGTTTACTAATGATTTAGCTGTCGTTTCAACCCCTGGGCATTTAATTATGATGGGAAGTTAAATCTAACTAGATAAAACTTCAATAGTTAGAATATTTTCACTTTTAGATTTCACCTGTTTACTGTGCGTAAAACCCTAAGACTACAAATTTATAGTTGATTGAAGAATTTACTTGCTATAGTTGTTACAGTTTGTTCACGTAATAGATTTTACTGTTATTTTATCGTTAATTTCATTTTTCAAATTCAAATTGTGCTTATTTTGATTTCTTTGTTGCAGAAGAGTTTATTGTTGCCATGGCTCGAAAAGGAAAGTCCAAAAGCCCCTGATGAGTTTAAAACTAAAGATCCCAATTTTGGTATTTTCTCATATACCGATTACCGGAATGGTGACCCTCAATGCCTAGATTGGGCATCGATCTATGTCATGTCCCCTCCCTAGTGACCTTGGTCACCACTTGGATCCTCCTATCCCTAGGGGTCTAAGTTCATAATTAATTGAGAAATTAATTAATTGGGGAAGTTTTGAGGCAATTACACCATAATAATTAATTAATTACTGGATAATTAATTAATTGCTAAGTTAAATTATTTATGAGTTGTATTATTGTCATTTAAATGTTTATTACTAATAAATGTGCCAAGTGGTTGATGACTTGGATAGGAAATTTGAATTGGTCAAGTGGGCCAAACTTGCCTAAGTGGTAAATCTCAGAAAAGCTAAGGAATCTAGTGGAGACAAGTTGGCAAGATGAACAAAGAACGAAACTGACAAAAGCTGGCCAAATCAGACAAAAGCAGAAAAGAGGAAAGTGAATAAAGTGGAAAAAACAAGAAAAGCAGTAAGAAAAGGAATGGCAACATCCATAAAAGCTAACCAAAGTGCACTTGCTAATCTGAGTGGAGAAAGACAAAAGAAGGCAAGTTTTTCTAAGTCAGAAGTTTCCATCCCTATTAAGGAATGCGCCCTCCTTCATCCACATGTGTGGATAGCTTGAGGAAGAATTCATCTCATCTATTTAACAATGTTTCTAACTCCATGGAAGAACTTTTGATCATTATTAGAATTTGTGAATGAGAGCTCTGAGCCCTCTAGTTGAGTGTTGTGCCTCAACAAGTTATGCTTGGGAGATGTGCCCCAAGGCCCTATGAGTTTCTTATGAGTGTTATGTAGGTCCAACAAGTAATATTACAACCACTGACATCCAGTTCCGATCATCCTTGAAGAATTATTGACAGATTGAAGAGGAGGCTACCATTGAAGGAGATTTGCTGCTACATTTAGTGGAGGAACACTAGTGGATGAAGACAATTATGGAGAGATGTTCTCAGGACCTCCAGTGAAGCCTATAAGATGATGCTTGCAGATATTAGATGCTTCTATATTCCAGAATTCAAAGATCAGATTGAATCTCTACTCTTATCCTACTCCTACTCCTCCCACAACCAGTTTTGGAGGTGATTTCCCTAAAGGAGAGAACCAATTGATGATAGCGCCCATTGAATACCAGCATGTTTAGAATGAAGCAAGTTCAACCATCTAACCAGTAGATGGACTGATAATAACCTCCAGTACAGATCCAAAGTAACTTCTTTCTTCTTTTCTCTATTCTCCACTATTGTAACAAAAAACTAGCCTGTGAGGCATTGTCATTTGAGAAGCAAGCAATAAAAATAAGGAGGAATGTTCTGAATGCTATATTTCATGTTTTATGTATGGAACATCTCATATCAGAGTTTTTTTTTTTTTTCCTTGGAAAAAGTCTGTAATTTTATTTCAAAAAGATGATCAAAATTACATATTGCACATGTAGTAGAATCAACAAGGATCCCTACATTTTCACATATTTCTGTCCCATATAAGCAGAAACCAGCTTATAATGAAACCCAGAGAGAACAGAATACTACAGTAGAGTGAGCAGAAAACCCGCTCAAATCCACCATAGCCACACAAGAACAAGAAGCTATTACCATCCACAGCTCAATGCAGTAGACCCTCCACAGAATATAGATCCGTCAAAACCGAAACCCTCATCGGAGGAAGCAGAAGATCCATGTCTGTGGACAGAGCAGCAGACACGGTAGACCTCCCAAACCGGCAAAAACAGCCAGCAAGCAATCCCCTGATGAAGAAGCAGCCAGAGAAACCCCATTATGGCTGGAGCAATCCGCCGAAGCAAGCCGAACGTCCCTGAAATCAAGAAGTCAGAGTCGGCATCGATCTGCAGCCGTTGATGTTCATGGCACAATAAATTTTCAGAATTTGCACATGCATATGACCACCTCTGCTTCTCGATTGGGCCAAAGATGCAAGGAGATTCATCTTCTTTGAGGACATAGAACGCAGGATCCTGTCGCAAAGGGCGAGAAAACTGTCGATTGTCTTTCCATAGACCTCGCAGGTGGAAAAGTGAATCAAACGCTTGCTGTTTTCTGAGCAGTAACGAGCCACAGGAAGAGCATCTTTGAAATTGCTGTATATAGTGTCAAGAGGTCGCGTGTTGTAGTCCGCAGGAGTGCAAATGGCAGCGAGATTGATTGCCTCGAGCCTGGAGTCGTGCTTGATATTTATCCTGTGGAGCTCGATGCGACCGGACCAGGGGTGGTCAGGCTCCAGGAGATGCTGGATCTTGTCACTGTAAACGTCAATGGCGAGCACCGTGTGTTCCGTCGCGGACATCAGCTTCTCGCACAGATGCGAGCCGATGAAACCTCCCGCCCCGATCATGCAGATCGTCATGGGTGAGATTTCCCCTCCATAGAGATCAATCTTCCGCACCGCCATTGCTCGGATAGATAGAACAGACAGATATCTCAGCAGCAAGAAGATGAACACGAATCAAGATTGCTTCACCCCTTTCTTTCAATGGATTACTCCTCAGCTCAGGGTTTCAACAATTCACCGACGTAGTAAATCCCCAGGGCGAAAGAAAGTGGAGCAGTGCCACCGGCTTCTGAATAATCCACAATCACCGCAAACTAGAGGAATACGACCCTGTCATCGGAATCAGAACCGCACCGTTGAGCAGCGCATAGGCAATAGCCCCCACTGATACAAAGAGGCCATACCCTCATATCAGAGTTATAATAATCATCAGAACAGATTTTGCGGTTTATAAAAGCAGTTTATCAAGTTAAAATACAAGACTAACTAGATTGATGTCAATTCTATACTAGTTTCACCACTTTTACTGCCAAATCTATTCTAAGCACTCTTTTTACATTCTGTCAGTTGTAGAAGTTCATTGACTCAATATAGTATCGATATTAGTCCTTAAATTCAGTATTTGGAATCCTTTAGACCTCGTTTGGGAAGTTTGGAAAATTTCTAGCTCAGCAATCCCGGGAGATCCCAAAACCCCCAATTCTTCCTAAACTCTCCCAAGTCTGCAAAAATGCTTTCATGAACATAACTAACACACATTTGACTGATATTAACTTTGTCATTAACTCCCATGACCCCCACCTGTCTAGTATGCATATGCCAGCTACCCAGGAAGTCTCAAAGTAGTTAATATACTAGCTCTATTGTTAAAAAGTGAAAGGTACTGGTACATGGTGCATAGGACATTTATGATCTGACCATTTTGGCCCGCTGCTTCACCTAATTCCATACATTTTCCAGAATTGAATATTCATCCCACCATCCTCATTCCTTACCTCAGTGCCCATCACTTACTTCCTACTCTGTTCGGAGAAATTGTCATAAATTTAACTAGTGAAGTTCATAATTTTTTTGAAGTTGAGTTAATATCTTGGTTGAATGTTCCCAAGGATAGTACAATCTACAATTTGTTTGACAACGACGACTTCTCTTAGTTTGGTGACGATGCTTAAGTCTTCCAAAATATTAGGAGGTCCAACCTTCACACTATTTTTGCACGCCTAGACGTGATGCCATACATTGATTTGGTCAAGTGGATGATTAATTTTGTAGACATGCCCTCGAGCACTTTTAGGGACATGAACCATACCATATTCGCATCCTGCAAACCTGATACTTTTGCTCAGATATATGTCCTAAAGACTCCTCAACAATTGCTTACATTAGGGATGGTAGCTACGTATGAGAATAAATTCAACTTGGTTGAACTGGTGAAAGGATGGTGGTTTGATGAGGATTGTTTTCAGATTAAACCCAACATGAAATATCCCATCCAACATCTGCGAGAGGCTATCAAGTTGTTGGCCTCTATGCTTTGCCGATTTTATCGAGCATAGAATTGTACACAATTCAAACTATAATGGTCACTCCTAGTCCACCACATTAGAACCCATGGTCATGTATTTAATTGGGCTCAGATTTTCTCTCTAAATTTGAAGGCTGCTATGGCACTAGTGAAAGATGATCCAGCTACCAAGAAACCCAAATTTTATATGTCTGCATATTTATTTGATGTCATGTGTTCATCCTTCACATTTCCAATTATGAAGTGGCATTGGACTATTGAAACACCCCCTGTACACATTTATTATGTTGCTTTGTGGGAAGACAACTATGAGTCTCATATATACGATATATGTGAGAATTTTTTGAGTCCTATAGATCTAATTATTTTTAAGACAAATGCACCCTGAATTTCAGAAGATGCAAGGTAGTCGATATCTACTATGGGAGATTGGTATTGTGGGGAATTCTTCACTTGCATTAGAATCTAGGGACAAAAATCACTCAATTTACTTCCCAAATTTGTCACAGATAGGATGGTCCTTGAAGAAGTTGCATACCAGACTGTTGTTGAAGGCATCCATGATAGATGCACAACTTTGCAAATGAAGACATGGCCTAGATTTCCACTTTATTTGGGACATCTTGTAATCCAAAATGCTCCTCATGCACATTTGATGGTTTCTAGATTGCAAGAATTGAAGCTGGGCATGGGAGTAAGAAGAATGCATGATCCACTGCATTTTATGGAAAATCATTTTTCCACAACTCATATCAAGTTAATTTATATTCATGAAACAGAGCCCACTGATTCATTAATTTATCAAGGATTTTTGAGCTTTGAAGAGGCGTTAAGCAAAATAATTGATCCTAGAGAGAGAGAGCCCTGTTACATGATGCCAAAAAAACATAAAAGGTCTTAGTCATGGAAGAGAGGAATAGAGCCTTTGCAATAGATGAGGAATCCAAGAGAGCATAACTGGAAGCAACCATCAAGGCCTTAGTTATAATTACTACACAGAGTATGGGTCCTGTACAATAATCAACAAAGTAGCCAGGACAAAGCACATCTAAGTCTTAGATACATGTTGAACCTGCATCTAATCCTATGTAGGAAGCATGATCTCTTAAAGGTGAGGAACCTAAAAGTTATGAAACCCATGCCATTATTGGTTCTAGCTCTTAGACTATTCCCAATCTATTGATTAAAGATGAGAAGATCTCAGTCACTATTGTGCCTAAACCTGTCTCCACCAAGTCCTCTGTCCAAATCATTGATCTAGACATGGAGAAACCCGAAGAAGTTTTTCAATCTACCCAAGTTATTCAAGAAGGTATAGATCGTCTACCTTTACCCTTGTCCACTACAATTACTCCATCCACTATTTTGGCCACTAATTACCAACATAATTTATCCCAAGCAAATGGGAAAACCAATCAAGAATCCAATAATGAAGCTATTCAAGACTCTTTGAATACTCCTCATTATTCTCCATCTGCTCATAATCAACCCCTATCTGATCTTGTTGAGTAGATACACTCTCAAGCTCAAAGTACCCATGATATTCCATTGAGCCCTCTTGCTTTGGAACAACCTAAATCTATGGAGGTTGATAGTGCTTCTTTGACTAAAGATAGTACTAGCTTAACTTCTTAGTGCGAAAATACCATTCCTTCTGCTCAAACCTCTCACTCTGAACCAAGAATTTTTACCACCGCCTACCCTTTACTGGTTAAAAAAAATCTCCATGTTTCCAATGTTTCTTCTTCAGATTTGTTAACTGTTGCTACTGAACCTATGCCTATTGTATCGTCTGTTGGCCTTTTGGTTACATCCTCCCAAGATACAGTGGATTTTGGAGAAGATGCAGTAGTCTCTTTGATATATTACTTCTTCACGAGGAAACAAAAGGTTGTCACCTACCCAAATTTCTGAGAATTATTATTTTATTTGCAAAATACTTTATGTTAAATTTAATTACAAAGTTTTGCAATTATGATCAGTTTTGATCATGGATGAATGTAATTACTGAATATTATTATTTAAATAAATTAATAAGGAGACAAACACCCAAGAGGACTGTTGAATGAGTGTTCACTGACACATTAGGAGGAATGGAAGCTGTTGGAAAGTATGGGACAAATGGCAGCAGTTGCATCACACCACTAGCTGTTGGTTATGGGACAACTACCCCTAAAAATAGGGCATTATCCCCCAGGTGAAGGGAGTGAGCAAGCAACTCATTTAATGACCCAATAACATCTGAAAAGGCCTAGGAAGCCTATAAAGGCAAATTCGAATTGAGCAAGCAGCTCTTAATCAATATTTCTGCAGAATATTTTCCTCATGTGAATCAGGTGATCACAAGAGAGATTCGAATAGGGAGGCTAGCGGTGACTGTGATATTAAGTCTGCATTATTGCTGAGAGGAACCAGAGATGTTGGTGCAGATCTATTGGATTGCTAACTATTGAAGATTCTGAAGTTATTTGCTACAGCAAGAAGAAGTCCTATTTCCTGAGTTTCTTCCTCCTGGTGGTTCAGTGAATAGGCTTGGGGGTCCTAAGACAGTATTTGACTGTTTTCAAGAATTGGTTGGGTGGAACAGTCTTCTTGGGTTGTTTGTTGCCCTACAAATTTATCCAGGTTCTACAGATTTTCTACTTATCCTCAGTTAATAATTCTGTTATGTTTTAACTAGTATTTTATGTTTTTTTGTTTAAAAAAAAAGAATTTAATCCTAGAATTGTTTAAATCCTGAAAGTGTAAGTTTAATGATGAATTAGAATTGATAAATCAATATCTATATTTTTCCCCATGCTGTTTGTGCATCGTACTCCAGTATAGATATGCAAATTAAAAATAGATTAAAGGATAGGCAGATTGCCATTTTGAAATTCGATAGTTAAGAATAGTAATTCATATGTTTATTGTTTTTTGTTTTATAAGTACTAAATGTAGAGAGTTCTGTATAATATTATTATATATATGAAATGTTTTCTTAAATCATATGAAAAACAAACAAAGCATAATTTCTGTATAGTTGCATTAGATCTTTCTTATCAATATTCTGAACATAGAAAATAGATAGAACTCATCTCTCTATATATCATATTATGTTTTGCCATACAATAAACAGAGCAACAATTAAATGGAGGTAATCATCATTTCTAGAATGTTCAAAACAATCATCACACAACATTTCTTTTTGCACATACACACACTGTGTCTATTTCTTACTTTATCTTCCTCCTAAAACTTTACAGTTCAAACAAAGATTGAAAATACTTTAAACAATTCATTGCTTTCAGTCATTTATTTTACATTAGGTATTCTAACTGAAAGCATCGATTTCCAAGTTAGAACTCATATCAAAACCTATTTAGGCTTTCGATTCCTTTATTACTTTTTACATTCAAAACACACAACTTACAGTATTACATTTTCTACTTACAACTTTAAGTCGTGAATACAGACTCGACCTGTTTTTCCTACTTTTAGTCTCATTTGATTTTTGACTTATAACTAGTTTTGGGATTTGCTAATCTGGGCATAGCCCGATACCTCTCTTCACCCATAAAAAACAAGATCTATTTTATGGTTGACATAAACATTACAGTTTCAAAAATCTTTAAATAAACGTAACAGATATAACATGTTACTAGAAACCAAACCATTAACACTTATTTTAGAGCTACCATTTTAGAACAAAGATTTACAAACCCTAGATTAAGACGAAAACCATGATATCAACCTACGACCACAAGCTTTTGAACACAGATGTATTTATACAAAAGTTAAACAGTATACGTTTTTTTTCATTGCTAAGAAGGAGAGATTATTTACACATTAGACGAGCCTCGGCTCTCTCTTATAAGCTCATAACTTAAAACAAAAAGCCGTATTCCTTAGTCTTTAAAAACTTCACACAGTCCCAACTTCAAGAATGAAGTCGTGGTGAACAGAATGACATTTTACAATGTGTTTTTCCAACAAAAACTTACAGGGTTTTCCCAAGTTTTTCAACAGTGAAAAGAGTCCAAAACATTTAGCATCGACGAGCTACAACTCGATTCGACGACTTAGTACAGAAACCAAGTACCTTTTAAATAAACGAAAGTTACAACCGGAAACAGTTATCATTGTTTTTCAACGGTGCTTCAAAGTTATCAAACATCAAACAATAACGAGTCACGGCTTGAACCAGTTCCCATCATGAAACCCTTTCACCACAGTCAAGAGCACCTCCGAGGGTTTGGAAAGACCCGGAGCTTACCGGTTGAAAGCTCGCCAACCTTGCAGAACCTTTTCCCATTCCTCTACAGTATAACCTGCAACTGACATGAAACAAAGGTTAAATTAGAGGACTAATACCTTCTCGAAACTGAAAGATGAAAATACTTTGAATGAATTACTATTCGTTACAGAAGAACTCACATTGCTGTGAGTACCAAAGCATTCCATTTTAACCAGCTACAGGATGATCCCACACTAAAACCGAGACGAGAACCCTCGGTCCAGTTACACCAGGCAAACCATGGACTCAAACTATAACGACGATTTCCAGAACTACCAACCTTTAAACATTACAAACTAGATACACAGTTTATCAAACAACGCCATTGCAGAAGGAAGAGAACTATAACCCCCTCAAATCAGAGGTCTCGAGGTCGAACCTCATACAAAGTTTAAGCTAAAAATTTGGCAACCTGTCGGCCACAGACCGAGAACAATGGAGACAATAACCCTCAACTACCAATCTCATAAACCAAAACTTCGATCCATTTTCTAGGGTTTGATCCAACGGACAATGTCAATGCTGATCAACGATCGAAGTTATGCCAACATACTTTGCATTGGGTCGAACAACCCTAACATTCAATGCACTATCTTTTCACACGTTGGATACTTGCCATGATGGATCACGTTGGATAGTTACCACTTCCATCTCGGAGAAAATACCACTATGAAGTAGTCACAGCATTCACCATTACAACGATTTTTACACTACGTGCAGTGACTTGATCCTTGTCACCGAGAGTTATCATGTCAAGTCTTAAATGCAGATCGAAGGACGATATCCTGGTGGCTCAAAGATCGTATCATATTAATGAGCCAGCACTGTCAACCTGTCAACATTCATTTATGTCAGTATTATATTTCCAACGTTATATTTCAACCATAATATATGACATTATAACATTATATATGGTATTAAGTCAAATTTCTAAGTTCGTATGGACTCTAAGTTACTACCACGATGACCATCATAGTATTTTTATCAACCAACTGTTATATAGTTCCAAGTTGTGTTGTATCCTAGAGTCATGGAATGACTTAGGAAGAATTTTCAAAGTTTATAGATATTTTTCATCACCCCAAGTTTTATGTCGTAACACTAGGTTTATAATATTATATAGAATAATATTTCAAAGTGTATATAGTCCCAAGTTATTTAATTGTGGACTTAAATAATAAGAGCTAGAACTTAGATATAAGCCTTTTAACAAGGTTATAAGTATCACTAGGGTTACGAAGGAGATAGCCCTTACTTAGCAGACTATATTGTGATCCTTGTAATCTTTGGTTGTGATTATACAAACTCTGTTATCGAAACTATAAAAATAAATAGTTTTGGTATAGTATTCATTCAAACTGATACAATGACTTTTAGTTTTATCATGGAGACTGACCAATGCTATGAGTTCTTACCATACTCTCTCATATAAACATTTAATGACTTGTGATACATGTATTACATCAATGATGGAAAGATAATGACGACATTATAACGAGCTAGTACAGTAACAAAACCATCAGCAGATTGACGTATATAGATGACATTATTTTAAACATTATGGAGTTGTCAGACAATAGCTTAAAACGGTAAGGGTAGTATTGAAACCCATACCTGTTCACTTCTGAAGAGTCGCAACAGAAATTATAATATTCTATTTATTTATGACGCTGAAATTGAACTACACGTACTTCATTCTTACCTGTCGTCTACACATAGGACATTCAATAAGCTTTAGCGTTGCAGCTAAGTAAGCTCCAGGGTACCTCATAGGACACCCTTAAGTAGCAAAGTGAAACTGTTAGTATCACCTCAAAGGAAAAAGTATCATATCACATTTCTAACCTGTCATTTCATTTATTACTTTAATCATGCTTATCTTTGCAGAAGAAAAGTGTTGCATCATAATTCTGATTCGTTAGCTCATTTAACTATCATAATCATAGTTGTTATGAATGTATTTAAGTTTTCACTGTCGCATTGGTTATAACAGAATTTTTATTGTGTTTAGTACAAACAGCTGTTTAGTTAATGTTGTTACAATCAACAATTATTATTTTCCACAATTATAAATTATCGTAAATTAAGCTATTATTGTTATTATCAAAATTTTTAATTTTTTATGAAAATATGGGATGTTACATGTGGTATCAGAGCACATATTCGAACTCCAAGCCTGAATGAGGTCCAAAACACGCAGTAGAAAATTTTCATACAGCAGAAAATTGTACTAACTTGAAAATTTGATTATTATGTTATTCAGAAATTATTTTCAGTTACAGGTATGGAGAACTCAGCTGAACACTTAAGCGACAGATTTCAGCCAAACAATCACAGTTCGGGACAACACTATGTAGAGGAAGGTCACGGGGAATTAAATAACAGTTCAACGGAAATGTTACGTGCCTTTCAAGAATTAAAAGCAGAAATCAAATCTGTGAAACAAGATAATGAAAGGATTCTGCAAGCACAAGAACAACTAAATCAAGTGATGTTTGAACACAGCCAAACAGAGGAATAAGAGAGAAACAATGAAGATATTTCCAAAGTTGAGGACATGCCTCACACTGATAAAAATCAGAACATAAAAATCAGCGAAGTAAAAGATAGCTCAACCTCATCAGGAGATGCTATTGAAGTACGCAAAAGGAAGTGTAACTATACCAGTGACAGCAGTGAAGGAGACTCCAAACGAAGAAGGAAAAATCATAAGGAATATGAGCAGATTTTTGGAGAATTCAAGAAGATAAGACCTCCAACTTTCAATGGAGAAACTGAGAAAGGTGAGACAGCTGAAGCTTGGCTATCAGGGATGAAGAAATACTTCCAGATCTACAACTATTCAAAGTTCTTAAAGGCAAAAATGGCTATATATAACTTGACCAGAAAAGTGTATATCTAGTGGTAGGACATCAAAAGGGTAAAGGGCATCAAAGATAAAGATGTAAGCTGGAGTGCTTTCAAACGATATTTCAAAAAGAAGTATCTATCTGAACAATACTACGAAGAAAAATCTAAAGAGTTCTACGATTTGAAGTTGGGAGGTATGAATATGAAGGAAATGAACAATAAGTTTCTGAACTTACTGAGATATGTACCATACCTCATAGAAGAGAAACCAAAAATTCAAAGGTACTTAAGCTGTTTGCCTTTCAGCATTAAAGACAGAATTGAGTACGACAGTCCTAAAACATTGGAGGAGGCTATGAGAAAGGCAGTTTTCTGTTATGATACCAATCAGAAAAGAGAAGGAATGTCAAACTGAAAAAATCATAAGCCCAACAATTTTGAGCAAAAAAAGAAAAATTCCAGATTCAGTGGAAATTCCGGATTTCAAAGGAAAAATTCTCAGAACCGGAACTATCAAGGGAACAATTCCAGAAATAATTCACAGCAGAATTCTACAACACCCAGAAATGCACCTAATACTGCCAAGACCAGTGAGCCAAAGACACATATTAAATGTTTTGAATGTCAAGGCCCCCATTACGCATCAGAATGTTCCTTAAGGAAGCGGAAGGCAAACAACATCAACTCTATACAGATTGAACCTACTGTTGGAGACGTAGCAAGGGAGATGCCAAGAATTAATGCAGCACTCGACAACAGGCAAGCAGATCATCAAATATCCATGGTAGAGATTGAAGGTATGATACATGACCATCCTGTACTGTTTTAATTGACCCAGGTGCTATTTTAAGTTATAAATCACCAGATATTGTGGAAAGTCTTAAACTGAAAACTGAAAAGTTTAGTAAATCATGGCTAGTTAGACTAGCAACTGGAACAAAGAGGAAAGTATGAGAATTTATAGAAAAATGTGTGTTGTCCATGAATCATTTACAAACACAAATCAAGTTGAATATTCTACCTTTAGGTTCTTATGATATTATAGTTGGGATGGACTGGTTAGAAGCCCATCATGTCATCCTGGGTTGTTATGGAAAAAGTTTTACATGCTTAAATGACGAAGGGAAAACTGTAGAAATAAAAGACATTCCAAGGAAGGTAACCCTTAGACAGATTTCAGCCATGCAAGTTAAGAGGCCAGTTAGGAAATGATGCCAAATGTTTGCAGTAAACGTGGTAAATGATGAGTTTATGGATAAAGAGGACAAACTGAAATTAGAGGACATACCCATCCTAAAGGATTTTACAGATGTATTTCCTGAGGAGATTCCAGGATTACCACCCAAAAGAGATTTAGATTTTACCATAGAGTTGATACCAGGAGCAGTACCAGACTCTAAAGCTCCATACAGAATGAACATACTGGAGTTAAACGAATTAAAATCATAGTTGAAGGAGCTTATTGACAAAAAGTATATTAGACCCAGTGTGTCCCCTTGGGGAGCACCTGCCATCTTTGTTAAGAAGAAAGATGGAACCTTAAGACTGTGCATAGATTATCGCCAACTTAATAAGATGACGGTCAAGAATAGGTATCCATTGCCCCACATAGATGATCTATTCGATCAGCTGCGTGGAGCAATAGTATTTTCAAAGATTGATCTAAGATCAGGATATCATCAAGTAAGGGTTAAGGACGAAGATATTTTCAAGACAACTTTCCGAACTCGGTATGGACATTACGAGTTCGTAGTCATGCCGTTTGGCTTGACTAATGCCCTGGCTGTATTTATGTGTCTGATGAATAATATTTTGAAGTTTGCTGTTGTGTTTATAGACGACATTTTAGTGTACTCAAGAAGTAAAGAAGAGCATGTTGAACATTTACGGATTATCTTACAAGTATTAAGAGATCATCAATTATATGCCAAATTTAGTAAGTGTGACTTCCACAAAGACAAAATTCAGTATTTGGGACACATAATTTCAGCAGAAGGAATCTCGGTTGACCCCGATAAGATAAGGGCCATTAACGATTGGCTAGTTCCAAAAGATGTGTCAGATGTAAGATCATTTATGGGCATTACTGGATATTACAGAAAATTTATCGAGTTTTTTTCAAAAATTGCCAACCCCATAACTTCCTTGCAGAAGAAAGGGAAGAAATTTGTTTGGGATCAGAAATGTTCTGATAGTTTCAAGAAATTGAAGGAATTGTTGACTACAACACCCATCTTAAGGATAGTAGACCCAAACAAGGATTTTGTAGTTTGTACAGACGCATGCAACGACGGACTCGGTGGAGTCTTGACACAAGAAGGACGTGCAGTGGCATATGAATCTAGAAAGCTGAAAGTACATGAAAAGAACTACTCTACCTATGATTTAGAGTTACTGGCAGTTATTCATGTCTTAAAAATGTGGCGTCACCACCTTATTGGTAGGAAATTTACATTATTGATAGATAACATGGGTCTGAAATATTTATTGGATCAGACAAACCTGAACGCTAGACAAGCTAGATGGTTGACGTTCTTGAGTGAGTATGATTTGGAAATTCAGCATATTAAAGGGAAGGAGAACAAGGTTGCAGATGCCTTGAGTCGTAAGGCAAAACTAAATTTCATTTCAGCCATCAGTACTTATTCAACTGATTTGGAAAATCAGATTCTGGAAAAAGGTGAAATGGATGAAGAATACAAAAAAGTAAAGGAAAAGACAACAAACAACACTTCTTAAAATTGTATGGCAGATTACAGAATGAAGGAAAACAGTTTATTACTGTTTAAAAAGAGATTGTATGTACCAGATATACCAGAAATAAAATTTCTGATATTAAATGAGATGCACAAAAGTCACTATTCTGGCCATCCAGGTTATCAAAAGACCATTACGATGCTAAGAAAATAATACTATTGGCCCAGAATGAAGGATGAGGTAGCAGAGTACATAGCAAAGTGTTTAGACTGTCAGAAGGTGAAGGTTGAACACCAGCATCCTGCTGGATTGTTGCAACCATTACCAATACCAAGCTGGAAATGGGAAGTGATCAACATAGATTTTATTACTGGATTGCCTAAAAATCAGAAACAACATGATTCTATCATGGTGGTTGTGGACAAACTCAGCAAGGCAGCACATTTCATACCAGTAAAGACTACTCATAAAGCTCCAGATATTGCAGAGATCTTTATGAAACAGATTTTTAGACTACATGGAATACCAAAAGTAATAATTTCAGATCGTGACTTGAAGTTTACAGGTAACTTCTGGAGGTCACTGTTTAAAGGGTTGAATACAACTTTAAATTTCAGTACAACATTTCATCCACAGACGGATGGTCAGACAGAAAGAGTAAACCAAGTTTTAGAAGATTTATTAAGAATGTATGTTAAGGATCAGCCTGGTAAGTGGGAAGACTACTTGCACTTAGCAGAATTTGCTTATAATAATTACTATCATGCATCGGCCAGACTTAGTCCTTTTGAAATTATTTATGGTAGGAAATGTAATACACCTGTTTCGTGGAATGATCCAGTAAATAGAGTTGTTTTAGGACCTGAATTATTGCAGGAGTTAGAACTAATTGTGAAACAGGTGCAAGGACATTTAAAAGTTGCCCAAGATAGGAAGAAAAGTCAAGCATATTCAAAAAGAACTCATAAAGAGTTCCAGGTTGGTGAACATGTATTCCTCAAGGTAAGATCGAAAAAGAGTTCACTGAAATTGGGAAGCTGTGCCAAGTTGGCACCCAAGTATTGCGGTCCTTTCGAAATATTGTCTAAGGTTGGAGCAGTGGCATACCAACTGGCTTTGCCACCTAACTTAAAAATACATAATGTTTTTCATATATCGTTTTTAAAGAAATATGTGCACGATACTACTCATGTTGTAAACTGGAATGATGTACAGGTGGGACAAGACGGATATTTTTCGGTGGAACCGGATTGTATCCTCGGAAGGAGGGAAACTATTCTCCGGAATCGCAGCATTGGGCAGGTGAAGGTGCAATGGAAGCACCTTAGCCCAGAAGAGGCAACCTGGGAGTTGGAGAGTAGTATGCGGGCAACATACCCAACTTTGTTTCAGGAACACTCGAGAAGTGATTAACCAACATCGAGGACGATGTTGAGACTTAAGGGGGGGTGTATGTCACCTACCCAAATTTCTGAGAATTATTATTTTATTTGCAAAATACTTTATGTTAAATTTAATTACAAAGTTTTGTAATTATGATCAGTTTTGATCATGGATGAATGTAATTACTGAATATTATTATTTAAATAAATTAATTAGGAGACAAACACCCAAGAGGACTATTGAATGAGTGTTCACTAACCCACTAGGAGGAATGGAAGTTGTTGGAAAGTATGGGACAGATGGCAGCAGTTGCATCACACCACTAGTTGTTGGTTATGGGACAACTACCCCTAAAAATAGGGCATTTTCCCCCAGGTGAAGGGAGTGAGCAGGCAACTCATTTAATGACCCAGTAACATCTGAAAAGGCCTAGGCAGCCTATAAAGGCAAATTCGAATTGAGCAGGCAGCTCTTAATCAATATTTCTGCAGAATATTTTCCTCATGTGAATTAGGTGATCACAAGAGAGATTCGAATAGGGAGGCTAGTGGTGACTGTGATCTTAAGTCTACATTATTGCTGCGAAGAACCAGAGATGCTGGTGCAGGTCTATTGGAGTGCTAACTATTGAAGATTTTGAAGTTATTTGCTACAGCAAGAAGAAGTCCTATTTCCTGAGTTTCTTCCTCCTGGTGGTTCAGTGAATAGGCTCGGGGGTCCTAAGACAGTATTTGACTGTTTTCAGGAATTGGTTGGGTGGAACAGTCTTCTTGGGCTGTTTGTTGCCCTACAAATTTATCCAGGTTCTACAGATTTTCTACTTATCCTCAGTTAATAATTCTGTTATGTTTTAACTAGTATTTTATGTTTTTTTGTTTAAAAAAAAAGAATTTAATCCTAGAATTGTTTAAATCCTGAAAGTGTAAGTTTAATGATGAATTAGAATTGATAAATCAATATCTATATTTTTCCCCATGCTGTTTGTGCATCGTACTCCAGTATAGATATGCAAATTAAAAATAGATTAAAGGATAGGCAGATTGCCATTTTGAAATTCGATAGTTTAGAATAGTAATTCATTTGTTTATTGTTTTCTATTTTTATAAGTACTAAATGTAGAGAGTTCTGTATAATATTATTATATATATGAAATGTTTTCTTAAATCATATGAAAAGCAAACAAACCATAATTTCTGTATAGTTGCATTACATCTTTCTTATCAATATTATGAACATAGAAAATAGATAGAACTCATCTCTCTATATATCATATTATGTTTTGCCATACAATAAACAGAGCAACAATTAAATGGATGTAATCATCATTTCCAGAATGTTCAAAACAATCATCACACAACATTTCTTTTTGCACATACACACACTGTGTCTATTTCTTACTTTATCTTCCTCCTAAAACTTTACAGTTCAAACAAAGATTGAAAATACTTTAAACAATTCATTGCTTTCAGTCATTTATTTTACATTAGGTATTCTAACTGAAAGCATCGATTTCCAAGTTAGAACTCATATCAAAACCTATTTAGGCTTTCAATTCCTTTATTACTTTTTACATTCAAAACACACAACTTATAGTATTACATTTTCTACTTACAACTTTAAGTCGTGAATACAAACTCGACCTGTTTTTCCTACTTTTAGTCTCATTCGATTTTTGACTTATAACTAGTTTTGGGATTTGCTAATCTGGGCATAGCCCGATACCTCTCTTCACCCATAAAAAACAAGATCTATTTTATGGTTGACATAAACATTACAGTTTCGAAAATCTTGAAATAAACGTAACAGATATAACATGTTACTAGAAACCAAACCATTAACACTTATTTTAGAGCTACCATTTTAGAACAAAGATTTACAAACCCTAGATTAAGACGAAAACCATGATATCAACCTACGACCACGAGCTTTTTAACACAGATGTATTTATACAGAAGTTAAACAGTATACGTTTTTTTTCATTGCTAAGAAGGAGAGATTATTTACACATTAGACGAGCCTTGGCTCTCTCTTATAAGCTCATAACTTAAAACAAAAAGCCGTATTCCTTAGTCTTTAAAAACTTCACACAGTCCCAACTTCAAGAATGAAGTCGTGGTGAACAGAATGACATTTTACAACGTGTTTTTCCAACAAAAGCTTACAGGGTTTTCCCAATTTTTTCAACAATGAAAAGTGTCCAAAACATTTAGCATCGACGAGCTACAACTCCAGTCGATGACTTAGTACAGAAACCAAGTACCTTTTAAATAAACGAAAGTTACAACCGAAAACAATTATCATTTTTTTTCAACGGTGCTTCAAAGTTATCAAACATCAAACAATAACGTGTCACGGCTTGAACCGGTTCCCATCATGAAACCCTTTCACCACAGTCAAGAGCACCTACGAGGGTTTGGAAAGACCCGGAGCTTACCGGTTGAAAGCTCGCCAACCTTGCAGAACCTTTGCCCATTCCTCTACAGTATAACCTGCAACTGACATGAAACGAAGGTTAAATTTAGAGGACTAATACCTTCTCAAAACTGAAAGATGAAAATACTTTGAATGAATTACTATTCGTTACAGAAGAACTCACATTGCTGTAAGTACCAAAGCATTCCACTTTAACCAGCTACAGGATGATCCCACACTAAAAACGAGACGAGAACCCTCGGTCCATTTACACCAAGCAAACCATGGACTCAAACTATAACGACGAGTTCCAGAACTACCAACCTTTAAACATTACAAACTAGATACATAGTTTATCAAACAACGCCATGGCAGAAGGAAGAGAACTGTAACCCTCTCAAATCAGAGGTCTCGAGGTTGAACCTCATACAAATTTTATGCTAAAAATTTGGCAGCCTGTCGGCCACAGACCGAGAACAATGGAGACACTAACCCTCAACTACCAAGCTCATAAACCAAAACTTCGATCCATTTGCTAGGGTTTGATCCAATGGACAATGTCAATGCTGATCAATGATCGAATTTATGCCAACATACTTTGCATTGGGTCGAACAACCCTAACATTCGATGCAATGTCTTTTCACACGTCGGATACTTGCCACGATGGATCACGTTGGATAGTTACCACTTCCATCTCGGAGAAAATACCACTATGAAGTAGTCACAACATTCACCATTACAACGATTTTACACTACGTGCAGTGACTTGATCCTCGTCACCGAGAGTTATCATGTCAAGTCTTAAATGCAGATCGAAGGACGATATCCTGGTGGCTCAAAGATCGTATCATATTAATGAGCCATCACCGTTAACCTGTCAACATTCATTTATGTCAGTATTATATTTCCAACGTTATATTTCAACCATAATATATGACATTACAACATTATATATGGTATTAAGTCAAATTTCTAAGTTCGTATGGACTCTAAGTTACTACCACGACGACCATCATAGTATTTTTATCAACCAACTGTTATATAGTTCCAAGTTGAGTCGTATCCTAGAGTCATGGAATGACATAGGAAGACTTTTCAAAGTTTATACATATTTTTCATCACCCCAAGTTTTATGTCGTAACACTAGGTTTATAATATTATATAGAATAATATTTCAAAGTGTATATAGTCCCAAGTTATTTAATTGTGGACTTAAATAATAAGAGCTAGAACTTAGATATAAGCCTTTTAACAAGGTTATAAGTATCACTAGGGTTACGAAGGAGATATCCCTTACTTAGCAGACTATATTGTGACCCTTGTAATCTTTGGTTGTGATTATACAAACTCTGTTATCGAAACTATAGAAATAAATAGTTTTGGCATAGTAGTCATTCAAACAGATACAATGACTTTTAGTTTTAGCATGAAGACTGACCGATGCTATGAGTTCTTACCATACTCTCTCATATAAACATTTAATGACTTGCGATACATGTATTACATCAATGATGGAAAGATAATGACGACATTATAACTAGCTAGTACAGTAACAAAACCATCAGCAGATTGACGTATATAGATGACATTATTTTAAACATTATGGAGTTGTCAGACAATAGCTTAAAATGGTAAGTGTAGTATTGAAACCCATACTTGCTCACTTCTTAAGAGTCGTAACATAAATTATAATATTCTATTTATTTATGACGCTGAAATTGAACTACACGTACTTCATTCTTACCTGTCGTCTGCACATAGGACATTCAATAAGCTTTAGCGTTGCAGCTAAGTAAGCTCCAGGGTACCTCGTAGGACACCCTTAAGTAGCAAAGTCAAACTGCCAGTATCACCTCAAAGGAAAAAGTATCATATCACATTTCTAACCTGTCATTTCATTTATTACTTTAATCATGCTTATCTTTGCAGAAGAAAAGTGTCGCATCATAATTCTGATTCATTAGCTCATTTAACTATCATAATCATAGTTGTTATGAATGTATTTAAGTTGTCACTATCGCATTGGTTATAACAGAATTTTATTTATGTTTAGTACAAACAGGTGTTTAGTCAATGTTGTTACAATCAACAATTATTATTTTCCGCAATTATAAATTATCGTAAATTAAGCTATTATTGCTATTATAATTTTTTTTAAATTTTTATGAAAATATGGGATGTTACAAAGGTTGTGATGAAAAAAGGTGTTAAAATATCTACGGTTGATGATTCTGTTAATGCACCCCCTAAGCATCAGATTATTTGGAAAGAAGCAACCATGGATGTGCATAAAGAAGCTACTGAGACAACAATTGCCCCGAGAGCTTTTGTTGGGGCTAATTATCATACTATTTATAGTTTGAATAACATGGTTGATGATGAGAAGGCTAAAGTGGCCTCCCTGAAAGGTGAGAAGTTGTCTCTTCATGCAGGTTTTGCCAAGCATATTGATGACCTTGAAATTCAACATCAAAGTGGACTGGATTATTTGAGGGAACAGTTGAATTCTTTGTTCGATGAAAAGAAGAAAGCAAAAGAAACTGTTGATGATCATAAGAGTCAAATTCATGACCTCCAATAGAGTATTCAACAACTTACTCATCAAGCTACTTCTGGCTAGTCTTGTAAGCTTACTATAGACCGGTTTAAAGTGGAAGCATTGGATGTGAACAAGGAGTATAGAGAAATCCAAACAGGATTCCTCTCTGAGATGAATAATCTTCTGGATGACTTCAATGTATTTGTTTATATTTTGAATTTAGTGGATGAGCAAACATAGGAAGATAATATTTCTAATAGAGGTTTTGAACACTAGTCAATTGGATCACCTTGATGAAAAATGCTCCTAAAATTGTACCCATATTGGATGTTATGCAGTCAAAGAAGGTAAATATTTCCCTTGAGTCTTGGAACTTTGTTTGTGATGAAGTCACGGGAATGGTTGAGAAGGGATAGAAAATTTGTAGCAAATTTTGGGCAAAAATTGACAACATACTGAAAGATATGGGCATGCAAACATTTGAAGAGTTGGTTAATTTAGTACCATGTAAGCTCAAGGTCAATGATGTACATTGATCGGATTAGGGGTGAATTAGTTGTACAAATGAATACTCCTAGTCAACTCAATTTTCCAGCTGTGAAGTTATTTATTTCTCATCTGATTACCATGAAGACTCATCTCATCGATTTCCTACAAAGCTAGAGTAAAGTCGGATAAAAGGATATTCGTTCTCTTATTTGCAAGGCATAGCTTCATCTAATCCTGGTCATCATAATAGTTATATCTCTATAGGTTTTAGGAGGTCTGTTACTAAATTTGTGGAGCTACCTTATCCACTTGTTTCTATTTATTTGTAACTCTTGTAATGTGATGAATCTCTGGATCTGGATCAGACCGTTGGTGAAATGACTTTGCATTAGACATTGTCGAATAGCCTGTAACTTCTTTCAAGAAACTCTGTAATGGTTTATTTGGAGCCAATTAATGGAGCTTGGAGGTTTTTATGCAATATGGTTTTAGCCGAATGAGTAAAATTTGAATGTTTTTCATGTTTCACTTATTATGCTTATGATCCTATTCTAAATCGATGTTCATGCAATGTGTTTCAAGAACATAAATCATTATTTGATTTGCATTGCAATGGCTATACTTTGATTTTTTAGATTTTTCATTAATTTTAACATTGATCTAGTTTGAGTGTGTTATGAAAAGGGTTTTCTGGATATTTCCACTAAGTCTTGACTGTGACATGATCTATTTTACTTTTCGCCTAGTCATAAGATACTTAATGATTTATTAATCTTATCATTTTGCTAGTGAATTCTATCAATTTTTGGGATTTATTTCAAAAGCAAGTATCATAGTTCCACAAACAAACAATTTATCAAATGGCTCATGTACCTTCATTACTATTTTACTGAATTTACATAATCCAAATGACTAATGTGTTTTGATTTAATCCATGGTTTATCTTTGATTAGATTACGACATAATTAATCTTAATATAAACTAGTTAGGTTAGTTCTCTTAGGTTTCTACTAGCTTTTCTTTATTTTCCTGTAGTTAATTGTCTATTTACAAGTTTTCTTGTTAATATTTTAGGATTAGATTAGCTTTAGGTTTGCATATGCACATTTAGTTAGAATTGCATTTAGACATCCATAAAAGTCTCCTTTCATAGGAGCAAACCAACTATTAGCAACGAGGCCAGCACAATCCCATCGGAAATAGTCACATCAAACGCATGGGGACCTAGAAAAGCCCTGGATTGGATTGTTTCCCTTACGTTGATGAGCAGTTTAGATTTTCCTGTCAACAAGGAGTTATAGAGGGTTTGTTGCACATTTTATGCGAGTCATTTGGCACTTGAGAATATATAGGGTTTGTCCACCTTCATTCATAATTACTGGACTTTATCTATCACAACACTACGATTGGAGGGCCTTTGTAGGCCATTCATTGGTGTTTTATTTGTCATTCATCTCTCTTGATGGAGGCACCCATCTCATTAATCTTGGAGGCTTGTATTTGTAGCTTTGACCACCATATTTCATAAATTTTTATAGAGTAGTTGGAGTATTTTAGATTGTTTACTCCTAGGCTAGATCTAGGATTTTATTATTATTTTATGATTGGAGGAAGAGGAGTTGATGTTGATGTTTGAAGCCCATAGAGGAATTTATGCACAAGTTTAGTGTCAAACGTGTAGGAAGTCGTCTGGAAGTCGTTCGAGTCAAAACTATTTTGTAATTCACTTTATTAATATAGTGATTGTCTTTTATTTAGTTATTGAATCTAATGAAATGTATTTTTAATACATTAGTGATTTGGACTAATCTCAACTATACATCTCACCAAGAGATTAGGGTTTTGGTAAATTAGGGTTTCAAATCAAGTATAAAGGCAAATCAAGGTAGAGGGTTAAGACACATTCATTCTTCACTCAAAGACAATTTGGTTGAAAGGTGAAGAACTCATCCAAGGGGTATATTTAGAGCGTCGGTCAAGATCCAGTTCAACAACCAAGCAAACATTAGAGAGCATGCAACAACAACAGTAGTCCACACTATTGTATGGATCTGTATAGGCATATCTGTATAGTTGTATGGGCATGTTCGTATAGTCGTATGGAACAAGTATGTATAGTCATACAAACAACTTGTATCGTAGGCAACGACCAACAACGTATTTATCACTTTCTAGAAGGTAGTTTTCCTTGTTAAAGTGTGTAGATTTTTCCTTATTTGAGTGTATTGAACAACTATTGGTTTCAACAACTTCTAAAGGTCTCCTTGTAAGCTTTGATATATTAATAAAAAGCTGTTTTGAAGGAGTAAATTGTTTGTTTACTATGTTTATGTTTCATATATTCATTTCTATCTATATGTGTGATTATTGTTATGTGAAGAATTTAATTTCTAAAAATCAAATAACAATTTATTTATTTGAGAAGACAAGGACAACATTCACCTACGATTCGAAAAAAATACAATTGAAAGCTATATAAGGCTTTGCTCTCTCCTTCAATTGTCATGGTTGGGTTTTGAAAGTTCCATCTCTTTTGGAGCTTGATGGACATATCTTTTCATGGTGTAATTTGAAGTCCAAGGGTTTCTTCTCCTCTCAAAGTATGGCTTATTCTTATTTATCTACGGTGTTGGCTAACTATAGAATTGCTAGAACTTATCTAATTAAGGCCATATGAAAGAGTATATCCCCTCATTGGAAGGGTTTTATTGAGAAGTGTTTCCATTATTTCCCTTTTATGTCTTATGCATAAATATATTAACTTGCTCCTATCTTCTTTCCAGAGTTGTTGCTCTTTAATGTCTCATTGCATAATACACACCCCAATTATCAATATTTTGATGTGGTACCTCCTTGATCCCTCCTAGCTTATTTGTACAATGATTTTTTTAGCATGTCAGGGTTTCGTTGTGGTATGTGTATTCAACCCTGGTTGCTCTAACCTTACATGAACTAGCCCTCTTGGAGTTGCCGCTTGAATCCATTTTCCCTTGTTGGTTTGGCACTAGTCTTTTAGACCTTTCATCACCCCTTTGTTTTATATACTACAACAATAAAACCATTTTATTTTCTCTTGACATCATCTTGTCCTTCATCGCCATAGCTTAGCAATCCTACTGTAGGGAAGTCCCCCTTTATTTGGGGAAGAGGCAACCTAAAGTGTAGAGAGGGAGTTATTGAGGTGACAATGGGTAACTCCTCTGGGTTGTGGTTGGGGTAGCATTGTTCTTTTGGGATTTAATCACACATGCTAGTTTGGGTTGTAACATTTTGTCATTGTTGTCAGGGATAAAGTCTATTTCCTATCATTTGTAGCCTTGCTACATCTATGACATTTGTGAGAGACTCTTACTATAGATTTTTCTTCTTACATGGCAACTCCATGAAGGGATGAAGCCCTTGTTCCTTGCAGAGTTTTTTAGATATGTTGTTTGTAGGGTGAGGCAAGCAACATTTTGAAGGCATTTGATAATTAACTTGGCGACTCCAGATTTGTTTTGATATGAGGTGCATCATATGCATGCATTTTATCTATTTGTATTGAGCAAGTATGATGGATGGGGATCTATGTTTCAATCCTCGATTTGACTTTTCAAATATACATGGGTGTCCACATGAGTATGATAACAATATTATTGAAAAAGATGATGAATGTGACTTGAAGTTCTATGGATATCGTGATTTAACAGTAGGGCATGTTGCATCCTTCATAAAGATAGTGTCTAATCTTGGTCTTGATCATGAGGATGGATTAATGACATTTTTGTAGCTACTCTTGATGATGATGCCATGGATTGGTGGGATGTTGTGGGCCATGGAGAAATATCATCTTGAGCATGTTTGATTGAGACATTTTACAGGAAATGGAACCCTAATCATCATGGGAAGTCGATGTCCTTTGTTGAGTATATAAAGGAAAGGTTTGAAGACCTTATTGTTGAAAAAGGGACATCTCATGTTTCCATTAAAGAAAACCTTTCTCATATCTCCGATTCTCCATTGAAGACCAAGCACATGAACCACCTCATGATTCCATTGAAGACTAAATAAATGAATATCACTTTGAAAAAATCCCTACAAGTAAGAGCACTCATGCCCTTGTTCTCTCTCCTCACAATGATGCGGTTTTGGTACACTCTAGTTTTTCTCAAAAATATGAAGTTGATGATATTTCTTGTTGTGATTTTGAGAAAGAAATAATCTTGAAGATAAACCCTTGTTTGATGGGGAGGTGGCAAGTGTATGTATATCTCAATTTCGTGAAAATTTATATGGCATATTTCAGAGTGTTGATCATAGTAGGGATATGGACTCCATGGAAAATTTTGGGGCTCCCAACTATGACACTTGTAGTGATGCATCTAATGAGGAAGTTGCAAATTTTGAGCCTTCATAACAACCAAATATGGAAAAGGACTTACAACCATATGTCCCCATTTGTAATGTTGATTTTGGGCATCACGGTGACCGCATTTTTACAAATTTGTTTATGTCATCTCCTTTAAATTTCTTGGTTATTTTATGGTAGAAATTTCAGAGTAATTTCCAACCATGTTTGGATGGTTTTGGTGTAGATTTTTTAGGGCATTTGGAGTAGTTTGATGGGCCTAAAAATGCATAAAATTTTCAGCCATCTTTTCCTTCATTTATTGATGATTTTTTGCCTAGTATTTCATATGTAAAAGATTATTTTATGCCTAGTATTTCAGGTGTAAAAGATGCTATAGGGGTTGGGAATTGTATGGTACAACAAGGTTTTTATGATAAAATCTCCAGTCACCTATTTCTTATATTTCTTCTCATATTTGAAATATACTTTCAACTAAAAAATTATTTTAGTGTAAAAATTTATTTGGGACAATAAGCCATTCATGTGGAGGTTAATTGCATAAATTACTAGCAAACCAAATGGTGTTTTTAAGCTCTAAATTTGTGGTCCTTTTTTATATTATAGTTTTGGAAATTGATTTCGTATCTCATATTCATCTAATGTAGAAGAAGATCTTGAGAAATGTTGTAAGTTTGAAGAGCCCTTCGAGCCCTTGTTGCTCGAGGACATGAGTTATGATGATTGTGGATTGATCTATGATGATCATGCTTACACTAGTTCTATCCAATTTTAGATAGAGGAGTCTTGTGATGGTGCATGGCCTTCTTGGCATGAATTTGGTGATTTTGGCCTTGTTCATAATCAAATTTCAAATTTTGCCTTACATTTTATGGAGATTCCAATTTGTATCTATTTGGCATTTGATATATCTTTATTTTGGTTGGTGACCAAACATAAGGGATAATGCCATGGTATTGATTACATGAGCACATGATTACATGGGGTTTATTATTTCATATGTTATCTACTTTATTTCATGTTTAGAATAGGGTATGCACAATGAGCTCATGAGAGCATGATAGTAGAATGAATAAGCTCGAAATGTGAGCATTATATTTCATTTTGGCATTGTTAACTTATGTCTTGCTTTTGTTGTAAAGCCAATTTTGATATAATGAACTCTTGATATGATGTGGTGTTTATGGATGTTTGGTTATCCATCCCACCAAATGGTTTGATTTTGCAGTTGACGATGATTGCTAATAGGTATAATCTGAGATTTTGAATTTCTCTGCACTCCCATGAAGAGGACATGTCTTTTGCCATTGGAGCATAATTTTACCACTCATTTTGAGACGGGTGTACACACATGACCTCATGTTGAGACGGGTGTACACACGTGATTTTTGTCACACATTTAACAAGGGTTACACATTGATAAACCTATGGATGGCGTGGGTTTTTTATCCTATAATTTTGCTGTCCTAATGTTGATGATGCTCTCGCATGTGGAGGTTTTTAACATCGCCCTCAGGTTAAAAAGCTGCTGGCGTGGTATTTATGGAGACTCTCTCTGGTCTAGAATCATTCATTCAAATTATATTAAGACTGATGTCAACTCTTGGATGCGAAACCCAAAATTGAAAAGTTGGAATTTCTCTCCCATCTGGAGAGGGTTTATGAAGGTTTTTCATTGGATCAAATGTGATCTTACCTGGCATGTTGGCTGTGGTTCTCAGATAAAGGTGGGAGTTGATCCCATTATTGGGTTAGAGCATGATTATTTGCTGCCAACAATTATCCCTCAGTATTTAAATATCATTGGCTTATCAACTTTAGATAAGATCCATCATCTGAACAATGGTCAAGCTGATACTCAGAAGTGGTTTTCGGCACAAGAATTAGGCTTATCGGGATATCTTGCAAGGATTTGGGAAAACTACACAAATAAATTAAATTCGGCCGGTGTACATTTGAGTAATTCTGTTGATAAGCTTGTCTGGGCAGGAAATACGGGGAATGGCACTGTCACGGCTAAGTCAGCATACAAAAGAATACTTCAGCAAAAATATATCTTTCCCCCGGACTGGTGGTATGTTAAAATCTGGCAATGGCACATCCCATTAAAACTTAAATGTTTTTCTTGGTTGATTCTACAAAACAAGTTAAAAACTTGGGACAATTTATGCAAGCGAGGTTGGAGTGGTCCGAACTATTGCTCTCTGTGTAAAGCAAATGCTGAATCTCGTCTACATCTTTTTGTTCAATGCACTTTCTCCCGCAGGGTCTGGGAAATGATGTCCTTACATTTTAAAATTACCAAATGCTGGGCTATTGGGGACTTCAATCAATGTTTTTTAAACTGGTACAGGCAGTGCAAAAAGTTCTTTTACCTGGCAGTTTGTATTCCATGGGCAATTTGGCATACCAGGAATTGTGTCATTTTTCGAAACTCCACACCTGACCACACCCAATGTTGGCTGACGGCCCTCAAAATGTTCAGCTCATGCAAGGTGGATGAGATGATGCTTAAAACAGAACGTATCAGCATTTTCAGTCTTATTGTTGATAGACCTGTCCTGTTTTTTGACGGAGCTTCACAAGCGGGAATGTGCGCTATTGGTGGTGTTATTTATCTGAATGACTCCCACTATTTTTCTATCAAGTTAAACTGTGGGCAAGGTACCAATATGAAGGCAAAATTAATTGCTCTTTGGTGTGTTTTAAAGGTTGCAAACATATTTGGGTTGCCAAATCTCAAAGTGTTCGGTGACTCTAGGGTCACCATTAAATGGGCAGAAGGAAAATTCAAGCTTAATGTATTAAATTTAAGACACTGGGCCTCCAGAACTCTACTTGAACTTTCTAAACAGCATGATATCTTATTCGAGCACATTTATCGCGCACATAACAGTTTGGCGGACAAACTGTCAAAACAAGCTCTTGATGGTTGTGAAGGACACCTGCTCTGGGAAGAATGGTTTGAAGACAGCCTACAGGATTGCGGATCCATCTATTTCTATGACTGATACTTTGTCTTATCCTTAGTTTCTTTTTGATGTTAATGGGGGTTTCTTTATCATGCTATCTGGGGCTTATTGCAGATCAATGTTAATTTTTTGGGAATATTTTGTATATGATGAACATCCACAGGTTTTTTCTTTTCATATATACGCTGTTTTTCACGGAACAGCTTGGGGTATCATTCGAAAGATCCATGTGTTTGGATCATGAACTTATTTGTACTATTTGATTCAGCATATGAATATCAATAGTAGTATTTTTTTCTCTGGAAAAAAATAGTTAGTAGCTATGGGATACGGTTTTAAATATGTTTATGAGGGTTTTACAGTGCATTTCTTTCGCATGTGTCACATGGATCACTTTCCTTGAGGGGCGTCCTGGTGCTCTTGACTTGATTTTCCATTTAGATCACATGCACTATTGTTATTCATGGAGCGCTTGGCTTGTTCACACGACAATGTGGAGTTTGGAGGCTCTTCCACGAGAGCGCTTGGCTTGTTCACATGACACTCGCTTAAGGCAGCTAGACAGAAAAGCGTTTTAGGGTTTAAGAGTTTCTTACATTGTTCAAGTCACATATAATCTCATTGCTGGGGATCGGATACAGAGCAGGGTGTCAGGGTATATCATGTTTTCTGAATGAAAGATGCAACGGAATGCGCAGAAAGAATTACAGAATATCAATGTAGAAATGAAGAATTCCCGTGGGTTTGGTTGATGGGCAACAATGCAACATTGAAAAAACAACGGGGCCACTTGATTGATGCATTTTCATATGTACGTTCATACTGGTCAGTAGTTGCATCCCCAGAGTTCATTCCTATAAAGAATCCGGGGAAGCAGAAGGACAATCAAAGAGTAACACGTGAAGAAGCACAGGTAATGGAAAGTCCTGAAAACCCTTCTGAACAGGTGTGTAAATCTGGAAAATATTCCTCCCTTTGCAATATTGAGGTATGTAAAAGCATTTATCACAATGAAGTTCATATTCAAACTGAACAAAAGCCAGATGTACTGAACCGTGAGACTAATTCCCAGGTGGAGGGAATTGACAAGAACTCAAACCATCCTCATTCAGATAGGATTAAAAAAAAATTTAATCAAATTATTTCGGACAGTATACAGAGTGATTTAAAATGCCCTGATTCAGCGGGGATTGGAAAAAACTCAAGAAGAAAGAGTCCTTCCAAAAGCTGCAATCCTGGTGTTTCCAGCACTCTGATTGAAATTTTAAGTGTCCATGTCCTCTTTAATGCAGCTCAACAGACCCAGAAATTTGTAAAGTCTAAGCCAATTGGATGCAGTCCTGCAGCTTATACCGACTCAATGAACTCCTACAGCCGGGTCGGCATGGTCGAAGAAGTAGTGAGGCTGTTCGCCGAAATGAAGGAGAGGCACTGCAAGCCCGATGTCTTGTGTTATAATACACTTCTCAACGCCCTCGTAGTTGCAAAGCGCCACGTTGATGCCCTTCTCTTCTTCGAGGAGATGACAAGTGAATCGATAACTCCGAATGTTTCTACTTACAATATTTTGATCAAGGCTCATTGCAACGAACAGCAGCTTGACAGAGCCTACAAGCTTCTACAGGATATGTGGAAAGGGCGCTGCACACCGGATGTGACAAGTTATTCTACGCTCATCAATGGTTTCTGTAAGATGGGCAGATTGTCTGAAGCCTATGAGCTACTGAATGGAATGTTGCATAATGGCCTTGCCCCCAATGTATATACTTATAGCTCCTTAATGCACGGTCTATGCAAGCAAGGGAGAATACTCGAAGCCCATCTGCTTATGGAGTTCATGTTGGAGAATGATTGCGCTCCTAACGTGGTCACCTACAATATCTTGATCGAGGGTCTTTGTAAATCTGGCAGTTTTTATGAGGCCAAGAGACTTTTGGAGGAATGCACAGTAAAAGGTTGGGCACCTACTGCAGTTACTTACAATATTTTAATGGACAGGTTGTGCAAGGCAAGCAAAGTGACCCAGACATGTCAGCAGTTAAGGATGATGCTAAAGAAAGGGATTTTCCCAACTTTGGTTACTTTAAACGTGCTCATTGATGGTCTCTGCAGGGTAGGGAAGGTCTCCGAGGCTAAAAGTATTTTAGATGAGAGTGCAAACCAAGGTTTGCAAGTTAATGTAGTCAACTACAACACTCTAATCAATGGTTTCTGTAAAGAAGGAAACCTATGTAACGTTCTTCTTATTTTAGGTCAAATGTTGAAAAATGGGATTTCACCAACAACTAGAACATATAACATAGTGATTCATAGTCTCTGCAAGGTTGGAGAACTATATGAGGCCATGCTTATATTTGATAGGAGGTTAGACAGGGGCTTTGCAGCTGACACTGTCACTTATAACACATTGATTAATGGATTTTGTAAAGCGCGTAAGCTCTGTGAAGCCTGCCGCATTTTTTCTAGTATGCTCAAAGAAAATATCATTCCTGATCTGTTCACTTACACCACACTAATAGATAGCCTTTGTAAAGAAGGAAACATTTCTGCAGCAAGAAGTCTTTTGCATAAAATTTTGCAGGATGGTATGTTGCCTGATGTGGCTGCATATACCGCTCTAATCAATGGTCTTTTTAGAGAGGGTGAGCTTGATGAAGGAAAGTATTTATTGGACAAAATGCTGGAGCAGGGCCTGGTTCCTAATATCGTCACCATTGATTCCCTGATTCGTGGATTTTGCAGGAAAGGCTTCTGCAATGAAGATGGAATGTTTGAGATGTGTCATCTTCTAGATAAAATGTTGGTAAGAAAGTGAACTATTTGGACTACTCTGAGTAGTGGCAAGGTGATTTGGTCATTCTGTTATTGAGTACAGAGTTGAAGGTATTCTGCCAGCTAACCTTGTAAAAATTTCTGTAAGAACAAAAGAAGGCATGCCTGCACATGGCATCGTTATAACAGTGAAAACAATCACAATTAAGAAAGTAATATATTTTAGCCATGGGTGCTTATTTTCCTTCGTCTACATGCATCTAGCCGTTGCTAGGCAGGAAACAGTTTTTCAACAGAAAATACTAAATAGTGTAATGTGTTAATATTGAATAAAATACATTACATTCCGCATTCGTGCTGAGGCACAAAGCAATACTGACAGTTCCACCAAAACTATCCAGTAGGACTGTATCAACTGAAACTGCAGGAAAGACTACTGCAAAAGCTGCTCCAAAACACTGGCTAAAAAAAGCCATTACAGACCCAGACATCAAAGGCAAAGACTGTCAACAGACCAGAAGCATCCAACAATCTAATAGGCCTGAGATGAAAGATGAAAGGTATAGCAGAAAAATCTCTATAGAAAATGAAAAGGAGTGTTTGAGGAGACACCCTTATTTTTCTCCAAAAGATTCATCATTCCTGCCTCCAAAGGAACTTCAGCTTTTGATAAAGAGTCAGCTTCTGTGTTGAGCTTCTGGAAGATATGAGAGAAAGAAATTGAATGAATACTACTCATAGCTGTTTTCTGATACATGGCTGCTTGAAGACCTATGTCCTGCCAATTTGTTTTTGGATAAAATGCTTCCTTTAACTGCTAATATTTGTTGCACAAGTTTTCGGAACTTGGGAATGTTCGGAATGTAGGTACGAGTATTTGGAATGACTAGAAGCTTCACCCAAATTTGTAGGAAGCCTCAGGTAGGGAGTGACAATAATATATATTAACAAACCAAAAATATATGTGCGAATGTTGTGCCATTAGAAGTGACGAACTATCACGGATTTTATGCTTGTTTTTTCTCTGTCAGAATGAATTCACATAGAGCATTGAAAAGCTGTTGTGCAATTACGAACCCACTAATTGATTGATTTGATTGTTTCTTACAGTTTCTTAATACTCTTGAGCATTTCTGAGCACTGCTAGTGCAGATTGTACAACCCTTTGTTTGGTTGATTGTAGGGAGATAAGCGGGGTATTCACAACCTTCTGCCTAATGCTTGTGTATGTGTTGAGGTGGACCTTTCAAGATAACTTCCATGTGAGACTGTTTGTTGTTCAATGGTATGTATGACTCATGTCTAAAAGGTCTTGTATCTCAGCCTCGTAAACTATAGTTTTTCTGGTTTCTTATCTACACATTTTGTTAAAGATTGTCCTTTAAACAAACCAGAAGCTTTTGTTGCTTCTGCTCCTCACAACCCTGTTGTTGAGATTGACCATGTCCCTGATCTCTCTACAAAGCAATATGATGACTCTCAAGAGTGGCAAGTTCAACAAAAGTGGATGTTAGAAAATAGGGGATTACTCAGAGTGCACTTCAAGTGTTGCTAGGAGGTAAAAAACTGGCTCCTAAGCAAAGGGGTCTGGGGTAATGGGTCTGTGCTGTTTTGCTCAGGAGAGGGTGAATGTAATGTTCATGTTCAGGAGGATTCCACTTAGGATGGCTCGTGTGGTCTGTTTTAGTAGATTTCAGTAAAGGGGATGCTATTATAGGTATTGTGGAAGTTTTTTGTCCGAAGCCTCCCACTGCGCCTTTGGTGTCATTTTCCAGGTCTCCTCAGTAACTTTCCAGCTACAGGAAAAACATCTTGCAGCAGGATCTTATCTGTGCTTCTGATAGAGGAATTGGAGAAGGAGAATTAAGTTGTGGTGATTGCTTTTACAGCTGATGTGATTATTCGATCACATTTGATCTCCCTGATGAGCAATCACCCTGAAGTTGCAGCTCTTATGCAAAGACATGTGACAGACACAAGATACACCTGACTTGTCTTCTCCATTGTCTGAGATTCATGGTACAGATGGAAGGTTTTCCACTGGGAAACAAGGGTCAAGAGTGAAGACTCAAGGGTCCCAAGCAGTCTGAGTTCTATAACTCCTTTGGAGAATTGGTCAAGGAAGTGTATGGTGCATTTTTCAATGAGCATATTTTGGATTTTAAACAGGTCAAACAACAACAACATTGAAGACAAGTTTGAATCTCCAAAGGTAGATGCAGTCTTCAGTCTCTGGCAGGTAAAGAGGACAATATTGAATACAGCAGAGAATGACATCATAGAGGCCTATGTTGCTGAGCTAGGACATGGCACTGATAATCACTTTGCTTGAGAAAATGTCTGAGTTGGAGGGGCTGTAAATTACATTCATACTATAGTTATCTCCTGGTTTATTATCAATAAAAATGAAATGGAATCTACAGGGACCTTATGGATGAGTTATCACAAGAGAAGATGGTCTGAGTGGAAGATAAATGCTTAGCCTAATCCAGATATTATGCAAAACAGTAAGGAGACTAGATCTGTTTTATCTCAATGCCAGACCATTGTCCTATGGGAGGTACTCTGTATGGATGTCTGCCTCTATTTTTTGTCTGAAGTAAGAGTTGAAAATGATTTAGCTGTGACACTAGGGTTTCTGGGAAACATGCATTAGTAAATTGAAGAAAAGAAATAAACCCACCAGTGAGGGCACGCTGAGTAGCATTTATGATAGCTGCACGTAGGGCACTTTTCAGAAGTTACAGCAAATGTAAGATCACTTGGTTGGCAGAAATAATGAGTGCTCAGAGGTTTTTTTTGATTGCTAGAAATTTATCTTGTCCTTTAGACTTCTTTTGCTGGGTTGATTCATTACCTGGGAGTATCGCTTGGACCCTGTCATGCTGATTCAACTACTGTTATTTGACTGATATTTCAGACTTGTTCTGGGCTATTCTGAGCACTCTTCTTGGACATCTCTCAAATGGTATTAAGGCAGTTTGAAAAGGGTAATCTCCAGCTGTTTGATGCTAATATAGGTATTGTGGAAGTTTTTTGTCCGAAGCCTCCCACTGCGCCTTCGGTGTCAATTTCCAGGTCTCCTCAGTAACTTTCCAGCTACAGGAAAAACATCTTGCAGCAGGATCTTATCTGTGCTTCTGATAGAGGAATTGGAGAAGGAGAATTAAGTTGTGGTGATTGCTTTTACAGCTGATGTGATTATTCGATCACATTTGATCTCCCTGATGAGCAATCACCCTGAAGTTGCAGCTCTTATGCAAAGACATGTGACAGACACAAGATACACCTGACTTGTCTTCTCCATTGTCTGAGATTCATGGTACAGATGGAAGGTTTTCCACTGGGAAACAAGGGTCAAGAGTGAAGACTCAAGGGTCCCAAGCAGTCTGAGTTCTATAACTCCTTTGGAGAATTGGTCAAGGAAGTGTATGGTGCAGTTTTCAATGAGCATATTTTGGATTTTAAACAGGTCAAACAACGACAACATTGAAGACAAGTTTGAATCTCCAAAGGTAGATGCAGTCTTCAGTCTCTGGCAGGTAAAGAGGACAATATTGAATACAGCAGAGAATGACAGTATAGAGGCCTATGTTGCTGAGCTGGGACATGGCACTGTTAATCACTTTGCTTGAGAAAATGTCTGAGTTGGAGGGGCTGTAAATTACATTCATACTATAGTTATCTCCTGGTTTATTATCAATAAAAATGAAATGGAATCTACAGGGACCTTATGGATGAGTTATCACAAGAGAAGATGGTCTGAGTGGAAGATAAATGCTTAGCCTAATCCAGATATTATGCAAAACAGTAAGGAGACTAGATCTGTTTTATCTCAATGCCAGACCATTGTCCTATGGGAGGTACTCTGTATGGGTGTCTGCCTCTATTTTTTGTCTGAAGTAAGAGTTGAAAATGATTTAGCTGTGACACTAGGGTTTCTGGGAAACATGCATTAGTAAATTGAAGAAAAGAAATAAACCCACCAGTGAGGGCACGCTGAGTAGCATTTATGATAGCTGCACGTAGGGCACTTTTCAGAAGTTACAGCAAATGTAAGATCACTTGGTTGGCAGAAATAATGAGTGCTCAGAGATTTTTTTTGATTGCTAGAAATTTATCTGATCTAAGTGTCCTTTAGGCTTCTTTTGCTGGGTTGATTCATTACCTGGGAGTATCGCTTGGACCCTGTCATGCTGATTCAACTACTGTTATTTGACTGATATTTCAGACTTGTTCTGGGCTATTCTGAGCACTCTTCTTGGACATCTCTCAAATGGTATTAAGGCAGTTTGAAAAGGGTAATCTCCAGCTGTTTGAAGTTAAAGCCTAACTCCATTTGGAGTTCTGTTACAAGGGTCATTTAAAAAAGAGATAAGCACCCAGCAAGCTAAGAAGAAACGGCCATCCTCTTGAGGGCTGTGTGGGAGGTTTTATGGAATATCTAAGGAGCATATGCATCACTTATGAGGAGAGTCCAGCTTGAAAGGAGTTTCTACAGGCTTTACCACTCAAAGAAGGATCTAGCCCTAAAAGAAGGATGTACCACTCAAGGGTTACGTTTGGAAGGCTATCATGAGATGTTTGACATGGTTCAAGGTATGTCTTGACTCTCACATATTTGAAGGCATGATACATCATCTAATGGATCGCTGGCATTATTTACATAGCAAAAATGAGGAATAACCTTCATTATTTTAGTGGCATTTTCACCCCTAAAGACAAGGTCAAATCTTATGGTTCAAGGGAACACCCTAGCTGGAAATAGACAGATGCCATGGTCAAACATCACAAAAGTAGAAATGCATTCCATTCCTGGCACCTTCTCTTAGAGCGCTCCACTATCGAAGAGTTTTTATGGCCATAGTTGGATTCATCATGGAAGGAATGCCACCATAGTTGGATTCATCATGGAAGGATTTCCCAACTCATTTAAGACATGGCATTCAAAGCTATTGACATGGTCAACAAGTCATCGTCAACGGAGTGTTCCACACCTTTGGGAATTTTTTAAACATGATATCCTCATTATATACATTTAGTATGGATGTTGTTAGCTTTATTGAGGAAGCACCCAACACTTGAGAAGAATTCTAGTGACCATGTATTTTAATATGCCATATATCATGGATCTAGAAATTACCAAGGGATATTTTATTGTATTCTCGGAGAGACTATCCCTCATATTGAGATCCATAACTACTTTTGAGAAATAGTCTAATGAAAGGAGAGCATGTGGCATCATGAGAAGGCATCAAGCACATTCTTCAAAATCCATTATGTTACCTCTCAAAACTGCATTTCTTGTGGTAAAGCACTGAATCACAAATGCAATCTGAGGAACCCAAGAAGGCTTCCCACTGTGACCACAACAACCCTTCTTCTCACTTTAGGCCAGCTATCCTTCGGCACAAGGGGGATTTGTCTAAACTAGGATCACCAAAGATATGAAATGGAAGCTCAAGGTGAAATCAGGAGTTAATTTTTGGCAAAACAGAATTTATCATATGTATTTCTACAAGGTGATGGGTGGTCCAACAGTAGTGTCATACTATTAGGCAAGTGGGGTTGACAACTATGAGCTTCTTTCTAACGAGATTAGGAGTGATTGCAATTGAGATTAACAATTCATAAACAACCCTATCTTTGCTGACCACTATTACAGAAGATTATTTGTGAAAACTGAAATGAAGGAGTGGTTCCAAATACATTGGAGGGTGCATTTACCAATAAAAAATGTGCATGGCAGCCAACTCTTGATTAGGAGGAAAGACACACAATAACATCTCCAGCAATACACACATTAACATCTCCAGCAATAAACCCAAAGATTTTTAAAAGGAGATAACCCACAATAAACCCCAAAGATTTTTAAAAGGAGATAACCCACAATAAACCCTCTTCCAAACAAGGAACAAAACATTACTGGGATTATGGCCCTTCACAACAAATTTGATGCAAGTATTTCCAGCTTTAATCTTCAACAATATAAACCCAAGCACACATGCCACAAGAAGAGAAACATTTAACTTTATTGCCTTCAAGATACTCAATTAAGCTCCAAGGGGGAAATTCCCCAAATCCAATCACGAGAAACAAATAAAGATGCTACTCTTTAAACAAAATCTCTAGTTCAACCTCTTACAATAAAATAATATTAGTGGATTCTAGATTCACTTCTCTCCAAGAAGAATCAATAAAATAACCTAGAGTTTTCTAGATCCATGTTTTTCTTGAAGGAAAACAATAAATATTAATGTCTCATAACTAACTCACATGACAAGTCAAATCATGTATAAAATAATAAGCAACGAGTGGTGGGTTGCCACATATCTTTTTCTCAAGCAAAATGCCTCCTTGAATGAAGCATCTTTGACCAAGCAAGTAAATACTTCGTGCCACATGTCCTCTTCTCCTTTGGCACACTCTTCTAAGATACCATCAAATCATCCAAAGCTATTCCCATGCGCAAGGTGTTCTCCACCATGTGCATTCATTAATCTCACTCTTCTCAAATAACCAAAGCCTCAAGCAACAAAGATAGGGCGTTCCTCAAAAAGTTGGTCATGCATTCATTAATCTCACTCTTCTCAAATAACCAAAGCCTCAAGCAACAAAGATAGGGCGTTCCTCAAAAAGTTGGTCAAAATGCTGTGAAAGTTCTAAGGCTACATATTTGCAAACACCATAATTGCATCAATATTTGTTGAAATTTCTATTGTAGCGACAATTTAGAAATTCCGTAACCATTTTGCATCTATTGGAATTGATCTGGCAAAAAGCTGTACAATCTATCAAAAGATATTTGCTCATGAGCTATGATGCCCCTCAAATAAAGCTATCTTGAACTCCTCAAAAAGTGGATCTCATAGATAAGTGTGCAAGTAACGGTCCATTAGTTGTTATAACAACTCCTCAAACATAGGGTGACTTCAACATGTGTGCCAATAAGATGTGGGACATGCCCTAGTTCATGCTAACGAATTCCACTTAAAGTGGATCTACATAGATATATGTAAAGTGGGCAATGGTTGTTAAAACAATTCCTTAAAACAAGGATGCCCTCAAATAATGTTAATGCAACCTCATTCTATGCATTATGACCAAATCAAACTCCTCATCAAGTGTGCCAAGGCATATATCCATGAAATGAGGAGTCAATCGACTATGTGCTAGCATTAATCCATGTGCAAAATCATCAATATAGTCCACTAGATCCATGGAGTAAGGGTACGACCCCTCCCAATAAGCAATATAAATGTGACCATGCCCCTACACATGTGCCAATTCATAGATCCATAAAGTGGGGGTTCAACTCATCAAGATGCAATCATGTATCCACATGCTAGGTCACCAAATAAACTCAAGGTTCCAAAAGTAAGGGGGTGACCTACTCAAAATATGCAATGGGAAGTGGTTGGGCCTTGAAAGGTGTGCCAACTAGAGGAATCAAGGAAACGCTCTACCAAAGATGATGGTCAACCATGCCAAGACTTGATCCAAGTGTCTCCATACAAGCAAGGGCATTCACATACCAAGGCTCAAACCATGCCAATCCACATTGAATATAGTTGTTGAGAAGGCTAAGTCAACATAGAAAATGATCAACATGTGGAGCACTCCACTAAAATAATGAGTCAATAGTATCGCCAATCCAATGCAAAGCAAGCCCACAAGTGCTAGGGTGTTCCTTTATTGAAGTCAAGTACCATCAAATGTGCCAAGATGAAGTAAACTAGCACAATGCAAAGTATCCCCCAATGCCTCCGCATATGAGAAAGATGATGAGGAACAAGAGTGCTCCATTTCCTCAAGAGGACAATAGCTAGGAGAATGTTAAATCATCAAAAGTGTCATATCATCTAAGGCATTCATATACCAAATTCCACATCAAAGCATAAAATGTCAATACCATCTATAGTATCACCATAGCGACCAAGAGACTAGACAACCATAGAAATGAATGCATGCATGAATCATGATCAATAAAACAACCACGAAGATAATGGACATCATCGACCAAGATATACCAATGATGCTCCAAAAGATTGACCAAACAATCCATACCACCTTCTGGCTATATTCGGGTGACTAAAGCTCTCTAGCTCTCTCAATGGCAATTAACCAACACTTCCACTTTTGACTACAATCGACATCTATTAATTTCCTTTGATGATTCCATTACCCTCGAAAATCCATGAGACCCAAGTTGCCATCAAAACTACCTCTCCATCTTCCTTTGGAGACCCTTGAATTCTGTTATCAAAATCCCCTTCGAAACTACCCCTTGTAACAATTTTTTAAGTGTAATGATTCTTCCTTTTAGCATTACCTTTGCCCACATAGATGGCACGCGGCATCTTCATATTCATTGGGATGTACATGTGCTGCTAACCTATGTGGCCATGTCCTCTACAAGGTAGGCCAAAGTCTTATTTTTACATGTGTTGCTAACCTATGTGGCCATGTCCTCTACAAGGTAGGCCAAAGTCTTATTTTTCTTACTTTTCTTTTACTTTCAATGTGTGGGTAAATGCCCTCTTTTTAGTAATGTAGGGGTATGGTTGTGGAGGTTGGCAAGTCCTTTGGTCCGCATGGCTTGCTTCACATGTGTGTTTCCTTGTTTGCTTTGTGCAAAGTGAAAAGTGCGTGCTTTGCTCCTCCTTTTGCATGGTCCAATGTTTGCATGCCCTCAGTGGGTTGCTTGATAACATCCCTTTGCCTCTAAATTGACATACAAGGAAATTGAGTCTTTATTAGAGAAGAAGATTATGGTGGTCTCCCACTAGGGAAAATTGTCGGGTGGATAGGCTTGGAGGTTGATTTAGAGTGAATCAATCGTTTGGCTCTCAAGCTATCGATATCTTCTAAATCTTTGATTCCTTTGAATTGATAACAATCTGTTTGTTTCAAGACATATTCTCAATGAGATTATTGGATGCCCTATTTGCTCATGGACATTCTTGCTTTAGACATGGACATGATTGGTGTTTGCATCTTTTCACCATTTTCAAAATTGTCCTTTGCTCATGGAGTTGAGTGCAAAGAATTTTGAAATTTTTGGCCTTGGTCCTTTTCTTACCACCATGAAGGCGGCCAAAAGATTGGCAAACGATTCATACCACCTTATGTTTATCTTCAGGTGTCTTAATCTCTCCAACTCTCTCAATGGCAATTGACCAACACCTCCACTTTTGACTACAATCGACCTCTATTAATTTCCTTCGATGATTTGATTGCCTTAAAAAAGAGAAGAGACCAAGTTGTCATTAAAACTACCTCTCTTGCCTCTCCATCGTCATGTGTAGACACTTGAATTCTGCCATCAAAACCCCCATTGAAACCAACCCTTGTAACAATTTTTTTAGCGTAACAATTCTTCCTTTTAGCATTAGTTTTTCCTGCGTAGATGGCATGTGGCATCTTATTCATTGGGATGAACATGTGTTGCCAACCTATGTGGCTACATCCTCTACAAGGTAGGCCAATGTTTGCTTTTCTTGAACTTTTCTTTTACTTTTAAAGTGTGGGGGGAGGCCCTCTCTTTAGCAATGTAGGGGTATGGTTGTGGAGACTGACAAGTCCTTTGGTCCACATTGCTTGCTTCATATGCATTTGTCCTTGGTTGTTTTGTGCAAAGTGCAGAGTGTGAGCTCTGCTCCTCCCTTTGCGTGGTCCAATGTCTGCATGCCCATACTCTTCGTTTACTTTAAGTTTGCAAGTAAAGGCCCTCTCTTTAGCATTGTTGAGGTATGGTTTCAAAGGTCGACAAATCCTTTGGTTGTCATGTGTTGCTCTGCATGCATTTTTCCTTGGTTTCCTTGTGTGGACTGCGGAGCACAATTTCCACTTCTCTCTATGCAATTATCATGTGCCCAAATCTTTGCATAACTTACCTCTGCATCACTCTTAGATTGTGCTGAGCTTAGAGGGAGCTAGGACACATTTAGATCTTCGTGTGTCCATATTGTTGCATGTCCCTAAGATTTATTCTCACCACCTTAGTCTTTGCTTGATGCAAAGTGCCCTGCTACTCTTAGACTCTGAGTGTTTTCTCCGCATTTCTTTATGGCTTAGTCATTTTTTTCTTAATGCTTAAATGGAGTGTGAAGATAACACTTTTGTTTTGCACTCTTCCTTCCAATGGGTTATACTAAGAATTTTGCAAGCATGGAAAAAGGGCCTTTGCCAAGGTCTTGAAGATGACTTTAAGGCCATCAGACCTACAAAACCAGTGGCTTTTGCACGTTGAACTCAACCTAATGTGTGGAATGAAACTGATGTGTTGGAACTCAACCTAATGTCCTGAGTGAAATCAAATCCAATAAGTAGACCCATTTTGGAGCACGGAAAGACCCTCTATAGAAGTAAAAACCTCCATTATACCTAATTTGAAGAATTACAAGTGATTGAAACCTCTCCAACTTTGCTTGAATTGATTAACCTTTTGATTGTTTTATATCCTTTGAATATTTTAATGTTTGTCGATGTTGTCAAGGATAAATGCCACTCGAGAGCAGAGTTTGTTTGCAAGTTTTGTCTTTATTAATTTTTTTTTGAACTCTTGTTACTATAGTGCATCCCATTGAGTATTTACACATGGTCTTGACATGCAATCAAATCTTTTTGTTCTTTTTAAACAACAATTACATGCCCTTCCTTGGTTTTGATTTGGTGAGGAACCCAACAAGATTTCCTTGCTTCCTTCAATTCACATAGACCTCCTTATATGTCTTGATTTGTGATGTTTTGATCGACTTGGGATTTTGCTCATCAATTTTCTCTCCCTTGCATTCCTATTCTTTCCTCGAAGCACTGATATGCCTCTCAAGTTTGGGGGTCTCAAAGTCTCAAGTTTTTTTCAACCTTGTTGAAACCTCTGATGTTTCAATAAACTCTGCGGGCCCTTTTTAATAAAAGTTATAAAATATTTTTACCCTTTCTTCTCCTAGTGACGTCATCTTGGAGGTTTTTTTGAGGAAGGATCAAAATCCCTTGCCCAAAATTGCAATTCATCTATAGATCTTTGATATGTGTACATAGATGATGTTGACACTTAAAACTTAATTCAAAACCTTTTGATGGAGCATCACTCCAAGTTGTTAGGCAAAATGCACTAAATCCACATCAAGGTTGCAAACTATGAATAATCTTGATTGTTAAAATATAAGATCTCTAGCACTGTTGCAAGCTTTCAAGTTGAGGATTACGATTGATTGTCGAGTCTCCTTGACAACCATGGTTCTTGTTGTTACATAAAGAAACATATAAAATCAAGAGTTAAAGTTGGAAATTGAATTATCGATGTAGAATTACAAAGCCCTACAGATACTCCTATGGCTACATAAACAAACATATGAAATCATGATTTAAAGTTGAAAATTCAATTATTGACATGGGACTACTAAGCCCTAAAAGTACTCCTACACCAACACAAAAGTACTTAAGAACATGTTTACAATTTGTATAATAAATTCAAACAATATAAAGATTTTTTTCCTTCCATAAAAAAATCATAATTTTATTCCTTTTAGATTAAAATTACATCAGATAGATGCTTTAAAAGCATCAAAGTAGACAAATTACCTTGACATGCCCTAAATAAGAGATACCAAAGTGCCATACATCATATCAATTTTCTCCTCACAACCCAAAATAGATTTGGCTGTAGGAGAGAACCATCGAATGACCATATATCTTGTTTGTGTATATAGCTACCCTATAGGTTCCAAAAGGAATCTAATATACCATTTTAAAAAGATGGAAGTATTTGAGATTGTGCCAAAACGTAGCCATCATACTGAGCTTAATCACTATAGAAAAGAAGCATGCTGAATTCAAAGCTCACACCATCTTTTAACTCCAAAATAAACTAGTCACCTCGAGGAAGGCGAAGAGCTTCCGTAGACAAAACATCCACCTTCTGGTTCCACTCTTGGAAAATGTGATGGAACGATAAGTTATTGAAAGTATTTGCCGAGTTAATTATCTCATCCAATAGAGATAGATGGAAGTTTCTCATCATATATTCCCTCTTTATCCATTTGATTATTGACATCGAATCATCAAAGGCCTATAGAGAAGGTTGTCAATATTCAGCTTCTAGTGTAAGAATTAGCCTTAAAGCTCAAAACTTTGCTAGATTGTTAGAACCTTGACCAATCCCCGCTTTGAAACTAATAGAGTGAGTCTATGAGATATGTAATATCCCATTAGCATGGTTTATTTGAGGTTCCCCTTGCAAGGCTCCAATGAAATTGGCCCAAGCCTTGCTTTTATCATTAGCTCTTCCTTAATCACTCTCAGAGTTTTAACCATTCTTTATTGCTTTAAAGAACTCATTATATTGATTCCTTTTATTGCCACATCCAAAAGGTGTATCATTTTGTCATCAAAGATTAATGAATTTCGACTAGTCTTAGGCCCCATGCCACAATAGGTGGTAGAGCGCTAAAATTTTTAGTTCCTGTATGATCACACCACTTCTTTAGTCCATCTTCAATGGAATCCTTAGTCCATATACTTGTGAGACCAATGATACATGTTACCATGACCCAAACCTATTGAGTGTATGGACAACTCATGATTAAGTGAAAATTTATCTCCTCTTGATTTTCACAAACATTGCACCTCAATTTAAAAATAATAAAATCTTAATTAAAAATATCAATAAATTTGTTATTTTTTTTTAAAACAAACACGACTAATTTTATTTTTTATATCAAGAGCCGGTGGTCCAGCCACCGGGAACGTTACATTGTGAAGACTTTGCTGTTCTCTTGATCAGATCAGAGATGGACAGCCATGGAAATACAAAATTAACACACACAGAAATAACCGTTGACATAGAATGAAAAGAACGAGACGTTGAAATACTATGATGGGCGCTGCTTAGATCTCTTCCATTTTCACCTTCACTTCCTTCTTGTCTGGCCATTCGCCAGAAAGCTTGGAGACAATGGTTTCCATCTTGCTGATTCTTTTTTCCCACGCCTTCTGAGCCACGCCAATACCGATCGACAACCTTGTATGCTCTCAATGTTTTCTTGCTAACAAATCGGAGAGGAATGAAACCATAGGAGCCGCAAACTTGAATATTAAGCCTTAAACGATGCTTCCCCTGTGACGATCGTGGATCCTGATGGATCTTTTTTCTGGAAATGGGTATGGTCATCACCTATAGATGGCCGATCCTTGGCCAGAGAGAGTGATGATTCCCCCTATCTTCAGTGCAGGCCACTTGAGTGTTACAGAGCAGGGAATCTTTTCTTGTTGAAGACCGAGTGGTGCAAGCAAATCCCGACCATTTGCTAGCTTGTGCCCTTGCAAACTGGGTCCCCCCTGGAAGTGCCTCCTTAAGGAATAAAAGCTTGAATTTCAGTCCCATTGACTGTCAAAACACCCCTGCCCTGGAGCGAGCCTTTGTTGGCTTCGAGGTCTGCCTGGGCGTTTAGCCCCCTCAAGAAGTGGTAGAAGCCAATCGAGTTGAACTTGCAGAGCAACAATACTATTTTTCTGAGAACTTGGTTAAGACTGACTTGGTTAGGTAACTTCCGAGTGTGCAGGGCCTGGATGATGAGTCTTGAATCTCCAAAAACCACAAGATTTTGAATATTCCTTGAGATTGCTTGTCAAAGCCCTTGCAGCTGGGCTAGAGCTTCTGCTCTGTTGTTTGTTTCAGTTCCCAAACCGCACGAATAGGACAGTTCCAGCCTTCCGCTAGGATCCAACAGTATCCCTCCTCCTCCGGCCGCCCCAGGGTTTCCCTTCGAGGCACCGTCAAAGAATAAATAGTGCTTCTCCAACTTGGATCTCCATTTGATGAAGTTTTGTTCTTCGAGGCGAATTTCCCAGCTAGCTTTTGGGATTGCAGCTGATTTGTGCTCTGCTGCTAGTGCGTGGCAATCTCCTTAAGCCAATGCTCCTTGTCCTATTCCAATAGGGCCACATTATGGAGTGATGGCTTGGTAGCTAAAGTCTCGCCTAGCATGGTCCTGGCTTTCATTGCAACCTGGTCTAAAGTGCTGTTTTGCTCCCGGAAGATTCTGTTGTTTCTTTCTAGCCAAATTTTCTAGGTTACAAACTTTGGGAGCCACACCCAACATGTCTTGGGCAACTCCTTTTGCTTCAGTTGAAAAGGGCAGCGGGAGATCAAGGAGCTTAGCAACTCGAGAGAGTTCACCGGAGAAGGGGAAAGTCCTGAGTGAAGCTTCAAGGAATTATGCCAAACCTCTACAGCGAAAGGGCAGTTTACAAGCAAGTGGTCTGTGGTCTCTTCTTCAGCCAGGCAGAATGGGCATATGGAAGGCCCTTCCCAACCCCTTTTTTTGAGATTCTCACTTGTTAGAATACTCTTGTGAACCAGCGTCCAATTAAACATGTCTACTTTGGGGAGTGACTTGTAGTTCCAAATTGCTTTCCAAGGAGCTGGATCAGGAGGGACATGCGGTATTGCCCGGAGTTGCTTGTACCCTGCTGCTGCTGAATATTTCCCCGAAGCTTTGCCCCAACCTCGCTTGTCTCTGGAGGTAACTTTTAGAGGAGATTTCCCCTAGAGCAACTCGAGAAGAAGCTGGGCTTCAGTTTCTAGACCCTCGGGATAGTTTCCTAAATCCCAACCTTTCCAGAGGCCTTCATCATCCTCTTCCCATACCGAGATGTCCCACAACGTGGTGTAATTGGAGGAGAGGAACCAATTTTTCAAATTTTCCAGGCCTTCCTGATGACCAAGAGGGGGTTCTCCAAGGATTGAGTCCTCCCATAACTTGATACGTTTACCATTACCTGGTATCTAGGTGGGGTAACTTTTGAAAAAGTCCAAAGCTTTGAGACAAAGATTGAAGATTGGAGAGCCTTGGAGCACTTTCGAAGGGCAGTCCAAGCACTTTGAACGGGAACCTTGGAAGTATTTTTTCCACAGCACTTCTTTGCTCCAAAAGAGTTTGCTAGAAACAATTTTCCAAAGGATTTTGGCGCCCAGGGCAAGATTTTGAGAGGAGACATCCCGAATCTGAAGGCCACCTTCCAACAAAGGCTTGCTGATTTTTTCCCAGCTTACAAGATGAAGCTTCCTCTTGTTTAGCTTTCCTCCTTCCCACAGAAAGTGCCTTAGCAGCGCGTCAATTTTGCTTGCTATGGATTTTGGTGCTAGGAGAATAGAATTCTGAAAAATTGGGATGCTGGCTAGGACAAAATTCAGAAGCACAACTTTCCCAGCTAAATTCAACCAGGACGCACCCCGGGCATGAATGCGTGCTTTCAGCTTGTTCAACAATGGAAGCCAGTGTGCTGATTTTGGGTCGGCTTTGAGGATTGGAATTCCCAGATAATTAAAGGAATCCCAGATTGTTTTCCCTTCCATTTCCAGCACTCTCGTAGTCTTTAGCATCTCTCTTGGGGAGCAATTCCAGCCAAAATTTTTGCGTTTCTGACGATTAATCTTGCTGCCTGAAACCTCTTTGTACCAATCCAGCTCTCTTTTGAAACTACGTGCAGTGATGACACTTGCTCCTCCTAGCAGCAGTGTGTCATCTGCAAACCGCGCATGGTTTATTTCCTTAACATTTCCCACCATCCTTAATCCAGACAGGGACTGAAGCTGTTGACAGTGGTCCAATTGGAAGCTTAACACAGAAGCCTAAATAGCATACAGAAGAGGTGACAATGGGCACCCCTGCCTCAGGCCTCTGGAGACTTGAAAGAAGTCAGTTGCTCGCCCGTTAACCAGAGGGGCGATTCGAGGGGATCCAATACATGCTTTACCCAGCTTATGAACCCTTGAGCAAACCCAATTTTATCCATTACTTTAAAAAGGAAGTCATGTCTAACTCTATCAAAAGCGTTCGCTAAATCTAGCTTAATGATCATACCTTTTTCTTTCCGATGACAGCTTGAGTGGATTGCTTCTTGGACTAGCACGATGTTGTCCAAAATTTACCGCCCTTTGATGAATCCGCCTTGGTTTTCCGGGATGATGGATGGAAGTATTTTTTGAGCCTGGAAGCAATAACTTTTGTAATTATCCTGTAGCTTGTGTTGCAGAGGGAGATTGGGCGAAATCTGCTAAAGTTGCAGGCTCCTTTCTCCTTAGGAATGAGCGCTAGGAAGGCTGAATTTGTGCCCCCTCCTAATTTGCTGCAATGCTGGGATTTTCTTACCATTCTAAACAGGTTGACTTTGATTGTTGGCCAACAAACCTTGAAGAACCGGACTGAGAATCCATCCGGCCCAGGGGCCTTGTCGGCCTCCATTTGGTCCAGGGCTCTCTTGATTTCCTGCATACTGATCGGGGCTAAGAGGTTCAGATTGGCTTTGTTTTGGACTAGCTTCGGGACAAGGGAAATGGGGTAGGAGTTAGCATTGATTGGGGCCTCATCATGGGAAGAATACAAGTCTTTAAAGAACAAGTGTGTTGCTTGTTTGATGCCTTTGAATTCTTTAATCTCACGACCTTGAGAATGGATTTCTCTGACGGAATTGTAATGCTTTCGGGATTCAGCTTGCTTATGGAAGTAACTTGTGTTTTTGTCTCCGGCTTGAAGCCAGAGGCTCCTTGATTTCTGCTGCCAATATTCTTCCTCCTCCGTACAGGATTTGTGGTTAACTTTTTGAAGCTCGACTTCATGGTTTAGAAGCTCTTGAGTGACGTCCACATCTTCCAGAACGAGCTGGTGTTTTTCAAGCTCGGCTTGGGCCTCTTTCCTTTTGGCGGTAGGAGATTTGATAGTTTTGGCCCAACTTTTCAAGGATCTCTTGAGGATCCTTAGTTTTTCTTCCATCACGTAGAAGGGTGAGCCTCAGACAGACGTGCTCCAAGCTTGGGAGACTAATTAGTGAAACCCTTCTTGTTGAATCCAAATCGGACTGAATCGGAAGGGGATTGGTCCTAGGTTTCTCTTTAGGGACAGATCTAAAAGGATTGGCTTATGATCTGACACATAATGAGGCATAATTTTGGAGGTAGCCTTGAGACTAAAATCCAGAAAGGAGTTTTGGACTAAACATCTATCCAGGCGCGTTGCTATATGACCCAGCCCTAGTCTTTTGTTGGACCAGGTGAATTTCCCTTTAGTTGGCTTTATGTCTTCCAAATCCCAGTCTAGCATAATATCCTCCACCCATTCTCTTGCTGGGTCTCTGACCGGCGTGCCCCTTTTTTATCCGCATGGGATAGTGTGATATTAAGATCCCCTGCTATAATTATATTCTCAGGATGCTGCGAGCTCAGAAAAGATTTTAGAGAGTCCCAACAGTTTCTTTTCTCAGAGAAAAGGACTGGGACATACAGGTTAAAAAGACTTACTTGCTGGCCGGACTCTTTGTGGAGAAGCCTTGTGAAGATCCAATGCCAACACTTTTCCTCTTCTAGCAGGTCGTACTTGGAGGTGTCCCAGAAAGTACCGAGTCCACCTGAGGCTCCTCTGGCGCTCACTGCGGTTCCTTGTCCTTTTTTCCAAAAAACTTTGCTGGCTTGAAGGAGGTCTACGTCCTCCAATTTTGACTCCTGGATTAGTAGAATCTCTGGGTTCATCATTTTGATGATGTCTTTCACGGCTTCTTCTTTTAACTTGCTGCCGAACCCTCTACAGTTCTAGGAGGCAAATAACATTATTTACTTGCTTGGGAGATTGTGGCTCCTTTTGGAGCCTGGCCTTGCTTTCTGGTGGTTCTGGTGTTGATCATCCCTTTTAGCGTTTTTTGCGAGCCTTGCAGCACATCTAGGTATGTTTGTTCTTCTCTCTTTTTTTTTTTGAACTTTCTTCCCCTGGTAGATTTTATTGGCGTGATTTGGGAGCTGCTTGTCTCCGTTTCATCACTTTCTGATTTAGCTTCAGTTTCAGAGCCTAGACTGACATGTTCTTCCTTTGTCTCTTTTTCCTTTGGGGTTTCCTCAGTGGCAGGCGGTTCAGGGGTCGGATCTTCTTTCTCTTTTTCCTTTGGTTCCTCACCTTGGACCTCCAGCGCCTCAAAGTTATTTCCCTTAAGATGAGGCTTCTATTTGGACTGTCGCCTCAGGGGGATTTTGAGGATTTGCATTGGGCGCTGGATTTTTCTTCTCTTTTTGTCTTGTGGCGGTTTTGGCTTTTTTGGCTTGCTTCCATCCTTCTCCTGCTTCGTTTTCTGCCGCTTGGACCTTTTGACAGTTCCTTTGGAAATGGCCATATTCATGGCAGCTTCTGCACTTGAAAGGTAGTTGTTCGTAGTCCAGTTTTTGGTGATGATGCCATGCACCCACCATGAGCTTGACGGCTTCCGGTAGCCCGGCTTCAAGGTCTACTTCCACACAGATCCTTGCGCAGGAGTATTGACCTTTTGAGTCTGCTTTGTCTATGTAACGTCCCAACCCATTTCCAATCTTCTGAAGTGATTGAGGGTTCCAGCAGTGCACCGGCAGGTTAGGTAGACGAACCCAGACCGGGACCTCCTTGAGCATATCAACTGACGGGTCAAAGTCTGGCATCCATCTGTTAAGGTAAAGCCCTTGCTTGCCCATGAAGTATGGACCACTCTTGAAGATGAGATCGCGGTCTTCTTTTTAGATAAATTTAAATATGAAGAACCCTCTGCCTACGGTGTAGCAGGTTACACTGTTCTGTAACAACGGTCTCCAATTTCGTTGTATCCAATCATCAGTGGTTTTGGTAGACGGCCAGAGGCCCATAAACTGTCCGATCAACCCTCTCTCTGCCAAAGCCAGGGCTATTTTGATGGGCTATTCTTCAGGTAGGACAATTTCAGGAATTGACTCAAGCTTTTTGATAAACTTCAGCTCCGAAGGGCCAGCTTTTTTCTTTCCTAGCGGGGCTATCAGTCTTCGGAAGGCTTCTGCTGCAGAGATAGGAGAGGGGGGAGTCGGCTCCTCACCCCCAGGCGCTCCCATGGCGAACAGTTGCAAAAAACCTCGCTGCTCCTCGTCAAACCCTAGCGATCGCTTCGCAACCAAAGAGCAGAAGCATCGGTAACCAATAAATTTGTTATTTTTTAATAATGGGTTTTATTAAAAATTATTATATTAATATGTAATAAAATAAAATAAAATAAAATGATAAAAATTAATTGTTTTCAATTTAAAAATAATAAAATTTTAATTAAAAATATCAATAAATTTGTTATTTTTAATATGATTGTTTTGATTCATTATGTAATGCTTTTTAGAAAATATGTTTTATTAAAAATGATAATATGAATTTGTAAAATAAAATGATTTTAATATATATATATATATATATATATATATATTAAATTACTGTAAAAGAGTACAAAATATGAGTAACAGTGGTTGACCTGCAACAACAGCAACAAAAAGGTGGCAGAAATCGTAGCTTCGGTGAAGGTGGTGAACAGACCCAATGCCACCCAAAAGGACACTAGCAAGAATGGAGATAGAGCTATACTTCCACTTACCCGGGTCGATAGTCGTTACGGTGGAGTCGAAGGCACAAGTTATAGCGATCCCGGGATCCCACTGACCATCCCAACCTAGACTGGCATAGAAATCTAGAGAGACGAGCAGAATGAGGGCGAGGTTCACAATAGAGCTCCCCTGCTAATTGGAATGATCTTTTAAATCCGGCTGAAACAAGTAATTAACCTGCGTGGTGGAGGGCAGCCCACTTCTCCTCCATAACTCACCTGACCTAACCATAAAAACCTCACACTTCATCATTATGATCATTGTGCATGCTTCTGAGCGAAGCCACCGTCGCAGAAGTGCCCAACGCCTTCTGCTGATGTGAGCTCGTACGAGCTTGCAGAGTTCCATTACTCTCCTAGAGAGAGAATGATATTGATGTAGACCGTCTTATGGGGGACGATGAGGTGGGAGCACGGAGGACAGAACATCCCATCACGTGCCTCTCATGCTCCCTCCCGACCATCTCCGTGTCCACCCGCCGTGGGGAGATAACAAATTAATTTAACTTCCCACAAATAATCCTATTTTATAAGAAACTTCAAATATAGAGGGCCAAAGTCCTAAACTAGAAATGATGTTGTTGAAATTCAATTTGAACTCGATGTATATTTGAAATGTCAGTAGTCCAAAAATCAGGGTGTTATGTCCTTCCTTCTTCATATTAAAAACATTTGCAATAGAAACCAAAGTTATTACAGGTAAAATTTATTATGGGTCACGATGCTATTGAAATTTATCTTAACGTAACAATTAGTAGGAATCAGGGAAGGCATGGGCCACATCTCCTAGTGTCTGATACGGATCTCTAATCTCTGATCTATCATGTCAATTCCAATTGAGGGCTTTGGCTCTCTGACTTACAAAGATGTTTGTAAAAGTTATTTGATTACCCATCAAACAAATAAACATGACTCCTAATGCAAAGATGAAGGATTTAATTCTCACTAAGAGATGGCATAAGTTCTGGCTTTAGATTTCTCTCTAGGCCTCACTCAAAATCTTACCCTCAATCTCATTGATTTTTCCCTCATTGGAAAGTTCTATGGCCCCTAGCCAACCCAACCATGTTGTATTCGTGGATCTTGAAAACGTAGATCTCATTGGGATAAGATTCTAACTTCTATATCTCTTTCTTTCTTGTGTAAGAGGATTTTCTATCTCCATTTGCTCACAAAGAAAATTGCGATTAAATTTTCGAAGGGGGACACTAGTTTCGACTTGGATTCCAAAGATATGCTTAAAAGACTATTATTTCCTAATATTGTAATGGGACATTTTGTCACAATACTCTTGACAAATTGGACAAGCGAAACAGGCAATCAAACATTTGGAAAGCCTTGAATAAATCTATATGATTGCTCAAAATATTTATTGGAATCACGTGAACGGTAGAAATAACAAATTAAAAAAAAGAGAAATCCTTGAATAAATCTATATGATTGCTCAATATTTATTGGAATCACGTGAACGGTAGAAATATCGAATTTTAAAAAAGGGAAAATTCTAGGCCAACCCTTGTTTACAAAGATAGATAAATCAAATTCTAAATTGACTAATTAAGCATCATTTAATTTACTAAGGGCGATGCTTCGTATTTGAACTATAACAACTCATATAAATGCTTTCATGCCATGCAGATTGGGTTTTGTAATCGAAGGGATACTAGCAGAAGTAATGAAATTATTTAGATGTCGCTGAATGAGGACATGTGACTTATGCTTAATGGCCTTCAACGATGAAAATATTGTTTGTTCTCAATTTTCAAAAACGACTTCCTTTATGCAATGGCTTATTACCTTGCAATGGCTTATTATTTCCTTTGTGACAGAGTGGTATTGCTTTGATCCTTCCATATTTTTAGTGAAAAACACAGTGATTCTAAGGCAATGCCAAAATCTCAAAAATACCGAAAGTAGTAGGTAGCATGAGTCTCCAAACTATGTTACTTGAAAATGAATTTGCCCTTGGAACAATGCTAAATTCTGATCCTGGACATACTTCAAACAAATCTTGGGTTGGATATAGGCAAATCAGTCCATTTGGAGTTGGCAAGTTCAGGGGTCTAGTGTTGTAGAGATGCCTCATTTTAAAGCTCACATATTGAGCAAGAAAGGCATTTTCTTTTGGAGAGATATGTAGGATTATTTCTCTTGTGGATAGAAGGATTGGCATCGTCTTGCTCAAAAGTATGGGTTGATTTCCCCTAAGCATCCTTCTATGATGGAGTTGAAGAGCCTTATTCTAGACCCTGAGTTGTTCAAGATGAATACTAGGATGCCAGGGCATTTTTGGAGGAATTGGGGTGGAGTTTTCATCGCTCGCTTCTCTAGTATTACTCCTAGTGTTTGTATTCGGTGCTTCATCAATGACAACCATTATCCCCTGTCCTCAATGCAAGATGGGTGTCCATTGTCCAGAGAATAGATAGGTGTGTCGACTTCACAATGTGCAGTTTTTTCTATTTTCTTTTTCCTTTTTTCAAAAAGATACTTCTTATATATACATAAAATATTTACATTAGAAAGGGAAAAAATGAAAATAGAAAGGCATATACAATAATATTTACATCTCTTCCTTAAAGAAACTAAAACCGCTATAAAATCAGAATAAGTAGCATGATCTAACAACATGGCATCCTTAATCATATTTTCTGGGAATGCTTGTTTCTCAAATGTTGTTGGAGTTATTCTGAGGATCAGTATTCACCTCTCTTTCAAGACAAGCTGCATTGGTGTGCTGTAGTATTTGGAGATCGCCATTTTGTTGTTCATAAAAATAACATTACTACATCAACACTACAAAAATAAATTTAAAAATAGCCCTTAAAGAAAGTAGTTATAACGGTGCACCATTTTTTCAGAAAAAAAGACAATTTGTAAAGTACTGAAAATCCACAGTGCTGCTATAGGAAATCAACAGATTTTGACAGGCATAATCTGCAGTACCACAAGTCATGAAGGGAGTACCATGACTGCAAAAAATGTACACAAGTATGGGAAACCAAGGCAATAAGGTGTCACTGTGTAACACTAGCCTTAAAACAGTAGGATAAGGCGTCGACAATCTGCAAATCACTTTATCAATGTACAAATTTGATAAAATACAAGTTCGAGGAGAATTCAGAATTCCAAGTAGAAAATTCTGACAATGCCAGAATTGCTATGTTGCACAAAACTCCTAAACTGCCCATGTACGCATATGGGAAACTCGCAGAAACTCAAAAACTTATTGGAAACTTTTGGGAAACCCCCAAGTGCCCATGGGGGGTGTGGAATCCATGGGAAGTCTAAAATAACCTAGTCTATAGAAAATGAAGACGAATTAACCTCTAATTCATTTATAAACCTACCAACATGTAAACCTTATTTTATTGCGAGATAATGTGCTATTTAAAAAAGCTATACACACACTGTGTTCCCCCAATATAAGCAGTTTTGGGGGTCACATTTCCAAGCATTTCCGTTTCCGAAACTTGTACATGTTTCCATGTTTCATGCAGCTTAGCAGAATTGTGAAACCCCCCAAAAGCCCTAATTGCAGGCTGTGATACCAAATTTATATTTGCACAAGTGAAACAGCAATGAAAATAGCCACACAAGAAGCAAAGTTAAAGAGGATAATTGTCAACTTGTACATACTGTACACTCGAGATAATTGTCAACTTGTACATACTGTACTTTCTAGACTCCATATTTCATCAGGTCTATATAGAAGTATAGAACTGTTTGGAGAATTTTTTATGATAAGGTAGGTGAGACATCATCATTGACTGAATCTCCTATGAAGTAGGTGATACATTTACTATTGGTAATTAAGGTAAATGAGATTTACAAATATAAAATACAAATATCATAGAGCTTTGACTAGGTCAACTATGACTATGTCTCATCATATGCAAACATAAAATGGAATGTGAATCATGGGGCTAATTCTTGGAAGTCAATAATCTAAGCTTGCATTACTGTTGGCAAGCATAATGGTAGATTGCAATGCGGGAATTGGAACTGTAAACTCAAACAAAAAAGTGTTGTCTGCATATGTACCTTTAACTTTTTCGCTGCATCCAAGAAAATAATTTCCTGATCAAGAGAAACTCACTAGATTTAGGATTGCTTATTAAGCACTTTTACCAAAAATAAGGCCATTTGACATGAGTCACTAGAATGATAACAACCTTTAGAATAGTATCTCCAGCTTGAAATAAGAATGAGAGTATCATCAAAAGTGGCCAGACAATTCCTGCTTGTTGCAATGATTTACCTGCACCAGCCCCACTGCAGAGGAAGGACAAAAACACATAATAGTACAGTCTTTATGCAGTTATAATTATGTCTCTTCGTCTGGCTGAAGCTGCATATGCAATAGTCGAAGCTACTTAGCGTTTTGATTTGATAGAAATTGCAGTAAGAGCTATTGTTGTGCTCTCTGATAATGAATATTGGATTGCTGTACTGAGAATGCTTAGATTTCTGGTGGAGTTAATAGAACAAGAAGGAAGTTGCTGTTATTGATGTTATGGCTCCATCTAATGGACCATCTACACAGGCAAAAATAAAGACGAGGGATTGTGTCTGTCCAGAGGCAGATTCATCCTATGTAACAGGAAGCACACTTGTTTTGGCTCCACTATCAGCTGCTCATAATACTTTGAAGTTGACATCTAACGTTGGTGTTTCAAAAAAATTCCTGGATTCATTGATAGATGATGTAGAAGAAGTAGAATGCCAGACTCCTAAGTTAAAGGAGCACAAGATACCTCCGTTGGTCTGCTGTCCTCCTACACCACTCAAACCTAAATCGATTTTGGTAAAGAGAAAGATACCTGCAGGCTGCAAGTCCTCTCGAAGAATTTTACATTCTCTCCAGTTCTGATATACAGTCGCTGTTCGGTTCAGATGTTGCAAAGATCAGTCACCAGCATATGAAGAGAAAAGTGCTCTAACATGTATGAAATAGAAGGTAAGGGTAGGTCTAATTATGAAGATTACAATGTTGAGACCAATTATTTGTATAGTGAGTTACATTAGCAATGAGTATTGGTCCCTAAGAGTACAAGTGGTTTCCAGTATGCCAATTTTTGTTACAGAAGTTTGATTTCTGATAACAAGAGATGTTTATTGTCCTCTGAGTTTAGGATTGTGTAGAACAGTATAGGCTGCGACCCAATTGCATTTGAAATTTTATAGTCCTCTGTGTTACCTATTGTAAAAATATTTAGATGTGTTGTAGAGAACACAGTTTGCATTTTCGTTGCATATTGTAAAAATATTTAGATGTGTTGTAGAGAACACAGTTTGCATTTTCGTTGCATTTGAGATTTTATAGTCTTCTCCGCGTTACCTATTGCAACAAAATCTTTCTGTATTGTAGAGAACACAGTTTGCATTTTCGTTGATTTGATTTCTTATTAAGATGGTATGTTCCTCATGACGACTTATGGCTTTTGCAGACTTCGGTGAAAGAAAGCACATGTGCATACAAATATAATTATATCAAGAAGTTTGAAGGGGTCGTCTGGCTGCAGGCCGTTTCATGCAGTGGAGGCGAGGTGCAGGTCGTGGGGAAGAAATGGATAATAAAGAGGGCAAGTATTAATTCATCATAGAGAGCAAAGAGTGTTTAAGATAATTATTTTCCATTTTGGTATTATATTTGGTTTATTCGATCTTCAGAAATTAAGAAATTATTTGATTTGTTGTAACAATTTATTCTTATGTTCAAAAAATTTAGAAAGAAAATTAAAGAAATAAAGTTAATAAAATTTAATTCTTATTTTGACTATATTAATTGTAAATCTCTTAATAAAAAATAAAAACAAATAATTATTTTTCTTTATAAAACTCCTAAATAAGAATGGAAAATGACAATCTTGCTCTTGCTCTACATTAAGATCTACACTTTGCTAAATGATAATGTTCTTAAACAGTCTGCATGAGTTCTTCAAATTTTCACAACTAAGTTGGGGTCCGTGGATTTTTCAATGTGCCATTTATGAAATATTTGGCAATCGTAAGAAACCGGAAATGCAGGTGTAAATTGGGATAAAAGTAAGACGAAACAAATAATATGGAAGTAAGATCGATATTCAAACTAGTAATTTTAATGTCCCTTTCAAAGATTCCAGAGGATTGATGGCACAGCCTTCGACAGGAAATACTCATTTCGAGTTCACTATTATTCAACCGTGTGCAAAAGCTTCCTTGTTTGTTGAAGAGTTATCACCAATTGGATGAATTGATTGATCATAGAGAAAATGTGGAAAATATAGAAAAACAGATCAAGCCAAAGACATGCACCTGCACACGAACACCGAAACAAAAAGCGGGAACACCAAGTAGAACATGCATAGGGTAAACAGATACCTGGAAACAGTTATGATTACACCAACAGATATAAGTAAAAAACCAAAAATATGAAAGACAGAGTAACGCCTTCCTAAAAATACAGCTGACAAGATAAGCTGCCATACCAAAAATGTCTGCAAAGAAATTAAAAAGATATCGTTATATCATCTCATGCATCATTCCTCATGAACAAGGAAAAAGGCTAAAAGTTGCTTAGAAACTGAATTTGATCTTAACCAGGAAATGTGAACCAATGCATATAATGCATGATTTTTTTCCTAAGTATGTATTTCTTAACCATGTGAACCTTCCTCCCCAAAAATACTATGCACCATCACTTTTCACTCACATAACGCATGAGTTCATATTGTTATATTTAAGAAGTGGCAGTGCCAAATTATAAGTTTATTCCGATGAGAAGCTATTCTCATTGCAAATACAGTTTGCAATAAGAGATAATATTATCATAACATCACTGCATATTACATGAGACAAAATTGGAATAGATGCCCCTGAAAGAATGGTTGTTTGCAGAATCAGAACAGAAAATTACACATTGTTATTAGTAAAACGTTAAGCAGTTCAATGGCCAAAAATACCTAGATTTTCAACAAGAATAATCACCATATCAAATAGAAGAAATATAAAAATAAAACTTGTCACCTAGATTTTCACAAGAATAATCACCATTGATTATTCTTGAAGAAAATCTAAAAAAAAGGTAATAGAGCTATCAAAGCCATTTACTCGTGAAGTGAGTGAATCAAATTGCAAGAACATTCATAGATTACTATTTATATACCCAAAGTTTACAAATACACACACAAGCCCCCAATTTTTGTACATATTACATTACATTACATTTTCAAGATCCATGAAATAAATGTTCAATATTAAGTAACAAAAAATACACTATAATTACAGATTGTTTCACAACAGTTGTAGTGACATACTTCTTGCCATTCATGAAGCCACAGATACAGTCACAATATCGGCCTGGTACCTAAGATATAGAATGGAAAAGTAGACAACCACATACATACCTTCATGACACCACAAAGGCTACAAAGTAAAGCTTAACCACTTGGTAGACAACAAAATTAACAAACGTTTTATACATTCACAACCATCCATTACTTATTTATCATATGTTAACAAGTTATGAAAATAATAGCAATGAACAAAGAAATCATGACTACCCACAAAAGCCAAAAATTCTCTTGAATGTTCTAACATTCTGAAATAATTATACTTCGCCTTGTCAATAACAAGGCAATCGTATCGACTTTGGATATATATTATCAAGATACAAGCTAAGGTTTGTCAATAAGTTCCGTTCAATGAAAATAGCAACGCCGACAACCAAATAAAAAACCCGATGGACCGCAGTTGTTGCTTTTGCCTTTCTTGCTTGGTAAACTGAGCAGGAAACCCCAAAAGAGCTCCTTTATTGGGAGAGGTAGGCGCAGATTTCTTCTGATGCAGTAAATGGAGCTCGCCTAGGGTTTGCACCTTCATAGGCAAAGCACTGTTGTTGAGACAAGTGCCATTCCGCAGCCTCTGCATCTGGATTCTAGACAAACGGTTATCAACAGAGCTCTCGTTAGAAAAGGTAAATTCTTCATTATCTGTCATATTTATCTGCAAAACATAACAGCCATATGAGCACAATAATCCTCAAAGAAAGAAATCACAAAAAGAAAAGGAAAAAACACAAAGACTTCAAATACCTAAGAGAAGAGAACCCAGTTGAAAATGGCTTTGAGAGTGAGTCCAACCTGAGACGTCTAGGCCTGATAACCAGAAGAGAGCTTCTGGGTGGCACAACAACCCAAACCTACTAAAAAGACTGAACACTGTGAACAGTGCGTACATGCATACAGAGTTTTCAATTCACTGATTTGATAGGCAAAAGTTGCAGAAGTTGAAATTTAGACATTTGTACCCACAAAATCCATGCATCCTCAGATTTTATGGATATAATAATGTCATATGAATATTTTTCAAACATTGTAAAGTGATAAGGTATGTGGTATTTTTATTTTTTGTTAATCCGTGCAATTATAAAAAAAGTCAAATCTTCAGCCATTGTCCACTAAACATTGAGAAAAATCTTAATTAAAAATATTCAAAAATAAAATTATTTCATTTGACTTTATAGAATTTGATGTTTTCTAATGTAATCTTTTCATACTAATTCAAAATAGCGGAACATATAATCTTCCTACAGCAGGGACTATAAATATACACAACGTTTAACTATCGTGAAAGTATTTAATATATATTGAACTCTCATGTATTTAATATATATTGAACTCTCATATGAGAGATTCTAACCGTTAATGATCCCACTTGGATACTATTGGATGCATGTAACTTTGATAGTCTTATAAATCTAATTAACCATTCACATAAATACTAAACTAAGAAAATCCAGTTCTCTTTTTATCTTCCATACAATACATGTTTTAGTTCTACCTTCCGCCATATTATAAAGCGTAAAAGTTATTTCTATTATGCCATTTTCCGTGGATCACATTTTTTTTTGTGTTTGCCCATTTTCAATTGATCTCTGGAATAAAGTTTGTGAGCCCTTTGAATGTTCAGACGTCTTGGGGTAATGATACATTTGACACCAACTTTTTAAATTGGTATAAGGCTAAGAAAACTCACAAAATTTTGCCACTTTACGTTATATGGAAAATTTGGAATCAAATATATTTGGCTATATTTAAAGAAAAAACTCCTAATGCTATTCCTGTGGCACGATAAAGGTTGTCAATTTCTACAAGGAGTTTTGTGCAGGTGTTGTCAAGAAAAAGAAGCAAAAGTTGGTGAAATATTTATCTCATGAGCTTGGTCCTTTTGGTTTTTTTGATGGCGCAACTGCTAATGGTATATGTGTTGCGGGTGTTGTTCTAAAATTAAATTGTGAACACTATTTCAACATCATGATAAATTGTGGATCGGGTACAAATACAAAAGGGAAGCTGCTTGCTCTTTGGGTTTTGATGAGATTTACAGGTTTACTGAGTATTGATACTATAAATGAATTTGGGGATTCTTAGGTCATCGTAAATTGGGCGTAATAGAATTTTAATCTACAATTGATTGATCTTTTATAATGGGGTTTGAGGACCATGAAGCTTCTTGAACATTTCCATGAATTGGAAATTTCTCATATTTACAGAGATCATAATAGTTGTTCAGATATCCTGTCGAAGGAGGCTTTGAAGCTTTGCGTGAGAGTAGTTTTTTGGGAAGAATATATTTGGGTAGTCTGGAAATGAAGGGGTCTATCCCCTTCTTCCTATGATCTTTGGTTGCTTGCCCTGTCTAGTTTTGGATCTTCTGGATAATGTCTGCTCTGTTTTTTTGTATTTGTTTTTTTTGAACACTATTTGGATGGATTGATCTCTCCACAGTTTGTATTTTTTTTATCTTACTTACACAATCTCTTTAATAGGACTGTAGGACATGGATATGTACTTTTTGATTCCTATGGAATAACAAAAGTATGGTTTTTTTTTTTTTTTTTTTCTCTGCTTGAAAATAATACTTTGTCATTATAATTAAATGTGAATATAGAAAACTCAAAAAATAAATATGTACATTTTTATAGACACAAGGGTTACTAAGTAATTTCTATATCTTTTAACAATTTTTTATTATTATTTTGTTGAAAAATAATTATTTTAACTAAAAACATATGTGTTAGCAACTGATCATGAAGGTCATGAAGGAATATCTCCCAAACTTGGACTCTGTAAAAAAGGCACTAAAATTGGCTTTTGAGGAAGTCAATGAATCCCTTATGAAAGAGGAACCCTCTGTGCAACATGAAACTACTCCACAAGATTTAGACGATGTTGGCGAATCCAATCTGAAGAGGAATCCACTTTACCATTGGACCTAGATTCACTAGATCTTGAAGCAATATCCCAACTCAAACAAAAGAAGATGAGCCAGTATTAATGGAGAAGGAATCATATCCAGAACTGCCAGATCTAGACAATGGAATTGTAGGGTTGAGCCATGATTTCAACTAATCTGAAGGAAGCTTGGATGACAATAGTATAAAAGAAGAAATCCACTGCAACCATGTAACCAATGGCGATAAAGTAGGAGGCTTGGATGAAAATAGTATAAAAGAAGAAATCCATTGCAACCACGTAGTTAATGGCAATAAGAAGTAGGAATCATAATTCAATTTAGCCCTGTATTGTTTCTACAATGTAGTGAGTTTGAATTTATTACTGTTATTAAAAATATGAAAAAGGTGCAAATTTAGGAGAAAGTGTTGCCTATTCTCCTCTTGGACTGTGATTTTTTTCATGGCCCAGTTGTAGTGAGCATCATCTTTGGTCAGGGATGCTTGCTAATCATATATCCTTTGTTGGGATTGGAATTTTGGATGGTACGACTCTATAATACTAGTGAACCAAAACACATAATCTATGAGTCAATTTTTAACATAGTAGCATAATTCGGTTGTATTGGCCTTTCATGTAAGGAAACTACTAACCTAACCGACCACTAAATTTTGAAAACCAATTTAAAAAAACAAAATTTTAATTTTTTAAACACTATAAAATATAAATACTATTCAATTTCATATATTGTAATTCATTGGAGCATTAATTAATTAATTTTGAATTCTTCTGATAGTTCTTTACTTTCTTATTAAAATAATTATTAATAACTCAGTTTCTTGAGATTTTTATATTTTTGTTTTTAAAATAGTAATTTTGGTTGTAAATATTATGTCTAAAAAACATATTTTTTTTACACTCAGCTTCTTGAGGTTTTATATTTTTGTTTTTAAAATAGTAATTTTGGTTGTAAATATTATGTCTAAATAATAATAATTTTTTTTATGTTTAATATTTAATGGTTGATATTCAATAGTTTATTAAAAATACTATATGTATTTAACTTTTTTTTTCAAAACAAAGCAAAGAACTTGCTATTCATATTGAAATCAAAGTTACATATCTTCATAGTCGACCTCATACATGGACAAAAAGAGATTATCCAGTCCATCAAAACTACTATATGTATTTAACTTTATTATATAAATACTATATACTATATGTATTTAACTTTATTATATAAATGTAGATGTATTTGATAGTATTATGGACAAAAAAGGATTATCTAGTACATCAAAACTACTATATATATTTAACTTTATTATATAAATGTAGATGTTATTTGATAGTATTATACTATTCCAATTATGCTACTATGGTTTTTAATAAGAATTATATGTACAAAATATTAGTATATTTTTAATAAAGCTTTTTTGTTCCAAACATTACTATAAAGCTTCTTTGTTCATAATTGTTGCAGGTCTTCTATGTCACGTAATTTTATCTCTTTTACAACATTGTTGGTGGTCTTCTAATTCCTAGAACTTGATCTCCTCTGTAACATGAGTTGCGAGTTTTCTAATCCCTACAACTTGATCTCCTCTCTAACATGAATTGCGGGCTTTCTCTTCCACAACCTCAAATTTAGATTGCGACCAGACTGGGGCCGAGTAGCAAATTGGTTTGAAAATCTCGTTGAACCAGTTTCTTGGGTTAGATTGTTGTGTAGATGGGTTTGGTGGGATGAGGGTCGAGCAAGATTAGAACTTGCTTGAACTCGCAGGTGATCTAGTTTGGTTCAAGAACTGCTTCAAGCATTGTAGCCGTTGAACCAATCTAGTCCGGTCGATTTCGATAACTATGCCTAATGTTATGAATTTTTAACTGCTCTCATAACTTTGTCTTGTTTGCAACGTTGCAATATTTTGTTTGCAATCTTGGATCTATTTTTCAACTTTGTGTTGTGAGTATATACCTTTTTCCAACATCATGCTTGGTAATATTTTTGCAATCTTGCAACCCCTGGGGTTTTGGCCTTTATCAACACTGCAACTTTCTTGTGATTGTGTTTAGGTATTTTGTGCCAATTCAACATCACAAGTTGTACTTAGTAGTTTCTTCCACTTTTATGGTCCTCTATGACCTCTCAAAGACATACTTGTTGATCCGACTTAGATTATGCCTTTCCCGTTCATATTGATGGTCCCTATCAACTTTAGTGAAGGGATATTTTCCTAGTCTTTTAGTCTTGTGTACCATTTATTGGACTAGGGGTGTTATCCTTTTTGATATAAAATAACTCCATCTCACCCTATTTAGTGGACCTAGCTCTTCTTTATAGAGCATTTGATCCTGTTGCGACACGACTTGCTGGTATGGTATCAATCTTCAACTATGGAAATCACCTTATCCTCATTAGAGTTGTCATGTAACAAGGATAGATCGAACTACTTCAATTGATCATTATTATTTAAGTAATATATGCCCACATAGGGAGGCAATTCCAAGCCAAAGGCATTTTCTCAATCTTTTCTCTAGAATCTTGAGTGGCTTATAATTTGCTGGGCTTCATTTTTTTGTGGTTTTTCAAACCTTTCCTTCAGTAGGTGCAACCACACTTGGTATTCGATTTGGAAGTTTGTGTTATTTGAGGTTTATTATGCTTCTCTTTGTACTTTGAATGAGACTTTTGCAAGGTCCATTGTACCTATTCATGGATTTGTGATATCTCCTCAACATACTTATTACTTGTGATTTCTTATCTTTCTCTTGCTATCCTATGACATGTAAAAGACTAATTTAAAAGTGGTTTATATAGGAAACTCCAAGCAATTATCAAATGGAGACAAAAAAGTTGGAGCCATAAATTTCTTGCTTATACTAGTGTTGAATGTATAGTAAATTTTCATCCTAGATCTTGGGTCGTTAGGGTTGTATCCTTGTATCAACTATATTAGTGTCTAGTGTAATGCCAAACGGTGGGTTCCCTACTCCAAAGTCCAAACTATGTTAAGTTTGGTTGGGACTTCACATTGGGGAGAATCCTTATTGTTGGGTTGGGAATTTTTCCCATGTCAACACAACCTTAGACTATTTATCAATTTATTTGTAGAAGGTCACACTTTTCAACTTTTATCCTTCGAGCTATCTAAAATCTACTTAGGAATCTATAGACTACTATCTACACTAGAAATTTTAGTAGACAAACACAAAATGTACCATACATGATTGAAAAGGATTTTTGCTTCTTGTTGAATGGTTACAATATTTTGGAAGAGAATACAACTTTCCATCTTATTGACTTTATCAACCATGACTAATACATTCTCATTTCCTTAGCTAGTCTTTGGAAAATATTCTTAGAAAGCCATAAGAATATTTTCCCATTGCCTTGAATGAACACAAAGTGGTGTGTAGGAATCCTCCTCAATTTGTTGGATTTGAAATACTACATAGTGCATAACCAACTTAAGCACCTTTGCAAATTAGTCAAGGTTTTTCTTACTCGAAGATGTCAAGTGATTTTGGAGCTACGAGCTTCTCATAGAATTGTTCTTGATTCTTATTGGATTTGGGTGCACACATGACAATTTATAACTAAAACTCATATTTGAGATTTGTTTAGTAGACAGTAACCAATCATTCATGGCCATGGCCTGTCCTAAACTGAACATACATGATCTCTTAGCTAAACATAAATAATACACTTATTGGTTAGAGAATGAAAACATAAGTACAACACTGAAGTATCAATGATAGAAAGTGAAGAAAATACACCACATCCATCCTAAGAGAAAATAATAAGAGCTTTCCATTATTTTCAAGAGGTGAGTACATAACAAGCACAATATGTGCATTCTATTTACAACTTTGGGAAACTAGCTCTAACATAGCTAAAATCAATCACTCTATGCATGACTGAACTCAATTAAAAATTGATTATTCCGAAATGAATAATAAACCTCTATTTATAGGTTTTGTTTACAAAATGGTTATGCTTTTTATGTATGAATTTGATCTTTTTTCTCCCATTTTCTAATAGTCATACTTGTACAAATTTTGAAAATCTACACTTCAAAAAACTTGCAAAATTTCACCTCTTGTACTTGAGGTTCCTTGAATCTATTTCTTAGGATTTTCAACATTGCAATTCTCTCTAATGTTTTTGTTGTTGTTGTAGCTACGTGAGGTATCCTCACTAGCTAAAGCTGACCTAAAAAAGAAATAAATAAAATAAAAATGTATTTATTATTTTAAAAAGGAGAAGTCGTCCCAGTGAAAGAGACAAGTCGGTCCCAGTTGAAAAGTCACTTCAAAATCATGTATAAATAGAGGGGCCACCCTCATTTGTTCTCACCTAAAGAAATTTTGCTCAAGCAAAGGAAAGTTCAATTTTTGGTTGTAGAAGACAATTTTGGGGCTCCTTTTGGAATCTCCTCTCTTTGTGATCTTCATCACTTTTATCTTTTGATGTACTTGTATTATGTACTGAATCTCCGAGTAAGAAAGGTTTGTTGGGTTTTTCCTGAGTTTGGGCTTTCCCAAGGTAAACTATTGTGTCTCTATTTTGTTTATGTGCATAGTTATTCTTTCAGTGATCCTATATCTGTTTCTAAGTTGGAAGAGATGAAAATTATACTACTATAATTGAAAATTTAACATGGTATCATAGCAGTGCTGAAAGAGACTAGTGTCAGAAATTAGGGATTCTTGTTTCTAGCTCTTCCATCCATAGATTAAGCTTTCCCTCATCATTATTGAGCTTGCCCTAGGAAGGCGCATCTTCCCGTGGAAGCATATTTTCATTATGAGAAGTTTCAAATTTTGACCTAATTATTGTCGGGGTCAAGAATTAGGGTTTGCAGTTTTGGACTATTCTGGCCATAGATCCGAAAGAAACGGAGATTCATTCAAATAATCTTGGAAGGGCTCATTCATCCGTGGAAGCCGTTTTCTAAGAATCCAAAGTTCAATTTTGACCTAGCTCCTGCTAGGGTTTCTGAACCAATTTGTAGTCTTCCTTCTCAGTCAAGATGACAAGCATCAAGGTTGAAGATAGGCTTGATGGAGCTTCAAACTTTGATTCATGGAAGTCTAGAGTGCTCATTGCTCTAGAAGAAAACAACCTTTTAAACTTTGTTGTAGAAGGAGTACTAGAACCAGAAGAAGAAGCAGGAAAGGCTCAATGGAAGAAGAGTGATGCCAAGACAAGAAGGATCCTAATAGATTCAATCAATTTTTCATTTGATTACTCAAATTTCTCAAAAGAAGACAGTTAAACCCATGTTTGATACCTTGAATAAGTTGTTTGAGAACACAAATGTGAATAGGGCTCTTGCCTTGAGACAACAACTCTCAAATGTCAAGATGACCAGATCAGATTCTATTGCATCCTATTTCTTGAAGATCTTAGAAATCAAGGATCAATTGGGCACTATTGGAGAAATTATTGTAGATAGAGAACTAGTCATGATGACTCTAAATGGCCTCCCTCAATATTGGGAACCATTCATTCAAAGCGTAACTGGAAGATCTAAGCTACCCAATTTTGAACTATTATGGGCAGATAACACACAAGAAGAGACCAAACTTGTGGCTAGAGGAAATGCTAGTGCCTCTCATCATGAAGAAAACTATGCTTTCGCTACACATACCAAGAGAAGAAAAGTAAGAGGAAATAAGAGTCATGGTAGAAAAGGCAAAGGTGAAAGATCAATTCCAATTCCAGAATAGAAGAGGAAGAAATATCTTTCACACATCTAATGTTACAATTGTAAGAAGCACGATCACTATGCCAGTCGGTGTCTCGAATCGAAGAAGAGAAAACACCATGCCTCAACCTCTGATGTCGATGAAGAGGCTTCACCACAGAAGTCAAGGAATACTGAAGATGATGACCGTTGAAAGGAGTATTTCTTCTAGTACACCAATGATTGCATTATCTATAGATGAGGAGATTGCTATTGGTGATGTATGAAGACCTAGGTTGCAGTTTCTTCAACGGGATTCCGACAAGAAATAAGATAAATATCTAAGGACTCCAGTGATCCCTTCAAGTATGCAGAGATCAAGAGGGAGCCCACAAAACAATAAAATATAAGTATTTGTATTGCCATTTTAGTTATTCTTTAAATGCTTGAATGTTTAGGATAATGTTCACAACATTTATATTTGATACAATTTCTTTTATGCATGACTGAGATTAATGAGAAATAGGCTCATGTAGTGCATATATATGTTGGGTAAGTAGCCTATAGTGTTTCACAACAACCCATGAGCCTTTGTTGGAACTAGTCTAGGACAAAACCTCTTTGCTGACATACTGGAGCAGTGCACGCTCTTGACGGTATGTTATGGTGGAGATGGAAGGCATCCATATAGTCACCAAGTATGTTTGGGATATGGATGGATGTTGTCTTGAAGCATTGGATAAGATGCTTACATGACTGTGTGAACTATTGACATTGCATTTTAATATGATTTGGTTATGCAATGTTGCTGACTATTTGAAAAAATTTGACTTGTAGGGAAAGACCATATGCCATGGCCTACAAGAGAAGGACAACGAGACTTCTTCTGAAGAACAAGTGATGGATGTGTAGTCAGCCAGATTAACATCCCGTTGATATTCAGTATTTGAGAGGGAGTAGGATGCTCATAAATGGCTTTCAAGATTAGATAGCAGGATGGATTCCATGACATAGAGAGAAGCTACAATGGATGTGATGACTATTCAACAATAACAATAGACATATGTGGATCTAGTACATTCAGTCATATGTGGACCCATGATCCACAGGTCCAGGAAATCTCATATGAAGACTGACAATTGGTTTCTCTCTACTACAGATGTTCATCCTTTTGATGAACATAAGGATATGTAGTTAGTAGCAGCAGATAAATTCTCTGAATTTCATCAGTTACTTCAGTATTTTACCTGATATGTCGGGACTACATGAATAGAAGTTGGCTTCCAGTTGAACATTGCTTGTTCTTGAGTGGAGAATTAGCATGCTCTAGGACAAGAACCACTCAGTTGACCTCAGAGGAGGTGCAATATACATATATCCAATTAGAGCAGTGGATCAGGATTCAACATGTGTATATGACACAGGTTACTGATGATGATTCCTTGACCGTGATGCTGTATGCTAGTGATCAGATCCCCAGTGAGATAAAGAGATTTATTGATAGGTACAAAGCGAGTTGGCTTCTGAGTTCAAGATGAAGGGTCTCAATCTAATGCATTACCTCTTGAGATTAGAAGTATGAAATAAACATATGAGATATACCTCAGTTAGAGGGAGTATACAGTTGAGATTCTGAGATATTTAGGATGTAGTTTAGATTGGCACCAAGGGTGACACCTCATACATACTCATGTACTAGTAAGTAAGCAGTTCCATAGGGAGAGTATGATGCAGCGTTGTAGAGGAAATCTGCAGTAGAGATCTAGAGGGAGTCTAGATTTCCATCCAATATTATTGAGAGAACAAGAAGTTCATCTCAAAAGACTCACTTGATGAGACATGACACTAATGGATCAGCAACGGGGTCTAGTAGTACAACTTGCATTGGTATGCTCTAGTGCAGAGGGAGCGGAATATTCTAGCACAGAGGGAGAAGTTGTAGCATATTGAGATTCATTACCATTATATTAGAGATATGGTACAGAGAGGAGCAATTCAAATCCTGTATATTCTAACTGATGATCAGGTTGCCAACATTCTCACCAAGCCTCTTTCTAGAGTGAAGTTTGCATAGATTTATGAATGTCTTGGAGTATTGGAGAATGATTCCCTTAGTGAGAGGGAGTGTTGATGAGTCCTATATGGACATGAAGTCCTGTGTAGACCGAGATGAGTTTAGTCCTGTATGGACAAACATTCCTATGTAGACCGATATGAGTTTAGTCCTATGTGGATAGGCGGTCCTGTGTAGACTGAGATGAGTTTAGTCCTGTGTGGAAAGGTAGTCCGGTGTATACCGAGATGAGTTTATTCCTATGTGGACAGGAGGTCCTGTGTAGAACGAGATGAGTTTAGTCCTGTGTGGATAGTCGATCCTATGTAGACCAAGATGAGTTTAGTCCTGTGTGGACAGACGGTCCTGTGTCGAGATGAGTTTAGTCCTGTGTGGGTAAACGGTCCTATGTAGACCGAGATGAGTTTAATCCTCTGCGGACAGGTGGTCCTATGTAGACCGAGATGAGTTTAGTCCTGTGTGGACAGGAAGTCATGTGTAGACTAAGATGAGTTTAGTCCTGTGTGGACAGGCGGTCCTGTGTAGACTGAGATGAGTTTAGTCCTATGTGGACAGATAGTCCTGTGTAGAATGTGATGAGTTTTGTGTGAACTCTTGTTCCTGTGTGGAGAGGACTATTTTGTAGAGTATGCATGTATCCATGTGTGGGATGTTGTCCTGTGTGGACTATATTCACCTTTATTATAATGATGAGATGTACGATACAAGCCGTGACGATCATATGATGCTCAGATGTGTTCTAGCGTGATGATATCTCTCTAGCTAAGAGGGAGTGTTGTTGTTGTAGTTACGTGAGGTATCCTTACTAGATAAAGCTGACCTACAAAAGAAATAAATAAAATAAAAATGTATTTTATTATTTCAAAAGGAGAATTCGTCCTAGTGAAAGAGACAAGTTAGCCCCAGTTGAAAATTCACTTCAAAATCATGTATAAATAGAGGGGCCTCCCTCCTCATTTTTTCTCACCTAAAGAAAGTTCGCTCAAGCGAAGGAAAGTTCGATTTTTGGTTGTAGAAGACAATTTTGGGGCTCCTTCTTTTGGAATCTCCTCTTTGTGATCTTCATCACTCTTATCTTTGATGTACTTGTATTACGTATTGAATCTCCGAGTAAGAAATGTTTGCTGGGTTTTTCCGGAGTTTGGGTTTTTCCACGGTAAACTATTGTGTCTCTATTTTGTTTCGGTGCATAGGTATTCTTTCAGTGATCCTATATTTGTTTCTAAGTTGAAAGAGATGAAAATTATACTGCTATAACTGAAAATTTAACAGTTTTAACTAGACAAGCTCAAGAAGATAGACATTGAAAATGTACTTGAAGGAGAGATAAATATCACAACCCTTAGAGTGCATTCTTAATCAACACACATATGAAAATCACCTTTTTAACAACATATTTGTAATAGCACTAAATCTGATTTCTAGCACCATATAGATGTGCTAAAATGCATAACATTTTAGCCCGACTGTTCCAACAAATCAGCTCATCAAAACAACCATGAAACTATTCTCAACAATGAGAAACCAAAGTCTGTTTTTTTTCCAGATCTGCAACATATAAACTTAGGAGAGTGAATGTACATATATTACATAAATCAAGATAAAGTACAATCCCTTAGTGCATCTCAGGCTACATGTATTACATAAATCAAGATAAACTACAATCCCCTAGTGCATCTGAGGCTGGTACAACAAGTCCCTTTAGACTTTAGTGCATCCCAAGTAAGAACTCACTAATTGCTTCTAAAACCCTAACTAGGCATCCATCATCAATAAAAAACCCTAACCAACAATACAAAGACCTAGCAAGGCATCCCACCTAGCTATCTACCCACACCAAAGGCTCCACAACAAGCTAGTATCAATACCACCACTTCCACCCTTGGACCCCACATGCTATCACGAAGATTTACCATGTATACATCACACAAGCTCCACTTGCATCCAAGCGCTACAAATATTTCCTTAGGGTTTGTTTCCACAAACCCTAGGTCTATTGCATACCAAGAATTCAAGACAAACCCTAATGCTCCAAGTCTTCTCTAAGGTTTACTTCACACAAACCCTAAGTCTTCCAATTTTTGTGTCACACTATCACACAGATTTCGAGATAAGGACATTGATATTACAAGTATACTTGAATAGTGAATTATAACAAAGGATATCTCCTCCCTTTATATAAGATAAGCGAGGGAGGCCAACACTATAAAATTGGAATAGGTCCACAACGATCTACTCTTAAGTTACTAGACTAGGTCCACAAGTGGAGCACTCTCCCAACAATAGTACATGTCACTCTATGTTGCATGAAACTCCTAAAATGCCCACATACTGGTACCAGAAACTCGTAGAAATTCAAAAAATTCTTGGAAACTTCTAGGAAACCTCCAAGAGCCCATGAGCGGCTTGGGACCCATAGGAAATCTAAAATCCCCTAGTTTATGGAAAATGAAAACAAATTAACCTTGAAATCGTTTCTAAACCTACCTAAAAATAACCTGTCATTCTTATTTTATTGTGAGATAATGTGTGAGTAAAATAAAATTATATATATATATATATATATATAAATACACACACACACACACACACACATATATATATAGGAAACATGGAAATGTGTACAAGCTTCAGAAATGGGAACACTTGGAAACATGACCCCCCCCAAAAAATGGGTACATCAAGGGGGGTCACGTTTCCAAGTGTTCCCATTTCTGAAGCTTGTACACATTTCCATGTTTCCTGCAACTTAGATGTCACTAGGCGCGTGGGATAAAGATCAACCAAAACGCCCCCTTATTCCTGCGGGTTTTTTAGTAAATCTGGTTAAAATATTTCCTAGAAATTACAGTTTGTTCAATTATGCAATTTCAACAATAGCCATTATCTTTCTTAGAATAAATGTCGGATTTTAAAACTACCGAAATCGTCGAAATCATGATTTGAGCAATAAGAATAAAACTTTCAACAATTCTCCCTGTACTAGATTATAACGGATATGGGGCGATTTGGTCGCCTCTTATACTTCTCCATCACTAGGTGGTTGGGTACCACCTCCAAAGTGGAGCACTCTCCAAGTTAAGCCTCCACATGTCAAGTGCTCCTCATCACAAGACTTCACACTCTGAATGATAGTGTCTCAAGCTCAACTCTCATCCCCACATGTTTAGTTGGGTCCACAAGTAACCTCTAGTGGAGTTCCCTCCAAACAAGGTTCCCTCAAACCAAACGCTAATACCCCATCCTCAACATGAGCACAACTTAGAAGATGTCAATGCCACATAAGATAACTACCTTCATAAGAAGTGCTCCACCTCTAGCACATATCATGAGGACAGGCATCCACCTATAATAAGCTGTCCAAATGTATATTAACCAAAACGATCCAAGATACAACAAATGGCTAGGGTTTCACCATGCACCCAGCATTACATTAAACACACTCCTATCACCGTGTAAACACTTTTGGAGCAATGCAAAAGCTAACAATGTTGGATAGTTGTGCTATGATACCCATTATATCATGATCCATCTAACCTTGAGAGACTTACTCGGTTCCTGACTGCCTAGTCCCTAACATAGAGGGGAGATAGCAGGAAAAGCTCTAAAAACAAGTTATACAACTTGACAAGAACCTGACATTGTTCTCGTTTTTTGTGGGGTCAATTTTAGTAGCTATTTTTACCTCCGTTCCAAAAAGTGTGTATACTAGTAGCACCATTTTTCATTTTGAGCCATTTTTTTGTGATTTTGAAACTTCTTGGTCATATGAAAACTATAACTTTTATTTACAATGGCATTTTTTCAAAGTTTACTAAAACCTATACATTTAGTAGCTACTTATAATGAAAAAAATATACATTTTAAAATTTTGTTAACATTTAGAAGCTAGATAGAATGGAAAACATATACATTTTGGAAGTTTTTTCTTTAAACTTTTCTCTTAAATAAGTAATTTTTTGGGCAAATTTGTAAAAAAAATGAGAAAATAAATCCATTACAACCATTTTTAATATATTTTCAGCTATTTTATGTTTAAAAATGAGTCAATTTAACATTATTTTCTATAAAGTGTTGATTCACATAAACTGAACAAAAAGTATACCATATATTTGTAACTAACATATTAAAAACATAATATTTACTATCAAAAAATAATCTTAAAGTCAAAACATTACAAAAATATATTCTCAAAAATTTGTCGAGTTTGACATTTTCCTCAGAATGCTGGCCATTGGAGCGGTGCATTGAGCACCCAAAGAGGGCTTAGGGGAGGAGCATAGATTTTCCGCGTAGCTCAATGGGGCCCAACACAACAAAGTAAAAAAATCAAAATTTAAAAAAAGTAATATGAAAAAACCAAAATGAGAAAACAATTTTTTTTTTTTTGAAAAGTAAAAAAAATATAAAAGTTTATAAAAAAATTATAAATTTTATGAACAACAATTTCAAAACAGTTTTTTTTAACAAAATGTAAACAAATTTAATTAAAAAAAAAAAGTATCTATATAAATAAAATCCAAATAAAAAATACCTAAACAAATTAAAACAAAAACAAATTTTTAAAAACATTTAATATTAAAAAAAAAATATAAAAACTTTAAATAAAAACCAATTTAAAAAAAAATTAAACATTACAAAGAATTTTTTTTTAGAAACTTAAAAAAGAAAGATTTAAAAGTTTTAAAAACAATTTAAAAATTAAAAAAAAACAAACCTATCTACTCCCACGCCCTCCCCCTCCTCCCCTCCCCCCACCGCTACCCCTCTCCTCCGCCCCCATGTCCCTTCCCCATCCTCTTCCCTCTCCCCTATCCCCTCCCCCCACCACTACCCCTCTCCTCCGCCCCCATGCCCCTTCCCCATCCTCCTCCCTCTCCCCTCTCCCCTCCCCCTCCCTCCGTCCTCTCCGTCATCCCCCCCCCTCCGCCCCCATCCCCCTTCCAATCCCCTCCCTCCCCTTCCCCTCTCCACCTACCCATGGCCCTTGGTGGCCCCTTGGGCGCATGAGGGGCGGCGATGCCGCTCCCTCGTGCGCCCAAGGGGCCACCAAGGACTATGGGTAGGGGGAGAGGGAGGAGGGAGGGGGAGGGGAAGGGGGGAGGGGAGGGAGGGGAGTGGAAGGGGGATGGGGGCGGAGTGGGGAGGAAGGGAGCGAGGGGAGGGGAGGAGGGAGAGGGCGAAGGGGAGGAGGGAAAGGGAGGGGGAGGGGGAGGAGGGAAAGGGAGGGGGAGAGGGAGGAGGACGGGGAAGGGGGATGGGGGCGAAGGAGAGGGGTAGCGGAGGAGAGGGGAAGCGGAGGGGGAGGGAGCGGGGTGAGGGGAGGAGGGAGAGGGGGTGGGGGGAGAGGTAGGGTATTTTTATTTTTTATTTTTTATAGTTTTATTTTAAAAACATTTAAGTGTTTCAAAATTATATTTTGTGAGTTTTTAAAATTTGTTTTTTTTTATAATTTAAAAAACAAAATTTAAATGGGTTTTTTTTATAAATTTTTAATTTAAAAAAAAAGGTTTATTTTTAAAGTTTTTATCGTTTATGTTTTATAAACTTAAAAAAAAATTACATTTTTGTAAGAGTTTTTTAATTTCATTTTTTTTTATTATGAATATTATTATAAATTGTTTTATTTTATGTAGAAAGAGTGGTTATATAATTTCTTGAATAATTTGTGTTAGACAAAGTGCAATTTTTATATAGCATTACTGAGAGATTTAATAAATACAATTTTAAGTTTTGACAAAACGATATAAAAATGCTATTTTTTGAAAAAGTGTGCTATTGGTAGCATTAGTTTTTTATTCTCATTTTAAGATTTTTGTAAACAACAATAAGTATTGTTTTGGTCTGTGTCTATATTTTTAACCACAAAAAAAGTGGTGCTACCAGTAGCACCACTTTTTGATTCGAGGTTGTTTTTTGGTGTTTTTTATGCAAAAATAGGAGTTTTTATGGCTAGAGTTCTTGTTTTGAGTATACAGTTCTTGTCAAGTTGTATAACATGTTTAAAGCACATAAACCTTCTGTACATAAGGAGGGTAGAAACTTCAGGTCCTTGAACAAAAGTCTAGCTCCCATGAAAATTCATCAGGAGGTAGTCTTCTTGGCATCCTTCTCCCTACAAGATTCAACCTTCTACTGCAACTCTTTAACAGGTCTCTCCAACTCCTCTGTAGGAGGGGATGCAAATAAGTGATGTTTTGCTTGGTTCACTGTGGATTTGTTCCTTGTTGTCCAAGGACCATGCTCTATTTGTCAAGGCTCTCAACTCCATTCTATACTGGTATATTTACTGTAGGCTACATGTATATCAACATATTCAATCAAAGTTTATTAAAGTAAGCCCTGGAGTAGCCACATCTCATACTTAACTACTACTTTGTGGAAAGTTACATTGAGGAAAGATGCATTTTGCTATCGTATTTCTGTTGTTTAGGTTGACTTGCTTTGAAAATTGTTAAATTGGTTTTATAAAATACATAATGTACATCTTCATAAAATATGTTAATGTGTGCCTCAAAATTTAGGAGCTCTTCATTTCAAGTGTGGGCAAGGATTTCTTAATGCACACCTCAAATCTTATCTTTTCCACGCCTCTAATAAATATTCAGTATCAAGCACAAACACTTGGGACTTATTTTCCAGATGTAGAAGCTTCAAGAGTTGGATTTTGCTGTACTACTTTTGGAGATTTCTCCAATAAAATTATATTATCTTATCTAATTGATGTTGTTTAGGATGACTTGCATTGAAAACTGTTACATTAATCTTATAAAAGATATTATGTACATCTTAAAATTTGTCAATGCGTGTCCCATGGACATATCAACCAACTCCAAACCAGTGGCAGCAAAGCCAACCATATCAACAACCTTATTCTCCATACCCCCCACCTTTTAGTCAGCAAACCACGAATTATGGAAATCAATATCCTTATTCATCAAACTGGAGGGCTCCATTGCAATAGCCACTCATCATGCCACCCCCACAGAACCAACCACCTCCCAGACCTCCACCAATTCCTGCCCAGCCGGTTCCAAACCCCAACAACAATAGGGCAGGACAGCAACAGACCTGTAACAGTGAAATCATGCAGTTCCCTACTTATGTAGTGGATACCCTGGAAATAAATGAAATTAATCTCAGGTCTGGGAAAACATTACAAAAAACACACATGCAGAATAATCAAGGAGATGGGGATCACGAACGAACAACACAACCTGAAATTCAACATCCAGATGAGACAAACCCTCAGGAAGAAGAAATTCGGCCACACATACAAAATAGAAACCATCCATTCCCTGAAAAACTCATACGAAATACAAAAGAAGAAGAGGAAATTGCAAATCTGAACGAATTAAAACATTTGAACATCCATATTCCAATTTTACAGGCCATAAGAGATGTGCCAATTTGTAACAAGTTTATTAAAGAGAATTGCTTGAAAAGACCTGGCAGAAGAAGACGTGACCCAGGTCAACTATAAACGTAGTAGGACCAGTTAGAAAATTTAATGTTGGGTGTCATTGTCAACCCCAAATACCTTGATCCAGGCAGTCCAGTGGTCAACGTGACCATCAACAACAGACATATTTCTAGCAGCCTAATTAATTTAGGGGCTTCAATCAACGTAATGACCAAAGACACAATGATAGCCCTAGGATTCCAATCGATGGTCAGACCAACAACTACCGTACTCTAGCTAGCTGACACATCAATAGTAAAACCTGAAGGAATGCTCGAAGACATCATTATCAATATAGAATCCTGGGAGTACCCAACTGACTTCATAGTCATTGAAGTGAAAAGTAAACTCAGCGGGTACCCAATAATACTAGGGAGACCTTGGCTTGCAACTACAGACTCCTATATAGGTTGCATATAGGGCAACATGACAATCACCAGTGGGCAAGCTAGAAAGAAAATCACGATATATCCTCCAGCAAGGAAGTCTTCAGACCTAGAATATCAAAACTGGACAGACGATTATAATGATATAACAGACCAAAGCATACAACCTGTTCTTACCATTGAAGCTGCCTTATCACTAAAAGCAATAGATGAAGATAGCCATTTATATAGGTTTATTCAAAATGCATCTTCTAATCAAGATATTTTTGAAGATTTTTTTGGCACAGGTCAATAACAAGAAGAGAAAACATCAACCCACAACTCTGACAGAATGTGGGCAGAGGTACTCACACTTGAACAACATCCAATTTAGATCAAAACAGTTGAGATGATGCTTGGGAAGATAGTTAATATTAACTCCAATTTGGAGCCAGGACAAGAACAACAATTAATGAAGGTACTGTCAGACAACAACAAAGCTTTTTCATGGACATACACTGACATGAAGGGTATCCACCCAAACATTTGCAAGCATTACATCTATATCAAGGAAGGTGCTGTTCCTATCAGACAACCACAGAGAAGAATGAGCCCAACATTAAAAGACATAGTTAAGCCGGAGTTACAGAAGCTGTTAGATGCAGGGTTCATATACCCAATCTTAGATAGTGAGTGGGTCTCACCATTGGTTATAGTTCCTAAGAAAGGAGGGAAGTGGAGGATCTATGTGGATTACAGAGAGCTCAATAAAGCAACTAAGAGAGATCACTTCCCTCTACCATTCATCGACTAAGTACTGGACACATTGGATGGAAACAAATTTTTCTCATTCTTGGTTGGGTTCAGTGGGTACAACCAGATCCTAATCCACCCAGCTGATCAGGATAAAACAACATTCACATGCCCATGGGGCACTTATGCATATAGAGTGCTACCCTTTGGACTCTGTAATGCCCCAACAACATTTCAAAGGTAAATATTAAGCATCTTCTTTGATTTTATTAATGAACAAATGGAATTCTACATGGATGACTTCACACCCTATGACCATAATTTAGACCAAGCATTAAAACATATAGAATTAGTCTTGAAAAAATGCATCGAGATGAGCTTATGTTTGAGCAATGATAAATGAAAAATGCCGATGGAACAAGGCATCGTGCTTGGACACCATATTTCACAGAGAGGAATTGAATTTGATCAAGCAAAAGTCACAGTCATCAGAACACTGCCACCACCTGTGAAACACAGAGATGTGAGAAGTTTTCTTGGGAAAACAGGCTACTACAGGCTACTACATAATTTATTTGGACAAAACATTGTATGTCGGCATTTGATAACCTCAAGGAAAAGACAATCACAGCTCTAGTACTCCAAGGACCAAATTGGGCATTTCCATTCCACACCCATTCTGATGCATCAGATAAGGCCATTGGATCAATCCTTGGACAAGAAGAAGAGAAGAGACCATATGCCATATATTATATTAGTACAAATTTGCCAGGATTAGAATTAAATTATACAGTCACAGAGAAGGAGTTTTTGGCTGTCATACATGCCATAAACTAATTCAGGCACTACATAATTGGATACCAAGTTTTTGTCCACACTTACGATTCAACAATCAGGTCTCTTATGAATAAACCTAATACAAGTACTCAAATCATTAGATGGCTACTCCTCTTGCAAGAGTTTGACATAACAATTCTGGATAAGCCATGAAAACACAATGTAGTAGCTGATTTTCTGTCTAGACTCACTCATGGAAAAGACAATGAACTGGTAAATGATAATTTTGCTGATGAGCACCTTTTTGCAATCTCAACAAGAAGCCTATAGTTTGCTGACATAGCAAACTACTTAGTGTCTGGTAAATTCCCACAAGATTACAGCCACCAAGAAAAGAACAAAATCATAAGGCAAAGTGCCACGTACACATGGATAGAAGGAATGCTTTTCAAAAAACGGCCAGACCAGATACTGAGAAGATGCATTAGAGACGATGAAGTCCATGACATATTGCATGCCACTCACAACGAGCCATGTGGAGGGCACTATGTTGCAAAAAGGACAGCCTATAAAATATTGCAAACTGGATATTATTGGCCAACACTCCATAAGGACTCCTATGAATATGTTTCACATTGTGATGACTGTCACCGAATGGGGAAGCCTACACAAAAAGAAGAAATGCCTCTCCATCCACAAATCTCCTTGGAAGAATTCGAGAAATGGGGATTTGATTTCGTTGGTCCATTCAACCCACAATCAAATCAGAAAAGCTATATCCTAGTATGCACTGACTACCTTACAAAGTAGGAAAAAGTAGCAGCACTTGCAGCAGCAAATGAAACAAATGTGGCAAATTTTTTTATAGAGCAAATATTCCATAGATTTGGAGTCCCAAGAGAGCTGGTTTTTGACCAAGGCACACAATTTACATCCAACCTCATAGAGGACGTGCTTCGAGGATGTTCGGATATCCACATCATCATTTTCAGGACCTTGCATGCAATTAGGGTTTGCATGCAAATTCTAGGGTTTGCATGCATTTTGCATGTAGCCCAGTCACCATGTGATGCCTCCAGCACCTTACCCACCTTATTCTAGCACCCGAGAGCCACTTACTTCAGAGTTTTAGCCCTCCTAGTCAGGAAGGTGCCCACTTCTTACCTACTGCCAGAGAAGGGCGCACTTCTTCACCTACCACCTCAATTTACACTTAGTTAGCTCCGATTCTCCCTGATTTGAGGCTAGTTTCACTCCCGACTGACTATTTCACTCCGTTGGACCTCCATATTGACTAGATGACTTGTTCTGACTTTAGTTAAGCCTCCCATGCGCCCTCCAATGAGTCTCCTTCCCTATATCAGTGCTACACACTTCAGTTACACATGTTACACTCAGTTAGACTCAGATTGAGACCTGGATGACTTGTTCTTGTGCATTGATGACCACCATTGATTGATGATGAGGAATCCTAGTTGGAGTCAAGCTACTCCATTCAGTGATTCGAATGACCTTCTTAGTCAATTGGAATTTCTCAGTCATTGTTACTGTATTATATTGTAATTATTCACCCTCATTGGGATATTGAGCACTGATGCATGTTTTGCATAGTTTTACACCATTTTTCTGAGTTTCATCTATTGTGATTGATTTAATTGTTCATTAGATCTGCTGTGACTAATTTTACATGGTATCAGATCCATTGCAGGGACAAGATCTCTTTTCTACAGGTGTTCTACAAGGAGATTTGAGTGAATTTACTCAAAATTACAAAAAGTTTGGCATGAAAGATCTCAAGGGCATTCGCTTCTGTGCATGCAAAGCTTAAAAATACTTCCAATACCACTCCAAAAGCTTGAGTTTCCACATAAATCCTGGATTTGATACATTGGACCCATTCAAAATTGCTTGATCTCCAATTCCAGGTGTGATGCAACTCTAAAAGGGTGGATTGTTCGACCTTACAGTGATTGTTTCATTGTGATTTGCAGGTTATTGTCTCCATCAATTGCATTCGCTACTCTACTTTTGCAAGCCTTTATAAATCAAAGTGCACTCGCTCCTAGCAATGGAATACTCTTCTTCAAATCCTATCCTCACCCCTTTCAATTATTTTGATTGGAAAGAAGATATGGAGATCATGTTACGTTCAAAAGGATATTATAGAGTCACCCTTGGTCTTGAATTGGAGCCAAGCACATTGTAAGAAAGAACCAAACACTACAACAAGCTTGATGAAGCTTATGGTCTTCTTTGTCTCTCCATCTCCAAAGATCTTCACTTCCATCTCAGCGGATTGAAGACTCCAAAAGCTATATGGGAGCAACTTGAAACATTATTTGGCAAGCAGGACGAGCTTAGGGATTTTCAATTAGAGAATGAATTGATTGCTCTTAGTCCTGAGAACTTCGAGACCATCAATGAGTTTTTCACAAAATTCAAGCACTTGACATTGCAGTTGAAGAACAGTGGAGTTATCAAAGAGGATAAGCAATTGATCCTCTCTATTCTCACCAATCTTGGTAAAGACTATTCGGTATTTGTCTCTACTTTCAATTCCGGTCGGCTAACTACCCCGAATTGGAAGATGCCTACCTTGAATGCCTTCATTGAGTCTGTCACAAAAGAGCATGATAAGTTGATTCAAATGGGGTCCATAAGCTCCAAAGATTCATCCCTATATGTTCAAGGGCCCAAGATTTGGAATGGTAAAGGAAAGCAAAAGAAGGAGAAGCCCAAATTCGAACCTCACAAGCAAAGAGAGAAAGGCAAACAGATGGATGCACCATCCAGTTCGAAGTTCAAGCAAAAGGGAAAAGAAGGTAACCAAAAATCTAATTGTACTTATTGCAACCGTGGATTTCATCCCGAAAGTTCATGTATGAAGAAGACTATAGATCAAATGGCCCTCCTTTTGGAAAAGAACAACATAACTCTTCCTGACAGTGCAAGGAAGAAGGATAGGAATGATGATCATGAAAAAGGACAAGCACTCATGGCAACTGTTCCGAAGCCCACTACTCTCTTGATAGATTCAGGTGCATCGAATCATATGGATGCAAATATTGATTCTTTTTCTTCATTCGATCCAAACAACTCCATCCCCATCCATTTGGGAGATGACTCAAAAATTTCTTCAAAGGGCAAAGGTACAATCCATATTGATCATGGAAGCTTTCAGAATGTTCTCTATGTGCTTTCCTTGGCTTCAAATATTCTTTCTGTGTATCAAATGAAACACACTGGTGAACTGAAGCAAGTTACATTCAGCCCGAATACAGTTGAAATTTATGATATCAAAAGTGGAAGACTTGTTGCAGTCGGAAAGGCGAACCACACTGCAAAATGCTATGAGTTTTCACAGTTTATTCCGCTTGCAAAGCCCACTGCTCTTCACACACATGGTAATGAGGTTAGTAGGCCTTGGCATGAAATATTTGGACATATTAATTATAAGTATTTGCTGCTATTATCAAACAAATCCATGGTAGATGGTCTTCCACAACTCTGTTCCTCGAAGGGAATATGCACTGGTTGCATTATTGGGAAGCACCCCGAGCACAGGTTCGACCGCGGAAAAGCTAGCAGAGCTTCTACAGTTTTGGGGCTGATACATTCTGATATCAGTGGTCCACTGCCCCACATGTCATTAAATGGTTCAAGGTATGTTTTGACATTTATTGATGATTTTTCCTGCTTTACATGGGTATTTTTTCTCAAAAAAAAGTCAGAAGTGCTTGGAAAATTCAAGGATTTTAAGGTTTCTGTTGAGACCACCACTGAGAGAAAGATCATAGCTCTTAGATCTGATAATGGTGGAGAATATATCAAGTCCAAGTTGCTGCAACTTTGTGCCCAAAGCGGAATTCAGATCCAACATACAGTTCCCTACACACCCCAGCAGAACGGTGTAGCGAAAAGGAAAAATCGGTCACTGAAAGAGATGGCTACTTGCATGATTGAATCAAAAGGTTTGGCTGCAAATATTTGGGCTGAAGCAATCAATGTTGCTGCATACATTCAGAACTGAGTTCCACATTCATCCATGAAAGGTATGACTCCTTTCGAAGCATTCTTTGGTCACAAACCGAATGTGTCAAATTTGAGAGTTTTTGGCTCTACTGCATGGGCTAGAATTCCTTCCAAGAAGAGACGAGCTTTGGATCCACAAAGTATTGAGTGCATACTGATAGGATATGGGGAAGAATCAAAAGCATATAAACTCATGGATATCATATCTAAAAAGATATTCATAGAGCGTAGTGTGCAATTTGAAGAACCGCTTCAAGAATTACAACTAGTCGAGGAAGAAACTATCGTTTCACCGCCTTCACCAGAAGAAGATCCGTGCAACGATAATGAAGGTATGAGTTCTGATATTTATGATATTTTAGAAGCACATGATGATCATGACATATCAGGTTTGGAATCCGACCATTATGATCCTCCTCTGTTACCAAAGTGGTCCCAAAACACTCTTCAATCTGCTGGTTCGAACATTGGAAATCCTGCTGATCCAAGACGAACAAGAGCAGAATTTCAAAGAGCAGGTATGGCTCTTTCTATTTCTGATCCATTACTTCCTAAGATTTGTTATTTGATGACTAGTTCAGATCCCACAACATACTATCATTCCCACCGAGATCTGAGATGGCAAAGTGCCATGGATGAAGAGTACAATTCTCTTCAAAAGAACAATACATGGGAGCTAGTTTCTCTTCCACCTGGAAGAAAATTAGTCAAATGTAAATGGGTCTACCGCACAAAATTTGCTGCTGATGGCTCTATCAGCAAATATAAATCAAGGTTGGTGGAAAAAGGTTTCTCCCAAGTCCAAGGAGTGGACTACACTGAGACCTTTGCACCAATTGCAAAGATGGATTCCATCCGCCTTGTTTTGGCAATTTTCGCATCCAAGCACTGGGAAGTGCACCACATGGATGTGAAGAGTGATTTTCTACATGGATACCTTGATGAAGAGGTATATATGCAGCATCCAGAAGGCTACACATCATATCCATCATTAGTTTGCAGATTGAAGAAATCTTTGTATGGATTAAAACAGGCCCCAAGAGCTTGGTATGCAAAGATGGACTCCTTCCTTCTTTCTCAGAATTTCGAAAGATGCAAATTAGATCCGAATGTGTATCTTCAGCAAGTTAAAGGTAATTTGTTGGTTATTGTAATTTATGTTGATGATATTCTCATTACTGGTAGTACTCTTACTTCAATAAACAAGCTAAAAACTGCCTTAAATCTAGCTTTTGACATGAGCGATTTGGGCTTGCTGAGTCACTTTTTGGGCTTGGAGATAGCTCAAAATTTGGATGATATCACTATATCTCAGAAAAAATATGCTTCCGACCTATTATTGAAGTTTAATATGGCTGAATGTAAGGCAGCCCCATTCCCATTCCTCTTAGGAATCAGTCTTGAGGAGGGAAATTCTACACCGCTTGCAGATTGTTCTATGTATCGACAGTTGATTGGTTCACTACTTTACTTGACACACTCAAGACCTGACATTTCATATGATGTGAGTTCCATGTCAAGATATATGCAGCAACCCCATGAGCTTCATTGCCGGGCAACCAAGCAGATCTTGCAGTATGTGCAATGTACGAAACATTTTGGCATACATTATGCTGCAGATTCTGAGTTTGATTTCATTGGTTTTACTGATTCAGATTGGGCAGGTGATAGCATTGATCGGAAGTCCACTTCCAGTTATGTTTTCATGATTGGTCATGGCCCTATTTACTGGTCCAGCAAAAAGCAGGCAGCCATTTCACTTTCTTCAGTAGAGGCAGAGTATCGAGGGGCAGTCAATGCCTGCATTCAGGCAGTTTGGTTGCAGGGTATTCTTTCCGAGTTTGGTTTTGGTGGCACTACTTCGACTGTCCTCTTTTGTGACAATCAAAGTGCTATCAATATCTCCACAGATCCAGTTCAGCGGTAGAGGACCAAACACATTGAGATTCATATGCATTACATTCGACAGTTGGTGCATGATCGCACCATCATTCTGCAATATTGCCCTACTGATGAGCAAATTGCAGACATCTTCACCAAGAGCTTCACTGAGAAGAAGTTATCTTACCTCCGTTCACTGTTGGGGGTGAGTTCCATCATGGTGGAGATAGATTGATCCATTATTATGTTTTAGCTTGAGGGGGGGATTTCTTCCCACTGGGTTTTCCCTCTTTCCTCACTTAGCTTATTTTCAACATTTTTTTTTGGATTATTGTATTGGGGTGACCTTTGGTCTTAGTTACCAGGGCCCAACATTATTTTTTGCACATCATAGTCTAGCTTGAGGGGGGTGTTCGGATATCCACATCATCATTTTCAGGACCTTGCATGCAATTAGGGTTTGCATGCAGCCCAGTCACCATGTGATGCCTCCAGCACCTTACCCACCTTATTCTAGCACCCGTGAGCCACTTACTTCAGAGTTTTAGCCCTCCTAGTTAGGAAGGCGCCCACTTATCACCTACTGCTAGAGAAGGGCGCACTTCTTCACCTACCACCTCAGTTTACACTTAGTTAGCTCCGATTCTCCCTGATTTGAGGCTAGTTTCACTCCCGACTGACTGTTTCACTCCGTTGGACCTCCAGATTGACTAGATGACTTGTTCTGACTTCAGTTAAGCCTCCCATGCACCCTCCACTGAGTCTCCTTCCCTATATCAGTGCTACACACTTCAATTACACATGTTACACTCAATTAGACGCAGATTGACACCTGGATGACTGGTTCTTGTGCATTGATGACCACCACTGATTGATGATGAGGACTCCTAGTTGGAGTCAAGCTACTCCATTCAATGATTCGAATGACCTTCTTAGTCAATTTGAATTGCTCAGTCATTGTTACTGTATTGTATTGTAATTATTCACCCTCATTGGGATATTGAGCACTGATGCATGTTTTGCATAGTTTTACACCATTTTTCTAAGTTTCATCTATTGTGATTGATTTACTTGTTCATTAGATCTGCTGTGACTAATTTTACAGAGGAAACAATGTTAAACAAGGAAAGTCCTCCTCATACCACCCTCAAGCTAATGGTTAAGCTGAGGTGACAAACAGAGAACTAGAAAGAATCTTGACAAAGACAGTACAACTGCAGAAAAGAGATTGGGTAGATAGATTAAGTGAGGCAGTTTGGGATTCTAATACCACATGGAAGACAACAACAGGCTTCACCCCATATGAGCTAGTTTATGGAAAGAAAATAACGCTGCCCATTGAGTTTGAAATCAAAACATTGAGAATTGCAGCCAAGTTAAACATGGAACTTTTAGATATCCAACAGGAATGCATGCTGCAATTAAATCAGTTGGGTGGGCAACGCCAACAAGCACTTGGCCTCACTGAAATCATCCAGCAGCAAAGGAAGAAATGGCATGACAAAAACATCAAGCAGAAGAAATTCAAAGAAGGTGACTGGGCACTACTCTATGATGCCAGGTTTCACACTTTTAAAGGCAAACTCACAACCAGATAGCTTGGACCCTACATCATTGAAAAGATCTATGACAATGGAGCTGTCAGAATTACAACAATAGATGAAGAAAAATTCCCCATGTTGGTGAATGGACACAGACTCAAACTCTATAAGACACCACAGTCCAGAGAGGAGTTCACACAGACACTCTATCAACAAAGTCTAATGCTGATAGAGACCATAGAACATCACTGATTCCAGTTACAAAAAAGAAGAAGAGAAAAATGAAAAAAGAGAAAAATGAAAAAAAGAAAAAAAAAAAGAAAAGAAAAAGAAAAAAAGAAAAAAAAGAGAAAAAAGAGAAAAAAGAGAAAATGAAAAAAATGAAAAAAAAATCGAAAAAGAGAAAAAAAAGAAGAGAAAAAATGAAAAAGAGAGAGATGAAAATAAAAAATCCACTCAGGTTATCACAAACAAAATTGATGGACTTGATCCATCCCTCTGAAGATCCAGAAAGCATGTTTCAAGCGAGCCAACAAACATTTAGCAACAAACAAAAAAGGAGCAAGCAAAAGAACAACAAACAAATATCAACAACAATCGCTCAACAAAGCCAACAAGCAATATCAACAAAACTCAAACAAGACACACAACATAGCCAATTTTAGAATCAATCAATTCAAGCGAGCCATCAATCAATTCAAGCGATCCAACAATCAATTCAAGTGAGCCAGAACAACAAAAAAATTTAACACTACAGAAAAAATTCAACAAAGTTCACAACACCAGTACAAACGCAATGCTGAACACAATGAAAAGTCAAATCAACAAAACTCGCACAAATAGTCACGCAAGCAAAGGCAACAATTTCAAGAGACCTGGTAGCAGAAGGAAAAAAGGTGGCACTACTGACATGACCAAATTAACTACAGACGCACCTAAACTCAACTACAGAATTCCACGCCCATACATTCAAGCACACATCATACACCCAGGTACGCTAGCATAGAAGGTAATCACTCAACTCTTTGTTTTATTTTCAAATCAAATCATAATGCCCCACAAAACAGTTATTTTCCAAAGCCGAGGACACCTTTTAAGTTAGTTCGGCGGCACGGTTCAGAGTAACCTCACAGAATCATGATTACCTACCTTAGGCATGTCAGATAATGACAACCTCCACATCTAGCTGCTATATACCCAAATGATCAAAGCAGCAGCGCAATGTACAATGATGGAAAGAAGCGCAGGGTGAAATAATGGAAAGGAATGTATAAGGCAGCAAGTACGATGCACAATGATCTGGATGAGTGTGTAAAAATAGATAAATAAGGCAACATAATCTACAAAAAGATCCAATTTGGTAATGCAAGCTTCTCAGAAGCAAGAAAACTGGAGGTTCATATCACCAAGCACCAAGCTTCATGGGATGGCGCACTCTGCCAGTATGTTGCAGAGTGCCCGACGCAGACTGTCAATAAGGGAAAAGTGCTAGTGGCGTGGACTGTATGTAAGGAAATTGCGCCGCCGGTGCAGATTGCACACATAGAACAAGCGCCAGATATGTATAGGTGCACTAGATGCACATCCCAGGTGCGTTAGGCGAATAATCACTTGCAAAAATCAAAATATATCCAAAGGATAAAAAGCAAATGATCTGATAATGATCTTAAAAGAATCAGAGGGAAACAACGGACTCTCTAAAGATAAGATCTGATAGTGGGAAGGGATCAGGAGGCTAAGAAATGGATCACTAAAAATCAATGGAATCACACCTAAACTCAAATCAAAGCTAAATTATTCCCTAGTATGGTCGCCGGATTTGTTTTCGGACAATCTACTCGAGCGGACGCGAGCATGATCTCCCTAGTCTAGGTGGATCTAGAACAAATGGATACAAAATATAAACCTACTTTCCTAGATCAATTAGAGATTGAAGTAGATATATGTCTTACCTTTAGATTCGCGAATCCTTCTCCTCTTTGTTGCTCCAAGCTCCGTGGTTGTTAGATATCAAGCTGCAAAACCTGTCAAAGCACAAAGAGACAAACAAACAGTAAAAGCACATCTAAACACTAACTGATCTAAGCTAACAATTAAGGAAGAAAGCTCTAACTATCATTAACACAAAGACATTTATGGGAAGAGATTATATTATTGTAAGTAAATGGGAAGTACATAGAAGAGTGATGATTACAACCAAGCCTTAATGCTGCAATATTCCTCCAACAAGCCAAACCAAGCCAAAAATCCAAAGATGAAAGGAGTCTCTCAAGAATGAGTGAGAGTCACCTAGGGTAATTTCACCAGCATGAGAATACTATATACCTTCCTCCCTTTGGAATGGATAAGAGCTTCATATTTATAAGACCAATTGGATAGAGTAGGTTGAATATTATGGGGAGAGGATTAAGGGATCATCCCTAGAGGTTAGGGAACTGAAGGACAACTCACCTAGGATTTAGGGATAGAGATCCACCTCACCAAGCTTCGAGAAGTCGCTCGAAGGTCACCTTTATCCATTTTAACCAACATCGGTGCATGTTGTATGAGGTCAACTTGCGCCAGAGAGGGGAAGCGCAGGCTGCACAAAGGAAACTTGAGCCACCGACACAATCTGCAGCTGACCTAGTTGGGCGCTCCTTTCTATAAGACATCTGCACCGACCCAACTACAACTTGTGGAAAAGGGTCAAAAAATTGCTCTAGTTTACTTTCTGATTAGGGAGACTTCACGAATCAAGGCACTGAGTTGACATAGGTCTCATGATGACGAGATTTAGGTGTAACACTCATTATTTTAATTTGGATTACCTTAGATTAGTTGAGACTAATCCTTCTTGGGATATGGACCTCCATTCATGTCCCATTGTCGGGGTTTATTAGAAAGGCACCACCTTCACTTTTATCGACCAAAATGGATAGCGGCCACTTTGCTTGCCAAGGTGACATCCGAGAAATCAAAAGGTTCCTTCCTTGGAAATAGGATCTCATCAATGGTAAAAGAACATCAAATTTTCGTAGTCACTACTAAAACTCATGAGCTACATCATTCATAGATTTTCGATAATGCAATAGTCATGGATATTTTGATCCAACATAAAAGGCAAATTCATGATTTAGTTTAACACTTCGAAAAGGTGCATCTTCCTCATCATCAAAGTTGAACATCTTAGTGTGTTCCTTTCTCATGGAGTTCAAAAAAGAAGAAACAATACACTGGTTGTGAGAAGATATGGAAGTGGATGAACCTGAATCACTTCCCTCCAATCATGACCAGGACGATGCTTTATGTAAATGTGTCTTTCCTTAATCATGTAATTGCATATGTACTAATGCAATATGTTTTTGGGAGTATTTTTCAAAATTTATTTTACTAGTAGACCTACTTTATGTTTTGTATGTAATGCTAGTGCAACATATAGGTTTTATTATGCAGTCATGTCAGAGCAACACCTCTTTTTGGACTCAAGTATGTTATCTATTTTGTATTAACTCAATGTCCAACTAAACTACCATGCATGACACTTGGCCATTGGGTCACATGGATGACTCCTGCATGCCAGACACTTGGCCATTGGGTTTATGTTTTCTTTGAATTTCCAATTTTGGTTAGCCTTAAGTTTACACATTTTGGGTTGATGGTTGAATACAATTTTTGGTGAGAATTTTTAATATAGTGTGAAATGCAACGCACCCTTGAATCAAAGTTTAGTTTGGTGCATGGATGAGTACCATTATGTCACATGGATGGTTAAAGAAGAATGCTTTTATAAACATCCATTTCTTTGGAAGGAGGTATTTATTGGGGATTTTAGTTTTGATTGTTTAGGGTTGGATTGAGAAAGACATTTCAACCTTAGATTAAAAAGGGATATAGGTTATTTTCTCTTTTTAAGTGATAATGTTTCCATAAACATTTTTAGAACATATTGTTCAATATGGATCTCATGGACTCTGCCATTCAACCTATGATCCTTTATGGTTATGCGTTGTGAGGGATTATCTTTCTTGAATTGGATTGGGTTAGGATGAAGAGTCTACAGACCCTTATTCTCCTTTACTTCATCGAGAGAAAGATGATATATCCCCAGGATGTTGTTTAGGAAATGTTTGCAACACACCCTTTCCAACTTGAGACCATTTTCAAATTGGTCTTTCTTATGCATCATATATGGCACTTGGGAAAACCAATAGTTGGTATAAACTATTATCTGTACCATGCATGATACTCCTTAGAGGCCATGGCCTCAAGTAGAACTATTATATAGGTTCATCGTTGTTGGTTTTCAAAGGTTATGGGACATCTCCGATCAATGGGTATCTCAATGGATGGATTTCCCCCTTTTAGGGATTATTTGGATACCCCTAGACATATTTGACAAAATATGCAAGAGACAAATGAGATTATTAGAGATGAAATATATAGGAAACACATCTAGGTCATTTGGTTCAATCCCTTGAGGGATTGAAGCCCAAGATGGCCTTCTACATGTAGTTGGATCTTAGAGACAACCTCATTGTTCGTCCCCCTTACAGGCTACAACATTGGATGCACGCACTTGGGATACCCCTAGGCTAGTGTAAGGGGTGTTCACACATGCTCCTGGTAGATGTTCAACATTAGATTCCATGAGAGGACAGGACTTTCCTGTTATGTCATATGTAAGAGATTGAGATAAAGGAGCTTTTTATTTTCTAGTGTTATATCTCAGTTATGAGATATGGGGTCGGTTCACTGCCTCTTCATGGAGTCTCATATATCTATATTCATCTTTTTTTAATATTTGGATCAACAATGCTTAGCATTGTTCATAATAGAGGCATTGGATCTCCATTCTTCCACACTTAGGCCACCAGCCGGTTGGACACCACTCGGATGATTACCTCCTTCTCGATGCTACTAGCAAATAGAGGCACCTATGAGTTGGTAGAAAATTTAGCATTATTCTAATAGGTCGTAGACCTGAAATCAATTCTCCAGGAAAAAAATTCCCTTCTAGTAGGAAACCCGATACTTCCTTGCAACAACCATAGGCTCTTCCCTCGAGAATGAGATACAAAATGGACCAATGCTTCTTCTAAATCTAGTGGATAATGCTCTATCATGAGTTTTTTTTTCTCGACAACTTTGTAGGTCCCTAGTGGGTAGCATGCAAGGGTACAACTTCTGCCCCCCATTCTCAGATGACATGTTGAGGGGACAATAAGGCTTCTTCCCCTTCTTTGGCTTTTGGCCCTTCATTGTTCATGTTTTATTCCAAATTGTTCAACAATGCTTTCTCTTTCTCTCCTAACTATTAACATTTAGATTTTAAAATTGCTTTCAAATTTTGTATATGAGTGACCTTTGCACTTCTACAATATATCAAAATTATTATATTTGATATTTTCAATAACTTGTATATAATTACTTGTTAAAAATTAATAAAATTATCTTATTTTATATTGAAATGTTTAATTTATAAAAAAATTAAATTCTAATTTTCAAAAAATTTATAATAAATAGATTTGAATAACTTATTAATTCATAAAACTTACAAAGTTTCATATTTCTCTATCATTATGTCATTTTCCTTGTCATGATATGTATATGTAAAATAAATAAGGGAGAAAGTTGCAAGCAGCTGATTCCCTGCCAATTAGAGTGTGCATTCCATTTGAGAGTAAATGCATTGTCCAATTGGTAGAGCTGCTTATTGTGAATCACATCCATTGTTTGAAGAGAGCACTGCCTTGTTGTTGTAGATAAGTGTTCATAGTGGTGTTTTTTGAGGAGGCTGGGTAAAGCTGGATAAATTGTTTCCTTTTGGGTTAAAGAATTCGCTTGAGGAGAAATGTCGAAACAAAGAGTGGAGAGCACTCACTATTAGACATATGTTATGTACAAGCAAGGAAAATTTTGTTTTTGGATTTCTACGAGTGAAGATCAAAAGAGTTGATCATTGAGAAAAAAGTAAAAAGAAATATCGAAATGCTCTAAGAGTTGTTAGTTGATAAATGATTTATATTGCTGCTAGTGGTGATATAATGAGATATTGGTAGCAATATATTGCATTAGCAATGTAGTAGGAGAGCGAAATCTTTTACATATTTTCACAGTGGAGGAAACAACCATCTAGATGAATTTGAGCACCATTAGATTTGGAGAAATATTTTTTTACTTGATTCTTCGTTGTCATAATGCATTCCGAGCACTCGCGGGTGGTTAAGTACTTTTGACACACTGCAAGACCATACATAAAATCTATTTTTCCAACTTTGTTTTGCATTGCGAAACTTACATATGAGATATCTGAGTAGAGGGATGCAAAAACAATGGCTTGATTTCCTAATTATGCACATTCGTCTCCTCAAATTATTGGTCATGCATGGCATTGTTGTTCTTGTGTGAAATTTGTTGGAGCGTAGAGCCACAGTGGAGAGAGTGAGTTTTGTTGGTGGGACATGTTCAAAAGGCTTACAAATATGGGTTCATGATTCATAAGTAAAAGATGCATTGAAATAGAGGTATACGCTTTTTTTTTCTATCTTCATCTACATTTATTAAATGAAAGACATGCTAATGAACCTTGTGAAGGAAATATTCAATTCTTATACTTTTTTCCATTGGACGGGTTGAAAAGTGTAAGGATTAGTGTGAAAAGTTTATTGATAATATAAAAAGAAGGTATGGTTTTGTTTTAACCTGAATAGGGAAATTAATTTTTAAGAATGGTATAAAACCTACTTTACATATTGCAAGACAATTGGGGGTGCATGGCTAGACACGTTCACTTTGTTTGGGGTAAGAGGTTTATATAGGTTATCGCGAAGAGGAGGCTCATGGTGAAGTGAAACTTTTCTTTCAAAATTTTTGGAGTTAGAAATTAAGAAAGATATTTAGCTTAGTCAATTTAATATGTTTTCATATGTTAAAACACGTAGTCTAAAATTTCTATTTCAAACGGAAAGCTTTGGATTTTCTGGCATGATTTTGAAAAAATCTGATAGAATTTTTTAAACATCCTTGTTACAACTCTCAAACTATGAAATTTTGAGTGCCCAAGGGATTTTGATGGTGTTGAATCCACTTCTACCATTAAAATCACAATTAAAACATAGTTAAATTCAGATTTTGCAAAATAGAAAAATGTTGGATTTCGGTGAAAAACCCTGTCCGGGCCAAATCGTCGAATTTTTAGATAACTCCTATGTTGATATAGGTTTGTTAGAATTGACTATTATAATAATTGCTTACTAAATCATGGAAGCTAAAAGAATAATATTAGACAAATATGTTGAGAATTGGTTCAAGATGTTGAGGATGCAAATGAAGATGCCTAGTGTATTCGTGATTCCAAATAAACATACAATTAGAAGCATTTGGTCATATGTATCATTATTTCTTATTGATTTTTTGTAGCCCTATGTAACGTCCCCATCTTAACCCCATGGAATTTAAAATTTCAAATGATGTAATATTGTTATAAAATCATGGTGAGGAGCTCAAGGCCAAGGCCCCGCCATCGATTTATTGATGCATATGGTTTACATGCTAGCCAAGCACAATGGAATTGTGGATATTATGTAAATATGCATTTTAATAAAATACCCACAACTAGCTATGCAATGAAACAAAGAGATGGGGGCATGATTTTACAAGGAATTGGGAGGGAAAACATTCCAACCCTTGGAGCCAATCAAGTCAAGCCAAGTGTCAATGAGAGAACCCATCAAACCCTCAACTACCCATGTTGACTTTTGTACCCAATCATTGATTTCTCCCAAGAGTTGGTTGAGGTAGTTAATGCCTTGGGGAATGAGAGGTATGGCTGTCCAATTTCGGGTATGGGAAAGCCACCCTACATGGGAAATAGCGTTTTTCCTCTTGGGCAAGAGAAGTGCCATGAATTGCTCCCCAAGCTATTATCCATCAAGTAGTTGGGCTCTCTCACGAGTTAGGAGCTTGCTGGGCGTTTTTCCCCATTGAACTTATGTGTTTTCCTTCATTCTCAGCTAGGAGAAGATCGTTTTTGTGTTGTATACCAGTGGGAAAGAAGGGGGATCGAACTAGGGGTTCCATAGAGATCGTTTGGCTGCTGAATGCTTAGTTAGTTGGGGAAAAATTCATTTTCCTCCATGTGAGTGTTTTTCCCCATTCCATAATCCGTTTTTTTGGATGGAAACGAATTGGGGAGAACCCATGACCATCCTGTTGTAAATCCCATTGTTAAATGTGTATCCCTTCCCAATGATTGTGCTTGCCGTGTGAGAAAAGAGTATGTTGGGGTATGGGTTATGGGTCTCCATTGTTTTGGATTGAGCTTGAGTGCAAGCATCCATGGTTCTGATGTAGCCTGATAAACCCATCTATGGACTGGCTTGGCTCAAATGAAATGCTTAATTGGCTGTGTATGAGCTGAATGTCCCCTTTTCCTTGTAAGAGTCATGCCCAGCTCGGGGGTGGCCTTCAGACGGACTGAGTATATGCCGTTGAGGAGCCTACGGTTGGGTGGAACATTGCAGTGACATAGCTAGTTGTTTTGGGACAATTGCACAACGAAGATAAGTGTTTTCTGTCTATGTATCTACTTCTGCAATGCTTAAATTAATGACTTTTATTGATATGTTGAATGCATATGAAGAGTGTGTGGATGAATATGTTTTATTCCGCTGTGCATGTTTAACTGATTTGCATCTGCACACATTTAATTTATGGCTGTGAATCTAATGAATGGGATGAGTTTTATGTGAAAGCCCCAGAGATAGGCATCATGTTCCCTCCCTTGCCTTGGATGGATGGGTGGGTACGTTACAAAATGGTATCAGAGCTGCTCGTTGCAGCATTGGGCCTTCATGGGCTACCTATCACAGCTTGCAGAGGTAAGTATGCTTCCTGCCTAGCACAAACCATTAAGAAAAGTTTCAAAATTTCAAAAATTTTCAAAATATTTCTAAGTGTTTTGCCTAACTGATTCAGCGAGTCTCGTGGAGTTGAGCCGATGTGTTTCGGAGAATCTCACTGAGTTGAGCCGAAGTTGCTGGCAAAACTTGGCCAGTTGCTCCGCAAACGAAATGACGGAAACATTAAAAGTTTTGGGCTGAAACGACGGAAAAGTTACGAGTTTTGCTTCGCAACGACGCCGAAACTCAACAAGTTCGTCCGCAATGGCAGAAAAAGTTTGCGAGTTTCCGCCGCAGTATCGGAAGGAAAAGTTTCGGCGGAAAGAGTTGGCGGGTTTTCGCCGAAACGACGGAAGAACTCAGCGAGTTGTTCCGCAACGAATTAGCAGAAAATCCATAAGTTCACCGAAAATGAAGGAAACGTTTTGGCGGAAGAGATGGGCAAGTTCATCCGCAACAGTGGAAGAGATGGGTGAGTTGCTCCGCAACGGCGGAAGAGATGGGTAAGTTCGTCCGCAACGGCGGAAGAGATGGGCGAGTTGCTCCACAATGGTGGAAGAGATGGGCAAGTTCATCCGCAACGGCGAAAGAGATGGGCGAGTTGCTCCGCAATGGCGGAAGGAAAAGCTGAGTTTTCAACCGGAAGAACTCAACAAGTTTGTCCGCAAAGGGGCGGAAGAGAATGACGAAGTTCGCTGAAATAGAGAAAATACAACAGTTTTTCAGTGAAATTTTTAGGTGCCCGAAAGAGAAAAATGATATGGAACTTATGCGCCAGATTGCGCGAAATCGAAGACCCCCGTCATCCCCCCTTGACCCCCGTCATCCCCCGGAGACAGTCGTTGAAGTGTGAAATGCATTCTCTATGCTTGGAATGAGAAGTAAGAATTGTATAAAGGGGGTGTGGAATTCTCAAGCACGGGTAATTGGTAGTAATATCCATTATGGAGGATGAAAGGGAAATCTCTCACCCTAAGCTATTTTTATAACATAATAATTGCATGCTTGAAAGGTATCAAGAATGGATGTTATAAACGCACATACATATATTGAATTCCTATTTTGAGAGAAGATCATAGCTAATAACTGCTAGTGTGCAGGGTAGAGAGCCCATGAAATTGGATCAGCTATGATGTGGAAGAGGAAATTCCATGCTACACTGAGGAATTGAAAAGGGGGAATTCCTTAACTCCTCCATTGCTATTATATTTATATTTCCTAAGTTGTCAATACTGAAAATTATGGCATAGGGATGCTGGAAATGCAAGAGGATAGATAGATGAAGTGAATATGTACTAGATGGCATATTGCACAGTGCATGTGAAAATGTTTTTGTGTGTATATGATATTGCATATTGGTAAAATAGTGAGGTTTTACATATGCAATGAGCCACTTAAGATAATGATTGTGGTTGCTAATAATTAGTTGTGTTCGCATTGGTTGTAGGACCAAAGACAACCAAAGCATGGCTAAGGATGTGGATAATGATTGTTGCATACAACATTATGAAGAAAGGATGGTGCAACAAATCTGTGATCATGAGGTTGGCAAAGGACTGTGAAGCCTTGGTAAGAGGCCAACTGATCAGGTAATACCAAGCGATGTTAACAACAACCATGCATGTAATGATTATTTATGCGTAAATTGCATGAATGTTGAAAGAGGATTTGGTGAGATCCCTTCAACTATGATTGATTGGTTTGCATGTGGTATTGAGTGCCTAAATGTGAATATTGACCCACCGAGTATGGTGAGGTGTGGGTAAGTGAAGGCAAGGAGCCTTACACCCTATAGTTTCTTAGAAACCTCAATGCATTCATATGAAATTATATCATGCCATTTGGGTAGGATGGTTGTGAGTTTAACAACCAAAACAAGTGATGACTTATGGCCTTGTTGTAAGTGTATGCCATATGAGATAGTCATGGTTAGGCCATGATATGTTGGGATGCATAGTATTCATGGATTAATGCGGGGTTGCATTGAAGGGATGTGCATTAGAATATTCGGTACAATCTTGTGGCTATGCATTAAGCGAATGCACAATTGAAAGATTATGTGAGTGATGTAAATGTGCATGCATGTGCAGGTGCACATGTTGCGATGCATTGTAAGAATGCATGGTTGTGATATATATATGTTCAATGTAATTTGATAATAGATGAGATGGTGAACTATTGTTAATCCCGAGACCATTTCATGAGCTGCTGTGAATGCAGGGAAATGATTGCATGAAGAAGGTAAACATGATGATGGGCTACCAGAGTGCTCTGTGGAAGGACAGAGATTGCATGGAATGTGAAGTAATGAGTATTTACTGTTATCTAAATTGCATGGATAGTGTGACTGTTGTAGCAATGAAAAGACTATATGCATAGATACTCATAATGTGTTTGGCTGATTAAAGTTCATATTTCAGGTAGAAAGGTCTTGCGTATGGCAATGAGGATAAGTCCATAGTAAAGACCGGGATCTACCATGTGCAGAAGCCAAAGGTTATGAGAAGGTTCTCATGGTTGCAAATCTAATTTCTGTAGGAAAACAGATTTGTAGATTTCAGATTTGAGAATTTGCTTATAATTGCTAATCACGATTTGAGGACATGTTGTAGGTGGATGTTCATGTATGGTAGCAAGGGTCAAACCATAATGGACATAGTGATACCACTTACAAGAGCCAAACGATATGAGGGTGGCCTCATAGTTAAACAAATCAATTTATGTAGGAGGCAGAATTGTAAATTCATGTTGAATTAATTATTAATGCTATTGATTGGCTATGGAACAATCATATTTGAAGCTTATTGCTAAATATTGCTGATTGTTTGGCTATTTGATAAATGTGCTAGGATGACACATTGCAGGAAGACCATGTGTGATGGCTTACAGAAGCCAAACTAGATGGGAAGGATCCCATGCTTTGGAAATGGGTTTCGGGTGAAACGCCTTTGTAAATGTCGATATTGTCTCAACCAAACTGCATGTTGGTAAAGCATGTGAGTGAGACAGTAAAATTATGCGAAGAAGGCATGTGTGGGTTATGGAACGTGGAAATAATGGGGTGGCAAACCGAAGTACTGTTGACTCAGAGAAGGGAGCCCCATTCTTCGCCAATCAAGAAAAGATACATCCGTGAAACGAATGAGTATTCTGTAACCCTAACTAAGAATATACATGTCTGGTTATTAGATTTAAAATGGAGAGCATGTTTTATTATTATTCCAGACTGCTTGAGTATGATTAGGGCCTACATGACTCACATCAGAAAGGGATGCATACCTTTCGGGTGCTAGGTTTTGTTGGGGTTGTCAATATTGACTACACCCTAAGGGAATGGACGCATTCCTGGTGTTTCAATACTTGATAGTGAATGTTATGAAATATGATTACAATTTTTGAGAAGCAATATTGATGAGCCTGCTCATCCTTCTTGTGTTGTTAGCTTATACAAATGTAATTTGGTTTTGCACGTTAAGGGGCAATGTGAAGAGGAAGTACTCAAGAGGACTGTATGGGTAGTGGTAACCTCTCTACGCTCACACTAAAGGACACTAGAAGAGATGGATAGGCCCGAGGAGCTGTGTAGCAGAAAATGGGTATCATCTTTTTGTAGTGTGAGTGTGTATTGTGGGGGCCATGCTAGCTTGCATTCAAGTGAGTCACCTATAGAGTTCCTGGAGGGAACCACTAATTGCATAAGAGAAGGAGCTACATAATCATATTATGTTGTTCATATTGCCTGATAAACCCAGTCGATGCACTGGCTTGGCAATGGTTGTTGGATTCCTGACAAACCCAGTCGGTGTACTGGCTTGGCATTAGTTATTTGCCTGTTGTAGAGGTATTGGTGAAGGGAGTTATTTCCTGACAAACCTAGTCGGAGAAATGGCTTGGAAATAGTTATTGTATGCTTGATAAACCCAGTCGACGTACTGGCTTAGCATACTGATTTTTAAAATGCTTGATAAACCCAGTCGGCGCACTGGATTAGCATACTGATTTTTGAAATGCTTGATAAACCCAGTTGGCGTACTGGCTTAGCATACTGATTTTTGAAATGCTTGATAAACCCAGTTGTTATACTGGCTTAGCATACTGATTTTTGAAATGCTTGATAAACTCAGTCTTTGTACTGGATTAGCATACTGATTTTAGGGATGCCTGATAAACCCAGTCGGCATACTGGCTTGGCATTTCCTATTCGGATGATGTTGTGGAGCAGCAGGTGTGCTAGCCAAGCATCCACCCCACAGGTGAGCTAAGGCTTGTAAAGTAGATAAGGAAACCTGCGGAGTAGCAAGGAAATGCACAATACAGATAAGTATTCATTTCCATTTATTTCTTGTTTGGAATAATGAATATTTCAGGTATAAGTCTTCTAATAGCTGAGCTGATACACTATTGTTTATTTGTTGGAAAACTTGGGCATTGCAGGAAAGGAAGGACCTTGAAAGAACTATAAATTCTTGGTAAACCCAGAGAGTAACTGGTTGGAGCTATAAATGCTTGGTAATACCATAGAGTAACTGGTTGGGCGCTATAAAATTCTTGGTAAAGCTAGAGAGTAACTGGTTGGGCGCTATAAAATTCTTGGTAAATTCAGAGAATAGTTGGTGGGAACATTAACCACTTGATGTTGTGGAGAAGCCGGCGTGCTGGCCAAACATTCCTTAATTAATTGATTAAAACCAGTTGGCGTACTGGCCTGGCATTGCCTATTCGAATGGTTGTGGAGTAGCCTGCATGCTGTCCCAACATTCATTATTGTATCCATGGGAAATCCGATGCTTGGAAAACAAAGAAGGATCCTGTGGAATAAAGTGAAGACATCCGATACAGATAAGTATTTGGTTATCTTGCAACTTCTTGCTTATGAATATACATGTGTATATGATTTGATTATGATTTCTCAAACTCTTGTTTAGAGATAAACCATGTGAAAATACACTAAACATGTGAATTGATTCAATGTTTGAGTGTAGGTATTGCTGGAAGCAAGGACTATGAAAGCATATGGAGGATGCATGTGGACATGTGACCGTCCTAAAGAGGGCTCAGTATGAGTGGTAATGAAAGATGGTGCTAGTGGACATCTGTGGTCCCAGCAACCAAAGGTTTTGTAAGCAACAATGGGGAAGGGTTACCTAGATGAAAAGCATTAGACAGACCTTAGACACTAAGTCTCATAGCAAAAAAAAGGGCACACCAAGCATTCACATTGAAGTGAAAGAGGCTAAGGAGCATGAAACCACAACGATGGTGTAACTCCATAATAGAACAAGACTAAGAGGGAGAAAATCCTACTCTTCTCTTTGCTTTCGATTGATGCATTTATAAAACAAAAGATTGTTGAGTGCATGTCATGGCTGAAAATAGATTGTGTAGAATTGCTTGAAATGAATTGTGAATGCTGAAATAGTAAAATTCTTGTGAAAGGATGGATATGAATGAGTTCATGTGTATGTTGGGAAAGCATGAAATGTGTGGAAGTCTCATGAGTAAAGCATGGACGTTCCAAGTCAATTGGGAAAATAATTGACGAATTTTAATATTGTGTTATGCTTGTCCTAACAGGAATTGCCATGATGAGTCTCACAGGTGAGACATTGAAAGCCATCAAGTGCAGCTAGTACTAGCCAAGTGTTGCTAGTGAGAAAAGCGAGAGCCGGTTGTGCACATTGATCATGGAAGCAGGCCAAAATCTATTTGATTTGGTTGAAAATATTCCTCAAATAGTTTCTAGGGACAACAAGGAAGATGGCAGCCATGAACTTCCAGAATTGTAGATCAGTCGAAAGGTGAATAAAAGGAAGGGATTGCTGTGCAGTGATGCCCGCCTGTAGAGATGGAAGATCAAAGCTAGCAGGAGCAGCTTGTGGAAGCCAAAGGACTTGATCCTGAAAGTTCAAAGTAAAGAGATGAAATGCAGGACAGACCTGCCACCATTTGAGAATTTTGAAAATGTATAAAGTGGGTATTTATTTCTAAGCATTGGAACACCGAGGACGGTGTTATTCCAAGGGGAGGGGTATGTAATGTCCCCATCTTAACCCCATGGAATTTAAAATTTCAAATGATGTAATATTGTTATGAAATCATGGTGAGGAGCTCAAGGCCAAGGCCCCGCCATTGAGTTATTGATGCATATGGTTTACGTGCTAGCCAAGCACAATGGAATTGCGGATATTATGTAAATATGCATTTTAATAAAATACCCACAACTAGCTATGCAATGCAACAAAGAGATGGGGGCATGATTTTACAAGGAATTGGGAGGGAAAACATTCAAAACCTTGGATCCAATCAAGTCAAGCCAAGTGTCAATGAGAGAACCCATCAAACCCTCAACTACCCATGTTGACTTTTGTACCCAATCATTGATTTCTCCCAAGAGTTGGTTGAGGTAGTTAATGCCTTGGGAATGAGAGGTATGACTGTCCAATTTCGGGTATGGGAAAGCCACCCTGCATGGGAAATCGTGTTTTGATTATTGGGCAAGAAAATAGCCATGAATTGCTCCCCAAGCCATTATCCATCAAGGAGTTGGGCTCTCTCACGAGTTAGGAGCTTGCTGGGCGTTTTTCCCCATTGAACTTATGTGTTTTCCTTCATTCTCAGCTGGGAGAAGAGTGTTTTTGTGTTGTATACCAGTGGGGAAGAAGGAGAATCGAACTAGGGGTTCCATAGAGATCGTTTGACTGCTGAATGCTCAGTTAGTTGGGGAAGAAATCGTTTTCCTCCATGTGAGTGTTTTTCCCCATTCCATAATCCATTTTTGGCTGAAAACGAATTGGGGAGAACCCATGACCATCCTGTTGTAAATCCCATTGTCAAATGTGTATCCCTTCCCAATGATTGTGCTTTCTGTGTGAGAAAAGAGTATGTTGGGGTATGGGTTATGGGTCTCCATTATTTTGGATTAAGCTTGAGTGCAAGCATCCATGGTTTTGATTTAGCCTTATAAACCCAGCTATAGACTGGCTTGGCTCAAATGAAATGCTTAATTGGCTGTGTATGAGCTGAATGTCCCCTTTTCCTTGTAAGAATCATGCCCATCTCGGGGGTGGCCTTAGGACAGATTGAGTATATGCCATCGAGGAGCCTATTGTTGGGTGGAACGTTGCAGTGACATAGCTAGTTGTTTTGGGACAATTGTACAACGAAGATAAGTGTTTTCTGTCTATGTATCTACTTCTGCAATGCTTAAATTAATGACTGTTATTGATATGTTGAATGCATATGAAGAGTGTGGATGAATATGTTTTATTCCCCTGTGCATGTTTAATTGATTTGCATTTGCACACATTTAATTTATGGCTGTGAATCTAATGAATGGGCTGAGTTTTATGTGAAATCCCTAGAGATAGGAATCATGTTCCCTCCCTTGCCTTGGATGGATGGGTGGGTACGTTACACCCTATATTGCAATATTTTGTAATGTAAAAGTAATTCATGGATTTGCTTGGTAAGGTGTGTTGTAGCTCAATGAGAAATGCAACTACATGTTTTTTTTCCTCTGCTCTTTCCTTGATGATAGAATGTTCTGTAAATGTTGCGCCATAAGTCCTCACTGGAGGTGCATCAAATGTTGGATTGATTCGAATATATCCTATATCCATATTATTTTCATAGAAAATTAATGAGCACCATTGTTGGATACCTAGGTGTCTTGGTTGATGGGAATGCGTCCATAGGTTGGAAAATTGTTCAATCTTTACAATTAGGTCAATGTTAGGCCTTGGAGTCACCCTGAAGTATAATAGGTTCCTAGTCAAACTGTATGGTACCAATGTTTGGCCCAAAGGTATGGTTGATTCTCAATTGGAATCTTGTTTGAGATGACAGCTCTATAAGTGAATGGAGGAGTACAAACACTTTGCTTCAGAGATGAAGGCAACTTGCTTGGAAGAATAATCATTGGTTGGTTATCATGATAGTTAAAGATACATTGAAGTTTCATTTTTCTCGTTGGAAAGGCCAAGGGTTGATGGTAGACCTAATTTTGAGTTGGAATGGTGAGATTGTAGTAGTAAGGATAGAGATGTTGTTTGTATGCAATACAAATTTCTTGTTGGAGTTTGGTCCAAAATATGCTAGTTGTTGATGTATATGTAACTTCGGAATGTATTTAATTTATATATTTATTGTACTCCTATAGAGATGTATTATTCCTCTATATGGAAGTGTCGTCATTTGTATTGAAAAGTGTCGCAATTGTGTTAACTTGCCGATGGGTTATTAGAAAACCTTGTAAGGGGTCGGCTCGATATAATGTAATATGAAGTTATTGTACCTATCTAGACAAGTCGGCCCCATAAGGTTATTGGGAAAACAAGACAAGTATAAATAGAGATCAGGAGATCTCTATTTGGATCACTCAGAAACTCATTCTTCCTTCACTTGGAAAGTAGCGCACTTGTGAGGAGGAGGATCAGCTGCTAAGAGGAGTCTATCTCTTGTACTTTGGTTGAGCTATTTGTTGGGCCCAGGTTGAGATAAAGTTTTGGAAGCACCTTTTTGAGGCAAGCAGGGAAAGCTGAGCTGAGCGCAGCTCAGAAATACAATTTTGGCTAAGTATTGAGGATGCTGCGAAGTTGCGCGCAGCATCCAAATTTTGACCAGACTGCGGAGTTGCGTGCAACATCGAAGTTTTGGCCGTGATGTGAAGACCAGCACTGAGATAAAGTAGTGATGTGGAGTTAGGAGGCCACGTGGAGCCAGCAAAGTGGTGTACTGGACAAGTATCAAGTGTAGCTACTGGCTCGACCGGTAGCAGCCATTTTTGGAAAGATATTCCAGGATTGCCGAGCGACGGACATAGGAAAAATAGGAAGGCGGCCACGTGTGGGTTGTTAAGGAAATCAACGTTTGGCATGCTTAGAAGGTAAAACCGTTAGAGAGAAATGGTTCGACAGAAGCATCTTGTAGGAACGCGTGCGACAGGAAGGCCGATAGCGATGGAATGAGGACGTGGAGATCCGCCATGATCAAGCAGACGCTACCAGGAGCCAGCAAGTTGGTTTGGAAAACCGACGCAGTTTTGGAAACCCTTAGGGTTTTAGGTTTTAGGTCTTCGACATTGTATAGACATGACCTTCGGGCATGATCTATTTAAGAAGAAACTTTTGTATGGGATGGGGGTTGCTCTATTTTGGATACTAGATGGTAGTTATTAGAGTAATCTTGAGATAACCTTTTTGTATTGAAAAATCTCTCTGAGCTGAGAATATTGTAAAGGCTTTGCAGCTGTGTGTGAAGAGACCTAGCCGAGAGAAAGGAGAGTTTGCAGCTGAGTGCGCAGACTAAGAACGGTTGCCCCATCCCTTTTGAAAGAAATATATTACCAACTGTTCTTGTGGACGTAGCTTTCCATCCGGGGAAGTGAACCACGTTAAATCCTATGTTATGTGATGATGTTTATGAATGGATGACTGTCTATCTGTAGAATGAATGTTTGAATTTTTCCTTGCATGCTATAATAGGAGAACTTTGATATGCATTTACCAATAGGCGAAGTTTGGGAATGATATGCTAAGTTCCACGTGAACAAATGAATGGTGAACATTTTAGTTATATGTTAAGATCGTGAATCAGTCATTTAAGCTTAATACTTTCTTAAACACAGTGAAGGAACGTGGAAAGTTAGTCATGTATATCATTTTAGTTCACGTTGTAATAACCCAAGTTCTTGAATGAATGCTAGAAAGATAACTAGTAAGTTCCTGAAGGAATGGATGAGTGATATTCATTTCAGTGCCTTAACGTTTCCGAGATCTTCCAAGTAGAGGATAAGTGTGGGTGATTTGCAATTCCAGTAGAAGATTTGAAGCAGTAAGAAACCCTTAGTGAGGCCCACAGTTTTGCCTCCACCGCGCAGTACTATTTGCAATGTAGATCTTTCTGCGTACCGCATCACTTTGCCCCGCAGTGCACTCCTTCTGTCCTGCGCTGCGCAGCTTGTTCATATAAACAACTCATCATTTACTATGGAAACCTGATTCCGCAGTACCCCATAAGATACACCTTAGGTGAGACCTCAACCTGCTCGCAGGTTGTTGCCGAAAGGGCCAGTGCAAAGGGGTTTTGTTGGTCAAAGGGAGAACCGCAAAGAACCTGGGTCTAATTGGAAACCTCTAGGTCAGTTTAAGCCAACAAATGGTTCCGTTGCCGCGCTAGAATCCATGATGAGTTGCAATCACGATGTGTGAAGAAGAATATCAGTTCCCCGAAGGATCTGACTATTGGCATCCTGAAAAGACAGAAATCCAAGCTTGGTGGCATAAGACCATAAGAGATTTTAAAAGACAAGAAAATAGACATCTGCGTCTAAGCGACACACAGTGGTCGGATAGATATCTGTTGGACGACATTCACGAGATCTTTTGGGAATCGTTTCCAAACAAGCTACATGCGTGGATCTCGCGACTCGCAGAAAAGAAAAACTATTTCCAAGGAGGAGTTCCTACAGAGTGGACTCCTGAGCTCACATCGCAGCTTAAAGCGTTAGACATCCCGTTTGCACGCACAGTTGATTATTGGGTCGATCATATGCTAGAAGGATTTGTAACAGAATTTTCTATAGACACACTCAAATCCTACAACCAAGCAGAAGCACACGTTTTTGGAGGATTCCAAGGTAAGTTTCTGAACAATCTCAGTCTATACATTAAGATGCTGTTAGCTGAGAAAGGTGTTCTAAGAATGCAGTAATATTCTTGAAGTTTGTCATGATAAACAATACATATATTGATTCTGACGAAGAGACACATACTCTTAGAAGTGGTAAGAGATATAAAATTAATAAGAATCCAGAGGGCCCTAAACTTCATATAGATACTGAGATCCCTTGCGATCTTGATAGCGAAGTTGCACAACCATTTACCCCTGAGAATCCGTCGGCTGCACAAACCGCGCCACCCTTATCGTAGAACCCACCCGCTACGCAGCCCACCCCACAGAAGACTCAACCTAGTCCATCTCTCCCGATAGTCCCATTTGTATTTACTGCGCAGAGCCCTTTACACCAGCCACGCACTAATCCTGACGCTCCACCACCTAGTAGCAAAATGGAAAACACTGATATGAAACTGCCAATATTCAGAGGAACTGGCCTAAAAGACCCTGATCAGCATTGGTTCCTTTGTGAAGCCGTATGGAGTGTAAGACAAATCCAGGATGATGCCGTGGAGCAAGCACAACTCATCACGACTTTCAGGGATTGAGCGCTACATTGGTTTATGAAATAATCTACCGTACAGCCGAGAACCCTCACAGAAATTAAAGCCACGCTGGTGGCGGAGTTCAAGAAACCTAAGTCTGAGTCTCAGTGTATAACTGAGCTGAAGGAAATAAAGCAGAGACCAACTGAAATGGTCTGGGAATTTGATCAGAAGTTTAAGACCTTACTAGACCAAGTAAGTTTTGTTATACCACCAGAACAACATAAAGAATGGTTCATTGCTGCACTGTTACCTCATATCAGATTACCATTGATGCAGCAGAAGGTTCTATCCCAGGCAGAGGCCTTGGAAATTGCAATGAAGTTGGAAGCTTCGCCGATTGGTGATACTAGTTCTGGGATGTCTCAGATCCAGAACCAGTTGACCACCCTGACACTTGAACTGCAAAGTATGAAAAATGTTAAAGAACAAAGATATGAACCTATACAGGAGGTTTGGTGTACAAGTTGTAAAGGAGAAGGTCATGACCGTGAGCATTGCCCTCTATCAACGACTATCTTAACAGTGGTGCGCCTAACCCATTAAATCAGAATCAAGCCCCATGGTGTGAAATTTGCAGAACCACAGGACATAGACCTGAAGACTGTTACCTCATCCAGAAATATGTGAAAACTCCTAAGAATTTATACTGCAATTTCTGTAAATCAGTTGGACATGATGAATCCAACTGCCGCGCATATGAATTAATGAATGAAAGAAAAAGGGATATGGACTCAATGCGAGGCGCTGGCTTGTATCGCGTACAAGAAGATACCCAGCCAAAACAAGAAAATGCACAATATGACCAAGGAGGATACAGAGGTCGTGGTGGTGGATACCGCGGTAGAGGAAGAAATGCTGGTCTGGCACAGGGAAGAGGCCGTGGCCAAGTCATTTGTTATAACTGTGGCCAACCCGGGCACGTATCTAGAGATTGTGTTAATCCATGCACTACGTGCAATTATTGTAAATCGTTTGAGCATGTCATTCAAGATTGCCTAGTATTAGAGGTGGAAATGCAAAAGAGAAGATGAACAGAGGCTCCGAATCCAAATGTCCAGTGGATCGCAGTAGAAAATAGACCAGTGTATTTGAGCATTAATGTGGTCACATGTAGTGGCGTTGAGACAGGCCACGACAGAGGAGCGGAAGCTTCAACATCAGGAGAGGCACATACGAAGAAGGATCCCCTTGAAACAGTATGGATAAGGAAAGCTCTAGGAAAAGCACCCCCTCTTACTTACAAAAGAACAAGGAGATCTTCATTGATGCGCGGGATACCTTTAGAGAACCAGCAGATAAGTCATCAAGGATCCCGCTGCGCAGTGAAATACCGCATGTTGAAGACATGCTGGCTCCTTATGACAAAACAAGCACTGCGACAGATGTCCGTACTTCTGTTGCGCAGTTCTTGCGAAGCTGCATGAAGTTACTAAAAAGCGAAAAAGCCATAGTAGAGCTTCAGAAGCTCATCAGCCAGTATGAACCTTAGATTGCAACAGAGATTCCAGATAGTGCTGTACATCATATAAGGAAGCACAAAAGAACAGGCCGAGAGATGAGGCTTACTGCACAGATAGGAGATTTTGAAATGGATGAAGTCATCCTTGATCTGGGATCAGAAGTGAATGTCTTGACTAAGCAGACATGGCAGGGATGGGTCGACCAAAGTTGCTCTGGTCACCTATCCAGTTACGAATGGCTAATCAGGAGAAGGTCATACCTTTTGGATGCTTAGCTAATGTAGTAGTTGACATCGACGGAGTACAAAGTCATGCAGACTTTGAGTTGATTAAATTTGTGGATGATAGTCAACCTTTTCTAGCAATATTGGGAATTGATTGGGCTATGGATAACTTGGCTATCATAAACTTGAAGACAAAGAAGATGATTTTTGAAGGGAAGCATCTTAGGGTCATCACACCATTGGATCCTAAATATGGTGATAGATACAGTGAGCCGATTCAGGAGGAATCCCAAGCTCAAGATTTATACTGACTATACCAGTTGACTGCGAATAAGGAAGACTACATTAATCCTACTGCGGATGGTACGCTCAACTGGCGATGTGACACTTCTTGTATCTCTGACTCAGATAGAGTACTGGAGAATTGGCAAAGCCGCATGCATGAAGTATCGGTAAGAAGATGTGCGCAGGTTACGAAATCACTGCGCTGGATCGAAAAAGAGGTGAGTCCTATTCCCACATATGATGGTTCTGCTAATGTTTACAGTTTCATAAGGGAATATATTGCAGCTATACCAGATGAGCATAGACTGCCAGCTTTAGATATAGCATTGCGCGATACAACTGCCAGATGGTGGAATGCACATAAGAAAACATTGACCACTTGGGATCAATGCAGAACTAAGATGCAAATCCGGTTCACCGAAAAGGTTACTTTACCCTTTGAAAAGTATAATGGACAGACAGACCCTAATCAACATATTGAAGTCTGTTCAAAGGCATGGGTGGAAAGACCACTTACAGAATGGGTACATTTATTTGTACATACATTGGATGCGGGTATCCCAGAAAAATGGTACCTCGACCTGGAGCTACGCAGTGAACTCACTGATTGGGAGCTGCTTGCTGCGATCTTCAGTTTTGAAGATGAGAATCCATTAATCCATGAAGCATTACAACTAATCAAGAAGTGCATATTCCAGGACAACTGGCCTCATCAAAACATAACATTGTAGGAGTTTTTTGGGACAGAGTGCGTTCCTGCGCACCTACAGTCAGAATGGAAGGAACATGAAGAGCACTTTATCGAGTGTTACAACTTAACTGAAGATACCAATGATACAAATGAAGACGATGAGGAGGACCCGCGTAACATAGATATACCAGAGTCAAAAGGCATGCGTGATGTAGAAGGACCTCCGTTGGAAATCCCAGATATGACTGGACCAGTAAAAACACAAAAAGTGAACATTGGCACAGACAAAGAGCCGAAGTTCACATCAATAGGAGATTATTGGGACGATCAGACTATTGCTGAGATCACAGATACCTTACATGAGTATTAGGAACTGTTTCCAACAAAATTTACAGAGATGAAAGGAATTTTGGGAGACCTAGGGGTCATGAAAATACCTTTAAAGCCAGGTGCTAAGCCTGTCAAGCAGAGGCCATACAGATTGAATCCGCGCTACAAGGAAAAAGTCCGTCCAGAACTGGATAAGATGCTAGAAGCAGGAATCATTGAACTAGTCGAAGAATCTGAATGGATTAGCCCCATGGTTGTTCAAGACAAGAAAGCAAAAGGCGAGATCAGGATTTGTGTGGATCTTAGAAAACTGAACGATGCTTCCATGCACGACCCATTTCCTACTCCATTCACAGATGAAGTGCTTGATAACGTTAGAGGAAATGAGGCATATTCTTTCACTAATGGTTTCTCTAGTTACCATCAGATTAAGATCGATCCTGCAGATAGGCATAAGACGACATTTGGTACAGAATGGGGGTCATTCCAGTACACCGTCATGCCTTTTGGGCTGAAGAACGCACCTGCCATATTCTCTAGAGTCGTCGTCGCAGCATTTTAAGATTTTATGCACAAGTTTTTAGAAGCGTATTTTGATGATTGGACTGTATTTGGTATATTGAAAAATCATTGCGCGAATCTCCGCATGATGCTCGAGAAGTGTCGACAACATCAAATATCCTTGAATTTGAAAAAGTGTATTTTCTATATGCCCTATGGAATTTTACTTGGCCACATTGTCTGGAAGCAAGGATTGATGGTAAACCCTGCGAAGATTGCAGTTATTGCAAACTTACCAACACCAAATTCAGTCAAGATTATGCGATCTACATTAGGCCATACTGGATATTACAGGAAATTTATAAAGGGTTATGCACAGATAACCGCAGCAATGGAAAAGCTGTTGAAGAAAGATGCACCGTTCATTTGGAACGCAGAATGTGAACAAGGTTTTGACACATTAAAAGAAAAGATGGTCACTGCGCCTATTCTAGTCTTTCCAGATTGGACAAAGCCATTCCATTTCCATGTTGACGCATCATGTATTTCCCCGGGGATCGTGTTAGCTCATCCAGGAGAGGGAGGTATTGACCACCCTATTGCATTTTCTAGCAGAAAGCTTTCAACAACAGAGAAGAACTATACTACTACTGAGAGGGAAGGCCTTGCAATGGTATATGCCCTACAAAAATTTAGACACTACTTGCTAGGATCGCACTTCCTTATGTTTACTGACCATTCTACGTTGAAATATTTGGTCAACAAGCCAGTGTTGGGGGGAGGCATATGCCGATGGCTACTGCTGTTCCAGGAATATGACTTTGAAATTATTGTCAAGCCAGGTAGAATGAACTTGGGACCTGATCATCTGTCAAGGATCGAGTCAGGAGAGGAGCCGATGAATATTGAAGACAGTCTGCCTGATGCGCAGTTATTTAGTATACAGGTTGCCGATGATTATTACAAGGATATCATTGACTTCCTAACCACAGGGCTAGCACCCCAGGAATTCTCGATCCAGCAGAAAAAACAGTTAGTGGTGCGCGCCGCGGACTTCACTATAATTGCGGGACAATTATACAAACTTGGGCTAGATGAAGTCTTGCACAGGTGCATACTCGATCATGAGAAGCCATTTATTCTAGCCGACGCACACTCAAGAATCGCGGGAGGTCACTATGCAGGAAGGGCTATTGTGCAGAAGATATTGCGCCCAGGGCTATGGTGGCCTACGCTCCATAAAGATGCCAAAGAACGTTGCAGGAACTGTGATGTCTATCAGAGGACTGGAAAACCATCACACCGAGATGAGATGCCATTGAATCCACACTTGACACTGTAGCCATTTGAAAAATGGGCAATAGACTTTGTGGGTCCTATAAACCCACCAGGAAAAAGAACGGGTGCAAGGTATATTATTACTGCTACGGATTACCTCACCAGATGGGCGGAAACAAAACCAGTTAAGGACTGCAGCGCAGTTTATTTTTGAAGAAATACTCACCAGATTTGGCTCTCCGAAGATTTTGATGAGTGACCAAGGTACTCACTTTTTGAAAAAGACGATTGAGGCGCTTACAGAGGAATTCCACATTCGTCATCAGCGCAGTACTCCATATCATCCACATGTGAATGGTACTGTAGAGGCTTTCAATAAAATATTGGAGAGCGCACTCACTAAGGTGTGTAATGTAAATAGAGACGATTGGGACTTGCACGTCTCATCTGTGCTATGGGAATATAGGACCACATGCAAGAAATTGACAGGACAGACACCCTTTCGGTTGGTTTATGGGCAGGAGGCTATAATGCCTATGGAATATATTGTCCCTAGTTTGAGAATCGCTGCATTCACAGGGATGGCATATTGCGAAGCTCTAAAAGAAAGATTTCTACACTTACTGGGCTTGGAGGAAGATCACTTCATCGCAGGCTTCCACCAGCAAGCTCAGAAGGACCGCGAGAAAGCATGGCATGATCGCCATATAAAGAACAAGTGTTTTCAGGTAGGTGATCTAGTCCTCCTGTATGATAGCAAATTCATGAAATTCCCTGGTAAATTTAAGATGCATTAGCTTGGCCCATATACTGTGATACATGTTACTAACACTGGTGCAGTCCAGTTAACCAATTCAGCTGGTGATACCTTGCCAACTTTGATAAATGGAAGTAGGCTAAAGCTATACCATGATAGCAGTGCTTCGCAGAACCCTGAATAATGAACAAAGGAAGGAAGTTCTAAGTTTCAAGTACAGTTGAAAGTGGACACTAGAAATGTAAAGGAGTTTGTACATGTATGATAAAAGGAAGAAGGTATGATAAGAAGAATGATTAAGGCACTGCGCACCACTGTTGAAGCTGCGTGGAAGGAAAAAAAAAAAAAAAAAAAAAAAAATATATATATATATATATATAGTGGAAGCCGCGTAGTTGGAAATTTTTGGCACTGCGAAGTAGCCGCGCAGGGTTGCAGATGGCTTGCCACGCAGTTCGGCGCAACACTCAGACAAAAATAGCCGTTGCATGGATATTCAGAAAAATAGCCGTTAGATGACTGTTGCAGCAACCGCTTCAACATTTAAAGAGAAGATAACCGTTCTGAGCACGCTGACGACAGAAAAGATCGAAGGATCCGCTCAAATTTGCCAATGGACACCACATTAATTGGTTATCTATCCATTGAAGGGTGCGGGAGAAGGTCTGCTGCGCCTATAATTAACACCGTTGGGAGACTCGCGGGCGTTACCGAGCACTTAGAGTTTTCTTGTGATTAACCTCTCTGAGCTAGTAGCCATCTGTATTTTGTTTGCCTTAGCCGCTACCTCATTATTGAATGTCCGAACCTTCCTATAGATATGAAGAACTGACCATTGAAGAAGCACTGAGGATCTTTCAGTATGGAGGGATTCAGTAGTTAATGAAAACTCTAGTTAAGAAGGTCGCCGTAGAATAAGGTGAAGGATCCCGCAGATCACCAAGATTTAATTCGACGATGCAAGAAAAAGCAAAAGATAAAGGAAAAGTCGTAACTGCACCTCGATCTAACATCATAAAGATGGGCTCCTCAGCACAGAAATCGCCAGTCTTTCAGACAGAACCCTTGAAGATGACACCCGAATATATGTCCCCACGGGCACTGAATGCCCCTGTGTTTAAATTGTCCAAAAATGTGAGATATGACATCCCGCTGTCACCTATCTCAAAGCCTGTAAACACTGCCAAGAATCTACTGGGAAAGATAATAGATTGTAAATGGGAGGATTATGACCTCTTGGGAATGAAGAAAGACGAGCCAGATGTTCCCAAATACCCAGATTTTCAACCAGACCAGTATATGTGCTGGAAAAAGGATGCCAAGGGAACTCTGAACTTGGTAGCTGACAGTTGGCTAGCACTTATCGTTCAGTCGGGGCTACTGAACTTGCTGAGATTGCCACATTTTGACCGTTCTCCAGAACTTAATATCATGGTTATCACATTCATGTCGCGAATCCACCAAGGTTATCTGTGGCTGGACAGGAACATTGATATTAACATCGATTTGATCCACCACATCACTGGGCTAAGCAAGCGCGGTAAGGATCCTAAGCAATTCTTCCAGGGGAAGAGCAAAGAAAAAGAGGTTGTTGAGAAGATGAAGAAAACCCATCTGGTGGTGAAGGAAAAAATAGGTTTCCTGACAAAAGATATAGAGGATAGAGAAACAAGATTTGTAACGCAGTTGCTCGCAGGCAAGATATTCAAAACAGCTAGGCCTTTGGAGGTGCCTGTGGGCGCAATACTCCTTGGTGCCGTAGCGGCCGAAGGAAACAACTTTAATTGGTGTCAGTTTCTGTTGAATGAGTTCCTTGAAAAACTCAACGACACACAGGTGAATGGCGGCCAGTTCCATTTCACCTGGCTCATCGTCCTGATTTCTTTGTGTGGATGGAAGGATCCGCGAGATTATGCGGGCGTCATTATGGACACCAAGGACCCTAGAGGGTTTAAGTTCGTCAACCTCTGGGCAAACACAAATGTAGAGCACCAACATGCGACAACAGAAGCCTTTTACCAGTACTATATTCAGCTGTGCGACGCAATCACGAAGACACCTCGCATTACAAAGAAGGTCACGACGAAGTATATCTGCGTCATCAACTTTGAGGCGGATATGAAATGTATCTTCATATCGCCGAAAGCACAAACGAAGAAACTAGAGTGGTTCCCATGGAACTACATCATGTATGAGCAGGATATTGAGGACCTCATGAAAGATTGGCCACCAGAGTTTCGCGTAGAGGTTATGGACGTAGAGGCAGACTCAGTAGAAGATGAGCTGATCCCACTCTCATGCCCAATCATTGAAGAAACAGGGAAGAGAAAAGAAGCTGAGACTTCGGAGAAGCCAAAGTCGAGGAAAAAGGTGAAGGCCACAAAGATTCAATCGGAGGCAGTCCTCAATGATGATGACTACGAGATGATAGCCGAAACAGTCTCAGAGCAGATGAAGGAGCTTATGGTGGCTAAAGAAAAGAAGGACATGGCCATCCAGGATGACCTGCACAAGACGCGGCTCGCAATGCAAGGACTAATGAAGAAAATGGATGATGTCCAGAAAATCCTTATTTTTCCACAAGAAGCAGGGGCTAAAGGGAGGTCAGTAGGGACCTTGCAGCAAGGAAGCCAACAGCTAGCAATAACGCTGCCATCGAAGACTAGAATTGTCCATGTGGACCCATTGGCTGTTGCATTGGCGATGGAAGAACAAGTTGTCTTGGACACAAAGGGAGTTGAGAGGGTAGAGCTCGACTTAGCCAAAATCCCATTACTAGGATTGCACTTCATCCACATGCAGATTGTTGAGGAGATGCATGAACAGACGGTTGAATCGATGAAGTCACAAGTAGAGCTCACCGCAGCAAACAAGCAAATTCAGCTGCAGGAAGAAATACAGCTACGGAACGAACTGGACCGCCAACAAAATTTGGAGACTACCATATCCAATGTGGCAAAGGATATTGAAGGCATAGAAATCCAGGATGATCCTGCAGAAATAGTTTTGAGGATCGAAGATAAGGTGAGATCCTTGCAGTCAGAGATGCAGGATAAAGAAATTTATTATGAGGTCGATATTGCCACATTGAAGGATAAGCTGAATAAGCATGCGCCATTAACTGAACAGCAAGTCAGAGAGAAAGCAGTGAGCGCTGCCTTGAAAAGCATTACAAGTGAGATAAGGTTTCACAGGAAATCACGACCCTTGAAGAGGATCAAGGGTTGCTGTAGGTCAAAAACGCGGTACAAGAAAAATAGACCGCACTGGACAAGTTGAACATAGAGGTTAAAGCTCTACCACCCAGAGAGAGGCTGCCGAGATACAAGGAGATATCCAGCTTAAAGAAAGAAGTACAGGAATTGCGACAAAAAGAGGTTGAGATGGATAATCAATCGCAGCAGCTCCTGGGGAATGCCATGGTGGTATCGCAGCAGATTGAAGATAAGTTAGTAGAACTGCGCGATACCCAGGAGTAGGTACAAGACCAAATTGGACAAGAAATAACTCCAACACTGCTTGAGACAATTAAACAGGTTGAGCACGATACAAGAGAAGCAGTGGTGCAGTTGTGCGGTACATATGACAAGTTCGTGGCCAAGTTCGTTCCACCTATTGCGGCGCAGAGTGAGATAGCTGAAGCAATTAGTGGCTTGGGGACGAGCCACATGTAAGTTTTAGGGGCATGTTGGGCCCAGGTTGAGATAAAGTTTTGGAAGCACCTTTTTGAGGCAAGCAAGGAAAGCTGAGCTAAGCGCAGCTCAGAAATACAATTTTGGCTAAGTATTGAGGATGCTGCGAAGTTGCGTGTGTTATCTCCCAAATTGACCACCGTCTTTTTGGGTGATAGAATGGGTAAAATTTTTATTTCTGTGAGTCTTGGGTTTCAAAATTCGAAAATTTAAGCTTTCAGCAGTTAACTGAGTCTGTGGAAGTTTGCTTAATGGCCGAAAAGGATTAGTTTCCGCAGCTAATATGGTTTGCCAGAATGACTTTAGCCGCCGAAAAACATATCCATGTGCAAAAACCAAAGATTGCTTCGTACTCATCAAATCATCAAACGAGCCTGTTGTAACTGCCGAAAGGAAGGATTGATGGTGCATTGCTTGCTCATTATTATAGTGGATTGAGAAATTGCTGCTGAAACATTTTGATATTCTCGGGCTGTTATGGAATTTGACTGTGAGGAGCACACAAATTAAGAAGGCAGAACTGAAGTTTGATAAAGTCAGGGCGATTTCGCTGGGGAAGTGGAAAGCTAGCAAGGAACCGTTTCAGAGGTGTTTTCATCAGAGCAGTTATCCATTTCAATCGGGAAGAGTCAGCATTCAATCCTAAATCACGAGATTTCAGTATGAGGTTTCTCAAAGCTTCTGTTACAGAGGAATTTTCTGCTAAAATTGCGTGATCTTGCGGGGTAATTTTGATGGCCTTCCCGAACTCCAAATTCAGATCTGCAAGCACCAGTGGATAGCTTATGATCTGTAGATCAAAATCGACTATTCGAACATGCAAAACGGACATCGGACGGTTGAGAAAATCGATTTTTTCCAAAGGCAGTTTTTTCAGGAATCCTACAGGTTTCGGCAGCTTAGGCGAGCCCCACAGAGCTCATTAGCTGCCGAAAGGTTTGACTTCCGGCGGCTAAGGCACGAAATCAGCAGAAAGCAGCGTTTTGGGTTTTAATTTTTGAAACAGTTACAGCTTTCGGCAGCTTAGACGAGCCTCCAAGAGCTCATTAGCTGCCGAAAAGGCTGACTTTCGGCGGCTAAGACACGAAATCAACAGAAGAGTTAACTGCCGAAAGCCTGTTTTTTCCAATTTTCTCTAATTTCGCCCAGATCTCAGTTTTGTTCGTTGAACTAGCAGAAAGCCGATCAGAATGAATGGATTATAAATTATTTTATCAATATCTTGAGGCTTTTGAGCGAGATTTAAGTCAGTAGGGCACCTTGGCTAAGTTTCACCTTGTTTGGAGGGACCATTCTAGAAATCGACTGCCACATCATCCATCTCAAGTTGCTGTGCGCCCAGCTAAGTTCACCGAGCCTTGGGAGGCTGCTACACTTCATCAACCACCGAGCTTTGAAGCGGATTGACACATCAGCAAGTGCCTTGATTCAAGGAATCAGTTCCTATCTTTTGCATTTACTATTCCATGTTGATGTTTTAGTTAACTGAACCAGATCCACGTTTTTAGGATCTGTGAACTATTGTGTAAAGGCTATAAAGCCTGAGAACCAAGTCATTGTGAAAGGTTCGATTTTGGATGGAATAATTGGCTACTGTATTCGGTTTTCCTATGCTAATATAGATCACAGGTTTCCTTCAGCTTCGATATCAGTTTCCATTTTCTCTTTCACTGTATCAGTGTTGTCTAGCTTTGAATGTGAATGTTCTCTTTACATTGTTTAGCTCACAGCTTGATTCCAGTTCCTTGAATGTCTCTCGATCCCTACTTTGTACTGGTTTGGTTACATGTTTTCTTCATCCACCTTTGATGTTATATGCTGATCAATCGATTCTTGAGGGCACTGTTTCATCTGTTTACATGCTGAATGTCTGAATACTGTACTCTGATTTAGTCATCCCATTGATCCACCTTTTTTCAAAAGACACAAAAAAAAACATATTTTCTTAAGTTACCAGGCATACCTAGCTTATAACCCTAGGTAGTTTCCTGGAGTGATAACAGCGTGCAACATCCAACTTTTGACCAGACTGTGGAGTTGCGCGCAGCATCGAAGTTTTGGCCGTGATGTGAAGACCAGTAATGCGTCGAAGCAGTGCTGCGGAGTTAGGAGGCCACGTGGAGCTAGCAAAGCGGTGTGTTGGACAAGTATCAAGTGTAGCTACCGGCTCGACCAGTAGCAGCCATTTTTGGAAAGATATTCCAGGATTGCTGAGCGGCAGACATAGGCAAAACATGAAGGCAACCACGCGTGGGTTGTTAAGGAAAGCGACGTTTGACACGCTTAGAAGGTAAAAACATTAGAGAGAAATGGTTCAGCAGAAGTAGCTTGTAGGTACGCGTGCGACAGGAAGGTCGATAGTGACAGAATGAGGACCTGGAGATCCGCCATGATCAAGTAGACGCTACCAGGAGCCAGCAAGCCGGTTTGGAAAATCGATGCAGTTTTGGAAACCCTTAGGGTTTTGGGTTTTAGGTCTTCGACATTGTACAGACATGACCTTCAGGCATGATCTATTTAAGAAGACACTTTTGTATGGGATGGGGGTTGCTCTATTTTGGATACTAGATGCTAGTTATTAGAGTAATCTTGAGATAACCTTTTTGTATTGTAAAATCTCTCTGAGTTGAGAATATTGTAAAGGATCTGCAGCTGTGTGTGCAGAGACCTAGCCGAGAGAAAGGAGAGTCTGCAACTGAGTGCACAGACTAAGAACAGTTGCCCCATCCCTTTTGAAAGAAATATATTACCAACCATTCTTGTGGACGTAGCTTTCCATCCGAGGAAGTGAACCATGTTAAATCTAGTGTTATGTGATGATGTTTATGAATGGATGACTGTCTATCTATAGAATGAATGTTTGAATGCTTCCTTGCATGTTGTAATATGAGAACTTTGATATGCATTTACCAATAGGCGAAGTTTGGGAATGATATGCTAAGTTCCACATGAACAGATGAATGACGAACATTTTAATTATATGTTAAGATCGTGAATCAGTCATTTAAGCTTAATACTTTCTTAAACACAGTGAAGGAACGTGGCACAGTTAGTCATGTCTATCATTTCAGTTCACGTTGTAATAACCCAAGTTCTTGAACGAATGATAGAAAGATAACCAGTAAGTGCCTGAAGGAATGGATGAGTGATATTCATTTCAGTGCCTTAACGTTTCCGAGATCTTCCAAGTAGAGGATAAGTGTGGGTGATTTGCAGTTCCAGTAGAAGATTCGCAGCAGTAAGAAACCCTTAGTGAGGCCCGCAGTGTTTCCTACATCGCACAGTACTGCTCGCAGCATAGATCCTGCTGCGTACCGCATCACTTTGCCTCGCAGTGCACTCCTTTTGTCCTGTGCTCTGCAGCTTGTTCATATAAAAAACTCATCATTTACTGTGGAAACTTGATTCCGCAGTACCCCATAAGATACACCTCAGGTGAGACCTCAACCTGCTCGCAGGTTGTTGCCGAAAGGGCCGATGCGAAGGGGTTTTGTTGGTCAAAGGGAGAACCGCAAAGAACCTGGGTCTAATTGGAAACCTCTGGGTTAGTTTAAGCCAACACTATTGCTCTATCTATCTCTGAGGAAGTTGTGGGGTTTTTCACCTTAGGGTTTTCCCCACGGAAACTCTGTGTGTCTATTGTGTCTCATGCTTTTGCTTCTTGTGATGATTGACATGCTTTTGTGATTGATATGCATTGATATACTGTACATGTTATTATCTCAGTAAAGATCCTAGAGTATTGTGAATTAATGCTCAAAATTTAACATGGGATCAGAGCTAACCTGAGAAGAAGACATTGTGCAGTGATAGAAACTAGGGTTTCTTGCTTATTGGGTTTTTCTCGATAGATTTTGGAAAATCCGTATAGTAGATTGAATCTACTCATCAAGGCGAATCTATCTGTCCAATCAGAATTCAATTATGAGCATTTTCAGATTTGGCCCTAAAAATTAGGGTTTCCACAAAAATAGGAATTTCTGAAATCTGAAGACATAGCTGGAAGCTCCTTGGAAAAATCGAAGTTTAGAGCTTTGGATTGAGATTTTTGGATGGGTAAATCTCCGGGAATCTCAAACCCTAATTCAAGGTCCTCCTAAGTGAACCCAGAAAGACTAAAAGGAATTTCTGAAGGGTGAAGCTTTGCAGATCTCAAATTATGAATACGCCAAGTTGATCAGATCATCAAGGTGCATCTTTCTATCCTTTTAGAAAGTTGAAATTCACTTTTTGAATTTTTAGGGTTTTTTCGACAAACCCTAATTTCCGAGACCAGATCCAGTTTTCGGCAAAACAAGTGGTAAGACTTAAATCTCTTCTATTTCCATTTGAAGTACTCTTTAAGATGTCTCACCACACCAAGCTTGAGGATAAGCTTGAAGGGGTTGATAACTTCCGAGCCTGGAAGTATAGGATTGGGTTAATCTTGAAAGAAAATGAATTGGACTCCTACATCAGCTCTGAGGTCCATATCCCAGAGGATGAAGAGGCTATGGTATTGCATAAGAAGAACTTGGTCAAGACAAAGAGAATCATTGCTGATTCTATCAAAGACCATCTCATACCACATGTGTCATCTCTAAAGACACCCAAGGAGATGTTTGACTCCCTGACCAAGTTATTTGAAGGGAAAAACATAAATCGGAAGATGACTCTGTGGAATCAATTGAAAGGGGTCAAGATGTTGAATGGAGAGATCATTCAATCTTACTTCTCCAAGGTCTCACAGATCAAGGAACAACTTGAAGTTGTGGATGAAGTAGTGGACAATGGTGAAGTTGTTATGACCACACTAAATGGCCTACCCAGGTCATGGGATTCCTTTATCCAAGGAATCTGTGCAAGAAAGAAGTTGGTCTCCTTCAGTATACTGTGGGAGGAATTCTCTCAAGCAGAAGCAAGGCTTGCGGCCTGAGAATAAAATATGGGGAATGACGATCAATCTCTCACAGCTCACACTAAGGGAAGCAAGTTTAAGAGGGAGAGATATCATAACAAGAAACATTCTCACCCTCATCAGAAGAAGAAAGATATATCTCATGTTCGATGTTTTGAATGTAATGAGAAAGGGCACTTTGCTTTAGACTGTCCCAAGAAGAAGAAAGACAACAACAACAACTTCAATAAGAAGAAGAATAACATCAAAAGAAGATATCATGCTCATGCTGCTGAGGATGATGAACCCCCCAGGAAGAAATCTAGAGAAGAAAGTGATGATGATGACTCATAAAGTGAAGAAGAGTATGTTCTAATCTCTGCTCTCACAGGTACTATCTCTCATGGTTGTAATGATTGGTTAATTGACAGCGGGGCTTCCAAACACATGACTGGGTTTAAAGAATCTTTCATAAATCTATCTGAACACGAATCACCCCATAAAGTGAAACTTGGGGATGACTATCAATACCCTATCAAAGGAAGTGTTGAAGCCTCCCACAATCTAGATTCTGGAAAATCATTGAAGATGAAAGAAGTTCTCTATGTACCTGGGATCAAGAAGAATCTACTCTCCATATCTACATTGGATGCAAAAGGCATGAGGGTTGCATTTGTAGATGGCCAAACGGCAAAACTATTGATGATGCAATGGTGATTGGAGAACAAGAGGGAGGATTCTATAAATTGAAAGGACAACCTGAACATGCCATGGTGCATGATTCCATAGAGCCAAGTGAACTTTGGCATAGAAGACTTGCACATATGCACTACAGAGCATACAGAGCATTACCAATTGCAAGTAAAGCTGTAGAAGGTCTTCCTGAAATTAAGACCAAGCATGAAGGTGTTTGCAAAGGATGTGCGAAAGGAAAGAACATAAAGAAGGCATTTCCAAGCAGTGAAAGCAATGCAAAAGATATCTTGGAAATTATCCACTCCGATGTATGTGGTCCGATGTCATCCAACTCTCTGAGTGGATATGTTTACTATGTCTCTTTCATTGATGACTTCTCCAGGAAGACTTGGGTTTACTTCTTTAAGAACAAAGATGAAGTGTTGGATAAGTTCAAGGAATTCAAAACCTTGATGGAGAACCAAACTGATAAGAAGATCAAAATATTCAGATCCGACAATGGTGGAGAATTCACTTCAGGTGACTTCAAGAAGCTATGCAGTGATTCAGGGATTAAGAGGGAGTTGACTGCTCCTTACCATCCACAACAAAATGGAGTTGCAAAAAGAAAGAACAGAACAATCATGGAAGCAGCAAGGGCAATGCTGCATGATCAGGATCTACCTATGCATCTATGGGTAGAAGCAACCAGGACAACTGTATATGTGCAGAACAGAACACCCCACAAGATATTGGACAACACGACACCAGAAGAAGTCTTCTCTGGTAACAAACTTGAATTCAGCCATCTCAAAATATTTGGTTTCCCAGTATACACTCATGTCCCAAGGGACAAGAGGACCAAGCTAGATCCTTCAGGAAAGAAGGGTATATTTATGGGTTACAGTGAAAGCTCGAAGGCTTACAGAATATACTTTCCAGGGTTCAAGAATATTGATGTCAGCATGGATGTGACATTTGATGAAAACTTAGCTTTCATAAAATCAAGGAAGACACCTGCTGAAGTTTATGAAGAACCTAAGGAAACTAGATTTCAAGACACTACCATGACTGAAGCAATTCCAAATACAGTTTGTGAAATTGAAGATCCGCAAGAACCTGTAGATCCACCCCATGAGGATAACTCTCACAAGAGGAAACCTGCATGGGCTAGAGAGCTCATTCAAGATGCATAAAGATATGGCATTCCAGAAGAAGAACACAGAGCAAATAAGAGAACTAGATCTCATACCAGCTATGTTTCTTTACTCCGTGACATCATAAACAAAGAACCTTCCAGTTATGAAGAAGTAGCGGAAAAGAAAGAATGGAAGGATGCCATGGTCGAAGAATACCAATCAATAATGAAGAATGATGTTTGGGATGTTGTCCCAAGACCTGAAGGGAAGTCTGTTGTGACTTCCAAATGGATCTACAAGATCAAGCATGCTGCAGATGGCAGCATAGAGAAATACAAGGAAAGATTTGTAGCTTGTGGCTTCTCTTAGAAAGAGGGAATAGATTATGAAGAAACTTTTGCTCCTATAGCTAGGTACACTTCCATCAGATCAGTACTTGCTCTGGCTGCAGTGATGAAATGGAAGATACACCAGATGGATGTCAAGACTGCTTTCTTGAATGGTGTAGTTGAAGAGGAAGTATATGTGGAGTAGCCACTCGGTTTTGAAACACATGACAAGGAGTCATATGTATGCAGATTGAAGAAAGCCTTGTATGGTTTAAAAAAAGCTCCAAGGACTTGGTATGGTAGGATGGACAGTTTCCTATCCAGTTTGGGCTTTACCAAGAGTAAAGTGGATTCCAACCTTTACTACAAGGTTGAGGAAGGGAATCCTGTGATTCTACTCCTGTATGTGGATGACCTATTTGTAACAGGAGATGACAGATTGATTGTCGATACAAAGAGGAAGCTTGCTTCCTTGTTCGATATGAAGGACTTGGGGATGATGCACTATTTTCTAGGTATGGAGGTGTGGCAGAGTGCAGATGGGATCTTCCTTGGACAAGGGAAGTACACAGTAGATATCCTGAAGGGGTTCGAGATAATGGATTGCAAGGCCATGGCCACACCTATGGCATCAAATCTGAAGCTTCTGTGTGATGCTTCATTTGAGCCGGTTGATGGATCTATGTATCGTCAGATGATTGGGTCCTTGATGTACCTGACGAACACGAGACCAGATATTTTCTTTGCGGTGAACACATTGAGCAAGTTCCTGACGGATCCGAGGAGTGTTCACCTGATTGCTGTAAAGCATATTCTGAGGTACCTGAAGGGTATAGTTGATTATGGGCTCAAGTATGAAGTGCATCAAAAGTTTAACCTGTAGGGTTATGTTGATTCAGATTGGGCAGGTAGTGATGCAGATAGGAAGAGCACATCTGGGTGCTGCTTCAGTATGGGATCGGGTGTGATCTCTTGGTTTAGTAGGAAGCAGTCCTGTGTAGCACTGAGTACAGCCGAGGCAGAGTATGTTGCAGCCTGTTCAGCTAGTTGTGAGGCAGTATGGATTCAGAAGCTACTGTCTGAGTTATTTGATCTCCCGCTGGAGGCTACTGGTATCTTTTGTGACAACCAGAGTTGTGTGAAGCTGTCTGAGAACCTAGTGTTCCACGACAGGTCAAAACACATAGAGATCAAATATAACTATATCAGAGATATGGTGCAGAAAGGAGTAGTGAAGCTCCTGTATGTTGCGACGGATGAGTAGATTGCAGATGTACTAACGAAGCCACTATCCAGAGTGAAGTTTGAGTACTTCAGAGAGAGGCTTGGTGTTCTTCAGATTGACGACACTTTGAGGAAGAAGTGATGGAGACATTCGCTAAAGCCATTCCAAGCATGTTGGAAGGAGGATAATTCACATGGCTGTGGATATAAGCATTGGATGATGAGCATCAGGATGATGCTCCAGTTACTGCTCTGTATGCATCATGTTGGATGCTGGATATGATCAGTTGGATCATTTATATGTATGTATGTACGCATCATGTTGATGCTGGATATGATCAGGTAGATCATGTATTTGTATATGTATCAGGTGGATACTTGTATGATCGGTGTGATCATGTACTTATGTATGTATCGGGCGGATACTTGTATGATCAGTGTGATCATGTACTTATGTATATCAGATGGATGCATTGTATGATCAGGTGGATCATGTATGATATGTATAAGGTAGATACTGTGTATGCATCAGATGGATATATTGTTTGATCAGGGTGATCACAGATGATGAGCTTCAGGATGTTGCTCCAGATGATATGCATCAGGTTGATGCTATGATGATCAGGATGATCACAGATGACGAGCTTCAGGATGTTGCTCCAAATGATATGCATCAGGTTGATGCTATGATGATCGGGATGATCACAGATGACGAGCTTTAGGATGTTGCTCCAGATGATACACATCAGGTTGATGCTATGATGATGATCAGGTTGATCATGTGATGATCAGGTTGATCATGTGATGATGTACATCAAGATGATGTATGGTGAGTATCGGTTTGATACTCTATGGCCGTGGACAGGTTATGTAGGTAGCATAGAAAAGATCCTGGGAGATCCTATAGTCTGTGCTAGGATGCTCTTTCGAGGTTTTGATACAGGTAGCATAGAAAACATCCTTTAAAAACCGGACAGGTAGAGCAGTGTGCTCGTAACATCCTGGGTTGCTCTATCGAGATCCTATCGTATGCGCTAGGATGCTCTGAGTAGGTTTTCCTACAGTTTCGCATAGAAAAGATCCTTTAAAAACCAGATAGGTAGAGCAGTGTGCTCGTAACATCATGGGTTGCTCTATCGAGATCCTATAGTCTGCGCTAGGATGCTCTGAGTAGGTTTTGCGAAATTTCACATAGAAAAGATCCTTTAAAATCTGGACAGGTAGAGTGGTGTGCTCGTAACAACCTGGGATGCTCTATTGAGATCCAAACAGGTATAGCGGTTTGCTCGTAACCTCCTGGGATGCTCTGAGTAGGTTTTGTGAAGGTCAACATGTAAAAGAACCTATAGTCTGCGCTAGGTTTTGTTGACGCACGTAATCAGTCCCGGGATCCATAGTATGGCCATTGATGATGAAGACATGCAGGTGGTGGGCCTACATCCAGTATGAAAAAGGAATGGCTCTGTAGAACTTCCTATGACGAGTAGATTCAGAGATTGGTTGAGATAGCAGCAGTAGTGATGATGACGATGATACATGCATCGATGATGATGATCCAGAGAAGAAGACTTGTGCTAGCAGATCTGTGTCGAGAAATACCTTCCTAGTTAAGAGGGAGTGTTCATGTATATGTAACTTCGAAATGTATTTCATTTATATATTTATTGTAATCCTATAGAGATATATTATTCCTCTATACAGAAGTGTCATCATTTGTATTGACAAGTGTTGCAAGTGTGTTAACTTGCCGATGGGTTATTAGACCACCTTGTAAGGGGTCGGCCTGATATAATGTAATATGAAGTTATTGTACCTATCTAGACAAGTCGGCCCCATAAGGTTATTGGGAAAACATGACAAGTATAAATAGAGATCGGGAGATCTCTATTTGGATCACTCAGAAAGTGGTGCACTTGTGAGGAGGAGGATCAACTGCTAAGAGGAGTCTATCTCTTGTACTTTGGTTGAGCTATTTCTCTATCTATCTCTGAGGAAGTTGTGGGGTTTTTTTCCTTAGGGTTTTCCCCACGGAAACTCTGTGTGTCTATTGTCTCTCATGCTTTTGATTCTTGTGATGATTGACATGCTTGTTATGATTTATATGCATTGATATACTGTACATGTTATTCTCTCAGTAAAGATCCTAGAGTATTGTGAATTAATGCTCAAAATTTAACACTAGTATCAATGCATGTGGCAATAATGGATATGAAATGGTGATAGATAAGTGAGGTAAAGTTTGTGTGTTTTTTTTTCTTCTATAAAATCAATTGACCATATGAAAATGTAAATCATAGCTTGTATTTGAAGCAAGTCTAGGATGTTATGCATAAGTCCTATGTATTAGTCTTTGAAATCTTTGAGCTTCTATATTCCCTAGATTTGGTACTTGAAAGAAGTATAGTAATGGTACCTAGACAATATTAAAAAATATTGTACTTAGTGTCTCCATGAGGTGGAGTATGTAAATTGTGTGTACTTGCAGTACTTGTATCTTTGTATGCAACTTGTAAAGGACATATCGTTGTAAGACTTGGATAGGCATGCATGCCCCTTTGACATGTGTCCCTAATTTGGATAACTTGTTCAATATAGTATAAAACTTCCATTATAGAGTTGTTAAACGCATGGAGTAGTGAGTCATGTGTCGATAGAGTAGACCATGGGAGGTGCCTAGAAACCTAAATTTTTATATACATTCAAGGGGAGTTCATCAATAATTTGGATGAACCGTGTACCTAAAGGACATCATACCGAACTAGTGGTTGTATAGGTTACTTACCCATGTATTTTGGTGGATGGTTGTTCATTTATATAGACATTAACATTTTGATCATGTCTACATGATCAAGGTACAAGATGCAAGTGTTAGGTTGGACTAGATATAGAATTTGTTGATAAGGAAGATAGTTAAATATGTTGATGAAGACCTGACCTGATTAAGATTGAGACAAGTACTCATTAAGGGGGAGTGTTGGAATAGGTAACTCATACTTGTCTCATAAATAAATGTGTGATACATGATCATACTAAAGTTTGTGGTTTATTATTGGACTGGTCATTACGAGGTTGAGTTTGTCTCCACATGAGAAGTTTGTTTCTATGTTAATTTAGGAGGTGGTTAGATCTAGTTGGATATGAGGGGTTCTCTCCAACTAGTTGGCTCCTGATTTTGTATGTGGTTGATATATTCTCCCAATAGGTTTTTAGTTTGCTAAGATATCGTGTATATATTAAAGCAATGTTTGCAATATAAATATGTTACATTGTTTCATGTTTAATAGATCAATGAGAGATAGTTTTTGGTGTGTGAAGAAACCATGTATACTCTCCTATTTATTTACAATTTGCACTTGTTGGAAGTAACTAAAGATTCCTACATTCATCTTAGATAAAAATAACTTTACAACATATCTAGAAAAGAGTTTACTCAAAATAAAATCAACATGGAGTTTACTCATTATTCATTCTTCTTGCGCACATTTTCTCTAAGCGCACTTTGAGTTGCCATAGATCTGGCCATCAAATTAAAATGGAACCAACAATCTATTAATGTATTTTCCTCAGCTACTTACAATTGCATACAACCATAAATATTATAAGATAAATTTTCATTGACCCCAGGACCAACCTACCCCCTGATCCATGCAAAAGGCGCCTTTGCATGGATTGGTGCACTTATAAACCATGGAGACAAAATTGGATGAGTCGATGGTTCATGGTTTTTGAAAAACCTCCTTGCTACAATAGGGAGGTCCCACTCTATTTCCTTCAAAAACTATACATGGAGTTTGTGTTGGGCCTACATGTAAACTACTTCGATATTAGTGAGTTTCATGGGGTTGGTATTGGATCTGTCCAGGATCGACCCGCTGCTAGGCATAACCCATTGAGAGGGCCACCTGCACCTAGGCGTACGCCTAACCCCCCTCCACAGAAGCCTCAATTATTGAACTGACTAGCTGATACTGCCACTGCCATACCACAACTTACCCATACTATATTACATCACAACATGTTTGTGGCATCATCTAGGTATGATGGATCAAAGAAGCATGGAGAGGCATTAGGTGTAGCTTTGTCAGGCCCCCTTAGTCATGGACCATCCAACACAACTACTGGGCCAAAGGATCCTTCTGAAACTCGAGGATTACCCCATCGTTGCACTCACTCCGACCATACCTTCCATGGCCTTATAGATGATCCAACACGAGATACCTTTATGTTTCAGGTTAGTGCATTATTTGCAAATGGTTGATTTCATATTTAAATGAAAATTTTACAATTGTTAGATTAGCATTGATTAGTGTATTGAATGTGTAATTAATGTTTTTGTCATGTGTAGTTGTTTCGATATGAAACAAATGAATCAAGGTGGGAGGACATTACTGCTCCCAACCTTGATTCCTCCATGGCGATAGCAAAGAGTATTGCATCACCTCACATACAGGTATATAAAGTAGTTTATGGTTGTAGGATTTAAAAATTGATTTAGTTGCAATTTTCATATTTTATATGAGAAATCAATATTAATGTTTTCATGTTTTCATAGGTGCATGTGGATCAGGATATTGAGAACATGTCTCCACCTATGCTGAGCAGATCACCTGCCATGTAGGTAAATTGTTTGAAATTAGTTATATATATTTGATGTATCATGTGAAATTCATTGTGTTTCTATGGTTAATTTACATGTTTTTTATTCTAATGAAATGTATTTCATCGGTTTATGTAGGTTCCATCGCTGACCATCCGATCACCATACACACACATTCCTGGGTATATTCCACATAGTTCTGTGTTTCCATAGTTCTTGTCGAGTCAGGTGATTGGGAAGTCTGCTACTGTGATTGGAATTTCTGTATCCCCTCGTAAGTCGCTCCCACCCATTATACAACCACCAGGGGTATATCGCCACACACAACCATCCACTCATGTGTTTAACCCTCATGCACAACATTTGGATCCATATTTTCCATCCACACGGGCTCCATCCACATCATCTCCATCCATTTCACATACATATACTCCCTCCCATTTACCCACATCAGCCCCCGTCTACCTACCTACATCATCCCCCACACCCCTACCTGCATCAACTCATGTCCCACTACCTACATCATCACCCGCCCCCTACCTACATCATCCCCCACCCCCTACCTACATCAGCCCCCACCCCCCTACCTACATCAGCTGCCACCACCACCATCACCTCAGAGCAAGTTGTGCAACCTAGTGCTCCGCTTCTTATCCTGGAAGGGCAATCGCCTGCATCACCTACGATATTGATGGTGAAATTTATAAGTTATTTAAAATCTTATTAAGCATGAATGAATTTCATAAAACAAGTCAGTTTTGTATTATGTATTAATTATTTTTCTAATGGTTGCAGGGAGGCATTTTCGAGAAATTGGGATTGAGGAGATAGACACCGCCATCATGACATGTTGTCTCTCCTTAAGTGAGTACTCAAGATTTGAATGCTACTTGTATTTTTTAAGTGTTATAATTTATAGAATTGTGTGAATATTGACATGTTGTTGTTTCCCTTCCAGACCACACCTAGACGTAGGGGGCCCCAATCTTCCTCTATCTCAAAGAGGAGGAATATCAATTTTGGAGAGGAGTGTCCGGGTGCCGATGGTGGCCAGGGTGATTGAGACATCCTCTATGTACATTAGCCATGCTGTGGTATTTTTGGCAGGATATGGTTACTTTTGTATAGTCCGTGAGCCACCCTTATCCCATTTTTGGGCATGAGCATCCACTATTGGGAACGATGCTCCATTTTGTATAAAAATTTAATTTTGAACAAATTTCCAATACAAATTTACATCTTTCATTTGGTGTATACAAAAAGTGTTTAGGGGTTCTTACTTACATGGGTGCATTTGATGTTATATGTCATGAATTTTACTTGGTTAATGGTGAATTTGATTGGTTCATGGTGAATGCAATTTTATATGTATTATTGAAAAAATGTGTTTGTTGGACCTTATTGGGTGATTATGTTTGCCAAAAATGGAGATAAGAAACATATTGATGATGTGTACTTAGTTCTAGGTCTTAAATGCACCAAGAACATAATGTTCCAACTCAGGATGACGTGTGAAATTCAAAACTCAATGAATGCATATAAACCTAAGTTTGTTGATCAAACATGGCTTTGGCACTTGAGGTTTGGAAACTTGCACTTTGGAGGTTTAAGCCTAAGAAAGAAAATGGTTATGAGATAAAATGACACGAAAAGAAGGTCTATAAGCTAATGAATGTCTTATATGGGTTGAATCAAAGTCCTAGAGCTTGATATCTCAAGATAGACAACTATTTGAATAACAATGGGTTTAATAGAAGCAAAAGTGACTTCGGTTTGTACACTAAAAAGTATAATCGAGGTAAAATTATTATGTCAATGATATAATTTTTACAAGTAATTTGATGTTGGACATATTTAGAATAGCCATGAAAAATGAATTTGAAATGACATAGTGTGATGAAGTACTTCGTATTGAAGTTGCACAATCAAAAAATGAAATTTTTATATGAGAATCAAAGTATGATAAATATGTGTTAAGGAGATTTAGAATGTTGAATTGAAATCCAATGTCAACACCTGTAGCAGTAGGTACTAAACTAAGCAAAGAGGATGATGTATCTTTTGTAGATCCAACACAATTCAAGAAATTAGTTGGAAGTTTGATGTACCTAATAACAATTAGGCCATATATGTTTGTTGTGATTTTAATATCAAGGTTTATGGAGTCTCCAAGTACTCATTTCCAAGTTGGTAAAAGAATTTTAAGATACATTGCAAGTACATCATATCATTGAATTTTGTATTTCATAATTGAATGGTTTCACATATAGTGATTTTACATACAGTGTTGACGATAGGAAAAACACATGAGGTAATATGATTTTAATTTTGGTATGGGTACTTTGTCACGGGCACCAAAGAAGCATCCCATAGTTACAATTTGGTCACCTGAAGCAGAATATGTGGGTGCAACATTAACAACTTGTCAAGTATTTTTGATGAAAGGAGTTTTGTTCAACTTATTGCATGGGAAATAAAATCCTACATTGATATTTTGTGATAATAATTCAGTATTGCTCTTTCAAATAACCATGTATTTCACATGAAGAGCAAACATATCCAACACTCAATATCCTTTCATGAGAAAATTAGTTTTAATAATGGTGAAATATATTTAAAATTATGTAAATTGTAAATAAAAAAATCAATAATTGACATATTCAGAATTCATAGGCAAGAGATATTATTGAACTCCATAGACAAAATTTGAGAGTGAACTTTAGAAGTGAGAGACAATGCAATTCTTGCACAAGGGGGTCAACTTTGGAAATGAATCGATTGTGAAACCGTGGGAAACGTTCACATGTAAAACATGCCCAAAAAAACTTGCATCATATCACGAGACTCAATTCTGCTGCTTAGATAAAATCCTATGCCCTTGGGACCAATTTAACATGTGTCCCTGAAAGCCTCTAGGAGGCGAGTTTCAAGTGGCCATAGAACGGTGACTGTGGATCAGATCGACAAACTATTGAATCCATTGGAATAAGGACGCTGGAATAATGTTAGGGGTGCCTCTCTCCCTTGGGTTGACGCCCCAGAGCCCCTCCATTTCGACGATTTTGGAATCTAGGGTTTCTCTTAGTGAGAGACAATGCAATTCTTGCACAAGGGGGTCAAATTTGGAAATGAATCGATCGTGAACCTGTGGAAAATTTTTGAACCTCACAAATTCCCAAACACACTTGAAGAATCTCACGGAACTCAATTCTGCTACCTAGATCAAATCCTATACCCTTGGGACCAATTCAACATGTGTCCCTGAAATCTTCCATGAGGTGAATTTCAAGTGGCCATAGAACGGTGACCGTGGCTCAGATTGATGAACCATCGAAACCGTTGGAATAAAGATGCCATAATAGTGCTAGGGGTGCCTCTCTCCCTTGGGTCCATGACCCAGAGCCCCTCCATTTGGGCGATTTTGGAATATAGGGTTTCTCTCATTGAGAGACAATGCAATTTTTGCACAAGGGGGTCAACACTGGAAATGATTCGATCGTGAAACCGTGGCCAATGGTCACACATAAAACATGCCCAAACACACTTGGAGCATCTCACGAAACTCAATTCTGTTGCCCAGATCAAATCCTTTGCCCTCAAGACCAATTCAACATATGTCCCTGAAAGGATCCAGGAGGCAAGTTTCAAGTGGCCATATAACGGTGACCGTGGCTCAGATTTATGAATGGTATACTCCGTTAGAATCAGGACGCTGGAATAATTCTAGAGGTGCCTCTCTCCCATGGGTCCACAGCTCAAAGTCCCTCCATTTCTACGATTTTGGAATATAGGGTTTCTCTCAGTGAGAGACAATGCAATTCTTGCACAAGGGGGTCAACATTGGAAGTGAATTGATTGTGGACCTCTGGCCAACGTTCACACGTCAAACATGCCCAAACAAACTTGCAACATCTCATGGAACTCAATTCTGTTTCCCGGATCAAGCCCTCCAGACCAATTCAACATGTGTCCCTAAAATCCTCTAGGAGGCGAGTTTCAAGTGGCCATAGAAAAGTGACCGTGGCTCGGATTGAAGAATCGTCAAATCCGCTGGAATCGGGACACCAAAATAATGCTAGGAGTGCCTCTCTCCCATGGGTCCATGGCCCAGAGCCCCTCCATTTTAACAATTTTGGAATCTAGGGTTTCTCTCAGTGAGAGACAATGCAATTGTTGCACAAGGGGGTCAACTTTGGAAATGATTCGATTGTGAAATAGTGGCCAACGTTCACACACAAAATAGGCCCAAACACACTTGCAACATCTCACGGAACTCAATTCTGCTGCCTGGATCAAATCCTATGCCCTCGGGACCAATTCAACATGTGTTCGTGAAAGCCTCCAGGAGGAGAGTTTCAAGTGACCATAGAATGGTGACCGCGTATCAGATCAACGAACTATCGATTCCGTTGGAATCAAGACGCTAAAATAATTCTAGGGGTGCCTCTCTCCCATGGGTCCACAGCCCAGAGCCCCTCCATTTCAGTGATTTTGGAATCTAGGGTTTCTCTTAGTGAGAGAAATTGCAATTCTTGAACAAGGGGGTCAACATTGGAAATGATACAATCGCGAACCCGTGGCCAACATTCACATGTCAAAAATTTCCAAACACACTTGCAGCATCTAACGGAACTCAATTCTGCTGCCCATATCAAATCCTATGCCCTTGGGACCAATTCAACATGTGTCCCTGAAAGCCTCTAGGATGCGAGTTTTAAGTGACCATAGAACGATGACCGTGGCTTGGATCAACGAACTGTCAAATCCGTTGGAATAAGGACTCCAGAATAATGCTAGGGGTTTCTCTCTCCCATGGGTCCACGGCCTAGAGCCCATCAATTTCGAAAATTTTGGAATCTAGAGTTTCTCTCAATGAAAGACAATGCAATTCTTGCACAAGGGGGTCAACTTTGGAAATGAATCGATCGTGAACTCGTTTCTAATGTTCACACGTCAAAATTTCCCAAACACACTTGTAACATTTCACAGAACTCAATTCTGCTTTTCGGATCAAATCCTATGCCCTTGGGACCAATTCAACATGTGTCCCTGAAAGCCTCTAGGAGGCGAGTTTCAAGTGGCCATAGAGCGGTGACCGTGGCTCAGATCGACGAACCGTCAAATCCATTGGAATTAGGATGCCACAATAATGCTAGGGGTGCCTCTCTCCCATGGGTCCATGGCTCAAATCCCCTCTATTTTGGTTATTTTGGAATCTAGGGTTTCTCTTAGTGAGAGAGATTAAAAGAAACAATGCGTGAAGTTTATTGAATATAAGATTTTATTATATCAAGTAGGGAATGTTTTTGTCAATTTGTTCACATAAAAGAAAACAAAAGTGGTCGCAACAAACATGGAATCATATGTATGTAATGGATGAGAGATAAATTCTACCCATCGACTGTAAGGTTATGTTATAGATAAAATCCTACCTTCTATTTTTTTGTGTAAGGTTATGTTGGATTTTTTCACAGTTATGGAATATTAATATTAGACATTATGACACATTCATGATGAGAATTTGCACATGCTATTAAATAAAGGACATAATATTTTCTTAGGGGTTGAAAACCATACCCATGTAACATCACACAAGTACATCACTAGAGAACTTAAATTCTAGCATCCATTTCTACATGTCCATCCTGGTATTTCAATCCTCAAACCCTAGTTTTTATAATCTAGTGTCACACAAGATAAATCTCTCCAAGATCATCTAAGATGTCTCTCTTACCCTTATCTTCTCCACTGGTTATAACTTTGTGATCCCTAAATTCTAAGTCCTAGGGTTTCCTAAGGAACCCTATAATCTCAAGGATAGGTAGGAAGTCCTAATTGGCTTCAACAAGAACCTTATGTCATTCAAGCTCTTGCCAATATCATGATTGTATTTCTTAGGGTTTGCAAACCCTAGCCATGTTACATCACACAAGTACATGGAAAGACAACTGTATTGCTAGCATCCAAAATCATGTTAGGTGTTAGCTCCACTCTCCATGTCTCCTACTAGACTTGTGACCAAGTAGTGTTAGAACAAGATGCCCTACTTTGAACCTAATTTGTCAATTTCTCAAAATTACTTGGAATTTCCCTTTGTGAGGCATTTTACTTGGGGTTCCCAAATATATCACATACTTTTATGCTTGAGCAAGTTTAGAAACAATTTGAATTAGGTTATTTTTGTTTTAAGTTTTTCAAATATAACAAGGGTGGATAGAAGGCAAGTAGTGGTGATATTATTGACATAATGGTATACCACTCTAGGTTTATAGAGTTTAGTCATTGGATCTTATTCTTGATGACCACACTAGAGCACTAGAAGAGATAGATGTCATCAGGGACTCATTAGGAGTGAAGGGAAAGTCTTAATATTTTGTTGCATATGGTTGAGAGAAATTCTTGGATGGGTAAGATACCTGTTGAAATTAATTATGGTGGGTGTCTTGTTCTATTTGAAGTTTTGTGGCTTGGGTTGGGTTGCATGAAACTAGAGACACATAGGTGTTTATATTGCATGTGAGTAGAGCCACATAGCATACATGAATGTTGGAGTTGAAAGTAGCTTTTTTAGTCATCTTTGAAGCACCTGGAGGAGAACACCTGATTTTTTTAACTGTCTTTTATTCAAGTCTTCAATTTTTATTTAGTTAATAACTTTTTTATTTGCATGAAATTTCAATTTTGTGAAAAAATGCTTCCTTTGACTGAATATATGCAAAATACACACTAATAGGGAGAGTTTACAAAAGTAAGTGGGCCATGTGGGTGACGAACACATGATAAAAATAGTTTGCTAAAGTTAGTCTTCGAAGGCATACTTAGGGCATAATTCAAACAAGAACATGGACATGAAAGTGAATCGATCCAAGCATAAGCCTTCAAGGGTGTTTGATGGTGGCTATGGGGATGATGAAGATGGAGATGGTGACAACGTGGGAATGAGGAGGATGATGGTAACAATGGGAATGGGGATGGAATTCGATGGCCACGATCGTGACATTCTGAATGATGAGGATGACGATGGTGACAACATGGGCATGGGGAGGATGGTGTCGACGTTGATGGTGGCAATGGGAATTTTGTCGATGAAGCACGATGGTGATTGGAAAATGAACATGGTTTAAAATATGTAATGATAAATCATATAACGGTGTCAAGAATACATCAATGTACGATAATATGAAATTAAACATAAAATAAAAATGAAATAAAGAATCTAAGGTAACAAGATCTATAAAACATGAAATGAACTATCTAACATAACATGAATAATGTTAGAAATGCATGGATAAATAATTACATGACTAATCTATGTACATAGCATGGAGATACTTACCTCATTCAATTAAGCCATTTGGGTCCTCTTTGTTTCTAATTGTCTCCAACAATCTCTCGTGATCAGGGTGAGGTAGGCGGTAGCGTAGCCTGTTCGAGCTCTTTGTTGACATTATTTGTAGTTGGATGTTTGCACCAACGATCAAGTGCATGTAGTGATACGCCTGTGAACCTAGTTTGTAATCCATGTATACATACCCATCGGTCTTTGGTGACTTTCCATCTATTGTAAGATATTCACCCTGAACAACCATCGATCTAGTCAGAAAATCATTGTCCTCACTATCAATGGATGATGTGGGGAGAGTTTGCTTCCCTTGGATGCATCGTGCCAACCAATAATTCGTATGCCATTCATTGTATTTTGGGGTGACAACTGCGTAGATGTGTCCTGCAAAAATGCATTTCATGGTCAAATTCAAACATGTAGGGGTTTGATAACATGGTTAAATAAACAAAGAAGAAGGAGACAGAGATATGGTTGCAGAAATATCTACCTGGTTGTACAAGATCATATATATGATCATAGTCATTCGAAATAGAGGACTGGCCTTCCTCTAACTAGATTATTTCAACAACTACACGTGGGTCTACTGCAAGTGATACATGATCCCAATCATCAACCATAATCTGTTGATTCACACTAATACCACTCACCATTGGTACAAGGCCCACAAAAGCAAGCAAGTTTCCACGTCCATATTTCAAATAAGGGGTTGTTTGAGCTTCGAACCGAATGAAATCCATGGGTCCCTTGCAGAGTACTGCAACTATAAGACCGTGGTTGATTTATATCAACCACTTGCAAGAAATTTCTCACCACATGTCCTCTACCTGTTGATGTCTGCTGCTTGGAGGATTGACCTGGAATTTTTGCAGAGCAGCATTGAAATAAGGATTTTGCATCTCGGATATGAGGGTTTGTCATGCAACTCATATCCTCCCTTCATAGCGCGGTTTTTATACATGATCCTGTTACACCCAAAATCTACTCATCATAAGATTCAGTGTATACACCCCTGAAGATACTTGGACTAAGTAATCATCCTGGGAGGATTTGCACTCAATTGTGCTCAGTTTTGAAGGGTCATCATAGGTTGCACACTAGAAACATGCGACGTCACACCTTGCTCCATTACAAAGTGCGACGAAGTCAGTTAAGTGGCAAAAATAGCTTCTTCGAGGTCCATCTTGAAGCTTGCTGACTTGGGACCCTATCCCTGACCTCTTGGAAGAGCTGGCACTCGGTTCCTAGACCTTTGGAGAGATCCCTTAAGCCTCTCCTACCATCTATCAACCTATCCTATCCATACCCTATCCATTTAGTCCTATATAAGTGAAGCTCACTCCCATCCCAGAGGGAGGAAGAATATGGTATCTACATGCTGGTGAAATCACTTTTAGAACATCTCCACTCACATATTAGAGAACTCATACTTCCTTGGAAGGATATGGCAATTGGATTTGTCAGAGAAGGGATATAGCGTTAAGATTTGGTTGTGGTTCTATATCTCTATCATGTACTCCTCTATTTGTAGTAATACAAATGCTTTCCACCAATATTGTTCATGTGTGCAATGATATTGAGTAGTTTACTTGCTTAACTATTTACTTAGATCACTTATTGTATAGATGTCTTTTATTGGTTTCTCTTGTTTCTTGTCTTGATAGGTCTTGCAGCTTTGATCGAACGACCGTGAGACGTGGAGCAGCATTCAGGAGAAAGGATTGCGTAGTGAAAGGTAAGACATCTAGTACTCGATCCTTAAGTAGATCTAGGAAATGCATTGGTAGTATGTTCTATTTGTTCTAAACTCACTTTGAGCTAGGGAGATTGTTGTGAGGAAAATGCACCTATAGTTCAGGGGAGAAACTACCAACTTACGGTGATAAAGATAGACTTACAAGCATTATGCAATTACAACAAATAAGTGAAGAGATTAGGGTTTAGAGATGTTTGCACCTTATTCAGAAGGTTGATCCTAGCTTTTCCTCCCTTGCTCTTCAACGCTATCCAGTATCGCAATGCCCACACTTGCAAAACAACTTGGTACCTTTTTCAAATACATTTGACTACATACATAAGACTGATATTCATAATAGAAGAAGACATCAGATTATAAGCAAACTGTAATCAAATCTGAGACACACATAAATAAGTCATATTTGGAAAGGAAAGAACGTCTGATATTTATTAATGAATGAATCAAGTACATAAAGTTATACCTTCCTTCAAGATTGGCACTTCACGAAACCTAGATTCAAGGTCTCATGCTTCTGTTCTCCAAGGGTCCCAACCTCTAATCAGCTGTGCTAGGGTTTATGAGAAACTGAGGCACAAGAGAGGGGGATGAGGGTCTCCATTCCTCCAGCTTAACAATGTTATAGGATTCGTCCCTTCACATGGCCCTTCTACCCTCCTTATATAGTCAGTGAAGGAGGGGAAAAGAAGTTATAACCGATCAGGAAGTTCCCAAACCAACTTAACTAATCCAAATTTCAATATTTTGACTAATACGGGAATGTGATCTACTCTGCAGTAGACAAAATAGCGCACATGTGGAGGTGGGCGCTACTTTAATGAAGCAGGGTAGCGCATATGCCCTACTATCATGCTTTCATACCAGCGCACATGTGGAAAAATGGCCAAAAATAGGCTTTTCTGCTCATTTTCAGGAGATGGTTTGGTCTAGAAAAATGTTCCTAAGGGTCATAAACATCAAATGGGTCAAGAATGAGGCAATGTAAACCATTTTTAGTGTCCCAAATGACCCCTCAATCCACAAGTGTCCTGTTGTGTAACTAAACTTGATCTCAAGAAGTGTCGCCATGCCACCAAGGAATGCAAGTGTCGTCACGGACGGAGAGGTGTCATTTTAAGCTATAACAGATGCCCCCTAATGTATGAGGTCAAAGGGAGTGAGGGAAACGATGTCTGAAATACATTATTAAAGAGTTGAATCATGGAAGCGGAGGAACTGGAGAAACCAAGAATCATAGGCTCAAATGAAGTACCTGAAAGCAAAGGAAATGTCAGACAAACTTATCCTTGGGGTAACTGTCCATGTTCAAATAGTGGAACATGACCTCCAAGAAGATACAATAATGATCCAAATACTGATGCATATATCATGGCCACTAAAATACAAGCGTGGATCCATGAGGAACATAAGTGTAAACATAGCCACATAAATACAAGGTGGATCTATGTCAAAACTGGAGAGCATAGCCATAGAGAACAAGCTGGATCCATGTCTCATCAAGAGCCAAAAAGAGTGTGGCTTAGTATTGCGCAACTTGGGAGATAACATAAATGAGGTGATGTTATCGAGGATCCCAAGGTCTTCATACAAAAACAACCCAAGGTACAAACCTATCCATGCGAATAAATGAGTTGATGTTGAACATGGGAGGTATCATTTGACTACCGGTCATTGATGTATACCGTTAACAAATGCGAGGGTGTCCACCAATAATGAAAATGGAACCCAAGGTACCTAGTACATTCAAGCAAGTGCAAATAAATGGTCTTGCCGTCGAACACTTGAAGAATCCATCGGATAGGAGACATTGATGTATTCCCATCTATCCAATAGCGAGGGAAACTGCCACTAATGACTGCAATCCCCAAGGTACTAACCGAAACTATAAAATTCATTCCTAGAGCACAATGAGTTGAAGTCGATGGGAAGAAGTCCGTTGGAAGGGAGGCCTTAAGGAATCCTCCATCATCCAACACAAGGGACACTCAACAGGTATGAGCTGATTTGGAGTAGGACTGAACACATGATGAAACATATTGACACCAAGGAATGGCCAACACATGAGGTCAAGGAAACTGTAGAATGGACGACACAGGTTATATCCTTGAACAGTGATCACAACAAAAGAGTGACTTAGGCAGCTTTGAACACAAATAGACCGCGATGCAAATATGCAATGTAGGAGACATTAATAGATTCTCCATATGATTGTAAGACTAACCAATCGGAGGAGTAAGAACTCTGAGATCAGGTTTATCCTAAGGCCAACACTAGAACCCAACTTGTTTGATAGACTCAAAACAGTTGCTTTGTTCAAGGACATAGTTGACTTGCTGCCATCATATTGAAAGATATTTTAACATTCTTCCCTTCCCTTTCCTTTTTCATTTTTTAACGAGCTTGACAAAGAACTAAAGCATGCTCGACGGTATTTTCATATTTAAGGAGTCTGAAAAACCTAGAAGAAAACTCCATACACCTATCCGTGGATTTTATATCGAGCCCAGATTGGTCTGTGCTCAGCGGTGTTTTCTTGTTTATAGAGTTGAAAAACTTAAACAGTCCTCTATACACCTACTCGTGGATTTTAATATCGAGCCCAAGTAGGTTAATGCTCGCCGGTGTTTTCCTATTTATAGAGTCTAAAAAACATAAACAATCCTCTTTTTACCCTCTCGTGGATTTCACATCGAGCCCGAGTAGGTGAGTGCTCGCTTGGTGTTTTCATGTTTAGAGAGCCTGAAAACCCTAAAGAAGGCTCCGAAAGGTCCTTTTTTGTAAAGTTAGTCTCCTCCCCCGAAAAAGTGTAAAACAAAGGAAGAAGAACTCTTCTAGCACATACCAGAGTATACCTAGAGTATACCTTTTCCGTAATTTATCCACCAAGGCCCGAAAAATGGGTAATTCTATACCTAAGTGGATGTCGGTTCAGTTATTTTAATGAGCCTGAAAAGACAACTATGCTCGGAAATTTTTTCCTATTTAAGGAGTCTGAAAAGGGCTTAAAAGAACTCCATAGGGATCTTTTTCGTAAAATTTTAACGAGTCCAAAAAAGTAAATTCATGACCTCCTTACTGTTTTTAACGAGCTCAAAGGAGATAGGAAAATGCTCATAACTTCCTTACTGTTTTTAACGAGCTCTAAGTGAAGATGAAAGAAATGCTCATAGCCTCCTTACTATTTTCAACGAGCTCGAAGGAAAGGTGGAAGACTGCTCGTAGCCTCCTTACTGTTTTTAACGAGCTCGAAGTAAAAGAAGAATGCTCGCAATGGGAGGAGACGAGTGTCGGGGACATGCGAAACTAGCTCCAAGTGCATGGAACAAAGCTATGCCTAATGCAAGGAACATGAGCAAGATAAGGACACTCAGGGTGTGTCTCCTCCAGGTAAAAGGTGTCAAACTGCGAAGGAAAAATGATACAGGGCTTAGTGGAAATGAAATCAGAGATGGAGGCTTATACAATGAGATAAAAGCATGGAAGCTGGCATCAAGCTTAGTAGCGCAAGTGGGATCATAACAGATGCATATGCAACTTGAACACAAATATGGGAGCCTTATCAGGGATGGCCAGAAATATATGAGGAAGAAAGATATGAGGCTTCTTCTCAAAGTCATGGTAAATCTAAAAAGGCTCCCAAGCCTATGAGAAAAACTCAGCATGGGCACCAAAATGGCATAAGGGTGCTGACTAGGGTGACCTATGTTAGGTAGGCTCTGCTATCGGACTGGTGCACAATGCATAAAGATATGGATAACACACCAACATCCAACAGGTTCGACCCTATGGTGAATTCGGATGGAAAAAGGTTCAAATGCAACATAACAACGGGGAAGCCTAAACTTATATGCAAGGTTCCGAATATACCTGACATGGTCGCATAAGGTGTCGAAAAGGACCAGTAAGCAAGTATAAATCTAACTAAGAATCCTGTCTCCAAGAAACATTAGTACCAGGTCATATCTAAAACATATGTAAAGAAAGATCCGATACAAGTCACTGTGGTAGAAATACTTTCAACTTCACTATCATCAACAACATGCATAAACAAGGCATAGTTTTCAAATGAAGACTCTATGGTACCCAAGCCCGAGGACTTACAATCAATAAGATCGACTTAAAGATGAAGATCAAAGTTGAAGGACATGATGGAATCTACAGGAACAAATTCATCATCACGGGAGTTGAAAATTCTTGAAGCAGAATCAAACTCAGCAGGAACATCGATTTGTGGATCTATAGGAGAGTCTAAAGACTCAACAGTAGGAAGATCAGAGTTTAAGGTCAAACCGAGGTTGGACGTAACTGCGACTGGATCAACATCCAAATGAATGGCAGACTGTACTACAGACTCTAGGAAAACTTCATTGGAAGGAAGTATATCATCCCAGATAGAACCCATATCTAAACATTCAGATGGAGGTGTCACTTGGTCAAAAGCTGGGACTAAATCTAGAGAAGGTAAGCATAAACTCAGAGACTTCTTCTCAGTAGCAGTTGAAATCAAAGAACAATATGCTACATGACTTTCATGTGACATAGTAGTGCCTAATGACGAGGGATCTGACTGGTCTACAATTGGGTAATAAGGAGGATCAATGAATGCAAGCTGGTCGATAGTGTTGATGCTTTAGTTATGAGGGAAATGCATCACACGAAATAGTGTATACACCACAACATGCATAGCATAAACGTAATCATGCCCGAGGATCATATCAAAATCCACAGGGTCCTTTAAAACCATAAAATAACCTAAGACTGTTTTTACACCCAAAGTAACAGGTGCCTGACGGAGGAATCCGAACGGTTCACTAGGTCTTCTATAAAAGGTCAACGACCAATTAACAGCTGGAATAACATTAGGGAAACCCAAATCTCTCCAAGCATAAGCGAATATTATACTAACAGAAGCTCCTTCATCAACAATGCATCGGTCAACCGTATAGTTCCCGATATCAAACTTTATCTGGAAAGGTGTCGAAGAAGGAAGACGAGGCTCGGCTAGACTATTCCAATCAAAGGAAAGGGTCCTAGGGCTTGGTAGGGGTTCACATGGCACAGATGAAGTGCCCCCTTTTTCAGGAACATCCAAACTGGTAATGCAGAAGACTTCAGGGACAGGTGCATCAGTCTCCAAAGGACTGATGGGATTGGTCGAAGATTGCATCGATTCGATCACTTCACTCTCCGAAGGAAGAGTGGGGTCGACCAAAGATTGCATTGGTTCAACCAATTTATCAACCAAAGGTTGATCTGACTGTAGGGAATCTATAAACAACTCAGGAACAGAGGTTCCTTCAGACATGGACCACACTCTTCGTGCCTCTGGAATGGCAGGGCATCGGTGAGTAAGGTGATCTCCCTTAAAAAGTTTATAAGGGAACTTTGGTTTCCGTCCTATAGGTCGAGACTCCTTTACAACGTTGGTATTCTCAGCATGACTAGCATTGGCTGACAACTTTCCCCCAGCATGACTTGCAGTGGCTGGTTGCTCAGAAGCAGAAGAATTTTGAACTAAGGACCACACTTTTTGCACTTCTGGAAGTACATGGCACAAGTAAGTAAGGTGATCTCCCTCACAAAACTTACAAGGGAACTTAAGTTTTTGTTTGTTGGGTTTGTCGACAATGTCAACTCCCTTAGCATGACTTGCAGTGGCTGATCTGGTGTCTCAAGTATGACTCACAAGAATTGGTGACTTGTCATTAATATGACTAGCAGTGATCAATGACGTGTCCTCAACATGACTGACAATGGTTGAAGACAAAATTTCAGTATGATTTTCAGTGACTAAAATTTTTCTCCCAGCATGACCTCCAGAGGCTGGGTAGGTTCCCCTTGCATGATTTGCAGAGGCGGGGTGCTTGCCCCCAGCATGACTTACAGAGGCTGGGTTGCTGACCCCTTGTTTTGGCATCTTCTTCCCATTCTTCCTTCGTCTATTCCTTTTAGACTGCTAGTTACTAGTATTGCTACTTTTGCCACATGAGGTAGAAGGAGGAGGAGAAGATGTTACTGGCAAGGGAGGCACAGGGTTCTGATGCTCTTGATTTGAGGTGATTACAAAAGAAGCGTCAGGATCATGCAAGGCATTCAGAGTGGAAAACAACCAAACCGACAGCCCTATGGTGAATCCAGGAAGATTCAGAGTAGCCATTAAGGGAGTGCCAATGTTTCCAATTAATGGAACAACACAAGGATCCCTTGGAATAGGGGTACCTTGATTGGCACTCGCCGAAATGCTAGACGTAGTTTCCTGCTCAAATGAATAAGAAGTTCTCTAAGGCAAACTAAGACAAGTAGCACAAAGAGAACACCACTAAAAAAAGGTCGTAGGTAAATCAAACCAGGAAAATAGATGCCTTCCGGAGAAGAGTCTGGGATGATGAGGGCCCAGAACAGATCAACGAAGGATGAAGAACAGTTACCCGGGGTCCACAATACAATGAATAAGGGTGCAAGCACTGGAATCACCCAACTTCTCTCCCAAAGACCTGCAAGGGATTTCCTCCCACGTCTGTCCTAGGTACAATAGATATAACCCTCCGCCGTCACCTGTGTATGAACCTATGGTCAGATACTAAGGATACCACCGCACCAAAAACTCCTAGGGGAACAGTCTCTGGTCGAATCAGAAGGCATGGGCAAGGTAACTGAGCCTGAAACTCAAAAGAGTCCCCAAACACGATCCAATCCTGGTATATGCTCAAAACATAAAGTACGAGGTGTATTCCCAACAATATGATCTCACAAGACCTACTGCATAGATCCCAGGCAAGTTTTGAATGAAGTGGGTTTACTTGCGATAGTCGAACTACGATTTTTGCGTAATGTGTGATCTTGGGTGGTTTAAGGTGTTTTAAACCCAAGATCCTAACCAAGACTAGTTGGTGTATAATGTAACCTATAAAAGAAAATTTTACTAGTACATTTTATTAGGGTTCATTTTAAAGGTTACTTGTTTACTCAAAAAGGTAGTGGGTGTGTGGGAGTGGTTATAATAGAGATAGAGTATTGAAATGAAATGCTTACCACTAAACAAATCTTTTCTTTTCAATGCAAGTCTTAAAATTATGATCTAGAATGCATATGCAAATGCAATTTTTAACCTTTCGAATGCAAAAAAGGTAAAAATAAAGCCTAAATGTACAAAATTAAACTCAAAACCTAAGAATGCAGCTACTCAAGCAAATAGGTATGCAAAAGAAAACTTGTTCTTTTTGAATGCAAAGCACTCTTAAATCCTTTAAGCCACTTGCAAGGTACTCTAATCAGAAAATAAATCAATTTTTTTTTATGCTTTTCAATGGTAAGAAACAAAACTGAAACTAACGTACTATCAAAGCAAAAGCAAAGAACTTTCAGGTTTCCTTATTGAAATAGTAAAAGCTACCAAATATGACTTTCAGATACTTAAAGATGTAAGCATGCCAACCATTGGGAAAAGAGTACGAAAAATACTTTTAGACCCAAACAAAGAAAATGAACTACAAAGAAGTATGGTTTGGTAAAGTCGGGTCTGCACATAAACAATGCAAACAAGGTCTTGAACAACAGCCAAAACACTTGAGCTTTCACTACAAAAGAAAACTAAAAGCATAAGGGAGGATAAGGAACCAATCTAAAAGAGAAATTTCACTCAAATAGGTACAAACAGGGTCAACAAGACTCAATAGGTTTCAAATCCAGTGGAAATGGAGCAAGCAGGTTCAGTCAGACTCAAATTAGGGTACAAAACACCAAACTGGTCCACAACCCCCCAACTTGGGTCCACAAGCCCCAAAACTTTCCAAACAAGCCAAAATTGATCAAAAGAGGTTCAAATCATGAATGTAGGATCAATACAAGGATGGGAGACCACTTACAGTGGTTTAACTCAGACCTAGGGTCATCGGGCACCAAACAAATGCAGCCACAACCCCAAAATTTGGGTCCACAACCCAAAAACTCAAAAATTTCAAACCCAGATTGTGTGCGCTACTGTGTATGAAGGAAACCAGCGCCCATAAAAGGGGAGGTCACTATTGTATAGAGGAAAACTAGCGCATGGGAACTACTATTCTTCACAACAGTAGCGCACAGGTGGGAAAAGTTGAAAAAATGGGGTTAAAACCCCCCAACTTGGGTCCACTAGAGTCTGAAAGGGCTAGGAAGGGTTTGTAAGAACCATGGAGGGTCAAACAAAGCCTAATAACTGATTCTAATCAAGAAATTGAACAAAGACCATCAAACAAAACTAAATAAATGACCTTGGATACCCCTAAGAAGTTAGGCTTTCCCCAGCGGAGTCGCCATTCTGTTGTGAGGAAAATGCACCTATAGTTCAGGGGAGAAACTACCAACTTACGGCGATAAAGATAGACTTACAAGCATTCTGCAATTACAACAAATAAGTGAAGAGATTAGGGTTTAGAGATGTTTGCACCTTATTCAGAAGGTTGATCCTAGCTTTGCCTCCCTTGCTCTTCAACGCTATTCAGTATCGCAATGCCCACACCCGCAAAACAACTTGAATCCTTTCTCAAATACATTTGACTACATACATAAGACTGATATTCATAATAGAAGAAGACATCAGATTATAAGCAAACTGTAATCAAATCTGAGACACACATAAATAAGTCATATTTGGAAAGGAAAGAACATCTGATCTTTATTAATGAATGAAGCAAGTACATAAAGTTATACCTTCCTTCAATCTTGGCACTTCACGAAACCTAGATTCAAGGTCTCCTGCTTATGTTCTCCAAGGATCCCAACCTCTAATCAGCTGTGCTAGGGTTTATGAGAAACTGAGGCACAAGAGAGGGGGATGAGGGTCTCCATTCCTCCAGCGTAACAATGTTATAGGCTTCGTCCCTTCACATGGCACTTCTACCCTCCTTATATAGTTAGTGAAGGAGAGGAAAAGAAGTTATAACCGATCAGGAAGTTCCCAAACCAACTTAACTTATCCAAATTTCAAGATTTTGACTAATACAAGAATGTGCTCTACTCTGTAGTAGACAAACTAGCGCACATGTGGAGGCGGGCACTGCTTTAATGAAGCAGGGTAGCGCATATTCCCTACTATCATGCTTTCATACCAGCGCACATGTGGAAAAATGGCCAAAAACAGGCTTTTCTGCTCATTTTCAGGAGATGGTTTGGTCCAGAAAAATGTTCCTAAGGGTCATAAACATCAAATGGGTCAAGAATGAGGTAATTTTAACCATTTTTAGTGTCCCAAATGACCCCTCAATCCACAAGTGTCCTGTTGTGTAACTAAACTTGATCTCAAGAAGTGTCGTCATGCGACCAAGGAATGCAAGTGTCGTCACAGTGTAATGTCCCTTATTAGGAATTTTATTAAAATTGCAATTTTCCACTTTTTTTTCCCTAGTTCGACCTTTGACTAGTTTTGATCTCTAGGTCCCAAATTTGATCCAAATGATCCCAAATCTTCTGAGAAGGTATATGAATGATATTAGAACATAAATATGTGTTTCAGGGATGCCTTTGGACCTTTAAAATACTTCTGCAAATCCTCTTTCAATTCTGATCAATGTAGGTAACTTTACTAGTGAGTTTGCTTTGACTAGTATTGGTCTCTAGGTCTCAAATTGACTCCAAATGCCTTCAAATCTTCAAGGAAGGTGTATGAATGATATTATAAATTTAATATGCTGTTTATGGATGACATATTTCCACCAAAATACCTCTGCAAACTCTCTTAATATTCTGGACCAATTATGCAATTTTACTAGTAATTTGGGGTTTAAATCCCCCTGGGGTAAGTACTGAAAATGGCTTCCCAAATGCCTCCAAACACACTCAAATTTATGAACAGAGTTATGTAATGTGTTAAGTATTTTATTAAAGTATCATATGCACCATTAATGGATTATTACAACTGTTCTCACCCTCTCCCATTCAACTGCAAAAATCCCCAATTCGACCCTTGGGGAAATGACACTATTTCACCTCCCAATACAACTAAACTGAGTAAAAATGCTTCAAATGCTCAAGTACAGTACATGAAACTTGTATAAGACATCCATGGTAGTATATTGATCACAAATATATCAGAGAATCATCCATTCATTCGAAATCATCATCAATACATTGGCTCACAATAAGGTAGTGGGGAAATGGCATTGTTCTTCCATTAAAAATGAGATTTATACATTTCTACTTGGAATTTCGACCTGAATTTTTTTGGAGATGAATAACAGAGTATTTAATTCATATTAAAAAATAAATGGGGCATTAAAATCTTCCCCAAAGAGTACAATAGCTCACCAAAAACGCCCTCCCTCAAGGATCAAGAATATGCCATCAAAACTGGAAATGGTTGAAGGAATGAGCTGCAATAGAAGAAACCATGAGCTGCCCAGTAGCTTACACCTGCAAATAAAGACTCCATTAAAGCTCCAAATGAAAGGTCTGAATGGCCTTTCCAATTACCAACTTGGATGGGAATCTTTCACCCTCGAAATTGGCTAAGGCAAGAAACTAGTCATCCACTAGCTCTCCCTCTTCACAAATGCAATTGCAAATTCTACAAATGATCAAAATATGGTTTCATTCTTTTTTATTGAAATTTATAAAATTCTAATATCCTCCATGGGTCTAATTCCTTCCAAGAGACTCATGCCAACTCAAGTTGGGAAGAGATTCCAAAAAATGCCACTTGTACAACAATTCCTAGTCTCCCACTTCCACCAAATCACATGTGGAAGCATCTTAGCTGCCCTAACACCCTTGAGCACCCTCTTTGAGTCTATTTTTATCCCTGACATGTCATATATGTCATATGTCAGCCTTTAGGTCTGATTTGTGTCATAGGTGTCATAGCATCTTCATCATTGTTGTCATAGAGCTAGGGAATCTAGCCCAAGTGTCTCACTAGCTCCAAATTGCCTCTTCCTCTTCCATGGGAGTTACTCTTCCTCTATATTTCGACCTTGGATGAGTCATGCAATGAATAATACCTTTTGGACTCCCCCAAATATGTTACCATTCACCTTGAATTCGAATTGGTGAGAGAATGATGCCAAGTGTAGTGGAGAAATCTAGCCATATGTGGGTCCCACTTCCTCCATGTGTCTTCATGATGAAATGCCACTTTGATTTTCACTTGTATATATTTATTTAGATCCTTTATTAAATATTTATTCCATTATAATGTTCAAACATCATTTATTATCCCCATTATTCCAAATCCCAAAGCTTCCATCCCAAACCTAGGAAACTAGTAATTTTCCTCCTTGGCAATTATTTGACCTTTAGCATCAATTTGACAAACTCTAATGAATAGGACCAATGTGACCCAATACCAAATTTGGGACATGACACACAGACGGAGAGGTGTCATTTTAAGATATAACAGAGATCCGGCTCGCGTCTGCTCAAGTGGATTGTCCGATAACAAATCTGGCGACCATACTGGGGAGTATAGAATTTGGTGAGTAGTTGTTAATATGAGAGTCATTTTCAGTTGATTGCTTGACACAAGCCTTTTATTTTTGCCATTTACTTCTTGGAGTTGATTTCACTATCAGATCCTCATATTGAAGACTCTGATCTACTTCCTCTGAGTTTATACAACTCATTCCCAAACCATTCCATGGTTCATTGTTGAGAGATCTGATTCATTTTTGAATATGGAATTCGCTTGTCGCACCTGGGAAATGGAAACAGAGCGACACTGTGTCATTCTGAGTCTCTGTTCTTTACCTGTTGGATACTCATCACACCCCTTGCATTGGAAGACTGCGACATCCTCACACCTCCCGTGTATTCAAACTGCGATGTCGCACTGTGTACAATCACAGAGTGCGCCGATTTGTCAAATTTTGGCATGCAGGCATCTCTTCTCTGTTTGACAGTTTGGACTTTGGTTTGCTGTATGAAATCTCTCTGTGCTGCAAGATCCAGCTAGGGATCCCATTTATGATTTGTGTTTTGAGTGTTTGGTTTTATTTGGATTGATTTTGGGTTCCATTTTGGACAAGCTTGAAGACCGGTAGTGGTGAATACTCTTGTCTCCTCCACCTTCATCCGTTCACCCTTGCATTCCCTTCTTTCCATCCCTGATCTGATCAGTACATTAGATCAGCTTCCGGACCTAATTTACATTTGTTTTGAGCTTTGCTTGCTTAGTTTTCTTGCTGCTGCTTGATTTTGAGTTAAGTGTATCTTTCAGCTTGGTTGAGTGCTTGTCTTTTCTTGAGTTTTCTGAATGAACTAATGCTGCAAGTAGTGTTTTCTTTTCAGTCATTTAAATCTGAAAGCTCAGTTGTTATCAAGTTTACTCTTTGATGCATCCATTGAAAAAATAAAAATGCTTCTTTCCCATAATTTCTCGAACATTATTGAAGAAAATTGTTGTGCATTGGAAAATTCTCGTTTATGTTTTGGAAAAGTTGAATGAATGTATGATATATTTTGTTTTTCTCGAATTATGAATCACTCATTTTCTTGAAAGGCTCAAAGTACGCTTCGATTTTTGCAAAATTGATTCCATGCTAAGGAAAGATAGATGCATTTTTAATTTTTGTTGCTTTTAGACCATTGAAAGTGAAATTGAAAAACTTGCATATTCCATTTCAGAATCCTCTCTTTTCATTACCTATGTTGTTTTGATTGGAAAAGAAAAAGAAAAAGAAAAATGCTTTGATTTGGATAGTAGTGTTGTGATTTTTTGTGTTTCGTCGAAAAGGAAAAGAATACTTTCATAGTCAAGTTTTGTTTGAATTGGGATTGTGTTGCATTGAGTTTGTTTTGGAAATACTATTGGAAAAAGCTTTCTCCTTCCCATAGCTAGAATTCATTGAAAGAAAAGAATATTTCATGCATGTAGCCAGGGCTTGCATTATGCTTCCGATTATGTACTCACCTCATGCATTCACCTAACTGTCCAAGATAAAATTAACGGTAGAACTAGGTGAATTTTTTAGCAACTTGTGTGTAAGTTAGAGACGTGTTCCAGCGTCATTAAGCGTGGCAGCTGTCGTTATTTTCCAGCATTGTGTCCCGGGGGTATTTTAGTCTTCCAAGCTAGAATTCATTGAAAGAAAATAATATTTCGTGCATGTAGCCAGGGATTGCATTATGCTTCCGATTATGTACTCACCTCATGCATTCACCTAACCGTCCAAGATAAAATTAACGGTAGAACTAGGTGAATTTTTTAGCAACTTGTGTGTAAGTTAGAGACGTGTTCCAGTGTCATTAAGCGTGGCAGCTGTCGTTATTTTTCAGCATTGTATCCCGGGGGTATTTTAGTCTTCCACGTACTTATTGATATATCGAGCTCCTTCACATACCCACCAAGTACCATAATTCGTACTTGGCGTATATCGAAGGGTGTATCATGTACTCGATAGTATATCGGAAGGTCTCTTGCCAAACGATTGTGCATTAGACAACACCACTACGGATTTGAGCTCCCACGTACCTTGCGTATATCGAGAGACACCATTAGGATTCCTGAAACCAACTGAGTTAACCATTTGTCCGTATTGGCAAAGCAATACACCGAGAACAACACTCGGGGAGATTAGCACGCACGTACTGTCCAGGTAATCGGGTATGTAGGCAAGGGTACGGTCCCAATCCTCCTTGTCGCATCATATTGTTGGACCCTGTAGTATATCGCGGTTTGCGATGCCTTGATAATCCCGTGAGGTTCCATACTTTTGAATCCACTCTGTCACATAAGTTTGCTTGTTGCCTTAGTTTTGAGTAGGTTTTTCTGGACTACTTTTCTTTTAGCATACCCTTAGGAGAAACGCTGTTTCAACCATCCTGGCTGATCATCTTGACACTTTGGTGGATTTTCCTTGGAGAAGGTCCCGTAGGATATTAAAATTATCACCTGAATATCCCCTTAATCCGGAGTTTATTTTGAGGGTAAGAATGGATCAGTGTAACGTGGTCGTAGTTACTGAAGTGAAAAACCCCACTTTGAATGTTGGAGGACTTTTGTTTCCATAAACTCCTCTAGATTCACCAGCCTCTCATCCCCTGCAGGATGAAGGCGCACAAACCCCCGCTTCACAAGACCTTTCTCCCGTCATCCCGGGAGAACCTGGATCATTTGAATGGATAAACCGACCCCAGGATGACCCTACAACAGCTGTTGGTCCTTCAGTAGCTTATTGGACATCTTCTACAGACCACCGAGTGGCTCATTTTTCCATCTCATCCTCACCCAGTGTGACTATCCCGAATGACACTTTAGCCTGCTTTCATGACCAATTAGCTCACTTTAGTTCCATGGCTGAAGAGTTTCGGTAGTCAAGTCTCCAACGACGGGTTCAAGACCCATTGTTACCCCCTTACCGACCCATCCCAGTTCATCCGATATCTTTCGGATCACCTGAAGCACCCGACCATGATACCGCTAATAAGACTGGTCAACCCTCACAAGAATCCAGTCCTGCACCTCAAGTGAACCAACCTGTGGAAGGACAACAATCCAAAACTCCTGTCACTGCCACAGTTACTTTACCAATTCCTCCCCCACCTCAGAATTCAAAGGGAGGGTATTCCATTCCCACAGATTATCTTATTGGTAATGTTATTACTACGGTAGCTAGTCAACAACCTACATTGGTTCAAACTTTGAATAGTGGTCAACCTGTTGTGGCTGGGGGGAAACCCCCATTTCCTAACCAGAACGTAGGTGGTGGAATCCCCAACGGACCTTTCGTTGGACCTTCCCAACCCACTAGACCGTCCACCGCGGGATTATCTCATGTTGGGGGGCTTTCAAATGTAACTCAACCCTCATGGGGTCAAGCGTATCCAGGTTTTGTTAACCCTATGCCAGGCAAACCTAATCCAGAAAATGCACCATACGGGATACCTTATCCCGGGAATCCATACACTCTATGGGGGAAAGCACCACCACCCCCGATCAGTCCTCCCCCACCTCCTGCTAGAGGTGGCAGGCCCACACCTAACCTTGGTGGAGGCCCACCTTAGTTTACCTACAACATCCCTCACTCTTCCGATGGTGGCGGGAATGGTCCACCACCCCCTCCCAGTGGAGGCGGTGGGGGACCACCCTATCATGGTAGAGGAGGACATTTCCCTTCGGGTGGTGGCGGTGGTCCACCACCCCCCTCCAGGCGGAGGCGGTGGAGGACCTAATTACTATGGTGGTGGCGGTGGTGGTGGAGACCCTCATCCTTCCGGCAGTGGGGGACCACCCTATCATGGTAGAGGAGGACATTTCCCTTCGGGTGGTGGCGGTGGTCCACCACCCCCTCCAGGCGAAGGCAGTGGAGGACCTAATTACTATGGTGGTGGCGGTGGTGGTGGAGACCCTCATCCTTCCGGCGGAGAATGTGGTGGGGGCCCCCATCCTTCTAACGGCGGAAGTGGTCCACCACCCCCTCCAGGAAGAGGTAGTGGTGGGCCACCTCATTATGGTTATGGAACCCCACCTCCTCCCGGTGGACCTCCACCCCCTCTCGGAGGTGGAGGCGGACACCCACCTTATTGGAATGGACCACCTTATGGTGGCGGACCTTCTTACGGTCCGTACAGCACACCCCCCTACAGTCAGTTTGCTCCTGGTACACCTTATGGTCAGTTTGGTCCTTACACGCCTTATCCGTATTACCAGTACGCGTAGCCTAACCCACAGCTGCCCTTCCTGGATACTTTGGACCTGCTTGACCTATCCCGTTTGACCAACAATCCTATTTACCACGGATCTAACTGGCCACCTATTCCGGTGAAACTTCTGTCTGATATCCCCAAGTTTGACGGCAAGCCGGGTGAAGACCCTAAAAACCACGTGATGACATACCACTTATGGTGTTCATCTAATTCCTTAATGGATGATTTAATTCGTCTTAGATTGTTTCAAAGGACTCTCATCGATTCGGCTGCCAATTGGTACATTGAGTTGCCACCACACTCTTTTCTTGATTTTGGTTCTCTTGCCATGAACTTTTTGACACATTTCTAGCTGCCCATACGGTATGAGACTGGTATCGAGCTTTTAACCTCGCTCCGTCAGAATACTGCCACTCACATTTCAGATCATATCCACGAGTGACGAAGTAGACTGGTTCACAAAATCCCTCATCCATACCATAGCAAGAGACGTTGCTATGTGAGGTGCTGTCACTGAAGAACAAGCCATCGCGAGTGCCCATGTGCTAGACCTAGTCTACACTCAATCCGACACTTTGTTTAATATTCTTCCCGATGCACCCCGTGACATTAATGACTCTGTGAAACCACATAAGGGACTCCAAACTGATGGAATCATTGGTTCCCTTAACACCCAGCTTGCTGCTAGCACTGTTGGATCATCCAACCCGACTCTGGCTGGCCACATCACCACCAAGTCCACCGCTCCTGTTGTAACTGAAGAGGTGAATTCTATCCAATCAACTTCATCTAAGAAGTCTGGCGGTAAAAAGAAGAACAAGGGGAAACCCAAAAGGTCTTCCGCCCAGCAGGAACAAAAGAGCACTCCTGACGATACCAAGCAGAAACAGAAACTAAAGTATCCTTGTTTACTATGTGGAGATGACCATTTCTCCAAAGAATGTCCCCATAGAGACGAAGTAAAAAAGTTTCTTAGGGGAAAACCAACTCCTGCAGTCCTCAATGATCCATTTCCTACTCAAAACTAGCAGATGATTGCTCAAACCCCCCCATGCCAGGGGGAACCATCCAATACCGCGCATGTTCTCATGCTGCGTAATGAGATGATCAATTTGAACACTCGCTCATGATCTTACGACTTGGTCCCTTCGAAGGAATCCACTGGAAGTAATGCTGAAAAATCTTTCGACTCCTTAACTGATGTCACTGTACCATCAACTTCTCTTACCATTGAGAATCCATCCTTAGACTCGATATTGCGTCCGCCCAAGAGTACGATTCGAAAAGCTGTTTTCAATCCCAATGCTCGGGCAACAAAAAATTACAATATCGTAGAGGACTTGGCACAAGCTCCTTGAGCCATGTCTACCTTGGAAGTTTTGCATAATTGTCCTAATCAACGCAAAACTCTCCTTGCATCCATCGGTGCAGTCAACCCCGATTCCTCGAATACCATCATGTTCCGACTTGACAACTTTAAGTCGAGGCTCTCACACCAGCTCGCATTCCAAGTTTCTACGAACATTGTTGGGAAGATTGTCCATCGTACCCTTTTGAACGAAGGCGCCTCCACTTCTGTCATGTCAATCTCCTGTTGGAGAGCCATTGGCTCCCCCGAATTGAATCGTTCTCCTGCCACGTTGAAAGCATTCGATGGGTGTGGCTTTCAACCTCATGGGCTCTTACAAGCTCTTGCAGTTGAGTTGGGCGGAAAGACCGTAACCATTAACATGGAAGTGGTCTCGGCCCCATTAGATTATAATCTCTTGCTTGGTCGCAATTGATTTTACACCATGCAGGCGGTAGCCTCTTCAGTCTTCCGCATAGTACAATCCCCCCACCAAGGACGAATTGTTACTCTCGACCAATTAGATTTTTGTACACCAGATGCTACTACTCATCCTGGTGACCATGTTCCTTCCATTGGACATATGTCAAAACAGTATGAGAGTGTAGGGGTTGGCCTTTTGAAATATTCATCTCTCATGGGCATTTTTCCAGCCACGGACGCCCCTAATCATGTTTCTACGGTGAACATGATCTCCACAGAGATTTTATCTCACTCTACTGATGCTTGGCTTATACTGGATGAAGCCACAAGACACCTGTTTGGAGATATAATTCCTCTTTCACCCGCTGAACGTATTTACGAGGCTATAAAATCAACACCAGACGACCATTTAACTGTGGCCTCTCCATCCTGTTCTCTACGACGGAGGTCATCTCGACTTGATCTCTTACTTCGGACTTTTCATTCAGATGAGTCCACCATGGAAGTTATGAATGTTGACGACGGTCCGTGGGATGATCTCCACCATAGGTCATATTTTCTTCCTCCTTTGGAGTACATAGAGGACAACATACATACCCTCTTTTCACCAGATATCTATCCATTCCCTCATTCCCCCATCCTGACATGTCTTACGGACATGGAGGGAAACTTGGCCAATATTGAGCCAACCATCCCGGTAGACATCTCGGTGAAACTTGGTATAGTGGAACACATTCGCGTAGGATAGAAGTGTTCCCCTGAAGGAATAGCTGCTAACACGACCTTATTCAAGCAATTTCAAGATGTATTTGCTTGGTCCTATGAGGAGATTCCTGGGATAGACCCCACAATTGTTTCTCATGAAATAAAAACCTATCCTGACATCAAACCTGTACGCCAAAAGTTGCGACCGGTACATCCCAGGAAGACTGCGGCAATTAAGGCAGAAATTGAAAAACTCTTAAAGGCTGGTTTTATTTATCCTATCCCATTGACGGATTGGGTCTCAAACGTCATCCCTGTGAACAAAAAGCAGGGCACCATTCGCGTCTGTGTCGATTATCGGGACCTTAACCGGGCTTGTCCAAAAGACAACTACCCGACCCCCTTCATCGACCAGATTATTGACAATTGTGCTGGAAGCGTCATCTTCTCATTTATGGATGGCTTTTCTGGTTACAACCAAATTGAGATCAACCCAGCCGACCAACATAAGACGACTTTCATCTACCCGTGGGGAATGTTTGCATACCGCAAACTCCCGTTTGGCCTTAAAAATGCTGGCGCCACGTTTCAGCGAGCCATGTTGTATGCCTTCCATGACATTAAGGACTTTGTGGAACCTTACCTGGATGATCTCCCTGCTCATTCAAAGTAGCGTGAGTTCCACATTGATCATCTGACAACCATTTTCCTCAGATGCAGATGGTACAATATCCGTCTGAATCCTCATAAGTGTATCTTTTGCATTGAGTCTGGACACCTCTTAGGATTGATCGTTTCGAAGGATGGGATCCGTATTGATCCCTTAAAGGTGGAGGCCATCATCAACCTACCACCCTCGACTAATGTGACGGAAATTCAAAGTATCCAAGGGAAGGTGACTTATTTAAGACGTTTTGTTTGCAATTTCGCGGAGAAGACTCAGGAGTATATGAGACTGCTCAAGAAGGATGTCCCGTTCATTTGGGATGACCAAGCTCAAAAATCCTTCGACAGCATCAAACATGCCATCATGCATGCCCCCGTGCTCCATCTGCCCAATTATTATCGAGATTACATCTTATATCTCGCTGCTTTTGCTACCACTATCGCCATGGTTTTGGTATAGGAGGATCAAAACACCCAGGAACATGTAATAATCTATGCAAGTAAGGGTCTGGCTGACACTGAAACTAGATATTCACATGTCAAAAAACTTGCATTCACAGTGGTCATCACCATCTAGAAGTTCCAGCACTATATCTTGCTCTGCACCACCACTATCATTGCCGACTCGAACCCCATGTACCACGTACTGACACGTCAGGTGATTGGGGGTGATTGGGGGCAAGTATTCACGCTGGATCGTGATACTGCAAGAATTTGATCTTCTTTTCGAGAAAGCCAAGTCAAAGAAGTCTTTGGTGTTTTCCGAGCTCATTTGAGACCTTCCCCATCCTGATGCAGAAGTTGAGAACAATGACTCCTTTCCAGACGAATCATTTTTTCTCATCAGTACGACTGACCCATCGTATGGAGATATCTTATTGTTTCTTCAAACCCAACGCTTCAACCCTCAACTCTCTCGCGACGACCGTCGTAAGATACGTCACCATGCAAAGTATTATTTAATCATCAATGATACTTTGTATCGCCGTGGCATTTATTCAATTCTTCGACATTGTGTCACTCATGATGAGGCTGAACGCGTTCTCAATGACTGTCACGCTAGGGCATGTGGCGGTCACCTCTCTAGGATGGCTACAACCCAGAAGATTTTGTGCGCAGGATATTTTTGGCCTACTATCTTCAAACATTGTATCGTGGTTGTAAAAAAATGTCCTCCTTTCCAACACTTCCATACGAAGAAGCGCACCCATCCCACCTCGTTGCACCCGGTTATTGCCGTGGGCCCCTTCGCAAAATGGGGCATTGACTTTATGCATTGTAAGTCTACCTCAGCCGGGGGGCATAGTTACATCATTGTAGCGGTGGATTACTTCACAAAGTGGGCCGAAGCTATGCCTACATACCAGAATGACGACAAAACCGCCGCACTCTTCATGTTCAATCATGTAATAGAGCGGTTTGGAGTTCCTCAAGCAATTGTTACCGATCATGGTTCCCATTTTCAGAACCATATGGTTGATGAATTGAGCGACAGGTTGGGTTTTTACCATGAAAATTCAACACCCTACTACCCACAGTCTAATGGACAAGCCGAGGCCATTAACAAGGTCTTGAAAACTATGGTCCAAAGGATGGTAGGGACACATAAGTCAATTGGCACAACATGCTCTTCTCAACATTATGGGCCTACCAAAATTCTGTCAAAATCGCCACATGCTTCACTCCCTTCCAATTGGTATATGGATTGGAGGCTGTCCTACTTATAGAGTGCGGAATTCCGTCTCTACAACTCGCTGTCGAACTTCTTCCTAACACTACTATTGAGGAAGAACGTCTCTTGCACTTAACAAAACTTGAAGAGTCCCACCGAGATGATGCTCTTGCTAATGAAACACACAAGAAACGCATCAAATCCCAATATGACAAGTTAGTTGAACCTCGTATCTTTAACGAGGGTGACCTGGTCCTCACTTATGGCCAGAAACACGACAAACTAGGAGCAGGAAAGTTCGAATCCATGTGGCATGGACCTTACATAGTCAAACATATTTTGGAGAAGGGAGCTTATGAGCTTGAAGACTATGACGGAATCTCTTTGGGTGAACCCCACAATGGGATTTACCTAAAGAGATACTATGCCTAAATTCATCATGCTTAGACTTTCTTATATATACTGTACATGGCGTGTTTTTTGTGTTGTTGTGTGTGCTGTGATGCTTTTGTTTTTGAGTGTCTTTAGATCTTGTTTCCGCTTCTTATACCATGTTCTGTCTGCATGTGCAGATGGCAACGTGCTATGGATTTGCGGACGGTGCTAGCCGGCATACCCGTAACCTTGCTTCAATAGCCTGGGCACTATATTCCCCAACAGGTGAGCTCATTAGCTCAGGAGGAATTTGCCTAGGGTTTGCGACCAACAATCCCGCAGAGTATCAGGCAGTAATCGAAACCCTAGCTAACGCCATTTCCTTGTCTATGAACCACATTGTCATCCACATGGATTCTCAATTAGTGGTTTCCCATCTTAACTGGGTTTACACCATCCGCGATCCCACCTTACTCCGTCTCTTCAGACGAGTACGTCTCCTGGAAAGGTCATTTGAATCCGTTCAATACCTACACATTCCATGAGAGTTAAACACAGTTGTTGACTCAATGGCCAACTTCATTTTGGATTGGTAAATCACACACACATAATATCCATAATATGTAAAATCATTCACAACATGTAAATAATGTAATGTATAAAAGAAAACATGTAAACAAGATCACATCACTCATCATTTTAAAACACATAATGTATAAATTGCCGATAATGTCTGTATATATATATATATATATATCGCTCAAAAAGTAGTGCCGGTACAAAATCTGAAGCACGATGGCTTTCAGTGAGTCTCTACAAAAATCTGAAGCATCATAGCTTTCAGTAGTACAAAATCTGAGGCCTCTAAGCTCTCAGTGCAAGTATAATAGTGTCATCAGGCTTGATGCCTGACCCATACACCACCCCTAGCATGGACATCACATTGTCTCTAAGTGAGGAATCAATCCATGGTCCTCGCCACCTTGTGGAGTAGGGCATTGAAGCATATGGACGCTCCAACCCCAAACCTCTGCATAGGTCTCGGCAGCTCATTTATCGCTAGCTCAGGAACCTCCACTGTTAGATGGGATAGGTTCCTGTATACCTCCTCCATCTCCTCGATGGCAGCATGAGCACCTGGGGGAACAACTGCTTCCCCACCTCTGTCTCTCCTCGCCAAGAGAGAAAGTCCTACTGGCCGTATGGGCCCCACATCTGCACACACATATTATATACTTGTCAGCACTGCATCAACAAAATGATATAAGATACAAAATTTAAAAGTACAAGGGCTTTGTTGTCACCTATGTCACCCCATGCTGCACCCTCAGGAAACACCAAGTCAGGATCCTCTCTGAAATCCGTAACACTATTCGGGAAGTCCTCAACCATGAGTAACTAGCCTTCCAGCCAGCTGAAGAACTCGGGACCAAAACTGATGATAGGTCCTCCACCATGACGAGTCATGACCTCAGTCCATCTGAGCATGTGGGGATCTCTAGGCTCCTTGTCATCTAATACCACCTGTGGGTGCAGGAGAGGGATCCGATCCAAGAGGAACGATACCACGATCGACCCATAACTAAACTAATTGAGCTCTCCCCGACGACACTTGGTCAGCTGAGCTCGGAGGTTTGCGAGGAGACCCTCGCACTAGTTGAAAACCATGGGGGACATGCAGTCCTCCGCATAAAGAATATGGATCCGATTAGTAATGTGTGGGGCTTGGATATCCGCTGCTCTAGTAATAGTAAGCAATATGGTACGCAGTGGGCGACTCACTACATCCCTGATAAGAATCTTCCCACTAGAAGGTCAAGAAGTAGCGATACAATGCTGTGACACCATGTCATCAACTGTGCGGTCATTGGCCTGTGTTCCAGTAAGATGCACAGGTTCCCCTCTCCAGGATAGACCTATGAGAAAATAGCTGTCCTCAACATCTATTGTGAGTATGTGCTCACAAATCATGAAATACTGTTGGGCCGCATCCCAACTCTGGAGCATGTGTGATAGCAATGGGATTTGGGATCTCATCCCCTGAATCTCAAAGAACTTGAGTAAACCATAGTTCCTCAAGGAATCCACACATTGTGGATCGTTGGCAGATTTTTCATCTTCTATCTCGTGTTCTCGTTCTCGCCACTCTAAAACCATGTTGGTTAGAAAGCAACTTGCCAAGAAGGACATTTAAACACTGTTAGGTCCTGCTTCAACCTTCACAAGTCCATTTTTTGGATTCTTTTTGATGTTTGGAATTTGCAACTCCGCCGTTGCATTGTATGTTTGCGTACAGTACGATGTCATCGCACTTCACCCATTCGAGGCTTGCAATGACTCGGTCTCGTCGCAGGTCCCGAAAAGGCCAACTGCGACGAGCCGAGAGCGTAGTAGCCCTCCATGAACTCGTAAAAAAACCCAAAAAATGAACCTAAAAACAAAATCTAATCCACTGGAAAGTTGTTGGATGAATTTTAGGCCTACCTGATCCGGATGGTTGGTGAAATGGTGGATCATAGCTCTCGAAATCGACAAAGGAGGTTTTGGCTCCAAATTGGTACTTCTCCTCCCAAATTGGCAATTGAAACAATGAAATCTATTTTGGCCCATTTTTCTATTTATAAATAGAATGGAATATTCCTTTTCAAATATTTTGATGCTCTTGGGCCATTTATCATAGTTTTTGACCATCTTTGTCATATTTGAGGCTATTTGAAACATTCTCTAGTGTGTAGGAGTTGTAAGTGGTCTTTTGTGTCGTTTCTTGTATCACAATAGTCATCACAGGTATGAACACTCCCTTGAATGTTTTGTTGTTATTTTTGCAACGGTTAGTCTATAATTATTGCGTGATGATGAGTTTACTCTTCGTTTGTTCTCGTACTCATGGAACTATGAGAATAAGTACCGAGTTATGATTTATCACTTTTCTGGGCTTGTTAAACTTCCATGGAAAAGGACACCCCCCGGAGTCTACCGTTAAGCTCTTTTTAGGCTCTTGAAAAACGAAAAGATTGCCAAGCGAACTTGTCGCGTTCACGCTTGTTAAAGTATTTGAATGGTCGTCTTCCTAGTGATAGTTTACCCCTTTGTCGGACCAGGAGGGACTAATTACGGAAAAGGAATACTCCAGCCAATCATGACTGGAAGAGTCCTCTCCCGCGTTGTTTTACCCTTTTTCGGGCGATGAGGCTAACTTCACGAAAAAGGACCATTGGAGTCTTCTTTAGTTCCTTTTCAGACTCTCTAAACATGAAATGACGACCGAGTTTACCTTCTATGGACTCATTAAAATTTTCACATTGAAGGGCCCGTCATGGGACGAACCCCTCCTATCCCAGGTTCGGAAAATATTTGGGATTGGACTCATCTATGAGATGAGCTATACCAAGCATCTAGTTACCCTCATCACGCTCGTAAAAAACACATGAGGCACTCATCATTCATGATGGGGAAAAAGGAAAGTGTTTGTGTTATATACCTTATTAGTGGCAATATGTAGTCGTTCTTGAACATGGCACTCATCTGCATTTGCATACAGTACTTGGATCATCCGTTTGTCTATGAGTCCCCGCTTATTTTCTGATTTATGTTACTCCTTTGAGTCATTCAAAGAAAAGATTCCATCACAAGTCACTTTGAGAATTTGTATCACACTCGTCATGCCATGTCCATGTTCAAGAACATCATTTGTCAACTGCAGTCAAGTGTACCCGTCACCATATCGGTTTACTCTGAGTCAGTATTGCATGTTATTGTACCATCCGATCCACTCTACACATCTTTTCTCGTGTTTTGTGTCGATTGATGGGGGATTCATCATGGCCCTCCTTCGACGGATTCATCCTTGTCGACTTCAACTCATCATCCGAGGATCGAATCTAGAAACCAACCAAGTACCTTGGCCCTGCATGCCTCAATGGTAGGTTACCTCGCTTTCATCATGAGTTTACATCATTGACTCTTGATTGAAATATTTCATCTTGTGTTCGACTTTAACTCATTTATTCACGCTTGATGATATGTACTGTGATACCTTAGGAATCATTGACATCAATGGTGATCTCCCTTCCACTTGTTAACGATTTACATCAATGGCCGGTAATCAAGTGGTTTCTACCATGTTTGACGTCAAGACATTTGTAATCACATGGATAGATTTGTATCATTGCGGGTTCAGCTTGAAGACCCTGGGGAGTCATGTTTTACCCAGGTTGCGATGGCGTCTGTATTGAGTTATATCATACGGATCCACTTTTGTATTGGTCGTGGTTGTGTTATCATCTCATCATGGATCTACGCTTGTGTCTAGTAGCCATGATTGTGTTCAGTTGGTCATTACTACCATGGATCTGCAATGTATTGGTTGATAGCCATGTTGTACTTCATATGAGATTGTTAGTTCAGAGTCAGTTGTACTGTAGTAGTGTCCTTCATCCGACGAGTCTATTGCCATTACTTCTATCAAAGCACTTCAGCTGTCTATCTTGAACAACTTCATGCTTTGGGGGGCATTCTGTTACACCCAAAATCTACTCATCATAAGATTCAGTGTATACACCCCTAAAGATACTTGGACTAAGTAATCATCCTGGGAGGATTTGTACTCAATTGTGCTCAGTTTTAAAGGGTCTTCGCAGGTTGCACACTAGCAACATGCGACATCGCACCTTTCTCCATTACAGGGTGCGACAAAGTCAGTTAAGTGGCAAAAATAGCTTCTTCAAGGTCCATCTCAAAGCTTGCTAACTTGGGACCCTATCCCTGACCTCTTGGAAGAGCTAGAACTCGGTTCCTAGACCTCTGGAGAGATCCCTTAACCCTCTCCTACCATCTCTCAACCTATCCTATCCATACCCTATCCATTTAGTCCTATATAAGTGAAGCTCACTCCCATCCCAAAGGGAGGAATACTATGGTATCTACATACTGGTGAAATCACTTTTAGAACATCTCCACTCACCTATTGGAGAACTCATACTTCCTTGGAAGGATATGGCAATTGGCTTTGTCGGAGAAGGGCTACAACGTTAAGATTTGGTTGTGGTTCTATATCTCTATCATGTACTCCTCTATTTGCAGTAATACAAATGCTTTCAACCAATATTGTTAATGTGTGCAATGATATTGAGTAGTTTACTTGCTTAACTGTTTACTTAGATCGCTTATTGTATAGTTGTCTTTTACTGGTTTCTCTTGTTTCTTGTCTTGACAGGTCTTACAGCTTTGATCTGACGACCGTGAGACATGGAGCAACATTCAGGAGAAAGGATTGTGTAGTGAAAGGTAAGACATCTAGTACTCGATCCTTAAATAGATCTAGGAAATGCATTGGTAGTCTATTCTATTTGTTCTAGACTCACTTTGAGCTAGGGAGATACGGCTCGCGTCCGCTCGAGTGGATTGTCCGATAACAATCCAGCCCCATCATGTTCTCCCTTCTCGTGCTCAGTCTCATAATAATTCTATTTATGCAGCACACCATAAGTCTTGTGCAAAATACTTAACTACTAGAATACACGTTCATTTTTGAAATGGCCTGCACAACCATCTGACCATATCCAATGTTGATCCATTTGTATATCTCTACCTTTCAGCTGATCATAGAAAATTTGAAACCAATGTTGTACATAATGCAAGTCATGGCACTTGTCGTCACTGATGTAGAAGTTTGTCTCCTTCAATATTGTCCTCTAGTCATTGCTGCTCTCTATCACGTGCCTATATGTGATATGAACCATTATACTAACTTGGTCCGAATGGTAGTATTGAATTTGAATCTCGTTCCACGGTTGAAGAGTGTGGTTCTCAACAAAATCCATAACTGACAATATGGTTCCAACGAGGAATCTATCCCTGCATCTTCTATATTGCTCATCCTACCACTGGGCCACATGCACATGTTGAACATATTGCTTAGTTTGTTTGTAAAATTCCTCCACGAAATCGCATATCCATACCTGGTGCCATGACAACAAGGGAATTAGTACAACATGACCTTTGAAATAAATGTACATAGAAATTGAATGCACATTTTGAAACTATGTTATCATCACGTACTTGTGACTTGACCAATGCAATCTTTTTCCCCTCTTTCACACTGTCTATTTGATATGTTACATATTTGAAGCTTTGCATTTCTATGGTCGTGTTCCCAAATTCGTGCTCCTCACTTACATGGGTGCAACGTCCCAATAATGCAAATCCACTGCAATTGGAACATGTCCCATAAAGACATGACTTTGCATATTATTTTTCACCTTCAGCTCTTGGACACATTATGCTGTGGATAAAATCTGTTGATGCATTTGATGGTAGTATGAAAGAGCATTCCCGCACAATGTTAGTATGAAAATCATGAAATATATGTTTATATGTCTCATAATAATATTCAAACTCTACATGGTATCTGCAGCAACATGTGTTGCGGTCAGTGCAAATTCTAACATACCAGGGCTTTCATTTTTCAAATGATCATTGGACCAGGTTCAATTGTGTGTGCTTAGTCCTGATTCTCTCATAGAGTTACGTTTGTGTCATGTGAAGGAAGTGTTTGATGTGGGGTTCATCCTCATTAGTACCTTTTATGATTTTCAAAACATCTTTTTGATTGGGTGGAGGTCTAGTGTTATCATGCCAAAACTTGTGCACTAGGTCTTTAACTGCAAGAATTAGCTTCATGTATGAATGAGGAAAACTACCAATGAATGCCCAACAATATTTTTGTCCTTGAGTGTCTAATATTTCTCTAATTGTAGAATACTTATGGAGTGTCTTTCTATCTACATTAAAGAGGTGATATGTGTGTGATATAAGAATACTACGCCTTGTGATTTTGCTTATAATCGATTCAGATAGTACACAACGAGCTGCATTAATATCTTTTGTGCGAGACATCTTTCCAATTAAATTAAATGCAGATTGGAGATTTCTAACAACAAGACTATTAGCCTCTAAACTTCTAACTAACTGTTGGAATATTCACACCATCATTTTTTTTATTTTGCATGCATGCATGCAAATCTGCATGTTGCATGCATCCAGTCATTATAATGGATGTCTCCCTAGCACCTAGAGCTTGCTTCTAGCTCTCCAGAGCCTGTCTTTAGCCCCCATTTGGCCGCCTACCTACCTAATGAGCCCTTCTTGACTGTTCTGCATGGAAAGTGCACCTTTCTCACCTACCACACTCTGTTAGTGCACCTTTACTCACCTACCTCACCTACCACACTCAGTTAGGGCACCTTATTTCACCTACCAGGAGTTATCATTTAGTTAGTGCATTGATTGAGTAGTTCTTCCACTGATTTCTCATGCTGACTGCTTGTAGCTTCTAGTTAGCTAGTTCTGGAGTTCCACTTGACTATTTGATAGCCTCATGCACCCCCCTTGGAGTCTCCATTCCCTGATTTATGCCTAGATGGTTCCATTAGACTCAGTCAGACACACTTGACTGACTATTACCATTTATGACTGATACTACTGACTGGATGGGGTCTCCATTTTTATCCAAGCTAGACTTTGAGTTGGACAACCTCATGTGCCCCCCTTGGAGTCTACATTCCCTGATTTATGCCTAGATGGTCCCGTTAGAATCGGTTGGACACACTTGACTGATTCCTACCACTTGTGACTGATACTCTTGACTGTATGATGTCTCCTAGTTATCCATGCTAGACTCTGAGCTCAGATTCGAATGTGGCTAATTCAAATCCTATATCATGCACTTTGCAGTTCATTGTAATACATTCACTACATTCATTATTCATTGTATGATACTGATATTTTGTCTATTGTTCTATGTTTATGAGTGATTATTGAGTGTCTCCTTCTCTTCTTCTTTGAAACATACTTGAGAGTTTTATTGTGAGTTGCTACAGTTGCTATATCTCTTGCATATTATCACATGGTATCAGAGCAGGAAGCAACTATTCGAATTGCAGCCATTGCAACAACAACATTTGCAGCATTTCTTTGAGAAGCTATCTTTCACTTGTGCACCAGAAGCCTCTGAGTTTCCACAACAAATCCTAGTGCTATTACTTGAATTCATTAGAGAAATATAGTGAGGTCTATCTAGGTGTGAAGGACTTAGTCTATGTTCCAATGTTCTTAAGGTAATGTTCAGTCAAAGTGTAGCATTCTCCATCATCACAACTCTTCTTGTTTTGCAGGTTTATTCACCCGTTAGGAATATTCTTCAATTATTCGACTTCTTCTGTTCAGATGGATCTAAAGCTCACATATTCCAACTATGTTGAGTGGAAATCCAAGATGAATCTCTCCATGAGATCCAAGAGCTTCACTTGAATACTCAATAGAACAATGGTAGAACCACTCAGTGCAGTTGAAAAGTTCAAGTACTTGGATAGGCTTGATGAAGCAATTGGCCTCCTTCTCTCAATTTTTGAATATCTTCACTTCCATGTCATCGATCTTACATCTCCTAAAGAGGTTTGGGACAAGCTCGAATCCCTTTTTGGACCGAAAGATGATATGCAAGGACACAAATTGGAGAATGAGCTCATACGTTTGAGTCCTGACAGCTTCGAATCTATTAATGCCTTTCTTACCAAGTTCAAAAGCTTGATATCAAAGTTGAAAAGATATGAGATAGTGAAAGAAGACAAGCAAATTATACTTTCCATTCTCTCAAAGTTGGGGGCAAACTTCTCAGTTTTTGTCTCTACTTTACAATCAGCTAGGTTGTCCATTCCAAGATGGAAGTTTCCCTCATTTGATGACTTCACCCAATCTCTTACTCAAGAGGAAGAGAAGTTGATCTATGGGAATGATCAAACCCAAATTGGATTCAACTCTTATAGTCTTAGAGAGAGTGAATGGTAAAGGCAAGCAAAATATTTTTGACAAGAGATCGAATGATACAAGGCCTACAGATAGTCCATACCAGTCAGATGAGGCTTCGAAATCAAGGAAGACCAAGCATTTTCAGAAGGGAAATTCCAGGTGCACATACTGCCAGAGGGGGTTTCATCCTGAGAGTGCTTGCATGAAGAAGACTATAGATTTGATGGCTCAATTACTTGAGAAGAACAATCTTCCTGTACCAGCATGTGCAAGGATGAAAGATCTTGATACTGAATCTTCTAGATCCGAAGGCAAAGAAAGATGTCATGCTCTCATATAAAGTGCATCAACTGATTCTTCTTTCATCATAGATTCAGGAGCATCATGTCATATGGCTTCCTCCAAATATCTCTTCTCTAGCTTCAAAATCTCTATTGGCCCTTCTGTCAGTTTGGGAAATGATTTAGAAGTCTCCTCTCAGGGGATTGGAAGAATCGATCTTGATCATGGTCACTTTTCTGATGTGCTTTATGTTCCTTCTCTTGCACCAAATTTCATTTCTGTGTATCAAATGAATCATACTGGATAGCCCAAAACAGTGATATTTACTCCATATGAAGTCGAGGTACAACACATGGTTTTAGGATAAATAATTGCAAAAGGAGTTGCAAATCATGAGACAAAACTCTATGAGTTTTCACACTTCTTACCTCTCTCAAAGGAGTATGCTCTTCACTCTCATACTCATGAAGAGAGTAGACTATCTCATCTCAATTAAAAACCAGCTCAGAATGTGGTTGATGGTCTTCTAAGTGACAAGTTTGCTCATGGAACCTTCAGAGGTTTCTGAAAGGGAAAATATACACCAAAAGAGACTGAGAAAAAGAGGACTCTTGAAGAAGTGCGATTGCTAGATCTAGATCCACAAGAACTTGAAGATATAACACCTATTTGTCCAACTCCTATTTCAAAATGGGTCTCCACCACTGCATCCTCCTTTGATGTTAATGAAGATCCATCATCATCTAGTTCTAGTTCTTCTATTGATTACAGTCATGATGGTTCAGATGAGGACTACATGCATATTCTGGAGCGGTTTCATGACATCAATAGTTTTGGATACATTCCTCATTCGAGTGATGAGGAGCATGAGCCAGTTTTACTTGCTTCTCCTCATGAGATTTCAGATTCAGAATCTAAAGGTAGAGATGACGATGATAGAATGCTAGACCTAGATCCACAAGAACCCAAAGGTCTAGCAACTAGAGATGACGATGATAGAATGCTATATCCAGATCCACAAGAACCTGAAGGTCTAGCAACCGATGATGAAGATGAGTGAATGGGAGATCCAGATCCACAAGAACCTGAAGATCTCTCACCTGATATTCCTCCTCTTACTTGATGGGAAGCCACTACACTCCGATCTTCCGGTGATTTGGTTGGTGATCTACATGATCATAGAAGAACCAGATCATATTTTCAGAATAGAAGGTTTCATCCTTCTCACATTGCTGATCCATTTCAGATCGATTGATCCTTCTTCAGAAAGGAAGGACACTTACCTCCTTATGGGGTGAGTGACAATATGCTACATTAGCATCATTCAATCTATTTTGAGGGAGGGATTTCTTCCCACTGGGTTTTCCCTCTTTCCTCACTTAGTTATTTTAGATTGATTGTATGGGGTAACCTTTGGTCTTAGTCACCAGGGCCCTATTTTTAGATTTCAGTTATTTTCTCATAGTATAGCTTGTGGGGGGGTGTTGGATTATTCACACCATCATTTTTGTATTTTGCATGCTTGCATGCAAATCTACATGCTGCATGCATCCAATCATTATCATGGATGTCTCCCCAGCACCTAGAGCTTGATTCTAGCTCTCTAGAGCCTGTCTTTAGCCGCCATTTGTCCTCCTACCTACCTAATGCTCCCTTCTTGACTGTTCTTCATGGAAAGTGCGCCTTTCTCACCTACCACACTCAGTTAGTGTGCCTTTACTCACCTACCTCACCTACCACACTCAGTTAGGGCGCCTTATTTCACCTACCGAGAGTTATCATTCAGTTAGTGCATTGATTGAGTAGTTCTTCCACTGATTGCTCATGTTGAATGCTTGTAGCTTCTAGTTAGCTAGTTCTGGAGTTCCACTTGACTAGTTGACAGCCTCATGCACCCCCCTTGGAGTCTCCATTCCCTGTTTATGCCTATATGGTTTTGTTAGACTCAGTTAGACACACTTGACTAACTATTACCATTTATGACTGATACTACTGACTGGATTATGTCTCCATTGTTATCCAAGCTAAAATTTGAGTTAGATAGCATCATGCGCCCCCCTTGGAGTCTCCATTCCCTGATTTATGCCTAGATCGTCCTATTAGACTCAGTTGGACACACTTGACTGACTCCTACCACTTGTGACTGATACTCCTGACTGGATGATGTATCCTAGTTATCCAAGCTAGACTCTGAGCTCAGATTCAAATTCCCTACCTGGCTAATTCGAATCCTATATCATGCTCTTTTGCAGTTCATTGTAATACATTCACTACATTCATTATTCTTTGTATGATACTGATATTTTGTCTATTGTTCCATGTTTATTTGTGATTATTGAGTGTTTCCTTCTCTTCTTTTTTGCAACATACTTGAGAGTTTGATTGTGAGTTGCTACAGTTGCTAGATTTCTTGCAGATTATCACACTAACTTCATGCCTAAGATTTTCCTAACAGTGGCTAAACAATGCGATTTTAACAAAGCTATAAATAATTGACATTTCAATGCATCATTCTTAGATTCAAAAAATTCTTTGACATTTTTTCTACATTTCCAATCAATAGTTCATTTAGGTAACTTACCTTCAAGACCTGTTAGGGAACTTTCATCCACATGAATACATCTAGGAGTTCTTCTTCGTCATGCACTGGAAATCAAGGTAAAGTAGGTGTATGAGAAGTACGAGTCCCACCATTTCTTTGTTGTGGCACTTCATTCACATCTTGTTCCAGATTGGGAGTGTGTTCGACATGTGTGTGGTCTTCTTGGGGAGACTGCAAATCCACAACTTGATGCACATCTAGCTATGCATACTCAGCTTCTGCCAATATTTGAATGTCCTGAAGCACTTCATCGTTGGTTGGTGATGGAATATTGGTTGGAGGATGACTTGACTATGGAATTTGAATGGGATCCATTGGGTGCATCCACTTCACTTATGGAGCTGAACTAGAAGTCATTGTGTTGTTCATTGTGCCAGTATCTGATGCAGTGGCATTGCATGTCTATGTATTTCCATGCCCAAACTTTCTTTTTCTCTTAGATCATGGAGCTTTTCAAGTGCTAGATCCTTCTGTTTATACTTTTTTTTTTCTATTCCATTTGTTTGCCATATCCAACAATTTTTTTTAGAAAACAAGTTTATTGTCCTTTCTAGAATAAATAACATTTGAAACAAGATGGTGAGTATCATTCCATATTATCCATTGAATGCTTACGTGAATGATCTTATAATCTCTACTTTGTATGCAACAAGACATTCTAAAAGCAAGAAGACTTTGTAATCTCTACTTTGTATGAAATAAGTCTTATCAAAGGAGTTTCAATTGGTCATCGAATCCTTCCACTATGTGTTGCAATTCATGATGATGGAAAAGGGGTTGGAGTTCATAGTGATGGATTTTGAGTTTGGACCTGTTGAAGGATAACAAGGATAGAGCACTATGATGGATTCTACTATGTGTTGGAGTTCACAGTGATGGAAAAGAGGTTGGCGTTCATAGTGATGGACTCTACTATTTGTTGGAGTTCATGGTGATGGAAAAGGGGTTTGTTGGAGCCTAGGCCGCAGCTATGGTAAAGCTGCGAGTTTTGAGGAAAAAGCACAAGTATTGAAGGGAAAGTGCTAATTTTGAGAAAGCACCAATTTTGGGCAGAAGTAAATGGTGCGCAGTACGGTGCTAGATGGATGAGCTCAGCGCAGATTACAGACCGAAAATCACGGAGCTCACGCGCACACGTCAAAGGAGAATGAATGTGGCCGAGAAGAGAGCTCAACTACCACAATAAATGAAGCGACGAAATAGAGGGCTCAGCTACCCTCATTAAGGCTAAGTATAGAAGTTATGGTTGCTCTGATCAAGGAAGAGCAACGGACCAAGGCATTGAAGGCGAAGGACAAGGAGCAGTGAATGATGAAGCGACGCCCATACCCGCAATCTGCACCGAAAATCGCGGAGCCTGCAGGAAGCGGCGACGTGACTACAAGCGGCGCCTACAGTACACCTAGCCATGTCCGCGGTTAGGGTTTTTGGGGATTAATGCTGGGAAAGGCCCACAGTTTTGTAAAGGTGCGACCGTCAAGGCCACCTATATATATGTATAATTGATAAGGGAAAAGGGTTGGTTGGTTGGTTGTTGTTTGTTTTCTATTGTGTTGTTAGAAGACAAGAGTTAGATCTGGATAGCTGTGAAGCTAATCCCTGAGTTGCAGACAGTCTGAGTTGATGTCTGAACTATTGTAATCTCTGTAGAGGAAGAGACTAGATCGAGAGAAGGGCTCCCAGCTGTGTGCGTGGAGTTTCCTGGAAAGATCTAAGGCTGCAACTGTGTGCGCAGCATATTGTGTAATTCCATTTCTGATTAATATAAGATACACTTACCATGGACGTGGTTTCCCCGTGGAGGTGAATTACCTAATTCTTGTGTTATGATGCTGTGTTGTGTGATTGCATGTTTTAGTTCACTATCTGTGTATGCATGAACATTGCGCTATCTTTATGAATACGCTAAGTAAGTTCTTAAAGCTTCCTTGGTAGTTATAATTGTTAAGTGTCGAAGGAATCTGTAGAACATTGTCGCTGCGGCGATTGAGGAGTGTGTTGTTGCACCATGGCGCAGGGCCAGAAACGGTACAGTATTGGATGTAGAGGGTAATCGCCTCGTGTGCCGGAGCGGAGATATCGTGCAGCTAGGCTGGTAAGTGAGAGCTTCAGCGCTGTTGAACTGAGAAGTCTGCGGAAGATTAAGACATTCCGCTTTGAGGAATCCTAGAGGAAGAAAGGGAGAATATTGCAGTTTCCGTGTAGCCTAGGTCAAGGAGGCCTGATTCCTTAGCCCCCCCATAGCCACTTCGGGTGAGACCTTGAGCTGCTGCGTAGCTCGTTTCCGAGAGGGCCAGTGCGCCAAGGGGTTTTGTTGTTGTGCCTCATTAAAACCCGGGTCTGTCCAAAAAGCAGCCAACAAATGGTTCCGTTGCCTTGTGACTTGTTACTGTGAGACTCGTTATTTCGGCGACGCAAGAGATTGATGCGAAACCCAGAGAAAGAAGGAGCCAAAAAATGGTTCTGTCGTTGGCTTTAACCCTATTATTTTGAAGGCAATGTGCTACTGGAATCCTATAGCTAAAGAAATTCAGGACTGGTTTGATTTAAAGGCTAGAGAGTTCGCTGAATGAGAAAATAGAAGCTCTAGGCTTCAGACAGAAGACTAGTTGCAGAAGCGAATGTATACTGACCTTCACAAAATTTTCTTTGTCACATTTGCACTAGAATTGCATGCGTGGGTATCTAAGCTAGCAGATACTAGACCCACTATGCATGTTGATCGACCCGTCGCTTGGACTCCTGAGCTAGTTAGCAGTTTGAAGCGGGTAGATAATTCTGTGTCCCGCGCAGTATAATTTTGGTTGAACAGTTTGCTAGAAGGATTCATCACCGAGTTTGCAGTAGATACGAGAAAGAGTTTCAGCGAAGCTGAGAGGAGTTTCTTCAGAGCACACAGAGGTATGTTCTTAAATTATCTGAACTTATGGATTAAAATGCTTCTGTATGAAAAAGGAAAACTATGCATAGCTTCCGATGAATAGCATAGACAAGTAATGTCTGCAGATTCTGATAGTGATCCTGAACTTATTGGTTGCACTCGTAGTGGAAAACGGTATAAAGTAGGCCTTGACAAACATTCTTTTGAGTCTAGACCAGAAGATAGTCAAGTTCCTAGAGCGAGCCATATAGAGAGACAAGGGAGTGCTCATATCCCTTATCACCCTTTTACACTGCAAAAGCCAGACGGGGCTCAGTATAACCTCGCAGTAACACCTTATAGTAGCCCGCACGGTACTTCTAGTACCTCAACACCACCATTGTCTAACCATCCCGGAGGCACTGCTACAACACCTCCACCTCAACCTAGCGCAAGAAGGATGGGTGATGACATGAAGCTACCAACTTTTAGAGGAACAGGGATAGAAGACCCTGAGCAGCACTGGTTCCTATGTGAAGCCATTTGGACAATTAAGCAAATTAATGATGATGCTGTTAAGCTGGTTCAGTTAGCAACCACACTAAGAGAAAGAGCTTTAACTTGGTTCATGAAATACTCAGCAGCACAGAATAGGACGCTTGCTGATGTAAGAAATGCTATGATTAGAGAATTCAAGAAACCTAAATCAGAATCACAGTGTATAATAGAGCTCAAAGACATAAAACAGTTACCTACAGAGTCAGTATGGGACTTTAAACAGAAGTTCAAAGCCTTGATAGATCAAGTAAGCTTTGAGTTTGCACCGCAGCAACATAGGAATGGTTCATTGCTGCGCTGCTTCCACACATTAGACTTCCTTTGATGCAATAGAATCTCACTACACAGGAACAAGCTCTAGAGATGGCTATGAAACTAGAAGCTTCACCAATTGTTGGAACAAGCAACGATGTTGCGCAGTTGCAGAACTAGTTAGCAAACTTAACCTTGCAAGTGCATGATATTAAGAAAGGCAAGGAAGTTAAAGAAGAAATTTGGTGTACAAAATGTAAAGCGCAAGGTCATTCAAAGGACCATTGTCCCGTTTTCATAGAGTATATTTCAACTGGAGCACCTAACCTTTAACACAGGCACAAGGGCCTCGGTGTGAAATCTGTAGAACTAGAGGTCACAGACCACAAGAATGTCACTTATTACAGAAATACGTACAAACTCCAAAGAATCTATATTGCAATTTCTGTAAATCAGTAGGCCATGATGAGAACAATTGCAGAGCATATGATCTTATGATGGAAAGAAAACATGATGTTTATAGAGTACAGTCAGAGGCACAAGGACCCACAGCAAGTCCACAGTATGACCAAACTCGCGACGGTCGAGGAGGAAATTATAGGGGTCGCGGACGCGCAGCAGGTTTTGGTCGAGGAAGAGGACAGATCACTTGTTATAATTGCGGAGCTCAAGGTCATTTTTCAAAAGATTGCCAAAATCCTACAACCATTTGCAGATATTGTAAATCTTATGATCATGTCATTGAAGAATGCCCTCAGTTGATGGCTAAGATGCAAGCAAAGATGCCATAGGTCAATCAAAATATTCAGCTGATTGGAGCAGAAAAAAGAGAACCAGATCCTACAGTTAATATAGTAACGCGCAGTGGAGCAACCACTGGTGCGCCAGAGTTGGGAACTGGAAAGCAAGCGACGCAATGGGTGCGCCGCGCTAATATTAAATCAGCCCCGCTTGACCTGCAGAAGCAGAAAGAAGCATTCAAGCAATCTCAAGAGTATTTCTCAGATCCGAGAGCTTCAAGTTCTGTTGCAATTCCGCATAATGATACCAGATCGCAAGTGCTAAGACAAGAGAACCTGGTACAAGAACAAGCCACTACATCTGGAAGGTCTGATGACGAGGATGCACTAGGCAGTGTCCATGCTTTCCTGAGAAACTTCTTAAAGTTGTTGCGCAATGAAAAATCAACTATGGAACTTCAACACCTATTGGATAAGTCTCAACAATCTGCTTCGATGAACACACCGCAGCGTGCTGTTCACCAAATTGGGAGTCATACTAGAACTGGAAAAGAAATGAGGCTCACAGCGCAGATTGGAGCATTTGAAATGGATGAAGTCATTTTAGACTTGGGCTCAGAAGTTAATTTTCTCACCATGCAGACATGGGAACAGATGGGTAGCCTTCAGCTTACAAGATCTCCTATCTAGCTAAGACTTGCGAATCAGCAACGAGTCTCTCCATTGGGAAGACTACCCAATGTACCTATTGATATTGAGGGAGTAAGAAGTTCTACAGACTTTGAAGTAATTAAAATTCTGGATGATAGTAGACCTTACCCAGCACTTTTAGGCATAGAATGGGCATTTGATAATCTGGCTGTCATTAATGTGAAGAAAAGACAGATGACCTTTGAGGATGACCAGATTAGGGTCATTGCACCGCTTGATCCCATTCAAGGACCAAGGTATATTGAACCCATTCGGGCAGAAGAAGAAGTGCGCCACATGGAAAGTTTGTATCAGATGACTGCTAGTCATAGTGACTATGTCAATCCCACAGCAGACGGCCATATCAGCTGGCGATGCGATAGTTCGTGCACATCAGATTCAGAAGCAGGATTGGAAAACTGGCAGAATCGCTTACATGAGGTTTCTGCAAGGCGTTGCGCCATGATGACTAAATCCATTCGATGGATTGGCACAGAATTGACTGACACTCCAATTTTTGATGGTTTAACTGAAGTGAGTGAATTCATACATGCATATGAACAATAGACTCCAGATGAGCAGCGCATACAAGCATTGGATGTAGCACTGCGCGCTACACCCGCAAGATGGTGGGGTGCGCATAAAGAGAATATTCACACATGGCAAGACTTTCGCAGATTGATACTGCGCAGATTTCAGGGAACTACAGTAGCAGTGTTGCGCAAATATGATGGACAAAGTGACCCCAGGTCACATGTTGAAGCATGTATTCAGCAATGGTCAGATATTCCGGAGGATGAGTGGGTTCACCTCTTCATCCACACATTGGATACAGTCCCAAGGAACTGGTATACTGAAACAGAATTGCGCAGAGGCACTATCACTTGGCCTCTTATGATAGAAAGTTTTCAACTTACCTTCAACTTTGAGTCAGAACATCCAAGCATCGACCACGCTTTAAAGTGTATTAAAAAGAAGGTATTTGAACAATGTCCATTACCAGAATATTCCCAACCAGATTGGGCTGTCCAGATGGAACATGCCCTGGAATGCTATAATTTCACCACTAAAGAAGAGGAAGATGATCCTCGCAACATCAATATTCCGGAGTCAGAAGGGACGCGCAAAGTCGAAGGTCCTCAGCTTGATATCCCTGCCATTACAGAACACATCAAGCTCAAAAAGATTAACATTGGTAAAGAAGTCGAACCCAAGTTTGCTTCTATAGGAGATTATTGGGATGATGAAACTGTTGGGCATATTTCAGATTTATTACGTAACTACCAGGATATCTTTCCTACTAAGTTCACAGAAATGAAAGGCATCCTAGGAGATTTAGGAGTGATGCGCATACCTTTGAAAGCAGATGCCAAGCCAGTGAAATAGCGCCCGTACAGATTGAATCCGTGATATAAAGAAAAGGTTAGAGAAGAAATTGATAAAATGCTCGCAGCAGGTATTATTGAGCCAGTAGAAGAAAGTGATTGGATAAGTCCTATGGTGGTACAAGAGAAGAAGACAAAAGGAGAAATAAGAATCTTTGTCGACTTGCGCAAGCTGAATGACGCATCAGCACATGATCCATTTCCTACTCCCTTTACAGATGAGGTGCTTGATAATGTTGGAGGACAAGAGGCTGACTCCTTCACTGATGGATTTTCGGGATACCATCAGATCAGAATCCATCCGGATGACCGCCATAAGACCACTTTTGCGACTGAATGGGGCTCATTCCAGTACACGGTAATGCCCTTTGGTCTTAAAAATGCTCCTGCTATCTTCTCTCGAGTCGTTGTTGCTGTATTTAAAGAATTCATTCATAAGTTTCTAGAAGTCTATTTTGATGACTGGACTGTGTTTGGTTTACTAAAGAACCATATAGGGAACCTGCGCATGATGTTAGAAAAATGTATATAGTATCAGATTTCCCTAAACTTGAAAAAATGTATCTTCTGTGCTCCTTTTGGTATTTTGTTGGGCCATATTGTATGCAGACAAGGACTCCTGATGGATCCTGCGAAGGTTGCCATCATTGCTAATTTACCTACGCCCAACTCAGTAAAAAAATTGCGCACTACATTGGGACATACAGGGTATTACAGGAAATTTATCAAAGGTTATGCAAAGATCACTGCACCTATGGAAATATTTTTGAAAAAGGATTCGAAATTCCGATGGACAGAAGAATGCCAACAGAGCTTGGATACACTTAAAGAAAAGATGATCACTGCGCCTATTCTAGTTTTCCCAGACTGGAGAAAACCCTTTCATGTTCATGTAGATGCTTCTTCCATAGCATTGGGGGTTGTGCTGGCACAACCGGGAGAAGGAGGTATTGACCACCCCATTGCTTACTCCAGTAGAAAGCTGTCCATAGCCGAGAAGAACTACACCACTACAGAAAGAGAAGGACTAGCTATGGTGTATGCCCTACAGAAGTTCAGACACTACCTATTGGGTGCACATTTTAAAATGTATACTGACCATTCTGCTTTGAAATACTTGGTCAATAAGCCAGTGTTAGGGGGAAGAATTTGCAGATGGCTACTACTCTTCCAGGAGTATGATTTTGAGGTTATTGTGAAACCAGGTAGATTGAATGCGGGACCTGACCATTTATCTAGGATAGAGTCAGGGGAGGAACCTACAAATCTGGAGGACAATCTACCCGATGCGCAGCTGTTTTCTGTTCAAGCAGCAGATGAATATTATTCTGATATTCTTGAGTTTCTCACTACCGGGCAAGCGCCAGTTGAGTTTACAATCCAGTAGAAGAAGTAACTTGTTGTCAAAGCCGCAGACTTCACTTTGATAGTAGGCCAGCTTTATAAGCTGGGCCCCGATGAAGTCTTGCGCAGATGTATCCTACCGCATGAGAAGAACTCCATCATCGCAGAAGCGCACTCAGGAACCGCAGGAGGCCATTTCGCAGGAAAGCCGACTGCGCAGAAGATCTTAGCCGCAGGTCTTTGGTGGCCAACATTGCACAAGGATACTAAGGAATTATGCAAATGTTGCGATGTGTGCCAGTGAAGAGGAAAACCTTCAAGGAGAGATGAAATGCCGCTAAGACCCCAGATAACACTGCGTGCTTTTGATAAGTGGGCCATTGATTTTATAGGACCTATCAACCCACCAGGAAAGAGAACCGGCACAAGATACATCATTACAGCTACCAAATACCTCACCAGATGGGCTGAGGCAAAGCCAGTTAAGAACTGTGATGCTGTCACTGCCGCGCAGTTCATTTTTGAGAACATTATCACTAGGTTTGGATGTCCACTAATTCTAATGAGTGATCAGGGTACACATTTCCTGAATGAGACTATAGAGGCCCTTACTGAAGAATTCCACATTAGTCACCATAAGAGTACACCCTACCACCCTCAAGCTAATGGTATGGTGGAGGCGTTCAATAAGATTCTCGAGAATGCCCTGACGAAGATTTGTAATCAACAAAGAGATGATTGGGACCTTAGAGTCACAGCTGTATTATGGGCTTACAGAACCACATGCAAGAAACTAACAGGTCACACACCTTTCAGTTTGGTGTATGGACAAGAAGCAGTTATGCCCATGGAATACATCGTTCCCAGCTTCAGAATTGCGCAAATTACAGAAATGGCAGATACTGATACTATGAGCGAAAGACTCTCACAATTGCTTGCCTTAGAAGAAGACATACTTTTAGTCGGATTCCATCAACAAGTACAGAAGGCAAGACAGAAAGCTTGGCCTGACAGGCATATTAAGAATAAACACTTTGAAGAAGGAGACTTGGTACTCCTCTATGATAGTAAAATCATCAAGTTTCCAGGCACGTTTCATGTACATTGGTTAGGCCCTTTTCAGGTCATAAAGATAACAGAAGGAGGAGCAGTTCAGCTTGCGAAGCTTAATGGAGAATTGCTACCTACAATGATCAACGGGAGTCGGCTCAAGCTTTATCGCGACGACCACTCCGCCCTGTCGACTTAATACATTGCTAAAGTAGTGCAGATGTCCAGTGTAGTTGAAAGAGGCATCACATTATCACAGTCTACACGGAAGTCATGAGACACTCAGTCTCTGGCTTCCCGTGCAGTTCCTTGAAACATCCGCGCATGTCAATAAAGTTTGTTTTGAGCAACCCTATTTTTGCGCTCTTGCGAAGTGTTTTTCCGGCTCGTCAAACCGTCGCTCTTGCGGAGTTCCCTGTGTCAAGTTTCCGCTTGAGGAGTTCTCGTTGTGGACCCCTCTATATGCACAGTTACCTATGCTGAAATGACCCACCGAAAAATTTGAATTACAGTAGTCCTATAGCCGCTTTGAATATTAATGAAGGATAAGCTCGCCATTTAATTGTATCCGCTCTGACAGAGTCGACTTGATCTTCCGAAGATTCGCATTTATGTCATGCGCCGAAAGCTTTAGCTTCTCTCGGAAGGCTGTCAGAGCCCGTCCATCACAATTAATGCACCGCAGAGGCGCGGGGGTAGGGATCTTGTCAACTCATGCATAGGCATCTACGGCTAGTAACCCCACTTGTCCGCATTTACTATCGCCTTTAGCTATAAATACCCCACACTTGTATATTTTTGGGTTACTTTTCTCAAGTTGCATAGTGTCTTGTTTGAGAATCTAAGTTATTGTTTTCAGAGCCGAGTTGTGCAGAGTGCTTCCCTTGTTTTCAGCATTCGTATCCTACGTTGTTCCACCATTTGTCTGTTCAAGTCCTTGTTGTCTATACCAGTTCACGACGGAGAACCTCTCCACTGAAGAAATTGTTCGTCAATTTAAGCGCAGAGGCTTAGATTTCGGCATGACTACCACGGTGATGACCTCGGCTTACACGCACCCTGGTTGGACTGATCCCAGACAATCTCCAGGAACGAGGGCGTCTCAGCCGCAGCAGTCGGACGAACCTATTCCAGAGCCCTTGGAAACTATGGTGAATTATATTCCATCACGTCCAGATGATGCACCAGAGGTGCATATTCCGAAGAATGCAAAGTATCTGATTCCGCTGCCACCACTCCCGGAAGGCGTGCGACAAGAAGGGTCCCTGCTTGGACACCTTCCACTGGTCAAGTTTTCTGATTTCAACTTGGGAGACTACAGAACATATCCTCAGTTTGTGCCAGATCGCTATCTGACGGTAGTCCACAATCCCACCAGAAAAGTTGATGAATTTGTCCCGAAAGAATTCGCAGCAAACTTAGAGAAACCGAGACTGTTGAACTTGTTGAAGCTACCGCACTTCGGGCGTAGCAATGAAGTCAATGTAGTTGTTAAGGCACTGCTATCCTGCGTTCATGGTGGTTACCTTGGGCTGGGGAGGCCAATCGATCTGAATGTCGACTTGATCCATCGTATTACCGGCCTATCTAAGGTTGGTAAGGACCCCAATATTCATTTTGTTGGAAAAGATAAGGACAGAAAATTGGCTACACAGTTGGTGCAGAAATACAAATTGACAAGAGGAGGTCGGGCTTATGACCTCACTATAGTTGAGGATGAAGCACTTAGATTCACCGGTAGTCTGCTTGCAGGCAGACTTCTCACAAAGTGCAGACCTAAAGAAGTTACTGGAGCTGTCGTGGTGCTCGCTATCGCAACTGCGGAGGGAGAGCAGTACAACTGGTCTCTCTTCCTCCTTAATTCTTTCTTGGAAGACTTCCGGAACGTCCAAGACACCGCCGGTCAGTTGTTCCATTTTTATTGGCTTTTAATTTTATGCGCCTTGGTCAGGTGGAAGGAGCCCCCCAACACTCAGTTCCTTCCGCGCCGCGCAGAAGAGGTTGCAGGCATGCGCTATGTCAACCTCTGGGATTCTAGCAATCTCGCGAAGCGCAAGATGAACCGCGCTGTATTTTGTGAATACTACCATCTCCTCAAAAATACCATTCAGGAAATGCCGAGGCTGAGTGAGGAGACAGCAAAAATATATGAAGGGAAGTTGGTTTTTTCTGCCAACTTGCATGAAATTTACCTCTGCCCTTGCGGCATTCAAGAAGAATGGGCCGTAGGCCTTTACAGGATGACTACTGAAGATATTGAAGGAACTATCAAGTCTTGGCCGGATGAATGGAGGGAGGCCGCCGAAATCGCATCCGCGATGCCACCTCCTGTGGCGCAAGAGAAGGATAAGGGCAAGGAAGCACCTGAGCAAAGAAGTGATGAAGATTCAACAGAACCAGCGACCAAGAAGCAAAAGGTGTCGCATCCCTCTGAGACCATTGCCTCGGGATCGACTAGTACTTAAAAGAGCAATTTCGCGAGCTGCAGACCGCGCACACTCACATCAGAAGTGCTTTGGACCTACAGTTTGTGGAGCTAAAAGGTCTCGCAGGAAGAGTTGAGCAGACCCATGCGCCAGCATCTACTTCGCAGGCGCCACAAGCAACTACAAGTACCGAGCGAGTTGAAGTACTTGCAGAGAGGCATACTGTTGTGCACATCCCGCCTCCAAGCATGACACTTCCAGATCCTTTGGCCGCACTGCAGGTAAGCGCAGTTGGGCCCGTTGAAATAAATTTATCTTTGATTTCGATAGAAACCTTGCAATTAGTGCAAGAGAAAGTCTCTGTTGAGCTGAGAGCTAGAGAGCTCTCCACATTCCATGCAAACCAAAGACTGCAATCACAGGAGATAGAGCTGAAGGCAGGCTATAAGAAAATCTCTGAGAAGCTTGCACTTTATGAAGCACAAGACACTGGGATAAGAAACGTAGTTGATGAAATTGCCCAGGAGCTGCCGGCCTGCGAGATTCAACCAGACCTTCCTCTGGTTGAGAAAGTTCAAATTATTGGTGGAAGGGTGAAAGCCCTAGAGCAGGAAATAGTTGCTATGGCTGAAGACCATAGAACGCAGATCGTCGAGTTGGAAGCTCGTGTTGCAGCGCATTCTACAGATGATAGGCAGGAACAATTTGAAGCACTGCGCAGAGCTTCCACACAAATGAAGAGTAGAGTAGATGAAGCTGAGAACCTGATGATGCAAGCTATGGAGGCTTGGACTGAGCTTGAGAAGCTCCCCTTCAAAGTCGGTCTTTTGGAACAGGTACTGTTGAGCCCAGAATTGGCCCTTTTTGACCATCATTTATCATCTTCTCTGCCCCTTGTCCTACACCAATTACCTTGGCAATTAGACTTATTGTCCTTATCTTATTCCCCAAATTACCAAGGTATGGCCGATTATTGTTTTATTGTATTAATACTTATGATTGTGATAATTAAAGCTGTGCATCTCTTAAATTGTGCTGACATGATGCGATTTATGAAGGTAGTTGAGACAAATAGAATGCAGGAAGATCGGAGCTGAACAAGTCATGAAGGAAGGGACGTTCATTCCTTGTAGAAGGTTCCTTGGGGCTCGAATCATCCATCAAGACACAGTCGTGACAGGGCAGTTGTAACAGAATTTGCTATCTTAAGTGTGTTGCTGCTCGAGTTTAGCTGTGAGCTGAAAGGACCGCCACTCCTGGGGCAATTAATAATTCTCTCATATTTGGATATTTCTGTTCTGCCACGCATTGTAACAGCTAGATTATTTGGGGCGCCTGAAGATCAGAGATCTTCATGGCTGCCCAATTATAGGATTGGATGTTACAATTTGTATGAATAAATATGGGAAGTTGCCTCGACCCAGGGGTTGGACAGCAAACAATTAATTTATCTTGTATTAGCAGCCAAGCCAAACTGTGTACTCATTCTTCTGTTAATATAAGGGGTTACTTCTGAGTTAAAGAGAGTGTTGTTCAACCAGCGTCTCTGTGTGAAGACTGGGCCCGTCTTCCACAGAGATTGCTGAGTTAAATTAGGATTTTATCTTTCTTGTTGTGTGATGCTTTGTTCTTTCTTTTGTACGCAGCAGCAATATTTATTGTGTGGATTTATCAGTAAAAGATTACATTTCTGTGAGATTGGTGAATGGTACAGAATAACAGTCGACTGAGTCAAGGTTGCTTTACACATTTCAATTTCTGTTCACACTGCCGTGTTCATCCTACAGTTGAGACGTGATCCCAGGAGATCTTACAATTTAGCTTTCCTGTTATGTGTTGATTGATTTTCATTTCGCAATTCAGTTTCTGAGAACAGTTGCTTCAATTTCTTTCATTTAAAAATCTAGAGTAATGTTCAGTCCATGCTTTATGATTTCCAGCTTGATTAGATTAGACAAGTGATTATTTTAGAATATGAATGAGGTTTCCTTTTGCAATCGTTGATTAGATCTGATATCATTTCTTCTTGATGCATAATAGAAAAGAATTATAGTATAGCAGTTAGAAGGCAATTGGGATTGCATAGATTCTTGGGATGAACATGGATGATAGAAGATAAAATTATTAACTTCTAATGGTTTTGTGTTTAAGCATATATTGTGCACTTATCCTTTGAGATAAAAAGACTTTCTCGGGTTGACAATAAATTTCATATACTCTGTGTGTTTGGTATTAATTTATCTGCAAATAGAGTGCTTGACATTTTGGCGCCATTACCGGGGAAGGATGAAAATTAAACACTAGTCATTAGTTGCATCTGATAATTGCTTTTAGACAGTCTTTTTGTTTGTTTTTAAAATGATCTGCTTCGCATGAATACGAGGAGGGTAAAACGCAATCACCTCCCAACCCCCAAAACCCCACAAATTACTAACAGTGCAGGTGGTTCGGTTCGTGGTCGAGGTCCACCGCTGGGTAGAAGAACATTCATCGACGACCTTGTTGACAAAACTGATTCAGCTATCAGACCTCATCAACGGGAGACTCCTATCAAAAGAGGCCCTGCTGATCCTGGAGCGCCAGCATCAGGATCTACAGTGGAAGATACAGGAGCAGCTGTGATTCCTGCATATACCCCTCCTAAAGAAGGAACGGCTGATTCAGCTGTTGCAATTGAAGAATACGCAGCTATTACAACTGAAGAATACGCAGCTGTTACAACTGAAGAATACGCAGCTGTTACAACTGAAGAATACGCAGCTGTTACATCTGAAGAATACGCAGCTGTTATATCTGAAGAATACGCAGCTGTTACAACTGAGGTAAGGAACAAAGGAACGAACGAAGGAGAGGATACAGAAGAAAAGATGAATAACAGACATGAGAACGAAGAGGAAGAAGCAGTGGTACAATACCATCGTGAAGATGATTCCCTGCCAGAAGAAACCATGGCTACATTACAATTCCCAATACAGCAGCTAGAGGGGACAGCTCCTATGAAAAACATCTCACCGTCGGTGTTGCCTCGCTTCCATGGCAGGGCGGCAGAAGATCCAGACGAATTCCTTTTTGAATTCGATATCCTCCGTCGCAGATATGATTATGTCACAGATGCCCAAAAGTTGAAGCTTTTTCCTGCCACCCTGAAGGACAATGCATTACGATGGTTCATGAGCCTTGGGGGAGGAACTGTTGCTAATTGGAATAAGATGAAGCAAGTGTTCCTGGAAAAATATCAAGAATATTGCAACACCAAGGACAAAAGGGAGGAGTTATTCAAGATGGTACAGAAGGAGGATGAAAGTTTGGAGGATTTTGTAGAGAGGTTGCTGTACAATGTGCAGAGAGCTAGACAGACGAACATGGGACTAGATGTGCTGAAGATAATCCTGCTTCGAGAGATCAGGGACGATTGTTTAGACATGCTAAATTTATTAGGAAAGGGAGATATCTCTAAAGAACCCTTTGAGGCAATTGTGGAATTATGTAAGAGATACTCCAGGGGATCTTCTAGGCATAACAAGCAGAATAAACGAGATAAGCTGGAACGTGATGTCTTCGAAAAAACTCAGAAGTCATCTAATGGGGGAGCTACACGGGTGGAGATAGGAAATCTTCTTGAAAATTTTAAAACAGAAATGATGAGCTCTATCTCTTCAGAGATTGATGTCTTGAAGGCCAAGCAAAGACAGGCAGTGGAGGATCTCACACTAGGTGTGTTTTATCCCCGATGTAGAAAGACTCATCCACTGAAAGAATGCCCTCTTGACAAAATACAAGTGTGTCAGCTGTGCGAGCTGAACCATGATATGAAAGAATGCCCCACATTGCCCCAAGTGAAGGCTGTTCTGCAGGCATCAACTCCAGAGGTGGATTCAGCCTACTTCATTGCACAGAAGAAACCCTGGCAGCCCCGGAATCAAGGTATGTCTCCCCATTCATTTCCATTTTTGAATAATTTGAATAATTGGAATACTAATATGCAAAATGTGAATACACAATTCCCTTCAAATTATGCTCAGTGGAATTCCCCTCAACCTGCAATGCAAGGTTATAATTCATGGAGTCCTTGGACATAGCCACCACATCAACCTACTTCATGGTCTCCTGGATGGAGGAACTTCCATCCTGGGAACCAGTTTCCTCAACCACCTCCACCTCAACAGTTACCGTATCCTCCATATCCTCAATTTCATCAATATCCTCAGTACCCACCTCAGCAGTCGCAGCTGCAGCTGCAAAATAATCCTGTTCCTAATATACCAATACGGCCTCAGCTGCCTGCCCAACCTAACCCTAACCCAAATAATAAAACAGTCCACCAATTGGAAGCTCTCAATATGCCGGCCTACTCTCTCTCCCCTGTACCTTGTAATGATATTCGCTTACGGTCTGGGAAGATAATAGAACGTGTAATTTTAGAAAATATGCCACCGTCTGTGCATGACAAAGAAGAGAGTTCCCAGCATCCATTTGATCCGGTTCCTATCACTGAAGGTGCTGAGCATCCCTCAGATGGGACGGCTGAAACATTAAACGATAAATCAGATAACACACAGCCTACTCAGCTGGTAAGGCAGCCACCATACCCTGAGAGACTGATGCTGCCAAAAATAGGGGGGCAACCTCAGTTCAATCTCTTAGGAGAATTGAAGAACCTTTATGTTAAGATCCCCCTTTTGCAGGCTCTTCAAGATGTACCTATTTATGCTAGAACTGTTCGGGACCTGTGCACTAAAAGACCGGGAAGGAAACCCAGAGATCCTCCTACTGTTCATGTCATAGGGAATTTATCTGCTTTAATGACCGAAAAAACCCCTATAACCAAATATGAGGATCCTGGCAATCCTATTGTCACTGTACACATAGGACAAACGCAGATACCCAACGTACTAGTAGATTTAGGAGCTGCGATCAATGTTATAACAATGGAGACTGTAAAGAAGCTCGGATTTACCAATATTAGACCGACCCCTACCATCTTAGAATTGGCAGACAGATCCACTATCAGACCCGAAGGGATTTTGGACGACCTTGTCATTTTAGTAGACTCATGGGAATATCCTGCCGACTTTCTGGTATTACAACCAAAATCACAGCTGGGGGGACACCCATTGATCTTGGGGAGGCCTTGGTTGGCTACAGCTGATGCTTGCATCAGCTGCCGATCAGGATCTATGACTATATCTGATGGTATGGAAACCAAAAACCTCACCCTGTACCCTCTATCACGGCCGATTCTAGAAACTGAAACTTCCCTTTGGATAGAACAAGAAGAGGAGGAAGATGTTCAGCCATTACTAACAATAGGGAAGGAACTAACCTTCAAAAATGAAACAGAAGACGATGCCATTAATAATTTCATTAGCGAACCTGCTTCAGTAGATAAGGAAGTTTATCAACTCCTGAACAGTACCCTCGGTAAGGAAGAACAAGAACAGCTTACGGAGGAAGCACTAGTCAATGACACAAACATAATCCCAGTTTTGAAAAACTCGAGAAGCATTCCTATTGAGGTAGAGCCTGGAAGAACTTTGAACATCAACCCTGGTCTCTCCTCAGAAGAACAGATGCGCCTAACCAATCTCTTGAAGGAACGTAAGGGGGCATTCGCCTGGGAGTATACAGACATGAAGGGTATTCCTTCCAGTCTGTGCACTCATCATATTTATATTAAAAACGACTCCCGGCCTGTATGTCAACCCCAACGACGCATGAACCCCAATTTGAGGGATATAGTGAAGGAGGAAATCCAGAAACTCTTGGAAGCAGGATTTATCTATCCTATTTCAGACAGTGAGTGGGTTTCCCCACTTGTAATTGTGCCCAAGAAAAATGGTAAATGGAGAGTCTGTGTCGATTATAGGGAGCTGAACAAAGCTACACAAAAGGATCATTTTCCTCTGCCCTTTATTGACCAGGTACTTGATACCCTATCAGGGAAGAAGTTCTTCTCCTTCCTGGATGGGTTCAGTGGGTACAATCAAATCCAGATTTCTCCAGAGGATCAGGATAAGACCACCTTCACTTGCCCTTGGGGAACGTTCGCCTACAGGGTGCTTCCCTTTGGCTTGTGTAATGCACCTGCAACGTTCCAAAGAGATGTGATTGGCATATTTTCTGAATTGGTTAATGATAGCATGGAAGTTTTTATGGATGATTTTACTCCCTATGGCAAGGATTTTGAGGAAGCACTGGAAAATTTAAAGAAAGTTTTAATTCGCTGTGAACAGGCTCGCCTCTCACTAAGCACTGAAAAGTGCCACATGATGATGAGTGAGGGGGTGGTATTAGGACATTTCATTTCTATTGATGGTATTCAAGTGGATCCTTCAAAAATTAAGGTGATAAAAAATATACCAACTCCTTCAACTCAGAAAGAGGTGCGAAGTTTTCTGGGACATGCTGGATATTACAGGAGATTTATATAAAACTTCTCCAAACTTGCTTCTCCTTTGTTTTCATTGTTAATGAAGAACACACAGTTTGTGTGGAGTACAGCATGCCAGACAACATTTGATAAGCTTAAAGAGAAACTGTCCACAGCCCCTATTTTAAGGGGACCTAATTGGACCATACTTTTCCACATTTCTTCAGATGCTTCTGATACTGCCATTGGAGCAGTACTAGGACAGCAGGATGGTCAAGTACCTTATGCTATTTATTATGTTAGTAAAAACTTAGCCCCTGCTGAACTAAACTATACTGTTACTGAAAAATAATTCCTTGCTATTGTTTATTCTATTAATAAGTTTCGGAATTACATTACTGGGTATCCTACATTTGTGCATACTGACCACTCTGCCATTAAGTATTTAATGAATAAACCTGTCACTAATGCCAGAGTAACCAGGTGGCTTTTATTATTACAGGAATTTGATATTACTATTATAGATAAACCTGGAAAAGAAAATGTTGTTGCTGATTTTTTATCACGATATACTAACAGTGATGACAGTTCACCTGTTGAGGATGCTTTCCCGGATGAACATTTATTCGCACTCTCAGCTCATTCACCCTGGTATGCAGACGTTGCTAATTATTTGGTTGCAGGGAAGCTTCCGCCACATATGTCTAAACGAGAGAAAAGAAAAATTATTCAGCAAAGTGCCAGGTATTGTTGGCTCAAAGGCCATCTCTTTTACACAGGACCTGATCTTAAGATTAGAAGATGTGTAAGGGAAGATGAGATCTTTCATATACTAAAGGCTTGTCATGATGAACCTTGCGGAGGACACTTTGCAGACAAAAGAACAGGGCATAAGGAGTTGCGGATGGGCTATTATTGGCCGACACTGTTCAGAGATGCTAAAAGATATGTTCAGTCCTGTGACAGCTGCCAAAGGATGGGCCAACCTAATAAGACATATCAGATGCCTTTACAGCCCCAAGTGGTATTAGAACCGTTTGATAGATGGGCATTGGACTTTGTTGGTCCTATCAACCCTCCTTCCAAACAGAAGGTTTACATTTTGGTGTGTACAGATTACATGACCAAGTGGGTAGAAGCTATAGCTTTGGCTAAGGCAAATGACCAGGCGGTGATTGATTTTCTGTACAGTGAAATTTTTACCCGTTTTGGGGTACCAAAGGAAGTAGTTACCGATGGGGGACCACAATTTATTTCACACCAATTTGAATCCTTGCTCCGGAAGTATCATGTGCAGCACAAGATAGCTTCACCTTATCCTCCCCAGGCCAATGGTCAGGTGGAAAGCACTAATAAAGTTATCGAAGCAATCCTTACTAAAACAGTTAAAAGCCATCGAAGGGATTGGGCTGACAGGCTTCCAGAAGCACTTTGGGCATATCGCACGACTTGGCGCAACACCACGGGCTTTTCTCCCTATGATCTGGTATATGGAAAGAGTGCCATCTTTCCAAGTGAATTTGAGTCTAGACCTTGAAAACAGCCATTGAAATGAACCTGGATGTAACAGAAGCCCAGAAAAGAATATTAAATCAATTAAATGAATTGGATGAGAAACGGTTAGCTGCAGTAGACCAGACTGTGCTGCTTCAGCAACAGAGATCTAACTGGCATGACCGATTCATCAAAAAGAAAATCTTCCGTGAAGGAGACTGGGCACTATTATACGACTCCAGATTCAAGAAGGATTTTAAAGGAAAATTACGCACAAGATGGCTGGGTCCATATTTGGTTGACAGGGTATTTGACAACGGCACTGTTCGTCTGGTGACCATTGATGAAAACCATATACCATTACTTGCTAACAGCCACAGACTGCGACTGTATCAGAAGCCCATTTCGAAAGATGCATTCATTTCACAGATTGCTGCTGATCCAGACTATCAATTGGCACCAGAGCAGGAACTTTTCTCTACCTTTGCCAAACCTTAAACTGAAAATTGTATTTGCTGTACATAAATAATTTCTTGCTGTAGCGTATAGTTGTTGTTTTCTCTCCTTTTTGCATTTGATCTCTTTTGCTTGCTGTCGTTTTTCAAAAAAATTTCAGGGAAGCGCCAGGAGAACGACCAGCTTGGGCCCGTTAATGAAAATCTCCCTGTGCCGTCCTTGCTTAAAAAAAAAAAAAAATTCCCGGCAGCTGCAACATATTTTCCGGCAGCTGTAACATATTTTTCGGCAGCTGTATATCTTTTTTCGGCAACTACATTATCCTTTTCCCTAGCAGCCGCAAAATCCCTTTTCCCGCTTGCAGTCCATTTTTTTCTGGTGGCTGCAACATCGGCGGCTGCAACATCGGTGGCTGCAACATTAGCGACTGCAACATCGGTGGCTGCGACATTAGCGGCTGCAACATCGGTGGCTGCGACATTAGCGGCTGCAACATCGGCGTCTGCAACATCGGCGGCTGCAACATCGGCAGCTACAACCCCAGTCCCCGCGGCTGCCACCTCATCTTCCCCGCGGCTGCCACCTCATCTTCCCCGCGGCTGCCACTTCATCTTACCCACGGCTGCCATCTCATTTCCTGCAGCTGCCACCCCCATTTCCTAGCGGTTGCCACTTCATTTACTAGCGGCTGCCACTTCATTTACCAGCCACGGCCATTTCATTTCCTGGTAGCCGTAATGACCTTTTTCCGTCTGCTGTCAATCTTTTCCGGCGGCTGCAACTTCGGCAGCTACAACTTCGGCGGCTGCAACATCGAAAGATGCAACATCGGAAGCTGCAACATCTTCTTCCCGCAGCCACCACCTCATTTCCCACCGGCTGCCATCTCATTGACCAGTCACTGCCACATCATTTCCCTGCAGCTGCCATTTCTTTCAAGCGGCTGCAACATATTTCCCATAGTCGAAATTTTTTTTTCTCGCTAGCTGAAAGTTTTTTTTTCCCGCCGCCGTAAAACTTTTCCGTGACAGCCGTAACTTTCCCTGATATCGTAAATTATGTTTTTCGGCTGCCGTGAATTCTTTTCCGGTGGCTGCAACTTCTTTCCCGCCAGCTGCAACAGCTTTTTCATTGGCCGTGCTATCATTTCTTTGGCAACTTGCAGTGGTAACTCCCGTGTTAACAGAAGAATTGTTGCAACCTGCTAATCATGATGCTGATTCATCCCAGTCATGACCGGCGAACTCATCATTTCAACCCTGAGGACGCGATGGCTTGTGTTTCACCGGTGAAGGAAATTAGTGCCTTATCCGAGTCATCATGATCCCACGTCTGACTGTGCACGCGTTCGGCTCTGTGACGTCACCAACTGCATGCTCCACCAGTTTCCGCAGCCTTCCGACGCACAGTTTTATGAGGTATGGCTTTCATTTATCACGTGATTAAGCATTGATATCATTTAAATGATATTGGTCGTACCTTCACTCGTACCACCATTTATACCTGATTAAACCTTTCCCTCGTACGACGTAATACTAATAACTGCCACCTTCCCCAATTCGGCATGGAAATTTTAAACGCTTCTCTGTGCTCAACTTTCTGAATTAGCTCATTCGCTCAACGTCTCCGCTCAACGATTCGTGCATTCTCTGTGCTGCAACTTCCATTCTGGGATCCTGTAATCTGTCGAATAGCAGTCTCATCTTGCAGCCAGGACCATGGGCATTCCAGTTCGCCATGAACCTTTCAATACCCGGGAACTCAGGCGGAATCTGCAAGTTCTGGCCATTTTTCAAGCTGCTGGCTGGGTCGAGTTCTTTGAGCGATTGGACGGATTCGATCGGGACGCAGCCCTGCAATTTTCCTTGAATCTTACTAAAACGCACTCCACGGTGTGGGGGCTATGTATAGACGTCTCTGAGGTCATTATATCCGAGTTTACATCTATCCCGATGGTGGGAAAACCTTGGTTTAACCGTCGAGTCCCTGCAACGGTTTCACGAGAAGAATTTTTACTTCCAGGGGAGCAAGTTGAAGCATCCAGGAGAGGGATTGCACTGAAGTCACTGCCGCAGCCATGGGACCAGGTTGCTGTCTTCCTCAAGAAATACATTACCTGCGAAGGTAGATACCAAACTGTGTATAACTCTGAACTTCCTTTGCTTTCTCATCTCCGCCATGGCATTTTGTTGAATATTCCATTTTATTTATTGCACGACTTGCGTCATATGGCAACATTTGTTCAGTCTGCAAAGCACCCACTGTCCTCTCTCACCCACCATGGCCTCATTAAGTTAATTATTGTAAGAACCCTTGCCCAACATAATATAACATGGGAACAATTTATAACCCGACCACAGCAACCTGTTCCCTTGAGGGTCATCCCATTGCAGCAATTACAGGTTCCGCCACAACAGGAGGACCGGAGTTCCTCCAGTGAAGTTGGGGGGAGGGATGAAACAGAAGAAGAACAACCAGGGGCACAGTCAGAGCCATTCCAGGTGTATGAATACCCAACACAAGCAGAACCAGTGGGGGATGACACTACATTTGAAGGAGAGCGAGGGGAAGCACAAACAGAGCCATCAGGCGACAATGTAGATGAAACCTTCGTGGAAAACCTAGATAACAGGGCAGCTCCGACAGCAGAAGGTGAAATTGGAGCAGCATCAAATGCTGCGACAATGGAACCTGAAGATGACGGAGCTAGAGTAATGGAAGAAGATATTGAGCTGGTCACAATCGAGTCTTCACCTGAGTGGGTAGGAGGAGGAGCTGTGATTGAAGAAGAACAGCATGGGGGGCAGGGAAATATTCCTTTGACTTCAGTTTTTCCCCCCTATATTCCAGCTCCACAAGAAGAAACACCACAAAAAGAAAAGGCACAAAAGAAAACACCACAGAAAAGGAAGAGGGCCACCAATGAATTTGATTTAGTAGCACCAATCAGAAGGAAACGAACTCGATCAATCACAGCAGCAGAGGCAACTAGGAAAAAATGGGCAACCTTAGAGACACAGGTTGAGCCCCCAATCCTTACACCAAGACCGAGGGATGCTCCACAAAGGCCAATGGAGGAAGAACCTAGAATTGAGGGACTCTTGTATGAGAATGCAATGCTGAAAGAGGACCTCCAAGCACTTAGAAGGGAGCTGGAAACTTGGAAGGAAACCTGCAGAAAGTAGGGTGGAAGAAAAATGTACACATTAATAGAGGCTGCAGACCAAGTGGAGGAATCAGCTTCTGCTGGAGCTGGAGAAAAGGATGAACGAATACTCTGCCCCACCTGTGGAGAAATCTTTGAGGAAGCAGGCCATAAAATTTTACTTAGCAATTATTCAGCACAACAGCCTGCATCCACAGTAGGGAAAGCAGTGGAAAAAGAAGGTGCTGTTACACAAGAACCAGCACTTTTAAACATCCTCGCTACAGCTGCCACTTCCCATGATGCAAAAATTATAGAACAAATGGGAGAATAAATTGGAGTGGAGGACGCCCTGGAGATTTATAAGGAATGTATGGTAACCCCAAAATGCTCCCACAACATAGAGATTATAGAACAGATGGGAGAAGAACTGGGAATGAAGGATGCTCTGGAGCTTATAAAAGAATATAGTGAGACCCCAGAATGTTCCCACGATACAGAGATCATGGAGCCGAAGGATACTCTGGAGGTTAGTGAAGAATTTTATGCTGTAACCCCAGAACGTTCCCAGGACACAATAATTTTAGAAGAAGAGACGGAAAGGCAGGACAGTGATAAATTGGAACAGGATGCTGCAACACAAGAACCAGCAACCCTGAATATAATTGTCCAACCGGCCAAGCAGACAGGAGAAGAAGCTGGGACAGAGGATACTCTGGAATTTAATGATGAACTCTGGGTTGTAACCCCAGAGGACTCCCATGATACAGAACTCATAGAAGAGGAGCTGCAGCAAAAGAAGGATGAAGAGGTAAGCCAGGATGTTGTTACACAAGAACCAACATCCTTGGAAGCTGCAACAAGAACTCCTGAATTGCAGTTGGAAGATAACCTGGGAGTGGATATCATTCCTGATACACAGTGGAGTGAAGATGAACAGGTACAGACACCATGCTCAGGTGACACTGAAATCTTGGAGGAGGAGCTGCAAATTGAAAAGGATATCCAGTCTCAGCAGCAGAAGGACAAAGAAGACACTGTTACACAAGAACCAGTGTCTCCAAAAGCAATAAAGGTAGCTACTGAAGAAGGATTAAGGGATGTTGCTGTTACACAAGAACCAGCAACTCTCCTGTTAAAATTAGATGCGCTGGAAGACACTGTCCCACAAGAACCAGTGCTTCCACCTCCTAGAGATGTCATTGAGTTGGATTCAGATTGAGGATTTCTTTTCAACTCCCCCAGGCACAGCATAATGAGACTGCAGAAAGATTCCCACCACACCATGTACATTCCCAGATATCAGCAAGTAGCAGTGGAAGGGAAACAATGAAGTTGGAAGATGCTGGGTTACTCACAGAAGCCTTTCAAAAGATAGATGAGATGCCTGAGTTCCCTACATTCCTTCCTCTCTTCTGGATAGAGCTCAGTTCACGATTCAGATGCAGGTTGTTGCATGAGGACATGCAACAGGGTAGTTGGGGGGAGATGTTGAGCCCAGAATTGGCCCTTTTTGACCATCATTTATCATCTTCTCTGCCCCTTGTCCTACACCAATTACCTTGGCAATTAGACTTATTGTCCTTATCTTATTCCCCAAATTACCAAGGTATGGCCGATTATTGTTTTATTGTATTAATACTTATGATTGTGATAATTAAAGCTGTGCATCTCTTAAATTGTGCTGACATGATGCGATTTATGAAGGTAGTTGAGACAAATAGAATGCAGGAAGATCGGATCTGAACAAGTCATGAAGGAAGGGACGTTCATTCCTTGTAGAAGGTTCCTTGGGGCTCGAATCATCCATCAAGACACAGTCGTGACAGGGCAGTTGTAACAGAATTTGCTATCTTAAGTGTGTTGCTGCTCGAGTTTAGCTATGAGCTGAAAGGACCGCCACTCCTGGGGCAATTAATAATTCTCTCATATTTGGATATTTCTGTTCTGCCACGCATTGTAACAGCTAGATTATTTGGGGCGCCTGAAGATCAGAGATCTTCATGGCTTCCCAATTATAGGATTGGATGTTACAATTTGTATGAATAAATATGGGAAGTTGCCTCGACCCAGGGGTTGGACAACAAACAATTAATTTATCTTGTATTAGCAGCCAAGCCAAACTGTGTACTCATTCTTCTGTTAATATAAGGGGTTACTTCTGAGTTAAAGAGAGTGTTGTTCAACCAGCGTCTCTGTGTGAAGACTGGGCCCGTCTTCCACAGAGATTGCTGAGTTAAATTAGGATTTTATCTTTCTTGTTGTGTGATGCTTTGTTCTTTCTTTTGTACGCAGCAGCAATATTTATTGTGTGGATTTATCAGTAAAAGATTACATTTCTGTGAGATTGGTGAATGGTACAGAATAACAGTCGACTGAGTCAGGGTTGCTTTACACATTTCAATTTCTGTTCACACTGCCGTGTTCATCCTACAGTTGAGACGTGATCCCAGGAGCTCTTACAATTTAGCTTTCCTGTTATGTGTTGATTGATTTTCATTTCGCAATTCAGTTTCTGAGAACAGTTGCTTCAATTTCTTTCATTTGAAATTCTAGAGTAATGTTCAGTCCATGCTTTATGATTTCCAGCTTGATTAGATTAGACAAGTGATTATTTTAGAATACGAATGAGGTTTCCTTTTGCAATCGTTGATTAGATCTGATATCATTTCTTCTTGATGCATAAGAGAAAAGAATTATAGTATAGCAGTTAGAAGGAAATTGGGATTGCATAGATTCTTGGGATGAACATGGATGATAGAAGATAAAAGTATTCACTTCTAATGGTTTTGTGTTTAAGCATATATTGTGCACTTATCCTTTGAGATAAAAAGACTTTCTCGGGTTGACAATAAATTTCATATACTCTGTGTGTTTGGTATTAATTTATCTGCAAATAGAGTGCTTGACAGGTACAAGCAGCAGAACAATCCCTAACTGTTCTGACTGAAGAAGCTAAGGCATTAGAAGGCTTAGTAAAAATGAGGAAAATGAGCGAAGTGCGCAGAATACAACAGCAACTGCACAAGCTCGGGAATGAAGATGCTAAACTCACCAACAACATTCAGCCATTTATGGATGAGTATGCTGAACTTGTTGCCCAAGCCCAGACAAAGATTAAAGAAATTGCAGAATCTCAACAGATGGTTGATGGCATAACTGAAGACGAAGCCACTTCAGAAATGGTGCAGACAGCTGTGGGGTGTGTCGATGAAATGGACTCCGCTATTGCGCAGTGGAAAGAAACATTTGCTGCGACCCAAGCAAAGGCAGATGCGTAAGTAAAATGACCACATGCTAGTGCGAGTGGCTCGAGGACGAGCCAAAAGTAAGTGTTAGGGGCCTATTGGAGCTTAGGCCGCAGCTATGGTAAAGCTGCGAATTTTGAGGAAAAAGCACAAGTATTGAAGGGAAAGTGCTAATTTTGAGAAATCACCAATTTTGGGCAGAAGTAAACGATGCGCAGTACGGCGCCAGACGGATGAGCTCAGTGCAGATTACGGACCGAAAATCATGGAGCTCGCGTGCACACATCAAAGGAGAATGAATGTGGCTGAGGAGAGAGCTCATCTACCACAATAAATGAAGCGACGAAATAGAGGGCTCAACTACCCTCATTAAGGCTAAGTATAGAAGTTATGGTTGCTTTGATCAAGGAAGAGCAACGGACCAAAGCATTGAAGGCGAAGGACAAGGAGTAGTGAATGATGAAGCGGCGCCCATACCCGCAATCTGTGCCAGAAATCGCGGAGCCTGCAGGAAGAGGCGACGTGACTGCAAGCGACGCCTACAGTACACCTAGCCATGTCCGTGATTAGGGTTTTTGGGGATTACTGCTGCGAAAGGCCCACAGTTTTGTAAAGGTGCGACCGTCAAGGCCACCTATATATATGTATAATTGATAAGGGAAAAGGGTTGGTTGGTTGGTTGTTGTTTGTTTTCTATTGTGTTGTTAGAAGACAAGAGTTAGATCTGGATAGCTATGAAGCTAATCCCTGAGTTGCAGATAGTCTGAGTTGATGTCTGAACTATTGTAATCTCTGTAGAGGAAGAGACTAGATCGAGAGAAGGGCTCCCAGCTGTGTGCGTGGAGTTTCCTGAAAAGATCTAAGGCTGCAGCTGTGTGCACAACATATTGTGTAATTCCATTTCTGATTAATATAAGATACACTTCCCGTGGACGTGGTTTCCCCGTGGAGGTGAATTACCTAATTCTTGTGTTATGATGCTATGTTGTGTGATTGCATGTTTTAGTTCACTATCTGTGTATGCATGAACATTGCGCTATCTTTATGAATACGCTAAGTAAGTTCTTAAAGCTTCCTTGGTAGTTATAATCGTTAAGTGTCGAAGGAATCTGTAGAACACTGTCGCTGCGGCGATTGAGGAGTGTGTTGCTGCGCCGTGGCGTAGGGCCGGAAACGGTACAGTATTGGACGTAGAGGGTAATCGCCTTGTGCGCCGGAGCGGAGATACCGCACAGCTAGGCTGGTAAGTGAGAGCTTCAGCGCTGTTGCACTGAGAAGTCTGCGGAAGAGTAAGACGTTCCGCTTTGAGGAATCCTAGAGGAAGAAAGGGAGAAGATTGCAGTTTTCACATCGCCTAGGTTAAGGAAGCCTGATTCATTAGCCCCCCCATAGCCACTTCGGGTGAGACCTCGAGCTGCTGCACAGCTCGTTGCCGAGAGGGCCAGTGCGCCAAGGGGTTTTGTTGCTGCGCCTCATTAAAACCCGGGTCTGTCCAAAAAGAAGCCAACAGGGTTGGATTTCATAGTGATGGATTTTGAGTTTGGACCTATTGAAGGCTAACAAGGATAGAGCACTATGATGGTTTCTACTATGTGTTGGAGTTCATAGTGATGGAAAAGGGGTTGGAGTTCATAGTGACATAGTCTACTATGTGTTGGAGTTCATGTTGATGTAAAAGGGGTTGAATTTCATAGTGATTGATCACAAATAGTGATGGATTTTGAGTTTGGACCTATTGAAGGATAACAAGGATAGAGCACTATGATGGATTCTACTATGCATTGGAGTTCATAGTGATGGAAAAGGGGTTGGAGTTCATAGTGATGGAGTCTACTATGTGTTGGAGTTCATGGTGATGGAAAAGGGGTTGGAGTTCATAGTTACAAATCACAAATAGTGATGGATTTTGAGTTTGGACCTATTGAAGGCTAACAAGTGTTGATGTATATGTAACTTCGGAATGTATTTCATATATATTTATTGTACCCTTATTAGAGATGTGTTATTCCTCTATAAGGAAGTGTCGTCATGTGGATTGACAAGTGTCGCAAGTGTGTGTACTTGCCGATGGGTTATTAGACCACCATGTGTGGGGTCGGACCTGAAATATATATATATTATATTGTGGATGTACCTAGCTAGACAAGTCGGCCCCATAAGGTCACTGGGAAAACAGGTTAGTATAAATAGAGATCAGGAGATCTCTATTTAGATCATTCAGAAAGTCTTCTCTCTCTCACTCAGAAAGTGGCGCACTAGTGAGGAGGAGGATCATCTGCTTCTAGGAGACTATCTCAAGTGTATTTTGGTTGTACTTTGGTTGAGCCATTGCTCTCTCTATCTCTAAGGAAGTTGTGGGGTTTTTCACCTTAGGGTTTTCCCCACGGAAACTCTGTGTCTCTTGTCTCTCATGCTTTTGATTCTTGTGATGCTTGTCATGCTTATTGTGATTGTTTTGCATTGATATACTGTATATGTTATTCTCTGAGTGAATATCCTAGAGTATTGTGAATTAATGCTCAAAATTTAACATGGTATCAGAGCTAACCTGAGAAGAAGACATTTTGCAGTGATGGAAACTTGAGTTTCTTGTTTATTGGGTTTCTCTCAGATTTTGGAAAAGCAGTATAGTAGATTGACTCTACTCATCAAGGAGAATCTATCTGTCCAATCAGAATTCAATTCTGAGCATTTTCAGATTTGGCCCTAAAAATTAGGGTTTCCACAAAAATAGGAATTTCTGAAATCTAAAGACATAGCTGGAAGCTCCTTGCAAAAATCGAAGTTTAGATCCTTGGATCGAGATTTTTGGCTGGGTAGATCTCTGGGAAATTCAAACCCTAATTCAGGGCTCTCCCTAGTGAACCCAGGAGGACAAAAAGGCAAATCTAAAGGGTAAAGCTTTGCTGATCTCAAATTCTGAATACACCAGGTTGATTAGCTCATCAAGGCGCATCTTTCTATCCTTTCAGAAAATTGAAATTCACATTTTGAATTTTTAGGGTTTTTTTGACAAACCCTAATTTGGGACCAGATCCAGTTTTCAGCATTTCAAGTGGTAAGACCTAAATATTTTCTATTTCCATTTGAAGTACTCTTTAAGATGTCTCACCACACCAAGCTTGAGGATAAGCTTGAAGGAGCTGATAAATTCTGAGCTTGGAAGTATAGGATTGGGTTAATCCTGGAAGAGAATGAGTTGGACTCATATGTAAAAGAAGACATCCCTATCCCAGAGGATGAAGAGGCTAAAGTATTGCATAAGAAAAACTTGTTCAAGGCAAAGAGAATCATTGCTGATTCTATCAAAGACCATCTCATACCCCATGTGTCTTCTCTAAAGAAACCCAAGGAGATGTTTGACTCTTTGACCAAGCTATTTGAAGGGAAGAACATAAATCGGAAGATGACCCTGCGGAACCAATTGAAAGGTGTAAAGTTTCAGAATGGAGAAACCATTCAATCTTATTTTTCAAGGGTCTCCCAGATCAAGGAACAACTAGAAGCAATGGATGAAATGGTGGAGAATGGTGAAGTGGTGATGACCACTCTAAATGGCCTACCCAGGTCATGGGATTCCTTTATTCAAGGAATTTGTGCAAGAAAGAAGTTGATCTCCTTCAATAGATTACGGGAAGAATGCTCTCAAGAAGAAGCTAGGCTTGTGGCCCGAGAAGAAAAGATGGAAAATGAAGATCAAGCTCTCACAGCACATGCTAGGAAAGGAAAGTACAAGAAGGAATTATCTCATAACAGAATATTCTCACACCACCATTATCATAAAGATAAGAAAGATCTCAAATGCTTCAATTGCAATGAGAAGGGACACTTTGCTTCATATTGTCCCAAGAAGAAGAAAGACAACAACAACAACTTCAATAAGAAGAATAAGAATAACAAAAGAAGATATCATGCTCATGCTGCCGAAGATGATGAACCCCCAAAGAAGAAGGCTAGGGCAGAAAGTGATAGTGATGATGACTCATCAAGTGAAGAAGAATATGTTCTAATTTCTGCTCTCACAAGTACTATCTCCCATGGTTGTAATGATTGGTTGATTGATAGTGGGGCTTCCAAACACATGACTGGATTTAAGGAATCTTTTGTGAATCTATTTGAACATGAATCACCCCATAAGGTGAAACTTGGGGATGATTATCAATACCCAATCAAAGGAAGTGGTGAAGCCTCCTGCAACCTAGATTCTGGAAAACCTTTGAAGATGAAAGAAGTCCTTTATGTACCTGGTCTCAAGAAGAACTTACTCTCCATCTCTGCATTGGATGCAAAATGTATGAGGGTTGCATTTGTGGATGGCCAAGTCCTAATGTGGCCAAAGGGAAAGAACATAGATGATGCAGTAGTGATTGGAGAGCAAGAGGGAGGTTTGTATAAATTGAAGGGACAACCTGAACATGCCATGGTACATGAATCCATGGAGCCAAGTGAACTTTGGCATAGAATACTTGCTCATATGCACTATAGGGCACTTCCAATTGCAAACAAGGCTATAGAGGGTCTTCCTAAAATCAAGACCAAACATGAAGGTGTTTGCAAAGGATGTGCAAAAGGTAAGAACATTAATAAGGCTTTCCCAAGCAGTGAAAGCAAGGCAAAAGACATCCTGGAAATCATCCACTCAGATGTATGTGGTCCTATGTCATCCAGTTCTCTGATTGGGTATGTTTACTATGTCTCGTTTATTGATGACTTCTCCAGGAAGACTTGGGTATACTTTTTGAAGAACAAAGATGAGGTGTTTGATAAGTTCAAGGAATTCAAAACCTTGATGGAGAATCAAACTGACAAGAAGATCAAAACATTCAGATCGGACAATGGTGGAGAATTCACCTCAGGTGACTTCAAAAAGCTTTGTAGTGATTCAAGGATTAAGAGGGAGTTGACTGCTCCTTATAATCATCAATAGAATGGAATTGTAGAAAGGAAGAATAGAACAATCATGGAAGCAGCAAGGGAAATGCTACATGACCAGGACCTACCTATATGGGCAGAAACAGCTAGAACAACTGTATATGTGCAGAACAGAACACCCCACAAGATATTGGGCAACAAAACACCAGAAGAGGTCTTTTCTGGTAAGAAACCTGAAGTTAGCCATCTCAGAATATTCGGTTGTCCAGTATACACACATGTCCCAAAGGAAAAGAGGACCAAACTAGCTCCTTCAGGAAAGAAGGGTATCTTTGTGGGTTATAGTGAAAGCTCGAAGGCTTACAGAAGATTGATGTCATCAAGGATGAATATAAGTTCAAGGACAGGTAATCCAAGAAGCAAAGATCAAGAGGGAGCACACTCCAACAGCTCCTGCAAGGATGCATATTTTCAGAGGGAGTTGACCATCTTCCTACATTCCACAACAGAAAGGTGTAGAAGAAGCTACTTCAGGAAGCAAATACTCAGAGGGAGTCCACCCAACAAACAAACAAAGATAAGTATTTCAATTATCATTTCATGCCTATTTTTGTTTAAATAATATTATGCTTATGTTCCTAGACTTAGGAGATGTATTGTGCATATTAGAATGATTGCATTAATGAACAGTATACTACTAATATTCATGTGATGGGTAAGTGGCCTATGGCAATGTACAACATTCCAGTGCTACTTATCTAGAATGAAACCTCTTTGCTGACATGTTGGGAGTAGTGCAAACTCTTAACAATGTTCTGGTAGAGACTGGAAGGCATCTAGAAAGTTGTGGAACATGGATAAATGTTGTATTGAAGCATTGGCTAAGATAACTGCATGACTGCATGACATATTTATTTATGTGTAAAGAATTTGTTCTGAAAATTATGAGATGTTTCTAATCATGCAATTTAACTTGTTTTGTAGGAAAGGCCGTATATCTTCACCTACAAAAGAAGGACTACAACAGTTGTTCCAGCAACAAAGATATCTATTGAAGATATTGAAGTTCCCAGGATCTGGGATGAAGAAATGGAATGCCATGATCCGTCGACCTAGAAGAAGATGTTTGGGATGCAGTCCCAAGACCTAACAGGGAGTCACATGTGTGCATATTGAAGAAAGCCTTGTATGGCTTGTAGCAAGCTCCCAGAACTTGGTGTGATACTAAGAGAAAGCTTGTTGCTGAGTTCGATATGAAAGATTTGGGAATGGTGCATTATTTCCTAGGTATGGAGGTGTGGTAGAGCACAGGTGGGATCTTCCTTGGTCAAGGGAAGTACACAGTAGATATCCTAAAGGGATTCAGGATGATAGATTGCAAGGCCTTGGCCACACCTATGGCATCGAATCTGAAGCTTCTATGTGATGCTTCATCTGAGCTGGTTGATGTCTCTATGTATCGTCAGGTGATTGGGTCCTTGATGTACCTGACGAACACGAGACCAAATATTTGCTTTGCGGTGAACACATTGAGTCAGTTCCTGACAGATCCGAGGAGTGTTCATCTGGTTGCTATAAAGCATGTTCTGAGGTACCTGAAGGGTACAGTGGATTATGGGCTCAAGTATGAAGTGAATCAAAAGTTTAACCTGCAGGGTTATGTTGATTCAGATTGGGCTGGAAGTGCTGCAGATAGGAAGAGCACATCTGGATGTTGCTTCAGTATGGGATCAGGTGTGATCTCTTGGTTTAGCAGGAAGGAGTCCTGCGTAGCACTGAGTACAGCTGAAACAGAGTATGTTGCAGCCTGTTCAGCTAGTTGTGAGGCAGTATGGCTACAGAAGCTACTATCTGAATTATTTGATCTCCCGTTGGATGCTACTGGTATCTTCTGTGATAACCAGAGTTGTGTGAAGCTGTCCAAGAACCCAGTGTTTCATGACAGGTCGAAACACATAGAGATCAAATATCACTATATCAGGGATATGGTGTAGAGAGGAGCTGTGAAGCTCTTGTACGTTGCGACGGACGAGCAGATTGCAGATGTGCTGACGAAGCCACTATCCAAGGTGAAGTTCGAGTACTTCAGAGAGAGGCTTGGTGTTCTTCGGATTGATGACACTTCGAGGAAGAAGTGATGGACACATTTGCTGAAGCCATTCCAAGCATGTTGGAAGGAGGATCCTTCACATGGATATGGATGTAAGTGCTGGATGATGAGCATCAGGATGATGTTCTAGTTTCTGCTTTCTATGATCAGTTGGATCATTTTTATATGTATGTATGTATGCATCATGTTGGATGCTGGATATGATCAGTTGGATCATTTATATGTATATGTATGTACGCATCATGTTGGATGCTGGATATGATCAGTTGGATCATTTATATGTATGTACGCATCATGTTGGATGCTGGATATGATCGGTTGGATCATGTGTATGTATTTTGTATAAGCATCATGTTGGATGCTTGGACCATGTATCTGTATATGTATCAGGTAGATACATTGTATGATGAGGTAGATCATGTATGTATCATGTATTTATATTTGTATAAGGTGGATACACTGTGTGATCAGGTGGATCATGTATGATGATATGTATCAGGTAGATACTTGGTATGCATCAGGTAGATGCATTGTATGATCATGGATGACGAGCTTCAGGATGTTTCTCTAGATGACATGCAGCAGGATGTTGCAGTGATGATGATCAGGATGATCATGTGTACATCAGGATGATGTATGGTGAGTATCAGGTTGATACTCTGTGGGTGTGGAATAGGTTGTGCAGATAAGCATGTAATTTATGCCCTAGGAGATTTGCAGATAGTCTTTCGAGGTTTTGCCTACGGCATGTAATTTGTACCTTGGGATATCTGGCAAATGCTCTTTCGAGGTTTTTCTTGGGAGGACATATAATTTGTGCCCTGGGAGATCTGCAGATAGTCTTTCGAGGTTTTGCCTATGGCATGTAATTTGTTCCTTGGGATATCTGGCAGATGCTCTTTTGAGGTTTTGTCCTATGGCATGTAATTCGTGCCCTGGGAGATCTGATAGGTTGAGCCGTGTGCTCGTAATCAGTCCTGGGATGCTCTTTCGAGGTTTTTCCATGACCACATGTAATTTGTGCCCTAGGAGATCCGATAGGTTGAGCCTTGTGCTCGTAATCAGTCCTGGGATGCTCTTTCGAGGTTTTGTGGTGACCACATGTAATTTGTGCCCTGGGAGATCCAATAGGTTGATCTTTGTGCTCGTAATCAGTCCTGGGATTCTCTTTCGAGGTTTTGTGGTGGGGTCACATGTAATAAGTCCTGGAGATATGGACAGGATGAAAAAGGCCTCATATTCTCTTTAGGGTTCTTGCTAGTCAAGAGACTCTTTTAAGGTTTTGTGATGCACGTAATAGGTCCTGAGATTTCCACAGTATGGCCAGTGATGATGAAGACCTGCAGGTGGTGGGCCTACATCCAGTATGAAAAAGGAATGGCTCTGTAGAACTTCCTATGACGAGTAGAGTCAGAGATTGGTTGAGATAGCAGCAGCAGTGACGGTGATGATGACGATGCATCGATGATGATGATCCTGAGAAGAAGACTTGTCTAGCAGATCTGTGTTGAGAAATACCTTCCTAGTTAAGAGGGAGTGTTGATGTATATGTAACTTCGGAATGTATTTCATCTATGTATTTCATATATATTTATTGTACCCTTATTAGAGATGTTCTATTTCTCTATAAGGAAGTGTCGTCATGTGGATTGACAAGTGTCGCAAGTGTGTGGACTTGCTGATGGGTTATTAGACCAACATGTGTGGGGTCGGCCCTAAAATATATATATTATATTGTGGATGTACCTAGCTAGACAAGTCGGCCCTATAAGGTCACTAGGCAAACAAGTTAGTATAAATAGAGATCAGGAGATCTCTATTTAGATCATTCGGAAAGTCATCTCTCTCTAACTCAGAAAGTGGCGCACTAGTGAGGAGGAGGATCATCTGCTTCTAGGAGACTATCTCAAGTGTATTTTGGTTGTACTTTGGTTGAGCCATTGCTCTCTCTATCTCTAAGGAAGTTGTGGGGTTTTTCACCTTAGGGTTTTCCCCATGGAAACTCTATGTCTCTTGTCTCTCATGCTTTTGATTCTTGTGATGCTTATTGTGATTGTTATGCATTGATATACTGTATATGTTATTCTCTCAGTGAAGATCCTAGAGTATTGTGAATTAATGCTCAAAATTTAACAACAAGGATAGAGCACTATGATGGATTCTACTATGTGTTGGAGTTCATAGTGATGGAAAAGGGGTTTGAGTTCATAGTGATTGAGTTTACTATGTGTTGGAGTTCATGGTGATGGAAAAGGGGTTGGAGTTCACAGTGATTGATCACAAATAGTGATGGACTTTGAGTTTTGTCCTATTGAAGGCTAACAAGGATAGAGCACTATGATGGATTCTACTATGTGTTGGAGTTCATAGTGATGGAAAAGGGGTTGGAATTCATATTGATGGAGTTTACTATGTGTTGGATTTCATGGTGATGGAAAAGGGGTTGGAGTTGATCAAGTTTGGAAAGTTTGGTTTATAGAGTTCATTGGTTTTGAGCTTCATAGTTGTATGTGAAATGTATGTAATGTGCCATTTTGGACCACATACTATGTTTAAGGGGAAGAGGTACCACCGAGTGATATATTCCCTTAACTTGAGAATGACTGTGACATCTCCAATTTAATTCATATATTAGGAGAGATTTTAAATGTTTTCCCTCATGTTAACATATTTGTAGAAGAACTTGTATATCAAAATTTTCATTCTAATCAAATTCAAGCCTTTCTTTACACACTTGTTACTTACATTGCAAAAGAAGTGAACTCCAATGTGTCCAACAATTGTCATCAAATGGTCCAATGTTCCAAACAGAGCTATGAGAATTGTTGAGTGTAAATGTTGTGTGCAAGATGGTTGAGAGGGTTCCAATCTTCCAAAGAATGCAAGTTCAATGTGAGTGCAAGAGTTACAAAAGTGAAATCACGCAAAGTTGAGCTCAGTTTACTGCGTAAGAGTGAAAATTGAAAATTTGGATGATGCACAAGAAATGTTACTCTGTCCTTTTCAGACAAAGGAGCGTGAGTGTGTTAATAGCGTGCACACAGTATTAGTGCGTGCGCACTCCTCCATGCATTAACTAATCAACGTTCACCACCAACGTACGGGGTACAACCATGGTGGACTTTGGCAGATGTCGGATGCTCATGGAGCACGCGCGTGTTAATAGTGCATGGGCTCTCTTGTTTCATTAATTTGGTTGGTGAACGTTCATGTATTGTATTTCGGGTATAATTTTTTATATTTTTTTACATTAATTGCACGTTATAGGGGGGATTGTGGGTTATGGGTGTAGGGAGAGAAAGAAGGGGAGGGGGGGTAGTGGGTTATGGGTTTAGGGAGAGAAAGAGGGGAGAGGGGGGTGGTGGGTTATGGGTTTAGGGGGAGAGAGAGGGGGTATATTGTGGGTTATGGGTTTAAGGGGGAGAGAGAGGGGGGAGATTGTGGGTTAAAGGTTTAGGGAGAGAGACAAATAGGGGTTAGGGATTCGACATTATCCATGTTTTAATTATGAGATTAGGGGAATGAGAGGTTGTGTAGAACCTCGTTAGGGGTTGAGAGAGAGAGGGAGATTGTGGTTCAGGTGTTGAGAGAGATAGAGATTGGGGGTTAGGGGTGGAGAGAGATGGAACACGGGGGGTAGGGGTTTAGGGATACAAATCAAGAGGGATATGGGTCTAGGGAGAGAGATAGAGAGATAGTGAGTGACAGAGAGAGATAGGTTGTGAGACGAAGAGAGTGAGAGGTAATTAAAATGGTTGTACATTTGAAGCTGTGTTGCACGAACATTAACTTCACAATTTATTATTGATCTTGAAAAAGGCATTTGATATCCGTGTAAATTTTAATCAAATACAACCTTTCTTCTCGAAGTCACCCCTAGATAAGCAATAAGCTTCGACATTAACCATGCTTTAATTCTAATATTATGGGCATGAGAGGTGGCGTAGAACCTGGTTAGGGGTTGAGAGAGAGAGGGAGATTGGGGGTCAGGGGTTGAGAGAGATAGAGATTGGGGGTTAGGGGTGGAGAGAGATGGAACAAGGGGGGTAGGTTTTAGGGAGAGAGATCAAGTGGGATAGGGGTTTAGGGAGAGATACAGAGATATGGTTGTTACACCGTAATCTTCCACCCTATGAGCATCAACATTCTTTGGCCTGTAGGATCCATTTCACTGACTTAGATTCACTTTATATCCTTCAGACATATTTTTCCTCATTTTTCCTTTGACCCGCATGTTGCATCACTATAGCATGCGTACCCGCGAGTTGCATCACTATAGCCCGTGGGTATCAAGTAAAATGGTAAAAATCACTAGTTTATTACTTTTTACTCCCAAAAAGTGGTCATTGGGTGACCTTTGGCTCTCCATCTGCCCAAGTAATGTCTCGAGGTATCCTTTCACTTACCTTTGAGAGGACTATATATTGAGCACATATGGCTTATGGACGGGAGGAGAAAGAAGAGCAAGAGAACTCTAGTGGATTTTTTCCCTATCTTGAGTCTACACTCATTGATCCTTGTAGTTTTAAACCCTTTATGTTCACCTTCCAAACTCCTATCTAGTTTGAGTTTGCCATTCATGGAGGATTGAAGTGGTGGAGGCACAAGTGGATTGATCCAGATCTTGGTTCATATTGGTTGCTGGCAAGAGTTTGTATCACTTTGTACTTCTTCTTGTTTATTAATAGAAATACTCAGATTCTCGCCCATTAATGTTGTAAATGTTGTTTATCTTACATTGGGTTGTATTTAATTGTTATATCATGGGCCATTGCTATTGATGATGTTAATGCTGTTTATATATTATATGTACTTGCTGTATATTGGCTGTCAAGACTAATTTGCAGATTCAAGTGCACGGATTGAAAAGCTCCAACGAGGATCTACATCAAACGTTTGGATCGAGGTTGGTTGTCTTCTTCATTATCTTAGCATTATCATTTATATAGCATAGTTTTGAGAATTGAGTTGATTTCTGGTAGTCATCTGTCTGTTGTAGTACACCCCAAGCCATAGTGAGTTTTCTCCAACACAGAAATGGCGACTCCGCTGTGGAAAACATCCATCTTGGGGGTTTTTGAGCATTAGTCCATAATTAGAGTTGTTGTTTGTCGAAGCTCTGTGTCACTTATCTGCCGTTGAGATACACTATAGAAAAATTGCTTTTTCTAAGCCATTGGAATCTCTATTTTCCATTTTACCTTTCCTCACTTGTGGGCTAGTTTAGCTCTTCCCGCGTATACCCGCATCTGTTTACTCTACTGCTCATGGGTACCCGCAGGTATTCCTTCGACAGTAGCATACAACTCTGGATTTGGTTGATTTATGACCTTTGGTTGTTACTGGGTTGGTTTTGGTTGATCCTGAGTCTTTGTTGGCCTGTTTCTTGACTGGTCCATGCCTTGGTTGTGACCAGAACTCTTCGTTTCTTTTGGTTGAGCCTTGTTGGTTTTTTCCCTTTTGAGCTCATTCCTTTGGCTGAGTCTTACTGTTTGGTATCTACCTGGTTGTCTTAGTGATCTCCTTGGCATATCAATGACTAGATAGTAGGATTTTGCTTGCATTTTTCATTTCCATATATTGAAAAATACGAAAAAAGTACATATCGTTTTTGCATTTTCCTTTCATTTATAAGAGAAAATACAATTTTTTTTTTTGCTTTTATGTATTGCATCTTGCATTGAGTGCTTTCTGCCTTCATTTAGATTCTGATTGTGCATTGAAAGAAATATAAAAGGATTGCATATTTATTTCGAAATCGTTGGTTTGATTGTGCATATTAGGGGAATTGTTTTCATTGGATAGATGAGTCTAGGATTTGACGATTTTGCATACCATTGAGTCTTACACATCACTAGTTTCACGATCATATCCCTTGAGTAATCACAACCATTAAAATTAATGCTTAATCTTAAAATTGATTAGACCAATTTTATTTATAGGGTACACCAACTAGCATAGGTTTAGAGTATTGGAATAGATCATTGTGAGTTAACAATCCAAGACTACTAGACGAAACATTAGGCGTCTGACCAGGGAGTGGAGGAATCCATGGTATAGATTGGTGTTCTCAGGAAGCTTTACTCAAGCCAGAGTTAAGCACGAGGTCACGGGAGGTTGGTTGAAGGGATATCCCTCTGATACCGGCTGAACGTGGGAGATATTTCCAGTATTTGTTCGTATCTGGGGGTACCGGAGGTTCGTCCTCTTGTGCTTCGGGATTAGCTACCCTTCCCATACGATGGATCCCACCTGCGACTATTCCCCTAAGCATTGGTTATATTGCGGTGACCCTAGTTTCCTTACCTAGGTATTGCACATGGTACTTGCAGTGGTTATACTGTTTGTGTCCTGAGTCAGATAGGGATTGGATAGCACAGTTGTGTTTGTGCAATGGACTTGACCCTGTACACATAGTGAAGCCTGGGTGTCTCTATAATTGATTTTGTTACCTCCGAATATAGTTTGGGAGTCTCAAGCCTCTCCTAGGAGAGACATACTGGCTCTAGTGTCGGGATCTCATTTAGCCACTCTGTTTGTCTGCTCTTGGCTGTAGTTTCTCTAGGTGTGTTCTTTTGATTTACAGTTTTTTTATCGATAGTTGGCCTTTAGGGGACGTTTTGATTATATATTCTCTCTAGAGATATCGTGGCACGGAGCCCTACTCTCCACCGGTCCTGTCGGTTGGCTGGTTTAAAGCCGGTCGAGGTTTCACGCCGTATTGCTAGAGGACGTCGGAGGGATCCCTTCGAGTCTTCAGATTCTTATGAAGCTTATGTTCACGACATCATGACTGCACATCCCGATACTGAGGAAAAACCTTCGAATCCATCGGGTAGAGTTTACCACACTTCCGATCCCCATACTCCTCATGAGGAATGGGGAGGTGATCCACCTGAGACTCAACCTGATTCTATTTGGCCTAATCCACTTGAACGAGATCCGTTCGATCCTTCAAATCCAGATAATTATCTTTATGGAATTCCAACCTTACCCGAGGACGAAGAACAGGATGATCCATTTGTTCCTTCGTTTCCACGCAGTTACAGACACGAGATTCCAGAGTTACATGATGGCACTGGTCCTACAATCAACCCGACAACACTCTCTTTTGGTATGCCTAGTCATTGTACAGTTGAAACTTCCACTACGTTTGGTAGTCACGCTGGCACTAGTGACGGTGTTAGCCATACTATACCCACTAGGGGCACTACCCTCACTGGGGGCACTACGTTGTCCACTCACACACATAGTATGGAGAGTGGTCACATTCCTCCTAACAATTCTAATGTTGGAAGAAGACCACCTCCTAGGATTGCCCAACCTAATAGGAACGTTGTTCAAAACACGAATCGCCATCCACCACCTAATACACATGCCGCTACTCGTCAACCCAGGACTACTTTTACAGATGTTAATGCTCCTCCCAACCATGGGGGTGGACACATACCACATACTTTTGCGTCCACTGCCGCCACTAGTAATGCTAATGTAGGGGGTGGGAATATCTCCTATCCACATGGACATCATGCCACCATCCCTGCTACTAGTCACACCAATATTGGAGTTGGGAATACTTCTCATGCTTCTAGCCACCACGCGACTGCTCAAGCTAATCCTAATGCTGGGGGTGGGAACATACCATACCATTACGTTCATTACAACACGGTTCCCGCTATGAATAGTACATACATGCCCGATACTCATGGTGGCAACCCTTACTACAATGCAGTCGGTGCTGGCCACCAGTATAACCCACCACCCCAATATGGTGCCCAAAACACGCACATACCTGCTTACTCTCAAATGGGTCAGGCAGGAAGAGGTTATCAATCCTATGAACATGGGAAAGCTTATGGTCCGTCAGGTCCTTATTATCAACAATTTAATCCTCATGGTCAAGCTTTTGGTCCATCTTATAACATGGTTCCGTTTAACCAACCTTTTATGGGGGTTTATAATCAAGATTTCCAGCCTCAGCTCCCGTTCCTTGCACACTTGAATCTTTCGGATCTTTCGAAGCTCATGAATGATCCAGTGTGTCACGACCATACTTGGCCCCCGGTCCCTACCAAGATCCCTTCGGACATTCCTAAGTTTGAGGGGAAAGGTGGTGAGGACCCGGAAGATCATGTCACGACGTTTCACCTTTGGTGCTCCTCCAACTCACTAAATCATGATTCCATTAGATTGCGACTATTTCAACGCATCCTCACAAGGGCAGCCGCGAAGTGGTACGTCGAGTTGCCGGGAAACACCTATAGGGGTTTTAATGAGATCGCTTTGGTTTTCTTAGATCATTTCCAGTTGCCGGTTTTCTATGATATTGGAACTGAACTTTTATCTACCTTCCGTCAAAATAAGGCCACGCATATTTCTGACCATGTTCAAGAGTGGCGTCGGTGGAAGAGGTTAGTGAAAGCCAACATTCCTCCAGAGTTCCTGTTGGAATGGTTCCTCAAGTCTCTACTCCCATAAATTGCTAAGGATGTTTCGATGTCCGGCATTTTGACTGAGGAACAAGCTATCTTGAAAGTTGAGTAGTTAGACTTATTATACTCTCAGTCTGGCATTTTGTATGACATCATCCCTGACGCATCGTGCACACGTCATGAGCCTACGTCAGTTCTTGGACCGCATGCCGATGCCATCGTTGGATCTGCAAGCACTTGACCCATAGATTTGGTAGCTAATAAAATGAAGAATTTGTCGCTAAATCAGTCTACTCCTGGACAGGTTCACACCTTGTCCACTTCCACCCCATCATCCGATGTACATAGTGTGCAAATGACAAGCCAATCGGGTAACCAGCAACGCGGTGGTAAGAAAAAGGGGAGAAATAATCGTAAGGGTGGACACAATGGGAATAACAATAGAAATCGCAATACCCCTTGTAAGGATAATGCAAACCCTTCTCGGGAAGGTGGAAATGCTGGTGAGGACCATAAACCTAGGAATAAGGTGAATTTTCCTTGCAAGATTTGTGGGGAAGACCATCTTACTTATGTCCTCATTTTAAAGAAGCATCGAAGCACTTGGAACAGAGCCTAGATGTGTTGAAGGATCCCCTACCTCATCACGAAAACATGGCTTTGCATGCTCCTACCACCGGTTATGGACCTACTGAGACGACAATGTCTTCTTCCAATACTAGTGGTTATGGATGTGTGAACATGGTTCAGTCAGAGGTTGGTGTTGCCACTCGTCAGCGCGATTATGATGCACCACAACCTAATTTGGGGAGTGAGCCTCCCCCTCTTCCTGTCAATTCTTTGCATATCGAGAAGCCCTCTATTATTCCGTGGATACCGAAAGGTGTTCTTAAGCGCTCTACGCATAAGCCTAATGCTCGAGCTTCCCATAACTACTCCATCGCAAAAGATTTGGGCCAAACTCCGTGTGCCATGTCGGCTCTTGAAGTTTTGCAAGCCTGTCCTTCTCAGAAGCATGCTCTTTTGAGTGTGTTAGGAGTTCAGGATGGGGGAAGTCCCACTATTATCAAGTTCGATGCTACTGATGTCCAACCTCGCTTACCCTACCACGTGGCTTTTCAAATCTAGGTGGTGTGCCTTCAGATTTTTGTCAAATGTACTATGGTTGACGAAGGTGCTTTTGCGTTAGTAATGTCGTTAGCTTGTTGGAAAGCTCTTGGCTCTCCTCCCCTACTCGCGTCTAGAACCACGCTCACTGCATTTGACGGTCGTTCATTTAAGCTGCATGGAATTATCCCTTCCCTTGTTGTCTCCTTGGGAGGTAAGTTTGTGCCTATTAAAGTCGAGGTGGTTGATGCACCCATCGACTACAACCTTTTACTGGGTCAGAATTGGATGTATTCCATGAAAGCTGTCACGTCCACTGTATTCAGAGTTATCTGCTTTCCTCACGAAGGTAAGATTGTGACCGTCGATCAGCTGGATTACGTTAACTCCTCTTCCACAACATCCATGGGATCCATAGTCTCGTAGGTTACTCATTCTCAGCCGGCAACTGGGAACATGGGTGTTGGCATTTACCCTTCATTAATGGGCACTTATGATTTTTCCACACCTGTGAATTTTATTGGAACCATTACCGATGATGCGTCTCCTCCTTCGCATAATATGTCATTCCGGACTTCCTATTTTGATGATCCATCGACTTTACTGTCCACGAGTGCCACGTCTGGAAACATTTCGCATGTCGGGATGTCTATGCCACTTTCTGTAGCTGAGCTTTCTTACCAGCATATTCAACAAGCCACTGTAGAACCGAATCTCTCTTCTTCCCAGATAGTCGAGGAAGATCCCGTTACGCTGCCGGTTTGGGCAGCCAACTCGTCTCGTTCCCATGATTGCCTCGATGATACTTTGCCTTCAGATGAAGCTATTATGGAGGCCATGTGTGGCAGTGAGAGACCTTGGGAAGATATGCACCATCACTCTTGTTTCCTTCCCAAACTCAAGCTTGCCGAACGAGAAGAGTTTAGGACGACTCTAGTAGAGATGGTTGGTCACCCTGTGGCTCTTTTGGAGTCGCATGATGTTTTAGCAGAAGGGAATATGGCTAAAATTTCCCCAACTATGTCAATCAATATCTCTTGTACTCTCGGAATAGTTGAGAATGTATACATCGGTGACGATTGCACTCTTGAGGAGCTTTCTATTTACATTGAATTGTTTACAAAACTCCGGGAAGCTTTCGCTCGATCATATGTGGAGATGCCAGGAATAGAACCCCGCATTGTTGAACATGATATTAGAGCATATCCCAACACTAAATTGGTTCGACAATGCTTACGTGTTGTGAACCCTAGAAAAGCAGCTGCTATCAAGGCAGAGGTGGAGAAACTGCTCAAAGCTGGTTTCATCTACCCCATTCCCCTTACCGAATGGGTGTCAAACCTCGTTCCTGTGGATGAGAAGCACGGAATGATCCGTGTATGCACCGAATTTAGGGATTTGAACCGTGCATGTCTGAAAGACAACTTCCCCACACCATTCATAGATCAAATCTTGGATGCTTGCGCCGGGAATGAGATTTTTTCCTTCATGGACGGATTTTCCGGATATAACCAGATTCAAATCAAACCCGAGGATCAACATAAGACAACTTTTATTTTTCCTTGGGGAATGTTTGCATATCAGAAAATTCCCTTCAGCCTTAAAAAATCCAGAGCTACGTTTTAGCGCGCCATGACCTACACCTTTCACAATCTTAAAAAGATTATGGAGGTTTTCTTGAATGATCTTGCCGACCATTCTTGCAAGAGAATGGACCACCCCAAGCACCTCCGCATGATTCTCGAAAGATGTATACGATACAAGATTCGATTGAATCCTAACAAATGCATCTTTGCTGTAAGGATGGGTCGCCTTCTGGGCTTCATAGTTTCGAAAGAGGGTATTAGAGTCGATCCTCTAAAAGTTGAGGCAATACTTCAGTTACCTCCTCTGCGTAATTTGTTACAACTTCAGAGCCTCCAAGGGAGAGCCACTTTTCTACGCCATTTCGTAGTCAATTATGATAATCTTACCAAAGGTTTCGCGCGTTTATTGAATAAAGACACACCTTTTATTTGGGATGAGCGAGCCCAACAGTATTTTGACGCCCTTAAGAAAGCTTTGGTATCGGACCCTATGCTTAGTCCACCAAACTTTGCACGAGATTTTAATCTTTATGTGGCCGCGTCTCAAGAGACGATTGGCATGGTCTTGGTTTAGGTTGATGATGCGCTTGTTGAGCATGTCATCTATTACCTTAGTCTAAATCTAGTAGACGTTGAGCTAAGATATACTCATGTGGAAAAGCTGGCGCTTGCGACTGTTCATTCAGTCCAGTGGTTACGACATTAAATTTTGCTTAGAACCACCATAGTTGTCGCGCATATCAATCTGTTTCAGTTCGTGCTGTCACGATGCCTTATCGGGGGGAAATATAATAAATGGATTGTTATCCTTTAGGAATTTGAATTTGATTTTGCTTCGGCAAAGTCGGTGAAATCGTTGGTATTTGCTGAGATTATGTCGTACCTTCCAAGACTTGATGAAGATGTCATTCATGAAGATTCCTTTGTGGATGAGTACTTATTTCTTATCTCGTCAGAGGACCCTTGGTATGGGGATGTCATCGTATATATCCAAACTTTGAAGTTTCCTCTGCATTATTCACAAGATGAGAGATGACGTGTGAAACATCACGCTAAAGATTATACTATCGTCGGTGACACTTTGTATCGCCGAGGAAAGGATTCTATCCTCCGTCGTTGCTTAACTCACGAAGAAGAGGAGCAGGTGCTTAATGATTTCCATGCTGGGACGTGTGGCGGTCACTTATCTGGGCTTGCTACAGCCCAACGTATTATGCGAGATGGTTATTTTTGGCCTTCCATCTTTAAGGATTGTGTTAATGCTGTGAAGAGATGTCACCCTTGCCAGGTGTTTTCTTGGAACATATGCTCACATCCAGCACCCCTTCATCCGATCGTCACCGTCGGTCCCTTCACCAAATGGGGGGTAGATTTCATGGATTGCAAACTAGCTTCAGCTGGGGGGCATCACCATATCATAGTGGCTATGGAATCTTTTTCCAAATGGGCTGAGGCCATGCCTACCGTTAAAGCCGGTGGTGCTATAGCAGCCCACTTTGTATTTAATCAAATTATAACTCGATTCGGTATTCCGAAAGAGATTGTCACTTACCATGGAAGTCACTTTCAGAACAAGATGATGGAGGATTTGTCTCTCAAGATTGGGTTTCATCAAGAACACTCATCTTCTTATTATCCCCAAGCGAATGGTCAAGTAGAAGCAGTCAATAAGTCTTTGAAGACCATTCTCCAACGTACCATCCAACAAAGCAAGACCAATTGGCACATCATGTTATATCCTGCTTTGTGGGCATATCGAATCGCAGTCAAGACTACCACCGGGTTCTCACCATTTCAGCTAGTTCATGGCATGGAGTCGCTTTTACCGATTGAATGTGAGATCCCTTCACTTAAACTAGCCATAGAGCTCCTCCCTGATACGACGGGTCTTGAGAAACGTTTAATCCACCTTGAGCAACTAGACGAACAACGTCGAGATGCCGTTGTGACCATAGATGCCAACAAACATTGTGTTAAGGTTCAATATGATAGGTCTGTCCATCCGCGACAATATGCTGAAGGTGACTTGGTCCTCTTATATGACCAAGCTAAAGAACCCCTAGGGGCAGGCAAGTTCAACCCCATGTGGCACGGTCCTTACATCGTGAGGTGTGTCCTGGAAAAAGGAGCCTATGAATTAGAAGACTATGAGGGGACTGTCTTGAAGGAGCCTAGAAATGGGCTCTACCTCAAGCGGTATTAGACTTGAGCCTCTGGTTCAGGCTGATACTTTTGTATACTATTGTATAGTTGCTTCTGTACATTGTTTAGATTTCTTTTGGTTTTTGGGTCTACTGATTAGCTTCCATTTGATTGACAAATGTCAACATAGTTTTCGACATTCTTAGGGTTCGCGGATGGTGCTAGCCATCAAATGCAGCAGCTTGCTTCTACTGCCTGGGTTATTTTCTCACCTGACCACCTAGTTGTGTCCTCAGGAGGTGCTTGTCTTGGTCCTACATCTAACAATGTGGCTGAGTATAGTGCCGTCATTGAGCTACTTCGGGATGCCATTTCCCATGGCGTCCAGTATTTAGAAGTCCACCTGGATTCACAACTAGTTGTGTCTCAGTTGAATGGGCAGTACCGTGTGTGAGATCCTATGCTACTACGGAAATTCCTAAGGGTAAGACTCTTGGAACGATATTTTGTTTCAATTACATACATACAAGTTCCGAGAAGTGTTAATCATATATCTGATGCATATGCTAACTATGTATTAGATTGGCATTTGTCACATTCATCATGAAGCACGCAAATATAAGAAGACATTCATACATTTGTACATACACACATATAGTAGAATTGGAGAACCAAAGTTTTATATATATAAATATGTCCAAAATGGTAGTGTCATATAAAAATGGAGCCCGTAGCCCTCAAAAATATACATATTGATACAAAAATGAGATACTAAGATATCTAATCCCTATGAGGAGGCCTAGCTTCCTCCCCGATAGGATGTGTCTCGTAGAAATACTGTATTGCATTGGTTACCCGCTGCAATAACCGCACCCAGTCACCCAAAACCCCCACTACTTGGTGCTACATGGCCTTAGGTAGTCTCGCCACCTCTATCTGTGGAACTCTCGCAACCATCCGTGTGAGGTTGCGCCACAAGGCCTGTAGTGTGTGTCCTGCTGCAGCATCGCCTACCTCCTCACCCCTGCCTCGACGACCATGTCTCGGGAAGCCATAAGGTCTCACTGGGCCTTTGTCTGCGAGCAAACAATCAACCATTAGCACATGATACTACCACCAAAAATATTTTTGCATTTACATCTATAATAAAAAATCCACAAAAATTTAATACACAAAAAATCTAAAAAGAGTACTCACCAATGTCTCCGAACGTGATGTTTGGTGGAAGTGGCATGTCCCTATCCTGGCGGAAGTATATCCCTGCATAGGGGTAGTCCTCTATGGCAATGACCTGCAGGTCCCTCCAGTGGAAGAACTCCTTGGTATATGGTGATGCCAGATGGCCACCACCCTGTCGTGTCAAGATCTCAAAACATCGGGTTAGGGATGGATCCCGGAGACTATGAGGAGGGACACCCACCCTTGGACTAATCCCTGGAACCCTCTCAAAGAAGAAGCTGCATACGATACTCCCATACCCGAAGTTTTTGGCCTTCCCTTATTTGCATTCTGTCAGTTGGGTCTTCATAGACCCCAGCAGTGTGGTACACCAATCAAACACTATAGGCTGCATGCATTGTGATGCATAGAACATCACCGGCCTGGATTCCTGGTGCAGATCTTTGGATCTCGTGATCCGCACTAAGGTAGCCACAATGATCTTCATGCTCAGATTCACTATGGCATTGATGGGTACCTGACTTCCCACTGTGCGTGTGTTTGTGGGGAAATACCACGCTATGTAGTCAAGGACGGTGATCCCACCACCCATAGTACGAGACCGAAGACTAGCCTCCTCACCTCGATGGGACAAACCGGTAATGAAGAAGATGTCGTCCACTTCCAGTGTGAGGATTTTCCCATTGGTATTTAAGTTTTGTGCATCAACATCGCAATAGTCGATCAAGCATCGGAGTAACAGGTTTTGGGCCCTCAAACCCCCTATACTCCAGAATTTATACAACCCACATGCTTGCAATGCCTCCTGTGCTTGCACATCATTGTGCACGACCTCATCAACTTGGTCATGCTCCCTCTCCCTCCACTCTAGAACCATCCCGGAGTGAAGAAAAACAAGCATTTTAGTCAAATTCTTTTAAAAAACCAACTACGGGCTAATTTGTATACAGGTGCGGGTACCTGCGGTCAACCTTTGCATTGACTGCACATTTTATGCCCTACCCATGACCCGCATAGCTACAGCCCGCAGGTAGCGCCAAACCCATTTAGGGCTTGGCCAAACAAAAACTCTCACCGCTGAAAATCAAAATAAAAGCATTGAAATGAAAGGTATGGATGAGACTACCAACCTGCTCCGAACGGTTCGATGAACGGTTGCTCCTAGCTCCCAAAATCGGCAACTGAACTTTCAGGTGAAAACTAACCAAAAGCTCCAAATGGGTGAATATTAAAAATGAATTGTGAATTGTAATTTTTTATTACTATTTATAATTTTCAGGACCAACTTGTCTATAGTTTTTACCATTTTGTGCCATTATGGACTAATATAATGTCTTGGAGTAGTATTTTTTAATCAGATTTCTTCGGCGAAAGTTGTTCTGAACCATTTCACACCTACGACAGGTACGTTTCACACTTGGTATATAGGTTAGATGCGATTTCTATGTGCATTATGCATTTGACCCATTGACCATTTTCATAAAACCTAGGTGTGCGACTCTGCTTCGTAACTAACACGGAACCTTCACACTGCTATAGAAGTGTCGTTATACGGCGGTAGGGATTTTAAGAACATGGGTACCCTAGTTAGAACCCCTTTGTGCATTCTGGTGCCCATGCCGTTGTTTGTCCAGAGGTTTGGGAGTCCTTTGTAGTTACGCCATGACATTGCGATAAAGAATCATACTCTACTTTGTCTTGTGCTGGCCATCTCCCTTGAGGACTCCCCTCAGTTATATCATGTTGTGATTGCATTGCATCATCCTGCTTGTTGCTTGAGCCTTGTGTTGGCTCCCGCTTACTTAGCTGTTAGCCTAGTGCCTGAGCACTTTTCCCTGTCGAGCCCTACAGAGCTTATATTTTCCCTTCACAATTTGATGACCTTTTGACCCTGAGGGAACCCCCCCCCCCCCCCGAGTGTCCACATCCTACATGCACTTCCTTGCATTGATCATAGGTATGGTCCAGTGCTTGGAACTAGTCTGCTCGCTATTTGACACTCGTTCCCTCACTTGTTGTACTATAAGCAATTTTACTCTTTTTCAAGCTTTTCCCAAATATGAAAAAGACCAAAAAAAATCAAATATTCAAAAAATCCGGACGGGATTATGGTTACTACTTCTTGTTGGCTGCTATTGTGTCGCCTTTGAACAGAGCATTCATTCCACTCCATACATTATGAGTCGGGACTATAGTTGGACCTTAGGAGCTGTACTTGTTTCTCAGTTCTCTCCACCAATTGGTTAAGCTTCCAGTCATTATGGAGCCCTCTGTAATGCCTTATGCATTGCACAGTTTATGTCGATTCTATGCTGCCTAAGTCTATCCATCTGCTCATGCTCTTGTTCAAAGGAAGTCCTGAACTAGTGTCGGCCACTCCTCAGATCTCTTGACTATTGCATGTCGGTCATCCTTATTGAGTCAGTCTGTTCCACCTGAGTTCTTCCAAATCTTTCAGCATAGCTGGTACCTCGTGCTGGATGATGGGGGATGCCTTAATGCCCTCCTTCCAACGAGTCTCATTCCGTCGACTTCAACCCATCTATTACGGGACTTGAGGATTAGAGTTCGGTTGAGTACCTTGAGGCTTGCAGTCATCGTATATATCCAAACTTTGAAGTTTCCTCTGCATTATTCACAAGATGAGAGATGACGTGTGAAACATCACGCTAAAGATTATACTATCATCGGTGACACTTTGTATCGTCGAGGAAAGGATTCTATCCTCCGTCGTTGCTTAACTCACGAAGAAGCGGAGCAGGTGCTTAATGATTTCCATGCTGGGACGTGTGGCGGTCACTTATCTGGGCTTGCTACAGCCCAACGTATTATGCGAGATGGTTATTTTTGGCCTTCCATCTTTAAGGATTGTGTTAATGCTGTGAAGAGATGTCACCCTTGCCAGGTGTTTTCTTGGAACATATGCTCGCATCCAGCACCCCTTCATCCGATCGTCACCGTCAATCCCTTCACCAAATGGGGGGTAGATTTCATGGATTGCAAACTAGCTTCAGATGGGGGGCATCACCATATCATAGTGGCTGTGGAATATTTTTCCAAATGGGCTGAGGCCATGCCTACCGTCAAAGCCGGTGGTGCTATAGCAGCCCACTTTGTATTTAATCAAATTATAACTCGATTCGGTATCCCGAAAGAGATTGTCACTTACCATGGAAGTCACTTTCAGAACAAGATGATGGAGGATTTGTCTCTCAAGATTGGGTTTCATCAAGAACACTCATCTTCTTATTATCCCCAAGCGAATGGTCAAGTAGAAGCAGTCAATAAGTCTTTGAAGACCATTCTCCAACGTACCATCCAACAAAGCAAGACCAATTGGCACATCATGTTATATCCTGCTTTGTGGGCATATCGAACCGCAGTCAAGACTGCCATCGGGTTCTCACCATTTCAGCTAGTTCATGGCATGGAGTCGCTTTTACCGATTGAATGTGAGATCCCTTCACTTAAACTAGCCATAGAGCTCCTCCCTGATACGACGGGTCTTGAGAAACGTTTAATCCACCTTGAGCAACTAGACGAACAACGTCGAGATGCCGTTGTGACCATAGATGCCAACAAACGTTGTGTTAAGGTTCAATATGATAGGTCTGTCCATCCGCAGCAATATGCTGAAGGTGACTTGGTCCTCTTATATGACCAAGCTAAAGAACCCCTAGGGGCAGGCAAGTTCAACCCCATGTGGCACGGTCCTTACATCGTGAGGTGTGTTCTGGAAAAATGAGCCTATGAATTAGATGACTATGAGGGGACTGTCTTGAAGGAGCCTAGAAATGGGCTCTACCTCAAGCGGTATTAGACTTGAGCCTCTGGTTTAGGCTGATACTTTTGTATACTATTGTATAGTTGCTTCTGTACATTGTTTAGATTTCTTTTGGTTTTTGGGTCTACTGATTAGCTTCCGTTTGATTGACAAATGTCAACATAGTTTTCAACATTCTTAGGGTTCGTGGATGGTGCTAGCCATCATATGCAGCAGCTTGCTTCTACTGCCTGGGTTATTTTCTCACCTGACCACCTAGTTGTGTCCTCAGGAGGTGCTTGTCTTGGTCCTACATCTAACAATGTGGCTGAGTATAGTGCCGTCATTGAGCTACTTCGGGATGCCATTTCCCATGGCGTCCAGTATTTAGAAGTCCACCTGGATTCACAACTAGTTGTGTCTCAGTTGAATGGGCAGTACCGTGTGTGAGATCCTATGCTACTACGGAAATTCCTAAGGGTAAGACTCTTGGAACGATATTTTGTTTCAATTACATACATACAAGTTCCGAGAAGTGTTAATCATATATCTGATGCATATGCTAACTATGTATTAGATTGGCATTTGTCACATTCATCATGAAGCACGCAAATATAAGAAGACATTCATACATTTGTACATACACACATATAGTAGAATTGGAGAACCAAAGTTTTATATATATAAATATGTCCAAAATGGTAGTGTCATATAAAAATGGAGCCCGTAGCCCTCAAAAATATACATATTGATACAAAAATGAGATACTAAGATATCTAATCCCTACAAGGAGGCCTAGCTTCCTCCCCGACAGGATGTGCTCGTAGAAATACTGTACTGCATTGGTTACCCACTGCAATAGCCGCACCCAGTCACCCAAAACCCCCACTACTTGGTGCTACATGGCCTTAGGTAGTCTCGCCACCTCTATCTGTGGAACTCTCGCAACCATCCGTGTGAGGTTGCGCCACAAGGCCTGTAGTGTGTGTCCTGCTGTAGCATCGCCTACCTCCTCACCCCTGCCTCGACGACCATGTCTCGGGAAGCCATCAGGTCTCACTGGGCCTTTGTCTGCGAGCAAACAATCAACCATTAGCACATGATACTACCACCAAAAATATTTTTGCATTTACATCTATAATAAAAAATCCACAAAAATTTAATACACAAAAAATCTAAAAAGAGTACTCACCAATGTCTCCGAACGTGATGTTTGGTGGAAGTGGCATGTCCCTATCCTGGCGGAAGTATATCCCTGCATAGGGGTAGTCCTCTATGGCAATGACCTGTCGGTCCCTCCAGTGGAAGAACTCCTTGGTATATGGTGATGCCAGATGGCCACCACCCTGTCGTGTCAAGATCTCAAAACACCGGGTTAGGGTTGGATCCCGGATACTATGAGGAGGGACACCCACCCTTGGACTAATCCCTGGAACCCTCTCAAAGAAGAAGTTGCATACGATACTCCCATACCCGAAGTTTTTGGCCTTCCCTTATTTGCATTCTGTCAGTTGGGTCTTCATAGACCCCAGCAGTGTGGTACACCAGTCAAACACTATAGGCTGCATGCATTGTGATGCATAGAACATCACCGGCCTGGATTCCTGGTGCAGATCTTTGGATCTCGTGATCCGCACTAAGGTAGCCACAATGATCTTCATGCTCAGATTCACTATGGCATTGATGGGTACCTGACTTCCCACTGTGCGTGTGTTTGTGGGGAAATACCACGCTATGTAGTCAAGGACGGTGATCCCACCACCCATAGTATGAGACCGAAGACTAGCCTCCTCACCTCGATGGGAAAAACCGGTAATGAAGAAGATGTCGTCCACTTCCAGTGTGAGGATTTTCCCATTGGTATTTAAGTTTTGTGCATCAACATCCCAATAGTCGATCAAGCATCGGAGTAACAGGTTTTGGGCCCTCAAACCCCCTATACTCCAGAATTTATACAACCCACATGCTTGCAATTCCTCCTGTGCTTGCACATCATTGTGCACGACCTCATCAACTTGGTCATGCTCCCTCTCCCTCCACTCTAGAACCATCCTGGAGTGAAGAAAAACAAGCATTTTAGTCAAATTCTTTTAAAAAACCAACTACGGGCTAATTTGTATACACGTGCGGGTACCTGCGGTCAACCTTTGCATTGACTGCGCGTTTTATGCCCTACCCATGACCCGCATAGCTACAGCCCGCAGGTAGCGCCAAACCCATTTAGGGCTTGGCCAAACAAAAACTCTCACCGCTGAAAATCAAAATAAAAGCATTGAAATGAAAGGTATGGATGAGACTACCAACCTGCTCCGAACGGTTCGATGAACGGTTGCTCCTAGCTCCCAAAATCGGCAACTGAACTTTCAGGTGAAAACTAACCAAAAGCTCCAAATGGGTGAATAGTAAAAATGAATTGTGAATTGTAATTTTTTATTACTATTTATAATTTTCAGGACCAACTTGTCTATAGTTTTTACCATTTTGTGCCATTATGGACTAATATAATGTCTTGGAGTAGTATTTTTTAATCAGATTTCTTCGGCGAAAGTTGTTCTGAACCATTTCACACCTACGGTAGGTACGTTTCACACTTGGCATATAGGTTAGATGCGATTTCTATGTGCATTATGCATTTGACCCATTGACCATTTTCATAAACCCTAGGTGTGTGACCCTGCTTCGTAACTAACACGGAACCTTCACACTGCTATAGAAGTGTCGTTATCCGGCGGTAGGGATTTTAAGAACATGGGTACCCTAGTTAGAACCCCTTTGTGCATTCTGGTGCCCATGCCGTTGTTTGTCCTGAGGTTTGGGAGTCCTTCGTAGTTACGCCATGACATTGCGATAAAGAATCATACTCTACTTTGTCTTGTGCTGGCCATCTCCCTTGAGGACTCCCCTCAGTTATATCATGTTGTGATTGCATTGCATCATCCTGCTTGCTGCTTGAGCCTTGTGTTGGCTCCCGCTTACTTAGCTGTTAGCCTAGTGCCTGAGCACTTTTCCCTATCGAGCCCTACAGAGCTTATATTTTCCCTTCACAATTTGATGACCTTTTGACCCTGAGGGAACCCCCCCCCCCCGAGTGTCCACATCCTACATGCACTTCCTTGCATTGATCATAGGTATGGTCCAGTGCTTGGAACTAGTCTGCTCGCTATTTGACACTCGTTCCCTCACTTGTTGTACTATAAGCAATTTTACTCTTTTTCAAGCTTTTCCCAAATATGAAAAAGACCAAAAAAAATCAAATATTCCAAAAAGCCGGACGGGATTATGGTTACTACTTCTTGTTGGCTGCTATTGTGTCGCCTTTGAACAGAGCATTCATTCCACTCCATACATTATGAGTCGGGACTATAGTTGGACCTTAGGAGCTGTACTTGTTTCTCAGTTCTCTCCACCAATTGGTTAAGCTTCCAGTCATTATGGAGCCCTCTGTAATGCCTTCTGCATTGCACAGTTTATGTCGATTCTATGCTGCCTAAGTCTATCCATCTGCTCATGCTCTTGTTCAAAGGAAGTCCTGAACTAGTGTCGGCCACTCCTCAGATCTCTTGACTATTGCATGTCGGTCATCCTTATTGAGTCAGTCTGTTCCACCTGAGTTCTTCCAAATCTTTCAGCATAGATGGTACCTCGTGCTGGCTGATGGGGGATGCCTTAATGCCCTCCTTCCAACGAGTCTCATTCCGTCGACTTCAACCCATCTATTTCGGGACTTGAGGATTAGAGTTCGGTTGAGTACCTTGAGGCTTGCAGTCATCGTATATATCCAAACTTTGAATTTTCCTCTGCATTATTCACAAGATGAGAGATGACATGTGAAACATCACGCTAAAGATTATACTATCGTCGGTGACACTTTGTATCGTCGAGGAAAGGATTCTATCCTCCGTCGTTGCTTAAATCACGAAGAAGCGGAGCAGGTGCTTAATGATTTCCATGCTGGGACGTGTGGCAGTCACTTATCTGTGCTTGCTACAGCCCAACGTATTATGCGAGATGGTTATTTTTGGCCTTCCATCTTTAAGGATTGTGTTAATGCTGTGAAGAGATGTCACCCTTGCCAGGTGTTTTCTTGGAACATATGCTCGCATCCAGCACCCCTTCATCCGATCGTCACCGTCGGTCCCTTCACCAAATGGGGGGTAGATTTCATGGATTGCAAACCAGCTTCAGATGGGGGGCATCACCATATCATAGTGGCTGTGGAATATTTTTCCAAATGGGCTGAGGCCATGCCTACCGTCAAAGCCGGTGGTGCTATAGCAGCCCACTTTGTATTTAATCAAATTATAACTCGATTCGGTATCCCGAAAGAGATTGTCACTTACCATGGAAGTCACTTTCAGAACAAGATGATGGAGGATTTGTCTCTCAAGATTGGGTTTCATCAAGAACACTCATCTTCTTATTATCCCCAAGCGAATGGTCAAGTAGAAGCAGTCAATAAGTCTTTGAAGACCATTCTCCAACGTACCATCCAACAAAGCAAGACCAATTGGCACATCATGTTATATCCTGCTTTGTGGGCATATCGAACCGCAGTCAAGACTGCCATCGGGTTCTCACCATTTCAGCTAGTTCATGGCATGGAGTCGCTTTTACCGATTGAATGTGAGATCCCTTCACTTAAACTAGCCATAGAGCTCCTCCCTGATACGACGGGTCTTGAGAAACGTTTAATCCACCTTGAGCAACTAGACGAACAACGTCGAGATGCCGTTGTGACCATAGATGCCAACAAACGTTGTGTTAAGGTTCAATATGATAGGTCTGTCCATCCGCAGCAATATGCTGAAGGTGACTTGGTCCTCTTATATGACCAAGCTAAAGAACCCCTAGGGGCAGGCAAGTTCAACCCCATGTGGCACGGTCCTTACATCGTGAGGTGTGTTCTGGAAAAATGAGCCTATGAATTAGATGACTATGAGGGGACTGTCTTGAAGGAGCCTAGAAATGGGCTCTACCTCAAGCGGTATTAGACTTGAGCCTCTGGTTTAGGCTGATACTTTTGTATACTATTGTATAGTTGCTTCTGTACATTGTTTAGATTTCTTTTGGTTTTTGGGTCTACTGATTAGCTTCCGTTTGATTGACAAATGTCAACATAGTTTTCAACATTCTTAGGGTTCGTGGATGGTGCTAGCCATCATATGCAGCAGCTTGCTTCTACTGCCTGGGTTATTTTCTCACCTGACCACCTAGTTGTGTCCTCAGGAGGTGCTTGTCTTGGTCCTACATCTAACAATGTGGCTGAGTATAGTGCCGTCATTGAGCTACTTCGGGATGCCATTTCCCATGGCGTCCAGTATTTAGAAGTCCACCTGGATTCACAACTAGTTGTGTCTCAGTTGAATGGGCAGTACCGTGTGTGAGATCCTATGCTACTACGGAAATTCCTAAGGGTAAGACTCTTGGAACGATATTTTGTTTCAATTACATACATACAAGTTCCGAGAAGTGTTAATCATATATCTGATGCATATGCTAACTATGTATTAGATTGGCATTTGTCACATTCATCATGAAGCACGCAAATAAAAGAAGACATTCATACATTTGTACATACACACATATAGTAGAATTGGAGAACCAAAGTTTTATATATATAAATATGTCCAAAATGGTAGTGTCATATAAAAATGGAGCCCGTAGCCCTCAAAAATATACATATTGATACAAAAATGAGATACTAAGATATCTAATCCCTACAAGGAGGCCTAGCTTCCTCCCCGACAGGATGTGCTCGTAGAAATACTGTACTGCATTGGTTACCCGCTGCAATAACCGCACCCAGTCACCCAAAACCCCCACTACTTGGTGCTACATGGCCTTAGGTAGTCTCGCCACCTCTATCTGTGGAACTCTCGCAACCATCCGTGTGAGGTTGCGCCACAAGGCCTGTAGTGTGTGTCCTGCTGTAGCATCGCCTACCTCCTCACCCCTGCCTCGACGACCATGTCTCGGGAAGCCATCAGGTCTCACTGGGCCTTTGTCTGCGAGCAAACAATCAACCATTAGCACATGATACTACCACCAAAAATATTTTTGCATTTACATCTATAATAAAAAATCCACAAAAATTTAATACACAAAAAATCTAAAAAGAGTACTCACCAATGTCTCCGAACGTGATGTTTGGTGGAAGTGGCATGTCCCTATCCTGGCGGAAGTATATCCCTGCATAGGGGTAGTCCTCTATGGCAATGACCTGTCGGTCCCTCCAGTGGAAGAACTCCTTGGTATATGGTGATGCCAGATGGCCACCACCCTGTCGTGTCAAGATCTCAAAACACCGGGTTAGGGTTGGATCCCGGATACTATGAGGAGGGACACCCACCCTTGGACTAATCCCTGGAACCCTCTCAAAGAAGAAGTTGCATACGATACTCCCATACCCGAAGTTTTTGGCCTTCCCTTATTTGCATTCTGTCAGTTGGGTCTTCATAGACCCCAGCAGTGTGGTACACCAGTCAAACACTATAGGCTGCATGCATTGTGATGCATAGAACATCACCGGCCTGGATTCCTGGTGCAGATCTTTGGATCTCGTGATCCGCACTAAGGTAGCCACAATGATCTTCATGCTCAGATTCACTATGGCATTGATGGGTACCTGACTTCCCACTGTGCGTGTGTTTGTGGGGAAATACCACGCTATGTAGTCAAGGACGGTGATCCCACCACCCATAGTATGAGACCGAAGACTAGCCTCCTCACCTCGATGGGAAAAACCGGTAATGAAGAAGATGTCGTCCACTTCCAGTGTGAGGATTTTCCCATTGGTATTTAAGTTTTGTGCATCAACATCCCAATAGTCGATCAAGCATCGGAGTAACAGGTTTTGGGCCCTCAAACCCCCTATACTCCAGAATTTATACAACCCACATGCTTGCAATTCCTCCTGTGCTTGCACATCATTGTGCACGACCTCATCAACTTGGTCATGCTCCCTCTCCCTCCACTCTAGAACCATCCTGGAGTGAAGAAAAACAAGCATTTTAGTCAAATTCTTTTAAAAATCCAACTACGGGCTAATTTGTATACAGGTGCGGGTACCTGCGATCAACCTTTGCATTGACTGCGCTTTTTATGCCCTACCCATGACCCGCATAGCTACAGCCCGCAGGTAGCGCCAAACCCATTTAGGGCTTGGCCAAACAAAAACTCTCACCGCTGAAAATCAAAATAAAAGCATTGAAATGAAAGGTATGGATGAGACTACCAACCTGCTCCGAACGGTTCGATGAACGGTTGCTCCTAGCTCCCAAAATCGGCAACTGAACTTTCAGGTGAAAACTAACCAAAAGCTCCAAATGGGTGAATAGTAAAAATGAATTGTGAATTGTAATTTTTTATTACTATTTATAATTTTCAGGACCAACTTGTCTATAGTTTTTACCATTTTGTGCCATTATGGACTAATATAATGTCTTGGAGTAGTATTTTTTAATCAGATTTCTTCGGCGAAAGTTGTTTTGAACCATTTCACACATACGGCAGGTACGTTTCACACTTGGCATATAGGTTAGATGCGATTTCTATGTGCATTATGCATTTGACCCATTGACCATTTTCATAAACCCTAGGTGTGCGACCCTGCTTCGTAACTAACACAGAACCTTCACACTGCTATAGAAGTGTCGTTATCCGGCGGTAGGGATTTTAAGAACATGGGTACCCTAGTTAGAACCCCTTTGTGCATTCTGGTGCCCATGCCGTTGTTTGTCCTGAGGTTTGGGAGTCCTTCGTAGTTACGCCATGACATTGCGATAAAGAATCATACTCTACTTTGTCTTGTGCTGGCCATCTCCCTTGAGGACTCCCCTCAGTTATATCATGTTGTGATTGCATTGCATCATCCTGCTTGCTGCTTGAGCCTTGTGTTGGCTCCCGCTTACTTAGCTGTTAGCCTAGTGCCTGAGCACTTTTCCCTGTCGAGCCCTACAGAGCTTATATTTTCCCTTCACAATTTGATGACCTTTTGACCCTGAGGGAACCCGCCCCCCCCCGAGTGTCCACATCCTACATGCACTTCCTTGCATTGATCATAGGTATGGTCCAGTGCTTGGAACTAGTCTGCTCGCTATTTGACACTCGTTCCCTCACTTGTTGTACTATAAGCAATTTTACTATTTTTCAAGCTTTTACCAAATATGAAAAAGACCAAAAAAAATCAAATATTCCAAAAAGCCGGACGGGATTATGGTTACTACTTCTTGTTGGCTGCTATTGTGTCGCCTTTGAACAGAGCATTCATTCCACTCCATACATTATGAGTCGGGACTATAGTTGGACCTTAGGAGCTGTACTTGTTTCTCAGTTCTCTCCACCAATTGGTTAAGCTTCCAGTCATTATGGAGCCCTCTGTAATGCCTTCTGCATTGCACAGTTTATGTCGATTCTATGCTGCCTAAGTCTATCCATCTGCTCATGCTCTTGTTCAAAGGAAGTCCTGAACTAGTTTCGGCCACTCCTCAGATCTCTTGACTATTGCATGTCGGTCATCCTTATTGAGTCAGTCTGTTCCACGTGAGTTCTTCCAAATATTTCAGCATAGGTGGTACCTCGTGCTGGCTGATGGGGGATTCCTTAATTCCCTCCTTCCAACGAGTCTCATTCCGTCGACTTCAACCCATCTATTTCGGGACTTGAGGATTAGAGTTCGGTTGAGTACCTTGAGGCTTGCAGTCATTAGTGGTAGGTTCTCTCACCATCGACAGTTTTGGGAATACACCAATGTCCTCTGATCGATGGATTCATTCTAGTGTTCGACTTCAACTCATTTATTCACACTCTGATGATTGCACTATGTGCCTTGATGCCCATTTTCATTATTGGTGGGTTATCTTGCATCTGTTAACGGTATACATCATTGACCGGTAATCGAACGATGTCACATCAGGTTCGTGTTAAAATTCAATATGCTAAGACAGAAAATAGCAGCATTACATTCCATTTCACAATAATAGCATATACAGGATCACTGAAGAAACAACAAGCACAGCATAAACACAAGAGACAGAGATTTATCCTGGGAAACCCTCATGGGGTAGAAAACCCAGCAAAGCTTCCTCAATATAGATGACCAGCAATATACAAAGATGAAACCCTGAGACATGATCTCCTCCTCCACAATAGCAGACCTCTCCTCCACAAGTGTGCTATCCTCAAGTGAGTGAATGTGTATAATGAGGAACACACCTCCTCTATTTATACACTACTTTGATATGTATTTTACACAAGTACATGTAGGCTCGTATTTAACCATTAGGTTAAATACCCCATTATAACTGACTGGGCCGACCCCTCTAGGGTGGTCTAATAACCCTTTGACCCACATAACACATACAGGGCCGACCCCCACTAGGGAAGTCTAATAACCCAAGTTACCACATTCCGACGGAGGAATAAACATCTCCGGATATACAATAAGATCTTCACGGAGGAATGAATCATCTCCGGAATAATAAAGTACAAATATAATATTCTTTGAAGTTACAATATCTCAACACTCCCCCTTAACGAGAAGGATATTATAACAGCATCTGCACGAGCAAGGAGTCATCAACATCATACATGATACATCTATAAATCATTGGAAGCTTTCTCAACATCATCAGTAACTCAACCAGTTACTGGAATATCTTCAATACTGGAACATCAACATCTTCAGTACTGAGTCTTTATCTTCTGCAGCACTCAAACAGCTACAGCAACATCAATATCTGAATCCTCACGATTGTCAGCATCACCATCACACGATCATCAGCATCGTCATCACATGATCAACAACATCGTCATCTCACTATCATCAACATCGTCATCACACGATCATCAACATCGTCATCTCACGATCATCAGTATCATCATCACACGATCATCAGCATCGTCATCTCACGATCATCAGCATCGTCATCATACGATCATCAGCATCGTCATCTCACGATCATCAGCATCGTCATCTCACGATCATCAGCATCGTCATCATACGATCATCAGCATCGTCATCTCACGATCATCAGCATCGTCATCACACGATCATTAGCATCGTCATCTTACGATCATCCGCATCGTTATCTCACAATTATCAGCATTGTCATATCATTTCGATCTACAGCATCTGGATCATCTCGATCTACAGCATCTGGATCATCACGATCTACAACATCTGGATCATCTCGATCTACAGCATCTGGATCATCTCGATCTATAACATCTGGATCATCTCGATCTACAGCATCTGGATCATCTCATCTACACCATCTGGATCATCTCGATCTACACCATCTGGATCATCTCGATCTACACCATCTGGATCATCTCGATCTACACCATCTGGATCATCACGATCTACAGCATCTGGATCATCACGATCTACAGCATCTGGATCATCTCGATCTACAGCATAAGTATCCTCAACCATACAAGTACATTAATCAATACATGTATCATCAAAAGTATGTATTCTCACCAATACATCTATCATCAAAACATGTATTCTTACTAATACATATATCATCAAAAGCATGTATTCTCACTAATACATCTATCATCAAAAGCATGTATTCTCACTAATACATCTATCATCAAAAGCATGTATTCTCACTAATACATCTATCATCAAAAGCATGTATTCTTACTAATACATCTATCAATACAAGTATCCACACTGATACAAGTATACACAACAGCAGCATACCCTGCAACACACATGATCCAATTACGGGATGGTCAATCCCTCTCACTTTAGGACATAGGTCCAAGGATGATACAATCTTGATCCACTTATGGGATGATCAATCCCTCTCAATTTAAGACATCTCTCATGTCTATGGATGATGCAATCCAGATCAACTTACAGGATGATCAATCCTTATCCTTTTAAGACACCTCACCATGTCTAAGGATGATGCAATCCCGAATCAACTTACAAGATGATTAGTCCTTATCACTTTAAGACACCTTACCATGTATAGGGACGATGCAATCCCAATCTACTTACAGGATGATTAGTCCTTATCACTTTAAGACACCTCACCATGTCTAGGGATGATGCAATCCCAATCTACTTACAGGATGATTAGTCCTTATCACTTTAAGACACCTCACCATGTCTAGGGACGATGCAATCCCAATCTACTTACAGGATGATTAGTCCTTATCACTTTAAGACACCTCACCATGTCTAGGGACGATGCAATCCCAATCTACTTACAGGATGATTAGTCCTTATCACTTTAAGACACTTCACCATGTCTAGGGACGATGCAATCCCAATCTACTTACAGGAGGATTAGTCCTTATCACTTTAAGACACCTCACCATGTCTAGGGACGATGCAATCCCAATCTACTTACAGGAGGATTAGTCCTTATCACTTTAAGACACCTCACCATGTCTAGGGACGATGCAATCCCAATCTACTTACAGGATGATTAGTCCTTATCACTTTAAGACAAGTCTCATGTCTAGGGACGATGCAATCCGATCACGTACATTTTGAACCTAGTTCATGGACGATGCAGTCCTCACGTACATTTTGAACCCAGTTCATGGACGATGCAGTCCTCACGTACATTTTGAACCCAGTTCATGGACGATGCAGTCCTCACGTACATTTTGAACCCAGTTCATGGACGATGCAGTCCTCACGTACATTTTGAACCCAGTTCATGGACGATGCAGTCCTCACGTACATTTTGAACCCAGTTCATGGACGATGCAGTCCTCACGTACATTTTGAACCCAGTTCATGGACGATGCAGTCCTCACGTACATTTTGAACCCAGTTCATGGACGATGCAGTCCTCACGTACATTTTGAACCCAGTTCATGGACGATGCAGTCCTCACGTACATTTTGAACTAGTGGTTCCGGGATGATGCAATCCCCATCACTTTATTCTCGAAGACCATACGTCTACGGATCAATTCAGGGACCAAGGTCCGGGGATGATTCAATCCCCACTTCTCGGAGACCTTACGTCTACGGCTCTCTTTAGGACTGAAAGTCCAGGGATGATCCAATCCCCTCAACTGTCCACTAAGGACTTCATTCTCGGAGACATCACGTCTACGGCTCTCTTTAGGACTGAAAGTCCAGGGATGATCCAATCCCCTCAACTGTCCACTAAGGACTTCATTCTCGGAGACCTCACGTCTACGGCTCTCTTTAGGACTGAAAGTCCAGGGATGATCCAATCCCCTCAACTGTCCACTAAGGACTTCATTCTCGGAGACCTCACGTCTACGGCTCTCTTTAGGACTGAAAGTCCAGGGATGATCCAATCCCCTCAACTGTCCACTAAGGACTTCATTTTCGGAGACCATACGTCTACGGATCTATTCAGGGACCGAAGTCCAGGGATGATACAATCCCTACCTGTCCACTAAGGACTTCATTTTCGGAGACCATACGTCTACGGCTCACTTTAGAACATGTGTTCAAGGATGATACAATCCCCACATGTATTCTCATCAATATACTATCGATCCTGGGAACCCATACAGAACCTGATTCACACTTCTTCTTTAATTGCACCATTAAGAGAATGGTCTTGTCTAGCCACTTGGAGCAAACATCTCATCATGATTCTCTTCCTCTTTCTAAGAGAATCTTCTAGCCACAAGCCTTCTATATTTTGTTTGATTTGTAAATCTTCTTGTTGAACATCCATCACTTGTTCGGTGTTCATTATTCTTCATGATCTTTCCTACAAAACAAAATTAAGTACATGATTAGTAATCCTTCATAATCATGAAATCATGATAACCTATTATGCATACAGATATCATTTACATAGTTATGCAACTATCTTGACCAATACTTTGGCACAACACTTTCCCATATCCTGTATGCATACAGTGGCTATCTAGATGCCTTCCATCTCTACCAAAACATACTATCGAGAGTGTGCACAGCTCTCAGCATGTCAGCAAAGAGGTTTCATTCTAGACAAGCAACAATGGAATGTTTGTCCAACTTACCAATCATATGCATATTAGTAGTATAATGTTCAATGCTCTATGAATGTTTGCACTCAGCATGATATGTTCTAGGAATACAAATATGCATACAAGAAATATCATTTACTATTTCAAATAACAACTCAAATACTTATCTTTTATGTTTGTGTGGTTGCCTCCCGCTTGATCTTCTATATGTCCTTTGAACTTCTATTCATTCTGTACCACTGTGCATGCTCAAGTGTGCACTAGTGTCATCCTCATGATCTCATACACAAACATTCATTCATTAGTATATTCTCAAAACATTCTAATTCTAAATAATCTTGAATATGTATAGTCATGATCATTAGTATTCAAGATTTCAGGGAAGTCTTCTTTTACTCATGCATATCATCAATCAAGATAAAATATATAATATGCATAATCCCTTGATTACTAACTTTATGAATAAGCATAACCAATCATTCCAAGTATACTTATATAAGGGATCCTAACACAAGGTAAGATTCATGGGAAACATACCTGGATTAGTATACCTACTTGGTTATGTACAACATACCTAAACAATCTCTTCAATGATTTAGAGATCCTGAGCTAGAACCTGCATGTCTCATAGGTTAAGCATAATATAACAAAGTCATACATACCTCGTAAGTAGAAGAAAGATTATGGATGAGTCTTTGTCTTCATGTTTTCATGGTCATGGAGCCTGATTTGTCTTTTGAGATGTACCTGTGTCTTGTTAGCAGACAACATCAACCTCACACAACATCATAATGCATTAGTACAATCATAAGTGTCAACACCCTAACCAATGAATATCTTCTATGATGCATTCATAATTTTGTCAAGGTGATACAACAAATCTAAAATCAAGATTGTACTAACCGTAATAACATGAAGACAAACATACCATAAACTTAATCATGAACAAATCTCAAAACATACCTCGATGAGTCATACCTGTCGAGATCGCTTGTAATCTCCTTATGTAAAGCCTTAGCCTCATCTCCTTTTGAAACAGGAACTCCTTCACTTATGCAGGTGACCAATCCATCTTCTTCTAGGATTAGCCCTATCAACTTGATTTGCAAGAACTGGAACTGGAGCTGGATATGGGTTTGTCAGAGAAACCCAAAAATTCAAACTTTGAATTTCAAACTTCCGAAAGGATAGAAATATGCGCCTTGATGAGCTGATCAAACTGATATATTCAGAATTTGAAAACTGCAAAGTTTCACTCCTCAATTTTGCCTTTGAATCTCCCGGATTCACTGGACGTGACCCTGAACTGGGGTTTGGTGAATCCCACTCTTCTGCCCAATCAAAATGTTTGATCCAAAGCTCTAAGCTTCTATTTTTCTGAGGAGCTTCCAGCCATGGTCATAGATTTCAAAAAATTCCCATTTTTACAGAAGCCCTAATTTTCCACTTTTCTGATCAAAGTCCCGAACTAGGGTCTAATCAAACCCGGCCTTCTGCCCAACCAAAAATTCTGATCTTGGTCTCTAAATTTCTATTTTGATGAGTAGCATCCAGCCGTGGCCTCCGATTACAAAAATTCCAACTTTCTCCAAAGCCCTAAATTCCGGAAGCCATGAATGAAGGTACCAAAAAATAATTCTGTTTTGACAGAAATATGTACCTGATTGTTTCTGGTGTAACTCCAAAATTTTTGATCCACAGGGTATGAAAAGGTTTCCTGAGATAGCCTGATCTGTTATCTTTCCATCCTGACAGGTCTGACCTCAATTGGATTCTCTGAGAGAGAGTTATGCCAAATGTCGCAACGTGACCTGTTTTGGGATAAAACAGGAGAGCGACCTTGTACGGCATGCCACGTGTCACTGTTTTAACTTCGGCCTCTGAAAAAGTTTTCTGAGATATCTCGGCCTGTTACCTCTCCATCCTGACAGGTCTGACCTCAATTGGACTCTCTGAGAGAGAGTTATGCCAAATGTTGCAACGTGACCTGTTTATGGGATAATACAGGAGAGTGCACTTGTACGGAGTGCCACGTGTCACTGGTTCAACTTCGGCCTCTGAAAACGTTTTCTGAGATAGTACAGACTGTGTACTACCTGTCACTTTTTATGAAATTTCATTTGGAGCTTCCTAGCCCAAGATATGACCTTTTTCCCAAGGTCACCTGATTTTGACTCAGATCTGGAAGAGGCAGAAACCCTATATTGTACAGATCATAAATCACAAATTACAATGAATTAGAGGTTTTCCTTTGGACACAAGGTACCTGGAGATTTAATCTTCGTCTTGTAACAATTTCAGATCCGAAAACTTCTCCAAAATGGATTTATAGCGAAAGTGCTACGATGACTGGTTTTTGCTATGTAAAACCCTAACCTTCAAATTGTCGTAACTAAGCAAGTGTCTTTAGTGCCATACCTTGTCTTCCTTCAGGTTAGCTCTGATACCATGTTAAAATTCAATATGCTAAGACAGAAAATAGCAGCATTACATTCCATTTCACAATAATAGCATATACAGGATCACTGAAGAAACAACAAGCACAGCATAAACACAAGAGACAGAGATTTATCCTGGGAAACCCTCATGGGGTAGAAAACCCAGCAAAGCTTCCTCAATATAGATGACCAGCAATATACAAAGATGAAACCCTGAGACATGATCTCCTCCTCCACAATAGCAGACCTCTCCTCCACAAGTGTGCTATCCTCAAGTGAGTGAATGTGTATAATGAGGAACACACCTCCTCTATTTATACACTACTTTGATATGTATTTTACACAAGTACATGTAGGCTCGTATTTAACCATTAGGTTAAATACCCCATTATAACTGACTGGGCCGACCCCTCTAGGGTGGTCTAATAACCCTTTGACCCACATAACACATACAGGGCCGACCCCCACTAGGGAAGTCTAATAACCCAAGTTACCACATTCCGACGGAGGAATAAACATCTCCGGATATACAATAAGATCTTCACGGAGGAATGAATCATCTCCGGAATAATAAAGTACAAATATAATATTCTTTGAAGTTACAATATCTCAACAGTTCGACCCCAACTCCTTTGTTCACTTGATGGGACTTGCACCGTCGAAGACTTGTGTAGAAGACCCCAGGCGATAGTGGCATTCAGTATGCTACTTATGACTTTGACTTTACATCTAAGATATCACCTCTCAGATATCAACAGTTTGTACCTCCAGTTTGCACCAGTTGTTTCCTTTTCAGCAGGAGACCATATCTTACTGTAGAGGGATCATGGCTATGATCACTTATGACATGTATTCACTATGTACTGCCTGTCCATGGCCTTTGTATCAGATTGTTTTACTATGACATGTATTCAGGGATACCCTTATATTATGACGAGTGAGATGCTCTCTCCACTTGTGTCTCCATCACTCCACTTCTGAGTTTTATAATGTATTTCGGCCATCGTAGCATCAGTCTCTGACCTCACACATTAGGGGGCATCTGTTACACCGTAATCTTCCACCCTATGAGCATCAACATTCTTTGGCCTGTAGGATCCATTTCACTGACTTAGATTCACTTTATATCCTTCAGACATATTTTCCCTCATTTTTCCTCCGACCCGCATGTTGCATCACTATAGCATGCGTACCCGCGAGTTGCATCACTATAGCCCGCGAGTATCAAGTAAAATGGTAAAAATAACTAGTTTATTACTTTTTACTCCCAAAACGCGGTCATTGGGTGACCTTTGGCTGTCCATCTGCCCAAGTAACGTCTTGATGTGTCCTTTCACTTACCTTTGAGAGGACTATATATTGAGCACATATGGCTTATGGACGGGAGGAGAAAGAAGAGCAAGGGAACTATAGTGGATTTTCTCCCTATCTTGAGTCTACACTCATTGATCCTTGTAGTTGTGAACCCTTTATGTTCACCTTCCAAACTCCTATCTAGTTTGAGTTTTCCATTCATGGAGGATTGAAGTGGTGGAGGCACAAGTGGATTGATCCATATCTTGGTTTAGTGTGGTTGCCAGCAAGAGGTCGTATCACTTTGTACTTCTTCTTGTTTATTAATAGAAATACTCATATTCTCATCCATTAATGTTGTAAATGTTGTTTATCTTACATTAGGTTGCATTTAATTGTTATATCATGGGCCATTGCTATTGATGATGTTAGTGTCGTTTATATATTATATGTACTTGTTGTATATTGGTTGTCAAGACTAATTTGCAGATTCAAGTGCATGGATTGAAAAGCTCCAACGTGGATCTACATCAAACGTTTGGATCGAGGTTGGTTGTCTTCTTCATTATCTTAGCATTATCATTTATATAGCATAGTTTTGAGAATTGAGTTGATTTCTGGTAGTCATCTATCTGTTGTGATACACCCCAAGCCATAGTGAGTTTTCTCCAACACAATGGTGAGTGTCAGAGAGAGAGATTATGAGACAGAGAGAGTGAGAGGTAATTAAAATGGGGTAAGTAAAATGGTTGGGAGATAAATCTAGGGAATTAGATCCTAAATGAATATCCTTATACTAAAAGGACATGATTAAGGCCTTAAACTACAAGATAGGCCATCTAAAATGAATTTTTTACATACAAGTGGTATAGGAGTGTCATTAGGAGTTTTTATGTAGTAGGAATGGGTATATGGGCCCTGAACATGACGGGGGGAGAAAGATAAGGTCCCTCATCCTTAGATTAATCCCAGAGGTCTTATGGACATGGAATATTCCTTAAACCACCACAAAACACATCTACAAAGTACCTTTGTCCTTGAGTCAAATATGGGTACTATTAGGAAGTTTTGCACACAAGAGATGGATTTTGGGACTTTGTCCCAAAATGAAGCTTCTAGGGTCTCGGTCCCTCGAATAGGCCTCAAAGAATCATACAGACCAATATAATTGGCCTCTTGGTGGGATGTGTGTATATTTAAAATGTTTTATATACTTAATGTGGATTCTAGGGTTTTGACCATGTTTGATGAAGAAAAAAAGGTCATTATGATCAAGATTATTCTTCTAGGGCTCATAAACTTTGGCCTTATGCATGAGATATGGGGATCTGATTGGAAATTTTTAGACAAAGTAGATGGGATGAAGGATCTTTGATATACAAGTGGGATGTGGGAAGTTATAGGAGGTTTTTCATACTAGGGGAGGTTTGTCATACCGGGGATGGGTCTCGAGGCCTTAATCATGGTATATATATATATATATGTATATATGTATATATATGCATATATATATATGTATATATATGTATATGTATATGTATATGTATATGTATATATATATATATATATATATATAGAGAGAGAGAGAGAGAGTTTGTGGATTAGGGGTTTAGAGAGCGAGAGAGACCGGTGGTTAGGAATTGAGGAAGATAGAGATATTACATCGGATGTGAAGGAGTGTGAAGTCTTGAAGGAAAAGATGCAGAAGCTGACCAATACCTAGATGATTGATCAGAAGCTAACCAATAACTAGAGAGTGAGATATTGTGGGTTAGGGAGATAGAGAGAGAGAAATATTGATAAAGAGAGAGAAGGTTAGGGGTTGAGAGAGAGAGATTGTGGCTTAGGGGTTGAGAGAGAGAGAGAGAGAGAGAGAAAGAGAGAGAGAGAGAGGTTGGGGGTTAGGGGTTTAGAGAGATCTAAAGAGAGGGAGAATGTGAGTTAGGGAGATAGAAAGAGAGAAATATTGAGAAAGAGAAAGAGGGTTAGGGGTATATATATATAGATAGATAGAGAGAGAGAGAGAGAGAGATTGGGGGTTAGGCGTTGAGCGAGATAGAGATATTACATCGGATGTGAAAGAGTGTGAAGTATTGAAAGAAAAGATGCAGTAGCTACCCAATATCTAGATTATTGATCATAAGCTAACCAATATCTAGAGAGTGAGAGATTGTGGGTTAAGGCAATAGAGAGAGAGAAAGATTGATAAAGAGAGAGAGGGTTAGGGGTTTAGAGAGAGAGAGAGATTGTGGCTTAGGGGTTGAGAGAGAGAGGGGTTGGGGGTTACGGGTTTAGAGAGGTCTAAAGAGAGGGAGAATGTGGGTTAGGGGGATAGAGAGAGAGAAATATTGAGAAAGAGGAAGAGAGCTAGAGGTTTAGAGAGAGAGAGAGAGAGAGAGAGAGAGAGAGAGAGAGAGAGATTGGAGGTTAGGTATTTATATAGCGAGAGATATTGGTGGTTAGGGGTTTAGGGAGAGAGAGTGTGTGAGAGAGACTGTGGTTTAGCGTTTGAGATATATCGAGTGTTAGGAATTTAGAGAGAGAGAGAAAGATTGTGGCTTAGGGGTTTAGAGAGAGAAAGATTGTGGCTTAAGGGTTTAGAGAGAGAGAGATTGCGGGTTAGGCGTTGAGGGAGATAGAGATATTAATTCAGATGTGAAAGAGTGTGAAGTATTGAAGGAAAATATGCAAAAGCTGACCGATATCTACTATGAAGTTTTGAATGCCTATTAGGGGTTGAGGGATAGCGATATTGGGGTTTACGGGTTTAGGGTGAGAGAGAGGGAGAGTATTAGATGCGAAAGAGTGTGAAGTCTTGAAGGAAAAGATGCAGAAGCCAACCAATATCTACTATTAAATTTTGGATGCTCAGAAGAGAGAGAGAGAGTATCAAACATGAAAGGGTCTCTTGGGGGTTAGGGGTTTAGAGAGAGAAAAAGAAAGATAGAGATTGGTGGTTAGGGATTTGGAAAGAGGGAGGGAGAGAGATATCGAGGGTTAGGAATTTAGAGAGAGAGAGAGAGAGAGAGAGAGAGAGAGAGAGACAGAGAGAGAGAGATTGTTGCTTAAGGGTTTAGAGAGTGAGAGAGACTACGGGTTAGGCATTGACGGAGATAGAGATATTAGGTCGGATGTGAAAGAGTGTGAAGTCTTGAAGGAAAAGATGCAGAAACTAACCAATATCTACTATGAAATTTTGGAATCCTGTTAAGCATTGAGGGATAGCGATATTGGGGTTTACGGGTTTAGATTTAGAGAGAGGGAGAGTATCATATGCAAAAGGGTGTGAGGTCTTGAAGGAAAAGATGTAGAAGCTGACCAATATCTACTATGAAGTTTTGGATGCCTGTTAGGGGTTGAGGGATAGCGATATTGGGGTTTATGAGTTTATAGTGAGAGAGAGGGAGGGAGAGTATTAGATGTGAAAGCGTGTGAAGTATTGAAGGAAAAGATGCAGAAGCTAACCAATATTTCTATTAAGTTTTGGATGCCCGTGTGTGTGTGTGTGTGTGTGTGAGAGAGAGAGAGAGTAACGTGAAAGCATCTTAGGGATTAGTGGTTAGAGGTTTAAAGAGAGAAAAATAAAGAGAAATATTGGGGGTTAGGGATTTGGAAAGAGGAAGGGAGAGAGATATTGGGGGTTAAGAATTTAGAGAGAGAGAGAGATTGTGGCTTAGGTGTTTAGAGAGTGAGAGAGATTGCGTTTTAGGCATTGAGGGAGATAAAGATTTTACATCGGCTATTAAAGAGTGTGAAGTATTGAATGAAAAGATGTAGAAGCCAACCAATATCTAATATGAAGCTTTGGATGCCCTAGAGAGAGAGAGAGAGAGAGAGAGAGAGAGAGTATCAAAGTGGAAAGAGTCTTAGAGATTGGGGGGTTAGGGGTTTAGAGAGAGAAAAAGAAAGAGAGAGATTGGGGGTTATGGATTTAGAAAGAGGGAGGGAGAGAGATATCAGGGGTTAGGAATTTAGAGAGAGAGAGAGAGAGAGAGAGAGAGAGGGAGAGGGAGATTGTGGCTTAGGGATCTAGAGAGAGAGAGAGACTGGGGGTTAGGAATTGAGGGAGATAGAGATATTACATCGGATTGAAAGAGTGTGAAGTCTTGGAGGAAAAGATGCATAAGCTAACCAATATCTTGAGAGGGAGATATTGTGGGTTAGGGAGATAGATAGAGAGAAATATTGAGAAAGAGAGAGAGGGTTATGGGTTTATATAGAGAGAGAGACAGATTGTGGCTTAGGGGTTGGGGGTTTAGAGATATATAGAGAGAGGGAGAATGTGGGTTAGGGATATATAGAGAGAGAAATATTGAGAAAAAGACAGAGGGTTCGGGGTTTAGAGAGAGAGAGAGAGAGAGAGAGAGAGAGATTGGGGGTTATGGGTTTAGAGAGAGAGTGAGTGAGAGCAATAGATTGTGGCTTAGAGATTGAGAGATAGAGGGAGAGGTTAGGGGTTAGGGGGTTAGAGAGATATAGAGAGTGGGAGATTGTGGGTTAGGGAGATAGAGAGAGAGAAAGATTGATAAAGAGAGAGGTTTAGGAGTTAGAGAGATATAGAGAGTGGGAGATTGTGGGTTAGGGAGACAGAGAGAGAGAGAGATTGAGAAAGAGAGAGGGTTAGGAGTTGGATAAATCGTGTCTTAGGGGTTGAGAGAGAGAGATAGAGGTTGGGGTTAGGGGTTTAGAGAGATCTAGAGATAGAGATATTGTGGGTTAGGGAGATAGAGAGTGAGAAATATTGATATTTATAGAGAGAGAGAGAGAGAGAGAGAGAGAGAGAGAGAGAGATTGGGAGTTAGAGGTTAAAGGAGATCTAGAGAGAGGGATATTGTGGGTTAGGGAGATAGAGAGAGAGAAATATTGAGAAAGAGAGAAAGTGTTAGGGGTTATCTATCTATCTATCTATCTATATATATATATATATATAGAGAGAGAGAGAGAGAGATTGGAGGTTAGGGATTTATAAAGAGAGATATATTGGGAGTTAGGGGTTGAGAGAGAGAGATAGAGAGAGATAGGTTAGGGACTTATAGAGAGAGAAAAGATGCTGAAGCTTACCAATATCTACTATTAAGTTTTAGATTCCTAGAAGAGAGAGAGAGAGAGTATCAAAATTGAAAGGGTTTCAGGGATTGGGGGTTAGGGGTTTAGAGAGAGAAAAGGAAAGATAAAGATTGGGGGTTAGGATTTGGAAAGAGGGAGCGAGAGTTATATCGAGGGTTAGGAATTTAGAGAGAGAGAGAGAGAGAGAGAGAGAGAGAGAGAGAGAGAGACTGCATGTTAGGTGTTGAGGGAGATAGAGATATTACATCAGATGTGAAAGATTGTGAAGTCTTGAAGGAAAAGATGCAGAAGCTGACCAATATCTACTATGAATTTTTGGATGCCTGTTAGGGGTTGAGGGATAGTGAAATTGGGGTTTACAGGTTTAGAGTGAGAGAGAGGGAGAGTATAGGATGCGAAAGAGTGTGAATTCTTGAAGGAAAAGATGCATAAGTTGACCAATATCTACTATTAAGTTTTGGATGCCCGGAAGAGAGAGAGAGAGAGAGAGAGAGAGAGAGAGAGAGAGAGAGAGAGAGAGAGAGAGAGAGAGAGATGTTAAAAGAATGTAACTACGGAATATATTCTATTTGATACTTGTCTATTGTACTATTGTATTCCTCCTTCGGGAGATGTCATTGATGTAATTAATAATGTAAGATTCATTGAAAGAGTCAATGTAAACCTAGGTATTTTGTCGGCCTAAGAAAACCCAAAAGAGATTACTATATTATGTATTTGACAAGTCAGCCCAGTCAGTTAGGAGAAGTCGGCCCTATTAAGGAAAAGTCACCACAACAAAATAATATAAATAGAAGATGTATCCCTCATTTGTATTCACTCATTCAATCTCACATGTTCTCATAAGAGAGAGAGAGAGAAGTTCGCACAAGTGGAGGAGTAGCTGATTTTGTCTTGGGGTTTATCTTTGTACTTTGTGAATTCTATATTGAGGAAGATTTTGTGGGGTTTTTTCCCTGGTGGTTTCCCTGAGATAAATATTGTGTTCATTGTGTTCTTGATTTGATTTTTATTCTTTTAGTGATATATTGTTTAATTTTATATTCTAATCAAGTAAAAACTAACATGGTATCAGAGCAGGTCTGAAAGAAAACATTGTGCAGCCTCCGTAACTGTAGAAACTAGGGCTTCTTGTTCTGGGAGGTCCCTCCATAGATCAACAAAAAAAGATAATGCATCTAACTTGCCTCAATAGGGCGCATCTTTCTGTTGAAGGATATTTTCATTCTGAGAATTTTTCATTTTTTGGTCCCTCACTGCAGCTCCAGAGAATTACGGCATCAAGTTTTTGAATCATCTGCTCACAGAATTGGGAGAAGGAGTACTTTGCTCAACTCGCCTTGAGGAGTCGAATTTTCTCATCGATTTAGATTTACAAAATCCTGAAGTCAAAAAATTAGGGTTTCTCTAACATACCCTAGGTCAAGGAAGAAGCAACTTTCAGAAGAAGACCTTTTCTGGTAAGTCCCAAATCTATTATATTTCCATTTGAACTACTCATTATATCAAGATGACAAGCAATACCAAGCTTGATGAGAAGCTTGAGGGATCTTAGAACTTCAGGGCATGGAAGTATAGAGTCATGCTCATCCTTGAAGAACATGAACTAGAAAACTATGTAAAGGAAGAACTTACAGAACTAGAGGGAGATGAAGCCAAAGAAAGGCATAAGAAGAATATGGTCAAGGAAAAGAAGATCATTGCCGATTCCATCAAAGATCACTTGAGCCCCCATGTGTCTTCCAAAAATACCCCAAAATAAATGTTTGATGCCTTGACCAATTTGTTTGAAGGAAAGAATATCAATGGGAAGATGATTGTTGGTCTACTTCCTTTCTCCTAAGCTGACCCAGGTTCTGTATAATTAGAGACCCAAAAAAACCCATTTTCACTGACACTTTCGGAAACAACCTGTGAACATGCTGAGGTCTCACATGAGGCGAAGTTATGGGGTGATTACAGAAGCAGGTTTCTATAACCTTGGTGATGCGCATATATGGAATGGATCCTCTAGCACAGTCACTCCTACTTTGCGTATAATTCAAATACCACAGCGCAATTATGTGACTGCGCACTCTGCAGTTACCACAATACAGACTCCGCTGATTTAGTGTTATCTATGTAACTATGCATTTATCACATTCCTTATAACTTCACATATTCCGATATGTTTGTGTTCACTACTTAGCTTATTATTCTCATTAACATACACATGAAAATACATATAAATCATAGGCATTCATGAACATGAAAATAACTTAGAGATATAATCACACACCACAGATATTTACATGGTTCACCCCCCAAGATGGGAGCTACGTCCATGGGAACTGTTCTTTATATTAACGGGAAGGGTTAATAGTTCCAATCTGTGCAAACAACTGTAGACTTTTCTCTACAATGGGTCTCTGCGCACTCAGCTGTAGAGCCTCTTTCTCTCTTTTATCTTAACAAAACTCAACAATAGCTAACCCACAATAAACCAACCCTTCCCTATACAAAATTTGCCCTGTTTTATAGATTGTGCTCGAAGGTCACATATTTACAATAGTTATGGGCCAAAACCCCACAATACCCTTAACCCAAACTGGCGTGGTTCTCCTGCTAACCACATTTTGTCATAACTTCTCAGCTACTTCGCTTATCCTTGGTCGTCCATTTGCATCGCTTCCTTGGTTCTGTCGCTTCTTCTGACAGTTGAAGTTTTGACTGCGCGGCTCTAACTATACCATGGTGCATCCTTTACACCATTCTGCCTCTTTACCGTTGTTCCTGTAGCTGTCAGTCCGCCGCTCCTTCCATAACTTCTACAACTACCCTGACCGTCCGTAGTAATTTGTCTTTACTAAGGCGACATGTCCTTATCTTCCATCCTCGCATTTCTCCATACCCTGCTACCGAGATTTGCGGAGTTGCTTCTCCCAAAATAGGCCAATACTAGGCCTCTCCTAACTTGTACTTTCACCATAAAAGTTACTGCTCTTGAGCCTCGCTCAACCAAAACTACTCCACTTGGGTCGTGCCCAACATGCCCCTAACACTCACATGTGGCTCACCCCTGAGCCACTTCCACTAGGATTCTTCGACTGCGCATCCCCTGGGATGTTCAACTTCGCAGCGAATGTTTGGTGAGTTGCGCTCAACTTCGCAACTGTGTCGTTAGCCTTTTATTCAAACTCCTTAATTGTTTCCAACATCTCCTCTGAGATGAATTCTTGAGCTTGCTCTTTACTGTGTTTTTTGTAGTGTGGATTTCTTGTAGCTTCTCTTCAATCTGCTCCGAAAAAGAGAGCGCTTCTTCCTCCATTAGTTGTATCTTCAATGAAGTGTCAACCTCCTTTATCTTCAATGCTTTCAACTCTTTCTGCAATTCTTTTGTCTCTGCGAACTTCTGGATCTTTTTCCTTGGCAGAAAATCCTTCATAGCCATGTTCACAGAGTCAAGCTCTTTCTGTCGTTGCTGTAGTTCGTCCTATATTTTATGCAACTTAGGGTCTTCTTGCAGTGTAGCCCATACTCTGGTGACTTCTTCAAGAAGGTCTTGACATCTTGCCACTTCTGCGGAGATGTTTTTTGTTGAAGCCTTCAACTCTTCGGTTCTAGCTTCTTTCACATTCTGTGGAGTGCTAGGTTGCTGTTGAGATTCTAAGGTAGAAATCTTCTCTTTATAGGAAATATCCATATCCATCATTTCTGCCTTAAGATTGTCCACAAAGGCACCAATATTAAGTATATTCGTTTCTACCTCTGGTTCCTCTTCACATTTAGGTATCTTCACACAGACTACTGCAACTGTTTCTTTCAGCCTGCAATGCTTCTCTTGAACGTTGACTAGCTCTCTGCTTTTCTCCATGGATTCATCCTTCAGCTCTTTATAGCTTTCCTCTAGCTGCAGATGTATTGGGCGAGGCCCAAGTTGGAATATTTTCACAAGGGCTGAAAAGTGCGCATTGCACGCTGCGACAGGGTATGGGGGCAGTTGTGATAATTGCGCATGTCATGCGTCAGCAATAGCTAAAGCAGGATTGTGCAGTATGTTGGTGCACAGGAATCATGCATGAGCTATTTTTGGTATGAAATATCGGTAAAGGTCAGACGAGGACGTGACCTATTTTCAGTAAAGAACAAGTTGAAGGAAGAAGAAAGCGACCTGTCTAGAATAGTGGTAGCAAGCAGTTGAGAAGCTAGGCCACTACGTCGACAGCTACAGGTAAGCAGAAGATGCAGAAAGGGACAGACCATGATGCAGTTGTAACCGTTTTGGTGACTGCGGCTGTCAGAAGAGCGTGTGAGCCACGAGTGGCCTAGTTGGAAGGCCTGAAGCAGGCGAAGAAAGCTATTGATGGCGATAGTCAGGTTGGCAGTTAGCCACGCCATGTTTTGTAAACCTAAGGGTTTTTTCCTATGAATTGAAAAGACATGACCTACGGGCATGATCTATAAATAAGGAATGATTTTGTAAGGGAAGGGTTACTCTTCATTTTGGTCATTGTTGAACATTGTTAATCTTTAAGCTTGAAAGCTATTGTAAAGGCTCTGAAGTTGTGTGCGCAGAGACCTATCTGAGAGAGAAGAGAGTCTACAGCTGAGTGCGTAGACTAAGAACTGTTGTACCCTTCCCAAAAGAATAATATAACAACAGTTCTTGTGGATGTAGCCTCCATCTGGGGGGTGAACCACGTTAAATTGTGTGTAGTGTGATTGGTTTGTGTTTTGCAACTGTTCATTTGCTTAATATGGATGTTTATACCTCAATTATCTGTTATGTGATTGCTTTTATATGTATTCGCCACAGGAATGATGGGAATAATATGTTAAGTAATGCATGTGTGGATGAATGTTAAGTATTCAACACTTTTAAGTCTTTGAATGAATGAATATGTTGGATAATCATATATTTAAGTACTGGATTTGAGCGTAGCGTTGGAGCACGAAACATTATATGTTTCATTTAATCGCATACACCATAACGATAATAACCTAAGTCTTGTTGAATGGATAAAGATTGTTAAGTAAGGTTGATTAGAGTTGATCAAGTCCTAAAGTGGATGCGCGGTCTAGTTGACGCACTAACCCATTGTGAGTGCTGCGAGATAAGCTGTTAATAGCTTATCGTCGTAACGAAGGAAGTATCTAGTACCGCGCAGTCTTTGGATGCACTGGTTGCGCAAGCACCCTGCTAGCCGAAGTAGAGACTCACGCAGTCTTTTGTCTGCAGTAAGAGTCATTTATCGCACTGCCCATTAGTCTCTTTGACACTCGCATAACCAGGTTTTGGAAACCTGATTCTGCAACCACCCCCTCAGCTTCACCTCTCAGGTTGCTCGCAGGCTATTGCCGAAAGGGCCGGTGAATAGGGGTTTTGTTGGTTCCTTGAACTGCGAAGTACCTGGGTCTACATTGGAAACCTTTAGATCAGTTACATATGCCAACAAATGGTTCCATTGCTGTGCTAAGACTCAGTGATGCGATAGTGTATTTGGAAAGTAATGTGCGATGAAGAGTATCAGTTCCCATTGGGCTTAGACAATTGGCATCCCAAAAAGAAAGAGATCTGGGACTGGTGTGATAAGACCGAAAGAAATTTTGCAAAGAAAGAGAATAGACACCTGCGTCTATCTGACGTAGAGTGGTTGAATAGATATTTATGGAAAGATATTCATGAGATATTTTGGGATTCATTTGGAAACGAGCTACACGAGTGGATATCATGACTCACAAAGAGGAAAAACTATTTTCAAGGGGGAGTACCTACAGAGTGGACTCCAGAGCTCACCGCGCAGCTCAAAGCAATAGATATCCCATTATCATGAGCAATCGACTTCTGGGTTGATAGAATACTTGAAGTATTTTTAACAAAATTTTCTGTAGACACGCTCAAATCCTACAACCAAGCTGAAGCATACTTTTTCGAAGGACTCAGAGGTAAGTACCTAAACAATCTTAGTCTATACATTAAAATGATCTTAGCTGAAAAAGGCATTTTAAGAATGCAGTAATATTTTTGAATCTGTCATGGTAGAAAGTATATATAGTGATTCTGACGAAGAAACCCATAATCTGAGAAGTGGAAAGAGATATCGGTTTAATAAAGAAAAGAATCCTGGAGGACCTGGACTCTGTGTGAATACCAAAATTCCATGTGATCTTACCAATCAGACCGCGCCGTCATCAGCCACAATCCAGCCTATTACTCCTCAGAACCCATCGGTTGCAAATATCGCACCTCCCCTATCTCAGAACCCACCTGCTGTGAGCGTTGCGCAGCCCATCCCGCAGAACATCATTAATGGTAACACCGCAGGAGCGGGTGCTTAGACCATTCCAACTCAGACTAGTCTAGTTTAGAATACCCAGTCTTAGAATATTCCGCAGAATAATATCCCTAGCACTATTCCGACTGCCACCTTTACTTTTTCCACTTAGAACCCCACATAGAATCATAGCACCTAGTCAGGGTGCAACACAACCAGGAAGGAGAATGACATATAATGATATAAAACTGCCGATATTCAAAGGAATGGGTCTAGAAGACCCTGATCAGCATTGGTTTCTATGTGAAGCCGTATGGAGCGTAAAGCAAGTTTAGGATGATGTTGTGAAGAGAGCGCAACTCATCACTACTTTTAGAGATAGAGCCTTACATTGGTTTATGAAATATTCTTAGGCACAACCGAGAACCCTGACATAAATTAAGGCTGTGCCCGCAGTAGAATTTAAGAAACCAAAATCCAAGTCGCAGTGCATAACAGAATTGAAAGAGATCAAGCAGAAACCTACCGAAATGGTATGGGAATTTGACTAAAAATTTAATACAATGTTGGACCAAGTGAGCTTTGTTATAGCTCCGCAACAACATTAGGAATGGTTCATCGATGTGCTGTTGCCCCACATCAGACAACCATTGATGCAGCAGAAGGTTGCATCGCAGGAGGAGGCCTTAGAAATCGCAGTGAAGCCAGAGGCTTCGCCGATCGGTGAGACTAGCTCTGGCATGTCTTAGATCCAGAACCAATTGACCACCTTGACATTAGAATTGCAAGGTATGAAGAATGGAAAGTAACAAAGATACGAATAGAGGCATGAGGTCTGGTGTACAGGATGTAAGGGAGAAGGTCACACCAGAGAAAAATGCCCCTTATTTCAAGATTATATCAATAGTGGTGCGCCGAACCCAGTGAATCAGAACCAGGCACCGTGGTGTGAAATCTATAGAACCAGAGGACACGGACCTGAGGACTGTTATCTAATACAGAAATACTTAAGAACACCTAAAAAATTATATTGCAATTTCTGTAAGTCAGTTGGACATGATGAATCCAACTGTTGCACATATGAGCTCATGAATGAAATAAATTGAGAGATGGACATGATGCGAGGTGCTAGAATGTACCGCATCCAAGAAGAAAATAAACCAAAACAAGAGAATTCCCACTATGATCAGGGTGTATATAGAGGCCATGGTGGTGGATACCGCGGGAGAGGAAGAAATGCTGTCCCGACCCAAGGAAGAGGCCGCGGCCAGGTAATTTGCTATAACTGTGGCCATCCAGGTCATGTATCTAGATATTGTACCAACCCATGCACTACGTGTAATTACTGTAAATCATTCGAGCATGTTATTGAAGACTGCCCCGTCCTAGAGGTAGAAATGCAGAAACTAAGAAGCACATAACCGCCGAACCCCAACATTCAGTTGATCACAGCAGAGAGAAGAATTGCGGATCCGAGTATAAAGGTGGTAATGTGGAGTTCCGCTGATACAGGAAGAGATAGAGGTGCAAAAGCTTCAACTTCGAGAACGTGCGATCCCATGTAGACTCCTGGTGAACCAGTATGGATTAGAAAAGCTCATGGGAGAACACCGGGTCTGGACCTACAGAAAAATAAGGGAGCATTTGAAGAAGTGTGGGACATGTTCAAAACACCACCACCTACCTCACTGAGAATCCCGTTGCACAGTGAAGTACCGAAAATAGAGGATATGACAGCGACATATGATCACACAAGCACTGCAATAGATACAGGTACCTCTGTTGCATAGTTCCTACAGAGCTGCATGAAGTTATTGAAGAGCGCAGATGCTATCGTCGAATTTGAAAAACTACTCAGTCAGTATGAGCCACGCAGTGAGAAGAGGGCTTCCCATGGCAGAGTCCATAACATTAGGAGTCCCAAAAGAACAGGAAGGGAAATGAGGTTCACTGCACAGATTGGGGACTATGAGATGGATGACATCATTCTTGATCTTGGATCCGAAGTAAATGTCTTGACCAAGTAGACATGGCAGCAGATGGGAAAACCAAAGTTACAATGGTTACCTATGCAGCTAAGAATGTCCAATCAAGGGATAGTTATACCTTTGGGGAGGTTACCCAACACCGTTGTTGACATTGAAGGAGTGCGAAGCTATGCATATTTCGAAGTGATTGGAATCGTGGATGACGGCCATCCTTATACATCACTGCTGGGTATTTATTGGGAAATGACTAACTCTACTATTATAAATTTGAAGACCATGAAAATGATATTTGAAGGTAATGATATAAGGGTCATCACGCCATTGGACCCCTCGCAGGGTGAATGATATGTGGAACCGATTCAGGAGGAATCTAGAGCCCAAGACTTGGACCGTATTTACAAGATGACAACAAATGCTGCTGATTATACTAATCCAATTGTGGATGGAATGCTCAGCTGGCATTGTGACAGTTCTTGTATCTCAAAATCTAATGCAGGACTGGAAAAATGGTAAAGCAGATTGCATGAAGTATCTGCTATGAGATGCGCGCAGGTCACGAAGTCACTCCGCTAGATTAGTAAAAAGGTAACTCCAATCCCTACCTATGATGGTTTATCTAATGTTTATTTCTTTATCAAAGAATATACTACAACAGTTACAGATGAATACCGCGTATCAGCATTAGACATGGCACTGCACGAGACACCTACCAAATGGTGGGATGATCATAAGCAGACACTGACAACATGGGATCAATGCAGAATTAAGATGCAAGTTAGGTTTGCTGAGAAGGTTACACTACCTTTTGAAAAATATAATGGACACACAGATCTAAGGGACCATATTGAAGCCTGTTCACAAGCTTGGGTGGAAAGGCCATAGACAGAATGGGTGCACCTGTTTGTGCATATGCTGGAAGAACTGATTCCAAGAAAGTGGTACCTAGACACGGAGTTGAGCAGGGGTACAACGGATTGGTCTGCCTTAACCGTGAGTTTTCGGACATATTTTAGTTTCTAAGACGAACATCCGAGTATCAATGACACGTTGCAGGTTATTAAGGAAATAATATTCAGCCCAGACTGTACATAGGGAAACATGACTCTAGAAGAATTCTTTGGGGAAAAAAACATACCTGCGTGCCTACAACCAGAATGGGAGGAGCAACTAGAGCATGCTCTTGATTGTTATAAGCTCGCTGAAGAATCTGAGGATAAAGCAGACAGTGATGAGGAGGACCCGCGCAACATAAAGATACCTGAATCAGAGGGAGTGCATGAGGTGGAAGGACCTCCACTGGAAATTCCAGATATGAGTGGACCTGTGAAAACAAGAAAAGTGAACATTGGCACCAGCGAAGAGCCAAATTTTGAAGCTATCGGAGACTATTGGGATGAAGACATAGTCGAGGAGGTCGCGGGCATAATACAGGAATATCGAGAATTATTCCCGACCAAGTTCACAGAGATGAAAGGTATTCTGGGAGACTTAGGAGTGCTGAAAATTCCTCTTAATCCTGTTGTGAAGCCTGTGAAGAAAAGACCGTATAGACTAAACCCACACTACAAAGAACGAGTTAAGGAAGAACTAGATAAGATGCTCGATGCAGGGATCATTGAGCCGGTTGAAGAATCTGAGTGGATAAGCCCGACGGTTATCTAGGATAAGAAAACAAAGGGTGAGATCAGGATCTGTGTGGATCTCAGAAAGCTGAATGACGCTTCGATGCATGACCCATTTACTACCCCTTTCACAGATGAAGTACTTGATAATGTTGGATGGAATGAGGCATATTCTCTTACTGATGGATTCTATGGATACCATCAGATCAGGATTGATCTCGCAGATAGGCACAAGACTACTTTTGCTACAAAATGGGGGTCTTTCTAGTACACAGTGATGCCTTTTGGTCTGAAGAATGCACCTGCCATATTTTCAAGAGTGGTAGTCGCATCATTTAAATATTTTATAAATAAGTTCTTAGAAGTTTATTTTGATGATTGGATTATTTTCAACTTACTGAAGAACCATGTCGCAAACCTCAAGATGATGTTGGAAAAATGCAGACAACATCAAATTTCATTAAATTTGAAGAAATGTGTTTTATGTGTTCCCTATGGAATTTTGTTGGGACACATTGTGTGCAAACAGGGCTTGATGGTTGATCCTGCGAAGATCACAATCATTGTAAACTTGCCCACACCAAATTAAGTCAAGTAGTTGCACACTACATTGGGGCATACCGACTATTACAGGAAGTTCATAAAGGGGTATGCGCAGATAACCACAGCCATGGAGAAGCTGCTAAAGAAAGATGCGTCATTCATCTGGAACGAAGAATGCAAAGAAGGCTTTGACACATTAAAAGAGAAGATGGTCACTGCGCCGATCCTAGAGTTTCCTGATTGGGAGAAGCCATTTCACGTCCATGTGGATGCGTCATGTATCGCATTGGGGATTGTGTTAGCTCAGCCAGGAGAAGGTGGCATTGATCATCCCATTGCATTTTCCAGCAGGAAGCTTTCATCTGCAGAAAAGAATTACACCACTACTAAGAGAGAAGGAATCGTTATGGTCTATGCGTTGCAGAAGTTCAGGCATTATTTGCTTGGCGCGCACTTCTCTATGTTTACTGACCATTTTGCTTTGAAATACTTGGTCAATAAGCCAGTGTTAGGGGGGCGCATATGTAGGTGGTTATTACCCTTTCAGGAGTATTACTTTGAAATTGTTGTTAAACTGAGCAGGTTGAACTTAAGACCTGATCATCTATCAAGGATTGAGTCAGGAGAAGAGCCGACGAATCTGGAAGACAATCTTCCTGAAGCGCAGTTGTTTGCTATACAGGTTGCCGATGATTATTATCAGGACATCATTGAATTTTTAAACACAGGGTTCGCACCCACAGAGTTCACTATGCAACAAAAGAAGTAGCTAGTAGTGCGAGCCGTAGACTTCACCATTATTGCTGGCCAACTATACAAGTTAGGACCAGATGAAGTACTGCGCAGATGTGTACTAGAGCATGAGAAACCATTCATATTAGCTGATGCGCATTCAGGAGTCACAGGATATCACTATGCAGGAAGAGATACTGCACAGAAGATATTGCGTGCAGGTCTATGGTGGCCTACTATCCATAAAGATTCGAAGGAACATTGTCAGACTTGCGACGTTTGTCAAAGGACAAGAAATCCATCACACAGAGATGAAATGCCATTAAATCCACAACTGACATTGCAGGCCTTTGAGAAATGGGCCATTGATTTTGTCGGCCTTATTAACCCCCCAGGGAAAAGAACTGGTGCAAGTTACATTATTACTGTAACTAATTACCTCACCAGATGGGCATAAGCGAAACCCATGAAAGATTGTAGCACAACTACAACTGCGGAGTTCATTTTTGAAAATATACTTACAAGGTTCAGATGTCCGAAGATTTTAATGAGTGATCAAGGCACTCATTTCCTAAACCAAACCATCGAAGCTTTAACCGAAGAGTTCCACGTTCATCATTAGCGCATCACACCTTATCACCCATAGGCGAATGGAACTGTTGAAGCATTCAACAAAGTACTGGAGAATGCGCTAACCAAGATATGCAACGTCAATCGGGACAATTGGGACCTGTGCATTCCCTCTATATTATGGGAATACAGGACTACCTACAAGAAAATGAAAGGCCATACACCTTTCTAATTGGCTTATGGGAAAGAAGCAATAATGCCAATGGAGTATATCATCCCCAGTTTGAGAATAGCTGCGTTTATAGGCATGGCAGACCGCGCAATGCTAGAAGAATGGATCCTACACTTGGTTGGGCTAGAGGAAGATTGCTTCGTCGCAGGATTCCACCAACAAGTACAGAAAGAGCATGAAAAATCATGGCACGATCGCCACATCAAGAACAAGTCTTTCGAGGTAGGTGATCTAGTCCTCCTGTATGATAGCAAATTCATGAAATTTCTTGGAAAGTTTAAGATGCATTGGCTTGGCCCGTATATTGTAACGCATGTTACTAACGGTGGCACAGTTCAGTTAGCTACCTTAGCCGGAGATACCTTGCCAAGTTTGGTAAATGGAAGCATATTAAAGCTTTACCGCGATAGTCCGGCTTTGCAGAATCTGGTATGACCAAAGGGAGGCGTACCACGCAGCTTCAGCACGTGAAAAAAGAAGAAGCACAAGTCAAGATCCAAATTGCGCAGACAAGGAAAAACCATAGTTGTGCAAAAGAGCAAGTAGAATGCGCATCCGGAAGCGACACTCGTACGAGACCGCTAGCACATCGTGATGGAAGCCGTTACCATTACAATCATCGGCCAGTTAGTGGGCCGTTAACCAAATTGGAGTCCTTAGCAAGCTTGCATACTTAGTGTGGATGTGACGCTTTGGAGTGCCATAAAGGATGAAATGACTAACACAGTACCAGAATCCGGTTGGAAGGTTGAGCAATTAACGCTGACCCGATGGAGTTGACACTCTGGCCGGCCTGGAAACCTTTTCGCATTTAAGGAAACAACGTTGGCATGATGATGAGGATCGAATGGAAGGGCCGAGATCATAGGCATGAGCTAGATATTGAATAGGGAATTTAGTGCCTCGACAACTGCTGAAGGCCACAATGCGGACCAACTAAGGCTATAAACAACGCCTCACTCAACCACTTATCTGCTTTACAAAGCATTGTGCATTGCTTGTTGGAGATACCAAAGAGCTGAGCGAACCGAGCAGTGTATGACCGAGTAGGTTGATTTTCAGGAAGTGCTAAGGAGGTTTAAGGAATTAGGAATTCCAGGAGCTATGACAGCGACGAAGGGAGCCTCTTCCAGAAGCTCAACAAGGCAGGATGACAAGGGGAAGCAACCAGATGCAGGGCAGGGAGGGCCAGACGCACCAACGAAGCAAAAGTCGGCCATAGTTAAGAAACAACCCATTTATCTGGTGCCAGACTATATCCCTCCATGGAAAGATGATGCACCACCGGTGCATCTGGATAAAAATGTTGTATATGACATCCCGGTTCCAATTATTTCTACTCGGGTGAAGGTTGTTGAGAACCTACTGGGCGAAGTGCCGAACTGCAAACTGGAGGACCATGACCTACTGGAGAACACATTAGCAAAACCGAAGAACTATCCGCAGTTTTGACATGACGGATACATTGACCGTGTAGTGGAAGCCCAGACTGGTGCTGAAATCTTACAGGTCCAAGATTGGATAAAGGCCCTCCAACCATCGGGGTTGCTCAACCTATTGCAAATGCCACATTTCTCTAAAAGTACCGAGTTTTTGGCAGTGGTGCACGCATTGCTGTCTTGCGTGCACGAAGGATTCTTATGGTTGGATAAGCACGTCGACATCAGTATAGATATGATACATCAGATCACGAACTTGAACAAGCGCGGCGAGGACCTTGCTGACCCAATGGTAAAGAGGGCGCAGGATAGAGCTCTCTCCACCGAAGTTGCGAAGGAATTCTGCGTGGTCCGGAAGGGGCGTGGATTCCTGACCAATGATATCAATGATCGTGCCACAAAATTCACTGTTCAGTTTCTCATAGGGAAGGTACTGTGCAAGTGTCGGCCACCCGAGGTACCAACAGTCGCGATCAAGCTAGCAGTGAAAACATTGTGTGGAACACCGTATAATTGGTGCCAGTATCTACTCAATGAGTTTCTTGCAGACATTGAGGACACCCAGGATGATGGGTTAGCATTCCATTTCGGTTGGCTACTCATACTAATATCCTTTGTAGGGTGGAAAGATCCGGATGGGTATCAGGGCGTCCCAATCTTAACAGGACAGGGCCATGGGACGCACTTCAGTAACCTATGGGTGAGCCCGAAGGCATCCAGATAGCAGAAGACGGCTGAAGTCTTTCATGTTTATTATCACCAGTTGTACGATGCGATTATTTCAACACCTTGAATTGCAAGACCATTGACCGACACATACACCTACATCATGAGGTTTATGGCGAAGAGGAATCGATCATAGATTCATCCTACGGATGACACAGAGGAAGAATTGTGGTATCTAGGGTTTTATCGGCTGGATCAGGAGATGATCGAGCATATGATAGAGTGATGGGATACAGATTGGAAATTTCTCACATCACAGGATGATGAATCTGATTACGAACAACACATCAAACCCATCTCAGAAAAAATTGATGTAAAAGACTCAGATGAGGAAAACAAAGAGGAAGAGAAAGAGCAAGAGAAGGAAGAAGCAGAAGCAGACAAGGGAAAGAAGAAGGGGGGGCTACCATCCGGTACTCCCATTGTTGAAGAAAAGGACCCTGCTCAAAGTGAGCCTACAGAGTTAGCAGAAGGAAAAAGGAAGGCCACGAAAAACCCCGCAGAACCAAAAGGCCAACGAAAAAAGAGGAAGTCCGAGAAGCCAGAGTTCGACCCACAGCTCCATCCAGATGATTGCGAGATAATCGCAACCAAGGTACAAGAATATTGGGAGGAGACCCGCATGGAGAAGGAATCCAAGTAGGAACAATTACATATAAGCATGATCCAGGCTATGGAAACGGTCAAGACAATGGTTGCACAGATAAGTTTGGGCCATCAGTCATTAGACTCCGAAGGAAGGGTAGGAGGAATGAGTGCACGGAAGCGGCCACCTCTGGTCGTAAGCCCCTACCCCAGGGTTGCGCATATAGAACCCATGCACTTTATCTTCCCAAATGATCAAGTGCAAGAGGCAGCGAAAAAATTGGCATGCTTTGACCTCAACATCGGGTCTCTATCTCTGGAGGACTTGACCGAGTTACACATGCAGGTTGTTGAGGAGATTCATGAGAGAGGCCTTGCCTCATATGATCAAAGTGCAAAGTTAGCTGAAGACATCAATCATCTAAAGTAGGAATCAACTTGCAATATACATGAGTTAAGCGAGGCTAGAGAAAAAGACCGTAAGTTGAAAGAGATAGTTTCAATGGTCTGCGCAAAGATTGACAAATACGTAGAAGAAGACGATGTAGAGGATACAATAAAGAAGCTTGGGTCCAAGGTAGAAACCCTCACATTAGATATGGTACAGATGGAAACTTCCTACAAAGAGAAGATTGCAAAGTTGGAGGCTAGGCACCTAGTTATACTACCAGATCAGTGCATGGCTCCAGCTGAGGAAGTGCAAGCAACCATGGATAGCATTTCGTCGGAAGTGACGAAGTGCCAAGATTTACTTAAAGGAGTCAATATAGTATTGATAGGGTTGAATGAGGATCCTGCGCTGCAAAAGATAAAGGGGGATTTGTAGCGGACAGAGAAGTAGGTAGATGCTGCAAAGGCAGAGTTAAATACTGCACCGTCTATAGAGAAATTCCAGAAGTATAATGAAGTCAAAGAGCTGCAGAAACAGCTGGTGGCACTGAGAGAGAAAGAGGCTGCTACATCTGCTAGATTGCAGCCCATTGAGCAAGAAGGCCTCGAATTGATGCAACAATTTGATGAGAAGTTCATAGAACTTCATGCAGCGAAAGGCACCATGAAAGAATAGGTGGCCAAAGAAAAGGTCTCGTAGGCTACTCTGGAGACACTTCGAGGATTTGAGAAGAAGGCCAAGGACATGGTTGCAGAGTTAGAAATTACTCTGCAAAATTTTACTTCAAATATCGGTACACCGGAGGATGCAGTACCCTCATCCACAGGTGGAAGTGGCTTGGGACGAGCCACAGGTGAGTGTTAGAGGCTTGTTGGGCAGGGCCCAAGTTGGAATATTTGCACAAGGGATGAAAAGTGTGCATTGTGCGCTGAAACAGGGTATGGGGGCAGTTGTGATAATTGTGCATGTCGCGCGTCGGCAATAGCTAAAGCAGGATTGCGCGGTACGCTGGTGCGTAGGAGCTATTTTTGGTACGAAATATAAGTAAAGGTAAGACGAGGACGTGACCTATTTTTAGTAAAGAACAAGTGGAAGGAAGAAGAAAGAGACCTATCTAGAAGAGTGGCGGCAAGCAGTTGAGAAGCTAGGCCACTACGCCCACAACGAAAGGCAGGCGGAAGATGCAAAAAGGGACAGGCCATGATGCAGTTGTAACCATTTTGGTGACTGCGGCTGTCAGAAGAGTGTGTGAGCCATGAGTGGCCCAGTTGGAAGGCCTGAAGCAGGTGGAGCAAGATGTCGACGACGACAGTCAGGCTAGCAGTTAGCCACGCCATATTTTGTAAACCTAAGGGTTTTTTCCTATGAATTGAAAAGACATGACCTACGGGCATGATTTTGTAAGGGAAGGGTTACTCTTCATTTTGGTCATTATTGAACATTGTTAATCTTTAAGCTTGAAAGCTATTGTAAAGGCTTTGTAGTTGTGTGCACAAAGACCTATCTGAGAGAGAAGAGAGTCTGCAGTTGAGTGCGCAGACTAAGAAGTGTTGTACCCTTCCCAAAAGACCAATATAACAGCATTTCTTGTGGACGTAGCCTCTATCCGGGGGGTGAACCACGTTAAATTCTATGTAGTGTGATTGGTTTGTGTTTTGCAATTGTTCATTTGCTTAGTATGGATGTTTAATACCGCAATTATCATATAGTTAAGCACTGGATTTGAGCGTAGTGTTGGAGCACGCAACATTATATGTTTCATTTAATCGCATACACCATAATGATAATAACCTAAGTGTTATTGAATGGATAAATATTGTTAAGTAAGGTTGATTAGAGTTGATCAAGTCCTGAAGTGGACGTGCGGTCTAGTTGACGCTCTGACCCATTGTGAGTGCTGCGATATAAGATGTTAATAGCTTATCATCGTAACGAAGGAAGTATCCAGTACCGCATAGTCTTTGGATGCACTGGTTGTGCAAGCACCCCGCTAGCCAAAGTAACCAGAGCGAAGTAGAGACTCGCGTAGTCTTTTGTCCATAGTAAGATTCATTTATCGCACTGCCCATCAGTCTCTTTGACACTCGCATCACCAGGTTGTGGAAACCTAATTTTGCAACCACCCCCTCAGCTTCGCCTCAAGTGAGATCTCAGGCTGCTCGTAGTCTGTTGTCGAAAGGGCCGATGAATAGGGGTTTTGTTGGTTCCTTGAACCGCGAAGTACCTGAGTCTACATTGGAAACCTCTAGATTAGTTACATACGCCAACAAATGGTTTCGTTGTCACGCTAAGACTCAGTGATGCGATAGTGTATTTGGAAAGTAATGTGCGACGAATAATATCAGTTCCCGTTGGCTTCAGACAATTGGCATCCCGAAAAGAAGAGATCTGGGACTGGTGTGATAAGACCGAAAGAGATTTTGCAAAGAAAGAGAATAGAAACCTGTGTCTATCTGACGTAGAGTGGTTGAACAGATATTTGTCGAAAGATATTCACGAGATATTCTGGGTTTCGTTTGGAAACGAGCTGCATGAGTGGATATCACGATTCGCAAAGAGGAAAAACTATTTTCAAGGGGGAGTACCTACATAGTGGACTCTAGAGCTCACTGCGCAGCTCAAAGCAATAGGCAGCCCACTATCATGAGTAGTCAACTTCTGGGTTGATAGCATACTTGAAGGATTTGTAAGATAATTTGCTGTAGACACGTTGAAATCCTACAACCAAGATGAAGCATACTTTTTCGAAGGATTCAGAGGTAAGTACCTGAACAATCTTAGTCTATACATTAAAATGCTCTTAGCTGAAAAAGGAGTTTTAAGAATGCAGTAATATTTTTGAATCTGTCATGGTAGAAAGTATATATAGTGATTCTGACAAAGAAACTGATAATCTGAGAAGTGGAAAGAGATATAAGTTTAATAAAGAAAAGAATCCTGGAGGACCTAGACTCTGTGTGAATACCGAAATTCCATGTGATCTTACCAATCAGACGGCGCTGTCATCCGCCACAATCCAGCCTATTACTCCTTAGAATCCGCTGGTTGCAAATACCATGCCTCCCCTATCTCATAACCCACCCACTGCGAGCGTCGCGCATCCCATAGGAGTGGGTGCTCAGACCATTCCGACTCAGACTATTCCAGTTCAGAATACCCAGTGTCAGAATATTCTGCAGAATAATATCCCTAGCACTATTCCAAATGCCACCTTTCCTTTTTCTGCTCAAAACCCCGTGCATTATCATAGCACTACTCAGGGTGCTACACAACCAGGAAGGCAAATGACAGATAACGATATAAAACTGTCGATATTCAAAGGAATGGGTCTAGAAGACCTTGATTAGCATTGGTTTCTATGTGAAGCCGTATGGAGCGTAAAGCAAGTTCAGGATGATGTTGTGAAGAGAGCACAACTCATCACTACTTTCAGAGACAGAGCCTTACATTGTTTTATGAAATATTCTTAGGCACAACCGAGAACCCTAACATAAATTAAGGCAGCGCTCTCAGCAGAATTTAAGAAACGAAAAATCCAAGTCGCAGTGCATAACATAATTGAAAGAGATCAAGCAGAAACCTACTGAAATGGTCTGGGAATTTGACCAAATGTTTAAGACATTGTTGGACCAAGTGAGCTTTGTTATAGCTCCACAACAGCATCATGAATGGTTCATCGCTGCGCTGTTGCCCCACATCAGAAAACCATTGATGCAGCAGAAGGTTGCATCGCAGGAAGAGGCCTTAGAAATCACAATGAAGCTAGAGGCTTCACTGATCGGTGAGACTAGCTCTGGCATGTCTCAGATCGAGAACCAGTTGATCACCTTGAAATTAGAATTGCAAGGTATGAAGAATGGAAAGGAACAAAGATACTAACACAGGCATGAGGTCTTCAGAAGTTGGATAGGTGGTGCGTTGACTCTTCGCGAAGGGATATTCTCTGGTATAAGGAGGATTATCCTGTCACAAGGTGGTTCTTATGGACCTGGCTTTGGAATTCCTTTGGCTCTCGACCTATCTGGCTCTGTGTCCAGATGCTTATCCTTTTGCTTCATCCCTGTTGTGTGGTGTGGTGAGATTCTAGATGAGGCGCCTCTTTCTAGTACGACCTTCTTCACGTGTGTTTTCATGAATCCCTCGAGCCCTGACTGGCTGAAGTCTCTCAAAATATCGTCTAAGTTCTACTGCTCAGACATTCACTTACAGATCACTCTTATATTCTAAGTGGTAAAAACTTGGAATTTACAGAAACTAAAAATTGAAAATCGCGGTAAATATGGTAAGTATGTGGTAGTCCGTATTTATAGGAGCAACAACACTGAGACGCGCCCAAAATCGGCTAACCAGACATTTAATTCCATGTCCGTTGGCCAAATATCGTTGAGATATTGGTCCTTTCCTTCATTGAATGTGCTTGAAACAGACGAATATGCCTTAAATGCGGAAACGGACGGTTCCTGAAAACATTGTATAACAACTACTTTCTGATAAAAAGCTGTATTGGTTAGTTTTTCCCTAACTTCGCTCACGGTTAGATGAATTCGTGAAGTTAACTGGGCGTTTCCTCTTTTTCATTTTGAACTTCACATCTGGGATTCCTTCTTGTACTCCGCATCACAACTTGCGATATGTACTTCACATCATATGTTTCTTTTTCATGGGACTTCACTTTTTACCAAAACTATATATAGAATCTATGCTCAATTTTTAGTGTCCAATTTCAACTATACTTGACACTTAAAATTTTTCTTTTTGTTGATCAACTGATGTCTAGAGGAGTATGACTATCCCTGTAGGGATTTAGTTTACTTCCATTAACAAGTGATGGTAGGTTTTCTCCCAGTAATGTGGATAACTGAACTGCACCACCATTAGTAACATATTTGACAACATATGGTCCTAGCCAGTGCATTTTAAATTTTCCACGAAATTTCATAAATTTATTATCATAGAGGAGGGAAAGGTCTCTTACCTGGAAGAATTTGTACTTGATGTGCCTATCATGCCATGCTTTTTCTCTGTCTTTCTGCACTTGTTGGTGAAAACCTACAATGAAGTGATCTTCCTCTAGCCCAACTAAGTGTAATAGCCTTTCTTCTATTGTCTCTTTATCATCCATATCTATGAATGATGCAATTCTCAACCTTAGTACTATGTATTCCATGGGCATTGAAACTTCCTATCCATATGCTAATATGAAAGGCATGTAACCTGTCAAATTATTACAAGTTTTCCTATATGCCCATAACACTGTTGGTATTCTTAGATCCCAATCATCCTTGTTTGTATTGCATATCTTGGTCAGCACATTTTCCAACACTTTGTTAAAAGCTTCAACAGTGCCATTAACTTGTGGAAGATATGATGTGCTCTTCTGATGGTAGATCTGAAATTCTTCGGTTAGGGCTTCAATAGTTCTGTTCAGGAAATGAGTTCCCTGATTGTTCATTAGGATCTTCAGACATCCAAATGTTGTTAAGATGTTCTAAAAAATGAACTACGCGGCAGTGAATGCGCTATAGTCCTTCAGTGGTTTTGCTTCTTCCCATCTGGTTAGATAATTTGTAGCTGTGATGATATATCTCAAAGCAGTTCATTTTCCCGGTGGGATAATATGACCCACAAAGTCAATATCCCACTTATCAAATGATTGCAAGGTCAGTTGTGGAATCAATGGGATTTCATTTCTACGAGATGGCTTTCTTGTTCTTTGGCATATATCGCAACTTTGGCAATGTTCTTTGGAATCCTTGTGTATTGTAGGCCACCATAGTGCCGATCTTAAAATTTTCTGCGCAGTATCCCTTCTTGCATAGTGTCCTCCCGATACTCCTGAGTGTGCTTCAACAAGTATCATGGGTTTTTCGTGTTCCAATACACATCTTCGCAATAATTCATTTGGTCCTAGCTTGTATAATTGTCCTACAATTAGAGTAAAATCAACTGCTTTTACCACTAACTATTTCTTCTGCTGCGTAGTAAATTCTATAGGTGCTAGACCTATAGTCAAGAATTCTACAATATCCTTATAGTAGTCATCTGCTATGTGAATAGCAAACAACTGCGCATCTGGTAAACTATCCTCCAAATTACTAGGTTCTTCTCCTGATTCGATTCTGGAGAGATGGTGAGGTCCTGAATTCAATATTCCTAGTTTGACAATGACTTCAAAATCATACTCCTGAAAGAGTAATAGCCATCTACATATTCTCCCCCCTAACACTAGTTTATTGACCAAGTACTTCAAAGCTAAGTGGTCAGTAAACATACAGAAATGCGAACCTAGCAAATAGTGTCTGAAGTTCTGCAATGCGTACACCATGGATAAGCCTTCTCTTTCTGTCGTGGTATAGATCCTTTCTACTGATTATAGCTTTCTTCTTCAAAATGAGATGGGATGGTCGATGCCTCCCTCGCCTGGTTGAGCTAGCACAATGCAAAGCGCGATAGATGAAGCATATACATGTACATGAAATGGTTTATTCTAGTCAGGAAAGACTAGAATAGGTGTTGTAACCATTTTCTCTTTCAATGTATCCAATCCTTTTTTACATTATGTAGTCCAAGTGTACTTCGATTCTTTTTTAGTTTTTCCATAGGCGTAGTGATCTGTGCGTTGTTACACCTAAATATTCCCATCATAATACTCAGTGTAAACATCCCTGAATTTACTTTGACTAAGTTATCAACTTGGAAGAGATACTGACCTATTTCTATTGGGTTTAATGAGGTCATCGCAAGTCACCTTTCTGCAACCTACGACGTCACAGGTTGTCCTACTGTAGCCTGCAACGATGTCGGTTAAGTGGATAAAGGGCATCTTTGAGCTCATTCTCGGAGGTGTGTGATGTGGATCTCTATCCCTAACCTATAGGGGAGCTGGAATTCGGTCCATAGCCCTTTGGGAGGATCCCTTAACCCTCTCCCACTATATATCAACCTACTCTATCCTCTTAGTCCTATATATATGAAGCTCATTCCCATTCGAAAGGGAGGAAGTCTATAACACTTGCATGCTGGTGAAATTAGCTTAGGATATCTCTACTCATCTCTTGAGAGACCTATAATTCCTTTGGAGGCTTTGGCATTGGCTTGTTGGAGGAGTATTGCGATGTTAAGATTTTGGTTGTAATCATCACTCTTTTGTATTTCCCTTCTTTTAATACAATAATATAAACTCTTTCCACCAAATATTGTTGTGTTAATGATGTTTTGTGCAGTTTACTTGATTAACCGTGTACTTAGATATGTTACTGTTTAGATGCATTTTACTTGCTTGTATTGTTTTGTATGTCTTGACAGGTCTTGCAGTTGATATCTGACGACCGTGGAGCTTGGAAAATCATCAAGGAGAAAGATCTACAAGTTAGAGGTAAGACATGTAATCACTCGATCTTTAACTAGATCTAGGAAAGCAATTTAATATTCTTTCTCACTTGTTCTAGACTCACGTTGAGCTAGGGAGATCACGCCTTAAGTATGCTTTCAGTAGATTGTCTGATAACAATTTCGGCGACCATAGTGGGGAATTACAATGCATTGTTTTAAGTTTTAAGTTTGAAACTATTTTTCTCTGATTTCTTTGTGAGCCATTTCCTTTTCCTCCTTAACCATTTCACCATCAGATCTTCTCATTGAAGAGTCTGTTGAATTCCTTTGAGTCTGTATGTTTGATTGTCAAGCCTTGTGGTTGATCATATTTGGAGATCTTTTCATCCTTGCATAAGGATCTCACCCTTCGCACCTAGGTAATATAGCCAGAGTGACGATACCCTGTTAGGTGCGGTCTGTTTCCTTGCAACCTGTGACACTGTTGCACACCACGGTTTGAAATCCCGTGATGCTGTCGCAGTTCACCTATTTTCCACCTGTGACGGTCGCTCTGAGTCTGACCATAGACTGCACCGAGCAGTATAGCCTTTTGATTGGGTCATCTCCTCTCCAACTGTTGAGTTTGTTTGATTTGCAGGCCTTCTATGTGCTACACTTTCCAGCCACAGACCTCCTAGACATAACATACTATCATTTTCCTCCATTTTTTGGGTCTTTTGAGATTTGGATCCATGTTTGTCCCTTTGAGTCAATGTTAGGAATCCATGTCAACCCTTCTATTTACTTTGTTAGTATATTTTTGTTGGACGCATATGCTTTGTAAGTCGTCCCGTAGTATTTGTTGATCCATAGTTGTGTTATTGTTGTTTGGCGCATATGCTTTGTAAGTCGCCCATAGTATTGTTGATCCATAGTTTGTATTGGCCCATGGTTTTGACCCATAGTATTGGCACCTAGACTTAGTATATAAGTGTGTGTTGAGGCCTATGAAGGCACAGTGAAGTTATTTGTATTGAGCTTGCTCAAAGGAGGTTGCCCCCTCGAAGTGGCCTGCGATTAATATAAAAGTGATTCTAAGTTCTTTCATTTCTACTATTTCGCATATTCTTATTAATTAATTGTTGCAGGTTCTTAACATCTAGTATCAAAGCACTTTCTTGGGCTCATTGGGTGAAATTTATGCCAATTTTCTTTTTCGCATCTGTTGCAGCTTCGGATATGGGAATAATCCCTATCCGCTTAACTGTGGGAAGTACTTGGGCATAATCCCTAAAACTCATTGTGAGGAGTACTAAAGGAACCCTAAAGTAGCTGGCCCATTGAGAGGACTTGCCAGCGAAAAAGGAAACGACCCCTACTTGATTGACTAGTTCCCACCCGTGAGGTAAACCAAGAGCTGTCATTTGTGGCAAAGCGGTTATCAGTTTTACTTGAGCTGTGGAGTGAGGGGTATTGCCCCAATACGCAAGCCGTCATACAACATTGGTGGCCGAGTGGAACCCCTGAACTGGTAGGAAGCTGCACATATCTGGGGTCCATATCTATTCTCAGCGGAATTGTTGCCGATCACTGCCGCTCCGTTTCAGATTCAACCATTTTAGATCCATTCTGAAAGCCATTCCAGATCCAGCCGTTTCAGATCTATTTCAGATCCAGCCGTTTTAGATCCATTCTGAAAGCCGTTCCAGATCCAGCCGTTTCATATCTATTTAAGATCCAGCCATTTTTTATCCATTCAGCGTCATTTCAGATCTGTCTGTTTTAGGTCCCTTCTGCGTCGTAGCAGCTCTATTCTGGGGAAAAAAAAATTGGCCATATCTCCCTTGTTTTCACTTCTTTTTCCCTGAAACTTCACTGACACCCCTGCAATCCAAAAAAAAATAAAAAATTGGCCATATCTCCCTTGTTTTCACTCCCTTTTCCCTGAAACTTCACTGACACCCTTGCAATCCAAAAAAAAGAAAAAAAGAAAATGGCCATATCTCCCTTGTTTTCACTCTGTTTTCCCTGAAACTTCACAAACACCCCTGCAATCCCATTCTGCATATTTCATTCCTGAGGACCCTATCCCAAATTCCACTTCCCAAAGCCTGAAATCCCACATTTGTCTATTTTTAGGGTTTGCCATGTAACTTCTTTGGATTTTACCCAATTGCCTTCAATTTTTTCCACCGAGTTCCTTTCTTAATTTTGCTTCTTTGTCCCTCTCTGCCAAATTTTCTTATTATTTCACCCCGCTTCTAAAATGCCCATTTTTTGCTTCCCTATCCATTAGAAAGTGTCCAAAACCTAGTCAAACCCCAATTACCCCTCCGAGTTTTTCCCAAATCCAAATTTCCCTTTACTAAATAAGCTTTTGTTTGTGTTTTTCTATCCATTCCCCCCCCCCCAAAAAAAAAAAACCTGGTTATGGTTGTCACCCGTGCCAGAGCAAAAACCATGGAGGAAGGACTTGCAGGCATCCAAACCAAACTCCAAGATCTGGATGAAAAATTTCTCAGCCTCCATCTTCAGCATTCAGCCATGAACAATAACCGATAGCAAGAATCTTCTGCAGCCACTGGGTTCTCTTCTTCCAGCCATTTCCATGGTCCAAAGCTTGAATTTCCTTGCTTTAATGGTACTGATCTGACTAGATGGGTCTATCATGCAGAACAATATTTCAGTCTGCATAATACTTTTGATGTCCAAAAAGTTCCACTTGCATCCTTTCATTTGGAACAAGAATCCCTTCAATGGTACCGTTGGTACATCAAGGCTCATGACGAGCCAAAATGGACAGATTTTTTCCAACTCCTTTTGCAATGATTTGGTCTTAGTGCCTTTTATGACTTCACCAGAGCACTCACTAAACTCCGTCAAAGTGGTACCGTGAGAGAGTATCATACCGAATTTGAGAAACTAGCCAATCACACAGAAGGCTTGTCTGATGAATTCTACAGGAGTTGTTTTATCAGTGGTCTTAAGGATGAAATCTGGTCAGAGGTTAAAATGTTCTGTCCCAACACAATGATGGAAGTCCTAGGGTTAGCTAAGTTGGCAGAAGACAAGATTGCAGCCCAACAACGCTCCAAACCCACTTTTGTTCCCTTCCTAAATATGGGTTCTCAACGACCTGCCATTCCGCAAGAAACTCGACCAACTCTTATCAAGCATTTGTCTAAAATAGAGATGCAGGAACACAGAAAAAAAAGGTCTTTGTTATAATTGTGATGAGAAATTCACTCGGAGACATAAATGTGTTCAACAAAAGCTCTATCTCTTGGATATGGGTTCTCCGCCTGCCTCTAAAATTGGTGAAGAAGCTCCATATCCAATGGATGCTCAAGTTGACATTCATGAGCCTCCTATTGATCCCCCATCTCAGGATGAAAAACCAGAGATATCTATCCATGCTTTATCCGGCGTCACCACCCCCCAAGCAATGCAGGTCAGGGGTTATTTCAAGAAGCTTCCTCTTACAATACTCATTGATTCTGGTGGCACTCATAACTTCATTGACCCCTAGATCGCCAAATAGGCTGATTGTTTTGTCCATCCTTACTCCAACTCTAAAGTCATGGTTGCTAATGGAGGCACCTTACCTTGCAAGGGAAGGTGTCACAATGTGCGTATCTCTCTGGAAGATTATAACCCGCGCTCTGACATGTTTGCCCTGTCCTTAGGTGGATGTGATGTGGTTTTGGGCGTTCAATGGTTATGCACACTTGGCCCCATATTATGGGATTTTGCTGAACTTTGGATGCAGTTTTCAGTCAATGGGACACAACACAAATTTACAGGCTTACAACCAGGGTCTCTCTGCATCATCAGTTCACATCGCCTGGAAAAGATCCTTAAGAAGAATTCACATGGTATCATCGCTCAGCTCCATTCCATTTAGATGCACCCATCAACGGTCTCCAATACTTCCTTGGATAGATATGCAGGTGTCTTTGCTGCACCAGTGGGCTTTCCGCCTTCAAGAGACCTTTCCGGTAAGCATTTAGCCGTGTCTACATCTCAGCAGGAAATGATGGCTATTTTTCATGCAGTAACGATGTGGAAGCCATCCCTATTAGGGAATTATTTCTGAATTAAGACTGATCTCCAGAGTCTGAAAAATTTCCTGGAACAATGGGTCTCCTCCCCAGCATACCTGAAATGGGTTATCCACCTCATAGGTTATGACTATGCGATCACTTACAAGAATGGTAAGGACAATATGGTGGCAGATGCTCCTTCTCGCACATTTGATGACCCAGTTTCTCTTACAGCTATTTCTCTGCTTGTTCCAAACTGGTTGCAATATGTTCAACAGGGCTATCTCTTCTATGAAATCAATGCTTATTCATCGGCAGGGTACTCTGGGTTCCTCCAAAAGTATGATTGAGAACAATGTAACTTCTTTTGGCAGGGACTGAAACTGCCAATTCAACAGATGGTGGTTGACTGTGATACTTTTCAGGTCAATAAGGGTGAAATGACACTCCTTTCGGGATTGCTCGAACCCTTTCCCATCCCTACACAGATTTGGACAACTATTTCTATGGATTTCCTAGAAGCGCTCCAGTGGTACAATACCACATCTACAAGGACACCATATGAAGCAGTATATGGATAGGCACCACCAGTTCTTCTTCCATACACCCTAAGCAGCTCCCTAGTTCAGTTAATTGACTCGGTTCTTTGAAATCGTGATCAGATTCTTCTCATTCTGCAGGACAATCTTCACATGGCAAGAATTCGACTAAAACAACAAGCTGCTCAGCACCGTTCAGAGCACACTTTTCACACAGCTGATATGGTTCTTCTTCAACATTCCAAGCAATCCTCCTAAAACTCAAAAGGTGTCAGTGGCCCGGAATGCAACCCGAAGACGCTATAGGGGAACCACTCCATCCAATTCTGCATCAATTTCCACATCTAAAGCTTTGAGGTCAAATATTTTTCTAAGGGAGAGGGGATGTTAGGAACCCATGTCAACCCTTCTATTTACTTTGTTAGTATATTGTTGTTGGACGCATATGCTTTGTAAGTTGTCCCGTAGTATTTATTGATATATAGTTGTGTTATTGTTGTTTGGCGCATATGCATTGTAAGTCACCCATAGTATTGTTGATCCATAGTTTGTATTGGCCCATGGTTTTGACCCATAGTATTGGTGCCTAGACTTAGTATATAAGTGTGTGTTGAGGCCTATGAATGCATGGTGAAGTTATTTGTATTGAGCTTTCTCAAAGGAGGTTGCCCCCTCAAAGTGGCCCGCGATCAATATAAAAGTGATTCCGAGTTCTGTCATTTCTGCTATTTCGCATATTCTTATTAATTAATTGTTGCAGGTTCTTCACAGTCAAAACTAGTATTTTCCTTGCATTTTTAAGCGAAATGGATTCTATAGTCGTTTTGACCCATATTAAGGTTTTAAGATGAATTTAGGTTCTTCTTGCATTTGGCTTGCTTTGAATGATCTTTGAGTGTCATAAAGTTTGTGGGTGCTCTCATTTTTTCTTTGGGAATTTCTAGGTGATTAGAGTGCTATTAGACATTCTCTCATTTTCTGCTTGTTGATCTGAAAAGTACTTAGTTATCAAATTTTATCTTGATACATGCATATTAAAATCAAAGTGCTTCATTAGTTTGTTTTCAAGGACAATATTTTTTTGCATATAAAGGTTTTGTCGCATCTTTGATTTCCTTTCCTTTTTAGCCCTTTATAGCGGAAAGCTAGAGTGTATGCATTCTAGATAGGAATTCTTAATTTCATTACTGCTTAAGGTCATTTAGATTATAAAAGAAAAAAATATATCTCCTTACCTTAAGTAGGTTTCATCGAAAGGCAAAGAAAAATGTGCATTGTCATGTAGTTAGGATTTTCATTATTTTTACATTTCCTATCTACACCTCATGCATCCACCTAACCGGACAAGAAAAAATTAACGCTAGCTTAGGTTAAAATCATTTAGTAACTGTGTGTGAGTTAGAGACGTGCTTCGACGTCGTAAAATGTGGCAACTGTCATTATTTTCCTGCACTGCATCCCGGGGGTATTGTATTCTTCCACTTACCAACCGGTATATCGAAGCTCTTTCACGTACCAACCAGTATATCGAAGGTTCTTTCACGTAGTATATCGAAATGCACTTCATGTACTTGGCGTATATCGAAAGGTGTTTCACGTACTCGGTAGTATATCGAAAGGTCTCATGTCATATGATTGTGCATTAGACAACACCACTACGGATTTGAGCTCCCACGTACCTTGAGTATATCGGGAGACACTCCTACGATTCCTGAGACCAACTGAGTTAACCATTTGGCCGTCTTGGCATCGCAATACATCGAGAACAACACTTAGGGAGATTACTACACACATGCCATCCAGGTAGTTGGGTATTCAGGAAAGGGTACGGTCCCAATCCTCCTTGTCTTGCTTTACTGTTGGACCCTGCGGTATATAGCGAGTTGTGGTGCCTTGACAATTCTGTGAGGATCCTGACTGCTTAGCCACTCCTATTTACACTGTTTGCTTGTTTCTTTTAGACTTGAGTAGCGTTGATTTGTGTGGTACTTCAGAGACTCTTAGGAAGTTTAGATATGGAAGATTCTTCTGAGACTACCAACCAAGAGACCCCTTTCCAAGGTATGCCTTTTGTTATCCCCCCTTGTGGAACTCTTGGTCCTCCCTTTATGGCTACGTTGAGTCTTCCTGGATTGACGATAGTATTACCAGTATGGTTATTCTCCAATCTAGTTACACCAAGTACACCAATTGTGTCGAACCTATGTCTTTCACCACATGAGCATCAATCTCATGGTGACCCTTCTCCTTCTTCATCGAAAGTTGAATCGGTTTCCCTCTCTTCCTCTTATCTTACTGAAAACTATGATGTTAGTAAGAATGCGAGTGAGAAGAAGAAGAAAGAGAAGACTAAGAAGAAGAATACTAAGTAGAAGGTCACAACCCTAGCCACTGATCATCATGCTGGGGACTCACCAGCCACTGATCATCATGCTGGGGGCACCGATACACCTATTTCAAATTTACGTAAACCGAAGTTCCCTTGCAAACTTTGTAAAGGGTCCCATTTTCTTAAGAGATGCCCTAGTATCTCCAAGGTTTTTGAAATATGGTCGCATTCTGAACAACCCATGTCATCAGTCTCTGAACATCATATTGATGATACCCCATCAACTAGTGACATTGTAATTAAGGTTCAGAAGGGTAGAGCTGCAGACCCTTGTTGGTTATGCAAGGGCATGCACCGTACTTACCTTTGTCCTCGTATGGATAAAGATTCACAATTGTTGGAACACACGGACATATCCCATAAACACCTTCCAAATGTATATTGTAGGTTGTTCCTTGATCCTACATTGGTTGATAGGATGGTCAATCCAACCCCACCATCGGTTGACCCCACTCTTTCATTGAAGAGTGAAAACGAAGTGGTCGATTCAACAACGCCCTTGATCGACCCCATTCCTCCCTCGCGATATGAAACCCAATTTGTTAATTAAGTTTTTTTCTTGGTTGACCCCACTCCTCCTATGACGAGTGAAATCCAAGTGATTAATTGAGCATCGTCTTCGGTTGATACCACTCCTCGTTTGAAGAGTGAAGTGCAAGCGGTAGATCTAGTTTTATCCTCGGTCCACCCAACTCTTTTTTTGGAAAATGCCCAGATCGAAGCAGTCACCATCAAAAAATCTTTGTCGTATCGTACTTTTCCAACTAAAAGTGAATTAGAAACCATTGATATCTTTTTGGTCGGTTCAGACAGTTCTAGGAAAGAAGAAGTCTTTCCCATGGGACCTCCTCCAAGCACTGAGGTTATTTCATTTGATTGGAATAGTCTAGCAGAATCTCATCTCCCCTCAGATGTTCCTTTCCAGATATCTGTAGGTGTTTCTGATAAGGAAATATTTCACACTATAGTTGACGAGGGAGCTTCTGTTATTATTTTATCCTCAACTTCTTGGCAAGATATAGGGTCTCCTCAGCTTGTGTCAGTTACCGGCCAGATTTTGGCTTTTAATAGAAGGCCTACTGGACCTTTAGGATTTCTTCCGCAGTTACCTATCACCTTGAGAGGTAAAACTGTTTATGTTGATGTCATGGTTGTCCAGGGTCCTTTAGATTTCAATATGCTCCTTGGACGTGATTATGTCTATGCTATGAAGGCCGTAGTGTCCACACTCTTTTGAGTGATGTGTTTTCCCTATGAAGGGAGGATTGCGACCATTGATCAAATTTCCTTCCTGACACCCAATCATCACATGAATTCCATTCAACAAACTTCCCTGAACGTTCCACACGTATTAGTGGTTTCTTCCCCTTAAGCATGAGGGGCGTATCCCCAGCCTCTGGACATCATGCTGGGGGGCACACTACTAACCTCTAGACATCATGTTGGATAAGTGCCTTTAATCTTGAGCATACTTTCTTTCTGTTTTAAGCTCGTTAAAAAATGGAATAGTACCCCCGTGAGCACGATTAGTTTCCTGTGTCAAGCTCGTTAAAAAATGAAACCGATCCTTTCCCTTTGAGTTGAGTCTTCTTGTAGACTTAGTACCTGAACCTTCTTTTCATCCGCCTATGCCTTAGGCGAATGAAATGAAGCTTGGGGGAATTTCTTCAACCTCTAGATGTTATGTAGAAGTCAACTTGATTGCCTCTCCACACCATGTTGGAGCTAAGTCACTTACTTCTAGCAATCATGCTGGGGTCATGTACCAACCTTTGGATACCATGTTGGGAAAGAGTCCACCAATGGGAATATTTTCGAGCATACTTTATTTCTGGTTTCGAGCTCATTAAACCATGAAAATAATCCTGAGCATAGTTCATTTTCTGTTACAAGCTCGTTAAAAAATGAAGCAGATATCATGAGCATTCTTCCAACTTATCTTTGAGCTCGTTAAAAACAATAAGATGGTATTTGAGCTTACTTTTCACTTTTTTCGTGCTCTGGTTAAAACATGAAAAGTGGTTTGAGCTTAGTTTTTACTTTTTTGTACTTTGGTTCAAATATGAAAAATATTTCGAGTGCTTTTGATACCATTATCGTGCTCATTAAAAATTTGAATAAAAAGGTGTTTCTAATGAGTATAGGTTTATCACTTTATCCGACCTCGCTAGACTATTTACGGAAAAGGAACTGTGCCGAGTTTACTTTTTCCTTTTTCGTACTCGGTTATCAACCATGACAAAGTTTTCCATGGAGTCCTCTTTAAGCTCTTTTCAGACTCCTAAAATAGGAAAAGATGGCCAAGCGAAATTGATTCATTCACGCTTTTAAAAGTATTTGAATGATCATCTCCCTGGTGATAGTTTACCCCTTTTTTGGACCAGGGGGTACTACTTATGAAAAAGGAATACTCCAGCCAATCATGACTAGAAGAGTCCTCTCTTGCATTATTTTACCCTTTTATGGGAGAAGAGGCTAACCTTACGAAAAAGGACCTTTGGAGTCTTCTTTAGTTCTTTTCAGACGCTCTAAACATGAAATGACACTGATTTTACCTTCTATGGACTCGTTAAAACTAAACATTGAAGGTCCCATCATGGGATGAACCCCTCCTTTCCCCAGTTCAAAAAATGTTTGGGATTGGACTCATCTATGAGATGAGCTATACCGAGCATCTGGTTACCCTCATCAAGCTCGTAAAAAACATACGAGGCCCTCATCAATCATGATGGGGAAAAAGGAAAGTTTTTGTATTACACATTTACCAGTGGCAGTACTTAGTCATTCTTGAACATGGCACTCATTTTCATTTGCATACAGTACTTGGGTAATCCATTTGTCCTCGCATTTTTCCTACTTCTTGAGTCTTGTTACTCCTTTGGGCCATCCAAAGAATACTTCCATCATCAATTGCATTAGGATTTGGCATCATTCTCATCATGTCAATACTGCCAAGTCATGCCATGCTCATGTTCAAGAACACATTCACCGCTCATCATTTTGCAGTCAGTACACCTTCCACCATGTCGGTTTACTCTGAGTTAGTCTTGCATGTTATTGTACCATCCGATTTACTCCAAACATATGTTATCGAGTTTCATGTCGATGATGGGGGATTCATCATGAACCTCCTTCGACGGATTCATCCTTGTCGACTTCAAATCATCATCCGAGGATTGAATCTAGAAACCAATCATGTACCTTGGGCCAACATGCCTCAATGGCAGGTTATCTCGCTTTCAACATGAGTTTACATCATTGACTCTTGATTGAAAAGTTTCGTCAAGCGTTCAACTCCTTCGACTTCAACTCATTTATTGCACTTGATGATATGTACTATGATACCTTGGGGATCATTGACATTAATGGTGATTTCCCTCATGCTTGTTAACGGTATACATCAATGATTGGTAATTAGGTGGTCTCTACCATGTTCGATGCCAAGACATTTGTAATCACATGGATAGATTCGTATCATTGCAGGTTCGGATTGAAGACTCCAGGGAATCATGTTTTACCTAGGTTGCAATAAAGATTGTTTTGAGTCATATTACATGGATCCGCTTCTGTATTGGTCGTGGTTGTGTTATCATCTCATCATGGATCTACGCTTGTGTCTAGTAGCCATGATTGTGTTCAGTCGGCCATTAATACCATGGATCTATAATGTATTGGTTGACATCCATGTTGTGAGTCATACGAGACTGTGTTCTCAGAGTCAGTTGTACTGCAGCAGCATCCTCCGTCCGACAAGTCCTTTCCAATCCTTCTGTCAAAGGATTTCACCTGTCAGGTTCCAACAGCTTCATGCTTTCGGGGGCATTCTATTACACCTAAATATTCCCATCACAATACTCAATGTAAACATCCCTGAATTTCCTTTGACTAAGTCATCAACTTGGAAGAGATACTGACCTATTTCTATTGGGTTTAGTGAGGTCGTCGCAGGTCATCTTTGTGCAACCTGCGACGTTGTAGGTTTTCCTACTGCAGCCTACGACGATGTCAGTTAAATGGATAAAGGGCATATTCGAGCTCATTATCGAAGGTGTGTGATGTGGATCTCTATCCCTAACCTATAGGGGAGCTGGAATTCGGTTCCCTATCCTTTTGGGAGGATCCCTTAACCCTCTCCCACTATATCTCAACCTACCCTATCCTCTTATTCCTATATATATGAAGCTCAATCCCATTCCAAAGGGAGGAAGTCTATATCACTTGCATGTTGGTGAAATTAGCTTAGCATATCTCTACTCATTTCTTGGGAGACCTATACTTCCTTTGGAGGATTTGGCATTGGCTTGTTGGAGGAGGATTGCGACATTAAGATTTGGTTGTAATCATCACTCTTTTGTATTTCCCTTATTTTAATACGGTAATATAAACTCTTTCCACCAAATATTGTTGTGTTAATGATGTTTTGTGTAGTTTACTTGCTTAACCGTTTACTTAGATCTATTACTGTTTAGATGCATTTTACTTGCTTGTATTGTTCTGTATGTCTTGACAGGTCTTGCAGCTGAGATCTGACGATCGTGGAGCTTTGAACAACATCAAGGAGAAATATCTACAAGTTAGAGGTAAGACATCTAATCACTCGATATTTAACTAGATCTAGGAAAGCAGTTTCATATTTTGTCTCACTTGTTCTAGAATCACGTTGAGCTAGGGAGATCACGCCTTAAGTCTGCTTTTGGTATATTATCCTGTAACACGCGTATCCTTTGATGAAATTCCTATAGTATACTGTGTGTCCCAATGTAGTGCGTAGCTGTTTTACTGAACTAGGTGCTGGAAGATTCACTATAACTGTGATCTTCACTGGATCAACCATCAATCCCTGTTTAAATACAATGTGGCCCAATAGAATACCATAAGGGACACAGAAGATGATTTTCTTTAGGTTCAAGGAGATCTGATGTTGTATACACTTCTTTAACATCATTCTTAAGTTCGCATAATGGTTATTCATTAAACCAAATACTGTCCAGTCGTCAAAATAAACTTCTAAGTATTTATGGATAAACTCTTTAAATGCAACAACAACGACTCTTGAGGAAATAGCAGATGCATTTTTCAAACCAAAGGGCATAAATGTATACTGAAATGATCCCCATTCAGTAGAAAAGTTTGTCTTATGTCTTTCTTCTGTAGCAATTCTGATATGATAATATCTAGAAAATCCATCAGCGAATGAGTATGCTTTATTTCCTTCAACATTATTTAGCACTTCGTCTGTAAATGGAGTAGGAAATCGATCCAGTGAGGCATCGTTTAAATTTATAAGGTCCACACAGATTTTGATATCACCTTTAGCTTTATTGTCCTAAATAACCATGGGACTTATCCATTCTGATTCTTCTATTGGTTCAATAATTCCTGCATCAAGAATTTTATCTAGTTCTTTCTTTACTCTTTCTTTGTATCTGGGATTCAGTCTCTAGGGTATTTTCTTGATATGCTTTGCATCAGGCTTGAGAGGTATTTTCATAATTCCCAATTCACCTAAAATTCCTTTCATTTCATAAAACTTGGTAAGGAATAAATCTTGATATTCGTGTAGTAGGTCTACTATCTCTTGTACTGTTTCTTCATCCCAGTAATCCCCAGTAGAAGCGAACTTCGGTTCTTCATTGGTACCAATATTTATTTTTCATGTTTTTACAGGATTACTTAGATATGGAATTTCTAAATCAGGTCCTTCTACATCGTGCAGATATTCATCATCATCTTCGTCTAATGCGAATTTGTAACATTCCAGTGCATGTTCCAACTACGTTTCCCAATCTGGTTGTTTATACATATGTGTTGGATAAAACTCACCATGGATTGGGGTATACCACAACAGACAGATGAATACTAGAAATCAACTCAATTCTCAGAACTATGCTATATAAATGACAATGCTAAGATAATGAAGAATATAACCAACCTCGATCCAAACGTTTGATGTAGATCCCCGTTGGAGCTTTTCAACCCGTGCACTTGAATCTGCAAATTAGTCTTGATAACCAATATACAACAAGTACATATAATATATAAACGACATTAACATCATCAATAGCAATGGTCCATGATATAACAAGTAAATGCAACCCAATGTAAGATAAACAACATTTACAACATTAATGGACGAGAATACGAGTATTTCTATTAATAAACAAGAAGAAGTACAAAGTGATATGACCTCTTGCCGGCAACCAATCTGAGCCAAGATCTGGATCAATCCACTTATGCCTCCACCACTTCAATCCTCCATGAATGGAAAACTCAAACTAGATAGGAGTTTGGAAGGTGAACATAAAGGGTTCACAACTACAAGGATCAACGAGTGTAGACTCAAGATAGGGCAAAAATACACTAGAGTTCTCTTGCTCTTCTTTCTCCTCCTGTACATAAGCCATATGTGCTCAATATATAGTCCTCTCAAAGGTAAGTGAAAGAACACATCGAGACGTTTCTTGGGCGGATGGAGAGCCAAAGGTCACCTAATGACTGCTTTTTGGGAGTAAAAAGTAATAAACTAGTGATTTTTACCATTTTACTTGATACCCGCGGGCTATAGTGATGCAACTCACTGGTACGCTTGCTATAATGATGCAACAAGCGGGTCAGAGGAAAAATGAGTATGTATGAAGGATATAAAGTGGATCTGAGTCAGTGAAATGGATCCTACAGGCCAAAGAATGTTGATGCTCACAAGGTGGAAGATTACGTTGTAACATATGCCCCCTAATGTGTGAGGTCAGAGACTGATACATTATAAAACTTAGAAGTGGAGTGATGGAGATACAAGTAGAAAGAGCAGCTCACTCGTCATAATACAATAGTATCCCTGAATACATGTCGGTAGCACAACAATATGATACAATGTCCATGAATAGGCAGTACATAGTGGATATATTTCATAAGTGATCATAGCCATGGTCCCTCTACAGTAAGATATGGTCTCCTGCTGAAAAGGAAACAACTGGTGCAAACTGGAGGTACAAATTGCTGATATCTGAGAGGTGATATCTCTGATGTAAAGTCAAATTCATAAGTAGCATACTGAATGCCACTATCGCCTGGGGTCTTCAACACAAGTCTTCGACGGTGCAAGTCCCATCAAGTGAATAAAGGAGTTGGGTTCGAACCTGATGTGACATCGTCTGATTACCGGTCAATGATGTATACCGTTAACAGGTGCGAGATAACCCACCAATAATGAAAATGGGCATCAAGGCACATAGCACAATCATCGGAGTGTGAATAAATGAGTTGAAGTCTAACACTAGGATGAATCCATAGATCAAGGGACATTGATGTATTCCCAAAACTGTTGATGGCGAGAGAAATTTCCACTAATGACTGCAAGCCTCAAGGTATTCAACCGAACTCTAAACCTCAAGTCTTGAAATAAATGGGTTGAAGTCGATGGAAGGAGGGCGTTAAGGCATCCCCCATCAACCAGCACGATATACCAGCTACGTTGAAAGATTTGGAAGAACTCAGGTGAAACGGACTGACATGCAATAGTCAAGAGATCTGACGAGTGGCCGACTCTGGGATCAGGACTTCCTTTGAACAAGAGCATGAGCAGATGGATAGACTCAGGAACATAGACTTGACATAAATTGTGCAATGTAGGAGGCATTACAAAGGGCTCCATAATGACTGGAAGCTTAACACATCAGTGGAGAAAAATGAGAAACAAGTACAGCTCCTAAGGTCCAACTATAGTCCCAACTCATAATGTACAGAGTGGAATGAATGCTCTTTTCAAAGGCGACACAACAATTTCCAACAAGAAGTAGTAACCATAATCCCATCCGGTTTTTTGGAGTATTTGATTTTTTTGGTCTTTTTCATATTTGGGAAAAGCTTGAAAAATAATAAAATTGCTTATAGTACAACAAGTGAGGGAACGAGTATCAAATAGCGAACAGACTAGTTCCAAGCAGTGGAACATACCTATGATCAATGCAAGGAAGTGCATGCAGGATTTGGAGACTCGGGGGGGTGTTCCCTCAGGGTCCAAAGGTCATCAAATTGTGAAGGGAAAATATAAGCTCTGCAGGGCTCGACAGGGAAAAGTGCTCAGGCACCAGGCTAACAACTGAGTAAGCGGGAGCTGGCACAAGGCTCAAGCGGCAAGCAGAATGATGCAATGCAATCACAACATGATATAACTAAGGGGAGTCCTTAAGGGAGATCTCCAGCATAAGACAAAGTAGAGTATGAGTCTTTATTGCAACGTCATGGCGTAACTACAAAGGATTCCCAATCCTAAGGACAAACAACGGCATGGGCACCAAAATTCACAAAGGTGTTCTAACTAGGGTACCCATGTTCGGAAAATCCCTACCGCCACATAATGACACTTCTATAGCAGTGTGAAGGTTCCGTGTCAGTTAAGAAGTGGGGTCGCACCTAGGGTTCATGAAAGTGGTAAAAAGGTCAAATGCATAATGCATGTGGAAATGGCATCTAACCTATATGCTAGGTGTGAAACGTACCTGCCGTAGGTGTGAAATGGTCCAAAATAGCTTTCCCCGAAGAAATCTAATTAAAAATTCTACTCCATGACATTTATATTAGTCCAGAATGGCATCAAATGGTCAGAACTATAAACAAGTGGGTCCTGAAAATTATAAATAGTAATAAAAATTTACAATTTACAACTCATTTTTACTATTCACCCATTTGGAGCTTTTGGTTAGTTTTCACCTGAAAGTTCAGTTGCCGATTCTGGGAGCTACAAGTGACCGTTCATCGAACCATCCAGAGTAGGTTGGTAGTCTCATCTATACCTTTCATTTCAATGCTTTCATTTTAGTTTTCAGCAATGGGATTTTTAGTTTGGCCAAGCCCTAAATGGCTTCGGCGCTACCCGCAGTCTATAACTATGTGGGTTGCGGGTAGGGCACGATACTCGTAGTCAATGCACATAATGACCATGGGTACCCACACCTGTATACAAGTTAGCCTGCAAGTACGGCCGTGAAGTTGAAATTGCAAAATAATTTGACTAAAATCTTTGTTTTTCTTCACTCCAGGATGGTTCTAGAGTGGAGGGAGAGGGAGCATGACCAAGTTGATGAGGCCGTGCGCAACAATGTGCAAGCAAAGCAGGCATTGCAAGCATGTGGGTTGTACAAATTCTGGAGTATAGGGGGTTTGAGGGCCCAAAACCTATTACTCTTCCGCTTGATCGATTATTGGGATGTTGATGCACAGAACTTCAATCTCAATGGGAAAATCCTCACACTGGAAGTGGATGACATCTACTTCATTACCGGTTTGTCCCATTGAGGTGAGAAGACTAGTCTTCAGTCTCGTACTGTGGGTGGTGGGATCACCGTCCTTAACTACATAGCACGGTATTGCCCCGCAAACACACACACGGTGGAAAGTCAGGTGCCCATCAATGCCATAGTAGATCTGAGCATGAAGATCATTGTGGCTACCTTAGTGTGGATAACGGGTTCCAAAGATTTGCACCAGGAATCCAGGCCAGTGATGCTCTATGCATCACAATGCATGCAGCCTATAGTATTTGATTGGTGTACTACACTGCTGGGGTCTATGAAGACCCAACTGACAGAATGCAAAGAAATGAAGGCCAAAAAATTTGAGTATGGGAGTATCCTATGCAGCTTCTTCTTTGAGAGAGTTTTGGGGCTTACTCCGAGGGTGGATGTCCCTCCCCATAGTCTCCGGGATCCAGCCTTGGCCCAGTGGGCTGAGATCTTGACACGATAGGGTGGTGGCCGTCTGGAATCACCATATACCGAGGAGTTCTTCCGCTGGTGGGACCGACATGTCATTTCCATAGAGGACTTCCCCTATGCAGGGACAGACTTCCTCCAGGATAGGGACATGCCACTCCCACCAGACGCAGCGTTCAGAGACATTGGTGTGTACTCTTTTTAGGTTTTTGTGTATTAAATTTTGATGGATTTTTTATTATAGATGTAAATGCAAAAACATTTTTGGTGGTAGTATCATATGCTAATGGTTGACTGTTTGCTCGCAGACAAGGGCCCAGTGAGACTCGATGGCTTCCCGAGACATGGTCGTCGAGGTAGGGGTGATGAGGTAGGTGATACTGCAGCAGGACGCACTCTACAGACCTTGCGGTGCAACCTATCAAGGATGGTTTCTAGGGTTCCACAGATAGAGGTGGCATGACTACCTGAGGCCATGCAGCGCCAAGTAGTGGGGGTTCCGAGTGACTGGGTGTGGCTACTGCAGTGGGTAGCCAATGCAGTTCAGTATTTCTACGAGACACATCCTGTCAGGGCGGCAGTTAGACCTCCTCGTATGGAGTAGATATCTCAAGATCTCATTTTTTTTGTATCGATATGTATATTTTTGAGGGCTACGGTCTCCAGTTTTGTATGACACTACCATTTTTGGACATATTTATAAAAAAATTTGGTTCTATGGTTCTACTATATGTGTGTATGTACAAATGTATGGATGTCTTCTTTTATTTGTGTGCTTCATGAAGAATGTGACAAATGCCAATCTAATACATAGTTAGCGTATGCATCAGATATATGATTAACACTTCTCGGAACATGTATGTATGTAATTGAAACAAAATGTCATTCCAAGAGTCTTACCCTTAGGAATTTCTATAGTAGCGTAGGATCCCACACAGGGTACTGCCCATTCAGCTGAGACACAACTAGTTGTGAATCCAGGCAAACTTCTAAAGATTGGATGCCATGGGAAATAACATCTTGAAGTAGCTCAATGACGGCACTATACTTAGCCAGATTGTTAGATGTAGGACCAAGACAAGCACCTCCTCAGGACACAACTAGGTGGTCAGGTGAGAAAATAACCCAGGCAACAGAAGCAAGCTGCTGCGTATGACGGCTAACACCATCCGCGAACTCTAAGAATGTAGGAAACTCTGCTAACATCTGTCAATCAAACGGAAGCTAATCAGCAGGCCCAAAAACCAAAATAAATCTAAACTATGTACAGAAGCAACTATACAATAGTATACAAAAGTATAAGCCTGAACCAGAGGTTCAAGCGTAATACCGCTTAAGGTAGAGCCCATTTCTAGGCTCCTTCAAGACAGTCCCCTCATAGTCTTCTAATTCATAGGATCCTTTTTCCAGGACATGCCTCACGACGTAAGGGCTGTGCCACATGGGGTTGAACTTGCCTACCCCCAGGGGTTCTTTAACTTTCTCATATAAGAGGACCAAGTCACCTTCAGCATACTGCCGGGGATGGAAAGACCTATCATACTGAACCTTAATACGATGTTTGTTGGAATCTATGGCCACAGCGGCATCTCGACATTGCTCGTCAAGTTGCTCAAGGTGGATTAAACGTTGCTCAAGACCCGTCGTATCAGGGAGGAGCTCTATGGCCAGTTTAAGCAAAGGGATCTTGCATTCAATTGGTAAAAGTGACTCCACACCATGAACTAGCTCAAACGGTGAGAACCCAGTGGCAGTCTTGATTGTGGTTCGATACGCCCACAAATCAGGATATAACATTATGTGCTAGTTGGTCTTTCTTTGTTGGATGGTACGTTGGAGAATGGTCTTCAAAGACTTATTGACTGCTTCTACTTGACCATTTTCTTGGGGATAATAAGAATATGAGTGTTCTTGACGAAACCCAAGCTTGGGAGGCAAATCCTCCATCATCTTGTTTTGAAAGTGACTACCATGGTTAGTGACAATCTCTTTCAGAATACCGAACCGAGTTAGAATTTGATTGAATATGAAGTGGGTTGCTGTAGCACCATCGGCTTTAATGGTAGGCATGGCCTCAGCCCATTTGGAAAAATAGTCCACGGCCACTATGATATGGTGATGCCCCCCAGCTGAAGCTGGTTTGCAATCCATGAAATCCACCCCCCACTTGGTGAAGGGACCGACGGTGACGACCGGATGGAGGGGCGCTGGATTCGAGCGTATGTTCCAAGAAAACACCTGGCAAGGGTGACATATCTTCACATCATTAAAACAATCCTTAAAGATGGAAGGCCAAAAATAACCAGCTCGCATAATACATTGGGCTGTAGCAAGCCCGGATAAGTGACCGTCACACGCCCCAGCATGGAAATCATTAAGCACCCGCTCCGCTTCTTTGTGAGTTAAGCAATGACGGAGAATAGAATCCTTTCCTCGGCGATACAAAGTGTCACTGACGATAGTATAATCTTTAGCGTGATGTTTTACACGCCGTCGCTCATCTCGTGAATAGTGCGAAGGAAACTTCAAAGTTTGGAGATATACAATGACATCCCCATACCAAGGGTCCTCTGACGAGATAAGAAATAAGTGCTCATCCACAAAGGAATCTTCATGAATGACATCCTCATCAAGTCTCGGAAGGTTCGACATAAGCTCAACAAACACCAACAATTTCACCGACTTTGTCGAAGCAAAATCGAGATCAAACTCCTGAAGGATAACAATCCATTTATTGTACTTCCCCCCGATAAGGCATCATGATAGCACGAACTGAAATGGATTGATATGCGCGACAACTGTGGTTGTTCTAAGCAAAATGTAATGTCGTAACCGCTGGACTGAATGAACATTTGCAAGTGCTAGCTTTTTCACATGAGTATATCTTAGCTCAACGTCTACTAGATTTCGACTAAGGTAATAGATGACATGCTCTACAAGCGCATCATCAACCTGAACCAAGACCATGCCAATCATCTCTTGAGACGCGGCCACATAAAGAATAAAATATTGTGTGAAGTCTGGTGGACTAAGCACAGGGGCCGATACCAAATCTTTCTTAAGGGCGTCGAAAGACTATTGGGCTCGCTCATCCTAGATAAAGGGTGTGTCTTTCTTCAATAAGCACGCAAAACCTTTGGTAAGATTAGCATAATTGACTATGAAATGACGTAGAAAAGTGGCTCTCCCTTGGAGGCTCTGAAGTTGTAACAAATTACGCGGAGGAGGCAAATGAAGTTGTAACAAATTACGCGGAGGAGGCAACTGAAGTATTGCCTCAACTTTGAGAGGATCGACTCTAATACCCTCTTTTGAAACTATGAAGCCAAGAAGGTGACCCGTCCTTACAGCAAAGATGCATTTGTTAGGATTCAATCAAATATTGTATCGTATACATCGTTCGAGAATCATGTGGAGGTGCTTGGGGTGGTCCATCCTCTTGCGAGAATGGCGGGCAATATCATCCAAGAAAACCTCCATAATCTTTTTAAGATCGTGAAAGGCGTAGGTCATGGCACGCTGAAATGTAGCTCCGACATTTTTAAGGCCGAAGGGCATTTTCCGATATGCAAACGTTCCCCAAGGACAAATAAAAGATGTCTTATGTTGGTCCTCGGGTTTGATTTGAATCTAGTTATATTCGGAAAATTCGTCCATGAAGGAAAAAATCTCACTTCCGGCGCAAGCATCCAAGATTTGATCTATGAATGGTGTGGGGAAGTTGTCTTTCGGACATGCACGGTTCAAATCTCTAAAATCGGTGCATACACGGATCATTCCTTGCTTCTTATCCACAGGAACGAGGTTTGACACCCATTCGGTAAGGGGAACGGGGTAGATGAAACCAGCTTTGAGCAGTTTCTCCACCTCTGCCTTGATAGCGGCTGCTTTTCTAGGGTTCACAGCACGTAAGCATTGTCGAATCGGTTTAGCATTGGGATATGTTTTAATCTCATGTTCAACAATGCGGGGGTCTATTCCTGGCATCTCCTCATATGACGAGGTGAAAGCTTCCCGGAGCTCTGTAAACAATTTAGTGTAAATAGAAATCTCCTCAGGAGTGCAATTGTCACCGATGTAGACATTCTTGAATTTTTCGGGAGTACGAGAGATATTGATCGACGTAGTTGGGGAAATGTTATCCATATTCCCTTCCGCAAAACATCACGCGACTCCAAAAGAGCCACATGGTGACCAACCATCTCTGCTAGAGTCATCCTAAACTCTTCTCGTTCGGCCAACTCGAGTTTGGGAAGGAAATAAGAGCGATCATGCATATCTTCTGAAGGTCTCTCACTACCACACATGGCCTCCATAATAGCTTCATCAGAAGGCAAAGTATCATCGAGGCAATCATGGGAACAAGATGAGTTGTAATGGGATCTTCCTCGACTGTCTGGGAAGAAGAGAGATCTGGCACTTCTGTGGCTTGTTGAATATGCTAGTAAGCAAGATCAGCTATAGACAGTGGCATAGACATCCCGACATGTGTAATGTTTCCAGATGTGGAACTCATGGATGTTAAAGTCCACGGATCATCAAAATAGGAAGTCCAAAATGACATATTATGCAAAGGAGGAGACGCATCATCGGTAATGGTTCCCATCAATGAAGGGTACATGCCAACACCCATGTTCCCAGTTTCCAGCTGAGAATGAGTAACCCGTGGGACTATGGATCCCGTGGATGCTGTGGAAGAGGAGTTAATGTAATCGAGTTGATCAATGGTCACTATCTTGCCTTCATGAGGAAAGTAGATAACTTTGAATACAGTGGATGCGACAGCTTTCATGGCATACATCCAATTTCGACCCAGTAAAAGGTTGTAGTCGATGGGCGCATCAACCACCTCAACTTCAATAGGCATAGACTTACCTCCCAAGGAGACAACAAGGGAAGGGATAATTCCATGCGGCTTAAATGAACGACCGTCGAATGCAGTGAGCGTGGTTCTAGACGTGAGTAGGGGAGGAGAGCCAAGAGCTTTCCAACAAGTTAACGACATTACTGACGTAGAGGCACCTTCGTCAACCATAGTATGTTTGAAAAAACTCTGAAGGCACACCACTTGGATTTGAAAAGCCACGTGGTAGGGTAAGTGAGGTTGGACATCAGTAGTATTGAACTTGATAATAGTGGGAATTCCCCCATCCTGAACTCCTAACGCACTCAAAAGAGAATGCTTCTGAGAAGGACAAGGTTGTAAGACTTCAAGAGCCGACATGGCACACGAAGTTTCGCCCAAATATTCTACGATGGGGTAGTTGTGGGCGGCTCGAGCATTAGGATTATGCGTAGAGTGCTTAAGAGCACCTTTTGGTACCCGCGGCATAATAGAGGGCTTCTCGATATGGAAGGAATTGTTAGGAGGAGGGGGAGGCTCACTCCCCAAATTGGGTTGTGGTGCATCGTAATCGCGCTGACGAGTGGAAACACTAACCTCTGACTGAACCATGTTTACACATCCATAACCACTAGTATTGGAAGAAGACATTGTCATCTCAGTAGGTCCATAACCAGTGGTGGGAGCATGCGAAGCCATGTTTTGGTGATGAGGTAGGGGATCCTTCAACACAGTTGGGCTCTGTGCCAAGTGCTTCGATGCTTCTTCAATATGAGGACATAAGTGAGTAAGATGGTCTTCCCCACAGAGCTTGCAAGGAAACTTCACCTTATGCCTAGGTTTACGGTCCTCACCAGCATTTCCGCCCTCCCGAGGAGGGTTGGCATTATCCTTACGGGGTGTATTGCGATTGCTATTGTTATTCCCATTGTTTCCACCCTTACGATTATTTCTCCCCTTTTTCTTACCACTAGGTTGCTGGTTACCCGATTGGTTCATCGTTTGCACGCTGTGTACATTGGACGATGGGGTGGAAGTGGACAAGGTGTGAACCTGTCCGAGAGTAGACTGGTTTAGTGACAAATTTTGCATTTGATTAGCTACCAAATCTACAGGGCAAGTGCTTGCAGATCCTACGATGCCATCGGCATGTGGTCCAAGAACTGACGTGGGCTCATGATGTGTGCGCGGTGCGTCAGGAATGATGTCATACAAAATGCCAGACTGAGAGTATAATAAGTCTAACTGTTGGACTTTCAAGATAGGTTGTTCCTCAGTCACAATGTCGGACATCAAAACATCCTTAGCAATGTATGGGAGTAGATACTTGAGGAACCATTCCAACAGGAACTATGGAGGAATGTTGGCTTTCACTAACCTCTTCCGCCGACGCCACTCTTGAACATGGTCAGAAATATGCGTGGCCTTGTTCTGATAGAAGGTAGATAAAAGTTCAGTACCAGTATCATAGCGAACCGACAACTGAAAATGATCTAAGAAAACCAAAGCGATCTCGTTAAAACCCCTATAAGTGTTTCCAGGCAACTTGACGTACCACTTTGCGGCTGCCCCTATGAGGGTGAGTTGAAATAGTCGCAATCTAATGGAATCATGATTCAATGAGTTGGAGGATAACCAAAGGTGAAATGTCGTGACATGATCTCCTGGGTCCTCACCACCTTTCCCCTCAAACTTAGGAATGTCCGAAGGGATCTTGGTAGGGACCAGGGGCCAAGTAGGGTCGTGACACACTGGATCATTCATGAGCTTCGAAAGATCTAGAATATTCAAGCGTGCAAGGAACGGGAGATGAGGCTGGAAATCTTGATTATAAGCCCCCATAAAAGGTTGGTTAAATAGAACCGAATTATAAGATGGACCAAAAGCTTGACCATGAGGATTAAACTGCTGATAATAAGGACCTGATGGACCATAAGCTTTCCTATGGCCATAGGATTGATAACCTCCTCCTGCCTGACCCATTTGAGAGTAAGCAGGTATGTGTGTGTTTTGGACACCATATTGGGGTGGTGGGTTATACTGGAGGCCAACACCTACTGTGTTGTAGTAAGGGTTGCCACCATGAGTATGGGGCATATATGTACTATTCATAGCGGGAACCATGTTGTAATGACCATAATGGTATGGTATGTTCCCACCCCCAACATTAGGATTAGCTTGAGCAGTCGTGTGGTGACCCAAAGCATGAGATGTATTCCCAGCACCAACATGGGTGTTACTAGTAGCAGGGATGGTGGCGTTATGTCCATGTGGATAGGATATATTCCCACCCCCTACATTGGCATTACTAGTGGCTGTAGTGGACGCAAAAGTATGTGGTATATGTCCACCCCCCTGGTTGGGAGGAGCATTAACAACCGTGAAAGTAGTCCTGGGTTGACGAGTAGCGGCATGTGTAGTAGGTGGTGGATGGCGAGTCGTGTTTCGAACAATGTTCCTATTAGGTTGGGCAATTCTAGGAGGTGGTCTTCTTCCAACATTAGCATTGTTAGGAGGAACATGACCAGTCCCCATACTATGTGTGTGAGTGGACAACGTAGTGCCCCCAGTGGGTATAGTATGGCTAACACCATGACTAGTGCCAGCGTGACTACGAAACGTAGTGGAAGGTTCAACTATACTATAATTAGGCATACCAAAAGAGAGTGCGGTTGGGTTGATCGTAGGACTAGTGTCGTCATGTAACTTTGGCATCCCGCGTCTATAACTGCATTGAAACGAAGGAACAAACGTGTCATCCTGTTCTTTGTCCTCAGGTAAGGTTGGCATGCTGTGAAGATAATTATCTAGATTCGAAGGATCAAACAGATCTTGTTCAAGTGGATTCAGCCAAATCGAACTAGGTTGAGTCTCAGGTGGATCACCTCCCCATGCCTCACGAGGAGTATGAGGATCGAAAGTATGTTCAACTCTACCTGATGGAGTCGAAGGTTTTTCCTCAGTATCGGAATGTGCAGCAGTCATGACATCCTGGACGTATGTCTTGTAAGAATCTGAAGACTTAGAGGGAGCCTGTCGGCGTCCCCTAGAACCACAGTGTGAAAGCTTGGTAGGCTCTAAACCAGCCAACCGACGAGATCGGTTGAGAGTAGGGCTCCGTGCCATGATATCTCTGGAGAGAATATATAATCAAAACATCCCCGAAAGGTCAACTATCGATCAAAAACAGTAAATCAAAAGCACACACCTAGAGAAACTACAGCCAAGAGCAGACAAACAGAGTGGCTAAATGAGCTCCCGACACTAGAGCCGGTATGTATCCCCTAGGAGAGGCTTGAGACTCCCAAACTATAGCCAGAGGTAATAGAATTAGTTATAGAGACACCTAGGCTTCACTGCGTGCAAAGGGCCGTAACCCTCGGCAACAAACAACTGTGCTGTCCAATCCCTATCTGACTCAGGACACAAACAACATAACCACTGCGAGTACCCTGTGCGATACCTAGGTAAGGAAACTATGGTCACCGCAATATAACCAATGCTCAGGGGGACAGTTGCAGGTGGGATCCATCATATGGGGAGGGTATCTGAGCCCAAAACTCAATGAGGGTCAAATCCCCCAAGAGTCCCCAGATACAAACAAATCCTGGAAATATCTCTCACGTTCAACTAGTATTAGACAGATATCCCTTCAACCAACCTCCTGTGACCTCGTGCTTAACTTTGGCTTGAGTAGAGCTTCCTGAGAACACCGATATATACCATGGATTCCTCCACTCCCTGGTCAGACACCTAATGTTTCATCTAGTAGTCTTGGATTGTTAACTCACAATGATCTATTCCAAGACTCTAAACCTATGCTAGTTGGTGTACCCTATAAATAAAATCGGTCTAATCAATTTTAAGATTAAGCGTTAATTTTAATGGTTGTGATTACTCAAGGGATATGATCGTGAAACTAGTGATGTAAGACTCAATAGTATGCAAAATCATCAAATCCTAGACTCATCTATCCAATGAAAACAATGCCACTAATATGCACAATCAAACCAACGATTTCGAAATAAAAATGCAATCATTTTATATTTTTTCAATGCACAATCAGAATCTAAATGAAGGCAGAAAGCACTAAATGCAAGATGCAATACATAAAAACAATTTTTTTTTTGTATTTTCTTTTATAAACAAAAGGAAAATGTAAAAACTATGTGAATTTTTTGTATTTTTCAATATATAGAAATGAAAAATGCAAGCAAAATCCTACTATCGAGTCACTGATATGACAAGGAGATCACTAAGATAACCATGCAGATACTAAACAATAAGACTCAGCCAAAGGAAGGAGCTTAAAAGGAAAAAACCAACAAGGCTAAATCCAAAGATGGGTAAAAAACCAACAAGGCTCAACCAAGAGAAACAAAGAGTTTTGGTCACAACCAAGGCATGGAACAGTCAAGAAACAGGCCAATAAAGACTCAGGATCAACCAAAACCAACCCAACAACAACCAAAGGTCATAAATCAACCAAAGCCGTAGTTGTACGCTACTGTCGAAGGAATATCTGCGGGTACCCACGAGCAGTAGAGTAAACAAAGGCGGGTATACGCAAGAAGAGCTAAGCTAGCCCACGGGTGAGGAAAGGAAAATTGGCAAACAGAGAGTCCAATGGATCAGAAAAAGCAAGTTTTCTATAGTGTATCTCACTGGTAGATAAGTGACATAGAGCTTCGACAAACAACAACTCTAATTATGGAATAATGCTCAAAAAATACCCAAAATGGATGTTTTCCCCAGCGGAGTCGCCATTTTTGTGTTGGAGAAAACTCACTATGGCTTGGGGTAGACCACAATAGAGAGATGACTACCAGAAATCAACTCAATTCTCAGAACTATGATATATAAATGACAATGCTAAGATAATGAAGAATATAACCAACCTCGATCCAAACGTTTGATGTAGATCCCCGTTGGAGCTTTTCAACCCGTGCACTTGAATCTGCAAATTAGTCTTGACAGCCAATATACAATAAGTACATATAATATATAAATGACATTAACATCATCAATAGCAATGGCCCATGATATAACAAGTAAATGCAACCGAATGTAAGATAAACAACATTTACAACATTAATGGACGAGAATATGAGTATTTCTATTAATAAACAAGAAGAAGTACAAAGTGATACGACCTCTTGCCGGAAACCAATTTGAACCAAGATCTAGATCAATCCACTTGTGCCTCCACCACTTCAATCGTCCATGAATGGAAAACTCAAACTAGATAGGAGTTTGGAAGGTGAACATAAGGGGTTCACAACTACAAGGATCAACGAGTGTAGACTCAATATAGGGCAAAAATCCACTAGATTTCTCTTGCTCTTCTTTCTCCTCCCATACATAAGCCATATGTGCTCAATATATAGTCCTCTCAAAGGTAAGTGAAAGGACACATCGAGACGTTTCTTGGGTAGATGGAAAGCCAAAGGTCACCCAATGACCACTTTTTGGGAATAAAAAGTAATAAACTAGTGATTTTTACCATTTTACTTAATACTCGCAGGCTATAGTGATGCAACTCGTGGGTACACTTGCTATAATGATGCAACAAGCGGGTCAGAGGAAATATGAGTATGTCTGAAATATATAAAGTGGATTTGAATCAGTGAAATGGATCCTATAGCATAAAGAATGCTGATTCTCACAAGGTGGAAGATTACGTTGTAACAACATAGGTGACAATGCATCATTAAATATATTCTCTGGACCATAGGTGATGGTGAATCATACTGGACCATTATGTCGTTCCTCTGCGGAGTTCATTTTCCATGTACCAGTTGTTTGGAATTTGCTCCAATGTGTGCACAAATAGATGGATCCACTCTGCTTGTGGTATGTGTGTCCACACTTTCAAATAAAGTTCTATATGATCTCTAGGATCAGTCTATCCATTGTATTTTACTTGTACAATCTTAGTCTGTTCTGTAAATATGATCTCCATCATGTGCTTACATTCTTCCCATGTGGTCAAGTTCTCCTTATGTGCAGCCCACCATCTAGCAGGTGTAGCCTGCAGTGCTGTGTCCAAAGATGCTAACTTATGTTCATCTGAAACTGATACAAGATATTCTTGGAGAAATGCATGTATATTACCTAATACATCATAAGTAGGAATTGAACTTACCTCTGTTCCAATCCAGCCTAGTGACTTTGTTATCTGCACACATTGTCTTGTTGATACTTCATGGATTCTGTTTTTCTAGTTCTCAAGTCCTGCATCTGATTATGATATGAAAGAACTGTCACATCGCCAACTCAATGTTCCATCATCAGTAGGATTAATGTAATCTACTTGGTTCACTGTCATCTTGTAGATATTATTAAGGTCTTGATCTCTGCATTCTTCGCATACTAGTTCAACATATCTAGGTCCTTGTAAATGATCCAAGGGTGCGATGACCCTGATATCTGGTCCTTCAAATATAATTTGTTTCTTCTTCAAGTTGATGATCACGAAGTTATCAATTTCCCAATCAATCCCCAATAGTACAAGATATAGATTGCTATAATCTATGATCTCAATAACCTCGAAGTCTTCTTTACTTCGCATGCCATCAATGTCAACAAGGACATTTGATAATCTCCCAAAAAGTAAAACCTTTTGTTGATTTGCTAGTCTCAACTGTATCGGTGACCATGATAACTTCGGCTTTCGCATCTGTTCCCATGTTTTCTTTGTCAAGACATTCACCTATGATCCTAAGTGAAGAATTATCTGGTCCATTTCGAAATATCCAATCTGCGCACTTAGTCTCATTTCTCTTCCAGTTATTCTATGATTCTTGATATGATGAACTGCTCTATGTGCTTCGTTTATGACATTATGTTGCTTGTATGACCTAATAGGATTTGTAATTCTGCTAAGGCATTTTCATGTTAACAGCTTCATGCAGCTCTGTAGGAACTGCGGAACAAGACTTGTGTGCTCCGATGAAGTGCGTGATCCATCATACGAAGTTGGCATATTGATCATAGGAGATGGTTTACTTCACGATTGGATTCTTTTAGTCGAAGGTTTTGGACCCTTTAAGGTTTCTCTTGCTTCCATGAAGGCTTCTTTTTTTTTGTTAAGATTGAAGGCATGTGCTTTTCCAACTTCTTTTCTTATCCAAGCCCCTTCAGTAGGATTTTTTCTAGCTATCTGGTATTCAGAAGTCGAAGCTTCACTTTTCTGGTCACTACATGTTGTGGCTCCACTTTGCGTCACAAAATGAATGTTGTGATTTTTGTTTCGTTCTTCTGCTGCGATCATCTGTATGTTCTGATTCTATGCTTCTGGTCTTATCTCTTGCATTTTTCCTTGAAAAATGGGACATGCCTCAATGACATGGTCAAATGACTTACAATATTTACAAGTAGTACAAGGATTCTGATAGTCTCGAACTAAGTGTCTTGGTTGAGCACAACTATAGCATAAAATCTGACCTCTTCCTCATCCTTGGCCAGTGTTTCGTCCTCTTCCTCTGAATCCACCACGTCCTCTGTATGTCCCTTGATCATACTGCGCATTTTCATTATTATTATGTGTTTATCCTTGAACTCTGTAGACATCATGTTTTCTTTCTATCATGAGATCATATGCTCTACAGTTGCTATCGTCATGGCCAACTGAGTTACAAAATGTGCAGTATAGGTTCTTTGGTGTTTGTACATATTTCTAAAGTAGGTAACAGTCTTCTGGGTGATGTCCCATAGATCGAAAAATATCACACCATGGTCCTTGCTGTTGATTCAATGGATTCGGTCTTCCACTAGTGATGTAATCTCTGAATACAGGGAAGTGTTCCTTGGAATGTCCTTCTACTTTACATTTAGTACAACAAACCTATTCTTGGGTTTATTTTCCTTTTTTCATATCTTGTAACTATAATGTCAAGTTTTCTAGTTGTGTCTGTATCCTAACCATTCCTGCGCTAGTTTCTCCAATGGGCGAAGCCTCTAGTTTCATCGCAATTTCTAAAGCCTCTGTTTGCGAAGCAACCTTCTGTTGCATCGGTAGTAATATAATGTGTGGAAACAACACAACTGTGAACCACTCCTGGTTCTTTTGCGATGCTATATCAAAACTTACTTGATCTAACAATGCTTTGAATTTTTGATCAAATTCCCATATAGTCTCATTAGGTTTTTGTTTGATTTCTTTTAGCTCTGTGATACACTGAGATTCTGACTTAGGTTTCTTAAATTCTCTAACCAGCACAGTTCTGATCTCTGCTAATGTCCTATTCTATCCCCCATAATATTTCATGAACCATGTCAAAGCTCTATCTCTGAATGTAGTAACTAGCTGAGCTTGTTTGATGTCATAATCCTGTACTTGCTTAACATTCCAAACAACTTCACAGAGAAACCAATGTTGCTCTGGGTATTCTAGACCAGTTCCTTTAAAAATAGGTATCTTAATGTCGTCCGTCATTCTTCTTCTAGGAAGTGTAGTATTCTGTGATGAAGGAGGTATACTACCACTTGGAAAATTCTGAGTATCTTCTCCTATGGTGTTACTGCTACTAGTGTTATGCGAACTAGCAATATTTCTCTTGTCAACTGGAGGTTTCTGCGGAGTGATAGGCTGATAGCGAATCTATCTAGGCTCTGTTTCACTCTCAGACTCAACCTGATATGAGTTTCTATCACTTCCTAACTCAGTTTCTAGGAATGTGCAAGGTTCGGCTTCACGATACCTCTTTATGTGCTAAGTTTATATCTTTTGCCACTTCGCAAAATACCAATGTCTTCCTCTGTGTCACTATCTGTGTTACTGAACATTACAGACTCAAATCCTAGGAGTCTCACTGCATTCTTAAAACACCTTTTTTTGCTAACAACATTTTAATGTATAAACTGAGATTTTTCAGGCACTTACCCCTAAATCCTTTGAGGAAATATCCTTCTCTTCCCTGTAAGACTTCATAATGTCCACAATGAACTATGTAACATATCCTTCTAACACGCTATACATCCAAAAGTCTATTGCTCTTGCAATTGGATTATCAACCTCTTTAAGCCTCTGAATCAATTCTGGAGTCCAAACTGTAGGTTCTTCACCCTGAAAACAATTTTTTTGTTCTGCGAGTCTTGATATCCACTCGTGTAGCTCGTTAGTGAAAAATGCGAAGAAAACTACGTGCAAGTCAGAAAATAGATATTTTTGTAACCATTCTTTTGTAGACAAGAAAGTATGTTTGTTTTCCTTCTTCGAATACTCCTTTTCTGTCTGAGTTACCTAGTTCTATATCTCCGTCCTATCAGGATTCCATTTATTAGAGCACATCATGAGTTCAAGTGCGACAATGGAACCATTTTTTGGTCTCTCCTTCTTTCTCCTAAGCTGACTTGGGTTCTGTATAATTAGAGACCCAACAAAACCCCCTTTCATCGGCCCTTTCAGCAATAACCTGTGAACATGATAAGGTCTCACCCGAGGCGAAGTTATGGGGTGATTACAGAAGAAGGTTTCTTTACCCTTGGTGCTGTGCAGATATGGAATGGATCCTCTAGCACAGTCACTCCTACTTCACAGTATACTTCAAATACCACAACGCAATTATGTGACTGTGCACTCCGTAGTTACCACAGTACAGACTTCGCTGATTTAGTGTTATCTATGTAACTACGCATTTATCACATTCCTTATTACTTCGCATATTCAGATATGTGTGTGTTTACTACACAGCTTATTATTCTCATTAAAATACACATGAAAATACATATAAAGCATAAACATTCATGAACATAAAAATAAATTAGAGATCCAATCACACAACACAGATATTTACGTGGTTCACCCCCCAAGATGGGAGCTACATCCACAGGAACTATTCTTTATGTTGATGTATTTGTAACTTCAGAATGTATTCACTTGTATATTTTATATTGTATTTGTATTTTATTGTTGTACCTCTGACGAAGATGTTTATTCCTCCGGTTGTAGAAGTCATTATTGTACTTGGGTCATGTAAAGTCATTGAGGTCCATCCTCCCATGTATGATGGGGAATTAGACCCCGTAGTTGTGTCTTTCATGGGTTATTAGACTCCCCTAGTGGGGTCGGCCTAGTGACAAGTGGTAATGGGTTATTATACTCTCCTAAGGGAGGCCGGCCCAGTTAGAATAAAAGGCAAGTAAAGGTAAAGTATAAATAGAGAGGATCACCTCTCTATTTATCCATTCACACACTCCCTCACTTCACATTAGTGAGAGAGAGGAGGAGTGTCCACAAGTGGAGGAGTGTCCACAAGTGGAGGAGGAGAAGCTGCTAGGAGACTATCTCTTGTTTTGGGGTTTTGTATTGGTGCTCATTCTATATCTGAGGAAGTTGAGGGGTTTTCTCCTTTATGGTTTCCCTGGTGAAATGCTTTGTGTCTCTTGTCTCTTGTCTCTTATGTTTGATACGTTGTACATGTTATTCTCTCAGTTAAGATCCTAGATCATATTGGATTAAATGATGAAAAACTAACACTTTATATTAACGGGAAGGGTTAACAGTTCCAGGCTGCACACATAGCTGTAGACTCTTCTCTACAATGGGTCTCTGTGCACTCAGTTGCAGAGCCTCTTTCTCTCTTTTATCTTAACAAAACTCAACAATAGCTAACCCAAAATCAACCAACCCTTCCCTATACAAAATTTCCCCTTTTTTATAGATTGTGCTTGAAGGTCACATCTTTACAATAGTTATGGGCCAAAACCCCATAGTACCATTAACCCAAACTGGCGTGGTTCTCCTGCTAACCACGCTTTGTCATAAATTCTTAGCTACTTCGCTTGTCCTCGATCATCCTTTTGCGCCGCTTCCCTGGTTCTATCGCTTCTTTTGACAGTCACAGTTCTAATTGCGTATCTCTGAATGTACCATGGTGCGTCCTTTACACCATTCTGCCTCTTTACCATTGTTCTTGTAGCTATCACTCTATTGATCCTTCCATAACTGATCCAACTACCCCGACTGTCCTTAGTACTTTGTCTTTACTAAGGCGATAGGTCCTTATCCGCCATCCTCACATTGCTCCATACCCTGCTCATGGGATTTGCAGAGTTGCTTCTCCCAAAATAAGCCAATACTAGGCCTCTCCTAACTTGTACTTTCGCCATCAAAGTTACTACACTTGAGCCTCGCTCAACCAAAACTGCTCCACTTGGGCCGATCCCAATAATGACCTTGAGAAATCAACTCAAGCGTGTGAGGAAATTGAATTCTGAGTCCATGCACTCATACTTCTCTAGAGTATCCTAGATAAAATAAAAACTAAAAGTTATTGGATACATGATAGAGGATGCAAAAGTTGTGATGACCATTTTGAATGGTATTCCCAGATATTGGGAACCATTTGTTCGTGGAATTTGTGCTAGAAAGAAATTGATCCAGTTCAGACAACTATGGGAAGAGTGTGTGCAAGAGGAATAAAGGATAACAGTGAGAGAGGAGAAACTAAACGATAATGAAGATCAAGCTCTTGCAACTCATGCCAAAGGTGGAAGGAAAAGGAAGAGTGATATACTTACCCAAAAGGATATTAAAAGAACAAGAAGAAGTTCAAGAAATACCTCTCCTCCGTTGAGTGTTACGTTTGTCACACGACATGACATCTAGAAAGAAATTTTCTATCCAAATCTGGACATCATAAGAAGCAAAAGAGGTTTCATGCTCATGCAACAAAATATATTGAGTATGATGACGAAGACAAAACTAGAGATAATGAAGACTCCAATGAAGAATATGTTCTAATCCTAGCACTCACTAGTTCAATATGATCACCAGTAAGAAGCCTGAAGTTATTCATCTAAATATATTTGGATGTCTGGTGTTTATTCACATTCCAAAGGAGAAGATATCGAAATTGGAACCTTCATAGAAGAAGGGAATATTTGTGGGCTATAGTGAGCAATCAAAGGATTACCGTATCTACATCCCAGGATTCCACCAGATTGAGCTTAGCTGAGATGTTACATTTGATGAAGACACAACTTTCAACAAATCCAAGAAGATTCACGAGGATGAAGAGGAGTAGGAAGCTCCTAGAGTTACAGAAACAAACAAAGTACCAGACAGAAATATTGAAGAAGATCCTATTCCAGAGGATCATGACATGGAAGAACCTCACAGACCTGAGGAGACACCTCATGAGGAGATTTCTCGGAAGAGAAGACCAACCTGGGCATGAGAATTAATTCAAGATGCAAGAAGGTATGGTGCCCAAGAAGGAACTAGTAGAGAGAGCAAGAGACCGGCCATACTCCAGTTATGTAGCCTTGAAGTGTAACATTGTTGAAGAGGAACCAACCTGTTTTGAAGATGCAATGAAGACGAAGGATTGGTTGGATTGTATGAATGAAGAATACGAATCCATCATCAAGAATGATGTTTGGGATGTGGTACCAAGACCAAAGTATAAATCAATTGTATCATCAAAATGTTAGGATATTCCTATATTCCATCCTAGTCTTACCATCCTTTCAATTATTTTCATTATCAGTCTTGCATGCATTTCTGCATGCAGCATGCATTCTGCATGCATTGCATGCATCCGCATGTTTCCCAGTCATCAGGTTGACACCTCCAGCACCTAGTCCCTAGTCTTCTAGCACTCGGGAGCTTATTTCCACTCAGATTGAGCCCTCCTAGCCAGTGATGCGCCCACTTCTCACCCACCACTTGAGAAGGGCACCTTTTCTCACCTACCACTCCTGTTGTACTTCTGTTAGTTGAGTTATCATCAATTCTTTCCTTGATTTAAGGCTAGACTGACTCTCAACTAACTCTATCACTTTGATGGACCTCCGATGAGACTTGACTTCCCATTCTGACTCTAGATAGCTCCTCATGCACCCTCCACTGAGCCTCCTTCATTCAGTTAGTGCCTCCATGTGCCAGTTACACCTACCACACTTAGTTAGACTCAGTTTGGCTGATGGTTGACAATTACTTGTGCATTGATGACTCCACTGATGATGAGATAGACTTCTAGTTGTGCTTGATGACACTCCACTGATTTTGGATCTATCCATGCAGGCTAATTCGAATCACACCTAGTGTATTCGAATCCTGAGAATTGTATATTTACTGTTTTACTATTCAGATTAATGTAACATGTGTAATTATTCTGCCTCTATCTAAGCTCCTTTGGATCTATGTTCTACTGCTCTATTCTTGTTCTATTATTCCTAAATTCTTTCATTGTGAGGTTTACATTATCTCTTGGATCTACTGTGAGCATTTTCACATGGTATCAGAGCCATTTGAGAGTATATTCTACCTCCATTCTTGATATTTTTTTGCAGGTATTTCGAAGTTCTAGCAGCAGTATCAGTAGTTTCATTTTTGCACTTGTTCCTGCAGTCAATATGAGCAATTCGAATGCTTCTTCCTCTCCTATGATCCTCACTCCCTTCAATTACTTTGAATGGAAGAGTGAGATAAAAGTACACTTGATGCATAGAGGGCTATCCAGATTGGTTTATGAAAAAGATACCATACCACATACAGTTGTAGAGAGAGCCAAGTTTCTAAATAAAATGGATGAAGCCTTTGGTTTCATATGCCTTCATATGTCTAAAGATCTATTGTTTCATGTTGAAGGATTGAAGTCTCCAAATGAGTTATGGACAAAATTGGAGAGTCTCTTTGGAAAACCAGATGGGCTAAGAGTCCACATTCTCGAAAATGAATTGGTTGCCCTACAACCTAGCAATTTCGAGACCATTCAAGAATTCTTCTCAAAATTTCAGAAATTGGTTTTACAATGCAAGCATTGTGGCATCACCAAAAGTGATGATCAATTGGTGCTCTCCATTCCGAGAAAACTAGGATCTCAGTTTTCAGTCTTTGTATCTACCTTCCATTCTGGACGAATGTCAATTCCTGGATGGAAGATGCCCACCTTAGCAGTCTTTACCAAAACTCTCATTCAAGAAGAGGACAAATTGATTCAAATGGGTGCCATCAACACCTCCAAAGATCAAGCTCTTCTAGCTGGAGGAGCAAGTGGGACGAATGCGAAAGGGAGGAAAAACGATAAGAAGCCATCTAAATCCAAGATGAATGGTAAGTCAAGTCCATCAAAAATATCTTCCAACCCCAAGAAGGAAAAACATAAGAGATTTGAATGTCCCTACTGCAAGAGAGGATACCATTCCAAGAAATCTTGCATGCACAAGAAAATAGACCTACTAACCAAGCTTCTTGAACAAAACAAAATTGCTATTCCAAAAGATGCAAAGATGTCTGATTCTGGAAGTGGATCTGATGGTCATGAGGATTGCCATGCATTGATGGATGGTTTTTCAAAATCAAAAGACCTCCTCATAGATTCTGGAGCCTCCAACCACATGGTTGCCTCTGAAGAATCTTTTTCCTCTTTAGATCTCAAATATGGGCCTACTATTCACATGGGAGACAACTCTCAGATTTCTGCCAAAGGATTGGGTAAAGTACATATGGAGCATGGCAAGTTCAAGAATGTTCTATTCATTCCCTCCTTGACAACAAACTTGTTATCTGTATATAAGATGACTCACATTGGATCACCTAAGGAGGTGACTTTTGGTCCCGACACAGTTGAGATCACAGAAATCTCTATTGGGAAGACTATAGCGAAAGGGTTTGCAAATCATGCCTCCAAGGCATATGATTTCTCTCATTTTCTGCCCTTCTCTCTTCCTACTCCTTCAGAATCTGATGAAGATTCAAGTGACTCTTATTCTAATGAAGATGAAGATGAAGATCTTGATGTTGAGATCAAAGTTCAAGAACATTCAGATCTAGAACCAACACATGTTCTCAATCCATAGCCAAGGCCAATATGGGCTCACACAGTCCTTGCACCTACTGAGAACACAGTTGAGGATTCTTTTGATCACAGAACTACCAGACTTCAACATCATTCCAACCTTGCATTATGCCATCTACCTCTCCATGAGAGATGCAGCATGATGATGGGGTTCTCTCTTCCATCCCTTGGGAAGAATCCTCATGATCCATTCGCTCTAGTTGTAGAAAGAATTTCTGAAAGACTTGCTTCGTCCAACACATCCTCTACACAGTGGAAGGCAGATCAGAAGACCAGATTCAGATAGCACCTGTTTTGACATCCTACAGGGGATCAGCTTGCCAAGTTTTTTTGCAAAAGTTTTCACTAATGAAATCTTCTTTCTTTTCTGCTTAGTATGATGGTTCTTTGAGTTATTTATTGTTCTTTTGAGGGGGGGTACTTTTCCCATGAGGTTTTCCCCATTTCCTCGGTTTATGGATAGTTCTTTTTTATCATTTATTTTGATTGTATGGGTGACCTTTGGTCCTAGTTACCAGGGCCCAGGATGGATTAAGGGGGGTGTTAGGATATTCCTATACTCCATCATAGTCCTACCATCCTTTTAGTTATTTTCATTATCAGTCTTGCATGTATTTCTGCATGCATCCGCATGCTACCCAGTCATCAGGTTGACACCTCCAGCACCTAGTCCCTAGACTTCCAGCACTCAGGAGCTTATTTCCACTTAGATTGAGCCCTCCTAGCCAGTGATGCGCCCACTTCTCACCCACCACTTGAGAAGGGCACCTTTTCTCACCTACCACTCCTGTTGTACTTCAGTTAGTTGAGTTATCATCATTCTTTCCTTGATTTAAGGCTAGACTGACTCTCAACTGATTGTATCACTCTGATGGACCTCCGATGAGACTTGACTACCCATTCTAACTCCAGATAGCTCCTCATGCACCCTCCACTGATCCTCCTTCATTCATTTAGTGCCTCCATGTTCCAGTTACACCTACCACACTCAGTTAGACTCAGTTTGACTGAAGGTTGACAATTACTTGTGCATTGATGACTCCACCAATGATGAGATAGACTTCTAGTTATGCTTGATGACACTCCACTAATTTTGGATCTATCCATGTAGGATAATTCGAATCACACCCAGTGTATTCGAATCCTGAGCATTGTATATTTACTGTTTTACTATTCAGATTAATGTAACATGTGTAATTATTCTGCCTCTATCTGAGCTCCTTTGGATCTATGTTCTACTGCTCTATTCTTCTTCTATTATTCCTAAATTCTTTCATTGTGAGGTTTACATTATCTCTTGGATCTACTGTGAGCATTTTCACACAAAATGGATCTTCAAAACAAAACACTCAGAAGATGGAAGCATTGAAAAGTACAAGGCAATATTTGTAGCTCGAGGATTCTCGCAAAAGGAAGGAATTGACTATGAGGATACTTTTGCTCATGTGGCTAGATATACTTCAATTAGAACCATTCTTGCCTCGGTAGCTAAGATGAAATGGAAGTTACATTAGATGGATGTAAAGGTGATGTTTCTGAATGGGAAGATAGACGAAGAAGTATATATCGAGCAACCATAAAGATTTGAAATAGAAGATAGAAATTCACATGTATGCAGAGTGAAGAAAGCATTGTATGGGTTGAAGCAACCACCCAAAGCATGGTATGGAAGAATTGATAGCTTCTTGATGAGTTTGGGATTTACCAAGAATAAAGCAGATTCTAATATTTATTATAAGATTATGAATGATGAACCTATGATACTACTACTATATGTAAATGATTTGTTCCTGACAGGATAAGACAAGCCCATAACCGAATGCAAGAGAAGGATTGCAGCATAATTTGAGATGAAAGACCTTGGCATGATGCATTACTTTCTAGGTCTTGAAGTATGGTAGTTTTTAGATGATATTTTCCTGAGTCAAGGAAAATACACAGTAGAGATCCTAAAGAGATTTGGGATGTTGGATTGTAAGGCCACGAATACTCTGATGGTGACAAAATTGAAGCTCCTAAATGAAGTCATCAGAGATAGTAGATGTCACCATGTATAGATAGATTATTGGGTCATTGATGTACTTGACCAATACTGAACCATATATATGTTTTGCTATGAACACATTGAGCCAATATATGGTGGATCCCAGGAGTGTTCACTTGATTTCAAAAAAACATGTGATGAGGTGCCTAAAGGGTACATTGGACTATGGACTTAGATATGCTTAAGATAGTGAGTTCAGGTTGTACGGGTACATATACTCAGATTGGGTTGGAAGTGCAGAAGATAGAAAAATCACTTCATGATGTTGCTTTAGTTTGGGATGAGGTATGATTTCATGGATCAGTATAAATAATCCCTGTGTTGCACTCAGTACATCAGAAGTTGAATATGCAGCAGCTTGTTTAGCTTGTAGCGAAGCAGTGTGGCTTCGCAAGATGCTCACAAGATTGTTTGATGCATAGATTGATGCTACGGATATACTCTATGAAAACCAGAGTTGCATCAATATGAAAGAGAATCATGTGTTCCATGATAGATCAAAGCACATCAAGATCAAGTTCCACTATATCCGTGATATGGTGCAGAAGCGAGCGGTGGGGCTCAAGTATGTTCCTATAGAGGAACAAGTTGCTGATGTGCTGACTAAGCCTCCGTCTCACATAAAGTTTGAATACTTTCGAGACAAGCTTGGTGTGGTCCAGAGGGACCTCTCTCGAAAGAGAGACTGATAGAGTTCCTATCCTTAGGGATAGATGCCTACCCTGGGGGTAGAATATCAGTATTGGTTGACTGATAGTGTTCCAGTTCTTAGGAACTGATGCCAGTCCTAGGGGATGAATATTAGTACTGGTTGAATAATAGTGTTCTAGTTCTTCGGAACTGATGCCAATCCTGGGGGATGAAGATCATTATTGGATGACTGATAGTGTTCCTGTTCTTCGGAACTGATGCCAGTCATGGGGGATGAATATTAGTAATGGATGATTGATAGTGTTCAAGTTCTTTGGAACTGATGCCAGTCCTGGGGGATGAAGATCAGTACTGGCTGACTGACAGTGTTCCAGTTCTTCGAAACTGCTGCCAGTCCTAGGGGCTGAAGATCAGTACTAACTGAATGATAGTGTTTCAGTTCTTAGGAACTGATGCCAGTCCTGGGGGATGAATACTATTACTGGCTTAATGATAGTATTGCACTTCTTAGGAACTGATGCCAGTCCTGGGGGATGAAGATCAGTACTTGCTGACTGACAGTGTTCCAGCTGATGAGGATGTTCCAACATATAGTGTTCCAACTGATGATGTTGCTGATAAGGATGTAGCAGCAGATGATATTCCAGTTGATGGTGCTCCTGATGAGGATGTTCTAGTAGACAATGTTCCAACTGACGATGTTGCTGATCCAGCAGAGGGTGTTCCAGCTAATGTTACTGCTGATGAGTATGTTCTAGCAGATGATGTTCCAGCTGACGATTTTGCTGATCCAGTAGAGGATGTTCTAGCAGAGAATATTACTGATGATGAGGATGTTGCTGATGGTGATATTCCAGCAGATGATGATGATGCTAGTCAACATATGATACCTCAGACATATGATGATCCGAAATCTTCCTACGATATATAGATATTCACAAGTTAGTTGTGCAGCTGTTGATGTTACCCATAGAATACCCTCCTAGTTAAGAGGGAGTGTTAAAAGAATGTAACTGCAGAATATATATAATTTGATACTTGTCTATTGTACTATTGTATTCCTCCTTCGAGAGATTTCATTGATGTAATTAATAATTTAAGATTCATTGAAAAAATCAATGTTAACCCTAGGTCTTGTGTTGGCCTAGAAGAACCCAAAAGAGATTATTATATTATGTATTTGACAAGTCGGCCCAGTTAGTTAGGAGAAGTTGACCCTGTTGGGGAAACGTCACCCCAACGGAAGAATATAAATAGAAGATGTCTCTCTCATTTGTATTCACTCATTCAATCTCACAAGTTCGCATAAGAGAGAGAGAAGTTCACACAAGTGGAGGAGTAGCTGATTTTGTCTTGGGGTTTATCTCTATACTTTGTGAATTCTATATTGAGGAAGATTTTTTTGGGGTTTTTTCCCTTGTGGTTTCCCCAAGAGAAATATTGTGTTCATTGTGTTCTTGCTGTGCTTGTTCTTCTTTTAGTGATAGATTGTTTAATGTTATATGCTAAAGAAGTAAAAAATAACGAGAGAGAGAGAGAGAGAGAGAGAGAGAGAGAGAGAGAGAGAGAGTATCAAATGTGAAAGGGTCTCAAGGATTGGGGGTTAGGGGTTTAGAGAGAGAAAAAGAAAGAGATATATTGGGGGTTAGGGATTTGAAAAGAGGGAGGGAGAGAGATATCGGGGGTTAGGAATATATATATATATAGAGAGAGAGATAGATTCTGGCTTAGGGGTTTAGAGAGTGAGAGAGACTGCGGGTTAGGCGTTGAGCGAGATAGAGATATTACGTCAGATGTGAAAGAGTGTGAAGTCTTGAAGGAAAAGATGCAGAAGTTGACCAATATCTACTATGAAGTTTTGGATGCCTGTGAAGCATTGAGGGATAGTGATATTGGGGTTTACGGGTTTAGAGTGAGAGAGAGGGAGAGTATCGGATGCGAAAGAGTGTGATGTCTTGAAGGAAAAGATGCAGAAGATGACCAATATCTACTATGAAGTTTTGGATGCCTATTAGGAGTTGAGGGATAGCGATATTGGGGTTTACAGGTTTAGAGTTAGAGAGAGGGAGTGTATCAGATGCGAAAGAGTGTGAAAGTATTGAAGGAAAAGATGTAGAAGATGACCAATATCTACTATTAAGATTTGGATGCCCATAAGAGAGAGAGAGAGAGAGAGAGAGAGAGTATCAAACATTAAAGCATCTCAGAATATCAGGGATTAGGGGTTAGGGGTTTAAAGAGAGAAAAAGAAAGAAAACTATTGGGTATTAGGGATTTGGAAAGAGGGAGGGAGAGATATATCGGGTGTTAGGAATTTAGAGAGATATAGAGATTGTGGCTTAGGAGTTTAGAGAGCGCGAGAGACTGCGGATTATGCGTTGAGGGAGATAGAGATATTACATTGGATGTGAAAGAGTGTGAACTCTTGAAGGAAAAGATGCATAAGATAACCAACATTTACTATGATTTTTTGGATTCCCTGAAGAGAGAGAGAGAGAGCGTATTGTATTGGAGAAAACTCACTATGTCTTGGGGTAGACCACAATAGACAGCTGACTACCAGAAATTAACTCAATTCTCAATGCTATGCTAGATAAATGACAATGCTAAGATAATGAAGAATATAACCAACCTCGATCCAAACATTTGATGTAGATCCCCGTTAGAGCTTTCAATCCGTGCACTTGAATCTGCAAATTAGTCTTGACATCCAATATACAACAAGTACATATAATATATAAATGACATTAACATCATCAATAACAACGGTCCATGATATTATAAGTAAATGCAACCCAATGTAGAATAAACAACATTCACAACATTAATGGATGAGAGTATGAGTATTTCTATTAATAAAAAAGAAGAAGTACAATGTGATACGACCTGTTGCTGGCAAGCAATTTGAACCAAGATCTGGATAAATCCACTTATGCCTCCACCACTTCAAACCTCCATGAATGGAAAACTCAAACTATGATAGGAGTTTGGAAGGTGAACATAAGGGGTTCACAACTACAAGGATCAATGAGTGTAGACTCAAGATAGGGAAAAAATCCACTAGAGTTCTCTTGCTCTTCTTTCTCCTCCCATCCATAAGCCATGTGTGCTCAATATATAGTCCTCTCAAAGGTAAGTGAAAGGACACATCGAGGCGTTTCTTGGGCATATGGAGGGTCAAAGGTCACCCAATAACCGCTTTTTGGGAGTAAAAAGTAATAAACTAGTGATTTTTGCCATTTTACATGCTACTCGTAGGATATAGTGATGCAACTCGCGGGTACACCCACTGTAATGATGCAGCTAGCGTACAAGGGAAAAAATAGAAAAAAATAGTGTTTGAAGGATATAAAGTGGATCTGAGTCAGTGAAATGGATCCTGTAGGCCAAAGAATGCTGATACTCACAAGGTCGAAAATTACGTTGTAACAGATCCCCCCTAATGTGTGAGGTCAGAGACTAATGCTACGATGGTTGAAATACATTATAAATCTCAGAAGTGGAGTGATGGAGACACAAGTGGAAGGATCAGCTCACTCATGATAATACAATAATATCCCTGAATACATGTCGGTATAGTACAACAATCTGATACAATGGCCATGAATAGGCAGTACATAATGAATACATGTCATAAGTGATCATAGCCATGATCCCTCTACAGTAAGATATGGTCTCCTGCTGAAAAGGAAACAATTGGTTCAAACTAGAGGTACAAACTACTGATATCTGAGAGGTGATATCTCATATGTAAAGTCATAATCTTAAGTAGCATACTGAATGCCACTATCACCTAGGGTCTTCTACACAAGTCTTTGATGGTGCAAGTCCCATCAAGTGAATAAAGGAGTTGGGGTCGAACCTGATGTGACATCGTCTACTTACTGGTCAATGATGTATACCGTTAACAGACGCAAGATAACCCACCAATAATGACAATGGGCATTAAGGCATAGAGCACAACCATCAAAGTGTGAATAGATGTGTTGAAGTTGAACACTAGGATGAATCCATCGATCAGGGGACATTGATGTATTCCCAAAACTGTCGATGGTGAGAGAACCTGCCACTAATGACTGCAAGCCTCAAGGTACTCAACCGAACTCTAAGCCTTAAGTCCCGGAATAAATGGGTTGAAGTCGACGGAATGAGACTCACTGGAAGGAGGGCATTAGGGCATCCCCCATAAACTAGCACGAGGTACTAGCTACGTTGAAAGATTTGGAAGAGCTCAGGTGAAACGGACTGAATCAATAAGGATGACCGAAATGCAATAGTCAAGAAATCTAAGGAGTGGCTGACTCTGGTTTTAGGTCTTCCTTTGAACAAGAGCATGAGCAGATGGATATAATTAAGTTGCATAGACTCGATATAGACTGTGTGATGCAGGAGGAACCACAAAGGGATCCATAATGACTGGAAGCTTAACCAATCGATGGAGAAAACTGAGAAACAAGAACAACTCCTAAGGTCCAACTATAGTCCCAACTCATAATGTACGGAGTGGAATGAATGCTCTGTTCAAAGGAGACACAACAACTTCCAACTAGAAGTAGTAACCATAATCCCATCCAGCTTTTGGAATATTTAATTTTTTTTGGTCTTTTTCATATTTGGGAAAAGCTTGAAAAAGAATAAAATTGCTTATAGTACAACAAGTGAGGGAACGAGTGTCAAAGAGCGAGCAGACTAGTCCCAAGCAGTGGAACATAACTATGATCAATGCAAGGAAGCGTATGCAGGATGTGGACACTCGGGGGTGTGTTCCCTCAGGGTCAAAAGGTCATCAAATTATGAAGGACAAATGGAAGCTCTGCAAGGCTCGGCAGGAAAAAGTGCTCAGGCACCAGGCTAACAACTGAGTAAGCGGGAGTCGACACAAGGCTCAAGCGGTAAGCAGGATGATGCAATGCAATCACAACATGATATAACTGAGGGGAGTCCTTAAGGGAGATGGCTAGCGTAAGACAAAGTAGAGTATGAGTCTTTATCGCAACGTCATGGCGTAACTACAAAGGACTCCCAATCCTAAGGACAAACAACAGCATGGGCACCAGAATGCACAAAGGGGTTCTAACTAGGGTACCCATGTTCGAAAAAGCCCTACCGCCACATAACGACACTTCTATAGCAGTGTGAAGGTTCCGTGTCAGTTAAGAAGCAGGGTCGCACCTAGGCTTTGTGAAAGTTGGTCAAAAGGTCAAATGCATAATGCATGTGAAAATGACATCTAACCTATATGCCAGGTGTGAAACGTACCTGCTGTAGGTGCGAAATGATTGGAAACAACTTCCGCCAAAGAGATGGTAAAAAAATGCTACTCCAAGACGTTATATTATTCCATAACAACATTAAATGGCGAAAACTATAGACAAGTGGGTCTTGAAAATTATAAATAGTAACAAAAATTTACAATTTACAATTCACCCATTTGGAGTTTTCTGGTTAGTTTTCACCTCAAAGTTCAGTTGCTAATTCTGGGAGCTACAGGTGTCCGATCATCGAACCGTCAGGAGCAGGTTGGTAATCTCATCCCCACCTTCCATTTCAATGTTTTTATTTCAAATTTCAGTGGTTAAAATTTTTGTTTGGCCATGCCCTACATGGTCACAGTGCTACTTGCGGGCTATAACTGTGCGGGTCACGGGTAGGGATGGGTATGTGTAGTCAACGCACACGTTGACCGTGGGTACTCGCCTCTGTGAGCATAAATTCCCATGGGTACGGCCGTGAAGTGAGTTTTTAAAGCAAAACTGACCAAATATTTGGGTTTTTCTCTTTCCAAGATGGTTCTAGAGTGGAGAGAGAGAGAACATGACCTAGTGGATGAGGCCATTCGTAATGATTTGCATGCACAACAAGTGCTACAAGCATGCGGTTTATACAAATTTTGGTGCATAGGGGGTTTGAGGGCCCAAAACCTATTGCTCCGTCGTTTGATAGACTATTGGGATGTTGCTGCACAGAACTTCAACCTAGACGGGCAAATATTTTCACTGGAGGTGGAAGATATCTATTTCATCATAGGTTTGTCCAGCCGAGGTGAGGTGGCCAGCCTTTCATCTCAGACTGTGGGTGGTGGGATCACCATCCCCGACTACATAGAGAGATATTGTGTTCCAAATACTCGGGCAGTGGAAAGTCAGGTGCCCATCCGAGCCATAGTCAACCTGAGTATGAAGGTTGTCATGGAAACTTTAGTGCGGATCACTGGATCCAAAGCTCTTCACTAGGCATCGAGGCCAATTATGTTCTGTGCATCACAGTGCATGCAGCCTATGATATTTGACTGGTGTACTACGCTGCTGGGGTTCATGAAGACCTAGCTGACAGAGTGCAAGTAGGGGGATGCGAAAAAATTTGGGTATGGAAGTATTTTGTGCAGCTTCTTCTTCAAGCGGGTTCCAGGGCTTAGATGGAGGGTTGAGGTCCCTCCTCATAGTCTCCGTGACCCAGCCATGACCCGGTGGGTAGAGGTCTTGACGCGACAGGGTGGTGGCCGTCAGTCATCACCGTATATAGAGGAGTTCTTTCACTGGTGGGATTGACAGGTCATAGCGATAGATGACTACCCCTATGCAGGGATGGACTTCCGTCAGGACCGAGACATGCCGCTCCCACTAGATGCAGCGTTCAGAGACATCGGTGAGTACTCTTTTTAGGTTTTTCGTGTATTAAATTTTTATGGAATTTTGATTATAGATGTAAATGCAAAAATATTTTTGGGGGTAGTATCATGTATTAATGTTTGACTGTTTGCTCGTAGAAAAGGGCCCAGTGAGACCCGATGGCTTCCCGAGACATCGTCGCCGGGACAGGGGTGATGAGATGGTAGGTGCTGTAGCAGAGCGGACACTACAGACTCTGCGGTCCAACATATCAAGGATGACTTCCAGGGTACCACAGGAAGAGGTGGTGCAGCTGCCAGAGGCTATGCAACGCCTGGTAGTGGGGGTGACGGGTAACTGGGTACGACTACTGCAATGGATAGAAAATGCAGTGCAGTACTTCTATGAGACACATCCTGTCAGGGCAGCAGCTAGGACTCCTCGTAGGGATTACATATCTCAGGATCTCATTTTTGTATCAATATGTATATTTTTGAGGGCTACGGGCTCCAGTTTTGTATCATGATACTACCATTTTGGACATATTATTTATAAAAAACTTTGGTTCTCCGGTTCTACTACATGTCTATATGTACAAATGTGTGAATGTCTTCTTTTATTTGTGTGCTTCATGGTGAATGTGACAAATTCCAATCTAATACATAGTTAGCGTATGCATCAGATATATGATTAACACTTCTCGGAACATGTATGTATGTAATTGAAACAAAATGTCGTTCCAAGAGTCTTACCCTTAGGAATTTCCGTAGTAACGTAGGATCTCGCACGCGGTACTGCCCATTCAACTGAGACACAACTAGTTGTGAATCCAGGAGGACTTCTAAATACTCGATGCCATGTGAAATAGCATCCCGAAGTAGCTTGATCACGGCACTATATTCGGCCACATTATTAGATGTAGGACCGAGACAACCACCTCCTGAAGACACAACTAGGTGGTCATGTGAGAAAATAACCCAGGCAGTAGGAGCAAGCTGCTGCGTATGACGGCTAGCACCATCTGCGAACCCTAAGAACATAGGAGATTCCGCTGACATCTGTTAATCAAACGAAAGCGAATCAACAGACCCAAAAACCAAAATAAAGCTGAACTATGTACAGAAGTAACTATACAGTAGTATACAAAAGTATTAGCCTGAACTAGAGGTTCAAGCGTAGTACCACTTGAGGTAGAGCCCATTTCTAGGCTCCTTCAAGACAGTCCCCTCATAGTCTTCCAACTCATAGGCTCCTTTTTCTAGGACATGCCTCACGATGTAATGACCATGCCACATGGGATTGAACTTGCCTGCCCCCAGGGGTTCTTTAGCTTGGTCATATATGAGGACCAAGTCACCTTCAGCATACTGCCGGGGATGGGTAGACCTGTCATACTGAACCTTGACACGATGTTTGTTGGAATCTATAGCCACAACGGCATCTCAACGTTGCTCATCAAGTTGCTCAAGGTGGATTAAACGTTGCTCAATACCTGTTGTATCAGGGAGGAATTCTATGGCCAATTTGAGAAAAGGGATTTTGCATTCAATCGGTAAAATCGACTCCACACCGTGTACTAACTGAAATGGTGAGAACCCGGTGGCAGTCTTGACTGCGATTCGATACGCCCACAAAGTAGGATATAACATGATGTGCTAGTTGTTCTTGCTTTGTTGGATGGTACGTTGGAGAATGGTCTTCAAAGACTTATTAATTGCTTCAACTTGACCATTCACTTGGGGATAATAAGAAGACGAGTGTTCTTGATGAAACCCAAGATTGAGAGACAAATCCTCCATCATCTTGTTCTGAAAGTGACTACCATGGTCAGTGACAATATATTTCAGAATACCGAACCGAGTGATAATTGGATTGAACACGAAATGGGCTGCTGTAGCACCATCGGCTTTTACGGTAGGCATGGCCTCAGCCCATTTGGAAAAGTAGTCCACGGCCACTATAATATGGTGATTCCCCCTAGCCAACATTGGTTTGCAATCCATGAAATCCACCCCCCACTTGGTGAAGGGACTGACGGTGACAACCAGATGAAGGGGCGCTGGATGCGAGTGTATAATCCGAGAGAACACCTGGCAAGGGTGGAATCTCTTCACAGCGTTAATACAATCTTTAAAGATTGAAGGCCAAAAGTAACCAGCTCACATAATACATTGGGTTGTAGCAAGCCCGGATAAGTGACTACCACACGCCCCTGCATGGCAATCATTAAGCACCCGCTCCGCTTCTTCATGAGTTAATAAACGATGGAGGATAGAATCCTTTCCTCGATGATACAAAGTGTCACCGACGATAGTATAATCTTTAGCGTGATGTTTCACACGCTGTCGCTCGTCTCGTGAATAATGCAGAGGAAACTTCAAAGTTTGGAGATATACAATGACATCCCCATACCAAGGGTCCTCGGACAAGATAAGAAATAAGTGCTCATCCACAAAGGAATCTTCATGAATGACATCCTCATAAAGTCTCGGGAGGTATGACATAAGCTCAGCAAACACCAATGATTTCATTGATTTCGTCGAAGCAAAATCAAGATCGAACTCCTGAAGGATCACAATCCATTTATTATACTTCCCCCCTATAAGGCGTCGTGATAGCACGAACTGAAATGGATTGATATGCGCTACAACTGTGGTTGTTCTAAGAAAAATGTAATGTCGTAACAGCTGGACTGCATGGACAGTCGCAAGCACCAGCTTTTCCATGTGAGTATATCTTAGCTCAACATATACTATATTTTGACTGAGGTAATAGATAACATGCTCGACGAGAGTGTCATCAACCTGAACCAAGATCATGCTAATCATCTCTTGAGACGCGGCCACATAAAGGATAAAATATCATGCGAAGTCTGGTGGACTAAGCACAGGGGCCGATACCAAAGCTTTCCTAAGGGCGTCGAAAGACTGCTGGGCTCGCTCATCCCAGATAAAAGGTGTGTATTTCTTCAATAAGCGCGCGAAACCTTTGGTAAGATTAGCATAATTGACTACAAATCAACTCAGAAAAGTAGCTCTCCCTTGGAGGCTCTGAAGTTGTAACAAGTTGCACGGAAGAGGCAACCAAAGTATTGCCGCAACTTTAAGAGGATCGACTCTAATACCCTCTTTCAAAACTATGAAGCCCAGAAGGCGACCAGTCCTTACAACAAAGATGCATTTATTAGGATTCAATCGAATCTTGTAGTGTATACATCATTCGAGAATCAGACGGAGGTGCTTGGGGTGGTCCGCTCTCTTGCAAGAATGGTCGGAAAGATCATCCAAGAAAACCTCCATAATCGTTTTAAGATCGTGAAAGGCATAGGTCATGGCATGCTGAAATGTAGCTCCGGTGTTTTTAAGGCCGAAGGGCATTTTCCGATATGCAAACGTTCCCCAAGGACAAATGAAAGTTGTCTTATGTTGGTCCTCGATTTTGATTTGAATCCGACTATAGCCTGAAAATCCATCCATAAACGAAAAAATATCACTTCCCACACAAGCATCCAAGATCTGATCGATGAATGGCATAGGGAAGTTGTCTTTCGGACATGCACGGTTCAAATCTCTAAAATCAGTGCATACGTGGATCGTTCCCTGCTTCTTATCCATAGGAACAGGATTTGACACCCATTCGGTAAGGGGAATGGGGTAGATGAAACCAGCTTTGAGCAGTTTCTCCACCTCTGCCTTGATAGTGGTTGCTTTCCTAGGGTTCACAACACGTAGGCGTTGTTGAACCAGTTTAGAGTTAGGATACGTTCTAATCTCATGTTCAACAATGTAGGGGTCTATTCCTGGCATCTCCTCATATGACTAGGTGAAAGCTTCCTGGAGTTCTGTAAAGAAATAAGTGTAAATAGCAATCTCCTCAGGAGTGCAATCGTCACCGATGTAGACATTCTCAACCTTTCCAGGAGTACGAGAGATGTTGATCGACATAGTTGGGGAAATATTATCCATATTCCCCTCCGAAAAAATATCATGCAACCCTAAATGAGTCACAAGGTGACCAACCATCTCTGCTAGAGTCATCCTAAACTCTTCCTATTCGACAAGCTCGAGGTTGGGATATTCTCCCAAGGCCTCTCACTACCACACATGGCCTCCATAATAGCTTCATCAGAAGGCAAAGTATCATCAAGGCAGTCATGTGAACAAGATGAGTTGGCTGCCCAAACTGGCAGCGTAATGGGATCTTCCTCGACTGTCTGAGAAGAAGAAAGATCTGGTTCTACAGTGGCTTGTTGAATATGCTGGTAAGCAAGCTCAACTACAGATAGTGGCATAGACATCCCGATATGCATAATGTCTCCAGACGTAGAAATCGTGGATGGTAAAGTCCATGGATCAGTACAATAGGAAGTCCGGAATGGCATACTATGCAAAGGAGGACATGCATTGTTAGAAATAGTTCTGATAAAGTTCATAGGTGCAAGAAAATTATTGGTTCCCATCAATGAAGGGTACATACCAACACCTATGTTCCCAGTTGCCGACTGAGAATCAGTAACTTGTGGGACTATGGATCCTATGGATGTTGTGGAAGGAGTGTTAACGAAATCTAGTTAATCGATGGTCACAATCTTGCCTTCATGAGGAAAGCAGATAAATTTGAATACAGTGGATGCGACAACCTTCATAGCGTATATCCAATTCCAACCCAGTAAAAGGTTTTAGTCAATGGGTGCATCAACCACCTCGAATTCAATAGGCACAGATTTACCTCCCAAGTAGACAACAAGGGAAGGGATAATTCCATGCGGCTTAAATGACCAACCGTCGAATGCAGTGAGCGTGGTTCTAGACGCGAGTAGAGGAGGAGAGCCAAGAGATTTCCAACAAGTTAACGACATTACCGACGCGGAAGCACCTTCGTCAACCATAGTACGTTTAACAAAATTCTGAAGGCACACCACCTGGATTTGAAAAGCCACGTGGTAAGGTAAGCGAGGTTGAACATCAGTAGTGTCGAAATTGATAACACTGGGACTTCCCCCATCCTGAACTCCTAACCCACTCAAAAGGGTAGGCCTGTAAGACTTCAAGAGCCGACATGGCACACGGATTTTGGCCCAAATCTTCCACAATTGAGTAGTTATGGGTGGCTCGAGCATTAGGATTATGCGTAGAGCACTTAAGAATGGCTTTCGGTATCCGTGGCATATTAGAGGGCTTCTTGATATGCAAAGAATTGTCAGGAGGAGGGGGCGGTTCAATCCCCATGTTAGGTTTTGGTGCACCATAATTGCGTTGACGAGTGGCAACACTAACCTCCGATTGAACCATATTCACACATCCATAACCACTAGTATTGGAAGAAGACGTTACCATCTTAGTAGGTCCATAACTAGTGGCGGGAGCATGCAAAGCCATGTTTTGATGATGAGGAAGGGGATCCTTTAACACAGCTGGGCTTTGTGCCAAATGCTTCGATGCGTCTTCAATTTGAGGACATAAGTGAGTAAGATGGTCTTCCCCACAAAGCTGGCAAGGAAACTTCACCTAACACCAAGGTTTATGGTCCTCACCAGCATTTCTGCCTTCCCGAGGAGGGTTGGAATTCTCTTTACGAGGGGTATTGGGATTTATATTATTGTTATTCCCATTGTTTCCACCCCTACGGTTGTTTCTCCCGTTTTTCTTACCACCAGGTTGCTGGTTAGCTGATGGTTTCGTTGATTACACATTGTGTACATCAGACGACGGGGTGGAAGTGGACAAGGTGTGAACCTGTCCGGGAGTAGACTGGTTTAGTGACAAATTTTGCATTTGATTGGCCACCAAAAATACAGGGAGAGTACTTGCGGATCCCATGATGCCATCGGCATGCAGTCCAGGAACTGACTTGGGCTCATGGTGTGTTCGCGGTGCATCAGGAATAATGTCATAAAAAATGCCAGACTGAGAGTATAGTAGTTCTAACTGCCGGACTTTCAAGATGGCTTGTTTTTCAATCACAATGTCGAACATCGAAACATCCTTAGCAATGTATGGGAGTAGAGACTTGAGGAACCATTCCAATAGAAACTATGGAGGAATGTTGGCTTTCACTAACCTCTTCCACCGACGCCACTCTTGAATGTGGTCAGAAATATGTGTGGCCTTAATCTGACGGAAGGTAGACAAAAGTTCAGTACCAGTATCATAGCGAACCGACAACTGGAAATGGTCCAAGAAAACCAAAGCGATCTCATTGAATCCCCTATAAGTGTTCCCAGGAAACTCAACATACCACTTCGCAGATGCCCCCGTGAGGGTGCATTGAAATAGTCGTAATCTAACAGAATCTTGATTCAACGAGTTGGAGGAGCACCAAAGGTGAAACATTGTGACATGATCACCCGGATCCTCACCACCTTTCCATTAAAACTTAGGAATGTCCGAAGGGATATTGGTAGGGACGGGAGGACAATTAGGGTCGTGACACACCGGATCATTCGTGAGCTTCGAAAGATCCGGAAGATTCAAGTGTGCAAGGAATGGGAGCTGTGGCTGGAAAGCTTGATTATAAGCTCCCATAAAAGGTTGGTTGAATGGAACCGAATTATAAGGTGGACCAAAAGCTTGACCATGAGCATTAAACTGCTGATAATGAGGACCTGGCGGACCATAAGCTTGACCATGGCCATAAGGTTGATAAACTCCTCCGACCTGACCCATATGAGAGCAAGCAGGTATATAAGTATTTTGGGCACCGTATTGAGTTGGGTTGAACTAGTGGCCAGCACCGACTGTGTTGTAGTAAGGGTTTCCACCATAAGTATGAGGCATATACGTACTATTCGTAGCAAAAACCGAGTTGTAATGACCATAATGGTGAGGTATGTTCCCACCCCCAACATTAGGATTAGCATGAGTAGTCGTGTGGTGACCCAAAGCATGAGAAGTATTCCCAACCCCAACGTTGGTGTTACTAGTAGCAGGAATGGTGGTGTTATGACCATGAGGATAATATATATTCCCACCTCCTACATTAGTATTACTGGTAGCGGTGGTGGATGCAAAAGTGTGCAGTATATGTCCACCCCCGTGGTTAGGAGGAGCATTGACATTCGCGAAAGTGGTCCTGGGTTGCTAGGTAGCGATATGTGTGTTAGGTGGTGGATGACAAGTCATGTTTCGAACAGTGTTCCTATTAGGTTGGATAGCCCTAGGAGGCGATCGTCTTCCAACATTAGCATTGTTAGGAGGAACGCGATCGGTCCCCATACTATGTGTCTGAGTGGACAACGTGGTGCCCCCAATGAGGGTATTGCCCCTAGTGGGTGCAGTGTTGATAACACCATGAACGACACCAACATGGCTACCAAAAGTAGTGGAAGGATCAACTGCGGTGTAATATGGCATACCATATGAGAATGCGTTAGGGTTGACCGTAGGGCCTGTATCATCATGAAACTCTGGTATCCCGTGTAGATAACCATGTGGATATGAAGGATCGAACAGGTCGTCCTCGGGTGGATCTGAACCAAACAAACTAGGTTGGGTCTCAGGTGGATCACCTCCCCATGCCTCACGAGGAGTAGGGGTGTCTGAAGTGTGCTCAACTCTACCCGATGGAATCGTAGGGATTTCTCCTGTGTCAGAGTGTGCAGCGGTCATGACGTCTAAGATGTATGTCTCGTAAGAATTTGAAGACTCGGAGGGAGCCTGCCGGTGTCCTTTAGCAACACGACGTGAAAGTTCGGTAGGCTGCAAACCAGCCAACCGATGGGATCAAAAAAGAGTAGGACTCCACGCCACGATATCTCCGGAGAGAATATAAAATCAAAATGTCCCCTAAAGGCCAACTATCGATAAAAAATAGTAAATCAAAAGCACACACCTAGAGAAACTACAGCCAAGAGTAGATAAACAGAGTGGCTAAATGAGCTCCCGACACTAGAGCCGGTATGTCTCGCCTAAGAGAGGCTTGAGACTCCCAAACTATAGTCAGAGGTAACAAAATCAGTTATAGAGACACCTAGGATTCACTACGTGCAAAGGGCCATAACCCTCGGCAACAAAAAACTGCACTGTCCAATCCCTATCTAACTCAAAACATAAACAGCATAACCAATGCAAGTACCCTATGTGATACCTAGGTAAGGCAACTATGGTCACCGCAATATAACCAATTCTCATGGGGACAGTCGCAGGTGGGATCCATCGTATGGGCAGGGTAGCTGAGCCCGAAACTCAATGAGGTTCAAATCCCCCAAGAGTCCCTAGATACGAACAAATCCTGGAAATATCTCCCACGTTCAGCCAGTATCAAAGGGATATCTCCTCAACCAACCTCCCGTGACCTCGTGCTTAACTCTGGTTTGAGTAGAGATTCTTGAGAACACCGATATATACCATGGATTCCTCCACTCCTTGGTCAGAAACCTAATGTTTCGTCTAGTAGTCTTGGATTGTTAACTCACAATGATCTATTCCAAGACTCTAAACCTATGCTAGTTGGTGTACCCTATAAATAAAATCGGTCTAATCAATTTTAAGATTAAGCATTAATTTTAATGGCTGTGGTTACTCAAGGGATATGGTTGTGAAACTAGTGATGTGTACGACTCAATAGTATGCAAAATCGTCAAATCCTAGACTCATCTATCCAATAAAACAATGTCACTAACATGCAAAATCAACCCAACGGTTTCGAAATAAAAATGCAATCCTTTTATATTTTCAATGCATAAGCAGAACCTAAATGAAGGCAGCAAGCACTCAATGCAAGATGCAGTATATAAAAGCAATTTTTTTGTTGTTGTTATATTTTCTCTTATAAGCAAAAGAAAAACGCACAACTATATGTATTTTTTTTGTATTTTTCAATATAAGGAAATGAAAAATGCAAGAAAAATCCTACTATCTAGTCACTGACATGCCAAGGAGATCACTAAGACAACTCAATAGACACCAAACAGTAAGACTCAGCCAAAGGAATGAGCTCAAAAGGAAAAAACCATCAAGGCTAAATCCAAAGATGGGTAAAAAACCAACAAGGCTCAACCAAGAGAAAAGAAGAGTTCTGGTCACAACCAATGCATGGAACAATCAAGAAACGGGCCAACAAAGAATCAGGATCATCCAAAGCCAACCCAGCAACAACCAAAAGTCATTAATCAACCAAAGCCGGAGTTGTACGCTACTATCGAAGGAAAACCTACGGGTACCTGCGAGCAGTAGAGTAAAAAGAGGCGGGTGTACGCGGGCAGAGCAAAGCTAGCCCGTAGGTAAGGAAAGGCAAATGGGTAAATAAAGAGTCCAATGGATCAGAAAAAACAAGTCTTCTATAGTGTATCTCAATGACCAATCAGTGACATAGAGCTTTGACAAACAACAACTCTAATTAAGGACTAATGCTCAAAAATCCCCAAACATGGATGTTTTCCCCAGTGGAGTCGCCATTTCTGTATTGGAGAAAACTCACTATGGCTTGGGGTAGACCACAACAGACAGCTGACTACCAGAAATTAACTCAATTCTCAATGCTATGCTAGATAAATGACAATGCTAAGATAATGAAGAATATAACCAACCTCGATCCAAACGTTTGATGTAGATCCCCGTTGGAGCTTTCAATCCGTGCACTTGAATCTGCAAATTAGTCTTGACAGCCAATATACAACAAGTACATATAATATATAAATGACATTAACATCATCAATAGCAACAGTCCATGATATTATAAGTAAATGCAACCCAATGTAGAATAAACAACATTGACAACATTAATGGACGAGAATATGAGTATTTCTATTAATAAACAAGAAGTACAATGTGATACGACCTCTTGCCGGCAAGCAATCTGAACCAAGATCTGGATCAATCCACTTGTGCCTCCACCACTTCAATCCTCCATGAATGGCAAACTCAAACTATGATAGGAGTTTGCAAGGTGAACATAAGGGGTTCACAACTACAAGGATCAATGAGTGTAGACTCAAGATAGGGAAAAATCCACTAGAGTTCTCTTGCTCTTCTTTCTCCTCCCATCCATAAGCCATATGTGCTCAATATATAGTCCTCTCAAAGGTAAGTGAAAGGACACATCGAGGTGTTTCTTGGGCAGATGGAGGGTCAAAGGTCACCCAATAACCGCTTTTTGAGAATAAAAAGTAATAAACTAGTGATTTTTACCATTTTACATGCTACCCGTGGGCTATAGTGATGCAACTCGCGGGTACACCCACTATCATGATGCAGCTAGTGTACAAGGGAAAAAATAGGGAAAAACAGTGTCTGAAGGATATAAAGTGGATCTGAGTCAGTGAAATGGATCCTGCAGGCCAAAGAATGCTGATACTCACAAGGTGGAAAATTATGTTGTAACACACACACACACACACAGAGAGAGAGAGAGAGAGAGAGAGAGAGAGAGAGAGAGCGTATCAAAGGTGAAAGGGTCCTAGGGATTGGGAGTTAAGGGTTTAGAGAGAGAAAAATAAAGAGAGAGATTGGGGGTTAGGGATTAGAAAGAGGGGGAGAGAGAGATATCGGGAGTTAGGGATTTAGAGAGAGAGAGAGAGAGAGTATCAAAGGTGAAAGGATCTTAGGGATTGGGGATTAGGGGTTTAGAGAGAGAAAAATAAAGAGAGAGATTGGGGGTTAGGGGTTTAGAAAGAGGGAGGGAGAGAGATATCGGGGGTGAGAGAGAGAGAGAGAGAGAGAGTTACGGATCTAGAGATCGAGAGAGACTGGGGGTTAGGAATTGAGGGAGATAGAGATATTACATTGGATGTGAAAGAGTGAAGTCTTGGAGGAAAAGATGCAGAAGCTAACCAATATCTAGAGAGTGAGAGATTGTGGGTTAGGGAGATAGACAAAGATAAATATTGAGAAAGAGATAGAGGGTTAGGGGTTTAGAGAGAGAGAGAGAGATTGTGGCTTAGGGGTTGAGAGAGAGGGGGGTTGGGGGTCAGGGGGATAGAGAGAGAAATATTGAGAAAGAGAAAGAGGGTTAGGGGTTTATATATATATATATATATATATATATATATATAGAGAGAGAGAGAGAGAGAGAGAGAGAGAGAGAGAGAGATTGGAGGTTAGGGATTTATATAGAGAAATATTAGGGGTTAGGTGTTTAGAGAGAGAGAGAGAGAGTGCGAGAAAGAGATTGTGGCTTAGCGAGAGAGAGAGGTTAGGGGTTTATAGAGATATAGAGAGTGGGATATTATGGGTTAGGGAGATAGAGAGAGAGAAAGATTGAGAAAGAGAGAGAGGGTTAGGATTTTAGAGAGAGAGAGAGAGATATTGTGGCTTAGGGGTTGAGAGAGAAAGATAGAGGTTAGGGTTAGGGGTTTAGAGAGAGAGAGAGAGATTATGGCTTAGGGGTTGAGAGAGAGAGAGGTTAGGGGCTAGGGGTTTAGAGAGATCTAGAGAGAGGGAGATTGTGGGTTAGGGAGATAGAGAGATAAATATTGAGAAAGAGGGAGAGAGTTAGGGGTTTAGAGAGAGAGAGAGAGAGAGAGATTGGAGGTTAGGGATTTATATAGAGAGAGATATTGGGGGTTAGGGGTTTAGAGAGAGAGATAGAGATTGGATGTTAGGGATTTATAGAGATAGAGATATTGGGGCTTATGGGTTAGAGAGAGAGAGAGAGGGGTTAGGGATTTAAAGAGAGAGAGAGGGATATTGAGGGTTATGGTTTTAGAGAGAGAGAGAAAGATATTGAGGGTTAGGGATTTATAGAGAGAGATGGAGATTGTGGCTTAGAGAGAGAGGGTTTGGAGTTTATAGAGAGATAAATAGAGATAGAGAGAGAGATTGGGGGTTAGGGATATATATATACATATATATATATATATATATATATATATATATATATATAGAGAGAGAGAGAGAGAGAGAGAGAGAGAGAGAGAGAGAGAGAGAGAGAGATTGGCGGTCAAGGGTTTAGAGAGAGAGAGAGTGATTGGGGGTTGGGGGCTTAGAGTTAGAGAAAGATTGAGGGTTAGGGGTTTCCAAATATAGAAAGAGTGAGATTGGGTTTTAAGAGTTTAGGGAGAGAGACAAAGAGATTGTGGTTTAGGGGTTTACATAGAGAGAGAGAGGGGGGGGTTGAGTGAGATAGAGAGAGTAGATCGGATGTGAACGAGTGTGAAGTATTGAAATAAAAGATGTAGAAGCTGACCAATATGTACTATGAAGTTTTGGATGCATGTTTGGGGTTGAGGGAGAGCGTTATTGGGGTTTACGGGTTTAGAGTGATAGAGATGGAGAGTATCAGATGCGAAAGAGTGTGAAGTCTTGAAGGAAAATATGCAGAAGCTGATCAATATCTACTATTGAGTTTTGGATTCCCCGAAGAGAGAGAGAGAGAGAGAGAGAGAGAGAGAGAGAGAGTATCAAACGTGAAAGGGTCTTATGGATTCAGGGTTAGGAGTTTAGAGAGAGAAAGAAAGAAAGGTTGGGGGTTTAGGGATTTAGAGAGAGAGAGAGATATTAGCGCTTAGGTGTTTAGAGAGAGAGAGATATTGGGGGTTAGGGGTTGAGAGAGAGAGATAGGTTGGGGGTTAGGGGTTTAGAGAATCTAAAGAGAGGGAAATTGTGGGTTACAGAGATAAAGAGAGAGAGAAATATTGAGAAAAAGAGAGAGGGCTAGGATTTTAGAGAGAGAGCGCGAGACAAAGATGGGGATGTGGTTAGTGGATTAAAGAGAGAAATTAGGTTTCATGGGTTTAGCGAGAGAGATTGGGGGTCAGGGGTTTAGAGAGAGATAGAGGTGGTCGTTAGTAGTAGGAGTAGATGAGAGACCAAAAGGAAGAGAGAGAGTGGGTGGTTAAGGGTAGTGGGGGAGTAGCTGAGGAGGGATATAGATAAAGTGAAAGGGATGGAAAGATGGTTAGCGGTAAGTGAGAGAGAGAGAAAGAGAGAGGGGGTGGGGGTATGAGGGTGAAGAGTGGGGGTTTGGGGAAGGATATATATAGAGAGAGATGAGGGGTTGGGGGTTTAGAGAGAGTGATAGAAAGAGAGAGAGATGGGGAGTGATGGTTATTGGTAGGACTAAGTGAGATGGGGCAAGGTTAGTGGTAGGGGGTTAGAGAAATAGAGAAAGGAGCGGGTTAGGGCTTAGGGTTATAGAGAGACGGGGGGATTGGAATTTATGGTATATGTTTTTAATCATGGGCTTATGCTTTATGGTAAGGGGATAGATGGGTGGTTAAGAGAGATAGAGCGATGGGGTTATAAAGAGAGAGGGTGCGTGAGATTATATTGAGAAAGGGATATATCGCTAGAAGGAGGGTGAAACAAATATGTAACATCAGCGCATGCACACTAATAGTGTGTGCACCCTAATAATGCGTGCGCGCTAATAGTGCATGCACATTTTTAGTGTGTGCGTGTTACTAACGTGCACACGCTAAAAAATTAAATTTTTTTGGCGCACTTGCCTTTTTCCATACCGTGTGTAATGACTTGGCAGGTGTGGTTCTAGGTTCGGATTGCCAAATCTTGTGCCTTGGATTACATTATAGAAAAACACATCATGTTCTATAACTTCATGTTTTTCAACCTCGAATCTATGTATGCTCCACTTGTCCACTGCCAATGAAACTTCACACACTTATAGAAATCTCTATGTAGATTCTAAATATATATTTTTTGAATAAATTTGTTAGTATTTTCTATTTTTTATTCATTTTTGTTTGCAACCATGTCATATTTACGTAAAACATAGGTCATGTATTTTAGCTATAACTTTTGACTGACACACCTATTTTGAAAATGGAAAAGAACCCGCACAAATATACTGAAAGACCTACGCACAATTTAAAAAAAAATGGCTTTGTTAAGACCATGATAGCGGTGCCTAAGGCTTGACCTTGTATTTTAAGGGCTTTCCTGACTTCCTTAATTATAAAAAATATAAAATTTTGGAAAAATAGCGCTGCACTAGATCCGCCTATTATCTACAAACCTACATAATGTTTTTTTTCAAATTTAGACAGTTTAAATACCAAACTCGGGGCCTAACGCAAACATATGCATTATGTTTTTGAAAAAAAATAACATACCAATCCTAAAAGAATGCCATTTTTTGGGAGTTATACCTATTTTACATAAGTAAAAGTTATATATTTCGGAGGGTGATCTGATTCTCTACGTTTCATCTTTTTACACCACGTTCTAAAAAGTTGTGTAGGTAACTCTAAAAATTCATTTTAATGGATGGATTTATGTTTTCCAGGAAGTCCATTGCAACTAACATGTCATAAGTGGGTATCATTACCTTGCACCAGCCCAAATGCTCACTCCATTGAAGATCAACAATTGCAAAATGAATATCAAAGGCTTACTATCTTTGCAGTTTTCAAAGCATATCTCAAAACTTGGCATTCAAGCAAAGGTGGTGGATTAGGTTTTATAACCATCAAGATTATCATTTTTTCAAAGAGAAAAGAAGATTTCTATGTTTTCATTGGGCCTCATCTACAAAACCTATGGCTCAATCACCAAATCATATATGAACATTAGTTACCAGCTATATTTGGAAAATCTTGTATGTTTGCATTACGGCTCATCTACAAAACCCATGGCTCAATCACCAAGTGATATATGAACATTAGTTACAAGCTATATTCAGAAAAATAATATCAATATTGCAAATAATATCAATATCAATATTGCAAATAAGACGCCTTGGTAATTATATCACAATAGTAGGAAATCATAAAAACATTCATATCAAAATTTTTGATATTCTTGAAGTGTGGAAATTCATATGTTACATGTTACAAGTTTGAATCATACTTCAAAGCCTTCAAATTTCAAATATTGACTTCAAATTTCATCAATGATTGATATAATTTCCAAAGTACTCATTCACATTTACATTACATCACTCCACTCATTCCATACCTTAGATTTCATTTTTCATCCATATTCTTTTTTCATTTACATACTTTAAAAAAAAACAAATACATTTTACCATTTCAAAATCTCATTTCTCAGGTCTATTTCCAAAATAAAAACAATTACCTTATATATATATATATATATACCATTTGTTTATACAAAAATATCTACTACAAAGGTTCACATGAATATTTACAAATTAATCTATATATATATACTCCATTTGTTTGTACAAAAATATCTACTACAAAGGTTCACATGAATATTTACAAATTAATCTACAATAACAAGCATAAACAAACTCCTACAAGAGAGTGTATGCACATAATCCTACAGAGAATAAATAAATAAAATAAAATTTTATAAGGGAAAATTTATAATAAAATTAACATACACATGAAAAATAAAAATATTCAACAAGAACTTTTAAGGACATGAAAGAAAATATCAACAATAACTTGAAATATTGTTAAAAGACTTCAACCACGTGTGCTGCCATGCATTTTTCATCACAAAATAACTTTTTTTTAATTGAATTGCCCAATATCTATCATGAGGAATACAATATATCCCAATCACGATCTCTATCAACCAAAGGCGATGCAGAAAAAGTTTTGATAACTGGGAACGCAATTTTAAATCTCTGATCACAGAAAGACCAGAGGATCTAAATACCGTTGGTGATATTCAATACATAAACAATGAACATGAATGGATCTAACTGAGCGAAAACACCAATCGTGAAACAAGGAAACAGATCTAAGCCATGAAAACGACGAGGGTGGAAGCAAGCGCAACTGTCACCCAAACTCCTGCTTGGAAGTTCTTTATTCCGTCGTTCTGCAATCACAAAACGAAGCATTCATTAGTTGATAATGACTGTACAGTTGTAATTATTAGAAATAAATACTTAATGGGTGAAGTTAGAGGGAGATATTGGAGATATTACTGACCTCTGAATCGGGTGGAGTGGCCGGGGCAAAGATATCTTCGGAATTAGAAGAAGACTCGGGAGAAAGGGAAGTGGAATGCGGGCTCAATGCAGGGGCCGCAGCAGGACCCTCATGAGGACACTGTTTCTGACTCTTCTTCGGTTTTTTCTGCTTTGCTGGAGTCGGAGCCTGCTCGACAACCGGTGCCGGGGCTTCTACACCTCTTTGGTGTTTGGGAGGAGCCGGAGCCGGAGCCTCTTTGGCCTTGGAGGGTGGTGGAACAGGGGCTTCTTTGGCCTTGGATGGTGGTGGAGCAGGAGCTCCTTTATGTTGGGACGTGGGTAGTGGTGATGGAGCTTCTGTGGCCTTTTCCTGTTTTGGAGGAGCCGCTGTCGCCACTGGCGGGGCCGACTTAGCCTCGCTTGGCGGCGAAGAAACAGGTGGAGCGCGGGGAGAAACGGACGGAGCTTTGGAAGGAACTGAAACAAGGGGTTGCTTAGATGGACCGGCTTTCAGCGGCGGCGAGACGGGCGTAGCTGCAGGTGAGGCTTTGGTTGGTGACTGGGTGGAGGGCTTAGACGGGGGCGAGGCTGAGCTTAGAGGCGGCGGAACAGTAGTGGGAGATTGAGCAGGAGGAGCGTTGGAGGTGGGTGACGGCTTGGGTGCGGCGGCGGGTGCTTCTGCCGTGGTCTCGGAGGGCTTAGGGCTGACGCCTGGCGCTGCTGAAGTCGTGGGGCTTTTAGCTGCTGCCAATGCCACGCCCACAATGCCAGTCTCAGTTGCTAAAACCGGATCTTTCATCAGTACTCTATCATGAGCTCTGCAACAAGCAGCTTGAATGCATAACCACAAAAGAATGCCAAAATATAATCTGCTGTTGAACGCCATTCTCGATCGACCTGTAGCCACAAGATACATGAGGTTCAGAACCATCGGATCCCAAATTGAATTCTCATCTATTGCATTTTATGAATACAGGCATCTAAATACGATGCCCGAAAATTATATGCAATGCCATTGCAATCATCAAACCCAAATTATCTATGAAACCCCAAACTGATTGATCTGGCGAGGATTACAGAATGAAATAGATTGAAATATGCATCCACGGAAAATATTACAGAATGTCAAGGACAGATCGCATTCATTATAAAAGTGAAAAACAGAGAAAGTTGGGAATAATGAATTACCTTCGGATGATATAATGATTGCAATGGCAGGAAATTTAAGAGATTATTATAATGATTGCAATGGCAGGAAATTTAAGAGATCTTCTGTTGCTGCCTCTCTGTGTGCTCTAGGATGCTTCAGGTGAGTTGAGTCGCTGAAGCCTCACTGTGGTTGGGGCTGTGGAAGTGGATTATATATATAATATGAATGAAAAGCTGACGGTCTAAAACCAATCGCATGACAGAAAAACAACTGAGCAATCACCACTGGAAAGCACAGAGAATGAGAAAGGCCAGTAGGTATCCAGCGAGAGAGCAGATCCCGCGCCCCAACTACACATTAATCGATTTAGTCTGCTCGCTTTGCACCAATTAATACATTGTGAACAGAAAATGCGATGGTAGTCGACTTGGAATTTGCAATAAAAGAGTTGATTGATTTGGAGGTGGTGAGCTGATGGGCGAGCCTTGCTGGTTGCTGGACCATTCTTGAAACTCAAAAGTCACAACGACCTGATATGAGTAGACTAACACTTTTTTCTATAATGGTTTTTCTATAATGGTTTACCGTTTGTTAAAAGGCTACATCCATTGAGATGACATTCAGGAAAATCAAAGTATGAGTAGACTAACACTTGTATCTTGCATATAGTGAAATCCACTATCTCTACTACCCTAAAATTGCTCTACAATTCAAATTCCCACCTATTTGGGGCATTTAGCCTTTAAAATAATTAATTTATTCACAAACATTAAATTTAAATTTAATTTTCCTTTTTTCCCTTTTTTTTTTTAAATTTTGATTTTCCCTTTTGGGTTAAATTTTGATTTTGGGAAATGCATCTTTAAATAATTAATTTTTCATAAATTTAATATTTAAATGGAGACAAACACTTAGTTTAATTTCTCTTTTGGGTTAACTTTTAATTTTGGGAGATGCATCTTTTAAATAATTAAATTTTCATAAATTTAATATTTAAATGTTATGTTTATTAATTTGTTACATATCATTTTTGGAATGGTTGTACTATTCAAATTCCAATCTGTAAGCTTAATCAATTAATTTTTTTCCTTTGTTAAATTGCATTCTTTAAATACTTAGTTTTCTCATAAACTCAATATCTAAACATTGTGTTCTTATAATCTAAATCTTAGATCCAATAACAATATTTAAATGCTTAGTTTTCTCACAAACTCAATATCTAAATATCATGTTCTTATAATCTAAATCTTAGATCCAATAACAATCATTCCACTCCAAGACAATCTTATATATTGCTTTAATAAAGCTAAAAACAAATGTGCTTATATGTAACAATATCCAAGACATTTTTTGTTGGTATAAGTCATCATAAACCATTGCTATGTACTCTTACATCAATAAAATCTCCAAATAAAGAGGGATATTGGATAGGCATGTCTACACAGTGGTCATGGTAGCAATTTTAGTTAACTAGTCATAGGGATTAAATTCACCCAAAAAACAATGGCACTCCTTCAAGGCCTTCCAGTAAACAAGAAGGTTGTCAAACCAAAAAATAAATGAAGAAACATGAAATCACATCCATAGTAGTTGGGCTACCATGATGTTGCAGAGTAGTTTTGTCCCAGACCTAAGCCAATCCTTACTAAGATTAGCCTATTTTGAGCACAGTGATGATTAGTGGCAGAGTACTTTTAGAGACAGCCAAATCCCCATAGCAACATTGCCAACTTTCCTTGTCACTTTTGAGCCCACATGATCCTCGAGAGATGCTTATTAGACCATGGTTCACTTGAGCAATACAACATAGTAGACAACTGATATACATTTTCCTTTCCCTCAAACAGTCAGAGGCCTTGTAGATCTAGATCCAGATGCAGAGATGACTGAGCAAGTATATGGCATGAGGTTTGCACATATTATTGTCTTTCTTGACTATCTTAGTAGATGTGACTAGTCATATGTGGTAGTAATGTGGTGATTATTTATCTATTGGTTGCTTTTGGGACTAACAATTGAATGGTTAAGAAGCATGATGTTAAGACTTAAGCATATGCTCAGTAGTAGGGTTACCTTTTGTACAACTTAGCCCATTCCCCACTTACCTGTGGCACCACCTTTTCACTTGTCTTCTAGCCATCCATTTATCCATTTTGCAGCTCTTTCCCCTTGATTTGGATAAGACTTGTGAGATCAAAGACCTTCCCCACTTTGACCTTTGTATTGGTATGGCCCCCATGTTTTTGTGTGTCTCAGCCCTAAGTTGTGCAACATAACCGGGGAAAATTTTAAGGATCCATAATTTTATTAAAGTGTAGAAATCTTGGTGAATCTTACTAATTATCAAATTTCCAACCATAAAATGTTTGGCTATATTTTTAAAAAAATATTCAAATTTCTAAGGGTTTTATATAGTTTTTGGACAATTTTGGCGAATTTTAGAGTAAAAAAAATTAATCTTATCGAAATTGGGTGAATCATTTTGGAAAAAAATGCAAAATGGTGAATAATTTTTTGGAAAAAAACCTTCAAAATTAGCCCATGGGCTGAATTTTGCCCCTAAAATTTTCCCTGAATAGAACTGTCATGTCCCCAAATATTGCATTACATCACAATGGTCTAAGCAACTTGGCCATGTTCATGTTAGTTTGTCAAATTGGTCCAAGTTAGTAATAATGCAAAATTAGAGCCAAATGGACAAGGTGGGTCACATGAAGAGTAAATCCCCAATTGAAAGTTTGTAATGTCCCCATTTAAATAAATTATCATGGAGGAAGAATTCCACTAACCTACTAGTTCCCTAGATTGGGGTGGAAGCATTAAAATTTGGGACAAGGGAGCTACAAGACCCAAAATGACCTTAGACTTACAAATTCACATTAAATGGGACAAATAAACAATAATAAAAAATAAAATAAGGTGGCATTGGATCATGAGGGCACATAAGAGGTTGTGGGACCCACATGTGACAAGATTCCCCACTACACTTGGCATCATTATCACACAAATTTGAGTTCAAGGTGGAGGGTAACGTACTTGGGGTAGATGAAGAGGCAATATTCATGGAAAGAATCATGGAGAGTCGAATTAGAGTGGAAGAGTAACTCCCAATGAAGAGGAAGAGGCATAATAGACAAATTGTGATGCTTGTAGCAATATTCCATGGCATCTATGACAACAATAATGAAGGAATCTATGACAAATATGAAAATTCAGACCTGATGGAAGACCTATGACAAATATGACATATCAGGGCTAAAAATAGCCATCGAGAGTGCGCATAGAGGGATTTATGATAAGCCAATATTCCCAATTTGAATGGGGGAAAGAGGAGTGCAATACTGAGGAGGACAAGTGTCTCATGAAGGAAGCAAACACTAACTCGAGTTGGGTGAGTGTCTTGGA